>JAZHEH010000952.1:14042500-16747266 GCA_036589455.1 Ateles fusciceps
AATGCTGGGCATGGTGGCTCATTCCTGTAATCTAAGCACTTTGGGAGGCTGAGGCATTAGGATTGCTTAAGCTCAGGAGTTCGAGACCAGCCTAGGCAACATATCAAGACCTCATCTCTACTAAAAATTAAAAAAAAAAAAAAAAACAGCTGGGCATGGTGGCAGGCACCTGTGGTCCCAGCTACTCAGGAGGCAGAGGCAGGAGGATTGCTTGAGCCTGGGAGGTGGAGGTTGCAGTGAACCAAGATCTCGCCACTGCACTCCAGCCTGAGTGATACAGTGAGACCCTGTCTCGAAAAAAAAAAAAAGTTCTTTATGACAATAAAAGTACTTCTCTTAAACAAGATAAAGCAGTTGAATAAACACAAGTAGGCTCCTGCTTCTAATGACAGTGTTAGGGACACTAGTAAGCCTCTGAGACTAAGTCCTTGCACCATCCGGGGAGAGATGAACCAGTGGGAAGCAGACCCTATTTCTGTTGATGGAAGTCGAGAGAAGGAAAAGATAAGGAAGCTGAGGTGTACTTTGTGGGAGGCTTCCATGGAGCACATCCTGCTTGTTCAGGTGACACTGTAAGCCTCAAACTACTGGCTTTCCCCCAGGCCTTTAGGAGAACCCAGGCAGATGTCTGGACCACAAAGAGTGATGGCCATCTGATACCAACCACATCCATGCTGAGGGAAGATGTCTGAAGGCAAGAGTAGGAAATTAACAGGATTGAGGGACTAAGACCACCATTTATTTCTTTTCAATACATATTTCAGATGAGTTTCTTTCTTTCTTTCATTAGAGAGCTGAGTTCTCTGTCCTATTTGGGCAGACGGTTAGCCTAGGAAAAGAGGCAAGCTCTCTTTTCTGCCCTGAATTCCCTCAGCAGACCCACAGACCAGCCTCCGGATTCATATGAATTAAACTCTGGTTTGTTCTTCAGGATACCCTTGTTATATTAATTTAGGGAGCATAATAAATCTGGAGTGAAATATGTTTGCTGCAAATGCTAATTTGCTCGATGAGCATATCAATCAGATCTCTGAGGCATAGAAATCATGGCTGCTTAAAGATCTCAAAGGTCATTCCTCGCTCTCTCCAAAGTAGAAAGGCAAGTGATTATCTGCTGAAGGGGTTGGCTGTGGAGGAGTTAAGGTACAAATATTCAACACCAGCGAAGCGTTAGGCACTGTGCTGGGGACTGCAAATTCTGGAGTCCCAGAAACCCACCCATAGATCCGAAGTTGTTTGCTGACAATAATAATAATAACAACAAGAACAATAACGTCAGTAACAACAGTGAAAGCTTCTACTTACTGGGCAATTACCATATCCTAGATACTGTGTAAGGGCTTTACAAATATTAACTTACTTAATCCTTACAACAATCCTATAAGGCACGAGGTACTATTACTATGCACAACTTGTAGATGAGGAAATTGAATCAGAGGATTTTTACTTACGGCTAAACTGAAAGAATACAGATTGTATGTACTCTGCCTCCTGAAACAACTGAAACACTCAACAACAGTTCCCAAGACATTGGACATGAGTCAACAAAGGACAGTGATCCTTCAGAGATGGGAAGCAAATGAGGCCAGCCTCATGATGATCCCAGCATACTTCCTGGGGAAAGTTTTCAGTCCTCACTGCTGACTCAGGGAACACAGGAAAAGCCTAGCATGCTCCTTGAGTTGAGGAGACAGAACTGGGTGTCCAAGGAAGTCAAGGCAGCCAGTTTGTAGGGCAGAGCACCAGAAAGAAGACAGCTTAACAGAGAACTCCGGAACTCTGCAGAAGGTCACCCACAATTATTCAGCTTGCTGATCCATGCATGGGGAAGCCACCAAGGCCAGGGAAAGAACCATCTGAAAGAGTTAGAGGAAACATTGCTCAGAGTTCACACAGAACTAGGAATAGTGCCTGTTCCCAACAGCCAGAGCAGAAAACATTCCTAATTTATCAGTTCAGAGGACCACTATGGGTCCTGTAATACCAATAAGGTGGGAAAAGTTAACACTAGACTAAATGCTGCTCTGGTTATGACTAACGAAAGTTAAAAGGAAACCCTGAAATGATCAAACATCCCCCAAAAACAGCTCAAAAAATATATTTGAGAAATATAAACTGTGACCTGGCCAGATAAAACGTTTAAGTGGATGAGCTAAATGTGTAAAAAGTTAAAGAAAGATATACATTCTATCATTTCTGATTGTAAGTACACTGTCTTAGTTCATTTGGGCTGCTATAACAAAATACCATACTCTAGGTAGCTTATAAACAACAGGAATTTGTTTCTCACAGCTCTGGAGGCAGGGAAGTCCAAGACCAAGGCAACAGCAGATTCAGAGTCTGGTGAGGACCTGCTTTCTGGTTCAGAGATGGCACTTTCTTGCTGTGTCCTCACACGGTGGAAGGGCTAGCTAGCTCTCTGGGGTCACTGTTATAAGGGCACTAATCCCATTCATGAGGGCTCTGTCCCATAACCTAATCAGCCCCCAGATTCTCACCTCCAAATAACTACCACCTTGGGGGTGAGTATTTCAACATATGAATTTTAGGGGGATAAAATTCAGGCCATAGCATATATGAAATTAAAATTATTTCTATTTATTACATTTATTTTTATTTATTGAAGGAATACAACAACATCCAGCACAATTCAAGGTAAAATTTAAAATGTCCAGCATTCAATTAAAAAAAAAAAAACCACAGATGTAAAAGCAGAAAAATAATGAGAAAATTGAACCCGGGAGGTGGAGGTTGCAGTGAGCTGAGATCCTGCCACTGTATTTAACCTGGGTGACATAGTAGAGTGAGACTCCATCTCAAAAAAATAAAAATAAAAATAAAAAGAATGAGAAAATCAATCAAACCTGACCCAGAAATGACATAGGTGATAGAATTAGTGGCTAAAAATTTTAAAATGGTCATTATAACTATATTCCATATGTTCTAGAAGATAGAGGAAAAACTGAATATGTTAAGTAGATTAAAGATTTCTTTGAAAAAACAAAAAAAAATTCTAAAGATGAAAACTATAATATCAGAGATAAAAGAACATCAAATGAGACTCATGGCAGATTAGATAGTAGAGAAAATTAATGAACTTAATGAAATAGCAATAGAAACTATCCAAAATTAAACACAGAAAAAAATACCTTTTAAACATGAACAGAGTGTTAGAAAACTGTTGGATAAATTTAAGTGGCAAAATATATATGAGATTCTAAAATCACAATAAGATACCACTTCATACCCACTAGGATGGCTATAAAGTAATACTTAGGAATTTACAGGATTAATGCCTATATTAGAAAAGAAGAAATATCTCAAAAAACATTATGAGAAAATAAAGCTATAGACCAATATGCCTCAGAAACACAGATGCAAAAATTTTAAATAAAATGTTAGTAAATTGGATTCATTCATATAAAAAATGGTAAATAGATGATGACTATCAGGAAAGCAAGATTAGTTTAACATGAAAAGAATCAATCAGTGTACTTCACCAAGTTAACAAACTAAAAAAGAAAACCATATGACCAACTCAATGGCTACAGAAAAAAGTATTTGACAAAATCTAACATCCGTTTCTTTTCTTTATCTTTTTTTTTTTTTTTTTTAGAGATGGGCTCTCACTATGTTGGCCAGCCTGGTCTTGAATTCCCGGGCTTAAGCGATCCTCCCACTTCAGCCTCCCAAAATCCTAGAATTACGGGCATGAGCTGCCATGTAACATCTATTTCAGCCTAACATCCATTTCTGATTTTTTAAAAAACCTCAGGAAATTAGGAATAAGTGAGAATGCCCTTGTATGAGTCTGTTCCCACGCTGCTATGAAGAAATACCTGAGACTGGATAATTTATAGAGAAAAGAGGTTAAATTGACTCACAGTTCTGCATGGCTGGGGAGACCTCAGGAAACTTACAACCATGGCTGAAGGCACCTCTTCACAGGGTGGCAGGAGAGAGAATGAGTGCCAACAGGGGAAATGCCAGACACTAATAAAACCATCAGATCTCATAAGAACCCACTCACCATCATGACAACAGCATGGGGGGGAACTGCCCCCATGATTCAATTACCTCCCACTGGGTCCCTCCCATAAAACGCAGGGATTATGGAGATCCCAATTCAAGATGAGACTTGGGTAGGGACGCAGTCAAATTGTATCAGTTCTCAACCAGATAAAAGGGCATCTAGTAAAAAACCTTCAGCAAGTTAAAACTGAAATCAGTACATTTGCAAATTTCGCAGACAGAATGCTTTAGAAGAGGGTGTACTTGTTTTAAACTAGGTTTCTTTTTGTTTGTGTGATCTATGGATTTTATTTATTCAGTTTCCCGCCCCTGCAAGCACAGAAAGCTGAAAACTAATTTGATTCAGTTTTCCCAGATGCAATCTCATGTGTATTTTATGTTAGTTTTTAAAGTTTTAGAATATTAACCAAAGTCGGCACAAAGTGACTATGTTATTGTTATATGTCCCCTACACAAATGTGCATTAGTCTGAGAGTTTTCTTTATTGTAAAGCAATTTAGACCTCTGTGTGTCTAACAACATTCCATCTAGATTAAAAAAAAAAAGCCTTCAGCAAATATTATACTCAATGATGAAAAGGTAGGACTGGGTGTGATGGTGCACGCCTGTAAACCCAGCCACTCAGAAGGGTGAATTGCTTGAGCCCAAGAGTTCCAGGCTCCAGTGAGCCATGATTGGGCAACTGCACTTCAGTCTGGGCAACACAGTAAGTCCTTGTATCTAAAAAAAAAAAAAAAGAAGAAATAAAGAAAGAAAAAAAGAAAGCATACATTTTTTTTTCCCTGTTAATACCACAAATAAGACAAGTAAGTCTACTCTCATCACTTCTACTCAATATTGTTCTAGCCAGTGCAACAAGGCTAAAAATAATAATGGGGGTCAGATTGGACAGGAAGAATTAAAACTGTCTTTATTGACAAATACCATGATTGTTTAAGTAGAAAATCCCATGGATTTTTAACCAAAAAAGTTTTTTCTACCAAAAAGCTATAGAACTAATGAATTTATCAAGGTTGCAGAATACAAGATCAATATACAAAAATCAGTTCTACACATTAGCAATCAACTGTGAGAAATAATTTTTTTTTTTGGTAGCGACGGGGTTTCTCCATGTTGCCCAAGCTGGTCTTGATCTCCTAGACTCAAGCGATTTGTCCACCTCAGCCTCCCAAAGTGCTGATATTATAGGTGCAAGCCACCAAGCGTGGCCTAATGTTTGTTTGGTTGGTTTTTTTCTTGGTATTTTTGTAGACAGGGTCTCTCCATGTTTCCCAGGCTGATCTCAATTTCCTAGGCTCAAGTGATCCACCTGCCTTGGCTTCTCAAAGTGCTGGAATTACATGTGTGAGCCACTGCACCCAGTTCAAGAAATTGAATTTTTAAAATTACCATTACAACAAAATATGAAATAAAGGCAAACTTGACCAAAAAAGTATAAGATTCATACAATGTAAGCATTGCCAAGAGAAACTAAAGACCTGAAAAAAAGAAACCTGTACCATGTTTGTGTATCAGAAGACTTCATATTGTTAACATGCCAATTTTCCCAAAAACTGATTGGCAGCTTCAATTCAACCCTAGTCAAAAATCTCATATATATATATATATATATATATATATTTTTTTTTTTACAAATTGACAGGCTTACTCTAAAATTCATATGGAAATACAAAGTACCTAGAATAGCAAAACAACTTTTTTTTTTCTTTTTTGACATGGAGTCTTGCTCTTGTTACCCAGGCTGGAGTGCAATGGCATGATCTCAGTTCACTGCAACCTCCGCCTCCCAGGTTCAAGCGATTCTCCTGCCTCAGCCTCCTGAGTAGCTGGGATTATAGGCACATGCCACCACGCCCAGCTAACTTTTGTATTTTTAGTAAAGACTGTTCACCATGTTGGCCAGATTGGTCTCGAACTCCTGACCTCATGATCCACCCACCTCGGCCTCCCAAAGTGCTGGGATCAGAGGCATGAGCCACCGCGCCTGGCCAAAACCAACTTTTTAAATGAAGAACAAAGTTAGAGAACTTACACTACCTGATTTCAACATTTACAAAGCTATAGCAATCAAAACAGTGATACTGATATAAAGACAGACAAATCAATGAAACAGAAAGCCCAGAAACTGGCACCTGTGTGTGGTTAATTGATTTTTGACAAAAGTCAAAATTTGGTAGAGACAATTTGGTGGAGAAAGGGTCATCTTCTCAGCAAATGTTCCTGGAACAAATATATATAATATGAAGTGATGAATTTCAATCCATACCTCATACGTATAGGAAAATTAACTCAAAGTGAACTGTAGACCTCAATATAAAACCTAAGACTATACAATTTCTGGAAGAAAACACAGAACATTTTTGTTTCTTACTGTATTGGATTGAGTAGTGTACTCCCCAAAATCATGTTCTTCTCAGAACTTCAGAATGTCACTTTACTTGATATAGGGCCATTGCAGATATGATTAGTTAAATTAAGAAGAAATCACACTGGAGTAGATTGGGTGCTTAATCCAATATGGCTGATGTCCTTAAAAGAAGAGACACAAGACACACAGGGGGGAATGCCATGTGAATATAGAGTCAGAGATTGGAGTAATGGGTGTATAAGCCAAGCAATGGCAAGGATTGGAGGTAAACATCAGGAGCCAGGAGAGAGCTATGGAGCAGTTTCTCCCTTAGAGCCTCCAGAATCATGAGATAATTAATTTCTATTGCTTTAAACCACCTGATTTATGGTTCTTTGTTACAGAGAACCCTAAGAAATTAATGCACTTACCTTGGGCTAGGAAAGGATTTCTTAACTGTAACATCAAATGCAGGATCCATTTAAAAGATGATAAATTGGTGTTCATAAAAAGTTAGAATTTCTGCTTGTTGAAAGACATTTTTAAAGAATAAAAAGATATGCCACAGACTGGGAGAAAACATTAGCAAATCATATCTGATAAAGGACCTATAGTCAGAATATATAAAGAACTCTCAGAAAGAAAATTGAAATTCAAATGTTTAAAATGAATGAAGGATTTGAACAATAATTTCACCAATGAAGAAATACAAATGGCAAATATATATATATATATATATATATATATAAAGAAAATCTGCTCAACCCCATTAGCCATTAAGGAAATGCAAATTAAAACTAAAATGAGACACCGCTACACCTCTTACAATGTCTAAAATTAAAAATACTGACTGCTGTGGTTTGAATGTGTCCTCTCCAAAACTCAGGTGTGAAAACCTAATAACCGACATGGTAATATTAGGAAGTGGGGCCTTTGAGAAGTGGTTAGGCCATGAGGGCTCCTCCCTTGTGGGTGGGATTATGACTCTTATCAAAGAGGCCTCCTGGGCCCAGCGCCTGTAATCCCAGCACTTTGGGAGGCTGAGACAGGGAGATGACCTGAGGTGAGGAGTTCGTAGACCAGCCTGATCAACATGGAGAAACCCCGTCTCTATTAAAAATACAAAATTAGCCAGGCTTGGCGGTGCATGCCTGTAATCCCAGCTACTCGGGAGGGTGAGGTAGGAGAATCCCTTGAACACCAGAGGTGGAGGTTGCGGAGAGCCGAGATTGACACTGCACTCCAGCCTGGGCAACAAGAGCAAAACTCTGTCTCAAAAAAAAAAGAGAGAGCGAGACAGACTTTCTGTAGTGTTCAGCTGACTTGCCCTTCCGCTTTCTGCCATGTGAGGACACAGTATTTCACCCTCCACAGGACATAGCCCTCACCAGACAAGTGAACCTGCTGGCATCTTGATCTTGGACTCTGCAGCTCCCAGAACTGTGAGAAATAAAGTTCTGCTCTCAATAAATTACCCAGTCTCAGGTAATGTGTTTTAGCAGCACAAAATGAAGTAAGACACAGACCATATTGCTATGGTCTGAACGTTGTGTCCCCCCCTCCACCCCCCCCCAATTCTTATGTTGAAAACTGATTCACCGATGTGTGGTATTAGGAGGTGGGGCCTTTGGGATATGATTAGGTCAGGAAGGCTCTACTGTCACAAACAGGATCAGTGTCCTTACAAAAGGGGCCCCAGGTGCCAGGCTCAGTGGGTCATACCCATAATCCCAGTACTTGGGAGGCCGAGGTGGGCAGATCACCTGAGGTCAGGAGTTTGAGACCAGTCTGGCCAACATGTTGAAACCCTGTCCCTACTAAAAATACGGAAATTAGCTGGGTGTGGTGACACGTGCCTGTAGTCCCAGCCCTGGGAGGCTGAGGCAGGAGAATCGCTGGAACCCAGGAGGCGGAGGTTGCAGTGAGCTGAGATTGTGCCACTGCACTCCAGATGGGGCGACAGAGTGAAATGCTGTCTCTAAATAAATAAAATAAGAGGCCCCAGGACCTCGCTAGCCCTTTCTACCAGGTGAGGACACATCTAGAAGGTGCTGTCTATGAATCAGAATGGAAACCCTCCCCAGACATTGAATCTGCTGGTGCCTTGATCTTGAGATAAGTTTCTCACAGTTCTGGAGAAATAAGCTACTCGGTTTGTGTATTTTGCTACAACAGTT
Organism: Ateles fusciceps; assembly: GCA_036589455.1. Lineage (NCBI taxonomy): Eukaryota > Metazoa > Chordata > Mammalia > Primates > Atelidae > Ateles > Ateles fusciceps. The sequence continues at coordinate 14,051,057 of JAZHEH010000952.1, forward strand.
CCAACAGACTAAGACACATATCAGGAGATCAAGAGGTGTGAGGATGTGGTGAAATGGGGACTTTTATGTGGCTGGAAAACAGTTTGGCAGATCTTAAAAAGTTAAACATACACATATGGTATGACCCAACCATTCCAATTCTAGACCTTTCCCCAAAAGAGGGGAAAAGCATACAATCAATTCTACGTGAAGGTCCACAGAAGCAGTATTTGTAGTCGTCAAAAACTGGATGTAGCCCAAATGTCAATCAACAGGTGAATGGATAAACCAATCATGGCACATCTACACAACGGAATATTACTCAGCAATAAAAAGGAATGTACTATTTTTTTTTAGACAGGATCTCACTCTGTTGTCCAGACTGGAGTGCAGTGGCACGATCTTGACTGACTGCAATCTCTGCCCCACCAGGCTCAAGCAATTCTCCTGCCTCAGCCTCCTGAGCAGCAGGGATCACAGGTGTGCACCGCAACGCCTGGCTGATTTTTTTTTGTATTTTTAGTAAAGACAGGGTTTCACCATGTTAGCCAGGCTGGTCTCGAACTCCTGACCTCAAGCGATCGACTCAGCTTCAGCCTCCCAAAGTGCTGGGATTACAGGTGTGAGCCACCACGCCCGGCCAGGAATACACTATTGACACATTTAACAACATGAATGAATCTCAAAGTAAATTATGCTGCTGTGTGAAGGAAGCCAGTCTAACAAAAGCACATCCTGTATAATTTCACTTATATAAATTTCTAGAAAATGCAGACTAATCGATTGTGACAGAAAGCAGATCAGTGGTTTTCCGGAGATAAGGGTAACGGGGCCAGAGCACGAGGAAAGTTTTAGAGGTGATGAATATGCTCATTATCTTAGTTGTGGTGATGATTTGACACATGCTTACATATGTCAAACTTATAATATTGTATACATTGACCAAGTGTAGTTTATGTCAATTCTACCTCAATAAACCTGCTGCAGAAATAAAAAGCTTTAGCTGGGTGTGGTGGCTCATGCATTTAATCCCAGCACTTTGGGAGGCCGAGGATTTCTTGAAGAGGTGGGGCACGGTGGCTCAAGCCTGTAATTCCAGCACTTTGGGAGGCTGAGGCATGTGGATCATGAGGTCAGGAGTTCGAGACCAGCCTGGGCAATGTGGTGAAACCTATCTCTACTAAAAACACAAAAAAATTAGCAGGGCGTGGTGGCAGGCGCCTGTAATCCCAGCTATTCAGGAGGCTGAGATGGAGGTTGCAGTGAGCCAAGATCATGCCACTGCACTCCAGCCCAGGTGACAGTGCGAGACTCCATAATCTCTAGAAAAAAAAAAAAAAAAGAGGATTGCTTGAGCCCAGGGATTCAAGACCAGCCTGGGTAACATAATGAGTCCTGGAGTCTACAAAATTTTTTTAAAGAAATTGGCTAGGCATGGTGGTGCATATCTGTAGCGACTTGGAGGCTGTGGTAGGAAGACTGCTTGAGCCCAGGAGTTTGAGGCTATAGTGAACTAGGATTGTGCTACTGCCCTCTAGCCTGGGTGACAGAGTGAGACCCTGAAAAAAAATTTTCAAAAACAGATAAAACAAGTTCCCCAAGGTCATACATCTAATAAGCAGCAGTCTGCTTCCGACTGCTAAACACTCCAGCACTACTTTATCACGCAAGGTACATATTATCATTCCCATTTTATAGATGGAAGAGTGAGAATCGAAGGGATGATGCGACCTCTCCAGTGTTGCTATTAAGTGACAGAGCTGGAATTTATAGCCATGTCCCTTTTATTCCAAATCCGATGTTCTTTCTGTCACATGCTCTACATTCTTGCTGTTTATTTGAATACTTTGGACACCATGCACACAGCCTCTGCTCTCCCAAGGGGGTCTGGTTACCTCCTCCTCACTCCACATCTCTTCCTTCAGAAATAAAGCCCATTCTGGACTCCCTGTCCTCACCCATCCATTATTACTCAGCTGCTTACCTTCTATACCTGAAGACATGGGAACAAATCAATTTGTAAATGCTCAGAAGAGAACAGGACTCTTAGGAATTGCCAATGCATCTTTGTGAAAGCAAGAGCTTGCTGGGCGCTTGGAATGCAGCCCCTGCCTGTTTTAAAGAAATAGGCACTCAGAATCGAGACTAATAGACCAACGTGCAGGCAGCACTTAACAGTTTCAGAGCCCTTTCCTCTCTCTCATCTCTACAATGACTCAGAAAGCTTGGTGTTTTCACACCCTTTCCTACTTTTTTTTTTTAGATGAAGCAATTGATGCTGGTGATGAGGCTTGAAAAAAAAATAAATAGCTGAGCCTGCATTCAAACTCATCCTTTTTGGAGGAGGAAGGTTGTTTTGAATTCTGGATCTTATTTAAGTCATGGCAGAATGAACATCTGACCACTTTGTTCAATATGAGCCTGAACTTTATACAGTGTTGTTGATGAAAAAACCAAAACACCTGGGTTTCTCAAGGGAGTGCTTTCTATCATAAGAGGGTCCTAACAGAGCTCAGACAACTGCTAACAAGAATTATGCAAAGGAGACCCCCACACAAGAAAGAAGCTGGGCATGACAACTTCTGAGGTTCACTCCAGATCTAATGTCTAATGGTCTTTGAATAATAGAGGTGCTAGGCTCAGCTTTTTTTTTTTCGTTTTTAATACAGAGTCTCACTCTGTCAACCAGGCTGGAGTGCAATGGTGAGGTCTCAGTTCACTGCAACCTCCACCTCCCACGTTCAAGTGATTCTTCTGCCTCAGCCTCCTGAGTAGCTGAAACTACAGGCGTGTGCCACCACACTTGGCTAATTTTTGTATTTTTAGTAGAGACAGAGTTTCACTATGTTGCCAGGCTGGTCTCGAACTCCTGACCTCGTGATCTGCCCACCTCAGCCTCTGAAAGTGCTGAGATTACAGGCGTGAGCCACCACAACCCTTTTTTTTTTTTTTTTTCCTTTGAGACAGAGTCTCACTCTGTCACCAGGCGCCAGGCTGGAATGCAGTGGTGCAATCACAGCTCACTGCAACCTCCATCTCCCAGGTTCAAGCGATTCTCCTGCCCCAGCCTCCCAAATAGCTGGGATTACAGGTGCCCGCCACCACATCTGGCTAATTTTTTGTATTTTTAGTAGAGACGGGATTTCACCATGTTGCCCAGGCTGGTCTCGAACTCCTGACCTCAAGCAATCCACCCACCTCAGCCTCCCAAAGTGCAGTTCACTCTTATATGGTTTGGATGCTTGTCCTCTCCAGATCTCACAATGAAATATGATTCCCATTGTTGAAGGTGATGCCTGGTGGGAGGTGATTGGATCATGGGGGCGGATCCCTCATAAATGGTTTAGCACCATCCCCTTAGTGATAAGTGAGTTCTCGCTCAGTTAGTACACAGGAGATCTCATTGTTCATTAATAAAATCTGCCACCCCCTCCGCCCCCTTGCTCTCTTGCTCCCACTGCCACCATGTGACATGCGTGCTCTCGCTTGTCTTCCGCCATGATTGAAAGCTTCCTGAGGCCCTCACCAGATGCAGACCGTAAAGTGACACCATGCTTCACATGGAGCCTGCAAAACCATGTGCCAATGAAACATCTTTTCAGAGGCTGCAGCGAGCCGAGATTGCGCCACTGCACTCCAGCCTAGGCGACAAAGCGAGATTCTGTCTCAAAAAAACAAAAAACAAAAATTAAACCTCTTTTCTCTATAAATTACCCAGTCTCAGGTATTCCTTTATAGTAATGCAAGAACAACCTAATTCATGCTTAGAGCACTGGTGCTGTTAGTGTGAGGTTAGAGCTGAAAAATGATCTCTGCCTTGTCCCCTCTCCTAATTCAGCATTTCTCAACGACTGGACTGCATTTACATGTGTGGTGCAAACCTTTAATCATTGTGCAAACTCGTTTTTGCTGTAGCAAAGAAGAGATGGCAGCCTATGCTCTTCACTAGATAGAACACTGAGATGCAGAGCAAAGCAGGGCATAGCTCTCCCTCCACACCAAGGACATGCTTCACGTAAGTCTGAATTTTGTAAACTATAAATGGAGTGATACAGTATTGGACAGCACAAGTCTAGATATCAAGGAACACAATTAGCACAATAAAGAAGTCACTTGTGTAATCCACCTTGGGAGGCCGAGGTGGGCAGATCACTTGAGGCCAAGAGTTCGAGACCAGCCTGGCCAACATGGTGAAACCCCATCTCTACTAAAAATACAAAAATTAGCCAGGTGTGGTGGTGTGCACCTGTAATCCCAGCTACTCAGGAGGCTGAAGCAGGAGATTCGCTTGAACCCGGGAGGCAGAGGTTGCAATGAGATGAGATCGTGCCACTGGACTCTAGCCTGGGCAACAGAATGAGACTTCATCTCAAAAGAAGAAGAAGAAGGAGGAAGAGGAGAAGAGGGGGTAAGAGGAAGAGGAATAAGAATAGAGAAGGGAAGAGAAGAGAAGAGAAGGAGGAGGAGGAGGTGGTGGTGAAAGAGGAGGAGGAGGAGGAGGAGGAGGAGCTGTTTACTTGTGAGGGGTAAGTTGAGGGGTGGCTTCTTCCGAGGAAACAGTATAATGCCTGCCTCCTATGACACTCTAGAATGTTCTCCCATCCTCACAGTCATCAGACCATAATTATTGCTCCCTTTATCTTCTTATCTTAAGTCTTTTAATCCTTTCAGCTAACCTCTTTAAAACTCAAGTGTTTAAAGGCATCTTTTCACTCAAAAAGGCAGAAACTGTACATATTTGGACAAGTCATAATATTGAACAACTAACTAGTTTTTACAAAAACACACAACAGTTTTAGAATGGTGGTGTACAGGAATACCAAGAGGATAAAATTAGACAGCCAACATGAAAGTATTCCAGGTAATTTTTATTCTTTATCATCACCTTGGAAAGATATGAGTACCATAAGTTGACTATCATTCTGAATTGTTAGAATTATGTTTCTTGGTTATATTGCTATATGTATGTCTGTGTACGATTTTATTTATTTATCTACTATTTATTTATTTATTTTGTTGAGACAAGGTCTCACACTGCTGCCCAGTAGCAGATCATAGCTCACTGTAACCTCGAACTCCTGAGCTTACGCAATCCTCCCACCTCAGCCTCCTGAGTAGCTCGGACTACAGGTGTACATCGCCATGCCTGGCTAATTTTTTTTGGTTTTATTTTTGTAGAAGTGTGGTCTTGCTGTGTTGTCCAGGCTGGTCTTGAACCCCTGGACTCAAGCAATTCTTTTGCCTGAGCCTCCCAAAGCGCTAGAATTATAGGCATGAAACACTGTACCTGGCTCGTGTATGACTTTAAATTTCATCCTATCTTCAAAGCAGGTATTTGAACTTAAAGCAAGCAAAACAAGCCTCAACAAACACGAAATAAACTACATGTATTTGTTGAACCTCCAGCAAACCAAATCCAAATACTTGTTAAAGTTTACCTGAAAACTAAATGAATCCCAAGCAAAACAACAAAACAAGCCAAAGACTCAGTGGGTTATTTCTAACTAGACTGGCGTTTTTTGGTCCATCCTCTTTGGTGCCTGACCCCAGTTTCAGGTCCCAGTCCAGATTCTCTATAGGCATCGCAGGGCTTCTCTGAAACATAAAAACGTGGCCCTTGGGACGGGAAGACAGAGGGAAGGTGCAGAGAGGCGCTAGACAATCAGTGTGTGTTTCCTTATGAAGTCAATGCAAAGACCATGAGGCTTGAATGTTTATTTTACAGAATGTGGGCAAGGGAATCATTTACGATGAACTTCCAAGCTGCCAGGACAGGCCAATCTGTCCCTAATCAACATCACAACACACCCTGGTGTTCTGGTTGAGAACTTGCTTAAAGAAAATTGCCCTGAGTGAGAATCCATTCAGGAACCTGTTCCACTGTGTCTTGCTTGCAATCAGATTTTTCCCCCCTCATTTGAATGATAGGTTATTATTATGTACCTGAGGAAATATTTGAGGCTATTGAATGTAGGTGTCATACAATATTTCACTCAATGCAATTTAATGAAGGGCAACCAGAATCACTGTGTTTAACCTCCTTTACTTAAACAATCAGCAGTTCATCCCAAGTGCAGAGTTGTGAAGGACTCATTTACTGTGTTGGAGTGGAAATTTTCATGGGCTTTGGGGTGGGGCAGACATGGTTTGTATCCTAGTTTTGTTTCTGACACTGTATCTTAGTTTTCCACCAGTAACGTAAGAATAATTATGGCTACCAAACGAGAGATAAAATGAGCTCACATAAGTAACTTCTTGGCATATAGAAGGTGCTCAATAAAATATTTTCCCTTCCCAGTTGGCAAGCCAGGATTCATCTTCCAAACCGATCTTTTCAGTAATTGCTGGGTCTTTTCCAAACGGGACAGCAGATGATGAATTTGTCGACTCAGCTTGATTACAACTCCAGAAATGCTTCCCACAGGTTGCCAGCCAATAATCAAATCTCCATCAGATCATGAAAATCTTTCACCTTTTACGAAGGTATCTTCTGCTCTTGTCCTTAAGTTAGTGGTAAGATACTATCATCTCCTGTGACTGTAATGTCAGTCTGTTCTGAGAGGTAGAGCAATCAATCAGGAAATAATGAGGAATTAATGAGAGCTCTATGTGAAGTTGTGCATGTATTACTGATTAGCTCCTAGGAATAAAGATTTTAAAAATGAAATAGTTGATTAACAGAGCCCGCACATTTTAAAGTCTTTTAGAACATATTGTAAAATCAAGCTCAAGGATGGGCCACCAGAAGTGTGTGGGAATATCCCTTTCCCCCCCAACCTCATTAAATCTAAGCATCGCCATTTCTCCTTATTTTTACTAATATGAAGTGTGAAATGGCATGATGTCTAATTTGTAATGCTTTATTGGACATTTTTCCGTATGTTTATTGGCCATTAATTTTTATTCTTTCTTGTTCATGTGTTCAGCCTGTTGCTCTTTGGAGGTTAATTTTTTTCTTATTGCTTTATAAAAGATCATTATAGCATAGATGCATTAATCCTTTTTTTTTCTCTTTTGAGACAGAGTCTCGGTCTGTAGGCCAGGCTGGAGTGCAGTAGCACAATCTCGGCTCACTGCAACCTCTGCCTCTCCGGTTCAAGCAATTCTCCTGCCTCAGCCTCCTGAGTAGCTGGGACTACAGGCACACGCCACCATGCTTGGCTAATTTTTGTATTTTTAGCAGAGATGGGCTTTCACCATGTTGCCCAGGCTGGTCTCGAACTCCTAACCTCAGGTGATCCTCCTGCCTCGGCTTCCCAAAGTGCTGGGATTACAGGCATGAACCACCGCACCCAGCTGATGCATTAACTCTTGATCACATATACGACAACTGTTTGAGGTTTTTTGTTTGTTTTATCCGGTATATTATTTAACTTTTAAGGTTTATTATTCTGTTTTTAGGAATTGCCTAAAAAACAATGAGCAACCATTTGTCCTATCCAATATACATGTACTGAATGCCAACCATATGCCAGGTTCTGTGCCAGGCATTGGCGGTAGGAGAGGAAAAAAGCTCAAATCACTGCCCTCTAAGAGATCATGGTCCAGTGAGGATAGTGAAGAACCATCATAAAAACCAGTGCTATCAACACGGTGCAATTGTTATAGTCAAGGGGAGTACCGGGGGCTGCAGGAGTAGAATAAGGGAGGAGAGGAGGAGGGGGAATGAGGGAAGGTTTAGACGGAGCAAGGAGGGCATCCTGGGAACACGAAAGAGTGTAGGAAGAGGGAAGATCCCAAGGCATCGAAGAGGCTCAGTCTTTTCGAAGATTCCAACAAGTTCAGTGACTACAGTACATGAGACAGAGGGTTGGGAGAGGCTCATTCAGGGGAGAGAGTTGACAGGAATGAAGCTGGATACATGGGCTGGAACCAGATCATCAAGGTCCCTGGTTGTCAGCATAATGAAACCGAGTGTCGACCTGAGAACCATGGGTTGCTACTGGGGGTTCTGGGCTCAGAAGAGACCTGCTCAGAGTTAGGTATACGTGTAAAGGCATAGACTAAAAGCAAGAATCCAGTAAGCTGGGTAAATGAATCAAGACGGGAAGGAAACTTGGTTTCCAATACGGCAGGCTACTCGATCTCCTCTGGGAGGGTGCTGGGACGGGATGGTATCGGGCCTCGGCATGCATAAGCCCTTCCCGGAAAGATCAGCTCCTGTTGCTGATCTATCCTGGAGTCACATTCAAAGGCACAAGAGAAGGGTTCATTGCCACAGCCTCCCATCTCAGCTTTGGCCAGCCAGGGACATTGCAGCCCTGATTCCTGGGATTTGCCTATCCTGGAAAGGCAGGAAAGAGGGGGTGGCAAGGAAGCCGAGGTCCATAATTCTGCTGACTTCAATTCACCAGGCTCTCACCAAGAACCCTCTGTATACAAAGCCACAGAGAGGAATGAGGTGCATTTCCTGTATTTGGTTATTTGGTGCAGGGATAAGAAAATCACAAAACATAAGATAAAAAGCTGGCCTAAGCCTGACACCACATAATAGTAACTATACAACTAGAGTCTAGGAATTAGGAAAAGCTTCAAGGGGCTTTCAGGAACTGGCCCTAAAAGGCTGGGTGAAGTTTCAATTGTAAGAAAAATAGGAGAGATAATTAGAAATTTTGGGCAAAGGATGTGACTTTTCAGCTCAAAGGAGGGCATTTTGAATAAAGTTTTCAGAAATAAGGCTGGAAAAAGAAGTGGAGCTCCATCTGGGGTTTTGTTCTCCAGAGTGGAGAGTCAGTGACGATATTGATCTAGGGAGCACTAGGGAGAGAAGCATTCTAGGAGAATAACTTCAGAGTCAATATTTACATAGACTGAAACCAAGCCACTAGTGAAGAGACCATTGCAGCTCTCAGGCTGCTCTGAGTGGTTGCAGTGAGAAATGAGGGGGAGGCATGGATTGCAGGCACACTACAGAGGTCAGGGACCTCAGAGATCAAGGTGTGGTTTAGGGTGATGCTCTTTTACAGAGTCAGCTTAGGGAATAAGCAAGAAGCTGCTGGTATCCAAGACCAGACTGTTGAGTCTTCAAACCACAGGATATCTGAACTGGTAGAAGCCTTAGAGTTCATGATTTAAGTGGAAGAGACACAGTCCCTACCTATAGGAGGAATGTGAAAACTTGAATCTAGGTGGGCTCTGCAACTGCCAAATCGCAGATCTGCAATTTGGTCCACTTTCTTTTCCAGCTTTACTTCTGAATATTTTATTCAAATTACCCTCCCTTGAGCTGAAACATCACCCAGGCTTTTAGGGCCAGCTCCCAGATTCAAGGCAGTGATGCTGAAATCCAGGCAGCATCAGCTGGGGAAGCTCAACTGGGACAGGAGGATCCACTTCCAAGATGGCTCACTCCTGTGTTTGGCAAGCTGGGGCTGGCTGTCAGCTGGGAACTCATCTGGGGCAGTTGGTGGATTACCAATAGTGCATGGTGACACTGTGCCAGTTTCTGAAACCTGGCCTTAAGACACTGATATCTTCCACTTCTCATCTCTTGGAAAATTTACTCTTAGAACACAGCTGCCATACTGTGGGGAAGCCCAAGCAGCCCTATGACGAAGTCGACATGAAGAAGTATCAAGCCCCTGATTGATTTTTTTTTTAAGCAAAAACCAGTGGAGGCTCAAATGTGGCTGTCTAGCTATAGTTGACCACCTCTACTCTGGATGACTGTTCCCTTTAACTATTGCTATGTGACAGGCTACTTGAAAATTTAGCAACTGCTGGGCACAGTGCCTCATGCCTATAATTCCAGTACTTTGGGAGGGTGAAGCGGGAGGATTACTTGAGTCCAGGAGCTCAAGACCAGACTGCACAACATAGTGAGACCCTATCTCAAAAAAATTTTTTTTTCATTAGCTGGGTGTGGTGGCATGCACCTGTAGTCCCATCTACTAGGGAGGCTGAGGTGGGAGGATCTCTTGAGCCCAGGAAATTGAGCTGCAGTGAGCTGTGATAGTACTACTGCACTCCAGCCTGGGTGACAGAGAGAGAGAGAGAGACAGAGACAGAGACATAGACAGAGTCAGAGACAGAGAAGAGAGGGAGAGAGGGAGGGAGAGAGGAAGGGAGGGAGGGGGAGAGGGAAGGAAGGAAGGAAGGAAGGAAGGAAGGAAGGAAGGAAGGAAATGTAGCAGCTGAAAACAACAGTTTTAGCAGTCCTTGCCATGGTCAGGAAAAAAAAAATCACACAAATAAAAATTAAAAAAATTTTAAAAACCTCAACAGCAATCATTTACTTTGCCCATGAACTGCCTGTTTCTATTGACTGGAACACAGCAGTGCCCACTTGCTCATGTGCTGTCTTTGGCTGCCTTGGGCAGCAGTGGTGGAGTTAAATGTTTGTGACTGAGACCATATGGCCCACAAAGCTTAACATATTCACTATCTGGCAATTTAGAGGTTGAAGGAGAAGAAACACTCGCTCAAAGGCTGCACACAAGTCTACACATGAATCCAGATAAAAACTCAGGACTCTCTCATCCCAGTCTTGTGCTATTTACTCCCTTCTGCTAAGACTTATTAAGCATATCTATAAAGCCACAAGTTTAAAAGACATGCAGATAAAGAAACGACCACTTAGAAAAATCTATAATAGGCCAGGCGCAGTGGCTCATACCTGTAATCCCAGCGCTTTGGGAGGCCGAGGCAGGTGGATCACCTGAGGTCAGGAGTTTGAGATCAGCCTGGCCAACATGGCGAAACCCCGTCTCTACTAAAAAAAAAATACAAAAATTAGTTGGGCGTGGTTGCAGGCACCTGTAATTTCAGCTACTTGGGAGGTTGAGGCAAGAGAATCGCTATGTCGCCTAGGTTGGAGTGCAGTGGCGTGATCTCGGCTCACTGCGGAGGTTGCAGTGAGCCGAGATCACGCCACTGCACTCCAACCTAGGCAACATAGTGAGACTGCGTCTAAAAAAAAAAAAAGAAAAAAGAAAAATCTATAACAGAAGTGAGCACAGCACATGACAGAAACGAGAACAAGTGCTTTTCACTCCTGCTGCAGTGGCTGGGAAGAGCTCTTGCGTGCCTTCCTAGAATCTGGCCTCCTTCTAATAACAGCATCCTAATTCTCCCGAAGAAGCCACTCCGTCATGTCAGTTTCTGCAGTTTGAGTGAGGCAGACCTCACCATTCGGCTCCTGCCCTCGTCACTGTGCTCTGTTCAGGGATGTCCAGATGACACAAGCCTGCCCTTGAGAGTCCACCCTCAGACTCTGGCTGGCTCTTCTGAGACAAAGAAGAATTCTTTCCCTGCAGTGGCCAAGCTGGTGGACCGCCAGCCTGGAGCCACTGGTGGCCACCTCTGTCGCCACATTGAGAGGGCCAGGCCAAGTTCTCCCAGAGGAAAGCAGAACCAGGAGCTGCAGAGAGACTCCGTATGACACAGAGTCAGTCTGAACTCTTCCACACCGCGAGGAAATCTCCTTTTCTCCTTAAACTTCTGAGAGTTGGGACTCTGTCATTGTAACTCAACAATTCCAGCCAACATTGTTCTCTTCCTAGCAACCGCGACCCAGCTCACTTGTGAATTTTTTTCTCTTCCAACCCCATCTCGGATGCCTACTTTCTGCATTAGCATCCTCCCTCTAGGAATGCAAATTTCAGAAACCAATCATGCCCGAGGCATGCCTGAGAGGAGTGGAGCCAAGTCTGATAATGAATTTGTGTACGCTGTGTGAGCCATTGTGCGGCTATTCAAAACCCATTCAATGTTTTTCTCTAGCGATCATAAGTACACTGTTCTCAGTACTGTCTCTGTCACTAGCTAAATGATGGAGATATTTCCACTCAGGAACTCGACAGACTTGTGGCTCTGGCATCAGATGTGTGTGAGCTGAATGCGCTTGGAGCTTCTGGAAGCAGGAGGTCTGCTGCCCTTGGAAGACCTGCTGAAGTCTGGACCTCTTCGTTTTTCTTTTCTTTTCTTTTGAGTGGGGGCTGCCTCCTGGAATGGGCATCTCCAGCGTGGGCAGAGGGCAACTGGGAAAGGTGGTCAGCAGCACCTTGACCTTGAGTGGGCCCAGATCTTAGATCTCCAGCCCCTGCTGCTTTATTTCATCTTCTTTTTTTTAAGAGACAGAGGTCTCACTATGTTGCCCAGGCTAGAGTGCAGTGGCTATTCACAGGCACAATCCCTGCTGCTACAGAATGTCCTGGAGGGCTTTCTGAAAGTCCAGGTTCCAGTCTCTATCCCTGTAAGACTCTGAATCAGCAGGTCTGGGGAAAGCAATCCTGATATTAGAAAGCTCCGTACTTCTTCTTCTTCTTCTTCTTTTTTTAATGTAGATGGAGTCTCACTATGTTGCCCAGACCGGTCTCAAACTCCTAGGCTCAAGCAGTCCTCCCACCTCAGCCTCCCAAAGTGCTGGGACTATAGCTGTGAGACTGACCAAAGCTCTTCCCTTCTAGAGGGCAGCCATGTTGCAGAATCGTCAGCGTGACATGTCCAGAGGCCAGTGTCCTTCTTCCTCTTCCAGGGGGCCCTCTCACTTGTCCCCCCAAGGCACCTCTCCTCCTAGTCTCTAAGGCTCCTCAGTGGAACCCGTCCCCTCCGTGGCCTGCCTAGGGTTACCTTTGTGGAGTCAGAGGCTGTTAGGGAGGAATATGTGGAACCACGGACCTAGTGCACCCCCATAACTTGCCATTAAGGAAACAAGCTGAGGAGCAGAGTGACCAAACGAATTTCCCAAGATCACATAACACATCCAGCGCTTAATGACCAGGGTGCACACCTGGGGGCTGGAAAATTGTCCCAGGCCTGGTCTCACACAACACTTGCCTTTTTAATTTTTTTAATTTTTTAAATTTTATTATTATTATTCTGAGACAGGGTCTTGCTTTGTCACCCAGGCTGGAGTGCAGTGGTGCGATCACAGCTCACTACAGCCTCAACCTTCCAGACTCAAGCAATCCCTCCCACCTCAGCCTTCCAAATAGCTGGGACTATGGGCACAGGTTACCACATCCAGTTAATTTTAAAAAAAAATTTTTTTTGTAGAGACAGGGGAGGGGAGGGGGTTTCCCTATGTTGCCCAGGCTGGTCTCAAACTCCTGGCCTTCCTGATCCTTCCACTTCGGCCTCCCAAAGTGCTGGGATTACAGGCGTGAGCCACACTGTGCCTGACCTCACACACTCTGAATTATATGGGGTGGGGTCCTAACCAACTCAGCCTTCCAAGCCAGACTCAATGGCAGCTATTCTCCATCCTAAAAGTGGGAAGGAGCTGCCTATTGAGGCAGAGGTGGGCCTTCTTCCCCATCTCTCCATCTTCACCTAGAAGATGATTTCCCGTTTCTCCATCTTCACCTATTGGCTATGCAGGGGCTGCTTGGAGTTTTCACACTGACCCAGTAGCTCACCTGGCTCCTGCATAAGTAAACAACGACCTTTCTTCCTTGGGGTGGGGAGGTGTGGGTCTGGGTGGTGGGTACTGACTCTACCTCCAGCCCAGCTCCTTCTCTTTGGTCCTGCCCCCCCAGGGTTTTACATATCCGTATAACCACTGACTCAGGTCAGCTCTTTCCAGTCCAGTGTCAACACGAGTGAGTGAGAGAGCCTGAAGACCATTACTCAGGGGAGGACAGTGGTGAGTCATCACGAGAGACTCCTTCCCTAGTCTGGCCACTCTGCTCCAGACTCTACTGGGAGACTGAGAATAATAACACCTTTTGGACTGGCCTTTTAAAATAGAACCAATGGAGTCTGCGGCTTTAGGAGGAGAAGTCCTGGGAGTCAGGTGCTCAGCCAGCTAGCTTATCATTCCCTGGAGGATGCTGGCTACTACCTTGCCCACTGGTAATTGGAGAGTGTTGTCCTAGGCCATTTGAGGTGGGCTTTCTGAGTCTTTTGGAGGTTACAGAATCTTACAACGTGTGCCATAAACCAAGGACACACCCTACCCAAAATTTATATACATATTCATGCAAAATGTTTCATACAATTTCAGGGGTTCATGGAACCCCCTGACACCCAGTCATGGGCTCCTGGCAGTGAATTCCTGCTATCTGGGCTCTATTTGTCTAATAATTCTATGAAATATGTTTCTTCTGAATTCTATACTCCCCACACCCTCCATAAAATTATTATTTTTTAATTGTTCGTCTTCATTTATTTAAGAAACATGTATTGAGTGCTATCCACTCCTTGTGAAAAGCACAGTGTTTCTGGGAGAGAGGAAAGAGGAAGGGCCTCCAGTTGGGGTGTCTGCAAGAAGGTCGTGGACACTGGAGGTGTAGACGCACTGAAGAACTGACTGGTCATGGTTGACACTCAGAGAGGTGGCTGTTACCCACCTCTTCACCCGTTCCCTGGCTCGTTTTGGCAAGATCCTTCCTTCAATACTAGAATTAAATCATCGTGTGTCGATGTGAACCCTGGCAATCCCATTCCCCCTTTTTTTTTTTGTGAGACAGTCTCACTCCTGTCCCCCAGGCTGGAGTGCAATGGTGCAATCTCGGCTCACTGCAACCTCTGCCTCCTGGGTTCAAGATTCTCCTGCCTCAGCCTCCCAAGTAGCTGAGACACAGGTGCCCGCTACCATGCCAGGCTAGTTTTTGTGTTTTTAGTAGAGATGGGGTTTCACCATATTGTCCAGGCTGGTCTTGAACTCCTGACCTCAGGTAATCTGCCCACCTTGGCCTTCCAAAGTGCTGGGATTACAGGCATGAGCAACCGTGCCTGGTCCCATTCCCCTTTTTAGTGTTTCCAACCCCAGTTTTGGCCAAAGAGATCTAAGAGAAGTCAGTCTGGGACTCTCAATTCCTAGAAAAAACACAGAGCCTCAGAAAAAAAGGCTTTTGGGCTGGATTACAGGTGGCTCTGGTGAAACCCCATCTCTACAAAAGAGGAAGAAGAAGAAGAGGAAGGCGGAGGGGGAGGGAGGAATAGGAGGAGGAGGAGGAAAGGAGGAGGAGGGTAGGGGAAGAACAAGAAGAAGGAGAAAGGAGGAGGAGGAGGGGAGGGAAAGAACAAGAAGAAGGAGGAGGAAGAGGAGGAAGAGAAAAGGAGGAGGAGGGGGGGGGAGGGAGAAGAAGAGAAAGGAGAAAGTGGAGGAGGAGGGGGGAGGGAGGAGAAGAAGAGGAAGAAGAAGGGGAGGCGAGGAAGAAGAAAAAGGAGAGGGAAGGGGAGGGGGGAGGCAGAGGGAGAGGGGGAGAAAAGAAGGAGGAGAGGGAAGGGGGAGGAAGAAGAAGAAGAAGAAAGAGACTGGGCTCTTGATCTCAGTGATCAGCACTTCTGAGCAGCCACGCATCTTCTGGCTCCTGGTCTTCTAGGAAAGATAATAAGGTCTGTTTCATTTAAGCCACTATTGGACGGGTTTTGTAACTTTTAGCCAAAACCATTGGTCACTGATGCAAATGAACAGTCCCAGAAGTAGGGGGTACGCACAAAGGACTGATGGGTTTCTAAGCAGCAGGACCATTGTGGTAGATGCGTCAATCAAGTCACCTATCTGATAGTATTCCCTTCTCAGACACGTGTATTTTCACAAGTCTTACTGAGAAGAAATGAAATTGATCCACACCCTTCCCAAAAAACATTAATGGTCATTGGCCGGTGGTTGTACAGGTCATTGTACAATGTTCATGCAAGGATACCCCTTTGTCTTTTCCCTAAGGCCAAGACAGACATAGGGCTCAAACTGGGGTGTCTGCAAGAAAGGACACTGGTGTTTTGTTCCACTGTTGAACATCTGTCTAGCCAGCTGATTTGCAAAACTGCTCATCTACTACTTAAGCTGGGGAAAATATGAAATGGCATGGCAGAGGGTTATCAGGTAGGGAGGGTGCCAGAAAGGTCACCTTGGATTCTTACTCCCTATGAATTAAAGAAAATGAACTCCACACCTTCACATAAAATATACTGTAAATGGTGCCTGAGGAGGTGGGCAACATGGTGGTCCTGATACATATCAAGGGAGGAGGTGGGGGCCCATGACCCAGTATCACCACCTCTAACATTGAGGGGAATGGTCATACTCAGTCTGGAGTCTGCTACTAAATCTGCCCCCAGATCATTTGTCTTCTAGAGAGGATTATACTTCAAACTTGGAGGACTGTCTCTGATTCCCACGACACCAACTAGGTGTAGGACAATCCAATTCTATTTGGACACTGACTAACCAGAGTTAGTGTCAGACTCTTTAAGGGCTCAGTCCCACAAAACAGCCCTCACTTGGGATGCCAGCGGTGAGTCCTGGGCTTCTGGGCTACCTGCACTTTCATTCAACTTGGCTACAAATTCAGGAATCCCCATGGTCTGTGCCTGCTTCAGGTACAATAATTTGCTAGAACAACTCACAGAGCTCAGGGAAATACTACACTTACTGTTTATTATAAAGGAAATGAGTGAACAGCTAGATGAAGAGGTACATAGGGTAAAGTCTGGAAGGGCCTTGAGTTCAGGAGCCTCTGCGCTTGTGGAGTCAGGGTGCACCACCCTCCTCATGCATGAATCTGCTCATCAACTCAGAAGCTCCCAAACCCTTCTGTCTCCTTTGGGGGATTTTATGGCAATTTAATTATGTAGCCATGGTTGATTAAATCATTGGCCATTGGTGACTGAATTCAACCTCCTGCCCCTGTCCCCCTCCCCCAGTGGGACTGAATGTTCCAGCCCTGTAATCACAAGATTGATTCCTCTGATGACCAGCCCCATCCTGAAGTCATCTGGGTGCCCAACAAGAGTGACCTAATTCACATACACTTTCACATATGGCTGAAGACAGACAAGGACTCAAAGTCTCCTTTGAGTAACAAAAGACACTCCTTTCACTCAAAAAATTCCAAAGGATTTAGGAGCTCCTTGTCAAAAACCAGGGACCAGACAAGGACCACATATATATATATATATATATATATATATATATATATATATATATATTACATTATACCACGGGGATTATATAATAATTGGTGGTTCACCAATTATAGATTAAGAAGTCTTAACTTTTTGGAGTATAAATAGGGTTACCAGGACCCTTTTGAGGATGAAAAAGGGTGCATAAACCAGGACTGTCCTGGGCAAATTAGAATGTGTGGTCCCCTTAATATAGAAATTTCTGTATCTCTTTCAGTAGGTGACACTAACTAACACATACCTTCCCGGTTTCCCTGCCCCCGACCCCCCCCACTTTGCCCTTCCCATTGAGTAATAAGTCCCACGATGTCATCTTGGTGAGGTTCCTTAATTTACCTTCACTTTTGGGCAAAGGTATACAATGAAGGTACCACAGCGTACTTAACTACGAAGGCGCAGGGACAGATGGAGAAATGAATCCCTTAACTCTCAGAGTAGCCTGGGTGGGGCCTGGGGCTGTCAGAGCCCTTGGCCAGTTGCCTTGGCCCATGAGTGGTCAACAAATGTCACCTTTTCTTTGACATTTGGAAGCACTGTTTTAGGCTGTTAGTAAAATCTCGTTCTGACATTTAGGATACAATTTTGTTTGTTCAATTATTTCACTTCAATTCCAAATGCAACTAAAACCCTTTTTCTCCTCTTTTGTGTGTTATGAGTTAGTAACAGGAGCTCCCTCTGGGTGGACAGAGAATGTGATGGCTTTGGCAGGCAGAGTAAGCATTGGATCTCAGCCCCGTCCACATCTCAGCTGGGAACCCATGTGCTGGGCACAAAACTTTCATGGTCTGATGGGCACACTCCACAGAATACACACCATAGAAGATGCCATGTAACCATTGTCCCCTGGAGTTGTGCAGTGCCATTGCCCTGGGCTGCTTCCTCTCCCAAGAATTGACTGTGCTGCAAATACAGTCAGTTTCACTATAAAATGACGTATGCGTTCCTAAAAATCACTGTGCTATGTAAAATCGTGTGGCTAAAAATCATAGGGCAGGTCTGGTGTGGTGGCTCATGCCTGTCATCCCAGCATTTTGGGAGGCTGAGGCAGGTGGATCAGCTGAGGTCAGCAGTTTGAGACCAGCCTGGCCAACATGGCAAAACCCCATCTCTGCTAAAAATACCAAAATTAACTTGACATTGTGGTGCACACTTTAGTCCCAGCTACTTGGGAGGCTGAGGCACAAGAATCTGTTGAACCCAGGAGTGGAGGCTGCAGTGAGCTGATATCGTGCTACTACACTCCAGCCTAGGCAACAGAACAAGACTCTGTCTCAAAAGAAAAAAAAAATCACAGGGCTTATGGAAAAACGGAGTTAAGACACACTCAAAAACATTATCACTGACACATAACAAAAAAGATAGGAAACTAATAAAAATGGTAGCACAGTCTCAAACATGTTAGATGGTTAAGAAAGACATAAACGCCATGCTATTGTTTGGGTGTGTCCTCAAACTTCACGTGTCGGAAACTGAATCCCCAGTGCTACAGTGTTGAGAGGTGGGACCTTTAAGAGGTGATTAGGTCATGAGGTCCCTGCCCTAATGAATAGATTGATGCCGTTACCATGGGACTGGGTTAGTTATTGTGGGAGTGGGTTCCTGATAAAAAGGATGAGTTCAGCATCCTTCGCTTCTCTCTCTCTCTTTCACTCATGTGCTCTCTTGCCCCTAGCATTTCACCATGGCATGATGCCACATGAAGGCCCTTGCTAGAAGCCAGTGCCATGCTCTTGGACTTCCCAGCTTCCAGAACCATGAGCCAAATAAATTTCTGTTCATTGTAAATTACCCAGTCGGTGGTATTCTGTTGTAGCAACACAAAACAGACTAAGACACACTACAGTAAATACGGCAGTTTATCTTGAATAAAACCTGCAGTTTAAAGTTGAGGAATGGGTGACAGCTTGTGACATACCATGCAGTGGTAGAAGTGTTACCAGAAAGGAATCCCAATCCAGACCCCAAGAGAGGCTTGTTGGACCTTGTACAAGAATTTGAGGTGCTCACGCCTGTAATCCCAGTACTTTGGGAGGCCAAGGCGGGAGGATCATGAGGTCAGGAGATCAAGACCATCCTGGCCAACATGGTGAAACCCCGTCTCTACTAAAAGTACAAAAATTGGCTGGGCGTGGTGGCGTGCTCCTGTAGTCCCAGCTACTTGGGAGGCTGAGGCAGGAAAATTGCTTGAACCCAGGAGGCGGAGGTTGTAGTGAGCCGAGGTTGCAGTGAGCCGAGATCGCACCACTGTACTCCAGCCTGGTGCCTGTCGACAGAGAAAGACTCTGTCTCAAAAAAAAAAAAAAAAGAGAAAAAAAAAAGACTTTGAAGTGAGTTCATATAGTGAAGTAAAAGGAAGTTTATTAGAGAAGTAAAGAAACAAAAGCATGGCCACTCCACGAGCAGAGCGGCCCCAAGGGCTGCAGGCTGGCTGTTTTTATAGCTATTTTCTAAGTATATGCTAAACAAGGGGTGGGTTATTCATGAGTTTTCCAGAGGGAAAAAGGTGGGGGAATTCCCAGAACTGAGGGTTCCTCCCCCTTTTAGATCATATAGATGAACTTCCCGATGTTGCCATGGCGTTTGTAAACTGTCGTGGCACTGGTGGGAGTGTCTCTTAGCACGCTAATGTATTATAATAAGTGCATGATGAGGAGTGAAGACAACCAGAGGTCACTTTCACGGCCATTTTGGTTTTGGTGGGATGTGGCCAGCTTCCTTACCTCATGCTGTGTCATTAGCAAGGTCTTTGTGACCTGTGCCAACCTCCTATGTCATCGTGTGACTAAGAATACCTAACCTCCTGGAAATGCAGCCCAGTAGGTCTCAACCTCATTTTATCCAAGATGGAGTCTCTCTGGTTCCAATGCCTCTGACAGAAATACACACCATAGAAGATGCCAGGTAACCATTGTCCCCTGGGGTTGTGCAGTGTCACCTGAAATCAGGACATCAGCTGTAACACCATTTGGAGGTAGGTGTGGCTCATAACACAACTGGAGAACTGAGGCAGCTGGTAGGTGTTTGAAGTGTATGTATTTGTATGTTCTGTTGAATTCCTATTCAGCATTCCTACTGATGCTATTGAATTTTACTGGAGTCCTATGATCCCGGAAGACAGCAATAGGTAAAGAAATCTGTGACTATTCTGCGTTCTGGAAACAGCTTACTACAAACAGCGACAGTTCACATGTGACTTAGACACGCCTCACGGAAGGCCCGTTGTTAACCTGTGACAAGGCCGGACACAGATCCTCTAAATGTCTTTTCTCGTAAGCCTTGTAAAATGCATAGCTGAACTGTTTTGCCCCACTGATCAATCAGAACCAAAATCCTTGTTAACCAAACAGGTTAAGCTTCTCTCCTTCCCTGCGGCCCCTGAGCCTTGGCCCACCCTCAACCTCAGCCAAAGACAGCCCCTCCCTATGAGAGATCCTCCTGGGAGCAGGCTGACATTCTCTGATCTGCTCTATTTGATCACCACAGCCTTTCATCTTAGCGTTCACACTGGTTCTTTCTAGCCTTGTTTACTTCTCTCCATAAAAGAAAAACTGGTTTTGCCTAACCCTGGAAATGCTTACAAATCTTGTGGTTTAAGTGTTCTCTCTTTGCCATAGTCCACCGCCCTTTGTGAAAAATCTTTAAATAAAAGTTTTCTTACCTTGGTCTAGATTTGTTTTTCACTTAACACCGTATGGCTCAGTTCAGCTGGAAGCAGTTTTCTGCTTTCACCTAGTGTCCTGTGGATGGAATCACATGTAAACGAATGCAAAATTTGCATTATGCTCAAATTGTTCTTCAATATATCAATTGCATTGGAACAAATTTGCATTTTCAAAACAAACTCTAAAGCAGAGCAGCCTAGAGATGTCTGACCCAGACACTTTGAACCGCAGTGTTGGACACAATTATTTTCATGTCAGGGTCCCTGTTACGTGACAGTTTTTTTTTTTTTAACTTATGGAGAGATGCCAGGTGAGCATTTTTATATGTGCAAAAATCCATTACATCTCAAAGGTCTCTCACGCTTACCTTTAAGTAAAGCCTTTCTTCACAGGCTTCCTCTGAGAATTGACCTCACATTCATACAAATGATAGAAACTCAAGGTGAGAAAGGGATTTAAAAATCTTACACTCTGACACCTTCATCTTGCAAAGAAAGGCAGTGATGTTGCTGACCACGAGCTCCCTGAGGCAGATCCTGGGCTAGATCCATGTCTGAGACCCTCATGCCTAGCTCCAGACCTGGTACAATCAGGTACTCAGGTGTGCTTGCTGTTTTGCATAGAAATGAATTACCCAAAGGGAAAATAACGTGAAGAGCACACAAGAAGAGCCTGCTTCATAGCCTCTTTTTTTTTTTTTAAATCAGGGTTTCACTCTGTCACCCAGGCTGGTGTGTGATGGCATGACCATGCTCACTGCAGCCTCAACCTCCTGGGCCCAAGCGATCCTCCTATCTCAGCCTCCCAAGTTGCTGGGACCACAGGCACACACCACCACCATCAGCTAGTTTTTAATTTATTTCTTTTTACTTTGTAGAGACAAGATGCTCCCTATGTGGTCCAAGCTGGTCTTGAACTCCTGGGCTCAAGCAGTCCTCCCACCTCAGCCTCCCAAAGAGCTGGGATTACAGGCATGAGCCACTGTGGCCGATCAGTGGCCTCTTGAATGACACCAACTGGCCAAAGGCTTCCTTTCAAAGTCAACCAACAATTCCGATCATTGTCTGTCCCACCCTCCAGTTGTTTCCTAAACCACCAAAAATGCAGAGCACGTTTGTGCTCAGGGAAGACTGAGTTGAATCTTGCCTGCTTTTCCCTTTGATTGTTTTTGCCTATATCAAAGTGGGTGATGTGGATTATAAATGGTCAGACTACACATTCTAAAATGTGACTTCTTTGAGAGTTTTGAAACTATTCGAGATACAGACAGGCACAGCACGAAAAGTGAAAATATCGCACCTTCATTAGGGAAAACTTATAGCTTGTCTAGGTCACCATGGCGACCAAAAGACAGGAACTATTTGTAGATGCCAGTATCTGTAGAAGAGCTCAGGTAAGGGACAGAGCTACATTTATTGACAACAAACTATGTAGCAGGTTGCTTAGCACACATTGCTTTATTTATTTAGATGGAGTCTCGCTCTGTCGCCAGGCTGGAGTGTAGTGGAGTGATTCTCACTGCAACCTCTGACTCCCTGATTCAATCGATTCTCCTGCCTCAGGCTCCAGAGTAGCTGGGATTACAGTCACGTGCCACCACACCCAGCTAATTTTTGTATTTTTAGTAGAGACGGGGTTTCACCATGTTGACCAGGCTGGTCTCGAACTCCTGACCTTGTGATCTGCCCACTTCGGCCTCCCAAAGTGCTGGGATTACAGGAATGAGCCACCGTGCCCGACCTAACATTGCTTTATTTAATCCTCATAATCACATGTGAGATAGTCAATGTTCTCCCATTCAGAACTGAGGAAATTGAGGCTCAGAGGCTGAAAGCCATTTATTGAAGACCACACAAGACTGATCTGAACTCAGGTCTGTCTGACCCTAAAGCCTCCATGAGTTGGGTCTTTTAAGATTGCAATGGTAGCTGTGATCAGGTTGATGCAGGTGGTGGAAATTGTTATAAAAATGCACAGACATATTGGCACCCTCAGGGAAGCACATCAGTGGGGTGGCATAGTCAGGACTCGGGAGGACACCAGCCTCCCCCAGGATGCCACCATTCCCCAGAGCCAGCTCATTTGTTGCTCTTTCCTTTTTCCTACTTTAGTTTCTTCCTTCTGTGCTCCCTAGAAAAAGTTGGATTGATTTCCCAACCATAATCACATACAGAGTAGAGTTGTGGCCCACCACAACGGCTGTCTTGGGTCAAGGTGCATTCTTTGTCTAATCAGTTGAGTCTGGTGATTAGTATGGGTTCTCTCAGAAGCAAGGATTTGAATACAAGTTTGTCTTTGGAAGGTGTAGGACAGACTGCTAGGGGAATGTGGAAGTGACACAAAGACCGCAAGGTACAGTGGCTCACGCCTGTAATCTCAGCACCTTGGGAGGCTGAGGCAGGTGGATCATGAGGTCAGGAGTTTGAGACCAGCCTGGCCTGGCCAACATGGTGAAACCCCCTCTCTACTCAAAATACAAAATTTAGCTGGGTGTGATGGCACACACCTGTAATCCCAGCTACTCGGGAGGCTGAGGCAGGAGAATCACTTGAACCCGGGAGGTGGAGCTTGCAGTGAGCCAAGATGGTGCCACTGTGCTCCAGCCTGGTGACAGAGTAAGACTCCATTCCCCCCAACTCCCCCACAAAAAAAGAAGTGACACAAGGAAGGGAAAGTGCATTATTAAGCTAGCTACCGTAGAGGGCAACTAAAGTTTAATTCCCTGGGGGGGAACACAGCATGAAACATACGCCTCAGAATTATCGCACCCAAAGGAGGAGGAAATAGATGTATTTATATACAGACTTCCTACTGTCACTGAGGATACTAGTTCCCAGTCACTTTCACCCTGCCCTGTGCCTGGGAAGAGCCACCTTCCTCAGTTCTGGGGAAAATAAAAAAGCCTCTGGGTTGTAGAAACCGGAAGTTGGGAATGGGCTGGAGCCCACTAAAAGGTCACAAGGAAACAAGCGCAGCAATGACAGCTCTGCTACTCCAGGGCTGCAGGTCACATGAGCAAAAGCATGGCAACCCGTGTGCAAGCATCTGCCGCCTCTGACCACTTGGCTCATACAGGAACTGAGGGAGTGGCAGACACTGAGTGTGATCTTAATTCTTCAGTCAACCCAAATAACAGAGAGAAGCTCTCTATGAGAAAATGATGTTTGTTATTCAGGAATGCGCATTACAATGGGAGTATATGTGGGTATATTCAGGGAAGTAAAGGAAGACAAGGGTTTTTTTGTTTTGTTTTGGTTTTTGGTTTGGTTTTGAAACAGAGTTTCGATTCTTGCCACCCAGACTGGAGTGCAGTGGCAGCAATCTCGGCTCACTGCAACCTCTGCCTCCCGGGTTCAAGCGATTCTTCTGCCTCAGCCTCCCAAGAAGCTGGGATTACAGGTGTGCGCCACCACACCCAGCTAATTTTGTGTGTGTGTGTGTGTGTTTTTTTTTTTTTTTTTTTAGTAAAGACGATGTTTGCCATGTTGGCCAGGCTGGTCTCAAATTCCTTATCTCAGGTGATCCGCCTGCCTCAGCCTCCCAAAGTGCTGGGGATTACAGGCATGAGCTACCTCACCCAGCCCACAGAAGTATTTTTTGTGTACCGTTGTAGCGACTTTTGTGCAAGGTTGTTTTTGCAGTCTTTTGTGACCGTTCTTGTTACTAGGCACACATGCATGAGAACCCCCGCTTCATGGCTTCATTTGTCAATTCGGTTTGATGCAAGTGATATCATTTTAATTCTGACAACTTTTGTACTTTCCTTTTTTGATCCAGATCTTTCTCTGAAGGCATCTTTGATTAATTAACTTGTGGTTAGGTTTTGACTGTCTCTTGGTGGTGACATAACTTGTCCTGAGTTGTTAGTCTGGTCCCACCTCAGAAGGAATTAATTGGCAAGTAGGAACAAGTGTCAAAACCCTTTAGCCACATTTGAGCAACAAACGAGGTTTGGAGGGGATGGCTCTCAGGCTAAGTCTACCTGGAGGCCATTGTCAAGTTTAATTTTGTCTGTTCCATAGAACTGGCTAGCATTCAAAGCTCTGGGACAGCATTAGAGTTAGAAGTCGTACTCCCGCAGAAATTTAATGAGCAACAGATACAAAGTTATAAAGGAAAAGACAAAGTATAATTGCTAGTAATAAGATCATTTCAGTTAGCATAATAGTTCTGAACCATAAACAGGCTTAAAGGCAACCGACTAACAAATCAAATGACTATGGTGAATTAGGTGAGACCTGTTGCTTCTATGTGACCTGTTTCTTACTTTGTGTATTTGGGTCTTAACTTCCCCGGAGGAATTTATCCAGGTATAGCATGTAGTATTAGAAATAGCACAGACACTGCCTTTTCCAGCTAGATAATCAAGAGCAATTCTATCATCTCTTATCTCATGACTGGGTTGAGATAAAGCAGAGAGTGACAGTTGTATTAGGGACTTTGTTAAAGTTACCTATTGGATAGACTAAAGGCTTTTCTTTTTTTTTTTTTAGGCCATGTAAATATTTAGGATCGGCATGACAGATTCGACATTTGGTCAAGTTCCCTGCAGAAGCTGCTGACTGTGAAATTTGAATTGCATCATTACCATGCCAAGTGAAAAAGACAGGCATAAGCAAGGAAAAATTAAAAGGAGCAAGAGGCTCATTACGACGGGACATCTTATTCCGTCATGTTAGGAAAAGCTGTCCACAGCATGAAGATGCCAACTGCTCATCCTGGTTTGTAGTTTAAATGTCTCTGGTTACGGCATTGGATGGACTTTTGCTGTGGCCCACACATCAGGTGTGAGGCTTGACCCTTCAAATTTATACCAAGTTGTCTAACTTCAGCTTGCAAGCCTTTAGGAAAGAGCAGTTCCCATTCTTAGTAACTCTGTGGGAGAAAAGTGGATTGCAGGAGCCTAGACGGATTTAAGATCCAGTTCATTCCACACAGGTAAATAATAAAAGCTCAAACAAACAAAAATACCCAGCACAGGGCTACCATCTAGTAATAGGTATATTATAGTTTTTCTTTGGAAACATAGAAACAAGTCCCAGCATGGTGGCTCACGCCTGTAACCCTAGCACTTTGGGAGGCCAAGGAGAGCGGGTCACCTGAGGTCGGGAGTTCGAGACCAGCCTGACCAACATGGAGAAACTCCCTTTCTATTAAAAATACAAAATTAGCTGTGTGTGGTGGTACATGCCTGTAATCCCAGCTACTTGGGAGGCTGAGGCAGGAGAATCACTTGAACCTGGGAGGTGGAGGTTGCCAGAGTGGAGATTGTGCCACTGCACTCTGTCTCAAAAAAAAAAAAAGAAAGAAAGAAAAAAGAAACATAGAAAGATAATTTTTTTGCTACAGTCATTCTGATTTCTACCAAAGATAATCCAATAAGACTAACTGGTTGTTATTTGTTTTGTTTTATCAGATTTGGCCTGATAAATTCACACAAGCACAGCAGAAATAGTAATTGACCAACAGGAATCTCAGATTGGACTTTTAAAAATTTCTCAAGGCTAGAAAACTAATCTAAGGCAGAGTTAAGACTTTTTCTGCAGTGCCTATAGATAACTGAAAATAGGACATCACATTTAAAACCTTGGTAATATAACCAATGTTTCCAATTGTATCTTGTTATTTAAAAAGCAGCTTCTTATTAAACT
Source organism: Ateles fusciceps (assembly GCA_036589455.1). Taxonomy (NCBI): domain Eukaryota; kingdom Metazoa; phylum Chordata; class Mammalia; order Primates; family Atelidae; genus Ateles; species Ateles fusciceps. The sequence goes on from JAZHEH010000952.1 coordinate 14,077,203, forward strand.
TATGCAAACAACTACATTGCCATAAAAAAATAAGAATACTCACAAGTAGTTTCCAAATTTTGGAGGGACAGAGAAGAAGTAAATGTTGCCAGTTTTGTTCACAAAAGTATATTTTACCAAATTGCTATAAACTACAGATAACTTGAGAGACAGTCTCCTTAAATCTAGAAAACAAAACATTTAAGTAAAAACCAACAATGTTTCAAATATCTATCTTCATTAGATACTTAACCTCATGTAATTAACTTCTGTTCTGTTTCATCTTAATGTCAGTTCCATGAATTTATCAGTTTCTTCATGGGGGTCCTGAATATCTTTACTTAGTCCATTGATCTTAAACTTATCAGAAACCTATATTCAGGAGCACATGCCAGAGTCTTTTCCATGACTCTGCACATGCACTTAAAGAAGAATTAAAACTGTGGAAGACAGAGGCTTAGAAGAGCCATGGTCACAGATCTGATGAGAGTTCAGGAATTGACCAGGAAACTCAGTTATGTTTAGTGCATACAGCATTTTAAGATAACAGCCAGAAAAATGACTAACAACATCACATTAGGAGCATCAAACATTTATAAATTTTACATAATTTTTAGATCATTCACATCAATAACGCAGCCATATAAATATAACTTAGAGAAGATTTAGCATCACTTTGTTATTTGATCCCATCTGTGCCTCCAATGCTTCCCATACAACTCAATACATCAAATAAGCCTAATTAGTTTAACATCTCTACAGCTGAAAAATACATCCTTTGAGTCTCTGAAAACAGCTGAAAAATACATCCTTTGAGGCTCTCCAGAGGCCCAACTAGAAAATCCCAAAGATAATTCTAGGTCAAAAAGACTTCATTTAGAACTCTGATACTGAGAAAGCCTGCCAAATATGTCAAAAGATATCAAACATTTAATTAAAACAGAATCACAGATAATAGTGAAATAATAGTCATTCACTTAAGAGTGACTGAAGATTTCAAGGTTTGAGGGTAGCAGATCTCACACACGAGTGTGAACGCTTAGTCATCATGCTGTGAACTAGAAAAGGATTGTGAGTGAAGATTTCAAAAGTAAGCTGAGCATGGTAGTGTGCACCTGTAGTCCCAGCAACCGGGAAAATGAGGCGGAAGGATCCCTTAAGCGCAGTTCAAGGCCAGGCTGGACAATGTAGTGAGAACTTATCTCAAAGAATAAAAATTTCAAAAGCAAATGCAGAAAGTCGCATGTATTTGTTTTTTTAAAGGCTAAAGACTCAGTTTTCCTAAGTAATCAAAAACCTAATAAAGACCACATGAAGCATAGGAAATTACCTTGATAAAACACACAATCTTTTTTCCTAGGCCAATTACCAAAAAATAAAGAAAACACTTCAGCGGAGTAATTGCTTCTTATAGGAAGTCGTTTTAGATAACCTGAAAATCTAACCGAATGAAAAGGTACTTGAATTCAGTTTGACACTGGATAAGTGTGTATCCAAGGTTATGAGTATACACTATATTAAAGAAGTAAACAAAAAAATAAGTACCTTGATCGGGGAAACATGGCTCTTAGAAAAAGTAAAAGCACATTAAATTTCCTGGTTACATGGAATAATTCAGACATATCAAGAAAAGCCAACAGTACAGAATCAAGTTATTGTTGGAGGAAAATACTGCTTTTCTAGGCCTTTAAAACAAACATATTAGCATTAGGTCTCAACAGCAGAGTTAGACCAGAGAAAATAAGTACAGAAGCTTACCAAAAGGTCAAGGGAGAGAGTCATTAAGTTAATTAAGCAAAAAAAAAAAAAGTGTGCCTTCTTAAGGGGAGGAGGAGGAAGAGCAGAAGATAATGGTGTGTGACCTGCAAATCATGTGGAATGAGGGGGAAGCAGAAGTTGACCTTCTGGATGTAAATCGGAAAATCTTCAAGAGAAAGACTCTATTTTGAGAAATTAAATTATTGCTCTAAATTTAAAAGATAGCATTCTAAACCCAGAATTAGGGAAATTAAACAGAAACCATAAAACAGGAAGAGGTTATAGTTCAGAAAATGGTAAAAATTTAAAGAAACAGATATCAGATTTTTTGTTTTAGAGATAGGCTCTTACTCTCTTGCCCAGGCTGGAGTGCAGTTTTACCATCATAGCTCATGGCACTCAAACTCCTGACCTCAATTGATCTCCCAACTCAGCCTCCTGAGGAGGGGGTTGGGAGGAAGACTACAAGTGTGCACCATCATGCCTGGATAATTTTTTCTTTTTTTTGTAGAGATTGGGTCTCATGATATTGGCTAAGTTGGTGTCAAACTCATGGTGGCCTCAAGCAATCCTCCTGCCTTGGCCTCCCCACGCACCAGGATTACAGGTGTGAGTCACCACACCCAGCCAAAGTTCAGAATTAAAAATCAAAACCTCTCGTAATTTTTTTTAACTGAGAGCAACGATACTCGAGGAAACTCTTGTTGCTTTAAACATAGAGAGCTTGTTTTTTGTTTTGTATCATTATATTCAATTTTCAGAAAAATTTTTAAACAATTTCCTTCTAAATTTAGCCAATTTGATACATACAAAATGTATTTTTATAAAATTCACCTTTCACAAACCTTTGGCGACTTGCTCAAACCTCTTATGGCTTGCTTAGGCCTCATTTTGTTTTAGACTTTCTTTTTAATATCAGAACGATTATTCTACCTCAGGACAAAAATTTACTTTTGTTTTTTCTTTATCATTTTTACCACACAAGATTCTGATACAAAGTTACGTATATTTTTCATCTTTCTTAACAAAGATACCTTCTCCTATTTATAACTTTCTTTGCACATCTCTTCTACTTAGTGATTTATTTCTGTCTTGTTTTTATTTTTTTATTAAATCTATATTTTGAAACCACCTTTAAATAATGTCTGAATTAGACCTAGCAATTCTCATCACAAGCCAGTGTTTGGAGTCCTGTCATAAAACTGACTTCATAGTTATTGGGGTTAGAGAGGAGGGGGAATAATTATTTTTTTCAAACCTCTGTGTTAGTTCAAAATTGCCACAGTTGGTTAGCAAGCTGACTTTTTTATATGTTCTATGCAAATAATTGTGCATTTTTAATATATTGAGTGCTTTAATCTTGATAACTGGGTCTCCGTTTAATACTTTCATTTGTATAACTCATTTGCAGTCTGAAAAAACAATTTTTTTTTTTTTTGAGCTGGAGTCTCTCTCTGCATCCAGGCTGGAGTGCAGTAGCGTGATCTCAGCTCACTGCAACCCCAGCCTCCCAGGTTCAAGTGATTCTCCTGCCTCAGCCTCCCAAGTAGCTAGGACCATAGGTGCACCCCACCATGCCTGGTTAATTTTTGTATTTTTAATGGAGATGGGATTTTACCATGTTGGCCAGGCTGGTCTCCAACTCCTGACCTCAGGTGATCTGCCCACCTGGGCCTCCCAAAGTGCTGGGATGACAGACATGAACCACTGCACCCAGCCTGCAGTCTGAAAATTTTTTTAGTGCCAGTCCCTGACATATTATTGGAAGTTAATTTTCTTTGGATTTAAAAATATCTGTCTCCTTTCAACTAAAATATCTAATAATCATCATCATCTGCATCAAGAAACAAAGTGATGAAAATAAATTAAAACTAATTATTATTATTTTTTTAAATGGAGTCTTGCTCTGTGGCCAACCTGGAGTGCAATGGCACCATCTTGGCTCACTGCAACCTCTCCCTCCTGGGGTCAAGCGATTCTCCTGCCTCAGCCTCATGAGTAGCTGATTACAAGCATGAGCCACTATGCCCAGCTAATTTTTGTATTTTTCATAGAGACAGGGTTTCACCATGTTGGCCAGGATGGTCTTGATCTCTTGACCGCGTGATCCTTCCACCTCACTCTCCCAAAGTGCTGGGATTAATTTTTTGTAGCAATGGAGGTCTCTACAACCACCGTGCCTGGCTAAACTAATTTTTTTAAAAAGACAAAATGCATAGGACAATTAAGGATAGGATTTTATTGAGGCTATGGCAATAGGGAGAGCCATCTAGATGTGAGGATCAAAGTGTCGTGACAAAGTAGCTTTGCCTTAGACCTTTATAAGAAGGAATGACAAGTCACAGGTGTGTGAGAAACAGTTAGAATGGTTTTGCAATCAGGGGAAGTCTCTGCCAGCTGAGTAGAAAATGTTTACTTTTGTCTCTAGCTAGTTTCAGGGGACAGGCAATTCTAATCTTAATTGCTCATGAAAAAGGGAACACGAAGTTGAAGGTTCTGCATTTGACCTTGTCACAAATACCTGGAAGTCATCTGTGAATCCTATGGCAGGGAGTCTTATCTAAATTAGAGGAGCCTGGAGCAGTGGCTCACACCTGTAGTCCCAGCACTTTGGGAGGCCAAGGTGGGTGGATCACAAGGTCAGGAGTTTGAGAGAAGCCTGGCCACTATGGTCAAACCCTGTCTCTACTAAAAGTACAAAAAATAGTCGGATATAGCGGCAGGTGCCTGTAATCCCAGCTACTCAGGAGGCTGAGGCAGGAGAATCACTTGAACCTGGGAGGCAGAGGTTGTAGTGAGCTGAGATTGCGCCACTGCACTCCAGCCTGGGTGACAGAGCGAGACTCCGTCTCAAAAAAATAATTCTCTATATTAATTTTGCCTTAGTTTCTTTAGGAGGACAGGATGTTGAGAGTTAATACAAAGTTAACCCTTCCTCTCCCTTGATTTATGTAGAAAGTAATTACTGTTAAGTAAAAATTACAGACGGGCCAGGCATGGTGGTTAACCCCTGCAATCCCAGCACTTTGGGAGGCCAAGGTGAGAGAATCACTTGAGCCCAGAAGTTCAAGACCAGCCTGGCCAACATGGCAAAAACCGTCTCTACTAAAAATAGAAAAATTAGTCAGGTGTGGTGGTTTACACCTGTAATCCCAGCTACTTGGGAGGCTGAGGCATGAGAATCACTTGAATCTGGGAGGCAGAGGTTGGAGTGAGCGTATAATGAGTCCCTAGGAGAAACCTGGGTCAAATTCAGCCCCATGTTGGGTCCAGTTGATCTTAGCCAGCTTGGCCCATACCCTGGTCTTTCAGGGTCTTATCAGCCCCTGGCCTATGCAGCCATTTCAAAAGTTTCCTTTTGTTAGGTGAATCTGCTGCCTGGAGTTTTCCATTCTCCTGCCACTGCCCTGTATTATTCCTGTAGTGAGCAGAGATCATGACACTGCACTCCAGCCTGGGTGACAGAGCAAGACTCTGTCTCAAAAATTAAAAAATAAATTAATTAATTAATGTGGGAAGTAGAAAAGTTCCTTTTTAAGGTTTTCTTTCTTGTTAAAGAATGGGTGTGCCAATAACTTTGTTAAGCCCTATCCTATGTAGCTGTTAGACATGCCATACTTACAGGCACGTAGTACATTCTATGTCCTTGTACTTTAACCAAGGTATCTGTGCTGGACACACTCACAGACATGTCCCAGCTCTCCATTTCTTTTACCTGTTTAGAAAAGTTTTAAGTTATTAGCCAATCGGGTTTTAGTTTAGATCGTGAGGTCTGACTCCAGCCAACGGAGATCAGACACAGCAGTAAGGACGACCCCACATGCATAAGGGATAAATTTGTCCATTTTCCTTTATTCATTGTACTCTCGTGGCATGATGGCTAGTGAGGGGTACCCTTCCTGCAGTCCAGGAAGTAAAAATTGTGTGGCTGAAAGATCCTTTGTCTCAGTGCTGATTTTTCTTTGTGGCACCAAGCATCTATTTCCAACAATGAAAAAATAAAATAAAATTTAAAAAGATGCTTCTTCTGGGCCAAATGGTCAGAGTATGGGCTGGATTTTAGCCCAGTCTTGCCTCCTTACGCAGTGAACAGCCTATCCCATCATTGGTAGTGGCCCTGCAGAGTCTCTGGAAGGAGTCCCCTTGTCTAAGGTGACCTTTTGTTGATTAGGTCACCTTTCATTTACTAGGTCATTTCTTATTTTTCATGGAGAAATTACTATTTTAGGTGAAGTCCCCAAATGCCAGTGGGACCTTAACCCCTGCTGGTGTCCAGGCTTTTGACACTGTCATGAGAAGGAATTCAAGGACTAGGAGAAAAATAGTGAAAGTACAGAGATTTATTGCAATGTGCAAAGTACACACTCAAGAAAGGGCGGTGTGGGTGTTCTCAAGACAGAGAGCTGTGCCATGGGGTTTGGGGTTTCTATCTTTATGGGTTTCCTTACCAAGTGGTGGAATATTCATGAAGATTCCTGGAAAAAGGTGAAGATATCTCAGAACTGTTGCTGCCCATTTTTACAGAAAATATGGGTGTTCCTGGAACTGTCCAGGTACCGGTGGGTGTACGGTTTAGTATGTTAATGAGCGTATAATGAGTCCCTAGGAGAAACCTGGGTCAAATTCAGCCCCATGTTGGGTCCAGTTGATCTTAGCCAGCTTGGCCCATACCCTGGTTTTTCAGGGTCTTATCAGCCCCTGGCCTATGCAGCCATTTCAAAAGTTTCCTTTTGTTAGGTGCATCTGCTGCCTGGAGTTTTCCATTCTCCTGCCACTGCCCTGTATTATTCCTGTAGTGAGCAGAGATCATGACACTGCACTCCAGCCTGAGTGACAGAGCAAGACAGGGTCAAGATATCTAAATTCTTGTGAGTAGTGAATACCTTGTAAGCTAGTTACATGTGTTAACTGATTTAATCCTCACAATAACATTATTATACTATTATTAACCTCTTTTTTTTTTTTTTTTGAGACTGGGTCTCACTCTGTCACTCAGGCTAGAGTACAATGGTGTGATCACAGTTCACCGCAGCCTTCAACTCCTAGGCTCAAGTAATCCTTCCGCCTCAGCCTCTGGAGTACCTGGGACAACAGGCTTGTGCCTGGGTAATTTTTTGCCTTTTTTGTAGAGAAGAGGTCTCACTATGTTGCCCAGGGTGGTCTTAAACTGCTGGGCTCAAGCTATCCACCCACCTTGGCATGCTAACCTCATTTTTAACATATGAGGAGTTGAAGCCACAGAGTGGTTACATTTGCTAAATTACAGGGCTGGGGATTTGAACCGAGGCCACCTTGCTCTGTTAGCCAAGGCGGTGAGAGATCCCACCTGCCTTAGTCCTAGCTGAGCTGGGGTATGTGAAGAACGCCCTTGCTACTTCTCCTTGTTTCCAGCTTGTCTACGAACAACTGCTCCTCAGAATGGAAACACTCCTTTCTTTGATATGCTAATACTTTCCTTGGTCAGGGCAGCAAGGTCTGAGATTGCTCTGCGTCTTTCAGAGAACTTTGTGAATTTCAAAACTTTTTCTGGGGTTGGGGGGGGTGGGCAATGGCTTCACCCTTATTTCCTAGTTATTGTGGGATACCTCCCCAGGGTATTCAAGTTCTAACAACAAACACCCACTCAGATCATTGGAAAATTCAAACCAGTCTAAAAATTTCAGAGGCGGGATTGTCTAATTTTTTCCCTTTACACAATAAACTTTTGAAATGCTGCAAGCAAAAAGAATTCTGGAATTTGTAGATATTTAGATGCTTCGAGGAACTGATCTATTAGAGGAACCCTAATGTGAAGGCTTTTGTTAAGTGGAGGACCAGATTGTAAATCAAACAATCACCCCCTAGCCAGATAAAAATAACAGCTTCCATTTTCCAGCTGTTACTACAGACTAAAAATTGCAAGGCCTTCACATCTGTCATCATCTCTCGCTAATAACACCTTTACAGAGGTATAATTCACATACTTTTAAAGTATGCAATTCAGTGCTAATTGTTTTCTATATATTCACAAGGGTATGCAACCGTCACCACTAATTCCAGAACATTTCCATCACCCGAAAAAGAAACCCCGTGACCCAGTGAGCAGTCACTCCCCCCATTCCTCTTCCTTCAACCCCTGGTTAACCACTAAACTACTTTCTGTATCTGTCTATTCTGGACATTTCATATAAACGGAACTGTACAATATGTAGTCTTTTGTGCCCAGCTTTTTTCATGTAGCATATTACCAAGTTTCATCCATGTTGTAGCTTTATTTCCTTTTTATGACCAAATACTATCCTATTGTATGAATATGCTACCTTTTGTTTATCTACTCATAAGTAGATGGACATTTGTGTTGTTTTCAGTTTTGGGGTACCAACATCTCTTTCAATCTTCATGCCACCTCTAAATGTGTGTATGTCTTTTAATATTCATCCCACTTCTAGATGTGCTGTCCTCCGTTGATTGGCTGAGTGAATTGTGTTTTCTTTCTTTTGATCTCTTTTATTTTTACAGATGGGTCCTCCCTGCATTGCCCAGGCTGGAGTGCAGTGGCCATTTATAGGCGCAATCATAGCACACTGCAGCCTCTAACTCCTGGCCACAAGGTATCCTCCTGCTTCAGCCTCCCAAGTAGCTTGGACTTACAAGTGAGCCACACCTGACTGTGAATTGTGTTTTCTGATGTCAATCAAAGAAAAAAAATCAAGCTTTTAAAGAATTAAGTTCTGCCAGTGGCGGTGGCTCACGCCTGTAATCCCAGCACCTTGGGAGGTTGAGGTGTTGGATCACGTCAGGTCAGGAGTTCGAGACCAGCTTGGCCAACATGATAAAACTCCATCTCTACTAAAAATACAAAACTTAGCCAAGCATAGTGATGGGTGCCTGTAGTCCCAGCTACTGGGGAGGCTGTGGGAGGAGAATCGCTTGAACCCGGGAGTGGAGGTTGCAGTGAGCCGAGATCCTGCCACTGCACTCCAGCCTGGGTGACAGAGTGAGACTCTGTTTCAAAAAAAAAAAAAAAAGAAAAGAAAAGAGGCCAGGCGCAGTGGCTCACGCCTGTAATCCCAGCACTTTGGGAGACCAAGGCGGGTGGATCACCTGAGGTCAGGAGTTCAAGACCAGCCTGACCAACATGGTGAAACCCCTTCTCTATTTATTTCAAAAAAAAGGAAAGAAAAGAATTAAGTTTGTTTATTCAGAAGCCTTACTGAAGACTGAAGACCAAGAATTCAGACTGGGAAGTTTCATCAGGCTGCTCTAAAACAGTGTTTTAGCCCACTGCTTATATACAGATGGTACGGGTTCAGTACACACAAAATCACATCAAAGTCTGGCTCTAAGAGAACATCTCTCTGACTAAAGATCATTAAAAGTATATATATTTTTTCTTTTTTTCTTTTTTCCTTTTTTTGAGATGGAGTCTCGCTCTGTCAACAGGCTGGAGTGTGGTGGCGTGGTCTCGGCTCACCACAACCTCCACCTCCCGGTTCAAGCAGTTCTCTTGCCTCAGCCTCCAGAGTAGCTGGGACTACAGGCATGTGTCACCACACCTGGCTAATTTTTGTATTTTTAGTAGAGATGGGATTTCACCATGTATGCCAGGATGGTCTCGATCTCTTGACCTTGTGATCTGCCTGCCTCAGCCTCCCAAAGTGCTGGGATTACAGGCCTCCCAAAGTGCTGGCATTAGAGGTCACCTGGTCCTTTCCTCAGCCCACAAGATTCCTGCAGACGAGCAGTAGCTATGAGGTTTTACTCTGCAGTCCTGACTGGATTCAAATACCCTGTCTGCATGTTAATAGGGGCATGACTTTTGGCTCAGAGACTTTGGGACTCTCTGAAGTTCAGTTTGGTCAATATATAATGGAACTAGTAACAGTATCAAAGTTACTGTGAGGAGTGAGTGAAGCGATGACAAGGGCCTATCATATTGTAAACTCAACCCCTGGCTTCCTATTTCACTATTCACTGTGGATGGGGAGACGTCTCTGTGCCAAGTTGACCCCTCCCCAACTCCGCACAGGCTGGTCCTTTTTCTCTAATCATTGCCTACCGCCTCCAACCCCCACTATCCTTTCCTGGGTAATTTCTTATTCTTCAGATCTTATTTTATTTATTTTTATTTATTTATTTATTATTATTATTATTTTTTAAAGATGGGGTTTCACCATGATGGTCAGGCTGGTCTTGAACTCTTGACCTCAGGTGATCCACCCACCTCGGCCTCCCAAAGTGCTAGGATTACAGGCGTGAGCCATCGCGCCCGGCCAGATCTTATTTTATTTTTAAACAATTAATTTTTTTTTTTTTGAGACAGTCTTACTCTGTCACTGGAGTGCAGTAGTGTGACCTCGGCTCACTGCAACCTCTGCCTCCCTGGTTCAAGTGATTCTCCTGCCTCATCCTCGTGAGTAGCTGGTATTACAGGTGGGCGCCACCATGCCCAGCTAATTTTTAAAATTTTTCCTAGAGACGGGGTTTCACCATGTGGGTTAGGCTGGACTCAAATTCCTGACCTCGTGATCCACCCGCCTCAGCCTCCCAAAGTGCTGGAATTACAGGCGTGGGCCACCGCGCCCAGCCTATTTTAATTTTAATTTTTATTTTTTGAGACAGACTTTTGCTCTGTCGCCCAGGCTGCAGAGCAGTGGCACCATCTCGGCTCACTGCAGCCTCCGCCTCCCGGGTTCAAGTGATTCTCTTGCCTCAGCCTACCAAGCAGCTGCGATTACAGGCGTGCACCACCACGCCTGGCTAATATTTGTATTTTTAGTAAAGACTGGTTTCACCATGTTGGCCAGGCTGGTCTCGAACTCCTGACCTGAAGTGATCCGCCCACCTCAGCCTCCCAAAGTGCTGGGATTACAGGCGTGAGCCACTGTGTCCGGCCTTCACATCTTACTTCAAACACCACTTCCTTGGTACAGCATTCAGAGACATCTCCATATCCCTCTCTCCTTACTAAAGTTTACTTCTTACAAAACCCTGCATTTTTCCTTCATGACTTTATCACAGTTTGTAATTCTCTATTTAAATTAACCTGTCATGTGTCCCTAAACTGTGAGCTCTGCCAGGGACCTTGTTTGTCCTGCTCTCTGTGATGTCCTCAGTATCAACAGTGGCCTAGGATCATAGCAGGCTTTCATCAAATATTTATGGGAAACAGTCCAGTCCATTCCTGAACTCGAGTTCAGAAAGGAACAGCAACCTGTCCAAAATCACACAAGTTAGTGGCAGACTTGATCCCAGATCTCCTAACTTGAAAACCAAGACTCTATCCCCAGAACTGACAAGAATCTTCCTAAACTATCCCGATGAAATGTGAGTGCTAAACAAAGTCCCAGAAAGGGAGGGAGTAGAGTAGTGTGGAGAGTAGGAGGAAAGTGATTTGGCTTGGCCCCTCCTCTCTTGACTTTAATGTTAGCATACTGCAAACTGAGGGATTATGGCAACAGCGACGTGGCAGGGCGGCTACACTAAGCAAACCAGCCACGCGGCAGCCATTGAAAGCGGCCAGGGCGGGTAGAGGGGGAGGAGAGCGGAGACCCTGCGCAGGCGCAGTCGAGCTGCTCCGCTCTACCCTCCTCCGCCCCGCCCCGCCCCGCCCCATCTTTTCCGAATCACCATTCCAAGAGCTGTCAGCTGATGCTACGCTACGCGGTCACGTGACGACGACGGGTTGGGGCGCAGCGCAGGCGCAAGGCGCAGGCGCAGATTGTAGGCGGCTGGGTCAGCTGACCCAAGGGGCCTTCGAGGTCCTTTAGGCCGCTTACCTCGGTTTCAGAATCGCTGCCGCCATGGCCAGTCAGTCGCAGGGGATTCAGCAGCTGCTGCAGGCCGAGAAGCGGGCCGCCGAGAAGGTGTCTGAGGCCCGCAAAAGTGAGTTTCAGGGTGGGGCTTCCCTGCGTGGGGTTCCCCGGCGTGGCGCGCTCCAGTCGAAGGAAGACCGCTGGGCCGCAGGTGGTGGTGGGTAGATTAGGCCCGAAAAACTACAGGGTGCGGGCGTGGTTATAGTCGCGGAAGGTTGTGTGTTTCGAAGCTCTGAGGAGGTGAGGCTCTGGAAGGCTTGCGGATCGCCTGGAAGCCACGATGTGAGATAGTAAATCGGGCTTGGAAACAATAATGGGTTACCGTCCTTGGGGCCTGGAGGCGTGTGAAATGGGCTATCCAAATGGGGTTCTTTGTCCTTCCCCCTCTTCCACTTACTGCTCTGTGGTGGTCAATCTCGGTGAAGGGAGCCAGCATCCACACAGTTGCTCTGTCTAGAAACCTGATGTCCTCTTTGACTTTTCTCCCTCCCTCATTTGCCACCTTCAGTCAATTGCCAAGGCTTGGGTATCTTTCACTTTTTCCCCATGTCTACTACCAGCATCTTAGTCCGAGACCAACTTCTCTAAAAGTACTGTAGCGCTCTAAATCGTTGATTGGTGCGTGTGTTTCTGTCTAATATGTGGCAAGCGCAGTGCCCAGTGTATCAGTTATCTCCCCTAACGTGGCTTGGTTAGGGGGAGATAGGAGTTTGAGATCACCCCAGGGATTAATTGCAGGATAAGGGCTAGAGTGGAAAAATGTAAGAGTGCTAAAGAATTTAACAGGTGAGTTTAATCTAGACTGGGGAGTGGAAGAACCCGTTCTACTCTCCTCCAAGCAAGCCATTCTTCTCTCTGCTGTCGTCCTTCTAAAATGCAAATGTATGACTTCCTGCTGGCAAGGAACAAAAAATAAATAAAATGCAAATATTATTTCCCCACCGCCTTTGCAGTGGAATGTTTAGTGCCTGCAGAAGAAAGCTCAAATTCCTTAATGAAGTGGGGGAGGCTCTTATAGGTCAGCCTTGGTACTTTGCTCCAGCCATACTGAATCGCTGTGATCCCTCAGAAGCACCATGATTTCTTTCACCTGCAGGTCTTTGTGCACGCTGTTTCCTCTGACGGGAGAGGCCTTTTCCAATTTTCCTCCCCTTTGTTCTCTGACCCTTAGTCTTCCGTCAGACCTCAAAATTTAGGGAGCATTTCTCCGGGAAGCCTTTCCTGACTCATGCTTCTCCCCCTCAGACTAGGCTTGGAGTCCCTCCCAAGTGCTGATTTCTGTCAGTGCCATGCAATAACCTGTTTATTTATATGGCTCAGTCACTAGACTAAGCTTCTGGAGAACAGAGCTATGTCTAATTTAACTTTACGTATCCCGTTTCCCATCTGGTGAGAAAGATGCTTCTATCTCTATTTTACAGATGGTAAAAATGAGGCTTAGAGAGAAATGATTTGTTCATACCTTGGGAAGCAACATAGTTGGGACTCAAGCCTCTTTTCCCATGCAAGGCTAAGATACTGAGAAATACTGATCTTAGTAATTCCTTGGTGTTTCTCCTAGTATAGGACTTACTCTGTCTGACATCTAACTAGATTTCAAGCATGTCTCCTCTACTTACTCAATTAGGGGTTGTGTGGTACTTGAAAAGCTTTCTTTGAGGTTGTTGGGAATAGGAAGAAGCCTTTTGTTGCTCCCATGACTGGAAAGTTCTGTGTTCTTCCGGAATATTTCCAGTCATGCCCTCGGTAGAGTATTTCCAGAATGACTTCTCAGAGTTTGTCTTATGATGGTTCATCAGTAACAGAAGTTGCATCTGTCTGGAGGGATATGAGAATAGATTGGGGAAGTGCAGGAAAAAATAATTGGAATATGGTAAGAATAATTCTGAGTGCCCTGGAGGTAGCATTTATGTTTTATGCCTTTATCCTGTCAAGCCTGGTGCAGGGTTTTGTATATCTCGGGTAGCTGTGAATTTGTTTTAAAAAGTATTAATGGCCAGGCGTGGTGACTCAGGCCTGTAAACCCAGCACTTTGTGAGGCTGAGGCGGGTGAGGTCAGGAGTTTGAGATCAGCCCGGGCAATATGGTGAAGCTTTGTATCTACTAAAAATACAGAAATTATCTCGGTGTGGTGGTGCACACATGTAGTCCCAGCTACTTGGGAGGCTGAGACAGGAGAATTGTTTGAATCCAGGAGGCAGAGGTTGCAGTGAGCCGAGATGGTGCCACTGCACTCCAGCCTGGGGAACAGTGGGAGACTCCATCTCAAAAAACAAAACAAAGTATTAGTTCATGGCTAACATGCATCTGAGATTTTTTTTTTTCTTGAGGCAGTCTCCCTATGTCGCTCAGGCTAGAGAGCAGTGGCATGATCTTGGCTTACTGCAGCCTCCACCTCCCGAGTTCAGCAGATGCTTGTGCCTCAGCCTCCTGGGTAGCTGGGATTACAGGTGCCCTCCACCTTGCCCGTCTCTACTAAAAATACAAAATCAAATAAATTAATAAAAAATACAAAAATAAATTTTAAAATAAATTTTTATATTTTTAGTGGAGACAGGGTTTCACCATGTTGGCCAGGTTGGTCTCAAACTCTTGGCCTCCCAAAGTGCTGGGATTACAGGCATGAGCCACCATCCCCGGCCTGTCTTAGAACTGTTAATAGTTAGGAACAGAGTTATTTAGAAGAACTGCAGTTTGGAAAATTGCCTTTCTTGATTTATAATTATGGTTGACTTGCCCAGTTAAGAGTTGGGAAGAGGTAGTGCATGATGTGAAATGGTCCCATCCAATTTTTTTAATGAAATCATTTCTTTGGACCTTAACATTTTTAAAAAGTTTGTGTTAATGGCATATTTCATTGGAGTGAAACAAAACACTGGTTTCCATGTGTAAGGCCCAAGAAAAACAAGATTTAAGAGAAATATGTTTTCCTGTTTAAATATTTTTGATTTTTAGAGGCGCCTGTCAATATTGAATGTTGAAGATGTTTGCTGAAGGCAGTTAACGGTATTATCTTGAGTAACAAATGCAGGGAGCCATGGGAGTGGGAGTGATGTCTTGTGAAATCACGCGGAGCTACTGCAGAATGTTGGGGCCGTGAGTGTTATAGATTGTTGGTTTGGAAAATATCTTTAGCTTTGAAATATAGTCCAATATAGCTGATGGGAGGATAGCATGTCAAGGATTGCGATACAGGTGCCTGAAGCAGACAATAGTAGGCCAGAAATAATACTGGAGTGAATGTGGACTTACAGAAATAGTCGTTGGAGTGCTTAGAGAGAGACCTGTTGTTTCAGACTAGTGTCAGGAATGTTGGTGTCGTGGGGTCCATTTCTTTACAGGTCCAAAGTTCTGTTCTTAATCAGGAGGTGGAAGGTTAAGTTTGTTTTCATTCAGCCACATGGGCTTTAGACAGTTGATATACAATGATGTACCATTACAGCAAAGCTTAATTTTAGATCCAGGATGTCTTTTGCTCTGAATTAAATAAATAGGTTGATGGTCTAAAACCCCTCTTTTTTTTTTTTTTTTTAAATTGGTGATCGGACATTCAAAGCAGAGAGTATGTGTTGGCTATCCTTGTGGTCTGTTTTCATACAGGCTCTGACCAAACCTAGAGATTTTTTCCAGCTGTGTGTTAAGCCACCAATATACCTGTGTCTCCTCTTCTCTCAACGGCTAGTGCCGTCTTACTGTCCAGTGCCCCTCATTCAGCATTCCTTTTCAGTCACCACTTTCTTGACTTCCTTGTGACAGGCACTGCTTTTAGTTTTCAGTGTTACATCATCTGGTTCATTAGTTACATTATATAGGTTGATGTCCCTTGGGAGCTTATTAGCCTTCTTGCTAAGCATCTAAGCAGGGCTGCAGTTTTAATCAGCAGCATACTTACGTGTTTACTCGTTGAGAAGAGTTCCCTAGATGGTTAATGTTACCCATTTTATGTTGGTTCTTAATAGTTGAGATTGGGAGAATATTCTGACACGTTCTACAGTTTTTTCCCATCATTTTTATGGGCTGTAGTTACAGAAGGTATTCCTTTTTGTCTTGTCACTTCCGAGTTAAGTACAGCCTGTAGGAGGGAAGAACCTGTACTATTTGTTAGCTCTGAATTCCCTCTTTCCCATGCACATCTCTTGGGACTGTGTCATAATTTGTTCTTGGTTTATTGTTAAAATTTAACATCTCAGTCTCTCCTTGCTTTTCTGCTTTTAACCGCTTCCTGATATAGCTCTCTCCTTTGAAAACAGGAAAGAACCGGAGGCTGAAGCAGGCCAAAGAAGAAGCTCAGGCTGAAATTGAACAGTACCGCCTGCAGAGGGAGAAAGAGTTCAAGGCCAAGGAAGCTGCGGTGGGACCCCATTTGTTTTTGTTACTGCTTTAGTTTCCTGATCCCCCCACCTGCCAAGGCTCTCAAAATATCCAGCATAGCTCAGAAATTCTGGTAGAATTTTGAAAATTGGGTAGTTATGTGTTTTATTGGCTTCTCAGGCATCTGTTTCTTGGATGATCAGTTTTTCCACTCATATTGAATCCTGATTTTCATTCAGTCATTTAACACATGCCTGTTGAACAGTTAACATGTGCCAGGTACTGTGCTAGATGCTAGGGATCAGCGGTGACCAGGAGTAGGCATGATCCCTTCCATCATGGAGTGGAGCTTACCATCTGGTGGTCAGGGGAGACTCTAATACAGTGTAAATCATGCAGAGACAACTGAAAAGTGCTGTGACGGTCATGAACATAAACCAGCTGGAGCCCTGCTTTAGTATATATAGTACAGACATTTAACCAGTGATATGGGCTGTACTGTGGTATGCATAATAATGGCACAAAAACAGATCACAAAGAATACAGGGGAAGCAGGGACAATTGTGGAAAGGGGAAAGGATAGAGGAGGGCTTCACAGAGAAAAGAAACTATCAGGACTCTTGGGTGCAGGTAACAGAAAATATAATTAAAACTGATTCTAAATGGAATGTTTTGGCCTATATAATTAAAAACCCAGGAGCTTAAATAACATACTTAGGACTTTGTCTCACCTCTGTGTTTGGCTTTGTATTTCTCTCAAGTTCTACATTGTGGCCTCTAGTAGTTCCAGCACACACACTTCCAGGCCCAAATCCAGTGATTAAAGGCACATACCTCCCTACTAGCATTAAGTAGCAAAAATTGTGATCAATTTTTTCTTTTTAAGAGACAGAATCACACTCTGTCATTCAGGCTGGAGTATAGTGGTGTGATCAGAGCTCGCTGTAGCCTAGAGCTCCTAGGCTGAAGCAATCTACCCCCACCCAGCCTTCTGAGTAGCTAGGACTAGAGGCATTATCCACCATGCTTAGCTGAATTTTTTTGTTTTTGTAGAGATGGGGTCTTGCTGTGTTGCCTCGGCTGGTCTTAAACGCCTGGCCTCAAGTGATCCTCACATCTTGACCTCCCAAAGTGCTGGTTCATCTTTGTTCTTGGCAATTACAGTGCTATTAAAACTTGGCTGGGCACAGTGACTCACACCTGTAATCCCAGCACTTTGGGGAGGCTGAGGTGGGAGGATTGCTTGAAGCCAGAAGTTCAAAACCAGCCTGGGAAATAAACCAATTTATTGTCTCTAAAAAAAAAAAAAAGAAAGAAAAATAAAAATAAAACTTAACACGTTTATTTGATTCTTGAACTGGGGCTGATTGGTGCTGTAAGTTGTCAGACTGCTCATAAAACAATGTAGAAATACCCTTGTGTCAGGGCAGGCATTGTCTTCATTTTATTTTATTTTATTTTTCCAAGACGGAGTCTCACTTTGTCACCCAGACTGGAGTGCAGTTGCGTGATCGCAGCTCACTGCAACCTCCACCTTCCAGGTTCAGTGATTCGCCTGCGTCAGCCTCCCACATAGCTGGGATTACAGGCATGCACCCACATGCCCAGCTAATTTTTGTTTTTAGTAGAGATGGGGTTTCACTATGTTGGCCAGGCTGGTCTTGAAGTCCTGACTTCATGATCTGCCTACCTCAGCCTTCCAAAGTGCTGGTTTATAGGTATGAGCCACCGCGCCCAGCCTGTCTTCATATTTTTACATTCTTTTTTCTTTTTCATGGCACAGGCTCAGGAGGTCCCGATGACATGTGCCCTCATATTTTTATAATCTGCTGTAGTTGCTTGTAGAGATGGTACTGGTATTGTACTGTAAAGCACAAACTCTGAACCTTTTCTTTTGTTTTCTTTTTGAGACGGAGTTTCACTCTTGTTGCCCAGGTTGGAGTGCAATGGCATGATCTTGGCTCAGTGCAACCTCCACTTCCCGGGTTCAAGCGATTCTCTTGCCTCAGCCTCCTGAGTAGGTGAGATTACAGGCGCCTGCCACCACGCCTGACAGGTTTTTTGTATTTTTGGTAGAGATGGGGTTTTACCATGTTGGCTAGGCTGGTCTCAAAGTCCTGACCTCAGGTCGTCCACCTGCCTTGGCCTCCCAAAGTGCTGGGATTATAGGTGTGAGCCATCATGTCCGGCCAAGCTCTGAATCTTTCTAGCAGTGTTCTATTGTAATCTCCTTAGTTTTTCAGACAACTTAGTGGAGCTTAGCATATGGCTTATATTCATGAAATAGGTAATGGGGTTATGAACATAAAAATATGAGTTAGCAACTGAGCTGTTAGGAAATGCCCCAGGTTATTCCTGTAATATGAACGGTTATAGTATAGTATGAAGAGCCCTATAGTGGCTCATGCCTGTAATCCCAGCACTTTGGGAGGCTCAGGTGGTGGATCGATTGAGCCCAGGAATTCAAGACCTGCTTGGGCAACATGGCCAAACCCCGTCTCTACAAAAAATACAAAAATTAGCCAGGCATGATGGGGTGTACCTGTAGTCCCAGCTACTCAGGAGGCTGAGGTTGGAGGATAGCTTGAGCCCAGAAGGTGGATATTGCAGTGAGTCGAGATCATGCCACTGCATTCCAGCTTGGTGACAGAGTGAGACTCCATCTTTTAAAAGAGAAAATGGAGTGATAAAGTCAGGCACAGTGGTGCACATTTGTGGTCCCGGCTAGGCAGGAGGATCTCTTGAGCTTGGAGGCTGAGGCCATCCTGGGCAACATAGGGAGACCCCATCTCCTTGGAAAAATAAAAAAGGAGCAATAGCCTCCTTATAGGTGGTTGTGAGGAATAGGTAATGTGAGAGAATCCTTTGCAAATTAATACATTATTCATATAAGAAGGGATGTTGTTATTAGCATATATATAGTGAGGCAAGAGCAGGTTAGGTAAATAAAAAGGGTCAGACACAAAAGTTACGTCTTCTAGAACCTTATAGGTCAGGTTCTAATAAAGAAGGCACAGCAGTTGACAAAAAGCCAGCCGTATTGTGAAGACCATAGAAAAGAAATTCATGCCAGTGTGTGAAACTGCTAAGAGGAACTGAAGAGGTAAGATGTGTACAATAAGAATTCAGGTAATAAAAGGGGGCACTAATGAGAAATTAGTTTTCCTCTCTCTCAGACCTGCAGTCCTCAGAACCGGTCACTGTTAACACGTTTCTTTTTTATTTCTTCTACAGTATTTACATTTGCAAGAACAGATGTGACACATGGTGAATCCACTGTTGAACTTAACTAAAACATTAACCAATAATGGTGAAACTCCCTGTATATTCCTCCTAAATTCTGTCTTCCTTGTGTTTATTATTATTACTTGTTTTGCTTGGAGATGGGGTCTTGCCATTTTGCCCAGGTAGGGCTTGAACACACGACCCTCCTGCTTCAGTCTCTCGAATAGCTGAGACTACAGGCATGCACCACCACATCTGGCTCATGTTTATTTTTGTTATTTAGGAGTTTTTTAAACACCATGTATCTCCCCCACATTTAAAACCACAGATACAAAGACATACTAACCACACTGATACTGTTGTATATCTTGCCTTTCCCCCTCCTTAAACTGCGTATTTTACAGTTCATTGCAGTTGCTGAATAGTTCTCTTGCGTAGAAGCACCATGATTTGCTTAACCAGTCCTCAGTTGTTGTGATTTTAGGTTGATTCCTGTCTTTGGTTAAGGCTACACAGTACACTCTGGAGAGATGTGAATATATGTCTTTGGGATAATTTCCTAGCAGTGGAAATGCTGTGCAGTTTACTTTTGGTAGATGTGGCTCCTGTTAACTCTGGGAATACTTCACATGTGCTTCAGCCACGAGGTCACATTGCCAGCTTCCGAGTATATTGATTGATGAGCCTGGGTTTCCCCAAGAGTCAGCAAGTAGCTTATGAAATGTACCTGACCAGCCAGAGTGTTGTTCTGATAATCCCTCTGTGACATCGCTCCCCATCTCCAGGCACTAGGATCTCATGGCAGTTGCAGCACCGAAGTGGAGAAGGAGACCCAGGAGAAGATGACCATCCTCCAGACCTACTTTCGGCAGAACAGGGATGAAGTCTTGGATAACCTCTTGGCTTTTGTCTGTGACATCCAGCCAGAAATCCATGAAAACTACCGCATAAATGGCTAAAGAAGAGAGAAGCACCTGTTCTGTGGATTGGCATTTTAGATGCCCTCATGGAATATGAAGCTTTAGCACAGCTCTAGTTATCTTCTTATGAAATGGCATTAAATTATTTCCCTCTATTATATAGTAGGTCCTCCCACTTTTTGGAGAATAGGAAATCTAGCTTTTTTGTACAGACTTAGATTACCTAAAAATTTCATCTTTTTACCTCATATTTCTTAGGAATTTAATGGGCATATGTTGTCTTTTTTCCTGTGCCTTTTGGCTCAAGCAACATGTATATCAGTGTTGACTTTTTCTTTCTTAGATCTAGTTTTAAAAAAAACACCACATAACGATTCTTTGAAGAAAGGAAGGGATTAAATAATTTTTTCCCCTAATACTTTCTTGAAGGTCAGGGGCTTTATCTATGAAAAAGTAGTAAATAGTTATTTGTAACCTGTGTGAAGCAGCAGCCAGCCTTACAGTCGTCCATTCTTGCTAATGGTTAGAATAGTGAGTACTAGTGTAATTGGGCTGCTTTTAGTTTCTCTTAATCAAAATTACTAGATGTTAGAATTCAAGAACTTGTTACATGTTATTACTTGGTGTATCAATAATCATTTAAAAGTAAAGACTCTGTCATACATTTTTCCCCCTGTTCCTTTTTTTTTCCTTGCCTCTATGATGACCAGTGGTTCTTCATTTTTGATAATGGAAATGCACTTTGACCTAGATGGTCTGGAGAATTTCACTTAGGATATTAGCATACAAATAGCATACATATCACATACACATTTTGCATACATAATTAGAAAATGTTCATGATAGATACGTCATAGAATTTTACCCAACAACTGTTTTCTTAAAACGGCACAGCAAGTAGTCTGTAGTTTGTCTTTTCTCTAGAGAGCCTTGTCCTGGGACAGCCTGGGGCAAGCTATTAAGCATATTTCCTTCCTGGTGGGTTAGATGATGTGCATAATACCTATAGTACCTTCACACTAGCACTTACAAGTTAAATGTCCTGTGGCCCTCTTAGCCGAATCTTTTGGTTGCAAAAGTAATTTCTTGTAGGTAAAAACAGTTGAAAGAACATGAGATTTCCTTGCTTGTTTTGATACAAGACGATTAGATGAACTTAAAAACCCTCATATTTGGCCAGGTGGGGTGGCTATAATCCCAGTACTTTCGGAGGCTGAGGCAGGTGGATTACCTGAGGTCAGGAGTTCGTGACCAGCCTGGCCAACATGAGGAAACCCTGTCTCTACTAAAAATACAAAAATTAGCTGGGTGTGGTGGTGGGCGCCTGTAATTCCAGCTATTTGGGAGACTCAGGCAGGAGAATTGCTTGGATCTGGGAGGTGGAGGTTGCGGTGAGCTGAGATGGAGCCACTGCACTCCAGCCTGGGTGACAGAGCGAGACTCCATCTCAAAAAACCCACCTTCATATTTAATATGATTCGGGATTTTTTTTCAGGCCACGACTGTGTCATTTCTCTGTTTCATTTCTCTGTTCCTTTTTATAGTAGATTTCCTCAAGAGTGACTGGATGAGCCTTTCTTCTTTTTTCTTTTTTAACTGTTAAAACCTTCAAGGCTTGTTATCCCACTGAAGCTGCCTGTCAAGATCAGCAGTGCTGTCCAGGTTGAGAAAGCTCATCCTCTCCCTATTTTTGACCTTCTGTACTCTGATAGGGTTGACCATTCCTCCCTTGAGCTACATTTTTAAAATATTTTTGAGACAGGGTCTCGCTCTGTGGCCCAGGCTGGAGTGCAGTGGCCTGGTGTGATCTCAGCTCACTGCAGCCTCTGTGTCTGGGCTCAGTGGGCCCACCTCAGCCTCCCAAGTACCTAGGACTACAGGCACATATCACCTCAACTGGCTAATTTTTCTGTTTTTAGTGGAGACAGGGTTTCTCCATGTTCCTCAGGCTGGTCTCAAACTTCTGGGCTCAAGCGATCCGCCAGGCGTGGCTTCCCAAAGTGCTGGGATTACAGGTGAGCCACCACACCTAGCCCACTTTATTTAGCTTCCAACATGCAGTATTGTGCTTCCTTGCTCCTCATTCTCTCCCTCATTCTTCCTTCAGCTTTTAGTCTGTTTCACGCTGCTGATAAAGACATACCTGAGACGAGAAGAAAAAGGTTTAATTGGACTTAAAGTTCCACATGGCTGGGGAGATCTCAGAATCATGGCAGGAGGCAAAAGACACTTCTTAATTGGTGGTGGCAAGAGAAAATGAGGAAGAAGCAAAAGAGGAAACCCCTGGTAAACCCATCAGATCTTGTGAGACTTGCTATCCTGATAATAGCACAGCGAAGACTGGCCCCCATGATTCAGTTACCTCCCTCTGGGTCCCTCCCACAACACGGGGAATTCTGAGAGCCACAATTCAGGTTGAGATTTGGGTGGGGACACAGCCAAACCATATGTGCCCCTGGCCCCTCCAAATCTCAGGTCCTCACATTTCAATACTAATCATACCTTCCCAACAGTCCGCCAAAGACTTATTTCAGCATTAACCCAAAAGTCCACAGTCCAAAGTCTCATCTGAGACAAGTCCCTTCACTTATGAGCCTATAAAATCAAAAGCTAATTACTTCCTAGATACAATGGGGTACAGGTATTAGGTAAATATAGCCATTCCAAATGGGAAAAATTAGCCAAAACAAAGGGGTTACAGGGCCCATGCAAGTCTGAAATCCAGTGGGGCAGTAAATTTTTAAAGCTCTAAAATGATCTTTGACTCCAGATCTCACATCCAGGTCACACTGATGGAAAAGGTAGGTTCCACCTCTGTGGCTTTGCAGGGTACAGCCTCCCTCCTGGCTACTTTCATGGGCTGGTGTTGAGTGTGGCTTTTCCAGGCACACGATGCAAGCTATCAGTGAATCCCATTCTGAGGTCTGGAGGACAGTGGCCTTCTTCTCAGCTCCACTAGGCAGTGCCCCAGTAGGGACTCTGTGTGGGGGCTCTGACACCATGTTCCTCTTCCGCACTGTCCTAGCAGAGGTTCCCTACCAGAGCCCCGCCCTTGCAGCAGACTTTTGCCTGGGCATCTAGGTGTTTCCAAACATCTGAAATCTAGGTGGAGGTTCCCAAACCTCAATTCTTCTGTGGACCCGCAGGCTCAACACCACGTGGAAGCTACCAAGGCTTGGGGCTTCCACCCTCTGAAGCCACAGCCTGAGCTGTACGTTGGCTCCTTTCAGCCATGGCTGGAGTGACTGGGACATGGTGCCAAGTCCCTTAGGCTGCACACAGCATGGGGACCCTGGGCCCGGGCTATGAAACCACTTTTTCTTCCTAGGCCTCCAGGCCTGTGATGGGAGGTGCTGCCATGAAGGTCTCTGACATGGCCTGGAGACATTTTCCCAGTGGTCTTGGGGATTAACATTAGGCTCCTTGCTACTTATGTAAATTTCTGCAGCCAGCTTGAATTTCTCCCCAGAAAGTGGGTTTTAATTTTCTTTTACATAGGCTGCAAATTTTTCAAACTTTTATGCTCTGCTTCCCTTATAAAATTAAATGCCTTTAACAGTACCCAAGTCACCTCTTGAGTGTTTTGCCTTTTAGAAATTTCTTCCACCAGATACCCTAAATCATTTCTCTCAAGTTCTAAGTTCCACAAATCGCTAGGGCAGGGGTAAAAATGCTGCCAGTCTCTTTGCTAAAACTTAACAAGAGTTACCTTTGCGCCGGTTCCTGACAAGATCCTCATCTCCATGAGACTACCTCAGCTTGGACCTTATAGTACATATCACTATTAGCATTTTGGGCAAAACCATTGGACAAATCTCTAGGAAGTTCCAAACTTTCCCACATTTTACTGTCTTCTTCTGAGCCCTCCAAACTATTTTAACCTCTACCTGTTACCCAGTTCCAAAGTCGCTTCCACATTTTTGGGTATCTTTTTAGCAGCACCCCACTCTTGGTACCAATATACCATATTAGTCCATTTTCATGCTGCTGATAAAGACATACCTGAGACTGGGAAGAAAAAGAGGTTTAATTGGACTTCCAGTTCCACATGGCTGGGGGAGGCCTCAGAATCATGGCAGGAGGCAAAAGGTACTTCTTACATGGTGGAGGCAAGAGAAAATGAGGAAGAAGCAAAAGCAGCTTGATAAACCCATCAGATCTATTCACTATCATGAGAACAGCACAGGAAAGACAGGCCCCCATGATTCAATTTCCTCCTCCTGGGTCCCTCCCCACAACACTTGGGAATTCTGGGATATACAATTCAATTGAGATTTGGGTGGGGACACAGCCAAACCATATCACTAAGGTTTTGCTATTGGACTTCTCTAACATTTGATTGGTGAGACCACATCATTTCATGGCTTTATTATCCATATTGAAGACCCAAATTTCTATCTCTAACCCATTTCTCCTGAGCTATAGTTATTAAATTGCTTATTTGATATTTTGACTTGGATGTCTGGTAAACATCTCCATCTTACATGTCCCAAACTGTATCCAGTCTGGTAAACATCTCTGTCTTAACATGTCCCAAACTATAACCAATTTTGTTAAGGCTTTACTCTCCTTATTGCTAAGTGTAGCAACTCCTAATCTCTGCCAACTGCAAATACAGATTTCCCAAACTGGAGAAACATGAAGCAATATTCATGTTCAAGGGCTCAAGCTCAATTTTTAGCAGGGTTGCCACCAGTATTTTTATTCTGGATTATTAGGGTTGTGCTTATTTATATAACTGCTTGACTATTAATACTGAGCCAAGCAACTCAGCATTGCTAGTCATAGACACCAACAATAGAGAGGTTTTATTTTTCTGAGACGCTCTTGGCCCAGGCTGGAGTTCAGTGGCAGGACGATCAGGACCCACTGCAGCTTCGATCTCCTGGGCTCAAACATCTGCCTGCCTCAGCCTCCGGAGTGCAGGGATTACACATATGAACCATCATGCCTGGTTGGGAGGATTTCTTTTTGTGTACTTAATACATCATAGCGCTTTGTAGCAGTGTCCCTGGCCTCTACCCACTAGATGCCAGCAGAACCCTTTCAGTTGTGACAACAACAAATGTCTCCAGATATTGTCAAATGTCCCCTGGGGTGCCAAAACCACCCCCAGATTAGAGAAGATAAAGCACTATATATGGTGCCTAGAACATTCTAGGTACTCAGCAAATGTTCCCTAATTTTCTAAAAGTTGCTGTCCTTTCTCAGACTAATCATTCTTGATTACAAGTTTAATAATAGCTGCATTGGTCTGGACAGGACAGGCTCTGAAATCTCGGTGGTTTAACGTAACAAAGGTTTATTTCTTGCAAAGTCATACAAACTAGGTGACTTCAGGGTAACTGTTCTCCATGTGGCCACTCAGTAATTTGGATTACTTCCGGTTTGTGTCTCTACCATCTCATCACATGGTTTCCATGATTGTAGTGATGGGAAGGAAAAGTTGGCAAGCATGCATCTGCTCTTACCTGCTTCAGTCCTCAGATGACCTCTTCTCAGGTCATTGACTGGTGTGGGTCACATGTCCCAACCTAACCCAAGGGAGACTAAGAAATAAGGGGGAGCCCATGGATATTCCATGGGTAAAATCATGTTTCTGTTACAATTGCTAACAGTTTTTTTTTTTTTTTGAGACAGACCCTTGCTCTGTCACCCAGATTGGGGTGCAGTGGCACGGTCTCAGCTCACCACAACCTCCACCTCCCAGGTTCAAGTGATTCTCCCACATTAGCCTCCTGAGCAGCTGGAATTGCAGGCGCCCACCACCATGCCTGGCTAATTTTTGTATTTTTAATAGAGACAGGGTTTTGCCATGTTGGCTAGGCTGATGTCGAACTCTGACCTCGTGCTCCACTCTGCCTTGGCCTCCCAAAGTGCTGGGATTACAGGCGTGAGCCACTGTGCCTGGCCTGCCAACAGCTTTCTACGTGCCACCTAGTTGTAAGAACGTTTACATTTATACTGACTAATTTATTATTCTTTTTTTAAATGGGATATGATACTGAGAGAGGTTAAGGAACCAGCCCAAATATGTGCAGTGACGGAGCCAAGATTCAAACTGGCAGCGGTCCGGCTCTAGCATCTGTGTGTTTAACCACGATGCACACTCAGTACTGAACAACTTCATAGCTGTACACTTTTTATGTATCTTACCCATCTGATTCTTTTCTCTTTGCCTCTCCCAAATTGTAGAGTGATGCTTCTCAGTTGCCCTCTAGGCAATTTTATGTCCTGTAAACATAGAGAGGAGGATGCCCTGATAAAAAGGCATAAAATATGGCTCACACCTGTAATCCCAGCACTTTGGGAGGCCAAGGTTGGTGGATCACTTGAGGCCAGGAGTTCGAGACCAGCTGGCCCAACACAGAGAAACCCCGTCTATACTAAAAACACAAAAAAATTACTGGGGCATGGTGGTGCATGCCTGTCGTCCCAGCTACTCAGGAGGCTGAGGCACGAGAATCGCTTGAGCCTGGGAGGTGGAGGTTGCCGTGAGCCGAGATCAAGATTGTACCACTGCACTCTAGCCTGGGTGACAGAGTGGCTCTCCGTCTCTGTCTCTGTCTCTCTCTGTCTCCACACACACACACACACAGAAAGGCATAAAATTGTTTACAGTAAGCCATTGTGTGACCTTATGGTAACATCTCACAAATTTCCGGAAGAATTACCCTGCCCACTTTCTGGATGGAGGAGGGGGAGAGGAAACTTATTAAAAAAAAAAGCTTGTAAAAAAAAAAGTGACTTGTCAGGGGCCACATATCCAATCTCTGCTTCTATCAAGGAAAGCCCATTATGTTCTATGCACATATATAAACACACAGCAGCCCTGCAGGTTAGACACTGTAATCCCACTTCCATGGATGAGAAAGCTGAGGCCCAGAGGTCATAGAATGTTCAACATCACAGAGCAAGGAAGTGACAGAATTGACATCCCATCAGATCACCCTGCAGCCTGCAAGAGAAAAATCTATCTTGCTCTACCTTCAGGCTTTTCTTCCGGGACATTGGTGGACTGGGTACTTGGCTTCCTATAACCCCAGTAAAGCCTTTGGGCCTGACTGAGTAAGGCCCATAACTAACATTTTGCATTTCTTGGTCCTTTATTCTACTCAAGAAAACTGATGGTACCAGAAGTCAACAAAGCTGTTCAATATGAAAGATATGCTTTGATCAGTCTTGCGTGTTCCTTGTTTTTCCACCTGTTTAATTACTTTTCTTCCCTTCAGGGTCTTTCTGGCAGATCTCAGAGTATTTTTCTCTTGTCAACTGATCTCACATCACTTCAGTGGCTCTGAAATTACTGAAAAAGCTTCAGCACAGGCAGGCAGCTCTAATTTTGCTTTTTTCCCCTCCTTCTTGTGCAAATACGTAGGTCTTAAGAAGCAGGCGAAGCACATTCTTTGTTGAAAGATTTGGCCAGTGGTTCAGAGAGATCTAGCAGCTGGCAGATCACCAGGTCAGCATCTACCTTTTCTGGCTTTAAAAAAAATTTCAGATGGTGCTGGCCCCTGGGTCAAGTGTGAATTTAAAGCCATAGTTTACTGTGTTTGAAGGGATGATTGATAGGGATGGGTAGGCTTGGAGAGTCAGGGAGCAGGCAGCCTCCTTTCTTTCCTACTTGAGAACAACATAACGGCCGGGTGCAGTGGCTCACGCCTATAATCCTAGCACTTTGGGAGGCCAAGATGGGTGGATCGCTTGAGCTCAGGCATTCAATACAAGACTGGGCAACATGGGGAAATCCTGTCTCTACAAAAAATACAAGAAAAAAAATTAGCTGGATGTGGTGGTGGCACTGCCTATAATCTCAGCTACTTGTGGGGCTGGAGGGTCGCTTGAGCCTGGGAGGCAGAGGTTGCAGTGAGCCGAAATCGTGCCACTACACCAGCCTGGGTAACAAAGTTGAGACCCTGTATGAAAACAATTAAAAAAAGAAAATAACTTACAAAGGAGAATGGCAGCATTCTAAATGCCGCTGTAGACAGTAAGTTTAGGAGAGAAACAAGGCTGGTTGTTCAGAGGGCATGACTGGGATGTCTACAGTTACCTTAGGTGGTTTTTAAAGATGAAAAGACCGATAGTCTAGTTACCTAGTTAAAAAAGCCCAGTTGCCTTCAATTGCCCTTCCCTCCTCTCCCCCAGCCACCAGAGAAGAGTTCTCCCTCTTCCGACTCTTCTGACCTTGGCACTTATCTTTCTGTTCATAGTGTAGACACAGATCCCTGACCCCTGTCCATCCCGGGGGGGGATTGCTGGCCTTCCTGATAGGAATTCAGAGGATTTTTTTAGTCTGACTTAGACCCTGTTTCCTGACAAATAGCATGTGATCTGTCTTACTCCCAGCATGCCTCCTGCCAAGCACAGCTATGTGGTTAGTCGCAAGCTCTCACGTTCAGTTAATCTACCTCTCCCATGGTGGAGTTTGTCATTTGATGACGTGACTTCTGGGAGCTGAAATCGATGCAATTGAACCACTAGCAATGGACCATTCTGTGGGACACATTTTGGGAAATAATTTCCAAAATTAAAATAGCTCACACTTATTAACATCAACTTTATACTAGGTGCCATTCAAGGTACTCTATATACATAATCTAATTTTCCTACCATCTCTATGAGGTAGGTATTATTATTTATATTTTGCAGATTAGGAAACTGAGGCTCAGAGAACAAAGTCAATTGCCCAGGGTCACAGAGGTAATTTGTGGTGAAGTATGGATTCGAACTCAGGTCTGTTTGAGTTCCCAGCCTGAATTACTGCATGCTTTGGTTCAGCTGGTTCAGGCCATGGCAACGTTTCAAGCAGTGTGTCTCCAGGAAAAGTTTAGGAAGTCAGTGAATTTATAACTGGCACACCAGCCCCACCCCCCCTCAAAAAAAATCCCAAACCAAAAAGCATCCAGGTGTAATTTTTGATCTTTGCCTTTTCACTTACTCATCCAGCAGTTCTGAGGTTCTCCCAGTACCATCTGCTGCAACACTAAGGTTCTGCCAGGCTGGAATGAAGGTCATTCTCTTACTTCATCCAAGCTGCCAAACAGTGTTGGCAGCTGGCCCTCAGCCCTGGGTCTGTAACCCTTGCAAACACAACAGGACAGATGGAGCAATTGCTGAGTAACGGTGGCTTTGGCTGGGGTTTGTGGTTGTTTGGATTTATCTATAGTTGAGGCCCTGATGATTTAATTCATATTTATTCATTCATGACTTCAGATGCATTTACCAATTACTGAGGGCAGGGTTAGGGGCAGGGGGGATAGCAATGAGCATGGGTAGAAACAGCCCTATGTCCAAAAGTCTTCCTCTCTTTTTGGGAAAGGGGACTCTGAACAATGACCATACCATGTGATGGGTATGGGATGGGTATAGGTTAAGCAAGAGTGTGTAGGGCCGGACACAGTGGCTTACGCCTGTAATCCTAGCGCTTTGGGAAGCCAAGGCAGGTGTATCGCTTAAGCTCAAGAGTTCGAGACCAGCTTGGGTAACATGGCAAAACCCTGTCTCTACTAAAAGTAAAACATTAGCCAGGCATGGTGGTGCGTGCCTGTAGTCCCAGACACTTGGGAGGCTGAGGTGCGAGGATCGCTTGAGCCTAGGAGGCCGAGGCTGCAGCGAGCTGAGATTGTGCTGCTGCACTCCAGTCTGGGCAACAGAATGAGACCCTGTCTCAAAAAATAAAAACAAACAAACAAAGCCAAAAATAAACAAAGGTAACTGAGACTGAACTATGAGAATAGGGAACTGGCCTAGGACCAGGACAGTTCAGAAGAAGGGCCCTTTCAGCTGAAACCTGAGAGTGAGTCAGTTGGTCCCGTGGCCTCCTAGGCTCAAACCACAGTGGGACTGGGGTTTGGAGACTTCCCAGATGGGAGAGAATGGCAACCACTAAGAACTAGAAGTGAGAGAGAACAGGGGGGATAGGAGTATAGGAGGAACTGAGAGATGCCCTGTATTTTTGGAGCATAGGGTTTTTACGTGTTGGGGGAAAGTGAGTAAAGATTAGTCCAGGGTAGGCTGTGGCTGGGGAAGGGCTTGGGCCCACCACCGGGACCTCGTGAATTCATCAAGATGATCACTACTGAAGTCTGCTTTCCCCAAGGCCTGACTGGATTTCACCCTACTTTCATTGGGTTTTACTGCCCTTTGTGCATTCTACATGGAGCACCCACTCCCCCCTGCTATGCCAGGACTGGCCACTGGTGAAATTTCAGAGATGCAAACACACGGCACCTTGTTGTCCCAGAATGCACCTCACTTTTACTGAGCACTTTCCACTAAGCACGTCCTCACTTCAATTAATTCTTGCAGTCTCACGGATTAGCAGACATTGTTATCTGCCTTTCATAAATGAGGGTACTGAAGCTCAGAGAGCGGGCTGAGCTGCCTGCCAAGGCCACATGCCCGTAAGTGGTGGAGCCTGGTGGGTCAGCTCCAAAGGCTCCTGTCTTCTGCGCCTCCCTAGGACAGGAGATTGATGTGTCAGCCCCTGTGTTCATGCTGGAGTGAGCAACAATGAGAATGAAGAGTAAAGGCAGCCTGGGAGAAAGGGCAGGAGGACCACATCTGGCTTCATGGAGGAGGAGGGAGACCTTGCTGGAGAGGTAGGGTTTAGATAGATGGCGATCAGGCCACACACCTGTTGCAGGATAGCTTGTAATATCCCATCATCAGTGAGTAAAGCTTCAATTATCTCTTGAGGCTCTTGCTCCCATGCTTCTAAATTGTTTTTGGTTTTTGTTTTTGTTTTGAAATCAGACACACTAAATAGGGACCTGGTGTGTATTGCTCACTCTTGCTCAGTACAACGCCTGTCCCTTAGCCGATACTGATTGTTCACTGGTTGATAAATAAATGAATGAGCTTCATTTTTAGTAGCCCACTGCCTGGTTCCTTACTCATCTGGTGAATGAGGTGCCTGGGTGCTATGAGTTCCTCCCCCGTGCCTCCAAGCATGCTGTCTCTGAGAGCTGGCTGAGCATGTAACTGGCTAAGTCCTGTGGTCTGAGAGTCCCTCAACAATCTGGCAATATCTGTTGAAATAAAAAATGCATGCACAGGCTGGGCACGGTGGCTCACACCTGTAATCCCAGCACTTTGGGAGACCAAGGTGGGTGAATCACCTGAGGTCAGGCGTTCAAGACCAGCTTGGGCAACATGGTGAAACCCTGTCTCTACTAAAAATACAAAAATTAGCCGGAAATGGTGGCATATGCCTGTAATCCCAGCTACTTGGGCAGTTGAGGTGGGAGAATCGCTTGAACCCGGCAGGCAGAGGCTGCAGTGAGTCGAGATTGTACCACTGCACTCCAGCCTGGGTGACAGACGGAGACCCTGATTCAAAAAAAAAAAAAAAAAAAAAAAAAAAAAAAATGCATGCACATTCGGACTCAGCACATCTACTTATAGAAATGGGCATGGTGGCTCACATGTGTAATCCCAGCACCTTGGGAGGCTGAGGTGGGAGGATCACTTGAGTGTAGGAGTTTGAGACCAGCTGGGGAAACACAGTAAGACTCTACATCTACTAAAGAAAAAACAAACAAAAAAAATTAGCCAGGTGTGGTGGCATGTACTTGGAGACCCATTTACTGGAGAGAATGAGGTGGGAGGATCCCTTGAGCCTGAGAGGCCAAGGTTGCAGTGAGCTGTGATTGCATCGCTGCACTCCAGCCTGGGCAACAGAGGGAGACCCTGTCTCAGGAAAAAAAAAAAAAAAAAAAAGAGAGAGAGCGAGAAGGAGGGAAGGAGGAAGAAAAAAGAAAGGCAGGCTGTGGTGTGTTTGCATGTACTCAACAATGCCACTATTTGCATCAGGGCAAGGCCTGTCAGCAAGGCTGGAAACCACTTTCATGTCCACCAAGAAAGAAGGGCATAGAAAACAAAGACCCTTTCTATTAGGGTGGTGCAAAAATAATTGCGGTTTGTGCAATTTTTTTTTTTATTTTTTTTTTATGATGGAGTCTCGCTTTGTCGCCAGGCTGGAGTGCAGTGTCGCGACACGGCTCACTGCAACCTCTGCCACCCAGGTTCAAGCGATTCTCCTGCTTCAGCCTCCCAAGTAGCTGGGACTAAAAGGTGCATGCCACCACGCCCAGCTAATTTTTTTGTATGTTTTAGTAGAGACAGGGTTTCACCATGTTGGCCAAGATGGTCTGGACCGCTTGACCTCGTGATCTGCCCTCCTCGGCCTCCCCAAGTGCTGGGATTACAGGCGTTAGCCACTGCGCCCGGCCGCAATGTTTTTCATGGCAAAAAAACCGCAATTACTTTTACACCAACCTAATACAATATGTGCCCCTTAAAAGGAAATGAGGCAGTGTGGCGTGTTCTGGCAGATGAGCGCCAAGGTACTTACTTTGTCGAATGAAAAAGCAGAGTGCTCAACAGAATAGAAAAGGCTCCTTTTGTGTAATGCACACATGCACCCACACATACGTGCTCTAAGGAAAATACAAGGTTAGTGCTTTCCTCAGGGGAAAGGGCACCTCCTTTTAACTGCAGACCCTTTGAAAGTATGAATGACGGCAGTGGGAGTGAGCCCTAGTGAGTACAGTAGTTGGGAGCACCCAGTGAGCGGTTATTATGTGTCTGGTAGTTGTGAATATTTCACACACACTATCTCATTAAATCTTCACACAACCTCATGAATAAGCTATTATTATCTGCTTCTTTACAGAAAATGAAGGCACAGAGAGGTTAAATTACCAAAGATGATATAAGAAGTGGAGAGACCCCGGATCACAGCCCAGATAGTCTGACCCTAAACCGATGCTCTTAATAATACAGCCCACACACAATTTTCCATTAAAAACAAGTCCGTGGCCCAGTGTGGTGGCTCACGCCTGTAATCTCAACATTTTGGGAGGCTGAGGCTCTTCACTTGAGGCCAGGAGTTGGGGGAGCAGCCTGGGCAACACAGCGGGACACCCCTCTACCCCACTCTAAACGACAAAGTCAACTAAAGAAAAAGCAAACCCAAGTCCCCAGTACACTTCTGGTCTCAAATACTGCCTCATCCACGGGTCCCGTGACTGTATGTGAGACCGGACTGGACCTCCCTTCGGGGTAAGCCGCTGTTTTACAGTGGGGAGACGGCGGGAACCCGTGCCCCAAGATGCCGTGCACGTGGTCGGCTCGGCGCGGAGGTTCCTTCCGGTGTCCCGGGGGGCGCTCGGCTGATGAAACGCGGCCTCCAGCTCCGCTCCGCCGCGGGCCCGGGAGCCGCGTTCCCTCTTGGCACCAAGGCGAGCCCAGCGGGTATCTCCTCCCGGTGAGGCGACCGAGCGGGGGGCGGGCCCGGGAGGGCGGCGCCGCGCGGCGCGGGAGGCGGGCGGGGCGCGGGGCTGCGGTGCCCGGAGGCTGCGGTACGAGGGGCGCAGCGGCCCCACCTTCTGCGTCCCCGACCTTCTGCGTCCCCGAGCGGTGACGGCGGCGGCGGCGGCAGCGGCGCAGGCGTGAGTGAGTGTGCGCGGGCCCGGGCGCGCGCCTGTGTCCTGCGACCCGGGATTGGTGCCGCGGGGCTCCGGGGCCGGGAGGCCGCCTGGGCGCCTTCGCCTTGGCCTGCGTTCCAGCCCGACGGCCGGGGTTCGGCGCCGCGGGGACTCGGTGCGCCCCTGGGGCCCCTGCTCCCTCTTGGCGGCCGTTGGAGCGGCTCTGAGGAGCCTCCTGGGAGCCCGCGGTTGGGGAGGGCCGGACTGATTTCTGGGGAGAAGGAGATCCCCCTCCTCAGCGGACCTGGACAGTTCCAGAGGGCGGAGACTGAGACTCGGACGAGACAGCTGCCCAAGGCCAGGGCCGTGTATGGCGGGACAGCCCCGGCCGGCCTGAAGGAGCCGGGGTTTCAATTCTGGCACAGTCCAGGACCGGCTCCTTGACCTTGGATGGTGCACTTTATTTTCCGGGCCTTAACGTCCTCACCTGTAAAATGGAGAGCTCAGACTCATTGTGTCGCCAGGGTTTTCCGCCCGAAACTTCTGTAACAGGATCTCTTAGGGTCTCTTGTCGGTTTTTTCACAAACAAAACAAAACCTGATTTAGGGAAACTGTAGTTTCTCTTTTTCTGAGAAACAGAACATAGGAGTATTTTCCTTTGTAGATGCTCTCTACGAGCTGAAAAAGAGGGGAGCTGACCTTGTGCGAGAGGGATAACTGGAAGTTCTGGTTAAAATGCAGAATCAGCAAAGGAGACCCAGAGAAGCTCTGTTTTTTTGCTTAGTTGCAGGGGCCTCAAGGCTGTGCTCACTCCCTCTGCTCTGCCTCCACCCTAGTGTCTGTCTGACCCTCCGCATTGTCCTAGGGCTGGTGCAGGGCTGGGCTGAAAGGGGAAATGGGGTTCAGGACATGTGATGGGCACCCGCCCTTCGGGTCTGCCAGCACCCCTCCTGCCCTCTGCAGTTTCCTGGTTGAATGAGGGGCTGCAAGGTGAGCACACAGGCTGCCCTGATGTGCCCGTCCTGGCCTCTGCTCTATATCCCTTTCTGCTTGGCATTGGCCTTTCTTGGCTCTCACTTCTACCTTTGCCAAGCCCAGGAGCCTCCTTCCTCCAGGAAGCCTTCTGGAGAACCCTACTCCACCCCAACCAAGGTGCTCCCTCCCACTGCCTTGTTGTAATAGTTTGTTTCGTAATTGTCTTTCCCTGAGTTTATCTTTCTTTCCTACCAGATGGTGATCCCCAGCAGGGAGGGCTGAGTAGGAACT
Organism: Ateles fusciceps; assembly: GCA_036589455.1. Lineage (NCBI taxonomy): Eukaryota > Metazoa > Chordata > Mammalia > Primates > Atelidae > Ateles > Ateles fusciceps. Next base: position 14,111,890 of record JAZHEH010000952.1, read on the forward strand.
TCAGATTTTATATTCAGTTTCATAGTCGAGAAACACAGGGCCTGGCCTGAGAAGGTGCTTAGGAAATGTCTGTGCAGTGAAAATGATGGCAGCTATATTTCTTCAATGATTCCTACTTGCCCAGTGCTATTTTGAGTGATTTACGTGTGTGAACTCTTTAAACCTCACAAACACCGGAAGTTACTGTCGTTATCCCCCACTTACATGTAAGGAAACTGAGGCAGAGAGAACTAACTTGCTCAAGGTTACGCAGGTGGGAAGTGGCAGGACAGGGCCGGTTACTTTTTGCTATTACAGGAAACTGCCTCCAGGTGAATGGAATAAGGTCTGCTGATTGGTACTTTGTGAGAGGCTGATGAGGCCAACTAGGGCGCTGTGATTTCTTTCTAAAGTCAATGCCTTATGGTGGGATTTTGCAGTGAATGGAACCTTACCACCAGTCTGGAAGGATACCTGTGCAGCTCCAGCCTGCACATGGTCCCTCGAGGCTCCTCTGTTCCCCAGGCCTTTTTGAGACTCTAGCACAGCCTCTCTGGGCTGTAGGCCCCTAGCTACAACATCCCTGCGTTCCAGACAAGGAACGTGGATCTGAGGATTCTATCTGCCTCAGGGGCCTAAGAGATGATCAAATGAAGGAAGGAAGGGCTTCAGTGATTATCAAGTGCAGGGCAGACATCCTTGTGGCTGTTTTTGTTGCATGGGATTCCTGCCTGTTGTGGGGGAGGTAGAAGGTAAGAGGGAGGAAGTAAGGCATGATGAGAGTGAGAAATGCTTAGCATATTTAGGAGGCCTCCTGCTGTGGGCCAGGTGAGGAGAAGGCCCCTGATATCCCCAGTGTAGCATCTCAGGGCTGACTTGCATCTGTTGCTTGATCTTGCCTGGGAAATGCAGTCTCCCTTGACCCACTCTTTTTTTTTTTTTTCCGAGACAGAGTTTTGCTCTTGTTTCTCAGGCTGGAGCGCAATGGTGCAATATTGGCTCACCACAACCTCTGCCTCCCGGGTTCAAGCGATTCTCCTGCCTCACTCTCCCGAGTAGCTGGAATTACAGGCATGCGCCACCATGCCTGGCTAATTTTGTATTTTTAGTAGAGACAGGGTTTCTGCATGTTGGTCAGGCTGGTCTGGAACTCCTGACCTCAGGTGATCTGCCCACCTTGGCCTCCCAAAGTGCTGGGATATAGGCGTGAGCCACTGTGCCCAGATAACCCACTCTTTTTGTTTTGTTTTGTTTTGTTTTGTTTGGTAAGGGTGATTTCATGAACATTCTCAGAGACAGTCACCCCAGAGTGCAGAGAACCAAGGGCATGGAAATGACGAGCTTGGACCCTAGAGCCAGAAGGCTTGGGTTTACCTCCTGGCTCCACAGCTGGTAGCGTAGCCTCCCAACCTTGGGCAAGTCACTTTACATCTTTGACCTGCAGTTTCTTCTCCCATAAAGTGGGAAAATCATGTTGAGGAAAGGGGCCTGTGTGGTGAGCAGAGTACTGGATATCATGCTTACATTTCTTTCTGTTACATCCCCCCCAGCAGCTATATGAGGTAGGCTTCTTTATCCCCATTCGACAGATGAGAACCACAAGGTTCGGGTTAAGTACCTTGACAGCTGATGTCAGGTTAAGTAACTTGACAGCTAATGACAGAGCATGTAAGTGGCTGAGTGGGAATTCAGGTCCAGGTTTTCTGGCTCTAAAGTCTTCAATGTTTTCATAGTTTGCTGCTTTGCAGCCTTAGAGCCAAGGGGAGGGCAGGGCTTGTCTTTTACATATTCTTGGTTGGGAATGGGGACTCCTAGTCATCTTCCAGAGCTGAAATCGGGGGCCAGCTTCAGGTGCATGTAATCTGCGCGGTCACACAGGGTCCCCCACTTAGGAAGCCCTTCCATTTGGTTTAATGCTACCTTGACATTCTTCATCATTTTTGAACAAGAAGGCCTACATTTTCGTTTTGCATTGGGCCCCACAAAGTCTGTAACTGCTGCTGTTTAAAGTATTGAGAGAAGTGGAAGACGGTGAGTGTGAGAGTCCTGTCCCCCCTCTAGGGGGCCTAATCAGTGGCCATCAGCCCTTGGACCAGCTTGGAATCATGAAGATATGGGCTGACCGGTCATATCATGTCTTCACAAACATCCAGAACCATGGCAGCAAAGGACGAATCTAGTAGTCTTTTCACCCAAGTGGTTAGCAGGGCCGGTGTATCATTCCAGGGGACTTAGGGCTGATTTTCCTTCGTGAGAGGTAATTCTCAGGCCTGCTGGGGGACCCATAATAGAGGTAAATGTGCGGGTTGCAACTGGAGGTAGTGGCACTGGAAACTCAGCTGACCATGCTCTTGATAACAAACCACCACAATCTGCCTCAGCCTCCCGAGTAGCTGGGATTACAGGTGTGCTCCACCACAGCCAGCTAATTTTTGTGTTTTTGCTAGAGGTGGGGTTTCACCATGTTGACCAAGCTGGTCTCCAACTTCTGACCTCAGGTGATCTGCCCACCTCGGCCTCCCAAAGGAAGGCAACACCCATGACAGGTGTCACTGCTTTTGCTGATGAACGTGGCTGAATGATTCCTGCTATACCTCTCAATGACCCAGCTGTGAAGGCTTTGGAGTGCGTCCTTTGTTCAGATGCTGTCGTATGTCCTTTATATGTATCATCCATTGATCCTTTGCAGCAAACCTGTGGGAGGGTGCCCCCGATTTGAAAAGCTGAAGCTCTTCGAGGTTAAACCATTTGCCCAAGCTGACATAACTAAGAGGTGGTAGAGCTGGCTTAAATTTTTTTTTTTTTTTTTGATACTTCTCAAGTGCAGTAGTGAGAAGGGGGAGAAAAGAGTAGAACAAGGAGTTTGGTCTGTAACTGAATGTGAACACTCAATTGAGATAATGTACTACTTTCAGACCAGCCTAGAGCTGACATTTAAACTGGTTAGTCTGACTTTGGACACCATCTTCTTGAAAACAGACTGCCACTGTCTCTGCTAGGGAGCCTGATTGCTTTAATATCTGGGTATTTTTGTTCTCTGTGATTGCTACTTTTTTCTTTTTTTTTTTTTGAGTCGGTGTCTTGTTCTGTCACTCAGGCTGGAGTGCAGTGGCATGATCTTGGCTCACTGCAACCTCCACCTCCCAGGTTCAAGTGATTCTCCTGCTTCAGCCTTTCAAGTAGCTGGGATTACAGGTATCCACCAGCACGCTCGGCCTGATTTTTGTATTTTTATTAGAGACAGGGTTTCGCCATGTTGGCCAGGCTGGTCTCGAACTGCTGACCTCAGGTGATCTGCCCATCCTAGCCTCTCAAAGTGCTAGGATTATAGACGTGAGCCACCGTGCTCAGCCTACTTTTCTTTTTCATTTATATTTCCTACCATCTGATTTTGTTGTTTGTTTGTTTTTTGAGACAGAGTCTCACTCTGTCACCCAGGCTGGAGTGCAGTGGCACAATCTCAGCTCACTGCAACCTCTACCTTCCGGATTCAAGTGGTTCTGCTGCCTTAGCCTCCCGAGTAGGTGGGATGACAGGCGTGTGCCACCGTACTGGCTAATTGCTGTATTTTTGGTAGAGCTGAGGTTTCACAATGTTGGCCAGGCTGGTCTCCAACTCCTGACCTCAGATGATCTGCCCACCTCAGCCTCTCAAAGTGCTGGGATTACAAGCGTGGGCTACCATGCCTGGCTGATTTTTTTTTTCTTTAAATTTGTATTTTGCAATGTCTTATGGGAAGCTACTTGAGATCCTGTGTGTAAACAAGACTCCCTGTAATGAATACACCTGTCCTGTGCCAGGTTGCCTGGGGCATCCTCCGTAAGGGACAGAAATCCCAGCTGCCTGGGAGTGCGGCCTGGTCATCTTTGAGTTCCCCTGTGGGCCCCTGGCTGTGCCTGCCTGAGCTAGAGAAGACCCAAGATCAGAAGAGAAGTTCTCAGTTTGGGCCTTGGAGGCTTTTAGTTTCTCTTCCTCCTCCTTCTCCTTCTGGGAATTTTTCTCAGCACATTCAGAAAGGCCAAAGTCTACAGAAAGACTCCGGGTGGCTCTCCCTGGTGACTTCCGCCCTGGAGAGAGCCCTAGGAAGCAGCAGCTTGCCCAGGCCCAGGCCTGAAGTTCTTTTTTTGTGCTGTGTTTTGAAGGCATTTGACGCTGAGCTGGCCGCTGCAGAATGAACCACAGCTGTGAGAAGGGGAAGTAGGAACAGCTGGCACCCTGCCATGGCCTGTGAACCACAGGTGGACCTGGGGGCCGCTGGCCCGTTGCCTCCCTCCTCCCCTGGCTGGAGTGCCCTGCCTGGAGGGAGCCCTCCTGGCTGGGGGCAAGGTAAGGTCACCACCCTTCTTTTTCCACCCCCTTTCTACCTCATCCTGAGCTGGACTCACAGGGAGTAGAAGTTCCTTTAGATAAGGTCGGGGGAGGTGTCTGAGATACAGCTCTATGCTACGTTCTGTCATTTTTACCAGTTCTCGCTCTTGGCCTTAGACCAAGCCACCATCACCCTCTGCTGAGCCCCTGCTGTAGCTTGCTTGTTGGTCTTCTCTTTCCATCCATTCTCTACATGGCAGCCATTTTTATTTCTAATTTATTTTTATTTATTTAGAGACAGGGGCTTGCTTTGTCACCCTGGCTGGAGTGCAGTGGCGTGATCATAGCTCACTGCAGCCTCGAACTCCTGGGCTCAAGCAGTCCTCCACAGCCCCCTGAATAGCTGGGACACCACATCCTGCTAATTAAAAAATCTTTTTTGTAGAGATGGGGCCTTACTTTGTTGCCCAGGCTGGTCTCAGACTCCTGGCCTCAAGCAGTCCTCCTGCTTTGGCCTCTGAAAATACTAGGGTTACAGGAATGGGGCCCAGAGACCTTTTTTTTTTTTTTGAGATGGAGTCTCACTCTGCTGCCCAGGCTGGAGTGCAGTGGCATGATCTTGGCTCACCGCAAACTCCACCTTCCAAGTTTAAGCAATTCTCCTGCCTCAACTCCCCAAGTAGCTGGGATGACAGGCACCTAGTACCACACCTAGCTAATTTTTGTATTTTTAGTAGAGATGGGGTTTCACCATGTTGACCAAGCCGGTCTCAAACTTCTGACCTCAGGTGATCTGTTCACCTCGGCCACCCAAAGTGCTGGGATGACAGGTGTGAGCCACCACACCTCGCCCAGAGATCTTTTTAAAATACACATTCAGTCCAACCATGTCACTTTCTGCTTGGTGTTTCCCACTGGGCTTAGTGTGAAGACCCATCAGTATCGGCTTGCAAGGCCTGCCTTCATGTTCTTTGCTGTGCTGTTCTGCCTCAGCACCTTTGCACCTGCTGTTCCTTCTGCCTGTTGTGCTTTTTCCTTGCCTCCTTTCCCCTGATGAATTTCCATTCATCCACCAGACATGGTGGCTCACACCTGTAATCCCAGCACTTTGGCAAGCCAAGGCAGGTGGATGCCTTGAGGTCAAGAGTTCGAGACCAGCCTAGCCAACATGGCGAAACCCTGTCTTTGCCAAAAATACAAAAATTAGCTGGATGTGTTGGCGGGCGCCTGTAATACCAGCTACTAGTGAGGCCGAGGCAGGAGAATCACTTGAACCTAAGAGACAGAGGTTGCAGTGAGCTGAGATCGTACCACTGGACTCCAGTTTGGGTGGCAGAGTGAGACTCTGTTTCAAAAAAAAAAAAAAGAATTTTCATTCATCCTTCAGAACTCAGTTCAAATATTCCTTCCTTGAAGAATCTTGCTGGTGGCTCAGCCTAAGTCAGGACCCTCTGATATCTTCCTGTTTCTCCCTCTAGCATTTATCATAGTCTGTAAATAATTATCTATGTATAAAGTGAAGTCCGGCTTCTTCACTAGAGCGTAAGCTCCCTGAAGGAAGGGGACTCCTGTCTTTTCATCCTTGTATTTACAGTACCTAGCACAGGCCTTGGCCCATAGTTGATGCTCAATAAATATTTTGTGGAATGAATGAATTAATGGAGTAGCTGGATATGGGTAAGGGGCAACAGCACCCAGAATTGTGGGTGTCTACAGGAATGTGGAGGGTTTTTTGGAGGTTTTGAAATTTGATTGCTTAAAAACAAAGTCTTCTTTTATTACTACCGTTGTTAGGAAAACAATGTGTGGCCGGGCGCGGTGGCTCATACCTATAATCCCAGCACTTTGGGAGGCCAAATCAGGCGGATCACCTGAGGTCGGGAGTTCAAGACCAGCCTGACCAACATGGTGAAACCCTGTCTTTATATATTAAAAAAAAGGAAAACAATGTGTGTGTTTGTGTGTGTGTGTGTATACGTATATATATATATACGTATACACACACACAAACATATATATACACACACACACATTGTTTTCTTTTTTTTATAAGTGTGTGTGTGTATATATATATGCACACACATATATATGTAAGGTAAGCAGTGTGTACACATATACACACATTAGTAGAACAAGATGGAATGAGATAATTTTTCCATCAGAACTTCGAAGACATTGCTCCACTGATTTTTGGCACGTCAGTTCTTGTTCCTCTGTAGGAAACTGCTTCCCCCCCACATGTTCGTGCACACACGCACACACAAACACAGACACACACATTTTTCTTCGTAGCTTTACTTAGCCAAGATGCAAAAACAAGTATTTTTAAGTGGAGGACTTGCTGTTCTCACTTTAAGGAACAGATGAGAGCTGCTGGTATTGCCAAGAATCTAGGATCTCTTGGTTTGAAAGGCAAACGAAGACATCCTGAAAGCTCTTTGCATTGCTTGGGCAAACACGTAACTCAGTGTACAACGAACTAGACCTGGGAATGGTTCCGATTCTCCGTGCGCGGAGGCCAAATCACAGTGGGGTTTTCATTCTTGCTATGAAGGGGGAGAGCTGGTCTGATACTGGATCTGCTTGACTGCCTGCGTTTTGTGCACTACCTTCCTTTCTCGCTGCTTCTTCTCACTTTCATTTTTCTTGTTTACAAGGGAGTTTCTTTGCTTTTCAAAGGCTCAGTTTTTCTTTTCCATGCTGATGGTACCCAGCTTTGGGGGCTCTTGGAGGATGAATTGAAGTCATGAATGAAGCCCAAGCTTGGTGTCTGGCGCTTAGTAAAGGGCTCATACCCAGAACCTGTTCTTATTCCCTGCCTTTCTTTTTGTTTTGTCTGGTTTTCCTCATTTGCTTATTTTAAAGTTTATTTTTAGGCTCTGCACATTGGCTTATACCTGTAATATCAGCACTCTGGGAGGCCTAGGTGGGTGGATCACCTGAGGTCAGCAGTTTGAGACCAGCCTGGCCAACATGGTGAACTCTGTCTCTACTAAAAATACAAAAATTAGCTGGATGTGGTGGTGTGCACCTGTAATCCCAGCTACCGGGGAGGCTGAGGAAGGAGAATTGCCTGACCCTGGGAGGTGGAGATTGCAGTGAGCTGAGATCATGCCATTGCACTCCAGCCTAGGTGACAAGAGCAAAACTCCATCTCAATAAAAAATTGTTTTTATAGTTTTAGTACTGACTTATTTTTTTGAGACAGGTTATCGCTCTGCTGTCCAGGCTGGAATACAGTGGCATGACTTTGGCTTACTATAGCCTTGACTTCCCAGGCTCAGGTGATCCTCCCACCCTAGCCTCCCAAGTAGCTGGGACTACAGGCACATGCCACCACATCTGGCTAATTTTTTGTATTTTTTTGTAGAGACAGGGGTTTTCACCATGTTGCCCAGGATGGTCTCAAACTCCTGAGCTCAAATGATCTGCTTGCCTCAGTTTCTCAAAGTGCTGGGACTACAGGTGTGAGCCACCAGGCCCAGCCAGTTTTATCTTTTCATATTTTACTTTTATGAAACCACCTTAAATCCCTTCTGGAACAAGGCATGGGAGGGTAAAAACACACATAAATCAATGTTGCTTGATTGTAACTTTTGAGTTGTGACAAGCTTGCTTTGAAATTATGAAAATAGCCAGTTATTTTGTACCCGTTTTGTGCTGGGCACTTTATTTTATCATCTTAATTATTTGTAAAGTCCTCTGCAGTGGATGTACATCCTCTAAGCGAGGAAACAGGCTCACAGGTTCAAGTTGCTTCCTCAACTTACCATATTAGTGAGAGGCCAAGCTCCAATTTGAACCCCAAAACTATCTAGCTTGTGTTTTCACTGCCTTACCACCTGGCCTCCTCATCTCCTCCACCATTTCCAAAAAAAGAAAAAAAGAAAAAAAGGAGCAAGAGAAAAACACAAAATAAAGTTCTTTTTGGCAGGATGTAGAATTTAGAATTCTGTGGAACCCTTGAGATCATAGATGATATCCCAGGGTATGAAAAAGAATCTTTTACTTTCTGGGTGCAGTGGCTCAGGCCTGTAATCCCAGCACTTTAGGAGGCTGAGATGGGAGAATTGCTTGAGCCCAGGAATTTGAGAGCAGCCTGAACAATCTAGTGACTTTGTCTTTACAAAAGAAAAAAATTTTTAAAAAGGCCAGGGGTGATGGCTCACGCCTGTAATCCCAGCACTTTGGGAGGCTGATGTGGGTGGATCACTTGAGGTCGGGAGTTCAAGACCAGCCTGGCCAACATGGAGAAACCCTGTCTCTACTAAAAATACAAAAAAAGATTAGCTGGGCGTGGTGATGCATGCCTGTAATCTCACTACTTGGGAGGCTGAGGCAGGAGAATCGCTTGAACCCGGGAGGTGGATGTTGCCATGAGCCAAGATCACGCCATTGCACTCCAGCCTGGGCAACAAAAGCAAAACTTTGTCTCAATATATATATATATATGTGTGTGTGTGTGTGTGTGTGTGTGTGTGTGTGTGTGTGTGTATTAGCTGAGTGTGGTGGTGCATGCCTATGATCCCAGCTACTTGGGAGGCGGAGGTGGGAGGATTGCTTGAGCCTTGGGAGGCAGAGATTGCAGTGAGCCATGAGAGTGCCACTGCACTCCAGCCTGGGTGACAGAGTGAGACAGTGTCTTGAAACAAAACAAAACTCTTCCTACCTTATTAATTCATGTATACACCAAACATGTATTTAATATGTCTCCTGTTGGTATCAGATCAGGGGATTCAGTGACAAACCAGTGTGGGGAGTGTATAGTCTGGTGGGGAAGATAGATTTTATTCAAGTAACTGCATGCATATGTAATCAAATAATTGCAAACATAGGTATTTAGCTTTGGTGAGTATTAAGGAGAAATACCCATTCAGTTATGGGTAGGTTTAGCAGAGGATTTGATCAGTTAGGAGTTTAGAGTGTCAGGGAGGTCTCTCTGGGGAAAGTAAATCATGGGCTGAGATACAAATGATGCATGGGCTGTAACTGGGTGAAGCTAGGTAGATGCGTTCAAGGGAGAGGCACAGCATGTGCAAAGGGCCGGGGGTGGAGGAGGACACTACGTTAGGAAGTGAAGGAGGCTGATGTGGTGAGACACAGAACAAAGCTGAGGGTCTCAAGGTGAGTCTGGCAGGAGGCTAGTTTTCCTAAGGGCTGGAAGAATGTGGTAACAAGGTTGGCTTTTGCAAAGCACCAGGAAGCTATTGAAAGTTTTACTCAAGGCATTGGTATCATCTGAGCTGCACCCTGGCCACCGTGTGGAAGAGGCATCGTAGAAGTAAAGGTTTGCAGAAGCCACTTAGGAGGCTACTGCAGAGGGCCAAGGGAGAGGTGAGGATGCCACGAGGGCACAGAGTGAACAGACGTTTTGTTTGCCCAGTTGGCAGGGCTTGGTGATGCATTGGGGGAGAGGGGAGAAAGAGGGTTTGGATGGGCCAGGAATTTCCAGGAAGGTAGAGTGAGTCATTTGGCTTTGAAGACTCAAGTACTGTTCAGAGCTAGACTAGGGTGACAGCAGTTTTGCGCCAGCAGACAAGACATTTACACTTGAATCCTTTCAGTCCTGCCTCTTTGTCTAAGCAGCAGCCACAGAGAATATGGCAAAATATCCACTCCTCAGCAGTGCATGGCTGAAACCTGGGATCCTAGAATCCCAGGGCTAGAATCTCTCCCCAACCCCCAGACCTCCTGGCTGCTGACCAGTGGCTCACAGGGCCTTGTACTGTGGTGCAAGGAGCTCTCAATCCTTTTGTCCAGTGTCTGTACTTGGAACTGCAGGCAGGCAGGTTTGGCCTCGTGCTGCTGCAATTCCTCACTGGGCTTGAGGGGATTTCAGTCCAGACCTCTTCTCTCCAGCTGGTCTCATGGTCTGACTTCATCCCACACTTGGAAGGCAGGAGCTATGGTAGCTGTTGTGAGCAGCCTGGGTTGATGCATGTTTTTTGAGGGAATAAACATGTAATTTATGCTTTTGAAAGGCTGAGTGAGTTGCAGCTATATGTAGGCGAGATTACCAATAAGTCAGTGTATTTGTTTTCTACTGCTGCTAAAACAAGTTACCACTAACATAGTGGCTTAAAACCATGGATTTGGGCCAGGTGCAGTGGCTCACGCCTGTAATCCCAGCACTTTGGGAGGCCAAGGCAGGCAGATAACATGAAGCTAGGAGCTCGAGGCAGCCTGGCCAACATGGCAAAACCACGTCTCTACTGAAATACAAAAATTAGCCCAGCACGGTGGCGCATGCCTGTAATCCCAGCTACTTGAGAGGCTTGGAAGAATTGCTACAAGAATTGCTTGAAACTGGGAGGTGGAGGTTGCAGTGAGCTAAGTTTGTGCTATTGTACTCCAGCCTGAGTGACAGAGAGAGACTCTGTCTCCAAAAAAACAAACGAACAACAACAACAACAACAAAAACTCACCACGGATTTGTTATTGATTGATTGATTGATTGAGATGGAGTTTTGCTCTTGTTGCCCAGGCTGGAGTGCAATGGTGTGATCTCAGCTCACTGCAACCTCCGCTTCCCAGGTTCAAGCAATTCTCCTGCCTCAACCTCCCAAGTAGCTGGGATTACAGGGGCCCACTATCACACCCGGTTAATTTTTATGTTTTTAGTAGGGATGGGGTTTTATAATTTGGCCAGGCTGGTCTTGAACTCCTGACCTCAGGTGATCCACCTGCCTCGGCCTCTTAAAGTGCTGGGATTATAGGCGTGAACCACTGTGCCGAGCTGGATTTCTTATTTGTAGTTCTGTAAGTTAGAAGTCTGACGCTGATCTCACTGAGCCGAAACCCCCAAGTTGGCAGGTCTGTGTTTCTTTCTGGAGGCTCTGAGTAGAATCCATTTCCTTTCCTTGTCCAGCCCCTTGGGGCCACCCACATTCCTTGGCTATGGACCTCTCCCTCCGTGGTTAAAGTGAGTGATGCCACATCTCTCCGTACCTTTCATCCACAGTCACATCTCCCTCTGACTCTACTTCTGTCCCCCCTCTTCCATGTTTAAGGTTCCTTGTGATTTCATGGGGCCCACCCAGATGATTCAGGATAGTCTCCCTGTTAAAGGCCAGCTAATGAGCTCCCTTACTTCCATAGCCATGGAAGGCAGCATATTTGCAGGCTCTGGCGATTAGGGTGGGGATGTCTCTGGGGCCATTGTTCTCCTGCCTCAGCCTCCTGAGTAGCTGGAATTACAAGCTTGTGCCACCACGCCTGGCTAATTTTTGTAGTTTTAGTAGAGAAGGAGTCTCACCATGTTGGCCAGGATGGTCTCGAACTCCTGACCTCGTGATCTGCCTGCCTCGGCCCCCCCCAAGTGTTGGAATTAGAGGCATGAGCCACTGCACCTGGCTGTTTTTTTTTTCTTAGACAGAGTGTTGCTCTGTTGCCCAGGCTGGAGTGTAGTTGTGTAATCTGGGCTCACCTCCACCTCAGCCTCCTGGGTTCAGTTATTTCTTACTGTGACTCTCTGAGCCTACTGGGAATTTAACTTAGTCAGCTGAGCATCCTTTGCAGTGCTTAAATAAAGGTCCACCCCTCAATGTAGTTAGTTGTTCAGTCTCTGTTTAAATGTTCCTTGTGTTGACATTTTTGGGGTGACAAAAAATGCCCATTCTTTATGGGAACAGCTTTTGCTCTTGGGAAGTTCGTCCTTATATGGTCTCACATTGCGGTCCTAGTAGCCTCCTCCCTCTGGCCTTCGTTCTGCCTCCTGGGGGCTTCCCAATCAAAGCCAGTCCTTTTCCCAAGGGGATTTGAAGATGGCCACTGTGTCCCTCCTTGTTGCGAGGGGGTTCTCACAGCCAGAGGAGTGATGCCATCGGGCTTTGGGCTCACCCCAAAAGCCTGGTATGGTTGTCACTCAGCCAGATGAAGCTTCTGGTCTGCTTCCAGAGCTCCACAATGGCCAGGTCCTCACTGTTCTCCGGATCGACAATACCTGCGCACCCATCTCCTTCGATCTGGGAGCCGCAGAAGAGCAATTGCAAACCTGGGGCATCCAGGTGAGTGCCAATTTCCTTGAATCTCTACCATTTTCCCTTTCATCCATTCATCCGTCCATCTTTTCATCCAGTTATTCACAAATCTTTATGAAACACTCTGTGCTTGCTGTGGTAGGGTATGTAAGGGAGGTGGATTACAAGTGCCCTCTCTTTCCTCTCTTCCCAATTAATTCACTTAACAAATGTGTATTTTTTTGGGTGCCCATTCTGTACCAGGCACTTAACTGGCTAAACATAATAGAGGTGGACAGGACATAGTACCTATCCCCATAGGTCCCCGTGGGGGAGATGGATGTGTATCGGAGAAATCGGGACAGTATTATATCAACGCCACAGGAGAGGAATGCACAGGCATTGAAGACATTCACAGGAGAAAATGAGAAACTTGCCTGGGGGAAGCAGGCAGTGGTTATGGAAGCTTTGCAGAGGAGCAGATGCTTGATCTGGGGTCTTGAATAAATAGGAATATGCTGGGTGGACAGGAGGAAGCGCATTTTAGGACAGGGAACTGCATATGCATGAGAAAGTGTATAGGAATTCATTAGATAATGATGCAGCACCTTCGAGCACAGTGATCTGAGGCCAGGCTTCACAGACCCGTGGAACTGGATGCAGATCTAGCTCCGGTGCTCACTGCCTATGTGACTTTGGGAAGGTGACTTAACCTCTCTGAGCCTCAGTTGTATCATCTGTAAATGTGGATAATATTGATACTTATTACATAAGGTTTTTGTTAGGATTGAATGCAATAATGCTTGAGGGATCCTCGCATTGTCTCTAGCATATAGTAAATGCTCAATATATTGTAGCTATTACTGTGATAAAGTACCTATATGTATGGTTTTTTACTCTTTTCTCAAAGCCCCCAACGTGATCAGGCCTTTCCTGTGCTAGCGAAGGAGGATTAATTAGGACTAGGGAAGATACACTGCTAATTTTAGCCTGAAGATTTTAGAATTTACTTCTTTTTTTTTTTTGAGAGGGAGTCTCGCTCTGTTCCCCACATTTGAGTGCACTGGCGTGATGTCTGCTCACTGCAACCTCCACCTGCTGGGTTTAAGCGATTCTCCTGCCTCAGCCTCCTGAGTAGCTGGGATTACAGGAGTGTGCCACCACACCCACTTTTTTTTTTTTTTCCCCCCGCCCCGGCCCCCCCCCGCCCCCGGCGCCGGGGGGGCGGGGGGGTGGGCTAATTTTTGTATTTTTAGTACAGACAGGGTTTCACCATGTTGGCCAGGATGGTCTCGAACTCCTGACCTCGTGATCTGCCTGCCTTGGCCTCCCAAAGTGCTGGAATTACAGGCATGAGCCACCACACCTGACTGTTTTTTTTTTTTTTTTTTGAGACAGAGTGTTGCTCTGTTGCCCAGGCTGGAGTGTAGTTGTGTAATCTGGGCTCACTGCCACCTCAGCCTCCTGGGTTCAAGTGATTCTCATGCCTCAGCCTCCCTAGTAGCTGGAACTACAAGCATGTACCACAGCTGGCTAATTTTTGTATTTTTATAGAGATGAGATTTCACCGTGTTGGCCATGATGGTCTCGAACTCCTGACCTCAAATGATTCACCCGCCTCTGCCTCCCAGAGTGCTAGGATTACAGGTGTGAGCCACTGTGCCTGGCAGATTGGGTTGTTTTAATGGATCAACAGTTTACATATTGTTCTACTGTGTTCCTAAATATAATTTTTTTTTCTTTTTTTATAAAAAGAGACAGGGACTTGCTATGTTGCCCAGGCTGGTCTTGAACTCCTAGGCTCAAGCAATCTGCCTGCCTCAGCCTCCCAAAGTGCTGGGATTACAGGTGTGAGACACTGCACCTGGCCTAAACATAATTTTTTTTTTTTTTTTGAGACAGAGTCTTGCTCTGTCACCAGGCTGGAGTGCAGTGGCGCAATCTCGGCTCACTGCAGCCTCCTCCTCCTGGGTTCAAGCGATTCTTCTACCTCAGCCTCCCGAGTAGCTAGGACCACAGGCGTGTGCCACAATGCCCGGCTAATTTTTTTGTATTTTTAGTAGAGACGGGGTGTCGACGTGTTGGCCAGGATGGTCTCGATCTCTTGACCTCGTCATCTGCCTGTCTCGGCCTCCCAAAGTGCTGGGATTACAGGCGTGAGCCACCGCGCCCGGCCTAAACATAATTTTTAATGGTTCAGTTCTGTTTTCTTAGGTCTACTCTCACAGGGCCTTTATATTCTATAGACATTTTTGTTTGGGCAGGAAGATGTGATCGTTCAGTCTTTTGGACTGCATTAATAGATATTGATATTGCAGTATTGATAATGGCATCTGTATATAGAGTGTTCACTAAGAGACTGGCCCTTTGCCCAGCACTGTACATGTATTATCTCATTTAACATGTACCTTAGTTCTACAAGGTGGGTACTTTTATCCTTATTTTACAGAGGAGAAAACTGAGGCTCAGCAGAGTGGGGTTACTTGCTCCAGGTCACACAGCACGTGAATGGCAGGGCCGGAGTTTGGGCGCAGGGCTGTGTAACTCCAGGGCCTTATGCCTTAACCATCAGGCTGTGCCGTCTCTGCTGCAAGGTACTGAGTCTGAGGCTGTGTGGATCCTTCTCCAGATGTCGTGATGGTTGTTCTTCCCTGAGCTGAGAGCTGCACCGCGTGACTTCCACCCAGTGCTCCAAGCTCCTCATTCTGCCTTTTGGGACAGCCCAGAATGTGCCTAATCTCCCTTCCACATGATAGTCACGTGAACTGGAAACAGCATGCTTGCTCTCTGCTAGGAAGTGGGGACTGGCTCTCCTGTAGCTGACTGATCTCTTTCCCTGGGTTCCAAGCAGGTCCCAGCCGACCAGTACAGAAGCTTGGCAGAGAGTGCCCTCTTGGAGCCCCAAGTGAGAAGATACATCATCTACAACTCGAGGCCTATGCGGCTGGCCTTTGCTGTGGTAAGGCGGAGGTGGCCCACACCCCTTCCCTGCCCTGGCGCCTTGTGGCACTACCCAGTACAGCATTGTGTCTTGCAGCCTGTTGGTGTGGGTCAGGGGTTTGATGGCTGGTGGCCCAGGTGTCTGGAAAAGAACAGTACATATGGACATTGATTTGGGATCAGAGGAAATTTATGGGACAGAGTTGTAACCAGGTCCTTGCATAAAGGATGAGGGTCAGGGTTTACTGTGGGGCAGAGCTTGGGATTGGGAGTCTGTAGATCCTCCCAGGCTCTGGGCTCAATGTCTGGCCTTGGCCAAGGCTTTCCTCCAGCTTTGTTTCCCCCTCTGCTCAACAGATGGGTCTATTTCAGCTCTAGTCATATATATATGTGCATATATATGTGTGTATGCACATACATATACATATATAAATATACATATACATCTTCATATTTATATATAAACTTACATACATAAATGGCAGAGGCAAGGTTTGAACCCAGGCAGTCTGGTTTCCAGCATCTGTGCTTGGAACCACTATGATTTGCTGCTGTTTTGTATGTACAAATGGCCAAATAGCACACCTGACTCCCATGTCCCACTTCCAGGGAGAAGGGAAGGGGTGGGAACCAGCATTGATTCATTCCCTGGCAAGTGCTGGGCTGTTACTTATGTTACCTTGTTAACCCTTATTATAATGCTGTGAAATAGGTGTTATTATCCCCATTATACAGATGAAGAAACTGAGACTGAGAGGAGTTATAAATTGTCTAAAGCCATGTAGTATTTGAAGGATCATTGTGGTCTTTGAACTGAAATTTGTCTCACTTCAGTCTGCCTGCCTTTTTCTGTTTTATTTAAAATTAAGGTAAACGAGGATTAGGAATAGCTGCTAATCCTTCTTGTCTACTTTTGCTTATAACCAATGAATATGAGCTCATTCTCACAGACCCAGGGATCTGCATCAATCTCTTACTGGTGCCTTGAGCTGTCTGAATCCAAGGAGGGTATCAGTAGTGCTGAAGGGTGTCCCTTTGAATGGAGCTGCTCTATGTGAGGACTGGAGTTCCTGACCATGCTCTGTCTGTGGCATCTTGCAGGTTTTCTACGTGGTGGTGTGGGCCAATATCTACTCCACCAGCCAGATGTTTGCCTTGGGGGAACCACTGGGCTGGCATGCTGCTCGTGACGCTGGCTGCAGTGAGCCTGACCCTGACTCTTGTGCTTGTCTTTGAGAGACACCAGAAGAAGGTGAGACATCTGGAGACCCCTGCCATGCTTCCTCCAGAGGGGTGGTGCAGGCATGAGAATCAACTTTTTCTCTTTTGCCTGCCTCAAAGAATTTCCCTAGCCATGAAAATTCACACTAGCCCATAAGCCCAGTGACTAAAGAAATCACATCCTCTTTGCTTTTCCTGCTTAATCCCTGTGGATTGTTTTTCTGGAAGCAAGCTGTGTTTTGAGAATGTGGGAGGAGGGCACTAATAGCCCGTATCCTGACAGTACTTTAGTTAACTGAACCCTTTCATGCATTTCTCTCTCTGGGTGCTCAGGACAACCCTGTGGGCAAGGGAGGGTTGGTTACTGAACCCACCCTGCAGCACAGCGTGCCTGAAGTTGAAGTCTGAGAAGAGGCAATTTACATTATTCCCTCGTGTGATGGGCAGATGCTGACCTGGCGTTCTATTGACAGTCATGTCTTTAATGCCAGCAGTGACCTTTCAGGCAAGGTGGGTGGTCCTGAGAGTTTAGGTAACTTGTCCTGAATCCCAATGTTAGTGACAGAGCCAGGGTTCAAAGCCTGAGCCCTCTGATTCCTGATCATGTTCAGAAAGGAGGTGGATACCTCCCAGCTTATGTATGATTTTAATTGTATTCCGTCTCTTCAGTATCTGCCTTTTGATATGTATTGAGCACATCATATGTAGTGGGTCCTCCGCTAAATGTTTAACACATTAACTCATTAAATCCCTCGACGTTACATCTGGGTAGAGGCTGTTATGCTTATTTTGCAGTCGAGGAACACTAGACTCAGAAATGCTCAAAGAGTAGCCCCGGCCATGCTACTAATAAATGCAAGAGTTGGAAATCAAGTCCAGGGCTTCAGATTCCAAGCCATGTTCTTAGCCAGTACCCTTTAGAAAATTGTTGGTTTGCCTGGGCACAGTGGCTCATTCCTGTAATCCCAGCACTTTGGGAGGCCTAGGCGGATGGATCTCGAGGTTAGGAGTTCGAGACCAGCCTGACCAACATGGTGAAACCCAGTCTCTACTAAAAATACAAAAAAGATGAGCCGGGTGTGGTGGCGCATGTCTGTAATCCCAGCTACTCAGGAGGCTGAGGCAGGAGAATCACTTGAAACCACGAGGCAGAGGTTGCAGTGAGCCGAGATCGAGCCACTGCACTCCAGCCTGGGTGACAGATTGAGACTCCGTCTCAAAAAAAAAAAAAAAGAAAACTGTTGGTTTACTGTAGCTACTGTAATAAATTACCATGAACTTGGTGGCTTAAAACAGCACCAATTTATTATCTTCCCATTCTGTAGGTTAGATATTTGACATAGGTCTCACTGGACTGAAAACCTATGTGCAGGAAGGACTGCTTCCTTCTGAAGCCTCTGGGGGAGAATCTGCTTTCTTGCCTCTGTAGCTTCTGGTGGTCCTCTGCATTCCTTGGCTCGTGGCCCCTTTCTCCATCTTCAAAGCCAGCAATGGTGGATCCAGTCTTATTCACATCTCCTTCTCTGACTCTTTTGGCTCCCTCTTCTAATTTTTTTTTTTTTTTAGATGGAGTCTCACTCAGTCAGCCAGGCTGGAGTGCAGTGGCACGATTTCGGCTCACTGCAACCTCCACCTCCCGGGTTCAAGCGATTCTTCTGCCTCAGCCTCCCAAGTAGCTGGGACTATAGGCATGCACTACCATACCTGGCTGATTTTTATATTTTTAGTAGAGACGGGGTTTCACCATGTTAGCCAGGATGGTCTCAATGTCCTGACCTCATGATCTGCCTGCCTTGGCCTCTGAAAGTGCTGGGATTACAGGTGCGAGCCACTGTACCTGGTCCCTCTTGTACTTTTGAGGACCCTTGTGATTACATTGGGCCACCTGGATAATCCAAGATAATCTCCTATTTTTAAGGTCAGCTGAGTAACAACATTAATTTCATTGACAGCTTTAATTTCCCTTTGCCGTGTAACAACATACGCGTGGGTTCTGGGGAATAGGACTTAGACATCTTTGGGGATCATTTTTCTGCTACCGCACCTATGCTGTCTTTCCACCTACTTGAGAAGCTCCTGTTTCCCGGATCCTCTGAGATCCTTAGCAAACACTCCACTCTTGCATGACTCAGAGGGGGAGGGCAGGATGTTGGGAAATGTAAATCAGCATTTGGGGCACGAGTTCTACTTAGCGCCTGTGTTCAGGGAGACAAATGGGAACTTTATGGTATACTCATTCTGAAAGGATCTTTGTTAGGCTTTGCCACGGGACTGACAAAATAATTCTGCCCTTGGGGTCTGTTGAAGCTTTCATGGCCCTTGTGTTTGGCCTATGAAAAATAAATTGAGCTGGCTACTCCTGCAGCAAGAACTTTCTCTTGGGAAGGGGAAGAAGTAAAGGGTTTTATTTCAGCAGGAGAAAGCAAAAAATTGGCACCTGACAGGTGCTTTGAGGATGTGGATGTAATTCACAGGGTGAAGGGAATGCCTGCTTTGGCTCTCTGCCTCTGTCTCTTCTTCCTCCTTTATTCAGCTGGTATTTATGAAGCCCTTGAGAGTACCAGGACATACCTTGTCCAGGGCCACACAGCCAGGAGACAGCAGAGCTGGTCTTTGGCCTAGGAGTGACACTATTGAATTTACTGTTCCAGCAATATCTATCTATCTATGTATCTGTCTATGTATGTATGTATCTATCTGTCTGTTTGTCCATCCATCCATCTATCCATCCATCCATCCATCCACCCATGCATCCATCATCTATCTATCTATCCGTCTGTCCATCCATTCATCTATGTATGTATCTATCTATCTTCTTTTTTTTCTTTTTGAGACGGAGTCTTGCTCTGTCACCAGGCTGGAGTGCAGTGGCACAATCTTGGCTCACTGCAACCTCCGCCTCCTGGGTTCAAGGGATTCTTCCGCCTCAGCCTCCCGAGTAGCTGGGACCACAGGTGCGCACCACCCCGCCTGGCTAATTTTTGTATTTTTAGTAGAGATGGGGTTTCACTATGTTGGCCAGGATGGATATCTATCTATCTTCTATCTATCTATCTATGTATGTATGAATGACAGAGTCTTACTCTGTACCAGGCACAGATCCCAGAAAATGAACAAGAGGAAGGTACAGCATGGAGGCCGCAGGTGCATCCTGGCAATGCCATCATCACTGTCTGCTCATTTAGGAGACTCCTTTTTTCCTTCCTAATAATGTCCATCACTTAATGAGCACCTATTGTGCGCTGTATGCTTGGGGCTTCACATCTGTGCCCAACAACAACCTTATACGGAGGCAGGATACCTCCGCCATTTGCTAGCTCTGCAACTTGGGGTAAGTTACTTAACCTATCAGGGCTTCAGTTTCCTCATCTAAAATTGAGATAATAACTGTAGCTCCCTCATAGGGTTGTTGTGAGAATGAAATGACTTAGACAC
Source organism: Ateles fusciceps (assembly GCA_036589455.1). Classification (NCBI taxonomy): domain Eukaryota; kingdom Metazoa; phylum Chordata; class Mammalia; order Primates; family Atelidae; genus Ateles; species Ateles fusciceps. The sequence goes on from JAZHEH010000952.1 coordinate 14,131,731, forward strand.
ACAAAGTGTTTATAATAGTACCTGGTATAAAGTAAATGCTTTGTAAGTATTAACTGTTATCGACTCTGTTTGCCAGTGAGGAAGTGGAAGCTCAGAAAGGTTAAGTAACCAGTCTATGGCCACACAGCCCTTCTCAGGTCTTCATTTGGGTCTCAGCTCCAGGACCTTCTCCTCCCTGGATCCCTTGTCACTCAGGACTATGCAGATCCCCTCTTCCTGACCATTGTCACTCTTACTGTTAGCATCCGCTCTGTGTCACTTGGTGTCCTTGAGAGCCTCAATGTCCTGCATAACTGTCTTGTTTGCCCTTTGGTGCACTTTCTCAGGACTGGAAGGTTTGGGCCAGGCATGGTGGCTCACGCTTACAATCCCAGTAATTTGGGAGGCTGAGGTGGGAGGATCACTTGAGCCCAGGAGTGTGGGAGGATCACTTGAGCCCAGGAGTTTCGGACCAGGCTGGGCAACATAGTGAGACCCTGTCTCTACAAAAAAATAAAATCAGCGTGGTGCAGTGGCACATGCCTGTAGTCCTCAGAGGCTGAGGTGGGAGGACTGCTTGAGCCTAGGAGTTCAAGGCTGCAGTGAGCTGTGATGACACCACTGTACTCCAGCCTGGGTGACAGAATGAGACCCTGCCTTAAAAAAATATATATTGGAAGGTTTGTAAAGGCAGGCAAGTCCCTGCCTTGTAGAGTATAGCACATTGCTAGGGCACGTGAGAAGTTCCAAGTTTCTACAAATATTTGTGGCTAATATGGCATAGTGAAACACGATGCTTCCAATTCACTGTCATCCTCACTGTGATATTATCAGCTGACATGTGTTATGTGTTCAATTTTTTCAATTATTCTACGTGGATTAACTCATTTCATCCTTATTATATCCCTCTGAGGTAGGGGCTTTATTATCTCCATTTGGGGGTGAGGAGATAGATGGAGGCAGAGAGATGATTAGTAATTTGCCCAAGGTTACATGGGCAGTGAGAGATAGAGTTAGGGATTGAACTGTTGGGATATGGATTTCTAGAAGGAAGAACAGCCCTTACTACAGTTCTAGGCAAAACAAAATATAATTATTCCTTGATTTTCATAGTAGAAGCATTCCTGGAAAACTCAGTATATATTAAACTCATGCAAACAATCACTTTAAGTGGCTGGGCATCATGGTTCATGCCTGTAATCCCAGCACTTTGGGAGGCCGAGGTGGGAGAATTGCTTGAACCCAGGAGTTGGAGACCAGCCTAGGCAACATAGTGAGACCCCATTTCTACAAAATATTTCAAAATTAGCCAGGTGTGGTGGAATGCATGTGTGGTCCCAGCTGCTTGGGAGGCTGAGGCAGGAAGAGCTCCTGAGCCCAGAAGGTCAAGGCTGCAGTGAGCCGTGATCGTACCAGTGCACTCCAACCTTAGTGACAGAGCGAGACTAGGTCTTCAAAAAAAAAAAAAAAAATCACTTTAGGTATAAATGTAAACTGGAGTTAGGTTAGCTGGTCAGAGAATTCTAAGTAGATTTTTTACCTGCATGTATGCTCAGTGGGGCATTTGGAGTCCAGGCAGCCCAGGGGACAGTCATAACATGCAAAATGGTTTCTAATAGGATATGTCTTTCAGTGGAAGGCATGGTTTGGAGCCCCTGGCCCTCCTTCACTAAGTGCCAGCACTGTCCATCCCATCCCTGTGACAACCAAAGGGTCCTTCTTACCTTTCCAAAATACCCCTTATGGGGTGCTGCCCCTTTTGGGAACTATTATCCTTGATTGGGCTGTTCTCTTCTAACTGTGTCTGGAAGCCCTCTTGTGCTCACTTTCTCAAACTGGCATTTGGGGTCCCGTTGTCCTCCTCTTCTCCCCCACCTGTTTAGTATCCACTTTCCCAGCTGAATGTGTGGCGTCCATTGGTTTGGGTGGGAGAGCGGAAGGCTGATTCCCTGAGCCCCTCCTGAGGTCCAGGTGCTGTGTTAGGTACTTTAAAGTGGGTGCTTTCTAGATGGGGCGGGTGCTTCACTTACACAACAGATTTGATGTGTCATTTCAAACAGATCAAACCCATTTGATTTCCCCCTCTTCCGCAAATATCTTATGCACCTTGACCAGAGTCCCAGGCCCTGGGTTAAGTGCATCACACACAATCTCAGCGAAATCTCACTCTATTCCTGGGAGACAGAGACATTCTTTTATTCTACAGCTGAAGAAAATAAGTTTCAGGGAAGGGACATACCTTGTCCAGGGCCATATAGCCAGGAAGCAGCAGAGCTGGGCTTTATCCCAGGGCTCTCTGACACTATTGAATTTACTGTTCCAACAGTCCCCCATCTCATTTTATTTTTCTTTACTTCTTTTTTTTTTTTTTTTTTTTGGAGACGGAGTTTTGCTCTGTCGCCAGGCTGGAGTACAGTGGTGTGATCTCAGCTTACTGCAACCTTTGCCTCCCCGGTTCAAGTGATTCTCCTGCGTGAGCCTTCCGAGTAGCTGGGGCTACAGGCATGCACCACCACACCCAGCTAACTTTTGTATTTTTAGTAGAGTCAGGGTTTAATCATGTTGTCCAGGATGGTCTCGATCTCCTGACCTTGTGATCCACCTGCCTCAGCCTCCCAGAGTGCTGGGATTACAGGCGTGAGCCACAGCACCCAGCCTACTTTCCTTCTTTTTAAGAGATAGAGTCTCACTCTGTCACCTAGGCTGGAGTGCAGTGGTACAATCATAGCTTACTATAGCCTCACACTCCTGGGCTCAAGTGATCCTCTTGCCTCACTCTCCCAAGTAGTTGGGACTACAGTGCACACTCCCACACCTAGCTAATTTTTAAACAATTTTTTATAGAGATGACATCTCGCTACATTGTCCAGGCTGGGCTCAAACCCCTGGCCTCAAGAAATTCTCCTGCCTTAGTTTCCCAAAGCATTGGGATTACAGGCATGAGTCACTGTGCCTGCCTCCACCCCAACCCATTTAATAGGGGGGAAATGGGAGAATCCTGAGGGTGGGGATTGTCCCTTGGCATCTGGGAGTGGGACAGTGTGTTTCTACTGCTCAGAGCCCAGGAGCTCCCCAGTAGCATGGAGGTCCGGTCATGGGCCTGGCGTTTGTCTTACAGGCCAACACCAACACAGACCTGAGGCTGGCAGCTGCCAATGGAGCCCTCCTGAGACACAGGGTGCTGCTGGGGGTGACAGACACAGTGGAAGGATGCCAGAGTGTGATCCAGGTACTTTGTCTCATAGTGACCTCTTCCTCATGGCCCAGTTTTATGTTGGGCTAAATGGAGAGCAGTGGCCTTATGTTCTCTCAACCTGCACAGTGTCTGCACTAGTCTGCTAATGACTGAGAGGGGCTATCAGCAGCCCTTTCCTTCCTTCCTGCCCTGGTGTTTCTTCCTCGAGACACCTTCTCTGTGCAGTAACCAGTGGCCTGGAACCTTCACATGGCAGGGCTGAAAGGGAAGCGCAGATAATGTCCAAACCTTGCTGGCCACCTGGCATTTACTCAGCAGACAGATGGAGCCTCCTCTGCGCTGTGCCCTCGGTTGGACACTGACGACACTGAGGGGCCCATGCAAGGTCCCTGTCCTGCCAGAGGACAACAGGCGCACAGTGAGACAGTCAACAGTAGCCTCTCTGGCCTTATAGCGAAGGGACAGCCCCCAGCAAGGCTGAGAGGCAAGGTACACAGGGTCCGTTTGAAGGGCTGCATGGAGCTCACCATGGCTGGGGCTATGTCAGAGTGACACAACGGGGAGAGATGAGGCCAGAGAGGCAGGTCAGACGCTGAAGGCCTTGTCTGCCTGGCTTGGTCATTCTCTTTGCCCTGAAGGTTGTGGGGGAGATCTGGAAGTGACTAGTATAGAGTCTCAGGGTGGGTCGGAACATAGGCCAGATCTCCTGATCCTGGCTGAACTCTGCCTATTCCTCCATCCATGCCTGATCTGCCTGGTGGAATTGCAAAACCTCCTCAGCACCACATCTGCATTCTCACCAGTCATGGCCCATTGCCCGGTGGGAGCCCAAGGGGTAGGTATGCACAGGAGACCTGGGAAGAGGCTCTGCATGCACCTGCCTCAGTTACCCCATGAATGCTTATTGAGAGCCTATCATGTACCAGACACTGTCCCAGATATTGAGGCTGCAGCAGAGAACACATGCAGGTCCCCTGTGTTTGTGGAGCCTGTCACACTCAAGATGGTGTAGGTATAAGATGATCTTACCTAACATTGGGGTGAAGCAGATGGCATCACAAGATTCTTGGCAGTTCAAATGTGACATTGTAGACTGGGAGCTCCTGGAATTTGGGGGTCCTTCTTAGCCTCATTTACCTCTGAATCTCCTTTATCCATTGGCACGTAGTAGTGACTTGGCATGTGTTAGCTGAATGCATGGATGGATAGGTGACTAAAGCATGGACACATCAGCTGGATGTGGGGGCTCATGCCTGTAATCCTAGCACTTTGGGAGGCTGAGGCAGCTGGATTGCTTGAATCTAAGAGTTCAAGACCAGCCTGAGCAACATGGAAAACTCTGTCTCTACAAAGAGCACAAAACCTGGCTGGGCATAGTGTTGCATGTCTGTAGTCCCAGCTACTTGGGAGGCTGAGGTGGGAGGATCACCTGAGTTCAGGAGGTCAAGGCTGCAGTGAGCTGTGATCGCACCACTGCATTCTAGCCTGGGTGCCAGAGTGAGATCCTGTCTCAAAAAAAAAAAAAAAAAGAGGGGGGGGCATATCTTTTTAGATAGCTGGGTTCTTTCAGTTTCAAAATAGTACTTGGGATGATGTGATACACTATCTGGGATGTCCTTCAGATTCACTGGGGAGTGCAGTGGAGGTGGGGGTGTTGGGGGCAGTTACCAAGTGAGGACAGAGATGCACCAAGAGTGGCCATGAGGTGACCTAACAGTTGCAGGAGGATGACGGGTCGCTGTCATCTACTTTTGTACATGATTGGAAATTTTCATAGTAAGAAGCTTTAAACGAATCATTTGAGAAATACTCTTTGTGGGTAAGACATTGGGATACTAGTTGGCAAGGAGGCTATGACTTTGGGTTTCTATGGGTCTGTCCATGGGAGGAGGGGAGGTCTGGGATTCAGAGGAGGTGGCCAGTGGATGGGAGTTTGGGGGCAAGGGCCACCAGTTTCTTGAAGAACTTCAATTAGGATGTGTGGCAGGTATGGTCCTGACAGGATGTCATGAGGTGAACATGGAGGATTTCAACCTGGTTAAGTTTAGCCCGGCTGGCCCCTGGGGCAAGAGGGAGGTGCAGACTTCTTGCCCTGCTTCCCTCCCCACAAGCACCCAGGTTGATTACCTCAGACCTGGTTGTGGGCCGCAGGTGTCAGCTCTGAAGGCTTTTACTCATTTGCATGTTCATACCCCACCCATTGAGGATGAAGGTAGCCTCAGGTAGGACAGGTGATGTCCAAGAGGGTTTGGAGTCTGTCTGGGATGCTCAGTGGCTTGTGGGAAATGGGCCACAGCCATTTTGAACAGAGTTGGACTTTTTCTTTTCTTTTTTGAGACAGAGTCTTGCTCTACTGCCCAGGCTGGAGTGCAGTGACTTGATATCGGCTTACTGCAACCTCCACCTCCCGGATTCAAGGGATTCTTGTGCCTCAGGCTCCTGAGTAACAGGGATTACGGGTGCTCACTATCATACCCAGCTAATTTTTTGTATTTTTTTGTAGAGACAGGGGTTTCACCATGTTGGCCAGTCTTGAACTCCTGGCCTCAAGTGAAACCCAAAGTGCTGGGGTTACAAGTGTGAGCCACTGCATCTGGCCTGGGGTTTGACCTTTTCTAAATTTGCACCCAAAGACTTTTTCTACCAGCCGTGTAAATGAGACGTGGTCATGGTGTGAGACTCTGGGAGGGGGAGCCAAATGGCACGTTCCTGCCAGGCAGCAGGCTAAATAGGACTGTCTCAGGGAGGGAGAGTTCCAGGTTGGGCTGGCTTTGAGCCACGGTGTTCACAGCTTCTTCTCCCCCACAGCTTTGGTTTGTCTACTTCGACCTGGAGAACTGTGTGCAGTTCTTGTCTGATCATGTTCAAGAAATGAAGACTAGCCAAGAGGTAAGATATCTTCAATGAAAAAACAACACAAACCCAAACCCAGAAGGCCAAGTTGTATCGATTACATTATCTTAAAGGTGGGAAAATGTCTAGAAAAAGTTACTTGGAAGAATACCTATGAGCAATCAGTGGTTGTTTTTGCCTAGGGAATTATGGCTGCTTTTCTGCTTTTTTTTTTTTTTTTGAGATAGAATCTCGCTCTGTCACCCAGGCTGGAGTGCAGTGGCACGATCTCAGCTCACTGCAACCTCTGCCTCCTGGGTTCAATCAGTTCTCCCTCAGCTTCCTGAGTAGCTGGGATTATAGGTGCCCACCATGATGCCAGGCTAATTTTTGTGTTTTTGTAGAGATGGGGTTTCACCATGTTGGCCAGGCTAGTCTCGAACTCCCGGCCTCAGGTGATCCTCCCTGCTTAGCCTCCTGAAGTGCTGGGATTACAGGAGTGAGTCACTGCACCCAGCCTTCTGCTTCTTTTTAACTCGTTGCTTCTTCCATATTTCCTGTGGTGAACATATTTCTTTATAATAATACCATTAATATTAAATTTTTGTGGTTCTCAAAGTTTCATGTATTGAGGAAACTTTTACTTGTTCACAGTGCCTCTCTACCGTTTATTAAGAACACCAGAGGGATCTTGCTCTGCTTCTCCAGAGGAGGAAACAGGCTCTGGGATGACCTGTTACCTGCCTGTGGTCATAGAGCTGGCTGATGATGCCCAGGTTTGGAGGCCAGGCCTCCTGTCTCCGAGCCCTGGGCTCCTTCTCTAGGATCAGCCCTTTCTGAGCTCTGGCTGCAGTGGATCTTGAAGTCAGGGTCGTGACTTAGCCCTGAATCTGGCTCATTAGTTCCTGTGTGGCTTCGAGCAAGGCTTTTGAGTCTCAGTTTATTCATTTGCAACATCTGGATGAAGATACCCACCTCCCAGGCTGCTTTGAGCAAGTGAGAACATGAAAGGAAAAATACTTGTTTGTTTGTTTTGAGGCAGAGTCTGGCTCTGTCACCCAGGCTGGAGTGCAGAGGCGCCATCTTGGCTCACTTACAACCTCTGTCTCCCAGGTTCAAGTGATTCTCATGCCTCAGCCTCCTGAGTAGCTGGAACTACAGGCACACGCCGCCATGCCCGGCTAATTTTTGTATTTTTAGTAGAGACAGGGTTTCACCATGTTGGCCAGGCTGGTCTTGAACTCCTAGCCTCAAGTGATCCACCCGCCTCAGCCTCCCAAAGTGCTGGGATCATGGGCTCGAGCCACCCTGCCTGGCCAAAAAGGAAAAATATTTAGAGGTGAATAATGACCATCTGTAGGGAATTACATAATATCACCAATGTGACCAGCTTTTTCTGAGGTCATCATCTGAGTCCGAGACCTCATCCTCTGCTGGGTCTGCGGCTCGCGGAGGGACTGTCTCACAGACACCACCCAATTTAAGCACTCCTGAGCCCCTTCTGTGTTTCCTTTGCAGTCCTTGCTGAGAAGCAGATTGAGCCAGTTGTGTGTTGTCATGGAGACTGGGGTGAGCCCTGCAACAGCGGAGGGGCCTGAGAACTTGGAGGATGCTCCTCTCTTGCCCGACAGTTCTCGTCCTATGGAGAGGCCACTCATGCAGACTGAGCTTCACCAGCTCATTCCCGAGGCTGAGCCGGAGGTAACAGGCACTAGGGCTAGTCAGGGCCATCCTCCCTTGGGGGAGTTTGTGTAGAGAAAGTCTATGTGGGGGCTTCCTAGATTCCCAGGTACAGGGCTTCTCTCAGTTGGTAGACACCATACAAATCTAGCTCAAGAGTTTTCAGTCTTTACATTCTTCACCCTAGCACTTAAAAAAAATAGCAGGAAGCATTTTATATTTATTGACAGTTTTTGTTGCATTATTTAATATCTTGGATATTCTTTTTGATGGTTGTATTGGATGGGTAGTTGCATGTTGATAGATGATAGCTTACTTCACCATGAACATATTGACAAATATTTGGGTCTTAATTAATCAATTATTTATTCATCTATCCAACCATTCATCCATCTACTTTCATTGCAGTTAGATAGTTGATTCTTCTTTGCATTTTTTTTTTTTTTTTTTGAGACAGGGTCTTACTCCTGTCACCTAGGCTGGGGTGCAGTGGTGTGATCACTGCTCACTGTGGCCTCAACTTCCCAGGCTCAAGCACTCCTCCCACCTTGGCCTCCTGAGTAGTTGGGACTATAGGCATGTGCCACCATGCCTGGCTAATTTTTTTGTATTTTTATTAGAGGCAGGGTTTCACCATGTTGCCCAGGTTGGTCTCCAACTCCTGGGCTCAAGAGATCTACCCACCTCGACCTCCCACTTCTTTGCATTTCTGTTGAATTCCAATTCTTCCAGCCCCAAAATTCTGTTGGGTCCTGCCATTCACGCTGTCTCTTGGCTATGGCTAAGCACTGGTAGACCAGAAATCTGAAAATGTGGTTTGCAGCTTCTGCTACCTTCTTCTCATAGGGACAGACCCACTGTCAGGGAGACAAGCAGTGACGGTGACCTCAGGTGACCTTTGAGACTTCAGAAGAGCACTTACATCTTTTCAGCCAAGAGGTTTGGGGGATTCCAGGTCCAAACCAGCCCAGGCTTTCTCTTTTGTACTGGGGGGGAGTAGATATCCTACGAGTAGTACTATTTAAAAGAGAAAGTGATAGGCCAGTGCAGTGGCTCAACAGAGCAAGACTCTGTCTCAAAAAAAAATTATCTTTTTATGTTAATTTTTAAATTTTATTTAGAGACAGAGTTTCACCATGTTGCCAACGCTTGTCTCGAACACTTAAGCTCAAGCTTGGCCTCCCAAAGTGCTAGGATCACAGGTGTGAGTCACTGTGCCCTGCCAAAATATTAAAAAAAAAATAAAAATAAAAGAGAAAATGATAAATGTATTAATCTCTTCACTTTATCCTATTGACTTTTTTTTTAAAAGAGAAAAGATTGATAAGGTTATGTACTTTCTTGCAACATGCATGTGTGGGTTTTTGTGCAATAACCCATTAAATATGGGTCTTTTAAATGATTTTTTTTCAAGTTTATTCAAACCAATAGTAATACAATTTCTTGTCATGAATATCAAGTGTGTGTGCACATGTTTTTAAAGTAGCTGCCCTTATCATTTAGTTAGGGAGAACATAATCGATGCCCAAGTCTCAGCCTGGGCCAGATGATCATATTTCAGTAGGAACCCAGTGTCTGTAAAAGATGGAAAGGTAGTGATAATGCCCTCTTACGTTTTTACAGATTTTTCTCATGCATAAAATTCATTAGCATTCTCTTCGAGGTATGAATTATTTTCCTTCTTCCTTGATGGGTGAAATAAGGTTCCAAGAGGTCAGCTGACTTTCCCAAGGTCGCCAGAAAGGGAGAGTGTGGTAAGCCAAGGGCCGAAGCCAGCCCTGCTGATTCTAAGTAGGCCAATGTTTCTGCTACAGTTCTTTGCTTCTTACGTTAACTGATTTTTAGAGTAAGCTGGTGAGAAGACCGATCTGAGTTAGGGAGCGGTAAATTATTTGAAGTGTTTTATATTTTCTAGCACAAAGGATAACTCGAAACAAAAGCTAATCTTATGTTGAAAAGACGTGGATGCCATTCATGGAGCACTAGGCGCTAGGCTCAATGCTGTTTGTCTGTTAGGCTCTTTAATCCTCACTCTAACTTCGTGCGGTCACTATTTTCCCCATTCTCCCAATGAAGAAATGGGCTCAACAACGTGAAGCGACTGCTTTGAGTTAATCATAGAGTGACTAAGCTGAAATTCCCTCTTGGCCTTCTTGACTTTAAAGCCTGTCCTTAGTTACTAACTTTACAGACATAGCTAGCATTGATGTAACCCACACCTTATTTCATTATATTCAGTGGACGCAAGTCATGTGAAAGACCTTCAACACCATGCTTAAGGAATTTAAGCATTTCCTCTGAGATCCCATCTTCTAGACTGGTGAATGGATCTTTACAGATCTGTTAATAAGAACGTGCATTCAGGCCTAGCGCAGTGGCTCACAGCTGTAATCCCAGCACTATAGGAGGCCAAGGCAGGAGCCTAGGAGTTCCAGACCAGCCTGGGGAACATAGTAAGAACCTAGTAAGATCCTGTGTCCTTTTTTTGTTTTTGAGACAGAATTTCCCTCTTTTTGCCCAGGTTGGAGTACAACGGCGTGATCTCAGCTCACTGCAACCTCTGCCTCCCGGGTTCAAGTGATTCTCCTGCCTCAGCCTCCCGAGTAGCTGGGATTACAGGCACCTGCCACCATGCCCGGCTAATTTTTTTGTATTTTTAGTAGAGACGGGGTTTCACCATGTCGGCCAGGCTGGTTTTGAACTCTGAGCTCAGGTGATCTGCCCATCTTGGCCTCTCAAAGTGCTGGGATTACAGGCATGAGGCACTGTACCTGGCTTAATATATGTGTCTTTAAAAAGAAAAAAAAAGTACTTTTTTTTCAATTAAATTTTTTAATCCTTTTTTTTTTTACTTAAATTTTTTTTGTGGCAGATATACATAATACAAAATTTACCGTCATAACCATTTTAAGTATACGGTTCAGCAACATTGGGTACATTCACATTGTTACCCAGATGTCACCATCATCCATCTACAGAATATTTTCATCTTCCCAAATCGAAGCTCTGTGCCCATTAAACACAAACTTCCCCTTCCCTCATTCCTCCCTCCCCTCAACCCCTAGAGACCACCGTTTTACCTTCTCTCCCTGTGAGTTGATTAGGTGCCTCGTATTAGCAGAATCATACAGTACTTGTCCTTTGGTGATAAACCTAAATTTTATAAGCAATCTCTTTTTTTCCCTTTTTTTATGTTTTTCTTTCTTTTTTTAAAAAATTTTATTGTCAGTGATCATATTTAAATGTAAGCAGTCTCTTTTAATATGTTAGGAGTACTTGTGTTAAGAAATCTACCAGGTACCTTGTATGAATTAAAGAATTCCGTTATAATGGGATTATTTCTTTACCCACCTCCACTATTTAGTGATTTTCTTCAAGTGAGTCACTTTGATCTCATGTACTTTACAGACTTATAGACATTTGAAAGTAGAAAAAGAATGTATTTATGGCTGGCTAGGTTGACTTTCTTTTTATGTTTTTAAAATATATTTTTAATTTGAACTTTATTTTTGTAGAGACAGAGTCTCGCTCTGTTGCCCAGGCTGCTCTTACACCCCTGACCTCAGGTGATCCTCCTGCCTCCACCTCCCAAAGTGCTGGGATTACAGGTGTGAACCACCATGCCTGGCCAGCTCGGTTTAAAAACTTAGGTAATTAGAAATTAGGTAATTAAGCACTTTGAGCTTGCATATCTTTTTTGTGAGTGTTGTTATTGCCATTCAGCAGTTAGTTACCCACCCTGGCAATGAGGACACTGAGGCTGCAGGAGCCCCACAGCCCGTGGGTTGCAGAGCTGGGTTTCTAGAACACGTTGGCATCTTTTGAGAGCCCCAGGTGCTGGCCTGGACTGGTTCTTCCTAGTGATCATCACTCCTAGGTCCAGGGGCAAGAAGGCAGCGTGGCTTTTCCCCAGTGCCTAAGCCCTTTTCTCTCAAGGGGTTCCCCTGGGGTATTCAATCTGCTTCCCTGCCTTTTCTAGGAAATGGCCCGCCAGCTGCTGGCAGTGTTTGGTGGCTACTACATCCGGCTTCTAGTGACCTCCCAGCTCCCTCAGGCAATGGGTACACGACACACGAACTCTCCGAGAATTCCATGCCCCTGCCAGCTCGTAGAAGCCTACATCCTGGGCACAAGGTGCTGCCCGTTCCTGGCCAGGTGACCTAGGGATGAAAGTACTCATCTTTCTCCAAGACTGAGCAGTTGGGAAAGCTTCAGGAGCCCAAGATGGGCAATGGGGAGCCCCAGGTAAGGAGAGAAGTATCTGGGGGCACTCCAAAAGGGGTCTGACCTGTCAGCAACAGAGGTGTTGTGCTCACTCCAGGACCCAGCACAGAAATCCTTTTTTGACATCTCATGCTGACCCCTGGCCTTTGCAGAAGCTGACAGCTACAGAGCTAGTCCCACTAAAGCTACTCTCTCTGCTGCTTAGAACTGTGGACATGTATAGAAGGACTGGTCCCCCCTCCCTTTCATTGTCCAGAGAGCCCAGGAGATGTGAAGATGACCAGACTGGGTGAATCATGTGTCTAAAACTTGGCCTCAGATAATGTTTCCATCTCCAACCTCTCCATGCCAGTTGGGGAAACTGTATGCTCAGTGAGGATACTACTCTCTGTGGCAATGCCTTGAACCCTTAAAATGATCAGACTGCCTCTTTCCAATATGAAGAAAAAAAGTAAGTTTTAGAATTCTCTCCATTTTTTAAGTTTTTCTCTCCCATATTTTGTGAAAAGCAGTGGTACATGTACATGTTGTCTACCAGTACACAAGCTACAGAAGACAGAGACAGAAGACAGAGATCAAGGGCAGATAACTGTTGGCAGGAATATTTGGGAAAGATTGATCCTGTTTCACTTGAGGACTTACTTTGTTCACAGGCATGCACGCTTGTGGTTGTGGTTTTAATATTACAGATGTAGAACAGTTCTGATTCCCGACACGAATGTCATCCTGGAATGAAGTGGGATCAGTCACTTGTGGAATTCTGTGAAGAGCTCAGAGACTTCCAAGTGATCTGCTCCTGAACAAGTTTGAAGACGTATTGTTTCACAGACCCAAGTCCAAATGCCCTGACCTGGCATCTGAAGGATCCCTAGCCCCCAAGGCATAGCCTTCGTCTGTGATTTTGCTTCATCTCCCACAAAACCCCTTTATGAGTTGAAGCTCTTTCCTGGACTGACATTCCTTTCTATTTGTTGGACTCCTAGTCATGCTTCAAAGTCCAGCTTTCTGTAGCCCTTCTTTAGGAAGCCTTCCTACACTGCCAACCCTGCTGCTCTCTGCCGCCTTTAAATTCTTGATACAGCTGCTGCCTGTTCTGATGTTTTATGGTATTGATTCTGTTTTCCTGTGTACACGCCAGTTTTTCTAGCTGGACTGTAAACTCCTCAAGGACAGAAACTACACGTTTTACTTTTTGTGCATGACCTGGACCTGCTAAGGAAAAAGCAAAAAAGTCCTGTGGATTGATTGCTTTGACATTCCCATAGCAGCTATTGCAAATTGCTGTCCAAACTCACTTGAATGATAAGATTGCTATGGACCTGGGCTCTGGACCTGATCTGCCCACTTCAAGCTGTGTAATTTTTGGCAAGTTGCTTTCTTTAACTGGACCTCAGTTTGCCTACCTACATAATGGGTGGATTGGATGATTCTTTTTCTTTTTCTTTTTTTTTAAATTGAGACAGAGTCTCACACCGTCACCCACGCTGGAGTGCAGTGGCGCCATCTTGGCTCACTGCAACCTCTGCTGCCCGGGTTCAAGTGATTCTCATGCCTCAGCCTCCCAAATAGCTGGGACTATAGGTGCATGCTACCAAGCCCGCTAATTTTTTTGTATTTTTAGTAGAGAAGGAGTTTTGCCATGTTCGCCAGGCTGGTCTTGAACTCCTGACCTCAGGTGATCTGCCCACCTCAGCCTCCCAAAGTGCGGGAATTACAGACGTGAGCCCCCACTCCCAGCCTGGATAATTCTTAAGGGCCCTTCTAGGACCAAAGTTCTCGGAGTTTCTAGCTTATTCTGCTCCCTCGTAGCCCTTGGACTATTTCTCTTTATCCACATGTAGAAACATCTGGCAGCCCCACATGGCTGAGTTGACCTGGGTCTAGTATGCCCTTGGACGGACGACTAGCCTACCTAGCAGAAGACCTGGATTTTTCTTCCTGATCTGCTGCTTCCAAGTTGTGGGACCTTGGCTAAGTCACTTCACCTTTCTGACTGTCACTTTGCTTTTTAAATAAAGTGTATCTGGTGAACAAGAAACGTTGTTAAAACACATGACTCACCATTCAAGAGATGGGTCTGACCATTCACTTTCTCTGTGCCAGAGAAGAGAGATCATGAGTGTGGACCAGCCCCTGGAAAGGCAACTTTAGTCAAGGCTGAGAGCAGCTTTGCCCAAGGAAGTTATTCATGAAGGTGACCACTGTCTTTCTGACCTGGCACAGAGGAAATGTTGGCTGTGAATATGACCAACAGAAAACCCGTATTTCTCATTCAATTCTAGAACCCTGGTAAGTGTAATAACAGAGAATAAAAAAGTGTTTGTTAAATGAAAAAGAAGCAGTTTTTTCAATTTTAAGGTTTACTTAAACAGCCTTTAATGTGTGTTTCTTTTCCCGTCTTTAGAATTTCTGATGGTCTCACCTGGTGGGTGGGGCGTTCAGGGTATGCCCACAATGTATATTTCCCTTGCATCAGTGCCTCAGTTTCCTCATTTATAAAATCCCCATGATCTCTGTCTCACCTACTTTACAGAGTTGCTGTGAAGATCAGATACTAGACACAGAATGCTCATCAGTTTTTAAATTTTATTTTATTTTCTTTAAATGTAATTTTTTCATAGAGCTAGGGTCTTGTTATGTTGCCCAGCCTAGTCTTGAACTCCTGGTCTCAAGTGATCCTCCCACCTTGGCCTCCTATGGTGCTGGGATTACGGGTGTGAACTACCATGCCCAGCAAGCTCCTAAGTCTTAAGGCTTTGTGTTAATGATCGGTGTGGCCATGGTGGAGGCAGTGGATGTCTTCGAGTGGGAGTGAAGGCGGTAACTCACTGCATGGATTCTAGAGTTCCATTTATTCTAATCCAAGTTCTTCCACTTAAGAGCAGTGTTCTTCCTCTCACCGAGTCTCATTCCTCATCTATAGGATGAGGATAAGAGCACTTACCTGGCAGGTTGTTGTGAGGATTAAATGATGTAAAAAAAAATGTCAAGTGCTTGCAACTTTGAATTCCAAACTTGAGTGAGAGCTCAATAAATTGTTGCTTAAAAAAAATTCTGTCTTGTATGTAGTAGACACCTGATGTATATTTTTGTTGATGTAACAGGTCATTAACAGTTAAGGTTATTCAGTCTGCATCAGACCTCAGCTATTTCAGTGCCATAGCTGGATATATTTATGTGAATAAAGATTTTAGTCAAATCTCTGGAATTCAGCATGCAGAGATAATATAGCAAGGAGATAAAGAGCAAGCTGGTGACTTTGGGCAAGATACTTACTTTTTGTACTTCCTATACCTGATTTCCTCATCTATTAAGGGGTATGTGTGATAATAAGGGGGGGCTAATGGAAGTGACTGAGGCAAAGCACAAAGCCTGGTGAACAGTAAGGGCTGAGTCAGTCGGGTGTTTCTCTGCAGCTGCTGGCTGCTATTGGCTTCTTGTTCGTGTTATCCTATGTTATCTTGTAGTTCGGTGTTTTTACATTTAGGTCTGTGATTCATTTTGAGTTAGTTTTTGTGACGGGTATAAGGTGTCTATCCAGTTTATTTTTTTTGGCGTATTTGTTCCAGCATCATTTGTTGAAAAGACTCTCTTTGCTGCATTGTATTGCCTTTGCTTTTTTTTTTTTTTTTTTTTCCCAAGGATAAGTTGACTATACTTATGTGGGTCTATTTCTGGGCTCTCTATTCATTCCATTGGTCTGTGTGTCTGTTCTTTCCCAATAACACACTGTCTTGATTACTGTAGCTTTATAGTAAGTCTAGAAATTGGGTAGTGTGAGTCCTCCAACTTTGTTCTTCTCTCTTAATGTTGAGTTGGCTATTGTATGTCTTATGCCTCTCCATTTAAACTTTAGAATCAGTTTGTCAATATCTACAAAATAACTCACTGTTGATTTTGATTGGGATTGCATTGAATCCATAGATCAAGTTACAAGAACTGACATTTTCACAATACTGATTTCTGTCCACAAACATAGAATCTGTCTTCATTTATTTAGTTGTTCTTTGATTTCTTTCATCAGTTTTGTAGGGTTTTTTCTTTTTCCTACAGTTTTTTTTGGGTAGTTTTTCATATTTTGTTAGATTTATACCTAAATATCTTATTTTGGGGGGGTGCTAACACAAATTATATTGTGTATTGGTTTCAAATTACATTTGTTCATTGCTAGTATATGGGAATGTGATTGACTTTTATCTACTCACATTGTATCCTGCAACCTTGCTATAATTTCTTATTAGTTCTAGGAGTTTCTCTGTTGGTTTTTTTGTTGATGAGACAATCATCTTACCTGTAAACAAAGACAGTTTTATTTCTTTCTTCCTCATCTGTATACTTTTTATTTCCTTTTCCTGTCCTATTTCATTGTCTTGGACTTCCAGTATGATATTGAAGAGTAGTGGTAAGAGGGAACATTCTTGCCTTGTTTGTGATTGTAGTGGGAGTTTCTAGTGTCTCACTGTTTTATTTTATTTTTTTTTGAGACAGAGTCTTGCTCTGTTGCCCAGGCTGGAGTGCAGTGGTGTGATCTCAGCTCACTGCTACCTCCATCTGCCGGGTTCAGGTGATTTTCCTGCCTCAGCCTCCTGAGTAGCTGGGATTATAGGCCTGCCCTACCACACCTGGCTAATTTTTTTTTTTTTTTTTTTAGTAGAGTTGGGGTTTTTCTGTGTTGGCCAGTCTGGTCTCAAACTCCTGACCTCAGGTGATCTGCCCTGCTTGGCCTCCCAAAGTGCTGGGATTAGAGGCATTAGCCATTGTGCCTGGCCTTCACTATTAAATATAATGTTAGCTCTGGAGTTTGGGTAGTTTTTTTTTTTTGAGACAGCGTCTCACTCTGTCGCCCAGGCTGGAGACTGGAATACAGTGGCATGATCACAGCTCACTGCAGCCTTGATCTCCCGAGCTCAAGCAATCCTTCTGGGTAGCTGGGTCTATACCACACCTGCCTAATTTTTTTTTTTTTTTTTTTCACAAAATAGAGTCTTACTTTGTCCCCCAGGTTGGAGTGGAGCGACAGGATCTTGGCTCACTGCAACCTTTGCCTCTGAGGCTCAAGTGATTCTCCCACCTCAGCCTCCTGAGTAGCTGGGACCACAGGTGCACACCACCATGCCTGGTTAATTTTAGTATTTTTGGTAGAGGTGGGATTCTGTCATGTTGCTGTTGCTCAGGCTGGTCTTGAACTCCTGAATTCAGGTGATCCACCCATCTTGGCCTCCCAAAGTGCTGAGATTACAGGCGTGAGGCACCATGCCTGGTCTGGGCCACCACATCTGGCTGTAATTTTTAAATTTTTTGTAGAGACAGTGTCTTATTATGTTGCCTGGGCTGGTCTTGAACTCCTGGAGCTGATCTTCCCACCTCAGCCTTCCAGAGTGTTGGGATTTCAGGCATGAGCCACCATGCCCAGACCAGATATTTTTATCAAGTTGAGAAAGTTTCCTCTCTATTTCTTCTTTACTGAGAGGAAATTAGCTTTCTTTTGATTAGTCATGCATAGTATGTCTTTGTTCATCCTTTTACTTTTGACCTCTTCACTTTCTTATATTTAAGGTTTCATCCTTGTAGGCATGTAAGATGTGCTTTTTCAAAATTCAGTTTTTTCTAAATCAGAATATTAGCACACTATGTCTAATGTGTTTACTGATAGATTTGGGTTTGAATATACCATCTTACTAATAATTCTTTCTATTTGTTTTCTCTTTCTGTGTTCTTTTCTTTTTTCTGTCTTTTTTCCTTCTTTTGGATTAGGGTTGGTTGTTTGTTTGGGTAATTTCTTCTTTATTAGCATATGAAGTATACTTTTCTTTTAGTTCTTACCCTAAATTTAACAAGCATCCTTGATTTATTGAAGTGTTTTGTAAGTGATCACTTCTACCATTTCCTGGACAACCCAGCGACTATACAATTATTATTATTATTATTATTTTTAAGACGAAGTCCCCCTCTGTGGCCCAGACTGGAGTGCAGTGGCACAGTCTTGGCTCACTGCAACCTTTACCTATGAGGTTCAAACCATTCTCCTTCCTCAGCCTCCTGAGTAGCTGGAATTACAGGTGTGCACAACCACACCAGGCTAATTTTTGTATTTTTAGTAGAGATGGGTTTCACCATGTTGTCCAGGCTGGTCTCAATTTTCTGGCCTCAAGTAATTCTCTTGTCTCTGCCTCCTAAAGCACTGGGATTACAGGTGTGAGCCACCATGCTCAGCCTGAGTTTTTAATTTCATCTATTGTAGTATTCAGTCCTATAATTTTGTTTTTAAAAAAATAATTCCTAGTTCTCAAATACAATTACCAATTTTATCATCTATTCTCCTCAATATTTAATTGTACTGCTTTTAAAGTTCACGTCTGCAGACTCTAATATCTGGTTCTTTTTCTTCTCCTTTTGCTTTTCATCAGTTGGTCTTATTTTTTGATATTCATGGTAATTTTTCATTAAGTGCTAGACATTAAAAAAAATGAAATATCGAAGAGATATATAAGGATCTTCCCTCAGACAGGATTTACTTTTGCTTCTGGGAAAAGTAGGCTTGAGATAAATTTGACCGTGGGCTTTGTGAGAGCTAGTCTAGTTGTGATTAAACCTTACTGTCAGGTTGCAGCCCTTCAGGGGTTTTAGCTGAAAACGTGTTTATATATGTATATTACATATGTATTTATAAGTATATATATATAAACATATATAATATATGTTATAACACAAATGTATATTTAATCTATATAAACATATATATTAACATTTATGTTTTATATATAACATTTATATGTTATATATATAATATATATTTTATGTATTATATATATATATTTTTTTTTTTCTAAACAGAACTCCTCTTTTTTGGTGAGCCCTATACCTCCAATTTTTGTTACCTAAGCTGTGAGACTTCTGAAAGGTCTACTCAACTTTTCAGCTACTTGGACTTTGCTTAGGACTTGGCAGGTCCCTCAAGGGGATAAGAAGTCTTCAGTGTTCATCTTCTCTCTCTGTACTTTTCTCTTCAGCATCTTGGCCCCTCATGTCCTGACTATGTTGATATTTCTCTGATGCAATCAAACACATTTAAGAAAAAAAAAATTGCTTTTAAACTGCTGTTAGCAGGAGGGTTGGTCTG
Source organism: Ateles fusciceps (assembly GCA_036589455.1). Lineage (NCBI taxonomy): Eukaryota > Metazoa > Chordata > Mammalia > Primates > Atelidae > Ateles > Ateles fusciceps. The sequence goes on from JAZHEH010000952.1 coordinate 14,150,762, forward strand.
ATACAAGTTAGTTTGCCATGGTCAGGCGTAAATCCGACTGTGACTTCCGTGATTATTTGTGTTGTTATTAATTGAAAATCCTTCAAAGAAAGATGTCACCCTGTGGCTGAGGGCCCTTTAAGAATGTCAGAGGATGGAGGCTTCTTTGCATCCCTTCTGTGAAGGAGGTTCTAAATTATCAAAGCAGGAAGTGACATTTAAGGAGCATCTTTTTTGTGTAAAGCACCTGCTATAGCTGGTGCAGGAAGCAGTTCCAAGAAAGAAGGAACATGGGGTTTGCTGGGGAAGGAAAGTGGGACCTTGGCATGGGAGGAGGTGAGGAATGCACAGGACAAGGGGAATCTGGGGTAAGAGGATGGGTCCAGGGGATACAGTATGAGAATGGGCAGTGGGAGAGGACTCTGGACATGAGGTCCAGGAACGTGAACTGCATCTTCACCCAGTGGATGCCAGTGGGGTCTCACCCCATGGGGAAGAGGTGCCACAGTGCAGTGAGCTGACAACACACACACGTGGTAAGCCTCTCTGCTTCCTCCACCCATAGTTCTTTTACCTTTTCCTGCTAAATACTGCCAACCTTCTTAATATGGCCATCTGGATGTCCCATAGGACTCTCCAGCTTGGAATAGCCCAAAATTAAATGATCTGCTGTGTGTTGTCAACTTGGCCTCAATACCACAAGGACCTCATTCCCTGGGATCTTCATTCCTGTATGGTTCTGAGTTAGAATTGGCCAGCTTTGCATGAGAACTATGAATTCAAGGCCCACTTCTTCATCCTTACTGCTGCTGCCCCTACGTTAGGCCTGTATCACCGTCTGTCCTGATCACCTAGGCAGTTGCTTAATTTGTTTTGTTTTGATTTGGTAGAGTTGGGGTCTTGCTGTGTTGCCCAGGCTGATCTCAAACTCCTGGCCTCAAGTAATCCTCCTGCCTCTGCCTCCCATAGTTCTGGGACCACAGGCATAAGCCACTGTGCCTGACCCAACCTCTTAATTTGATTTCTGTTAGTCATGATCCAATGGGGAGACAGAAACCACATAACAATTTAAATATGAGAAGTTTAATATAAGCACTAACTAGAACAGGGGATTGGAGTAATGAAGGCATGGTAAGAAGTCAGGAGAGCTTTAAAGAATATAGGAATAATGGACATGGGGAGCAGCCAGCACCCCTAGAACTAAGAAAGAACATCCCCAGGCTCTATCCCAGCTGAGATCCAGACCTTGCTGAGAAGGGCGTGGCGGTGGCTTACAATGGCAGAGAAGTCTGGGAGAATGTTCTAGAAGTCTGCCCTTGGGTGCCAGGGAAAGCTGTCATGGAGAGGTGTCTGATTAGGAGCACACCTCCTCTTTGTGGGAGACACTAGGAGAAGCTGCTAGTTGCAAAGTGCTACTGACCACCATCTTCTGCAGGATTCCTGTTCTGGAAAAATTGCCTGCACTGCAGGAGGGTGATGCTGGAGAAGCTGTGAGCTCTGTGCTATTAAGAAGAGCCCAGCACAACCAGAGGAAGGCCCCTTCCTCCTCCAGTGTCTCTAGCACCCCCCTCCTGACAGAGCCGAGCATTGTACCAACTACCAAAGGAAAAATATTTAAAGGGCCAGCTTTGTTTCTGAAGAGTGAAACATCTGGGGTCCAGAGCAATAACTGAATGTCATTCTACCATTATCGAGGGGCTGCATAACTGAGTGGTTAAGAGTGTGGACTTTGTAGTTGAGTTTCTTGAGTTCAAGTCTTAGCTCTGGCACTTAATATAAATTGGTGTAAACCTTAAAAGATTTATTTAACCTGAGTCTCGGTTTCCTAATCTGTAAAATCAGGTAGTAACAGTTCTAACCTCATTGGGTTTTTGTGCTGATTGGGTTGATATTTATGAAGCATTTAGAAGAGGACCTGGCACACAGTAAGCAAGGCACCAGATTGTCTATTGCGATTATTATTACACTGAAGTCCATCCTTCAAATTGTAGTCAGGATGGGCTTTCCATCATAAGTATGAATTTATTCCACAACCCTATGGCATAGACATCATATTCCTTTATTCTTCCCCTTTCTGAGGTGGGGCAGGCACAGGGAGTGCTAATTAATAAGTTGTCTTCTGGCCGGGTGCGGAAGACATGAGCACTCCCTGTGCCGGCCTCAGGATTACACTCCTGACCTCAGGATTACACCTGTAATCCCAGCTTTGGGAGGCCAAGGTGGGTGGATCACCTGAGGTCAGGAGTTTGAGACCAGCCTGGCCAAAATGGCAAAACCCTGTCTCTACAAAAAATGCAAAAATTACCTGCGTGTGGTGGCACATTCCTGTAGTCCCAGCTACTTGGGAGGCTGAGGCAGGAGAATCCTTGAACCTGGGAGGTGGAGGTTGTAGTGAACTGAGATCATGCCACTGCACTCCAGCCTAGGTGACAGAGCAAGACTCCGTCTTAAAAAAAAAAAAAAGTGTTGTCTTCCAACTCACATTGTTTGTTATGGTCTCAATGTTAATGTCCCCCCTCCCCACCCAAGTTCATATGTTGAAATCTTAACTACCAAGGTGATGGTATAAGAATTGGGGCCTTTGGAAGGTTTAGGAGGATTAGGTCATGAGAGCAGAGCCCTCACGACTGAGATTAGTGCCCTTACACAAGAGCCGAGAGAGACCCCTCTCCCCTTCTGCTATGTGAAAACAGCGAGACGCGCCATTGGCGAGGAACAGGCCCTCACCAGACACTGATTCTGCTGGAGCCTTGACCTTGGACTTTCCAACCTCCAAAACGGTGAGAAATAAACTTCGGTTGTTTGTAAGTCACCTAGTGATAGGTGTTATAGTATTTTATTTTAGTAGCCTGAACTGTTCATAGCACAAAAATCAGAAATCAGGCTTTGTCACTTTGTTGCTTGAAACTCACCTGTGACTTCCCATTACCTTCAAGATAGAGTCCAACTCCCTTTCCCTGGATATAAAGCTCTTGATGCTCTGCCCACCACACCTCCCACCAAACTCTGGCTCAGGTTTTCACTTGAGTCATCCAGACTTGGTACTTTGCTACCCACATGCCCTCCCAGGTCATGTCTCTATTTTCCAACTTTGCTGATTGTGTTCCCTCCTTCTGGAATATCAGCCCCTCTCCTTTGGCTAACTCCCTTTCAACCTTCAGAAAACTCAAGCACCATCTCTTCCAGGAAGCCTTCCCTGAATCCCCGAGTCAGTTGCAAAATGCTTCTTCGCCATTTTGCTCTCCAAGGTTTTGCCCTGTTATGTCAGAGTGATACACTTCTGTGCCTGGCTCCCTGGCTCATGTGGAAACCACGTGGGGTCTTCTGCATATTACTCATGATTCCATGCTCTGTGTTTCAGCATGAGCAGCGCTGCGTATCTGCACTGGGTACTCATTACATAATTCTAGGGCTGCTGTTCGCGGAGTTTTTCACAACCTACCCCTGCTCTTCCCTATGGCCCTGAGCATCAAATGGAGTCGAACAGTAGGTGAGCAGAATTGTGCCCTCAAACTCTGGACATTTTTGACAGCAGCCTGTTACACAAACTGGCCTCTCCTGAGGAGCACTTCCTTGTTAGATTGGTTAGGAGTGACTGAAACAAAATGTGTTAATGTGTTAAAATGATAAAACCACATTTCTTTCCAAGAGGTGGCGGGGTCTAATTGCTCCATGTTCTTGGGAATCTCAGAGGTAGGGCTGAGAAAGGGGGAAGAGGAGAGACACATCCTCTGATGTGACCAAGGACTTTAATTGGAGGCAGCTCCCCCCCCACGGTGGCTTTTTTAGAAGCTGGAGTGACTCTTGCTGGTGGCACAGGGATGGCTCAGACGTCTTCTCCTCTTGCAGGGGAGTTTCTGAATCAGTCTTCATGACTCCTGTCCACTGCCCTCCTCCTCATGGAGATGCCCAGCAGCTGTGCAGCCTCGAGAACCTGCATGGGTGCTGCCGGCTAGAATGCTCAGGGCTTCCTAAGGGTGCATGCTTTGAGCATCATGCGGGTGTCATAGGACAGGTGTGAATGTCTGTTTGGCACAGCACTATGAAGAGAATTTGCATTCAGATCTGAAAGAACAGGAATAAACGTATCCTGGGTAAAGGCTTTGAGTGATGCGTGAATAACCCATCTTGGTCATACTCCACTCAGAGACTCCTCAAATCATTCGTGGCTTTGAAAATAAAAGGTTGCTTGCGTGAGCTAAGAATGACCTCAAGCTGGGTAAAGCAGTTGAGATTTTAGAGTTGACGCATTACCTCAGCGTGGCCCAGCTGATCCTAATACATGTCCACAGTTACCGTTTGTGCGTGCACTTACACATGGTGCCTCCCTTCCTCCTCCTAAGAGCCTGTGCAGTGGGCAATATATTATTGTTATCCTCATTTTGGAGAGAAGGATGCTGAGGCTTAGAGAGGGAGGGTCAGCGACATGCCCAAGCTCAGTAAGCAGCTGAGGCAGAGTTTAAACTACCATCTAATAAAGTTATGGCCAGGCGTGATGGCTCACACCTGTAATCCCTGCATTTTGGGAGGCTGAGGCGGGTGGATCATGAGGTCAGCCTGGTCCAAGACCAGGCTGGCAACATGGTGAAACCCTGTCTCTACTAGATACCAAAAAAAAAAAAAAAAAGTTAGATGTGGTGGCCCGTGCCTATAATCCCAGCACTTTGGGAGGCCAAGGTGGGCAAATCACAAGGTTGGGAGTTCGAGACCAGCCTGGCCCACATGATGAAACCCTGTCTCTACTAAAAATACAAAAATTAGCTTGGTATGGTGGTGCGCACCTATAATCCCAGCTACTCAGCAGCTACTCAGGAGGCTGAGGCAGGAGAATCACTTGAACCTGGGAGGCAGAGGTTGTAGTGAGCCAAGATGGTGCCACTGCACTCTAGCCTGGGCGACAGGGCGAGACTCCGTCTCAAAAAAATAAAAAGATAAATAAAAATAAAGTTAAACGAACTCAGTGAATAAATAAATAAATAAATAAATAAATTGCCATGGAGGACTAAAGCCAGTGATTTCAATGAATATCTACTACCTAATAACGAATCTCTAATGACTGTTAGAGTCTTTAGGCTGTATTGTTCCAGGCTGGAGTAACTACACACTTTCCACACTCTCAGAAGGCTGAAAGAAATCTGAGAGGGTCCCAGCAGGAGGTGGCTGGGGAGGCAGTAGGCCCAGAGAAATCATTCGGGTGTTCCTGACACTATTACACACCCATATCTGGAACCTACTGAAGGACCGTGGACGATGCTGTTGGAACACCCTGGGACTGCGGAAGCCAACGGTGGTAGAAGACCCCTCGCCGGCCTTGCGGAAGCAACAGAAGATCTTGGACCCCATGTTTTGGTGGGCGGTGGGGAGGAGGAAAGGGCTCTGGGGCTCCTGGCTTTGCAGCTCCAATCCCAGAAAGCCTTTGTTATCTAAGCACTGGGTCATACTGGGCCCTTCCCTCTCTCTGACCTGCTGTAGCTCCCTGTGGCCAGGAGTTCCAGGCCCACCTGCCCCGGGCCCACCACTGTGAGGGCCCATCTTTCCTCCACTGTGCACATTTCTTCTACCTGTGGAAAGGACTTGGAGCCTCTGCTCTGCCAGTCTTTACCTGTAGCATTGCCTTCTTGAACCGCAGATGTTGGGGGTCTGGCACTGTTCTCTGGACAGCGTTGTTTTCTGGATGAACTTCAGACTGCAGCTGAAAAACGTGAATCTCTTCTTTGCCAGGTCCTATGGCAGCAGAACCCGGGAGATGCGGCAGCCCACACAGACAAGCCTCAGGTTTAGGAGTCAGATTTGCCTTCCCTCTAGGTGGGTGTGTGCTCTTGGCTTGTAATCTCTTTGTGCCTCACTTTATTTTATTTATTTATTTTTGAGACAGAGTCTTGCTTTGTAGCTCAGGCAGGAGTGAAGTGGCGTAATCAGAGCTCACTGCAGCCTCGAACTCCTAGGCTTAAGTGATCCTTCTGCCTCAGCTTCCTGAGTAGCTGGGGCTACAGGTGTGTGACACCACACCTATCTAACGGTTTTTTTTTTTTTTTTTTTTTTTTTTTTTTACTTTTTGTAGAGACAGGATCTCACTATTCTGCCCAGGATGGTCTTAAACTCCTGGCCTCAAGTAATCCTCTGGCCTCAGCCTCCCAAAGTGGTGGGATGACAGGCATGAGTCACTGTGCCCAGCCACTGGCCTCACTTTCTTATCTGGAAAACGGTAATACCACCTTGGAGTCATGAGAGTGTCTGTAAACTGGCCGCTCTGAGGGGAGGTGCTCCAAAGTGCTTTCCATGCTCATTGTCTTCCCATGTGGCTCCATTATTCCAGCTGGGCCCAGGTCCCATGGGAGCATGCTGATGAAGCCCAGCCTTGCTGGTCCCAGTCCTGGCACTGCCACTCACTTGCTGTTAATTTTTTTCAAAAAAGATTTTGATTTATTAATTAGATCTGCTTTTTAATACTATGGTAAATTCACTGCAAGCCTCCTGGGTTCAAGTGATTCTCCTGCCTCAGCCTCTTGAGTAGCTGGGACTACAAGTGTGTGCCACCACACCTGGCTAATTTTTGCATTTTCAGTAGAGACAGGGTTTCACCATGTTGGTCTGGCTGGTCTGGAACTCCTTACCTCATGATCCGCCCACCTTGGCCTCCCAAAGTGCTGGGATTACAGGTGTGAGCCACCGTGCCCGGCCACTTTTTTTTTCTTTAATCTCAGAAAGTAATGGGAGTAGAAACAGCCATGGTGTGAAGAACACTGACATTCATTGAGCATTTGGGCAGATCCTCTGACATCGCTGAGCTCATTTCCTTTTCATCTCCACCTTGCAAGGCAGGACTTTGTCCGATTTTCCAGATGGAGGGAATTGAGCCTCAGAAAGGTGACTTGCTCAAGTGTGGCCGCCAAGAGGAACAGCTGGGATTTTAATGTAGTCTTAACTGAAGCGATAGCTTATTCTGTCTGTGCAGTTCCAGAATGAGATGTTCAGAACCACCTTGACCTCCAAGAGTTGATGGTAAGTGGTTTTTAAGTGGAAAGGCTCCACCCGAAGCCTGGCAGACAACATCACAGGTAAGAGCACACATTTTTTTTTTTTTTTTACTTCGGTGGACTTCGGATCCTAATTCCTCCTGCACCTTGCTGCGTAATTTCGAGCAGTTTAGCCTCCTTGAGCCTCAGTTTTCCAGTCTGTACAATGGTATGGTAAAACCACCCACAGAATGCCGTTGTAAGGATTTGGTGACATAGAGATGTCAAGTGCTTTGCAGGATATCTGGCATACAGTAAGCGTTTAATATCACTGAGATGCTGGCTGGGATGGGGTGGAGTGTGGTGCTTCTTGCATTACCAATGCCCGCCTCTAGAGGGAAGCAGGAGCCAATGAAAAGGGTCCTTGGGTTGTCCACAGTGGGCTGTGAGTTTCAGATCTCTAGGGACCCCACAGCACTTTGATCAGAATAAGAAAGATCAATGAGGTCAAAAAGGAAGGCTTCTGGAGCTGGGGGGGCCCTTAGGAGTCGTTCAGCATAGGTGGGGAGGCTGGGACCCAGAGAGAGAAACGGTGGGGTCAAGGCAAATAAGGTTCTTGTAGCACTTTACTTCTTGCAGCAAAGTGAATAGGTGTCCAGGAGTGATGGGGGACATTTTCTATTTTAGCACAGAAAAATTACCCCCCTCCTACCCTTAGGTCTAACCTATGAGCCTCACTCACCTGCAACTGGCAGAGTGGACAGGAGGCTGTCTGTGATGTCACAGAGTGGGGGAACCAGAGAATGTTGGGGACAGTAGGGTTTGGACTGAACCACAAAGGCAGGGAGGAGGGAGGACATATGCTGACCCTCTCTCCAGCGGTCCATCCCTTTGTCCACCATGCCACATTGTCCGCTGTGCCTATCAGGTCTGCTGGAGTCGTTCTGCCTCAGGTGTCTCTTATCCCTTTTGGATTAGTAGTCTAGCCAGGCGTTTCCTTCTTGTGGGGCTGCTAGAGGGAGACACAGCAAGCCCCACTGTGAAAACACATTTCTAAGCCGCTGCTAGTGTCCTACCTGCTGTGTTTTCATTGGCCAAGCAAGTCACATGACAATTTAGTTTCTTCTCTCTGGGAAGGGGTGTTGGTGAATTACTGACTGCTGCCGCCTCCTCTTCTGTCCTGACCTCTGTACCATCGTGGCAGAAACCTACCCCAGAGTGGGCTGCAGATTCTCCCGATGTGATTAGATGGAGGCCACCCAGATATTTGTGGGTTATCTCAAGGTCACTGATTAGCAACCTTAATTGTATCTTCAACCTTAATCTTCTTCTTCTTTTTTTTTCTGATACTACCTCGGCAGTCAACCTTAATCTTCTTTTGCAGTGGGGTCATTATTTTCTCTACCACAGTCTTTAAACCCTTGTATCAAGAAAATAAAATAATGGAATAAATTCCCAATTCTAAAAGCAAAAGAACAACAACAAAGTAACCAAAATAATGTATAAGATTAAAAGCAGAATTTACCAGAGTATTAAAAAGCAGATCTAATTAATAAATAAAAATCTTTTTTGGAAAAAAATTAACAAAATAGAAATACTCTGTAGCTTAATCAGGAAAAAGGGAAAAAGCACAAATATATAAAATTAGAAAGAATAAGCAGGAAATAATTGTTGAAACAAAAGAGATTTTAAAAATCTTGAGAGTCTGTTATATACTTTTATGTAAAAAAGTTTGAAAACCCCTATGAAGTAGATAATTTCCTGAGAAAATACAGTTTATTAAACTGACTGTGTTAAAGATCAAAAATATTCATTTCTGTAGGAGAAATTTATTAAGGAACTACCCTCCCCCCAAAGAGGACCAAACAGGTCCAGATAATTTCACAAAGAGAGTTTCACCAAGCTTTTAAAGATCAGTTACAGTACTACATAAATTGTCCTAGAGCCTATAAAATAAAACTTCCAGCTTCTTTTTGTGAAGGAAGTGTATATTAACAACTGCATCTGATAGGGATAATACAAAAAGAGAAAATTACACAGCAATGTCACCTACCAATACTGACACAAAAGTACTTAATAAAGTATTAGTGAAGAGAATCCAACATCATAGTATGAAGATAATAAATCATGGTCAGATGAAATTCATCTGTGGAATGGAAGTTTGATTCAATATCAGTAAAGAAATTATGTGATTTTTTTTTCTTACAGATGCAAAAAAAAAAAAAAGAAAGAGGGAATTGATGGATATTACATTAATATGATAAAATAGCACTCTCTATATCTCTATCTCTATGTCTTTGCCCTGAACTCAACTTCTTCCTTAATGTGCAAATACTGGAGCTATTTAAAATCAGGAACAAAGCACAGAAATCTGCTAACTTTAACATTGTACTGGTGGCATTAACCATTGCAATTAGATAAGGTAAATCGGAGACATAAAAATTAGAAGAAGAAGTTAAAGTATTTCTACTTGCAGATAATATAATAGTATTACTGGTAAGCCATAGGAAAGCAGTAACAAAACTCCTCCAACAAGGAGACTTCAGAAGGGAAGGCAGGCACACAATTAGCATACTGAATGCAACAGTGTTATTCTACACAAGCAGTAACTATCTACAACAATAGTGAGAGAAAACTCCATTTACAAGAGCAACAAAAGATAAAATACTTAGGAGTAAAGTTAATAAGAAATTTGCAAAATTAATCTGAAGAACACTTGAAAATAGCCCTGAAAGCCAAAGTAGGTTTGAACAAATGAAAAGCCATTTGTTGATGGTTAGGAAGAATCAGTGTTACAGATGTGTCAGTTCTTCCTAATTTTTCCCTAAGTTAATTTAAAAATTTAGCCCAATCATGATGAAAATAACATCAAGATTTTTTGTGAAGCTAGACAAATGATCCTAACACTTACATGAAAAAACAAGCAAGAATAAAACCGGCAGACTCCTCAATGGAGTAGAACAGAAAGTTCAGAAAGAGACACAAATATATATGAAAATTTAGTATATGATAATAAAGGTGTCATCTCAGATGGATGATTGGACCAAAGATATTCTCCTTAATAAATATGCTGAAATGACTGTAATCATTTGGATAAAATGTAAAGTTAGATCCATACTTCCTAAATACACAACAGTAAATGCCAAATGGAACAGGTTACACATGTAAATAATAATGCTGTAGAAGCAAACGAAGGGGTGTGGGTGAATTCCTCCATAAACTGGATGTGGGGAAAGGCTTCCTAATGAGACCTCAAAGTCCAGATTCAATGAAAGATTAATAAATTTGACTTTAAGGAGCTAATATTTCTAGTATATAAAGAGCACTAAAAAAATAATGGGAAAAATATAAAAGAGTAGAAGACATAAACAGATCATTTTTTTTTGTTTTTTGAGATGGAGTCTCACTCTTGTCGCCCAGGCTGGAGTGCAATGGCGGGATCTTGGCTCACTGCAACCTCCGCCCCCCCTGGTTCAAGTAATTCTCCTGCTTCTGCCTTCCGAATAGCTGGGATTACAGGCGCCCGCCACCAAATTCAGTTAATTTTTGTATTTTTCATAGAGACGGGGTTTCACCATGTTGGCCAGGCTAGTCTTAAACTCCTGACCTCAGGTGATCTGCCCACCTCAGCCTCCCAGAGTGCTGGGAGTACAAGTGTGAGCCATTGAACCTGGCTTATAAACTCTTACGGAAGAGAACTTGGCAGCATCTAATAAAACTGTATGTCTGTTCCATTTGGCTCTAAAGACATACATTGGCCCGGCACAGTGGCTCTTTGGGAGACTGAGGTGGGAAGATCACCTGAGGTCAGGAGTTTGAGATCTGCCTGGCCAGCATGGTGAATCCCCGTCTCTATTAAAAATACAAAAATTAGCCGGGTATGGTGGTGGGTGCCTGTAATCCCAGCTACTTGGGGGGCTGAGGCAGGAGAATCGCTTGAACCCAGGAGACAGAGGTTGCAGTGAGCCGCCAGAGATGCTGCAAATTGGGAAATGTAAACAATTGGTGACTCTGGGTAAAAGGTAAATGGGAGTTCTGTGCATTATTCTTGAGACATTTCTGTAAATTTGCAATTAATTCAAAACGTATCCAAAAATCTAAATTTTTTTCTTCCTTCCTTCCCTCCTTCCTACCTCCCTCCCTCCCTCCCCTCCCTCCCTTTGTCTCTCTCTCTTCCCGCCCTCCCTCCCTCCCTTCTTTCCTCCTTTTCTTTCTTTGAAACGAAGTCTCACCCTGTCACCCAGGCTGGAGTGCAGTGGTGCAATCCCAGCTCACTGCAACCTCTGCCTCCTGGGTTCAAGTGATTCTCTTGCCTCAGTCTCCCTAGTAGCTGAGATTACATGAGTGCACCACCATGCCCGGCTGATTTTTGTATTTTTAGTTGAGATGGGGTTTCACCATGTTGACCAGGCTGGTCTCGAACTCCTGACCTCAGGTGATCCACCCACCTCAGCCTCCCAAAGTGCTGGGATTACAGGTGTGAGGCACTGCCCCAGCCAAAGGGCTAAAGTTTTTTTTTTTTTAGATGGAGTTTTGCTTTTGTTGCCCAGGTTGGAATGCAATGACACGATCTTGGCTCACTGCAACCTCTGCCTCCTGGGTTCAAGCGATTCTTCTGCCTCAGCCTCCTGAGTGGCTGGGATTACAGGCATGCATCACCATGCCCAGCTGATTTTGTATTTTTGGTAGAGACGGGATTTCTCCATGTTGGTCAGGCTGATCTTGAACTCCCGACCTTGGGTGATCCGCCTGCCTCGGCCTCCCAAAGGGCTAAAGTTTTAAAGCTTAGTTAGATGTGACAATATATTTAAAAATGGTAAGACATTATTTGGTAAAGGGGGAAGGAAAGAGGAGACACGTCCTCTGATGTGACCAAGAACTTTAATTGGAGGCAGCTCTTCCCATGGTGGCATTTTCAGGAGCTGGAGTGACTCTTGCTGGTGGCACAAGGATGGCTCAGACATCTTCTCCTCCTTCAGGGGAGTTTCTGAATCAGTCTTCATGACTCCTGTCCACCGCCCTCTTCCTCATGGAGACACACCCCAGCAGCTGTGTAGTACCAGGAACCCGCATGGGTGCTGCCGGCTAGAATGCTCAGGGCCTCCCAATGAGACACGGCTGGAACGGCCAGTGCTCCTGGCTGTAGCGGTTTAAGTTTCTCTTGTAAAACTTTCTTTGGGAAGCATATGCATTCAGATCTGAAAGAGAGAAAAGACAAATTTACGCTGGGTGAAGGCCTTTGAATTGGCCTGGATGAACTGTTCAGGTCGTTCATATCCACTGCTGATCTTTCCTCAGATTCTTGAATCCCAAGGGACCCAAGGCAGCCCCCTAGCCCAGGACTTGGAAGTCTTTTATGATAGGAGAAGTTTGTTGCAGTGTGTTTTGCATTGTGCTACGCTGGTGGCTTCAGTGATGGTAGAGTGTCTTGCAAAGCACAGTGACATGGAAAGTAGGAGACTTGGGCTCATCCTGGCTCTGACACTTACGTCATTCCCTAGCACACTCATGAGAAGTCCATTTCCCTCTGTGAGCCTCAGCACTGTGGCAGGTGGGAAGGGCAGAGGGAAGGAGTGGGCAAGCTAGGGGGGGGCTCCTACCTTCTCAAGCTTGATTCAAGCAGAGCTGTTCCTCTTTGATCTTTTATAGTAATTGGACTCTGTGAAATTTTGTTTTCAAGGGGGTTTAGTTGTTAGGAGAATTCAAAATGACTGGGTTGGATAATCCTTAGTTCTCAACAGGACTCCTGGGGTGGCTGTGAGTTATGTGAGGCCACCTGGGCATAGAGTTGGTGCCCAGCAGTATGGCTGCATTTCTTCTTCCTGGGATGTGCCACTGTCCCGGGATTGGGCATCTGTTCTTCCATGACCCAGAGGCATTTTACCCTGAGTTAAACTACACTCAGTCCACAAGTGTTTTCTGGCATGCTTTACTTGCCATGCACCTGGCTGGATCTAGGGAAATAACAGGTAACAAAACTGACGTGGGCACTGCCCTCCTGGCACTTACTGTCTAGTGGCCAAAGTAGATATCAAGTAAGCATATAAAAAATACACTTATGGGGCCAGGTGCCATGGCTCACGCCTGTAATCCCAGCACTTTGGGAAGCTGAGGCAGGTGGATCATGAGGTCAGGAGTTCAAGACCAGCCTGGCCAAGATGGTGAAGCCCTGTCTCTACTAAAAATACAAAAATTAGCCAAGCATGGTGGCGTGTGCCTGTAGTCCCAGCTACTTGGGGGGCTGAGGTAGAGAATTGCCTGAATCCAAGAGGCGAAGGTTGCAGTGAGCCCAGATCGTGCCATTGCACTCCAGGCTGGGTGACAGAGCAAGAGTCTATCTCAAAAACAAAACAAAACAAAACAAAACAAAACAAAACAAAACAAAACAAACATAAACTTATAAGAAGATGCCACCAGGTACAGTGGTTACACCTGTAATCCCAGCACTTTGGGAGGCCAAGGTAGGTGGATAACAGGAGCTCAAGACCAGCCTGGCCAACATGGTGAAACCCTTTCTCTACTAAAAATGCAAAAAATTAGCTTGGCTTATTGGTGGGTGCCTGTAATCTCAGCTATTCAGGAGGCTGAGACAGGAAAATCGCTTGAACTTGGCAGGTGGAGGTTGCAGTGAGCCGAGATTGGAGATTGTACTCTAGCCTGGACAACAGAGGGAGATTCCATCAGAAAGAAAGAAAAAAGGAAAGAAAGAAAGAAAAAATGATGCCACAAAGCCTTGGAAGGAAAATATGGATGTGTGCCCTTTCCCCTCAGACCTGCTCCTCCTCACACACTTCCTAGCTTGGAAGATCTTGGAGCCAGGTCATACACTCTGGGGTTTCCCTAACGTGCTCTGGAATATGACTGCAGCTACTTGATGGGAGCGATTCCATCTCTCCCCATCGCTTAGCTGAAATATCAATGGGGTCTGGTCATCAGTATCAGGCCCTCTATCTAGGGGTTTCTGGTCAGCATTAAGACCCCAATTTGGGACTCACCCTCAAACTCACTGCTGCTGGAGGAAGCTCTCTTTTCGGCTGGATCAGGGGTTGTCTCGAAGGCAAATGGGAGGCTGCGTTTATGTGCTTGGGATTTTGTCTGTCAAGCTCGTCCCTCTGAAGCTGCAAATCTGGCAATGAGATCCCGCAGAGTTACGTGGGGGAGGCTTAGGTGAGATCGCGGAAGTGAAGGTGTTTTGCAAGCTCTGAAGCCACGCACACAGGCAAGTGGGGGTTATTATGGGGTGGGGGCAGACCTGAAACTACCACCTCCTGTCCTCTGAGAACTTCCCCTCACAGGCAGGTGCTGGACTCAAAGTGTGTATTTAAAAAAATACCTTATATGTGTACATATTTATGGGGTACATGTGAAATTTTGTTACCTGCATAGAACATGTAATGATCAAGTCAGTGCAAAGTATGTATTCTTTTTAAAACATTAACATTTTTCTATTTATAAATGTCATGCATACTCTTTATATAAAAGTTAGGAAGGCTGGGCATGGTGGCTCACGCTTGTAATCCCAGCACTTTGGGAGGCTGAAGTGGGCGGATCACAAGGTCAGGAGATCAAGACTATCCTGGCTAACACGGTGAAACCCCGTCTTTACTAAGAATACAAAAAATTAGCCAGGTGTGGTGGCATGTGTCTGTAGTCCCAGTTACTCGGGAGGCTGAGGAGGAGAGTCGCTTGAACCCAGTAGGTGGAGTTGCAGTGAGCTGAGATTGTGCCACTGCCCTCTGGCCTGGGCGGCAGAGTGAGACTCTGTCTCAAAAATAAAAAAAATAAAATAAAATAAAATAAAAGTTAAGAAATATTGAATAGTATGAAAGAGGAAAAAATGCCCCAAACACCTCTTCCTCCAGTTATTATCACAGTTCCGGTAGTTTCCTATCCGTATTTTACACAGTCCATTATATTCTATATATTATGGATGAATTTTACTTATTTATTTATTTCCTTTTTGTGACAGGGATCTGCGGTGCTGCTCAGGTTGGAGTGCAGTGGTGCGATCATAGCTCATGGTAACCTCAAACTCCCAGGCTCAAGCAATCCTCCTGCCTCAGACTCCTGAGTAGCTGGGACTCAGGCATGTGTCACTGCACCCAGCTAATTTTTAAAATTTTTTGTAGAGAGCAGGAGTCTCACTATGTTGCCAGGCTGCTCTCAAACTCCTGGCCTCAAGTGATCCTTTAGCCTCAGCCTCCCAGAGTGCTAGCATCACAGATGTGAGCCACCGCACCCAGCCCTTTACTTGGCTTTATTCATATACATTATAGCATAAAAATTTTTCTCATGTCACTAAATTTAAAAAATGGTTGTACAATATTCTAGTTTTTGAGTAATGTAAGATTTATTTAACTAAAGTTCTAATGTTGGAATTTTTGTTGTTTTTTTTTTTTTGAGAGAGAGGTCTCACTCTGGTACCTAGGCTGGAGTGCAGTGGTGCAATCATGACTTACTGAAGCCTCTACCTCCTGGGCTCAAGCGATCCTCCCACCTCAGCCTCCCAAGTAGCCAAAATTACAGGTGTGCACCACCATGTCTCGGTAACTTTTTATTATTTGTAGAGGTGGGATCTTCCCATGTTGCTCAGGCTGGTCTTGAACTTCTGGGCTCAGGTGATCCTCCTGCCTCCCAAAGTGCTGGGGTTCCAGGTATGAGCCACTGCACCCGGCTCAAATTTTGCTGCTATAAATACTATTGTGATGAACATTGTTGTATATGAGACTTTGTCTTTATATACTTTTAGGTTTCTAGAAGAACAACAAATAATTTTGTCAGCAGTCTGAGCTGTGTTCTGTAATACACAGCTCTGTCATTTATTAGCTGCATACCTTGACTAATTGCTTACCACCCACCTGCCTCTCCATTCATATCTGAAAATGTTCAATTTGAATACTAATGTCCACTTCTTAGAGTTTTTGTGGGGATTAAGTAATATCATTTGGCTGGGGGTGGTGTCTCATGTCTGTAATCCCAGCACTTCAGGAGGCTGAGGTGGGCGGATCACGAGGTTAGGAGTTCACGACAAGCTTGGCCAACTTGGTGAAACCCCGTCTCTTCTAAAAATACAAAAATTAGCTGGGCATGGTGGCGCATGCCTGTAATTCCAGCTGCTCGGGAGGCTGAGGCAGGAGAATTGCTTGAACTTGGGAGGTGGAGGTTGCAGTGAGCCGAGATCACACCACAGCACTCCAGCCTGGGCTACAAAGCGAGTCTCCATCTAAAAAAAAAAAAAATCATCTTACTGTTAAAATGTGAAATATACACTCTGAAACAGTAAGGGATTTATCTGACCACAGCTGGGTCCCCAGTGCCTAGACAGTGCTTTGCATGTTATAGGGTCTCAGTAATTGTCATCATTCTTACCTAGGGAAAGGCATTGATATTTGTAAGGTTCTTGATTTTTATTGTGACTCTACTTCGAGGGGAAGTATTTTAAATACCCTCACATGTGGATTTCTGTCAGAATACACCTTTGTACTGTCCTGTCTCTCAATGGGACTCTGCCAGGTTCCTGGCCATCTGTGTTCACCCCTTCCCACCTGTGTGAGTCCTAGCTTTGCCTGATCTTGAAAATCATGCTTCTTCTTCTTCTTTTTTTCTGTCTGAAATTGTTGATTTTGTTTCCTGATCTTCTCTGCTTGACCTCTTGTCCTGGATCTTCAAGAAGGATTTGAGGCCAGGCATGGTGGCTCACGCCTGTAATCCCGGCACTTTGGGAGGCTGAACTGGGCATATCATGAGGTCAAGAGATAGAGACCATCCTGGCCAACATGGTGAAACCCCGTCTCTACTAAAAATACAAAAATTAGCTGGGTGTGATGGCGCACACTTGTAGTCCCAGCTGTTTGGGAAGCTGAGGCAGGAGAATCACTTGAACCTGGGAGGTGGAGGTTGCAGTGAGCCGAGATCGCACCATTGCACTCCAGCCTGGGCAACAAGAGTGAAACTCCGTCTCAAAAAAAAAAAAGAGGATTTTATTATAAACTGAAAACCAGGGTGACTTCTCTGTGTTTCTTTTTCCCTTGACATGGTAGCCTAGGAAGCTTCATGTTTCAGACGCCCTGACTAAAGATGAAAAAGGGATGGCTGGTTTGTACTAGACTTGGTGTGAGCAAGATATGCATTTTTATTTTGTAAACCATTGAGATTTCAAGGCTTATTTGTTTTAGCAGCAGAACATATTCTATCCTGATTAATACCTATATATTGTTTCTATATGTTGAGTGCCTACGCTGTGCCGGGCCCTGAGCTAGGTGCTTATTTCTATTGCCTCATTTTACCCTCCCAATGATTCTGAAAAATAATGATGTATTGTGAATATCCCTATTTTACATGTAAGGACAGTGAGGCTCAGGGAGATCAAGTGACTTGCCCAACTTCTGTGGTAGAGCTGAGATTTGAACTAGCATGTATTGCCCTCAAAACAGGGATCTTCACTACTATTTGTATAGTCTTAAATCCAGTGCTTCTTAAAGTATAATGCACACTCAAATTTACCTGGAGTTCCTGTCAAAGTGCCCATTCTGATTCAGCAGGTCTGGAGCAGGGTTTGAAAATGCATTTCTAACAAGCTCCCAAGTGATGCCAATATTGCTGGTCCATAGACTACACTTTAATTACAAGAGTTTAAGTTCTCTTGTTTATTGTTTGGAGTACTTAGCCATCCAACACCCACATCATTTTAAATTGGAATTATCACTCAAAAGATGAAGGCAGTCTGGGGTATCCCAGCAGGCAGGGAGTGAGCACGATGAGGTTTAGTGAGGCCATGCAGAATGTCCTTATCTGATACCTACTTTGGGTTGATGGCTTGTGTTCTTGGGGTTGACTGGGAACCTTGGAGTCTTCGATGACATAGGGTTCCAGACAGTCCCTGCAGCATAAACAGAAGATCTTCGAGATCAGGTTTTGGTGGGCTGCTGTTGGAGGTAAAGGAACGAGGGGCATGGGTTTTGGAATCTGAATTCCAGATGCCCACTGGAAATTTACTGTGGTGGGGGGTATCACTGGGACAGCCTCTCCCCAAGGTATTAATACTCCTCCCCCTCTCCCGAATCTTCTGTAGCTTCCCATGGCCAGCAGATCCAGTCCCTTCTGCCTAGGCCATTTTTCCTATTCTGTACAAAGTTTTCTTACCCATGGAAAGGAGTGGAAACCTCTACTCTGCCGGCTTTGTTTGCAGGGATGCCTTGGTGA
This sequence comes from Ateles fusciceps, assembly GCA_036589455.1. Classification (NCBI taxonomy): domain Eukaryota; kingdom Metazoa; phylum Chordata; class Mammalia; order Primates; family Atelidae; genus Ateles; species Ateles fusciceps. Next base: position 14,168,899 of record JAZHEH010000952.1, read on the forward strand.
ATCAGCCAGTCTTGAGTTTGAGCCCAATTCACGGGGCTGGGCTGTTTCCTAAATAAACATAAAACTGTGCCTGAAAAATGCTCATCCTTCACCTGTGTTCACACACCAGGTAGGATCTGATGACAGCAAAATCCCCACCTCATGCAGACATGCACGTAAACATGCTCAGGTTTCAGATAGCTCTGTATCCTACCCCACTCATAAGTTCATGTTCTTGGGTAGATTCCTTACCCTTTCTGAACTTCACTTTCATCATGTGAAAAATGAGAATAGCAGTGTCTACTTTACCGGAGTAAAGAATCAAATATATGAAAACTCATCCCTGTAGTTCTAAGTATACAGTAAGTGCTCAATCAATGGTCATTCCATTTCCCTCCCTTCTCTTCATGCAGCTCACTGGCTTCAAATTATCCCAGCTGGTCCAGGTCCTATGGTAAGGAAGCATATAGACTTGTAGGTTTAAATTCTGGTTTTGCCACTAATTTACTGGAGGGCTTTGGTAGGTCCATGCGTGTGTCTGTGTCTCAGGCTCCTCATCAGTAATAAGAAGTTAGACTAGATGATCCCTTCAAGGGTCTTTCTAGTTTTGAAGGTCCAGGATTATAAGGCCTCGCTTTAGTCCCAAATTCCTTTATTTGTATATCAACTTTTCCAAATCTCTGTATACATTCTGTTCTCACTCCCCTTCTTGTGCCAAAATCCCCTTTAAAAGGAAATTCCTATCATGGTTTTGGTTAGGCGTCCCTCACAATACCTAATTCACTTCACTTTGTGAGCTTTGCCTTCATTATAGCCACTTGAGTCTCACTTTCTCTACTGCTATACCCTGGCCTGAGCCACCATCATCTCTTCCCTGAATTACTGCAATAGCCTCCTAGCTGGTTTCCTTATTTCTCTTACCCTGCCTTCCTTCATACTTAATGCAAAAGCTGGGGTAGTTCTGTTAAAATGTATCATGTCACCCTTCAGCTCAAAACTTCCAAGGACAGGAAAAAATGGGTATAGTAGGTGGAGAGATATAGTATGGAAGGAAGAACTGGAAACACAAATAGAAATTCTAGTGCTTTTTTTTTTTTTGAGAGGAAGTCTCACTCTGTCACCCAGGCTGGAGTGCAGTGGTGCGATCTCGGCTCACTACAACCTCCGCTTCCTGGGTTCGAGTGATTCTCCTGCCTCAGTCTCCGGAGTAGCTGGGACTACAGGCATGTGCTACCACACCTGGCTAATTTTTGTATTTGTAGTAGAGACGGGGTTTCACTATGTTGGCTAGGCTGGTCTCAAACTCCTGACCTCGTGGTCCACCCCGCCTCAGTCTCCCAAAGTGCTGGGATTACAGGCATGAGCCACTGTGCTCGGCCAAAATTCTAGTTCTATAAAAACCAGTAGCTGAAGAAAATATGTACTGGGTAGGGTTAATAACAGATTGGACAAAATAAAAGCAATGATCAGTAAACTTGCAAAAAGTTCAATAGAAATGATCCAAATTGAAGCAGAGAAAGAAAAAAAGATTTAAAAAGGATGAAGAGTACACCACTGACCCAAGGGAAGCTATCAAGCTGTAGACAGACATACACGTGTGACTAGACTCTCAAAGGACCAAGGGCAGAAAAAATATCTGAAGCAATCGTGACTGAAAATTTACCAAATTTGATGGAAAGCATCAACATAAGTACTCGGTGGGCACCAAACATGAAAAACAAAAAGACAATCACACCTAGGCACATTTTAGTCAAATGGCTAAAAACGAAACTAAAGAACAGAATCTTAAAACAACTGGAATAAATACAGATGAAAAAAAGAACTTGTAAACCTTTTACTTCATAGTCCATGAAAATATCCTCCAATAATTAAGGTAACATGAAGACACTGTAAGATAAACAAAAACAGAATTTGTCTTTAGAAGACCCAGGCTGTAAAAAATATTAAAAGATCGAAGGAAAATGATACCAGATAGAAATTCACATTTACAGAAAGGGATGAATAGGATAAGAAATGGCAAATAGTGGGGGTAAATGGAAATCTTTTTTTTTATTTTTGAGACAGAGTTTCACTCTGTCACCCAGGCTGGAGTACAGTGGCGTGATCACAGCTCACTGCAGCCTCAAACTCCTGGGCTCACGTGATCCTCCTGCTTCAGCCTCCCCAGTAGCTGGGACTATGGGCATGCACCACCACGCCTGGCTAATTTTTGTATTTTTTTGTAGATTCAGGGTCTCCCTATGTAGCCCAGGCTGGTCTTGAACTCCTGGGCTCAAGCGATCCTCCCACCTTGGCCTCCAAAGGTGCTGGGATTGCAGGAGTGAGCCACCGTACCTGGCCAAAAATATTTTTTTTCTCTTAGTCTTTCTTTTTTCCAAAATTGTTCAGTGGTTTTGCATACTCCTTAGAAGAAAAACCAAAGTTCTCACCTGGGTCTTAAGATATTCTGTAACCTAATCAACCTTCTTCCCTCCTCCTCCTGCCTACCCACAACCCTCATCACCAACTCTGTCTTCAATTCCTTCAATTCCCTAATTCCATTTGCCCCCTTGCTGAGTTTTAAAACATAGCAAGCTCTCAACTCAGAAATTTGTGCTTGTTTTACTCTCTGCCTGGAATGAAGTTCGGTTAGATAACAACATTCTGTCATTACCTTCAAGTGTTTGCTTAAATGTTACCTTTTCTAGTGAGACTTTCTCTGTCCATTATATTTAATATTATACTGCCTTGCACTTCCTAATCTCTTCCTCACTGCTTTTCAGACCCTTCCTTTCCTTCCTTCTTTTTTCCTTCCTTCTTTTGTCCTTCCTTCCTTCTTTCCTTCCTCTTTCTTTCTTTTCTTTTCTTTTTCTTTCTTTCTTTCTTTTTCTTTCTTTCTTTCTTTCTTTTCTTTCTTTTCTTTCTTTCTTTCTTTCTTTCTTTCTTTCTTTCTTTCTTTCTTTCTTTCACGGGGTCTCACTCTATGCTCAGGCTGGAGCGCATGCAGTGTCACAGTGATGGTTCACTGCAGCCTTGAACTTCTGGGTTCCTCCTGCCTCAGTCTCCTGAAAAGCTGGGACTAGAGGTGCATGCCACTAAGCCCAGCAATTTCTTAATTTTTTTTTTTTTAGAGACGGGGTCTCATTCTATTGCCCAGGCTGATCTTGAAATCAAGTGATCCTCCCATGTTGGCCTCCCAAAGTGCTAGGATTACATATGTGAGCCACCGTGCCCAGCCTCATTTTCTACACTCTATATAATTTGCTACGTTACTGTGTTTAAGGTCTGCTTCTCCCCCACTAAATTATAAGTCACATGGGGCCATGGATTTCAGCTGTTTGGTTTTCTGCTCTGTTCTCTGTGTCTAGAGCAGTACCTAGCAAAGTGTGGGAAGTCAATAATTGTTTGTAGAATAAAAATTGACGGTGTTTGTAGAATAAAGTAGCGTTTGTTCTTGTCTTGAGTAGAAGCATTTGCAGGCCCTGGGGGCAGCAGAGAGGTGGGTGGTAGTTTTTGTGCCAGAAACATCACAAGCTTTAGGACATAGCTTACCTCATTCATGTGCTAAGCTGACTGATTGTTTTATGAGTCAATTTTAGTTCTGCTCTGTTTGCTGGTTAGGACTATTTTTTTTCCCCTGTCCACTGCAAAGCATATCTATCTTCTTCCGATGTTCCCTGCTTTATAAAATGATCCTACTATTCACTCTGTCTTTAGAGCCAGAAGCCTGCTAGCCTCTTGCCATCTGCTTACATTCATCAGTCTTTGAACTTTCCAAATATCTCTTCAATCTGTCTGCCCAATCAATCCTTTGCCATTTCCTTCACCGTAGTGTAAGCCACCATTACTTCTCACCTGGACCACTGCTAAAACTTTCTTGTTGGCTTATTTGCCTCCACTTAAAGCTAGAGTTATCTGGTAGACATGTAAATCTTATCTCTTCCGTCCCAACAACCCACCGCCCCACCAAGGGGGTCCCCAAGTCTGCAGCTCCAACTCCTTCTGTGATCACCACTGTTATTCTCTCCAGCCTCATCTTCCCCCGGGGTGCACTCACCGCCCTACAGCCACAAGACATGCTGTATAGGCAGCTCCCCCAATCACCTTTTACTACATGGATCCTGTTCACATCCTGCTTCTTCTACCTGGGGTGTCTTACCTCAATCCTTCACTCATCAAACTTCAGAATTCAGTTCAGGGGCTACAGGAGAGCCTGGGATGAGTTAGGAGTCCCTCCCTTGTGCTCCACCACACTCCCCATCAGCCCACCATGTTTTTCTATATCACAGCCTGTTATTGTACAGTGACTGCCTAACTCATGGTAAATGCTCAATAAATACTTGTTGAAACATTGTCTTGTAATTGCCTATTGTTAATAGTCTGGATACCAGTTCATGAGCTTTTTTCTTTTTCTTTTTTTGAGACAGGGTCTCACTCTGACACCCATACTGGACTATAGTGGCACTATCAGGGCTCACTGCAGCCTCAACCTCCCAGGCTCAAGTGATTTCCCTGACTCAGCCTCCTGAGTAGCTTGGACTACAGGCTTGCACTACCATGCCTGGGTTATAGATTTTTGTTTTTGTTTTTTCTTTTGGTAGTGATGGGATTTTGCCATATTGCCCAGGCTTGTCTTGAATTCCTGGGCTCAAGTGATCTGCCTGCCTCCGCCTTCAAAAGTGCTGGGTTATAGGCTTGAGCCACTGAGTCCAGTTGAGCTTTCCCCCCACCCCCCTTCATTTATTTAACATATATTTACTGAAAACCTGCCAGGTGCCAGGTACCTTTAGATGCTGGAGATATAGCAGTGGACAAGACACAAGATAGACAAATGTCCATGGAAGCAGGGAAAGTATTTTATTCACTGTTGTATCCTCAGCACCCAGCCCAGGGATGGGCACAGAATAGGAACTTTATACATATTTGTTGAATAAACACATGAACCATCAGATAAAAACTGTATGCCCAACAGTTCTCCTTTCTCTCTTTCACTAACTGATCTTCAACTTTCTGCACATAAGCTGTTCCACGTGGTTAGGTACGATGCAGGATAGACACATAGAGATGTCCCCCACTGTGTGGACTCTTTGGACAAAATGGGAGCACTCACTAGGGCCATTTAGCCCCAGTTTCCAATAGTCTTCTGGATCTGCTGCCAGGTGAGGTTTTTTTTTTTCTTCTCCTCTCATAGACCTAGTGTCAGTGTCATAGTATTTTTTTTTTTTTTTTTTGAGATGGAGTCTCGCTCTGTTGCCCAGGTGGGAGTGCAATGGCATGATCTCGGCTCACTGCAACCTCTGTCTCCTGGGTTCAAGTGATTCTCCTGCCTCAGCCTCCTGAGTAGCTGGGATTATAGGCACCTGCCACCGTGCCCAGCTAATTTTTGTATTTTTAGTAGAGATGGGTTTCACCATGTTGTCCACGCTGGTCTCAAACTCCTGACCTCGGGTGATCCGCCCGCCTCCCAAAGTGCTGGGATTACAGACATGAGCCACTGCACCCAGCCATTTTTTGTTTGTTTGTTTGTTTGTTTATATATATATATATATATATATATATTAATTGCATTTTAGGTTTGGGGGTACATGTGAAGAACATGCAAGATTGTTGCATAGGTACACACATGGCAGTGTGATTTACCCAGCCATTTTTTTTAAAACATAATTTGAGCTCTAATGTATTTCATTGAGCTCTCTTTAGTGGATTTATTTCGTTTTCCTATAATTTATAAAGAAATAGAAATTTATATAGGCAGTTAGAGCTTTTGCTTTGGAGATGTGCCATTTAGCAAATATCCTTGCTATTAATCTACTTCTTACTCTACTACTTGCTTTAGTTTTGATTGTCTTCATCCACTTATACAAATGCTTGCCTCCCAGGCTTTGGCTTGTTCTAGACTGCCTTGAGTATGCTGACTGTAGAAGGAAACACTTCATAAGAAAGGAATGGAAGCATAGCTCTGACAAGCCCCCACCATGAGTCAGCCTGAGAACTAGCGGTTGGAGTTCTGTTGGATTGATATTGATTTGTCTAAAAGAAATCGCTAAACCTTGGACTTGGGTCCTTCTAAACCTTCATGAGCATGTATTCTGTCTTGGTAAATCATAAAAGAAGGTCACTTTCTTTTAGCTTATATTCTGGAATCAGTCATTTTCAGGTTGCTGATCATATGGCCTCTTTTAGGCTCTGCTTGGCCAAGAAATTCAAGACACGGTGCACAAGAAGAAACTGTTGATCAACTGTAGTGTAGTCTTTCCTGCTTGTCATGGTCTCATCTGCATTAAGGTTGTTGCCTTTTCCCGGAGAAACTCTGTATATATACTCCCACAATAGGTACTCTCAGGTATTTGTCTTAATAAATGGCAAAAGTTCATAGGTGACTTAGAACTGCCATAGCCATTATGACAAAGTTTTGATGTCAAAAGTAATATTTAAGAGGAACTCTAGAGAAGAGAGAAGACAAAAATGCCAAACATCTAATAGAAGTGTTCTTTGCCTGGAATGCGCTGGCCTCAGGAAGAAAAAAATAAAACAGAAAGACCTTACTCTTACTCAAACCTTCTGATACCTACTTTCATTGCTTCTCTCTTCTCTCTCCATCCAACTTGATCTTTACCATCCATATATACTCCTCTTATTCCTTCCCCTGGCTGCCTAAATAAACTTTTTCAGGGAGCATTTTTTTCTAGAAAGGAACAATCGCATAGCACAATACCCACCTAAAACTTTTACACTGATGGTAGATCCAGAGAGGCTGAATTTAAACTCTGAGTAAGAGTTGAGTTGAGTGAAGATAGAATCTTCTCAAATTTCAGAACAAAAGAAAGTTTGTTTTGTGTATCCTGTATAATTCAGGATTCTGTTCATTACTTATTGTCTTGGACTTATCATATTTGTACTAATTAGTTCATCTTGTTGTTGACCTTCAGGCCAGGCACAGTGGTTCACGCCTGTAATCCCAGCACTTTGGGAGGCTGAGACGGGAGGATTGCTTGAGTTTCAGAGTTTAAGACCAGCCGGGAGAACGTACCTCATCTCTACTAAAAATCAAAAAGATTAGCTGGGCATGGTGGTGTGCACCTGCAGTTCCAGTTACTCAGAGGCTGAAGAGAGAGGATTGATTGAACCTGAGAAATCAATGCTTCAGTGAGTTATAATCATGCCACTGCAGTCCAGCACAGACAACAGGAGATCTTGTCTCAAAAAAATAAAAAAAATGTTGACCTTCAACAATGGGGAAAATGTTTAAGAGTAGCAGGATGAAAAAGATCAGAAGATTCAAACAATCCATCTATGCATAATTTTTTAAAGAATTAAAGAATGGACCTGAGAAGGTAAGAAAAACAGGAAACACTCCACACGAAACTATTTCAAAAGATTTTCTCTTAAGGGCAGATAGGGCAAAGATTCAAATTCACAAACAAAACGATGCATCCATAGGTGACTTAATAGAATTCAGGACACTTTCAAAGGACATTTGGGGCAAATAAAGAGTATAAGTAAAAGGAGCCCTTTCTTCTCTTTATTCAAAAGTCTCATATCTAAAATAGGGGATTTAGAAAAAAATCAATTGGAATGGGAAATTCCATTAGGGTAGGTACCTTGGTCATTTTCAAAGAGTCCTAAAATATTAACTAGAAATCAAAATAATCTTATGGCCTGCTAGATAAAACAACTGGCCCCTGAAATAAAGACAGGACCCAAATCTCTCTGTTCTTTAAGAATTTGGAGTCTGTGGAAAACACTTGCACTCACTGTATGCAGAAAGGCCATTCGAAGAACTAATGTTCCCTGTCAGAGAGACAGCTGTCTGTATCTGTCTGCCGAGTCTCTCTGAGGAGACCTTTGCACTTAACACTCCTATCTTGCCTCTAAATTCCCAAGGGGCATTGTCTGTACATATAGATGAACAGCTATACTGCTTGCTTGTTGATATGGTTTGTTTCTTATGTGGAAATCAGACTCTCCTATGCCAACTATGATTAAGACAAATTGTTCTGCATGATGAATATTTAGACCATTCCAGTGCATGAATCTCCAGCACCCACCGCAGACTATGTCTTCTTACAGAGAGTCTGAAGGGATGAAACCCTTCTTGGGGCTTTAACTACTAGTAGATGAAACAGACTTCTGAGGATTCTGAGTTGCACAGTTTAAAGTGCCTTTTCCCCCCTCATCTTGACTGACATAGTAAATCATACAGCCCACATCCTAGGGTACAACTGACCAATTTGAAATCCTTAGCTCAAGTAATTATGGATCATAGAAACCTTTGGTTTGATTTTAGCTAATTAGGGGAGACTGTACCATTGTTAACACTCACTCCCTGTTGTGCCTGGATTAATATCACAGGTGAGGTTAATCTATAGCTAAGCCCAAAGAAAAAGCAGCCTGGCTATTGAAGGTAGATGGTCATGCCAGGGAAATCATAAGGCATGATTCCAGAGAGGGTTTCAGATCCTTTTGAACATACTTTTAATTATCATTTTTGATTCTGTTGTCCAGAGAGCTGAGTGCTTTTATGTAGCCTCTGGTATGACAAATGATGCAACAAAATGAGAAGAAATGAGGCAGCCTGATACTCAAAATGAAAACCAGATCTCTGTAAATGGAAAAATGGAACTGTGTTTTCAAGGAAAGCCAACCGCAGTGGTGAAGATCTGGACAATCTTGGAGGGTCTTTTCTGTGGCTTTGGTTGAGGGAGGACCAGAAGGCAGAGAATGAGAATAAAAAGAGAAGCTCCCACATTCCTAGGTAACAATGGTTGCCCTGTAACCATGGTAACACCAAATCTCCAGAACCTGTGTGACACCCTTTAGTCTATTAATGAAACTCCCTCGGTAACCATTCTAACAGATGCATGCTGGGAGGTACACTTATAGCTAAAGGTCTGCCACTCCTAAGCACTGCTGCCTATGAAACACCACCAGTCCATGAATCAACACCTCCCAAAGCCCCTTGTACATAAGCCATGAGCTTTGTTCAAAGACTTTGCCGTACAAGCACAGTTCTCCCTTGTTTAACCAGAAATAAATTCAGTTTTAGTTTCATATAGTGAATGGAGGCATCCTCCACCAAAGCAGCTTATGGATATACAAGAAAATATAGTTATGCAAATTCTCTCTTTTTAATACAAATGGTAGCTTATTATACACCACCTTTTGCATCTTGATTTTTTTCAATTAAAAATATGCCGTGGAGATCATCCATATTATCAGTCAGCAGGGATTTGAAGCATAGGTTTGTTGGTACCCGGTGCTGATGCTCTCTAAACGTCTTTACCAGACAATTTCGCAAGAAAGAGGGTAGTAGAACCACTTTCTCCTCTGAGTGTTGACAGCAGACAGCTTTGAACTTTTGAACCCTCTTCAGAAACGAAAGGCTCTTAGGGAGAGCAGTATATAAGTTACAAGTATATTCTCTGGGGTCTAATTCTTGGAGTTCTGTTAGCTAGGAAATTTAGAAGAATTTATGACCTTTTGAATCTCCATTTTCTGACCTGTAAAATGGGGATGATAGTAATAGTATCTACAATAGAAGGTAGTTCTGAGGATTAAATAATGATGGAAAGTGCTTAGCACAGCTTTCTGGTGTGTCGTAAAGGCTTAATAAATACAAATGAAGATTCTGATGCTGATGAATATGTAGGGGAGATGCCTAGAGGAGTATGTGGCATTTCCTGCACTACCAGTGATGCCCTCTAGAGGGAAGCAGGAACCAAAGAAGAGGGCCCTTGGGTTGTCCCCAGTGGGCTGTGAACTTCAGGTCTCTGGTGACCCCACTGCACTTTGATCAGAAGAAGAAAGATCAATGAGGTTGAACAGGAAGGCCTCTGGCACTGGTGGGTGGGTGGGTAGGGCGGCATGGGGTCATGCAGCACAGGTGGAGACTGGGACCCAGAGAGAGAGAAACAGTGAGGTTAAAGCAAATGAGGGATGGTGATTGCTTCTTGTAGCAAAATGAATAGGTGTCCAGGAGTGGTGGAGACATCCCTTTTAGTACAGAAAAACTATCACCTCTTGCCCTTAGGTCTAAACTGTGAGCCCCACTCACCTGCAGCTGGCAGAGTGGACAGAAGGCTGTCTGTGATGTCACATAGCTGGGAACCAGGGAATGCTGGGGCTGGGGGTTTGGACTGGACCACAACAGTGAGGAGGAGGGAGCAGTTCTGCTGACCACAATGCCACACTATCCACCAGACTGTCCACTGGATCACCAGTCCCGGAGCCTCGGGAAGCACCTAGAGGATGGCCAGAAGGGGGCAGTACAGTGCTGGACACTGTAGACCTGGGTGCCATTCTGTCTCTGTCCGACCACTGGGTAGTAACCTTAGGCAACGGGACTTCACACTTGGGTTTTCCCTCTGCAGTATGGGAATAATAACATTTTTTTTTTTCTTTTTTGAGACAGAGGAGTCTCACTCTGTCACCCAGGCTGGAGTGCAGTGGTGCGATCTTGGCTCACTGCAGCCTCCACCTCCCGGGTTCAAGTGATTCTTCTGCCTCAGTCTCCCAAGTAGCTGGGACTACAAGCATGCGCCATCATGCCTGGCTAATTTTTGTATTTTTAATAGGGATGGGGCTTCACCATGTTGGCCAGACTGGTCTTGAACTCCTGACCTCAAATGATCCCCCTACCTCGACCTCCCAAAGTGCTGGGATTATAGGCATGGCCTGTGCCTGGCCAGGAATAATAATTATATGTCCTGTATACATTTTTAAGTATTAAATGAAATCAGGTCAACATTTAACATGGTGCCTAGATGTAGTGAGCATTCCAAGAGAGGGTAGGTATTAATAACATATGCAAAAATAAAGTGATATTTTCTTCCCATTTTATCTTTTAGAAAAGAGGGGAATCACTTGGTATCGGAGTCCTGACAAAATCTCTCACCTTATGGGGCACTCTTTCCATTCCTTTATTTAGGACAAACAAGTACTACTAGTATTTGGGGAAGCCTCATTGGGTTAACATGGTCTCAATCACTGCTGATGCTTGATGCATATAGAGGTCACTGGATACAATAGAAACAGAAGAAAGCAAAGGAATTCAGTGCAGCTGTGGGGCCATTCAGGTTGTGGGGGAAGGGTGATGTGACCTTACCATCCTAAATATTTGACGGCGAGTTAAACAAAACCCACAGGTAAAGCCACACTCTTAAATGGTAATTGAAGGGTCTCCATTTTGGCTCCAAGTGAGATTTGCTTGAAGTGTTTTTAAAACAAAGAATACCTGGGGCCTAACCCCAGATAAATTACAATTTTGACAGGGTGTGGAAACTGGGCAGCAGTATGCTTACAAAGGTTTCCAGGTGATTCTTGTGTATAATCAAGAACTACCAAATTCACTGTGGGAATCATTACGTATAGGTAAGTGGCAGTTCTCACCTTGGGCTGTATATTTGAATCATGGGAGGAGCTTTAGAAAATGCCACTCCTAGCACAAGCTCCAGGTCAGTAAAACCACTATGTTGGGGAAAAGGCCCAGGTATCAGTAGATTTTATAGCTTCCCAGTTGATTTTAATTTGCAGCCAGCATTAAGAACTGCTGAGTTATAGAGCCTTTTGTTTTAAATCATAAATTTTATTGATGTGATACAAATGGATCCTTTTTAGCTTGGGATGAGCTTTTCAGGAACAGCATTATTTATATACAGATTCAAAAACATTATTTAAAAAATAACTTAGAAATGAAGATAATATATTCTGGAAACCTGTGCTAGATGAGGTTAAAGATGTGTATGAAGCATTTGAATGAAATTGTTTTAGAAAGTGAAAGATTGAGGATCGTCATACAGTTTGGCTGTGTCCCTACCCAAATCACATCTGGATTTGTAATCCAAATTGTAATCGCACATGTAGGAGGAGGGACCTGGTGGGAGGTCATTGAATCATGGGGCGATTTTCCCCATGCTCTCGTGATAGCGAGTGAGTTCTCATGAGATCTGATGGTTTTATAAGTGGCAGTTTCTCCTCTCTCCTCCCTCACCTGCTGCCATGTAAGATGTGTCTGCTTCCCCTTCTGCCATGATTGTGAGTTTCCTGATGCCTCCCCAGCCATGCAAAACTGTGAGTCAATTAAACCTCTTTTCTTTATAAATTACCTGGTCTCAGGTTATTTCTCTGTGGTGTGTAAAAACAGATTAATACAGATAGTAACACAAGTATTTCCAAATTAATATTTTTATGTAATATGCTCTGGCAAACACATAGCAGGTACTGAATACTTGTAAGTTGGTACTTGATTATTTCACCCATAACACCAAATGTTTATGAATTCAAACTGGAGAAAATAGTTAAAATCTTTGCATAAAGGAACTGGGGACTTGCTTTCTGTTAGGGATGGTTTACCATTCAAGCATGTATGGTGTGATTACTTTTTTCTCCTTGGGTCTGGGAGGGGGAGATGGGCCAACAGGCTTCTGTATTAATTTCTGGTTCAGGTAGAGAATAATGAAATCTCAACCTGATGCATTGGGCTAACACAAGTGGGTGGATTTTTAGTCTGGTGATTTCACAGTGCATGTGTTCTGGGGTCTGAGTACCTGGGTGGGAAGCTTGCCCTCTTAACGCATAACTTTGGCCATAGCCATGAACCTCTGAAATTCTCAGTTTCCTTAACTTTAAAATAGAAATAATAATAGAGCTGGTGTGAGGAGTATATTAGACCAGCCATGGAAAGCGGTAAACGTAGTACCTGGTAGAGAGGCAGCACTCAATAAATGCTGCTTATTATTATTATTATCATCTGGTGTTGAGAGTGAAGGATTAGCTTTCACACCTGTGGATGTGAAATTAAGGACTTCAATGAGGTTTTTCAAAATCTCTATTTTGCTTTTTATTATTTTTATTTTTATTTTTTTGACAGTCTCACTCTGTTGCCCAGGCTGGAGTGCAGTGGCATGCACACGGCTCACTGCAGTCTTGACCTCTTGGGCTCAAGCCATCCTCCCACGTCAGATATCCCACCTCAGCCTCCTGAGTAGCTGGAACCACAGGTGCACATCACCACACCAGGCTAAGTTTTAAATTTTGTAGAGACAGGATCTTGCCATGTTGCCTAGGCTGGTCTCAAACTTCTGTGCTCAAGCAATCTTCCCACCTCTGTCTCCCAAAGTGGTGGGATTACAGGCTGAGCTACTGTGTCTGGCCCAAAACTTCATTTTGAAATAATTACAAATTCACAAAATGTTACAGAGGTAACTTGTAACTTTCTCTCTGCAGAGAGAAACAAAGAGGTAACTTTGTAACTTTCTCTTGCAGAGAGAAACAAAGAGGTAACTTTGTAACTTTCTCTCTGCAGAGAGAAACAAAGAGGTAACTTTGTAACTTTCTCTGCGAGAGAGAAACAAAGAGGTAACTTTGTAATTTTCTCTCTGCAGAGAGAAACAAAGAGGTAATTTTGTAACTTTCTCTCTGCAGAGAGGTTCCATGAACCCATCCCCCCAGCCTCCTCCAATGTTAACATCTTGCCTCATTATATTACAAGATCAAAACCAGGAAATTAACATTTATAGACTTTATTCAAAGTTCAGTCGTTATTCAGGTACTCATTTGTGTATGTATGTGTGTGTGTGTAGTTGCATGAAATTTTATTACATGTGTAGCTTTGTGTAACTACCACCACAATCAAGATACTTAACTGTGCCATCACCACAAGGTTCCTTTCTGCTTCCTCTTTATGGCCACACCCACCCCCCTTCCCCAACATCTCTAACCCCTGGAAACCACTAACCTGTTCTGCATTCTATAATTATGTCATTTCACGAATTTTATATAAATGGAAACATGCAGTATGTATGTATTTTTTTGAAGTTGGCTTTTCTCAGCGCAACTTCCTTGAGGTTCATATACATGACAAACATGTATCAATAGTTGGCCCCTTTTTATTGCTGAGTAGCAATCCATAGTAATGCCTGTACCAAAGATTTTTTTTTGTTTTTCCATTCGCCCATTAAAAGATATTTGGATGGTTTGTAGTTTTTTGGCTGTTACAAATAAAGCTACTGGGAACATTTGTGTACTAGTTTTTGGTGAAAATGTGTTTTCATTTCGTATGATAAATGCCCAGTTTACTTGCTGGATTGTATGGTCAATCCACTTTAAGTTTTAAAAGAAACTGCCGTATTATTTTCCAGTTACTGTACCATTTTACATTTCCATGAACAACGTATGAATAATCACACTTCTTTGAATCCTCTCCAGCATTTTTTTCCCACTATTTTTTACTTTAGTCATTCTTCTATCTTGAGCCCAGTAGGTTGAGGCTGCATTGAGCCATGATCGTACCACTGTGCTCCAGCCTATGTGACAGAGCAAGACCCTGTCTCAAGAAAAAGAAAAAAAAATTCACTGTATGGATATATCGCATTTTGTTTATTCATTCATCTGTTGACAAATGTTTAGGTTGTTTTCACATTTTGGCTCTATGAATAATGCTGTGAATATTTGTGTGCAAGTTTTTGTGTGGTTGTGTATTTTTATTTCTCTTGACTATCTACCTAGAAGTGAAATTGCTAAGTCATATGATAATTCTATGTTTAACATTTTGAGGAATTGCCAAACTGTTTCCAAAGCTGCTGCACCGTTCTGCAATGCTGCCAGCAACGTGTGAAGATTTTCACATCCTTGATGACATGTTTTGTTGTCTGTTTTTTAAGTTTCAGCCTAGTGTGTTTTAAGTGCTATCTCATTGTGGTTTTGATTTGTATTTTCCTAATGACTAATGAATGATGTGGAGCATAGTTTTGTGTATGTATTGACCATTTTCATATCTTGTGTAGAGAACTGTTTATTCAAATCTTTTGCCCTTTAAGAAGTTGAGTGACTCCCTTTTTAGTCCTTTCATTTACCTAATTTTAGCTGAGCGCTGCCCCCTCAATAATGCCTCCAGACAGTTGCTGAAGTCCCTCACAATAAAAGAGAATGACAGGCAGGCGCCAAGTCTTTGGCAGGTGATGGCATCAGGCTAGAATTTAAGCTCATCATTTTGTTTTTGTTATGTTTTTGTGTTGATCTTTTCTGTTTATGGTACTGATATGTACCTTTGTTTTAATGTAAAAGGATAAGATGGTTTAAAGACAAATATTAAGGAAATAAGAGTAGAGGTAATAGAGTCACAGTGATGTGTGAATAGATGGGGTTTAGAAAACACTCTTTTGAGGTAAGTCATTGTGTTAGGGTTCTCCAGAAAAACAACCACTAGGATCTTGCTTTCCTCTCTCGGTCTCTTTCTCTCTCTCGCTATCTCTCTCTCGGTCTCTCTCTCTCTTTCTCAGTCTCTCTCTGTCTCTCAGTCTCTCTCTCTCGGTATCTCTCTCTCTCTCGGCTCTCTCTCTCTCTCGGTCTCTTTGTTTCTCTCAGTCTCTCTCTCTCTCTGGTGTCTCTCTCTCAGTGTCTCTCTCTCGGTCTCTCAGTGTCTCTCTCTTGGTGTCTCTCTCGGTGTCTCTCTCTCTCGGTGTCTCTCTCTCTCGGTGTCTATCTCTCTCGGTCTCTCTCCCTCTCCCTCTTTCAGTCTCTCTCAGTCTCTCTCTCTCTCTTTCTCACTCCATCTGTACATATGTCTTATCATCTACAAACTGGATACCTAGGAAAGCTGGTGATGTATTTCTAAGGCCTGAGAGCTGGAAAGCCAGTGGTGTACAATCCAGTATGAGTCTGAAGGCCTGAGGACTGGGGGTGCTGAGGGCGGGTAAAGATGGATGTCCAAGCTAAGGCAATCAGGGCAGGGAGAGGTTGACTCCTCCCTTTCTCTGCCTTTTTGTTCTGTTCAGACCTCCAACAGATTGGATGCCACCCACTCCCGTAAAGGAGGGCAAACCAGTTTACTTAATCCACTGGTTCAAAGGCTGATCTCTTCCAGACATACTTGGAAATACTGTTTAATGAGATAGCTGAACATTTCATGACCCTGTCGAATTGACTTACACAATTAACTATCACAGCCATTGTATCCATGACCTATAAAATCAATGTTATGGGATGGTTTTTTGTTTCCCTCCTAAGAAATTGTGGATAGGCATCATTACAGATGTAAACTCATCCCTTGTCCATGCTGTTAGAGCTGGAAATTTGGTTTATTCTTTCCAAGGACTTCAGATTCTTGATTTCCAAGAATCCTAGCCCCTAAGCTCTCTTCAAAGCCCTGAGATGATTGTCACAAATAAAACCCATCTGTGGCTCTTACATAATTGATACTTATAAACCTTTTAGAAAAAAAATCTTCCTCTGTAATGTAATTTCCCATTCTAAAAATAGGCTTGACTTTTGGATTTCTGCTTAATAAAAATACATTTTTCGATTACACTGGAGACAGAAAAAAATTTCCAGTATCAGTTTGAGACTTGTGAGAAAATGGAGGCGAGACAAGTTTCACTGTTCTTGTCGAATGTTTTGTATTAAAATTTTGCCACAGTGGCTGAGTTCTGAGTGTGGCGGGGCTGGGGAGGAAGGAAGAGTGAACTCTGTTGCCAGTCATTTAAGATGTCATTTATTACTCACATCTGACCCCAAATGCGAAGGCTGCGGCAGGGAGGTGAAGCTGGCATTGCCGTACATGCTATGGTTAAGGAGTGCATCTCTGAAATTCTATGGTTTCTCTGAGTAATCACTGAATCATCTCTTTATTACAGCGAAACTTCACAGTGCCATTATTTGCTGTGGAGCGGAGCTAGAGAGCATCACTCTGTACCTTCTTGGGCAGCATCGGAAAGGGCTTAGGTTCTGAAGAGGTGGTGCCCATTGCTTTCCAAGGCTCTCTTCCCCACCAGATGGCCCACAGAACAGTGTCACGGCGCAGGTCATCTCTCAGAGCACCTGGTGGGCAGTCCCTCTTGGTGCTGTGTTTTGTGCTTCCCTTTTGGAAGGGAAGGAGGAGGAACCACCGCAGTGTAGGGCAGCGTATAATTCAGAGTCAATATGGCTCCCCTGTCCTTCCACACATGCTTTCTTCTTGTCACCAAGTCATCGGGAAGGTCCGTGGCCAAAATACTACCCAACCCTAGTTAGATTCAGACTTCTGCCTTTACCATGCAGGGCAAATCACCTTCTTTCTCTGAGTCTCATTTGCTCTTCTTTAAAATGGCACCCACATGTCCCGCCTTGCCCAGGGCAGGGAGAGCTGGTAGGTATGATGTTACCTTTTGAACTGCAGATGTGCTGTATCTTGGAAGGACTTCTGTGCCTTCCCCCGATGACACACTGTGCTGCCTTGTAGTAGCCACCCACTTCTCTGTGCTTTTGTGCTCATGAAGCTCAGAAACTTGATCATGATTATTCTATACTGAACCTTATAACTGATTTCAAGACAGTGCTAATTTCTAGAGATATGGAAGAGACTTTTTTTTTTTTTTTTTTGAGACAAGGTCTTACCCAGTTGCCCAGGCTGAAGTGCAATGGCACTATCACGGCTCACTGCGGTTTCTTCTTCCCTGGCTCAAGTGGTCCTCCCACCTCAGCCCCATGGGTAGCTAGAGACTACAGGCATGCACCACCACACCTGGCTAATTTTTTTTATCTTTTGTAGAGATGGAGTCTCACTATGCTTCCTAGGCTGGTCTCAAACTCTGGGACTCAAGAAATTCTCCCACCTCAGCCTCCCAAAGTGCTGGGATTACAGGTTTGAGGCACTGCATCTGGCCAGAGGAGGTTGTTTCTTAAGTTTGTTCTGATGAAACCATAAAAAGTGAAATCAGCATTCTCAGAAACCAACAAAATAAGACAAATCTGGTTTTGGCAGGGATGTGGGAAGCCTATAGGAAAAATTACGGGTTTGCCAATGAAAATCAACTAGACACCGTGGGTTAAGGAATCTATGGGGCCACCTTGCCCAAATATAGGCAGGATCATTTTATTTTTAAATTCTTTTTTTGAGACTGAGTCTTGTTCTGTTGCCCAGGCTCAATGGTGCGATCTCAACTCACTGCAACTCTACCTCCTGGGTTCAAGCGATTATCCTGCCTCAGCCTCCCAAGTAGCCAGGATTACAGATGCCTGCTACCACACCCAGCTAATTTTTGTATTTTTAGTAGAGATGGGGTTTCACCATGTTGGCCAGGCTGGTCTCAAACTCCTGACCTCAACTGATCCACCCATCTTGGCCTCCCAAAGTGCTGGGATTTCAGGCGTGAGCCATTGCACCTGGCCTGCAGGAATCTTTTGGGGGGAATAAGCATAATAGTAACATTCGTGATGTTAACTATGCATAAGACACTGTGCCAAAGTGCTTTGCTCTGGAGACAATTATCTAAGATGAAATGCCAGCTGGTGAGCTGTGTGACCTTGGATGACTTATGTGGCTTCTCTGAACTTCAGCCTGTAAGTGGCATCATAATGCCTAATGGCTTTTTGAGGATTCATTGAAACACTGGACTCAAAGTTTTAGGCACAGAGTAAACAATCAATACCTAGTGTTGCTGTTTTGTTGTTAACGATTCATGCATTTCTTACAAAATTCAGGACAGCCATGAATTTTGTGACTGATAGAGCATTTTGCTGACCCTGGGCTTCAGTGCTATTTTGATTTTTTTGTTTTTTTTTCCTCAAAGGGAGAGATAAATACTTGAGTTTTAGAGTAAGAGTAAGTGGATTCTTGAGTTGTAAATTACATGAGTCTGATTTATCAAATGTAAAGTGGGTAGTTTCTTTCATTGCAGAACCATAAGGCTTTATAGAACTTTTAGAAAGCTGTAATTAGACTCTGAATAAAGGTTTCTTTCCTCTTTATAAAGTACACATATGGGCTATATAATTTGGTGGTAGTAAGTTAAAATGCATTTTTCTCTAATCCTACTCCAAACAGGACCATATAAATGTTGCCTGGCTGGATTTGGACTATCAAACCACTTCTTTTCTGTATCTTTTTGTGTCTCTGCTTCCTTAGACTGAGTCCCAGGCCGGAGTTAAGCAACATAATTGGATCTTTGTTATCTGACCTCTACTGGGTGCCTGAGGGTTATAGCTAGAGACCTTAGAAGACCAGATACCTGCCCCAGACAGCTGCTTCTTTGTAACTTGAAAAGCAGCAATGAGTGAGCCTAGGCAGATCTTTTTCCAACAGAAGTTTCTGCTAGGCATTGGCCTTTTTGTTCACAAAATACTTTCAGACTGAAGGGGCAATGTCATCTGGGTGTGCAAATAGGTACATCTTTGGGTAACATCTGATGGAAGGCCAACCCCTTCAAAATCTTCACTGTGATTTCTAGCAAGGAAAGAGCCAGGAGCAGCTTAAGAGCCCATGCAGACTAACTCTCCCGTGCTCCCCCTGCCTAGATAGGAATATTGAGTCCCTCAGAAAAAGAAATTTGCTTGAGGTCACAAGTTGAGTCCCTGGTTGAGCTGCAACATGGACCTAGGTCTGTTTGATCCCAAACCTGTCTGCACTTGCAACAGAGACTTCTAATTGTTTCCCAATTTCCTCTATCCACTTCTCTCTTAATAATAGAACTTGCAATCTGTGGCTGGAAATATAACTGTCTGGAATAAAGACCATTACTTTCCAGTCTTCTCTGTAGTGGAGGTAGCTGTGAGACTGAGTTCTTGCTAATGACAAATAACTGATAGCGTCCTATGTGACTTCCGGAAACATTCTTTTGTCTTTCTTCCTTCCTGCTAGCTGGAGAGTAGAGGTGATCTATTGCCACAATAATGCCTAGTAATAAATACTCCCAAAATCTCAGTGGCTTATGGCAATGGCTGTTTCTTGCTCCTGTGCCTGGGATGGCCAACCAAGCAGTTCTGCTGAAGTTGGCTGGGCTTGGTCATGCATCTGGGGACTTACTGGATAATCTACAATGGGCATGGGTGGGAAATCTGGGTGACTTGACCCTGGTTCATGTCTCTCATCTCCCAGCAGGTTGGCCCATGCCCATGGAAGAGGTTACAAGGGATGAGTGGAAATATGCAAGTACTTTTTCTTGCCTCTGTTTGTGTCATGTTCTCTGATTTTCTGCTGGCTCAAACAAGACACATGGCAGGGCCCAGAGACAGTGGGGAGGACACCTCACTTTCATACCCATGGCGTGGGGTGCAGGGTGGAAGGAAAGTTGAGGCCTTAATGGATCCAATCTATTGTTGATGGATGACTGAATGAACAGAGGGATGGATGGAAAGGCAGCAAAAAAAGGCAGACAGGGGAGGAAGTTCTCTTCACCGTGTCCAATATAAAGGGAAAGTAAGCACTAGAGAGCAGTTTTCCACGGCTCTGCTACTCTCTGAGGCCCTCCTGGCTTTGGAGACTGCTTACGGTCCATGGCGGTGCTTGGAGCTTTGCTGCACACACAGATTGTGGGGTGTTTATTTCATGACTTGCTCCTCTGTTGGGGAACCTCTGCTTCTGAGTGAGTCTTTGTGAAAGGCTTCTTAAGCTTTACTTTGGGGTTGGGAAGAGTCTGTTTTGGAGATGAGAAGCCTTTTCAGAGGTCCTGGTCTTATAACATGAAAACTTTGTGCTGTGGCCTGAGAACTGAGCTAGGAAGCAAGGGACATGTGTTTCAATCCTGCCTTTGCCAAATCAGGCAAAAAACACAAGCAAAACCAAGACCAAAACACATCAGAAATAGAATCTCTCTTGGACAATTTTTAAGTACTATAGAACTTGTCACCAAGAGAGAAGCCTCAAGGGAAAGTTTTAAGAATATATTTTAACTCAGGCTTCATGGTTCTTGGAGCTCCTGATAATATATATTTTTAAAGAAGATACAAATTTTAAAGTAGATAAAACTAAGTTTGATAATTTAGTTTTCCTTTTTCATTTTTTTTTTCAATTTGAGAGCAGGTACTGTTTATTAAGTGATCAGATTGGAAAAATAATCATGGTAGACACTTAGGTTTATTCTTCTAAGAAGCCTGTTGATCTGGGCCTCCTTATTGTCAGCATCTCCACCTTCTACAAAACGGGTGGTCTTTTTCTTCATTCCACCTTCTGGAGAGGATAGGTTGAAGGGCCACAGGAAGTTATTTGCTTCTTTGAAGGATTTTCCAACAGTATAGCTCTCATGAATCAGATACTCCATGAAGATGATGCCCGATTTACCAAGAGATCGAGCAATCAAAGTGTTCTCTGTCAAAGCAATTCCCTTCTTACTGATTTTGCCATAACCATGCTTGTAGATTAGTTGATTTACTGACTTCAGATTTCATTTACTGATTTCAGATTTGGGTACCCACATGCAATATATGGTTCTACAATCCACAGCATGTTAATTGAAGCCTTGTTGAGCTTCACAAAGGTTCTATTGAAGATTTGACTAAGGCAAAGAAGCTGCAACATCTTTCAGACTTTTGGGCTCACACCATTGATACCTCTGATCCTGGTGACAAACACCTGTTTGGGTTTGCCATGTTGACCAGGCTGGTCTCTAACTCTTGGCCTCAAATGATCTGCCCACCTTGATCTCCCAAACTGCTGGGATTGCAGGCATGAGTGATGGTGCCTGGCCTCAACTGGTCATTTTCCTTTTGTAGAAGAAAGAAAAGTGATTCTGGCAAATTTTCTGAACCTTAAACACAAAGTTAAATGCTTTGTTTGCGTACTCAGCTTAAATATAAGCAAAGTTAGATCCAATTCCTTGGCCTCCACAGCACCAATGTCCAGGGCACTAAAACAGACCCATGTTGGAGGGGCTGAACTCCGGGGGCCTGCCACAGGTCTTTCTGATCCTGTTTTAGAGCAAGCCAAATATGACCATCAAATCCCAGAATGTCAGAGCAAGGGTATCTGAAGATAAAAATTTATCCAACTGCCTTTCCCCACCATGTAATTCTGGGGAATGCTGAGGTTCACAAGAGGAAAGAGTCTTGGGGGACCACTAAGAACACTGGGTCCTCCTCCCAGTTGTCTGCACCTGCATGGGATTATCTCCTTCCAGCCCACATAGCTCACGTCTCTTTAAGTGGTAACTCTGCCAGTTCCAGATGCATTAGTTAAAGACATACTCTAGATCTGCTTTTGGAAGATAGAAAAAAGATGTTATATAACATTGCCCCAGGGAGCAATAGTTGTTTCATTTCTCATCACTTGAGTTTCCCCCAGTCTAACCTCCATAAGTTTGCTAAATGGATCCAGGACCTGTCTCACTTTGTTTCCATCTTTTATCCCCCTTCTTCGATGGCTTATGCTGAAATATATTAAAAGAACACCTTCTGCCTGTAATCCCAGCACTTTGGGAGGCCGAGGCGGGCGGATCACGAGGTCAAGAGATCGAGACCGTCCTGGTCAACATGGTGAAACCCCGTCTCTACTAAAAATACAAAAAAAATTAGCTAGGCGTGGTGGCGCACGCCTGTAGTCCCAGCTACTCGGGAGGCTGAGGCAGGAGAATGCTTGAACCTGGGCGGCGGAGGTTGCAGTGAGCCAAGGTCGCGCCACTGCACTCCAGCCTGGCGCCTGGTGACTGAGTGAGACTCTGTCTCAAAAAAAAAAAAAAAAAAAAGGAACACCTTCTTTTTCCTAGTGTGTGGTTTGTGATTTTACTTCACTTTAAATTCAGGGTTGGATTAAGTGGCTCATGCCTGTAATTCCAGTGCTTTGGGAGGGTGAGGTGGAAGGAATGCTTGGGTCCAGGAGTTCAAGACCACTCTAGGCTACATAGTGAGACTCTGTCTCTACAAACAAGTTAAAAAATTAGCTGGATGTGGTGACACATGCCTGTAGTCCCAGCTACTCAGGAGGCTGAGGTGGGAGGATCTCTTGAGCCTGGGATCGCACCATGAGCTGCGATCGTGTCACTGCACTCCAGCCTGGTTGATACAGCAAGGCTGAGTCTTAAAAAAAAATTCAGGGTGGGTGAGAGATTGAAGGTGTCTGCCACAGGCAACGACAGCTGTGAGATGGAAGGGCTCCCCCAGGACTGCCTTGAACCCCCTTCCATCAGAGACCAAATAGATCTTAGAAGAAGCAGCCCAGAGATTCTTGTCCTGTCAGTTTATCTTTTTTTAATTAAATGATAGCTGTTTGTACTGGCATCCTGTTAGTTTGAATCACATGGGACAATGGTTCCCGTGGGCAGAGTGATGGCTGCTAGTGGAGGAGATGGTCTTGAGATTGAGATTCCTCTGCTGGTTCTTTGGGTGAAAACCTTGCAGCTGGAATCTTACTTATTTAGAGAAAAGCAGCAGTCCCTGCCTCACCTACTGACAGTGTCTAGGATTGGGGGATGCTTCTGGTGTGGAGGTTTACGACCACTTCTTTATCTTGTGATCTTCCGAAAAGAAGGAAGATGACTACCTCCAGATTATTGGCTTGGAAGGCATTCAGAGTCCTAGGGTTTAGAGTGAGTCTTTAGAGATTCTAAAATCCCATGGTTTTCTCATTGGATTGCTTAGTATCATGTTATATTCTCTGACCTCAATTTCCCCCATTGCCAAAACTTAAGTTCATGTAGATATCATCCCAGAAATCAGGGAATGGCTGAACAGAAAGGGCCCTGACCTCTTGCACAGGCTTCAGGCAGATCAGCTCTCTTCTGATCTTCTGATAAATTTCATAAACAGGATCTATGAGCTCTAGTATGTCAGAGAAACAAAGGGCTTCTATTCAGAGTCTACTTTTTTTTTTTATTTAAAGACAGAGTCTTGCTCTGTCACCCAGGCTAACTTGCAGTGGTGCAATCTCTGCTCATTGCAACCTCTGCCTCCTGGGTTCAAGTGATTCTCCTGCCTCAGCCTCCTGAGTAGCTGGGATTACAGGCATGCACCACAACACCTGGCTAAATTTTGTATTTTTAGTAGAGACAGGGGTTCGCCATGTTGGCCAGGCTGGTCTCGAATTCCTCACCTTGGGTGATCCACCTACGTCAGCCTCCCAAAGTGCTGGAATTAAAAAGCGTGAGCCACCGCGCCTGGAAGGGTCTACATTTTTATCAGTCTGAAAGAGCCAGGATTTTGCTCTTACTAGGTTTGCCATTTCACCTGGTAGAAGGCAGAGGACTGGAACCCAGGAGATTTCAGGGTCCCTTCCTGGGCTGATTTTGTGGTTTTGAAAGGTTTACTCCCAGAGGAAGGGAAAGGTCCCAATTTCACATGGTGGTGTGAGTTGGAAAAAACAACCACAAAAAACAACTCCCACCATCCCCCGAACTTTTACTATCTCTGGGGCCTCTGCTGAATCTCTCTGCAGAGAAGATCAGGGATGCCCCGAAATTGAGATTGTGGTAGAGAACTGAGACCAACTTGTTCACAACACAGTTATATGTTGGATGCTTAGTCATATCAGGACTCAGAAGATGTGAAGAGCCCCACCCTGTGAGCTGTTTGAAGGTCACACCAGCTTCACAGTGATGGGAAACAAGGCCAGTGTCTCCATTTGTGGGTTCCCTGCACCAAGGGTACAATTCACTGGGGCTCTTCCCACCATGGCCTGGCCATTTCTCCACCCACCCACCCACCACCTGACTTCTGGAGAATGGGGGGAAACTTTTATACTTAATTTTTTTTGGTCTTCTTCCCTTTTTCTGTGTTTTCTTCAAATTTGTTATAAGGGGGCCTGATTGGCATGGGAAATGTGGTAGTGGCCTGAGGCTTTGGGACTGAAAGAGCCCAGGGTCTGAAATCATCAGAACTGTCTCCAGATGAATTGACTCTGAGCCAGAAAGCAGCATGTGACTCATCATGGGTAAGAAGCCGCAGCCTCTTTTGTATGGTTGTAACCCCCTGCAAAGTGAAAGCAGAATGACCCCTGTCACTCCTTTGGGGTCACACAGCCACTCAGGAGGGTAAAGAAATGTCTATGAAGTACCTGCTATGGGGTAGGCATTCGATCTAAGTTGTCCCATTTAAACCTGACAATGCACAGTGAGGGAGGTGTGAGTATCAACCCTGTTTTGTAGATGCGGGTCAAGGAAGTTAAAGAACACATCTCAGGGGAGAGGTCTCTGGTATTCACTCTCCCTAGACCAGAGGGAATGAATGATCCCTTGGCACCCTCTATTTTCAGCCCCTCTGCCTTAAAAAGTGTGCTATAGAAGGGAAGGTGTCACGTCTGCTCTGCTGTGTGTCTTTAGGAAAATCCCTTTTCCTCTCTTGTCTATTTCTGCTTCTGTAAAATAAGGTCTTTTACATGAGGTCTCTTTGTGCTCAAGGATTCTATATTCCATGCCCACTTCTTACTGCTTACACTCATTTTTCCTAGCTCCAGAATAGGCCATATCACACTTCCTGGACTGTTCTGTCTATTCCCATGCTCCCATGGATAACGGTGAGTGAGGAGGTAGAGTAATTGGGATAAGACCTTGGTATTGTAGGAAACATGGTGAATGACTTTGAAATGGACCGAAAAGATGACTGGGTGTCTTCATCAGAAAACGAGGTGTTTCTGTGGGGCCTCTGGGCCTTTCATTGCCTTTGAACTGTTTCGGAACTGTAAGTTGTAGATGACTGAGAGTGTTGCAAATGATTCTTGTACGTAAATATGCAAATACATTTTCTGGTGGTAATGCAATTGTCTTACCACATCTCCTGTGGAATAAACCAGTTTTGCGTCTTTATTCATTTCAGTATTGCTTGCTCGTGTGTATGTGATTCTTGGAATTATCCTTGTAACTAGATTTGACATCCTACTAGTTCTTTCACAAATTAATGAGCTAAATAAAATTGTCGATATGCCTTTCTTTGATATTTCAATGAGTGTTATGATTATGTGGTCTTTTAGCAATTATCCTTGAACAGTATAAGTAAGTATAATTCAAGTCTGTTTGGCATTGTTGGTGGGTAAAGGGTGATGGTGGGGTATATTAATATAAACCTTCCTATATATTTTAGTCTGGGGTCTGCTTTTCTGGCCCAACCCATTTTTCATGACACCCTTTCTCCTGGCAGGCTTCCCATGGCTTCCGCTTATCCCATGTGCAGCCATCACTCTGGGATCCCATGCTTATCTCCCTGCATTTCCTGGCAGGGAGTCCACTCTTCCCAGCTCCCTACTTCTGAGCTACCCTAGAAGCTTTGCTAGCCTACTACCTACTTCTGTGTTCAGATTTGACCTATCATCATCTGGGGAGAATAAATACCTACTATGGGGCAGTGATAAGGGTTCAGCTATGATGCACGTGTCTGAGGGTACTGACCTGCAGTCATTCCAGGTACCAACTAGAGCCTTGTGCCTACTCCATGTTCAATTATGAGAGTGGTGCTCTCCCAACACTGGCAAGGTGGTGGAATGCTCTACTACTTGAAAATGAAATACGGGCCTAAAGAGCCCAGATTTCCACTGCCCATGGGATAACACTCAAGTTAATCAATCCCATTTTATTTGCATCATAAAGGACAGTTACAACGAGCTAACACTGGATTAGGAGAATACCCCAAACCAAAAGGAAGGGGTAGAACAGAGTCCTCCTCCCTCATTCAGATCCTCTTTGACCAAAGGCATAGACGCCTATAACAGCCAACGTTGGGGGAAGCTGGCCATCCAGAGTCAGAGTGAAGAGTACAACCAGAGGTGAGCATCCAATCAGTGCAGGATGTTAGGTGTCCCTACTTCTCAAAGCAGGTGTTGAGACTTGCTGACACCTCCAGTGTTGCCTGGAATAATTATTTTCTAGGAATTTCCTCACTAGCACTTTACAGAATGTATTTCCATTCATTCTGAGTTGAGCCTACAATAACTCCTTGAGTTAAGCAGGGGAAACTTGATCATTCTCCAACTTTCACATGAGGGGTGTGAACTTCAGAGAGAGAAGTGACTTGCCCAAGTGGGTGTGGCAGGGAAAGGACCAGAGCCAGGACATGACAGACCTGGTACATCTCATTCCACTCTTCACTCTGGCTCTAGACAGCCAGCTTCCCCCAACCTTGGCTGTTATAGAAGTTCATGCCTTTGGTCAAAGAGAATCTGAGTGAGGGGAGGAAGACTCTGTTCTACCCCTTCCTTTCTGTTTGGGATATTCTCCTAACCTATTGTTAGCTGATAGTAACTGTCCTTTGTGATGCAAATAAAATGGGATTGATTGACTTGAATGTTATCTCCTCTGTCTCTCTCTCTGGTAGTGACAGGGACAGAGGCAGGAGGGCAGGGTGCCTAGCGAGGGCTTCATCCTCAAGCCTGGACCTATGGTTCTAAATGAGAACAGGCATTCCTATTTTTGTGCCTAAATGTTGTCTTTCCAAGCCCACTCTGGCCCACCCCACCCCCCTCTCCTGTATCCATAAGAACTCTAAATCCCAGGGTCCATGAGCAGAAGAGCAGCAGAATAGCAGGTGTTGTGGCAGAGAAGGAGAGAAGCATCTGAATGTGGAGAGGACTTTGGTTGGGGGATGGTCAGAGAGGAGTTCAGCTTCTGGACAGCTGAACTCCAGGGGAAGATTATCTTCCCACTGCATCCCCTTTCCAGCTCCCCATCCCACTGAAAGCCACCTCCATCACTCAATAAAAACTCTGCATATATCACCTTTCAAATTGTTCATGTGACCTGATTTCTTCCTGAACACCGGATGAGAATTTGGGACCACTGGATGCAGGAAGCCAAAAAGGCTGTCATACTGGCCCTTGCCCTTGCTGGCAGAGGGCAGCTGCTCCATACGATGAGGCAAAAGGCCCACTGAGCTGGTAACATGCCCTCCAGGGCTCAGGGGTTGTAGGCACCCCCCTCTTGGATGGCAGAGCTAAAAGAGTATTGTAACATGCTTGGATGCAGCCGTGAGGCCTGCACAGGGCGTGCTCCTGCTGGAGAGAAGTGGGTGGGAGTTCCAACCTTTGTTTGCTATGGTTCCTGCACCCATCTGCTCATGTGCTCTCCCTGCAAAGGGTTGATCGTGGTGGCTGAGTAAATGAGCCACCCCCTTTACAAGGGGTCCCACTAAGCAGTCAAGGGAATTCTCCTGTTTTAGTAGGAGTTGTTAAAATACATATAACTGCAGGTAAATGTATTGATTTACAGTGACTTAAAAATTATCATTTGTATCTCTTATATAACAAGGAGTCTGGAGCCACGTGGCTCAATACCGAGTAGAGATTCTAGGTTAGCCTGGCTAACATGGTGAAATCCTGTTTCTACTTAAATACAAAAAATTAGCTGGGTGTGGTGGCATGTGCCGGTAATCCCAGCCACTTGGGAGGCTGAGGCAGGAAACTCACTTAAACCTGGGAGGCAGAGGTTGCAGTGAGCCGAGATTGCTCCATTGCACTCCAGCTTGGGCAACAAGAGCAAAACTTTGTCTCAAAAAACAAAAAACAAAAAAAAAAAAAAAAAAAAGAAAAGAAAAAAAAAAAAGAAAAAAGAAAAACTTTTTCAGAATTTCTACAAGGCTTCTGCCAGTGTCTTATCAACCAGCACTATGTCAAGTAGCCCTTCTTAGCTACAAGGAAAACCAGGAAAATGAGAATCTTGAATAGGGCTGGAAATGTTGTGGCACTAAAAGAATTGGGGTGTGGCTAGCAAGGAAGAGAGAAGGATATTGGGCAGGAGACTCTGCACTGGGAGAGGCTTATATTTTCATGGTCACCCCTACTCTGAGATGTCCCCCTCTGCTGGATTCGTTCAGCACCATGGACTATTCCTATATGTGCTGTTCTATTCTACCCATGTTCCCCAACAAGCTGTCTTCAATTTCCTCAAAAAACAACAAAAAAGCAAAAATAAAAATGCTCACTGAAGGTTTTTGTGTGCAGCACACTTTACCAGAGGTTCAGGGGACATAAAGGAGGCTAGATCATGTTAACACAAATCCCTTAATGCTAATATCAGACATTCCCGATCTTTACATTCTGTCTGTACCATTCTGCCATGTGGATGTTTCTCCTGTCACTCTTTATTTACCTACCATTGGGATCTTCACCCATCAGGCCTCCTGATTTCCCTTCTTTTATTGATTTATTTAGGCTGATGCCTCAGATCACGTGGCATGGAGTGTCCCTTTGCACACCCAAAGACTCTGCCAAGCCATGGACAGCTGCCTTCAATGCCTCCCCCACCTCCCACTACTTTCATAGTGCCTGAGAACCTGAGGAAGACTCTGAAATGTCAATCTATTCCTTTCTCTCTCCCTACCAGCTCTGCCAGACAAGAGGGCACCACCCAGATTTATCTTCCTTCTGATAGAAACACATCATCTTTGGAAGACAGAAACAATTACAGCTAGTTTTTATTTTATGTAACATGCTTTTTTCTTCTCTTGCATTTATATACAGCAACTGCATGATGAACATAGAAAAAGCAGTCAAGCATATTGATTAAGAACAAGAGGTTAACAGATTTTTGAAGAAATGGAATACAATAAGGAAGTCTTAACCCTGGAGGCAGAGTAGCCCAGGAGTCAGATCTGAAAATGCCAGTCTTAACCACTGAGTGACCTTGGGCAAGCGTACTTAACCTCTTTGGACCTGATTTTTCCTTCTGTGTGGTGAGACAGTTGGGTGAAGCAGAAATCCACAAACCATGGTCTTCAGGCCAAATTCTGCCCCAGGCCTGTGTGTGTATACACTTGAGCTAAGAGTGTTGTTTTTACTTTTTTTTTTTTTTTTGAGATG
Organism: Ateles fusciceps; assembly: GCA_036589455.1. NCBI lineage: Eukaryota > Metazoa > Chordata > Mammalia > Primates > Atelidae > Ateles > Ateles fusciceps. Next base: position 14,198,318 of record JAZHEH010000952.1, read on the forward strand.
GAGTCTCACTCTGTTGCCCAGGCTGGAGTGCAGTGGTGCCATCTCAGCTCACTGAAACCTCCACCTTCTAGGTTCAAGCGATTCTCCTTCCTCAGCCTCCTGAGTAGTTGGGGTTACAGGCATGTGCCACCATGCCAGGCTAATTTTTATATTTTTAGTAGAGACAGAGTTTCACCATATTGGCCAGGATGGTCTTGAACTCCTAACCTCAGGTGATCCACTTCAGCCTCCCAAAGTGCTAGGATTATAGGTATGAGCCACCGTGCCTGGCCCTTTTTTACATTCTTAAAGGTGATAATAAAAATAGAATAATATTTGACAGAAACTGGATATGACCCACCAAACCTAATATATTTATAATTTGGCCCTTTAGAGAAAAAGTTGGCCCATGCCTGGATTAGATGGTCTCTGAGGGTTTTTCCAACTGTCAGGGTCTACAGATCTAGGACCCTGGTAGCCTAGACAATTCGGGGTGTACTGTTCATGTTCAGGGCCTTGTGGGGCTCATGAGAGTGCAAATCATGGGAGCAGTTTCCCTCATCTCTGGGGTCTCTCCATTCCCATATCTAAGGGGAAACTGGAGGGAGCATGACTAACCAGGGACTCGGGCTGGAAGCTGTGAGATGGTGACTTTATGGTGAACCTGCTGATGTGGTCTGTGGATCCTCAGCAGCTGAGTGGCGGGTGCCTGTGTCAGAGTGCAGAATGTCTGGTTTCCCAGTCACAGAGGGGCCTGCCCATCTGAAGCAGACAGAACATGCTTTGCAGGAGGCTGATGGCTGCCTGTCTCTGTGTGGGATTTGGCATCCTTGGCTCTTGCTCTGCTGCTCTGGTGATTCTGGGGCTCCTCCTTGGGGCCTGCGAAACCAGCCTTTCATTGCAGGCCTTGGAAGGCACCGAGTCTTCCCTTCTAGTCATTCCGGGTGTGACTCAGGCCAAGTCACTTCATTTATCCAAGACATGATTATCTCAACAGTCAGGTGGTGCTAATTAATGAGTCCTATCTATAGACTTCTTAGACTTCTGATTGGATTATTGGGAAAGCAAAAGAGGGTACTATATGGAAAATCAGATACAGACAGAAAAGGACTGAAAGTCTCAAAGTCCCAAACGGAGATTAAAAAAAAACAAAAACCCTAGTGTTTATTGAGCGCTTCATAAATCAGACACTAGGCCCTTAGATAAACCTTTGCACTGAAAAAGCATACATAGGGGGCTGGGTGCGGTGGCTCACACCTATAATCCCAGCACTTTGGGAGGCCAAGGCGGGTGGATCACGAGGTCAAGAGATCGAGACCATCCTGGTCAACATGGTGAAACCCCATCTCTACTAAAAATACAAAAATTATCTGGGCATGGTGGCGCGCACCTGTAGTCCCAGCTACTCGGGAGGCTGAGGCAGGAGAACTGCTTGAACCCAGGAGGCGGAGGTTGCAGTGAGCCGAGATCATGCCATTGCACACTCCAGCCTGGGTAACAAGAGTGAAACTCTGACTCAAAAAAAAAAAAAAAAAAAAAAGCATACCTAGTTTAATCATGTAGCCCTCACAACAATCCTTTACATACATGTTATTATCCCTGTTTTTGGGCAAGGAGACCATTTTTAAGAGCAGTGTTTGGATTCAGTTGGGGGTGGTGTGAGCTCTTTTTCTTGGCCACTCTCCAAGACCTGGAAAGATGATACATGGCTGGAACTGATATTTTTAGGTGGCCGTAAGGGTTCCTGCATTCACTCAGTTGGCTTCCTCATTCCCTTCGTGGGGATGACCAGTACTGCTTTAGGGGTACTTGGTGTCTGCTGTCCCAGAGGATTTTACCTTGGTTCCTGACTAGCCACGTGGATAATTGTTCCTGTGGAAACTGTTAACTGGAGTATTTCTATTGTTTAGTAACACTAGAGAACAGAAAAAAGACAACTGTTCTTGGGAAGTAAATGGACAAAAAAGATTGCAATCCAAAACGCTATATATAAATGCAAATGCTGTATATAACTGCAAGAGAAGAAAATAACATGTTATTTAAAATAAAAATTAGCTGTAATTGTCTCTGCCTTTCAAAGATGATGTTGTTTCTATCAGAAGGAAGATAAATCGGTGTGGTGCCCTCTTGCCTGGCAGAGCTGGTAGGGAGAGAGAGAAAGGAAATTGACATTTCAGTCTTTCCCAGGTTCTCTGGCACTATGAAAGCAGAGGGAGGTGGGGGAGGTGTTGAAGACTGCCCATGGCTTTGCAGTCTTTTGAAATAATAGTAGATATAACGAAACAGGTTTAAGATAGGATTCAAATGTTCTGCTTTGGGTGAATTTTATGCTAGTAGAGGTTTCCAAATCTTTTGATTTTTTTAAAAAATTAATTAGAGATGGGGGTCTCTCTGTGTTGATAAGGCTAGTCTTGAACTCCTGGCCTCAAGCAGTCTTCCCATACTGGCCTCCCAAAGTGCTAAGTTTACAGGCATGAGCCACTGCTCCTGGCCCCAAATATTTTGATTTTATCTTACCTCTCCCACTGCTAATTTTCATCTCTTTTCTGCCTGCATCCTGAGTAATTGTGGAATGAAGGCATTTTAGAATTACTGTTGTTCAGTCACATCTAAATCATAATTTTCCTTTTATGGAGTCATGCTATAGAGTTTTCTAATCACTGTTATTTCTGTTGTCTTAGTTGAATACTATAGAAACCTTCTGAGGTCTGAATAGTATTAAAATCTATTTTCTAGGCTGGGAGTAGTAGCTCATGCCTGTGATCCCAGCACTTTGGGAGGCTGAGGTGGGTGGATCACCTGAGGTCAGGAGTTCGAGACCAGCCTGGCCAACATGGTGAAACCTCATCTCTACTAAAAAAAAACACAAAAATTACCTGGGTGTGGTGGCGGGTCCCTGTAGTCCCAGTTACTCAGGAGGCTGAGGCAGGAGAATCGCTTGAACCTGGGAGGTGGAGGTTGCAATGATCCAAGATGGGACCATTGCACTCCAGCCTGGGCGACAAGAGTGAAATTCTGTCTGGAAAAAAAAAAAAAATCTATTGTCCAGAAGAAGGAATGGGGGCTCAGGGAGGTTGACTGACTTGTTTAGAATCATGCAGTAACTCCCCAGTGGAGGCTGGATTCCTAAGACTGGCTACACCTTAGCTGCCCCTCTGGGAAGGGCAGCCTACTCTGATTTCATGGTGTATGATATTAACAGTGGCAACTACCACAAACATTGGCTGGTTCTCTGTTTAATCACTTCTTTTTAAAATGTCATAAAAACCTGAAAAATAGGTATGATTGTTACTGCAGTCTCACAGATGAGGAAACTAAGACTTACAGGGGCCCACACTTTGCCCAAGTTCACTCAGCCAGTTGGAAGCAGGATCTGAGCCCAACTCTGTCTGCTCTGGGACCTGCGTGCTTGCCCACTGTTTTCTGTGCTGTCATTGGCACAGCCAGGGAAGATTTAGATACTGGGGAGGGGGAGAGCATAGGGTATCTTAGCTCATAAATCCATTGGATTTTTTTTTTTTTTTTTTTGAGACAGAGTCTCGCTCTGTCGCCAGCCTGGAGTGCAGTGGTGCGATCTCGGCTTACTGCAATATCCACCTCCCTGGTTCAAGCGATTCTCCTGCCTCAGCCTCCCGAGTAGCTGGGATTACAGGCACGCGCTACCACACCCAGCTAATTTTTGTACTTTTAGTAGAAACAGGGTTTCACCATGTTGGTCAGGCTGATCTCGATCTCCTGACCTCGTGATCCACCTGCCTCAGCCTTCCAAAGTGCTGGGATTACAGGTGTGAGTCACCACACCCGGCCCAATCCATTGGAATTTTATGTGGCCAGGGAGTGAGTCTGGTGGGGGACCTACATGCAAGTTTGGTGATCAAGACACACACACTGTGCGTTTAGACATCTGTCCTCAGGAAATCAGTATGTATTCAGGTAGCTAAAAGGACGGTCTGAAAACAGCAGGCAAGTAGGGTCAGTCTGGGCGGGTGAAGTGTTTGTGCACATGTCAGTGTCTTCTTCCCCCTGCTTTTTTTTTAAAGCTCAGCATAAAGGAATTAAAAAGTATTTATTAAGCACCTCCTATATACCCTGAGTTCACTGCAAGATACATATTTATTATCTCCATTTTAAAGCAGAGGAAATGGAGGCTAGAGAAATACAATGACTTGGGCAAGCTTGCATGGCTGGAAGGGGTAGAACTAGGATTTATACCCAGGTCTCTTTGGTACCGAGACACTCCACCTGCTGCCTTTATCTGCTTTTTCATTCAGCCTATGGACACTTTTTTTAAAAGTAGTTCCTGCTGCCATGTTTCTAAGCTGACTTTTCCCCAACTCCAGCTCTGAGGAAGTCCAAGCTGGCCCCACGCACAAGAAAACTCAATTCCCAGAGGCTAAGATGCTTCTCTTGGGTATAAGCCCTGCTTGGGTCAGTGAGCTCCTGCTTTCTAGTCCTCTTTCCGTTACCAGCATCTTGTATGACCTGAATATGCTTTCTCCAAGAAGACTAGTGTTAGTAATTGCTAACAAACAGCTCTTCATCCTCACATTCATCCTCCATCTGGACTGCAAAGGCTCAGACACTTCACGGCTGTTGCCCTCTTCCAGGTGGGTTCCTGGGTTCTGGTGTAAGCTCTGCCAATTATCTTTGTATGGCCTTGGCTCTGCAGCTTCCCTTTCTGGACCTCAGCTTTCCCAACTAGAGATGGACAGGATTCTTGGGGAGTTTCTAAGGGAACAAGCTGAGGCCTCTGTGGCTTCTGTGTACAATTCTAAGGTCTTACTTAGTCTTCTACATTTTTCTCTGTTAAAAAACTAGTATCATAAAAACACCCAAAACAACAATTCCTCTCTTAAACCTTTTTTTGAGAGAGGGCTTATTTCCTTATTATAGTGTGATCTATGGCCCAATATAATTGATTCTTCTCTTCTACTCTACCCGCAAGAAATGGGAAAGATGAATTTAGCTTTAGAGCGATTACTCCCAATCCAGTACAATATTTCCCTGTCATGCTCATGAGCTGAACTCCTAACGGTACATCAGGATGAAGATACATATTTTCCGCTCAGGGGACCATATCTATTTCTGTGATCAACCTCCTCTCTCTCCCTCTCACGAGCATTCAATTCTTGGACAATTTCAAGAGCTTGCTTTAGGGAAAAACTCATTTTCCACTTGACAGCAGAGCTTTCTTGTTGAATCAGCTTTGGATGCTGCAGCCCAGGGAAACCGATTGCTCTCGTTGCTTTATCAGATTGTTTTTCTCTATCCCTTTGTGTGTTACCTTCACAGGCATCCCTGTACCCATCACTACCCTACCCTCACCTTTGGGATAACTGCAAGCATTACCCTACGATGGTAAATCAAACAGACATCAAACCTGGAATTGTGTCCTTTCAGGCTGCAAGGAGAGCTAGAAGGTCAGAGATCTTTATTTCCATTCTTGGCCATCTTGTCCCTTACGGCTGCACAGTATCTCCTGGCCAGGATGAGGATGTTTTCCTCATCTCCTCTGAAGCATCATTAATCAGCTGCCCCTTCCCTATGCCCACCTGAGCTCTGGAGGTTTGCAGAGAAGCCTGAAGGTCTACTTTTTGTCTTTGGGAGGGTGTCCCCTTGAGGCAAGTAGATTTGATTGATAAAAGTGCAAAGTTGACCAAGAATGGTCTGCTGAGGGTGCACTAAAATTATTAACATGCTGCCTGTCCCCCACCAGGCCTAAGGCCACCAGCTCTTCCTGATTTGTGCTTACCCCTGGGGCCTGGCAGATCAAAAATAAATTTGGTTATTTGGTCCATAGGAGGCTACAAGATAGCCTGGAAAAATACCACTTTCATCGTATCCCTGCTTTCTAAAAAAAAAAAAAGTCAATTGTTCCTCATAATAGTTTTCTATTCCTGTGTAACAAATTATTCCCAAACCTAGCAGCTTAATGTCACAATAAATGTTTAGTATTTTACACAGTTTCTATGGACCAGGAATCTGGGAGCAGGTTAGCTGGGTAGTTCTGGCCTCGAGAAAAAATGTCCTCACACCTCAGCAGAGCAGACAGATTTGTTAATAAATGTGATAGCTATGATGCGTCTTACTAGCTTTGGGGATAAGCATGGTCACAAAAACTTATTAGGGAACATATTTTGAAAGGAATAAGGTATAAAGAATAGTGTAAGGTAGATATACCCAACCTATCCTAAGAAACTAAACATTTCCAGTATGGTAGAGCCTCCTGTGCATCCCTTTCCTATCACATCCTCCTCTGTGCCACCTCCTTACTCAGGAAGCAGCCAATTCCCTGAATGAGCTCTTTATCATTCCCGGTCATTTTACTTATACTTTTACTGCACTGGCACGTGTGTGTCCTTAAGTCACGTAGAACGTTGCTTTGCATGCTTTTGAACTACATTAAATTATGCCATACTGCATATATGACATAATTTTTATGCAATTTGCCTTTTTTTAACCTATCATATTTTACATGTGAATATCCTTGTTTATTCCATTTTTTTTTGTTTATCCATTGTTTAATGCCATATAGTATTTCGCTATGTGGAAATACCATAATTTATTTACTAATTCATTCTCTTGTTGACAGATACTTGGTTTGCTCATCATTTCTTTCATATTAATTGCAGAAGCACTCCCTGTCCCAATTAGCAGGAAGTTCCCATCTCATCCCTGAGGCTCCACCTCCCCACTTCCTCCCTCCCCCCACCATCTACCAAGATGTCCAGGAGTCTCAGTAACTTTCTTAGGTTGAAGGGATCAGTTCTGCTCAGGAGTTGAAACTGTCCATGGCTGCTCTTGTTTCTGGATAGTAACGTCGTGTCACTGCTTGTAACTTGTTGTACACAGTCCTTTGCGTCCTTATGCCCTGACATGCTGGCACTCTTAGAAGAAGAGCAGAGTTTCTGAGTATGAACCAAAGATCAGTAACCCGGAGTCTGAGCATGGGGCAATGCTGATCCCATGTAGGGCAGTCATCAAGAGGTTGTTGCAGCAGGGCGCAGGGACAGAGACTCCCTGACTGGGGCCCCATCAGCATGGAGAACACCGCTCCAGATAAACCCATCAATAACCCATCAATAACTGTTCCAACCCCGTGAGATTAGAATGCTGTTGTTGAGGTCTGTAGAAGCACTGCCTTTGGTGGGTCTGTGGGAGGAGCTTTATTTTATTTATATATTTATTTATTTATTTTTGAGACAGAGTTTCACCCTTGTTGCCCAGGCTGGGGTGCAATGGCTCAATCTTGGCTCACTGCAACCTGGGAGGCCCTTTATTTTTCAGTAACATTTTCTCTGTACTTCAGTTTCCTCGTCTGTAAAGAGCATTACCCCATGTGATGAAGAAAACCATTGTTACTGATTGTTTAGCTAGAAGCAGCCTCAGCTAGTAGGGGGCCCCAACCTCTGCATGTGCTGCCTCCTTCCCCAGGAGAGTAATTCTTGCTGGGTTTCCCTGATGAGAGACTGCTCAGTCCAGATGTCTCCAATGGAAGGCATGGCCAAAACACTGCTCTTGGAACAAGAGAGTGGAGCTTAAGGTTTTCCATCTGTAAGTTCGGGGGAAAACCACCTCTCTCTCCCCCACAGAACTGCCTTGAAGGTGAAATGAGACAATGAACCTGAAAGTGCTTGGAGAAGGTGGAGTGGGTAGGATGAGGGTAAGGCTCTCATTGTCCTTGGAGGTAGCACATCCTGTTGTTGGATGACTCTGATTTTATAAACATCTGAGTCAGGCCCTGGTGTCCATGGCTCTCTGAAGCTCTGCTTGGAAAACTCTGCACAGTCTTTTGGGAATTTGAAGACTCTCAACATGTTCAGACTATCCCCCCTGAATCTTCTCTTTTCTGGAAAAAACTTCCTTATTTCATTAAAATGTGACTTTATGATCTAGAGTTTTCATGAAACTAAAGAAGGTTGTGGAACACAAACTGCTTGCAAAAGTATAAAATGTGACATAATTCTAAGGTGATTTGTGATCATTTGTCATTGTCACAATGGTGAAAATGAGCACAGGTGGCTCATGACTTCCATGTCTCATTCCTCTGGTCACATTTCTTTCTTTCTCTCTTTCTCTCTCTCTCTCTCTTTCTTTCTTCTCTCTTTCTTTCTTTCTTTTTCTTTCTCTCTCTTTCTTTCTTTCTTTTTTTTTTTTGAGCTAGAGTCTTGCTCTGTTGCCCAGGTTGGAGTGCAGTGATGTGATCACAGCTCTGTGCAGCTTCAACTTCCCCAGGCTTAGGTGATCCTCCTGCCCCAGCCTCCCTAGTAGCTGGGACTACAGGCCATATGTCATCATACCTGGCTAATTTTTGTATTTTTTTTTTTAAGACATGGGGTTTTGCCATGTTGCCAGGGCTGGGCTCAAGTGATCCTCCCTCTTTGGCTTCGCAAAGTACTGGGAATACAGGCATGAGCCCCTGCACCCATCTTGGTCACATTTCTTAACACCTGCTCTCCTCTTAGCTCCTTTGACACTCCTGGGATTCTTGCCATTTCACTGGCAGCTCCTTCCCAGCCTTCTTTGCTGTCATTTCTTTCTCAGATCAGCCCTTAAATGCTGTGTTTTTCAGGGTTATGTCTTGGGCTCTCTATTTTTCCCCTCCTCACACCATCCCAGGAAGCTCACTTTAGCTCATCCATTCCAGTAGCTTCAGTTACCATTCATATGCTGCTGACTTCCAAAGTCACCCATCCACATTTCTCCCCTGGGTGCAAGGGCTAGAGCTCCTATTGCCTACTAAACACCTCAATTGGGATGTCTTATGGGCACTCCCCATCCACCTCCCTCAACCCCCAAACCTCCTCTTTCTTCTACATCCTGTATCACAGTGAAAGTCCCCACCATTTGCCCAGTGGCCCAAGCCAGAAACCTGGGAATTGTTCTTGACCTTTTTCTTGCCTTCTATACCACACGTGAGAAAGCACCGAGCCCTGTGAACACCATTTGTTTCTCTATTCCCGTTGCCATGACCTCTGTGTAGGATGTCAGCAGGTCATCTGCTGCCATAGCCCCTTATCTGGTTTCACTGTCTCCAATGTTGCCCAAGTCTGATTCAGTTTCTATACTCCAGCCAAAGAGACCTTTCTAAAGAGCAATCAGATCATGGGGGTTTCTGGCTAGATAGTTTTCTTCATTCTCTCTACTCCTCTTCCTGCCCCTATGTCAAAATTTGAATTCTGGAGGCACATGGAAGGAGAGGGGAAACATAGAGGTGCTGAAAAACTAGCACAAAATCTGTGGGAACAGTCTGAGTACTGCAGGGGAAGGCATCTTGACTCAGCAAGGGAGGAAACGTGAGCCAGAGACAGATGGGGATGGGGAGCCTCACCAGGGGACAGGCGTGACTCCTACTATTTTCTCTCTCCCATGAGTTGCCTCAGGGCATCAGTGCCTGCCTGGCATAACTAGATCCCTACTTTATCCAGAATATAAAAGTATATAAATTGAAGACTTCAATGTCAAAGGTTAAACAATAAAGCTGATAAAAGACATTATAGGGCCCAGTGTGGTGGCTCACACCTGAAATCCCAGCACTTTGGGAGTCTGAGGCGGGTGGATCACTTGAGGTCAGGAGTTCGAGACCAGCCTGGCCAACATGGTGAAACCCTGTCTCTACTTAAAAAAAAAAAAAAAAAAGAGAGAGAGAGACATTATAGGAGAATAGTTTTATAACCCAGGAATGAGGAAATCTTCTCAAATAATACCTCCCAAACACAAAGCATGACATAAAAATTGATTTTATTAAAAATCATGGATTTCTAATCAATGGGATTAGGTAATTATAACCCAATAGGATGAATAACCACTGATTATTGACCAGTGGTTCTCAACTGGGACCCATTGTTGGAAGATTGGCAATATCTGGAGACATTTTTGGTTGTCACACTGGGTAGGGGTACTATTGGCATATCTGTCAAGCAGAGGCTAGAAATGCTACTAAACATCCTCCAATGTACAGGATACCCCACAACTAATAATGGTCTGGCCAAATATTAATAGTGGTGCAATTGAGAAACTTTGCTATAAAAGGGTGCCATATGCAGACTCCATATTTAAAATTCACATGTAACTTAATCCTAGACTATACAAAAACAATCCTATAAATTGTTAAGAAAAAGTCAGGGAACCCAAAAGAAGAGTAGTCAAAGTATACAAATAAGCAGTTCACAGAAGGGGAAACACAAATAGCTTGTAAGTATACAAGAGATGCTCAAACTCAATAATTAGAGACACATGAATACAACAGTGAATTATTACTTGATATTCACTAGCCTGGCAAAAATGAGAAAGTGGGATAATGCCAAATGTTGGCAGGGATGGGAAGGAACCGGAAGCCCCTGTATACCACTGGTAGGGATGTGGACTGATGTGGGAGTTTTGAAGAACCACCAAGGAGAATTTATTCAAGATACTGTGTCCATACGAAGGATGCGTCAATCACACTTCTAAGCATCCCAGGTCCTGCTACACAGCTCCAAAAGGGGACATCGTCAAGCCTGTTCATTGTGGTATTGTTTTTGGTGGCAGGACATTGGAGTTCCCTAGGATCCACCACTAGGGGAATGGAAAAGTAAATTATGGTGTAGGCATATACTAAAATAGTATGCAGCAGTGAGAATCCATCAACTTGTTAAACATGCACCAAAGCAGATAGGTCTTAAACAATTGTAAGAATTAAATGAAATCAATTAGAATCACACCTTGCACACAAGTTAACTTTGTATAATGCCTTTGCACATGCCAGTTAGATAAATTTAAAATACATGTCTATATGTTTTCACTAGAACATGCACCTGTGTGTTGTAAATTTATCTAAATTCCTTCTATGCCTTGTTTTGTTTACTCAGTACTAGGGTATTGGTGAATACTTACTCAGATATAACTGTGTGCCAGGGACTATTACTTTCATTCCTCACCTCCTTATGCCCCCACAGGAAACTCTATTAATATGTTTATATATATATATATCTAATACATATATATATATATCTAATACATATATAATATATATATTCCTATTCCTATTATATAATAAGACACTATATTAATAAGTTATACATTAGAGAGTGAGTGTGTGTGTGTCTGTGTGTGTGTGTGTAATAAAAAGTAATTAAAATAGGAGAGAAACATTCATTAATCTGCTTGGGCTGCCATCACAAAATACCATAGGCTGGATGTCTTAAACCATACATTTATTTTCTCATGGTTTTGGAGGCTGGAAGTCCAAGATCAAAGTGTCAGCAAGGTTGGTTTCTCCTGAACCTCTGTCCTTGGCTTGTAGGTAGATGGCCACCTTCTCCCTGTGTCCTCACGTGGCGTTTCTCTTGTGGCTTGCTGCTGTCTTCTTTTTCTTATAAGGACACCAGTCCTTTTGGATCAGGACCCCACTTTAACCTCATCTAACATTAATTACCCTCTTTAGAGGCTCTGTCTCCAAATACAGTCACTTTGAGGATTAGGAATTCAACATATGAACTTCACAAGGACACAATTCAGTCTGCACAGGTTGACTGGCTTTGAAGAGGACATGGGGAGGGCTCTGGGATGCTTGTTATGTTCTGTTTCTTGATCCAAGTGCTGATTACACAGGTGTGTTTAGCTAGTGAAAATTCACTGTACGGTGGGGATTTGTAGACTTTTTTTTGTAGTTATGTTATCCTTTAATGAAAGTCTTAAAAAGAGTTGAATTGCAGCCACTGCTTTCTCTGCATTTACTGATATGTTTATATGGGTTTTCTACTTTGGTCTTTTACTATAGTACTTTGTTGGGGCTGACATTCCGAAGTCCCACAGAACTGAGTGGCTTAAAGAACAGACATTTATTTTCTCACAGATCTGGCGGCTGGATGTCTGAGATCAAGGTGTCAGCAGAGTTGGTTTCTTCCGAGGCCTTTCTCTTTGGCTTGTAGATGACTGTCTTCTCCCTATGTCCTCACACGGTCTTTCCTCTGCAGATATCTATGTCTGTGCCCGAATTTCCTCTTCTTACAAGGACACCAGTCATATTAGATTAGGGCCCACCCTAATAACCTCATTTTAACTTAATTACCACTTTCAAGACTCTATCTCCAAATACAGTCCTATTCTGAGGTGCTGGGAGTTAGGACCTCAACATATGAATTTTGGGGGGACATAATTCAGCCCAGAACAGGTATATGACATTGAAATATTCTTGTGGTACTACTTGATCATGAGGTATTTTAAGCATTGCTGAATTCAAATTGCTAGCATTTTGTCTAAGATAAAAATAAGCTATGGCCACATTGACATTTGTCTTACATTTTATTTTATGATGCCATCCCTCTCAGGTTTAAGTATCAAGGTTATAATAGCTTTAAAATGAGATAGGCAATTTTTGCTCTTTGTTCTATTCTGCAAAACAACTATTGTAATCTCGTTTTGTGTGTGCCTTGGAGGCTTGCTGAAACTGAACAGTAAAACTCTCTTACCTCAAACAAAAAGTAAATCAAAGGGAGAAAGAGAAGGGGAGGGAGACACACGTAAAAGTGGATGAATAGCACCACAAGTGTATTTTCTGTCCAATTCCCACCCCATCAGAACACATAAAGGAGCAAACAAAACAAGCTGGATGAAGCCACACTCCTGCTCAAACATTCCAGTGCCTCCCTATCGTCCTCTGGAAAGAGCCCACTCTTTACCACAGACTTCCAGGGTCTTCATGTTCTGGCCCTGCTAGCCCCTCCAGTCTTCTGCCCTCAACCTGAAACAGCTTTTATCTCCCTTCTGCACTTTTGTTTTGTTTTGTTTTCTGAGACAGGGTCTTGCCCTGTTGTCCAGGCTGAGTGCAGTGGCATGATCATGGCTCACTGTAGCCTTGATCTTCCAGGTTCAAGCAATCCTTCCACCTTGGCCGCCTGTGTGGCTTGGACTATGGCTTGGACTATAGGCATGTGCCACCACACCTGGCCCCTTCTGGACTTGTGATCGGAACACTGCCCTACTCCCCAGACCCTCTCCTGGTGAATTCCTCTTCCTCTTTCAGTTCAGTGCAGATAGCACCTCCTCCAGGAAACCCCGCCACCCGCCCAGGCCTCTCCCACCCTAGACTGACTCGAGATGTCCTCCTCTTGGCTCCTCCTACTCTTTGTGCTGTCCCAGCCTCAGCCCTACCCTCTCCATTGTTCTTGTTGCTGGGAACCCTTCTATGGCCCTGGATTGGAGTTGTGGACTCCAGTCAAACTCTGTGAGACAGATGACAATCTGACTCAGTGGGTGAGACTCACAGCCTCACCTCATGGAAACAACCTTCCCCTAATTAAACATGCAAAGAAATGGAAGTCAGCCTTTGCTTTGATGACCACAACTTTTTTGAGAAGATAGTGGCTCTCAAAATTATGTCCAGAGTTAAACACTACGCAAGTTCGTATTTAGAAGTGAGGTGGATTTGGGTGGGTGGGGTGTGCAGCCCCTCTCCCTCTTCTCTTACAGCTCAGAGCCTGCAGGAGGTGTCTTCTTCCCTTGCTGCTGCTCCTGGGCTGGCTGAGACAGGCTTGCTCACTCTCAAGGGAGGATTTAAAGTCTCTAAACTTAGCATTACCTCCTCTCCCTTCTTTTAGCCTTGAATGGGCTTGTTTGAAAGACTGTCTGGCTCTTTTTTGAGCCTCTGGGATATTTGTCCCTTGGAAGAGAGCTTGATTGTATTCTGGGGATCTTCCAGAATGCATTACTTCTACATTGTATGCCAGGGAAACAGACACAGAAAGGGGAAGGGCTTAGGGTTCCTCCAGTGGTGGCAGAGGCTCTTGCTACCGATGGGCGCTGTTCTGGCAGTGTGCATTCTAGGGCAGGTGTGCTTCCTGGGCTGCCATTTCCCATCTTCATCCTACCTCTGCCCTCCTGCTGTGGACTGAATTGTGTCCCTCCCCAATTCAAAAGTTGTAGCCCTAACCCCCAACGTGACTGTATTTGGAGACAAGCCCTTTACAGAAGTAATGAAGGTTAAATGAGGTCCTAAGGGCAGAGCCCCGATCCAATAGGATTTTAGGGTGCTTTTAAGAAGAGATACTAGAGAGCTTTCTCTCTCTCTCTCCCTCTCTCTACTCACGATATGAAGATACAGCAAGAAGGTGGCCATCAGCAAGCAAGGAAGGGAGCCTTCACCAGAACCTGACTGTGCTGGAACCCTGGTCTCAGACTTCTAGTCTCCAGAGCTGTGGGAAAATAAATGTCCGTTGTTTAGGTTACCTGGCCTGTGGTATTTTGTCATGAAAGCCCGAGCTGAAGAAGATATCTCTCAATCCTGATAGATCTGCTCTTCCCCTTATCTCAGACTGCTTCACCTGTCTAATCCTCTGACTCCTTTTCTCCCTAAAATCCTAAATGTTGGCATTCTTCAAGGTTTTGCCTTGCGCTTTATACCCTGCCCTTCCTTCTCCCCTCTCCTGTTCCACTCTTTCCTCTTTCTTTTCTTCTCTATCCTCTGGCTTTCACATCTTCAGTTTTAGCCTCACCGTAGGTAATATCTTCATTCATGACTTCTCTCCTGACTCCTAGCTGGCATTTTCAGCTACCTCCTGAAGTCTTCTACCTGGATTTCCTTTTGTCAAAGATGGATGTCCTTTCCACTCTCCCCAACCAGAAAATTCATGCCCCTCCTGACTTCCCTGGTTGCATCCTTGACACCCCACTCCCCCTGCCTTCTAATACATTTCCAAGTCATCTTTGGCCTGCTGTGCCTCCTTTCTGGACCAGGGAGGAGCGGGTGTGAGTTGCAGCCTTAGGGAGCCTGGCTGCATAGTCAAAAAGCACCGGCAGGAGTGGCCTCTGTGAGTCACAAAACCACAGGGGCCCCACCTCTTGTGTTTTTCTTGGAATTGAGTGTGTGGGTGTGAGCGCCCTCTCACGAAGACCTCTTCAGGGTTGCATCCTCAAAGGAGGGCAACAGCTGACCTGTGCAGAGCACTTTGCAGTTTACAAAGCACTTTCACATACCTTGACTCATTTCCGCCCTACAACAACTCCATGAGGCAGGGATTATCATTCCCCATCAAGAGCTGAAGGGACTGAGAGTGACTTGTCCAAGATCAGCACTTGTAGGTGGCCAACTGGGACTCAAATCTGGTCTTCCTGATCACAGACAGAGGAATTCCCTGGGCACCTCTCACTGCCAGGCCCTTGACATTGGCTATCTCAATACATGAAGAAAGTTGAGACTTGGCTAAGTGGGTTGATTTGCTTAGGATCTCCAGTGGGTGAGTGCTGCCCTGAGGATCTAAACCCCCATGGGTCTGACTCCAAAGCCAGTGGATGTGTAAATTCACTAGGCACATGGCTTCCCAAATCCCAGGGCTTCCCATCAACCTAGAGGGACTTTCTGATGGGTATTGAGCCATGGCTTGTCATCTTGTCGAAGTGGTTTCCAGCCTGGAGGGTCATCATCCCTGTCATCACCCTCATGTTTGGCAGTATTTATTGAGTGCATACTATATGCCAAGCACTGTGCCTGATGCATTATATACTTGATCCATGTGCTGATGCATATAATGACGCAAATCCATCTGCTGAAGTCCTAACCTCCAGTGTTTCAGAATGTATTTGGAGATAGGGTCTTTAGAGAGGTAATCAAGTTAAAGTCACTAGGGTGGGCCCTAACCCAATGTGACCAGGGTTCTTATAAGAAAAGGAAATTTGGGCACAGGCACACACTGAGGGGAGACCATGAGAGGACATGGAGAGAAGGTGACCATCTACAAGCCAAGGAGAGAGGCCGTAGAAGAAACCAACCCTACTGATACCTTGATCTGGACTTCTAGCCTCCAGAACTCTGGGGAAACACATTTCTGTTTAAGCCACTTGGTCTGTGGTACTGCTTTTTAAAACAGAGTCTTGCTGTGTCACCAGGCTGGAGTGCAGTGTCACAATCTTGGCTCACTGCAACCTCTGCCTCCCAGGTTCAAGTGATTCTCCTGCCTCAGCGTCCTGAGTTACTGGGACTATAGGCACCTGCCATCATGCCCAACTATTTTTTTTATATTTTTAGTAGAGACAGGGTTAACCATGTCGGCCAGGACGGTCTCAATCTCTTGACCTCGTGATGTGCCCACCTTGGCCTCCCATAGTGCTGGGATCACAGGCGTGAGCCACCGTGCCCGGCTGATCTGTGGTACTTTTTAATGGCAGCACTAGCAAATGATATATCTGATCTCATGAGATTCTCACAGCCATTATGGTAATAGGCTTCTGATCCCTGGGGGAGCCCAAGGTAAGAGGGAGAGAGGAATGGGCCCCATGAGGTTGCCTGAGAATGACCTGATGACAATCAGACTCGTTCCCACAAACTGGCAATTACCCTAGTGAGGTTGCCAGGGTTGGGGCTGGTGCCATGGTGAGGGCCGGTGGCCCCCAGCTCTGTGAGCTCAGAACCAGCCCACTGAGGAGGAAAGTAACCCAGCTGCACTTGACTGGGCCCTGGCTCTGTGCCAGACATATGCTCAGTGCTGTCAAAGAGTCTGTGGGATGAGTGCTGTCATCACCTTACTGTACAGATGGGGACATGGTGGTTCAGGGAGCTTCCCTGACTTGTCCAGGACAGCACAGCTTACAGGGACTAGAGGTAGAACATGAACCCAGTTCTGCCTGGCTCCAGGACTTGGCATCACACCAAGCAACTTGGAAACATGGCATCTATATTTATAAACCCGATGCCAAGGGATCCATTTCCAGTGAGAAATGCACCCCATGTGGTCCGGAATGCTCCAGGGAGCACGTTTTTTTCCCTGTAGCCAGCTTGTCACAAGGTTGCTTGGTGACACCAGAATTGGAGTGAGGAAAGTGAGTTTCTTCTTTCAGGCTAATAAGGTGCAGTGGTCAGGAGAACATGCCTGGTGGAGCCAGCCTGTGGGCTCAGCTCTGACACTTGCCAGCCGTGTGAACATGCAAAGTTGCTTAACCTCTTTGCTCCTCCAGTTCCCCATCCAGGAAACACAGACACTGTGAATGGCAGAGTTCCTCCTAGGGCCATTTAGGATGAAGGCATCAGGTTCCCATGTTAGGCCCGGCAAGGAGCCCACTCCCGTCCATGGAGGGGCTCACTGTGCCAAGAGGTCAGGAGATGGAGACACTTCTGGGCAATCCTGGATGGTTCAGCAACATCTCCTTGTCCTTCCCTTTTCCAGACACCAGATCTGATCTAGTTGGTTTATTATCTTTTCCAACAGAATCCAATCCAGTGATTCTTGATTGTCCACCATGGGGTTTTGGAGACCAGGCTCTACACTCACACATTCTCCTAGTCCACTTACATGGCTCATCTTTCCCTTTTGTGGGTGGATTTTGGTAACTAGAAGATTCTCTCCTTGTCCTCTCCCTCCTTTGCCCATTTGAGTGTAAGTTTGCTGAGGGCAGAGGTGTGTCCCTCTTGTTCACGACTGAATCTACAGTGAGTGCCTGCTCTGATTAGCTTGAGGTCGTGATGCAAGTGGGAAGGCTTGGGACTGGAATCCAGATCTCAGGGCTCCCAGGAAGATCTTCTCCATCCCCTGTTCTTCTCTTCCTTCACACACTGTGCCAGATGCCTAGTGTCCAGCAAGGAAAAGACAGATAGTCACCCTCTGCCTTGATGGGTTTCTTTCCTCTCATGCCAGTGTCTCTGTGGTAGCCTCCTGTTAATCACCCCAGTGAACCCACCTCTTTTTTTTTTTTAACTAATTGCATCCTATTTATATGAAATATCCAGAATAGCAAATCATAGAGACAGAAAGATGAGTGTTTTCTGGGGTGTGGAGAAGGGGGTGTGACAGTTTAAAGTGTATAGGGTTTCCTTTTGAGATGTTGAAAATTTCTGGAACTAGATAGTAGTGATGGTTGAGCAACATTGTGAATGTACCAAATGTCACAAGTGGCACATTTTATGCATGTTTCAGCACAATAAAAATATCCTCTGGGTTTTGTTCCACTGTTTCCTCTCCTGGAGCCGCCTTCTCCCTGCTCTATGTGCTGACTTCTCCCAGGGAGCCTGTTCACACCTGCCTCCCTGCCTTGGCTGCCGTTCTGGTTCCCCTGCTCACTGCCCTGTCAGTCACAATAGGCTCACACACGTTTGCTTCTTGTCATCCACACCCCCACCAAGCTCAAAGCCTTGCAAGGGCGGGAACCCTGTCGTCGTATTTACTGCGATGTCTACACGGACTCTGAGATTGAAAACACCTGGTGATTGAATGAATGAAGGAGTCTGCTTTCTAGTGAGTGAATGACTCTTTGTCAAAGGATTACACAAAAAAATCAAACAATGATGCACTGAGATAACTGCTGTGAAGGGAGTTCACAGTGCACATGAGGGCACAGCACGCCGGGGCTGACCTCTGCTGAGTCTTGCATGGTGGCATGCACAACCCTGTGGGGTGGTAACCAGTGTTGCTTCCTCGGAGAAGCATCCCTGATACCCCAGATGGTGCAGCCTCCCTGTCACATGGCTTGACAGCCCCCTGTACTTTCCCTACAGCACTTATTGCCATGCTACACGTTTATACAATTAGTTTTATTTTTATTGTGCTGAAACATGCATAAGATAAAATGTGCCACTTGTGACATTTGGTACATTCACAACATTGCTCAACCATCACTGCTATCCAGTTCTAGAAATTTTCAACATCTCAAAAGGAAACCCCATACACTTTAAACTATCACTCCCCCTTCTCCACACCCCAGCAAACACTCATCTTTCTGTCTCTATGATTCGCCTATCCTGGATATTTTATATAAATAGGGTGCAATTAGTTTAAAAAATTGTTTCCCCCACAGCCATAAAAAAGAATGAAATCACATCTTCTGCAGCAGCATGGATGGAGCAGGAGGCCATTACCCTAAGTGAAATGACTCAGAAACAGAAAATCAAATACTGTGTGTTCTCACTTAGAAGTGGGAGCTAAACAATGTGTACTCACGGACATAAAGAAGGAAATAATAGACACTGCTGACTCCAAAATCTAGGAGGACAGGAGGATGGTGAGAGTTGAAAAATTATCCATTAGATACAATGTTTACTATTTGGGTGATGGGTTCACTAGAAGCCCAACCTCACCATTACACAATATATCCATGTAACAAACCTGCACATGTGCCCCCGAAACTATAAAAACAAAAACCAGTGGGGGGAAAAGATTGTTTTCCTCTCTTTTCATCTCCCTCAAGGTAAGAATTGCAGGAGTTGTGTCTGCTGGCTTACCTTCGCCCAGTCCCAGCACAGAGGATGGAAAAGTGCTGTATGCTGCCCAAACAGTGGTGGCATGATGGAAGAACGTTTTCTCACTGCATGTCTGCAAACTCACTGGATGAAAACTGTGTGTCTTACAGGAAACAGGAGTCAGGCACTTGGGTACAGTTCCTCCAAATGCCTCTTACTAGATCAAGTATTACCTTAGTGTTGTTACTTAACACCTTGACACATCAATTTCCTCATCAATGAATTGGGGAGAGTGGTAATGCCTTCTTCCTTTGGGTAATGCCTCGGGTAACATAAGGACAACTGACACTATCTGGACAAGTGCCTGTTGCAGCTGCTGGCCCAGAGTAGGTTCTCAGGATCACTAGCTATTAATATTGTTCTTGTGCTTTTCAATCCCAAGTTTTGGGTTGGGTAATACACGGAGTCCTTGGCAAATGCATGTTAGTTCGAATGACGCCTAAAAAGGTTTAAAAATTAGGCAGGTGGATGCCTAGGTCAAAACTGCAGAGAGTTTAGTTGGGATGATGATAAAGAAGAGATCTCTCCCATGAACTTTTGTGAAGTTATGCTGTAACATCAATATCTCAGAAGCTTACAACACTGAGAGTGTGTTTGGCTCACTTTGTAGGTCCCTGTGGGCCAATTGTGGCTCTGCTCCATGGACTTTTTATTCTGAGATCCAGGCTGTGAAAGCAGCTCTCATCTGGGCTATGCTGTTCCTGTGGCAGGGAGGAGTGACAGGGTTGGCTCCAAAGCTCCTGCTCCTGTGTTGCATACTTCACTACTGCTTATATCCTCAGGCCACAACAGTCACAGCCAAGCCAAGCAGAGCAGCCACAGGGACCTCTTCCAGGGAGTGCAGCAAATGACTGGGAATAATGATATACAACCATGCTGTGGTCTCAGAGCTTTGGTTATGTTTCGGGCATCTTCTGATTTTGGGCATCACTTGCTGACTCCAATTCTCTAACCACAAGTTAGAACCATCACCCCGAGAGTTTTGGGATGGCTGTCAGCTAGAAGTAGCTACCATGTGGTATGTGAGGCTCCCCTCCTCTGCGGATTTGGTCCATGGACGGAAAGCTTTGAAACTCCCTTTGTGGCAGGGTTATTTATGATAACGGAAAACTGGGAAGAACCTAAATATTCAGCAAGGGGGAATGGGAATAAATGGTGGTTTGTTCACATAAATGGCATTCTATATCACCATCGAAATAAATCAATGACAGCTAAGTATTAAATTGGAGGAATCTCCACAACGTAAATAGTGAGTGGAAAAGGCAGATATGGGATGATACCATGTGAAAACATGCAGAGTGTTGGAAACCAGCCGGCAGTTCCTCAAAATGTTAACCGTAAGTTACTATGTTGCCAGGTGATTTTACTCCTAGGTATATGACCAAGAGAACTGAATGTCTGTCTGTATAAAAACTTGCACATAGCAGCATTATTCATAATAGCTGAAAAGTAGAAGCAACCTAAATGTCCATTAACAGATGACTGGAAAAAGTGGTTATATCCACCAAATGGAATATTATATGGCCACAAAAAAGAATGAAGTGCTGATACATGCCACAACATGGATGAAGCTTGAAGCATTATGCTAAGTGAAAAAAGTCACAAAAATCTCGTATTTCATGATTCTGCTTGTATAAAAAGTCCATCATAGCCATGTGCAGTGGCTCATGCCTGTAGCACTTTGGGAGGCCAAGGCAGGAGAATTGATTGAGTCCAGGAGTTCAAGACCAGCTGGGCAACAAAGTGATGCCCTGTATCTATAAAAAGTAAAAGAAAAAAGCTGGGTGTGGTGGCATATGCCTGTGGTCCCAGCTACTTGGGAGGCTGAGGTGGGAGGATCACTTGAACCCAGGAGGTTGAGGCTGCATTGAGCTGTAATCACTCCACTGCACTCCAGCCTGGGCAGCAAGCAAGACCTTGCCTCAAAAACAAAAAAGTCCATCACAGGACTAGTGACTGCCGGGGGCTAGGGGAGAGGGGGAGAATGAGAAATGATTGTTTAAAGGACATGAGGTTTCCTTCTGGGGTGATGAAAATATTCTGGAACTAGACAGTTGTGATAGTTGCACAACATTGTGAATGTACTAAATGTCACTGAATTACATACTTTAGAATGGCTAAGGCTGGGTGTGGTGGCTCATGCTTGCAATCCCATCACTTTGGGAGATGGGTGGATTGCTTGAGTTCAAGAGTTTGAGACCAGCCTTGGCAACATGGTAAAACCCCATATCTGCAAAAATTAAACTAGCTGAGCATGGTGGCATGTGTCTGTAGTTCCACCTACTTAGGAGGCTGAGGTGGGAGGATCACCTGAGCCCTGGAGGTTGAAACTACAGTGAGCAGAGATCATGCCACTGCACTCCAGCCTGGGTAACAGGGTGAGACACTATAATGTTAAATGTTGTTATGTTATGTGTGTTTTACCTCAATAGGGAAAAATAAGCAGGACAACACATATACAGTGTGCATGAAAACCCACAGGGAGGAACTGTATATACCTGTATCAGAATATTGTTATATAATAGAACATTGGTTATCTCCGGGGAAGGAGAAAGGGGCTGGGAGGATGGATGAGTAGTGAAGGAATTTCCAGCATACTATACCTGTGACATTTTATTGCTTTAAAATGCTTTTGAGGGCCTTTTGTAAAAATGGCAAAATGTCAACATTGATTAAATCTGGGTTAGTGTGGGAGTATTTATTGTATGATTCTCTGCATTTTTCTGAATGTTTGAAATAGATCATAATTAAAACAGAAGAAAGCCCAGCAGCTTTGAAAGCCCTGTCTCTGGACAGCTGAAAATGTGCGTGTGTCTTCTACCCCACTGCACTCTGGGAGCAGGTGACTTAGGGAACAGGGAACATTAGATTTCATTGTGTTTTTGCCTGGTTGCATCCCATTATTTTAGATTCTATTGAAATTAATGATGCAGGGACCTTATTTTTTCTACCCATGCCTGGAACTTTAACTCTGATCAATGAATTACATCTTCTGGAGGCACAGTGATGGGCCGGGGTTTTCATCTCAGATAATTGCATTTTTCCCCTTTGTTTGGTGAAAGGCAGAGTTTTCCTTTCAGGCCCAAACAATTCAAAAATAAGGTAGTAAACTTGTTTTCTCAGTTTGCGATTTTTGAAATGAGTTATTCCATCATCATTATAAGCAATTCTCCAATCTATAGAACCTCTCAGAAATGATGAAGTGGAAGAGAGAGGAAGCTCGGCTGCTAATTTTAGTTGTTACTGATTGTGTCGCTTGAACAAACAATTCTGAGAGAGTCTCTGGGGATGAGGCAGGAGGTGGTAGGGAGTTGTTTTTCCTCAGTAAGATTTAATACCTTTCTGGGTCCTGTTCTGTTTTGCTGTAAAACAAAATGATTGCCCTTGTTGTGTCCCAAGTACCTATGCAATGAAGTTACCGATCATTTTAACAAAATGTAGCCAAGCTTTATATATCCAGCAATTAGCATAATGTCACTGGGGTTACCATTGTTCAAACCTTTCCTGAAGGTCCCTTCAAGGTCATGTTGTCCAACAAACTCGTTTTACAGATGAGAAAACTGAGGCCTAGTTTGGCAACAAGATTTGCCCATGATCCTGAAGTCTGTTTTCTGTTTCAAGGTCAAATCTCTCTATGATCTACTCACTAATCTACCTCATGCACCAATTGTGGATTCCAATGGCTTTTGTCTGTTTCTAAAATCAAACTGTTCTTTCCAAGGGTGTAGATTCCCCCACTAAAATTTTTTCCACGGGACAGTCATGCTGTGAAAAAGCTCTGCATGTTGGAGTCAGAAAGCCTGATTAAAACACCTGCATTGTCTGAGAACCTGTATGATTTTGGGGCAGTCATTTCTCTTGCATGATGATTAGTTTCCTTCTATGTAAATTAGGCTAAGGATCCCGATATCGAAGGGTTGTTATGAGACAACAGAGGTTCCCTGTGTTTGAGAAACTTGAAGTCAAAGTAAGGGGCCCAGCAGGTAGTATCGGGGGTGTGAGCAAAAGTTCAAATGGCAACAGAGTCAGCCTTCACACACTGGCATGTTACCAGTGAAAACTGGCTTCTCCTGGGCTCATACAACGGCTAAGCATTGTGTTCATTGTAGTTTGTGGGTTTTCTTTTGAAATCCTTATAATTATTTAATGTAGGTGCTATCATTATCTTCATTTCAACTGATAGGGAAACTAAGGCACAGATGGGTGATGCAACTCACTGAAGGTCACACAGCCACTGGAGAGCAACCAGAATTTGCACTCAGGCCTGCTGGCTCCAGGGCCTTGTGTGTGTAACCTCAAGGCTGTCATTCTTTTCTGCTTTCGTGTCCAAGGAGGTATTTGCGATGTTCTTAGCAGAAGAACCCCAGAATATTATTGTCTCAATCCAGAAATCTTCAGACTATCTTCCTGGTTTGTGAAGGAACACTCGGGAAAGACACAGCAGACAGTCTAACCAAGATGATGTCAGCCAGGCCCCAAAGTTCCCTTCCTTGACAGGGATCACTTTCTTGTAAAATTTCTAGCTGTTGGCAGGATGATTTATTTATTTTTTTCTTTTCTTTTCTTCTTTTTTTTTTAATTGTACTTTAGGTTCTGGAGTACTTGTGCAGATCATGCAGGATTGTTGCATAGATACACACATGGCAATGTGGTTTGCTGCCTCCATCCTCCCGTCACTTACAGCTGGCATTTCTCCCCATGTTATCCCTCCCTGACCTCTCCACACCCCCCACTTCCCCTCCTTTGCCCCCCAATAGACCCCAGTGTGTGATACTCCCCTCCCTGTGTCCCTGTGTTCTCATTGTTCAACACCCACTTATGAGTGAGAACATGTGGTGTTTGATTTTCTGTTCTTGTGTCAGTTTGCTGAGAATGATGGTTTCCAGATTCATCCATGTCCCTACAAAGGACACAAACTCATCGTTTTTTATGGCTGCATAGTATTCCATGGTGTATATATGCCACATTTTCCTTGTCCAGTCTATCGTCGATGGGCATTTGGGTTGGTTCCAGGTCTTTGCTATTGTAAACAGTGCCACTATGAACATACGTGTGCATGTGTCTTTATAATAGAATGATTTATAATCCTTTGGGTATGTACCCAGTAATGGGATTGCTGGGTCAAATGGAATTTCTATTTCTAGATCCTTGAGGAAGTACCACACTGTCTTCCACAATAGTTGAACTAGTTTACACTCCCACCAACAGTGTAAAAGTGTTCCTATTTCTCCACATCCTCTCCAGCATCTGCTCTCTCCAGATTTTTTAATGATCGCCATTCTAACTGGTGTGAGGTGGTATCTCATTGTGGTTTTAATTTGCATTTCTCTAATAATCAATGATAATGAGCATTTTTTCATATGTTTGTTGGCCTTATATATGTCTTCTTTTGAAAAGTGTCTGTTCATATCCTTCGCCCACTTTTGGATGGATTTGTTTGTTTTTTTCTTGTAAATCTACTGTAGTTCTTTGTAGATTTTGGATATTAGCCCTTTGTCAGATGGGTAGATTGCAAAAATTTTTTCCCATTCTGTTGGTTGCTGGTTCACTCTAATGATTGTTTCTTTTGCTGTACAGAAGCTCTGGAGTTTAATTAGGTCCCATTTGTCTGTTTTGGCTTTTGTTGCCAATGCTTTTGGTGTTTTAGTCATGAAGTCCTTGCCTATGCCTATGTCCTGATGGTTTTGCCTAGGTTTTCTTCTAGGGTTTTTATGGTGTTAAGTCTTATGTTTAAGTCTTTAATCCATCTGGAGTTAATTTTAGTGTAAGGTGTCAGGAAGGGGTCCAGTTTCTGCTTTCTGCACGTGGCTAGCCAGTTTTCCCAACACTGTTTATTAAACAGGGAATCCTTTCCCCATTGCTTGTTTTTGTCAGGTTTGTCAAAGATCAGATGGTTGTAGTTGTGTTGTGTTGCCTCCGAGGCCTCTGTCTGTTCCATTGGTCTCTATCTCTGTTTCGTACCAGTACCGTGCTTTTTTGATTACTGTAGCCTTGTAGTATAGTTTGAAATCAGGTAGTGTGATGCCTCCAGCTTCGTTCTTTTTGCTTAGGATTATCTTGGCTATGCAGGCTCTCTTTGGTTCCACATGAAGTTTAAGGTGTTTTTTTTCCAGTTCTGCGAAGAAGGTCATTGGTAGCTTGATGGGGATAGCGTTGAATCTATAAATTACTTGGGGCAGTATGGCCATTTTCATGATACTGATTCTTCCTAACCACGAACATGAAATGTTTTTCCATCTGTTTGTGTCCCTCTCTTATTTTGTTGAGCAGTGGTTTGTAGTTCTCCTTGAAGAGATCCTTTACATCCTTTGTTAGTTGTATTCCTAGGTATTTTATTCTCTTTGTAGCAATTGTGAATGGGAGTTTGCTCATGATTTGGCTCTCTGTTAATCTGTGATTGGTGCATAGAAATGCTTGTGATTTCTGCACATTGATTTTGTATCCTGAGACTTTGCTGAAGTTGTTTATCAGTTTCAGGAGATTTTGGGCTGAGACAAGGGGGTCTTCTAAATATATAATCATGTCTTCTGCAAATAGAGACAAGTTGACTTCCTCCTTTCCTAACTGAATACCCTTTATTTCTTTTTCTTGCCTGATTGCTCTGGCTAGGACTTCCAATACTGTATTGAATAGGAGTGGTGAGAGAGGGCATCCTTGTCTAGTGCTGGATTTCAAAGGGAATGCTTCCAGTTTTTGCCCATTCAGTATGATATTGGGTGTAGGTTTGTCATAAATAGCTTTTATTATTTTGAGATACATTCCTTGGATACCAAGTTTATTGAGAGTTTTTAGCATAACGCACTGTTGAATTTTGTCGAAGGTCTTCTCTGCATCTATTGAGATAATCACGTGGTTTTTGTCTTTGGTTCTGTTTATGTGGTGGATTACATTTATAGACTTGCATATCTTAAACCAGCCTTGCATCCCAGGGATGAAGCCTACTTGATTGTGATGGATAAGCTTCTTGATGTGCTGTTGCAATCAGTTTGCCAGTATTTTATTGAAGATTTTTGCATATATGTTCATCATGGATATTGGCCTTCAGTTTTCTTTTTTTATTGAATCTCTGCTGGGTTTTGGTATCAGGATGATGTTGGTGTCATAAAATGATTTGGGAAGGATTCCCTCTTTTTGTATTGTTTGGAATAGTTTCAGGAGGAATGGTAGCAGCTCCTCTTTGTATGTCTGGTAGAATTCAGCTGTGAACCCGTCTGGACCTGGACTTTTTTTGGTTGGTAGGCTATTAATTGGGCAGGATGATTTCTAAAACAGAGAGCTTGAGTTAAAGGATATAAAATTACAGTGAGATACACAGAGTAAGTTCTAGCATCCTGTAACACTGTAGGATGACAATAGTTAACAATAATATATTATATAGTGTACTAATCTGTTTTCATGCTGCTAATAAAGACATACCCAAGATGGGGTAATTTATAAAGAAAAGGAGATTTAATGGACTCACAGTTGCTCATGTCTGGGGAGGCCTCAAAATCTTGGGATAAGAAGAGACTGAAGAGGGAGACCACATATTTTTGAAAGGATGTTTTGGAAGCTGACCCAGGATGAATGCTCTTGCCTTCCAAATTTCAGATCAGAGCAACTTTCTTGGCGTCACCTGCTTCCATCAACTCTGTCTGCACCAGGAAAAATCAGGTCAGCTACTTACTCAGCAAGACCTCTGACATTGCTTCCTGTGGACAGAGTCCCCTGAGATCTTCACTGCAATGGAGACAGAACCACTGAGAATGGATTTGGGCCCTGGTGAGAACATTTCTTTGGTGACCCCAGCAAGGGCCCCACTAAAAGTCTTTGCCTTCTCATCAACCTAAAAGTCTGCATTGTGCCCTTGTCAATGAACAATGAGAACGCAGGACACAGGGAGGGGAAATTCATACACTGGGGCTGTCATGGGGTGGGGGCTAAGGGAAGGCAGAGCATTGGGACAGATACCTAATGCAAGCTGGGCTTAACACCTAGATGAGGGGTTCATAGGTGCAGCAAACCACCATGATACTTGTATACCTGTGTAACAAATCTGCATGTTCTGTACATGTATCTGAGAACTTACAGTAAAATTAAAAAAATAGTTAAGTCCATATCTCTTATTGCAATTCTGAAATCTATGAAATTTCATAAACCAGTTCTTCTGCTGAGAAAGTTCTTTTTCCTAACCTCACCTGAACAGATATGAGGCTATTTGTATTCTTTATTTATCCCACCATGTATCTGTTTTGCTGCTGTTATTAGTGTCTTTGATGTATTGCCCTAGACTCTGCTGGGTATGATATAAAATAGAATATAAGCAACAAATAGCTTTTCTAAAATTGGGAACGTTTTTGATTTCCAAAATACATTAGGCCCTAAAGATTTTAGATAAAAGACTGTGCACCTATATAACGTGCCACACAAGCTGCTTGGCTGTTCTCTTGTTGCCGTGTGTTTGCGATTTTTTTTTAAAACACTATTCTCTCATATAAAGATATAAAGTTACTCCTCATCAATACCTCCTTCCTTTGGGATTATTTCCTTGAGTACACTCCTCATAACTAAATTATTTTATCGGAGGGCAGGAGCAGTTTTATAGATTGTGTGTCCGGTGCCAGGTCGGTCCCCTGAACTGTTAAGTTTGTGAGCACCAACCACACCCCGATCACTCTCTCCTTACTCCGGGAGGGGGATTTGTATAGGATGCTGTCTTGTTCAGATGAGGCTGTGAAAGTGAGCAAGCTTCGGGACTCCATATAAATAATCAGTTGCCCTGTGAATGTCTGCTTGAATTTTCTGGGTGCAATGTGATCTCCTCAATTCTATTGACTGGCTGAGGCCCAGGCTGCTGGCTGGCTTTCTAGGTGTTGTCCATCTACCCATCATCCATCCATGCTTCCATCTTTTCACCCACCCATCCATCCATTAATCACCATCCATCCATTCATCCATCCACCCATCTATCCATCCATCCACCCACCCATCCATCCATCCATCCATCCCCTGATCCATCCATCCATCCATCCCTGATCCATCTATCCATCCATCCATCCATCCCCTGATCCATCCATCCATCCATCCATCCAGTTATCCATCTAGTCATCCTTCCTTCACAGGATATTTGTTGAGATCCTATTCCTGGTTCCTTATTCAGAAACCAGGAAGAAAGCAGCAGGCAAGTTAGTCAGAGTTCTTGCTCTCATGGAGCCTATGATACAGTGGGCATGGGGAAAGGAGATGGGCAACAAACAACAAATAAATAAATAGGATGATATCAAATAGGGTTAAATATGATAAAAATAGAATGAAGCCAACTGTGGTGGCTCACGCCTGTAATCTCAGCACTTTGGGAGGCCAAGACGGGCAGATTGCTTGAGCCCAGGAGTTTGAGGCCAGCCTGGGCAACATGGAGAAACCCTATTTCTACAAAAAAAGTACAAAAACTTAGCCAGGCATGGTAGAATGTTCCTGCAGTCCCAATTACTTGGTGGGGCTGAGGCGGGAGGATTCCTTGTGCTCAGGAGGCAGAGGTTGCAGTGGGCTGAGATTGCGCCCCTGCACTCCAGCCTATCCTTCAGAGTGAGACCCCATCTTAAAAAAAAAAGAAAGAAAAAAACTGATATGATTGATAGGATTGGGGGAAGGCTATCTATTCTGATTTAAAAAGAAGTACCTTAAGGGCCTAAGATTAAAGGCTATAAACTTAATTACAGGAAGAAAGTAATCCACAAGGCTACTCTGTATATATTCTTCAAAAGTCACATGACAGAGAGTAAAGACTCTAATAGCCCTGGACCCAGGAATGATATACCAGTACTCACAAGGTGTGGTTTGAGCTAAACCGTAAAGACTAGTATATTTCCGCTGGTTTGTACAGGGAAATAAAGAAAGGCTTTTTGAGGAGGTGGTGCTTGATATGAGGCCTGGATGGCAAGAAGGAAACCATCATTCAAAGATCTTGGGGGAGATGCCTCCAAGCAGAAGAAATAGCAAGTAGAAAGGCCTTGAGTGGGAAGGAGCTGGCATTTTGAAGGAAGACATGGGGGCAATTTCTCCCTTTCCTCAGCCCCTTGGAAACCATCATTCCACTCTTTGATTCTAGGAGTTGGCTATTTTAGATACCTTATATAAGTGGAATCATGAAATATTTGTCTTTCTTTTTTTAAAAGATCACTGAGATGTAATTGGTATACAAAACCTGCACACACTAATGTGCACAAGTTGGTGAGTTCAAACACAGGCAAACACCTGTGCTATCATCACCGCAATCGAGGTAATAGACATATCCAACGTCTCCCAATTGGATGGTGTAGATATAAAACAATTCTATTATTATGCAAAATTTTCTTAGACAATGCTGGTCTAATTTGAAATATAAGCAGGCCCATCATTTTCCAGGGAGGGCTTCCTTGGTGACTGTCAAATTGTGTACCTCCAAAATTCATGTTGAAATCCTAACCCCCAGTACTTCAGAATGTAACTATATTTAGAGATAGGATCTTTAGAGAGATAATTAAGATTAAATAAGGTCATTTGGGGTGGGCTGTAGTTCAATATAATTGTTGTCCTTATAAGAAGAGGAGATTAGGATTTAGACTCACGTCTAAATCAGACCAGGTGAAGACACAGTGAGAAATTGACCATCTGCAAGTAAAGGAGAGAGGCCTTCTGACATCTTGGTCTTGGACTTCCAGTCTCCAGAACTGTGAGAAAATAAATTTCTGTTGTTTAATCCATCCAGTCTGTGGCATTTGTTACGGCAGCCTGCACAGACAATAACGGTGATTTTATTCTTTGATCTGCTTATAACCAGGAGAGTGTATTGAACTCTTCAGGAATTCAGTCCTGTTCAATCTTGGCCTGTGGAAATATACTAGTCTTGATAGCCTTGGCATGGAATGTTAGCTCAAGCCACACCTTTTGACTATTGATGCATCCTTCCTGTTGTCTGCGGCTATTATAGTCTTCACCCTCTGTCATATGACTTTTGAAGAATGAACACAGAGTAGCTTTTGTGAATTGCTTTACTCCTGTAATAAAATTTATACCCTTTCATCTTAGGTCCTTAATGTGTTTCTTTTAAAATTAGTAAATAAGTAACTAGCAGACATAAGAAAAAAATTCCATACAGCTCAGGAAAAGCAGGGGAAAATAAATTCTTAAGACAATAACAGTACAGGGTCAGGAGCAAGAAACCAAATTGGGAGTTCAACATTGAATAGCCTGGGTTTTAAAAATGTTATGTAATATTTTTGTATATAAGATAATGTGATATAATTATAGTTACATTATGACTGTGATATTACCTATATTATGGAATTATAGTTGTATATGTATGCATGTGTGTATCTATAAGTGTAGATGTAGAGTACTGTGGTTCCCCCTTGTCTTCAGTCTTGCTTTTGAAAATTTCAGTTACCTGCAGTCTACTGCAGTCTGAAAATATTGAATGGAAAATTCCAGAAATAAACAATTCATAAGTTTTAAGTTGTGCGTCATTCTGAGTGATGAAATCTTGTGCCATCCTGCTCTGTTCCACCTGGGACATGACTCATCCCTTTCTCCATCATGTGCATTCTGTATATGCTCCCTGGACATTGGTCACGTAGTAGCTGTTTCAGTTATCTGAAAACCTGTCTCGGTATTACAGTATGGGTGTTCAAGTAACCCTCATTTTACAAAATGGTGGCTCCAAAGCGCAAGAGTAGTGACACTGGCATATTGTTATAATGGTTCTATTTCATTATTAGTTATTAATCTCTGCCTAACTTATAGATGAAACATCTGAGGGATGTGTGTATAGAAAAAGCCATGCCATAGTATATATAGGACTTGGTACTGTCTGGAGTTCAGACATCCACTGGGGTACTTGGAATGTGTCCCCTAGGACTACTTTAAATTATGAAGAATCATATTTAAATGGATAAACCCACCACTCACAGGGAACTTTTCTAATACTGTTGACCATTCTAGTGCTGCTTCTAATCCCATTCCTTCACCTGTCTTTCAGCAGTAAGTACTACCCTGAAATTTAAAAAATAATTTCTGTTCTTTCTTTTCTTTTCTTTCTTTTTTTTTTTTTTGAGACAGAGTTTTGCTGCATTGCTCAGGCTGGAGTGCAGTGGCACCATCTCGGCTCACTGCAACCTCTGCCTCCCATGTCCAAGTGATTCTCCTGCCTCAGCCTCCTAGGTAGCTGGGATTATAGGCATCTGCCACCATACCTGGCCAATTTTTGTATTTTTAGTAGAGACAGGGTTTTACCATGTTGGCCAGGCTGGTCTCAAACTCCTGACCTCAGGTAATCCGCCCGCCTCAAACTCCCAAAGTGCTGGGATTACAGGCAGGAGCCACCACACCCGGCCTTCTTTGTTTTTAACAATAGGGCTTTAGCACTTCTCTGTGTACCCTCTAAACATTATCTAATTTAGGATTGTCTTTTAAGTTCCCAAAAGTGGTATCACCCCTACTTGTAGTACTCCATGAGTTGGTTCTTTTCATTCAATATTATGCTTCTAGGATTTATCCATGCTGCTTGTAGCTATAATTTCATTTTCTCTGCTGTAGGGTGCTCCACTGTATGAATTTATAATTTATGTATTATCTATTGGTAGGTGGGTTCTTTGCAGTTTTGATTTTTATAAACAATGTTGTTTTTAATATTCTTGTACATGTCTCCTGTTGTATATTACAATAGTTTCTGATTACATGCCCTATATATTATAGGTACATACCCTATTATACCTATATAATACCCTATTATACCTATATTATTCCTATATAATAGGGTATGTACCTATAATGCTTTTATAATTTAAAAAGTTTGAAGGATATGTACAAATGTAATGTACACTTAAAAATAATTCTTTATTTGACTAAAATTAAACAAATGAATTTCTTTTGTTTGACACAATCTAGTTAGTCATAGGACATTCCAGAAGGCTGATCTTTTATTGTATTATTAGCAATTCCTGTAGCTTATCTCATTTCTTATCATAAGTAAAGGTAGTTCAGAATCTTTCACTCCATAGCTTTCACTGAAATATCTTTAAAAGGTCATATGTGAGATGCTGTAATCTTCCTTTTATTTTCATGTCTATATCCTGGTTTCTTGACTAGATGGTAAACTATGTGAAGGTATATAATGAGGATATATTGCCTCCGTTTATGGGGAAGGAAATTGAGACTCAGCGAAATTCAGTAATTTGCCCAAGTCACAAAACAGAGCTGGGAATCAGTCCAAAACCCATGGATGTCTTGCTAGGGGATGCTGTGGGTCACAGATGTTTGTCTCCTCCTCCCCCGACGTCTGCTGTCCCCTCTTGCTACTGGAGTTGGCACAGGAGAAAAGGAAGCCTCTGTATTTGGCAGGCTGCTTGTCTACTAATTGCTACCATTTCTTAAATGCCTGCTATGTGCCTCCCAGACACAGTGCTAAAAACTCTAGCTGAGGCTGAGTTAATCCTCATAACAGCAATATGACGCTGATGTTATCCTCCACATTTCTCAAGTTTAGGAGAATGAGTCCCAGAGTGAATAACATTCAAGGTAGCACAGGTAGAAGAGACAGCAGAGCTGGGTCTCTAATCCAGGTCTGTCTTACCTCCAAGCCTTTATTCTTTCTAAAAATATCATATTTTGTTCAGAAGGAGAAAATGCCAAATGGGCTACCAAGGTGGTGCTATTTCCCATCAGGCTCTGATTAAGTATCTGCACCGAGGTTGCTAGAAGGAGGCAGAGTGACATGAAAACGTTTAGAACGATTATGAAGATTTAATTTAGATGTGCCTCTGGGAGGATACCACCCAGGGCTCAAACCCAAACAGAAGCTTCTGGGTGATGTTTGACTTTTGATTCCTGAAGTCCTAGTCCCTGCTGGGATTTAATTAGGATGATAAGGAAGTTGATCTGCATCCACACAGGTAATTGCTGACCCTTCAGAGTGGGGTTGGGTTTAAGAGCGTGGACTCTGAAGTTGGGTGGACTTGAGTCCAATCCGGGCTCCTCCCCTTATGAGCTGTGTGATCTTGGATACGTTACTTAACCTCTCTGAGCCTCAGTTTTTCCATCTTTGGAGTGGCAGTAATTAATAGTGATATCTTTATAGTTTTTGTGGTGACTGATTTAATTCATGCAAACCTCATAAAATAATGCTACTGTCAACTATTGTTAGTATTGAGTGATAATAGTAAAGAGAGCATTAAATCAGGGTAAGCGTCAGGGTTTCGTCAAGAAATGGGAGGCATGGCCAGGTTATTGCACTGTGGGTGATTAAAACCGTACATTTGTGGTGCGTTGTGATCTTTGGACAAAGTTCACTAGATCAGTGGTCCCCAACCTTTCTGGCACCAGGGACCGGTTTTGTGGAAGACAACTTTTTCACAGATAAGATTGGGGGGCATGGTTTCTGGATGAAACTGCTCCACCTGAGATTATCAGGCATTAGCTTCTCATAAACAGCACACAACCTGGATCCCTTGTATGTGCAGTTCACAGTAAGGCTCGTGCTCCTATGAGAATCTAACGCTGCCGCTGATCTGACAGGCGAAGGAGCTCAGGTGGTGATGCATGTCCAGCTCCTGCTGTGTGACCTGGTTCCTAACGGGCCACAGACCCTGGCACCCATCCACTGCCTGTGGGCTGGGGACTTCTGCCCTAGATTCTCTCAGTAGCCCTGCAAGGCTAGGGGGGGCCTACCTGATGGCCCTCTACTATCAACGAAAAAGCCGGACCAGGCAGAGGATGGGGGCACAAGTGACTCACTCAGGGTCTCTCTTGCTTTTTATTTCCCTCCCTTTCTTCTTTCCTTCCTTTTTCCCTTCCTTCTTGGCTTTCTTTCTTTTCTGTCCTTCTTTCCTTTCTTTTCTTTTTTTTTCAATTGACAAATAATAATTATATCTGTTTAAGAGGTATAATGTGATAGTTATATATATATATACATATATATAATCATAAAAATATTACATCAAGCTAATTAACATATCTGTCACGTCACCTACTTACCATTTTTTTCCCCCACCTGCTCTTTCTGGGGACACAACCCAGGTGGATTATTTGAATCCTACTTTGGTTGAAGTTTTCTGTGTTTTTTTTTTTTTTTTTTTTAAAGTTTCCAGAGGGACTTAGAAAATAAAGACTTCCAAAAATCCCGTTGAAAAGAATATATCCTCTCCATTGCAAAGACCTAACATGACTGCTTCTTTCAGCATTTATTAAAATGGTGAATTGGAACTGCTTGAGTGTGTCTTCTTGTGGAAATCACGCATGGAGTGGCAGCTGTGTTGGCGTCAAGAAGATTTGCTTTTAAGCCCTCTGAATAGTTCTGGCTTCATGTATAAATACCTGTAGCAGAGACTGGTGTTTAAAATAAAGGGTCTTTCTCTAACTCGTGTAGAAACAAGGTATTCTATTGTTCTTTTCTCTTAAAATTACCCAGTTATGCTTAGAAGTGTTTTCTTTCCATGTTTCTAAGAAGTTGCCATAGTTATAGCTTGGGTTGTTTGTATCAAAAGCAAAACATTAACATGGTATGTTTTGAAGAGAAGTAACATAACTTCGACAATATAACTGGGTGAGGAAATTACCCGATCTTGGGCACAATCCAGTTAACATGCTGCTGCTGACAGCATGGCTGAGCTGGGTCAAGAGCTCAGGGATGTATGGATATGAACCACAAGCCTGAAGGTTTTGTGTTTCTTGGCAGAGAGAAGGACCTCGGCCCTGGAGGGGTGTTGAGGGTTTGAGGTCCGGCCCTGGCTCTGACAGTTGTCCTCAGTGTGACCTTAGGCAAGTCACTCTCACTCTTGGGTCTTTCATTGTCCCATCAGTAAATGAGGATGTTAGACTAAATGGTGTCGAAGATCTCTTTCACTTCTGAAATTCCACGATTCTGTGAGTTCTGTTTTTGCAGCCTTGCAGCCCATTTGAAAATCATACCCTTTGCATTTAAGCCCACCAGAGGGCGATGTGTCCCACGTGTTGGTCCTGCCCTGGTCGGAGAGACCTAATCACCATGCTAAGTGCCTTGGAAGGGGGAAGCCATGACTCAATCCCTGCTTCCAGGGAAGAGAGATGGAAGTGGACACTATGTAAGTTGCTTCTTGGGTGTACAGTTGACCAGGGCTCTTCATATACATTTTCTCTTTGATTTCATGTCAGTTCCCTGGGTCACATGCCAGCTTTGTATTTCACAGGGAACCAAGACTCAGGGAATTGAAAGGACTTGGCTTGTACTAGGTGTGTTTCTAGTGGTGGACTCAAGACCTTATCTCTCCATCTGTGACTTGTCCCTCTGGGCCTTCTCCAGTGGATCTCAAGAGATGGCCTCTGTTTCTAAGGGGCTTCTGCTGAACTAATAAGACAATTTACATGTGAGTTGATTAAGGCAAAATACAAAACTGCATTAGAGTCAGGGCTAGGAGCTGCACTGCATAGGTGGATAAACACTTCTTTCCAATGAAGCTCTTCTTTTGGGATTTGGACTAAATGATCTGTTAAATATGGCGTTCCATAGGAATTGTAATGGTCCTGGTTATACGTTGCAGACAGCGGAATTCACTCTGGCTCATTTAAGCAGCAAAGGAATTTTTGAAAGGGTATGTGGAAACTCTGAGAATCTCCAGGAGAGCCAGGGAGCGAGAATCTGAAATTATGTAGCCAGAAACCATGACTAATCCCAATCTGGGGGCTTTTCTGGAAAAAAACCCACTGCCACAGCTGCTTGGCACCTCAGATGTTTGAAATTGGGCACCACCATGGCAACTAATATTGACTGAGCATCTCCTATATGCTGGGCTTTGTGCTGGGCGTACATCTTATCTCATTTAATCCTATGGGATGGGTGTTGTTATCCCTAATTTACACATAAGGAATGCCTCCTTGGGGAGTTTGATGACTTGCTCAATGAAACCCAGTTCTCTCTGACTTCAAAGTCTGGGCTCCAACAGAACAAGAGAGCATGGACTTTGGTTGGAACTAGGAACAACCTCTAGTCCTCAAAGGGCAAATTCAAGGGACAAGGGGCTTTCTTTGTGTTTCTTACTCCTTTGTAACTCTTTTATTTGCTAGTAATTTGGAAGAAGAGGAGCACAAAGGAATGGTAAATTCTAATTTTCTACTTATATTATTATTCTGTGCCTCTGGTCCCTCAGAGCAGTAGAAATAGCCGCAAAGGAAGGGAGTCTTTCCCATCTGATGCCTTATGGGCACTTGGATCTGTCTCTTTTTGAATAAAAAGTTGTTGGACTTGGAAGAGACCATGACATAGATTTATTCAATCTTGTTAGTTTATGAACTGGGAAACTGATTAGAAAACCACTTGCTCAGTCATATACTGTAATAAGATAATGGCTTTCATGCATTCATCAAATGTTCAATGAGTTACCTACTACTTGCCAGGCAGTGGACACAGTGTCAGATAGACAACTTCTGTTGCCATGAAGCCTTATGTAAGCAGCGATCCTAGAGGTGGCTTCACTTGCAGTTCTCCAACCTTAAATTAATCTGAAACAAAAATACTTTTGGCTCTTGACTGGCCACATGTAGGAGAATAAAACTGGGTCCTTATCGCTCATCTTATAAAAAAAATCAGCTCAAGATGGATTAAGGACTTAAACCTAAGACCTGAAACTATAAAAATTCTAGAAGATAACATTGAAAAAACTCTTTTAGACATTGGCTTAGGCAAAGAGTTTGTGACTAAGATCTGAAAAACGAATGCAATAAAAACAAAGATAAATAGCTGGGACCTAATTAAACTACAGAGCTTTTGCACAGCAAAAGGAACAGTCAGCAGAGTAAACAAACAACCCACAGAATGTGAGAAAATCTTTACACTCTGTAATCTGACAAAGGACTAATATCCAGAATCTACAACGAACTCAAATGCATCAGTAAGAAAAAAACAATCCCATCACAAAGTGGGCTAAGGATGTGAATAGACAACTCTCAAGAGAGGATATACAAATGGCCAACAAACATATGAAAACATGCTCAATGTCACATCCATCCATGGATGGATCAGGGAAATGCAAATCAAAACCACAATGCGATACCCCTTACTCCTGCAAGAATGGCCATAATCAAAAAATCAAAAAAGATCAGATGTTAGCACGGATGCAGTGATCAGGGGACACTTCTACACTGTTGGTGGGAATGTAAACTAGTACAGTCACTACAGAAAACAGTGTGGAGATTCCTCAAGTAACTAAAAGCAGAACTACCATTTGATCCAGCAATCCCACTACTGGGTATCTACCCAGAGGAAAAGAAGTCATTATTAGGAAAAGATACTTGCACACACATGTTTATAGCAGCACAATTCACAATTGCAAAATCGTGGAACCAACCCAAATGCCCATCAATCAAAGAGTGGATAAAGAAACTGTGATATATATCTATATCTATATCTATATCTATATATAGATATCGCTCTATAGATCTATCTATATATCTATATATAGATGGCTATATATCTATCTATACCTATATATATAGGTGTATTTATCTATATATATATAGGTGTATATATGTAGGTATATACATGTATATATATATAGGTGTATATATATAGGTATATACACCTATATATATATAATGGAATACTGCTCAGCCATAAAAAGGAATGAATTAACAGCTTAACAAACTAACACAGAAGCAGAAAACCAAATGCCACATATTCTTACTTGTAAGTGGGAGCTAAACATTGGGTACACATGGATATAAAGATGGGAACAATAGCCACTGTGGACTATAAGAGGAAGGAGGAGAGAGAGGGGGAGCAAGAGTTCAGGAACTACCTCTCGGGTACCCAAAACCTCAGTGATGCAGCAATATACCCATGTAACAAACCTGCATATGAACCCCTGAAGCTAAAATTAAAGTTGAAGGCCGGGAACAGTGGCTCACACCTGTAATCCCAGCACTTTGGAACACCGAGGTGGGCAGATCACTTGAGGCCAGGATTTAGAGACCACAAATAAGTGAGAACACGAGATGTTTATCTTTCTGTGCCTGGCTTATTTCACTTAACATAATGACCTCCAATTCCATCCATGTTGTTGCAAATGACAGAATCTCATTCTTTTTAGATGGGTGAAGATGCATTGTGTATATGAACCACATTGTCTGTATCGGTTCACCTGTAGAGGGACACTTGGTTGCTTCCAAATCTTGGCTATTGTGAATGATGCAGCGACAAACATGGGCAGGCAGATACCACTTCGATGTACTGATTTCCTTTCTTTTGGGCATATACTCAGCGGTGAGATAGCTGGATCGTATGGCAGCTCTATTTTTAGTTTTTCTGAGGAACCTCTGAACTGTTCTCCATAGTGGTTGTACTAATTTACATTCCTACGAACAGCATGCAAGGGTTCCCTTTTCTCCACATTTTTGCCAGCATGTTATTGCCTGACCTTTGGGTCTAAGCCATTTTAACTGTGTACAGTTATCTTTCTTGGAGGTGGGTGGAGTAGGGGAATGTTACTCTTTGGTGACTAAACCATGTATTTTTGTCAGTGGTCACTCTTGCTTCCTAGTGGTCCAGTGGCTCCTATGTACATACTCGAATTCAGCTGACTTAGACCACAGAGCCTCCTGTGCCATGTAAAGAGGATGCCCCTCTACTGAGATAATGAGGCCGTGAAGAGTGAGGGGGGATGTCACATTAGAGATGTTCTGATTGGGCTGGGAGAGGAAAGAGAAAACCCTCTTAGGGTGAGGGTCAGAGGATGTGAAGAATCAGATGTGTGGGTCCCATTCTGACCTTGCTTGTCTGCACTAACGCCTGGAAGGGAAGACCTTCCTCAAGATGAAGGGAGAACCCAAGCAGAGGAGGCTTGTGCTGGGTCCCTGGAGGATGCTTCTGTGCTGGGTCACCCATGTCAATTAGGGAGAGGGTGGTGGTGCAGAGAAGAAGTATCATTTAAGAAGCACAGAGGCAGGGCTACAGAGCCAGATGTGGTGCTGCTCGTAGGGCGAGGAGCAGTCTTGGTCCTGGCTGCTCCCCCGCTGGAGTGAGAAGCATCTAGACAACACCTGCATCCCTCCTGGGGGCACTTTTCCTGGGGGAGGAGATTGTGGCACAGGCTTAGCATGGGTACCCTTGTCTTAGCATGGGGCCCAGTGGAGTATGTGACTGAGACTCAGCAGAGCCTGCAGGGCCCGCCAGAGCTGAGGTGGTGCTCAGTCACCCAGGGAGGACCACACAGGTCCATATCAGGCCCAGTATCTCTCAGTTAGGTGTGAGGACCCAGAGGCCAGAGCATGGATCAAAGGCCCTCTCTTTTAATATCATAGTGACACCACAGCAACGTCTTTAGTCACCCAGAACAGAGAAACAGCAAAGAACAGAGAAACCCCAAAGAACCTGAGATGAAAGAGACTGTTGTAAGTGGGAATCACTGAGATAACTGTTAATTGGCAAATTGAAGTTTCCCTCTCTGTTTTCTTTACTGCTGACTCCCCCAGACATTAGAACCATGCTTGGCACAGAGAAGGCATTCGATAAATGTTTGAATGAATGAACCACAGGGACAAAAACCCATTTCAGGAGGCCAGATTGGGGGGAAGAAAGGCAATGCAATCCCATTCCATCTGGTTTTAAAAAAATTGTTCTCCAGAGCTTTATCCAAACTCCTCCTTCTCCTGTTATGAAACAAATGTTCCCCCCTGGCTATTAATGAATACAAACAAATGTCTTGGGGGCAGTGACGGCAATTGTAGGGGAGAGGGGGAGGATGCAGGCTTTGTGTTTCTAGAAGCATCTAGATGCCAGCTCAGCTTCTAAAAAGACTTTCTCTGTGCTTTTCTTTATTTGCCATCGTTCTGATAATTCACAAGTGTTGATTTTGAATTCACCAAAGGGAAATCTATTCAAACTGCTTTTGACAGCTTCTGGCATCCACTGTTG
The DNA here is from genome assembly GCA_036589455.1 of Ateles fusciceps. Taxonomy (NCBI): domain Eukaryota; kingdom Metazoa; phylum Chordata; class Mammalia; order Primates; family Atelidae; genus Ateles; species Ateles fusciceps. The sequence goes on from JAZHEH010000952.1 coordinate 14,238,397, forward strand.
GGGATTGCTTTGTTTGTTTGTTTGTTCTTTTAAATATCAGGAGGTGGTATACTACAACGGAGGGTGAGCTCTGGAGTCAGACTGCCTGACGTCAAATCCCAGAGTGACGTTTGCCAGCGTCGTGACCTCTGGGAAACTAATCCTCTTTAAGCCTTAGTTTATTGACTGAGCTCTGCTTGTCTCTTGTACACGACTCCAATTTTTTTCATCCATTCTTGTTACTTTCTATGCTTCCATTTGCATATTTTCTATTGATTTGTTTTCTCCTATATCTAGTCTTCTGTTAATTTATCCATGGTTTTTAATTCAAATATATTTTTCAGTTCTGGAAAGTCTACTTGATTCTTTTTCATAAATTCTGGCTCTCTTGAAATCCCTTTCTTTCCCACTATTTTAACTTCGATTTTCTTGAACATATGAAAATAGTCATTTTAGAGTCTCTAGCTAATAAATCTGTGATTATCCGAATCATCTTTGAGTCTGTTTCTGTTGCCTATTTTTAATTGTCATCATGCCTGACACTTTTTGATCAGATGCCAGATATAGTGGATGAAAAATTGTAGAGGTTCTGCATAATGTTATCTTCCTCCAAAGATGGTTACGTTTTCTTCTGAAAGGCAAAGTACTGGCAGATCACCTTGAAACTGTCAAAAGCCAGATTTTAATCTTTGTTAGAGTTAGTCTATTTCAAGGTTTCTCTTACCTCTAGTGTACAACCTTTACTATTAGTGCATGGTCTTTTATTCTAATGGATGGTCTTTTGGGGGACTCAGTTGAAAATCTGGGGTATTTACCAAGGTCTTTCACTGTGGCAGGTCTTGAATTTCAACCTTAGTCTCCCAGCACTGTGGAGTTGCTGAAAGTTGTGTTTGTTTCTTTAGCTTTCAAGCTGCTTTTTCTGCTGGGTTTCTTGAAGTCTTGGCCTGTGATTAAATATTTTGGGAGCTGGCCACGTGTGGTTTGTATGCAGAATTTAGGAGTTTTTCTCTGTATTTTCCTGTCTCCCTCAGGTTCTCACCATTTCAGCAGCCCTGAATTCCAACTGAAACTGCTACTTTCTGTCTGGGCTCTAGTCTCCTACATGGTGATTTTGAAAATACTCTCATAAAATACACTAGGGAGAATGTAAAGTTTGTCTCAATTGCATTCTCTGTTTCAAAGACGGTAACTCCTTAATTCCTGTCTATGTTGGTTGTACACAAATGCTTTGAAATAATACATATTATTGTATCTACTTTAGCTTTAATAGTTACTTCCAGGGTGAGAGTAATCTATCATAAACTATTCTATCATGGCTGGAACTGAAAGTCATAGCCTTCTTATTTTTATTTTTTTTTTTGGGATGGAGTCTCGCTCCGTCTCTCAGGCTAGAGTGCAGTGGCACGATCTTGGCTTACTGTAACCTCCATCTCCCGGGTTCAAGCAACTTTCCTGCCTCAGCCTCTTGAGTAGCTTAGACTACAGACATACACCACCTCACCTGGCTAATTTCTGTATTTCTAGTAGAGACAGGGTTTCACCATGTTGGCTAGGCTGGTCTCGAACTCCTGACCTCAAGTGATCCTCTTACCTTGGCCTCCCAAAGTGCTGGGATTATTAGGAGTGAGCCACTGCACCCAGCCCATTGCCTTCATTTTTGAAGAATATTTTCACTGGGTATGGTATAGAATTCTAGATTGGTGGTGGTGGCGGTGGTGGTGGTGGTGGGGTGTGTGTGTGAGTGTGAGCGTGTGTGTGTGTATTGTCCTGGTGTTATTCTACTGTTTTCTGCCTTACACAGATTCTATTGAAAAGTCAATTGTCAGCTTTATTATTGGTCCCCTGTCTTTTTCCTTTGATTAGCTTTCAAGATTTTCATTTTGATTTTGATCTTTAGCATTTTGACTTTTAAGAAATTTTTGAAATTAACTGAGATTATTAAATCTGTATGTTGATAAATATCACCAGTTTTGTAAAATTCTCAGCCATTATCTCTTAATGTCTCTTGAAATATTCCTGATGTATTTTTGTCTCTCTCTCTTCTCTCTGACTCTGATTATGCATATTTTATACATGTTGACTGAATCTAACATACATCTTTATCTTACATTTTATTCCATTTTTCTTTTGTTCTTTTTTATATTTTTGTTGCTTTAGTTCACATGTTTTCTATGGCTGGTCTTCTATTTAACTACTCCTGTCTTTTCTGTGTCTAGTTTGCTCTTTACCTATTCTATATATTTTTAATATTAGAATATTTTTAGTTGTAGAAAGTCCATTTAATTCGCATCTGTAGATTCAGTTCTATGTTGAAATCCTCCATTTTGTTAATTGCTTTGTCTACCTCTTCCTTTGTTTTCTTAAACTATTGCTTATAACCATTTAAAAGTCCCTACCTGGTAGCACCAATATCTGCCTCTGTTGCTTTTTGTCTTGATTATTAGTCATATTTTGCTGCTATTTGAAAATCTTATGGCTGGGCATGGTTGGTCACGCCTGTCATCCCAGTACGTTGGGAGGCTGTGGAGGGAGGATCGCTTGAGCTCAGGAATTGAAGACCAGTGTGGGCAACATAGTGAGACCTCATGTCTACCAAAAATCAAAAAAATTAGCAGGACGTAGTGGCCTGTTAAGCCACATAGATGTGCCTGTGGTCCCATCTACTTGAGAGGCTGAAGTGAGAGCTTCACTTGAGCCCAGGAGATTGGGCCTACAGTGAGCTGTGATCGTGCCACTGCACTCCAGTCTGGGTGATAGAGACCTTGTCTTGAAAAAAAAAAAGAGAAAATCTTTATTTTAATTGTGCACCATAGAAGCATACCGTAGGGTTGCTCCCCCTTTGCTCTGTTAAGTGAAGGGCTGATCTATCTTTTCTTTCTTTCTTTCCTTCTTTCTTTCTTTCTTCCTCTTTCTTTCTTTTTCTTTCTTTCTCTCTCTCTTTCTTTCTTCTTTCTTTCTTTTTTTCTTAATTATACTTTAAATTCTGGGGTACACATGCAGAATGTGCAGGTTTGTTACATAGGTATAACATGTGCCATGGTGGTTTGCTGCAACCATCAACCCATCATCTACATTAGGTATTTCTCCTAATGCTGTCCCTCTCCTTGTCCCCCACTCCCTGACAGGCCCCGGTGTATGATGTTCCCCTCCCTATGTCCATGTGTTCTCATTGTTCAACTCCCACTTATGAGTGAGAACATGCAGCGTTTGTTTTTCTGTTCCTGTGTTAATTTGCTGAGAATTGTGGTTTCTAGCTTTATCCATATCCCTGCAAAGGACACGAACTCATCCTTTTTTATGGCTGCATAGTATTCCATGGTGTACATGTGCCACATTTTCTTTATCCAGTCTATCATTGATGGGCATTTGGGTTGGTTCCAAGTCTTTGCTATTGTAAACAGTGCTGCAATAAACATACGTGTGCATGTGTCTTTATAGTAGAATGATTTATAATCCTTTGGGAATATATCCAGTAATGGGATTGTTGGATCAAATGGTATTTCTTGTTCTAGATCCTTGAGGAATTCCCACATTGTCTTCCACAATGGGAAAGGCTGATATTTCAACCTCATCAGTGATTGAGTGGGGTTGGCACAGGGTTGCAATTTTAGTAAAACTCAATGAATCTGTGGTTTATTCTTGTTCTTAAGTCATGGCCCTTTTTTTTTTTGAAAGCCTGTTCACTCTCTATCTCTTTGTGCTGCAAGATTGTGGTACTTTCAGGTATGTTGTTCGTTCATTTGGGGCTTAGATTTTCGGCCTCACATTGTCCACAACTTCAAAACCCAGCAAGTGTTTTAATGCCCTGTGTTTGAGGCAGCTTCCTTCCTTCTAGTAGGACTCCCACACACTGTGTTGTTGTGAGAGCGTTTGCTCTGCCCTTTAGTGAGCTTTGCTCTCAAGTTTTCTGTACTGCCCCAGAAATTAGCACATTTTTTTTTCCCATAGGGAATTCTGGACAAATTAAGGGCTCTCTAAGTTTTCAATATACATATGTTTATGTGTGATATACATACTCTTGACATCAAGCTATCCATTGTGTTCTGCAACTTGCTTTCTTAATTTCACAATATAGTATACATATCTTTCCAGATCAATATATACAATTCTATTTTTAAAAATAATATTTGGTATTCTCTCACTTTTATTCTCTCCCTCCACACATGTAGCAATTTTTCCATTGATGAAACATAATTTTACATTTTTTAAACTGTTACAAACAGTACCACAGATAATGTGCATATATTTGTGAATTCTCAACTGTTTAGAGCTGCTAAAATTTTTAAATAATTTACTAAGCAATGGTCACTATACTAATGCTTTTACATGTGTGAAATTATTTAACCCTCACAACAAATCTGTAAGATAGCTGCTACCATTGTTCTCATTTCACAGATGAGAAAGCCAGGCTAAGATAGGCTAGATAACTTGTCCATTACCACACATTTGGTGGATGGCAGAGTCTGGATTTAAGTTTAGCTATGTCTGCCTCTAGAATCAAAGAGCTTAAACACTGTATCTGAGAGGAGTTTGAGAGGTTTCAGGTATGCACATTCTTAAAATTTCCTGTGTTTATTCCCAAACTGCCTTTTCAAAAGTTGTACATGGTCTTTCTATCTATAATTCTGCTCTTTATATAAAATAACAATTCTGGCTTTTGATAAAAGTTATATGGTTAAGCCTTAGTAAATGCTTTCCCAAGGGTACATGTATTTCTTTGTTTTGACATTCCTACCATTTTGACTCTGTAGTAGCCGTTAGTGCGGCTTATCAAATATTCCCAGCTCTTTGCTTTCTGGGTATATGGTAGATTTGAACTTCTACCATCTCTGAATTTAGGATGGTGATATTATTTTCCTTGCCCAAAGAAATGACCAGAGTGATATGTGTCAAACTCCTGGGGACTCACACTGAACGTGTAGAATGAGCCAGAAATAAACTGCGGTTGTGTTAAGCCATTGAAATTTTGATTCTTCTTGTTAATGCAGTGTAACCTAATTTATCCTGACAGATACAGCCTGATCTACAGTCCCAATCTGCTGCTTCGTAATCCTCTAGCACAGAAGCATTGCTCAATTCAGTTTCCTTAAGAATACCTTGTATCCGCCTTCCTCTAACTCCTTTCACTGCCACCCTTCTTTCTGTCTTTTAATATCCTATTTGCTATAGCAATAATGAAGTTATACTTCCTCCAGAAAGCCTCTTCAGACCACCCAAGTCTATAAGCAAAATGTGAAAAAAAAAAAAAGGTAAAATTTTTACCTACTGGGGCTTTGAATGAAGCAAGACTAAATTTAAATCTGTTTTCTGACGGATGGTTTCCTGGTGGTTTATTACAACAAAAATTTTTTTTCTCTTCTTCTAAGCCCACTAATCCAAATCATAATAGAATTTTATTTCTCACTCACCTGAAGTCCAATGGCAAGGGGCAGGGGCACTCTGTTCCATGCAGTGATTCAGGGAATCAGACTGAAAGAGTCTGTGTCATCTTCAACATGTGGCTTCCAGGGTTCTCCAGGGTATGACATAGAGAAGAAGGAGAGTAAAGGATTATACAGAGGTAGATTTTTTCTTTTTTTTTTTGCTACAGAGTCTTGCTCTGTCTCCCAGGCTGGAGTGTGGTGGTGCTATCTCAGGTCACTGCAACCTCTGCCTCTTGGGTTCAAGCAATTCTCCTGCCTCAGCCTCCCTAGTAGCTGGGATTACAGGTGTGCACCACCATGCCTAGCTAATTTTTGTATTTTTAGTAGAGATGGGGTTTCACCATATTGGCCAGTCTAGTCTCGAACTCCTGACCTCAAGTGATCTGCCTGCCTCAGCCTCCCAAAGTCCTGGGATTACAGGTATGAGTCATCATGTCTGGCCTATACAGAGTTCTTATGGGCCGGGTCTGGAAGCAGCACAAGTAACTTCTGTTGGGCAGGATTTATAGCCATACCTAACTGCCAGGAAGTCTGGGAAATGTAGTCTACGTGTATGAACAGTAAAAAGAGAACATGAGTTTGTTCAAAGCTTGCTAGTCATTGTTGTATAGAGTTTCTTCTCCCGCCATGTACAGAGACTAAATTCCATCTCATGATTTATTGTGAGAACTGAATGAGACACCATATGGAAAGCACTAATACAGTGCCTGACATATAGTAGGTGCTTGAAAATGTTCGTGTCTCTACCTTTTGAATTTGTGCCTTTAATTTGGGTCTTATATGCAAAACTGCCCCAGCTTATAATGTGACTTCATCATTGAGTTTTCCACTGAGCAAGATCGGATGATGGACATAGTGCAGGTGTTTGATACAAATCTGGTGGTTGATTGCATTTGCTGAGACTGGGAGAAGGTTGAGACCTGCAGCCTCCAAAAGTGCAAAAGCAACAGACGTTAGATAGCAAATACGAGGCCCAGCTCTGAGCAGAGGGAAGTGGTTTGTTCTGAGCAGAATAATTATGGTGGTACGTGATTTCCTTTTTGCACAATTGCTTGAAGAAGCAGGAGCAGTGGGCACTGCTGTGACACCAAGACCACAGCAGCTGAGGAGCAATGGGTGTGTGAGTGAGGCCAGGGAGTAGGTGGGGACAATTCTTCTATAAGAGGAAATGCTACCCTTTGTCTGATTTTACCTCCCTCCATACAGGAACCATTTTAACCATGGGTGGAGGGCTGGCAATTTGTGTGTTGGAGACTCCAGCTCTGCTTGGTGGGGAATTTGAGATGGACAGAAATAACTACCTGTGATATTGCTTGGATTTTCTTCCTTTGTTCTAAACAGGAAGTGGGGAGCTGCCAGGGTGATATTATTGATGATCAGACCCGTGTTGGTTTCGGGAATATGGCCTCCTGGTGCTCCCTTGTTTTTAGGAGATCTATAGTCAGAGGGATTCTCTCCTAGCTCTGCTTCTTGACTTTATGGCTCTTCACCGCACAGACTGTTAGTGTCTCCATTTAAGTGATGGGAAGAGTGCTATCTATTTCACAAGGCTTGTTGCAAGCAGCACATAAATAACATACAGCATTAAATGCACCCCATTCCTGTCTCCTGAACCAAACTTGTTTTTCTTCTAGGGTCATTTAGCTTTGAGAGTAGCACTACCATGCACTCAATTACTCAAGCCAGAAATCTGGGCATCATACTTGCACTTCCTTCTTTCAACTCCTACATTCTATCAATGGCCGAGGCCTGCTGTATATGGCTCCTTAATGTCTCTGGTCCTCAGTTACCTCTCCAACCCTCTGCCAACACTTTACTCCAGGCCACTGTTACCTTTTCCCTGGATGACAGCCGCAGCCTCCAGCAGGCCTTCCTAACTCCATCTCTCCCGACCAATTTCTTCTCCTGAGTGTAGCCAGAATAGCCTTCTCAAACCAGAAATCATATGAAGTTCTTCCCCTGCTTCAAGCATGTGCATGACTCCCTGTGACCCTCTAGAGAAGGTCTGGAATCATGAGCGTGGCCTACAGTTCCCCTTGTTCCCTGGCACCATCTACTGCTCTGGAGTCCTCTCTCTCTGTGTGCCCCTCATCTTCCCCTCTCACTCCCAGTGATCTTCTATCAGTTGTGCTCAAGCCCCTCTAGTTTCCCAAACATATTACCCTGTCTTGTACCTCCAGACCTTTGCCTGGGCTCTCTCCTTGCTTAAAACAGGCTCTTCTTTGCTAGGCTGACTCTTATTCAGCCTTGGAGTAGCAGCTTAGTTGTTCCTTCTTGTCTTGGGACAAACACTTCTTGGGACACCCCTTCACCCCCTTCATTGCCTGTAATCATCTGGGTCTTTGTCTATTTCCCACACTAGGGACCAGCTCCTTAAGGCTAGTACTATCCATAGATCTAGGGCACATAAGGTCTTTAGCTGATAATTGTTTGATTATATTGAAGTGATTTAACCACACAGAGTCCCTTTTCTGAAAGGCTTTCCAGCCAAGACAAGGTCAGTAACTATGACTATTAACTCCCCAAACACTAACATTATGCTAGGTACTTGTTCTCTCTCTGAATGAAACAGATTGGTCTAAAACAGTCTATTTTCACGTCACTGGAGGCTACCAGGTTGCACTGGGGTTGTAGCAGAGACAGAACCCTATTGTTAATAAATTCTTCTAAATCTTGTTCAAGGAAGGTCTAGTTCTATGTAAATGACTTCCATGGGTCCCCCAGGATCCAGAGGCTGAACAACGTTGTTCTTATCAGTCAGAAGGGAAGAAGAGGGGCATAGGAGTCAGCAGGGGAGTTTTTGGACGGGGATGCTGAGTTTGTGGACTGTCAACTTTCCTTTTTCTTCTCCTCTTCTGAGAAGGGTGTTTGACTTGTCCTTCTCCTTCCTAAAAAATTGCCAAAGTCAAACTCCTGTTCTCTCACCCTCTTCAACAAATTGAAGAGAGCCAATTATCTCACTTCTGAAGCCTTTTGTATCCCATGACCTGGGGAGAATCAGAGACCCTGAGGTTGGTGGTGGTGCTGGTTGTGGGAAAGGGTAGGTGAGAGCAGGTGGAAATGAGAAAGGAAGTGTGGGCAGATTGGGCTCCCAGGGGAACTGAAAGGGAGCCTCCCATGGGTACAGTGGGCCCATGAAGGTTTTTGGGGCTTAAACTTTCTTCCTGATTCCTCTAAGTGGACCACCAACTGGAAGAAGGGGCTTTTGCAGGCAGAGGCTATATGATGGACCACCCGTGGATGGGAGGGTTGAGAGAATAGGAAGAGGTCAAGCCTCAGCTGGATCTGCCATACCAGGGTACTGGGTAGAGGGCAATCCCCAGAGAGCACTTTGGAGAACCATAAGCTACTGCTACAAAAGGACCTGCATCTGAACACCAGGCCCTGGAGTGAAACAGACACTTCCTTCAAGAGGGAGACTAAGAAGCAGAGACATCCGCCAAGAAGGGAAGCCAACATCACCCCAGTAGACCCCCGTGGGTTTGCTCACATAAGGGAACAAGACTTAATAAGCAATGACGAGAATAGCCACATCCTCTGGCAACAGTCAGGTGAAGACAAGCACTGATTTCCTTCTCCTTCCTTCCCATTCCAACACCAGAGGAGGGTGGCCAGGGAAGAACAATGGGCCCATGGGCCAAGAGTGCACCACATCCAGTGGCCTCTGCCCTCAGCAACTGAAACCCAAGCACAACCTGGGCGGAAGGGTCAGGGAGAGGAAAACTTTCATGAGGTGGGAATTCAAAAATAGACTGGACTAAACTATCATAATAGAAATGAGACTGTTTTAATATTTAAGCGGATTGAGAAGTAGCAAAATTGGACTGAACCATATTTAAGGAAGCCCATTTACCCAGAAGCAAGAGAAGGCTGGACTGAGCGTGAATTTGCCAAGTATTTGAAAAAATAGTCATTTGTGGTTTATATACCAAGCTGAGCATCTCTGAATCCTTCTAACAGTCCTGCAAAATTGGTATTATTATCTTCATTTCTGGATGAAACTGAGAGTCATTTAAGTGACTTGATAAAGATTGCCTAGCTAAAAGGTGGAAAATTATATCACAGTGTGACAGCCACACAGATTTCAGAAAGCCAGAAGTAGGAGAAGGGAGGGTGGGGTTGCTCCTATCTTGGAGGGTAGTGGGTTTAAGGAAGGTCTCCTGAAGGGGTTAACAGCAGCCCAATTGGATTTTGAGTGATAAATAGAAATTTCCCACCAAGGGGGGTGGTAAGGACCCCCAGAGAGAGTGAAGGGAACATGTAAAGGCATGAAAATGACAATAAGCTGTGTTCATAGAACAACATACACTTTATACAGCTGGAATTTTAATAACTTGCTGAATGTTCCTCTCGACAGGCAAGTTTAATTTTAGATTTTATGTGGCAATATATGGGAGTGCTATCTTCCCTGAGCCTAGCCCACCTTGAGTGTTCAGTTAAAAACAATTGCCAGCCGGGCGCATGCGTGTAATCCCTGAATTTTGGGAAGTCGATGCTGGTGGATCACTTGAGGCCAGGAGTTTGACACTAGTCTGGGCAACAAGGTGAAATCCAGTCTCTACTAAAAATACAAAAATTAGCTGGGTGTGGTGGGAGCCACCTGTTGTCCCAGCTACCTGGGTAGCTGAAGCAGGAGGTTGGCTTGAAACCGGGAGGCAGAGGTTGCAGTGAGCCAAGATTGTGCCACTGCACTCCAGCACGGGTGACAGAGTGAGACCCGTCTCAGAAACAAACAAACAAAAAACAAAACAAAACAAAACAAAAATGCCAATTAAATTTCTGGAAAAGTGGAGTCTCAGCATTTGAATTGCATTCTTTGATGGCCAGTGAAGTTTAAAGTTTTATTATCTGCTGATTGGCTTTTTTGTTTTCTTCTTTTCTCTATATATCCTTTGCCCATTTTCCATTAGGGTTTTTTTCTTCTTGATCTGAAAGAATTCTTTAAATAGTAATTTTATTGATAATTTTCCTAGTTCTTGATTTTTTTTACTCCTCAGTTTTCATTTGTGGGAATTCAACATATTCATCTCTTCAAAATGTCTTTTACTTTATGACTCTACTGTCAGAGTTTTTAGGAGAGCTCCACCTTTATTTTATTATTATTATTATTATTATTTACCATTTAACAGTCTTCTTTGGGGATAGTTTTTAAATTTTTTTCATTAAAATATTTTTTATTTCAAGTAGTCTTTGTAGTATAAGTGGTTTTGGTTACATGCATGAATTGTATAGTAGTGAAGTCTGAGATTTTAGTGCACCTGTCACCCAAGTAATGTACAGTGTACCTAAAATGTAGTTTCTAATCCCTAATCCCCTCCTACCCCCCACTTCTGAGTCTCCAATGTCCATTATACTTTTCTGTATGCCTTTGTACACCCATAGATCTCTACCTTTGTATGTGCAATAGTTTATACATATTTTCTTCTAGTACATTTACTGTTTTACCTTTTATGACTACCTAATTTAATATTTCTCAGTTTTGATAGGTTTGTAAATTGGAAGTTAAGCTTAGCAGAATGAGAGCCATGGGGTGTGTGTGTGTGTGTGTGTGTGTGTGTGTGTATGTGTGTGTGTTTGAGCCACATTCATGAGCTCGAATGCATGCAGTTATGAATTGTCTGAAGTTTTTCTCTCCCCTTCCTCACTTACTACAAGTTCTCCTCTCAACACACTTCTGTCAGGCTATGGTTTTGTGAAATATTAAAGATGGCTGAAAATTCTTTGCTAATCTCTTATTGAAAGTTGAAGTCTGTTTCCCCCTCCCCTTAATTCTGGACTTACTTTGATTATAGAACATAGTAGAAACGGTCTTCATGACTTCTGAGGCTAACTCATAGGAATCCCTGTAGCTTCTGCCTAGGTGTTATGGAATGGTCCCTCTTAGGACACTGCCTCTTAGAACTGAGATGCCACAAGAATCCCAGGCCACATGGAGAGCCCATGTGTAAGCAATCTGGTTAATAGCCCAAGCTGAGTTCCCAGCCAACAGCTAGCATCAAATTCCAGCCGTTGAGTGAGCCCGGGTGGATAATCCAATCTGATCAATTTTAGTTGACTCTAACTACCCCAGTATACCACACCACACTGCATGGAGCAGAGGAACAATCTGTCATCCCACAGAATTGTGAGAGATAATAAATTGTTCTTTTAAAGCCATTTGCTGATTTGTTACACAATGACCACCACATTAAAGTTCGTCTGCCAATTATCTTCTTGTCAAATCTAGTGGTCACTTTTTTTTTTCTTTGAGACGGAGTTTCACTCTTGTTGCCCAGGCTGGAGTGCAATGGTGCGATCTCGGCTTACCGCAGCCTCTGCCTCCCAGGTTCAAGTGATTCTCCTGCCTCAGCCTCCCGAGTAGTTGGGATTACAGGTATCCACCACCACGCCTGGCTAATTTTTGTATTTGTAGTAGAGACAGGGTTTCTCCATGTTGGTCAGGCTGGTCTCAAACTCCTGAACTCAGGTGATCCACCCACCTCCACCTCCCAAAGTTCTGGGATTACAGGCATGAGCCACTGCACCTGGCCATCAAATCTAGTGGTCACTTCTTGGCTCTCACCTTGTATGGCCTCTCAGCAGCATCATGCTTTGAAACACTCTCTTTTCCTTGGCTTTTTGACTTCCCACGCTCCTGGATTTTCCCCTGCTTTATTGGCTGCAACTTTTCAGTTTTCTTTGCCTTCTCTTTTATTCAACCTCTAAGTCTTGGAATGCCACAGAGTAGTCAAGAGTCTCTTTCTCCATCTATATCTGTACAGTCTCTTAGGTCACCTCATTCAGTCCCATTGCTTTACAGATATCTTTGTTCTGATGGCTCCCAAGCATGTTGACTGGTGTTGACTTTTCCCTGGAACTGTAGACTCATAGAGCCCATTGTCTGCCTGATGCATCCACCTGGCTATTACATAGGCATCCCCCCAACGTACATAGTGAAAGCATAGCTCTGGATTCTCCCTATAGCCAAGACCATCCCTCTATCTATTGACCTCACCTTGGTAAGTGACAACAACAGCCACCCAAATACTAAAGTCCCCCAAATTAGGTGTTACCTTCATCTCTTCCCCCTCAGTCCCAACAATTAATCCAGTATTACATCATGTGGAATACATTCAAAAACATAGTTTAAAATAATCCATTTCTCTTGAATCTACATATAAAGACCATAGGCCCATTTTCTCTTGCCTTGCTTCATCCAAACAATCTCTCAACTGGTGTCCTTCTGTCCACTCTTGTGCTTCTCCAATCTATTCTCCAAACTGTGGATACATCGATCTCTGAAAATATAGCTCAGATTTTGTCACTGTCTTGCTTACGTTTAGTGGATTCTAATTGCCTTAAACTCAACTGTTTCTCCTTATCCAGAGCCCTCCATGATCTGGCGTCTGTCTTCTCTGACCTCATCTCCTACTGCATTCCCTCCCACACATTCTTCTTGGATCACCCCAGCTTTCTGTTGGTTCCTTGAACACTTCAGACTCATTCATACTTTAAAGCTGTTGTGCTACTTAATCTCTGGGCCTGGAATTGTCTCTCTTTTCAACATCTACAACTGGTTCCTTTCTGCCCACCCAATCACTCTTCATTCCATCACTGAATTTTTGTTCTCCATGTAGCACTTGGTTTGTTACCAGCTTCCTACACTAAAATATTATCTTCATGATACAAAAGACCTTGTCTGTCTTCCTCACAATGTCTCCAGCACTTCCAAAAAAATGTCTGGCATGCAACAGATACTAAACACATGTTCATTGAAATAATTCTTCTTTTTAATCCCCTAATCCTTTTTGTCCCCCTCTGACACAGGGGTAAATAAAATGCTATGATAAATGAGAAAACACAAGTGAGTCACCAGGAAAGAAGCACACTAGAGCAAAGTGATCTCCTAGAAGTGCCATTTTACCTAACAATATTTAGTGACTCATACAGTCCTCACAATAAAGCCTCGGGGAGTTTCACAGCCCAGCTCCACCTGCCGCTGTGGTCTCACCTGCTATTGCTGTTCTATGCCAATCTCTCTCCCCTATAAACTCGTCTTCTTCTCTAAATAGCCAACCCTTCTCCCTGTGTTTCTGTATTTTTCACACTGTTCCCGCAATCGAAATGTCTATTCTTTTTTTGTCTCAACATAGCCTTCAAAATTTACCTTATGCCCCACCTCAACAGGTTTGCTCATCTTTATTGAGCTCTTTTGCCAAGTGAGGACTTTTAGTCATGTGAGCTCAGGCAGGCCTCTCAGTGGCAGGCAGGGCAGGTACCACACCTTATGCTCATTTTACAGATGGTCTTGAACTTGGTCTCTAGACAGGTGAAGAAAGTCAAGGGAGGCTGCATTGGGGTGAGAGAGGCTCTTAGAATTTATCCCACATCTCTGCACCAGAGAAGGCCTTCTTTATTTTATTTTTTATATGGTAGAATCCCGTCTAACCAGGGTGAACTTTTAAAGGCAGCCCATGAAAACCCCTTTGGAAGACTTAGCTTTGAAGAGCAGACTCATGGGCAGCACAGCCAGTTTTATCTCTAGTGGGGCTGCTGTTTCTTTCTTTCTGATTTTTTTTTTTTTTTTAAAAGATGGTAGTCTGACAATGTTGCCCAGGCTGGCCTCAAACTCATGGCCTCAAGCAATCCACCTGCCTTGGCCTTCCAAAGAGCTGGGATTAAACGTGAGTCATTGCACCTGGCCTACTGTTTCTTACTGTTTCTTTAGTTGAGCCACTTTGTCCTCTGTTTATTGGGCATATTGTATAAACAACACATACCTACACCTTTAAATGACAGAATCAGCTTCAGCTCACATTATTAAAAAAAGTGTGGGGTGAAACCCTCCAAGGGTCCAGTAGTGTCACACCTGTTGCCCTGGTGGAACAATCAGCAGAATTCCATGAGTTCTGACTTGTTGAGTTAGTGTTGTCTCTCTTTTTTTTTAAATCAAGGAAGATGCCAGTTTTATTTAAACACAAAACGTGCACATAAGCTGTCTACTCATTTTCTTCACTGCGCAGCCTGGCATTGGGGTTGGTGACTCTGATGGCCAGCTGGGCAGCTCTTTCCACGATGGCTTTGCGGTTCTTGGAGGAAACATTGTGAGCAATCTCAGCACAGTAAGATTTGTTGCACATCAGCAGCACTTCCAGCTCCTTGACGTTGTGGACCAGGAACTTCCGGAAGCCACTGGGCAGCATGTGCTTTGTTTTCTTGTTGCTCCCATAACCAATGTTAGGCATCAAGATCTGGCCCTTGAACCTTCTACGAACCCTGTTGTCAATACCTCTGGGTTTCCGCCAGTTACGCTTAATTTTGACATATCGGTCTGACTGGTGCCGGGTGAACTTCTTGGTTCTCTTTTGACGATCTTGGGTTTCACAAGGGGTCTAAGGGCGGCCATGATGCCGAGGAGGAGACCGCCGCTACCTCCGTAGACAGCGCCGAGAAAAAGAAAAGGGCAGTGTTGTCTCTTTTGTGTGCCATGTTAGTTTGGGATCTTGCCCACTGAATGGTGCATTTTCAAAGCATCTCACATTCACTTAAACATCTCACATTCACTTTAACTTCAACATTTTAAAAGGCTGAAATCACAGCTCTATACCACATTGTCTTCTGTGCTTCAGCAAATCGCTGAATTTGCCTTATGCAATATTCATGTGCAGTATGTCTTAGAGAAAGTCTGAAGCTCACAGTGTAATTATTTGCTTTGAAGTTCTAGCAGCAGGGAATTCATCACCTTGTGCCACAAATACAAAAGATGGTGACACATCATTAGAAATATGGATCCCCAGGATTAAATAAAACTGTTCTGGCTAAAAAGAATGCTATCAAGATGCTTTAAAAAATCCTAACTTTTCGGAGCTTAAGGCTATTAAATCAGCAAGGTTCAGAGAAAGTTTCTTAATTGAGTAAACTTAAAGCAACTTCATTGTGTGTGAACTGAGTAACTAGGATTTCCAATCCCTTGTTAAAACACTCTAGTGAATTTCAGGAGAGGAGTTTTCCTGGGACAACAGATCAGCAGAAAGGACCTATAGGCTTGATGTCATTGTGCAAGGTTACTGTATTCAGTTTATTCATTCAGTCAATATTTATTGAGTGCTTATTTTTTGCTAGACAGTGTTTAGTATGCATTGGCTCTACTATTAACAATATAGGCAGGTCTTCCCTCTCAAGATTATTCCAGTGGGATGGGGCTGGAGAGATATACATAATAAAAAAAAATACCCAGCATGATTTTGGAGAGTGGTACATGCTGTGTATGGGCAAAGTAGCAGTTGGGAAGTGGTAGGGTCAGAGGTTGGGGATCAGGCTTGCTAGGGTTGGGAAAGGCCTCTTCAATAAGGGGGCATTTTGTTGTAGAACTCTAGAAGCTAGGTTCAAGTACCTGATGCACAGTAAGTCAAATACTGACACATCAGTGCTTAGGAGCAGAGAAAGCTTTATTTGATTTGGCCAAAGTGTGAGGATGAGAGAGGCAAACCTCTCAAATCTGTCTGGTCTTTGAACATAACTGGGGGCTTTTGTGAGTAACATAGGTATGTGGAAGTGAGATCCCCAATGATCAAAGCCGCTCGTATCCCTCTTCTGATGAAACTTCTGATGCCATCAAGGAGATCTTCATGACCTAAGCATCATTGTTCTTTGAAAGAAAACCAAGTTCATTAATCTTATGAGCAGCCTCCGGGTGTCAAGATATGAGGTTTATAAATTGCTAGTCACTACCCTCTACCGAAATGACTAAGTGCAAGCAAGCATGCATGGAGGAGGAAAAGAACAAAGATTCTTATAACATAGGCTTGGTTACAATTTGAGCTGAGACCAACTAAGAGGGCGGAGTGAGCTCTACAACATTCTGGAAGGACCATCATAAGCAGGAAGACACCAAGTGCAAAGAGCCTGAGAATTCCTGGGAGGAGGAGGGTAGGCACAGTGGCCAAAGGCAGCTGAGAGTCTGGCAGGCCACAGTCAGCAAATCCCCCACAGTGGGGATTTGATACTAATTGCAATGGGAAGCCACTGGAAGGTTTTAAGCAGGAAAATGGGATCATTCATAT
Source organism: Ateles fusciceps (assembly GCA_036589455.1). Taxonomy (NCBI): domain Eukaryota; kingdom Metazoa; phylum Chordata; class Mammalia; order Primates; family Atelidae; genus Ateles; species Ateles fusciceps. The sequence continues at coordinate 14,254,841 of JAZHEH010000952.1, forward strand.
ATAATCCTTTTCTGCTTGCTGGGTCAACTTATTCCCCCTGTAGAAGAATGAAATCAGAGATTCTAAATTACATCACAGAGAAAGAATTAAGGTAATACCTAGATCAAGCCTGATGCTAGAGATTCTGATTTATCAGGCTGTAGAAAATTGGTATGTTGGCTCCTTTCTGGGTGTTTCTGGTGTTTAGCCGTGGCTAAGTGCCACTGAATTAGATCTTCTTTTGCAATAGATGTTTACAAGTTGGACAATGAAGCCCACACATTAATTATGTACATTCCTGCTTAGATGGGAATGAAGCTTATAATTAAATAAATGCAACAGGATGATTAAATTAGGAAATTATGCCAGAAATGGGATGCAACTACTGTACTATTTCATTTTTGAGAACCTATTATATATCTTAGGCATTGGACCAATACTTTGTGTATCTGACCATATTTATACTTATAAAAGCATGTAGATATATTATCCCATTTGGACTACAGATAAATAGTCACAACCAGTCCTCTCTGATGTCCTATTTCTACAACAGTTCTTGTATGACTGGACCTCAAGATGAGAAGACAATTGTTGCAGAATAGGGCATCAGACAGGACTGGCTAGTTCCTTCCTCTTGGACACAGACAGTCCCATCATTTTCACATTGTATCTTGGATTTGAGATAAACTCATACATCCCCAGCAATAATCAATTAGAAAACAGCCTTTCTCATTTTTCAGATGGTCTGAATTTATATCAGTGTATGGTTTTAGAATTTTCAAGCCCTAGACCTTGTAGATTTCATCTCCTGTAAGGACTGAAATATTGCCCCTTTTAGAGTCTCGGTTTTGTTCCAGTTTACATGAAAAATTCCAGATCTATCCTGACAGACTGGGCTTTTTGCTCATTGTAGGGTACCTCCAAAGATGGAGATTTGTAGGCTTATACTCCAAAGTCCTTGTCACGGCCTATGAGGCCCCCTGTTCATCTCCCTACTCCTCTTCCACTGTTTCCCCCTCTTCACTTCCCTCCTGGTCCCACATCTAGCCGCACTGACCTCTGCTATTCCTGGAACATCTTAAGCGTCTTCCCCTGCAGAGCATTTGCACTTCTTTATATATATATATATATATATATATATATATATATATATATATATTGCATTTTAGGTTTTGGGGTACATGTGAAGAACATTCAAGAATGTTGCATAGCTACACACGTGGCAGTGTGATTTGCTGCCTTCCTCCCCATCACCTATATCTGGCATTTCTCCCCATGCTATCTCTCCCCTTGTTCCCTCTTCTTGGAATGCTCTTCCCCCTGATCTTTTCATAGCTGGCTCCTTCCCTTCATCAGGTCACCTTCTTAGAAATACCTTCCTTGACCACTGGATCCAATCCATGTCCCTCCCCCAGAATCCTTTATCACATTATCTTAACTTTTCCTTCATGGATGTAGCATTATCTGAAATTATTTTGATTTTTTCTCAATTGTTTGTTTTCATGAACAAGGACTTAAGCACTATGAGGGCTGGGATTTTTCCTCTCTTGTGTGCTGCTAATATCCCTAGTGCCTGGAACAGTGAGGGAGCTCAATAAGCATTTGCTGAATGAATGAATCCAACTTAATTGTTTTAGGACTCCCAATCTCCCCCAGGAGCATAATCATGTCCTGTACCAAATATTAGACAGAATGTCAAAATATAAAGCAAATCAAAGTGAAGTGTCTCAACTGAGGCACTGTTAGGGTGTGCCTTGTCTAGTGTGGGCAGTATTCCCTCCTGCTGCCCCTAGATGCCAAGAAAATATTCTGTGGCCACCCAGGGGATCCGTGAAACTCCATTTGAGAACCACTGCTCTAATCGCAAAGCTAGGAAGGCTAAGACTCAGACCGGGGCTGGGGCATGCCCAGGTTCAGTGAATCTGGGGTGCAAAGAAGACTGGAGCCCTGTTTTTCTCATTTCTATAGGTCAGGGATTTCTATAGAACTCTTCACTTCCTGACAGTGTTATCCACTTCATTCATTCCTCTACTCATAACATAACTATTTATTGAATACATTGTAGGTACTAGGCTTCAAAAAGGGGTTGAACTATGTAAGCTTTAACCCAAAGATTTGCCTTTAGGCAACAGCCCTTAATGTCTCAGGGTCTCTAGCCTTGACCTTCTCATGTTTTTGTCCAAACATATCAGAACAAAACTTGCAGAAAGTTGGTTCTGCCTCAGTAGCTCCCCCGCTTCTTGTTCACCTGTAACAGAACATGCACATTCCACAAATGTGCGGTGAGTTTCTGCTACACGACAAAGGTGGAAACACTGAGAGGAAGCAAACATAGCCCCTGCCTCAGGTAGCCCACAGTCCAGTGGAAGAGGCCAGGGTGCATGACAGTGGCAGAGTGGATAAGTGGGTGAGCTAAGGCCTGCCAGCGAGCAAAGAGGGAGAGGCTAACCCAGCTGGCATGTCTAGTCAGAGAAGACTTCTTGGAAGAAGGAGCATTTCATCTGAGTCCTAAACAATGAACAGGAGTGAACCAGAGAAGGTTGAGGGAGGAGAGGGGACTGAAGGTGGAAAGGAGCTGTCCAGATGTTTGGAACATTTCATGTAAAGGCATTGAGTTGTCTAACAGCATTTGAGAGAGCTTCAAGTGGCTGAGAATGCCAGATGTTCTGGGAACCAAGTACAAAGGGCTCTGTGGGAAGAGGAGATCCTGGTTTTATTGTATCAGAATTGATATGGTTGAAGACAAAGATTCCTAGATCAAGTTTCCAAGTCAGTTTTGCTCCTCTACTTGATCGACATCATGCCATATCATTCTTTGAACCCCCAAAGCAAGAGCAAAAGTTATAGGACTAGTAAATGTGCTCCTTCTCTAAATGTGAGGCCACTGGTATGTGGGATTGGTCCCCTGAGAGGTAGAGCAAAAGGATTCTTAGTTTCTTTGGGTGAGTGTGCATACATTGGGAGTAGTGAATGTGCGGATATGTACATGTGTGTGCATGAATGGGGGTGGACTCTGTGTGTGTGTGTGCCTGGGATAGATTGTGTGAATGTGTGTAGATCATGGGGATTGAATATGTGTGTTTGCATGGGAGGGTGAATGTATATGTGTGTGTATGTGTGTGAATGTGTGTGCATGCATGGGGTTGAATATGTGTGTACGTGCATGGAGGTAGGGGGGTGTTGTGTGTGTGTACATGCATGGGGGCACTGAATGTGTATGTGAACATGTGTGCCTGCATGGAGGATGCTATAGACTGAATGTCTGTGTCCTTGCCAGATTCACAAGTTGAAATCTTAACCCCCAGTAGGATGGTATTAGGAGGAGGAAATTAGGTCATGGAGTGTAGCCCTCATGACTGACATTACTGTCCTTATAAAAGAGACCCCAGAGATCTACCTTGTCTCTTTACCATGTAAGGTCACAGCACAAAGATGGTCATCTATCCACCAGGAAGGTAGTGGGCTCTTGCTAGAAACCGAATCTGCCAGAACCTTGATCTTGGACTTCCCTGCCTCCAGATCTGTGAAAAATAAATTTCTGTTGTTTATAAGCCACCCAACCAATGGTGTTCTCTGATAGCATCCCAAATGGACTGAGACTTCTTACTCGTCCATAAGCTCACAGAGAGCAGAGATCATGTCTGTCTTGTCCAGTGCTGGGTCCCAAGTACCTAATATAGTGACTGGCATACAATATGCACCCAGAAAATTATTTGAATAAATGAGAAGATGCCTCAAATTTGGTTTCTTTGTGGAATTAAGACACGTGGCATGTCATCGATCCACAGTAATGAAAGTGCTTCTGGAGAAGATAATAGATGTACAAGGTGATCCATGGAGTTCTGATGACTTCCTTTCCCACCAGCGTTTCAGAAAGAGCACTGATACTGATACTGGGTCAGACAGATCTGGCTTCAAAGTCTGTTTCTTACACTTTCTCTCTGGGTAAATTTGGGCAAGTCATTCCCCTTCTCCAAGCTTTGGGTTCCATCTATAATTTGCTACAGCAGCACAAACAGCCTAACCCAAGGGGTGACGATGCATGTGTGTTCATGAAGGGCGAGTGTGTTTGTGAATGTGTGTTTAGAGTGATTGTGTGTACATGGAGGTGAATGTGTGTATGTATGTGTGTGCATAGGTGAGTGTCTGTGTTTGTGTGCATGGGGATATGTGTGAATGTGTATGTGTCTGTGTATGGAGGTAAATGTGAAATGTATGTGGGTGTGTGCATGAAGGGTGAATGTGCATGTCTATGTGTGCAGAGGGGTGAATGTGTGAATTTAGAGTGAATGTGTGTTTAGAGTGATTGTGTGTACATAAGGTAAATGTACATATGTCTGTGTGTGCATAGGTGTTATATGTATATGTCTATGAGTGCATGGGGGGGTGAATGTGCATGTGTGTGGTGTGCAATTGGAATGAGACAAGAGGAAGGCTGGAAGCCAGCACAATAAAACAATGAATACCACTTTGGAGGTCCCACTTTGTTCCAGGAGCCAGAGGGTTAATAGTGATTTCACAAAACTAGCATCTTTGGCTAGGGAAGCACCTGGCAGCTTATCTCACTCTCTCTAGAATTCTTGTTTCGTCCTTGTAGTAAAATTTAAATTAACTTGCTTTGATGGCCTTGAGTCCACTTGGCAGGCTACTTAAGATAGAAATGTGCTCACATTAGCAGAAAAGAAAAAAAAACACAGGCTTGCCCACAAAAGCTAACTCAAATAATTTGTGAGCTGATACCTCCTGAGAGAACTTTGACTTCCCGTCCTGAATACATGCACAAATGCAGAAGGGCATGAAAACATTAGTGTTCAGCCCACGGAAATAGAATTCTGTGATAAAGATAATAATAATAGATAACATTCACAGAGAGCTTAGAGTGAGCTAAGCTGTTTACGTGTGGGGCTTCATTTAATGTGCACAGTAATTGAATGAGGAGGCATAATTATCCTCATTCTCATTTTACTAATGAAGAAGCTGAGGCTCTGAGAGGTTGCCTATGGTCCTGCAGCTGGTGGAACTTATGAGATCATCAGTTCCTTGCCCAGAGTTACTCAGTAGGTAAGGAGAGGGGTGAAGAGCAGAACCCCAGTAGTTTGACTCCAGTCCTCGACCTCCCAAGGTATATCCACTATCGAACTTTCTCTAAGGTTTATAATCACTGTGGGGCTCCATATGGAAAGACACTCACTGCTTGTTTTTTTAATGGACCAGGGTGAATAGTTTTCTTTAGAGAAAAATTCTCAAGGATCTGCATTTTTTCTGAGACTTTGGATGTGGAAAGGTCTGTGAAATCAAGTACTTAGAATGGTTCTGTGTTGGAGCTGGTAGATTCTGGCATTCCCAGGAAATCCAAGTTGCATGAGTTCCAGCTCCCACTTCAAGAGAAAGACCAGTTGGTCTTCACTGGTGACGTCATTCACCAACTCCGACTTTGGCTTGGGGCTCATTGTACCTGGACCTTGTTGGGAGGCTGAGCTGTTGGATCCTAGCTATCAGAATGTAGCCATTCTTGAGTTTCTGGCCCATTCCATCTTCTGATTTATGGAACACCCACTATGTGCCACTGCTGAGCTAGACACAAAAAGAATATGACACGTTCCCTGCCCTCATGGGACTCACAGTATAGTGGGAGTGACAGATGCAGACACTAAAAATTTGAGTACAATATGGATACATAAAATGATAGGGAGGTACTTGTATAAGCTCAGAGCAGGCCTCCAACCTGGTGGTGGCAGGGGACGGGAAGGAGGATGTCAGGAAATGCTATAAATGACATCTCATCTGACACCTAAATTAAGAGGAGTTGGCTAAGTGAAGACGGGGTGTGTGTGTGTGTGTGTGTATGTGTGTGTGTGTGTGTGTGTGTGTGTGTGTGTGTGTGTGTGTGTGTGTGTGTATTCGAACATTAAAAACGGGGAGCAATGTGAAAATCAGAGCTAAGTCACTCAGATGGACTGCAATACAGTTTGCAAAGGGAAAGGGGTGGGAGGTGAGATAGAGGTGCACATCAGCTGGATCATGCAGGGCCATGCCTGAGAGGAGATGGAATTTATCTTAAGGGCAGTGGAGAGTGACACTGGAATATTTCTCTTTCAAACCAATCACTGACTGCCATGTGAGGGCTTCCTTGGAGAGGTCAGACTACAGGCTGGCAGTCTGTCTAGGAAGCCATTGCAGTGGTAGAATCTCAACTAGTATGGAGGAAATGAGACTGCAGTTGAAATGGATGGAACGGAGAAATGATAAGGAAGGGTTCCATCCATGTCCTGAAGAAATCTGCGGATTCCAGTGTGAGCCTCTTGATGACAATGTCAAGGTTGTCTTCTTTTCAAAAATGGATGTGCGATTTACATACAGTAAAATGCATAGATTTTAAGTGTACAGTTTGATGAGTTTTGATAAATATTGATGCAACCCTTATCACTATTGAGATATAGACTATTTTCTTCATTCCAGAAAGTTCCCTAGTATGCCTTCCCTGTCAGCCCCTGTCTATTCTCTGCTCAGAGGATAACACCATTCTGACTTCTATTATTCTGTTTCTTATCACTGTAGACTAGTTTATTCTGCAACTTCATATGAATAATACATATGCATTCTTTTGTGTCTTGCTTTTTCATTTAACATGACATTTTTGAGATTCATGCATGTGGTTACATGGTGAGTAGTAACCTACTGTATAAAATCCTGCAGTGTGTTTATCCATACTCTTGTTGATGGACATTTGGGTTAGTTCCAGGTTTTGGCTATTATGAATAAATCTTCTCTAAATATCTTTTTCGGGGAATATGTATTTTAATTTATCTTGAGTAATACCTAGGAGTGAAACTGTTTGGTCATGGGTGGATATACAAGGGAACTGTACAAGAAGCTGCCATCAGTTCTCCCTGTGTGGCTGTACCATTTTACATTCCCTCCAGCAATGTGCGAAAGTTTCAAATGCTGTGTCTTGGACATTTGCTGTTGTCAGTGTTTTTAATATTAGCCATTCTAGTGGGTGTGCTGTGGTTTCTCATTGTGGTTTTATTTGTGTTATCCTAATGACTAATGATCTTAAGCACTTTTAATATGCCATTTATATATCATCCTTGGTGATGTATTATGTTCATGTGTTTTTTTGACTCCTGTCTGTTTTTGCTTTGGATTGTATGACTTTTTTTTTTCTTTTTTTTTTTGAGACTGAGTCTCACTCTGTTACCCAGGCTGGAGTACAGTGGTGTGATCTTGGCTCACTGCAACCTCTGCCTCCAGGATCAAGTGATTCTCGTGCCTCAGCCTCCCGAGTAGCTGGGTCTACAGGTGTGAGCCACCACGCCTGGCTAATTTATATATTTTTTAATAGAGAAGGGATTTCACCAGAGTTTGAGGCAAGGTTGGTCTTGCACTTTTGACCTCAGGTGATCCACCTGTCTTGGCCTCCCAAAGTGCTGAGATTACAGGTGTGAGGCACTGCATCCAGCCAAGGATTGTATGACTTTTAAAGATTGAGCTATAGACATTCTTTATGCATTCTGATGTCTAATTTATTATTTTTTCTTTTATGGTTAGTGTTTCCTGTGTCCTATTTAAAGGATCTCTGTCTATCTCAAGGTTAAGAGATATACTTCTTTGCTTTTAGCTTTTGTTTTTAGGTCTGTAATCCATTTCAAATAATTTTTTGATTTATGATGTGAGTTAATCTTTTTCAAATACATATCTAGTTTTTTCTGCATGAATTACAGAAAAGATGTTCTCCTTTGAATTATTTGGCCCTTTATCAAAAATCAACAGAAGGTATAAATTTAGGAGTATTCTTGGACTCTTTATTTTATTCCACTGAAATATTTATCTATCCTTGTGTCGATACCAAACTATCTTGATTACTATAGCTTTACCATAAGTCTTGAAGGCAGGCAGAGTAAATCTTACAGCTACATTTTTCTTTCACAAGATTGTGTTGGCTATTTTAAATCCTCTGCAATTCCTTATGCAGTTTAGAGCCAACCTATCAATTTCTCTTAAAAGAAAAGTCTACTGGGATTTTGATTTAGATGGTAATGAATTATTTATTAATTGATAATAGGGAGAAATGACATCTTAGCAATATTGAGTTTAGCAATCCAAAAAGTGGTAAAAGTCTGCACTTTTTCAGGTCTTTTTTAAGTTCTCCAAACATTGTTCAGTAATTTTCAGTGTAGAGCAGAGGTGGGCAAGCAATTTTTTGGTAAAGGTCTAGATAGTAAGTATTTAAGCTTTGTGGCTAAGAGGCAGAATAAAAGATGTTAGACTCTCATATAATAAGACAGAAAACAAATTTTCACAATTTTATTTTTATGAAATAAAAATTATTGACTGTATTTTTTGGTATCTTTCTGTTATACCCTTTCGTTCTCTCCATTTTCACCAAAGCCTTTACCAATTTCTAAAATTAAGGTTTACTCTCATTCCAAAACATTATATCCCTATGCTCTCAATCTAACTCATTATTTAACTATCACACAATTAGAGTTATTGAGTTAGATGAAAATTAAAATGCTTAACGTTGCCAAAATAAAAAATTCATGTGTACTCAAAATTCACCGTAAGAGAAACGCTATTAAGGAGGAAAAATTGTAGCTATATTCTGGTTTTAAGGACATTTTTGTAGTGGGGTTTAAGCTACAGTATTTTAAATATATTTCATAGCTTTAATATGTCTCAGGAATATAATTAACATTTTTTATAGAATGGTTTTATTTATATGCTTCAATTTTGACTTCAAATTTAAAGTCTTACATCTTTAAAAGACTCACTATAATTAAAAATTGTAAAGCAATTTAATGTAAACAGTTCAAGATGTATAGAATCTGAATTTCTCCCTTTCGGTAGGCTATTTCTCAATTAAGTATTCCTTCATTCAGCATATTTTCATTATATGCCTACTATTAGGTTGGTGCAAAACTAATTGCAGTTTTTGCCATTACTTAAAAAATGGCAAAACCGTAATTACTTTTATACCAACCTTATATATGCAAGGCACTGGGCTAGGTGCTGGGAGTCAGCAGTGAGAAGGAAGATGTGGTTACTACCTTAAAAACACGTTAAAAGAAATAAAAAAAGTAATGCAAGGTGCTATGAAGGAAACAAAAGTGATGCAGAGTTCTATGTAGAGTGATCTGGGAAAGTCACACTCAGGAGGTCATCAATGAATTGACTGACTTTGAATAACTATTGGTGAAAGCATGGCTGAGGACAGTCTCAACAAACCATCTGAGACAACAGCAGACTCATTTCAGATTGCTTATGGCAATACGGGATCTAGTTTCCTTTCATTTCCTTTCATTCAGTTTTAGAAGAGTTTCGATATGTGGCTGCTGAGCTGGAACTAATATGTATTGCTGCTGTTGAGCTGTGCCAACTGCTGAATTTTTAGTTCATTTGTCCCCTGAAAGAGCCGCTGCTGGAAATTGCGCTCAAGGCCTGGTACAGTAGCTTCTGAAGAGTCCACTGGTACCTAAATACCAAGATGGTCAAACTGTAAGGATCCAGAGTATCTCGTTCCATGGCATCCAGATTCTGAATCTCAGGATCTGAAAAGTCTTCAACTAGTGGCTTCTTAGCCACTAAAGTTAGGAAGAGACTCCAATCTATCTGGGGGATCATTCTGGAACCCAGATGCTCAACTACTTCAGTTGGAGAGACATGATGACTTCTAGGAGTACAGTGAAAATCTTTGTAATTAACATCATTCCATTTCTTTGGAAAGGGTTGAGTTTCCCCCCCCACCCCTTGGTAGGCTTGATCCTTGTTTTAAGGGCCTGTGGGGGATGACACTAATGTAGTAGTACAGCCTACTCCTAATCATGGCCTTTGTAGAGTCTCAATGAATGTCTGTGGTTACAGTGATCTGTTTCTACTCTGGCTCGTCATAATTCCATCTTATCCTAATAGTGTGAGATCTCTGTAATCTCCATTCGGCTCTTGGGCCCCTGTAGTTGTTTTCTGTGATACATCTGCACTTGCATAGTTTAATATTCAACCAAAGGGACCTACATGAAGATTTCTGCAGCTTCTCTGCATAGCATCCTTCTTTTCTGTATCCTCTGCCACAAATTCTAGGTATTGCAATAGCCCCAAAACCTATTATATATTTCCCCAGCCTTGTAAGATTGCTGCTCTCTCTTTGAGCTCAGCTTTCCTGGGCCACTGGCAATTTTACAGGTAGAAAACTGAGGTAAACATGGAGCACATCTCACATATTTTCCTTCTCTCAAAGACTGTAGCCCTATGTTATCTGTTGTCCAGTGTCCAGTTTTATAGCTGTTAAAATAAGCAGACAAGTCCTGTAGCCATTTTTCTCTGTCTTGGCTAGAACTGGGAGTTCCAATGTCTTCTTCATCTTTGTTTTCTCAGAACTTAGAGTAGTTCCTAGAACTAGGTGCTTGGGTTAGTTGAATGAATGCAGAATAATTTTGTTATGTTGACCTGGATAAGGGTACATGGCAAAGCAAAATGGAGTAGACCCCGGGTCTCTGGTCTGTTGGTGTGGGCTGTTTTTTGCTGTATCACACAAAGCTTCATTTTCTTCTCTGTGGTTCTGAATTGGGGCTCACAGTTCACTCAACATGTGTCTTTGTGGATAAAAGGCTTAAGTTCCCCCATGAATGACTCTTTTCCCCTCCTTTATAAAATTGACACCCACGCTTATGATGAAACCACATTTAACCTTTTGGGATTCACTTTAGGGGACTGTGGGGGAAGCACATAAAAATGTCTGGAATTTTTCAGTACTATCTTCTTAGCTTCCTTCGTTGTTTAACAAAGACACAGAGCACAGCTTAGATCACTTGTCTGATAAAATGCGGAGCTACTTTCCTCGTTTCTAGAATAATTCTATTGATTAGCCAGTCCTCTTGGGGCAACTGTTTATTGGCTTACATTCTTTCAAGTTGATGCTGAAATATTAATTTCTATTTAAGTCACTTTCTTAAGTGGCTTAAATATAAATTAGGTGGCTGCAAGGGGAAGTAGGGTACAGCTTAAGTGACTGCAGGGGGAAGTGGGGTGCAGCCTAAGAGGCTGCAGAGGGGAAGTGGGGGTTAGAAGCTTGTGTCAAGGTCAGAAATGTGAACCATGGAAGGAAGAAGGCTTTTGAAAGCTAAGTTCTATTGTATATGAGATGTGCAGCACTGGGTAATTTTCTCAAGCTCTCTGAACCTCAGTTTCTTTATGTGTAGAATGGGAATAATACTCATCTTCTACCTATGTTGTATTAGTCTCTTCTCACACTGCTATAAGGAACTCTCTGAGACTGGGTAATTTATAAAGAAAAGAGGTTTACTTGGCTCATGGTTCCACAAACTGTACAGGGAGCATGGCTGGGGAAGCCTCAGGAAACTTACAATCATGGTAGAAGGCAATGGGGAGGCTGACACATCTTCACGTGGTGGAGCAGGAGAAGATCAAGAGTGAAGGGGGAGGTGCTACACACTTTCAAACAACATCTTGTGAGAACTCACTGTCATGAGAACAGTGAGAGAGAAATCCACTCCTATGATTCAATCATTCCCACTAGGTTCCCCCCTCCCTAACATTAGGAATTGCAATTTGACATGAGATTTGGGTGGGGACACAGACCCAAACCATATTAATAGTTAAATGAGTTAACAAGGGTACAGCACCTAGTGTTGTACTTGCCTCAAGGGAGGTTCTTAATAATGGTGAATATTCCTTTCTTTTCTTTTCTTTCTCTTCTCTTTTTCTCCTCTTCTCTTCCCTCCCCCCTCCCCCTCCCTCCCTCCCTCCCTCCCTCCCTTCCTTCCTTCCTTCCTTCCTTTCTCATTTTCTCAGTTTCTCTTTCTTTCTTTCTTTCAGGATATGACAGGGGAAGAGAGGAACAGTATGTTTTATTATAGCAGTTAAGAGCATGGTTTTTGCAATCAGCCAGACCTTGATTTAAATCTTGGCTCCACAGCTCATTACCTTTGGGACTTTGGAAGTGTCAAAGTAGATCTTCAACCCTCAGTCTATTTAGCTGTAAAATGGAGGTAATGATTTCTGATTGATAAAATTATTGTGGGACTTGAATAAAAACTGAGTAAATGAGGAGTGGCCACCTAACCCTGTTCTACAGCAGGTGCTCAGCGGTTCTCTCTCCCAGTTTAGCTATGGGTCATTCCCAGGTGTCACCCTAGGATCAGCTACTTGGTTGGTCTAGGTCCTGCCATTCCGAGTCCCTCTCCTTTTTTCTCATTGGGGAAAGTTGGTCTGAGGTGAAGATGTGAGTGGAATCTGGATTTATATTTCTTCAAAACCTAAATAATTGAAATGCATTTTGCAGATTTGGGTTGGAGCTTCACCCTCCATATTCCCCAACATGCTCCCACTTCCCATGTAAAGCATGTTTTTGCTGTGGGTGATGTCCTTGGAAATAGGTAGGATTGAATAAAAGCTGGAAATTGGAAGACAAATGCATAGGGAGGGGATCCAGATATGAAACTGTGTTGAATAGTTTGTCCCACAAACATTTATTGGGGTTCACCTGATACCAGTTCCCAAGAGTGAATAAGACACCATCAAATGGGTGAAAGACAGATGACCAGACAACAAGCCCCAGGCGGGGAATGGGGAGGGTACCTGTGAGAGCCCCGGCATGGACATTCAGGGTCGGCTCCACAGGTGAAGGGACAGCTGGGCAGAGTCTTGACAAGTGAGTTGCAGTTCACCACAGGGTAAAGGAGAGCAGACATTCTACCCAGAGTGCTTTAATCAGGGGTGCTGGGGGCCAATGTGTACCAATTTGTAAGAAGGGAATATTGAATTACAAGGAGTTTTGTGAGCTGGTCATTAAACACAGCCATAATAAAATTAAACTGCATAAGCCTACATTTACATAAATTATATTACAGCCAAGTAATGAATACTTCAAACTTATCACTTCTCAATTATCACCACATTATATGATTATCTATCCTCTTGAGGTTGTAAATGTCTATTGTAGCCATATGGCTGAAATATATCCCCTCTGAGCTCACTGGCAACACATTGGTTGCTTGTAATTGGTCTTGGTGGACATATTTACAACACAGATATCAACAAATGGTGCAAATAAGGGCTTTATTTTGGAGAGCTGGATGTTCAACATTTATTAGCCCATCACTGCTTCTATTCCATAAGCAGATGGGACAGGGGGAAACCAAATGGAGTAGAGAGGTTGGTAGGGACTGGGTGAGGAAGGGCTTTGAATGCCAAATTCAGGAGCATGGATTTCCCTCTAAAGGTGGTAGGAAGCTACCCTGGCCTTTCAAAGAAGGAGAGTTCTATGACATGTTTTTGTAATAGAAAGATCACTCTAGTTGCTATACAGCAGATAGACTACAGCTTCACTTGGTGCAGGGGAGACCAGTGAGGAGGCTATTGACATAAAGAAGGAAAGAAGGGGTCTAATTTGAAACTCGGGAATTGGCTTTAGTGAGTGATTAAATGTGAAGGATGGGGAGATTGGCCAGCCTAAGATGACCCCGGGTTCTGTCTTGGGACTCCTGGTGGAAGATGGTGATGCCTCAGAAGTACAGGTGCCCATGGGCAGATGGACAGGGTGTGACAGTATCCTGGAGAGAAGGGCAGGGCAGATCCCAAAGTATTTGGACCTCGCTCCTTAATTCCTGCCTTCATCAAACCCAAAAACAGAGGGATTTATTTTTGCTAGACTCGCAGAGTGGGGCCTCTCTGACCCTTTTGCTCAAGGACTGAACCCCTAAGGTGGCTTCATGGGACCAGAAGCATGGTACTGGATTTGGTCATGAATACTCTGGCTCTGTTTCTTTATTCCTATGAATATGATGGCTTCTTTCTGAGCCTTGATTTATTTTTCTGTAAAAGGAGTATTCTCATCCAGATCATACTATTCTCCCCATGGAGCTCATGGAAGAGAGGACATATACTGGTAATTTTCCTTATCCTTATGATGTCAGATTATGTTTGTTAGTGCAAGGGCAAAAATCAGGAAAACTTCCTGGCACTCAGGAAAGCAAAGTCTAGCTGGGTGTCGTTCTTGAAAACCGCAGGGAGTGCCAAGGGCAACATTGGATCTTCCGGTAGTGGCTGCAGGAGATAAGTTTTCCACTTGAGAGCCTGGAGTGGAGCTCTAGGGATTGGTGGAGTTGTCACCAGCCATGCCAGCAGATTCTAAGGCACAACTGTTTGCTTTGGCCCAGAAACAGCTGGCAGGTGGCCAGTGCTCAGCCACCTTGCCCTTTGCCCCCAAAGGTCCTAGTAATTTAGCAATATTCACCGAATGAATCACAATTGCTATCAGCCAGTAATTGTGCTGTGGATTCATGGGTCTAAATGTTAACTAAATCAAACACATTATGCAGAGTGGCCTTAGAGAGGCCTTCATGTAATCACTGACTTGGAAATTGGGTTCTATGTTTTTTTCTCTGTCTTTAAAGCTTGTTTTTTTCCTTTAGATCACTTATCACAATATGTTATTGTACAGTCTTTATAGTAAGCCTCCCCATTCCCCTTCAACTTCAACCCAATAGCATGGAAGCTTTATGAGTTTAGTAGCTATGTTTATTTCATGTGCAGCCCCTGGCACTAAGGGTACTTATTAAGTATCAGTTGGATGAATGAATAACTAAATCTCTAGCCCTTCATGTGTCATTCTATTATGATCTTATAATTTCTATAATTTGGTGTTGCTTCCTTAAATGTAGAAGAGACGAAATATAGACAGCAGAATTTTTGGGTAATTTTCTAACAGAACAACTGCTCTATATTGAGCACTGATGAGGGGCCAGGCACCTTTGTGGACATCATCTCATTTTATCCTCACAAGGGCATGGTGAGGCATGTACTACTTTCTTTTTAAATTTTTTTCAGGTATTTTATATTTTTTGAAAAGCTTTCCTTCTGGTATTGACAGGTACCCATGAGCTTTTAGTTCACAGTATAGAAATGTTTTAAAGTCTTTATTTGCAAAACACAATACATTGCATTGTCTAAAGCATTCTTAAACCTTGGCATGTATGAATAGCTTTATTCTGCTCTCATGCAAGGATGAATTGTGGTTTATATAATTAACATAACTAGAGCGTCAAACTTGATGAGTATAACTGTGTATTGAGGAAAAATCAGCAACGAAGGGATCAAGTCCACTGACAACTGTTATGAGATATCAAAAATATTGATATTGGATTGGTACTAGGGTTCTGTCTTGACGTGGTCACTGGCCAGGTATGTGACTCGTGACATGTACTACTTTCATTCCCACTTTGCAGATAAAGAAACTGAGTCTCAAGTAGATTAACTCAGCTATCTGAAATCTCTAGCTAAAAAGTAGCAGAAATGAAAACATAATGCACAGCTATCTAGCTTCAGGGCCCTGCTCTTTCTCTCATGTGCCAATGGTTTGAAAACTGTGACTCTCAATTCTGGCTGCACATGGGAATTACCTGAGAGTTTAAAGAAAATATATCATTGTCGGCCAGGCATGGTGGCTCATGCCTGTAATCCAGCACTTTGGGAGGCCCAGGTGAGAGGATTGCTGAAGGCCAGGAGTTCAAGCAACATAGAGAGCATGAACCAGCATGAGCAACATAGAGAGACCTTGTCTTTACAAAGAATTAAAAAATTATCCAGGCATGGTGGTGAACACTGGGTAGTCCCAGCTACTCAGGAGGCTGAGATGGGGGGGATTGCTTGAGCCTAGTAGTTGGAGGTTGTAGTGAACCATGATTGTACCACTGTACTCCAGCCTGGGCAACAGAGAGAGGAGTGAGGCCCTATCTTTTAAAAGAAACCTATTGTCTCTCTTCCATCATTAAGGATTGTGCTTTAATTTTCCTGGGGCATGACCTAGATATTGGGCTTTTTATTCTATCCTAATCCCTGTTCCCACCAATGTGCAGTCAAAATTGGGGACTATTGGGCTGAAAGGTAATTAGATAAACATAGAGCCTATCAGGTGTCTTTCCTCGGGAGCAGCCACAGCAGAGCTTACTGGGAAAGGCTTTGGTGATGGTATTTCACAGTTCCCTGGGGTGGATGCACAGGCTGAAGAGGAGGGGCTCTGGGTAAGACGCCCCTTAAAAATTGAGACTTGACTTACCTGGGAATTCTCAGCTGGTCACTATGTAGCTGGAATCCTAGAAATTTTGGGCTGAGAGTCAAAGGTGACATTCCTTTCTGAGGCCCAAAGAAGTTAGATGACTTACTCAAGACCACACAATGGTTAGGAGGCAGAGATGTGGGCAAACCTGAGAGGCAGAACAAGACAGTGGAAGAGAGGCAGGAGTAACACTGACTGATGGGTTCAAACTCACGTTTATGATGCTGGCTGTGTGGCTTTGGGAAAGTCACTTTGCCTCACTGAGCCTCAGATTTCTCATCTGCAAAATCACCATGATGATAATAGTATCTACTCTCCAGGGTTCTGTGATGAGGAAAGGAAATTGTATTTGCTAAGTGCTTAGTACAGTGCTTGGCCTGGGGTAGGTGCTCACAGCTTTCAGTGGTTGACAAAAGCAGAAGAGAATAGAGACAAAGGCATAATGGGGCACCAGAGGCCAAGCTGGGTGGAGGGTAACATTGCAGAGGATCCTGAGACCAGTGGAGAAGGGGAACCTCATGATTCTGTGGTTGGTAGCTGAAGCTGGTCTGCATGTGGCCACAGCGGGGGCTCCCCAGCTTGGGCAAGGATAGGCTGACAGGATAGTGGTGGCACCAATATTTCTATTACAGGAACCAGGAATGGGGGATCAAGCAGGACCTGCATTCTAGAAAGAGGCCATCAATGGATCCTTTTGGGGTCAGTGTGGCCAACCAGTGGTTAATATTTTGGATGGAAGACCGAGTCCTCCTTTGCAGATTTGATGGCTCATTCCTGGGAATGCCACCTCTATAAAAGTAGATGTGGCCTATTGACTTGGAGCCAGGAAATCCACCTTTGATTAAGGATTGCATTTTTTTTTTTTTTTTTTTTTTTTTTTGAGACAGAGTCTCACTCTGTTGCCCAAGCTGGAGTGCAGTGGTGCGATCTTGGCTCACTACAACCTCTGCTTCCAGATTCAAGTGATTCTCCTGCCTCAGCCTCCCGAGTAGCTGGGATTACAGGCATCACCACCATATCTGTCTAATATTTGTATTTTTTAGTAGAGACAGGGTTTTGCCATGTTGGCCAGGTAGGTCTTGAACTCCTGACCTCAAGTGATTTGTCTGCCTTGGCCTCCCAAAATGCTGGGATTACAGGCGTGCACCACCACACTCTACCCTTGATTGAGGATTAAATGAGATGATGCAGGTGAAGTGTTCAGCACTGTAAATGCTCCCAAATGTTTGCTGCTGTTATTCACTGTTGACAATGAATTCAGCGAGGTGAGCACTTTTATCCTGATTGAGTTGGAAACTTGATTTAACTGAGTCATCTGGGGTAAGTGGACATAATCTCTCAGACCTCATTTCCCTCATCTGTAAAACAAGAGGATAATGCTAATATCATGTTGTGAACTAAGATGAGTTATGTGACAATTTGAGCTCAATGCCTGACATGACCTAAGAACACAGGAAACGCTAGCTGGTGTGAGGACTGGTATTAAGGTCCAAAATGAGCCTGTGAGGATGGCATCCTTGGCTATGCAGAATGGAGAGTGGGCCAACAAGCTCCACTGAAGGTCAGAGAGGCCAGGTGGGGAGAAGGGGAATGAAGTGCTGTCAAAATGGGACTGCGCCGGTGGACCTGGGAGTTCATAGCTCAGTTCCAGTTACCTTTCTATTTCCTGCACTGAAGAGGTAAAAAGTCCCCATATATCAGCTGGAGAGCTTTGCAATCTAAGGTACCTGGGGAATTTTGCTTTCTCTTGGAGAAACCCTTTTGCCTTCTACCACATACCTGAAAAAAGGAAGCTTATTTGAAACTCAAACTCTGCAAGCACAGAATTATTAAGACCTGAAAATGGAAGGGAATTTAGCTCACTTCAACCACCTCTCCCCTGGATTCTCAGAGAAGGAAACCGAGACCTGTCAAAATGGTTGTTCAAGGCCTTAACATTTGCTAGTTTGGCAGACCAGGGCCTGGAGCCCAGGCCAGCGGACTTTGGATCCACTGCATCCTCTTCAGTTCCATCTTGGGCATAATTATTATGGCTTATGATGGAGATGATGATGTACGCGTGTTGTGGAGGGGAGTGGAAGCAATGTAAACAGGAATAGTAGTCAGAATTCTGACAAGTGTGATATGAGCATCCGTTAATCAGAATCTCATCTAAGAAATCGGAACAGATGCCACTCCTGTGCGTTCTGACTGAATGTAAGCTGGGCTCTGGTTGGATACTAGATATCCCCTGTGGACAGTTGGACAAACATCAGGAGAGACAATTGGATAGTTTTGTCTCTTTGCTCCAAAGTTCTTAGGCATGGAGAGTCCATTTGAGAATTAGTTGAAAAACTTGTCGTTGGTGACCTTGATTAAATGACTATCAAATTGTTCTTCTGGAGAACTGGCACTATGACTTTTGCAGATACTTGGTTTTTAGTAAATTGAAGACAAATAATTCACTTTTCTCCCCCAAGTATAAAAATATTTTGTTCTTATCACCCCCGGGAGCAGAGTGAGAACTGAATTTCAGAAGGCCATCAATACATACATTCTGGTTCCCCACTGGGAGGGAAATTTTTGAGTCTGATGTTTTAGAGGAAAGCCTTACCCCCCTCTCCCTTAATGTTTGATTCTACATACAACTATCAGGTGGAAACAAATGAAATTTCTGGCATGTGACCCCTTTGACCCTCAGAAATGGCAATTTAAATGGTTCGATCTAGTGTTGACTGGGCACCAACAGGGACCTTAGCTACTGCACTGGAAAATGGAAAGTGATGGATGCGTTGAACTCTTTTGATTCCTGTGGATTGCTGTTCTGATGAGAGGCTGATGGCGTAGTGTTGGAGACTGACCTGGATCCAAATTTGGGCTCCTCCATATACTGGCATGGCTCTCTCTGGCATCTCTTTCTTTTTCAGAATTGTTCAGGGTGAGATTAAGCTACTAAACTACAAAATCTTCTAATTCATAAAAGGAACGCTGTAGATTCAATTTCCCTTTCCTTCCCTCCTTCAGAATGACACCATCTGTGGTATTCCACAACCAGTTTGTTTTAAGGTTTATTATAACTATGAAAGTCAGTTGCCATTTTGTAGCCAAGTACATGGAGAATTAGATCCATTTTTAAAAATCCCAAGAGGTTACCCTTAGACTTAATCTAGAAAGAAAAACAAAGGAACACATTAACAAAATAATTGACAATTAGTGTGAAAATCCTTCAGTCTTCAATGCCAGTTTATGAAGTTACATCTATTAAATATATTAACACATACAACATTTCATTTACAGAGATTAGAATTCATACACTAGTGCCCAAAGACATGGGATGCATACCAGTTAAATATGTATTCAACAACATACAATATGCATTTTACCTTGGGGTTGATGTTTTAACATAAAACATAAAATAAATGAAAGCACATGGGGTTTATCACTAAAACCACATAAACACCTAAGCTTGTTCCATCTGTAAACCCCTGAAACAAATAAAAGGGGAACATTACATGTTTTAATGACTTTAAGAATAAAATCATTTGATGAAGTTCAGCTACTTTATTTAGTACTTTATTTACTGTGTATCTTCTTCCTACTGAATGTATACACTATGAGAGTAGGACTTGCCTGTCACGTTCCCTCTCAGCTCTCCAGTATCCAGGAAAATGCTGCCATATGATAGATGCTCAAAAAAATATATGATTTATGAATGAAGTTGAAAGACTGCTGGGCTTATTGTCAGAAGATCTAATTTCTACTCTTAGCACTCCATCTAGCTACTGTCTGGCACTGGCCACCATGTCATCCCTCTGAACCTGGGTTTCTTCATCCTTGAAATGATGTAACTTGGAATAAACTCTGCAGATACTGTCATCTCTAAAATTCCATGACATTTCTCTATTGGCCAAGATCTTAGGGGTATTCTGTGTTGGACGCCCTCTGAACAAGTGGGAAATGACAGCTAATTCTAGGCGGGAAGCCACTGAACTCCTGAGGAGGCCTGCCAGGTTTGTAATGATCAGCTAGAACACATGGAAGTCAATTAAAAAATGGCCACATAATCATAGATTTGAAAAAGACCTCAGAGTTCCCATAGCTCAATCTCTCCCCCAACCTCTATGAAGAAATAGCTTCTACAAAAACCCTTGTGACAGGCCCTTTGTTTGAGTATCTCCAGGGATGGAGAAATAACTTCCTAGAAAAATTCTATTTTTGGGTAGAAAGTTCCTTTGGGGATGAAGCCAGAGAGGGCAACCTTGTAACTGCAACTCTGTAGCCCTAGCTCTCTTCTCTGGGGAGATACAGAAGAAGTCTCCTCTCGTTTCCATGTTGTCCTATAGGTATTTGAAAATACTTCTCCCTTCTTCCTTCAAATCATTAAAATGAACACTATTTGCTAAGAGTAGAGAGGTTAGAAGAGTCCAGGATCATAGTTCAGGAAGACAGCTTCCTAGCTCTAGATCTACCCTTCACTCATCATGTGGCCCTGGGCAAGTAACTTCTCCCATGCAGGATGATATGGTATTTTCATCTTAAAATGCGGTGATGGAAGGGGTGGGGGCAAGTGTGTCTCAGAACTTGGGAAGCTGTAAATGTGGTTGTTAGAGGGTGGCAGGGCATGGATGTGACGGCTCTGACCCACGTTCTCTCACCACTGGTGCAAAAGGTTTCAAGGGTTATTAGGTTAACAGTCTGCTAAATTCTCTGTAGGTCCAGCTGCCAATATGATGCAAAAATATTAATATCTAGGATAATGATGTACACTTAAAAATTCTGCTACAGATATCAAGGTACTTCTTGGACTCTGGGCCATAGGAAAACCAGAAATCTTGAGGCAAGAGACTTTTGCATGTGTTTTTAAGGTATAGAATATAAACAGTTCTGTCCTGCAGAATTAATCCCCAATGTCACAATCATGGAAACAGAATTGTGTCAGGGCTTGGGAAAATACCTTGCAAGGGAATGCTGGCAATGGCCATGCCTTGTGTGCAGTGAGTTAGTTAAACTTTTATAATCCAGGGGGATTACTGACTAGCACAGATGTGGAATTTCCTCTGGGGTGATGAGAACTGAATAGTTGTTCTGGTGTGCTCTGTTATGGATTCAACCTGATACATTTCAGGAAGTGAAAAGGTATACTTTTCCCTTCCCTTACTGTACCTTAGTAAAAAAACAAATTGGAAATTTTAGTAACATAAACAATTCTGTTTTGCCAAATAGATTGAAACCATGCTAGCATCAAAATGTTAGTGATTCTGTGCATTTTGATCATGGTTTCTGCATTTGCTGAGGAACACAGATTTTCAAAGCATTCCTGGGTCATCCATAAAATTCTAATATTTTTAAGGGTGTTGATGACCAAACTTGAGTCCAGCAAATATAATAACCTCTCTCTACATGTGGCTTAAATAATGGATTCTACCATAGAAAATGGTAACTTTGTTTTTACCCCGTTGATTTATGGGAAACTATCCTTGAGTAGCTATTTTTAAAAAAACCACTTAGAGCAAACATAAATCATTTTGTTAGACATAAGCCTTCATCAAATGGCACCAATTTTCATCATGAGATCCATGTGCCTAAAGTTAGCAAATTAATTAGCTAATACAACTGAAATAAATTAAAGGACCTGCAGATAGTGGAGGTGCTGGGAAGTTAGAATGAGTGCGTCTGAGACTAAATAATTTATCTCTGTGTCTCCAGGGCCAGTAGGTACTCAGTAAATGTTTGTGGAATTGATTTGAATTCAGCCTTTTGAGAGATATTTAACCAGGAAGGCATTTTCTCCTTCAATTTACTATTTTCTAAAGCATACTTCTTTCTCCCTCCAAAACCCTAAATACATCCTGTTAACCCCTTTTAGGGTAACATTACATTATCTTAAAAGCAGTTTCCCACCCCCACTTTTGAAAATAGTGCACTAATTTTTGCTATGAAGGTAATGCCTTGGGAACAGTTGTTCTGACATGAGCCCTGTTAGGAATGTCTGACTGTGCCTTTCTGAATCGTAAAAGATATACTGTACCATGCAGAATTTAACAAAATCAGCAGTAAAAACTTAAGCTATGACACATTCTTTAAAAAACAAGCTTATGACAAGAAGAAAGTAAATACACAGCAGAGTATTTCTCAAAGCCTCAGATGTCTTAGAATATTAGGAAATTCCTGTCTTGGGATAAACTTCCAGATCCACCAGGTCACCTACGGAACAGTGGGCAGGTCTGAGCAGGCCACTCTTCTGCGCAAATCTCCTCCTGCATACCCAAGCTGCTTGGTACTCTCATGCACCATGAAGACTGGTCCAGAAAGAATGTTTTATGTGCTTAATGGGTGTTAGTTCTGTTCATGGAGCTAGACTAGAATTATTGAGGAAACATTCTTGATCTACCAATAAATATTGTCCCCAGAATTGGTTGAGGGAATATTCTCTTATCAAGCAAGTTTTGAAGTTACTGAGCAATCTTTCTTTTCTGCTTTAAGTCAAGGGTAATTCCTACATCTGAGATGCCCTTTTCCTGAGGTCATCTGGGCCCCACCCACCTTCTTTCAGGCTTCACTTCCACTTGAAGACTCTGGTGTGCCAGGTGGAGATGACCATACCCCTCTGTGCTCTCACTGAGTCTATGCTGACTGTTTTGGGAATGTGAAGGTGAGAAAAAGGCCTGGTTTAAAAGTTAGCCTAGCAGAGGTTAGAAAATATATTTACAGCCTTAACCTCTAAACTGAGAAATCAGACATTAATTTTTATTTAATTATAACTCAAAAAATATTGATCAAGTACTCCTACTGCATTGGAAACTCTGCTCAGGAGCCTCCCAAGTGCCTCTCTGCCTCTATAGTCTACTGGAAACCAGAGTGAGAATGATTTTGGTGCCAAATTTTCTCTCAGACTCATCTGTGAGGTCTCCTAGGATAGGGAGCATTTATAATAGGGGCCAATGTCACCGGTCGTATCACACCAAAATGCTCAGATGCCACAGAATGCATGAAGTTAACATGTTTCATTCCCATGAGTTCATTTGCTACTGGGAAACAAATAGGCAGATTCCTGCTTTACAGACAGTCAAAAAGGCTAAGAGAGCAGAGCTGTATCTCCTGCCCTTGACATATTAGCGTGAGAAAATCTTACAGACCAGAGAATATGCACCCACTGAAGCATAGAAAGGACCTCCTCAATGTCCAGCCTCTCCTTCAGGGAAGGTCTTGGCTAGGCTCATTAGCTAATCCCACATGTAAATCCCTTTGAATATTTTAAGGAAAAAATACCCACATAATACTCTGCGTATAAAGTTGCAAATCAAACCTCAAAGATCTAGGTTAACTTCTCCAGATTTGGTGATTGACTTCTTTTTTCCCCCCTCCCCCAGGGAATAAGTCCACTGTCTTCCAACATCAAACAAGTTGGTTTTATAGTTGATCTAGTTAACTAGATATCTGTCTTCAGGTTTCTTGAGGGACCTAATCAGCTGGCTATCTTCCACAGTCAGAGAGTGCCAGAAATCTGATGTAACAGGTTCAGATGATTTTTTTTTTAAAGACTTGGAGTTATTCTTTAGAGTATGTTGACGGATATTTGATCAGGAAGCATCTAGTGGTGTTCACATAAGTTTTGAGTGAAGTGTGTCTTGTTTTTCATAGTGTCTTCTGCGTTAAGGTAGCACCCAGACGTAATAGGTGCTAAGAAAACTCTGCTGAATACATGCAACTGTTGTATTTTTGATACACAGGTGAAACTCATGCTTGCTTATTTTGATATCTGAGTACATAATCAAAGGAAAGGTGGCTTTTCTCATATGCTGTAGATGACATGAAAACCAACTTCTTCCTTGAGAATATTCATGAGACATAGCAACTCTCTTCTTTTTTTTAGGCAAGGTATGAAAGTACATGGAAAAACTGATGAAGGATTTTGCCTGTGAAGATTTTATACTGTTTTCTAGAGCTTTCCTTGAACTTGCTTCAAAGCTCCTGAATTAAAGCAAATTTATGATCAAACTGAACAATAATTGGACCACTGGTGACCATTGTATACCAGGAAGGTGTTGAAATACTTCTCTTTTAATCCTGACCTAAGTAGATCATCCATTTATTTAGTGATCAGTGTCTTAATATTTAGGAACTCACCAATCCTCCAGGCAACGATGATAATATATTTGCTCTCTTCAGTCTTTTTCCAATTAGTACTCTCATCAGTAAGGCACATAAACTGTGAAATTTTGGGCCCTAAATTTCATAGCTAAACCACTGCCCCCGTGGAATGCCCTCCTACTCCCACCCCGAGAAAACCCCTGGTTATAATTACATTTGAAAGAAGAAAATTAGGAACTCAGTGGCAGAGGACTTTCACATAATGATATTTGCTTTCCTTCTATAGTAAGAAGGCTCCAAAGAAGGTTTTATCTTCTTTGTGTAATCCACCAAAGAGATGTCACTGACGTTCACCATTAGCTTGTCCCCTTCTTGCAAGGAGAACATGGCTCCGAGGTAGATGGGCTGGAACCAGTTGCTGCCTACTTCACACACAGATTTGGCCCCCATGAGGAGCTGGGTTGGCTCAGGGTAGGTGTCTGTCACCTTGGTGATGACCACAGTGATGGAGTCCGGCTTGTTCGGTTGGCCTGCTTGTCTGATTTCACTGCACTGAGAGGTCATCCCACGGAATGTGACCTGGGAATAAACGAAGTAGTCTCCCGACTCTGGGATCAGCAGGAATCTGTTGGTGTAGCTCATTCGGTTCTTGGTGAAGGCCAGGCCTAGTTCGTGTTCCCAGTGCAGAGCTGGGAGCTGATTTTTTAAGTGCTGTGTGGGAGTTTGTTTCACAGCTGGAAAGACAAGAGAGAGGTTTAATTTGCTCCTTTGGAAACTGTGGACTTCACTAAAAAAGGGTCTCATATCATTGTCAAAGGCTAAAGTGATCGAATATGACTAACAGCTAAAACTGCTTTAGGGGAGGAACGAATGAAGAATATGTGAGCGGACATACACATTTGTTCAAAGAGAGTAAGTAGTATCTTGGACTGGTGACCTGGGGCACATTACTTTGCCTTTCTGAGACTGAGTGGTCTGACCTGAAAAATTTTAATTTTGCATTGGACCTATGATCTTGGGAAACAGTGAAGGTTAAGAAATCTTTCTATTCTTCTGTGTTTAGAAAAATGGCTTGCTGCAAGAATTATTCTTTCCCAAATGACTCAGATAAAACCCATGAATGCCTCTCTTGTTTATCTATGACAAGGCCAGGTACCAGACCCTTCAAATTCCCATTCTTGGCCCCATAAGTGATTGACTGAACTGTTTTATCCCCATTCATCTATTTCTATCACTTACCTCATGCCCATAAGACAAGAACAAAACACTTGTCTTATAGGCATGAGGTAAGTGATAGAAACTTGGCATCTCCCTGGTCCGAATCCTCACTCAGAGCTCACCACAAATAATTTCCTCTTAGTCAAATGATAATACCAATGTCTTGGGCCACACGGATATCCCCCTGCAGACTGCAAATTTTCTTATAGGTCAGGAGGGTATGCTTCCTTTTTAACATTCTAGGTTTTCAATGGGTTCTAAAACATCCTTTTGCATTGTCTTATTCTTTCCTCTGGAGTCTCAGAGGTATAGAACTCTAGGTGTGAGATGACTGGGATTTCTACACTACACTTGTAAAGTTGGCCAACTGGTGATAGCATGGGATTTCTCTTGATTTCCATATATCAATGAAAATTCTTTGGAAACACCTCCCTGAAGGTAAGTGTTTAGTTACATCATCTTGAGTAGGGCACAGATGAACTGCATAAGTTGGCAACTCTGGGGACTTTTTGTCTGTGACCAGATCCAGAATTACTTGTAGCTCCGAGTCAGAGAGAAGCCATTTCTGAACGACTGGGTGTATGAATGAAAGAGAGAGACAGGAAAGAAAGACTTTTTCTTCTGAGTCTCCCTGTCCTTGGTGGTGCTTGCAGATTCTATCTGAAAGAAAATGCCCAAGAGACATGGGCCTCTGGACTCCCCACAGGGAAGAAGACATTCAAAAAACCCTCCACTAAAATTCCTGCACTCACATGCTTATTGCAGCACTATTCACAATAGCAAAAATATGGAATCCACCTAAGTGTGCATCAACAGATGAATGGATAAAGAAAACATTTGTGTGTGTGTGTGTGTGTGTGTGTGTGTGTGTGTGTGTATACACACAGGAATATTGAGAGGAGGAGGAGGAGTCTGTTACCAAGGAATGTAGTTTCCAGTTTAAGCTACTAGAGTGAATTTTGGTAAAGTGCTGAAAGAAATCTTAGGATTCTGGCTCATGGTCTCCCGTAAAACACAGCAGGGAGGCTTACCTGTCAGGTGTGCCCTCGGCTTATCTCCATCCGCTCTAAGAGGTGCATCTGTAACAAAAGGAGAAATGTGCTTTGTATGAGACAAAGGGTGACTGAAATGAAGATGGCCCTTTGTGAGTTGCATGGTGCCTATGATAGGAGAGAAACTGTGATCTCCTCCAGCTTGGTCCAGTGCTACTCCTTGCAGGATTTTGGATTGGGATGTGACACCTGCAGCAAGAACTACCAAGGACAGGGAAACTCAGAAGAAAGAGTCTTGAACACAAATGAATCTTGGCCCCATGACTTTGGGCAAGTTTATGTAGCCTGTCTGAGACTCTGTTTTCCCATCTCATCTAAGATGGGCACAGTATAGATGGAGATGCTTAGCAGGAATTTGGCACATGGTCAATGCTCAATAAAGCACAACTGACTGCTCCTTCCCTCCAACTTCTTTCATGGGAGTGCACTGGCTTTTTGGCTTCTTCCATAATCCCTTTAACTATATTCACTGAATGCTTGGCCCAAAAGAAATGGGATGGGGAGTGGATGGGAACTATTCTTTAGCTATATGACCTTGGTGGATCCTTTTCCCTCTCTGGGCCTCTGTTTGCCTATTAGTTCTTGAGAAGACCTTAGAATTTTCCCTTTGGTTCTCAGAAATTATTATGTTGGATTAGGCATGGTCTAATTTCAGTTATAAAGATGGTGTTGATAATGATAAAAAGCAAAAATCAGTCACATACTTTTGATGTGCTAGACATTATTCTAACCCCTTTATAGAAATTAACAGATTTAATTCACATTAACCCTGTTGAGTAGAATCTAGTATAACCATTTTTATAGGTAAGTAAATGCAGGCAGAAATAAGCGAGATTATTTGCCCAAAAAAGTCACACTGCTAGTAGATTCCAGAGCTGGGGTTTGAGTTCAGGCCATCAGTTCCACAAGCCATGCACTTGGCCGTGGTGCCATTTTGCCTTCTTAGTTCCTGCATAGGGGCCTCACTTCTCTTCTGTGTTTGCATCCCTCAGCTTAGCAACTTGGTACTCAAAGACTCATCTCGGAACTTCCTATATACAGAACTACTAGAAATGTTCTTGTTCCCTACAAGGAAAGGCATTGAAGATGAGCATACTTACAAACTTGCTGATGTAAAGGTGCAAACTCCTGTTCTTTTAGAGTCTGTTGGGAAAGAAAGTATAGTTTAGTCCAACTATGGTCCTTCTGATCCCAACACTCACATAGCTGCCCATAGCACAGGGATGGTTACAGTGCTTCTGCTGCCCAGCCTGGGTACTCTGTGATGAGGGAAATGAGAATGAAAAAATTTTTGTGGATGGGAGTCTTGCATCTCAGCTCTCCACTTTCCTCACCTGACACTTCCAATGACCTTCCCCTCTCCTAGGCTTGTCTCTGAAGCTTGACTTTAAGGTTATTTTTTGAGAGCTCTTCCTGTTCTATTCTAGGGGAACTCAGTATCTTGTCTATGCTTTTGTTATTTGAACAAATAATGGCACTTGCTTTATTTTCTTTCTCTACCACAATTTAAAAATTGGGACTCTTCTTAAAAAATGATACAGAAAAGGAAATAATGGCCATGTTCTCCTTCTCATCAGCCTCAACAATTCTTCCTTGTTTCTGTGTAATACATAAAGACTTTAAAAATAATTGCAATCCTAGTTTATAAGCTATTTCAGATACCACATGATGGTGGAAGAGTAACTGCCTTGGAGGCAGATCTGAATTTAAGTCCTGCTTCCACCATTTATTAACAATATGACGTTGAGCAAGACTTTTCCTCTCTGAGCTTTGGTGTCCTTATTTCTAAGGTGGGCATAATAACATACCTAACCCTAAATTACTCATAGGATTGAGGTGAAGAGCAAATCAGAAAATGTATGAGTCAGTGTAAATGCATGAAAATGCATAGAAAATGAAGGAACCACTACTCACATACCTGAGCATAAAGCTTAGTAGCAAAAGTATGCTCTTAGCTTAGAAATAATATCATGCATTAGACTATTGTACATGGCTGGTGGAAATGTAAATTAGTACAACCACTATAGAAAACAGCATGGATATTTCTCAAAAAAACTAAAAATAGACTTGCCATACAATCTAGCAATCTCACTACTGGGTATGTATTCAAAAGAAAAGAAATGAGTATATATATCAAAGGAATAGTCATGCTCAGATGCTTATTGCAGGACTATTCACAATAGTAGAGATACAGAATCAACCTGATCCACATCTCTGTCAAGATATGGATGGAAGGATAAAGAAAATGTGTGTGTGTGTGTGTGTGTATACACAATGGATAAACATTTTTTGGCCATAAAAAATGAAATTGCATTATTTGCAGCAACATGGATAGAACTTGAGGTCATTATGTTAAGTGAAATAAACCAGACACAGAAAGACACACTTTGCACGTTCTCATTGGTACGTGGGAACTGAAAGAGTTGATCTCTTGGGGGTAGAGAGTAGAATGACAGATAGTAGCGGCCGGGAAGGGTATGTGAGTGGGAGAAGACGGGGATGAAGTGAGGTTAGACAATAGGTACAAATGTAGAGTTAGATAGAAAGTTTAAGTCTAATGTTTGCTAGCAGAGCATGGTGACTATAGTTAGTGACTATATATTGTGCTGTACATTTCAAAGTAGCTAGAAGAGAAAATCTGAAGTGTTTCCAACACATAGAAATGATAGCTATTCAAAGTGATGGATACCCCAAATATCCTGACTTGGCCATTACGCATTTTATGTATGTAACAAAATATAACATATACCCTACACCTATGTAAAATATTATGTATCAATAAAAAATAAAGATAAAATTTATGATATATTTTTTGAAAAGCCTTTTCTAATATGATTTTGACTTGACCCAATCTTCTGATTTGGTTCTTGTTGCTACACAGTCTCCACTAATAGAGTGATTCTCTTATTATATGAACACTCGATCTATTTTACATCTCAAAATATGTGTGTTGTGAGTGTATAGTCAGGTTCTATGGTTTCCGTATCTGCAGATTCAACCAACTGTGGATCAAAAATATTTTAAAAATTACAATACAACAATAAAAAATAATGCAAATAAACAATACATCATAGCAACCATTTACATGGCATTTACACTGTATTAGGTATCATAAGTAATCTAGAGATGATTTAAATTATATAGGGAAATATGACTAGGTTATGTGCAAATACTATGCCATTTTATATCAGGGACTTGAGCATCTGCAGATTTTGGTATCCATAGGGTTCTTGAAATCAACCCCTGTGGATATCAAGGGAGGACTGTCTCATGAATGAGGAATTGTGTGTCTGTGTGAGTGTGTGAGAATATAGCTCCATCAGTGGGGGAGACTAGATTGACATGTTTTAGCATCTGTGCATGTGTCTGTGATGCGGTGCCATATGTATGTATGTCTTGCCATCTGTCTGCATAGTCATGTAGATGTAATCGTGTCATTGCTGAGTCTAGGTCTGTGAGCAGGTCTGTGATATCAGTGATCTTGTTAGAGCCTGGACCTCCAGCCTTTATCCACTCCCAGGTCATGCTACCTAAACCTCTACTAGAAGCCCCCTGAGGGCAGAAATCTTGTCTTTGAATGACTAACTGTCTTTATGGTCTCTCCATCCCCTTTCCCTCCACTTCTCAATTCTGCTAAAGGCACCATTACTGCTTTCTCTTGACTACCAGAACTGAAATTTTCTTTTTTCTTCTTCCACAAAACCAAGGACTGTCATTTCTATTTTGCAACTTTTCCCATGGTGTTTCCATTCCAGGCCTTGGCACGCTGCTCTCCTGGATTCTTCCATCAGCCCCTGGCAGGGTCCTTGTACTTCTGTTTTCTCCCTTTCCTTGATCTATTTCCTGGCCTGCCTTCAGAGGGCGTTTCCTAAAGCATCACTTTATCTAGATACTACTGTGCTCATAAACCTTCAATGTCTCCCCATGGCCCTTAAGACCCAGTCCAACCTCATTTTGTCTTGGCATTCAAAGTCCTGACTTACCATCCCAGTCTTGCTATCCTTTATTTACTTCTCTCTAAGCTATCTGTGTTCCCAGCCAGGAGAGGCAACCCCTATGAATTGGTTCAAGGTATCCGAAGAAACACAGTAAGTGTAGTTACTTTATTGAATGAGTAGGGACATAGAAACCTGGTCCAGAAGTGGGAGATTTAGAAGAAATTGCCCCAGAACAGAGTCTTACAGGTCCTGCAGGTATTATCCAGGTGATAAAGAGGTAATGACCATTCCGGACAAGGCCAACAGCTTGCACAACAGCAAGGAGGCCCAACAGGACATGGGGGTAGTTGGGAAAACATCAAAGGCTTTCTACTGGGAAATGAATGCATTATGTGCATTTAGCACAGGGCCATGAGTACAGCAGTCTTTGAAAACCTAAACCCAAGTGCTGTGATCACTTAACCAGATAATAACTTGGATGGTCTTGAGGGAGTAGAGAAGCAGCCCAGAAATGAATTTATTCTGCAGCCTGTTGCCTTCCTTGCTATTTACAGAGCTGAAGGAACTGATCCTTTGGCAAGGCAGAAAACTGAAGGTGGAGTTCTCAAAGAGAATCAGAGAGATCTTGATTGAATCCTCTGGTGTAGGAAAGGAATCTGCCCTGGTTGGCCTTCTATTGCTTTATTAATTCTCTGCTGAGAAATGTTGAATATCCTGCTGGTCTTTGGCTAAGCTGACACTCAGCTAAGAGTTTAGGGCACTCCTTTTTGACTTAGAATCCCATTGTCATTAACATGTATCTGAAATGTGGACACATTTCCCTGTTTTGCTCTGCTGGGCTTCTATAATACGTTGGGGACACACTTTATTTTCATATATGGATGGACAAGTATGGCTTTTAGTGGTCCAGAATGCCACTAAACATCTGGAGGTGGTGACGGAGGCTGTTGGCAGATGTTGAAGATGAAAACATTCCAAGGCTCCACAAGATGGGCATCAGTTGAGACTCTTTCTCCTAGAACAACATCTAAACCCTCCATTGCTGCTTGTTTTAATAACGACTCTATCACAGGAGGAAAATTATTGTGATAGGAAGCAGTAATGAATGAGGAAGAAATTTGAGAAGATGGAATAATAGCTTATTTGGGAAAAGGTGAGCTGTCCCAATGCCTGTTCTCAGGATGGTTCCTGAAGACACCAGGCCAATGCAATGTCTTCTGTGTACCAGCCTGGACTCATCTCCATCACTTCTTGTTATTCTGTGGGCACCAAGGAGATGCTGGTTCCTAAGAGGTGTTGGTCATGGTGTCAATATTAGCCTCCAATTGAATAGACATGGTGTCCAATAATGAGATTATTTCCCTTTACATATCTTCTCAAACCACTGGCTGAGATCCAGGATCCGATTTTATTATTTATTTGTGTGCCTATGACTTTTCTCACTCTGGTAGAATTCAACCTGGCCACCGGTGGGGATCTGTATTCCTAGTGCCTCAGACAGTGCCTGGCAGTTTTGCCAGATTATCCAACTGGCAAAACACACAGATTCTCAGGCATCAGGAAGGCAGAGCCAGAAAAAGAGTCATAGAGGGGGGTAAGGATGCAGTGATTTCAGCCAGACTTTTGCAATCCAAAAATCTAGGAAAGACATCTTTTTGTTCCCATTAAAAATGTTTGTCATTAGTACTAGGGCCTCTAAAGGTCTTCATCAGGCTCTGTGTGGACCATAGTTGTGGCTCTAGAAATATCTGTTTGAAGTGGCAAGACATAGCCAGGAGCCAGAGTCAGAAAAAGCAAATGTGTATGCCCATGGGCATGCATCTTAGAGGGAGATGGGGTGCTTGCTCCAACCAGGATATGTTAGCCCTAGCAAAAAGGTGCCAGTGCTTTTCTTCCCCTGCTTTCCTTAGTTCTTGTAGGTCAGGGAATTTTTGTTCTCATTTGATTTCTTTCTGGATGTTGACTGGTAATCTCTGACTCCAACTGACCATAGACTGTTACTATAGGCATTTTTGGAATGCCTATACTAACAGGACTTTTAATTATTCAAATTGGGCAGAGGAACATATAAAGGGAAAGAGGAGATTGAAGTTTAGTTGAACGCTCCCCAGGTGCCAGATCCTGTAGTGGGCTTTTATGCATTTTCTCATCTAATACTCCAGCTACTTTTAAAGGAAGGGTCAGCATCACATTTTCATGGCTTAGAATGGCATGAAAAGAGTCAAGGTCAAAGAGTGCATGGAGGGTTTGGAATCTGAATCTTTAGACGAAGTACAGACCCTGGCACATATTAGGAGCTTTGTAAATATTAGCTGAGTGTACAATAGATGAACAAGTCTGAAGCAAGATAGTCTTTGAGATTTCCTGGCATTTCCCCAGAAAAATCCCCTAAGTGTATTTTAAGTAATGATCCACTCAGCCTTTCCTCCCATGTACTATAGTCACTCTCTATCTGTATTCATAAACAGGGAGAGATTTTCATCTCTTGCCGTCATAAATGCTGCAATTGCAAAGGCATGAATGTTTTATGATCCAAAACATCCTCCTACCATTTCCAGGAGAAATATGCAGATGTTTGCTTCTTTGTCTCTTCCTTTTGCTTCTCTCTGTTTACACTTGCACAAGGATAACTCCAATCTGGAAATGTTTTATTCTAAGGTCATTTCATTTCATTATCCTCCAAGGCGCCCTGGATAGGGCTTTACGTGCAACATTCAACACAGTACAAAGCCAAGATGCTGGTGTTTACAGCTTAGCAAATTTGGAAAACCCAGCCCCATCGTTTCCTGGTGCTCTGATTTTGGCATGTCACTTGACCTCAATGGAACTGTTTCCTCTTAAATGAAAGCAGAATATATATATATATATATATATATATATATATATATATATTTTTGAATCGCTAGATTCAGAAAGCACACAATAATTCTTTCCTTCCAGGTCTATTGTGA
This sequence comes from Ateles fusciceps, assembly GCA_036589455.1. Taxonomy (NCBI): domain Eukaryota; kingdom Metazoa; phylum Chordata; class Mammalia; order Primates; family Atelidae; genus Ateles; species Ateles fusciceps. Next base: position 14,288,124 of record JAZHEH010000952.1, read on the forward strand.
TGGCTCAGAAAGGCCACACACATAAAGTTCATTTTCCTTCTTTCTTTGGACTCAATAAATGCTTGTGGGGCTGTATTGTTGGTTCTGCACATCCTCCTTTTGGTCTTAGGACTTCAGTTGTACACAGAAGTCACCCTTGTATCTCTTTATCACAAGGAATAGATTTGGATGCTATAGGAACCCTGGGTGGCCTCTGCTCTTCCCCCAGGGATGGACATTCAATAGGCTGCCTCAGGCTTTTGAACTTCTACCCTTTCAGAACACAAATGGGTTGAGGGAATGGAACTTATGCCCCACCCATTCACATCCCCAGCTTGTTGGCTGCTGTCAGCTGCAGGGCCTCCTTAAGAAGGTCAGGCTGGGAGATGACCTCTTGTAGCCTGTGTGTTGCTGCAGTCTGCAGGGTGTGCTTCATCAGGTGGGGGATGCAGGAGCTCTCCAAGCCGGCCTGGCACTCAGCAATATGTTCACTTTACCTGGCGACTGAGTGGATCCTGCAGTTAACAGCTGCAAGCTGCCTGGATGTCTGGGATTCACAGCCAGGCTTGCTCACCCTTCCTGCCTCTGACTTCCTCAGTGCACCTTTACTGCCTCTGGGTTCCCTTCCCTTTGCCCACAACCTGATCTTTGGATTGAATATCTTCCAGGTATGCTGGTACTTCCTGAGGTTACAGCAGGGGCGTCTTCACTGAGGGATAAGTGGTCTGCAATTTACAAAGTACTTTGATCTCAACTATCTGTTTGCTTTCTCTAGACAACACTGAAAGGGATTATCGTGATCGATAATCCTTCTGAAAGAGGAAGCAACTTGAGTGAGGTAAGAGGGCACATCCCAGGTGAAGTGGATGGAAGGAATCCTGTCTGCTGAGCATCTACTCTATGGCAGCAGCTTTCTGGACATTTTGCAGAATTCTCACCATAGTGCTATATAGAAAGTGTATTAACCTCTTCATTTTATAGATAGTGAGTCTGTGGCCCAGGGAGGTCTAGTACCTTGCCCACCCCTCCATCTCTCCCTTTATCCAGAAAACACTTAGTGAGTGCCTTCTGTGTGCCAGGTAACCCTCAGGGGAGGAAGAGGACTGACATTTATTGAGCACCTACTATGGGGTAGATGCTTTTTCATAGTTAAATCCTCCTGCCCATCCCAGGAGGCAAATACTTTGTAGGACTTATGCTCAGAGGCAGACAACATACTGATTAGGAGAAATACATACAGTGGATTTAAATCCCAATGTCACATTCTTTAACTGTGTGACTGGGTATATTGTTTAGCTTTTCTAAACCTCAGCTTCACCATCTCTAAAATGTGGATAATAACAGTAGTTTCCTCATTGTATGATTTCCATTGTTAAGCTGATGCATTTAGTAATGATAGAAAACGTGTATTGCACATGTTTACTTACCAGATACCATGCTAGATGCTTTGTAGGCATGATCTCATTCACTTGTTTCAAAATCTTTAATATGAAAAAAATTAGCATGGTTTCGCTGTATAGTAAGTTATTAAGAGGTCACAGCTGTGATGTGGTGTAGCCATGGCTTTCTCTCAAGTCTGTGTGAGTCGGAAGCCCAAGCCATTACTACAGGAGCCTACTGGTCTGATTGGAGACCAAGACGCCTCAGGAGGGAAGAATGGTCCAGGGAGCAAAAGCCAGGAGCATTGTAGAGATTTTAAGGAAGGCATGGAAGTGAGATTGGAGGGGAACCAAGGAGAATGTGCGGAAAGTGTGCAGATGATTCTAGAAGGAGGACTGAAGAGGGAAGGACAGGTTGGGCAGTGGTTAAACCCTGAGCAGGTATGCCTCCTACAGCATCCCTGAGGATTCATTGTGTGGTACTGAGTGCCACTGCTGGGCTTGGGCTGAGCCACCTTGGTGCATTCTGCTTTGCCTGAAGCATAGACTCTGAGTGCCAGAGTTGTGCCCGGGGGAGGATGAAGGCCTGGTCTCAGGGCACCTGGGCCAGAGTGGGCCCATATGAGGGCAGTGGAAGCCACTGCAGGGCCCTAAAAATGCTCAGCCTACAGGGCTGTCAAGTGTAGCCAGGTAAAGAATGGATTGAGGAATATAGTGGGGGTTGGGAGGCAAGAGTTGGGTGGGGAACGAGACACAGAGACAGCTCGTAAACATTAACCAAGAAGGCCTCTACCATCGACACCTGCATTCTGGCCAGGCAATGGCAAATTCCAGGGCAGGTGAAGAAGTTGTCCTCTATGATGCAATGTCCCTGAGCAGGGAAATTCCCTGGTCGTAATAATAATAATTGTTAACATTTACTAATCCCTGCTCCCTGACAGACAGTTCACATACTTTATTTCTAATTATCCCCATTTTATACATAAAGAAGCCGAGACCCCCAAGGGTCAGGTAACATGGTTAAGAAGTGTCTAGGCCAGAATACAAGCTGGGTTTAACTTTTGACCCACAACTCTTTCAAGATACATCTGCCTAATATTCTGCAGAAATCTAAAGGTCCTAACAGGTTTTATTATTTCTATACTTTTTTGTATAGGTAGTGTACACATTTTGTATGAAAGAGGCTAGGTTTGTAAATGACTCCCTCCTTCCTTTGTAGACAAGTGACCCAGTTTTCTACCTGGATGCTAGCAGAATTACCAATGTCTTTTGTGCTCTTCCTGAAATATACTATGTATTTACAAACAAGTTCATATAAGTAAATATTTTCATAAAATGAATGTACCGTATTATATATGCTGTTATGCACTTTGCTTTTTTTTCTTCAGTTAACTTGTGTGCAGTGGGTTATATCTGCTTGGCCGCATAAGGGGGTGAGATTTCTATCTTTACCATCTCTTGGTAGATTACCTGTGATGTGCATCATATTCTGGTTTAATGTTCAACAATAAAACGGTTTTAATTCTCTACTACCTTTGTGGAGAGGATTTCTAGGTTTAAAGAAGATTTTGTTTTTAATTATGTTTCTGTAACATGAGCATGATATACTAGCTCTCTGATTCTTTCTTTTCTCTTTGGAAAGACACAGGTAGCCTTACTCTGCTGGGCCAGGAGTCCTAGATGGGTCACTCTATGGGTAACATAGATTTGCCATGTGAAGCTCCTCCCTAGGAGCTTGGCAGAGGGGGTGAGACTCAGTAACTGGTATAGTTCTAATAGTTTCCTCCATGGCATTACCAATCTCCTTCTTCCTTTGATCCATGGTGTGGCCGTCTGGCACCTGGCACAGCACAAACATGGCTGCCTGCATGCACAGGGAAGGAGGTCAGAGGATCCAATTTTGAATCGTGGCTCTGTCACTGACTAGAGGTATGGGCTTGAGCCAGTCTCTTTGGCCCCCTGAGCCTCAGTGTCCCTATCTGCAAAACTAGGCACTTTAGGCCAGCTAACCTTCAAAGACCTTGTTACTACCAGTGACCTGTGATCATCTGACTGGTTTTTATTTATTTTATTTTTGACATAGAGTTTCACTCTTGTTGCCCAGGCTAGAGTACAATGGGTGGGATCTCAGCTCACTGCAACCTCCACCTCTTGGGTTCAAGCGATTGTCCTTCCTCAGCCTTCCGTGTAGGTGGAATTACAGGCAGGCGCCACCACGCCTGGCTAATTTCATACTTTTAGTAGAGACGGGCTTCTCCATGTTGGTCAGGCTGTTCTCCAACTCCTGACCTCAGGTGATCCACCCGCCTTGTCCTCCCAAAGTGCTGGGATTACAGGCCAGAGCCACCACACCTGGCCCATCTGACTGGTTTTTATCTGTAATGAGGTCCTCACCCATAGCATCTAGCCCAAGTGCCTTCCTTCCCTCCTCCAGAAAGCTTTTCCTGAACTGCCCCTATCCCTATGGCTGGGCCAGGAGAACATCTGGAATTCCATAGCGCCTCTATGTTTAAATAGCATATTTCCTGAGGCCAACATCAAATTTTCTCAGTAGTTGCCTGGTGCCTGGGGTAGAGTGATGATCACATCACAGCCACCATGTGCATGTGGCTCTCCCCCACATTTCCAGCATACACAGTGCTCCTGCATACGCCTTATTGGTGCTGTCAGAATATTGACATTAATACCCCCTTTGGAGAAAGGAAAAAGGCTCAAAGAAATGAAGCCGCATGCCTATTTTCATAGCCGGAAGTAAGCCATATTTCACTGTATGTCTACCCAAGCTCTCCTGGGTGCCTTGGTTTTCCCTCCTTAAATCCAGTCTTTTCCCATCTCCTCTGAGCCAGTTCTTCTCCATCAGTCCCTCCTGATGCCCTCTTAGCCCTTCCTGGCCCTGCTCCCTGTCCTGTGAGGCTGACTCCAGGCTCAGCTGCCCCTGGCCCTTTGAGCCCTGGCTTCCTCCTGAGGCTGGTCAATGGGATTGGATTGGAGGCAGGGTGGGGGATGGGGGAGCAGTCAGCATTCCTTCCTTCCTTCTGCACTCTCCCTGCTGTTTTGGCAGTGGCTGCCTTTCTCCCCCAGAGCCCTTAGGTCTTCCAGGCAGGCCCTCTCCTAGGCTTTAGTTATCTCTGGGTTTCTCTAACACTTCCCCCTCCATGTGCCCTTCATGCCAAGGCATGGTCACTGGTTTCCCATTGTTGCTGGTCCTGGATGCTCCAGCCCTTTCAGTTCCCTTCAATCTGTCTGCATCTCAGCAAATAGGCCCTTTTTAAAACCCCTTCAAAATCTTCTTTAAATATTCTTTTATAAACGCACTTCCTTGAGTAAGCCAGCTGTTTCTTTTCAGGACCCTGATTGCTACATGAGCCCAGCTTCACTCCCATTTCCCTCTTTTTAACTCTGACATACTAGTAAGTTACAGAGCCTGGGCAAACCACAACTGCAATCATCCTCACACATCTGCTCTCCAGGAAGATGGGTTTAATAACAGAATGGATGGTGTCAGCCTTACTCATTTCTTGAGCATCTGCAATTGGACAGGCACAGTGACAGATTTGGGGGCATAGAAATAAGTAAAAAAGACTCCATGCCTTCCTTCAGCGAGCTTCATGTCTAGTGATAGCTCAGGTCTCCATCTCCATCTCCCCTCCTGGCTGGGGAAGTCATGGATCCTCCCTGGACTGTGAAGTTCCACTGGATGGTCTTCTAGGTAGACAAAGGCATTCCCTGGCTTCTGCTGACCAAGGGCTCTCAGACATTGTTTTGGTGGTGGGAACCTGTCATGCCTCTGGGCTACCTTTAGACCCCAGTGCAGGTTTCTGGTGGCTACTCAGTGTCTCATTCAAGGACAACTGTCTCCTTCTGGCTAAAGAGGGACAGAGTCCCAGAGCACCAACTGGGTGCTGCTGTTTGACTTCTAGCAGGAACCAGCCCCTTGGTGGTCAAGGGTCAAAACCTGACTTCCCATGACCTGCGGTTCTCTTTGAACATAAACAGCATTTCAGGGTTGTCTGCATATTTCTATATTTTATGAGCAATGGCATCTGGCCATGAATGCTGCTGCCTGAATCACAGTCTTGTTTGTTGACCCTGATGGGGCAGCGAGAATTACAGATTTGCCTTGCCTTACTCATGGTGTCTATGCTTTGAAGCTGGCCAGGATGACTTACAGACCAGGTTACCAGTTAAACCAATTGAAAACCCAATTTTTTCCCTTTGCAATTTAACACTTTGAACTGAAATTAAATCAGCCATCATAGATTATGAAGGGGCATTTTTAAAAAGGATATTACTTGAAGGACACATTCTTTAGGTTTTGAGATATGTCTTTGATATTCCTGGCCAAGAATTATGTTTTCTCCTTGACACCTACACCTTGCCCCTATCATTGTTCTCCCTAGACCTTATACTCTTTTTCTGACTAGGCTTCTCCCAGGCCACAGCAAGACCTTAGAGATAGAGAATCAGGCAGGAGGTTCTTTCTTAGGCTCTAAAAAGATAAAAAAGTTCTAAACCCAAGAAAAAAGAGTGGGTAAATAAATTGTAGCATCCACAGATAGGAATATGTACCTATAGCATCATGCTGTTGTGAATTCATTAGCATATAAATAAAATCATAAATATTAGGAGACTCAGAATAATCTCATGCCATTTAAAAAAATCCATTTTATATCTTCCATATAATTCTGTACAGAATTATATATCCCAAACTGTTAACAGTGGTCAGCTATAAGAGTTTGGGTAATGATGACTTTCTTCCTCTCCTTTTCTGTATTTTCTAACTTTTTTTCAATGACCATGTCCTAGGTATGTAATTTTAAAAGTTTTTTCTTAAATAAAAAAGAATATTCCCAAATTACCAGTACACTATGATTATAATTATCTAAAAAATATGAGGCTTAAGGTTATTCCTATCTTAAAAGAAGGGACAATTCATTCCCTAGAAATATTGAGAATAAAAGCCAAGTTGAACCTCTCCACCCCTCCCACTCTACATTTCCTCTGCATGTAGAAACAAGGAATGTGATACATCAAGAAACTCTGTCCTCTGTCCAGAGCTGAAATAGTTGCCGCTCCCTGCAGAGAGTCCACTGATACCCCCCAGGTTAGAGTGGCGTGTGGCTTACCTGAAACTGGACACAGGTCTCTCCTTGGGTCCGGAGCTGGCTGACAAGCAGGTAGGTGGTGAGTCCTGCGAGGAAGGGGAGCAACAGGAAGCAGCAGGTGAGAGCCCAGCATGCGCCCCTGCTCCTGGCCTTGGGCCTGCAGCTGTCCTGCTCTGGCAGCATTTCCACGCTGGCTGTTTCCCCACAGCTCAGCCCCAGATTCTCAGCCATGCTCCTGCTTCTCCTGGAGGTACCTCTGACTCCTGGGCAGAGACCCCCCCATTAAATAGAGGACCAGCTTTCACAGTGGGTGACATAATCACTCAGTCTCCTCCTTCCCTTTTCCTCTCCCCCTCCCCTCTTCAAGAGCACACTGTGGCCCTACCCTGCTGAGAATGCACCGCCTACAACAGAAACCAAGTTTGGTTTAAGGAAAAAAAAAAAGAAGAAGAAGGAGAAGAAGAAAGCTTTCCCAAGCATAGTTATATACAGTATGCTCATGTGCTCCTTCCTTCATTTACAGAAGGAAGTTAGGAAAGTCCCTGAAGGAGGAGAGAAGTAATTCATTAAGTCAGTGGGTGGGACAAATTAAAATATACCTGTTCCCTGCACTGGAGGCTTAACAGCTGTGCCAGTTTGAGGAGTGTGCTTCTGGAAGTGAAAGTGAGGGATGGGAGGTGTGTGGTTTGCAGGCTGGGAAATGGAAATCACATTTGCAGGAGCCCTTTGCAAAGTACTGCCTAGCCCTCTGTCTTTTTGAACCTCATAGAAACTCATTCTCATTGTACAGATGGGAATAGCAAAGTTCTAAAAGGTGAAGGCAGTTCTCCTGGGTCATCCAAGGATGAAGACAGAGGAGCTAGGAAGATGACCTAGTTCTTCTAAATCATGGCTTGGGGTTGTAACCTCTAGCACGTGACTGCCTGTGAAAGGGAAGTGTATTTCCAGCTGGCATTGACCATTGTTTAATCAGAGTACTAGATCACTGATCAAGGTGACTGTCTGTGAGGGTAGAACATCAACCGCTACTTCTTGATTAGTATAAAGTTAATGGATCATGTGATGCGCTTTGCCTGCAGTGGGGTGTGGGGGCTGCAACATGTCATAAAAGATTATATTTATTAAGTGCTTACTTTGTGCCAATCACTGCTCTAAGTGAAATATATCAGTAAAATTATTCCATCCTGAGATAACTTTTGTGACAGTAAAGCCATCATTCTCATTTTACACATAAGGAAATGAAGCACAGAGGGCAAATGGTCATCACACTTCATTGCAGGGGCTGCTGGATCATGCATGTTCATAGATACCTGCACTCTGTTTACCCAGAGGGGGTAGGGCCCTGCAGTGAGGGGGTTGAGGGTGCTTCCTGGAGAAAGAGGTGGTGTTGGAACTAGGCCTTAGAGCTCAGGGAGGGTCAATCTCAGAGAAGAGTAGAGGACGCTGAGAAAAGATGGGTTCTAGAAATAGGAAAGTTTAAGCAATGGCCTGTGATACATGGTTGAAACCAGTTTGACTAGAGCCTCCATCTAATTGCTACTTCTGGTTATTTCACAGCCTGGACTCTTCAGACTACTTGGAAAGGCCTTTCATGGCTTGGTCTCTGCTCACTGTTGCCTCTCCCCAGTGTTCAGCCTCAGCCTTTCCAAGCTGCAGTTCCCTGGATACACTGTGGACTAGCTGTACTGCTGCAAAATAGAAGTGTCCAGTCCTTTTCCTTCATATCACTATGCTCTTGACGCTCATTCTAGCAAAGGATGATTTTCATGTCCCATGGCTGGTCATTCTTGGTTTAACAAATCTATAAAGAAATGTCTTTGAGACTAACCTAAATCTCTGCTGTTGTAACTTAACCTTTCTTTTCTATGCTCCTGTTCCTTAATTGTGTGTAGAAACCATTCTTGCATCCCCCCTGCTGCCAAGATTGGGTAGGATGCTCATATTCTATGTTCCTATAGCTTCCCATTCTTCCATATTATTGAATACTTCCTACTAGACCGTGTTTGACCATCTTTTCTGCCTCCCTCATTAGACCATCAGGTCTGAGAGAGCAGGTACTAAGTCATATCCCTTCCCCATGACCATTGCTCCTAACTGTTATTCAATAGACTCATTACCAACTACTAAAATAAGCATCTATTTTCAAAGAATTCTAGCAAAGGATGATTTTCATGTCCCACGGTTACTCATTCTTGGTCTAAAAATCTATTAAGAAACATCTTTGAGACTAACCTAAATCTTTGCTGTTGTAACTTAATCTTTCTTTTTTGATGACTGAGTAGTGTTCTACAGTATGGATATACAACAGTTTGTTTAACCATTCACCCACTGAAGAACATTTGGGTTATTTCCAGTTTTGAGTTATTATAAATAAAGCTGTTGTGACTATTTGTGTACAGATTATTTTGTGTGAATAAGTTTTCATTTTTTTTCTGGTATAAATGCTCAAAGTGAAATTGTTGGCTGTATGGTAAACACATGTTTCATTTGCCATGGTAAAATTAACGGCCATGGCAAACATACCATGACAGTTACCTATAAAATTTAAGCAGTTGCCTAAATATGGCAGTTACCTACAATTAATTGTTGATGGAACTGTATGACAGTTACCTATAATCAGTGGTTGTATCATTTTGTTTCCCACAAGTAATGTGTGAAAGACCCAGCTTCCTCTCTGTATCCTCTCTCCAGCATTTGGTGCTTTTACTATATTTTGCTTTAGACACTCTGATAAGTGTGTGGTCATATCTCACTGCGGTTTTAATTTGCATTCCGCTAATGGCTAATCACATTGAACATCTTTTCACATACTTATTCGCCATCTGTATATCCTCTTTGATAATTCAGAGATCTATTTTGGCTGCCACGAGTTACTTCTTTCTTCCTGCTCTGAATCTCAGTGGATTCAAAGGCAAAAAATAAATCACTTACAGATAAATGATGAGTTACGGCACTTGACTATGTGCAAGATAGTGTTCCAGGTACTGGGGATAAAGCAGTGAAGAGAACAGAAAAACCTACTTTCATGATGCTTATATTCTAGTTGGGAGAGATGGCCAGTAATTAAAACAAATAAGTTAATTTATCGTATATTAGATGGTCTTAAGTGGTTTAGAAAAAAAAGGAAAAGGAGAAAATATCTTAATTGCAATTTAAAATAGGGTCGTCAGAATAGATCTCACTGAGAGGAGACATTTTAGTGAAGACCTGAAGAGGGTGGGGGAGGCCATGGGGGTGTCTGGAGGAAGAGAGTCTCATTTTGAAGTCAGTGTACATGGTGTATTCACAGAGCATCAGGGTGGCGATGTCAGCTGGGGCAGTGGGTGAGGGGGAGTGTGGGGGCCACAAGATCAGAGTGATGGAGAAGGCTGACCTTGTAGGGCCTCTTGGGTCCAGGTAGGACTTGGCTTCTTCTTCACTGAGTTTGACGGGGAAGAGGGGTGGTAACAGGGTAGGGTGGGGGTGGGGGTAGTAGCTGTTCTTTGGAAGGTGAAGGGTGGAGAGGTGGCTCTGATTTTACTTTGAAAAGATCATCCTGTCTGCTGTGCTAAGAACAGCCTGAAGCGAGAAGTGTGGAGTCTGGGAGATCCATCTGGTGACCACTGCGATCATCCAGGAGAGGAAGGATGGTGGCTTGGCTGAGGCTGGTGACACTGAGGGTCACAGGAAATAGTGGATCCTGGATATATTACTATTTTAAACTAGAGCAGACATCATTTCTTATTATGCTAGATGTGGAGTGAGAGAGGAAGAGAAGAGAAAAGCCTGAGTCGAGGGTTTTTGGTTTAAGCATGGGATACATAAAGACGTCTTTCATGGAGACGGGGGCAAGATAAATGCTGTCTAAGGGGACTTTTAGATGACCAAGTTGAGACCATCAATAGGTAGATGGATGGTTAGTTGAGGCTTCCAGGCAGAGGCTTGCGTGGAGATACTAATATGAGAGTCATGCTTGACACAGCATCTACCACACAGTTAGTGCTCAAAGTGGAGGTTCTCCGTATGGTTACAGGCCCTCAAATCCTATATCTCAAGTCCTTGGGGCCAGGTTTCAAAAAGCTTTAAGCTGAACCATCTGAAATTGCATATATCTGGTCATTTTTGACCTGCAATAATAGTAGTTATGTATGGTTCTCCTGAATAATCTACTACACGTGCCTTATATTTCATAACACTTCAGGTGGGGTCTGAAATAACACCTAATGATCAAATACAGAAATGATTCTGCAGCCCAGCATGCTCATACTGAATGTGATAGGTAACGATTCCCCACAACACGTGCCCTTTCAGGTCAGCTTTTGCTGCCAAATGAGTAATAAAAGCTTCCAGTTTTTAGAGATTTTTAGATTGTGTTTACGGACTGGTATTATATCATTGGGGCTGTTATTATTGTTACCATTCTGTATGGCAGTCAGGGGGCTGAACTAGGCAATAAGTAGAAGTTACTGAAAGGCAAATTTCAGCTCAATTTAAAGACTTTGTCAATACTGGACATCGTCAATACTGTCCAAAGATAAATCATACTGCTTCCAGAGGTGAGAGCTCGCTGTTTCAAGGGTAAGGACAGGACCTGAACAGCCACTTATTGAGAATATTTTAGAGGGAATTTGATTATTGGAGAAGTGATTGGAGTCAATGTCTTTTACAGCTTTTGCTCTTACTGAGACAAGATGACTCTCAATTATTTGTACTTTTTCAGGCCTTTCTTTCTGCATGTGTTAAATGGGGGCAGGGAGTTGAACTCTGTGATTGCTAAGGATGCTTCTCTCATTAATGTTTTCCGGACGTTGTGCTTCCCTGTGTCTTCTCTTTGCTCCCTGGTTGTTCCTTCCACCCATCTCTGCACAGCTTTGCTTACATCCTTGTTTGATAAGCAATACGTTTTTTAGAACGTCCCATGGCAATTTCCCCATGATGTGCAAATGAGGGATTAGCAAGGGCAGCTGGATTGGGTCAGCAGATGTTTACTTTGTTGCATTTTGAGTTAGTAAAAGAGCTCATTTTTCAGCAATTATTTCTAGATATTTTTTGGACTTGTGCAATATCCACAGCTTTTCTGCAAGGGGGCTTACTTGGGCATAGCCCTACTTTCCTGGACTGGCCCTGGTGGTTGGCAAGATCTTCCCTCTCTGGTTCTCTTGGGAAAAGAGCTATTTGATGAAATAGAATTTTTCAGTGGCTAACTTCCTTTTTTCTAAGTGGCAACAGAAAAAAGTACAACCATTTTGAATGGAAACCTTTCTAAAATGTAGTTTAAACTTTTAAAACAGGTTATTTTTTATGATTGTAAAAGTAACATCTTAACTTTAGAAAACTAGAAAAAGGAGGACAATTGAGTCTTCTGCACTTATTGAATCACAAAGAGCAATGATATTCCTATGCGGAAGATGCCCCCAGAGTCAGGCTTTTGGAAATGTTTCTTCTTTTCCTTTCTTCTTAATCATTTTCCTTCTTCCTGCTTTGCTTAAATCTAGCTTCTTTGGATTAACCAAAATTCTCAAGAGGGTTAGAGCCAACTATTTCACTTATAGGCATTGAGCCAAAAGAAACCCTCACACATGTTCAACAGGAGATACATGTGAGGAAGAAGGAGCTTAACCGTAGCATCATCATCAGAGTGGCACAAACCTGGGTGCACACGAGATGCCTGTCATCAGGGAGACAGAGAATGTGGTGAGCCACACAATAGGGCGTTGTTCAGTCATCCAGATGAAGGGTCAACAGTGACATGCCTCAGTGTGGATGAATCTTAGCACAGTAATATGAAGTGAAGATGCAAATTTCCAAAGATTATATACAGCAAAGCTTACACAAAGTTAAAAATAACATGTGTGCATTTGTGGTACACACACACATATTGATATTATATATATATATACATACCACTCATTGAAATGGAGAGCAAAGCAATGATGAATACTGGACCCTGGGTGATGGAAACCCTGAGCAAGGGGATCAGAGGGCGATTGGCAAGGGGTTTCATGCAGTGTCATCTGATGCCCTTCCAGGCCCTAGCTTTCATTTTATGTCATGGGTTACTAGGTACTTACAACATTGCAACTAATTAACTAACTAACTTAATAAAAAGCAGTCCAGGTATGAACCTTGATGACAATGTGACATGATCTGGGGTGATGATGATTCCAATTCTGTGTATCTAATATCCAAAAATAGAAAAGAAGTGGGAATCATTAGGCACTGTATGTGGTCCTAAAAACTCCATGAATCATGGGAGGTACATGAGTGCACAGATTTGACAGTGTCTATTTTGGCTTCACAGAGAAGCATTTAAAAATTTCTTTCTTCGTTCTTGATGCTGGTCCAGGCAGATGATGTTGCCAGACACATGAGATCTTGCGGACGTGGCCCCATTGTTAAAGCTATAAACAGTTCCTTGAAATAGCCTGGAGTTAGGACTTTGTATTTGATGGCCATTTGGTTCCAGTTAGAATATAGGAGTAGACCTGTCTCTGGGTAGGTGACAAGCTCTGGTTGAGAGAGTAGTGCCCATGTGGAGAGAGGGTTGGCAGAAATTCAGCAATAGAGAGTACCCAGCACAGAGGTAAAGAGATACACCTGGTAGCGACAGAGTGTCTGCAATTCTGAGCAAGCCAGGTGGAGTCCATCTTGGCCAACCAGACTATTTTGTTGGGCCCCTTCTCCCTTCTCTGGCCTTGAGATTATTACTCAGTTTTATCAAAGAATACAGTTAAACTGTGAGGCCTGACTGAGGGTGTAGGCAGTCTCTCATTCCTTGTATACCGACTCTGTGGTCCAGACTCTATCAGGACTTGGAGATACAGAGGTAACTCAGATCTGAAGTTGGTGACTGTTACCATTTTTCCATGGTTGTGGCTGTACTTCTCAGGAGGACTGTACTAACTTGTAGTGCTGAGCTGAGTTGAGTGGCTCTTGCTGTGGAGGAGCAAAGGGCTTAGCTATAAACTGCATTCACAGTGGCAGCCCCAGGCAAAGTTAGAGTTCCTGTTGAGTGTGTGTCCAGCCCACATCTTCATTACTGCATTCTTATCACATTGCATTGTCATGATTTATTTACCTGGAGCTGCCACCCACTAGCCTGTGACTATCTCAAGGGTAGAGATGTCTTTTTCATTGCCAAGTTTCCCAAGTCCATGGTGCAGTGTAAGTGCTAAATAAGTGTTCGAGGGGACACTATGCATTATACTTTGTGGCTGGTGTCTGGTGAGTAAAACTTCAAGGTGTGGACAGATGATCCCTGGTTGGGAGGGATCCAAGGGGAGTTTAGAGAGGAGGAGGGGGTGGTTTGGCTTGGGCTTTGAGTGGATTTTATGGATGGAGATGGTAGGGAGAGTGAAGGTGGAGATGAGGGAGTTTTGGTATTGGTGGTGGTGACATGGGGCTATTCAAAGTAAATCACTAGAACTGCATGCTTGCTGACCCATCAGAGTGGATTCTGGCTGTAAATAGTCAGCATTGCCACTCCTATGCCTCCTAGCTGTAGGTCATTCCAAAAGATGAGGAGGGACATGGGGCCACGATGACGCCATGCTAGAACAGGAATAAATGTTTCAGCATCAACAGCTTCATTCCAGCTCTGTATCAGGACTTTTTTGTACATGACCTTTGCTGATTCTCATACAATCTTGACAGGTAGACACTGTTACTTCAGTTTTGAAACAGACCCAGAAGGGTGACACAAGTGGCAAGGCTGGAGCTGAAGTTGAGCTCAGGTTCTCAAGTTCCTGGGCCTGTGCTCTGTTCTCTCTGGAAGATGTGGCCAGTAAGGGTCAGAGCCAAGACCCCTACTGGGTTGTGAGCAGGAGCCATGAGCTATGTCCATGGGTGAGTTTTGGGGAAGAGCAGGAGACATGGCTTTAGAAGAGGGCTGGCAGGCTCCTTGGGGCTGGAGTGGATAAAGCACCCTATTCAGTCATCTGTGTCCAGGAACATTCTATTCCTTCATATCCAAGGAAGTGCACAGTGGTCACACCCTTGCCATGGCCTTTCTGGGGAATGTTTCTGGAACTGGACATAGAGCTCAGGGTCAAAGGAAGGAAAAGTGCTGCCCTGGAATCAAGGCCAGAGATAATAATTTTGGAATTTAGAGGGGAGAGGTTGAGCACAAGATTTCAGCCATTGGGGTTGGAGATGAGTAATGCCTGCCTGGTTAGGGGAGAAACTTCATTAGAAGGATGAAAAGAAAGTGATTTAAAAAATAAAAAGACAAAGAAGTCAGAAACTGAAGATGAAGTTGAACAAGTATATGGTTTTAGTACCAGCTATGGTGAGAGAGAAACGTTCAAGGACCAGTTTCCTAGGTGTCCATTTTTCATAAGAAGGCATCTGACTGATTTATTGATGGAGGCAATGTGTATAAGGGAGAGATGGAAGGAGGGTTGGGAAAGAGGTGAAAATATGCACAGAAACAGAGAGACAGACTGAGATGGAGGCAGGAACATACAATGGTAAAAGAAATACAAATACAGTAACACAGACACACAGAGGAGGATAACAAGCCAGAGATCCAGGGACAAAAGGAAGCCAGGACAGAGAGAATCAGAGACAGAGATGAAAGAACAGAGACAGAAAGAGGAAGGGGCACAATGACACAAATGCCCATTGATTAGCTGTGTTTAATGGAGAAAGCACAGTCAAACTTCTTAAGAAGGACTGCATCCTGGGCCTTTGGGCATCCTCCCTTATGAGTTCTTTGCCTTAGCTGAGATACTCATGGTCCTAAGTCTCTGTGCCTTCCTCACTGTCTTAGTCTATTATGGCTGCTATAGCAAAATATCTTAGACTGGGTAATTTATAAATGATAGAAATTTATTGGTCTTAGTTCTGGGGGCTGGGAAGTCCAAGATCAAGGCACCAGCAGATTCAGTGTCTGGTGAAGGCTTGCTCTCTGTTTCAAAGGTGGTGCCTTCTTGCTGCATCCTTACATGGAGGAAGGGACAAACCAGCTCCCTCGGGCCTTTTTTATAAAAACACTAATCCCAAAGGTTCTGCCCTCATGACCTAATCACCTCTAGAAGGCCCCACTTTTTAATACTATTGCCTGTGGGATTATACCTGAAGATAACACTTTTTTTTGGTGGGAGGCACAGATATTCAGACCATAGCACTCACTGACATGTGGAAACTCCTGGGCCAAAGGCTACCTTTAATGCAGATTTTCCATGTAATGACAGCATGCTAGCACTGGAAGACAGAGGTCTTAGAGCCATCTCCCATTCTCTTATCTCAGACTCTGCTTGCACCTTTGCAATTAACTCCAATCACTAGTTGCTCATTACTCTTCCAGAAGATCATTCCTTAAACTGAGCTACTTCCCTGTGATTTCCACAGTTTGGGAGCAACACTTTAGCAAATCTGCTGTTAGTTTTTCTCTTGGTTCTTCAGGTTGTTGATAACAACAACTTTGTTCCCAACTATGTTCTTCCTTCTTTGGGTCAATCTCCTGCAGTTCCTTCACTGGTGTTATTTGTCAGGGCAAGCTAGGTTATGCTGTAGTGACAAACAACTCCAAGATCTCAGGAGTTCTCAGGAGCAAAGGTTAATTTCCTGCTCATACTATGTAAAAATCACAGGCTAAAACAACTCTACCCTACTCCAACCCATATTCACTCCAGGGCTCAGGCTGATAAAGTAGACTGTGTCTAAAACATTGCTGATCATGGTGATTGAAGGAAAAGAGAACATGAGTCTTCATACCCAGTTTCTGAAAGTTTCTATCAGAAGTGACACATATTGCCTTCACTCATGTGGCATTGGCCATAGCCTATGCCAATGAGGTGGGGGAAGAGGAATTTTCTCTCAGGAAAGGACAGTGAGTATTTGTCAACAATAATAGTCTACTACAATAATAGCTTCTCCCACCCCACAGTTTCCAGCTCTCTACAGAAGCTACTCCCCCTGTTTATAGAGGCTCCCAAACTTATTGATGTTTCTTTTGATATTTGGGAGCCAGTACAGAACAAGCCACTTGGAGGGAGGTGATGCTCCCGGGGCACCAGGTGACCATACCCATGAGTGGTCCTCCTCTGTCTTAGAGCTACACCATATGCAATACGTGCCCACTGAGTTTGCCAAGGCCATGGAGAGAGAGGAAGCATACCTTTAATCTGATCTCTCTACCCAGGTTTACTGGGTCTTTATCCCTTGAATAAAGACCCAGTAACAATCTCATCCTTTATTGCCTGAGGTCTAGAAGCAATTTTCTTTTCTGTAGCTCCAAGATAAAAAAAAAAAAAAGTCTTCCTTACCTTCATTGGATTTTGAATGAGTGAGTAATAAACTTTTATTGTATTAATCCACTGAAATTTTCAGGATTTCTCTGTTTTAGCATAGTGCCAATTAGTTAAATGCAGAAATTGATACTGGTAGTGAGAGTGCTTCATTAAAAAAAGATAATATAAATGATTTTAGCTTAGTGATAAAGAGACAGGTGATTGGAAACTGAACTGTAGACTGGAAAGATGGAGATCAGGTTATGCAGGGGGCAAGGTTCTGGAAAGTTGTCACCTGTGATGACTAGAGGGGCAAACTGTGCTCATTGAACTCATCATTTCAGGGCAAGAAGTAGGAAAATAGGGTGATGGTAGCACAGCTGTATTTGGCAAGGTATTAGGAGAATTACACGAGCTCAAGAAATTGTTAGATAAGTTGCAAGCAGAAATTAAGAAGAATAGAGCCAGGAAATATGGGGCCTTGGAATTGAAACAGCAGACTATTTCTAGGTTCTACACAATAAAAGATGGAATTTAAAAGGGATTTACGTGGCAAAGGCCCAGTAAAATCTCCTGTTTGGGAAATGACTCAGGTCAAAGATCAAATTAGAAGTGTGATCTTATGGACTTTTCCATGTAGCCTCAAGGTAGCTGCTATTAGGTGAAGAGAGAGAGAGAAACAAGGTGATGAAAAAGCAAAGGAAAAGGCAGATTTAGGAAGTGCATCTTTAAAAGAACTTTACTGTGTTCACTGGCAAATACGTCAGAAGCCTGTTAAGTCGTTGAGCGAAATACAACACCAAAGAAGCCTTGAGTCTGGACTAGATAATCTTCGAGAGTTAAAGCAATCCCTGGGATGCCAGGCTCCAAATAACAGAAAGTGGATTAGGGAGACGGGCCCGCGGGAATCGGGGTGGGGGCCCCCCCGGGGGCCGGGGGGCGGGACAGGCCCCCGGGGGGGGCCGCGGCCAATCGGCTGCGGGGCGGGGCGCGGGGGGGGGGGGGGGGGGGGGGGGAGGAGAGGGGGATTGGGAAAAAAGGAAACTATTTAAACTCAAAGGAGTGTTCAAAGAAGATTGTGGGAAGGAGAACCCCCCCAACCCCTGACCAAAGGGTGGAGCCAGGGGTCATGAGAACAGTGGACAGGCTGAGCTTCCCTGAAAGGAGATTCACAGCCCCTCACCCAGGGCTGGGACCTTCTGGACATCTGCCCAGCAGGATTTCAGAGCAACTCTGGATCTGTGGCTCCTGTGTATGTCCCAGTCTTTCCAGCAGGTGTGTTTATTGTGGCTGTCCTGTCTCTGTTCCATCTTTGTATCTTGGATTTGTAGTGTGCGTGGTGGGGTGTAGGGGTTGTTGGCAGAGAAGGATACAGAAAATGTCCTTTCAGATCATAGGCCTAGGGCAGTGAATCTCAACTGGGGACCCTTTTGGCCACAGGAACTTTTGTTAATAGTGGAGGGCATTTTTGGTTGTCACAAATGAAGGTGGTGGTGCTATCAACAATTAGTGGGCTGAGGCCAGGATTGCTGAGAAACATTCTACAGTGCAGGGGACAGTCCCCCCCATGACAATGAATTATCCAGTCTAAAATATGAACATGACCAAGGCATTTATTCCCTTGTCTAGGAAATAAAAGGCCCAACATCCCAAACTAACAGCAAGATTATAGGACGTCACCTGGAAATCAGAGAGCCTGGTGTGGAGCTGGTGCTCACTCCTTCATTCAACAGACTGAATATCTGTGGGAGGATGGGGAGGTGAAGCAGTGGGGGGCAGGGCAATTAATGCTAGTTGCTGCAATAGACAAACCCCCCCAAATCTTACTCAGCATCTTTTTTTTTTTTTGAGATGGAGTCTCACACTGTCATTTGGGCTGGAGTGCAATGGTGCAATCTTGGCTCACTGCAACCTCCACCTCCTGGGTTCAGGTGATTCTCCTGCCTCAGCCTCCCAAGTATGTGGGATTACAGGTGCCCGCTGCCATGTCTGGCTAAGTTTTTGTATTTTTTTAAGTAGAGATTGGATTTCACTATGTTGGTCAGGCTGGTCTCAAACTCCTGACCTCACGATATGCCCATCTTGTCCTCCCAAAGTGCTGGGATTACAGGTGTGAACCACCACGCCCGACCTCACTCAGTGTCTTAATCAATAAAGGCTTATTTTTCACATCATGTCAAGGAAAATCTGTTTTTCTTCTGACCATCAGATATATATATTTTTCTCTTACAGGCAGTGTAAGCCTGGTAATGGATTGATTTTCCTCACGGATTTGGCTACTAGGCAGCTCATTGTAACAATGGTTCCTTGCTGTTTACTGATGTTTCCTGGCTTTTCGCATGTGACATTCATTTGCCTATTACTCTGATTTCTTCTCCTTCCGCTCCCCGCTACTGTCCAAATTCCTTTGGGATGAGATAAGCTATAAACTAATGAATGAAGCAAAAGCATTCTTGCTGGCACGTGGCTGCTGTGAAATAGAAATCAGGGAACCGTTGTGTGCCTCTTTCCTTTTTTAAAAAGGAAAGTGGAGCTTTGAGTCCTGGCTTGAAGATTTACAGAACTGAAACATTTTGGACTGGGGATCTTCAAATGGCTTTTCTTTTTGCATTCTGTAGTTTTACTTACCCCTTTAAGTTGCTATTTTAACAATTCAGAGTCTCATTTGCTTTAGCTGAGAGAGGGAGGAGACAAGAAACCAAGGTCTTTTCTCCAAGATCTTTTGGGGAATCACTTCATGCAAATGTCTTTGTATCAGAAGGAAACTGTCTGAAGGTCAGTCCCCTCTCCACTCCTGAAAAGGCATAATTCAGAGTTGGTGTCTTTGGTTTTGCTTTTCTGTTTCCAAATATGAAACAGATGACGAGTCAGGTGACCCATCACGAGCTTGCTGTGTGACTTCAGGCTGTTTACACCCCAGTCTCTGGTCTCCAGAAAAACAAGAGGGCTGAGAATCCACCCAGATCCATGGTTTTTGTTTGTGTATCTGGGGAGTGAGCGCTGCCAGGGAAATGTGTTTTCTCATGATCACAACTAAGTGAGATTTTAGCGACTCAAACCCTATGTTCAGAAGAAGCCTGCTCAGCTCCTATAAGCATAGAGGAAATGAGGGTTTTGGAGGCCCAGGCTGGGGTCTCACTGAACAGTCTTGAGAGGTAGGTTGGAATGTGAACCTTGGAGTACATTGGTTTCCACATATCCCTCTGTTGTGTAACTCCAGGCAAATCATGGAGCCTCCTTAGGCCTCAGAGTCTTCATGGACCACAACAGGATGACGGAACTACTTGTTGTGAAGAATAAGTGACATAATGCTCACAAAGTGCTGGGTACATTCTGCAATTTTGCAATTCACATTCCTGATTACTGCCCTTCATTGGGTCAGATGTGGCTGGGTTGGGGTATAACCACCAGGAGGACTGGGCCAGGATGCCCTCACCCAGGGCACCACTGAATGTCCTCTTTCCCCTTGAAAGAGGTCAGAAAATAATTGCCGCAGCACTTCTCCCTGAACAAATAGCAAGAAGGATACAGAAACATCCTCACTGCTAAGGTTCCAGACAGCCAGCTTGGAATTTGCAGGGTCTTCTTCCTCTCCATCCAAACCTTCCTCAAGACACAAGGCCCCTTTCCTTTCTGGGTTTCCATTTTCTCCTCTGTAAAATGAATGAATTAGATTAGATCATCTCTAGTCTGTCTCTGGATGCAGTGGCATGTGCCTGTGATCCCAGCTACTTGGGAGGCTAAGGCAGGAGGATTGTTTGAGCCCAGGAGTTTGAGACCACACCAGGCAATATAGTGAGGCCCTGTGTCAATAAAGGGGAAACAAATGAGTGCCTCTAATCTACTCTTGGCATTATTGGCATTTTAGACCAAGTAGTTCTTTGTTGATCTGTGCACTGTAGGATGTTTAGCAGCATCTCTGCCTCTACCTACTAGATGCCTGTAGCAACCTGTGTTGTGACCACCACAAATTTGGCAAGAGATTGCCAAATATCCACTGGGGCAAAATGGCCCTGGTTGAGAACCATGATTTAAGAATACTTAAACATAGCAATGCTGAACACCTTTACTGAGTACTTCTTTATACCAGCTACTGTGCTAAGAGATTTCCATGTCCTAATCTTAATCAATCCTCATGACACCCTTGTGAAGCCAGTAATTATCTTTTGCTTTGTAAACGAGGATGACAAACTGCTGATAAATCATGAAACTGGGATTTATAGCTGTGCTTTCCTGAC
Organism: Ateles fusciceps; assembly: GCA_036589455.1. Taxonomy (NCBI): domain Eukaryota; kingdom Metazoa; phylum Chordata; class Mammalia; order Primates; family Atelidae; genus Ateles; species Ateles fusciceps. The sequence continues at coordinate 14,309,036 of JAZHEH010000952.1, forward strand.
TTCAGAGCCTGTGAGCTTCATTATTCTGAAAATTTTGAAATACAGGGTTGGTCTTTGGAAGATCAAGGCAAAATGGTTGAGGTAGTAAAAGCATAGGATTTAGGACCGGGTGGACATGACTTGGAATCTCAACTCCATGCTGATGAGCTTATCACTGTCTCCATGCTGAACCCCATTTATGCCATTGTCAATTTGGGGGTAACACCAGCCATGCAGACTATTGGAGGATAGAATAAGGCTGCAGGACACCGGACGCATCAGGTCCTTCTCCAGCTAAATTACATGCTTGACAACAATGGAGAGCTCTCTGAACGTTGCTTTTGTTCCATCCCCACCACCCTGCATTTGGTGTCAGCTCTCCTGGGGTAGAGGAAGACCTCATGACACAATGTAGCACCCCCATCTTGGTCCCACTGTCCCTTGGGTGTTGAGGCCTTTCTTCTGAGCCCCATACCACCATAGACAGTGGGCTGCTGGAAAATTCATACTCAATGTAACCTGAACTGAAATAGGCATGTTGCCCCCAATCTGTAACTCCTCTGTGTCTCCTTTCTCAGTGATCACCAGAATGGTCCCAAGGCAGGTCTCTGGGAGTCCTACTTGACTTGTCTTGACTTCTCCCAGCACCTCACTTCCATAGCCAAGCAGTATCCAGGCACTGTCTGCCATACTCAGCCCACTGGCATTTGTCTGCGTGTCTCATCCCTGCTGTCTTTTCCCTGGGCCAGGCTGTCATACCCCTCACCAGGGCTGCTGAAAATGCCTTCTAACTAGTCTCCCTGCCTCCCCTCTTGCCCTCACCATCTATCCTGACTGTGCCACCAGAACAATCCTTCTCTTCTGGAACTCTGACCAGGACTCCGCCTCCTTGTCCTCGGATAAAGCCTAGCTTCTTAACTGGTACATAAAGCCCTTCTTGTTCTGGCTCTGTCTTCTCTTCACCCTTCTCTTCGGCCTCTCTCCCCTTAATTTTCCCAGTTTCAGTCCTAGGGGACCATTCACAGTTTCTTGAAGGCACCATGCTCTCTTTCTCTTTCGCCATTGGAATATGCTTTTGTCCAGCTTAGAACTCTTCTCTGGCACTTTTGCTTTGGCCTAGGTGACTCTTTTAAGCTTCAGCTTAGAGTTCACTTCCCCTTGAGAGCCTTCTCTGATTCTTAAACATGGGTCAAGTACAGTCGTGCATCCTTTAATGATGGAAATACATTCTGAGAAATGCGTTGTTAGGCAATTTTTTCGTGTGAACATCACAGAGTGTACTTAACACAAACCTCAACGGTACAGCTATGGCACACCCCAGGCTATACTGTAGAGCCTATTGCTTCTAGGCTACATGTCTGTACAACATGCTACTGTACTCTGTACTGAATATTCAGGCAATTGTACCACAGTGGTAAGTATTTGTCTATCTAAACATAGAAAACGTCCAGTAAAAATATGGTATAAAAGATGTAAGAAATGGGAAAAAATGTGTAGGGTGCTTACTATGAATGGAGCTTGCAGAAATGGAAGTTGCTTTGAGTGAGTCAATGTGTGAGTGGTGAGTGAATGTGAAGGCCTAGGAATTCACTGTACACAACTGCACTTTATAAACACTTCTGTACATTGAGGCTGCACTAAATTGACATAAACATTTTCTTTCTTCATAATAACCTTAGCTAACAGTAAGTTTTTTACTTTATCAACTTTAACTTTTTAACTCAGTTAAAAAAGTTAACTTATCAACTTTATTTCTAAAATTTTTGACTCTTTTGTAACGCCTAGCTGAAAACACGAACACATTGTACAGCTGTACAAAAATATTTTATTTCTTTATATCTTTATTCTATACACTTTTTTCTATTTTAAACTATTTAAAAAATTTCTTATGTTTTAAACATTTTTGTTAAAAATAAAGACACAAATACACACATTACGCTAAGCCTATACAGGGTCAGAATCATCAATATCACTGTTTTTCACTTCCTCATTCTGTCCCACTGGAAGCTCTATGGGAGACAGTACCATCCATGGAGCTGTCATTTCCTCTGATACTAATGCTTTCTTCTAGAAAACCTCCCAAGGCTGTTTTGCAGTTAACTTAAATTAAGTAGACGGAGTACACGTGAAAATAATGACAAAACGTGTAGTATAGTAAATACATAATCCAACAACACAGTCATTTGTTATTATCAAGTATTATGTACTGCACATAATGGCATGTGCTGTGTGACTGCTGGCACAGTAGTTTCGTTGACACCAGCATCATCATAAACGTACGAGTAACGCATTGTGCTACAACGTTACGATGGCTATCATATCACTAGGTGATAGGACTTTTTCAGCTCCATTATAATCTTATGGAACCACCATCATACACGTGGTCTGTCGTTGACCAAAATGTCCTTGTGTGGCACGTGATTGTATCTGCTTAGGGCTTCCGCATGAAGGCAGTTACTCTTGTGTGCCATAACACATCCACTGATAAACTGTCTCCCCAACCAGACTGAGATTTTTTTTTTTTTTGAGAGAAGCAAGTATGTCTTCTTCTAGAATCCCCAACCCCCAGCACAGGCATTGCTATGATAATTGTTGGTAGCACAAATGAATGATAGGTGGTGTAGCATGATTTAAAGAGTAGCAGCCAGGTATGGTGGCTCACGCCTGTTATCCCAGCACTTTGGGAGGCTGAGGTGGGTGTATCACAAGGTCAGGAGTTCGAGACCAGCCTGACCCATCTCTACCAAAAATACAAAACTTAGCTGGGAGTGGTGGATGGCACCTGTAATCCCAGCTATTTAGGAGGCTGAGGCAGGAGAATCACTTGAACCCAAGAGGCAGAGGTTGCAGTGAGCCGAGATCATGCCATTGCATTTCAGCCTGGGGGACAGAGCGAGATTCTGAGACTCCGTCTTAAAAAAAAAAAGGTAGCATGGGGAGGCAGGAAGAGAACAAGGCAGGGAGCTATGGACTCTGACAAACAAGCGGTCAGGACCAGTGTTGAAACTGGCTCAGCATCTCCTCATCTCATTTTGAAATCTCTGGGAATTCAACAGGTAAATTACCCTATTTGTAGAAATGTGACTCAAGGCAACTTTATATTTGACATTAAGAGAAATTAAAAAAACACACTAATGCATAAACAGAAAATCAAACATCACATATTCCCACTTATAAGTGGGAGCTAAACATTGGGTACACATGGACGTAAAGATGAGAACAACAGACACTTGGGACTACTATTACCAAAGAAATAGACTTCTTTGGGGAGAGAGAAGAAAAGCAGGAGTTAGAAAACCACCTATTAGGTACTATGTTCACTTCCTGGGTGATGGGTTTAGTCATACCTCATAACTTAGCATCATGCAATATGCCTTTGTAACAACCTGAACATGTATCCTCCGATTCTAAAATAAAAGTTGCAAAAGAAAAATAGAAAACAAACACAAAACCAAAACATCTTTGTACCTGATAAGAAAGCTGTGTTCCTTTTGTGTGGTCTAAATGTCAGACAAGGAGGTTCAAGAGCCAGGAGCTATAGGATCTATGATTCATTCTGAGCTGGGATGTTAAAGAATTTATTAACAAGGCTCTCTGTTGCAGTAACTTGAAAAACCAGATGAGTTTTTGGTATGCTATAGAGCAGGATTTCCCACCTCTGACACCACTGACCTTTTGGACCAGATAATTCTTTGTTATGGGGACTAGTTCTATGCCCTGTAGGATGCATAGCATCATCCCTGGCTTCTACCCATTAGATGTCAGTAGAACTCCCTCCACTCCAATTGTGACAACTGAAAATGCCTTCAGACATTGCCCTGTGGGGGCAAAGTCAGCCATGGTAAAGAATTACTGTCCTAGAGGAATTGGAGCTCATCTATGGAACCAAAGAAGCACTGGATGAGAGTTGAGTTTGAAGTCTATTGCCAACTCTGCCATTTAGTGAAGATGTTTTCTTTCAGTTCTATCTGAATTCAAGGTCAGGCTGTTTGACTCTGGATAAACAGCTTGACCTGCTGCATAGCAGCCTTCTCATCTCAGGTAATAGAATAATGCAAGTTGATAATGTTGTTGATACTTCTGAGTCCAGCTTTGGTCTTAGGAGTGATCTGGGGGATGGGTGAGCTGAGACCTCAGGATGGGAATCGGTGGCCTGGCAACCACAGTCAGGTGGTAAGATTCAGGCATCTGCTGGCTCCGGGTGGTTTGTCTCCACAGGCTAGCTCTGTTCTCTCCCTTGGGCTTTTCCAGATGTCCCAGGGAGGAATGTGTCTCACCCAGTCATTTCTGGGCTTCCCTTTTATTTGCAACAGCTTAGGTTATCAGGGCTGAAATGTGCTTAGAAACATTTGATATCCACCCTTTGCTACAGAAGGGTAAACTGAGGCTCAGAGGAGGGAAGAGATTTGGCTGAGGTCATATAGTGAGCTAGAGTAAGACCCCTTATTTATCCAAGTCTTAAAATTCATCGTGTGGTGTTCTTTCTCTTACTCTGTGCTACCTAAATGTGGGAGCCCACTCTCATGTCTTGGTGGAACTCTTAATTGTAGAGTTTTCTTTTCATTTCATTGAAACTTACATGTCTTTAGTTTTATACTACCTGCATCTTGTTTTCTGCTTAGTGATAGCAATCTCATATGAAAGTATGACTGTAACACTTTAGTAAGAAATAACGGGCTTACTTTACATCCCTACATTTGGTTTTCAATGGAGCTTTAATCCAATGAAATGAAATTAATGGTAAGAATTCGAGGCACTTAGCTAGGTTTAGAAAGACTTTTGCTAGACCCTTTTGGGAAACTCCCCCATTCTTGGAAGCCATCTAGTCTACCATTGTGTAGGATTGCACACTGAGGTTATTTCCCATCATGTGATTTAAAGGGAAGAGCCTGGGCTTTGGACATGGGTTCAAATTCCAACTCGATCATCTCATAGCTGTGTGAATTTGTGAAAATGGTACCAAATTTTTGAATGGTCACTGTGGGCTGATTATGTTATATATTACTTTAACGTGCTTTACAAGGACTGTGAGAAGAAGGGTTTACAGTTTATAGATGAGAATACAACGTGGCAGACCAGACGGTTTGGCACACAGTTACTGCATTAAGGAACAAAGTTAAAAGTATCAGAGCCAGGAGTTGAACCCAAGGCAATCTGGCTCAGGGTTATAAATGACTAAAATCAGATTAAAAAAAAACAATTAGGTACAGCCTAACTTTTTCGAACTTCAGTTACTTAGAAGGCTAAGTTGGGAGGATAATACCTCCTTAGAAAAATTGCTGTGAGGATTAAATAAAGTAATGCCTGCATAGCACATGGCACCAAGTGTCTGTTTAATAGCTACCTAGTCGTCCTGTGTTTAGCACAAGTTGTTAAAGTTAGCTTAATGTTAGTTATGATTTAACAAGTGCTAGCTTGGTGCAGACACATTGCTAAGTGAGCAATTTGTAATTCCACAAAAGTGACATGAAGTCTGTATTATTTACTCCGTATTCTCACTGAAGAAATGGAGGCACAGAGAGCTGGAAGGAAACTGCCCAAGTTCAATCAGGGAAGAAACGGTAGGCTGAGGATTTTTGCATTCACACCTGGCTAACTACAAAGCTATACTCTTGGCCCTGGGCTATGCTCACCCCCTCTAACTATTCAAACCTTCAGAGAATCTCAGATGCCCTAAGTTATCCCATTAGCATGCTTTGCACCTTTACAAACTAAAATAAACCAAATTCTCATCTTCAGTAGCAGATCTTTTCCTGTTCAGGAGGCTGGTACCTTGAGGACCATCTGAGTTCAAATAAGCCTTAAGGATGTTGGAGTCAATTCTTGCTTATTCCTGGTGAATTTCTAATTTAGGCTTGTTTTCATCCCTCTTCCAGTGTACCCAATACCTCCTCAGGGACTTCAGACTAATCTTCAGTTGAACTGGAGTGAGATCTAATTAAAGTTGTTCATGATCTGACCCCAAAGCACCTAACCAATCTCATTTCCAGAATACCCTCTCCTCTCAAGCCCTCTGTGACTCACCACTTCCTGGACCCTTTGAAGCCTTTAGCCAGGCAGGCCCCTGCTCCTCTGCTTGGCATTTCCAAATCCAGTCCATCCCTGTCTTCATCTGATTCAAATATTTCTTCTCTCCGAAGCTGTGTCTCCAAGTATAGGAAAGCTGGACGAGGTCAGAGTCACGTATTTCAGACCAAAGTTATCAGACTAAAAGCTCATTTTCCCTTTGTCTCTATAGAAGCCCAATGTAGTACCCCAAGCTGTAGGTTTTGATAAATGCCTGGTAAAAAAACCAAAAAAACAAAAAACCGAGAAAACTGTCTATGGCATAAAAGCAGGGGCTATGGAGGCAGACAAATCTAGGTGTGAATCTCAGCATTTATTAACTCTTTCATCTGAGGTTATGCTAAGATTATTCTGAACCTCTCTTAGCCTCAGTTTCCTTATTGGTAAGTAGGGGGACAGCAATGAGACTGTTGAGAAGATTTAAGGACATCTTATCTATGAAAGCGTGTAGCATTGCTGAGTTTGGTCTAAGAAGATGGTTACCAAATCAGAGCAGAACCATAAGTTGCTCTTCTTAGATAAAATAAACAACCTTTGGGAGAAAAAGAACTCTATTGTGCTCCAAGGAGAATGCATGAGAATCAGTTTATGGAGATAGGGATTGTATTTGTCTCAGTCACAGCTGTGTTCTCATCACTTGGCACAGTGACAAGTGATATCCAGTGTTCAACAAATACCTACTGGAAAAATCAATATGGGTCCAGAAATATCTAGCCTATTAGAATGCCTAGAACTCACTTGGACTGATCCCATCTAGCCTCAGAAAGAGAAACTGAGGCCCAAGGAAGGGGAAAGGACTCCCCAGTTTCACACAGGGACTTAGTGGCAGGTATTTTAGGTTACTGGGCATATAGGATTATCTGTAACCTGGTATCGTCGTAGTGTTTGGTTGACAAAGACTGACTTGGTGTGGCCAGTGAGAACTGAATCTAGCCTAGTTCTCTTGCTCTTCAGTGACTGGCAGGAGTGGAGCCAAGCAGAGGATGAAAAGCGCTAAAGCATTCAAGGGGAGTGAGCACCCGCACAGTAATCCACTTGGTATAGCTAGGGCACAGGCTGCCGGGAGAAGAAACAGGGGAGGGAGGGAGGGCACAAAGATAATAAAGACCCTGTAAACCAGGCTCCCTGGGATTTTGTACCTGTGGGCAGTGATAAACCATGAAAAGATTGCAGGCAGAGGAGGGACTTGATCACATGTGCATGTCAGAACAATCATTCTGGCAGCTGTGTGAAGGATGAGTTGGTCGTAAGAGAGGCTGGAGGCAAGGCCCTGCATGGAAGGCAGTTGCCTTTGTCCAGGTGAGGGATGCTTAAGGCAGGGGCCAGATAGATAGGTTGGAGGGTTAGATGAAAATTACGTTAAGAGATATGATCTATCATGGCCTCAGATTCCCCATCTGTAGTTGAATATTTCACAACCCAAGTTCCTATGACAGCTTCACAGACTAGAATGAAGTGTAACTACAACTAGGATTTGGTATGCCCTGGGGAATGAGTGCCATCCTGGAATAAGACAGAAGACTGTAGACTTCCTATTATTTTATTGGCTAGATATATTTCATGGGGGTGTGGGGTGTGGTGAGTGTTCCAATATTTATAATAATCCTGCTAAAAGGTGAAGAAAGGGCTACGGACCTTGAATGATGGGTTCTAAGGCTGCGTACATTTGAACGGTGGCAAGAGTTGGAAGAACTTTAGAAGCCAACTTGTTGGGTACTCTCAACACCTCTACAACCTGCTCACCAAGAGATTGGCCAGTCTCTGTTTAGATCTCTCCTGTAATGAGAAGACTTTTGCCTCCTGGATAACGTGTTCCACTGCTGAGAAGTTTCAAATTGCATATCAACACATCTGTCTCACTTATACTCCACCTTGGCCAGAGGAAAGAGTGTCTTTGAGAGAGATTGTGTTAAGAATCCTTGCACAAAAATACCCAATAAATGAAGGCGTGAAAAAGGCAAGCCATCACCTTGATTGAAATTGATTTTCAATTTTTTCTCATTTGAGGCTCAGTAGTATTTCAAGCTGCATGTCAAACAGAGACAGAAATATGGTAGAACTCAAGAAGGATTTTTGTCAAAATGGAGCTCTGGTAGCCAGGTAATTCCAATGCTAATAGTACAGTTGAGATAGTTCCATCCATCGAGGAGTCCATGGCGGGGAGGAGGGGCACAAGGTGGAGTGTGAGAAAACTGGCATCTATTCTAGGCAGTGGGGGATGATGTCAAAGCATGAACACAAGCATAAACTCATGATCATTAGAATGTATGATCACAATCGCTAGGATGTACATGGGAGCTGTTAAGAAATAAGGAAGAAATTGCTGCAGTGAGTGTGATCAGAGGGTTGGAAAAACATTGAGGCAATCACTTTAAATGCAATGGGCTGTGTACTACCCTCTCTTACCTCCACTTCCCTTATCTTCCTCCTACTCCAAACCTCTTCTTCCTGGTTTCTTCCATTGTCCTTTATCTAAATTGACTACCTTCTTCCTCCTTCCTTCCCCACCTAGATCTTTCTCACTCCAGGTTTCTGTCTCATTCCCTACATAGAAGTCATGCCTGACATTTTTAAGATGGTTAGCAGTTCACAATGACAGTTGGAATACATTATCTCATCAACCCCCAAACCATGCTTGCAGGTAGGTGCTGTCCCCCATTCTGCAGATGATGAAAACGAGCCTAAGGGAGATGAAGTCACTGATCTAAAGTCACATAGCCACGCGGGGGCAGAGGCACAGTGATGGCCCATGTTTTTTTTCTCCATTCACCGCTCCAATTTTACAGATTAAGTCCCTGGCATTCCACTGTGCTGATTTGCACTGGATTTGCCCTGAGTGTAGAAAACCAAGTGATCCCCCTCATTTGAGGACCCCTAAGGTGGCTACTTTCTCCAGGAGGGGATTTTTAGAGTCAAAAGAGCATTTGTCTCCTTGAAAGTTGTCTTGAATTATGGGGAAGTCCCATCATAAGTCATTGGAATCTTTTAATGCCCAAGCCCACTGCCTATGCTCAAACTCCATTCTGATGATACCGACACTGTGGGCACAAACCAGCAGGCTAGAATCAGCAGCAAGCTGGAGCCCAGATAGATGGGGTGGAGGGATAGTTGAAAATAGCAGTAAGAGATATGGTCTGTATGGCTTGTTGGTTAAATTTTCAGGAATTTTTTGAGCTGGCTGTTAAATACAACCATTAATGAAAATTATTTAAGCTTAGAATCAAGTGGATTATATTGAAAACAAAGGTAAGGAATATTCAAAACTCATCGCTGCTTATTTTGCTAGACTTTATTATTACTATAATTACCGTATTCTTGAAGCTATTCCCATGTATGGTATCTGAATGAGGAAAATGCCATATAATGCTCTGCTGTTGCTCATCTCCTTCCCATTCTATGTTCAATGACCTCATATTGACAGCTTGAAATTTGCCATGGGGAGAATACTTACACCATGGAAATCAGCAAAAGTAACAAATCAAGGTCCTCTTTTCCCCTCATTAAACATTACCAGCCCACCACCAGCTAAGATACATCAAGGTTTATGGTAATTGGGCCTCTAGACTCCTGAATGCCAAGCCTGGTTCTCCTTCTTGCCAGCATGAACCTGGTTCTCCTTCTGCCAGCAGAAGGCAGAATGGTGTCTAGAGAAGAAAGGCAATAATAGGCATCAGGAGGTACTTCTCCTGACTTCACTGCTTCTCCTCCCTTCCTCCACCTTGGTGGTGATGACAATAGCAGCAATGATACTGAAGAAGGAGACCCAAGCATCTAAGACCACCTCCCCCTTGACTTGCACACTGCATTTCAGTAGAAGAAAAGGCTGGCCGACTGGTACCTCCTAAATCACCTTCCTAATAGATAGCAGGCGTGGTATGGGGGAATCTCTCTGGAAGACATTGTTATTACTTAAACAAGATCAAACCCCCACCCATTCCTCCTCCATGGACCAAGACACTTTCATATGTGATTTCTAAAACTGTAAACCCAAGACCCTTTCACTTGTAATTTCTAAGGCTGTAAACCTAAGATCCTTTCACGTGTAATATCTAGAGTGTAATCCTATATAAAGGCAGAGCACCTCTTTGTTAGGCGAGCTTGGCAGTTAGACAAAACATGTCGCCTCACTCCCAGGCCATAATAAAACACCTCTTCCTTCCTATTCCGGTGTTCAAGAGGTCTGTTTCTTGCGGCCGATCCTGCTTCAATACAGGACACTTAAGACCATTATGGATCAGGTGATATATTAGGCATTTTACCTACCTTGTCGGTTTAAGTCTCACACAAACCATATAAGACATTATTGTCCCTATTTTACAGGTGAAAATCTGAAGTTCAGAGAGGTGGAATGACTTGCCTGAATTTACCAGAATGTGGAATTTACCAGAATGTTTACCACAACAAATTTACCAGTCAGGCTTTGAGGCCAGATCTGTCTGATCCAAAATCAGTGCTCTTTCTGAAATGCTGGTGGAAAAGGAAGTTATCAAAACTCTGTAGACCACCCTGAACATCTGTTACCTTCTCCAGAAGTGCTTTCATTGCTGATATGCCAGATATCTTTTGTTAAAATTAATCTACTACCATCACTATATGGGAAATAATTCCGGCTGGACTAAGGAAAGCAACCTTACATAGATAATAATAAGTGCACTCCTTCCATCTGCCAAAAGAGTTCTATTGTCTGTTTCCCAGGCAAAATATAGGCTTTGGGAAATATTGCCCTTAGACAATTTGAGTGTGGCTGCAGTAAAGCATTCTAGAATGGCTGGAATACCCAGCAAATTGGGTAAGAATCATGTGTGCTGCTGTCACCAGATCTTGCCTGGGCCTGGCAAACTCTGCCTCTGGGGTTAGCAAAACTCCCTTTCTCTCCCTTCTTTCAAACAAGATTGATCATCAGTTGTTAAAAGTTCCTACTTCTGCAGAGAAGGAAAAATGGCACTGCACGCTGTCCACAGATTGTTTCCTTTTCTGGGGCAAGAGGATCGGGGAGAGGGGTATGCACAATACTTTTCTCAAGTTGTGGTTTTCTGTTTGGATTTGTGGTTTAAATCCCTGTTTTTGGCAGTCAACTCTCTCACACACCAGCCAATCCATGCAGGTGGGTTCATTCTATACTCTGTGAAATATATTTTGATGTTAGAAGGGCGGGGATGTCTGGTTTATTATTTCATTCTTGTCTCCGGGGAGGGGAAGCAAAGCTAGTAGTATTTTTTTTTCCCAAGGGCAATCTCAGGCCATTGTAGAATGCTTTACTGCAGCCACACTCAGATTGCCTAATGGTGATATGTCCTGAAGCCTACGTTTTGCCTGGAAAACAGACAATAGAACTCTTTTAGCAGATGGAAGGGGTGCAGTTATTTTGATCTGTGTAAGGTTGGTTTCCTGAGGTTAGCTGGAGTTATTCCCCATGTCATGATGGTAGTAGAAACCTCTTGAAAAGGCTGGAAACCTACAGAGGAAAGTCCCTTGGGAAACCTGATTGTTGAATGTGCCTGACCATAAGCTTATTCAAATATGATTGCTTTTCAGTTATCTGAAAATTTGGGCTTTCCATGTCTGCCTTCTTTCTTCCTCTTGATGTTTGTAAGGGAGGTGGCTATTGATTGTACTTGAAAAATATGCCCAGAAGATGGCGTTCATTCCAGTAGGATGGTGAGAGACATGTTGGCACTAGAAAATGCCAGGCTGGGAATCAAGAAGTGAAACAAGGGAAAGCACCCTGCAGAGCTGGTGAGGGGTGAGCATGGAGAGTCCCCACCTGGCAGGAAAGGGAGACAGAAGCAGATGTGGTCTGAGCCAACCTGGTTTTCCTCCTTCGTCTGCCTTCTCCCTTCCATTAGAGACATGGCTAGATCCTCCTTGATAACAGCCCCTAAAAGAGATTTTAGTAATCTAGGCCAATTGAGCTGTTTCCTCAAGCTAGAAGTACATGCAGAGAATTGCTGTGCTTCTGTTCTATAGACTTAACTTTTTCATTGCTCTTGACTGTATCCACAACTTTGGAAATTCCTCTTCCCTTGGCTCCCACAAGCAGATTCCAACTCGTCTCCATCAGAGAGTTTTCCTGTTAATATTACACAATTCTGCTGCCCAACAAAACTCAGTATATTTATTTAATTGACACCCTGTAATTGAACACATTTATGGAGATGCAATTTGATGCTTTGACACATACCTATGTTGTATAATGATCCAGTCAGAGTAGTTAGTGTATCCATCTCCTCGTGCATTTATCATTTGTGGTGAGGACATTCAAAAGCTTTTCTTCTAGCTATTTTGTATTAAACAATGAGACACAACCTCACTCCAGTTACAATGACTATTATCAAAAAGGAAAAAAAAAGGAAAACAAATATTGGCAAGGAAGTTTGTGGAGAAAAGGGAACAGTTACACACTATTAGTGGGTTAACACATTACTGTTAACCATAGTCTCCCATAGCTGTGCAATAGAACAGCAGAATTTATTCCTCCTACTAATTGTAACTTTGTACCCATTGACAATCTTCTCCCCATTCTCTCGTCCTCCTTCCCATCCCCATTTTCTGGTAACCACTGTTCTACTCTTTGGTTCTGTGATACATACTGTGTGTGTGTGTGTGTGTGTGTGTGTGTGTGTGTGTGTATATTTAGATTCCACATATCGATGCAAACACATGGCATTTATCTTTCTGTGTCTGGCTTATTTCACTTAACGTGATGTTCTCAAGGTTCATCCACGTTGCTGCAAATGATAGCATTTCATTCTATTTTTATGGCTGAAGAGCATTTCATTGTGTTTATTTACTACATGTTCTTTATCCATTCATCCATTTCTAGACACTTGTTGATTTCATATCTTAGGCTGTTGTAAATAGTGCTGCAATAAACATAGGAGTGCATGTATCTCTTTGACATAATGTTTTTATTTTATTTTTTGATATATACTCACTAGTGGGATTGCTGGATTGCATGGTAGTTCTGTTTTTAATTGTTTTCCATAATGGCTGTACTTTAATTGTAGTTCATAATCCCACTAATAGTGTGTAACTGTTCCCTTTTCTCCACAAACTTCCTTGCCAATATTTGTTTTCCTTTTTTTTTCCTTTTTGATAATAGTCATTGTAACTGGAGTGAGGTTGTGTCTCATTGTGATTTTGATTTGCATTTCCCTGATGATTAATGATATTGAGCATTTTTCAAAGACTTTTTGTATGTATTCATTTGAGAAATGTCTATTTGGGCCTTTTGCCTGTTTTTTAATTGGGTTATTTTATTTTATATTATTTATATATTGCTGTTGAGTTATTTAAGTTCCTTATATATTCTGGGTACTGACCATTTGCTAGATGTATATTTTCAAATATTTTCTCCTGTTCTGCAGGTTGTCTCTTCACTTTGTTAACAGTTTCCGTTGCCGCAAAGAGACCTTTTATTTTAATGTAATTCCATTCGTCTATTTTGTTGTTGTTGTTACCTGTGCTTTTGAGGTCTTACATAAAAAATCCATGCCCAACCCAATGTCATGAAGTGCTTTCCTTATGGTTTCCTTTAGTAGTTTGATTTTAGGTTTTACATGTAAGTTTTAAATCCATTTTGAGTTGATTTCTGTTTACGGTGAGAGGTTAAGAGTCTAGTCTCATTCTTCTGCATGTGGATACCCAATTTTTCCACCATCATTTACTTTTTATTTATTTATTTTTACTTTCAACTTCTATTTTAGATTCAGGGTGTTCATGTGCAGGTTTGTTATAAGCATTTATTGCATGATGCTGAAGTTTGGAGTACAATGAAACCCATCACCCAAGTAGCGAGCATAGTACCCAATAGGTAGTTTTTCAGTTCTTGCTCCCCCATCTTCCTGCCCAACTTGTAGTTCCCAGTGTCTATTGTTCCCTTCCTTATGTTCATGCTCAGCAACATTTATTGAGGAGATTATTTGTACCCAAATGTGTGTTCTTGGTATCTTTGTCAAATCAGTGGGCTATGAGTGTGTGAATTTATTTCTGGGCTTTTCATTCTGTTTCATTGGTCTATGTGTCTGTTTTTATGCAAGTATCATGCTGTTTTGGTTACCATAGTTTGGTAGTATATTTTGAAGTCAGGTCATGTGATGCCTCCAGCTTTGTTTTTTATGTTGTTGTTGTTTGGATTGCTTTAGCTATTTGGGGTCTTTTGTGGTTCCTTATAAATTTTACATTTGTTTTTTTCTGTTTCTGTGAAGAATGCCATTGGTATTCTGATAGGGATAGCATTAATTCTGTAGATCACTTTGGGTAATATGGCCATTTAACAACATTAATTCTTCCAATTCATAAACACAGAATATATTTCTATTTATTTGTGCCCTCTTTAATTTTTTTTCAGTTTTATAGTTGTCAGTGTAGAGATATTTCATCTCCTTGGTTTAGTTTATTCCTAGATATTTTATTTTTATTTATTTATTTTGGATTAAGCAGTGTTTATTTTTTATTTATTTATTTTTTATTATACTTTAAGTTCTGGGATACATGTGCAGAATGTGCAGGTTTGTTACATAGGTATAACATGTGCCATGGTGGTTTGCTGCACCCATCAACCCGTCATCTACATTAGGTATTTCTCCTAATGCTATCCCTCCCTTAGCCCCCCCACCCCCCAACAGGCCCTGGTGTGTGATGTTCCTTTCCCTGTGTTCATGTGTTCTCATTGTTCAACTCCCACTTATGAGTGAGAACATGCAGTGTTTGGTTTTCTGTTCTTGTATTAGTTTGCCAAGAATGATGGTTTCTAGCTTCATCCATGTCCCTCACAGCACAGTCCCTCATGGCTTCCTTTGGCTAGGGGAGCGAGTTCCCTGACCCCTTGTACTTCCTGGGTAAGGTGACACCCCACCCTGCTTTGGCTCGCCTTCCATGGGCTGCAACCACTGTCTAACAAGTCCCAGTGAGATGAGCTGTGTATCTCAGTTGGAAATGCTGAAATCACTTGCTCTCTTGCACTGATCTTGCTGGGAGCTGCAGACCAGAGCTGTTCCTATTCTGCCATCTTGCCCAGAAGTGAAAATTCCTTTTTAAATTAATGTTGGATTTTGGCCCCCAATCTCTTCTGGATTATAGGATTTCTGCTGAGAGGTCTGCTGTTAATCTGATGGGCTTTTCTTTTTAGGTGACCTGGTCTTTCTCTCTGGCTACCCTTAACAATTTTTCTGTCGTTTCAACCTTGGAAAACCTGATGATTATGTGTCTTGAGGTTGAGCTTCTTGTGTGGTATCTTACTGGGGTTCTCTGCATTTCCTGAATTTGAATGTTGGACTGTCTTGCTACGTTGGGGGTGATATTCAGGATGATATTCTGAAGTATGCTTTCCAATTTAATTCCATTCTCCCCATGTCTTTCAGGTATACAAATTGGTTGTAGGTTCAGTCTCTCTATATAATGCCATATTTCTCAGAGGGTTTGCTCATTCCTTTTCATTCTTTTTTCTCTATTGTCTACCTGTCTTATTTCAGAAAGATAGTCTCAAGCTCTGAGGCTCTTTCCTCCGCTTGGTCTATTCTGCTATCGATACTGGTGATTACACTGTGAAATTCTCTTGTGTTTTTCAGCTCCATCAAATCAGTTATGCTCTTCTCTAAACTGGCTATCCTGGCTATCAGCTCCTGCATTGTTTGATCATGATTCTTAACTTCTTTGCAGAGTTACAACATGCTTCTTTAGCTCAGTGAAGTTCATCATTACCCACCTTTTGAAGTTACTTCTGTCCATTCAGCCATCTTAGCCTCAGCCCAGTTCTGTGCTTTTGCTGGAGAGGTGTTGTGGTCATGTGGCAGACAAGAGGTACTCTGGCTTTTTGAGTTTTCAGCATTTTTGTGTTGAATCTTTCACGTATTTGTGGGCTGATCCAACTTAGATTTTTGAGGTTGCTGACCTTTGAATGGGGTTTTTGTGGAGTCATTTTTGTGGATGTTATTGTTTTCTGTTCATTTGTATGTTCTTTTCACAATTAGGCCACTATTCTGTAGGGTGGCTATGGTTTGCTAGGGATCCGCTACAGACTCTAGTTGCCTCAGTGTTTTTCATACTTGGAGGTGTCATCAGTGAAGGCTGTGAAACAGCAATGATGGCAGCCTGCTTTTCTCTGGAAGCCCTGTCCTAGGGTGGTACCGACCTGTTGCCAGCCTGAATGTGCCTGTAGGAGGTGGCTGGAGAATCCTGTTGGGAGGTCTCATCCAGTCAGGAGAAAGAGGATCAGGGATCCACTTAAAGAAGCAGTCTGGATGCTTTTTGGTAGAGCAGGTTTGCTGCAGTGCAGGGACCCTTCCTCGTCTGGACCATTTGAACTCTCCAAAGTTGGCGGGCTGGAATGGCTGAGTTGACTGAACCACAGAGATGGTGGCTGCCCCTCCCCCTGGGAACTCATCCCAGGAAGAGATCAGAGCTGGGTCTGTATAACCCTGGCTGGAGTGGCTGAAACCCTCACAGGGAGGTCCCACCCAGCGAGGATAAATGGATTGGGATTTGTTTAAAGGAGTAGTGGATTTGTTTAAAGAAGTAGTCTAGCCACGATCTGGCAAAACAATTGTGCTGTGTCATGGGAGGGATCCTTCCTAGTCCAGACTGTTTGGATTCTCCAGAGCCAGGAAGCTGGAATGGCTGAATTGATTGAACCACAGAGATGGACTGTCCCTCCTCCCAGGAACTTGGTACTGTCTCAGATAGACTCCAGCCTATTGCTGTTGGCTGGCTGGAATTCCAAGCCACTATGAGGTGCTGTGGAAGGGGGGCCTGTAGAATGATGCTGCTTGGCTCCCTGGATTCAGCTCCCTTCCTAGGGGTATGAATAGATATCCTGCCTTGCTGGGGATCCCATTAAAACTCCTAGGTCTCTATGTGTGCCAGAGCAGCTGCTTTGCCGAGATTCCATACATCTCTGTGTATCAGACCTAAGGCTTTTGTGGCACGGGCTCATGAGGGGATCTTCTGATTCATGGGTTGCAATGTTCCATGCGAGAATTGTGGCTTCCCAGGCATGGTCACACAATTGCTCACTGCTTCTCTTGGTTGGGGGTCGGGGTTCCTTTGGCTCAGTGCAGCTCCTGGGTGGGCCATTGCCACAGCCTGGTTTTCTTCATTCTCTGTGGGTTGAGTTGTTTGCTTAGTCAGTCCCAATACAAGAATCTGGATATCTCAGTTGGTGCTGAATTCACTTGCTGCTTTTATTCCTTTCCATTAGTGCCATGTATTGCAGCTGCTTCTAATTGCTGTCTTGGCCCCTTGATCACATTTTCTTTAGCTGTTCATTTTTTTTTTAAATCTCATCTAGATCTTAAGGGGCATATGCTCAGCATGAGGTTCATATTTGGGTTACAAAGAGAACAAGGTATAGAATGTATCCTCAAGAAACTTAAAGTCTAGAGGAAAAGGCAACTACATACAAAGAACATTTCAAAATTATGCCCCAAGCTACAGGGAAAGGGAAAGGTACGGGGTTCTACGCAAATCCAAATGAAAGATATAAAGGAAATTCTCCTTGGGGGAGATAGCAAGGGTCTTAAAAGAGGATTAGAAATTATTCAGGTGAAGTGCGGGAAGGACATTCTGGGTAGACAGATTAACTTGAGAATACCACTACTACTTTACTACTACTACTACTATCACTACTGCTAGATAACATTTACTATGTACTATATGTACCAGACACTGTTGTAATAAATTTATGCTTACAACTCGTTTGAACTTTATAATTCTGTACATAGGAGATATGTACTATTGTTATCATCATTTTACATATAAAGGAGTTGTTCTGGTCACTTGCTCACGGTCATACAATCAAGGAGTTGGTGGTGAGTTGAACCCAAGTAGTCTTATGCCAGAGCCCAACATGCTTAATCACTGTTCTAGAGTTTAGTGAGTATACTAGCTTTTTGGAGTACATAAACCTCCATATGTCCTGGAATTTTCCCCCTCATCTTTCTTCTTCACCAACATATCTTTTTCTTGATATGATGTACCAATAATTGTGTTTTAGTTGGGTGTTGTATCCACTGTAGATTGCCACAAAAATTCTGTGTAAAAACCAACCACAGAATATTTATTTAACTTAAGAGTCAGTGGGATTCAGATGATCTGGACTGGACATGATCTTGGCTGGGCTTGCTCATGTGTTGGTGGACAGCTATGAGTCAGTTAGGTAGCTATGTTCATCTTGGATTAACTTTGTCACATGTCTGTAGGCTGATTATTGGTTGAACTAGACTGATTCAACTAGGATACCAAGGAAGACCTAAATTGCATTCAGATTTCCACAGTTTTAACCTAATATCCTTTCTCTGTTCCAAGATCCCATCCAGAATATCATATTACATTTAATTGTCATGTCATATAGGCTCCTCTTGTTTGTGACTGTTTCTCAGACCTTTTTTCTTTCAATGACCTTGACAATTTTGAGGCATACTGTTCAAGTAATTTGTAAAATTCCCTAAATTGGAGTTTGATGTTTTTCTCCTTAAACTGGAGTTATCAGTTTTTGGGGTGAAGACCACAGAGGTTCATTTTTAGTGTATCATATCAAGGGTACATGCTATTAACATGACTTATCATTGTTGATGTTCTCTTAAATTGGATTTTAAAAATGAATCTTATATAAAAATCTATTTAATTGTATAAACTATATAATGGAGGATAAACTTACAAATATATTATCCTAATCCCAAGGGACACTGTACCATTTTAGTTGTTACTTGAATTAAATGAACATGTATTTAATGTATGAAATTTTAAGTCAATGGGTGAACAATTATAAGCATGATAAATAAATTTAATTTCTCATAACAAATATAAGGTGAGTTCTTAGTCTATTCTGTGCTACTATTCTGTGTAGAATACTCAAAACTGAGTAATTTGTCAAGGAAATAAATTTATTTCCTTGCATTTCTTGAGGCTGGAAAGTCTAAGATCAAGGTGCTGGCATCTGGTAAGGGCCTCCTTTTAGCATCATGTGATTAAGATAAGAGAGAGAGGGAAGGGGGCTGAACACATCTGCTTATAAGGAATCACTCTCATGATAACAGCCCTAATCCATTAATGAGACAGAGCCCTTATGACCTAATCACCTCTTAAAGGTTCCACCTCTTAACACCGTTGATTTAGGAATGACGTTTTCAACACATGAACTTTGCAGAGCCTATTCAAACCACAGCAGGCAGTAAATACAATTTCCCAACGCAAACAAAAAAGGAAGCATCCTGGTTTCAAGGTAAAGATTATATCAAATATGAACCATTGCTGTTGAAAGAGTATTTCAGGGAGAAGAGCCAAGATGGCCAACTAGACACAGACAGGAAGAGCTTCTCCTACCAAGATCAACCAGACCATCAAGTAGACTGGCACACTCCAAACACATCTTTGAAAAGAAGGCATTGAGAATGGATACAGAGAAGATGCAAACCCTGGGGCTGAAAGGAGAGGCGGCTGGGAAACCTGCTCAAGATTGCTGAGTACTAGAGCTTGTTCTCGGCCCCGAGGAACTCCTAGGGAAAGGGTAAATGAAATAGGCATGAAGAGCTCCACTCATGCCACAGACCTCAGGATCTTAGCTACAAGAGACCCCACAACCCATACGGACATTTAATTTGGCAGGGAGAACTGTCCAGAGAGTTAGCAGAGACAGAACTGCTGTCTGTGTGGAGCTAGAGGGTTTGGCATGGGAAAGGCTACAGTGGAGCACAGCCACAAACGCTCATCCCAAGCCATAGGCACCCATCCCATGGGCACTCATATTCCTCTAGGTGGCTTTAATTTTTGTTAGCTGCTGGATCTGGAGAGAGCAGGGCTATCTTTCCTGTGGGCTGGGGCCAATCTCAAATGAATGCCTCATTTGCCAGCCTCTCCCAGGGTCCCTGCCTGGCCATGCCCACTTGCAGCACAGCCTCAGCTGCCCCATGGAAATGCTTGCCAGCAGCCATCACTATAGCTCTTTCACTGGCAGCCCCCACCTTCCCACTGGAGCACTTTTGCAGAGACTCCTACTAGTACACACTTGCCTGTAGACTCTTCCCAACCATGTTGCCACAGCCCCACTGCTGCCCAGCCAGCATGCATACATATGTCCCCCTGCTGCCCTGTTGGTGTGCACTCACCTATGGCCTCCTGCTGCCCTGTCAGTGTTCACTTGCTGGCAGCTCCCTGCTACTCTGCTGCCCATGGCTCCCCCTGTCACAGTATACTCTCTTGTGTACCCACCACCACCCTGTCACAGCACTTTTGCTGGCAGTGTTTATCTGAGTGTTGTTGCTAGCACACTGGGAACACCTCAGTCTCTCCAATGCAACAGGTGCTTGACTTAGAGTGGCCAGAGAGCAAAGCTGCAGGCCTGATTCCAGCTCCTCAGGGTTAGAGTATGCAGCTCAGGGGTATTCAGCTGAGCCTTGGCTTCCTGAAAGCATCCAGAAATGAAGCCAATTGATTAGACCCAACTCATGCCACAGTGAAACCCTTAAGGACATCAAAGAATATACAAGCAAAAGCCCCACCCAAAGGACAGAAACTTCAAGGGTTAAAGGAACATCAGCCCATACAGATGAGAAAGAACTAGTGCAAGAATTATGGCGATTATAAAAGCCAGTGGCTTCTTACCTCCAAATGACTGCACTGACTCTCCAACAATGGTTCTTAACCAGAGTGAAATTGCTGAATAACAGACACAGAGTTCAGATTCTGGATAACAAGGAAGCTCAATGAGATAGAGGAAAAGGTTGAAACTGAATCCGAGTAAAAAGAATCCAACAGTCGAAACATGACAAAGAGACTTTAAGAAAGAACCAAACTGAATTTCTAAAAATTAAAAATCCATTACAGGAATTTCATAATGCAATTGGAAGCATTCACAACAGAATAGAGCAAGTTGAGGAAATAATCTCAGAGCTCAAAGACTGTTCCTTTGAATCAATGCAGGCGCTCAAAAATAAGGAAAAATGAATTAAAAAATATCAAAACCTTTGAGAAATATGGGATTATGGAAAGAGCAAATCTACAACTCATTGGCATTTCTGAAAGAGATGGAGAGAGAGCAAGCAACTTAGAAAATATATTTGAGAATACTGTCCATGAAAATGTCCCCAACCTTGCTAGAGAGGTCAACACACCTCAGGAAATTTACAGAATGCCTGCAAGATACTATACAAGACAATCATCCCCAAGACACATAGTCATCAGATTCTCCAAGGTCAATGTGAAGGAAAAAACCTTAAAGGCTGCTGGAGAGAGGAGCACATCATATACAAAGAAAACCCCATCAGGCTAACAGTAGACCTTTCAACAGAAACTATACAAGCCAGAATAGATTGGGAGACTATTCAGCATCCTTAAAGAAAAGACATTCTGACCAAAGATTTCATATCTAGCCAAACTAAGCTTCATAAGTGAAGGAGAAATAAAATCCTTCTTGAGACAAGCAAATGCTAAAGGAATTTATTACCACCAGATCTGCCTTATAAGAGCCTTAGGAGAGTGCTAAACATGGAAACAAAAGACCATTACCTGACACTACAAAAACATACTTAAGTACATAGCCCACTGACACTACAACTTAATTATACAACCAACTCTACATAGCAACCAGCTAACAATATGATGACAAGATCAAATTATCACATATCAATATTGACCTTGAAGATAAATAGGCTAAATACCCCACACAGTAGCAAGTTGGATAAAGAAGCAATATCCAACTGTACACTGTCTTCAAGAGACCCATCTCACATGCAATGATACCCAGAGGCTCAAATAAAAGGGATGGAGAAAGATCAAGCAAAAGGAAAACAGAAGGGAGCATGGAGTACTATTCTTACTTCACACAAAACAGATTTTAAACCAACAAGGATCCAAAAGGACAAAAAAGGGCATTATATAATGACAAAGGGTTCAATTTAACAGGAAGACTTAACTATCCTAAATATATGTGTGCCCAAGAATGAAGCACCCAGATTCATCAAACAAGTTCTTAGAAGCCTATGAAGAGACTTAAGCACACAATAATAGAGTAAGACTTCAATATCCTACTGACAGTGTTAGGAAGATCATCAAGAAGGAAAACTAACAAATATATTTGGGGGCTAAATTTGACAATTAACCAAATGGACCTAACAGACATCTACATAATGCTCCACCTAAAAACAACAGAGTATAAATTCTTCTTATCTGCTCGTGACACATACTCTACAAGTGACCATATACTCGGCCATAAAGCAATTCTCAACAAATTCAAAACAACCAAAATTATACCACCCACACTCCTGGACCACAATGCAATAAAAATAGAAATTAATACCAAGAGGATCTCTCAAAACCATATAATTATATAGAAATTAAACAATCTGCTCCTGAATGACTTTTGGGCAAAGAATGAAATTAAGGCAGAAATAAAAATGTTATTTGAAACTAATAAAAACAAAGACAAATCATATCAGAATTTCTGGGACATAGCAAAAGCAGCATTAAGTGGAAAGTTTATAGCACTAAATCCTTGCATCAAGAAGTTAGAAAGATCTCAAATTAACAACCTAACATTACAACTAGAGGAACTAGAAAAACAAAAGCAAACCAACCCCAAAGCTAGAGAAGAAATAAAATAACCAAAATCAGAAATGAACTCAATAAAATTGAGATGTGAAGTTGGTACAAAAGATCAATGAAACCAAAAGTTCATTCTTCAAAAGAATAAATAAGATTGATAGATAGCTAATTAATAAAGAAAAAGAGACGATCCAAATAAACACAATCAGAAATGACAAATGTGACATTATCATTGACCCCACAGAACTACAAAAACAAACAACCCCACAAAACCTTCAGAGACTAGGAACACTTCTATGTACACAAACTAGAAAATCTAGAAGAAATGGGTAAATTCCTGGAAACACACAACCTCCAAAGATTGAACCAGGAGGAAACTGAAATTCTGAAAAGACCAATAATGAGTTCTGAAATGAAATCAGTAATTAAAAAAAAAAGCTATCAGCCAGAAAAAGCCTTGGACTAGATGGATTCACAGCCAAATTCTACTAGATGTACAAAAAGAACTGGTTTCAATCCTACTGAAATTATTCCAAAAAGTTGAAGAGGAGGGATTCCTCTGTAACTCATTCTCTGAGGCCAGTATCATTCAGATACTAAAATAGGGCAGAGACAAGACAAAAAAAGAAAACTTCAGACCACGATTCCTGATGGTTATAGATGCAGAAATCTTCAACAAAATACTAGAAAACCAAATCTAGAAGCACATCAAAAAGTTAATTCACCACAATCAAGTAGGCTTTATTCTTGGAATGCAAGTTTGGTTTAACATATGCAAATCATTAAATGTGATTCATTATATAAACAAGACTAAAAACAAAAAGCACATGATCATCTCAATAAATGTAGAAAGGCTTTTGATAAAATTCAACATCTCTTCAGGCTAAAATCCCTCAACAAACTGAAAATGAAAGAAACATACCTCGAAATAATAGGTGCCATCTATGACAAACCCACAGTCAGCATCATACTGAAAGGGCAAAAACTGGAAGCATTCTCCTTGAGAACTAGAACAAGACAAGAATGCTGTCTTTCACCATTCCTATTTACATAGTACTGGAAGTCTCAGTTAGAGAAATCAGGCAAGAGAAAGAAATAAAAGTCATCCAAATGGGAAGAGAGGAAGTCAAACTATTTCTCTTTACAGATGCTATTATACCTACAAAACCCAATAGTCTCTGCTCAAAGTCTCCTAGAACTGATAAATAACTTCAGTGAAATTTCAGTATACAAAATCAATGCACAAAAATCAGAATCATTTCAATACACAAATAATGTCCAACCTGAGGGTCAAATCAGGAATGCATTTCCACCCACAATAGCCACAAAAGAATAAGATACCTAGGAATACAGCTAAAAGGAGGTGAAATATCCCACAACAAGAATTACATAACACTGCTGAAAGAAATCAGAGATGACACAAACAAATGAAGAAACAGTTCGTGCTCATCAATAGGAAGAATCAATACTGTTAAGATAATCATACATCCTGAAGCAATTTACAGATTCAATGCTATTTGTATCAAACTACCGAAGTCATTTTTCACATAACTCCAAAATTATTCTAAAATTCATATGAATAAAAAAAGCCTGAATAGTCAAAGCAATCCTAAGCAACAAGAACAAAGCTGGAGGCATCATATGACTTTAAACTATACTACAAGGTTACAGTAAGCAAAACAGCATGGAACTGGTACAAAACAAGACACATAGATGAATAAAATAGGTTAGAGAACCTAGAAGTAAAGTCACACATTTACAACCATCTGATCTTTGACAAAGCTGACAATAACAAGCAATGAGGAAAGTCCTCCCTATTGATTAAATGGTGCTGTGATAACTGGCTAGCCATATGCAAAAGATTGAAACTAAATCCCTTCCTTTTACCTAAATCAACTTAAAATGGATTAGAGACTTAATTGTAAGACCAAAAATTATAAAGACCCTAGAAGAAAACCTAAAAATTACCAATCTGGAAATAGGCTTTGACAAAATTTTAATGACAAAGTCTCCAAAGGCAAGTGCAACAAAAGCAAATATAGACTAGTAAGATCGAATTAATCTAAAGAGCTTCTGCATGGCAAAAGAAACTATCAACAACATAGTCAACCTACAAAATGGGAGTATGCATCTGACAAAGGTCTAATATCCAGAGTTTATAAGAAACTTAAAATCAACAATTGAAAAACAACCTCTTAAAAATGGGCAAAGGACATGAACAGACACTTCTCAAAAGAAGACAAACATGTGGCAACAAGTATATGAAAAAATGCTCAACAACATTGATCATTAGAGAAATGCAAATCAAAACCACAATAAGATAGCATCTCACACCAGTCAGAATGGTATTACAAAGTCAAGAAACAACAGATGTTAGCAAGGTTGCAAAGAAAAGGGAACACTTATACACTGCTGGTGGGGATGTAAATTAATTCAGCCACTGTGGAAAGCAATTTGGAGATTTCTCAAAGAACTAAGAAATAGCGCTTTTCCTGTCTGTACCAGAGCGGCGCGTGTTCCACGCCGAGCGAGAGAGACGCTCAAGCTGTGCTCTCAGGATGACCGAGTGGGAGGCAGCAGCACCAGCGGTAGCAGAGACCCCTGACATCAAGCTCTTCGGAAAGTGGAGCACCGACGATGTGCAGATCAATGATATTTCCCTGCAGGATTACATTGCAGTGAAGGAGAAGTATGCCAAGTACCTGCCTCACAGTGCAGGGCGGTATGCCGCGAAACGCTTCCGCAAAGCTCAGTGCCCCATCGTGGAGCGCCTCACTAACTCCATGATGATGCATGGCCGCAACAATGGCAAGAAGCTCATGACTGTGCGCATCGTCAAGCATGCCTTCGAGATCATCCACCTGCTCACAGGCGAGAACCCTCTGCAGGTCCTGGTAAATGCCATCATCAACAGTGGTCCCCGGGAGGACTCCACACGCATTGGACGAGCCGGGACTGTGAGACGACAGGCTGTGGATGTGTCCCCACTGCGCCGGGTGAATCAGGCCATCTGGCTGCTGTGCACAGGCGCTCGTGAGGCTGCCTTCCGGAACATAAAGACCATTGCTGAGTGCCTGGCAGATGAGCTCATCAATGCTGCCAAGGGCTCCTCCAACTCCTATGCCATCAAGAAGAAGGACGAGCTGGAGCGTGTGGCCAAGTCCAACCGCTGATTTTCCCAGCTGCTGCCCAATAAACCTGTCTGCCCTTTGGGGCGGCCCCCCCCCAAAAAAAAAAAAAAAAGAAATAGCATTTGACCCACAATCCTATTATTGGGTATATACCCAAAGGAAAATAAATCATTCTACCAAAAAGACACATGCACCCATATGTTTATTGCAATACTATTCACAATAGCAAAGACGTGGACTCAACCTAGATGTCCATCGATGGTAGACTGGATAAAGAAAATGTAGTATATATACACCATGGAATACTATGGAGCAGTAAAAAACAAAATCATGTTCTTTGCAGCAACATGGATGCAGCTGGAAGCTATGATTCTAAGTGAATTAATGCAGAACAGAAAACCAAACACTGCCGGTTCTCACTCCTAAGTGGGAGCAAAATATTGAGTACACATGAACACAAAGAAGGGAACAAAAGGCACATGCAAGGCAGCTCTTTTCCTTCTTCCTCCACTTCTACTGCCTTTCACTATGCGGGGGAGTGGCCACCACCGCAGCAGAGGAGTCAGGGAGTTCAAGATGGCTGCCACGGAGACCCAGTCGCTGTGGAAACAGAGATGGAAGATGCTGATAATTCTGAAAACAGCATAAATGAAGAAAATGAAGAAGTATCAGATGACCAATCTCAAAATAAGGACATTCATCACAAAAAAAGTATAAACACAGAAGTAAACATAAGAAACATAAACATTCCTCAGAAGCAGGCAAGGATAAAAAACATAAGCATAAACATAAGAAACACACAAAAAAAGGGGTTATTGATGCTTCTCATAAGAAGGGTATGTCTCCAGCAAAAATAACTCAACTTGATGACTTAGCTTTGCTAGAAGACTTGGAAAAACAGAGAGCCTTGATTAAGGCTGAACTTGATAAGGAGTTAATAGAAGGAAAGGTCCAATCTTGTAAAGGGCCCTTTTTACAAGATTACGAGTCTAGTTCTGAAGAAGGGGGAGATTCATGAAAACGCAAGAAATGGAAATAGGTCTAGTATTAGATCTTCAGGTACAAAGGGAAAACTTGAACTTATGGACAATAAAAATACCACAAAAAAAACAAAGTAAAAGTAGATCCAAAGAATGGACTAGATATAGGTCTGATAACAACTAGGAGCAAGTCAAAGGAGAGAAAAAAGTCTAATAGCCCATCAAAAGAAGTAAGTCTCAAGATCAAGCAAGAAAATTTAAATTCCCTACCCTTAGAAGGTGATCTTAAGAGAAGATTGGTAAGGCCAGATCCTACTGATGATTAAAACTGAAGATAAAAGTAAATCAAAAGATATGAAAAATTCCCAATTATAAATTAAAGTAAAAGTCATGATCAAGGCAAAAAATCCACATCCCCAGTTGATTTAAGAGATAAATCCAAAGACAGAAGGTCATGGTCCATAAAAAGAAAATCAAAGCAATCTGAAGCTGATAAAGAAAAGAAGCCAATTAAATCTCCCTCTAAAGATGCTTCATCTGAAACAAGAAATAGGTCACCCAGTAGAAGAACTGGTGGTAGTCCTAAAAGAAGAAGTTTGCCTCCAAAATCACATGATAAATCAAGAAGAAGTAGGTCTCCACTTCTAAATGATAGATCTCAGCAGAGCAAATCTCCCCCTCGAACACTGTCTCCTGGTAGAAGAGCCAAGAGCTTATCCTTAGAAAGGAAACAAAGAGAACCGGAGAGAAGATGACTTTCTTCTCCAAGAATACAACCTCAAGATGATATCGTAAATAGAGGTAAGAGATCAAAAGATGCCAGCCCCATCAATAGGTGGTCTCCAACCGGAAGAAGATCTCTCATTAAAAGGAGGTCTTGTTCCCCACTCAGATATAGCACAAAAATCAGGTCTCCAAGAAGAAGAAGCAGGTCTCCTTGGAAAAAGGACAGAGGTCAGAGGAACAGATCACGCTTGAGAAGGTGGTCTCGGTCATGGGGTGGTTGTAGATGAAGGAGCCGAAGCAAAGTAAAGGAAGATAAATTTAAAGGAAGTCTTTCTGAAGGAATGAAAGTTGAGCAGGAATCTTCATCTGATGGTAACCCTGAAAATTTTGAGTTGGAGGAAGAAGATAAGAAGCCCTAATAGAATAGAGAACAATCCAAAAGCAGGCAATTGTTCAGAAATATAAATATCTTGCTGAAGACAGCAATATGTCCGTGCCATCTGAACCAAGCAGCCCCCAGAGCAGTACAAGAACATGATTACCTTCTCCAGATGACATTCTGGAGTGAGTAGCTGCTGATGTTAAAGAGTATGAATGGGAAAATGTTGATACATTTGAGGCCTCAGTGAAAGCCAAGCATAATCTAATGACAGTTGAACAGAATAATGGTTCATCTCAAAAGAGGTTATTGGCACCTGATATGTTTTACAGAATCTGATACTGAGTTTGCTGCATATTTTGATAGTGCTTGTCTTCTGGCTGCTGGCAATGGATAAGGTTTCAAAGAGAATCCCAACCTCAGAGATAACTGGACTGATGCAGAAGCCTATTACCATGTGAACACAGGTGAACTCCTAGATGTCACAATGTGTATGGCTACACTAGGCGAGGTATATTCAGTCATGTTGTATGAGCCAGAGAGAAAACAAAAGCCAACCAAGAAGTGGCTGCAAAGATCATCAGAAATAATGAGCTCATGCAAAAGACTGGTTTAAAAGAACTAGAGTTCTTGAAAAAACTTGATGCTGACCCTGATGACAAACTTCATGGTCTGCGACTCTTCAGGCGCTTCTATCACAAACGGCATCTCTGTCTCATATTCGAGCCTCTCAGTGTGAACTTACGAGAGGTGTTATAAAAATATGGTAAAGATGTTGGTCTTCATATTCAAGCTGAAAGATCCTGTAGTCAGCAGTTTTTCCTGGCATTGAAACTCCTTAAAAGATGTGATATCCTACATGTAGGTATCAACCCAGACAATATCCTGGTTAATCATCAAAAACTATTTTAAAGCTTTGCGATTTGGGGTTGGCTTCACATGCTGTGGATAATGACATTACAGATGATCTTGTCAGTAGGTTTTATCATACTCCTGAAATCACGATAGGTAAAATCTGTGACTATGGTATAGATGTGTGGTCTGTAGGTTGCACCTTATATGAACTCTATACTGGAAAAATTTGATTTCCTGGCAAAACCAATAACCATATGTTGAAGCTTTCGATGAATCTCAAAGGAAAGATGCCAAATAAGATGATTCAAAAAGGTGTTCCTAGAGACATAGAAATGCTGCCTAGTTGTTATTTACTAATTACAAATGTCGAAGCCTAATTCTGAAAGTCCTTATTTAAATAAAAGGTTAGACAACATAATGAAATTTTAAACTATTTGTATGTCATTTTGAAAGTACCGCTTTATGGTAAAAGTATTTTTCATTTGTTCATTGTTTCCGTTATTTGTGATCGTGCTGTCTTTCAATACAGGCATAAACCTTCCATTCAACAAAGCAGCTGCTTTTTAAAAGTGGTAATTGCTTCTTTTTATTTCTTTTGTAAATGAGGCTTTTCTTTAAGAATGTGACTTTAAAGTGTTGGCTATTGCATATAACAGTTGGCACTCACTTCTTGTAAAGTGAAGATTGTTCTACTGCATGTGATGTGGGCCATGCAGATTTCTGTATGTTCTCAGTATGCACCACTAGATAATAAAGTCTTTTGTGAACAAGGGAAAAAATTCACACAGGAACGTACTTGAGGAGGGATATTACCTATTGGGTACCATATTCACTACCTGGGTGATGAAATCATTTATACACCAGACACCAGTGACACACAATTTACCTGTAACACATCTGCACATGTACCCCCTGAACCTAAAATAAAAGTTGAGAAAGAAAAAACAAGAGGTTGGGTGGGGTTCAACAAATAAATTTATGCTTATAGTTACATTAAAGAAACACTGGACAGATACTAAAGAAGTTATGTAAGTTTTTACCAACATGAGGCTTTGGGAATGGGATGGCGTAGGTAGGAAGAGAGGTAGGAATGACCTATCTGAATATAGACCTTTTAAATTAAATAAATAAAAGTCACTCAAAAGAAGAAAGTATATAATATGACAGTTCCTTATAAATGAATGACTCCTTTTCATAATGATTGGATACAGGATGAGAGCCTTGATTTTCAGTAAAATATTTTCTCCTCTTAACTAATGCTTTCCCTTCTCAACCTCAAGTTTTTTCTTACGTTTGAAAAAATAATATTACCTACCTCAATGCAATTCATTCTCAAAAACACTTATGGCTAGAATTTCTTTTTATTTTTCCAGGATTCTTCATTTCTTGTCATAGAAGCATGGAATCTCTGATTATGATGAAAATATAAACCAAAGCCGAGTCAAGACATTGGGGCACGTAATTATTTCCATTTGAGGGGCACAGACAAGAAGGAAGTAGGCAGGGTAAACGTTCATTTATTCAAAAAATATTTCTTGAGTACTTGTTACGTGCTTGGCTCTGAGGCAGCAGATAAGGAGGCATTTGCTCCCCTGAAGAAGTTTAATTGTGACGTGGAAACAATGACAAATCAGTGTGAAGAGTATGATTCACAGGAAGCATTGTGTCCTGCAAGGCTGAGGAGCAGAGTCACCTCAGCCTTCGGGGGTGGGCTGTGGGAATGGTTCGGGCCAAGATCCTCAGAGTTGGTGACTTCTATGCTACCTGAAGGATGAGTGGGGTTAGAGGAAGAGGCGTTTATGTGCATGCATGTGAACAAGCATGTGTATATGTGTATATATGTGTGTGCATGTTTGTACATGTGAATGAAGACCATTTTAAGAGGAAGGGACCACGTCCAAAAAATGTAGAGATAAGGATGGTTGTGTTACATTCAGAGAAGGACAAGGAGATCCCTTCGTTGAATGTAATGTCATCGGAAGCCTTTGAGGTCTAGGAGAGTTTCCTGGAGGATGTTACAGCTGAGCTGATGGGTAAGAGATAATGGAGACAGTCAGCTAATCAAGGGGAAGAAGGGCAGGACTCTCTGAGTGAGAACCATATCCTGAACAAAGGCACAGAGGAAGTGAATGCCTGGTTCCTTCAGGAAAATACAAATTGCTCAGTCAGACCAGAAAACAGATTGGAGTGGAGGACAGAGAGGAGGCAGCAGAGGTGGGGGAGGGGATAGCTATCCTAGGTCTGCCACTCACGAGCCTTGAATAAACTGGTTAACATTTCCCAGCCTCAGGTTTTTTTAAATCTTAAAGTTGGGACAATAATAATAGACCCTGATGCATGCATTGTTGTGAGGATTAAATGAGAGAAACTTGTAGACCATCCAGCAGAGAGCTTGGTATATAGTAAGAGCTGAGTAAAGGGTAGATTTGATTACCATTCATCATTTTTCAATCGTGAATGTGCTGATTAGGAACCTAACCACTGTTTGCAGTGGGGAGGTTTTGGAAATTCTTCTCTGAATTTTCCCAGAGTCCTTACGGGAGAGATCCTTGGCTGGGCACAGTGCCTGGCACATCATTGACGGTCAAAGGATAGAGGCAGAGGGGCAAGGGAGGTTACTTCTTTGGGTTCTGACCGCAGGAATGAACCTCAAGAGAAATAGATAGGAAGCCTCTGCAGATGCTTGGTCCTTACTGGGAGATGCTTCTTACTCCTGATTGAGAAATTTCAGACATTTCTTCTTGCAGCCCACTTTCATTTCTTGTTCCAATTTTAATCTCTCCCCCTCCCCCTAACCTTCCCCCAACCCCGGAAATAAAAATGTGTATGTTGTGTAAGGAGGGAGAGGGTAAGGAAGGAGTGTTGTGCAACAGTTCATCATTCAATGCAATACTGCTCTGCCAAAAATTCTATTTGTGGTTTATATCTTTCCAGTCGAGTGACTGACTCTGGGGTATGTAGAATGTTTAACAAGACAGAAAATTTTATGCCTTTAACCTTTACAAGCCAGAAGGAACCTCGAGGACAACCGGCCCATCCAGTTCCTACTGAGATTCAGACCACTTAGGATGACTCTTTTCTGAAGGTCTTTGTGGCCATCAGCTCAGGGGCAGAGGGGCCAGTCCACTACATTTAGAACTATCAGGTTCACCCTATCATCAAACATGAATGGGGTGGCAAGAACTCTGCATGGCTTCCTTATTTCTTTTTACAAATTAAGAAAAATGCCAAACCAGCTCTTGACCAAACCAGCTTTCTTTAGCTATTCCCTTAAAGCCATCCCATGTCCTGGAGATGTCAATTAACATGTGCCTGTACTTTCATCTTTCATGCCTTCTTACATTTGCCCAAGCTGGGCCCTCTGCCTGGACTGCCCTCTGCCACCTACTCTTTTCCCCCCAGGCTGGCTCCTACGCTGGCTGCTCCTTGTAATAGGCTCAGGCCGGGCTCTTCTCTGTGGTCTTCCCCATATGTTCACTTTTTCCTTCCTAGCAGATGACCTTCTTTCATTCTGCCTACCTCTATTGTCCTGAGGTCTCAGATTAGCACTAACTGGGAGCTCACTGGGACGGAAATCCTACTGGAATTGTGTCTGTAATCCAGGCACTATGGGTGTGTAGGGAATGGAAGACTAAATAAATGAGTTACTGAATAAAATAACTGAGAGTAGGCTGAGAAGACCCACTAGAATAATTTTTTTTAAAGTTTTTTAGAACACTTTAGATAAAATTTTCTTGACTGATTTTCAATCTTCATAATAGTGTAATAAAATTTCATTAAAAAGTTTATTTTTGAACAATCATGTCAACAGTAATCAACGTTTATTGTAGATTCTTTAGAATTTACAGATAAGTAAGGAGAAAAGTACAGCCTCCTGTAAGTTTTGCACCTAGAGACAATCTACACTGAATGTTTTGACATACACGCTTACATTTCATCAAACACATATGAATCTATGAAATTTTAAATACTGTATAAACTATTTCATAACTTCCTTTAATCACTTATTATATCATAAAAATCTTTCTTGTCATTAACTAGTTTTGTTTTCACAGCAGCATGATATTCAGCTGAAGACAAAACATAATTGATTTAATTATTTCCCTGGATATAGGGTTTTTAGAAGGCTTCCAATTTTTTGCCTTTTTGTTGTTACGAGTAATGCCATAATGAGCATCTTTGCAACTAAATATTTGTGCAAATTTATGTTTTTATTCTCCTTTTTAGGATGCATTCCTATAAATAAAATAGGTCAAAAGGCATACATGTAATTTTCACGACTTTTGACACAAATGGCCTCTTTGCTATTAAGGAAGCTACACCATCTATACTCCTATTGAAGTGACTCCTTGTCAACACCTGGCATTGCCATTATTTTTAATATTTGGCAATTCTTAGGTGAGTGGAAAATGGCATCTAATTTTAAGATGCAGTTCTTTGATGACTGACATTGAACATCCTATCTGTTGTGTGGTCATTTGCTTTTCTCTTGTGAATTATCTGTTCATTATCTTTGTCCGTGTTTCAGTTGGTGGGTTTTTTTTTCTAGTAGCAATGATAATACTAATAATGGGTCCCACTGTTTGCTAAATTCTGTCATCTAATCCTTATAGTAACTGTGTGAAAAAGTAAGAGGTCTTACTTCCTCCTGACACCACGTATGTGGTGTCTTTTCCAACACCACTCCCACTCTCTGACACCACCTGGGTGTCCTCTAATTCAATTCAGTTCTGATACTACCTAAAGTTAGTGTAAGACTCTAAGGTTTAAGAGAGTCATAAGACTGCCTCCATTTTAGATGGCAGTGGCAAGTACTGGGGTCATTCGTACTTCTGACCAAAGACTATAAATTGGGGTTCCCATGACCCCTCTCCTCAGGTTTGATTATCTGCTAGAACTCAGGAAAGCACTTTATTATTTTAACTTTTTTCCTTTTTCGCTCTCCTATATTTTATAACAGTATATTGTAGCTCTTTTCTTTCATCTATATTCCCCCTAAGAAACACATTATTTACTGTTACTGGTTTATTTAATTTTTTTTTTTTTTTTTGAGACAGGGTCTCACTTAGTCATCCAGGCTGGAGTGTAGTGGTGCGATCATGGCTCACTGCAGCCTCAAACTCCTGGGATCAAGGAGGATCAAGCGGTCTCAGCCCCACTAGGTACTTGGGACTATAGGTGTGCACCACCATGCCCAGTTAATTTTTTGTAGAGTTGGGGTTTTGCTATGTTGGCCAGGCTGGCCTCCAACTCCTGAGCTCAAGTGATCCACCTACCTTGGCCTCTCAAAGTGCTTGGATTACAGGTGTGAGCCACCTTGCCTGGCCTGTTACTCGTTTGTTTTGAAGGACACAAATCAACAACCAAACTTTCATAGACTGAGGTCTGAAAGGGTCCAGACTGCAGGAGCCTCTGTCCATGTGAGTTGCGGGGTGCCACTCCCCCTGAAATGTGGATGTGTTCACCAACTTGGAAGCTCTCAGAACCCCATTTTGTTGAGGAGTTTTTATGGAGGGTTTTATTATGTAAGTATGATTGATTAAATCATTATGCATTGGTAATTGATTCAATCTTCAGCTCCTCTCCCCTCCCTGGAGGTTGGGTTGAAAATTCCAGGCTTTTAATCAAGGGTGGATCTCCCTATTGAACAGCCCCCATTCTGAAGCTATCTGGGAGCCCACCAAGGGTCACCTTATAGAACAGAAACTGCTCCTGTCACCTTCATCACTAAGGAAATTTCTAGGATTTTAAGGATCTCTGTGCCAGCAACTGGGGACAAAGACCAGTTATTTTTCTTATTATACCATGGAAGGCATTTCCCCTCATTTTGCAGAGAAGGAAAATGAGACAAGGAAAGAAAGTGACCCAAGGCATACAGCTGTAAAGAAGGAGCACTGGGGTGGACTTGATTTGTCTGTCTGCCAAACCCATTTCTGAACACAAGGCTATGTGGCATTGTTAATATATTAGCTCCTCACATATTAAATGTAGTAGCCTATGTCTATGATAGATGTTGCAAAGACTTTTTTTACTCTATTATTTGTCTTTTATTATTCTGACTACAGAAGTTTATATTTTTTACATTATTATTTCATTTGAAAATAATTTCAAATTTAATAATTTATGGATTTGAAAATCCATAGGCACGAATGCAGTATGAAAAGGTGCATAATGACAAGTTGGTCACCTCCTCACTTCTGGCCCCCTGTCTTCAGTTTTTCACTCCAGAGGTTAAAATTTTTTTTTTTAATAGCCGAATCCATTCATTTTTTTTCTGTTTGGCTTCTATCTTTAGAGCCATATTTAGAAGTTATATCACTACTATAAGGTGTTATGAATATTCATTTATATTTTTCTTACTGCTTTTGTGATTTATTTTTTAATTCTAAATTTTTAATCTCATGGGATTTATATTAACTTGTGACATGAGGTAAGATTCTTTTTTTTCTCAGTAGTTAGATAACATTTGAATTTTAAATTTGGCAGTAAGATAGAGACTATTTAATGTCCAGTTGCAGAATCCAAGTGGAGTAATTATGCAGTAATAAAAACAGAAAAGATGCTTTATCTGGAGAGAATGCTAAGGATGACACAATAAAAAAAATTGCTTCTGGGAGGAGAAAGTGAATGTGCTCATGATCTCACCAGTGGAATCCACAACTTTTAACACATTGGTTACAACAAATAACTTATACAATGAAAGAAGAAGCCATCAGAGCCTCTCCCACCAGACGCTCGCAGCTGGATTTCTGTCACCTCCTCTCTGCTGCAACACTCAGGGAAGAATGTAGCAGGAGATTCTCTTGAGGACTTGCTCAATTTTCTTGGGTGGAGGTCCATTTGCTCTCAGGGTCAGTGTTTTGACGCAAGTCGCCAATCTTGGGACCCATGGGGAGAGATCGTGACTCTGCAACTTGGTGTAGCTCAGCTTGTGCCAAATGGAAACTAGGACCTCCGGAGAAATTAACTTGGAGGAAAGTAGGTTGGGGGAGTTTGTGGAGACTGGTCCGGGGAAGTCCAAAATCTGTTCAAGTTTCTACTTTCTCATGGTTTCCTTTGGCAAACTTGAATACACTCCACCTCTGCAGTATCCCTGAGATCCTTTCCAACTCAAAGTCTGTAATTCTTCTAGGCATTGTCATCCTCTTAGGCCTCAGCCACTCATTTTTTAATTTATTCATTCAACAAATGTTTATTAAGTAGTTCTGTGTAGGTAGAAATCAGTCTCACAACTAGGCCACATGCTCCACACCACTAATCACTAGAGAAATGCAAACCAAAATCACAGTGAGATATTACTTTACACCAGTCAGAATGGCTATTACGAAAAAGTCAAAAATAGCAGATGCTGACAAGGTTGTGGAGAAAAGGGAACACTTATACACTGCTGGTAGGAATGTAAATTAGTTCAGGAAAGCAGTTTGGAGATTTCTCAAAGAACTTAAAACAGAACTACCATTTGACCCAGCAAATCCATTACTGGGTATATACCCAAAGGAATATGAATAAATAGTTCTACTAAAAAGACATATGCACTCAAATGTTCATTGCAGCACTATTCACAACAGCAAAGACATGAACTCAATCTAGATGCCTATCAACGGCAGACTGGACAAAGAAAATGTAGTACATATACTCCATGGAATACTACGCAGCCATAAAAAAACAAAATCATGTTTTTTGCAGCAACTTGGATGCTACTGGAGGCTACTATCCTA
The DNA here is from genome assembly GCA_036589455.1 of Ateles fusciceps. Classification (NCBI taxonomy): domain Eukaryota; kingdom Metazoa; phylum Chordata; class Mammalia; order Primates; family Atelidae; genus Ateles; species Ateles fusciceps. The sequence continues at coordinate 14,345,406 of JAZHEH010000952.1, forward strand.
AGCAAATTAATACAGAACTAGAAAACCAAATACTGCATGTTCTCATTTATAAGTGGGAGCTAAACATTGAACATATGTGGACACAAAGAAGGGAATAACAGACAATGGGGCCTACTTGAGGGGGAGATACTACCTGTCAGGTACTATGCTCACCACCTGGGTGATGAAATCATTTGTACACCAAACCATAACAACATGCAATTTACCCATGTAAGAAACCTATACATGTACCCCCCTGATCCTAAAATAATAGGAAACTAAGGACCCAAATAAAAAAGTAGCTTGAATAATAAGACTTTAAAAAATCCTTATATAACAAGGTATGCCAAGTTAGGGAGATTCCAGAATAGGTTAATTCTGCTGGTAAATCATATAAAATACCAGGTTCTTTCCACTTTTCTGTCATTCTCAGAAGTTGGGTATTCTCATGTTCTCAATAGAGTTGCAGCAGCTCCAGGCCTTGCACCTTCATGCATCAACATCTAGGATCAAATAAAGTGGGCATTGCAATACTTAGAGTTCTTTTTATAAAACCTAAGAACTGTTCCTCAAACCTTTACCTTTCTCCATGGAGGCTTTCTCTTCCATATCTTAGCCAGAATTGGAACATACGCCCTTTCCCAAGTCAATCACTGATAAGAAGAATGGAATCACCAATTTTGATTCAGGCTAATCAAGATGCTTCTCTACTGGGCTGGGGCTATGTTGGTACCTAGGAAAACAAAGCAAACTGAAAAATCCTGTATAACCAAATTTAGGGCTTTGTTGACAAGGAAGGACACTCATGTGTAGGCAACTGACATCGTCTGCCTCGCCAATCTTTATATATTTTTGCCAATCTTACAGGCAAAAGTGAGATCTTATATTTTTATTTGTTTCTTTGCTTTTTAATTCCACTAGGCATTTTCTCCCATGTTGCTTGGCCATTTCCAGTTCTTTTATGAATTGGCAGCTCATGTCCATGGCCTGCTTGTCAATTGCTAAGCTCATTTTTCTTGTTGGTTTGCAAGAACCCTTATTATTTTTCTAGTGGGATTATTTTTTCTTTCTTCATTCCTTTACTAGGAATAAGGTAATCCTCAGTTCTTTATTTTTCTCACACCTACCTTCCAAATTTACCTTCTTGGACATGTCTCAAAAGGTTTCTTTAAAAACACACAGCCTGGGTCCAACACAAAATAGTTATTCACTGACAGACTAGTCATCCTTCAATCTTCTGGATTATTCCTTTTAAATAAATGTCTCATCCTCTTTTCCTATCTCAGCTGCAGATGCCCCCGTCACTTCTACCTTTGGACTGTGGCCATAGCCTCCTCATTGGTTTCCTTACCTTAGTGCCTTCCTTTTCATTCTTCCTGCAGACCCTAGGTAATGTTAATATTACCAAAACACCAAGCTGTGGGTGACACAGCCTTGTACACATTGTTGCTCATTGTTGCTGCTCTCTTGCTTGTTGAGTAAAGTCCAGACTTCTGATCCTAGCATGTAAACCCATTTCATTCATTTCCAAACAACTTGTTTCACTGTTGCCTTTTGCTCTCATTATATCAAATGATCATGCCCAAACCTGCTTTTTGCTAGTGCCATTTTCCTTCCTCTCAAGTCCACTTGGTGAAATCCCACCAATTTTTCAATGGTCAGTTCAAAGGCTACCATGTTGGCAAAGTCTTTCTAGATGCCTCAAGTCAGAATGACCTTGTTTTTTCCTTCTGTCGACCTTTTTCCTGTTTCAGTTTGTGTACTTGAGACATCTTTCCATCCACACTGTTTCATATGTGTGGAGCTCTCTGTCATGCCCTGAGGGCAGGATTTTTGTCTATGCTTGTGTCCTCCTCCCTCCTGGGGCTCATATGTAGTGAATGTTCAGTGTGTGCTTATTGAATCTATTAGTACTCAGTAAATGTTTGACATTAACAATTCCTCTTGATGTACAATTAACCCAGGGGGGCAACTTAAATTTAATTGTCATTCAGCGGTTTCTAGAGCAAGGCTGATTGCCACTATATGCACAAAAGCTTTGGGAGAATGAGGTATATTCTTCATCTGTTCATAGTATGGATTTTCAAGCCTTAGTTTTGATTTGTTAGAAGACAACTCTGTAACGATACTTGAATTAATCAATCCATTTGTGGAAGGACTATTTTAAGTGAATTCAGCCTTAAAATTACTACTACAAACAAATCTGTATAAATCATGCTAAATTATGGGGAATGAAGTCAAACATAGAAATGTACTTTTCCACTGGCTTTTAAGAAACTTTAAAAGACATATAATATAATAACCAAGACAATTTGCTCTGTGTCAGGTACTGTTCTACACACTTTATATGCATTTATTTAATCCTCATAACCCCTCTAAGAGATAGGAACAATGATCATTTTCCACCATCTTATGCCGCTTGTATTCTCTTTGCTAGAATACCTGCTGATCTGGAAGGCACAGTCAAAGACCTGGAAAAATGATAACATATAAATTAGAAGGAACATTACAGAGTCTAAAGTTTGTGCTGCTACTGTAAATATTCTGTTTCATGAAAATAAATGATTTGTGAATTTTAGCATCCATGATGTCATTTAATGAGGATGTACATTCTAATTACTGTAATTACTCTGCTATAACATTCTAACATCCAAGGATTTATTAGTTTAAATCTTTATATATCTCTTTCAAAGCAGGAAACCAAATCCTTTGATTAATTTCACCTACCCCATTTAGAACTTGTATTATGAAATGTGTGGAACAACAGTTCTCAAAGTGTGTCTGTGCATTCCTGGGGATCCCTAAGACCCATTCAGAAAGTCCATGTGGCCAAGACTACTTTTGTAATGACACAAAGATGTTATCTGGCCTTTACACTCTCATTGTTTCACAAGTATACAGTGGAGTTTTCCAGAGGCTACCTAAGGTATAATACAGTAACACATTGAATGCTGAAGCAGATCTGAGAATACAGCTGACTGCTATGAAGCCAAACATTAAAGAGGTTTGCAAAAATGTAAAGCAATGCTACTTTTCTTATTAATTTATTTTTGTTTTGGAAAAATAGTTATTCTTCATAAAAGTACATTTTTTGCATTAACCCATTATTATATGATGACTTTACTATAATTATTTGAAATTGGAATTTTCAATTCTTAATATAGTCAATGTTGATGCACATAACTCCCATAAACAAAGTTCTTTAAGATGCTCCATAATTTGTAAGAGTGTGAAGGAGCCAAAAAGTTTGAGAACTGCATTGTGCAGAGAAACTAGGACAAATCCGAATCGTGAGTTGTGTCTAGATTAGTTTCTGAAATCATAATTTCAATGCTGTATATGTGCTCAAATATTTATAGCTCGAAATGTACTTTACCTTGTTAGCTCATATAACTTGACATTTTATTCACGCACTGGATGGATATTTGTTGAATACTTGTGCGCCAGGTGCTGGGCTAAGCATCGGCAGTACCATGGGAAGAAAGCCTGCTCTCATGGAGCTTGGCTGTGGCATTCACTCCTGTGGCTCTCCCTTCAGTGGCTGTACTGCCCCAAGGAGTTCGGAGTCTAGGGAGGCAAGACACTGGTGTGGAATCTTTAAGCAAATCAGAATGAATACAGCTCAGATGTCACTGTTCACAGCTCTCAGGATGAAGGGGCTCAGAGAATGGAGAAATCAGCATAGGCCAGTATGATAAAGGATTCTGGGACTGGAATTAAACTTAAAAGGACAGACAAGTTTAAGAGAGTTGAGTAGAAGAGGCTAGGCTGGCTGTGGGAAGAGATGAGAAGGCTGGTAGAAATGAGACCTTTGCTCACTGTGTAGGGATCTAGGGGTCTACCTGAATGGAGAAGGAGGATTCTGAAGAGGAATTCCTGGTGTAAGACTGAGTTTTCTTCTGTAGCTGATGGAGGCTTTATTACGTCTTCTAAGCTACCGGAAAGCAGCTCTCTTGGGTGTGCTTGGAAGTCTATGCTGTCACCCAGTGTTTCTCAAACTTGCCAGATCCTAAACTTTCCCAAATAACAGGAATTATCTGGAAGTACTTCTTAAAGACACAGATTCCAGGGCCCCAGATTCCAGAAACAATGATCATGGGAGAGGCCTGGGTTTCTGTATATTTATCAAGTACTCCAGGTTATTTTCTTTTAAAAAATTACAGGCAAGTTTGGGAAATACTATTGCAACCCGTTACAAACCCTGAGGCTGTTCTCTGGGAAACTTTAAAAAATACCACTGCTTAGGCTCTACTCACAGTGACCTAATTTAATAACAACAGAATGATAAAAATGAAGATAAACTATCAATAATCAAAATTAAATTATGAGAGTTTTTTAAATCTATAATTGTTCCTTTAGTGGCCCTATGTTCTCCATACCCCTAGAATCATTACTTGGCTAGGAAAATGATATCTGGCCTCATTAATGGTGTTTTTCTAGTTTTAAGATGCCAAGAATACAACATTGAGAACTAGGCTGTGATTGCTAGTGGTGGGGGAAACAGCGGAGGGACCACTTGCTTTGGAAATAAAACAGGAAACGTGCATAGTTGCTCTGAGCTATAAACATGTGTCCAGGTCACAGCAAAGGCTAAGTGGGAAATAGTCCTCATGTCTCCACTGAACTGGAAACTTGGAGAGGAAGCAGAGAAACAAAACCACACCAGGACTTTCATTGTTCCAGAGAAGTTTCTGAGAAAATGCAAAGTATGTACTGTTAAATCCCAGAGGAAAATCAACTAAATTTTTACTGAAGAAAATGTTTGGCAAGGTGTGGTGCGCCTGTAATCCCAACACTGTGGGAGGCCAAGGCAGGCAGATCGTGAGGTCAGGAGTTCAAGACCAGCCTGGCCAACATAGTAAAACCCCATCTCTACTAAAAATACAAAAATTAGCCTGGCAAAGTGGTGTTTTCCTGTTCTTCCAGCTACTTGGGAGGCTGAGGCAGGAGAATTGCTTGAACTTAGGAGGCGGAGGTTGTGGTGAGCCGAGATCATGCCACTGTACTTCAGCCTGTGCAACAGAGAGACACTCCATCTCAAAAAAAAGAAAGAAAAAAAAAAGAAAAGAAAGTGTGTTTTTCCATTTATGAACTCATGGACTCCAAGTATGGAGAGGTGACAAGCCTGAAGACATTTGAGAGGTCATTTGGCTCTACTGCCTACTTTCTCTGTCTCTTTATCTTTATTCTTCCCGATATAATCTGGACCAGGCATCATGAGACATGAAATTTGGGCTGCCTCTGTGATTGGCTGGCTGTGTGATCCATGCACAAGTTGCCTGCACTCTCTGAGCCTCAGCTTCCCTAGCTGTTTAAAGAAAGGCATGCTCTAGTCTGTTAGCCCTTCCACCTAGATCATTGCAAAAAATATAAGACTCTGTCATAACATTGTTCTGGCATCTTCCTAGACAAAGGACACCTAGTATATAAGGGTGAATATTTGAACTCCAACTAAAACACACACACACACATGCAAAACAAAATATACTTATTATGTGGCCAGATTAAACAGGATCTGCTCAGGGACTTAGAAAACAGCCCTTAGTATTCAGAAAACCATAACTGATATATGGAAAAGAGGAAAGGTCTGAAGCTTGAGCTTTGTTTATTTATTTTCCTGTTTAAGTGTTTACTTTTTAAAATTTAAAATATTTTTTCCTAGCTTTGTTGAGGTATGATTGACAAACATTGTGTATACGATTTTCTTTTCCTTTTGAGTTGGAATCTTGCTCTGTCACCCAGGCTGGAGAGCAATGCCTTGATCTTGGCTCACTGCAACCGCTGCCTCCTAGGTTCACGAGATTCTCCTGCCTCAGCTTCCCCAGTAGTTGGGTTTACAGATGCCTGCCATCATGCCTGGCTAATTTTTTTTTTTTTTTTTTTTTTAGTAGAGATGGGGTTTCACCATGTTGGCCAGGCTGGTCTTGAACTCCTGACCTCAGGTGATCCATCTGCCTCAGCCTCCCAAAGTGCTGGGATTGCAGGCATGAGCCACCGTGCATGGCTGATGTTTTGATATATGTATACATTGTGAAATGATGATCATAATCAAGCTAATTAACATATGCATCACCTCACATGGTTATCATTTTATTTTTGGTATGGTGAGAACACTTAAGATCTGATCTCTAGCAAATTTTAAGAATACAATACAGTAATATTAACTATAGTTGCCAAGCTGTACATTAGGTTTCCAGAACTTATTCGTCTTAAAACCGAAAGTTTGTATGCTTTGACCAGTATTTCCCTTTTTTTTCCCATCTCCCAAGCCCTGGTAACCACCATTGTACTCTTTGTTACTATGAGTTTGATTTTATTTTTTTTTAAGATTTCACATATAAGTGAGATCATGAAGCGTTTGTCTCTCTGTGTCTGGCTTACTTCACTTAGAATATCCTCAAGGTACATCCATGTTGTGGCAAATAGCAGGATTTCCTTCTTTTTAAGGTTAAAAATATTCCATTATGTGAATATATATATGAAATTCATATATATATAATATATATAAATGTGATATATATGATATATATGTCTCACATTTTCTTTATTCCTTAATTGATGGATACTTAGGTTGTTCCCGTATCTTGGCTATTGTGAGTGATGCTGCAGGGAATGTGGGAATGCCTGATTCAGCTCCCTTCTGGGTGGTATGGTTTGGGTTCATGAAATATTCTCGAAGATCATTTTCTTTATCCAGGTCTCTGGATAATGGATTACATTCCTGTGCCCCTCCCACCCTAGTGCTATACTTTATGACCTGCATTTCCTGAGCAAGAACATTTTGTGCAAAACCTTGGCCTGAATTATTCAGGTTCAAGAACATTTGGATTCTCTTTGAGGCAAGCCTCCCAGAGCAGGAGACAGCTGGGCCTTTTCTTCCCTCTTCTTCCATCTTCCAAGCCCCAGTCCCTTGGAATTGAGCAGTGAGAGTGAGGAGTCCAGAGCTGCCACACAGCTGCCGTATGTCAGGCCTGGGAGTCAGGGCTTGGGGTCTGGTCCTTGTTCTTCAGCCTCTTATTCTCCTTGGGTCCTTGAGGGGGTCACTTGCCTCATCAAACTCAGAGCTTTGAGTGATTAGGTTAGAATGGATATGCAGTTCCATACATCAGGACTTCTTATGAGTAGTTCATTGAAAATATACAGGTCCAGACCTCACTGTCAGAGATTCTGGGTCAGATAAATCCAAGAGGAGTTGTGACTCACTGTTCTTGACCCGAGGCAACTGCACAGATAATTCTAGATGTCTTCCATATGTGCTGTGTGGCAGCATTCACCCACCTATTGGAGCGTGAGAGGGCTTAAGCAAGTTTCCTCTTGCACGGAATTGTTGTCCAAGTCCATGGTTCTGAAAGTATGCCTATAGGTCTCCAGTGGGCCATGAAGATCTACCTGAAGGCCTCAGATGGAACTAAATGTGAGCTCTTTCTTCACTGTTAGGAGGTTAATGACATCCGTTTCCATCAATTGGTATCTTTGCATGTGATTAAGAGCTGCTTGCTAATATCTACTATCTGAATTTAGGTTCCCCTCGAAACAAAGCTCAAGGCAAGAACTTCGATGAGCTGTTTCTTTGGGAGGTAACCCAGGGAGTAGAAGAGGGGAAAGGAAAAAGGCCAATAAAGGATGTGTCTTATTCTGTTTTACGTTGCTATAAAGAAATACTGGAGGCTGAGAAACTTATAAAGAAAAGAGGTTTGTTTGGCCCATGGTTCTGCAGGCTGTGCAAGAAGCATGGCACCAGCATCTGCTTCTGGTAAGGACCTCGGGAAGCTGCCACTCATGGCAGAAGGGAAAGTGGAGCCAGCATCATACAGCAAAGAGGAAGGAAGGAAGGAAGAAAGGGAAGGAGGTGCCAGGATCTTTTTAACAATCAGATCTCAAGGGAATGAATAGAGTGAGAACTTCCTCATTTCTATGGAAATGGCACTAGGCACCACGCCATTCATGAGGAATCTGCCCCTATGACTCAAACAAACGCCACTCACCAGGCCCTATCTCCAACATGAAGAGTATGTCATTGAGTTGGTTACTATTATGAGAAGCTGGAGCTCAATCCCTTTGAAGACCCTCTGTCAATCCATGTTGTTCAGTGGCTCTTAACTGGGAGTGATTTTTCTTCCCTGATGGCATTGGAAATGCGTGGGAGCATTTTTAATTGTCATAATTGGGAGATGCTGAAGTGTCCAAGGATACTGCTAAACATCCTATGATGCACAGGACAGCCCCCACCCCTACTACAAAAAATTATCCAGCTCCAAATATCAAAGTTGCCAAGGTTGAGAAGCTTGTACACCATGCCTCAGAATTGTCTCTCTGAGGAACAGTGAGCCTGGAGTATTTATCCATCAACTTCCATCCACCTCTGGGTCAGGATTGACTCTGGAAATGTGACTATTTTCAAACTACCAGGCTGCACTTGCATTAGGGCCGAGCAGACTTCCATGGTTTTGGAGAAATCCTTGAGGCAGGAAATGCAGAGGCACCATGGCACATATAGGTAGAAACCTGGCCACTGTGTGAAATAGCCTAGTGTGTGCTGAAATCAGGGCAATGCCCAGGGGTTGTGGCAAGGTATGATTTTCCCAGCTGAGTAATGATTCTAGGGCTGTAGAGACTATGGTGTAACTGCAAAAAATTATGGGCACGAAGTGTCATAATTTAATTCTAGACAGAGCCAAAGCCTGGAAATCCAGTTTGGTGCAAAGTGGCTCTATGGTGAAATTGTTAAAAACATTATCTCTGGGACAAGCCAAAATCTTGTCTCCAACACTTGTTATATTTTTGACCTTGAGCAAGTTCATTAACTTTTCTGTCTCTTGGCTTCCTCATCTAGACAATAAATGGGCTTGATAATAGTTCCCACTTCGTAAAGTTGTTGTGAGGACTAAATTGGGCATGTGTGTGCATGTGATTATATACATCTGATGTCACACTAATAGTGTCTGACATTTGGTGAGCACTGATTAACTGGTTGGTTGTTTACATCAACCCAGAGCTTGGATTCTGGACTTGGGGAGTTGCAACATCAGTCTAGTTAAATAGAAAAACATTCATTGAGCTCCTATTGGGAGCCAGTCACTGTGCTAGGCTCTTGTCCAAGCTCTCAGTAATAAGAATAGGATGCTCCCTCTTTCCTCTTCTGCTCTTTATCTATGAACTGCTTTCCTCCCTTTGGTTTTATGAAGTGGAGGTGAAGAGGAAGGAGCATCGGGCTTGGAGAAATGAATTGCAATTCCTGGCTATACTTTATCAATCACTGGTTGTGATTCGGGAAACCACTTTGCTTTTGAATACTCATATTTATAAAGTAAATATAATCTACTCTTGCTTCACTGTGTTGCTATGAGAATTAAATGAGATGATATAAGCAAAATATTATAAAAATTGCTATATATGCCAACAATTTTGATTTAGTATTAGGCTGGTGCAAAAGTAATTGCAGTTTTACCATTTCAGTGGCAAAAACTGCAATTAATTTTGCATAAACCTAATAGAATGTCAGTGTCCTCAATTCTGTCTTGGCATGTCGAGTTTTAAAACATATACTTTTTTTGCATTCTAGTCCCAAGATTGTTGAGTGTACCTGGAAGGGTGCCAAGAAGAACTGTAATAAAAAAAAATTTCTAGTCAGTTTTGATGATTGGTGAGATTTGAGAACCATTAAACTATTCTGTGAGTGCTATGAAACAGGGATTATGCCTTATTCAACTTTGAATTCTCACTGGCTAACATAGTTTAGTATATAGTGTAATCAATCAATGCTTTTTATTTTAAAATAAAAGACCAAATCCCAATACTTAGAAAAACAGAAGAAAGTTACAGCACTCCAGGACTTGCTCCACTCTCCCAAACTGCGTATTTGTCTTGAATATCCTTCCTTACATTGAATGGTTGGCTTGTGCCTTAAGTACCTGAGCTAATTGATACCCATGACTATAATACTTGAGCTGATTACACTACCTTATGCTCAGAATCATGACGAATGACAATCTCTGCCTTTTCAACTTCAAAGGTGGCTGCAAAAATTAAGGAGACGATAGATAAGAAAGTGATTTTCAGGCTACAGAATGCTATAAATATTGATGTTATTAAAAAGGAATGTACACTAAGTAAACTTGTAGTTCTCTAAGGCTCAATTATATTGTGACTGTAGAAGACAGAAGATTCTTTTCTTTTCTTTTTTCATTTCTTTTTTTTTTTTTGAGATGGAGTCTCTGTTGTTGGCCTGGGCTGGGGCCACGCAATGGCATGATCTCGGCTTACTGCAACCTCTGCCTCCCAGGTTCCAGCAATTCTTCTGCCTCAGTCTCTTGAGTAACTGGGATTACAGGCGCCCACCACCACACCTGGTTAATTTTTGTATTTTTAGTAGAGATGGGGTTTCATCAGGTTGGCCAGGCTGGTCTTGAACTCCTGATCTCAGGAGGTCCGCCCACCTCGGCCTCCCCAAGTGCTGGGATTATAGGCATGAGCCACCATGCCCCACTGAGAGAAGATCCTTTAGTCAGATTCTTTATACTCACAGATTCAATACTGAGTTCAGTAAAGTGATTTAGAGACATGGAATTCTTTAAAGAAACATGGAAAGTTAAAATTATAAGATGGGGCAGAGGCATACTGGCTACGACAACCCAAGAGAATATAGAGATCACAGTATTAATATCAGAAAAGTAAAATTCAAGGCAAAAGGTATTGAATAGTTCAAAAAGAAATGCTTTATAATGATAGAGCTTGTGACTCATAATGAAATATAACTGTCTTGAATAGTTATGCACCAATAAATACAGCACAAAAATATTAGAAGTAAAATCTTCAGAAAATATAAGAAAAATTTGACAGCATCAAAATTGTGGTGGAAAAATTTATTACACCTTTTTGGAACCTTGGCAAATCCAGTGGACATCAAGATAAAGAGAAAGTGAACATAATTTAGAAGATATTTTTATAGAAATAAATTGAACCCTACAAAGAGAGAATAAACTTTTGATAAAGTGCCCATGGAACAAAACTCTATCATATCTTAGGCCTAACAATGCTCTAATAATTTTTCCAAAGAAAAAATACTATTGATGTGGGCTGTTCAGTATGGTTGCCATAATTCACATCTGGCTGTGGAACACTTGAAGTGTTGTGTGCATTGAGATGAGATGTAAGTGTTAAATACACAACATATTTCAAAAACTTGGTGGCAAACAGTAAAATATCCCACTAATATTTTAATGTTCAAATGATATTGTGGTATATTAGATTATATAAAAATATGAAAAAATGCTCATCACTGATTATTAGAGAAATGTAAATCAAAACCACATTGAGATACCACCTCACACCAGTTAGAATGGCGATCATTAAAAAATCTGGAGACAACAGATGCTGGAGAGGATGTGGAGAAATGGGAACACTTTTACACCGTGGTGGGAGTGTAAATTAGTTCAACCATTGTGGAAGACAGTGTGGCAATTCCTCAAGGACCTAGAAATAGAAATTCCATTTGACCCAGCAATCCCATTACTGGGTATATATCCATAGGATTCTAAATCATTCTATTATAAAGACACATGCACACGTATGTTCATAGTGGCACTGTTTACAATAGCAAAGACCTGGAACCAACCCAAATGCCCATTGATGATAGACTGGACAAGGAAAATGTGGCAAATATACACCATGGAATACTATGCAGCCATAAAAAACGATGAGTTAGTGTCCTTTGTAGGGATATGGATGAACCTGGAAACCATCATTCTCAGCAAAGTGACACAAGAACAGAAAATCAAACACCACATGTTCTCACTCATAAGCAGATGTTGAACAATGAGAACACATGGACACAGGGAAGGGAGCATCACACATTGGGGTCTGCTGAGGGTGGGCAAGGGAGTGACAGCATGGGGGTGAGGAGGTTGGGAAGGGATAACTTGGGGAGAAATGCCAGATGTAGGTGACAGGGGGATGGAGGAGCAAACCACATTGCCATGTGTGTACCTATGCAACAATCCTGCATAATCTGCATATGTACCCCAGAACCTAAAGTACAATAAAAAAAATATTAAATTTGATTTTATCTGTTTCTTTTCACTTTTTAAATGTGACTACTAGAATATTTAAAATTATATGTGTGGTTCACATTTGTGGCTTACATTATGTTTCTGTTGGATAACACTTTTAAGAGTCTATTTCTAAATTAAAAAACATGCGAATTATAAACTCTCATTTAAAAATCTTTTGTGTCAAAGAGGATGCAAAACTAGCAATGTCATAATATCTAGGAAGTAAATATGATTAGAAATAATAAACAGTTATGCATTGCTTAACAACAAAGATATGTCCTGAGAAATGTGTCCTTGAGTGATTTTGCCATTGTGTAAACATCAAAGAGTGCACTTACACAAACTCAGATGGTATAGCCTACTATTCACCAAGGCTATATAGTGTAGCTTCTTGCTCCAGGCTACAAACCTGTGCAGCATGTTACTGTGCTGAATACAGTAGGCACTGTAATACAATGGCAAATATTTGTATGTGAACATAGCTAAACATGAAGTACAGTAAAAATACGGGGCTAAGGACATGAACAGACCATTCTCAAAAGAAGATATATAAATGGTCAACAAACATATGAAAAAAATGCTCAACATCACTAATGATCAGGGAAATGCAAATCAAAACTACAATGCAATACCACCTTACTCCTGCAAGAATGGCCATAATCAAATAATCAAAAAATAATAATGTTGGCCTGGATGTGGTGCAAAGGGAATACTTCTACAATGTGGATGGGAATGTAAATTAGTACAACTACTATGGAAAACAGTGTGGAGATTCTTTAAAGAACTGAAAGTAGAACTACCATTTGATCCAGCAATCCCACTGCTGGGTATCTACCCAGAGGACACGAAGTCATTATACAAAAAAGATACTTGCACACACATGTTTATAGCAGCAGAATTTGCAGTTGCAAAAATATGAAACAGGCCCAAATGCCCATCAATCAATGAATGCATAAAGAAACTGTGGTGTATATATATATACCACGGTTTATACCTATATAAATACTATTCAGCCATTAAGAGGAATTAATTAGTGACATTTGCAGCAACCTGGACAGAATTGGAGACTTTTATTCTAAGTGAAGTAACTCAGGGATGGAAAACCAGACATCTTATGTTCTCACTCATAAGTGAGAGCTAAGCTATGGTATTCAAAGCCAGAAGAGTGATACAATGGATTTTGGGGATTTGGGAGAAAGGCTGGGAGAAAGGTGAGGGGATAAAAGACTACACACTGGGTTCAGTGTATACTGCTCGGGTGATGGGTGCAGCAATATCTCACAAATCACCACTAAAGAACTTATGTAACCAAATACCACCTGTTCCTCAAAAAAGTATGGAAAAAAATTTTTTAATGTACACCTGTCTAGGGTGCTTACCATGAATGGCACTTGCAAGACTGGAAATTGCTCTGGGTGTCTCAGTGAGAGAGTGGTAAGCGTATGTGAAGGCCTAGGATATTAGGATATTACTCTGCACTGCTATACACTTTATAAACATTGTGCACTTTGGCTACACTAAACTGATAAAAATGTTTTCCTTTCTTCAATAGCAAATTAACCTTAGTTTATTGTAACTTTTAAAATTTATATACTTTTTCATTTTTTAAAACTTTTAAATTATTTTGTAATAACACTTGGCTTAAAACACACATTGTATAGCCATATAAAAATATTTTTTCTTTATATCCTTATTCTATAAGCTTTTTTTCTATTTTTTTTTAACTTTTAAAACTTTTTTTTTTTTGAAACCAAGACACAAACACACAAAGTCTAGGCCTTAGCAGAGTCAGGATCATCAAAATCCCCATCTTCCACCTCCATATCTTGTCCCACCGGTAGGTTTTCAGGGGGCAATAATATGCATGGAGCTGCCATCACTTGCAATAACAATACCTTCTTCTGGAATACCTCCTGAAGGATCTTCCTAACACTGTTTTACAGTTAACTTACTATTTTTTTAATAAATAGAAGGAGCACACTCTAAAATAATAATAATATAGTAAATGCATCAATCAGTAGCATAGTTGTTTATTATCATTATCAAGTATTATGTACTATACATCATTGTATGTGCTGTGCTTTTATACAACTAGCAGCACAGTAGGTTTGCTTACACCAGCATCACCACAAACAAGTGAGTAATATGTTGTGTTATAACAGGTGGAATGTCACTAGGCGATAAGTTTTCAGCTCCACTATAATGTTATGGGACTGCCATTGTATATGTTGGTCGTCATTGAGCAAAATGTCATTATGTGATGCATGACTGTATATCAAAATATGTGGGATTTACCCAAAAGAAAATTAAGAGCTCCAATTACTTTCATTACTAAATTTTAAAAAACAGAAATAAATGTACTAAACCTGAATAAACTAAAGTCTGCTCAAGAAATCAGAAAAACAAAAAGTATATTATCCTCAGAGGTCTTACAGTCAGGTTTAGAAAAGGAGTCTCCAGTATACAATGGATTCTCAGTTATCTCAGTACCAAGCATCTACTGTGAGCCAACCAGCAGGATTGCCTTTATTATCACTAATACTTCCAAACAAAATACAAAGTTGCACATTATTGCCCACCTATTCCCATTTTACAGATGAGAAAACAGACACAGCAAGGTTAAGTAACTTGTTCAAGACCTCAAAACAAAATAAAAGATGTGTGATTAGAATTCTAGCTCTCATGCTCATGGGGTTTCCAATTCATCACACTGGTGCCATAAAATATTCAGTTGTAGGATTGAGAGTCCATGGGTTATCCAATAGAAATGAAAGAATGGAAAAGTTATACAATTGCATTTGACTTGATTTGGTTGGCATTACTTGGTTTAGTTTTAGGAATGCTCGTCCCCTCCTTTATAATACAAAGGAACAACAATAGGTGATTGTTTAAGACCCTTTCTGGAAGGTAGCATGGAGAGGTGCTTTGGACAGGTTGGCTTTCCTGGTGTATCATAGGTGTTACTTGTTTCTGGTAGAAAAGGCCTCCTCCCATCATGGTGTGGTTGCAGTAATGTGCATGGGGCACTCTAAACACGTGTCCCATTAAGAGATCCCTGGAGTTTGGGTTGTTTATCCAAGTAATACTCTGTATTAGTCCATTCTCATGCTGCTATAAAGAACTCTGCAAGACTTGGTAATTTCTAAAGGAAAGAGCTTTAATTGACTCATAGTTCTGCAGGGCTGGAGAGGTCTCAGAAAACTTACAATCATGGTGGAAGGGGAAGAAACATGTCTTTCTTCACATGGAAGCAGGATAGAAAGTGAGTGCCCAGTGAAGGGGGAAGCTCCTTATAAAACTATTACAAGTTTCCTCCCAGCTTCTTTCATGGGCTGGCATTGAGTATCTGTGACTTTTCTAGGTGCATGGTGCAAGTTATGAGTGTATCTACCATTCTGGGGTCTGGAGGATGGTGGCCCTCTTCTTGTAACCCCACCAGGCAGTACCCCAGTGGGGGACTCTGTGTGGGGGCTCTTACCCCATATTTCCCTTCTACACTGCCCTAGCAGAAGTTCTCTGAGTGCTCTGCCCCTGCATCAAACTTCTGTCTGGACATCCAGGTGCTTCCACACAACCTCTGAAATCTAGGTGGAGGTTCCCAAACCTCAGTTCTTCTGTGTACCTGCAGGCTCAACACCACATGGAAGCTGCCAAGGTTCTGGGCTTGCAGTCTCTGAAGCTACGGTCTGGGCTGTACCTTGGCCCCTTTTGACTATGGCTGGAGTGGCTAGGACGCAAGGCACCAAGTCCCTAGGCTGCATTCAGCAGTGGGGCCCTGGGTCTAGCCCACAAAACCATTTTTTTCCTACTAGACTTCTGGGTCTATGATGGGAGGGGTTGCTGTGAAGGCCTCTGACATGGCCAGGAAACATGTTTCCCATTGTCTTGTTGATTAACATTCGGCTCCTTGTTACTAATACAAATTTCTGCAGGAGGCTTGAATTTCTCCCCCAGAAAATGGGGTTTTCTTTTCTACTGCATTGTCAGGCTGCACATTTTCCAAACTTTTATGCTCTGATTCCTCTTGAATGCTTTGCTGCTTAAAAATTTATTCTGCCAGATACCTGAAATCATTTATCTCAAGGTTAAAGTTCCACAGATTTCTAGGGCAGTGGCAAAATGCCACCAGTCTCTTTTCATAGCAAGAGTGACATTTACTTCAGTTCTCTATAAGTTCTTCATGTCCCTATGAGGCCTCCTCAGCCTGGACTTTATTGTCCATATCATTATCACCATTTTGGTCAAAGCCATTCAACAAGTCTCTGGGAAGTTCAAAACTTTTCCATATCTTCCTGTCTTCTGAGCCCTCCAAGTCTCTAGGAAGTTCAAAACTTTTCCATATCTTCCTGTCTTCTGAGCCCTCCAAGTCTCTAGAAAGTTCAAAACTTTTCCATATCTTCCTTTTGGTCAAAGCCATTCAACAAGTCTCTGGGAAGTTCAAAACTTTTCCATATCTTCCTGTCTTCTGAGCCCTCCAAGTCTCTAGGAAGTTCAAAACTTTTCCATATCTTCCTGTCTTTCTGAGCCCTCCTCTAGGAAGTTCAAAACTTTTCCATATCTTCCTGTCTTCTGAGCCCTCCAAGTCTCTAGGAAGTTCAAAACTTTTCCATATCTTCCTTTTGGTCAAAGCCATTCAACAAGTCTCTGGGAAGTTCAAAACTTTTCCATATCTTCCTGTCTTCTGAGCCCTCCAAGTCTCTAGGAAGTTCAAAACTTTTCCATATCTTCCTGTCTTCTGAGCCCTCCAAGTCTCTAGGAAGTTCAAAACTTTTCCATATCTTCCTTTTGGTCAAAGCCATTCAACAAGTCTCTGGGAAGTTCAAAACTTTTCCATATCTTCCTGTCTTCTGAGCCCTCCAAGTCTCTAGGAAGTTCAAAACTTTCTCACATTTTCCTGTCTTCTTCTGAGCCCTCCAAACTGTTCCACCCTCTGCCTGTTACCCAGTTCCAAAGTTGCTTCCATATTTTTGGATATCTTTACAGCAGTGCCCCACTACCCAGTACCAATTTACTGTATTAGTTCATTCTCATGCTGCTAGAAAGAGCTGCCCAAGACTGAGTAATTTATAAAGGAAAGAGGTTTAATTAACTCACAGTTCTACAAGGCTAGGGAGGCCTCAGGAAACTTACAATCGTGGTGGAAGGGGAAGCAAACAAGTCCTTCTTCACATGGCAGCGGGAGAGAAAAGTGAGTGCTCAGGGAAGGGGGAAGCCCCTTGTAAAACCATCCATTGACGATTTTAGAACTAACTCACTAACACAAGAATAGGATGAGGAAAACTGCCCCCAGGATTCAATTATCTCCACCTGGTCCCTCCCATATGCATAGGGATGATGAGAACTATAATTCAAGATGAGATTTGGGTGGGAACAGAGCCAAACCATATCATACTCTAAAACTGTCTCTACACTGGGACACATTGCAGTTAAAGCTTCATTAGCCGTGAAATGGACTTCACTAGAATTGATTCACTTTTTCTACTAAAAGAAAGGGGAAAACCATAAAAAATACAGCAAAAAATCAAATCATTGGAGAGTTTTGATCTGTTGAATTCATTTCAACACACATTTTTCAGGTTCCTAGTGTGTGTCAGCATCAGAAACAGAGCTATGATGAACAAGACAGAATACCAGCCCTGGGAGGGGATCATACAGGCTCCTAATCTGT
The DNA here is from genome assembly GCA_036589455.1 of Ateles fusciceps. Classification (NCBI taxonomy): domain Eukaryota; kingdom Metazoa; phylum Chordata; class Mammalia; order Primates; family Atelidae; genus Ateles; species Ateles fusciceps. Next base: position 14,363,103 of record JAZHEH010000952.1, read on the forward strand.
TATTTTTCCAATTGTAAGAACAGAGACCCTCCCAGTCAACTCAGGAGATAATCAACATTAGAGTAGTATTTGGGTAGACAACTGATATACCAAGGAATTCAGAAGATCCTTCAGCCTGCTGTAAAGATAAACATAGGAATAGGGAGGAATTGAATCTCAAACAACTATACTTCAAAAGACTGGATCATATGGGGGCATGGGAAGCTTCAAGGCCTTTCCAGAACACTACATGAGTACCGTAACTATCTCAGCTACCACCAACAAATTTCTCTGTAAGGCTCAGACGCTATGCCAAATGCTTTTCAATTCTAATAATTTTCTCGATTTTTCATATTGTCTACTCCTCCTTGGCTGTTATTTTTAGCTTTCTTTACTCATTTGCATTGGTTTCTGGCTCTCTTACTGATTTCTTAGCTCTTTGTGTCTGGATTTTAAATGATCATAGTATACCCTAATTTGTCCACTTCATTGAGTCATTTAACTAATATTTAAAGTCCTCCTCTTACGTATCAATTTTGAGATAGGTTCTGGGGATTCCAGATGTAGTGAGAGAGTTGTGGGTCCTAGAGTATGTAAGAGAGAATGGAGGAGAGAGAAAGGAGAAGAGAGACAGAGAGAGAGAGAGGGGAGGGAGAGAGAGAGGGGCGGGGAGAGAGACACCAACCAATAAACCAACGTAATCCAGTTTTTGTGTTTTAAGAAGGTTCTTTATGTATGAAAAACACATCAGGGGGTGGGAAAGGAGGCAGCAAGAAAGAGACAAGAAAAGGCAGGAGCCTATTCCAGCAATGCAGGTGAGAATGATGGCATGAGTTACAGTGTTAGCAGTAGAGATTATAAAGAGAGGAAAAATGAGATAGCATATTAGGAGGTAGTACAAGCCACTTACTGGTTGCTTAGATGCTGAATATTTGTGAAAGGGAAACTTCTGATTTGATCAACTGAATCGATGGTGATAAAAGTTACTGCAGAAACCCAGAGGAAGAGGTAAGTGGAGAAAGATCTTAAAATAATGAGTTTTGGACATTTAAAATTGTCAATATTGGAAAGAAAATGTTAAATAGGTTTTTTTTTTTTTTGACAGAGTCTCACTCTATTGCCCAGGCTGGAGTCCAGTGGTGCAAACTTGGCTCACTGCAACCTCTGCCTCCTGGGTTCAAGCCATCCTCATGCTTTCACCTCCTGAGTAGCTGGGACTACAGGAACACACCACCATACCTGGTTAATTTTTGTGTTTTTAGTAGAGACAGGGTTTCACCATGTTGGCCAGGCTAGTCTCGAACTCCTCACCTCAAGTGGTCCTCTCACCTCGGTATCCCAAAGTGCCGGCATTACAGGCATAAGCCACGGTGCATAGCCAGGAAATGTTGAATAGTTGAATTAGGAAGAGTGGCACTCAGAGGAGTTATCTGGGCTGGAGATATAAGTTTGGCAGTTGATATGGTTAGGCTTTGTGTCCCTTCCCAAATATCATCTTGAATTGCGGTTCCCATAATCCCCACATGTCATGGGAGAGACCTGGTGGGAGCTAACTGACCTGGTGGGAGCTAACTGAATCATGTCTATTGGATTTGAAAATGTGAGGTTTGTTGATGGATGATTGTAACAAGAGCAGTTTCCATTGGGTGTGGAGGTGGAAGGCAGAGCAGAGAGCATCACTGAGAATAAAAGAATGATGCTGAAGTCCCCAGGCTTCTGCTCTCATGATAGTGAGTGAGTTCTCGCAAGGTGAGATGGTTTTATAAGGGACTTTTCCCCTTTTGCTTATTCTTCTCTTCCTGCCACCATCTGAAAAAGATGTATTTGCTTCCCCTTCCACCATGGTTGTAAGTTTCCCAAGGCTTCCCCAGCCATGCTGAACTGTGAGCCAATCAAACGTCTTTTCTTTAGAAATTACCCTGTCTCAGGTAAGTCTTTATCAGCAATGTGAGAACGAACTAATGCAACAGTTGTAGCAGATAGATGGCACTGAAAGCCATGGTCATAGAAGAGATAATGGAAGGAAAAATCTTCCAAAGAACACTAAGTTCAGGTAGATGAGGAGGAGATTGTCAGGTGACTGAGAAAGATGTCCCAGAGAGGTGGTATATGGAAGCCCAGAGAGAAGCATGTGCTAGGTACTATGACAGACACTGGGAGGCTGAATAAAACGAAGACCAAGTGATAGTCATTGGGTTTGAAAACGTGAGGTTTGTTGAAGGATGATGAGAGCAGTTTCCATTGGGTGTGGAGGTGGAAGGCAGAGCAGAGAGCATCACTGAGAATAAAAGGATGATGCCGAAGCTCTCTTCTGTGTCATGCTTCTAGTTTTATTCTGCTGTGCCCACCGTAGTGGCAACCTCTGTTGTGCATTTTGTGTGAGTCTTTTTCACAGATAAATATCAATTTCTTTTCTATTTTTACGTTTTCTTGAATAACATCGTAAAAGAACAATAAGGTGAAGTGAGAATTTACACATATTTTGTGGAGATAACTCTTGGTGAGTTTGGCCATGCGTAAGGGATAGAGAGATGATACAGAAACTGGAGGGGGCAAAGATTTGCCTTTTTAAAGAGGCAGGTGCTACGGCATGTTTCCTTGCTGATGGGAGTGGTTTAGTAGGGAGAAAGGGAGGACTGACTCTATTCCAGAAGAGAACATAACTAAGGAGGTACAGATTTTACAAGGCAGGGATGAATTCATGGGATGGAATTCAGAGCCCAAGAGGAGAGTTGGCCTTTATTAGGCCTGAGGACACTTCCTCCATCATAACAGGTTAAAAAGCTGAGAAGGTGAGTACAGATATCGTAGGCTTGTGCATGGGTGGTGAGAAGTTCAGTTTGCTTTGGTGACTTCTGCTTTTTCTCAAGTGTGAGGCAAGAAATGATACACATAGGAGGAAGTGTGAGAGAGAGAACTTATTCACCTTGGAGAGTGGGAAGGTGAGTCTGTCAGAGAAACATGATCAGCTCTCTGGGCAGTAGTAAAGCCCTATTAATTCTTGGGATCACCACATTAACATGAAACCCATCATCTCAGTTGTGCAGTCGTTTCCTCTAGCAACATATAGCTGGTTGGAGACAGCCTCGAGGAGGAAGATGTCTGGTGTTTGCAGGAAAGTCTGATGCAGGAGGATCTGAGTGAAGGAGTTGGTAAGATTTGCCAGGAAGTAACTGAAATGGTTACTCATGAAATCTAGGATGGACAAGAGGGAAGGGAAGTCAGGAGTGCTATGAGAAAATGGTGTGAATCGGAGGTTGACATCAAAGACTTGTGGTGGGAGTGGTGGGGATGTTCTGGAGCATGTGATCTGGAATGATGGAAGGTGGTGGTCAGGGAGTGGGATGTTTAAGCTGACATTTCACAGATGATATTGTTTCTGTTGATGAGAAGATCCAAGGTGTGACTGTGGGAGTGGGCAGATGAGGCAGATCGAGGCAAAGGTGGAGTGGGGAGAGGCAAAACCAGGCTGCTGGATGTTGAGACTAGTGACGATGATGACAGAAGTTGGGGGTGGACAGAAAACTGAGCCAGGAGTCCAGGTTGTCACGATTAGCGGTTGTGGTTAGGTCAGTAGTTTATAGCAACAAAGGGAGACTGTGAGTTTGCAAGAGCTTTTGTGTTTTATAAGAGCAAGGAGGGAGAGATAGTGTGGAAGAAGAAATGGAGAGCAGGGACAGCTATCCCATCTCAAGACTAGAGGTTGTGAGTTATGAGAGAACAAACAACCTTCGTCTTGAGAGGGCTACAGGAGAAATGCTGTCTCAGAGAATAGCCAGATTTCAACTAAGGCAAAGTATGTAAAAAGAACTTACTAAGGAAAGGTTGGCAATTTAGGGTGTTTGCTGACCCCAGAGCAGGCATCCAGAGGGTTATAGTGGAAGGATTTGTGGGGAGGGAATTGGATTAGGTTAGACGATGTAACAAAGCACCATGGAGATGTAAGTCCGCTTACTGGTTTCACTGTGGAACCAAGCTTACAAACTAGACTAACTCATGGGTAACTGGCCATTCTGCAGGACTGGTTAGGAGTAATCTGTTTCTGGTCAAATTCTCTAAAAGTCAGGCAATGATGATGTGAATACAGAGCGTGGCTTTGTATGCTTAGGAAGTTACCCAGACCTATTTCCCTCAGCAAGAGCTGTGGATAGGGGAGGTACTCCTAGGGAAAATGAATTCCTGTGCAAAATGTAGCCAGTTCCAACCCCTTTTCAAAGCAGAATTTTTCTCTATAGCATGGTCAGTATCTTCTGTTTAAACATATTTAGTCAATGTGACATTGTTAGTAGAGTCTAGTTCATATTAGTGTTGGCAATTTCCAGCATAAATATATTATTACATTATCTTTAAAAGGCCAAATAAAATGTCAGTGAAATACCATTTCTCCCTTTAGATTAGCAAAAGTAATAAAGATTGGTAGCATCCATTGCTGGTGAAGGTGTGGGAAATGGATTCCACTATATAATATTGGGTGGCTCGTGAATTGGTTCAAAATTTGTAGAGGATAATTTGTGATACCTGTTACAATTTTAAATGCCCATATCCATTGACACTGAATTCCACTTTGAGAAATCTAACCTACAAAATATTCTCATTATATTCTAGGTACATAAAGCTATATTTTGGGAAATCTTGGTTGCAGTACTATTGAAATAGAAAAAATTGAGAACAGCCTGCTTGTCTCTCAATGGAGAAATGGTTTTAGAATTAAGTCTTTACCAAGAAATGCTAGGCAGCCATTTGAAAGAATGAGAAACAACAACAAAGACAGATCTGTACCTACTGACATGAAAGGATGTCTTTGCTATATAATTAAGCATAATTTCACAGACTAATATATATAGCATGATTGAATTTTTTTGTTAAAGAAAATGCATATGTATATTATATGTGCATATATAAATCTGTATATTATATATCTGTATCTATATCTATATCTGATACCATACTTCATCAATTCTAGGACATACTTTTGTCATATGTTCATGTCTCTGAAATCCAAAAGCACCTTACAACATGTGATGTGTAATAGTTTAATCAACAGTAGTTTTTTCTTTATTCCTTGATGGTACAGAAATTTATGGTGTATTTTAGAATCGAAAGAGGCTTAGGTGTGATGAAATATGATAGGTAAATAGATGAATAGAGACAAAGAAAGAAATATGAAAATGTGTGAGCATAGGAAAAAGGATACCTATTAAATAGTTACTAGAAGTTGTCTTTGGGGTTGGGATTGAAATAACAATGGGTGTTCTTTTTGCCTTCTTTAAAATATTCTATAATTTAGTGTTTTAATTGAGGTAAAAAATATCCAAAGCTTAAGTAAACAGCTAGATGAATTTTTATGGTTACATACACAATTCAATGAAAATGAGTTTTATGGATGTAAATTCCCTTGATAACTGTGAAGGACTGGTTCCAAATCCTCACCCACCACCCCTCACAGATACCGAAACCCATGGTTGCTCAAGTACCTAATGTAAAATAGTGCAGTATTTGTATATAACCCACGTACATCTTCCTGTATAGTTTAAATTATTTTTTGATTACTTATACCTAGTACAGTGTAAAAGCTATGCAAATAGTTGTTGTACTCTATTGTTTAGGAAATAATGACAAGAAAAATGTCTGTATATGTTCAGTACAGATGCAACCATTCATTTTTATCTGAATAGTTTTGATCCGTGGTTGGTTGTGAAATCCATAGATATGAAGGGCCAGCTGTACTTGTATAACCACTACCCAGAACAGATTTAAGACATTTCCATCGCCCAAAAGTTTCCTTCATATCCCTTTCTAGTCAATATTCATCTCCTCAATGTAAATTCTGTTCTCACTTTGATCAACACAGATTAGTTTTGCTTGTTTTGAACATTATATAAATAAAATTATACATGGATTCCTTTTATAAAATGGAATGTATTTTTTCTTCTGGCTTCTTTTGCTTAACAAAATGTTTTTGAGATTCATTCATATTACTGTGTGTAAAAGTAGCTTTTTTCCCTTTGTTGCTGCCTAATTTTATACTGTATGAATATACCATGATTTCTTTATTCATTTTTCTGTTGATAGGCATTAGGGTTGTTTTAATTTTGGGGGTACTTGGAATAAAGAAGCTATAAATATTCTTCTACCCATCTTTTTTGTTGACATATGACCTCACTTCTTCTCCAAATATGCCTAGGAGTAGCATGGTTGGATCATAAGGCAAGCATATGTTTAGCTTTACTAGGTATTGCCAAACAGTTTTCCAAAATGATTGTACCACTTTCACTTCCTCCAGCAATATAGGAGTCTTCCCGTTGCTTCACTTCCTCGCCAACACTTGATATTGTCGGTCATTTCAATTTTAGTAATTTGGTGGGTGCATAGTTTTAATTTGGTGGTTATATTGTTTTAATTTACATTTCCCTGATGAGTAATGACACCATCTGGGAATCATTAGCTTATGGACATATGGATAGTGTCTTTTTTGAAGTCCTATTAAGTTGTTTTGCTCATTTTTAAATTAGGTTGATTTGTCTTTTAAATTGATTTATAGGAATTTTATACATAGTATTATGAATATGAATCCTTTGTCACAGAACAAAGTTCTTTTTAATCTTTTCTATTCACTTTTATAATGGTATCCTCGGATGAGCAGAAGGTCTTAATTGTAATGAATACCAATTCATTACTTTTTCTTTCATGATTTGTGTCTTTCATATTCTGTATAAAATATTTTATCTATTTCAATATTATGAAAGTACTTTCCTATGTTTTATCTCAGAAGCTTTATTGCCATGCTGTTTGCATTTGTGTCTATAATCTATCTCAAATAAATTTTTATGTGTGGTGTAAGGTGGGGTGGTCAAACTTGAGGTTTTTTTTTTTTACAGATACAATTATTCCAGCATTATTTATTAAAAGGGCATCTTTTCTACACTGAGACTTTTGTCACAATTCAGATGATAATACATGTGTTGATTTATTCCATTGACACATATTCTATTCTTAAGCTAACACCCAGACTATTTTGATTACCTTTGCTGCATAGTTAAGTTGACATCTGATAGTAATGTTACAGGCAGCAAATCTATGTGGGTCTACAGCATCCTCAATTCTTGCCTCTTCAGAAGAAAGAATTCAACTGAGGGGTATAAGGCAGAAGGAGAGACTGGGACAAGTTTTAGAGCAAGAGTAAAAGCTTTAGAGCAGGAATGAAAGGAAGGAAAGAAAGTACACTTGGAAGAGGACCAAGCAGGTGGCTTGAAAGACAAAGAGTGTGGTTTGACCTTTTGATGTTGTTTTACTTTGGCGTACTTTGCTTTTATGTTTAACTTTGGTTTTATACGTTGGCATACTTCTGGGGTCTTGCGTCATTTCTCCCTCGATTCTTCCCTTGGAGTGGGCTGTCTGCATGCAAATGCCTGAGCCCACTTTCTCAACTCCGGAGATCTTACCAGGAAGCTGCTGATCATTAGTTTCAGATGTTTTTTATTTAGCAGGCGACGGCCTTTCCCTGGCACCAGCTGTGACCAATTATTATTTTAGCGAGACAGTTAACAATGGCCTGACTGTTATTGACCATTACCTGATTGTCACCTGACATTTCTGATGTGTGTGGCGGGGCTTAGGGGAGAGTGTGAAGTCAGGGAGAGCCCTCTTCTACCCTGCTCATGCCTGATGAGCTACCTACTATAACAGTAAGACTTGTAATTTGCTCATTTTCTTCAAACCTATTTTGGTTATCCTAGGTCCTTTGTATTTCCAAATAGATTTTACAAACATTTTGTCAATTTCCATTAAAAAAAAATCTGCAGTGATTTTAACGGGGATAACATTGATCCATGGATCAATTTGGGAAGAGTTCACATCATTTTGTATTTAATTTTCCAACTCATGTGTGTGCCATCTCTCTCCACTAGGTCTCTACTTTTTCTCAGCAATATTATATAATTTTCAGTGTAGAGAGTTTTACATTTTTCACTAGATTTATTCCTAGGTATGTGATATTTTTGAGTGCTATTGTAAATGGTTTATTTTTCCAAATTTTATTTTCTAGTTGTTTGTTGATAGTATCAGAAATAGAATTAAGCAAATAACACACAAGCAAAAAAGCAATTACCACAAGTTTTCAGTTATAAGTGGGAGCTAAACATTGAGTCCACATTGACACAAAAAAAGGGAACAATGGGCACTGGGGCCTCCTTGAGGGTGGAGGGTGGGAGGAGGGTAAGGATCTAAAAACTACCTTTGCTAATTACCTGGGTGGTAAACAATCTGTGCACCAAACCCCCATGACATTCAATGTACCTATATAAAAAACCTGCACATGTACCTCTGAAACTAAAAGTGAAAAATAAAAGTGAAAAAAGAAACAGAATTTATTTTTGTATATTTACTTGGTACCTAGCAACTTTGCTAAATTTATTTAATTGTTTATAAATCTTTTGTATTATAATTTTTAACTATAATATTTGTGTCATCTGTTAATATAAAAGTGTCACTTCTTTTATCTTCATATAATTTATTTCTTTTTCTTTCTTTATTACTCTGGCTAGGACCCCCATTTCAATGTTGAATAGGATTGATGCTAATGGACATTTTTGTCTTGGTCCTAACCAGAGGGGAAAACGGTTTACATTCACCACTGAGTACGATTTTAGTGTAAGTTTTTAATAAATATGTTTTTTTTTGTTTCCGAATATAAAATATTTGAAGAGGGGATGACTGTTGAGAAACACTTCTGTTTTCTAGCAGTTTCTTTCACATGAAGGAAGCTGTTTAACCCCATGTCTTTCTTTGCTTTTGTTCACTCTGTCACAGGGATAGTGGAATGACTTATATGCTTCATAAATCTGGGAGGAAAAGAGCAGGCATGTTCCTTTCAACTACTGTCTTTATCTTCCTGTACTTGTCCAGGATTCAGTAATGCTATGACAGGAAAACCTATCTAGATCTGAGATTCAGCTAGCAGAGCTGGTCCTTTTGGCTCTGAAGCTAAGCTGCATCCTCCAGCTTAATCTTTCATAGTCATGAAATTGATATTTTAATTTCCTATCTGCCTTAATATTCATTTTACTCTTCAGTTTGGTCAAGAGCCTGAATGCAGAAAGAGGTAGCTATCACCACTTCTGAAACTTTAATAGTGGTATTAAGAGATACTTTTATTTTCTTTTTAGTTACATTATATTCAGTATTTTAACATAAAGCAATTTTAAATAAAACAAACTAGTCACAAAGAATTTTTAACATCTGTCAAGGAAATATATTTTTAAAGTATGATGACATGGGCCATTTAAGCCTCCTTCCTCTTCTGCTTATCCAGCTCTCTTTCTGTTACCCTTTCCTTCTCCATGTTCTTCCTTCTGTAACTTAGCTGAGCTTCATCCCTGACAGAAAGCTACACAGTACCCTTCCCTCTTTGAAGTCCTAGGCTTTTTTCTCAGCACCATCAGGTCTGCATGGCTAATTTCTTTTATAGATCTTCTTTCTTCCCTGGCTGTCCAAAGGTGAAGCCCTCCAAAGCCAAATTCCCCAGGATTGCTCTCTGGACTTACCACAGGAGTTCTACCACTTAGACATTCCCATAACCTTCCTTGAATTAGATTAGCCCCTCAGGTCCTCTTTACCTTATCTTTGCATTGGGAATAACAATAGGACCAATATCATAGAATACCTGTGAATATTGAAAGAGTTATTTGAACATAAAAACACTTAGACCAGTGCCTGGCTCTCAGTAAACTCCTACTACATGTTAGCTATTCTTATTAGCTTATATTATTGCATTTGTTGGGCTTTTAAATATATAATTTTATGGTGAAATCCCGTCCCTACTAAAAATACAAAAATTAGCTGGGCATGATGGTGCATGCCTGTAGTCCCAGCTACTAGGGAGGCTGAGGCGGGAGAATTGCTTGAACCCAGGAGGCGGAGGTTGTGGTAAGCCGAGATGGTGCCATTGCACTCCAGCCAGGGTAACAAGAGCGAATGTCCGTCTCAAAATTATATATATATATATGTATAATTTTATACTTTTATCAAGATGTTTTGTGATAAAACATGACTTATTTTCCAAATTAATTTTTAGGCTTCGTAAGAACACATCTGGGTCTTGTGCTTTTCTTGCATTTCCTTTGTGCTAGATGGATTTGCTTTCTGCAATACCACAGCAAAACAATAATATTGAAATTTTAGTATTTTTTTACCTGTGTATCTGAAATACTATTAGTATAATACTTTTTGAAGTGCCGATATTCTAGATATAATGGATGTGTCTTAATCATACAGAGATTTTACTTCTTTGAATATTCAAAGAAAGAGATAAAGTTTCCCTCAAAATATAGAATGTCTCTGAAAATCTGATTTAGTGTCCTTGTTACTGCATTTATTTAACAAGTAGGTGATTTTCATCTCTGATTCTGTTTCCCTACATCAATAAAATGGAAACAATAATGCCTCATTTTTAATGCAGCATTTAGTTTTCTCTATGTTTCAATATTCGGGTTAAAAATACAAAAATAATTGTATTTACTTAATAAAAATACTATTTTAAAATAGTCAAACCACTGTTATACTATAAATTGACTTTGTAATCACTGGTGTGTGTGTTCCTGTATATGTGTGCATATACGACATTGTTGAGTTATTAACTGCAGAAAAGAGTGTTGACCAATTTTTAGTAAAGAAGATTCTCTATAGAGGGTAATTAATAGGTGCTGCTGGGTGGAATAGGGGTTATACATAGACAGAAACTTGTAAAACTGGTCAATATTTACAGAGTGGTAATCAGTTGCATCACATGGGATACATCTTGCATTTTTACGGAGAAGAATTATTTGCATTACTATCAATTTTCTGCAACTTTCAGGGCTGTAAAACAAATCGCAGAGCCAGTGAAAGCATAAAATAACCAAAACGTATGAGCTAGTCAGTATTTTCACTAAATTTTAAAGTCTCACAGTTTTTCCCTATACTATGTGTTTACTCAAATAGAATGCTATTCTTGTTAATCTTTTATTTAAAAGAAGACTTGAGTTAATTATTTAAAAATATGTGCCTATATAGCTCATTTAAAGAGTATTTGGGTACAATATTTTTGTTTGAAAAAGCTTGAACCAAGAGGACAAAATTTCAGACAGAAACTTTTTTAAAGGTAATTGCAGCTTCTATTCAAATCAATAAATATTTCAGGAGAGGGAGGTGGAATGGAGCAAGATGGCAGAACAGAAGGCTCCACTGATTGTCCTCCCCACAAGGACACCAATGTAACAACGATCTACGCACCAAAAAATACCTTCATAAGAACCAAAATCAGGTGAGTGCTCACAGTACCTGGTTCTAACTTCAAATTGCTAAAGAGGCTCTGAGGAGATAGAAAAACAGCTCTGAATTTCTGATGCCACCCCTTTCCCACCCTCTAGCAGCCATGGTGTGGAGAGTGTCTCTGGGTGCTGGGGAAAGGAGAGCACAGCAACTGTGAGGCATTGAACTCAGTGCTGTCTTGGTAGAGCAGAAAGGAAAACTGGACAAAACTCAGCTGATGCCCACCGACCATAAGCATTTAAACCAGCCCTAGCCAGAGTGACTCATGAATCCCAGCAGTCCAAACTTGAGTTCCTGCAAACCTCACCACTGAGGGCTACAGTGCTCTGTGTCTCCAAGTAAACCTGAAAGGTAGTCTAGGCCATAAGGCCTGCAAATCTTAGGTGAGCCCTAGTGCCAAACTGGGCCCAGAGACGGTGGACTGGGTGGCATGTGACATACTGAGACACCAGCTGCATCAGCCGAGGGAGTGCTGGCATCACCCTTCCCCTAGACCCAGGCTGCACAGCTCCTAGCTCCAGAAGAGACCCCTTCCTTTTGCTTGAGAAGAGGAGAGGAAAGAGTAAGGAGGATTTTGTCTTGCATATTAGATAGCAGCTCAGCCACAGCAGGAGAGGTCACCAGACAGAGTTGTGAGGTCCCTGTCCCAAGCCCTAGCTCTTGGATGACATTCCTAGGAACACCTTGGGCCAGAAAGGAACGCAGTGCCTTGAAGGAAAGGACTCAGTCCTGGCAGCATTTGTCACCTGCTAACTGAAGAGCCGGCCCGAATAACCAGCAGTGATATCCAGGTACTACATTGAGGGCCTTGGGTAAGCCTCTGAGACTCGCTGGCTTCAGGTGAGACTCAACGCATTACCAGCTGAGGTGGCTATGGGGCAAAACTCCTTCTGCTTGAGAAAAGAAGAGGGAAAAGTAAAGGGGACTTTGTCTTGCACCTTAGATACCAGCAGTTGGGTAGAGCACCAAGTGGGCTCTTGGGGTTCCTGATTCTAGAACTTGACTCTTGGCTGGTGTTTATGGACCTGCCCTGGGTCAGAGGAGAGCCCACTGCCCTGATGAGTGAGTCCCAGGCTAGGCAACATTCACCACAAGCTGACTTAAGAAAAGATCTGCAGTAGTCTGGCAGTTCTCCTCATGGCCTGGGGTGGCGTTGGCTACTAGGTGAGGTTCCTCTGCCTTTGGAAAGGGGAGGGAAGCATGGCAAGGATTGTGTCTTGTGGTTTGAGCATCAGCTCAGCCACAGTACAATAGAATACCAGGTAGACATCTAGGATTTTTTACTCTGATTCCTGGATGACACCTCTGGACTCATCTGGGGCATGGGCAACCTTGCCACCATGAAGGGAAGGACACAGGGCTGGCTGGCTTTGCCACCAGCTGCTTGTAGAGCTCCAGGGCTTTGAGCAAACCTAGGCAGTAACCAGGGAGTGTTTCAGCAGGACTTAGGCAAGACCCAATGCTGTGGTGGCTTCAGGTCTGACCCAGCGCAGTCATAGTGGTGGTGGCCTCAGGGATGCTTGTGTCACTCCAGTCCCAGCTTTAGATGACTCAGAACACAGAGAAAAATATGTTTGTTTGGGGAAAAAAAATAAAGAAAGAGAACAAGAGTCTCTGCCTGGTAATCTAGAGAATTCTCCCGGATTTTGTCCAAGACCATCAAGGCGGTACCTCTAGGAGTCTGCAAGAACCACAGTGTTACTGGGCTTGCAGTGCCCCCTAAATCAGATACAGCTTAGATTATAACACCCAAGTCCTTCCAAATATCTGAAAAACCTTCCCAAGAAGACATTTACAAATAAGCACAGAGAGTGAAGCACAGACAGTGAATACCTAACTCTTCAATGCTCAGACACTAAAGAATATCTGCTAGCATCAACACCATTCAGGAAAATGACCTCACCAAATTGAACTGATAAGGCACCAGCAAACAATCCTGGAGAAACAGAGATATGTAATCTTTCAGACAGATAGTTCAAAATAGCTGTGTAGAGGAAACTCAAAGAGATTCAAGATAATGCAAAGAAGGAATTCAGAATTCTATCAGATAAATTTAATTAAAAGATTGAAATAATTGAAAGAATCAAGCAGAAATTCTAGAGCTGAAAAATGCAATTGGCATACTGAAGAATGCATCAGAGTCCTTTAATAGCAGACCTTATCAAAAAGAAGAAAGAATTAGCAAGCTTGAAGATAGGCTGTTGGAAAATATAATAGACAGACAAGACAGAAGAAAAAAGAATTAAAATCAATGACATGCCTACAAGATCTGGAAAATAGTCTTGAAAGAACAAATCTAAGAGTTATTGGCCTTAAAGAGGAGTTAGAGAAAGAGATAGACGTAAAAAGTTTATTAAAAGAGATAATAACATAGGAAGTCAAACTGCTGCTATTTGCTGATGACATGATTGTGTACCTAGAAAACCATAAAGACTCATTTAAAAAGATCCTAGAACTGGTAGATGAATTTAGCAAAATTTCAGAATATAAGATTAGTTAATATACACAAATCAGTAGACCTGCTATACACCAACAATGACAAAACTGAGAATCAAATAAAGAAATCAACCCCTTTTATAATAGCTTCAAAAAATAAAATAATTAGGAGTATATCTCACCAAGGTGGTGAAGGACGTTTACACAGAAAACTACAAAACACCACTGAAAGAAATCATAGACACAAGCACAGGCAACCAAAGTGAACATGGACAAATGGGATCGCATCAAGTTAAAAAGCTTCTGCACAGCAAAGAATACAATCGACAAAATGTATTTCCCACAGAATGGGAAAAAAATATTTGCAAACTATCCATCCAACAAGGAATTAATAACCAGAAGATATAAGGAGCTCAAATAACCCTATAGAAAAAATCTGATAATCTGATCAAAATGGGCAAAGTATTTAAACAGACATTTCTCAAAAGAAGACATACACATGGAAAATGGACATATGAAAAGGTGTTCAACATCACTGATCATCAGAGAAATGCAAATCAAAACTACAATGAGATATCATCTCACCCTAGTTAATATGGCTTGTATCCGAAAGACAGGCAATAGCAAATGCTAGTAAGGATTGTGCACTGCTGGTGGGAATGTAAATTAGTAAAACCACTGTGGAGAACAGTTCAGAGTTTCCTCAAAAAAAAAAAAAAAAAAATTGAGCTACCATATGATCCAGCAATCCCACTGCTGGGTATATACCAAAAAAGAAAGGAAATGGATATATTAAAGAGATATCTGCACTCCTATGTTTGTTACAGCACTATTTACAACAGGTAAGATTTGAAAGCCACCTAAGTGTCTACCAGCAGATGAATGGAGAAAGAAAATGTGGTATATCTACACAATGGAGTACTATTCAGCCATAAAAAAGAATCATATTCTGTCATTTGTAACAACATGGATGGAATTGAAGATTATTATATTAAATGAAATAAGCCAGGCACAGAAAGACAAACATCACATGTTCTCACTTATTTATGGGGTTTAAAAATTAAGACAGTTTACCTCATGGACATAGAGAGTAGAAAGATGGTTACCAGAGGCTGGGAAAGGTAGTGAGGGGCTGAAAGGGAGGTAAGGGATAGTTAATGAGTTAAAAAAAAAAAAAGAAAACAATGAAAGAATGAACAAGAACTACTATTTGATAGTACATCAGGGTGACTTTAGTCAATAATAACTTACCTGTACATTGAAAAACAACTTAAAGAGGCTGGGCATGGTGCCTCACGCCTGTAATCCCAGCACTTTGGGAGGCTGAGGCGGGTGGATCATGGGGTCAGGAGTTCGAGGCCAGCCTGGCCAACATAGTGAAACCTCGTCTCTACTAAAATTACAAAAATTAGCGGGTCATAGTGGCGCATGCCTGTAGTTTTAGCTACTTAGGAGGCTGAGACAGGAAAATCGCTTGAACCTGGGAGGCAGAGGTTGTGATGAGCCAAGATCGCGCCACTGCACTCCAGACTGGGCAACAGAGTGAAACAAACAAACAAACAAAAAACAAAGAGTATAATTGAATTGTTTGTAACTCAAAGGATGTATGCTTGAGGGGATGGATACCTCATTTTCCATGATAAGCTTATTTCACATTGCATGCCTGTCTCAAAACTTATCATGTACTTCATAAATCTATACACCTACTATGTACCCACAACAATTAAAAATTTAAAGAGGAAAATAAGTAGATAAACAAAAGTGTTAAGTAAATATTTCATAAGTATCTACTATGTTAGATGAATAATAATGATAATGTATCTTCGTCGGGCATATCCCATACTTATTCACCCACAGTGTTGTGGTTTGCCCCTATGTTTGAGCAGGGACTAAACTCATAGGATACCTGTGAATATTAAAATTATGTCTGATACTATAATTTCAGAACTCTGGATAATTTAGTCTAGAGACTAGCCATATACGAGATTTCGTGATTCATGTAGAATTCACTTAAGTTCCCTTTTTCATATCCTTCTTTTTTTTTTTTTTTGAGGTGGAGTTTCACCCTTGTTGCCCAGGCTGGAGTGCCATGGTGCAATCTAGGCTCACTGCAACCTCCGCCTCCTGGGTTCAAGCGATTCTCCTCCCTCAGCCTCCCAAGTAGCTGGGATTACAGGCATGCACCACCATGCCTGGCTAATTTTGTATTTTTTAAGTAGAGTTGGAGCTTTATCAGGTTGGTCAGGTTGGTCTCAAACTCCTGACCTCAAGTGATCCACCCACCTCGGCTTCCCAAAATGCTGGGATTACAGGTGTGAGCCACCATGCCCGGCCTCAAATTCTTCTAAGTCACCATCTGGTCTCTTCTAAACTCCCTTGGGTGGCTTATTTTGGAAAAGCATCTAAGAGCAAATAATTTTCCTGAAACAGTACATTCTGCCTCTATATTTTAGAAAGATACCTTTTGATTAAAATTTTTTCATTATTAAGAAGACATTCAAATCCTCACATGTCTCTGTTTTATTGGTTGTAAAGAAAAGAAAATCTTACATCTCTAACCTCCTTATTTTAAAACACAATCTTTTTGGAAGCTATTCCTTTCTCACTGCTTTTGGTGGATATGCCTCTGAGGCCTTTTCTTTTTTGAGTTTACTACTTCTTCATATTGTTAGGATAGATATGATCAAGTCCATGGTCAAAAATCATGCATTAGCCCATAGAACCTCTTCCTCAGCAGAGGCATGTTCTATACATGATTCCAACAAAGTTGGTACTCCACTCTCACAGCTGACAATATTGAAAATTTCAGATACAGACAGTGATCATATGGTTCTCTTTGTGGGAGAATTTATGCTGTATGTGTGCGTGAGTGTGTGTTGTAAGTGTTTATATCTAAATATACCTGAAGTCACCAGCAATATACAGCAGGTTCATCAGATATTTTCTGTAAACAGCTCCTGGATTCTGGGGCAGCTACTCAACTCTGCCACCATAGCATAAAACCAGTCATAGACTATACGTAAATGAATGGATGTGGCTGTGTTCCAATAAAACTTTATTTTCAAAAGTAGGCAGAGTCCCCTGAGGTTATAGTTTAGTGATCTCAGAATACAGTATAGTTCTAGACAAGAAATCAGAATACCAGGGGCTCCCAGTCTCAGTTCTTCTTGTCAGTTGAGTGCACAGCTTAGTTTTCTCTTGTGCTATTTGAAAGAATGGTGTGTAAGCTTTAAAGCACTATGCAGACATCTAAGATGATATTCATTTAATCTTTCATTTAATCAAGAAATAGATATCAAATGCCTGCTGTGTCAAAAGCTTTCCTAGAACAACAAAGTGATTGTAGATAAGAATGAGTCACCTAAATTTTGGAAAAGGTACCAATAGTGGGCTGTTGCATGATTATCAGGTTGGGGTCATAGGGTAAGATGACAGCCTGAGTGGTGGGAGTGGGGTTTTCCTGTGAAAGGAATTGATGTTCACACAGTCATACATTTTGGGAAGTGATTAATTTTGGGAAGGAAATGAGTTGGCACTTAGGGTAGGGGGTGGTCAGACTTCTTTCTCTCTCTGGGCCCAGGAAGTGTTGGGCCAAGATTCCAAATCATGGACAGGTCCAGATGATTCTGTTTGTGGGGGAGTGAACTGTTTCTTGGCTATGTGGGTTTAAGGTTAGAGTGACTGGTGCCGTCAAGTTCATGACTTTCCTCTTAGCAGTGACAGTGACCCAGGGTAGAAGCAGTTCATTTCTGGAGCAGCCAGCATTATGGTTCAGGATTGTGGAGTCACAAGTCAGCAGCTCCCCCTTCCCAGAGTCTAGGGTGTGGTGTGAATGGTGGAGGATCATGCCACAATAATCGGGAAGCAAGAATAACTTTACTTTGTAGATACCGGCAGGAAAGGTATAATACACTTAGATATTGTTTTTACTCAGAAGCCCACAGTCTAGCAGGGAGGCAAACATAGAATCATACCATCATAGTCAGCGT
This sequence comes from Ateles fusciceps, assembly GCA_036589455.1. Classification (NCBI taxonomy): domain Eukaryota; kingdom Metazoa; phylum Chordata; class Mammalia; order Primates; family Atelidae; genus Ateles; species Ateles fusciceps. The sequence continues at coordinate 14,380,814 of JAZHEH010000952.1, forward strand.
GGCAAGTTTTTAGGCAGAAGTGAGGATATTAAAGCCCAGGTTGGATGCCTAATTTAGCCTGGGTATGGTTCTTGAGCAATAATATCTGAATTGGATTTTATGAATGAGGTCAAATTAACTAGCTGGAAAAGAAGGGCAAGGACCTTGTGGACAAAGGAATCAGCAGGGACCACGTCAAGTAGCCTCAGGGTAGTGCAGTGTAGTGTGGTTAGAAATATACTCTGGAGCCAGACTGCAGTGATTACGTCTTAGCTCTTCAGCTGATGAGCTGCTGAAACTTGGACATACTTATGCATTTCTTCCAGCCTCTGTTTCCTCATCTGTAACATGGGAATGGTCATCTCTATCTCATAAGGGTGAGGATGAAGTAGACCACAGTGTTTGAAGGCTTTCATGTTTGAAACCTTGTAAGCAAACATTCAGCAAGTATTAGCAATTATATCTATTTATGTAATATAAAGTGGTTTAAGTAAAGACATCATAGTAATGAAGGAGGAGCATGGAAAGACCAGATGCAGTTGAGGACTGTGTGAGGGTAGGAATGTAACATTGGTGGTAGAAATGTAGCTTACTTCAATGTTTTCTTGCTGTTTCCTCATGCCGTTGTACTGATCCTGTGAAGGATTGTGGCCTTTCTTCCCTTGACTACCATGCCATATGCTGACTGCCTCAGGCCAGCTGGTAAAATGAGACTCATGAGAACGGAAGGCATAGTCAGAATGTCACGGAGGTTAGGTCATCTACGTCCCTAGCAATGGAAATGAGATGATGAAATACTTCAGCTGGTTTTTGCTTGGCGCCTTCTGGTTGTGAAGGAGGATCAGCCTTCAAATCATCATGTTCTTGACTAGTTTAGCTGACATCACTGCCTGGTAATTCCCTCTTCCTGTTGCAAGTGAAATCTAAATATTTCTTGAGTGCTGACTTTGTGCAGGACACTGATCTGGCTGCTGGGATTTGGAGATGGATTCTTCTTGTCTTCTAAGTGCTCATTTCTGAGTGGGAAAAGTATTTATTTCCAGTGCAATCCATGCTGCTTCAAGAGAGGCACAGGGAGAGGATTCTGATACTGTATCTCCCAAATAGTTGATTATCTAGTCCAGTTTTCCCTGCAGGATGAAAGCAACCTTTGAGAGCTGGCCTCACAGAAACCTTTGTTGATCCAATGGCTGGTTTTTCTGAATGCAGATGAGGGCAGGCTTCAGTGAGTTTAAGGAACTTTCATTTCTCTCAAACTTGCATTGATTCATTTTTTTCCTACTCCTTTCCCCCAAGGTCAAACTCCTTCACAGATGCTGAATATGATAAAATACCCCAAGAGTTATACGTTTTCCAAGCTTATTCTATGTGTTTGTTCTCTCAACTGCTTTGGGAAGGATTGTTCATTCCATTGTAGAGCTGAGGAAATTTAAGTTTAGAAAGTCCCTGTGACTTGCCAAGGTCATAGAGTTAGTAATTGCTTGAGCTCAGATTCAAACACATTTCCAACTGCCAAGGCCACCCTTCTTTCCCATCTGCCACCCTCAGATTTGTTTTTTCTCTTTCTTGGCTATAGGGAAAGTATAGTCCCCATAAAAGTTTCTAAACTGCATCCAAAGCTTTCAACATATTGTCCAGATTCTTCCCACTGCTTGCCCAAGAATCTCAAGGGAGAGAGTCAGACCAAAAGCAGCTGGTAAAAATTCAGTTGTGGCCAGACACTGTCGCTCATGCCTGTAATCCCAGCACTTTGGGAAGCCAAGGCGGGTGGATCATGAGGTCAGGAGTTCAAGACCAGCCTCGCCAAGATGGTGAAACCTTGTCTCTACCAAAAAAAAAAAAAAAAAAATACAAAAATTAGCTGGGCATGGTGGTAGGTGCCTGTAATCTCAGCTACTTGGGAGGCTGAGGCAGAGAATTGCTTGAACCCGGGAGGCGGAGGTTGCAGTGAGCCGAGGTTGTGCCACTGCACTTCAGCCTGGGCGACAGAGTCTGCCTCAAAAAAAAAAGAAAGAAAGAAAAAAGAAAAAAAAGAAAAAGAAATGCAGTGGTGATCATTACAAATGAATACCATCATGTTGACTTGATGTTTTTGTAGTGTTTAGACCCTCACATTTGCTTAAGCAGCGGGCAAGGAAGACAATGTCCATTCACAAAAGTCCACTTGGGGAAAACAGAGAAATGTAACGCATTATCAGCAATCTTCTCCATTTAAAAAAAGTCATCCAACTAGTGTTCTTCAGACTGTAAGGTGCACATGAATCTCTTGGCTCATATTAGAATGCAGATTATATTCCAGTTTTTAGGTACGTATGAGATGCCTGCATTTTTAACAAGCTCTCTGGTGATGCCAGACACCAGGACATAACTTAGACAGCGAAGATTTAAACCACTGACTCTTATACTTGGCTTAAGTTTGGGAGCTTAAAATAATCCTTATGCCTAGGTTCTAAATCCAGATATTCTAATTTAATTGCTCTAGGAAGTGGCCTGGAATTTCAGGATTCTAAGATATACCCAGGTTTGATCTAAACTTTCTAGTGTATTTCAAAATATGTAGAAGAGAGGATTTTGAATGTTCTTACTTCAGAGAAATAGCTGGTTAAAGTAAGGGATACGTTCATTAAAGGGATATGTTTATTATTGCGTAATGTATACATGTATTGAAATATCACATTGTGCTACCTAAATATGCACACAAGTTTTGTATCAATCAAAAATAAAATAAAACGTAAACAACTTTCTAAAATACCGGCGTGGTGACTCACACCCGTAAGCACAGCACTTTGGGAGGCCGAGGTGGGCAGATCATGAGGTCAGGAGTTCGAGATCAGCCTGACCGATATGGTGAAAACCCATATCTACTAAAAGATACAAAAATTAGCCAGGCATAGTGGTACCTTCCTGTAGTCCCAGCTACTTGGGAGGCTGAGAAGAGAATTGCTTGAACCTGGGGGGCAGAGATTGCAGTGAGCCAAGATCACGCCACTGTACTCCAGCCTGGGTGACAGAGTGAGACTCTGTCTCAAAACGAAACAAAACAAAACACAATGACAAAAAAACTTTCTAAGGTTAATCTCACTGTTTATTTCTAATCACAAAATGACTAGTACAGCACATAGATATCTCAGAGGTAGGAAGGGCAATGGATTGCACAGCAAATATACCACACCTTGCTCAGAAAAGGGGTTCAATAAAGTTAAGTGAAGATTTATTATTTTTCCCTTCCATGTTTTCAGATGGCACAGGTAGATTCTGCTTTCTAAAAAGTTCAAATTTCCCTAATAGGCACTCTTATCTTCTGAGTGCTAAAAATCATTTCTAAGAAAAATAGAGGCTTTCAATTCATATTTCCATATTTTGAAAAGAATTGGTTTTTTTTTTTTTTTTGGGAGGGAACTTGGCTTATTTGGTATCTTTTCCTTAAAATGAACTCATGTTTAAAGTGGTTTTCTTTGATTATTCATTTAAGAAATATTTATTGAATGGCCATCTACTATGTTCCAGGAATTGGGCTGGGCTGTGAGTACCCAGTGCCGAATAAGATTGAGAGGGTTCCTGCCTTCTGGGAGTTTGAATGTTGGAGAGGAATGATAGAGAGAACGAGGGGTGAAGGGTAAAGTGTCATGCGATTAAGGATGGGGGAAGTATGGAAGGAGACAGCAAGGCATTATGTGAAGCCAGCAGAGTCAGGAAGACTTCTCTGAGGAGGTGACACTGAAATGGAAATTAGAACAATGATAGGAGTTAATCAGGCAAAAAGAGTGTGACAGGAGTATCCTAGGCAGAAGAAAAATTATCTGCAAGCATCTAGTGGCTAGGCAGAGCATGAAAGATTGGAGGAACTGGAAAGACTGCAATGTGATTTGAGCATAGAGCACAAGGAGGTGGGGCTGAGCATAAAACTAGAGGGACATTCAGGAGATAGGGAGAGAGTTGGTGGAAAGAGCTTAGAGTTTAGGAAGGCTATGTTTGTAGTGACTGGAGCATGGGATGTGGAGTTAGACAAACTGGGTCTTAAATCCCAACTCTACCATCCATTGGCTGTGTGACATTGGCCATGCTACTCAATGTCTCAGACTCTCAATGTCCTTATCTGAAGAATGGGAGATAATGATGCCTATTTCATTGGGTTGCTTTGAAGATTAAATAAGTGAGTGCAGGAAAAGTACGTAACATGTAAGAGCTTGATAAATGGTCATTATCACTATCAAGTCCAAGAACAGTGGGAAGATACAATTGCTGTCTGAAGATGGGATTTATAAGGAGTAAGATCGGAGGCAATGCTGTGAGTTAGCAGGTATTCAGAGTAGTGCCAGTGGGTGGTGGCTGGAACTAGGAAACTGGAGGAATTGGATGTTAATTGAGTAGGAAGTAAGAAGAAGGATCTTCAGAGGCTGGGATAGTCCTTGAGATTTGGAATGTAGGAATAGTGTTAAGTTCAGGATGAGTATGGCGGGGTTGGTTTGTAAACATCGGTGAGGTCAGTTTGTACATGTTATTGTATTCATGAGGAATCAGTTGCAGAGAACAGACTTCACTTTAGCTTGTTTGGCAGGAAGGGGTTTATCACAGGGTATTAAATGGTTTGTAGAATTGTCAGAAGGGCTGAGGAAACAGAATCGAGATTGAGCTTTCAGGAGCAACCTATAATGCGACTCCTAGGAACTGGGCTGCTATAGTAGCTCTCCAATAATCTTGCAATCAGGAAGCTTGCCCCTCTAGAACCACAGAACTGTTGCCGCGAACAGGAAACCACTACAATCAGGAAGCCGCTACTGCTGCCAGGCTCCAGAACCAGTCTACATCTGCAACAGACTGTTTCAGCAGAATGGATGCTTCTCCCCCAACCATCCAGGCTCACCTCAACTACTGAGCTAGTATCTGAACATTAAAACCTCTGCAAATGAAGCTGCAGAAAAAACAAAAACCTGTGCTTGCTGGATGGATGGACAAACATTCAAAAATTCTGTCCATTTCAGGCTAAATAATACTAGAACCCGAGCTGCGAGGGAATAAGGAGAGTATATTTTTAGCATTCCCACATGTGGAGCAGGAGAAGGCACACTGGAACGGTGTTTTGGAAACTGTGGGTTGTGACTTATGAGAGCATCATAAAAATCAATTCAAGTGGTCACAGTAATTTTTTTTTTTCTTAGTCCTCGTTGGCAACATGACATTTCTTCTTCTGGGTCATGGTAGAAAAAAAAAACCAAAAACACCTGAAAAGTCATTATGCTAAACATTGAGTGGTGATCTTCCATTATAGAGTTTCAGGAGAGAACCATGAGAAAAGCCCATGAGGAATATGAACATATGATCTTGGGGGAGAAATCTTCTGGAGCTGTGCTTGTCCTTCACACTTTCTGGTGTTTGTTTACTTTCCAGGAAGAGAGCTAGATCTAGGGAAGCTCCAGAGTGCATTGAAAGGCAGGTTTCAAACCCATGCTAAAGAGGGCTGATTCTGCAGTGGCTTGGGAGAGCTATAGCACACACCATGTTGGATTGTAAACTGACCTGGCACTCACTGGCACTTGGGATATGTGTATTGAATGAATATACAGAGCAGAGAAGTACTTAGAAAGTATGGAAGGAGCCATTCAGATTCCAGAGACTAAGCTCCAGGTCATAAGCTCTGATCACAGAGCCATCTAAACCCTTGGTAGCCATGGTTAACACAGTATCTTTGTGACGCGATTTATAATTTTCCAAGAGTGTTTTTGCTGTATAAAAAAATGGCAACTAGGGGCGGGAGCTATGTAAGAAGATGTGCTTATATTGTAGCTTTGTGTGTAATAGCAAAAACCTAAAAGCAAATTAAATGTTCTTGCATAAGAGAATGGACAAACTATAGTATATTCAGACAATTAAATATATAGCAGTTACTCTACTGTAACTCTATTATCTAATTTCTTCCCCAAATCCCCAGTCACTTAAGGATGGCTCGGAGAATAGCCCAGTGGCCTAAGAGGTTTTGATGTGGACAAATACTAAAGGGAAAAAGTGCTGAGGGAAGCTGGCAGAATCTACCAAACAAGGCAGACTCCCAGAATCCCAGAAATACCACTTATTCTGGGATAGAAGGGACAAACTCCTTCAATTAAGAGGATGGAGAAGTCAGCCAGTATCATCTCTGGAACACTCCTGAGAGATCTGCCAGGGTTGGTGGAAGTCCCATTGGTTGGAAGCCCAGCAGGGAGCAGACACTTGCAAAGTCCTCAAGTGTGGTTAGTGAGAGAGCTGAAGTTTCAACCCAATTTCCTACTCCAGTCTCCATTATTTCCCACCAGCCTTGATAGTGCCTCCTGTAGCCTTTCCGCAATTACTCAGGTCATGTCTTTCCAGCCTTACATTGGACAGTCTTTCACATTCAGAAGTTTCCTCTGCTCTTCCCTGCCTTCACCCCCGTCACTCCAGGATGGTGATTTGAACATGAGACACAGGTGATCTCTATCCTCTACAGACTCAGTACATAGTCAATATGTGATTCTGAAAAGGGTTAGGAGCCAGGTGTGGTGGCTCATGCCCATAATCCCAGCACTTTGAAAGGCCAAGGTGGGCAGATTGCTTGAGGTCAGGAGTTCGAGACCAGCCTGGCCAACATGGTGAAACCCTGTCTTTACCAAAAATACAAAAATCAGCCAGGTTTGGTGGTGCGTACCTGTAGTCCCAGCTACTCAGGAGGCTGAGGTAGGAGGATCACTCGAACCCAGGAAGGGGAGGCTGCAGTGAGCCAAGATCACACTACTGCACTTCAGCCTAGGGCAACTCTACCTTGACTTGTTATTTTTCATCGACTCACTCATCATCTTCCTCTAAAAGTTGTGCAAGTACACGGAGTGTGTGTGTGTGGTGGGGGAGGCGGGGTTCGGAGGGTAGGAGGAAAGGGAAGGAGCTCAAGCTGAATTTTCACCAAAGAGGCATATGTTTTAGGTAGCCTGGGTTCCCAGTTAGATAAATTATTTATTTTACTTGCATAGATATCATTTTCCTAGTATAGTATTATTCATTCATAACATTCCCAGGGGCTGGTTAACCCTCAAGAGTAACAGAATTTAGTTTTAAACTTCCTGGTTGCCCATTCTCTACATATCTATCAGTTGAGTTATTAATGATTATTCTCTTTTATTTTCTTGGTTTGGTTATATTATTCATTTAAATGATGTACCTCTTGCGTCTGTAGGTGTTGGCTTTCTGAGCATTGCTTGACAGAGACTGAGATTAGGAACCACTCACAGTGCAAAAGTCAGGTACCTCTGCTCAGAGGACAGTTGGTGAAAAATGAAAATGGAATCTTTCTCGAGTTAGAATGTGAGATGGCAGGAAATTTGCTTAGTTAACCCACAGTGGGTTGCATATACCTTTTCAAGAATACATGAGTTGGTCTAAGCAAGATTCATTTGTCCTATGCAGTTAACGTGTAACTCAAATGCCAGACGTTTCCCTGGTTTTTTTTTAGCTTGGAGTCTCAAAGTCTGTTTTTACCACAGACCACTTGGCTTGCTGAATTCAACACCTTTTCCAATTCCTGCTTCTCCCAAAGAATCTACTCACAGAAAGAGTTAAAGAGAAATGTAGACTTTACTGAATATGTCATAGAGGAGACTTAGGAGGAGGCTGACATAGCATACTGCTCAGCAGATGACTTAAAATTTTCCCTTAGCCAATTTTGTTCTCTCAGGTCCCTCTCATCCATACCACCACTGCTGATTTTTTCTTTCTTTTTTTCTTTTAAATCTTTTCTAGCTTTTTTTCTGACAAACTTTGCTGGATTCCTACTCCTTTTCTCTCCATCTTGAGAAAAATGCAAATTTTGCTCCATATTTTGGTCTAGCAGGGAAGCTTCCATCTTTTCTTACCGAAGCATAACCTCAGGGCCTACATTCCATCTCAGATGGCTTGTCAAGGTCCTTCCACAAATAAGATGCTCCTCCAAAGATGATGTACGGATGCCAAGTTGGACATAGCTAGAGAAATCTCATGTGGCTATCCCAAGCAGGAGAGGAGGTTGCTGTTTCTAGAAGTCCTTCCCCCCCACTTTCAGGGTCATTATTGTCTGTCAACAACTTTGTGGGAATTTAAAAACTCTTCACGGAACTGGTTTGAAGCAGGAATATATTATGCAGGAGATGCAGCAGCCATTCCCTGGCTAGATGACCACATCACTATTACACACTGATTGTTTGCTAAAGGCACAATACCTTCCTGACAGGAAATGAAAAATGCCTGCTGCTCAATTATTGTCAAGTCCAATTGGAATAGAGTCAGGCCTCGTCAGATGGCTTCCTAAACACCCAGACGGCCTCTTAGATTCTGGATGGTCAGTTTCTTACATTCAGGTGGTCACAGTAAGTTGTTTTTTTTTTCTTAGTCCTCGTTGGCAACATGACATTTCTTCTTCTGGGTCATGGTAGAAAAGAAAAACCCTGAAATAGTCCTTTCCATTACATCCTTTAGACCCTGCAGTTCATACCATTAAGCAAGGCACTCTGAACCTTGTCCCCCCATATTCTGGCTCTGCTGAGGTGAAGTGCAGTCAGATCCTACTTAGTGTCTTCAATGGTATACTGTGGTAGGGGGTTCTTATTTTGGCTGGAGAGCTTCCAAAATTGTGTCTGGAATCTCAGTCCAAAGAGTCTGGTCTTCTGAGACGGAAGAGGTTTCGAAGCAATTCAAACCCAGTCCTTTCATTTTCTAAACTTGGATCCTGAGTTCCAGGGAGGGGAAGGTGTGGTGAATTCTTATAATTTTATGTTGCTTTGGCATCCATTTTGTATACAAGTTTAATGTTCTCATACCAGAAGCTGGGCTTAGCCACCCTTGGTAGGGTTTTCCAGTTCTACACCACACCTCTGGCCAGAGACAAGAACTGAGAGGCATCTCTCCTGCCTGGCAGACTGGATTCCCCCACTTTTCTGTTGCGTCCTTCAAACAGACCACTCAGGCATTTGCCAGTGAATTGAGAGTGATCACACCCTATTTATTTACCTAGGTTGTTAATTGGCTTGCTCTCAATGTCTGACTCCTCATTCATTCCTGCCTCATATAACCCAGAGAAGGATGACTGCCCTTCAGACTCATTATGCCCTCTCTGTCCAGGCTCTGTAACTAAAAGTCTTTGAACTTGTTTTCCATTGTCGTGGTGTATTAAATTTGTGCTTTCCATCTCAAGAATGAGGGGGCTGCCCCAGGCATGGTTTTCCCTGGGGGTTCCTAAGGGCAGGGTTGTGTGGAATACAAGGTCAGGCTCCCAGTGCCAGAGTGATGGCCAGGCAGGAATAAACTGGGCACGGTTCAGACACAAGTCACAAGGGTATCTGCCAGTATAGAGAACTTTCCTGTGTGAAAGAGTCCTTGATCACAAGTTGGACAATTAAGCATTAGGCCATCTGCAGATAAAGGAAGTATCCCGTGAAGGGTACACTGTAAACACTCACACCCAGCTCCCCTTCATTTCCCATTAGGGCACGATTGCTAGCCGCTCTGGTACTGGAGCCCCATTTTATCTGGAGGCTCTCAAAACAGAAGAAATAGATCAAGACCATACAGTGAATTGGTGGTTGGGCTGGGACACCCATTCATCCTTTCTGATTCCCATGTGGAGCTCTGCCCACCACACTACATTGCTTCCCTGACTGCTATCTGAAAGATACTTCACTCAAAACTCTCTTTTTAACCCGGGAGCTGTCTCTTCCCAAGAGACAGAAGGAGAAGTATACTATTTAATACCCTGTGTAGTTTGTCTTGGTCTAAAGTTTTCTTTTGCCCAAGTGTTTGGATGGATGAAATACTGTATGGTAGAGAGGCACTTTCTTCCTGAGAAGGCCAAGAGAAACTGTTCAGTCTGAACTACTGTATAAGAAGATGGACAACACATTCTCAAGAGGAAAGGTGCTTGTGTCTATGTACTGGAATGTATCCACATTGACTGATATGGTGGTATTGACCTGCAGGTAATCCAGCAAGAATTGAGAGAGATTCTGGTATACACTTTTGGTTTGGATTCCAGACTCACACACTGTCATCAGGGCCTGTTTTCTGATCTGCTTGTTGATGAGAAGCTCCAACTTCAGGTCAACAGAGTTATTTGGGCATTGTACCAGAAACTGCATTTGGCAAATGATGACGTACCAACCAGGGATCTGGACCACCAGATTCCCATCCTGATATCTGACTCCATGGACAACGCCATCTTTGTTCCAAGACAACTTGGTTTGGTTTAGATGCTTTGCCACTAGAAAAGTATAAAAAACAGAATTATTGAGAAGATTGTAGGTGCACATTGGAAAACTCTAAGTCTTTATTCAAAGTTCCCCATTCCAGACCCATGTTTTCTGTAACATTTCAATCATCTGAATATCCTCCATGTTACTCCCTCTAGAGTCTACTTATTATTCAAGGCACAGGTATAAAACCACCCCCTCTTCCTTTTTCTCCAATGCTCAAAGCTGGAGGGTCAGAACATGCATGGTACTTTACTTCTACCTCCTATAGGATGGTTTTCCACTGAACCATTGTCATATTATATTATTCTATGATGATGGTGATGATCTTTCCCTTTCAGATTATAAGCTCCTGGACTGTTCTCTACAAGGTCAGAACTATCATGTTCATTTATCATGAATGGGCATTGCAGAGGGTATCAGGGATAGGAAATTCAATAATATTGAGTTTGATAGGCATTGCAGAAAGTACAAGGTAAGACATTCAGTAATATTATTCAGTTAATAACCAATTAGGTGTGATGATGTCCAGGAGAATTGCCATTAATTTTCACATTAAGTTGTATCCTCTAACCGTTCATTGTCTAATTTTTGAATGTCTCCTTTCAGTGGGCAGCCAAACATAATTGCATAGGTCCCTCATGTGCCTATTAAGGGGCTCTTGCCATCTGGGATTTATTTGAAAAGCAGATAATTAGCAGGACCTCTAAGCTGACAGGTTTGTGCTGGAAGGTGAGTCTCTGAGTCCTAACATGTGAAAATCAGCACTGGCTGGTAAGAGTGACTTTCAGGGCTGGGAAGCTGGCATGGGTTTGAATTGCTTCCATGCTTTCCCTTTAAACCTCGTTGCAATTCACCTGAAGAGTCAGAACTAGTCTAACTGCAAAATTGAATTTTTAAAATAGAGCAGGATGGCTATTCAGAGAATCTTGGCCATCTCTGTAGCTCATTCTTCTGCAGTCTAAAGTGTCTCTTAGTGCTTCATTTGTAAGGGACCTCTTACCTGAAGCACACTGCAATATGCACATTGGGCCTGTGCTGACATGTTCATTAAACTGTCAATCTGGGGACAAGACAATTTTGTGGTTCCTTGTGAATAAGTTCATAGAGGCAAAGATTAAGTGCCTGCCTCCCTTGCATTAGAAAAAGGACTGTGTACTTTGCTGAAACTGGTAGGTAGCTGAATAAGGAGAGGTGAGGGGTAGGGCTGGTGGTGGCAGTGGTGATGGGGACCATGAACACCCGCAGAGGCCAGGTAGGAGACATAAAAGAGTGAATGGGGCTGAGGAATGAGAAGTCTTATAGCTTTGGAGAAAATCACTCTCCCTACTATGACATTCAAATTCAAATTAAAAAATACATATATCCTGCTTACTAAACAGTACACATCTGCAGGTCACATTTGGCCCTGGAACTCTAACTGTGACTCCTGGCTTAGCAGTTGTTGAAAAGTCACAGAGGTAGTTTTCATATGTTTAGGTTTCCTGGGTTTGGTTACTGACCTTGGAAGTAGGCCCATGACTTCTTGAATGGAGCCCTTTTCAGGATACATAAGAGGTCTTCTGAGCAATTTCCTAAAATTAAGGAGACAATGCATTAAAACATTGTTTGCTGTTCTGGGATCTGGAGATACCAGATCTTTCTCTATGACCCTTTGATAGAGATAATTACCATTCTGCTTCCATTTTGAGAATCAAGAGAAAACCTCTTTATGTCTCATTTTGGCATCAGGTGTTTTAGGATTTTAATTTTTTAAATTTATTTTTATTGATTGCTTCCACTTGGGCTTTAATGGAAGACGGTGGAAGTCAGGGAAGAAAACAAATGTGACATGTATTTCTATAATGTGGCAGGTGCCATTTTTGCCACTCTACCTATTTCATCTCCTTAATCTTTGCAGCAACTCTATGAGAGAAGTATTATTAAGCCCCTTTTACAGATGGGAAAAATGCTTAGGGGCCAGGCAGATGAAATACATTGTTTCATGTCGCCTTGCCATAATGAGAATAATAATACTGACAGTAAATACTGCCATCTTACCTACCACACACCAGGAACTAGTCTGGGCACTTTTACAGCTGGGTAATATATCAGCTAATCTAATTCTCAGACTAATCCTGCAGGGTTAACTTTGATGCCTAGAGATGGTCAATACCATCACTTAAGGTCAGGCAAGTTTGCATAAATGCTGGAATTGCCCATAGCTAATTCCAGAGGCCAGGATCCCTGTTCTAGGCTATTTTGCTAGACAACGAAGATAGAAACATCTTTGTGTCAATTTTAAGAGGACACAGGATTATATAAATCTTAGCAGAAGTCCTACTATCTGGAGCTTCCTTGGCAGAGGCAACATAACATTTTGTCATTATTGTATTTAAGAAATTAAAATATTTTTCATATATTCACTAGTGACGGTGGCTTAGCTTTTCTTATTATAGTAACTACTTAATATTCCTTATGCAAAGATTCAAGTTATACATTTCCTGCAATGACTCATGAATTCAGCTTATTCAGAGCAAACCTCTTCTTTGATCCTTGGATTCCCCAGGTGTAAAACTGGGCAATCTTTGACCTGACATGAACATCTTTTCAAAGATGTCATCAGAGATGGCCATTCAGTCTATCCGTCAGAGCCTAGGCAACCAAAGACCCATTCAATGGAGTGGCCACACCGTGGGATGTTTGCTCACTGCATCTCCGAGTAGTGCCTATTGAGCTCACAACCTTTCCCATTGCAGTCTCTGCCCAGCCCTGATAAAGTCCTTCCTGGTCAACTTCATAGCTTCACGGGGGCTTTGGAGTGGTTGAAAGTTAAATGAAGAGTTCCCTCTGCTGTCTGAACAAGCTCACTGCGAGAGGCACCCCCAGCAGACGCAGGGGGCAGTTTTCCCTCCTTATCTGCTGCATCCACGTAGAGCTTCTGGTCCGAAGCTCTCTTGGTGAGGAGGGCCAGTGGTCAGCTGTCATTCTCTTGGTTTCATCCTCATGCATCCTCTGACCGGTGCTCTGGTCCTGCCTGTTGCAGCCCAGGGCCCACATTCTTGGGGTGTGTAGTCAGAACCCTAACACTGATGGCTGCTTATGCTCCTAATGGACTGTGACTATGGCTAGAGAGGCCAGTTCCCTGGCCTAACCTCTGACTCTAAGCTGTAGAACATCAAGTCAGGGAGACAGATCTGGCTGAGTCTGTTTGCATGGAAGCCCTTTCTGATTTCTGACTCCCTTTGCCTGAAGGATCAGGCCCAAGCTCCCCAGCCTGGCATTCATGGTCCCAGTGTTCTGACTCCTACTCAACTCTCTGGTCTCACCCCTCACCTTCTCTCCTCCCCTTTCCCTTTATGTTCCAATAGTAATAACAATCGGAGGAGGGGGAACAGCGATAAGGATATGAATGATAGTAACTAATGCATGTTGAGTCAGCCATTTTCCAGGTACTCTGCTGAGCATGTTACATGCATTATTTTGTTTAATTCTCACAACCACACCATGAAAGAGGTTCTATAATTATTTCTATCTTGTACGTAAGAAAACAAACCCTTTTAAAGGTTAAGAGACTTGTTCACATTCACACAGGTAGTCAGGGGTGGAGTAGAGATTCAAACTCAGGCTGTCTGACCGCTGCCCAAGTGGATTGTTGACTGCTGTCCTGGAGTTTGGGGCTTTGCAGTCCCCCCCCTAAACGTACCATTGAGGCGTGTTGATTTATCATTACACCTTGGCACTTGCTGGGCTCTCTACCTGGACTTCCCCACTTCAACAGGCAAGTTACTCCTCCTTTGAAACAGCCTAGCAGTCATCACCTCCAGGATATCTTCTCTGATTCTTTGCCTATTTGCCTCTTCTATTAGACCATGAACCTTCAGGCCAGAGACTCCTGTTTATATATCCCCCACTGCCCAGCCTAGCAGATGCTCTGTAAACGTTTGTTGGATTGAATCATCTAGTTCCTCATTCTTGTTTCCCTCTGTGGATACCGAGTAAGTACTTAGGGCAACAGCGAGGTGAATGAGGATGCTTGGCTTGACTTTGCCTGAGGGCTAGAATAACACAGGGCTTCATTCTCCCACTGGCTTTGCAGAGATGGGAAGACAAGATTCAAGCCCTGGGCTGAGGCCAGCTTGAGCCACACAACATTAAGAACAGGCTCTGCTCATTGGCGCAACGCCCCCTCACACTGTGCCCCTTACCCCTTATGGCAGGTGAGCCTCTAAAGAGATGGCTGGAGAAGTGCAAGCCCAGGCTTGCCTCTTACACATGCTGGTTCTTTTGTTGTTTTTTCCCCTTTGGTCTTCAAATGTTTAGCAGGGTGACCTCAGTTGTAATTCTGAGAAACCCGAGGATGGAAAAAAAAAAAACCAAAAAAAAAAACACCTTATTTTGAAACATTTGCATTTCCTGAAGTCAAATGGCATGGTATATTTTAGTTTTTCTTTAAAAATCATTTAGATGGTTTCTAGCTAAAGGGAAGACACAGGCAGCCCCTTTTAAGAATGATGTTGCCAGGGCTCGTTCAGAAAGGGGTTAAGAGTAGGACACTAGAGGAGCTATTGAGGGGAAGGGGCTGTTGAACTTGGAGAAGACCCCAGAGGAGGGCACAGCCTCTGTCCTTTAATGCTTGAGGAGGCTGTCGGTATGCCGTGGGGGCCTGAGCACTAAGCCTGCAGGTGGAAGCCGAAAGAGACGAAACCCTCAGCTATTGGCTAACACTGCTGTAATCCCCATTTCTCAGAGGCAGCAATGGAAAGACCTACACTCAAAACACCTGTGTCACACCTGAGTCATAGTGCCGGCAGCTCACATAGTTGACCAGTCAGTGCTGCTCAAAAAACAGGTGGGCTGCTTTGGAGGTCATGAGGCTCTTATAAACAGCTAGATGAACATTTCATGGGTCATCAGTCACGTGGCCTGAGTCTTCTCATCACCCTGTGAGTCTATGATATAACTTTCTTTTTTGGTTATGAAGACAGAAAAAAGAAAAAGTGACTTATAAATAGTGGCATTACATGCAGCTAAAATCCTGCACTGTCCCAGGAATTTGAAGGCTGGGGAGCAGAGGAAGCAAAAGGTGATGTCTGGAGAGGTTTAGTTTGAAGAACAGAGCATCAGAGTGGGGGAAATAGAGAACTGTCTGCAAGTCACAGCTGAGTTGATGGCCTGAGAGTTAGAATCCTGGGATTTCTCCTCCCTGGGCTCTAGTGTCCCTATTAGATTGGTGTAAAAGTAACTGTGGTTTTTGGCATCAAAAGTAATAACAAAAGCCACAATTACTTCTGCACCAAGCTAATAGATGAAGATCAGTGTGGATTTGATGACCTATCTAAAAGGGTCTATCTAGCCTATTTCAGCAGGCTGTGCAGTCTCAGCCATCCACTACCAGACCTGCTGGTGGTGGGGGTGGGGAAAGTTAGGGACAGGGAGTCAGTCCCAGCTCCACCTGTCTGTCTTTGTGGGCATGTTGCATTACCCGAGGTAGGAGACTGTGTCTTCACACATTCAGGTTTTCAGACACCTGCAGTAGTAGAGCAGAACATTTTAGCTCTGAGGACAATCTACATCATGAATAGTCTGATTCTGTAAGGATTTGCATAGTTCAGAGAAAACGAAAGTTCCCTGAGATCACCTGGCTCAGGCTTGGTAAACACATCACTCTTGTGCTCCTCAATGTTGCCCCATGCAGGCTGGTGCTAGTTCATCCAGAGAGTTAGTGAGAGAGGTAGGACCAGAGACTAGGGCTCCATACTCCTTCTTTGGGGCAGTCTATCTTTCAGACAACCCAAGCACTTCATGAACTCCCCCTGAGCACCAAAGCCTTCAGATGCATCAGTTTTATAAAATCATCTTTTCAAACTTTAGCCTCTTCTCAGAAGGATCATGGAATGTTCTGTGGTTTTGTTCGAGAGACTGAAGAGAAAAGACGTGCTAACAAAACCCTCCTGGCTAGTTTCACACAAAGGGGGAGAGATAGAAGAGAGGTTGCACGAGGTGGTTGAAAGGACCATATTCTAGAAGATCGAGATTATGGCAACCTTAGACTAGCTTTCACCTTGAGATTTCACAATGTTGGACAGAAAGGAGGCCACTAGATGCCATGCTAACAGAGATCCTGGTTTTGGAGTGGGGAGACTGCACCCAGAGAGACGAGGGTCTGGCCCAAGACCCCACAGTAGGTAAGTGGTAGAGCTGGGTTCAGAACACAGGGCTTCTGACTCCTAGTCCAGGGCTCTTCTCTGCCTTTCAGTCTTCCTGTGGAGAAGGAAGGGTTAAATGCAGGAAGAAGTAGGTTTGTAGCCACCACAGACGCTGGAACTGAAACTGTGGAGACAGCTGGAGGTGCTGGGAAAACAAGCACTAATGAGCTTCCGGGTTCCGTCTTGTGGGAGGATGCCAGCAGATGACTTTCAGGTCCGTGTGCTGAACACTGCCAAATTACAAGTCATGGGCACATAAAGATGCAACGTTGCTCAAGACAGCTCTACCACGGTAAAACAAACCATGCCGATCATCCCGGCCAGATGGCGGGTGGTTTGAGTGCCAGGTACCTTCCAGATGCACAGTGACTTTAATATAAGAACAAGGAAGACACAATTCATCGCAAAAAGAGCACCTGAGCTCTGGTCAGGGCTTTTAGCTCTGGATCTGTCATTTTCCTTTACTGAGACTCAGTTGTCATATCCGTAAAGTGAAAATTGAAACAGTCAACCTAAATGTATGGATGTCACGCAGATGCGATGAGACTGTGGATGTCACGTGATCAGGGCAGCCCATGGCTAGAGGAGACGTTCAGCAAAGTAGATTCTCTTTCTGCCTTGCTCCTCTTTTCTTTGCTGTTATAGTGGCACAGTTCTAGCAATGCCACTTAGCAGAGTGAATTGGCAGATGAAATGCTCATTGAAATGAAACTCATGACGTTATCTGATGGATGGGAGCTTCTCAATTAAGTACCTAAGTGTTTGAGGCTATCTGATGCTTCCAGGAATGTGTGCCGATCCTCTTTACATTTATTGAAAGTGTTTTAATCCTTCCAAGAAGGAAAGGGATTATCCTAAAGACTCTGCATCTGCCATGCCCTGGCTTCTTCCTTCCAGGCTTCAGGGAGAATATACAGGAGAGTCTCAACACTGACATCTAGAGGACAGTCTCTCCCCTTCTCGATAAAACTTTGATTCAAAGTGCGTCCTTAACCTGAGCAAGGGTCATTTCAACTATTAGGTTGGTGCAAAAAGTAATTGTGGTTTTTGACCATTTCCTTGATGTCACTAGGCCAACTGGTAATGGAGAAATAAACTAGGAGGGGGCGATTTGTTAAACAAAGGAGGACTAGGTAACCCTTGGATTTACAAAAGGATAGGGGAAATGGCCATTTGAGCATGCTTAGTGCTGAGCAGGAAGGAAGTGATCAGTAAACACAAATTGAGATCAAGTTGGAATTCAGTTAAATAATTTAAATCCCTCCCCATTTCCTGGGATGTTAAGGTCTTTTCAGTCCTGACTTGCTGCAGTGTACCTGCAACAGTCAGTAAACCTAACTGACTCTATGGGCATTTCCTTGGAATCACTTTTACTAAACACAGGTTGAATTGACATTACTGTGGGGTAAGTAGAAGCACCTTTGAAGTCTATAATTTAAAAGGAAAGGTGAGTCTGGAGTCATAGGGTAAAGTCTGCTAACATTTTAATAACCTGAAAAAAACACTCCCTAGCTATTCAAGATGCAAACGTATGGCAGCCATTTTAGAAAGTTAGTCTTGGGTTCAAATAAATTTTAGAAAGTTAGACAGACTTGGGTTCAAATTACACCTCTGCCATTACTAGCTGTGTGGCTTTGCAAAAGTCATGCAGCCTCTTTGAATTGTCCTTTCTCTCTTCTAAAAATGAGAATAATAAAATAACTATCGTGAATAGTTGCTTGGAAGGATTAAATGAGATAATGCATAAAAATGAGTCTGGTGTCTACCACCCAAAGTATATCAAACAGTGGTTGAGTCCTATGTCCTAGTCCAGGGTTTGTGCTGCTTGAAATGTACAAACTTAAGCCAATACATGTTGTGTCCAGATAGCTTGAAATGAAATACATAACAAAGTCATTTCAAGGAATGGGCCTGCTTTCTCTCTCTTCCCTCCCTCCATCCCTCCCTCCCTCCCTCCCTCCCCTCTTCCCCCTTCCTTCCTTCCTCCCTTCCTTCTTTCCTTCTGTTTCTCCCTCCTTCTCCAAAGTGCTGTTTGAATTGTGGGGGAACTCTGAGATTTCCTCTGGATTCAAAGACTTGTGATTTATACGTGCTAAATTTAAGCATAAATTTTCACATGTATCTCAGTGATTTGTATTTTTTCTTTTTCCTTTTTTCTTTTTCTCCTCTCCCCCTCCCCTGCACCTCCTCTCTTCTCTCTTCTCTTCTCTTGGTGGCAGGGGATGTGGGGATTAGGGGCAGATGGCTTTCAAACTCTGATGGCCTCTCCAGGATCCCATTCTACTTTATTTTGAGTGGCTCATTGTCTAGTTTATTTCTTATGAGATTTCTGATTCCTGTTAGCTCTGCTTTAAGAAAAAGTGAGTTTAAGAGTAGGTTCTGAGTGAGTGTGTTTAAAATAAATGGAGAAGCAAATAGGCTTTTGAGACCTGTGACTTATCTGAAAAGTAATTTTCTCCCCTGAGCAGGAGCACTCTCCCTTTCTGTGAAAAAAGCAAGAAAGCAAGCAAGCAAGAGAGAACAAAATGATGAACCGGGCATTCTAAATCCAGAAATATCTCTGCTTGGTAGTTTTCTGTCTTTCTAGGGGAAGCAGCTGTCAGGAAGAGGGGGGCTGTTACACCTCCACATTGCCTCTTGACTGCTTCCAGTGTGGTGTTCTGCTGGGGCTGCTGTCGTGTGCATTGTGACCATGGGACATGAGGGAGAGTTGGGTCTTGGTGCGAACCTAGTCTTGGTTTAGTGTCATTGCCTTCAAGACGCAGCTTTTATTGTTTCTTTGGGGTGGGTTCATTTGGTAAAATTAGAGAGCCAACCTCATTTCATCTTCTTGAATGCCATTTTCTTTTTAGCAAGGGGAAGGGGAAGGAGGGGTAGCCTGCCAGTCCTTATAAAATTTCAAATGTTAAAAAAAAAAAAAAAAAAAAAAAGGCCTGGCGCGGTGGCTCACGCCTGTAATCCCAGCACTTTGGGAGGTTGAGGTGGGTGGATCATGAGGTCAAGAGATCGAGACCATCGTGGTCAACATGGTGAAACCCCGTCTCTACTAAAAATACAAAAAATAGCCGTGCATGGTGGCGCGTGCCTGTGGTCCCAGCTACTCGGGAGGCTGAGGCGGAAGAATCGCCTGAACCCAGGAGGCGGAGGTTGCAGTGAGCCGAGATTGCGCCACTGCACTCCAGCCTGGTGATAGAGCAAGACTCCAAAAAAAAAAAAAAAAGAAAAAGAAAAAAAAAAATTTCAAATGTTAGAATGTTAAAGTGGTCCAATAATCCTAAGATGTTTGATTCATGGAACACTATAATCAAAGCAAAATCCGTCTCAGGGTTAGGACATCTGGCTTGTTCCCCTCACTTCTATACGTTAGAAAACAGAAAGCCCAAGTCCCTGAGAGGGAAAGTGAATTGCTTCGAGTCCCAAGACTCTAATGTCAGCATTCCAAATTCCAGGCCAGTTCTTTGCATCTGGTACTGCAACTTTGGCTGGAGACTGAATTCAGGCAAGGGTGGGGTTGTCAGGACCCACACGAAGTCTATCCAACTTTCTTAAGGCCTCCAGGAACCTCTGAGTATTGGAGGCTACATAACATTTGTAGGAAAAACAAATCTATTTTAAATGGCAGGCATGGAGAAGGAATCATCTTAAGGCACATGACCCTCAGCTGCAAAGCTAGAGCTGAAATTCAGCCTGTAGAACCCTCACCATGGATCATGTTTCCCCCTCATCACTTCACTTCATTCAAACCCACGCATGTAGCCTTCCCTAGTGGCCCTTTCTGACCCTGAGCTTGGTAACAGGGAGTACACTTCTGAGACACAAAAGCCAATGGCTGGGGACAGCAGGTGCTGAGGAAGTGACAGAGCTGATAGAGTTCTGGAAGGGTCTCTAGACTTGGCGAGCAGGTAGGAGAAGGAAGCATAGTACTGAGTTTTCCCAGATGTTCTACAATACAATCCCAGCTAAGCATAAGGGCTACAAGGTGAATCAACTGGATTTGAGGTCTCACCCCCCTCCTTACCAGCTCCAAAATTTTAGGCAAGACAACAAGCCTTTCTGTGCTCCATTTTCTTACCTATAAAATGGGGCTAATTATGGTTCCTGGGGGCTTATTGTGAGAACTGCATGAATGAATTACTAAGTACTCAGCCAGTTCTTGGCACATAGTGGATGCCTGTCAATGTTCGTTATTCTCACTCTGCTTTGGCCTCATACAGATGCAACGAGGGAGTATAAGAAAGAATGCTGTCTACAGAATTCTTCTGGTGCAGGTACGAGATATCATTTGGTGGAGTGTTTTGTTATTAAAAAAAGGTCAGGGTATACTCAGAAGGCCCAGAGGCGAGACCAAAGGACCAGAATTGTTCTGCAAATTAAAGTCAGTACAATTTGAATTTCTGCTGAGTTTGTGAGGGGAAGTAGAAAGTGGCGTGGAAATGGGGGAGAGGGACATTAAAACAGGAAGGAGAGTGGGTCAGCTCAGGTGGCGGAGGACTGAGCCCCAGGGAGTAGAACTGTCCCTTGAGAAATTCCCAGTAGGTGGAATAGCTGAGCCTTGCAAGAACAGAGGGACCTAATATTCAATTCTGTGTCATCTGCTGGCCCGCACTGGGATGTACTGCAGTGCCTTACCAGCGTCTCTGCATATCCCAAATCCTTCTGTAGATGTCGCTATTCATAAATGTGGGTTACCATTCAAACTTGCAAAATCAAGGCAAAAGTAACTGACTTCTCTGATTTGGGCAAATAAGCCACAAACCATGAGCAGATACGAGATTCAAAATTTGGTGGAAGCAGAAAAGTGAAACAAGAAGTGACGAGGAGAAGGGGTGAGCTTCGCTCTCTTATACCATTCTGCTTGGTTCCGTTCCATTTGTGAAATGAGATGGGAACATTTTATCTGGATATGAAAGAACAGAGTGGGTCCTATGCCCAAAGGACAAAGGCCCAGCCAGGTATCAGATAAGGGTCACTTTTCCTGTCCCATTTCATCCTCATGGTGGCTTCATGCAAGAGTCATTATTAATTCTGTCTTCTGGGTGAGAAACTAAAATCCAGAAAGGAGAAGCGTGTGGGGAAAGCTTCTCCTCCAGGTGCTCTTCTGGCTTACTGCCTGTGAGGTGGCAGTTGGCTGGGGGCTATCCTGGCTGGTGGAATGGGAAGCTTGTGATAAGACTCAGAAATCCTTTTCATTACCAAAAAGGGCTTGGTTTTTGGTGGTTCCTCTGTAGAGAAGTGTATCCTATGATGCTGTTTCTTAGCATGTGCACATAGCTCTATATCTCAGGCTCTGAGCCACTGCTGATTTTCTGCTGATGGTGGAAGATTTTCAACAGCCAGTGACAAAGGGCTCCCTAGAAGGTGTCTGGCTTCTGCCCTTTCCTTGTCTAGTGACAAACCACATGCTGCCTTCTCCTTCCAAGAGTAGCTGGAAGATGGTTCCCCTCTGCCTGGAATGTCTTGCAATGGCTTTTTTCAGAAGGGACAATCTGCTGCTTCTGTGTCTGTTTGTTGGGGAAGGGAAGCTGTGGCTTCAGTTTCCTCAAGATTTTTGTTAGGCTTTTGTCTTCTATCTTTACATATTCGACAAGATAATTATAGTCTCATAAAGTGTCAAAGCTGGAGGGGACTCCTCCAGGGCATTTAGTACATTGCTGTTATATTCCAGATGAAGCTCAGAGAGGAGAAAAGGCTTATTGGTGTGGAGGTCAGTTCTGGAGCCCAGGAATATTTTTTCTACCTTGCCCTACTACAGTGTCTGCAGTTTGCCGAGTTAAGGGGAGTGCAGACTTGCACTAAAAGCAAGAGAAAGTCAGGGACCACCTCCAGCAGGTCACTGGCATCTCATGGTGGAAGTTCATCATGGGAGGGGGAAGAGGGAGGAGCCCTGGATTCTCAGTTGGCCATTAACTCCTTGTATGACCTTGGGCAAATCACCTGGCTTCTTTGGGCCTCAAGCTTCTCATCTGCAAAATTGGAAAACTGTTCCTCACATTGCTGTGGCTTGCTCACAGGGCTGAGGTGAGTATGAACCCAAAGGAGATGTGGGAGGCCTTTAACAAAAGTTTCACGGTTCCAGTGGGATTATTGAGTTGGTGCAAAAGTAATTGCAGTTTTTGCCATTGAACGTAATGGCAAAAGCTGCAACGACTTTTGCACCAACCTAATATTGTTAGGATTAGAAAAATCTGGTTATGGAAACATTGAGTTGTAAACTGAGGTTGGTTTTGATTACTTTGTGTTCTGGTATTCCCATGCGTGGTCCAGATAAGAAGAAATCTGATAAGTGATCTAGTCCATGGTTCTTAAAATTTTGTAGTTTATAGACCCAGGAAATTTCTCCCCCAAAATGAAATTCAGAGACCAACAAGGAGTGGACAGCTTTTTATTTTGCCTACTGCAATCATTAAAACAAAACAAAATAACTCTGGCAAAAAGAAAGCCAGCTTAACTCCTGTCCATATCACCTTCAAGTTGTAAAGAAAGGACATTTTGACACACAAAAATGAAGGACCGTCCCAGAGGAAGAGCGCCTCTTACATTAGATATAATTGGCCCTGTGAAAAGAGGGCTACTGTGTCCTTTTTGCAGTCCACTTTGGACTGATGAAAACTTTATCAACTTTATTATGGGACCAGAATACTATTTAGAGTCCCTGTACTTGGCAACTTTGGATTGAAGTGCTCCTTAGGCGAGGAGGCTGAGATCCAGAAAGGCTGAGGTCCCATTACCTAATCAAAACCATCCTCGTCATTGAGACCATGTTCATGACAAAAATCCCTTCTCCCTGTCAAAAAATGAAAAGTTTCCATCTTCTCTTCCTTGGAAAGTCTGGGTGGGGGTGGTGGTGGAACAGTGGGAGTAGAGAGGGGCAAGTTATGGTCACTCAGAGCCTTTTGGTTTTTACAAAGCTCCACGGGAATGTGCATTACGAGTTTAACTCAAACATCTGACTCCAAAACCTGTAGTGACTCCTCCAATTCGTAAGCTGAATCCAGCCCAGCAGCTCATTTGACAAATAATGTTTTATGGGAATGCAGCCCTGGCTACTCATTTGCATGTAGTCAGACTGGCTTAGCACTACAATAGCAGAGCTGATTAATTGCAACAGAGACACTGTGGCCCCCAAAGCCTAAACGTTTGCTGTCTGTCCCTCTGTAGAAAAAGTGTGCCTACCTCTGTATTCTACCATGCTCCTTTTAATACTATGTCTGCATAGACATGATAGGAATTGAGGACACATGCTAAGTAATTCCAGCCAAAATGAGATACTGTTGACAAGGTTGTGATTCATTAGTCTGCCTTGAAAGATCCATAATCCTTGTCTTCTGGGGGCTCTTGCCCCTACTTTTGAAGTCTCTGGGTGATAAACCACAGGAAAGGCCTGGCCAAGGGAAACTTGAAGGACACTCCAAGTGTGATGCTGTGAGTATGAGGAGCTGTGTCCAGTCATCTGTGTCCTCTTGGTTTCAAGAACACTCTTGTGTCCCTACGCGGGTGCCCATGTTAACTCACTTCTTTACTTTTTGCTCTGAGCTGTCTGGTTTTCCAGCTGTATTTGCCATCTAGGTTCTAATGGTTAAAGGACTGAGAAGGGGGCTGGTGTTCTTGGGTGGAAAAGACACTGTATTAGAGACGAGGACATCTGGGTTCTAGCCTTGGTTTTGTATGACCTTGGACAAGATGCTTCCCTTTCCCTCTCTGGGTCTTCCTTTTCTTCCTCTGAGCAATTAAAAACATTAATCAGTTCATCTGAAAATTTCTCATCATCGATGTTAACTGAACTTGGCATATCATCCCTCCGAGGCTAGTAGAGACGACGTGTTAATTAGTGACTTCAATGATTGGAAATATAGGGAGTGAGGACGAGTCTGTTTTCACAAGTCCTTGACTTCATTATGCATTTTAGCTATTACTAGTTATTTAATGATTACTATGTGCTAGTTACCATGCCAAACAATTTATACATGAGATCTAAATGACTTCTCCAATACCTTGATGAGGTGAGTATTATTATTCCCATTAAATAGATGAGGAGTTGAGGCTCCCAGATGGGAAGTCAAGCCAAGATTCTTTCCCACATTTATCTGATTTCAGGTTTCAAGCTTTTAACACAACACTGCCTTGCATTCCTGCCTATGCCAGAGGTGGAATTTTCATTAGTGGGAGTGTCAAGCGCTGGTGGAAGACTTGTGGGGGATGAGTTCAGGGGCTACTAAGGCGAATTCAGATGCATCAGCTGAGTCCTGAGCAGCCTTTGCCTCCACCCCCACCCACTTTACTGCTGGGCCATGTCATAGTGTTGTTTCTGGTTGATAATCAGCTTTCACACTTTATGGCATTCATCTAGATGACTTACTACACATTTACACCTAATTCCAAGATCTTACCTCCTTTGAGGGGGATGTTGTCAGGTGGGTTGGGAATGGAGTCCTGGAAGAGAAGGAAGAAAAAAGCAGCATGAGGTGTGACATTCAGTTGAAACAACTTTTTTTATTTCTTTTTCATTTTGTTGTCCTTAAAGTACTGTGCAATTTAGAATTCACCCTCCACCTACCTCTTAAATTTTAAAAATTAATTCACTGATGTAGTTTCCAATGGGCTTTCTGTCCATTTGTTTGACAATGTGACTATTAGAAATGCAAGATGAGGATTTGCTGTCCTCATTTCACAGGCAAGAGACATGGGATCGAGTAAGATAAAGTGACTTGCCCAGAGCCACATAGTTATAGAAGATCAGAGTCCAGAGCTGGGACTCTTTTTTTTTTTTTTGAGACAAAGTCTTACTCTGTCACCCATGCTGGGGTGCAGTGGTATTATCATGGTCCACTGCAGCTTCAACCTCCTGGGCTCAAGTGATCCTCTCACCTCAGCTTCCCGAGTAGCTGGGAGTACAGGTGCACACCACTACATTCAACTAATTACTTTTTTTTTTTTTTTTGTAGAGGCAGGGTCTTACCATGTTGCCCAGGCTGGTCTCGAATTCCTGGGATCAACTGATTCTCCTGCCTCAGCCTCCCAAAGTGCTGGGATTACAGGTGTGAGCTATTGTACCTGGCTAGAGCTGGGACTCAACTCCCAATGTCATGCTTTTTTTTCCCCTCCACATGTGTGATTTTTTCCCCTTTTGGTCAACATGAGAATAATCAAGTGTATTATAGAAGTATATGTGGTTTTTTTTTTCCATGTTTGATTCATCTGTGAAAGTATGTTGTAAACATACCTGGGAAGGTACATCTCTGTCTCTCCCGTGGTTGGAAATTCTGAATTAATTGTGTGTTTATATGCCAAGCATTGTGAGGATACCATACATAATTAAATTGGGTCCCCACCCTTATGGATTTATTACAAGTTTATATTTAAATATACAGATATGTATACATATGTAGTATAAATACATACAAATGCATATTATATATTTAAACATTTACATTATATTATATATTATTTATTCTATAACAAACAAATATATACGTAAATATTTACACAAATAAGTAAGAGGTTGATAGAAACAGATTGTCTTTTGAAGAAGGGAGTCCTGGGCTGAGGACTGAAGAGGATTAAAGGGAGGTTCTAGTTCAAGGCTCTGAACAAGGAGTTAACAGAAGCAGAGATGCACAGTTCTTTTCCCCCTAATAAATTATCCACAGACTAGCTTTCACACCCTGATTCTCCCTCCCCTTTCTCCCCAGCCATGAAGACACTTGTACAATGTCCCACCAATAAGCAATGAAATATCTTATTCATCTTTTGATCTGCCCAGGTTGGAACCTCCTGTAATCCATTACATTGAAATAATAATAAAGACCTGGAGAGGTATGAGCATGTGTGTGGGAAAAAACCAACTTCCTAACTTCTACCAAAGCAAGAAATTAGCAGCTGCCCACAGCTTATTTTCTTAGTGTTCTGTACGAACACTAAGACCATCTGGAGTTCCCCTATTATTGTAACATTTCCCTAGGAGCTCAGTCCTTTGCCTTCCACTGACAGCTTGTTTTCTTATGAATGGATCTCTTCTCTAGTGCAAAAGGATGGTAGTGAGTCAAAGCGGTCTCCTGAAGGCAAAGCCTTGGCATAGCACCAATCTGGAGATGGGAGAAGTCAGTTTAAACATTTGGGCCTCAGCTTCTCAGGGGAAGGGAGGCAAACCTGTCCTGGAAGGCCCTTCCCTCTTTGCTGTAATAGTCTATGATTTTGTTGCCTTAGTTGAAAGCTTTTAACCTGAATAACAAAGCTGAAGTTTTTGTGGTCTTTCGTTTATGCATGCAGTTTGCAGGAAAACCTGACATCACAAAATTCCTCTTTATGTTGCCCTTGTGAAACAACAAACAGCATTTTAAAATTTAATAAACAATGTACTGCCAAACATGATCATTGATTAGCATGATGTGCAAATGCACTTAGAAAAATATCTGCACAGAAATGTCTTGCTACAGTCATCAAATTCATCAGCTTCCCAGGGACATATACTGGAACAGTGAGAGAAGCTGGAATAGCAAACCTGGTAGGGCCATCATTGCAGAGGCTGCTAGCAGTTCGGGAAGTCCTAGGGAATCATTCATTTGGCACACCCTGGATGAATACCTGGTCTGTGGTAGGAACTACGTTAGTCATTAAAAGACATCCTATGGATTTTATGATTCGGTCATTAAGGCAGCCATT
This sequence comes from Ateles fusciceps, assembly GCA_036589455.1. Classification (NCBI taxonomy): domain Eukaryota; kingdom Metazoa; phylum Chordata; class Mammalia; order Primates; family Atelidae; genus Ateles; species Ateles fusciceps. Next base: position 14,407,863 of record JAZHEH010000952.1, read on the forward strand.
AAAAAAATATAAATAAATGTGTAATTAGAATTGCAGTTGCAAGTTGTGGGAAGAGCTATGGAGTAAAAGAATCAAGTGCTTTAAGGTAGCACTGCTTGAACTTCAATGCGCACAGGAATCACTTGGGGGATCTCGTTAAAATGCAAATTCTGATTCTGTAGATTTGGGGAGAGTTTGCCTGCCCACTTTCCTTCCTTCCTCCCTTCCTCCCTCCCTGTCTCTCTGTCTCTCTTTAAGATAGAGCCTCACTCTGTCGCCCAGGCTGGAGTGCAGTGGCAGGATCTCGGCTCACTGTAGCCTCCGCCTCCTGGGTTCAAGCAATTCTCCTGCCTCAGTCTCTCAAGTAGCTGGGACTACAGGTTCTCACCACCACACTTGACTAATTTTTGTATTTTTAGTAGAGACGGGGTTCCACCATGTTAGCCAGGGTGGTCTCGAACTCCTGACCTCAGGTGATCTGCCCTCCTCGGCCGCCTAAAGTGCTGGGATTACAGGCGTGAGCCACTGCGCTGGGCCAACATTCTGTATCTCTGGCAAGCTTTCGGGTAATGCTGATATTCCTGGCTCACAGAACAGAAGTTGAATAGCACAGCTGTAAGACGTCATATCAGAGAGGAGGACCTAATTTAGATGGGGGTCAAGGAAGGCCTCTCTTCTCTCTGTCACTTGAATACTTTCTGGTTTCCTAATTTCAGACAGGAGATGTCAAAAGCAAAGCATCTCAAACAGGAAAGAAGCCTGTCGCTTAAACCTTCACCCAGGGCCCAGGGAATCTACTACAGAAGCGTGACTATTCCTATTTTGAAGAGCTCTTGGGATGAGGTCTGTATAGCTTCTTCTGGCTACTCATGGTAGTCAAGATTAGACAATCAAAGCCAGAGGGGGAAATGAAACATCTTTCAGTCTATCAGGCTAATTTTATGGAGGAGGAAACCAAGGTACTCATGTGTCAGAGGCAGATCTTGGACTGATATTCTCTGGTGTACTTTCCACTGCCCCAGGAGAGATGCTGTTTCCAGAAACCAAGGATAGAAGAGCTCATTCCTCTCCCTTCCCCCTCTCCCATAAGCAGTCCTTGCATTTGGAGGCAGAGCAGCAGGGTCTAAAGAGATGATGACTGTTCAAATTCAACAAAGACTGTTCATAAACAGGTATTATACTAAGTGTTGTTCACCAACTACTCTTTGGCAAGATGTCCCCCAGTCCTAGAATTCTCTCCCTAATCTCGTCTGGGGATCTGGGTCCTAGCTTGGGAAATGTGAACTATCTTGCTCGAAGATTTGGCTTTGAGTAAGGTAGTGCCTAGGCTGAACACAGACACAAACAAATGGACCCTCCCAGGTTTTCATTCTTAGCTCCACTGAGTAGCTCAGGAAACTTTGTCTCCATAGTTATCAACCAGTTACACTTTCTTAAATGTACTTTCTCTTTTTCTTGCCTCTGTAGATGTCTGATGCATATTCCCAACAATAATAAGTTCTTTTCATGTATGGAGACGGAATGGTCATGTTTAACCTTTGTCCCCCAGGTATAAAATGACCCCCATCCCAATCATCTTCCCTGCCTAGAATTGTTTTCCTCTCCTTTGATCAATGATTAGATGGCTAATAATCTGTCTTCCCACTGGGTTATTGTGGACATAATAAAATATTATAAAGTGTTAGCAAGTACTTGAAAAGCGTAGCTATTATGAGCACTGCCTTGATGTTATTGATGTGTTTAATTTGCCCCCAAACCTTGAAAGGTTTGTTTCTTTCACAGAGCAATGATCAGCAGATGCAGTCAGCTCCTAAATTTGCTTTGGACACAAAATGCCCTGTTAGACCGAAAATGATCAAAGGCAACTCTGTTTGGAATATGCCAGAGGGAATTCCACATTCCTTTCCTTGCTCCCTCACATAGTCTTGAAGGTGGGCTCTGGCTCATGGTCCACAGAGACTTTTGCCAAGAATACCTTTTATTTGCAAGCTAATTGATTATTTCAATTTCAAGCCAATACATTATTTCATTTGGCCTTTAACTTGACCCCAAGAATTAGGGATTCATCAAGACTTAGAGAAGTGATTTCATAATGTGATAATGATTACAGAAGGTCCCACAGGTGGCGAATAGCATGGAAGGGATTCAAACTCAGGTGAGTTTGACTTTGAAGGCAACGTTCTTCAATGTTCTCCTACATTGCCTTTCTAGATGAGGGCAGAATAAAACTGAGCAGCAAAATCTCCTGAAATTTCATGGAAAAGTGAATGGAAGTCATAGAAAATCCTCAGGGGAAGACTATTTTTACTGGGAGCACATGGTCTGCCAAAGTGAGAATTGGACCACAGTGGCTTAAAGCAGTGCTCTTCCACTTTAAAAGACTTAACAGCACCTGGGCATTTTGGTAAAAGCAGATTCTGATTCTAGTAGGGAGGGTCCCTTAGGTTTTGCATTTTTGATGAGCTTCCAGGTGATGCCAGTGTTGCCAGGCCATGGACATGGACCACCCCTTGAGTAGCAAGGTCTTAAATACACTACTTAGTAGGCAATCAGAACACCTGAGGTCTTGAGCAATGGCTGGAGGAGGGTGAGTGTAGCTTTGGGCTCAGATATGGGCTTAGAAATGTCCCTAGTTTGAGGATGGCAGTGGCATCTTGTCCTCTCAGTCTCTTCTATCAAATCTTTTTGTCACCTAGTTCCATTTCTTCTCTTCTGTACAGTCTGGACTGACTTCTGGCCCTGCAACTCCTCTCCTCACACCTGGGCTTGCCTTCCTATGGGTTGTGCTGCTGCTTTCTCTTTTGCCTCACGTGGAATATCCTGCTCTTTCTCCTCCTGCTACCGTCTTTCCATTGAGGAGCTCTTCTCTACAGAAGAATGACAGCTAATAAATTTGTAAGGAGTAACAGACTTAACCATTCACCCTATTTCAACCCTCAGTGCATTAGCTGATTCAGACAAGGATCATCAAGAAATTGCAAAACCACCAAGTGAAGCATATTTAGTCTTCAGAGTATTATCCCATAGATTACTATTTTTTTTTGAGATGGAGTCTCACTCTGTCACCCAGGCTGGAGTGCAGTGGTGCCATCTCTGTTCACTGTAACTTTGGACTCCCAGGTTCAAGTGGTTCTCCTGCCTCAGGCTCCCCGAGTAGCTGGGACTACAGGTGTGGGCCACCACATCTGGCTAATTTTAGTATTTTTTGTAGAGACAGTGTTTTGCCATGGCTGGTCTCAAACTCCTGGCCTCAAGTGATCCACCTGCCTCAGGCTCCCAAAGTTCTGGGATTACAGGCATGAGCCACTGCTTCTGGCCAGGTTACTTATTAATGAGAAAGAAAAAATGTTTTACAAAGGCAAGAGTTGGTGGTCACTGCCTTAATCGAGCAACTAAACATATAGTCATCAAAAATGGGACAAGGTGACATATGCCTCTAGCTGTCCTACAATAAGAAGTGTATAGCATTACCTATGTACTATTTTTACCAAAAATGTTTCATCTGAGTATAACCATGAGTCAAAACTAAGACAAATCCAGGCCATGAATGGACTTCTACAACAGAATTGGCCTTGACCCTTAAAAAATGCAATGTCATTTAAAACAAACACCAAAGAGTAGGCTAGATTTTAATTCAGAGTTTCTCAAACTATAGTGTACACCCAGATCACCTGGGGAGCTTATTAAAATGCAGATTCTGATTCAGAAGATCTGGCATGAGCCCTGAGATTCTGAATTTCTTATAAAACTCCCAGGACCACACTTTAAATAGCAAAGTTCTAGATTAAAACAGATATTACCATAACACAGTATGTGACCCACCCTGGATTGGTTCAAACAAACTACAACACCACAGCCATATGAGACATTTTTGAACAAGTGAAGAAATTAAAATATGGACCATATATTATTGAATTAATATTAACTCTCTTGGCTGTGATAATGGCATTGCAGTTAGTTAAGGGATAGGCACTGAAGTACATGTGGGTGAAAGGTCATGCTGCCTACAGCTTACCTTCATATACTTACAGAGAGCAAAAATACAGCAAGATATTGGCACACCAATCTAGGTGCAAGGTTATATGAGCATTTGCCATCTCACTTTTCCGTAGGTTTGAACATTTTCAAAATAAGACCTTGGGAATAACCATGACTGTTCTAATTCTTGGAGGCCTGACTTTTTTTCCTAGCTCTTCTGCAAACCCCTCCTTCATCCCAAGAAGGAATGACCTCTCCTTTGCTCTGCGGCATTCGGTGCCATTCTGCCCAGAACCCAAGAACCTGATGTTTGGGCTTCATCTGCTCAGTTTAACAGAGTTCCCAGAAGACAGGGTCTTGCCCAGTCCACTTGGGCCCTCCCCGCATAAGCTCACACAGGGCTCGCACCTGGGCAGATTTTCAGTGGGTTTTTCTGGATTGCAAACTGGAATGGATGTCAGGTGGAGCGAGTACCTGGGGTAGAGGGAAGTGTCATGGAGCATTCCAGATAACGTCTTCTTGTGCTGAACTCCTATTAGCCTCAACAGGGAAGGAACCACGTTCAAGAGGCTAAAGAAGAGGCGTAGAGTCAGCAAACAAGACACGGGGTTTATTAGGGACTTACATACCGGGGAGAGAGTCCAGCGGCAGCCAGCTGAACAGAGAACTGCCTTATATACAGAAGTAATCTCATGGCAGCAGACTGGACAACATAGTCACCTTAGACACAGTCCAGTGGGGGTGGGCTGGGCAGGAAAACCACAACCACTTGCAAACAGCATCCAGTTTCTATAGCATGTTCACTTAACAGCCTCCCCCTCACGACCTCCAGCTGGCAGCCTTCACGTAACCCAAAACTCAGGCCTCAATCCCCTGGATGGCCTATGTTCCACTGGATGGGCTGGGGCTCAGATGTTCCTCATAGACAAGGAATGTGTCTCCAGGTTGAGCACTCCTGGATCTCTAGCTCGGGACACACATTCAGACGTATCTGCCATCCATGGTTATTCTAAGGATATGCTTAAGTTATTGCTGTTTCAGGCATGTTTACCTTACACTTCCATTTTGTGTCTGAGCTTAAAAATAAACCCAAAATACGAAACCACCACCACCACCACCACCAATCACTACCCTTAAACAGGTGCTCAGCTCCATTGCTGGTGTGGAGATAATTAAAAAAGAAATAGTTTTTTTTTAAAAAGGGTTTTCTTTGCTTATAAAGGGAAAAGAAGCAGCTGTTCTCTTTCTTTCTAGAAATGATCTACTTGAAAACTTACCAATCCCTAAGTCTTTAATCTAACCTTTTAGAATGTAACTATTTACATTTTCCCCTGTGGCTAGAGAAGCCCAGTCTCCTGGTTTACAAAACAGGGGACGCCTCAAAGAGCCTTTTTGAAATGTAAACACCTACCTCTGGTGTTAACTTAGGAGTCCTATCTCATTATGTATTCCTCTGTCTCTTGAGGCGATAAGAGAAGTTTTACTTTTTGTTCATTTGCTTTGCTGGATGAATTGTGTGACATTTCATCCTGACTTTGTAGTCTGTTGCAGGCTGCCTATATGCATGCACTCTTCGGCTTAGTCAACAATAAATCAATTTTTTCTTTCCATATTGATGTAAAGAGGTGTCTCTTTGTTGATAGGATTTTTACTTCCTCAAGGGAACACTAGTACAATCTCTTTGGAGACAGACTGATGTTTATTGAAATGAAAATGCACATTCCATTTCTATCACTAAAAATTTATCCCCTAGATATTCTTGCAGACGGGCACAGAGGGCAAAAATTCTAGAGAAAAAATTAATGTCTCTTACCAGGCACAGATAAATTATTAAGCATTTACACTTCATACTATGCGACTTCAAAAGAATGAAGTGGACTTCTATGTACTGAGATGGAAGGATCTCTAAGATATACAGTGTCAAGTGAATAAAGCAAGATGCAAAATTATGGGTTTATTATAATGATGTGTGCACTGTGTATTTGCAGATGCACAGATATTTGGAAGGACATACAAGATCTATTAATGGAGGTTATCTTGGCAAAGAGGGATTAGTGGTTGGTGGGAAGGTGTGACAGATTTTTGTTTTTTTTCCTCTTATTTGCTAGTTACTTTTCTTAAATGATGTAAGTATAATATTTTATAACATAAATATAAAATATATTAATATAGAATATAAAATATTAAATGATCTAAAATAAGTATTATTTTATATTACAATAATTTAAGAGTATGCTACATTACTAAGCATAAAACTCTTAAAAACACTTTATAATATTTATAAAGTTTATACATATATATAAACTTTATATTATAAACACTTTAATATAATATAAAATAGAAATGTTTATTTTATAAAATAGTATTTATTTTATTAATATAAAGTAATTATTTTATAATATAAAATAAAATTTTTTATAAATATGCTGGCTTAAATGTAAATAAAACAAAGTACAACCACTACTGAGACTTTAAAAACATCACTGGAAAGTGAGTTTCATAGCAACACAAAGACAGGGATTTTGTTGGTTTTGTTGAAGGCTTTAGAACGATGTCCTGTACACAATAGATATTTAATAAATATTTGAGATAGAAACCTAAGTTCCTCCTTTGTCTCTCCCAAGGAGTTTGAGCTTGGAGTTATCTGATCTTCAAACCAAATCTCAAGGCAAGCTTTGATGATTTCCCTACACTCTCTGTATGTTCTCTCCTCTGTCTCTTTGCTCATGCTGTTCCTTTGGCTAGGAGTGCCTCTCCTATGCTTTCCCTTTCCTGCCTGTTTGAAATTGTTCACATTTCTCAAGCCAACCTGAAACTCTATCCCTAGCAAAGTTTTTCTTAAACCTGTCTGGAAAAATACACTTTCTCCTTAACTTGGGGTCTCATGGTTATCCCTTCCATCACTTAATATACATTATGACTTAGCTGTTTTAAATGTTGTCTATACATGTGCCTTGGGATAAGAATTGTGAGACTTCTTATGCCAGTAAAACGATTTTTAGGGTTCCCCACCTCTGTTCCCATCATATACAGAGTGCTAATTGGCCATCAACTCATTCCAGTTTTTATAATGAGGATGTGAGTCTTGGCTCCTGGGCTTTCTCCATTGATTTCTTTCCTAGAGTTTCTTCTAAGTTCTTCCTGTTTTCAAGTCAGTCTACATTCCCACTTCCTGTAGGAAACTCTTCCCATAGGAAACTCTTCCCTATAACTCAAGTTAATGGGAGTAACGCATTTTTTTCGTTGTTAGGTCTTACAATCATTAATGTCGGAGCAATTTATTGGAAATGATATGTGCAATGCATTTGACACTTAATATATCACAGCTACTATTAATATGACAGGCCTTAGTTTTAAGGAAACAACTAGTATTTCCTGGGCTAAGAAATCACAGCACACCAAACCATATAATCAGATTGTGCAGTGAATCTTTTCATATCCTAACATGAGGGGGTAAGTCAAGGACATGGAGCACGAGATGATAAAACTCCCAAGAGAAGAGTGGCGCAATGTTTCTTAGTGCTTCTGTGGCTGTCTGTGTTGGCAAAGGGGCTGCTGCTGGCATCAATCAAGCAGTATTGGCTCTATCACTTTCTCAGGGTAACGTCGTTCAAGCCCTGTTCCCTCTTTGCTCCTCATTTTCCACATTTACAAAAATGAAGCAGAAAGACCTGCTCCAGTTCTTTTATAGAAGAAATCAATTCAACTAAAAGTTGAATTAGCTCCCTGTGGCTTTATATATCACCATTGCCACCCACTCCTCCACCATCTCTCTCTCTCAGCAGTTCTAGTTGCATCCTTTCACTGAAGGACTTCTTAAAGGACACTTCCATTTCTTTTCTTTGGCCATTACTACAAAATGACACACCCTTGGCTTACTCTAAATTAGAATTACAGAAATTTCAGAGCCCCTACAGAAGATGCCCTGAAGTGTTTTCAAGAGTTTTAGATTTAGTAGATGTAGATAAGCCCATTAAATTATGGGTTTTAAGAATTCCACTATCTAAATCAAATGTTTACAACTTGTTCTTTTCACTTTTGTGGGGGATAAGAGCTTCAAAGCTTTATGTAATTTCAAAGCTTCATGACACTGGAGAAACAGATATTAAAGCCTTTTAAAGCCTAGTTCTTTCCAGCAATTGATAAGCTATAGAGTATTTGGCCTAAGAAAACTGAAGAAAAACCAGAACAGATTCTGCGGGATTATAATATGATGAAAAGTAGGAGCTATGAAGTAAGAAACAGAAATATTCTCACTTTGGCAGGTCATGTGGGTGGGTGTAGTTCTTAAATTACCCAAATTACAGATTTACAGATGGGAAAACTGAGGCTCAGGGAGGATGAAAACTGTCTCAACCAAAGTCACAACTGTTGATCACTGAAATTAACAACTTCACACACACACACACACACACACGCAAAATCATGAGTATTTTCTATACAATACATACTGGTGGAGTCTCTGTAAACACCAATTTCCTAAAATATGAAGAAGCTTCCTCTTTCTTCTCCTCTTCTGTTTTCAGAGACAAATCTTAACATTTACTTCAAACGAAGTACATTTCCCAACACAGTCTGACCCTGTACAGCGTGTACCCAACAATTGCTTAGTATTGTGAAGAACCGCAGAGAGAACAGGTGCTAAAAACCTTTCTACTTTCTGCCTCTATGTGCTGTTTCTTGTGACGCCCTAACTTCTTCAAAGTGGTGACTTCAGAGGAAGCTTTCGATTTGTCTTGCTGGCTTTAACACCAAAATGTCCAAGGCTCTAAGGAGCCGTGGTCTTCTCTTTTGCCTCCTTCCCCTTCTAGACCTTGGCCTCTGAAACTTATCTCTTTCTATAAAACAAAAGCAAAAACAAAAACTCTTGGCAATGGGTGAGGCCTGAGAAACCTCCAGGACACTTGAACTTAGGATATAGAACCTCAGAATCCAGTCTGAAGTCCTTGAAGACACGAAAACAACTTGTGCAAAGTCTTACCAGGTTTCTTTATTGTTTCTTTCCTTGATATGGGTTTTTGGCTTATTAAGATTTAAATCTTAACTTCGCAAGGCCAATAGCTCTGCTCCCCCTGTTCTGCTCAAACAGGTCTGTAAAGTTTTGAGATGATGATGGTCTAACAATATTTCTCTCAACAAGCCAAATTATTTCAGAGAGTTAAGTTCCTCTTTCTTTTCTCCCTTTCTCAAATATATGTATATATAGTATAGTATATAGTGTATATTAGGTTATATAACATAATAACATATACTGTATATTATGTTATACAGTATATACTACATACTATATATATAGTTTATTTATTTAATTTTATTTTTTGCTCTTACCCAACAAATGAATATTATTTGTTCCCAGGGTTCTTTCTCTAGGGAAAACAACAAGAAAGGGAAAGGGAGGAAGAGGAGTCCACTTACCGTCCTCTGAACTACCAACACCATAATGGTGGCCACCGTGAAGACAAGGCACAGAGCCAGCGTGGCTGTGGTGAAATAGAAATAGCTGCGGCTCGTGGTCCCCAGGTGGCTGGCCACGGAGCCTGCCGGCACATGCGTGGCTGTGTCTCCAGGAGGGGCCATTCCGTTGAGTGCTTGCTGCAGCCCTGGGTCCATTCTTTATATAGTCTTCGCCACATCACACCTTATCTCTCCTCATCTGATTCAATTCTGGGCCCATCTCTGTTCCAAGAGGATTCTCCCCCTGCATCCTGAATCATGTGACTTGGAAAAAAACCTTCACCTGCTGCCTGGCGGAGAAACTCTTCTCTGGGGGCGTGAGGCGAGAGGTGGCAGCAAGGGTGGGGGAGAGGTTCATTTTTCATTGCCAGGGATTGAGTTGAGTGCAGAGAAACTAGCTACAGAGAAGGTGGCTGATGTCAGAGGGCGCGTAGGAAAATGACGGTTCCCCTACTCTGTGTGTGTGTGTGTGTTTGCATGCGTGCGCACACACAAAGCAACTTCTGTTTCGTTTAGACCCAGCCACAGAACGCCTTCCTGTTCAAGAAGTTGTACCTTCTTTCAGTGAGGCCTGCGGCTCAGAAGACCTCCCCACATAATGAGTCCTTGCTGGGTTTCAGGGAGGCGGGATCCCTCGGACTGCAGTGGAATAACTCAAAAGGGATCATTTTGATCATATTGGCTCTTGCTGAAAACAGGACATGCTGCAGGGTCCCTGGGAAAAAAAAGGGCCCACAAATGGGAGATTTCCCACAAAGGGGACTGGCTCATGGCAGTATAAAATTTGGGATTCAGAGATACTGTCAGAGAGCAGGAATCTGGAAACATCCATCCTTTGAACAAACACTCCTGCAGAATGTTTTGGGATCTGGTAAACCGGCAGATGAACCTGGGCCTGCCATAAAACTCATGAAAAGGGGAAGGAATTGGCAATGAGGTGGTGTGGTATGGGGGCTGTGTGTGTTGTACGTGGTGTGTGTGTCTTTGTGGTATGGGGGTATGTGTGTGTGTTTTGTGTTCTGTATGGTATATGTATGCAGTGTGTGTGTGGTGTGCATTTGTGATCTGAGATGCATGCTGTGTGTGGTTTGTATGTGTTGTGTTGCGTATGTGTGTGTGTGTGGTGTGTATATGATTGCTATAATTGAATCTCTACTGTCTCACGCACGGTGCTAGAAGTTACACGTGGCCTCAATCCACTTTCACCTCCACTCTCCTAGGCAGGCGATGTTTATTTTTTACAGATGGGAAAACTGAGGCTCAAGGAGGATGAAAATTGTCTCAATCAAAGTCGCAAGTGTTGATCACTGAAAGAACTTGGGTGCACTTTGCAGCCTGCCTGGCTGAAAGCTCGTGCTAAGTCATTCAATCTTCACTGCACCTGAAGGCTGAAAACCTGAGGTCTGGTCTCAGCCCTTCCCTTCATCCTTGTACAAGTCCTTATGACTTCCCCTGTTCCCTGTCTGCATTACAGTCATCAGGAAGACCAAGCGAGATGATGTCAGTGTACTTCATGAATTAAACAGACTTGGGGATGGTGTTGGACAATTCCTATTAAACATTCCAACGGGTGTCTTAAATTCCAAGTCTGGAATTTGGATACAATAGACAGATTATCTGGGGGACAGAGCTAGGTCGCATCTGTGGTTACTAATGATCTCCATTTCAAAACATCATTTACAGTGTGAATCACTGCATAGCTGCTACCTCCAGGTGTGGCTCTTGAAAACTCCACTTGGTACCAACCTGGAGGGAGCTCATCCTGTGTGGCACCCCCTTTCCTTTCTGCTCACTTTTTGGCTGCAGCGCATCACGTCGAGGCAGCAGAGATCCCAGAAGCCCCTAAGGAAATGTCCTGTGTTGAAAGCCAAGCTTGGACTATTACCACTGCTGTTCTTACACAGATCCAAAACTTCTGAGTTTCTCCCAAATTTGGTCAGACTTTAGGAGTTGGTCTGGATATTTCTTCCCAGTGAGTCCGTAAGAGCATAAATCCTGGAAGTGAAGGAGACATCAAAAGATAAATTGTTTTCTTGGGCTAATACAGTCGGGGGTGGCATACCCATTTTACAGTTCAAGGAAACTGAAGCCCCTGTGATCCTAAGTTGAGTCTGGTTTTGAAAACAGTGTGTTTACATTCATTTGGTCTGGTAATTAAGGTGGGAAGGAGGCAAACCAGTGTTTTCTGGAGCATGTACCTGCCTGATTTGGGGAGAAGGCTGTGTCCTCTGGTAGGCACGGACATGAGTGGGTAGCAAGGGCTCTGTGGTCTGCCCAGAGCTGCTGAGAACCAGCTGCCCCCTTGGCCCTCTTGTTCAGCCTCTTTGATCAAAGTGGAAAACTTCTGATTGTTTAATGGAAGCTGTGGGTGTTGAAAAATAAAAAGGCTTTGCTTGAAGTTTGGATCTTCCTGAAGGCCTGTGGGGCCTGAGAAGGGCAGTGGAAAAAAAATGTTTGTCTTACAGTTACCTGTTTTGCATACAGTAAAATGACCTGGGAGGGAAGGCTGACAATGGGGAAAAATCACCCTTTGTCTTTACTCAGAATTTTCTGAGCAGTTGAGATTTTCAGATCAGTTTCTAGTACAGTAGTTTGTGGGCTCAATTCATTTCTTTTGCTGTGGCACTCCTCTACTCACAAACCTTCAATGGCTCCCTATTTCTCACTCCCTTGCTCTGAACCCCCTCTCCGCTTTTCAGCTGTTCTAGAATCTAGCCTGGCCAACATAGAAACCCATTCTCTGTGCTAACTGGCTTCTTTCTGTCTTGTACTCAAGCCGTATGATGTGCAGATGGAAGGAGCCTTTAAAGAATTTCTTGTCGAGTAATTTTTAAATCCTTTTGGAAGCAAAACTGTACAAGGAGTATAAAAACATAAGAAAACAGGGCTGCTCTGGATGAAGCACAGGTGGGACAGAGAGAAGCTCCACCTACTCATTTGTACTTTTCTGGCGTGGGGTCTCTCCAAGGTGAACAAAATTTAGAAACCTCAGAAAATTTGGCCTGAATCTCCACCAAAGGAGGAAACTGGGACACAGAAATGGGAACAACAAAAGGAAGTACACACCCGCAGGGAGACAGCCAGGCGTGAGAGTCCCCCTCTGCTCATTCTCATGCCTGCTCTGCTAATATTCCAGGTGCCTCCAGGCTTCCTTTAGAGTTTTACTTGCCTTTCCACTGCTCCCGTTCTTCCTCTCCCTTTCAGCCTTTGCCAACCCGCCTCACTGTCTCCAGGAATGCTTGCCCAGATCTCTCAAATCCACTAACACCCTCTCTGCAATGCCTCTATTTTCATGCCACATAACCTAATTGTCTAATTATCTACTTCTCTTTATGTGGAACCCAAGTGTGTAAGCACATGTTAATTTTGCCTTGCTCATGAGATGGGAGTCCCTGAGGGCGGTCTGCACTTTCCCAGTCTTCTTAAGTCCTTGTATCCCACCTTGCACTTCTTGCTGCTGGGCCTCTATGTAGCGTTGTTGACCTTCAATCAGTGCTTTGTGTTTATTGAAAGAGAAAGTTCTAGAAGGATGGCTTGTGTGATGGCATTCTTGCTTCTCTCTTCTCAACACTGCTCTGCGTCTCCATCCTTCTCCAGAGAATGGCACCATGAGGGGACCACCCCAGCCTTCTTTCAACCTGGAATTAGTTGCTGAGGTGTGGCTGCGGTGCCTTAGACTCATTGGGCAAATAGGACTAACCTCTCATCCCTTTAAGAAGGAACCTCATTTTGCAAAAGTAAAGAGAAGTCAGTGGTAGCCATTCCCCCAATATTGCTTTCCTGTATAAGGGACTGAGAGATCTCTGTTGTATAGACTAGAGGCTCTCAGGTGTAAGCCAACACCAGCAGTGGCAGCAATAGCACCTGGGAACTTGGTGGCCCTTCAAGACCCGCTGGACCTACTCTAACTCAGAAACTCAGGCTGGGGTCTGGTAGTCTGTTTCACAAAGCACCCCAGGGAATGCAGATGCTTAAGACCATTTGAAAAACACTGATTTAGGGAAATAATCTCCAAGGGATCATCTGGTCCAAAATTTGGCTTTTGGGCAGGTAAACTACCACCTCCATTGTGTAGATAGGGAAACTGAGGCATAATAAAGTTATTGTCTGGGGTCATGTAGCTGGGTCATGTCGGTTTACAGACTAGTTTTTCCGGTCCCTTGATTGAGCCCTCTTTCTAACCTTGACTATGGCTGCAGGCTCTAGAAATACTTTCACCACCTTTCTGGAATGCAGATATTTTGGTTGGTGCAAAAGTGATTGTGGTTTTTGCCATTAAAAGTAACTTGATAATTTTATTCATTTAAGGTTCTCTTGCGGTGATCATTGTATGTGGTACAAATATATATATATATATATATAGTTAACTATGGGTATATGTGAGACAAGGACAGACTCACCCAGGGTATATTCAAGCAATAACGCATGTAACTAAATGGCCTTTTGAGGAGAGAAGTTCCCGTCCCTTTAACTTTAGAGCCCTTTGTCTTGCTGGGGCTATCTTGAAAAGGTTGGACGTTGGAGTTCAGCCACAGTGACACTTCATTGAGAGGCCCCAGTGAGGACAGGGACAGTGTGGGGAAGGTTTGGAGCAGGGCTAGTAAAATGACCCACAGACCACATCTGGCAGGCACCTATTTTTGTAATTGAAGTTGTATTGAAACGTAATCATGTCCACTTGTGTATACATCTATGCCTTCAATTCCACTACAACAGCAAATCTGAGTGGTTGTAACAGAGACCTCATAGCTGGTGAAGTCTAAAACATTTATTATTTAGACCTTTACAGAAAAAGCTTGTTGAGCCTTGGTTTAGAGTACTAAAATAAACCCAAGGCAGGATAACCAAAAGGGATTTGGGAAAAAGAACAGAAATGTGTTTCCTAAGACACCTCCATGTGGAGAAAAGGGAACTCATTCCCTGTTGGTGGGAATGTAAACTAGTACAGCCACCATGAAAAACAATATGAAGAGTCCTCATAAAACTGAAAATAGAACTACCATTTGATCCAGCAATCCCACTACTGGGTCTCTACCCAAAGGAAAACAATCAGTATGTCAACAGGATACCAATACTCATGTGTTTACCACAGAGCTATTCATAACAGCAAAGATGTGGAATCTAACTAAGTGTTCATCAACAGATGAATGGATACAGAAAATGTGCTATACATGCACAGTGAAATACTATTTGACCATAACAAATAATAAAATCATGTCATTTGCAGCAACATGGATGAAACTGGAGATCGTTATCTTAAGTGAAATAAGCAGGCACAAAAAGACAAATATCACATGTTTTTATTTACAAGCGGCAGCTAAAAAATCAGGTCACGTGGAGGTTGAGAGTAGAAAAGATGGAGAACAGAAACTGGGAAGGATGAGTGCAGGGGGAGTTGGGGGACAAAGAGAAAAGGGTTAAAGGGTACAAATATACAGTAGGGATAGAAAAAGTAAATTCACTGATTCACAGTAGAGTAGTGTGACTACAGTTAAACAAAAATGTACTTTACTCGGGAGATGGACACCCTAAATATCCTGACTTGATTGCTACGCATTATATACATGTAACAAAATTTCACATGTGGCCCATAAATTTGTACAAATTTTAAAAAGACACCTCTATAAAATCTTCCCTGATGTCTAAATTGTTAACTCATACTTCATGTGAGAAGATTGTTTTTGGAATTCACTAATTGTAGAGAAGCTGTGTGTTCTGGTTGGTGGATGAAAAAAATAGATGACTGAAGAAAACAGCTGATAGAAAGGTAGGACAGAAGCCATCTGGGAGATAGATAGATATACTTCCAGTATTGGTGATATATGTGTGTGTGTGTGTGTGTGTGTGTGTGTGTGTGTGTGTGTGTGTGTTTAAATCATATCTACCTATCTATCTACCTATCATTTTATCTATCATCTATCTGTCAATCATCTATCAATCATCTATCTATTTATCTATGTATCTATCTTCCTGTCAACCTTAAAAAGTTTTGAGACAACATAAAATAAATGCACAGGTATATACTGAAGCCATTAACACAAGGCAAAAGGTAGGAGTCAAGATATTAAAGTAGAGAGTAAAGTGAATGTATTAAGAAATCCTATCTGATGACAGTTTTAATAGTTAAGCATAACATTTATACTTATGAGCTTCCTGGTAACCAGGAAAAAGAAGCAAATATATTAGATTGTATAACTCTTTTTGGTCATAAAAAGCAGATGAGCTTAAAAGGAGAAATGGATACTTTGCTGGTTGTATAAGTGCATTGAGATATACAACATATTCCAAAATACCAGATGAATGTAATCTAAGAATTTAAAGCACGTCATTGTAGTGAATTAGGATAATGGCAGATCTTACCAAGTGGAAATACTGAAACTTTTTAAAATGTAGTTTTATGATTTTCAGTGATGCAGAACTAATGATAAACTGATACTAGGGAAGTAGGAGATTCAAGGAAAGAAAAAATGAAAAAGAACATCACTTTTCTGGCCTCTGGGGGCTTCCAGTATAGCTGAATGGCTAGAAACTCTATTAGTTACATGGTCCTTAATAACTCCATTGCCATTCAAAGAAGAGAGATGAGTCTGCATTCTTTGCAAAGCTGGGGAAAGGTCCTTCCATATTGATTAATAATGGATACAAGAAGAGACATCCATTGGGTATTTGAAGGCTTAATATGTGCTAGGCACTGCCCATATAACAATGAGCAAGTCAAACATCTCTTCTTCATGATACTTACAGTAAGGTGGGTAAGACAAGAAGTTAAAGAAGTAATTATTATATAACATAATTTATATGCATAACAGACAATTCATGGTGTTATGTGTACACAGTAGGGAAATCTTAAGCTGATCTGTCATTCTCCAGGGGACTTCATTGAGGTTAACTCTTCTACTTCTACACTAGCTTAATGAGTAAGAATCCTCCCCAAATTCTTCCTAGGTCATTTTACTCCCTTCCTCTTCCAGTTTAAAATCTTTCAACATCTCCCTGTGCCTACAAAATCCTGGTCATGTTTCCTTGGAAGGCCTCCGTGACCTTCCCCTAAGCTTTCCCTAAGCTTTGTTTTAGTCTCTTGATTCCACTGCCTCGACTCCAGGCGCAGTTTTTTATTCCAATCCCCACGCCTGACTTTATTTTTGTGCAGGTGACATCCTTATTGCAACATTGAATGCCTTTCCTTACATCTTTCATTAAAAAAAATAAGTTACTGTTTACATATTGTCTCTTTTCTGTGCTCCCTCTCTCAACTTCCAGTAAGAAATAAATCCCTCTTTCCTCTGTAGGTTTTCATAGCATGCTTTTACCTGCAATCAATAATGATGAGAGTATTAATGATTATTTTTTGGTTACAACCACCACCAACCTTTAGTGAACTGATATTACGAGCTCATGTGCTAAGCATATGACACTCATAATTTCACGTAGTTTTACAATAATCCCAGTAGTGCTATTATTCTCATTTGACAGATAAGGAAACTGAGACTTGGAGCTGCAAATGGCTTTTCCAAGTTTTTACTGCTACTAATCGATGGAGTTGGCATCATGGCACAGGTCCGCCTGATTCCAGAGAAAGTTGCTGTAACCGCTATGTAATTATATGAGCTGTATTCTAGGTAGCCATGTAGGGCTCTCCCCCAGATCCACTGTAAGCACCTTGAGAATACAGCATGTGGTTTGTACATGTCCATGCCTAGCAGGCTCCCAATAAGTGTACATTTACCTAGTGTACAACTGTACATTTACCTAGCAATTTTAAATACATAATATCAGGAAAAACATGATTTGTTTAAGGCTTTTTTTTTTCCATTTTACAGAGGTCCAAAAGCATAGGACCATCCCAGAAAGAGATCTCAGCCCAGGCCTGGCTTTTTCTCTGGTTCCCTCTTGCTGACTTCCATCCTGCTAATACCTGTCTCTTCTCACTCGGTTTTTTTGCCTGTAAGTGAATGTACTCACACATGTTTTTGAAACAGAAGCAGAGTGTTGCACATAGATGTCTAAGGGGACTGGTGCTTTTCTTGGAATCGTTCCTGAAATATAATTGATGTGCCGAAACTTTGGATGAACAAATGCTATTTCAAGAAAGAAGAGAGAGAGAGAGAGAGATCTGAATCTTAGTACATTTTAGAAGTTCAAGATCTGAGGTTTTTTGAAAAGAAGAATGGCTCATTTCTGAGTTACTCAAACTTTTCACACATAGAATCAGTCAAGCATCTGTCCTCTGGTTATGCTAGATTTATGGGCTTTGTTGGGGGGTGGAGGCAGGTACTGAAAGATCTAAAGCTTTGTTTCCTGATGTTAGCAAAATCAGGAAGTGACCTTTTCTCTTTAAAGTGGGCTAACTTTTTTTTTCAATTTCTATGAAATAGGAAGCTTGGTGGTGTTGGTTTTGAAGTAAAAATCAATGTATTTCTGCATTGTTAGGGCAACTGAGTAAGCTATATCAGATTGGATAAGTGCATTAACTGTGCAGCTATGGATATATTCAGTCGTGAAAAGACAAGCAAAGGAGAAACAGGTGAACCACAGCATAGAGCACAATTTATTTTTCAGTGACTTTTTTTTTTTTTTTTTTTACTTTTAAGAAGGCAATGTTCAGAACTTTACCGTCTTAAAATTGAACTTCCAGCTATGCAAAGAAAGGGAGGACTGGAAGACAATAATTGTGCAAGTGTGGGTGTTTGCTTGATGCCCATGGGCAGAGGAGCCAGAGGGGATAGTCAATGTGGGGGACACAAAAGATATTCAAAATGGAAAGATTTTGAGTGGAGCACCTCTCTGGGAAATTTGTCCCCAATGAAGCTATAGAAGACTGTGGATATTTAAAGAAAAGTTCAAAGAGGTATCCAGGAAATACAGATCTGACTTCAGTCCCCTTCCCCCTTCCTTCTATTCCAAAAGAAAGATCTATGAAGCCCTGCAATAAGGTAGGTGCTTGCAGCCTTTAGGGAAGTCACTTAGTCACCCCAAGTCTCAGTTATTTTCACTGGTAGTGTGACAACAATCATTTTCACTTTTAGAGTGGTTAAAGGATGGTTATTGTGTGTTTAATACACCTTAAAACATCTTGTATAATACATAGTGGGCACTTAATTTATATTTGTTTAAAGGATCTGAGCATTTCTTTCTTTTGCAAGTTTTTACTGCTACTAATCGATGGAGTTGGCATCATGGCACAGGTCTGCCTGATTCCAGAGAAAGTTGCTGTAACCACTATGTAATTATATGAGCTGTATTCTAGGTAGCTATGTAGGGCTCTCCCCAGATCCACTGTAAGCACCTTGAGAATACAGCATGTGGTTTGTACATGTCCATGCCTAGCAGGCTCCCAATTAGTGTTTAAACTGTACATTTGTTTTTTGAGGCAGGGTCTTGCTGTGTTGCCCAGACTGGAGTGCAGTGGCATGATCACCGCATGCTCTTTACTGTAGCCTTGACCTCCTTGGCTCAAGCAATCCTCCCACCTTAGTCCCCTAAGTAGCTAGGATTGCAGACATGTGCCACTATGCCTAGCTAATTAAAAAGAAATTTTTGTAGAGAAGAGGTCTCACTATATTTCCCAGTCTGGTCTGGAACCCCTGGGCTTAAGAAATCCTCCTACCTTGGCCTCCCAAAGTGCTAGTATTACAGATGTAAGCCACCACACCTGGCCAGGTCTGAGCCTTTCTTATGTTTACTTGAAGTGTGAGACTCCAAGCTAGCCAAATAAATCATTGGGCTACATCTCCAGACAAGAAACTCCCTTCTTTCTTCTCAAATCACCTAGGACAATCTTGTCACTTTTCTCCCATCTTCCACATCCCCAGCTACCCATTTGTAAGCTATTGATTCCTTTGGGGGCATTGTCCCATAAACTTTCTGTAAAGCATCATTGATTTCATCATTCTTCCATTCAAGCCTCACCAAAAATTTGATGTTTGTTCTTGCTTCAATTTTAGCAGAATTCACTTGACTTTGAGATGGGAGCTTTTCAAACTATATTACCCTTTTTAGTGCCTCAAACTAAATCTGTGTCAGACATGTTATAACAAGTTAGTATGAGTTTATTTTGGTGCAAAACTCTATGTGGTTTGTAACTCCATGTGGTTTGTTCGCAATATGCATTTTCCATAAAGTTTTTGAAGACATCTTGTATTTATCTCTTTTGTTTTTGCATTTTGTACATTTTCATTTGAAATTAAAAATGATTTTATTATTTATGACTATTATTTTTATAATACAATTCATTATATTGTATTGTGTTTTTTTTTAATAAAGAAGGTACTGGAAACAACTCATAATCCTTACCCATAGAGAAGACTATAAGTAGTATCTTGGGACCATATGGAATGTATGTTATACTGTTGTTTTCTTTTTTAATATATGTAGTTTCCTGTGTCTCATAGGAAAATCTAGTATTTCCTTATCTAAACACCATGCATTACTTCTCACTACCTCTTTCCAGGGAATGTGGAATATATAAAAATAAAATTAAATGTCTCCTTCTGAAGCCAGCCCACAGAGTTGTTGACCCAGCCCTGTGTGCCCTTTTCTTTGTTCTCCAAAAAGTTGCTTTCTGGGATAGCCCATTCTGTTCTTCACTTCAATACATGTTAGTGTAGCTGATGAACAGTTGGACAGAATGAGAACTGGGAGAGAATAAGGTATCAGTCTGAAGGGCTCATTGTGCCAATTTGGTGACACTGTAGAAGACAATTCCTCTGCTCTCAGAGAGCTGAAACTCATGCATGGCTGGAAAAGCAGGAAGGACTCTCTTGGCCTTGAGCTTCTCCCATGAAGTCCTGCCTTTAATTTCCCTGTGGATATTTATTGGAGGGTCCAGGCTGAGCAAAACTGGCCCAGCTCTCCTCGACTTTCATGGGACCAGAGAGCCCTGTGTTCTAGGCTACATGGATTTTTGCTTATTGTCTTTTTCTCTTGCTTTCATGTGATGGAGCTTGGTCAATATTTTTGAGGAACAGTAATAAACCCTAAATGTTCATACTCTTAAAACATTGAGGGAAATTGTTGTCTAGGCTGTGTTGGTACTGAGGGCTAATTAATTAATTATAACAATAGAAAAACCTAATCTCTCTTACAGAGTCCTCTGGAGAACGTGAGTAATGTTGCGATTGAAGGACTACAAGTAGAAACTAGAAATAAGAAGAAAATATGCATGAATTGATTTGACCTGGCAACGTGTAAGAGCTTCTTAAGAGTGTCATAAGTTGGTGAGTGTTTACAGCTGTGCTCATTCTATGTGACTGCTGGTTCTGGTCCTGGTTCATTCATACCGCTGCTTCTCAAACTTTGTGCATAAGAATCACGTGGAGATCTTATTAAACTGTAGAATCTAATTCAGTAGGTCTGTAGGGGAGGGGGTTGACTGTGTTTTTCACAAGTCCTGGGAGAATGAGGGTGCTGCTTCTCCAAGATACATACTTTGAATAGCAAGGAAAGGTAATCAAACTCACATGACCACAGTGGTCAATTTCACTTAGAAGAGTGTTCCAGAGACTAAGGATGGAGTATGGGAACCATCCTAGCTTGAAAACTCAAAGCTCCGTAGCAACCAATACCTGTTATAACAGCTTTCAAGTCTTGCACTGTGGGAAGCCCAAATCTATGCCTTCCCTCCAAGTATTCATATTCATCCACAGTTTGCCCAGTGTAGAATCAGTTTATCAATCAGAGGTCATTTTCCTAATTAACAATGCCATTCCACCTTTATCAGGGAATAGATTCCAGGGAATATGCTATAAGGTTAACCTATAGTCATTTTCCTACAGAGAAAGCAAAGGCATTTTGTTAAAGCTTTACATATACCCATGTCTTTATTAGCAAGAAAATAAAAATAATAACAAAACGAAACAAAAACTTTACATATACCAATTTGTTTTAAGTTCATGAGCATACAAGGCCACCAGGAAGTGTACAATAACCTGTCTCCCTTGCAGTTAGAGTGAGGCCATGTGGTCAGTTTGAGGCCATGGGATATAATTGTGAGTTAGATATTTCTCTGAGCAATTTCTCAGCTAGCTAGATGGCTGCAGGCAGATGATCCAGTAAACTTTACCGAGTAAAGGACTCCAGGGAAGACCTAATCTCTTTGGGGTATGATGAAGCCTCAAAGTGGAGGGAGAACAATAGAATGGGCAGAGAGGTGTCTGGGAAGAATTGTGTGTGATATAACTAGCTTAACCCTATAATTTATTGTTTAAACCAGGATACCTAAGAGGTAAAGGGAGACTCTTATATTAATAACCACAATGATTACACTGAGATAACAGGTATAAATGCATATTGTTCTAGCCAAATCATGACATCTATGGTCATTCTAGCTATAATCCCTGCTGTATCATCCAAGAAATTCTTCAGTGAAAAACAATGTGATTTATCACTGCTTTTAGAACTGTGTGTATGTGTGGGAGGAGGGATATAATGAAGCATTGAGTCTGGCTTCCAGGTAGATATGGGGCAAAATCAGAGACTGTTCATGGTGATCTATTCACATTTGAGTAGCATGAATGAAAAAAATCAGGGCTACAGAGGAGATGAAGTTCCAGCGTCACATGATAAGCTGATGGTTGAACCAGGCATTAAACCCTTGATCTCTTTCTTTGTTTTTCCACTGTTCCACTCTGCCTCTTTGTATTAGTCAGGAAAATACTACGATATGCAAGAGTAACAAATAAGCCCTGAAATATCAGGGACCTAATAAAATAAAAATGTATTTCTCACTTGTTTGAAGTATAATAGGTGACAAGTAGCCCTGGTAACCTACAAGGTGGTAATAAAGGGGAAGACTGTGGAATATTGTACATGGGATATTTTTGGGGTGAGCCATGGGAATGACATATTATCTCTCTATATATTTCACATCCCTTTTCATAAATACCTTAAGGCTGGGGGGCGTAAACAACAGACATTTATTTCTCACAGTTTTGGAGGTTGGGAAGTCAGAGATCAGAGTGCCAGCAGGGTGAGGTTCTGATGAGGGCCTTCTTCATGATTTGCAGACAGCTGCCTTCTTGCTGCATCCTATATGGTGGAAAGAAAGGGAGCAAGCTCTCTGGTCTCTTCTTATAAGGAAACTAATGCCATCTCAAGAATCTTCCCCTTATAACCTCATGTAAATCTAATTACCCCCAAAGACGCTACCTCCAAATATCATCACATTGGAGGTTAGAGCTTCAACAAATAAAATTTAGGGGGACACAAGCATTCAGTCCACAACAGATAGCTTCTTTCATCCCCTTCTGATGCCCAGGATACTCTGCAATTAGAACTATGCACATTTGGGTTGTGTCCCACCTGTGAATCTGGGAGCTGGGACCTCTGGTCATGTGGCTTCTTGATGCATTGGCTTCTTGAAATGTCTTCCTTTAGAGCTCTTGAAATAAGGAGGATGAAGGAAATTTATGAAAAGGGATGTGAAATCTAGGAAAAGTGATTACTGTGACACAAAGTGTGAGAGGTTGTCCATTCATTTAACATGTTTTTTGAGCACTAAATGGAAGACACTGGACACTAGAGACACAAGGGCGAACAATAATAAGCATGCTTGCTGCACACATCTGCAAGGATTTTTTTCTCTTAGTTGGCAACATATACATTATTTTTGTATTTATTTGAATAATCCCTAATGATGGGTTATAATTAGTGCTATGAAGAAAATGTACTAGTCATACGAATGGGCATGATCAGGACATCCAATCCAATTTGGGGCATGTGAAAACTTCCTTGGGAGGCTGAAGCAAGTGGATCATGAGGTCAAGAGATTGAGACCATCCTGGCCAACATGGTGAAACCCTATCTCTACTAAAAATACAAAGGTTAGCTGGGCATGGTGGCGTGTGCCTGTAGTCCCAGCTACTCGAGAGGCTGAGGCAGGAGAATTGCTTGAACGTGGGAGGCAGAGATTGCAGTGAGCTGAGATTGTGCCACTGTACTCCAGTCTGGTGAGAGAGCAAGACTCTGTCACAAACAAACAAACAAAAACTTCCTGGAGCGAGTAGTATTAGATTAGAGATCTGGAGGATAATTTGGAAGCAAAGTAACAATTGACGATGTTGATGATGATAATGACGATGGCATTTATTGAGAACTTACTATGTGCCAGGCTCTGTTTTATGTGCCTTGCATGTATTATCTTGATTATTCCATGCAGCAGGGGTGTCTAATCTTTTGGCTTCCCTGGGCCACACTGGAAGAAGAATTGTCTTGGACCAAACATAAAATACACTAATAGTAACGACCAGTGATAAGCTAAAAAAAATTGCAAAAAGACCTTGTAATGTTTTAAGAAAGTTTACAAATTTGTGTTGGGCTGCATTCAAAGACATCCTGGGCTACATGTGGTCTGTGGGCCATGGGTTGGACAAGTTTGTCTTACAGTCATTCTGCAATCTAGTTATTAATATTTTCCCCTTTCTGTTTTTGTTTTAAAGAGAAAACTAGCTGGAGAAAAAGGAGGTTCATCTCCTACCAAAAAGGAACCAGTACAAAGACCCTGTGGTTGGACAGAACATGGCATATGACACATTTGAGGAACTGAAGGAAAGTATTTGGAATTATTCTGTGTACAATGCTAAAGGAAAAAGACTTTCTCCACTTCCATCAAAGTGAGAATGTGTTGGGGAGGGAGGAGAGAAGGAAATGTGGAAGTGTGTGTTTGGGTGTTACATGTAATGGTCTATAAAATATACTTACCATGTAATATGAACTTATGGAAAATTTGATTTAAAGAGGTTGTGTCTGGATTCCTTGTAATGTTACCACAAGATCTCAGAGAAATGTAGGCTTTTGGAAGATGTGTAAAACTAAAATTCCAAGAGAAAGGGACTCAGGTTTTGCTAGTACTTTACATCTTCTGAGCTATAAAGTTGGGTGTGGGAGCTACTGAGGTTTTTTAAAGAACAGAGTTCAAGGAGAATAGTTCCTTCAACCTCATTTAAATCTGCAATGTGTATTGGGCAAGATAACAATTTTGTATAATACAGTGATGGCTTATCCAGTCTGGCTCAGCATGTTTTCACAGGAGGTTAATGGGAAAGAATTTTTCCTCTCAGAAAATGACCAGCTCTCTTTGAAGTTAGAATTTGAGTCTCTTTGCTAGGCAGCATTTTGTTTTCATTTAATTGATTTAGATGTGAAAAGTCCTGTCATTCCTTAATTCTGCAGAGGGAGGTTTGTTTCTTTGAGGTTGAGATATATATGTGCCTAATTACATGTGTCACACTTGTATTGACACATGTCTACATATCTGATGGATCCATGTGTTCACTCATTTACTAGCAAGTATTTATTCAACATCTACTATATGCCACATTCTGTGAATGCTTCAGCGAGCTCACTAAATAAGGTTTCTGTCTTCATGGAATTGACAATCGGAAGGTGCTTATAGATATAAGCAAAAAGATAAATGTAGAAATAAAAATGTTATTGACTACTAAGAAGCAAAAGAACAGGTTGGTATGTAAGAGGCAGAATAATCAGAGTGTCTACCTAAGAATGAGTAATGTGTTTGGTAGCTTCTGTTTGTCTCATCAGTCCCTCTTCCTACCCTTCCTCATTCTTCCTGGGAGCCTTTCTGCATGGACTGCTTTAAAGGCTCCTCCGCTTCCAGTGGGGATTGACCACTGAGATGGTGGGAGAAGAATGAAGCTGGGTTGTGTACTTTCCTTGCTCTCTCCACACTATATATCCCTATTTGATTGAAACTCTCCACTAAAGGCCATCCATTCTTTAAGGTGGCCCTTACACTTACACTCTCCAGATTCTGGTACATTCCCTTCCCTCCTGCTTCTGGCCTCCCCAGCTGATGATGCTAGCTATGGGGGCTGGGGGGTGCAGGAGAAGCAGATACTGCACTGTCTCTTGTTGGTGTGCCTAAACCCTGCCCATAACTCGGTATATGGACTCTTCATGTACATTTTGCCCCATTTGATATATGACACCTGTTTCCTGCCGAGGCCCTGACTGACGTACATCCAAGAGGGTCTTTTTGAGGATGTGGCTTTTTGTTGAAGCCTGAAATGTCAGAAATTGTGGACCTGGTGATTAATGAGAGGAAGTGAGTTTTAGAAGGAAGAAAGAATGTGTACGAAGGCCCCAAGACAGAAAGAACTTTGTATATTCAAGGGACATACAGAGGAAGGACCTATATATAGGAACAGAGGACAGGTAGTGCTGGATGAGGCTGGAGAAGTGATAAGCACAGCCACACCCAGCTTTGTAGATGCTGTTAGGGAGTATAAGCAGGATAATCAGTGACACTGTCTTTAGCTGAGCTGAATAGAATAGGGAAGACTTTCTGGAGGTAGTGGACTTGGAGTGGAACTTTAATGGACAGATAGATCTTAGGTATTGGTAATGAAAAGGCATTTCAGAGAAAGAGAACTGTATTAGGCAGTGCTATTCAAAATAGCTGGTCTGTGTCTCAGTAAGATAAAAAACTTGTGCCTGAATATAAATCAATACATTGCTTTCTTCATCATGGCAACCTTGCAGTGGCCACCTGGCCTTTGTAGGTAGGAGGTAGAGGACAAGAGAGAGGTAGAAGGAGAAATTTGTAAGTGGATACAGTGAAATCAGATCACAGAAGGATACAAATACCAGGATAAGGAGTTGGGACTTTATGCTGTGGGCAATGCTGGGAACACTGAATAATTTTTTAGAAGAATGGCAAGATTAGAGCTATAGTTAGAAAGACAATCTAGCATGATAAGGCTGGGTAGATCCAAGGGAGGAAAGTGTGGGGCAGTGATCAGAGAGCCACTGGGGAAGTTCAGTTCTCTCTTTTGTGGTTTCATTAATTTAACAAGATCTGTTTTATCTTTGAAATGATGGCTGTGGTCTAAAATGTGCTATTATTAACTGTCATCTTCCCATGCTAGCTTTTGATGATGATGTTGATTTTTGATAAAGCCAGGGGTCTTCAATAAAATAAAACAGAAGTCTTGAGAACAAAAGTGAACTGTGGTCTGCTAATTTTCAGCTTATTTATTTATTTATTTTTGAAGTAAAGCGGAGTGTCTATTCTGTAAACATTGACTTTGGCAAATTTCAAAATTTTACGAAGACCCATCACTTTCAGAATAATGTCAAAGAATTTGGTGAATTATCAGCAGGTTAGTTATAGATAAAAGACAGCAATTACTTTTACTACAAAAGCTGCAAGTAAGATTTGTAGAAGAGAAAGGGGTGAGGTAGAGGAGAAAAAAACAACTGCAGGTAGTCTAGGGGGAGTGCACATTTTCTGGGTAAACTGATTCGCTGGCATGAAGTACATATTTCAGGGTGGACAGTATTTCTTTGAGAAGACAGGCTAGAGATGTCAAGGGAAACCATTCCCATTGTTGCTGGATTTTCTGGAAAGCCTGGAGAGTCTGGCTGAGGCACATATGTGATGAGTTGCTTCTCTATCTTCCTGTGTCTTTGCTACACACAGCACCTTCACCATTTTCTTCACCAGAACTTCCCAGTTATAAAACTTAAGTGGAGTAACATAGTCCTGAGCATAGTGTAGATGCTCATTAATGCTCTTTAAAACACATGCACTCACGAGCACACACAAGTAGGAATGATGGCAAGTGCCTAGTCACACGTCAAAGAAGCCTATAGAGCAAGCTTGTTCAGCCCACAGCCCACAGGCTGCACATGACCCAGGGCAGCTTTCAATGTGGATCAATACAAATTTGTGAACTTTCTTAAAACATTATGAGATTTTGTTGTGATTTCTTTTTAAATTCATCAGCTACCATTAGTGTTAGTGCATTTTATGTGTGCTTCAAGACGATTCTTCTTCCAGGGAAGCCAAAAGATTGGACACCTCTGATACAGAGGGTTCCGTTTGGTAACTGGCTTTAGTTAAGGGAATAGAGCTGTCATCAGACCTGATGCTCCAGGCTCTACCTCCCAGCTTTGTGTGCGATTCCTCGAGAGCATACATCCCATCCTTCACTTACATCTGCCATTAATAACCTGTCAATGGGACCTGTACTTTACTTGTTCTGTGATGTGTTCATTTTGGATCTTTTTCATATGCCCTCCTATCTTAAGCCTGCATACATAATTACTATATTTTATTTTATTTTTGAGATGGAGTCTTGCTCTATTGCCCAGGCTGAAGTGCAGTGGCGGGGATCTCAGCTTACTGCAACTTCTGCCTCCCAGGTTCAAGTGATTCTCCTGCCTCAGCCTCCTGAGTAGCTGGGATTACAGGGACCCAACATCATGCCTGGCTAATTTTTGTATTTTCAGTAGAGATAGGGTTTTACCATGTTGGCCAGGCTGTTCTCAAACTCCTGACCTCAGGTGATCTGCCCACCTTGGCCTCCCAAAATGCTGGGATTACCAGCGTGAGCCACTGCACCTGGCCTTACAATGTTTTCTATAAGGCCAGACTTCAAAATTGTTCTGAAGTCACTTCTTGAAGCCATTCTTATTTTCTCTCTTCACAACAGTCTCCCTTCTCTAAATGCTTCTTAATAAATTTATCAACACATCTCCTATATATTTATTTTGTCAATTCATTCAGTAAACATTTTTGAAAGCCTAATCTGTTGCTTAATGAATGTTTACTAAGTGCCTTTATTATTATTATGATTATTTTTTGAGATGAAGTCTTGCTTTCTTACCCTGGCTGGAGTGCAGTAGCTCAATCTCGGCTCACTGCAAGCTTCACCCCCCAGGTTCAAGCGATTCTCCGGCCTCATCCTCCCAAGTAGCTGGGATTACAAGTGCCCACCACCACGCCCAGCTAATTTTAGTATTTTTAGTAGAGATGGGGTTTCCCCATATTGACCAGGCTGGTCTGGAACTCCCGACCTTAGGTGATCTGCCCGCCTCAGCCCCCACAAAGTGCTGGGATTACAGGCATGAGCCACTATGCCCAGCCCTTTATTATTAAATATATCATTCCATTTGTGACTTGAAGCCATTCTACAGGTAGGCTGTTATTGCCATTTGACAGATGAAGAAGCCTGAACTTGGGAAGATTATGTGGCTTCCTAGAGGCAGACAGCAAAGTAGGTTAGTAAGGTGGCCAACCATTCTGATTTGCTCAGAACTGAGGAGTTTCTGCAATTGTGAACTTTCAGAGTCTTGGGCAAGCCAGAATGGTCAGTCTACTGACCTAGATTTGAATTTTGCTCTTTGCCGACTTTGACCTTAGGCAAATTTCTTCACCGTTCTGAATCTGTTATTTCATCTGCAAATTTTGGTCCTGAGAAAATCAAACAGGTCATGTGTACACAATGATTAGCACAGAGGACCATCTCAAAAAGTAGCAGCTCTTATTATTATCCTTAAAAGACTTTGGGCTGTTAGTTATTTGGGAATTTTATGCCTGGGACCTGTGCTTTCAGCAAATCCAAAAGGAGCAAAGTTAATATATGTGGCATGAAGTAGAGGTGACAGCCTCAGGGGCTGTTATCACATTCTTTTCCTTTGCTACTAGATAGAAACTAGAGAGAAAGGAGAAAGCAGACATTAAACAAGTAATTATACAATTGCCTTATTAACTGACAATCTTATGAAGAAACACTGGGTTTTTCTGTAAGCCTATCGAGGGGAGATGGGGCATGACTAATCTAGGCAGTCCTGGTAGGCATCTCAGAGGAGGTGATTTTTATGAGCTCTGAAGGGCCAACAGCTGGGTGACTGTGAGTATGGAGCGCTTTCAGGTGCTTTCAGTCAGAGGGAATAACATTTAGAAAAACCCTGAGGCTGGAAGGAGCCTGGCATGATTGAGAGTCTGAAAGGTGGCTCTTGCAGCTGGAATCAGAGAAGGAAAGGAGAAGCTGTAGTTTCTGGCTGTGATTCTGGACCCTCTCTGGGTCCTTGAATCAACCTGACTGTGCCAATGTCAGAGGTGGTGTTTCATCATCATTACTATCATCTGAATTTTCACAGCAACTGTCAATAGAGCTCTCACTATGTGTCAGGCACAATGGTAGGCACCTTCCATGCATTTTTATTTTATTTATTTATTTATTTATTTTTTATTATTATCAGAAGCCCTAGAAGCTAGCATGCATTATTTTATAGGAACTTCCCAACAGCCCTGGGAGACTGGTATTGTTATCTTTGTATTGATAAGGATACTGAGGTTCATGGAGTCTGTTGACTTGCCCAAGTCATACAGTAAGTAGAAGAAATTGATTGGAAGTTAATTCTATTTTATTGTACAACCTCAGTCTCTTTATACCACACTCATTGCTTCTTCCACAGTCACCCTCTTCCTCCTCAACTCCAGCACTCAGCAACATGCAAACTGGTATTTGCTCAGTGGATTATTGCCATGATTATTATGTTGCTCAGCAGATGGCAGGTTTACGACATCACCTTTCCTAAAAGTGGTAAAATAAGGAATAGAAAACACCAAAATAAGACATCCTGCATTGTAAAATAGGCAACTACACTATAGGAAGATGAAATAGAATTGAAATAAGCTATTGGATGATGAATCCAAATGAATTGTCTACAATGAATATTCAAGGCCCAGAGTGAAATACTATAAGTCTGTCATCTTTGAATGACATCACTTTGGCCACTGGATGTCACACAAAAAGTTCCACACCCAGATCCTGGCTTATGGATTCAAATGTTTAAGAGCTGCTTCACTAACTTACTAATAAACACTTTCTCATATGTAATGTGATATAACATACTTACTCCTTGGCTTGTTGGGGAGGATTAAATGGAAACACCATGTGGAAATATAATGTTTGAATACATAAATGAATTTTGCTTTATTATTTAAACTAAGCCAGTGGTTCTCAAAAGGTGGTCGAGACCCTTAAATGTCCCTGAAACCCTTTTAGTGAGCTTACGAGGCCAAAACTATTTTCATAGCAGTACCAACATGTTATGGTTCTTTTTCAGACTCATTGTTTCATGTGTGTGAGTGGAGGTTTTCTGAGGTTGCATGATGTATGATATTTGCAACAGACTCAAGGAAGAAGCAGGTGTGAGAATCTAGCTGTCTCATATTAAGCCAGACACAAAAGAGATTTACAAAACTATAAAACCAATGCTGCTCTTAGCATTTTTAAATGTTATTTTTTTCATATAATGTGTTACACCATTTTGGTAACTCTTATTAATTTATTTTAAAATAACAATCCATTAATTCCACTGTAATGGGATTATTATTTTAAAATAAATAAGTACAGATTTTAAAGTTTCTCAATTCTTATTTCTAATAATATTCGTAGATAAAGCCACATGCACACAAGTTTTTTGGAGTCCTTAATTTTTAAAAGGCTGAGGAGTTTTGAGATCAAAATGACTGAAAACTACTGACTACATTAATGTTTATGACATATTATTGATTCAGTGCTGCCTACTCCCAGTGCAATGCAAATAATTTGTAATTAATCCTTGGTAATTCTGACAAGAAAATGCCAACAGCAATGATGTGAAGGCATCCTGCTGCTTTTAAAAGAAGCAAGAGTTAATATGCAGACTCAAGTACTATTTCACAAGAATAATTACATCTGGGTACACTTTAACCCAAGGGCATGGATTGCAAAATGTAATTAGAACACATTTTCTCAAATATTAATCACCAAATAGAGGAAAATCATATATAAATAGAAAAAAATAAAAAAGGATCTCTACCTCTTGACATTTCAGTATGCCAGGCTTCTGGCCAAGGGCATGTGATGCTCCTTTCTGCAGTCTTGAAGGGGTCTCCTCACAAGCAAAGCAATGCAACCTGCATTGTGATCCTGATTCTGCTGTTAGCTTGCTGCTCTCCCTGGGGTCCATTTTCCTCATGGAGGTAGGGAGAGAGTATCTCTTGGGTCCCTCCTCTGAGAGACTCATCTGTATTGAGACATCTGAAACAGAATGAGGAGTGGATAAAGAGGATATTTAGGAAGCCAGCACAGTGCTGGGTAAGATCAAGAAAGGTGGTTTAGTCAAAGAGAGGCCCACAGGAGCTCAAGGAGAGATGGTAGGAAATCTTGCATCCAAAATTCCAGGCAGGATGAAGGGGAAAGTAGTAGGTATGTATAAGAAGCAAAGTAGGAGTTTATTTGAGAAGTTGTCACACAGTTGATGAGAACAGGCACTCCCTGAGTAGTACGTGGCCACTTCCAAAGCTAGCAAGGGGGACCTCCCAAGTACAGTAACTTCTTTGTTAGGTTATGGATTTGAATCTGTTTTTAGGCAAAAATCTTAAAAGGAAGAAACATACTCCAAATGTTGGTCTCCGTCTTGCGACACATTCCTGTGCATCTGTTTATGGCATGTCCTGTGACTCAGCATTGCTTTTTGGATGGGGTACAAACGCTTTATGGTCTCTTTCCTGCTGTCTTTGCAAGTTTGTTCCTGACGGCTTCTACAGGCGCACTCTCCCCTTCACCTGATCCTAATCACCTCAGATCCTTTAAGCCCTGACGGAGCTTGCTCTCAGACCCAAGCCTTTGCACATGCTCGTCCTTCTACCTGGAGGCTCCTTCCCCCAAACAGGCTGGCTGGCTAGCTTTCAAGTTTTCAGTTTAAATGCCGTCTTCTTAGAACTGTCGTCTCTGCAGACTAAAGTAAGCTTGTGGTTTAACTACCTCCATTATTCTCTCTCATGGTGCCATGTTCTGGGGCTTCATAATACCTATTTTATAATTTTTGAGTATTTTTGGAAATTAATTGCTACTTTACAAGTTAAAAAAACATACTAAAGGTTTATAATGAAAGCAGTGCTCTGTCTACCAAAATCTCTACCACACTTGGTCTTGCTCTCCAGAGAAATCACTTGGAACTGGTTTAGCTAGCTCTTCTAATCCATGCCTCAGTATTTCTAGCAAATATGATTATATTGTTACATATTGATTTATTAATAGTAGACTTCTGGTTTCCTGCTATGAAAGGAAAATTTAGATCTTTTATACTTCTCTTCATTTTTCCTCTTGCTTTAATATTGGTATCATAATTTTTGGATAAATCAGAATCAGTGTTTGTTTTTATGCTTATATAAAAATTCTTTGCAGAGTCCAAGTAGTATACCAAGATCGTATTTTTTATTGTCCAACTTGATACTTCCTGAGTTAATAATTGCCTGTTTGCCTCCAGTTGGTGTTATTCTACATTTATTCTTATCTTTTTTTCTCACCCATTCCATCAGATCACTAATTAGTTTTTTTTTTTTTAAATCAGGCGTTGGCAAACTCTTTCTATAAAAGATCATATAGTAAATATTTTTAGACCTTTTGGTCCAGACAGTCTGTGTTGCAACCACTCAATTCAGCTGTTAAAGTCATGGGCAAGATGCAACTGAGCTGCAGACAATATGTAAATGAATGGGGTGGCTGGTCATGTTCCAAAAATCCTTTTTTTTACAAAACCGGTGGTAGACAGGATTTGGTCTGTGGACTGCAGTTTGCCAACCCTTAATCAGAATGATTATTGGTTTTTGTAATGTTTTACTTTCCCAAAGCCCTGTCCTGGAGCCCTCGCCTGAGTTGCTCTGTCCGTCCTGGTTGATCTCTTTGTGTCCTACCCCGCTGGCATCCTGGAACTTCCCCCGACTGCTTTCCTGTTTTAGACCCCTTGTTTCTTGGGCCTCTGCACTTCCTCTTTCTTGTTTCATTCCTTGGTTTAGCTGGAGGATATTCTCAAGTAACTTCCTAAAAAGAGGGTGTGAATGGGAGGTAAAATTTCCAAGTCTTCCTATGTCTGGAAACGTCTACATGTTCCTCTTATGCTTTTTCATAGCTTAGCTAAATAATGTATTCTAGATAAAATATTTCGTCAGCCTTTTGAAGGCTTTCTTCAGTTATTTTCTGACTTCTAGAATTTCTGGTAGAAGCCTCATTGCCATTCTGATTCCTGTTTGTATACGATCCTGATCTTCTTCTCTCCTTACCCCCAATCCTTTGTCTGAGTGGTTTTAGGAACATATTTTTATCCCTGGAGTTCTGAAATGCATGATGATGTGCCCTGGTGTAATCATTTTCAGTCTCACATCTCACTTGTGTCCCAGTCTGTGTCTGATGTACATGAGTCTGGGAATTTCTTCAAACGATTTCTCCAGATGCTAGCTCTCCTATCTTCTGTCTGTGGGATGGCCATCAGGCTCTGTGAGGCCAAGGGAGGGAGTCTGTAGATTTAACTCTGTGCGTTCAGATGTGAAGCCTCATGTCTTGCTCCTTGCCTCTGTGGGCATCAGGTCTCCAAGAGCCACACCTTGCAGGTATATGTAGGGTGCATGAGAATGATTATGTTCGACATTCTCCTCTCCAGGCTCATTAAGTTGAAGTTTTTCTCCACTTTTCGATAAAGTTGATTATTACTCATGTATCTATTCCCCCATCTTTCAAAATTTGATTAAAATTTGTTGTTCATTTATACCTTAAAATAATTTTTTTGGTTCATTTTTATTGGGAGAAGAAAAAGATATAAATGCTTGTGACCCATCTCTTGTGTTTAACTGAAGTTCAGAATTTGTCCATATGTATGTGTTTTTTCTTGTTTCTTGAAACAGTCTCACTCTGTCACCCTGGCTGGAGTGGTGTGATCTCTGCCTCCCAGGTTCAAGCAATTCTCGTGTCTCAACCCCCGAGTAGCTGAGATAATAGGTGCCCACCACCACACCGGGATAATTTTTTGTATTTTTAGTAGAGATGGGGGGGGGGGGGTGCTTTACCATGTTGGCCAGGCTGGTCTCGAACTCCTAACCTCAAGTAATATATGCCTGCCTTGACCTTCCAGAATGCTGGGATTACAGGCATAAGCCACCATGCCCATCCTATATATATGTTTAGTGGTCTAAAGCCTGTCTGCTTTTCTGCTAGGAAGAGGCTGCGTCTGTTTATTCACCCACTGTATCAATCACACCTGGCTCAAAGTGGTTATTCCACACATATTTGATAAATGAGTGACTACACGTTGAGTGAAATGGTTTGATGGGAAGAGGCCTCAGGTGGGGGAGCCCAGGGAGATGATGCTGTAAGATACTGAACCTGATTTATGAAGATCCTTGAGTACTCAGGGCGAGGAGAGTGATTTTTCCCTGGTTGAGAGCTTGTTAGTAGTTTTTCAATGGTGAGAAAGGTGAAGGTGTTAGGGTATTTTGATCAAAGTGATTTCAGAAATAGTTTTTCTGGTTGTGGGGATGAAGGCTAGTTTGAAAAGAATATGCATGTAGGAAATAAGGTGCTATGAACTGACAAGAACTTTTAAGAAAGGAAGAGTGGGATTGCAGAGAGTTTTCAGAGGAAGAATCAACAGGACTTCGGTTCTGATTTAATATAGGAGGTTAAAGGTGATTCTCAAAAACACTACCATCTGGGCATGGTCACTGACACCTGTAATTCCCAGCTCTTTGGGAGGCTAAGATGGGCAGATTGCCTGAGCCCAAGAGTTAGAGACCAGCCTGGGCAACACGGTGAAATCCTATCTCTACAAAAAAATACAAAAATTAACCAGACATGGTGGCATTTACCTGTAGTCCCAGCTACTTGGGAGGCTGAGGTAGTAGAGTCACCTGAGCCTGGGGAGGCGGAGGCTGAAGTGAGCAGTGATCACACCACTGCATTCCAGCCTGGGCAGCAGAGTGAAACCCGTCTCAAAAACAAAACAGAGCAAAACCTGATGGTTGTCTTAGTGGAAAGAAAGAATACAAAGGATTTTGGGGGGATGGGGAAGAGAAGATAATGGTTTTCATTTGTTATATTTGAGGCAATAAAGGAACATCCAAGTGGAAATGTTTAGCAGGCAGTGGCTATATTTGAGGTAGAAAATGAAAACAGATTAGAGAGTTGTTCTCACAGAGAAATTAAAGAAGAGGATGACATGAAGAAAGATGATTACTTGCTCAAGGTCATAAAGCTGGTAATTGGCAGGCCCCATACTGGAAGTCAGAGCTGGCTAAACTCATGCCTCATGTGCAACCACAGTAATGTTCTAACTCTAAAACTTTGTTGAGAGGCAGCCCAGAAGAACAGAGACTTAGGATTGGTCTTGGGGAATACTGACATTTAACAAGGCAAGTGACTTCTTAAGAATGAAGGTGCAAAATGCAATAGAAAGCTAATGAAGTATGAAGGGAAAATACTGATGCTCCAAGAATCCCCCAAAATCTGGACAGGAGGGTAGGACCTGGTACCTTGGGCCAGGCAGCTTGGCTAGACCCGTCTGGCTTTAGCGAGGGCTGAGGTCTCCCACAGACGCATCTCGCTTTCACTCTGAGGACTTCTTCAAGACCATCAGTTGCGCTTTCTTTTCATACACTTTCCACTCTGCCCACTGCTATGGTTCAAGCCAGAGAAAACTGTGGCCAAGTAGCAATTCTGAGAACATAAGCGAGGCTGACATCCTGCCTGGTTTCTTCCTCTTGTGCTCAGCCCAGAGCAACCGGAGAGAATTTTGGTGAAGCAGTGTTTGGGGATTTTCAGAAGTGTCCGTGCTGGGAAGGGCTCCTGGGCTCTTCTCTCCCTAGACGCACTCCCTGTTGCATGCCTTCAGGTTCATGTCATGGGCTGGAGGAGGAAGAGGAAGCAGACGCCATAAGAGTGGAGGCGTGGGCATGTAGGTTGTGAAACAATATGAGAAACCTCCAGAGCCAGCAAAGAAAGTTTTGTTTTTGGAATTTGGAATTCAAAGATTTTCACACTCAACATTTCTGTGACTAGCAGATGAGATAAAAATCTATGTCATTCCACTGGTTTTCACCTTTGTTTTAAATTATCTGATTTTAAACAGAAATTATTATCAGTCCGATATTGTTTCCTTTTCTAAAATGTGGTTTAATTTCGTAAAGAGCCGAGTAGGACGGCAGAGCTGAATCATAGCAAATGTCAGCATGTAAGCTCTACACCCATGATTACAAAACCGTGTTCTAGTAACCTTAGTGTTCTCCTTGAAAAAGTATTCCTTAGTCCTAGGTTTTTGTTCTCACCTAGGCACATTTTCTCTTTGTTCTACCATATGGGCGTCTTTAATTTCATGTGAGAGAACTAATCATGGGTCCCGAGTTTGAATCCCACCTTCTCCTCTTCCTTTCTGAGCAACAGTGGGACAGTTACTTAACCACTGAGCCTTAGTCGTCTCCCTATAAATGCAAATAAGAAGATGGAGGACACACACACACACACACACACACACACACACATACATCTGACACTTACTAGGTGCTGAAATCTTGTAACTTCTTATCATTGAACAAGTTTGGATAATTTTTTTTTCCTATTGGTGGCCACTGACTCACCAAAGAAAAAAGGAAAAAAAAATCGATTTACTGTATGTTGTTAAATTAAGAGAGACAATTGTGGGTGTTTGTGTTTTGGATCTTATTTTTAGGCATTACAAAAATGTTCCATGCACTGGATTTTGAAATTAAGAAGGAGGAAACATTATTTATATCTGAATCATAAATTACAACAAATGAAAATATTACATGTATGATTTCAGTTCTATATTACAGGTATGATTTCAGTTCTATATTACAGGTATTTAAAGGGAAGTGGGGGGGGGGGGGAAAGGAAGGGAAGGAAAAAAAGGGGAGGTAGTAAACACACAAAACTGGCAGAGAGGCCAGGCGCGGTGGCTCAAGCCTGTAATCCCAGCACTTTGGGAGGCCAAGGTGGGCGGATCACGAGGTCAAGAGATCGAGACCATCCTGGCCAACATGGTGAAACCCTGTCTCTACTAAAAAATACAAAAAACAATTAGCTGGGCATGGTGGCATGTGCCTGTAGTCCCAGCTACCTGGGAGGCTGAGGCAGGAGAATTGCTTGAACCCAGGAGGCGGAGGTTGCAGTGAGTCGAGATCGCGCCACTACACTCCAGCCTGGCGCCTGGCAACAGAGCAAGACTCTGTCTCAAAAAAAAAAAAAAAAAAAAAAAAAAAATTGGCAGAGATATAAAAGACTTGGCAAAGGTAAGAGACAGTGGATGTAGGTGCTATTGTTTGCAGATAAATATTTTTGGTTTTACCCTAATTAACACTTGACCTATGGGTACTAGAGTTAACGTATTTGCTGCTGTAACTTCTCTTTGAAACACATCTATTCATCCATTCATTTATCTGTCCATCCTTTCACTTATTGTTTGATTTAATAAACAACTACTCAATGTATCCTTTATGTTTGGCCCTTTCCTGGGTGCTAGCAAGGCAAGAAATCAAGCCAACCTTGCTTTTCCAGAGCTCATAGTCTGGCTGGAGAGACAGACAAGTAAACAAATAGCGGTAGAGAATAATAAGTGATTAACTTGGATTTGGGGTGGTGGAAAGGATTCCTAGGGAAGGCGATTCTATGCTAAGTCTTAAAGGGAATTGAGTGATTTGTTAAGCAGACAAGGTTTTCAGGTGGTAGGGGAGACTAGCTTGTGTTCTGGACAGAAGAAAATTCTGAATAGCTTTTGGGGTATCTAACCTAGTTCTGTCTTAACTGGGAACTAGTCTATTTGAAACAGCTCTGTGTACCCAGGAAGACAGTGTGATGGGTGGTTAAGATCATGGATGTTACAGGTGGATAGATATGGGTTTAATCCTGATTTACTAGTTGTGTGTCCTTGGTCAAGCTGTTTAACCTGAGTCCTCACTCCATATTTAAAGGGAGGATAAAACACAGAAATGTAAACTTTAGGTGAATTGTGATAACACATGTAAAATCTAGGTACGTTGCTGGGCACACGGTAGACCCTAAAATGGAAACCATGATTTTCATTTCAAAATATTGGATCTTTGGTTTATTAGAGTCTTAGAGGCACTCTCAGAAAGTTGGATGGGGTTGAGAGAATGTGTCCCTGTGGAAAAAAAATGGGTTATGGTAGTATTCCTGACTTTCAACTCTTCTGTTGAAACTTTTGAAAAACTTTTCTGAATCACAGTAGCTTATGTTGAAACTTTCCTTTGGGGTGCATTTCCCTCTGTATTTCCTAAGGCTGAAATGAAATCAAACCAAGGAAAGGAGATTGACTATCTTTATTGTAGATTACCTCTTGGTTAAAAGACCCTAAAGCATTAACTCCTGAGGTTAACCCTAAAGCATTAACTTCCAAAGCTCTTTGGTAGGCCATCAGCAACACCTGCAGCACAAAGCTATTTTTCAAGCCTGTAATTATGAGTAGCACCAAGGGTACCAAATGGTGAGGATATTCTAGATCTGGTTTCACTCTCTTAGCACAGACACTCATATACAGGATGTAGAGAAAGCAAGTAAAACCTTAAGACTAAAACATAAGTGGAGAGTAATCATTTTTTAACAAAGACCATCCTGAAGTTAGCTGTTTCATCCATAGGAATACCATTCATTCCTAGGGGATAGGAGTATAATTCATATCAGCTGATTGGCTCTCCAGTTTATAATTGTTTTTTCTCAGG
Source organism: Ateles fusciceps (assembly GCA_036589455.1). Taxonomy (NCBI): domain Eukaryota; kingdom Metazoa; phylum Chordata; class Mammalia; order Primates; family Atelidae; genus Ateles; species Ateles fusciceps. The sequence continues at coordinate 14,446,591 of JAZHEH010000952.1, forward strand.
TAATGGCCCCTGTAATGCAGTGGCCAGATTTCCTTGTTATTTCCCTGTGCCCATGGCCACAGTTGATTCTAAGGCGGGAGTGTGCATCAGAATCTCCTTGTTAAAACAGAGTGCTGGATCCCATCACCAGTGTGTTTGACCCCGCAGGTCTGGGGTAGAGCTTGAGAAGTTTCATTTCAATAAGTTCCCAGGTAATGCTGATGCTGCTTGTCTGGGGAATGCACCTTGAGAACCACTGACCTGGAAGAAGGCAACTGAGCTCTCTCTGTATTTTTCCAATGCACCCACCTCCTCCCATCCTCATTCCACCCTCACTTTTCACATGTTTTCCAGGTATATTTTCCATTGGTTACAAGCAAAATAATTTTAATAAGCACTGCAGGGGAGCTTGTCTACAGCCTGGAGAAGAAAGGAACCAAAGTGTGAGGGGGAACATCAAGGTGTTCTCTAATATCAGAAATCTGTGTGTCAAGATAAGAATAGGAGGTGGATCTTTTCAACTTGCCAATTTTGCCTCCCTCAAAGGAAGACATTTTTAACAATTTTAAAATGTCTGAAAACAGGCAGATTTTGGTTAAAGATGATATACTGAACAAATTCATCTACCCTTGCTCTCTCTTAAATAGCAATACAATGCTAGTAACTAAACTTTTGGCATAGTGTGCAGCATAAACTCTCAAGGACAAAAGAGAAGAGGAGAGGGATGATAAGAATATTGAAAACAAAAAAACAGGTAGGCAACTGTTCCGACTGGCTTCCATAGACTGGAGAATTCTGAGCTGTAAGTGGCATTTGGGAGCTGCCAGCAAGGGGGTTTGCACACCAGAGCCCAGAAAGCTTCTGGATTCTGGAACCTGTGAACGAGATACAGGTGGGCCTAAAAAGAGGCAGAGTGATTGAGAATCTGCATAAGGAGCAAGAGAAATTCTAGGTCTGCCCTATCCCCTGCATCGGGTGATGCCTTCTCCTTTGTCCTGGCATGTAGCTGTAGGTTTACTCTCAGAAGGTAGTGAGTCAGTTCAGTCCAGAGCTCTGGACTGGTGGACAGTAGTACAGTTGGATGAAGGGGTATTTTATAGAAAATGGGTGGGGGATTAAATGAAAGTCAACATATGGAAACTTTACACCTTAGTCTTCTCCCGTCTTGAGCTCCCAGAATGTTGACTTCCAAGTGTGTGCCTTCCCGGTTAGTAGCATAATGCTGAGATTTTAGAAGGTGCAGTCTTTTAACAATTGGTATCTATTTTCACAAAAAGATTGGGGGAGGATGGAAGGGCTTTGTGGTGCAAGAGAGTCCTGCTGAGGGTGTTCAAGCTGAGTTTTAAAGTCAGCATTGTTTACTGAGCAGCTACTCTGTTCCAAATAACAAGCTGTGAGCTCAGGTGATTCCATAATTAGGAAGATTCAGTGTGCGCATCCCTCTCTGAACTAGACGGGAAGATTGAAGGAAGGAACAGCGTATACGGAGGCAGATGGTAGAGAAACAACATGCTGAGTTTGTGGAACCACAAACGGTTCGGTATTGTTGGCATGGAAACTATAGATGTGTAGGGAGCATGGGAGGGGGAGGCCCGAAAGATGCTGCTTTGCTTATGTCCCTCTCTTTCTTTGCATGTGTTCTGTCACAATGCGTATTATTTTATATGCATCTATTTTGAATCTTCATAAATGTAATCCATTCTCATTTTTTATGTTTTTTTTTCCATCAAGGGACTTTTTTTTTTTTTTTTTTTTTTTTTTGTGATGAAGTTTCACTCTTGTCTCCCAGGCTGGAGTATGATAGTGCGTTCTTGGCTCACTGCAACATCTACCTCCCAGGTTCAAGCGATTCTCCTACCTCAGCCTCCTGAGTAGCTGGGATTACAGGTGCCCACCACCACACCCAGCTAATTTTTTTGTATTTTTAGTAGAGATGGGTTTCGTCATGTTAGCCAGGCTGGTCTGGAACTCCTGACCTCAAGTGATCAGCCCCTTAGGCCTCCCAAAGTGCTGGAATTACAGGTGTGAGCCACTGCTTCCGGCCAAGGGAAATGTTTTTTAAAGATTCATCTGTGTTGCTATAAACGTAATCTAAGCCATTTCTTTGAATTCATGCCTGATATTTTATGGTGTTTTAAGATGTGGCTTTACTGATTTTTACCTATGCATTCTCTAGGCATGGTTATTAAAGTTATTTTTCTTCTCTGTCCCAACTTCCCACCACTCACTCCAGAAAAGAAATATGGCAACAGACATCCCCAGGAATATCCTCTGATAAACCTATGTGAGAATTGCTTGTGTTTTACACCCTGGGAGAAAGATTTCTGCTAGGTGCATATGGAATGAGACTAAATATTGACAGTTTGCGCTCTCAGATGGCTGCCTTCCAGGCTGGTTCACCATGGAAATGGTGGCCATGATATTCTACATTGCTGCTAATCTAGACTTTTTTCACACAGTTTTAGATTTTTGGCTACTACAATGTCATTTTCTCTGGATCCAAAATGTTATTTGCATTTCTCTAACTGCTAATGGTTTTGAACACCTCTTGATAAACTGGTTAGCTTTTGAGGCCTTCTCATCCGTAAGTTGACTGTTCATATCCTGTTACCATATTTCTATTAATATTGGGGCAGCTGTCTGTTTCTTCCTGATTTGCAAAGTTTTCTTACGTATTTTAGATATTAAGCTCTTGTTGACTTTAGACCTTATAGATATATTTCTTTCAATCACTCATCTATTTGCTAACTTTGTCTTCTTCAGCTTTAATTATTTTCTTCATTAAACAAAAATTCTTAGTTACAATATAATCAAATTTGTCAATTTTTTTTTTGTGGTTTGTATTTTTGGAATTTTAGCTATCCCACCCCTAGGTTACAAAGACATTTTTCCATATTTTCTCCTACTAACTATAGTTTAAGCCTTCATATTTAGATTTTCAATTCTTTTAGAGTCCACCTTTTGCATGTGATGTTAGGTGAGCATTCAGATTTGTTTTTCTCCACATAGTAAGCATATTAGTCAGACCTATCCAGAAAAATGCAAGGCATTTTTAGTGTTTGCAACAAAAGAAATTTAATAGAGGGATTTGGTTATGTTAATGATGGTAGGTCTGGTGAGTTAACCAGGAGATGCTGAGGCAATCCAGACCTTGGCGGCAGCAAGAAGCCACTATCACTCTTAGGTTGAATGATAAAGAATAGGAGGAGGCAATGTTACTGGAATCTAGTAGGGGGAACCCTCTTTCTTTACTCCTTTTTTTTTTTTTTTTTTAAATAGACTACTTGGTGGAATTGGAATCCATGCAGGAGTTTTTAGAGGGAATGGGAATGAACAAAGAGATGCCACTGCTGCCATAAATGTCATTAAATGCATGAAGAATAGGAGAGAATACCCTGGATTCTTCCTCTTTCTCTGTAATCTTTTCCATTGCCTCCCATTGGCCTCACTGGATGAAGGACAGGTGACAGGAGAGACTGGGAATGTAGCCTTCAGCCTGTGATATAAAGTAAAGGTGAGCAAGAACTATATTTGGGGGGCAAACAGGCCCAGGGTCAGCACAGTGAGCTGATATTTCCCAACATCATCTGCTAGAAACGACTCTTTCCCATTGCTTTATGGTGTCACCTTTGTTATATATTAAGTCTTCAAATGTACATGAAGTCTGTTTAGAGTCTAGTCTCTCTGTATTTAGAGATCGACTCTAAATAGACTTCATGTACATTTGATGACTTAATAGTAGACTCTAAATTAGAGTCTATCTCTAAACTCTCTATTCTGTTACATTTGTCTATTTATCTGTTCTTGTGCCAATTCTGGCTTTACAGCATGTTATATCTAGTCGGGGGAATCCCCTTCTCTTTATCCTCTTTTTTAAAGCTGACTTAAATATTCATGGACCTTTATTCCTCTATATAAGTTTTTAGAATATTTCCATTTTCCAGCTCTTATGTATTTATTATTATTTTAAAGTTTTCTTCATAGAAGTCTTATGTATGTAGTAGCAGAAGAAAAAAAGAAGTATAAATAGTACACTGTCTCAGAAAATGAGAAGGGTCACTTTCACTCACATTTCTAGTCAAAATAAGTCACATAGTCACACTCAATTTCAAGAGGATGAGGAAGTGCAATGTTTCTGGTAGGAGAATTGGAAATCTTTGGTGGAAAACATTAATGGTGACCAAAGTCTGCTATTCTGGTCACCAAATATTTCATTTACTGAACTTCTTACATGCAAAAGACAATCATGCCACCCCAAGACAGAGAGAAAACACAGCAGTCCAGATAGTCTCTGGAATCAGCTAAATGTCCAAGGTGTCTAGGGGATGCTAGGTGGCCTCTTTACTAGACCTGGTTGTGCCTTCTCTCACTCTGGTAACTTGTAAACTAAAAGGAAAGGTTTTCTATGCTCCCCCTCCTACACACCTAACAAACAGAGACAACAAAACCAAAATAACTCTTCCCATTAGAAAGGAAAAAGAGGTGAGATACATAACTAGATGTATTCTTAATGAAATGAAAACATATATCCAACAAAAAAAAATTGTACATAAATGTGCCTAGCAGCATTTTCTATAATGGCCAAACATTATGTTAATGTTTAACAAATGTAAAAACATTATGGTAAGTGAAAGAAGCCAATCGCAAAGGATCACATATTGTATAACTCCATCTATATGAAATGTAAGAATAAATGAGTGAGTTGTATGGTATGTAGGTTATGTTTCCATAAAGCTCTTTAAAAAAACAAGCAAACAAATAAAAACAAAATAAAACAAGTATTGGTCTACTGCAGTTTAAATGATACATTTTTGCCTGGAGCAGGACTACTTATATCAGAGCTGACGACTGCCTTTCAGTTACAAGTCCTACTTCAAGATGTAGCCACAGAGTCTCAGAGAAAGGAAAATGACCTTGAGACTTGGGATGGCATAACCTGGTGGTAAGGCTATGCATCATATATGCTCATTTATGGCCCCACAGACCACTGAGGTTATCTTGTCATTAAATCTCTTAATGTCAGACTTCATTCACAAACCTCACCCTTAATTACTTCCTCTACCTGGGGATAATCTTCAGTTACAAGCACATGTTATTATTATTATTGTATTTTATTAGACAAATAAGAGTTTTACTGTTGAAAAATTGGGGCTGAATGTGGTGGCTCATGCCTGTAACTGCAGAACTTTGGGAGGCCATGGTGGGAGGATTGCTTGAGGCCAGGAGTTTGAGACCAGTCTGGGCAACATAGCAAGACCCTGTCTCTACAAAAAATTTAAAAAAGAAAAAAAAAAAGAGAAAAATTGGAAAATACTCAAAATGACAATAAAATTATTAAAGATCACTTACAACTCTTCACCTAGAAATGACTACAGTAAATATTTCAGGATGTATTTCAGTCTCTGAAATTGAATGGCTAAGAAAATGTAAGCAACCTTATGACAAATGACACTCCTTTTTTTTTTTACCCCAGTGTTCTCTACTAATCTCTCTTGTAGAACTTTCTACATTTTACTATAGTTATTTTTCAGGGATTAGTAGAACAGGAATCAATTGGCTTATGTTTTAGTTCCGGCTTTGATTTGCCAATCCGCCCCCACCTTTTTTTTTTTTTTTTTTTTTTTTTTTTTTTTTTGAGTCGGAGTCTCACTCTGTTGCCAGGCTGGAGTGCAGTGGAGCAATCTCAGCTCACTGCAATCTCCGCCTCCCTGGTTCAGGGGATTCTCCTGCCTCAGCCTCCCGAGTAGCTGGGACTACAGGCATGTGCCACCATGCCTGGCTAATTTTTGTATTTTTAGTAGAGATGGGGTTTCATGATATTGGCCAGGATGGTCTGAATCTCTTGACCTTGTGATCTGCCCGCCTTGGCTTCCCAAAGTGCTGGGATTACAGGCATGAGCCACCATGTTCAGCCCACCTCCTTTTTGTGTGTGTGTGTGTGTGTGTGTGTGTGTGTGTACAGGTTTAAAAAAATTTTTTTAAATTATATTTTAAGTTCCGCAATACATGTGCAGAATGTACTGGTTTGTTATAAAGGTATACATGTGCAGTGGTGGTTTGCTACACCTATCAACCCATCATCTACATTAGGTATTTCTCCTAATACTATCCCTCTCCTTGATCCCCATCCCCCAGCAGGGCCCCGTGTGTGATGTTCCTCTATGTCCATGTGTTCTTATTGTTCAACTTCCACTTATGAATGAGAACATGCGGTGTTTGTTTTTCTGTTCCTATGTTAGTTTGCTGAGAATGGTGGTTTCCAGCTTCATCTATGTCCTTGCAAAGGACATGAACTCATCCTTTTTTATGGCTGCATAGTATTTCATAATATATATGTGCCACATTTTCTTTATCCAGCCTATCATTGATGAGCATTTGGGTTGGTTCCAAGTCTTTGCTATTGTGATCAGTGCTGCAATAAACATACGTGTGCATGTGTCTTTATAGTAGAATAATTTATAATCTTTTGTTTATATACCCAGTAATGGGATTGCTGGGTCAAATGGTATTTCTGGTTGTAGATCCTTGAGGAATTGCCACACTGTCTTCCACAATGGTTGAACTAATTTACACTCCCACCAACACTGTAAAAGCATTCCTATTTCTCCACATCCTCTCCAGCATCTGTTGTCTCCTGACTTTTTAATGATCACCATTCTAACTGGCATGAGATGGTATCTTATTGTGGTTTTGATTTTCATTTCTCTAATGACCAGTGATGATGATCTTTTTTTCATGTTTTTTGGCCACGTAAATGTCTTCTTTTGAGAAGTGTCTGTTCAAAGAGAATATATTGAAAATTATGCCAATGGGTTTGGAGTTTCTTCTGTAAGTAACTGGGAGACATTGAAGGATTACAAGTAGTTGAATAAACCAAAATAGTTTTTGAGAAGGAAAGTTCCCTGGAAGCAATGATGCATGAATGTAAGTGAATGAAAATAACATTTATCGGGTATGCCACTGTGCTAAAGGTATTATTTATGGTATTTTACTTAATCCTTTTGGTACTATAGCATAGGGATATCATCCTGAGGACTAGGCTCTGATTTTTTTTGTCTTGTCCAAATTCCTATCTAAGGAGTCTGTGGAGTCATGCCCTACAAACCATAATTTCTCATCAGATGGGTTTTATTTAACCCTATATATCATGACTTACTTTCCAATATGACTCTGGCATAACACTATGTGACAAAGAGAAAGTCAAAATATTTTACCTCTTTTCTTTGTCATTTTTTGAAATGGTCCTGCAAAGCTGTCCTTTGTGGGGTAAAATGTGCATCTGTAAAGAATCTCTATTAATATAGGTAGATATTTTTATTCCAGGCCCTCCCAGTCCTGAAGAGATTAAGTAAGAGTCTAGCACATTTTAAAGGTCTGAATAAAAAACACTTGTCATCTATTGTCTCTAAGAGCAGCCACTATACAAAAGAAACTTGGTCTCCACAATCATTTTTTTTTTTTTTGAGACTGAGTCCAGTGGTGCAATCTCAGCTCAGTGCAACCTCTGTCCCCTGGGTTCAAGTGATTCTCCTGCCTCACCCTCCCAAGTAGCTGGGACTACAGGCACCTGCCACCATGCCCAGCTAATTTTTGTATTTTTAGTAGAGACAGGGTTTGACCATGTGGGCCAAGCCAGTCTTGAACTCCTGACCTCATGATCTGCCCAGCTTGACCTCCCAAAGTGCTGGGATTACAGGTGTGAACCACCGCACCTGGCCTTCACAATCTTTTATCTTAACCTGAACACTTCCTTTCCATTGATCCCAAGTGTTTAGACAAACTCAACCAATTGTCAATCAGAAAATTTTTAAATTTACCTGTATCCTGGAAGTCCTTCCCCCCCACCGCCCTTTGATTTGTCCTGCCTTTCTGAACCAAACCAATGTATTTTTTAAATGCATTTGATTGATGTCTCATGCCTCCCTAAAATGTATAAAACCAAGTTGCACCCCGCCAGGCATATATTCTCAAGACCACCTGAGGGCTGTGTCATAGGCCATGGTCACTCATATTTGGTTCAGTGGAAGACAGTGTGGCAATTTCTCAAGGGTCTAGAAATAGAAATTCCATTTGATCTAGCAATCCCATTACTGGGTATATACCCAAAGGATTATAAAGCATTCTATTATAAAGACACATGGACACGTTATATTCATTGCGGCACTGTTTACAATAGCAAAGACCTGGAACCAAACCAAATGCCCATCAATGATAGACTGGACAAGAAAATGTGGCACATATACACCATGGAGTACTATGCAGCCATAAAAAATGATGAGTTCGTGTCCTTCGTAGGGACATGGATGAATATGGAAACCATCATTCTCAGCAAACTGTCACAAGAACAGAAAATCAAACATCACATGTTCTCACTCATAGGTGGGTTTTGAACAATGAGAACACAGGGACACAGGGAGGGGAGCATCACACACTGGGAGCTGTTGGGTGGGGGGTGGCTAGGGGAGGGACAGCGGTGGGTGGGGAAGTTGAGGAGGGGATAACATGGGGAGAAATGCCAGATATAGGTGATGGGGGATGGAGGTAGCAAACTACCTTGACATGTATGTACCTATGCAACAATCCTGCATGATCTGAACATGTACCCCAGAACCTAAAGTGCAATAACAAAAATACTTTACAGAGTTTGACTCTTTTCATCGACAATCCCCAAGTTAGAGACAAGAAGTTTGAAACTCAGCTGGGTTAAGCAATGTGCTCAAGAACACACAGCTAATAACAGTTAGAGTAGGGAATTAAATCTAGCATGTCCAACTAACTGGTTTCTTTCTAGGCACAGAGGTTGACTCAAGAGGTATTTCAGCAGTCTGGGTGGGCTCTGTTCTCACTGCATAATGAGAAGTTATAATAGAATGTTTAGCAGGCTGCATTGTTAAAACAGCAGATTGTCCGATGGCTGTCCCCCAGGGGTTTTTCCCTATGACTCATACACAGTTGGGGGAATCCTGAGGGAAGCTCAGCTTTTGCTTCTGAAATTTAAAGTCCTGACAGTGTAGTGATTGCAGATAGAGATCTCAGTCGTTGACAACAAAGAAATTTAAAAAGGGACCTTGGGTAAGTCCCTTTCTCTCTGGACCTCAGTTTTCTTAACCACAAACAGTTAAATAGTCTCTGAAGTTTTCTTTTGTTCTAAGACTCAAGGATAATACTGAATGCCTAATATAATGTGAAGTTCTATGTACAGGCTTAACAATAGCATTACTCATTTATAGGAATTGAACAGAATACCCACAAAGAAATGGTTGAAAATAGGCTGCAGAAATGGTACAGAAGATACATGTTCTTAGTTACTCAACTTTTATGCATTCACTAGACTGTAAGATTCAGGTAGGTGGGGCTGTATGCTTGTTCATCCTACATCTTAGAGGCTATCACTAGTGTCTTGTGGATAGAAAACCAAACAGTTTCGTTGAAAGAAAGAACAAATAATGCAGAAAGGCTGCTTGTCCCCCAGTATTTGTTCTTCACTTCTTCCTCAATAATGCACCACCTAGAATTACCTGTATACAGTAGCCTAGGAACAAACTTCATTTCTCAGACTTCCTTGCAGCTAGATGTGCTCATGCTATTAAATTCTGTCCAACGGGATGTAAATATAATTAATTTTGACTTTTTTTTAAAGAAATAATCTAAGAGTGAGAGGATCATAATTTTCTCATTCCAATTTCTCCTTCTGGCTAAGATAAAATGGATACATGGGTGAGCTATTTGGAACTTGGATCATAAACATGTTGAGAATAGCAATGCAATAAGTGTGGTGTCTAGGTTATCTGACAATAGTCAAGCCTCTATGTAAACTTTTAACTGTGTGTGTTTACTTAAGTATGAGAGACAGTTATATTTCTATTTTGTTTAAAACACTTTTATTTTTGGTTTACAAATTGTTGCAGCTGAACCTAATATATGTGAATATTTTCAAAAGAGACCTGGGCACAGTGGCTCACTCCGGTAATTCCAGCATTTTGGGAGGCCAAGGTGGGAGGATTGTTTGAGGCCAGGAGTTTGAGACCAGGTTGGGCAACATAGTTTCTACAAAAGATTTTAAAATTAACTGGACATGGTTGCACATGCCTGTAGACCCTGCTACCTGGGAGACTGAAGCAAGAGGATCACTTGAGCCCAGGAGGTTGAAGCTGCAGCGAGCTATTATTGCACCACGGCACACCAGCCAGGGCAACGAGTGACACTGTCTCAAAACAAAAACAAAAACAAAAACAACTTTCATAATTTTTCTTTCAAGAAAAGCTAATAAAAATATTTTGAGCATGGCTACCATAAACTTCACAATGACATATTATAGATTAGATTTTGGGTGATGATCGGAGAGAGTGCCTACCTAGTTGGCCACTAGTTAATTTTTGTATAACTACAGATTTGCCTGATCAATAACTTAAATATTTTATACTAAGTGTCTAAACTAGTCCTTTTATTTTCACTGAAAACTTTTATATTTCCATATTTTACATAAGGTTGTTAATGTGAAACTAATTTATTTTTGTGAATGAAATGAGGAAGATATATATATATATAAAATTGCATTTTAGGTTCTGGGGTAAACATAAAGAACATGCAGGACTGTTGCACAGGTACATACATGGCAATGTGATTTGCTGCCTCTATCCCCATCACCTATATCTGGCATTTCTCCCCATGTTATCCCTCCCCAACTCCCTACCCCCCCCACTGTCCCTCCCCCTAGTCCCCCCTCCTGCCAACAGACCTCAGTGTGTGATGCTCCCCTCCCTGTGTCCATGTGTTCTCATTGTTCAACTCCTGCCTATGAGTGAGAACATGTGGTGTTTGATTTTCTGTTCTTGTGTCAGTTTGCTGAGAATGATGGTTTCCAGGTTCCTACAAAGGACACATCCATGTCCCTACAAAGGACACAAACTCATCGTTTTTAGGGCTGCATAGTATTCCATGATGTATATGTGCCACATTTTCTTTGTCCAGTCTATCATTGATGGGCATTTGGGTTGGTTCCAAGTCTTTGCTATTGTAAACAGTGCTGCAATGAACATATGTGTGTATGTGTCCTTATAATAGAAGGCTTTATAATCCTTTGGATATATACCAAGTAATGGGATTGCTGAGTCAAATGGAATTTCTATGTTTAGGTCCTTGAGGAATTGCCACACTGTCTTCTACAATGGTTGAACTAATTTACACTCCCACCAACAGTATAAAAGTGTTTCTATTTCTTCACATCCTCTCCAGCATCTGTTCTCTCTGGATTTTTTAATGATCGCCATTCTAACTGGCATGAGATGGTATCTCAATGTAGTTTTCATTTGCATTTCTCTAATGACCAGTGATGATGAGCATTTTTTCATATGTTTTTTGGCCTCATATATGTCTTCTTTTGAAAAGTGTCTGTTCATATTCTTTGCCCACTTTTGTATGGGTTTGTTTGTTTTTTTCTTGTAAATCTGTTTTAGTTCTTCATAGATTTTGGCTGTAAGTCCTTTGTCAGATGGGTAGATTGCAAAAATTTTTTCCCATTCTGTTGGTTGCCGGTTCACTGTAATGATTGTTTCTTTTGCTGTGCGGAAGCTCTGGAGTTTAATTGGATCTCATTTGTCTATTTTGGCTTTTGTTGCCATGCTTTTGGTGTTTTAGTCATGAAGTCCTTGCCTATGCCTATGTCCTGAATGGTTTTGCCTAGGTTTTCTTCTAAAGTTTTTATGGTGTTAGGTCTTATGTTTAAGTCTTTAATCCATCTGGAGTCAATTTTAGTTTAAGGTGTCAGGAAGGGGTCCAGTTTCTGCTTTCTGCACATGGCTAGCCAGTTTTCTCAACACCATTTATTAAACAGGGAATCTTTTCCCCCATTGCTTGTTTTCATCAGATTTGTCAAAGATCAGATGGTTGTAGATGTGTGGCACTGCCTGCGAGGCTTCTGTTCTGTTCCATTGGTCTATATCTCTGTTTTGGTACCAGTACCATGCTGTTTTGATTACTGTAGCCTTGTAGTATAGTTTGAAGTCCAGTAGTGTGATGCCTCCAGCTTTGTTCTTTTTACTTAGAATTGACTTGGCTATGCAGGCTCTCTTTTGGTTCCATATGAAGTTTAAGGTGATTTTTCCAGTTCTGTGAAGAAGGTCATTGGTAGCTTGATGGGAATAGCATAGAATCTATAAATTACTTGGGGCAGTATGGCCATTTTCACAATATTGATTCTTCCTAACCATGAGCATGGAATGTTTCTCCATCTGTTTGTGTCCTCTCTTATTTCGTTGAGCAGTGGTTTGTAGTTCTCCTTGAAGATGTCCTTTACATCCTTTGTTAGTTGTATTCCTGGGTATTTTATTCTCTTTGTAACAATTGTGAATGGCAGTTCATTTTTGATTTGGCTCTCTTTAAGTCTGTTATTGGTGTATAGGAATGCTTGTGATTTTTGCACATTGATTTTGTATCCTGAGACTTTGCTGAAGTTGCTTATCAGTTTCAGGAGATTTTGGGCTGAGAAAATGGGGTCTTCTAAATATACAATCATGTCATCTGCAAATAGAGACAATTTGACTTCCTCCTTTCCTAATTGAATATCCTTTATTTCTTTTTTCTTGCCTGATTGCTCTGGCTAGAACTTCCAATATTATATTGAATAGGAGTGGTAAGAGAGGGCATCCTTGTCTAGTGCCAGATTTCAAAGGGAATGCTTCCAGTTTTTGCCCATTCAGTATGATATTGGCTGTGGGTTTGTCATAAATAGCTTTTATTATTTTGAGATACGTTCTGTTGATACCTAGTTTATTGAAAGTTTTTAACATAAAGGGCTGTTGAATTTTGTTGAAGGCCTTCTCTGCATCAATTGAGATAATCATGTGGTTTTTGTCTTTCGTTCTGTTTATGTGGTGAATCACGTTTATAGACTTGCGTATGTTGAACCAGCCTTGCATCCCTGGGATGAAGCCTGCTTGATCATGGTGGATAAGCTTTTTGATGTGCTGTTGCAATCAGTTTGCTAATATTTTATTGAAGATTTTTGCATCTATGTTCATCATGGATATTGGCCTGAAGTTTTCTTTTTTTGTTGAGTCCCTTCTGGGTTTTGGTATCAGGATGATGTTGGTCTCATAAAATGATTTGGAGAGGATTCCCTGTTTTTGGATTGTTTGGAATAGTTTCAGAAGGAGTGGTACCAGCTCCTCTTTGTATGTCTGGTAGAATTCAGCTGTGAATTTTTGTGGGATTTTTTTGGTTGGTAGGCTATTAATTGCTGCCTCAAATTCAGCCCTTGTTATTGGTCTGTTCAGGGTTTTGACTTAAATTTCTGAGCATCTGAAGTATATATGGATCAGAGCTCACCCCATGGGTTTTGCTTAGTACTTTCATAGATATAATTCATTGTAGAGAAGGAGATGAAACACATACACACATACACACACACACACACACACACACACACACATACACACACACACACAAAGGAGATTTTTCCCTAAAATTTCAGTTTGAAAATGTTTGTTCTTTTTTTTTTCGTTTTTGAGAAAATTTGAAATTATCTCTCAGCTATTAAATCCAGAATTGAATATTTTGTGGTTGTATGACTCACTCAAATCATTTCACATCATCAAATGCCTCTTTGGAAAATCAGAGCTTTCTATTATCCCTCTGGTAGAAAGTAGAGGCCATGAGGCCCTGGGTGAAGAGAGTGTCATTTTTTTGGTTAAATCATATAGTCAGAGTCAATTTCTTTCCCTGTAATATGGGGTACTCCAACTTAGGGCAAGAATGATCTTCCCAGTCACTTAGAGGAGTTGAATGAGTTGCCCAAAATCACACAGAATCATATCTGACAGGGACATAGCTTGAACCCAAGTGTTTTGAGATAAAATTCAGTGCTGTCTCAGATCCATTCAATGAGGCTGCCTACAGCTGAAAGAAGCCGGAAGGAGCATGCTATGAAATCTCTTGATTTGAGTGTTCAGTGGAAAGTGACTGGGTAAAAGCAGACCTGAGAGGATGACTTGCTGTGGAGTTTAGGAGGGGCTTCCAGGTAGAGCCCCAAGTGGTCCGGGGTTGTGACTGGCTCAAGTCTGGTTGCTTGCTGCTCAGAGACCGAAGACATGAAGTGAGGTGTGGTGAAAGGAAAGCAGTTTTATTAATCAAATGGTAGCAGTTGAGGGATGGCCAGGCTCATGATTTTAAAAGACCATTCCACCATTTTGGGCTGAGTGAAGGGGTTTAAGAAGGAAAAGGTGTGGGGGATCATGCGGGAGTGGTGCACCAGGGGCGCAGGTTCACACATCTTGATCCAATGACTGTCTTCAGTAATTGCCCATCTGGAGGTCTGGTTTGAGTCACCCTGACTTTATTCCAGTAGTGGCGGGCTAAATGTTTGTAACTCCCCCTAAACAGAAGGATTCCACAACTGGGTCTTTCTGCCTGGTTTGTTTCAAAATTAGCCTATGGAGTTTCTAAGCAAGAACAGAATTAGGTAAGTGAGTACTGTTCAGGAACGTACCTGGTGGAAAAGGGAGACGCAAAGAGTTTCAAAGTGTGTTTCAGGGCTGAAAGCAAGAAAGGAAAAACTTGGCTTTAGGGGATACTTGGAATATTTTGGGATACTTGATTACAGAGTTACACTTAGAAAACTAAACAATAGAAGAGTATTGACTTGCCTAATAGACATTAATCTTTTTAATAAGATTAATGTCTATTAGGCAAGTCAATACTCTACTGGGGCTTGATCTGAAGGTATCGTAATGGGTCTGAGCACATGTATTTCCAGGAATAGCCATAGCAGAATTGGTTGTGAGTTTGATGCAGTAGAAATAACTTAAATGTCTAGTAGGAAATTTAAAAAATAAAGTATGGCACAGCTACAAAATAAAATACTATATAGTCAATAAAAATGATGGTGGGTCATTTGTTCTTAATAATTTTTGGTTCATAGACACTCCCTCCAACTTTTTTTTTTTTAGAGACAGGGTCTTGCTCTGTCACCGTGCTGGAATATAGTAGTACAATCATAGCTCACTGAAACCTCAAATTCTTGGGCTCAAGCGATCTCCCACCTCAGCCTCCCTAGTAGCTAGGACTACAGGTGTGCACCACCATGCCTAGCCAATTAAAAAATTTTTTTCATAGAGGTGAGGTCTGGCTATATTTCCTAAGCTAGTCTCAAACTTCTGGCCTCAAATGATTCTCCTGTCTTGTGCTTCTAAAGCTTTGGGATTACAGGTGTGAGCTACTGCACCCAGCCACATGGACCCTTTTGAGGGTTCAGGAACCATATAACTTGTCCCCAGAAAAGTTATCCACATACACACAAATGTCAGGTTACAATTTCAGAAGGGCCTTCAATTTTCCTGAAGCCAGTCATGCTAAGAATTCCTATGTAAGATATGTTTTAATAACTTGGACAGGTGTTTGTGACAGCATAATTTTTGCACAAAAATACAGTTTACAAAATGGCATGTATGGGATGATATAATTGATTTTAAAAATGTAAATATCTTTCTATGCAGAAATCTGGAAGAATATCAACATGTTGATAGTGTATCTCTAAGGGTGAGGTTTTAGATGATACTTATTTTCTTCTTAAGCTCTATTTGTATTTTATAAGTTCTATAATAATCATGCATTAATTTGTGCAATAATTTTAAATAGTCAATTTAAAAAATCTGAGAAACAGTTGAAAAAAGTTGGCAGTTGTGAAAGTAGGGTGTGCAGGACAGCTCAGAGGTGTGAGGACTCTGGAGGAAGCCAGGTGCAGGGCGGGTGTACCCAAGGGCCCTGGTACACCTGTTGAGGCAGGTCTAGAGGTCTAGTCCGTCCTGATCTCAGCTACCCTTTCTCTGCTCCAGTAGGGGAATGCAACCCTGAACAATTACATAAGAACAATCATTTACCTTTTTTCAGGTATGGTCCTTGGGGCCCTGCAGAGCTCTCTCTGGAACATGACATTGAATCCCCAGTTACAGAGGGAGTTAGGAAATAGGAACGTATCTAGGGAAAGGAGACAAAGATGGAGTCTATGGTACATACAAACCAGTGGAAGGTCCTAGGAGGTTGGCCAGAGAAGAGATGACTAAAGATGGACAAGGTCATTGTTTTTGTGTGTTTGAGGACTGTCGTGGAGAAGAAGGAATACAGTTGTGTAATAATCCAAACCAATGTGTCTTAGGCACTGTATTTTAGGCTGTGTTGTTAGAGCTGGAGAAATAGGTGATGCAGTTCTTCACAACAGAGGATTTAAGAAAGCATTCCAATTTGTTCTAATGTGGGCTATAATGAAGATTCAGTGGAGGAGCTATAGAAAAGCAAAGGGGCAAATGAACTACTCTGCCTGGGGAAGTTGCAGTGCATTTTATGGTATAACAGAACTTTTCTGGGTTTAGAAAGATGACAAAGAATTCTAGGCAGGGCAAAAAGGGCAACGTATACAAAAGTGAGAGAGGCATGAACAGCAGGTTACAAAGGGCAAAAGATGAAAAGAAGGAGATTTAGGTGGTCTCCAAAGTGTAAAAAGTGTAAAGAGTCTTCAATTCTATGTTAAAACATTTGGACCTATGCTATGGACACATAGAAAGTATCCACCCTGTGATGGAACTAGGTCCAGTGATAGAAGATACAGCAATTGCCTTGGGAGAGAATGACTGTCCATCACACAGAGGCTCTTTGTTGGGTATAGACTGAAGAGAGGCAACCACATAACATGGCATTTGTCTGAACTTTGTGATCTCTGCCATCCTCCGGGAATGGCCCCAGTCTTAGCTTTTTGGGAGGTGTATTTGTGTATTTCCCTCTGTGAAAGAGCCTGGAGGTACTATATACTTTTGATTTCTACGTTGGTGAATTAAGAATAATATCTTGACAGCTTATACCAGAATTCATCTATGAAGTATGTCTAAGTCTGCTTGGGCTGTTATACTAGAATTTTATAGACTGGTAGCTCTTAAACAACAAACACTGATCTATCACAGTTTTGGAGGCTAAGAAGCCCAGGATCAAGTTGCTGGCAGATTTGGTGTCTAGTGAGGACCTGCTTCCTGGTTCATGCACTGCTGTCTTCTCACTGCATCCTCACATGGTAGAAGGGACAAGGGAGTTCACTGGAGTCTGTTTATAAGGACACTACTCTCATGCATGAGGGTTCTACCCCTAATGACCTAATAATCACCTTCCAAAGGCCCTACATCCAAATACTATCACACTGGAGATTTGGGTTCAACATATAAATTTAGAGAGGGGGCACAAACATCCAGCCTGTAGTAGAAGGAGTCCTTCTCATTTGGAAAGATCATATGCAAAGCCTCTCTGAGTAGCAGGTAAGACCCAAAGGAGTTGTTGAGTTCAAACAAAAGAAAGACTATAGCTAAGCTGTCCAGCCTGAGAACGTAAGAGGAGTTAGGAGATATGTCTCATCACTGTATCAGTGGGGAATAGGAAAGATCAGTGGTTTATAAGGTGATGAGAGAAGGAGGGACTAGAAAAATGGTCTATGGCTGAGGACTCCACAGGGTAAACAGAGCTAGAGCTTTACAGCAATATGCATGGTTGTGCAGGTTGCCATTGCTCAACTGACTGACTGAGGCAGTGGGCTGGGATTGCAATTAAACCAGTGTCCTGTTCCCTAAGTCATATTTCCTGGGTTTGCATTTGAAGGAGGTGTCTCTATGGCCTAGTGGTGACCTGGGAAAGGACAAGCATCTTATGGAATTCCCTTATGATAAGGTGGTTATTATGGATTGTATGTTTGTGTTCACCCCAAATTCACATGTTGAAATACTAATTCCCAATGTGATGGTATTTGGTGGGGGGTCCTTTGGGAGACAAGAAGGTTAGATGAGGTCATGATGATGGGGTCATTATGATGGGATGAGTGCCCTTATAAAATAAGGAGGAAACACAAGATCTCTGTCTTTCTCTGCATGTGAAGATACAATGAGAAGGTAGCTGTCTACAAACCAGGAAGAGTGTCCTCATCAGACACCAGCTTTGCCAGTGCCTTGATTTTGGACTTCCCAGCCTCCACAACTGTAAGAAAATAAATGTTTGCTGTTTATGCCATCCAGTCTATAGTAATTTGCTATGGCTGCTGAAACTAAGACAATGTCCAAGGGAGAGTTTCACAAGGGGGGATGCCTAATGTCCAATTTGAAGTTGTTGTGATGTAATAATCCTTTTTCTAGCTACTATGTAAATCTTCAAGTAAAGGCATTATACTTATTAGCTCTTTGTGCAAGATGAGTGTATGGGTGTGTAGAAATTGAAAAAAGGGCGGGGTTTCTTGTCTGGATTGTAGCCATGTGGAAAAAACAACATTTGCAGAATCAGAATCCTAGATTTGGAGACATCAGAATACAGGTTTCCCAAACCCCCATCACTCCCTTTTCTTTCCCAGAAATCTGCAGGCTTTGGTCTTCCATGGAGTGTGGAGTTGATAGTTTGAGCCAGGCTTATCTGGATTTTAAAGGGCAGGGAGGAAGCAAGTGACATCAGGATTACATATCATTATTTTAGTGCCTCCAGCAAGATGTTATGAGTAAGTTTATTTTATGGCTGTCTGTCTCTTGCTTAAGTAAGCTAATATTGCATCATGGGTAGTTTACACAAATCATTGTTTTGAGGATGCAGTTCAAAACAACAAATATATGAGCAAACTGAAATTCTTATCTCTAAGATCCAAAGGATAATAGTTCATTTATGCATCACATCTTCTGGAATGTGTTTTTATAGACTCTATAAATTGGATAAGCTAGCTAAGTGCAATGCATGACACCAAAGGATAAATAATAAGAAGCTTTAGGTTGAAGACTCAGCTCATGCTAAGTTGCTGTGTGAATTTAGATAATTGTAGTCCTCTCTGATATATTCTGTAATGTTGGAATGTTAGACAAAAATGACCTCCACCATCTGTATTAAGACTAAATTAGTTGTGTTAAACTGTGACTTCAGTAAGATGTGAACATCCTTCTTGTTTATGTAGAGGCCTCAAAATAGGCTATAGGTATCTCTACTCTAGAAAATCCTCTAGGGTCCAGGATCCTTTATATTTTTTCTGAAAGCAGTAAAGCATAAAAAGCCAAGAAAAGTCTCTAATGATTAAATATATAACCTGGAAGCTGCACATAGTACTTCAACTCACATTCCCTTGGCCTAAAGTTTGTTGCATGGGCTCACCCAACCTACAAGGTAGATTAGGAAATAGAGTAATAGAGTCTATATTCTTAGCTGATATATGTTGCCAGCTAAAAACTGGGGTTCCAGCACTCTGAGAGAAGAGGAGAATGGGTATGGCAGAACAATTAGACGTCTCTGCCTCAGGTTCCTTCCAGACCTAACAGTTTAAGATTCTTGGTGTTGTCAATAGTTTTGATGATCAGATATCAAATTACTCTCCACCTTTAGGAGTCTTTCTGCTGGGTGATGATTGAGATGCCTCGATCACAGAATTAGCAAGTAGTTTAGATCAGTGCTGTACAGTAGAAACATAATATAAGCTACCCAGAAATTAAAAAAGAATTTCTAGTAGCCACAGTAAATGAAGTAAAAAGGAGCAGCTAAAATGAATTTTAATAATTTTATTTTATCTAATCATCTTAAAATGTCCTCAGAGTGAATCTTCGTTTTCTTATAGATCAGAGTCTCTTACTTTAATAGTTTGATATTTTAGCCTGGATAATTCTATGTTGCAGGGGTAGGGGTCTGTCCTGTGCTTTGTAAGATGTTGAACAGCACCCCTAACCTTTGTAAATTAAATGTCGGAAGCACCTTCTCTCAGCAAAGATAAAAAAAATGTCCCCAGACATTGCCAAATGTTTTCTTGGGGCTCAGTCACCCCTTCACGCTGCTACTGAATTTGGTGATGGTTTAGTTTGGTGGTCAGAACTAGGAACCAAGGCCCAACATGACTTTATCATTTGTTCCAGAAAACTCTTGCCCAGGAAGATAAAGCTGTAAACCAGTAAATAACTTCATTGTTAACCTCAGGCACTTCATGAAAACCCATTTATTCTGCCCAGGCCAATTGGATGCTCATCTGGGTAGACATCATCACTCTTAAGACAATAAATTGCTCAGCTGGAAAAACCCTCTTGCTTACCAACAACCACTTGCTTAGGAAGACTACTTTGAAACCTCTATCCTCTCAGTGCCTACCAATCCTAAGTTACCAAATGACAAAGACCTGCCTGCAACACTGGAATCCAGACCCCCAAACCTTTGTCCTCTTTCTAAGACATACTAAAACCTGTTCAAGGCAGTACTCTCCCATGTTTGGTCAGTAAAAATTGGACTTTGCTAATAAATAGTAGTCTATCTGGGGAATTGGCAATACTCCAAAGCCTTTCCACCTTTAAAGAAGGGGGCGGCAATTATAAAGTCATCAACCCATGATGCCCATAAAAAGATAAGAAGAAATTCTGAAACAGACACTTTTCTGCATCCCAGGGCCACATAAGATTCCTAGGCATGCTGTCCCACACTGCACTCTGTAAGTAGAAAGGAAGCCACAAAGGATTTGTGTTCCTTCTGCCCACGGAGTGTGAGTGTGTGTGGAAGGAGGTTGGGACCAAAAGCTTCATAATCGCAGAAAGAAGAAAAGCATAGAAACACACCCATGCAAATACACACATACATACGTATATAAACATATGTATATATACACATATGCACACATGCACATAAGGTAGAATTATGGGTGATTCCATTTTTATACTTTTCCCTGTTTGAAAATTTTTTTAATGAAAGTATCTTTCTGTTAATAAGTAATTACTATTATAATCTTAGATGAAAGAATATGTTAATATAATCTTATCTTGGAATATATTGGGAGGTCCACTATATTAGCTTTGAGGAAGTGCCAAAGAGGTGGAACACTTAGTCCTTGGGATCTTCCTTTTTTCTACACAGTTCAGGAGAGCAGTAGCAAAAGCCGCTACAGAGTTGGGAGTGTATCATTTGTACCAAGTGTTCATTTGAAGTGTCAATGGAAAAGATGATAATTACCTGTCCTTTTAAACTTATATTTTCTTGAATAATCTCATGGTTGCTAAGAAATACACTCAACAGTGAGATGGGATGAGTAAGCTAAGGTGTGTATGACAGGAAATGATGTTCAGGCAGTAAAATTAGTTGTGCTGTTGTGTACTCATGGGCATCAATGGATGTCTAAGCTGAGCATGTCCTTGATATAATAGGTCAGTTTAGTGATGAACCCTCTGAGTTTCACCTTGACACTACCATATACTCATTTTGTGACCATGAACCAATCGTATCACCTTTTGACTGCAGTTTCTTCTTTTATTTTTCTATATTTTTCTTTTTTTGAGATGGAGTCTCACCTTGTCGTCCAGGCTGGAGTGCAGTGGCACGATCTTGGCTCATTGCAACCTCTGCCTCCTGGGTTCAAGCGATTCTCCTGCCTCAGCCTCCTGAGTAGCTGGGACTACAGGCATGTGCCACCACGCCCGGCTAATTTTTTTTTAATTTTTAGTAGGGATGGGGTTTCACTGTGTTAGCCAGGATGGTCTCTATCTCCTGACCTCGTGATCCGCCTGCCTTGGCCTCCCGAAGTGCTGGGATTACAGATGTGAGCCACCGCTCCCTGTCACCTTTTGACTGCAGGTTCTTCACCTGTAAAGGTAAGAGACTTGTATCTGCCCAGTGAACCTCATGAATTTGTTATAAAGACCAAAAGGGATAATCCATATACACATGCTTAGGAAACAGTTCCAATGCATGGCATTATGGGACTACCTCTCAATTTTTTAAGTACCTCTCTGACATTAACATAGATTACGATAAACAGTCCATATCCAATTTAAATGCTGGGGCTGTTTAGCTCTATGGAGTGCTTGAGGCAGAGGTGTAGGTATTTGGGGATCTCCACCTTATTTTGGGGCACCCTGCCCTGGCACAGCACCAGGGACCTGGCTAGAGGCCCCTAGCTTGCAGCCTGGTTCCCCCAGGGCTGAGCACATACCTAGGAGGAACCTTTAGGAATGCTTGCCACAGCTGCCCACCATCCCTCATTAACATTTTATGCCTAGGGTGTAAACATCAAATTGAATTTTCCAGGGTGGAGTCAAAGAATTAAAGGAATGAGGAGGAGCAGGTAGATAAGCACATCTCCTGCTTCCATACACTGTTTATTTATTGTGTTCACACCATTTTCTAGTTAATGTCATTTACCACATGTCATCTCATTTACTAATACTCAAAGCAACACAAGTGTAAGGTCTACGTGATTGTAGCCATTTACAAGCTTCATAAACTTGACCAGGTCACAGAACTCATCAATAGCAGAGCAAGAATTCACACCCAACTGCATCAATTCCATTCTGCCTTACCCTATATGACATTTGGGATTTGTATATTACCCACAGTGGAATAGCACACCACTAGCACTAGATTTTCTAGTCTGCTTTATTCTTTATATCAACTACAGGTGGCAAGAGGGCAGAAGGCAAAAGAGTCAAGAAGAAATAAGAACGTTGATGTTTAGTGGTCTTATTCATTCCCCTCAAGCCGAGTAAATTTATGCTTGACTATGCAAAGTGCTTAGCTATACAAAACATCATGGAAGTGAGTGACATTAATATCAATTACTTCCCAGGAATTAATTCTTTCTGTTGGTTTTTCTCTGCGACTATCCACATTTTGGCTTCCCAGAATGTTACAAAACAATGTTAATTAAGAATTCATGCATAAAATTTCCCAAAAGTAAGCAAACATTCCCTGCACTCCTTATATAAATTGGTCCTCTCTCTTTTTTTTTTAACACTTTTTTTTTTTTGATACAGAATTTTATTCTTGTTGCCTAGGCTGGAGTAAAATGGCACGACTTCAGCTCACTGCAACATCCGCCTCCCAGGTTCAGGCAATTCTCCTGCCTCAGCCTCCAGTGTCGCTGGGATTATAGGCATGCGCCACCATGCCTGGCTAATTTTTTTTTTTTATTTGTTTTTAGTAGAGACAGGGTTTCACCATGTTGGCCAGGCTGGTTTCAAATGCCTGACCTTAGGTGATCCACCTGCCTCAGCCTCCCAAAGTGCTGAGATTACAGGCATGAGCCACCACACCTGGCCTCTGGTTTCTCTCTTGGTATACCCTTGCTTTGTGTACACGTGGTCTCCCGAAGTGACAGCTTTAATGAAATAACACACGATTCTGTCTTGGGCTCCCCCTTGCTCCACTGCAAGTATTACCTACATTTATGTAACTCAAGAGCCCACAGAAGTGTTTTCTTCTAGGTGATTTTTAAAAATGTATCTAAATAGAAGAATGGCTACTTTAAATTTTAAGTTCATCTCAACAGATACCTATTTGATGTCTTGATAGGTACCCTACTATGAATATATTATACAATATCATGAAAAAAAAAATAACTTGGGATTTGAAGTCAGAGCAACTTGGACTTTGAAGCCTGGCTTGTAGTCATCACTTGTGACCAGACCATTGTTCTCTCAGATGAGGATATGTCTCTCGTTGCCTCCTGTTTTACCTTCACTTACCTAACCTCCACACTGCAGCCAGAGTGATTTGTCTAAATCATCCCTCTGTGTAATAGGCTTGAAAATATTCCCCTTTTGTATAGTCCAGGTTTTCTGGATTTGTCACGGGTGAGCAATGACTATCTGGGCTGGTGGTATGGGGGTAAAAGAATTTACCAAGACAGTTGTAGATGAAGAAAGGCATATTAAAGAAAGTACATAAATAAGTTGCGAGCTTGCAACAGGCAGCCAGTAAGAGAGGAGCCAACTGCAAGGAAACAAAGGCTTGCTGGGGATTTTATAGATGGTCTTCATGCTGTATGCTGAAGAGGGCTTTGTGCAGTGCTGATAACGCCAAGGTTGCGGCGAGCTAACTCGGAGGTGTCTGGTGATAAGTTAGGCGCAGGAGGGCTATATGTGCTGGACCATGAAGAGAGGCAGACTTATAGCTCGTCTGCTTTCTTCTTTTTGCTTTCCCCTGGTCCTACCAGCCTGACTTCCTTTCCCTAATTAGGACTCCACAGTATTGATCATGCATTTCTTTTACATTTATAAAGAAGGCTAAGCATGGGAAAGGATAAGCAAAATACTAAGGTACACATTACAGCAGTTAAGATGAATGAAGTAGATCTCTCTCTATATGCAATATGAAGGTAAATCTCCAAATCATTGCAAGGACTGAGAAGAGCATATTGTAGGTGGGTTACTAACGTTCAATTTATGTTTAGTTTTGGGCATACAAAAGAGTAAAATAAGACTCCAGGCTTAAAAGGTCTAATAGATAGTATTCCCTTTACTTGCCAGAGTTCAAAACCGTGTCACTCTAGGGGCCTCTGGTCTAACTCTCTGTGTACCCTCTTAAAAGACCTTTAATGTGGATTGAGGTGGAAAAGGGCATCCCCCCACTAAGATGGGTTGAGGGTGAGGAAAAGCAGAGTACCCCAGAAAATTCTTTCTTTAAAAAGAGAAAGCCAGGCCAAATGTGCTGGCTCACGCCTGTAATCCCAGCACTCTGGGAGGCCGAGGTGTGTGGATTACTTGAGGTCAGGAGTTCAAGACCAGCCTGGCCAACATGGCAAAACCTCGTCCTTACTAAAAATACAAAAATTAGCTTGGCGTGGTGGTGGGCACCTGCAGTCCCAGCTCCTCAGGAGGCTGAGGCAAGGGAATCACTTGAACCCAGGAGGCAGAGGTTTCAGTAAGCCGAGATTGCGCCACTGCACTCTAGCCTGGGCAACAGAGGGAGACTCTGTCAAAATAAATAAAAATCAAAAGAGAAAGCCAAGCACACAAAGGC
The DNA here is from genome assembly GCA_036589455.1 of Ateles fusciceps. Taxonomy (NCBI): domain Eukaryota; kingdom Metazoa; phylum Chordata; class Mammalia; order Primates; family Atelidae; genus Ateles; species Ateles fusciceps. Next base: position 14,471,329 of record JAZHEH010000952.1, read on the forward strand.
ACAATGGCAGACTTAGATGTCATCCATCTTGCCGTATGCTTGTCACTGCATCTCAGGTCTCTTACCTCTTTATTTTCTGGAAGAATTAATTGTAAGCCATTTCATAAAGCTTGCAGATAGGTGATGGAATGCTGTTGACCACTGATCCTCATGTCTACTACAGGATTTCTGTGTTTCAGAGTATGCAGAATTTGATAGGTACTGCTTTGTAAGTGGTCTTTAGGGTTTTTTGGCACAAACTCCCAGAGATGTGAACATGATTTTATACTTCATTAAGCCCCCAGGTAGGAAAGGATCAGGTCCCACTATCAATTCATCCAGAGCATGGGTCTTCATTGCCATGACACTGAAGACATTCACAAGGCCAGACTTCCGGCTTTGGAGTTTTTATCAATGGTTGAAATTACCTTCCTAGTCAGCTCTTTGCAACTGTCCCCTACAAAGAAGCTAAGCCTCAGCCACAGGGTGACTCACCAGGATAATACCGTGTACTTCCCCACTTTGAGGCCTTTGCTACCCATGTCCCTCTGCTTGTGGTGACCTTTCTTTCCCTAGCGAATATATGCTCACCCCAAAGGCCAGAACACCTTTGCTGATTCCCAATGTACCTCTCCCATCTTGACCATCCAATCCATCCTCCGTGCACTGCTAACCCTTCTCCAAGGCTGCCAGGGAATGAGCTGGGCACATGTCTGACTCTCCCAGTAGACTGGGAGTTCAGTGAGGGCAGAGGCCTTGGCTTTTCTCATGTCTATATTTTCTGAGATTCAGTGATTGTCACATGCTGGAACAGATGACGCTTGAGTCCACCATGGTGCCATGAGCATACCTGGCCCTCAGTACCTATAATTGTCCCCACCCGCCCCCTTCTAGGGGTCTGTCTTATCGAAGAGGCTCTGGATCCTAGAGGGTTCTCAGAAGAATGACTGTGTAGATGTGGTGGAAAGAGAACTGGCTAAAGAGGCCTGGATTTGCCTCTCTGCTCTCTCAGCTTCCTGGGCATGAGCAAGCCACTTTCCCTCTCGGGGCCTCAGTCTCTACCTCTCAGTGAGGCCTGTCACTCACAGCTCTGAAGATGTAAGAATCAGTTGCTGTTTGCTGTGCTTCTTTCAAGTCAACCTCCCCTGTCTTTCTGTCTCTGTCTCTTACTTTCCCCGTGTCCTTCCTCTGAGGTGCATAATAAACCAAGAGTTTACAGTAAAAGCACAGGAAGAGCTGAATGATGTGTTCTCTTCAGGAAAGTACCTGGTCCCCCAGGGAGCTGGGGGCGCCTCCGGAGCCCCTGCTCCCGAGCTGTGGCTCCTGAGGACTTTCAGTGTAGACCTGGCAACCTAACCTTAGCCTTTGATGTGGCTCTGACAGTGCTCAATATGCAAGCAGCTCAAATTCAGAGCCGTGAAAAGGCTTGCTGCTTTCTACCACTGACCCTGGAGACTTATCAGAGGTGGGGGTGTTATGGGGACAACCTGGGGGTCCCTCAGGGGAGTGGCACAGAACACGAATCTTGATAATCACACCCACGTGATCCCCAGACTTCAGGTAGGACCAGACTCTTCCACCTAATCTCTCTTAACGAGGAAACCAGACATGCCCTCATAATCTGTGTGCATCCTGAGAAGCCACATGATGCCCAGAGGAAATCCCTAAAGGGCCAACACATTGAACAATCAGCCCCTGAATCTTTAAGAGGTGTCTGTGTTCCTATAAAGAACTGAGAGATCCTAAATTTGTTTGTTTGCATCTTGTTTTTCTTGGTAGAAATAAAGGTGATGGAGGATTCTGAAGCTGTGGTTTCAATTCATGGCTTTTATTCATTCATTTATTTTCTTGGCAAACATTGGAGGACCTATGTTATGCAAGGCATTGTGCTGGGCATCAGGAATACAAAGGCTCTATATAGGTAGGTTGGTAGGTAAATAGGGATAGATAGATCAATGGAGATGGAGATATGGATCTAGATTTAGTTCCATATCTAAATTTTGTAAGGCTTAGAGTCTGGTAGCAGATGCAGGCTTCATAAAAATAGTGACACAGCCAGGCACAATGGCTCACCTTGTAATCCCAGCACTTTGGGAGGCTGAGGTGGGTGGATCACCTGAGGACAGGAGTTTGAAACCAGCCTGGCCAACATAGTGAAACCCTGTCTCTACTAAAAATACAAAACTTAACTGGGTGTGGTAATTCATGCCTATAATCCCAGCTATTCAGGAGGCCGAGGCAGGAGAATTGCTTGAACCCAAGAGGTAGAGGTTACAGTGAACCGAGATTGCACCACTGCACTCCAGCCTGGGCGACAAGAGTGCAACTCTGTCTCAGTCAATCAATCAATCAATCAAAAAGTGAGACAAATAATTGTGGTAACTTTCCAGAGGGAAAATGATGGTGAGCCATGAACGCATAAAACAAAAGAATCCTGATTTATTCTGGGAGTTAAGCAAGGCTTTCTTCATAGGACCATTTGAGCTGAGTACCAATGGAAGGAGACCCCCAAACCTCCTGCTACCAACACTCATCAAACTAATTGTAATGTGGGTTCTGGAGTCAGGCTGCTTGAGTTTCAATGTCTCTACTAAAAAGTAAATAATTTTACAAAGTCGTTGAGGACTTAGTCTCCTTCCTTTTACAATATCAGCCCACCCCTAACCCTACAGTGTAGCTCTCAGCCTCAGGTCATAGGATGGCTGCTACTGCTCCAGCCACCACAATTATTTTCAGGTGCAAAGAAGGGCCGGACCAAAAGCCAAGGGGACATTTCCTTTCAAGGAAGTTAACCAGGACCTCCACTCATTGAGTGTTACCTACATCTCATTGGGCAGAACTGGATCTTACAACTACTCCTATTTGCAAGGATGTTGGCTTTGTGTGTGTGTGTGTTTGTGTGTGTGTGTATGTGTGTGCGCGCGTGCGCGTGTGCGCAGGGTTAGTAGGGAGTATTTTAAATTAAGTATTTTGAATTTTTGAACTAAATCAGAGGAGACTGGGTGGAACCAGCCCTGTCTGCCCAGGCTGTAGTTGATATTTATTCCCTTTCATCATCTTTATCTTTTTCCCACTCTTGGCAATACTGACTAAAATTTCTTTTGGGAAATGAACCCACTCCCAGATGGAAATTTGTGATGATTTACCTTCTTGAACCCCAAAAATGAACCTTCAGGATTTTGAATCCTAAGCAGAAGAGACAAAGTTGGCAAAACAGTGGGAGGACATTCATTCCAAGGCATGGTCAGAACTGTGCATTCATTTTCTGCTGCTTAGAACCCTGGAACTGCTGAATACCTGTTCTTTTCAGACTCAGACTTGGTGTGCTTTTTCTTAGCTTTCTCTCAGATCCAGGGAGCCAAAGCCTCTGCTTCCTCTTCCTAGATGCCTTCAGTCAGAAGTGCCTTCTTTCCCCCTGAGCACCCGGCATTTCACTCAGAGATCAACCTGGTGCTCAGGTTGACTGGCTTTTTTCTTTTTGGTGGTCACCTGTGAGTCTGTCCCCCCATGTCCTACCCCTGTCTACTAGACTATGAGATCCTTGAATGGAGAGGCTGGGTCTAGTTCATTTTAAAGTCTCTAGCACCTAGTATGGTGATTAACATATGTGGTTTCTAAATACATATTTATTGTTGGTTTTTGTAGGCGCAGCAGGGTGCTGGCACTATTACAGGACAGAAAAGCAGAAGAGTGTCTTGGCCATGGAGGGGTTCCTGAGCATGTCTCTAGATTTTCTCTTAGAATCCTACTAGCTGATGGACTTAGTGACTCCTTATTCTTCAGGAAGTCCTGACTCCTGGAGCCACCTGTTTCTCTATACTACAGCAAGTGCTGCTGCTGCTCTTTTTTCTCCTCCTCCTCCTCCTCTCCTCTTCTTCCTCTGCCTCTCCTTTTTTCTTTTCTTTCTCCTCTTTCTACCACCTCCTCTTCCTTTGCTGTCATCAGAATCTTCATCATCTCCACTGTTAACCCATACCAAACACTGTGTCTTACTACATGCCAGGCCTGCTCAAAGCATTACCTAAGAGAGGATAAGTCTCTTGCCCAAGATGACAGCTAGTTCATGGCAGGGTTTAGACTCAAACTCAAGTCAGTTTGGCTCAAAACCTGTGTTCTTGAGCCCATCCCCCTTAACCACAGGTGCTGACAGGGAACCCTGGGGAGGATGGAGAACCTCTCTGGCCATGTCCGCCTCTGCTTGAACTCCTTCCATGGTCTGCAGTGCCTGCTGTGGTGTGCACAGATGCTGGCCTAATGGCCCCTGCTTTCCTCCATAAGCAGCCAGCCACCTTTCATGCTGTTCAGTTTCTGTTCCACTTCCCATGCCTCAGGTTCTAACAGAACCAACCTGCTGGTCACACCAGCATACTCTGTGCTTGCCTGGGCAATGCCTTTGCAACATACTCTGTCTACCTGAAACCCTCTTCCCCAACCCACCTGGAGAAATTGCAGCCTTCATTGAAGACCTACGTCAAATGACGGAGATACATGAAATCCTCCTGGATTCACGCCCACCTTCCCATTTTCAAACCTTACTTCCTCTTCTTTAAAAATTCCATGGAACTCCTTTTGTGGCCTCAGGAAGCCACGCAGGGCAGAGACTAAGGTTTTAAAGACACATGCCCTCTGCTAAAATCCCTCTTCAACCCCTTACTAGCTTTGTGAATGTTGGTAAGTTACTTAGCCTTTCTAAATCTCTAATGAGCTGTGAAAAGGATATACTTTGGGAATATGAGATGATTCTAACAGGATGGCTCATACCCCTGCCCTGACCCTGACACCTTTTGTTACATCTGCCACCCACCCTTTTTCCGAGGCAAAGATGCTAGGCAGCCCACAAGCCCGACTTTCTATCCTGTATCTGCCAGGGAGCAGATCATCTTTGGCGATAAAAGCATTACAAAATGACACCTTTGGCTGTATCACTTCTGTCTCATCTGCTAGGGTACTCATTTCCCTGACAGCAATTTCCTATGTCCCATTCCTTCCGTAGCTGATGGGCAGCACCCTAGACATGAATATCTGCTCCACTGAGGACAGGAATTCTATTCCAATGGCTTTGTTACTTTTTTTTTTTTAATTGGTAGGTCCAATAAAGGGTATTACAAACCTTGTGTGGAGTGGGAGAGGATGTATGCCTGTGTGAGAGAAAAACAACCTGATTCTAGATACAGAATTGCCTTTAACTCACTGTGAGATCCCATCAAGTCTCTGCCCCTCTCTGGCCTCAGTTTCTCTTCTGTATAATGGGTTGGTGTGACTCAATCCCTAAGCAGCTTCCACCTAGATCAACTTATTAGGCTCTGTGAGTCTGTTTCAGGGCAGTCAGCTTGGCTTCTGATGCCCCGTGGTGTTGGAGGCGGGGTGGTTGTTGGTGGTGAGTCAGCCTGAGTTATAGGAATCTGGAATGTGTGTGTGGGTAGGGGTAGGGGAGAATTGGACTGATGCAGGGTTCTGCAAAGGGGATATATGAAAGCTATCTAGGACAGTCACTGAGAATTCAGTACTACTTGGAATTCTTGAAGACATTGCGGGCAGCTTCTGCATGTTTTCTTAAAGGCATGTAATTAGGATGTTAGGAGCTTTACATTTATTTTTATATTTTTCATATGGGTAGCTGGTTTACTCACATACTTTATGTCAGGGCACAGCGTCATCATTGGTACAAATAACATCTCTTGATTTATTTTTATTTTATTAATATTATTTTCTTCCCTGCACCCTTGATCACCTTTCCTACTCTCCTCAACCTCATCCTAGGGATATGTATATTTTTAAAAATGTGCAGTGTTTACAGTGGATGCATGATGTCTTCATGTACATATATGATGGTGTGATACATATCTCATTCAGTTTCTTATTTTTTCACTTAACATAATCTATCCACATCATTGGATATACTTTAATCCAACATGTCTAACTGGTACATAATATCTCTCAATGTGCAGCCACTAGATTGCACACTTGCCTTCTCCTGGGGATGGAGTATACATTGCCTCTAGCACCCAGTGACCAGAAGCAGAGGTGCAGAACTGCTCTGTGTATGTCCTACTTGAACTTTCTCCCATTGTTCTTTAAAGGCAGCCACTTACTACTAACAGATAGTTTCAGGTGCTACCTAGTGTGGCTGTTAGTAGCATGGAAATGTATCGTATTTGCACTGTGGCGATCCTATCAGTTTGATATTAGTAAGTCATTAGCACCTCTCTTTGCTTGCTAAACTTCCCTTTTTAAATAGATCAGAAACAGGCCTCAGGCTAAACTATTTTCAGGCAGCACACTTTAGCTGAAATTTAATCATGTTGGAAATTTAATTAAAATGTAATTTAACAAAATGTATTTATTTAAATGAGTTTTTCTATTTTAATAAGCAAAGCTGATTTTCTACTTAAAGAAGCGACATTTCATATTTAATAGAATCTAAAATGCCACTGATTGTAAAAATCACTATTATATATTCCATTAAGAAAGAAAAATTATTCCATTTATTAAACTACCGTATACCATTGCCTGTAAGAAGCATAGTGTTTTCAGAGATGTTAAAATGTGAATAAATGTACATCTATTTCTGTTTTCTTTGCCAAAAAAAAAGTTATTTAAGTAAAAAGAAAAAGATTGGCTTAATGAAAAAATAATTAAAAATGACAATTTGAGCATTAATTGAATTTGCCAGGAATGATGGCACTGGCAGAGGAATGTCTGGAGTTTGAGAAAGGACAGTATGCCATGTGGGTGATCATCTTATCAGCCATGTAAGGGAGGTATTGTTATTTCTGTTTAACAGGCAAGAAAAACCTGGGGCAGAGAGAAGTGGGCTTCTGAAGGCCACAAGGTTAAAAGGCAATTTAAACTGGGACAGAGAGGTCAGAAGGCCCACTTCCAGATACCAAAGTCCGTAAACCTTGTGACCTGATTCCAGCATGGACTGTCCCCTGCACCTCCTCTCTGAGACGCCCTGACAAGTACTCAAACCTGGCCCGTTTCCCTCTAATCCTGAGCCCTTCAAAGCACTTGAACCCTTCCACGTTGGCAGTCTCCCATCACTCCCACTCGAGTGTGAATTAGTGATTAGTGTGTTTGGGTACCTTTCTCACAGTGGCTACATTATCAAACGGGGAAATCAAATGATGATTAATGGACATTTCTCCACTGTGGACTCCACTAAGGGGTTGGGACAGAGAATAGTAATAGTAGTAGTAGTAATTTCCTTGTTAGTTAAGTCTCTTTTTTCTTTTTAGATCTCCTTTTCACCCAGGCTGAAGCACAGGGGCATGATCTCGGGTCACTGCAAACTTTGCCTTCTGGGCTCAAGCGATTTTTGTGCTGCAGCCTCCAGAGTAGCTGGGATTACAGGCATGTGCTACCACGCCCGGCTGATTTTTGTATTTTTAGTAGAGACAGGGTTTTGCATGTTGGACAGGCTGGTCTTGAATTCCTGGCCTCAAGTGATCCACCTGCCTTGGCCTCCCAAAGTGGTGGGATTACAGGTGCAAGCACTGTACCCAGCCGGTTACATACTCTTTCACTTTTATTTTTATTTGATCCTTACCATGATTACGTAAGTAGGCATTATCCACATTTCACAGATGTAAAAATTGACAATACTAACTTGCCCCAAATCACAGAGTTACTAATTGGTACAGCTATATGTGGAGCTATGAAGGCATTGCCTTGCTTTTTTAAAAATTAAACTTTTTGTTTGGAGATAATTCTAGATTCATATGCTGTTGTAAGAAATTGTACTCAGAGAGATCTGAGAGAGCTGGTATAGTACTGGCTTTACCAGTTTCTCCCAGCTGTAACATCTTACAAATACAGTACAATAGCATAACCAGGGTACCGGTATTGATGCAACCAAGATATGGAACATTTTCATAGATCTATCATCTGATGTTGCCCTTTTATTGCCGCCTGACCGCTCTCTCCTGAACCCCTCCCACCCTGACTCCTGGCAACCATGAATCTATTCTCCATTTCTATAATTTTGTCATTTCAAAAATGTTACGTAAATGAAATCATCCAGTATGGAACCTTTTGAGATTGACTTTTTCCTCTCTCAGCTCAATTCTCTGGAGATTGATGCAAGGTTTGCCCTTTATTCTTGCTGAGTACTATTCCCTGGTATGAATGAATCAGAGTTTGTTTAACCAGTAACCTGTTGAAGGACTTCTGGTTTGTTTCTAGTTTTTGGCTATTATTAATAAAGCTGCTGTGAACAGTCATGTACAGGTTTTTGTGTGAATGTAACTTTTCATTTCTCTGGAATGACTGCCTAAGGGTGCAATTGCTGGGTTGTATGGCAGCCCACGTTTTGTTTTATAAGACACTTCCAGACTGTTTCCAGAATGGCTGTACTATTTTACACCTCTACCAGCAGTCATGAGTGACCCCGTTCCTCTGCAGCCTCACCAACATTGGTTTCCTTTCGCTACTTTTTATCTTAGCCATTTTGATAGGTGTGTCGCTAGACCTCACTGTGGTTTGAATTTGCATTTCCCTAATGGCTATTGATGTTGAGCATCTATTCATGTGCTAAGTTGCCATCTGTTTATCCTTTCTGGTGAAATATAGTCATGCACCGTCTAACGTTTCCATTACCAACGGACCACGTACGCGATGGTCCCACAAGATTATAACTGAGCTGAAAATTTTCTATTTCCTAGTGATGTCTTGTCCATTGTAACCTTGTAGCAGAATGCATTACTTATGTATTTGTGGTGACGCTGGTGTAAACAAACCCACTTTCCTGCCAGTTGTATAAAAATACTAGGTATGTATGTAACACTTGACATGTGATAATTATAATAAACACCTGTGTTACTGGTTGATACATTTGCTAATGTTTTTGTCATTATTTTAGAGTATACTCCTTTTACTTCTTTAAAAAAAAGTTAACTGTAAAACAGTTTCAGGCAGGTCCTTTAGGAGGTATTCCAGAATGAGGCATTGTTATCACAGGACAGACAGCTTCTTGTGTGTTATCACCCCTGAAGACCTCCCAGTGGGACAAGGTGTCGAGGTGGAAGACAGTAATATTAATAATCCTGACCCTGTGTTGGCCTAACCTAATGTGTGCATTTGAATCTTAGTTTTTAACAAAAAGTTTTGAAAGCAAAATAATTAGAAAAGAGCTTATAGAATAAGGATATAAAGAAATAAACTATTTTTGTACAACTGTACAATGTGTTTTACACTAAGTATTTTACAAAACACTCAAAAAGTTTTAAAAAATTAAAACATTTGTAATGTCAAAATGTTATTGTAAGTTAAGGTTAACTTACTGAAGAAAGAAAAAATTTTAAAAATAAGTTTAGCGTAGCCTAAGTGTACAGTGTTTATAAAGTCTGCGGTAATGTGCAGTCATGTCCTAGACATTCATGTTCCCTCACTCCTTGTTCACCAACAGAGCAACTCTCAGTCCTGCAAGCTCCATTCATAAGTGCTCTATACAAGTGTACCATTTTAAAATCTTTTATACTTTATTTTTACTGTACTTTTTCTATCCTTAGATACATAACTGCTTACCATTGTGTTACAATGACCTACACTATTCAGCTCAGTAACATGCTATACAAGTTTGCAGCCTACGAGTAGTAGGCTATACCAAACAGCCTAGGTTGTAGTAGGCTATATCATCTAGGTTAGCTTATGTGCACCCTACAATGTTTGCACAACAACAAAATTGCCTAATGAGGCATTTTTCAGAATCGAGTGTGAAGCATGACTACTTTTTTTCCTCTGAATTTCCTTCCATTTTCCCCAACATACTTTTCTTTAATGGAAATTTTTATTGAGAAAATGATAAATTCACATGCAATTATAAAAAATAATAGAGATTAATAATAAAAAGATGAATAACCTAATTAAAAGATGGGCAAATGGTTTGAATAGACATTTGTCCAAAGAAAATACACAAGTGGCCAATAAGCACATGAAAAGATGCTCAACCTCATTAGCCATCAGAGAAATGCAAATTGAAACCACAGTAAGATACCACTGCACACCCATTAGGAGGTTATAATAAAAAAGACTAATAATAACAAATGTTGATGAGGATATGGAGAAATTGGAATCCTCATTCCAATGATGGGTATGTAAAATAGATGTTTTGGGAAACAGTCTGACAGTTTGTCAAAAGGTTAAATGTATATTTAGTTACTCTAGATTCAGCGATTTCACTCCTAAGTATACACTGAAGACAACTGAAAATATATGTCCACTCAAAGACTTGTACGTGGATATTCATGGTAGCATTACCCATAGTAGCCAAAAACTGGAAAAACCCAAATAATGTCTGTCAAATGAGGAATAAATAAATACAATGGATAATAATTTAATAATAAAAAGAAATGAAGTATTGACACATGCTACAACAAATGTTCAGTAAAATAAGTCACTTATAAAGGACCACATATTTTACGACTTTCCCTATATGAAATTTACAGAATAGGCAAATCTGCAGAGACAGAAGGTAGATTAGCAGTTGCCTAGGGCTTGGGAAATGGCCGGGTGGGGAAGTAATGGCTAAGGAGTGAGGGATTTCTTTTTGGGATAAAGAAATGCTCTGCAATTGATTAGGGTGATAGACACACAACTCTGTGAATACACTAACAGCCATTGAATTGTAGACTTTAAACAAGTGAATTGTATGGTATTTGAATCAATAAAAAACAATAAAACTATTTTTAAAAATAGAAATGATACAGAGAAAATCTGTGTACTCCTTGCCCAGTTTTCCCCAATGGTAGTATCTCACCAAACTATAGCACAATAGGAAATTAAGACCAGGATATTCAGATTGATGCAATCCACTGGTCTTATGTAGATGTCCCCCATATAATTCGTTCTCTTTCCTCTCTCTCTTTCTGGGTTTAGTTCTATACATTTTATCACATGTGTAGGTTTGTGGATCCACCGTCACAGTCAAGATACTGAACAGAATACTGCCTGTTTTAAAGCTGTGTTCACCGTAGGTTCTGTTTGAAGCAGCACTCCAGAGACCTTTAGTTTTTCCTCACGGTTAATAATCAGACGAGAGGCAGCTCCCCCGCTCTTTCCTCCACAGCCTCCCACCCAGCACTGCACCCTCCTCACTGGTGTCAGAGGCAGAACTCACAGAGGGGCATGAATTCCCACCCACACAGGAGGGATGCAAGGTTGGGATCTCAGGCACCATTCATCTAGATTCTAGAGTCACCCACACTTATGTAAGAGGAGGAAAGTATCTTACCAAAGGGAGGAACATGAATTCTGGAAGAGGGATACGCCCCGTGTCTCCATACCTCGCTTTTTCCTCCCACCAATTTCGGAAGTGTTTTCTGTAACTCCCAGGCCCGGTCTGCGAATTGTCAGCGCTTTTGGAGATCCGGTATTTATGGGGTCACCACTAGCAAATGCTCTCAGGGAAAGGACTGGCAATGAATCATCTGTGCTAATCCCTGTGTTTTCATCAGTCTTGCTTCGGTGCAAGGGGACAGCCCCAGTTGTTCTTCTATATCATCATCACTTTGGTTTCTCTCAAAATATTTGCTCAGAAAAAGCCCAGAGTTTGGCCTCAGTTCACTTTGGGCTTCCAGGGGAATTTCCCATCCTCCCTGGACTCCATAGGTGAAGCTGCTTGAACGTTTGCTCCTTGCTCAGCAGGGCAGATGGCAAAGCTGGTGCCAGCCCAGATGTCTTTTGGGATCAAAGGCAAGCTTAGCAGAATCACATAATTCTAGACAAGAGATGTTGGAAGCAGTAGTAGCAGTCATTACTCTCCATCTCTCAACTCTGATTCCAATGACCCTAAGTCACCTGTCCCATGAGAGTTGACTACATGCTAATCCCTGCTTCACCCCCTACGTGGAGCTTATAGCTCAGCCAAGCTCTGGCTGTCTAAAATGTATCTTTGTGCACATGCACCCTATATGACCTCACCTGTAGCCCCTGACCTCTGACCACATCACCCCTTCCAAACTTTAGACCCCAGACCCATGATCCCAATTAAACTTAGCATCGTGACTGGCACATGGCAAAATATCCAAAAATAAGTATTAATGCTAGTGATTATAATTATACCTCTGATTAACTGAGCACTAATTATACCTCTGATTGAGCATCAGGCAGTATACCACCTCTTTTTAAAAAAAATTTATTTTCAGTTCTGGGGTAAATGTGCAGAATGTGCAGGTTTGTTGTGTAGGTAAATGTGTGCCATGGTGGTTTGCTGCACCTATCAACCTGTTACCTAGGTATTAAGTCCAGCATACATCAGCTATTTTTCCTAATGCTCTCTCCCCACCCAATCCCCCCCCACAACAGGCCCCAGTGTATGTTGTTCCCGTCCCTGTGCCCATGTGTTCTCATTGTTTAGCTCCCACTTATGAGTGAGAACATGCAGTGTCTGGTTTTCTGTATCTGTGTTACTTTGCTGTGGACAATGGCTTCCAACTCCATCCATGTCACTGCTAAGGGCATGATCTTATTCCTTTTTATGGCTGCATAGTATTCCATGGTTTATATGTACCATATTTTCTTTATCCAGTCTATCATGGATGGGCATTTGGGTTGATTCCACGTCTTTGCTATTGTGAATAGTGCTGCAATGAACATACGCATAAATGTAATTTGTAATATAATAATTTACATTCCTTTGGGTATATACCCAGTAATGGAATTGCTGGGTCAAATGGTATTTCTGGTTTTAGATTTTTGAGGAAGCCACCTCTTTTGTAAGCACATTCTCACAACTGTGTGAAACAAATAGAAGCTCAGAGATGAAAAGATGTGTCCAAGATAACATAATGTAATGGTGATAACAATTGTAATAATCAATTAGAATTTCTCTCTTTTAGTCATAGTTTCCTGGCAACCTCCTACCTCCTTCAAGTTCATTATTCCAGAGAACAGGTACTTGACCTCCTTAGTAAAACCATATCCTTGCACACCGGTTCTTATAGAGAAGAAAATAATTTGCTGACCTCATTTATCTCTCATTTATCGTATCAAACACTAAGCACAGAGGACTCCTCAACATTTACTTCTGTACGTCATTAAGGCCCAGTATGAGGTTGGCTCAAGCGGTATTAGGGTTCTCCAGAAAACAGAACCAATGGGAGATCTACATACACAATAAAAACAGAATGCATAGGATATTCAGAGAGAGTGAGAGAGAGTGTGGGGTGGGGGCATTTAATAAAAGACTCACATGATTATGAAGGCTGGCAAATCCTAAATCTGCAAGATGAGCTGGCCCGCTGGAGACCCAGAAAAGAGTTGGTAGTGTACCTCAAGTCTGGAGACCATGTGCCGGCGGATTCCTACTTCCTCGAGAGAAGTTAATCATTTTCTTAAGGCCTTCAACTGATTGGCTCATCCACATTATGGAAGGTCACCTGCTTTACTGAAAATCTACTGATTTAACTAACATCCATCCCACCTATAAAATAGTTTCACGGCAATATCCAGACATGTTTGACCAAATGTCTGGGTACTGTGGCCTAGTTAAGTTGACACATAAAATTAGCCAGCACAGCAGCATAGGGTTTTAAGGAAAGAAGAAGGCAGGGCAAGAGGAAAGAGAGAGGACTGAACCATCCTCCGTTCTAGTTTGTAACTGCCTGAGCATTTGAGCCACAAAGGAGAAGTGCTTAAGATCAATGAAACAGGCATCCAGAACAGAGGGTGGCTCTTGCTTCTACTCTGCTTGGGGAGCTGCCAGGCAAAGCCACTTCACAGGATGCTGCAGTAATATCAGGCAGCTCCCCGAAAGAACATGGCAGTGTAGTACCTGCTAGGCCGAGGAAGCCTCAGAAGGTTAGCTTTTTCAAACTGCTCTTGGTTCGTATGTGCCGTGGACAGGACCTAGAAGCAGCTGAGAGCTTCTGGATGTACGATGCTCATTAGAGGGTCTCACCATAGCAGGGTCAAAGTGGCTCTGCAGTGAAGGCTTCACAGACAACAAACCATCTGATCAGAGGCAGAATGGATTCATGGAAAGTCCCCAGAAAGGTCTGGAAGTAGTGTGGTTGAGTTAGCCGGGGGAGCACCTGGACTTTGCCCACAGAGAGACAGAAGATTCCAGGTTTCATCTGCTAAAGACTTCAGCTGCAAAAGCTAGCAGGGCAGATGCAATCAGGTCAAGGGTGTTCCTTCTGACACCAGCATTCAACGGGCTATGTGACTCAGAGTTTCAACACACAGAAGTCATCAAGGAGAGGAGTTGGTGAAGGCCAGAAGAAAACTCATAAAGATTGGACTTTATTTTTCTTTAGAGAGACTAAGAAGTTCCTAAAGGCACTATTTAAAATTATTGGCTTAAACTAAAAATAAACTATACAGAATTCATTTTTATTTTTATTTTTGAGACAGGGTCTCACTCTTTCACCCAGGCTGGAGTGCAGTGCATTATCACAGTTCACTACAAGCCTTGATCTACTGGGCTCAAGTGATCCTCCCACCTTAGCCTCCCAAGTAGCTGGGACTACAGATGCATGCCTCTAAGCCTACCTATTTTTATTTTTTTTGTTTTTAGTAGAGAGGAGGTCTTGCTATGTTGCCCAGGCTGCTCTCAAACTCCTGGGCTTGAGCAATCCTCCCCACTTAGAATCCCAAAGTGCTGGGATTATAGGCATGAGCCTTTGCACCTGGCCAAACTGTATAAAATTTAAAGTACACACTATCTGCTAAGTGAAATGAAGACTTAGAGATTCATTAGACAAAGCAATATATATGAATGTTGAAGTGTGGCTACATTTGTGAACATGTCGCATTGATAAGTGGCAAATATAGAAGTTTAAAACGAGGTCTTTGTAACTTTAAACCAAATTCTTTGTTCTGTCTCCTGTACAGTGTCATTGCAGTGAACTGACACTCCCCAAAAGCCTCCATCACCACTGGCTAACCTGCCTTGATCCTCTTCTCTAGCCAGGCCCATCTGAGGTTTCCCTAAGGTCAACAGATAAAGGCTAACAGATAATGGACACTTTCATCACTTTTTTGTATGACCCATTTTGCTATACTTCATAACTTTTATTTTGAGAAATTTATAAAAAATACAGAAAAGCATTCATAACATGATCACACATATTGCCACTATCCAAATTAACGAATGCTAAGGTCTTATCATATTTGCTTCTAGCCTTATATTTTCTTCCGATGTTTAAAAACATCAGGAAAACTGCAGATGAAAATACTGTTTCCTTTGACCATGATCCCTGGACCCATTTTCCTTCTACCTTTCCCAGAAACAACCAGGTTCATAATTGGATGTAGATTCTAGTCCATTAAAAATAGTCTTATACACACAAATGCATGCATCTATGAAAAATGCAAAATATATTTATGTTTCAAAATTTAATTAAACGGCATCCAACTGTATATAAGTTGATCGCTGCATTTTTTACTTAATCTTAGCTTTAAAGACTACATGTTAATGATTCTAGTTATTCGCTCTCCTATAGATGGACATTTGATTTTTTTTTCAATTGCTTAAAATGCATAGCTGGAATTGTAGTGGACATCTCTGTTTATGTTTCTGTGAACATCTGTATGTGTCTACATTTGATATGCTTCTGGAAGGGAAAGGCTGGCTTTCTCACACTTGTATGAGGTAGTTATCACACTAGGGGCTCAACAATTTGTATACATACCTGTTTGTCCACCTAGACACTGAGTTCCTTGAGGCCAATGGCTATGCTTTATTCATCTCTGCCTTGCCAGTGTCTGACATATGATGTTGAAATAAATGAATAAATACAAGCAAAAATGAAATGTCTTCATTCCTCTCTCTGATTTCACAAAATTACTTCATCCTCAGCCTAGCATGATGAGAGTAAAGGGAATTTCCTTCTACAACTTACCATGTACATTACCCACAGGATTGCATTTAATGACCACAACTTTGTGAGATGTACCGCTTTACAAGTGATGAAACTGAGGCTTAGAAAAGTGAAACATTTGAGGCAGGTGGATCACCTGAGGTCAGGAGGTTGAGACCAGCCTGGTCAACATGGTAAAACCTCATCTCTACTAAGAATACAAAAAAAAAAAAAAACAAACAAAAAATTAGCCGGGCATGGTAGTACGTGCCTGTAGTTCCAGCTACTTGGGAGGCTGAGCCAGGAGAATTACTTGAACCCAGGAAGTGGAGGTTGTAGTGAGCCGAGATCACGCCACAGCACTCCAGCTTGGGTGTCAGAGTGAGACACAGTCAGTAAGAAGTAAGGGTAAGAACTGACCCCAGGCCTGCCCAAATCCAGCACCTATGGCCTCTCCATTCTCCTTTGCTACCTCTCAAACTACTGGACGAGCTGTGGTAACATTCTGATATTTTGCCTTCATAAACATAACGTCAGCTTGAACAATTCTCTCCCCTTCGATGTCATTTTTTTCCCCTCAGAGTCTGGGGGAAATTACCTTCATTAATTATCCCACAGCTTTGACTAATTAACTCACATCCTTCTCTCTTGTGTTTTAAGTCTGCGTGTTAGAATCCTAAAATGTTAGCAGGATGCTTTGGTACGAGTGAGGCTAACCCCTTCATTTTAGAGATGGAGTAGATGACACATGGATAAAGAGACAAAGTGCGTCAGAACCCGAGTCAGCCCCGGGTCTCCTGGGACTGGGTCTGGTGCCCTGTGATCAGTCTTTTGGGTTATCTGATGGAACTGGCTCTCCTCCAACAGGGAGGAGAGCTGGGTAATGTATGAGTTTACCTTCTCACTGATTTTCAGAGTAAAAGAGAAGAGACTGAACAAGGATCAGGGTCCAGGAATCAAGGAACATTCTATCAGTGAAATCCAGCTTGGAAAGCATTGGATAGAATCTCCAAAAGAGTATGAATTTGCTGGACACAAGTCAGAGGAGAAAGCAGGCTTGACTGCGGAAGAAATGTTAGTCTGGATAGGCGAACTGCTTTAGCAAACAGCTCCATAAGCTCAATGGCATAACACTATAAAAACTTATTGTTTGCTCATTGCTTCTGTTGTGTTTGATCTCTGCTCTGTGCAGTTGTTCAGGAATGCTCTTTCCATCTTTGGACTCTTCCCTCTCCAACACACAGTCCATAAATTCAGCACCAGTGGGTATAGGAAGCCCGTGGTGAATCCAGGTGAGTCTGGGGCAGAGCTTAGACTAGAGCAGGCATTCCTGGTTTCATGTCCAGTGATTGGTATTTCCACCACACCATCCTGCCACTCAACATCTCTGCTCCTCAGGTTGCTCCTCTCTGAAATGGGAATTATATGGTCTGCTCTTGCCCACCCCTAGGGTTGTGAATTCCGGTACTGGAATTTTTTTTGTAAATGGGTGCATACTGTGCAAATATAAGGATGGCTGTGGTTTCTGTTTTACCTGACATGTAGCTAAGCATCCTGCCTGCCCTTGCCTGGAGTCCTTTTCCTTACAGCTTTGAAAGTAGAAGACAAATTTGAGAAACACTCCTCATGAATGGGAATGCAGCTGTAATGTGACCTGTCAGGACATAGTCACCTGCTGTGAGTCCGTGGCACAGGACATATGTCTCCTTTCAGGCAATGCCAGTGGACCCATGTTGTGTGTGCACTTTGACACTGAGGGTCAGTTTCTACCTTTCCCAGGCCCTCCCACCGTCAGCCATTGAGCTTATATCTTGGGGGATCAATCATTGACCTTGAACCTTGGCTGCAACCCCATCAGACCCTGGCAGGGTAGTTGGTTGTCTTGAGCATGGAATTTGGAATCCAGTAACTCTAGATTAAATCTTGGTTCTAGTGTTTAGTGGCCTCACTTTCCTCATGTATAAATGTGGAGAATAACTTATAAGGTAGTTTTGAAGTCTAAGTGAGCTCATTATGAAAACTGCTTAGCAGACTGACTGTAAATAGACAGCATTCAGGAAAGCTGCGGTTATTTTCATGCCATATCCAATGTGCTAGAGATGAGTTCTGGGTGCTTGCATAATGATTGAGTCAGACCTTCATCTTGTGGCTTCCCTGTTGGCCCTGTTTCTATGAGCAGCCTTCTGGCTCAGGGTCCCTTCCCCGCCAGTCCCAATTCCTGCCCTGAGCCTCAGTCATCTTAGCTGAGGTCTAAAGACTTTGTAGCCCTGGTGAGGCCAGATCCTACGCCCCCCTCCAGTACTCCTCAATCTTGTCTGGTGGATTCCCATGGTGGGCTCCATCACCTTGATCACCTGGGTACTAAGGCCTGAAATGTAAAGTTTTTCCTGAGGCTGTTCACTGTTTGGCCCACCTAGACCTTGCTAATCTGGTCTCCTATGGAGCTCCTGGTTCTCACTATGTAACCACAGTGAGCTGCCTCAGCTCATCAGACCTAAAGCAGAGCCTGAGACAAGGGCTTGGGAGGTGCCCTCAGGATAGAGGGGTAAGGGAGCAGGAGTGAGGGTAAGACAGGGAGGGAGAAAAAGCCAATATGTGCTATGCTCAATTAGTTCCTGTCCTGGGCAACCATGGATCAGTCCCATGAGGCCCCCTCTGAATTGTCCAGTAGGAGCCGGGGACATTCATCCCCCTGGTCTTTTCCCTCACTGGCTGATGCTCCACTTTGAAAATGTTTCTGGCTCAGATCTGAGCATGCTTCCCATACTCTTGAGAAAGCCCTAAGGCAGAGAAGTGGAGAGCCTTACAGGCACATGCTTGAAGGAGAACCTGACCACCCCAAAGGCTCTGAAACCAGAGATGATATGGACACAAAAGGGTCTGTGGAAGCCATTTCACTTAGCAAGCTGTTTTCTTCTCCAGGCCTTGTGCATTTACTATGCGACAGACCCCACTGAAGGTCTAGGTTCATGTTACCTTTTCAGAGAGGGCTTTCTTGACCTCCTATTTGAAGGTGTCTACCTGTGGTTATTCTGTCCCATGCTAATTTCCTTCCTGTGATCCTTTTCTAGCAGCCTAGCTAGTGATGCTTAAAATCTACCAGCCCACAAGGGTGTCCAGGTGTTGGGATAGGTTTAAACAAGACGCATACCAGACTTGGGCTGGGGTTATTATGTAAAAGAGATGTAAGATGCCAATGCCAGTTCAGGAAGCAGGTGCAAAAGGAGTTCTAAAGCTTCGGCTGATTATCGGATGTTGGAGTAGAAGATGTCAACAGGTGAGGGGAAGGAATTCTATAGTCAGAGTCAGGCACAGGGAAAAGGTGAGACATTAGCAGAAAGTAACCAGGCAGCAGGAAATAAGAACTCAGAAGGAGACCAGATGGCCTGGTGATATTTGAGGACAATGTTGGGCTGATAGGAAGCTCTCTTGAAAATGGAAAAGATGCATCTTCTGGTCCTGGTTTAGGCCTATGTAACAACACTTCCCAGTATAGGTTTCACTCCCTCAGTGTGGCCATACGGGATGATACCATGGAAAGGTGGAAGAAGTGACCACTTCCTTACACACCTCAATGAAGATATATGTTGTAGTTTGTTCCCAAACTCTCAAGGCAATGGGACTCTTTACCTGGAAATAGGCTCTTCTGAGTCTTGCTGCAAAGAAAAATGGCTTCTATAGACACTTATTATGCAGGTTTCCATGGCCCCTGGAATTCAGAAGACTCTGGATTGGAGAATAGCAGGGTGTGCCTTCTGGGGCCACAGTTTCCAAGCTGCAGGTGAGAGAGCCACTTCTCCATCAGGCCAGCTCAGCAAGATCTGCTTGTCTGAATACAGTATGAGTCACCCTCCAGACTGTGGTCAGGAGCTGAGGCTGCAGCTTTCTCTTTACAGTAACCTCATAATCCCTGTCTCAATTTCTCCATGCCGCAGGAAAAAAAAAATTCTCCGTTCTTCAGGAGGAGTGTGTAGAATGACGTGCCTGGCCTGTAGGCAGAGAAGACATTAGGGTGCTTGTTCTTTCATCCTGTGGATTTGTTTATCCTTCAAGCAGAATTGCAACACAACATGACTTCTCTTCTCAGCTTTCTTCCTTGCTGTGGTCAGGTTCTGCAGATTCTGATGGAATTTCTGTGGTAGAGGAAAATGGGATTTATTCTGTATTTCTACCATTGGTATCCAAACTGTGTGGGCTGACTTATTTGCACCATTAACAGTGTATTGATTATGCTCATAGCCATCTTCATATCTCCCAGATGATGGGGTTCTAAATGAAAGCTCTCCGTTTTAATCCTAGTTGTATTAAGTGGTGCACCTCCTCAATGGTTCGTTTTAAAATTAACTAACCCTTCTGTGTCACAGCTTCCTTCTTTGTATAATGGAGATTATAACACTGTTTGCCTGATAGGATTTTTGTGAGGATTAAGTGAGCTTTTTTACATGAGAAGCACTTATGAAAGTGCTGGCATATGTCAGGAACTGTGATAAGTATATGATGTTATTATTTTTAGCATCGTCATGCATTTAAAGATGGTGAATCTGAGGAAAAGAAGTCAGGTATGTTTTTAAAAGTGGTAATCTGTAAGCAATTTCATGTTTTTAATATTCTATATTACATTTTTGCAGAAGGAGTTGCAATGGTTTATGGATTAAAGAGAAATAAGGGCTGGGCGCCATGGCTCACGCCTGTAATCCTAGCACTTTGGGAGGCTAAGGTGGGCAGATCACGAGGTCAGGAGATCGAGACCACCCTGGCTAACATGTGAAACCCCATCTTTACTAAAAATACAAAAAATTAGCTGGGCGTGGTGGTGTGTGTCTGTAGTCCCAGCTACTCGGGAGGCTGAGGCAGGAGAATTGCTTGAACGCAGGAGGTGGAGGTTGCAGTGAGCCGAGATTGCACCATTGCACTCCAGCCTGGGTGAAAGAGTGAGACTCCGTATAGAAAAAAAAAGCAAAATTTGATCATTAGGATGAAAAAGAAGACAGAGACCAGTGGGAGGAACTAGAACAAATTATGCTATAGACATAGATGTGATGACTGAAGTAAATGGCCATTGAATTTGTCCCTACTTTCTCTGCAGCTAAGGAGGCTGGTTGACATATATTTCACTTCCTGATCACAGTATCAAATATACATTCATTTGCAGAAATTAATTCTTTGGGGGCTTGGTGGGGCAGATGCAGTAGGAATCTACCATGTGGTTCCCTTAATTATAAATGACTTTGAGTACAGTTTATTGTATCTGTGTTTAACTTTACTATGAATGACTGTTAAAGGTATGAACCTCTGAAAGATAAAGGACTTTACCTTATGGAATGCAAATAGCCAAAGTAGAAATCACAGTGTAAATGAAAGACAAACAGAAGTGTTGGCTGCAGAGTGCTGTCTCACACTTAGCAGAGATATACTTAAATCTCACATTTGCTTCCTTCCCTCTGTCCTCAAACTCCTCCATAAAGCGACTGCATGACTCAAGGCACTTGACCTAATCTGTCTGCACTTCCTCCTAAACTAACTGAGAACATTTGTATTAGTTACACTTATTAAGCTGCCAGTCAAATGGTTATTGATCATTTACTTTGTGTGAAGGATTTTGTGGAGAATCAAGGGAGATACTATTTACTGGACACCAATTATATGCCAGACACAGTCTGGGACACTTTATATACATCACTGCATTTGTTGCAGTCATATGATGTAGTTATTATTATTTCTGATATATATGGAAAAATTTATATCTCAGAGATGTAATGTAAGTTGACCAAAGTCACATGGCTACTTTCACAGTAGAATCAGGACTTCAAACCATCTCAATTGATTCATTCATTGATTTTGCATATTGCTATCATCTTTGATACCATCTGTGATACTTCCGATATAAAGAATGCCAAGAAATGATTCTTGCCTCCAACACACCCTTGATCTGGTCAAAGAGGCAATTTCCTGACTCCACGTCCAGAAGTCTTTTTATACTCAATCTCAAGTCTTAGTTTTGAAGACATGTATTACATGGTGTACACTGAGCCATTTAAATTCCATTTGAATGCCCTTGGGAATTATGTGGGGGGAAAAAGAAAAGGATTCAGTGGTGACTGAGGTTGGGGGCTGAATGCTATCGTAACATCATGTCCCTGTTTACACTTGAGGTCTCCTTCACAGAGACGGAGTCTTTGAGTAAGACTCTTGTAACTTTAGACAGGCTCACCTAAAAGTGAAGTTTTGCCTGGAGGAATTTCTTACAGAAATTATTCTGACCCAGGAGGCCATGAGATTCTCCTGCAATAGAACATGGCCAAGGAGGCAGGTTTCTTTTCCAGTAAGAAGCTTGTTTGGAGAAACTAATTAAACCCAGAATTTTTAGAAGCTTTAGAGTTTTGTCAGCTTGCAGTTGTGAATCCTTCCCAGCACGTTCCCTGAGGGAAGGACTCTACCTGTGCAGAGGAACAGTCAGCACTTCTGTGTTTATTCCCCTTTCTGTCTACTCCAGGAGTCAACTTCTTCTTGAGAATAACATCTGTGTGTCTTGACTCTTTCATGATTGTCTTTCCTTTTGTTGCATTTGAAACTCAGGCTGGAGACTGAAAACCTGGCACAAATGTTTTTGACAGTTTGCATGCAACAACTAACTGAACAAGAGGTAAACACACTTTAGGGCTGGAGGGGACATTATAATACCGCTTTATTGAATGTCTGAACCACCAGCAAGACCTAGAGTTCTTCCAATATCTTCCAGTATCACTTCTATAACAGCTTGTTAGTTCTTTGGATGGCTTTGTTTATTCAAAATTCTTTTCTTATTGGAGTGCAGTTTGATCCCTTATAGATTTCACCACCAGATCCTAGTTCTTCTCTGTCACACAACAGAGTATGTCTGTTCTCTCCTGTCCATGACAGATGTTAAGAGATTTTAAGACAGGGATTATGCCCTTGCTTATGATTCCATTTTTCTTTCTAAAGAGGCAGAGTTTCTGGTCATCTCACTACCCTGGTGATCTAAATACGCTCCATTCTAAGGATAACAAATACATTGGTAAGGTACATCTGTTAATTGAGTGGAAATTTCTTTCCTGGTAGGCCTGGTTGTGACCTCTGAATGCTTTCCAATAACTTCCAGGCGGTCATCATAAATTTATTTCTTAATAAAGAGATCTTAATTGTGCAACTACTATGTCCAAGTGCTGTGCATTTGGGATGCAGCATTGAAGATGGAGTGCTGAATATCGCAACCTGCTCTGGAGGTAACTCAGACTTGAAAAATAAAGATGAGTACTGAGTTGAAGGCTCCTCAGTACCTTTGAATGTGGCTTTCTGGTGGAGACGTATTTTCAAACCTGACTCTGATGCTTACTTGAAGGGTGTCCAGGTGGAGAGTGGTCCTCAGCTCCTGCTGAGCTGGGTCTACTGTGTCTCTTTACCAAACCACTTTCACACCCAGAAGATCTACTCTGCCTTGTTCTTTGCTGGCTGCTCAGAAAGCCCTGGTGGTAGGAAAATACATAAAAAGCAGATGCCTCTGGGGATAATCAAAGCTTCATTTTACACTGAGAAACAGAGGCCTTCATTGGAGAAGCTCTTGAGCACATAATCAAGTGAATTTAGTGTAGCTATGCTCCTACCATACCTGGGAAATTCCCCTCTTCTCTCTCTCCTCATCATCTGAGTAATCTATTTTAGTTAAAGGTGGTAAATCAAAGGCTTGAAAGGTCAGTTAATTTTGCCCACTTCCCCGCTGATCCATGAGAAATGATGATTCTCATTATAGCTGGCTGGTAGGACCTCTGTCCAAAACTGGGAGAATGCTCTCCAAGAGACCGCATATGAAGTCCCTAGAGAAGTTATTCTGGCTGGAAATGTAAGAGGTTGTGTTTTTGAAATGACTGATATTTATGGCATTTTTTTTTTTTCTCTAAATATCCTGTTGGATCTCTCAGCTGTAAAACAATTTCTGCCCATGAACTCATCCTTCCATAGGAGAGGCTGCTTCTGTCAGTTCTTGGTAGAAGAATTTCTTTGCTGTTTCTTTAAATTACATTTTTAGGTTCCTATCTGTTGAGGTCACGGTGTGGGTGAGGGGGAACTGAATTGGAATCTACAATGATTACATGGGGGCTTCAGGAAAATCACTTCCTTTCTGAATTTGTTTCAGCTTTAAAATGATGATCTGGGAATATAGTTGGCATTCAACAAATTGAATATACAATAAGTGAGGCTACAGATGGCTGCACCCTCCTCTGAGATCATAAATTCAGTCAATGCGTAATGATTGAGAAATAATAGAACAGTCTCCATTCTAGGTGCTGGGGATGCAGCAGGGGGGAAACATACAAAGAGCCTGCTGTCATGGAGCTTGACTGCTAGAAAGCATGCACATAAATAGGTTAGCCATCAATAGGTGTGTCAGGTGGAAAATGCACTATGGAGAAAAATAAAGATGAGTACTGGGAATGGGGGAGGGCTCTGTGTGTGTGCATGTGTGAGTGTGGTTTTGCACGGGTAGCTGTGATGTGTGTGTATGTAGGATGATGAGGATGGTCTTGTTGAGAAGATGACATTGGAGATGCCTGAAGGAAATGAGAGAGGGAGCCATGCATGTGTTAGAGGAAAGAGCATTCCAGGAGAAGGGCTTGCAACAGCAGGGAGGCAGTGTGCCTAGAGTATCATGAGAGAGGGGTTGAGGCCAGGGAATATGGACCTTGAAGGCTACTGTGATGTCTCAGGCCACTTTCCTCTGAGCCATAAGGCCAACGTTGGAGGGTTCAGCAGCAGAGTGGTAGAACACAGCTCAGCGTTCTTACAGGATCACTCTTCAGCTCTTTGGGGGGCATAGACTGGCTCTACGAGGCAAGTGTTGGGGGCACAAGGCCCTTGGCTTTATTCTAAGTGTTGCCCAAGCTGCTTAGAAAGGTCCACAGGGATCACCACCTAAACCAGGCTTCAGAGATGAAGGGGAAGACAACAGCAACAGCAACTGGAGCAAGTACACATTTTCAGATGTGCCTCCCCCTGTGCTAGTGAGTTAAGTGGCAGGGAAGGAGGATCAAAGTCTTCTTGCTAAGGGGCCAGGGACAAGCCAAAGGGACAAGCACAGAACAACAAAAAATGTGCTTGCTGGGGACCTCACAACCAACAGTAAGGGGCTGACAAATCAGGTGAATGAGTGATGGGACCTGGATACAATGGAGGCCTTAAACTTGTTAGACAAGGGTTGGTGGTCCTTGCTGGGTGGTCCTTGCAGAGCCTGAATAAGAAACTGAACACAGGCCAAAAACTCCCTGTGTCTGACGTTCCTGTCTCCCGACCCCAGTGTACATCTGCAAGAGGTGATCACTGAAGCAGTGGGTGGGGGTGCTCATTTTTGTGTAGCAGATGGGGAGTCAAGAATATAGGAGGAGGCAGGTGGATCACTAGGTCAGGAGTTTGAGACCAGCTTGGCCAACATAGTGAAACCCCATCTCTAGTAAAAACACAAAAATTAACTGGGCATGGTGGCACGTGCCTGTAGTCCTAGCTACTTGGGAGGCTGAGGCAGAGGAATCACTTGAACCCGGGAGGCAAAGGCTGCGGTGAGCCGAGATGGTGCCATTGCACTCCAGCCTGGGCCACAGAGCAAGACTCCATCTCAAAAAAAAACAAAAACAAAAAAAAATGACAAGGCCTGCCAAGTTCCTTCCCACTTCTGGGAAGGGTTTTAGCCTCTTATGGAGAGAAGGATTAGTGTGAAGGCAAAATTGCTTACCTAAAGGTGTCTATGAGCCTGAGAAGTCCAGTAGACATAAGCCTCGTTCAGTTCAACACATCTACCAGGAGTGCCCAGTTAGTGCCCTCTTGAAGCCAGGTGGAGGCTGCCATCTGCTGGTTGACTTAAGGAGTTTACCCAAATGTTTAATTTGTCTTTCAATTTTTAGAGAGAGAAAACTGTGTTGACAGCATTTTCTCCGGGCAAGATGCTGTCCATTTTCTTTTTTAAAGTATCACAGTTTCTTATCAGGGTAGGTATTCTTCATGATTATTTTGATGGATGCTCAGAAGAATTAAGCAATTAGACCAAGATCATTCAGTAATTGGAAAACGTGGGATTTGAGCTCAGCTCTCACTACAAAGATGGTGACTGTAAAGAAATTGTTGTAATCACATTGGCTTTGCAAACTGCAAAGTGTTATGAGAAAACCCGTAAATGGCAGGTGCTCTGAGTGTCCTAAATGGAAGAATGGATAAAAGAATAGATGTGCAAAGCATGTTCCTCAAGGCACTGTGACCTAAGGAGTCAGAGGACCCAGGTTAGAGTTCGGCTCTGGAACTTGGAGGCTGAGTGAACTTGGGGGAAGCCATTTTACTACTCTGAAACACAATTTCTTAACCTATAGTTACAAATGTGCTGAACAAATGTGGGAGCTGCTTATTTATTTATGTATTTACTGTTTTTGAGATGGAGCCTCGCTCTGTCACCTAGGCTGGAGTGCAGCGGTGCAATCTCGGCTTACTGCAACCTCTGCCTCTTGAGTTCAAGCGATTCTCCTGCCTCCGCCTCTCGAGTAGCTGGGATTGCAGGCATGAGCCACCATGCCCTGCTAATTATTGTGTTTTTAGTAGAGACGGGGTTTCACCATGTTGGCCAGGCTAGTCTCAAATTCCTGACCTCAAATGTCCGCCCACCTCGACCTCCCAAAGTGCTGGAATTACAGATGTGAGCCACTGCACCATGCTGGAGCTGCTTATTTTGACTGCATGTGTGTGGTTTTATTTTCCTGTAAGATATTGAAATCTATGTTACATCCTGGTGGGATTGAAACAATTCTCAAGAAACCCTTTTTCTGCTTTCTTTCCAGAGATTGTAATTCCTTTGGGGAGCTTCCTAGGGAGGGGAGGAGGATGAGAGGAGTGAGCCCTCTGCTGGTTGCTAATATGTCCTGCCAGCCCAAACCCAGGCAGCAGGTACATGCAGGGCACCCCTGGTATCCCACTGAGGCCAGGGGGCACAGGTGGCCGGGGGCAGTTTCCTTTCTAGTGAGAAAGTGGGCTTTCTAAGACAAAGTTGATGATGCCATCTGGGGCTGAAAACCCTTAGCAACTCTCAGCTGGGCTCCAGGACGTCCAGCCTTCAAGGCAAGAACCTACCTCCACCCTCACCTCTGCTCCCCCACGCCTTCACCCCTTGCGTCCCAGCCACAAGCCTCCCCTTGGCCTTACCTCCGGTCTTCACTTTTAACTGCAATCACCTCGGAGGGAGCCTTTCTGATTCCTTCCCCCACCCTCACCTAGTGCTCCAGGACCCTGTGGCCTCTCAGCTCCAGGAGTTAATAGGCCCCTGACTCCAGTTTCCCCTATCCCTAACTAGCCTGCTTTAATTAAAACTGACACCCACGTCCAGGAAAAATCCACTATAGGAGTTGAGGGCTGTTTAGGAACAAGAGTGGGGGACATAGAGAGCTCTCTGGGGACTTGGTCTGACTTTCTAAATATCTCTCAGAACCCTAGCTCTGTCTCCACACCAGGCTTAGCCTAACTCCGTCATCTTTCACCTGGATTTCTGCAGTAGCCTCCTCATAGGTCTCTTCCCACTTTGCACCTCCCAGCCCAAATACAAATGCAACAAAAAAGATGACTTAAAAAAAAAAACAGTTGTGATTACAATGTACTCCTGCTTAAAACTTCTCAGTAGCTTTCCTTTGCATTGAAGATAAAGAGCAAAATTGTTATTCTGGACCAGAAAGATCTGCATGGCTGAGTTCTTGCTGATTCCTGAAACCTCATCTTCCATGATGCGTCTTTTGCTCCTATGCCTCTGACTTTCTCTGTGCACAGCCTGACAGCCACAGGGCTATAGAGATACCTGCCTTTTGCCTCCCCTGCTTCCTTCACCTGGTTAATTCCTATTTGCTGTTTGGATCTGGGTTCAAATGCCTGTTCCTCAGACAGCCTTCCCCATCAGATCCCTTTAGACATCTTCATAGCTTTTTCTATTTGCTTCCAAAGCACAGCCCTCAGTTTGTAATTACACATTTGCTTGTCTGATGATGTGTTTGTCACAGGCCTCTTCGGGGCACAGAGGCTGCATGGAGTCCGGGAATGTGGTTATTTTGCTCATGCAGTGCTGAGCATAAGCGGAGAGGTGCTCAATACTGATTTTTAAATGAAAAGAGAAATGAAAATCTTGGGAGAAGAGGATTGATGATCATAGCCGACAGGAGCTCTCCGATTTTCTGGGGTTAGGCAAGGCATGGTGGGAAGAATGGCTTGGACAGGGCAAGCTGAGAATGGGGAAGGACTGGGCTGTGCAGCCAGCTGTTTTGAGAGCATACAGGTCATAGGAGGCTCAGTGAGGAAGAACCTTCAAGGTGTCTCTCATGGAGAACAGACAGTCATGGTATCCTGCAGAGGAGCAAGCAGAATCTGATGGGTTCTCATCAGAATCTACTGCCTGGATGCTGTGGTACCTGGGGCAATCCCCAGCCTCCTTTGGACTGCTGTTTCCCCATCTTTAGAAGGAAATAAATGAGCACGAATTCAATGCAACAAATATATTCATTGAGCACATCTTGTGTGCCTCCTGAGGGTTTCTCTCAGCCCTACCCTGTGTGACTACCCTACTTTAACACTGCGACCCTGTCCCCTTACCCTAGTCCACTTTTTCCTTTTTCCCACAGTGCTTAGTACCCTTGACTATACCATTTCATTTGATCATTTATTACATTCATCGTTCACTGTTTCTTGTTAGAATATAAACGCTGTGACCTCAGGGACCTTTTCCTCTTTTTCCACTGACAAATCCGCACGGGAGGTGCTCCACAAACATTTGTGAAATGAATAAAATGCTGTTCTCCATTAGTGTGGCTTGTTGAAATGAATAAGATATCCTTGCTGAAAAGAACTCTGATTTTGGAATCAGGCAGCCTGGCTGTGAATCTTGGTCTGATCCCAGCGGTGTGGCTGCAAGAAGCCACCTGACCCCTCTGAGGCCTAGTTTCCTACATGACATAGAATAGTTTGGTCTGTCTCACAGATGACTGTGATGCTTGGATGACTTTGGATATTTAAAGTGTCAAACGCAGTGCTGGGACTACAAGAGGGTCAATAAATGTCACGGGCTCATGGTCTAGTGAGGAAAGTACTAGCTAAGGTATCTGGCTTCTAGCACCTGAAATCATCTGGGACTACCAAAGCAGAAAAGGACTTTTCTGGAAGGATATCAGGAAGCTCATACAATTGACAGGAAGTTTGAAGAAGCAGGCACAGAAAATTATCAGGAACCAAAGGAGGCCAGGTAGCAGGAACCATCAGCCAGTCTGCCTTTGTCACTGCTGGAAACAGCTGTCACTGTTAGAGAGAGATGTGCTGGGCCACAGATCCCACGGATAGATGGCCCCATTGCTAGATCCCATGGGGGAGCCAGTGTCCTACGCTCTTTGTTTTGCATTCCTTGCTAAAGGTTAGAAGTCTGTCTGTGGGTATCCAATTGGCAAAGCCCAAGTTACGTGCCCATGCCCTGGCTACCAAAGGGAGGAGGAAAGAGTATTTTCCTTTGTGGCTTTCTTGGTGGGAGGCAAGGTTCTCAAATTTCCTAAAACCGGAAAGGAGTTTGGTTGCTGGGAAGCCATTAAATGACTAATAATCACTATAGGAAGAGAGGCAGAAAGTAGAAATTATAATGGATAAGGCCAGCAGGCAGCTCTAACAGTGGCATTCAGTGCTCCCAAGGGTGGGCGAGCCTACTGGGGTTCCCGAGGAGAGTTAAAGGAGAGGGGTTTTTCCCAAAGGTGTGGGCAGGATGGAGGAAAGCCACAGAGGCTAGCACAGGTCCTCAAGGCTAGCAGCAGCTAGGGTGCAGTGACCACTCCTAAGCCAGAAGAGGCAAGTGAGAGAGCTGTTTTCTTAACCTGAAGAGAGAGTTGCATGGAGACAGTCAGTGAACAGTGGTTACAGCTCTCTTATGTGGGCACTGACAGCCCACAGTGATCACAGCGATGCTGTATAGACGGAGCTGGGCAACCAGTGTCCTGACCCACCCTCACTCTTAATCTCTTCCCTTTAATGTTCTGCTGTCTCTTCCCATTTTGACAGCCACCTGGAAGCTGGGGATCATTGATATAATCCATATAGGATGACCTTGAAGTGCACAGAGCAGGGAGGAGGGGGAGCAGATGAGAGAATGAACAAGGGGAAGGTCGAACACCCTGGAAATTACTTCCCTATTGAGACGTTTTGACTGTTTCATGGGGGTAGGGATAGGGCCCAGGCTTTGAGGGTGAAGTGGAATTTTAAGAGAACTTTTGAGACAGAGGAGGTTTCCTGAACTAAGCCACAGAGGCAGAGACTGAAGGACATGTGTGAGAAATGATAAGCTCACACTAGAGTCTGTGGTCTTTGAATGTCGTGGCCTCAGACCCTGTTGCCTGCCCTGTCCCCATTTGGGTTATTACTGACTCCTGTTTGATGTGGTTTCTTAACCAACCCAAATCCGATTCTTGTGTGGCTTGTGGAGAATACCTTAAAGCTCAGGTACATTCACAGTTCTGGAGAGGGGATAGGGCTTGGGTTTAGAGACTCGCAAGTCAGCAGCCAATGGAGAGGTAAGCCTCCAGCTTGAGGCCTGGTTGCTGCAGGGAGCCCGTTTGTTTGGATTTGTACAGCCAGGAGAGTGTTGCTATGGCTGAATTGCATGCAAACAGTTCTTATGATCTGGAACAGCAAGTTGTGTATATAACATGACAGCATTTATTAAAGCAAGATAAACTCAGCAACAAAGGATATGGCTGGAGCCATAAATTCCTCTGATCCTTGCTTCGGAGCCATCACATTCTATTTGAATGAGGTCTATCAGCCCAAACTTGACTTATTTTATTAAATAAGTCAATTTTCTGAAAATCCCTAAGAGAATGAACTGGGGAATTACTCTCCCTGCCGTATACCCTTGTTTAAAAAGAGAAATGTTATGTGATGAGTGGTTCTGACTCACTGTATTTACTGAGGACTAACAGATCTGCCATCCAGGGAAATGGGTTCCCCCATCACTAGATGTGTTCAGTCTGAGGTTGAAGGAACATGGGCTCTGTCCCTTTTTGGGGATTGTGATGTAGGGGAGAAGGCAATATTCCTAATAGACAATCTTCCTAGTTCTAAGAGTTCAGGATGGTAGAAGCCTGATGAAGCATCCAGTTGAACTTTCCCTCATACCCCATTCTGCAACCTACACCCTTTTGCCACAGCACACATTTCCCCAAAGATGGAGAAATTTTCATTAAGAGACTGGGGAGAGAGCAGGAACACTGGAGCCAGAAGACCGGGGTTTAAATCCAAATTCTATTATTTATTGCGTAGTAGACCCAATCAAGTCATTGGGTTTCTATGAACCGCAGTCCATCTCATATAAAGTGATAATGGTGATAGCTACAACGTACTAGCACTTACTATACCCCAGACTCCATTCTAAGGGCCTCAAATGGATAACATAATTTATTCTTCACAGAAATGTTCTGAAATAAGAAGTGCGGACATCCCCAATTTACAAAACAGGAAACTGAGGCATGGAGAGGTTAGGGAACTTGGGAATAGTGGAGCCAATAATTGAACTCAGGCGGTCTGCCTCTGGGGATCTTAGCCCTTGTGTGATAACAATCCTCACCTCATCTATATCATAGAATTTCTAAAAGGTTGCATTAGAAATGGGTATAAAATCATCTCTTAAACCATAATCTATTAGTCTTCGAAATACTGAGCAAGATGCTGAATCTCAAGTTGTAAGCTTTTTTTTTCTTTTTTCTTTTAGAGACAGGTCTCCTCTGTTGGCCAGGCTGGAGTGCAGTGTTGCGATCATAGCTCACTGTAACCTTGAACTCCTGGGCTACAGCGATTTTCCCACCTCAGCCTCCTGAGTAGCTGGGACTGCAAGTGTGCACCACCATAATAGGCTAATTAATTTTTTTTTTTTTTTTTTAAGAGACAAAGCCTCACTATGTTGTTAGGCTGGTCTCCAACTCCTGGGCTCAAGCGATCCTTCCACCTCAGCCTCCCAAAATGTTGGGATTACAGGAATGAGCCACCATGCCTGGCCTGTAAGCTTTTCCCAAGCATGTTCAACTTTGTTTAAAACAGTGCTTTCCTTCCTCCCAGTCTTTGGTCTCCTCCCCACCCCTCCCACTTGACCACTATTCCTACTTGCCTTTCCAGTCCCAACATTCCTCCCTTTGTTCAGATGATTGACTTTCATGAAGTTCAGACTCAACAATGAAAGGCAAAATAACAAACTCAAAAGTACTTGTGCTTTTATTAAAAAAAAAATACAATCAGGTACTGTCCAGAAATGTTTTGGAAAGAAAAATCTCTTTAAAAATCCTTAGTTTTCATCATCATCATTATTATATTAATAATATTAATCATATCCTTAAAATGGAAACAGTATTGCTTTTCTGGTTTCTGTCATATGAAATGTAAAAAACCAAAGGGACGGCTTCCAATGACACATTTAATCTTTGCTAACAAAAACAATGACAATTAATTATACAGCTTCATGTAAAATATGGCTGGTTCTAAAACAAACTACCCCTGTACATCCTACCCCTCTTCCCATTCCCAGAGCCACCCAAGAGAAGTAAAAACCATTGTGATGTCGTCACTGGAAGATTTTTTCTGAATCAAAACAACAAAACAGAAACATGTTGGAGACTGATGTCTTTGGTGCAAAGAAAGAAATCGCATAGGAGGTGAGGTCTGTGCTGGCGCTGTTGGCCCCAGGGATCCATGGTCAGTTTTGACTCTCACCAAATGCCCAGGTATGGACCGATGGTTGGGCTGGTTGTATTGATGCTTTGGTAAAATCCTTTCCTTGCTCTGGGCCTTATTCCCCTCTCACCCAGTGGTCCCTGGAATTTACGCCCGTTTGCGCCTGCCTTCGAGATTTCTGAAGTTGCTCGGTCTCAGCTTCATCTCAGCAAACTGGATTGAGTGTTCATGGCCCTTCCAGTGGAACCAGTTAACGCCCTGTTAAAAACAAAAAAGAGAGAAGTCCCCCAGGTTGGTTACTGTTAGGCAAGGTGTCCACTGATCATTGCTATTTAGTCGTTCAAACTAAACGAGTTGTTTCAACTTGACTGTTTGGTGTATCACAGCTGCCTCTTGCCTATCTCTCTGTTGGTCTGGGTTGTAAAAACTTTCAAAGGGACTGGCTGAATCTGACCCAATTTTTCACCTTAGTCAAGAGTCACCTGTGTTTGCATGGAGCTTTGGGCTGCCATCTTGAAGCAAATTGTGGCTGATGAAACCTGCCATCCTAAGGAATAAGTTCTGAAGGAATTAAGGTCATGATTCGAGGTTCTGGAACTAAGTAGCTAAATACAAGGTGTGTGTGTGTATGTCTGTAATTCACAGGATTTCTGTGGAGCATGTTCATAGGGGTTTGATATGGAATAGCAGAAAAAGCATGAATGAAACACAAATTTTGCAACTTGACATACAGGGTTAAATATTAGTGCTCTTGCCTGAGAGCTAAATAGCCTTAAACAAATTCTCAATATTTTCTGAGCCTCAGTTTTACTATTTTTTTCTTTCTTAAGATCTGACAATGCTAGCCTTGAAAGATGTGATGAAAATTAAATGAATTTGTAAATGAGCTATCCCAGAGCTGGGCACATTGTAGGTGCTTGGTAAATATTACTTCCCTAGTCTCAAGTAGGGGAAATATCCTTGAAATTTTGGCCAAAGCTTTCTACAAGAAAAGCCTGTAATTGTGTCTTGGCTTCCAGGTTTCAAGTTTGACCCTTTAGCGAAGTCTGCAGATGGTAGAGTCCACCCATTGAACCCCACATGGCCCCTTGCCTGACTGTGGGGAAGGTAATGGCTAGTGAGATGGGAGAAAAATAGAGACAGTTTATTTGCTTCTAATTTTTTGGCATTCATTGACATGAGCGGCTTCTGAGTCTTACAGGGACATGAGGTTTAAGAATGGCTCATTCATTTCATGGGCA
This sequence comes from Ateles fusciceps, assembly GCA_036589455.1. NCBI lineage: Eukaryota > Metazoa > Chordata > Mammalia > Primates > Atelidae > Ateles > Ateles fusciceps. The sequence continues at coordinate 14,505,071 of JAZHEH010000952.1, forward strand.
AATGTGCTTGTAATCACTCAGTTACAGTGAGTAAGGTAATCCAACAGCCTGGTGCACACGCTGCCTCCCTTTGTCCTGGTTCTTTCCTCTAATAGTTCAGGGCTGGAAGCCACACCTTCTTGTACTGTGGTAGACACTAAAGCCAGAGAGGGGAGAATGACTTCACAGAGGCCACACAGCAGCGGGAGCAGAGCTGGAGCTGGGGCTCAGTTCCTGTGGCTCCTTTCCACGTCATCTCTTTCTTCTTCCAAAATAGAATGGAAGGATGGAAAGAGAGGCTTGCTTTCTGACATGTAGCTTATTTTTTTCCCAGAGGAACTTTGTGTTACACAGGTGTTTTGAGACAAGGCAATCAAGATGATTAAAACAATAAAACAGAATGGAAGCATTGGTGAAGTAGCGTAATAAGATGGAAACAGCACAGGACTGCTGTCAAGAAATGTCCTGTAACTCTTGCTGCTTCTGTAACACAGGCATGAAAAACCACATCCCAATTCCTGTGCAGGGTAAAAGTGATAAGCACTCGAGATACCGAAGTTAAGAGTGCTTTGAAAAGTACCAGAAATTATGTAAGGTAAGGTCTACACTTAAGGTTGCAGGTGTTATTTGCTAGCTGTTAACTAGGGCATAAACACATGTATCAAAATTACTAATATTGAAAAGCAACAGGTCCCAACGCCTGCTGCATGTCAGGAATCACTTGTGGAATCTAACAACAGCAACAAAAACCCAACAACAAAAATGGAAATATTCAAAAAGATAAGATGCTGTATCTCGCCTGAGATCACTGAATCAGAATAACTGGGGTTGTCATAAAGTGTAATCTGGGCCTTTGCATTTTCATTCATTCCCTGGGATTCCAGTGATCAGACCTCTTGAGAATCCTTGCGGTCTAGGGATCAGTGCGGTGTGGCCACGTGGAAACACCCATCCCTCCTCCCTGGCATGGTGACTAACTTCTGCAGAGGGACTGGGCAGGTGCTTGGTTATGATTAAGTGGCCAGTCCCACTTATCTTTCTACTTTTTAGGACTGTGCCAGTGTAGGCAGGACTCAGAGTAAGGGAGATCACTCAGTTTGATCCATTGGCCTATTTCTAAAGGGGATCGAAAAAAATCTGTTTCTGTGACTGCAGAAGAAGTGCTAGAGGTGTGTGTGGTGCAGGGAAAATGCCAGGAGCTGGAAGTAGGGCGAGCTGGTTCTGCTGCCAACTTCACTCTGTGATCTCAGGAAAGTCAGCTTTCTCTGGGCCTTGGTTTCTTCACACAATGAGGAGACTTAAAGTCTGTGGACTTCATTTTGAGGTGTTCTTGGGATCCAGAAGGTGCCCCAGGTCAGGGGTTCTGTGTCATCAACCCTGCTTCACCTAAACGGCCTGTACTTTTATCTACTTTACATTTGGGGTTCAGACAGAGAGGAAAGCTTTGTGTGAGGAAACCTCTCTATGTTTGGAATCCATTTGACCAGTGGTTGTCTTGGGATCGTCAAGGGTTAACCTGTGCTGTTTCTATTTTACCTGCCTGCAGTGTCCTTCAGATTGCTCACTGTCTTGGGAAAAACATGTTGTTATATAAGTAAGGTTCCTGCCTCCTAATCTCTGCTAGAATAGGAGGTTAAATTCTGCTTCCATCAGCCCCTCCTGCTTCCCAAGCCCCGCCTGCTCTGGGCCCTCACGGTTCACTCACCTGACTGTGGTTATTGTCCCCGTATCTCCCCATCAGGTTGACACGGTGACAGTTCCTGTACCAGAAAGCCCCCTTGTAGGACAGAGCACAGTTGGTGATGGCTGAATCCGTGTCCTTGTCAAAGGTGGAGAAGGATCTGCCATTGTGGTAGGCCATGGAGTCACCTGGGAGAGACAGAAAAATCCCAGCTGAAATTTCCCTCCTGGACTGTAAAGGGCAGACTAGAGGTGACCGCTGGAAGGTTCTGGGGGGTGGGACTAGCCTTGAACATTGAGCCCAGAGTCAGGATTGAACGTGGAACTGAATGGGGCATGAGTGTCACCCTCAGTACTTATTTCCGACAGAAGCAGCGTAATGTGGTGGGAAGAGGGCTGTAGCTGGCTTTGGAGAGTTCAGCTTTGAGTCCCATCTTCTCACCTTTTAGCTGTGACCTTGCACAAGTCAAGCGTCTTGTTGAGCCTCAATTTTCACATCTATTCAATGGAACCAGCACTTTGAGTCTATCTACTGAGCAGTGCCATTGTGACAATGGATATAAAGGTATGTGCCAAACAGATGGCATGGCATGCAAATACTTACTACGATTGTTGTTATTTTTACGACTTTTCTGCATTTCCTTTACATAAAAGACTTCAGAGAGCAAGGAGAAGTATGTATTTAATAATGGAATGCTTTTCTCCCACATATGAGTTTTATTAGTCATGCTTATTATTAAGCCCTTCAGACATTAGAGGTCCCTAAATAGCCCCTGTATCACATAGTTATTTTTTAAAGTGTTTATCAGACCATCGTTCTGTGATTCTTAGACAAGAAGCCCACTTCCATATAGTACTATTTGGAAATCTAATTTGTAATTTAATATATTGAATTTTTAAAGCATTGCAATGTCATTGCTTTGTGGCATCTCCTCACTCCCAACCCAGCCAAGTGCTGTGTGCAAAAATTTCAAGACTCCGAGGTATTCTACCCTGATAATTTGAAGCAAGTTGTCAAAGGGACCCAGACACCTTTTTAACTGATGATGCTACCCAGAACCTGAGGACTGCACATAGGTATTAATGAAACAGGATACTCTCCTGCAGAGGGCCTGGCTGCAGTCGAGAATCACACAGGAAAATGCAACCTTATAAATGTTATCTCACTAAAGGGAAATATTATGGCTCATTCCTCAATGGAAGTACAAAGAGAGACGAAGAGAGGCCACATTCCTGCTGCTTGATGAATTTGCTTGCCCTGTAACATTATTCTTGCCTGAAGCCGTCTCAACCAAGGAGGTATTTATTTCCAGGTCATAAAATGCCAACATTCTTGAGGGATTCAATAAACAGAAAGCAATGTTTGCTCTTGGGTGTCTCTCTTTATTATCACTAAATTGCCATCTCAAAAGAGCTCTGTGCCTCCTTAGGCTGAGCCTGGCTTTTGGCAACCTTTTGTCTGGAGACTTTTCCCCTTATGGATGTTTTCTTTCAGGGCTCAGGGAGGTTGGAAATGTGCCAAGCATCTGTCTCTTCTGCTTTCACAAACATAACAGAAAGCCACCCAAAGTGGGCATGGGTTGCACGGGGTGGTCCACACTCTCAGTCCTGACCTTTCTTTTGTCACCGAGAACACTGTCGGCAACAGTTTTCTGCAGCCAGGCTTGCATCCACCTTTACAAGCTGTTTTACCTTGGGCAAATCTCTGAGCTCTTCTGAACTTGTTTCCTGTTCTGTATAAAAATAACATTCCTCATAAAATGGTTTTATGAGGAATAAATGGGATACATGCAGGGGGAATATCTACAAAAGAGGATGGTACCTAGTAGGACTTAATATGTGTTGTTTCCTTATTTATTTCTCCTCTTATGTGGAGCCAGGAAACCACATCAAACCAGTTCATAAGCCGCACAAGGAATGAAGGGGCCACTTGAGAGGCAGGGACCTTCTGTTCATGGGGATGCAGGCTGAGACTAGATGACCAGGATGTCTTGGAAGAGATTCAAGCAGTTAGGTGATGCAGTGGACAGTTTGCTACTCAAAATGTGCTCCACAGACCAGCAACACCAGCCATATTGGCATCACCAGGGAACTTGGAGAAGATGCAGGATCTCTGTCCCATCCCAGACAACCTGCATCAGCATCTGCACTTCACAAGATTGCCAGTGGGTGCATATGCCCTGAATAAATTGGGAAGTGCTAGACTGGATGAATATTAAGGCCTTTGGGAGACCTTTTTTTTGTCAGTCTACAACTGATATCTAAAACTGGGTAAGAAAGACACCTTTTTTTTTTTTTGAAAGATGAAATCAATCCTGATTGCCCTGATTTCTAATCTAGTCAGTTTCAGGATCCAAATATCTATCCAACCGTTTTGAATCACAGTTTTTCTGGATTGGCCCCCAGTAGGTAAATATTTGTTGATTTAGTAAATGGCTTAATAATATTGATTTAATAAATGTTGATTTAATTAGCGAGGGGAGGAATGAAATAATGATGAATGGAGAAATTAGCTGTAAATGCCAAGAAGGTCTCCATGGCTTTGTAGGCTCTAAGTGCAGCCGCTACTGTACCTGCTGTCCCACTGTACCCCTCCACCTTCAGCTTGTAGCGAGTCTTGGCATCGCCCACGCTGAACTTGTCGTAGACGGCGAAGGCTGTCTCCCCATTGTCCTGCAGGTCCACCCGGAGCTCGTACTGGCCTTGGGCTGTGATTTTGTTCAGGTTGTCCAGCCCTGTGGATGATAGGCAAGGGTTGCTAAGAAGCACAGGTGGCTGAGGCCCTTATTTTTATTTCACTCTGTAAAAGCGGCAGCTGGGTACACTTAAAAGAAGACCAGCTGGGCGCAGTAGCTCATACCTGTAATCTCAGCACTTTGGGAGGCTGATAGGGGCACAAATTACTTGAGATCAGGAGTTTGTGACCAGCCTGGCCAACATGGCAAAACCCTGTCTCTATGAAAAATACAAAAATTAGCTAGGTGTGGTGGTGGGCGCCTATAGTCCCAGCTACTTGGGAGGCTGAGACAGGAGAATTGCTTGAACCTGAGAGGCAGATGTTGCTGTGAGCCGAGATTGTGCCACTGCACTCCAGCCTGGGTGACAGAGCAAGACTCTGTCTCAGAAAAAAAAAAAGGCCATATCACACAAGGTATGGGCTGAAAGCTCACTCTGTTGCTTGCTGGTATAACACTGGACCAAATGTGTGATGTTTCTGAGTCTCAGGTAAAATTGTGTTGACATTTTTGCCCCACTTCCAACCTCCCAGTGCATTAGTGAAGATCCAAGGAGATAAAGTGTTAAAAGTACTGTTTAAACTCTAAAGTGCCTTACAGGCCAGGCACGGTGGCTCACACCTGTAATCCCAGCACTTTGGGAGGCCAAGGTGGGTGGATCACCTGAGGTTAGGAGTTCGAGACCAGCCTGGCAACATGGCAAAACCCCGTCTCTACTGAAAATACGAAAGTGAAGTGGACATAGTGGTGGGTGCCCGTAATTGTAGCGGCTTGGGAGGCTGAGGCAGGAGAATAGCTTGAACCCAGGAGGCGGAGGTTACGGTGAGCCAAGATCGCACCACTGCACTTCAGTCTGGGTGACAGAGTGAGACTCTGTCTAATAAATAAATAAACAAAATAAAGTGCCTTAAAAATGGAGGACAATGGATGATAATATGATAAACATTTCCTGGCGTAGGCAGTGGTGCATAGAACAATGTTCTCTGCAGGTAGGTGGTTGGAAAGTGTGGGTTGCATGGATGAATGGATGGGTGATAGAATTGTAATGTTGACTTGGGAGATTCCAAATTTCAGCTAAACTGTTCATTGGTTAGACTCCTATGGGCAAACCACTCAACCATTTTGAGGCTGTGATTTTATCCATGCAAGGCGGTGAGGAGAGCAAAAATCACCTGCTGACCATCAAGTAAGCCCCGGAGACAAAAACTCCAGAGATTTAGAGGTAATTAATCTTCCCTATTAAGCAAGCATCTGGTTCCAGGTTTCTTCCCAGAAGTATATAAGTAACTAGAATTTCTATACATCTCTGGAATATATGCATATCGAAAGTCATTTTGCAACCCTTGCTGACATTAAGGCACAGAAATGTCTACAAATGTAATCATTTATTATGATCTACATGGCTAATACGGTCCAAATTACCCTTAAGCTCCTGCCTTAAGGAATACCCCTAAGGAAAAATTCACGGCAGAGCTCTCAGTCCTTTGGAGGCATCCTTTCTTTCTAACGAACTTTTCCTTTTACCAAACCTATACTGTTGTTGGGAAATTCTAAGAACCCATGAGTCAACCACTTCTGATACCTGACACCTTGCCCAGCAGGTGGCAATTGAATACTTTGCACAGGTGCTATCAGAGTTAAAGGTTATGGCTGTAAGAAACCCATCTTAGCACCTGGAGCACAACCTGGGGCACAGGAGGGAAGCTGTCAGTGATATCAGTGAGAAGCCTGCTATGACTGGTCCAGTGAATGGCAGGGCTGATTTTTGGCTCTTCCTTAATCAGATTTTTATTTTTTGTGAATGGAAATAAAATATTGGGACCCCAATTTATGCCAAAAGGAAAAATATTAAACTGAAAGCTGAGTCATGCAAGAAACTGCCTCTCCTTTGTCCCTAAGCAGATGCTACAGATAAAAGGCCAGATATCTCCACAGGTCATTCTCTCTTCACTTTATCTTACGTAAAGTGCTGAGTACTTTACATGAGTGATTTGCTGAGTGTGAGATGAATACGTAATTGACCATTCTCTTTTTTTTGTTATTCTGCTTTTTTTTTTTTAAATCTTGCAACATGTGGATTCAGTAATGTGACCATATCCTTCCACTTTCCCCACCAGCCCACTTTTTCTCCTTTAAATACTAAACCTCTCAACATCATCTTTGAAAAAAAGAAAAGAAAAGAGAAAAAGGCGTGGACCACAGGTTGCTCCTGTGGCTTTGTGCTCCTTTTCTTCCTGGCATGTCCTTAACCTTGGCTAAGTAAACCTCTAAATTGACTGAGATCTGTCTCAGATACTTTTGGTTTACATTTTAATATTTCGGAGCATTTAAATAATAGTCTTTCTCATAAGAATTTGATATTCTGTGTCTGCCACCAGAACGAGTGCTTCTTCCTCATCTCTTTCTCCCACATAGGTCAGTCACTGTGGGTCAGAAAAAATGACAAGGAGGGCATTGAGATACAAACGTGCAGAGCTGTATTACCAAGCCAGAATTCTTCTCTGCGGTCCCCAAATCCAGCAGCATAGGCCTTCCAGTTTTGGTAGAAGTTCTCACGTCCGTTTTTGCGTCTCAGGAACACCTATAAACATATCAATGAATCTGGGGTGTACTTAAGCTATTGCAGGAAAGAGAGGGCATTGTTCTGACAGGAAAAAACCTTGCACTGTGGAGAGAGCACCAGGCCCTGGCTGTGTCCATCCCCGAATTTGCCATGTGACTTTGGGTGGTCACCTCTTCCCTAAGCCTTGGTGTTCTCACCTGAAAAATAGGGATTAAAAATACCACCCAGTTTTGGGTAACAATGACGTGTCAATGTAGGTAGGTTCATTGTAACAAATGAACCACTCTAGTGCTGGATGTTGATAATGGGGAAGTTGTGTGGGTGAGTGTCGGGTGTATATGAGAACTTTCTGTTCACTTAATTGTGCCGTGGACCTAAAACTGTTCTAAAAAAAATAAAGTTTATTAATTAAAAAAGATCCTACCCAGCTCCTATGGTAATGGGGTTGGAATAATTCATCTAAAACTCTTAGCACAGTGCCTGGTAGATAATGTCAGTGCTAATTAATATAAGCAATGGGTTCAATGATCCCTGTCATTTATACATCAGAGAGTTGTTTGATGAAGATCGAATGAGATAAACTACAAGAAACTTATTTCCCCGTTTCAAAAGGTACCCAGCTTGTTTCCCATTATGTTGTTTAAGAGAATTCCTGAGTGCCTCTGTGTGACAGGCAGTATCTTGCAAGGCCTCACACATGTGGGTGTCAGGATGCACCAGGAGGAGGAGATTACCCTCTTCTCCTCCCCCGCTGTGCCCTGTCCCTCCTCCCCTAGACCTGAGAGCTCTGCAGTCCGTGGTGGTACTCACAATCCATCCACCCCCATCGGAGGTCATGTCACAGAAGACTTCCAGTGCCTGGGTCTTATCACCATTCAGATAAATGGTGTAGAGGCCAGAGGTCGTGTCTCCATTCAGCATTGCTTGGGAGCAGTCCCTGGGGAAGGGGTACAGGAGTCCAACTGTGGAAGAAGGAGAAATGATGATGCTCACAGAGCAGAAGGACTGAGCTGGAGCTTAAGTCTCAGCTTAGCTCTATTGACTAGAATGCCTGGGTAATTTCCAAGTGCAGTAATGCGATGCAAACAATTAAAAACTCATAGAAATAAACGGTCTTGGAACTATGCCTCGTAGATGGACCTAAGAGCTGATGGTCATAGCAGTTCTTTTTTCTGACCCAAGGACATTCATCTGAGGTTGTATCATCAGCTGTTTTCTTATTTATTTCACAGCCCTTGTATAAGAGCATCTTTAGGACACATTTATCATTAGCATCTGGCATAAGATCTGGCAAAGAGAAAGCACCTTCTTCGGCAGATGTGTGCAGAATGACTGTGGCGTGAATTGTGAAAGGCAGGGCTCTCCAAAGGCCAGCTCCTCCTATCCTCAGGAATGAATGCTGCTTTTATTAACCAATGGAACAACTTGCAGGTTTGCCATCTGCAGAAGACTCTGTGGCAGGTGCAGGGGGAGGCTCCTTGGGCGTGGAATATCTGAGCCAACTCTGACTGTAACTCACAAGATAGTCTTGAACAGGCCATTTAGTCTTTGAAAGCCTCTGCTTCCCTACTAGGACGTTGGGCATTCGGCCCATCATACCAGTTTGGTGGGAGGACCATTTGTGATTTTGAATGTGGACGGGTTTTGTAAACACTTGCACGATGAAGGAGAAAGGAAGAGACTTTGAGTTCTGACAATAAAAGGACCACACATTTATATGGGCCACATACTGGGCTAGGAGTTCAAATGCAATATCTCATGAAACCTTGCAAGATTCTGTTGAGGGAGGGATTATTACTAATCTCTCTGTATAGATGAAGAAGTTAAAGATTATAGGATGGAAGTAGCGTTCTTAAGGCACACATAGCAAGTGATAGAAATGGGGATTGAATCCAGATGGGCTCCCTCCTTTCCTTTCAACAGGATGCTCATAACCTCCCCACGCTTGCCTTCCTTGGGCTTCCAAGTAGTAGCAGTGAATTGATTCTTTTCAGAGGTTTGTTTGAAAATTTTGAAGCCAAAGGGGGAAGTCAAGGGTTGATTCAGTCAAAGTTAGATCTGAAGGCTGGATTGCACCCTGGGCCTCCTTACTTGTGGTGAAGATGGTCTGGATCAGATTGCTCCTCAGGGGCCCACTGAGTGCCTGGATCTTGGCTGTGTAGTGGGTGGATGGGCTCAGGTCTGCCAGGCTGTAGGAGGTGGTGTCTGGACCCAGGATGACTTCCTAACAGCAGAAGAAAGAGTATAATGGCTTTTGGTCACAGAAATTCTCAGGGTATAGATAAGAAGTCATTCTATTTATTCATTCATTTACCCATCCATTCATTTATTTACCCAACAAGAATTCATTGAGTACCCACTCTGTGCCAGGGTCCATGTGGCCTGCTGAGATATCAGACATGAGGAGGGTACAGCATAAGCAAAGGTCCTGGGGCCAGAAGTGCAGAGGAAGTTAAAATAATATGAGGAGGCAGAGACTGCCTCTGAGAGTGAGAGCCCTGCTGTAGACTCCAGAGCTGAGGCTACCACCTGCCCAAGGCCCTGCCAAACTATATTGGGAGAATGGGATTATAATGATTAATTTTATGTGTTAAATTGGCTGAGCCATGGGGCCCAGATATTTGGTCAAATATTTCTCTAAATGTTTCTGTGAAGGTAGTTTTTTTTGTTTTTTTGTTTTTGGATGAGATTAATATTTAAATCAGTAAGCTTGAGTAAAGCAGATTTAAAAAATAAAATGAAATAATATGAGAAGGTAATAAACTACTTCAAGCATACTTAGCTTCAGGTGCCAGAACAGTGGAAAATGTTACTAGATTATAAAGAACCTTTAAATGACAAGTTTCGAAACTTAAAGTTTGTCATTATAGGGCGTGAGGATTCCTGTAAGGTTTAAATGCTAAGCTTTGGAACTTGAAGTTTATCATTATAAGGAAGGGGGAGCCTTGAAAGATGTTTGGACATGTGAATGACATAAACCCAACTGTGCTTTAAGAAGCTTAATCTGGTGGCAAGATGAATCACACAGAGTAAGGGACTTAGAGGTCAGTTAGGTCAGTGGTCCCTAAATACAGCTCTTTATCACTCTGGGAAGCTTTAAACAACATGATGCCTGGGCCTCATCTCAGACTGACTGAATCATCAGAGCCAGAAGTTGAGCCTGGCTATATTTAAGAAACTTCCCAAGTGATGTGGATGTTCAGTCAATTTGGGGATCTCTTGAGTTAGGAAATGATTATAACAGCCCCATAGGCGTGGTATGATGAAAACTTAAGCTGACCACACATGCCTCTCTTCTGAGAACAGAGATAACCATGAGAGACACATGTTGACCAACTCTAACTATGCTTGTAGTCTGTGGCTGTTCTCTGTGCTGCCGTACAAAGGAGGTGGTTGGTTTCAGTTTGCAGGAGGTCCTCTTGCCAGCTTCCAATTCCTTCCAGCAAATGACCTTGGTATCTGGGATTGGAATTCAACCTACACTCCTAGTAAACCAAACACAATGCTGTTCTCTACAATCTGCAAATACTCAGCTGAGTTTCAGCAGTCATGTGTCAGTGCAGACACTCCTGGAAGGTTCTCCTGCATCCTGGGAACCAGGAAGGTACCTCATCCTGATTTTTTTCAATGGGAGAATTGAGTTTCAGAGAAGCTAAAAGACTTGCTCTCATTCCATAAATTGTTGGAGGCAGAGGATGATCTTGCATCCTGGTTTCCCAACATCCTGACTAGGACTCTTTTCTCCTATAACAGGTTGACTTTTTTTTTTTTTTTTAACTAAGACATATAAAGCTGGTGAACAGACATGCAGAAAAGTAAACTGGGGTGAGTGTTCATTTAATACCCAGTGGCCTTTGTGCGGCCCTAGTTCTAGTCCCTGGGGGAAAGATGAACTGTCAGGGATAAAGCTGGGCTCATTGAATTACTTAGGAATACAATTACCTGTCAGCTCTCTAGGCTTCTATGCAAAGTCAGTTTTAGGCAATTAGGGTACCCTAGGTGAAAATGAGACTCACAGTTCAGGTAAACACAGAATCCTAGAATGCCTGACCAAGAGAAGACCTTAAAGATAAGTAAGACCAAGGCATTCATTTTACAGATGGGAACACTGACACCCAGGGAATATAACAGATTTGCTTTACCTCACACAGTGAGATAGTTCATTGTTATATCAACTCCAGGAAGGGATATGATAGTAATTAGCAATGTGTCCAGTTCTGGCTAAATGAAAGATTGGATATAGCCACTTATCTCTACTTGTTTCTGAACCCCACTAAAAAGAGAGCAAGAGAATGTAAGGTGTAAATCCACAAAGATGAGGGAAATGGGAGAGGAGATAGCAACAGGCATGCCATGTCAAAAGAATCTTGGTAGATAGAAAGTGAGTGGTAGAGAGACCATGGAGGGGAATAAATAAAGAAAGCTGAGGTTAACTGAGGAGCATGGGCAGAGCCAGTCAGAGGCTGTTAAGTGCAAGCCACGGAGTCCAGCAAGTTCAGGAAAGGAATGTGTACAAAAGCAGAGACATCTTTGAAAGCCAATGTGGAGTGTGGTTGAACAAAGGTTTGGTTTGTTTAGAAGCTTTTTTTGTGAGAAACAGACCCTGAAATCTCCCCCATTCCCTTCAACAGTCTAAATGACTGCCCTTTTCCATCCAGATGGTGGCTGAGGTTTATTCTCTGGAGAGGTTGAGCCAGAGAGGAGGCTCTGAATTCAAATCCACCAGGCTCAGTTTTCAAGGAGGCTGAGGTGTTAATACTGAAAACATAATAAGATGAAGGTTTGTAAATAATGAGAGCCCAGGCTTTATGGCACTGTTATTTGGGGGTTCCCCAAGAAAACTGTTGGGTATTTGCCCAATCATTCTGCAGGCAGCCACAGAGTTGACGAGCCCTGCCTGCGCAGTTGGAACTTCCAATGAGCTCTTTCATTCCTAGTTCAAATACAAAAAGACAGGCCACGACCAATATACTGTGGGTGGATATTGCCAATGTGAGAGGCAGAGACCCAAACCAAACCCAACCCAACCCAACAACAGCAGCAAAACAAAGAAACCTGAAACAAACACTGTGCAGGACACAGAATGAAATACCAGCAACATATATTCTTAGAGATAAAGAGATGATGATACATGAAACACAAGGTGCTAGAAAAGACGAATGTGCGGAGAATAAGCAAAAGATCTTGGAAATTTAAAGTAAGATAACCAAATGAAAAATTCAGTAACAGGTTTGGAAGGTAGAGTTTAGGAAATCTCCCTCACTTGTCTGAAGGTCTAAAGTTATTTCAAATTAAAAGGTAAAAGAAAGAAAGTTATTGGGCAGAGAATATAAATGCTATAAACACTGGATAAAAACCGTATTAACAGTTGATATCATAAGAACATGGTGAAACAAATTGCAATACATAATGATACCATCTGTGAGATAATACATATGGTAAACACGCAGAAGAACCTTTTGGTCTTTGTTCAACAAAATATTAAAGGATCAAGATTCCAGCTCCTAAAATGTCCTCAAGTCTTGTAAGCAGTGGTTCTTGATCTTGGCTGGCTATCAGAACCGGAGTCTAGTTAAAATGAGAGAGCCTGGAGAGTATGATTCAGAAGGTCTGGCATGCCATCCAGGCTCTACTAATTTTTTTTTTTCAGCTCCCCAGTTGCACTGGGGTAGAGAAAACAGCATCAGGTAATTCTTCCATACTTTGAAGAGCATGCAAATGCTTCAACCAGTAGTGAGAAGTTGTTATATACTTAAAATACCTTGACTGTGCCATCCACCGATTCATAGACCAGCAGGTAACCGGTGACTGATGCCCGAGGGGGTCGCCAGGTAAGGAGGGCAGTTTCCGACTGAACCTCAGTAGCAGTCAAGTCTCTTGGAGAATCGAGGTCTGGAGAAGATGGGATGATTAATATCAGATAAAGTCAGCAAGTGTAGGACAGAAATCTGGGCTGGGTATCAAGAAGACTGGGTTCAAGTCCTTTCCCTACCACTGGACTACGTGACCTTCAGCAAGAACCTCATCTGTTTATAAATAAGGTGGTTGAGCCAGATGACCCCCAAAGACAAATTCTCTATGGTTTATCTTGTACCAAGGGCTGGGTGTTCCTAACTGGCCTTGGTTGGATTTAGGGAGAAATATACAGCTATGAACATCATTATAAAGCCCATTGTTTCTAAATAAGAGGACAGATGAAAGCTAATATTGGTACTCACCCCGATAGAGAAGATGGCTCCTCTGTTTACCTGCTTGCAATAGTTTGTAAAAAAAAAATCTCAATGTGGAGAAACCTAACAAACATCTAGAAAAAAAGTGCCTAAAAAATCTGCCTCTTCAAAAATATTTTCCTGCCTGGAACATGGATCATTAAATGCTAGGTTTAGGGCCAGTGGGAACTGTTTTTCCACTTACAAAGCCCTCCTCTTAAAATTTTTTCCTTGCCCGTGGGGGAGACCAAGGTCATTTCAGTTCAAAAGGAAATGGTGTGTTTCTTCAGGCCTTGACTGAGTGGGCACTGGTGAATTTTGCTGCTGATGTAATCACATTGCAAGGCCCTGACTTAAGAAAGAACTGGCTAGGGGTTCCTGTTTAGAATGCAGGCTGTGGGTGGGCGTCCCAGAAGGGAGAGCTTCCAGCTCTCGGTGTCTTTGTACCTGTTGTGAACTTGGCAGTGATGGTTGAGCTCTTCTGGGGACCTTTCTCTGCAAAGATTCTCAGTGTGTATTCCGTGGCAGGCTCGAGGTTGGTCAGAGCATACTCCACTGTGTTCCCGGACACTGTGCGTGTAATTTCTGGCACTAAACATGAAATACACATACCGAGGCAGTTACCTCTCACTGTCTGAGCCACGAGTGGGCTTGGCAAACCACACACACACCTCCTTCGAACATAGAAAGTTTCAGTGACCCTGCAGAAAAGCAGGTCTGATTGCTGAAATGACTCACGCTCTTTCTCTTGTGCACTCACCTCACATGAAAAGGATTTTTCATATGGAGACTGAATTTTTCCAGGCACCAAATCAGAAGGAAGGGAAACTGGGGTCAGGAGATTTTTTTCTACATAGTGCCAGCTGGAATAGCTTTGCCACTGAGAATGAGGTAGAGGACAGTTGGAAGGGACATCCCAAGCCTTGTGCTGCCCATGCTTAATTTGGCCCGATGCATGCTCTCCTCTCTTTGTCAGTTATTCACATACCTTTTTTAAATTTACTAAATGTCATCAAGTCATTAGGCTGAAGGGTCACAAAAATTGGACAGTGATGGCTGCACCACAGCCTGTCCACTGTCTCTCAGGACTGCTGGGTCATGTCTAGTGGTAGAAAGCGATACTGACCACAGTGCCGGGGGCCATGTGTTTATTTCCTATTCACAGGTGACCAGCCATCCTGGTTTGCCAGGGACTGAGGGGTTTCCTAGGTGTGGAACTTCCAGTGCTAAAACTGAGACAGTACCAGGCAAGCGGGCACAAGTTGGTCACCTTACCTCATCATTTGTGAGCACCCCTTCTCTTCTGAACAAAGCCCCTTGTTTGCCCTGAATCCACAATCTCCATGTTTCCCATGAACTATACCCTGATTTATTTTAGGTGCAACACTATCTTCCCTGACTTTGAAGAGTTTGCTCACAGGGACTATTTAAGAATTAAAGAGTAAAAAGAATAAACCCAACATCCCTCCTCCCTGCCTCTCCCCACCCTCACCTGTACTCTGTCCTCAAAAAGACCTTTCCTAGCTGCTTACCAGGGCTAAATTAAAATTTTCAGAGGCCCCAAACACAGATGCTGGTGCCTGCTCATATTGTCTCTGAGAGCAAAACACCAAACCATAAAATATAAAACTTACCTATACCTGGAAATCAAAATTACACAGTTCTTTCTAGAGTAGCTCATTACAAAATGATGGAGAGGTTCATTGAAAAGGACGCTCTGTTTCTCCTGTCTCATACTTGTATTTGATTTTACTTTCTGACGGCTGTAGTTTGCTGGTACTCTAAGCAAGTGTTTAACCTGCCAGCTGGGTAAATTAGCACTGGTGGTTGCCAAACAAGAAAATGTTTCTGATTTTTTTTTTTTTTTTTTTCTGAGACAGAATCTCCCTGTCACCCAGGCTGGAGTACAGTGGTACAATCTTGGCTCACCGTAGCCTCTGCCTCCCAGGTTTAAGCATTTCTCTTGCCTCAGCTTCCTGAGTAGTTGGGACTCCAGGGGAGTACCACCATGCCCAGCTAATTTTTATAGTTTTTGAAGAGATGGGGTTTCATCATGTTGGCCAGGCTGGTCTTGAACTCCTGGCCTCAAGTGATCCGCCTGCCTCGGCCTCCCAAAGCGCTGGATTACAGACGTGAGCCACTGCACCTGGCCTAAAATTTTTCACTTTTTAATCAAATTTGCTAAAACTAGCCTTTTCTGTGGTCTCTGAAAAGCTGAGACTCCTAAGTACAGCCTGAAGCTGTCTGGTTAAGATTTTAGATTCTGGATTTCTTCTTTGTAAAAGATGACAACTGCTTCCTAAACTGGGTGTCTCAGGCTGGTAGGAGAGAGAGATTACGAGGAAAGGAGGAATAAGCCAGGAAAACATGTAGAGGCTGGAGATGTATCTATTATTTTTATTTTAAAGGGCCTACTAGACTCCCTTGAGGTTGCAATTGGGAGCCACAAGAACATGACTGGCCTTTTCAACTTACCCGTGCGTCTTTATCATCCTGTACCAAATATGGCATGGAGAAGAGAGAATGGGAAGTGTTTACAGCAGGAAAGGCACTCCTTAGAGTGAGGAGAGACTTGGGCAAACCTTACCTTTCTCCCCTGTGTAGGAGATAACATAACTGTCCACAGTGGCAATGGCCGGCTGCCACCTGGCCAAGGCTTCCAAGTCAGTGATGTTGGCCGTCACCAGGCCAGATGGGCCATCCAGAGCTGCAAAGAAAGATGGTGAACAGAAGGGAAGTCATTGGTTGGGAAATCGGATCCCAGCTGCTCTGCTTTCCACACTGCTTATGGAGTCCTGGTGTTAGGACACAATGTCAGCTGCATGGAATGGTTCAGAGATCTGAGCCTGGAGCCAAGCTGACCTGGCTTTGAGTAATGACTACCTTGTTGGCTCAGTTACTTTGGGCCTCTATTTCCTCACGTGTAAAATAGGGCTAGTAATTCTTTATCCTTTATCCTCAGTGTTATTTTGGTTTTCCCATTATATTATGGGTGGAAAGGAGCTGTGTAAACTGAACAGGGCTGAACACATGACAAGAATTATTACAGTTTATATCACTTTCCCCAGGGAAAGAACTTACACAAACAGAAGGGACTTGCATAGTAAAGACTGCCCAAGCCATTTTTTTCTCCTCTCCTTTTTTTTTTTTTTTTTTTTTGAAAGGTCTCACCCTGTCACCCAGGCTGGAGTGCGGTGGTGTGATCTCAGCTCACTGCAACTTCTGCCTCCTAGGTTCAAGTGATTCTCCTGCCTCAGCCTCCCAAGTAGCTGGGATTATAGGTGTGCATCACCATACCCAGCTAATTTTTGTATTTTTAGTAGAGACGGGGTTTTACCATGTTGGCCAGGCTGGTCTCAAACACCTGGTCTCAGGTGATCCACCTGCCTTGGCCTCCCAAAGTGCTGGGATTACACGCGTGAGCCACCGTGCCTGGCTTCAAAGCCTTTTCTGAGCTTTGAGTGGTATGCCTCATTAGGCGGCTTGCAGAGATATGAAGCCAGGCTCTGGAGGCCGGTGGTCCTGCGTTCTACCATGGCTTCTAGGCCTGGTGCCTCTGTGCCCTGGGGAAATCCATTTCCCTTCTCCAAACCTCACTTTCTTTAGTTGCCAATGGGTGACTATTTAATTAATAAAGACTAGCTAAGAAACATATGTAAAGTGTACTAGAGAAAGCTCTCAATAATTGCAGTTGTTATTAAGATCTCTATTAAAGGTATCTGAAGTCTTAAGTATGCTTTTCAAATGACTTGTTCTGAGAAAGGATGGCTATTCAAAGGGTGTTTATCCCTGGCCTTTTTTAACTGACCTGTCCCATTCCCCAACATCACTTTCTCAGAAGCTAACCTGAATCTAACCATTTCCTCTTGCTTTTTCACTCACTCCTCAATTATACCCATGACAGTCCTGGCCAGGGTGGAGGGATGCTATCCTCAGCTCATTTCACAGAGAAGCACCTGAGCCTTGAGGGATAAAACGACTGGCCTGAGAGCCAGCATGTGGCAGGGTAACTGCAGAGCCCACATTGTCCACTCTGAGTTTCTTCCTGCTTCACTGTGCATGGACAGAATCTCCTTTAACTGGTGATGACAATGGGGCATTGGGAGGGACCACGTCCAGCTTTTGCGATCTGTTGCCGTGGAGAATCCATTGATGAAAGATTTCTTTGGGGAAATAAGGGCCTGTGAGGAAGGGTGGATGGGACTCTGGGTTCAGATGGGATGTTTTAATTGTGTGCTGTCAACTCTTTTTGGCTATGAGGATATTTTTAAAATTTCCTATGAGGCCCATTCTTTGTATCCCTTAATGAGTTGGACTGGATAATTGCTCATATATCAAAGGATAAATTGTTTAGAGACATGGCTGTCTGAAGAGAAATTTTCCACTTCATTCTCCTTCAATGCAATTCATTATTTCCCCCTCTTTACATGGTACTCTACCAATCAGGTTATACTAGGAAAGGAACCCTTTCTTTTAGAAGGATAGAGAGTTTGGAGTCAGACTGACAAATGCTCAAATTTGTTCCAGCATTTACTAATTATGTGGGCTTGGCCAAGGTATTTCATTTCCCCAAGTCTCAGTTGTCTCCTCTGTAAAATGGGGACGATAATAGCTATGAGGATTATATGAGAAGGGTTTAGTAACAGTGCCTGGAATGCAGGAGCCACCAAATACAGAGGAGCTGGCTTTGTAGCTGTCACCATTACATGCTCATGTGAAGCACCTGCTTTGAGGGACCCTCATAAGGGTTCCAGGCAATAGGCGGGGGAGGGGAAGGAGGTGGTAGGCTAATACAGATGCTTTACAAATACAGTTTCATGTGAGTTATACCTTGTGAGGGAAGCAGAATTGTGCCTGTTTTACAGAGAAGGAAAGTAGACCCCAGAAAAATGGACTGGTAGCTCATGTATCTGGTAGAATTTGGATTTTAATTCAGGTAATTATGACTGCCAAACTTAGACCTTTTCTTTCACCATAGTCCAGGAAATAGAGGCCCAAAGAAGTTAAGGTTACCCAGCTCACCAGAGGCTGGGATGAGCCAGAAATGAGGACTTTGGCACTCTAAATCCTGTTCACTTTCCACTAGGATCTCATAAATGAAATCCTTTTTTTTTCTTAGCTGCTGAGTCATGAGCTACAGGGCTGAAGGTGAGAAATGACATAGGATGTACAAGTGATCTTTGAAAAATACACACACACACACACAAACCCCACCAACTCACCTGTGGTAAACGACCCTGAGACAGGTTCACTTTCCTCAAAGCCTTTCATGGCAATGATGTTGACAAGGTACTCCACCCCCAGGTATGAGTTTCACCAGCCTGGTCTGAGTCTTGGTTCCATCCACAGTTACTATGGAGGGTTTACCTAGAACACAGTAAAAGCAAGACCAGGAATAATGAACCTCATTGACACTTATTCACTGTTGCCCCCAAAAAGGGTGGATCTGATTTAGAAATGAAACTATATTTTCATCCAACACCACTTTCTTGACTTCTCATTTGCTCCTACCCTCTGGCATAAGGGAAGAAGCCTTACTTTTTGTATAATGCTTTTTCCATTGGTGCAGATGCCAAAAACGAAGCCAGGAGGGGAAAAGAAAAACACACACACACACACACACAACAAAACATGAAGTCACAATGTACTAAAAATGGCAAGTTTCCATTCATTAGAGAGCTGGCATGTTGTGTAAGTTTTATTTTATTATTTTTCCCCCACAAAGAATATGAGAAGCTTACTATGTAATGTATATCTATTTCCCCCATTGTCTTGGCTTAGGATTATAGAGACTCCCTTACTCGTGAAAATTCTACTTAAGAAAAGAAAGCTGGTCATAGTCAAGTTTGTGCTGTTGTATTTATTAAAAAACACAGAAATTATATTTATTAGAATTTGGGGGCTAGTGAAGAGCTTGCACATTAACTGGTCAGACTCGCCATACAGATGCAAGAGCATTCCTGTGAAGAGGTTATTAACCATCATCTCTTTACACACTTCCAGCAACAGGTAGCTTACTACCTGCCAGAATGTCTTTAGGCAGATTTGGCTGGGCTTCCACCCTGTGCTCTCTATTATAGCCCATGTGCTTTGAATTAGAACTCACAAATTGTCTAAGGCACAACTTGCCATTGTTTACTGAAACAGACAGATTTGGTACCCAAAGGCAAAATTTTGCAAACATCCAAGACCAGCTTTTCAGATGAGTGTGCTCAGAGGGAGAAATGCCAATATATTTAGAATCTTTGGTCATTGCGTGCAAACAATACTGGAGATCTATTTCTCATAGAATTTTATAATTTCAAGGCTAAAAAGGTCTTGTTCAAACGACCCTTCATATGATAGTTTCTTCTAAGAATCTCAGCACTTTACGAATGAGGTCTCTCTCTCCAGATGGTCTCAAAAATAAAGAATTCATTTTCTTTGGCCATGTTGTTGGGGGGGATGAAAATTGTCAGAGTCTCTTTCAGGAATCCATCCAAACCCACAACACTCCTCCTCTCCCTCATCCCCCTTCCAAGTCTCCTACCTCCTGTAATGGGCACATAGGTAATTCGGAAGCTCTCCACCTGGGCAGTGGGTGCTCTCCAGCTGACAGTAGCGGAGTTTTCAGTGATGTCTGAGAAAATGACTTCCTTTGGGGGAGCCCATGGCTGTCAAGAAGAAAACACAAGAGAAGCCCAGAAACAGTCAACTATTTGGTCCTTCAATGGTTCTTCTTGAATTCCTTATTTAGGAAAACTCAGTGCCTAGAGTTTGTGTCTGAGCCAAGCCTTTAGGATGGAGAATGTGGTGATCCGTGGTTAGGTTGTGACTTGCTAGGACTAATTGTTGTTTCACATCAGATACAGGGCTCAGGGTTGTAGAAGAGTCATTTGGTCTAATTCAAGGGGAGTGATAGCACCATAGCTGACTTCCAAGGAATCAAGAGAGAATGGTTTCCTAGAGTGGAATATGTCCCCCTTTTAATTTTTAGCATTTCCTTAAATCTTTGCTTTCTAATTTCTTTTATCAAATAATACCAAGACTTGACAACTGTACAGTTCTTTGCAATTTATAAGACTTAATCTTCCTATAGAAACTCCTGAGAAGATGTGGTTATAGCCATTTTTACAGAGGACAAAACCAAGGTTTCCATAAACATTCTTATCATGTGATTTTTTGGGGTCCCAGGAGTAGGCAGCAGAGCCAAGCACAGTCTGGAATCCTGGAAATAATGTTCACACAAACACTGACCTGGACAAACCCATTCCTAGAACTGGAAGGAGGTCCAAAGCCAAGAGAACAACCTCAGGCCCATCACCAAAGCAAACACCTAGTGGACACTGGGTCTACCGGTGAGGAAAGAGATGCCCAGGGGAAGTTTCTGTCTCCCAAATACCTCCCCCTCAAAACCCAGTTTCATTTGGCTTTTCTCTGTGTATTTTTTGGCTTCCATTTTTGCCCTCTTCAGCTGACCATGCCTACCCCAGAGAATTCAGGAAACAATTTTCAGGCTCTAGGGAGTCCACTTCCTCATCTTTTCCCCTCTCCAACCCACAGGGATTATTACATTCTGAAACCCACAGAAATTCAGCAAGGGTTTTTTTTTCTTCTCCTTTCTGTATTTTTCTCTCATCCAAGACATCTCCTCCTACAGCTTTCTTCTGTGACCTGGTAGCCACCCCCAGACTCTGTGGCTGCCTGGGTTTTTGCCCTGTTCATGGAAAGTTTCAGAAACCACATGGGTCTCTGGAGCCTAGAAGATCTTAATTGTCCAAATACCACTGAGAGGCTGGGTGACCTGGGGCACGTCCCTTCATTTCTGTGAACCTCAGTTGCTCCATCTGTCCAGAGGGAAAAGTGGTACCCACCCACAGGAATGTTTTGAGGATTAGCAGAGATAATAAATGTGAAACTCCCAGCACAGCATCTGGCATGCACTGAGAATTCAGTAAATATGATTGCCCTCTCTTTTTTTTTCTTTTCAATATCCCTCTTTCCTCCTTGAGCCATACTAGACTTTAAGGTGTCCCCTAGGAAAGATCAAGATGAGGCCAACTGAGAAAAAAACAAAACGAAAGAGTAAGGTGTATAAACTCAGGCAGTAAGGATCTCCCTCTGCCAACCTGGTATACTCACTGTACCTACACCAATGACTGAAAAACTCAGTGGTGTAGGTACATTTTAGTAGGTGTATCTTATGGCCAAACACAATAATATCTAATACAGTTACTGTGGATAAAGAAAGTTCTAAATACTTGACATTCATGATCTTACTTAAACCTTATGGCTGACCTTTGAGTTAAATTCTCTTTTCCAGATGACGGAATTGAGGTAGACCCATGATTAAACTCCAAGGACACTGCCCCACAGTTGTTGGCTTAACCACTAGGCAACACTGTCTCTCACTGCCCCTTTTACTGCCCTGGGAACTCAGAGCTGGCAGCTTGTGCTAGGGAGAGGTACCTTGTGAGTGAGAGGAGGAACTATAGCAGGGCCTTCTCAGGAGGAAGAAGGATAGAAGATTATAGAGAAGAGCTTACAATGGTATGAGGGAAGAAGAGAGGAGAGGAGAAAGAATAAAAAACACAAAAGGGGAAATTTATAAACCTGATGAGGTGAAGATAGAAATTAGGCATATTCTGTACTCAAGAGCCTCCTTTCCTGTCTTCTCCTGGTCCTGAAGCACAGGCATGTAGAGACAGACAGACAGACAGACAGACAGACAGACACACACACACACACACACACACACAAACGCTCCTATGTTTGGCTGTAAACTACAAGGCTCTAGAGAAGAAAGTCAAAGAGAGAGCTTTCCAAAGAGGAGGGTCTGCCTTGCCTTTTTTTGTTGTTCTTTAAAAAAAAATGTAACTCATGATTATTCATTCTATTTTTTGCTTTAGAACTGCAGGGCTTGTACAAAAAAGAAGATCAGCAAAACAAAATCAATGATCAGAAGAATTAAACTTTGAAGAGCACTGTTTATAAACCAAGGTCAAAATCAAGGCTCTGCCTCTGATCTGGAGTCCTTTTATGGGCAGCCACAGGGAGGAGGAGACTCAGACCTGCATCCCAGGATAGGGTGTCCCTGTTAATAAGGAACAGGGTTTTTCCTCTTACTAGGTTGCTGTCTAGATTCTAGCATTTTCTTCAAGTCTACAAATACTGATTATAATTTTTCCATTGGTGGTTTCTTGGCACTTGTTAGGTCCTGAAAACTTGACAATACAAAATATCTATCTTTAGACAAAGAGGAGAGGTTTTGGCAAATGTCATGCCTATGCCTGTCAGAGATGGTAAGCAGGTATATTGATTGGTTTTCTGTCATCCAGCCTGCTCATTTTAAATAGTGTTAGAATAAGCTGGTCATTGGGTTTCACTCCAAATCTAGCTCTATGACTGTAGAAAAATCACTTCACCATTCGGGGCCTCGGAGTCTTCATGCACAAACAGAAGAGGTTGAGCTACATCATTTCTCAGGTCCCTTTTATCTCTCCTGGTGATTTTGTGGTTCTGTCCCTTGGTTTCCTTTGAAGAAGCTATCTCCAGCGAATGCTATATCTCTGCATTTCCCTCAGCTTCATGAAATAATTTACTTGTAGGAGGTCTTTCCTTTTCTCTTTAGTTATGTTCATCTTAGTATTATTATTATAAAGAGTCATATTATTACTATATTATTATTTGAGATAGGGTCTTGGTCTGTCATCTAAGTGGGAGTGCAGTAGCACGAACACAGCTCACTACATCCTTGATCTTCTGGGCTCGAGAGATCTTCCTGCCCCAGCTTCCCAAGTAGCTGATACTACAGGTGTGAAGCACTACACCTGGTTAATTTTTTAATTTTTTTGTACAGGCAAGGTATCACTATGTTGCCCAGGCTGGTCTCAAACTCCTGAACTCCAGTGATCCTCCTGGCTCAGCCTCCCAAAATGCTGGGATTACAGGTGTGAGCCATCACCCTGGGCCTAAGAGTCATACCTTGAAATAGCTCCTGTGGAAAAAGGTGATTAAACTCCAAGGACACTCTAGGTGCCTTTCCGAGTTGTTATGAATATCAAATAAAGTTAGAGAGCTTCACAAAGAGTAGCATGTTAATCTTGCTTGCTCTCTCCTTTATCCTTGCTGATCACTGTGCTGAATAGTCACATGTAACATTTTATAAATATTAATCTTTATAGGTAGAGGTGCCACTTCTCTATATCTCCCTGGTTGGTGTAGCTTGAACATTTAGCCAGAGAACAAGGAGGTGTATCTCTGGATAAAATATGATGAGATAATAGATAGAAGGAAGAATCTGTGGAATGTAAAAAAAAAAAGGTGATGATTGTACTGATGATGACGCATTAATGACAATGTGAATAGCTCTCACTTGCGGAACCCTTGCTATGTGCCAGAACTTCCGCTATGGGCTTTACATGAATTATCTCATTTAAGCCTCACAACCCCATTAAGTAAATGGCATCATACTTTTTTTTGCATAAGGACTTAGCCAAATTGTCTAAGGAAACACAATCTATAATTGAAAGAGCCAGGGTGGGAGTGCCAGCTTGCCTGCACCCAAAGCTCCTGCAATTACCCAGCCCTGTGAGAAGAGCCTTGAGTCATGACTTTTCTCTATTCTCTCCTGTTTATTTACAGTACCTGTTGTTGCTATAGCACTGACTGGCTGGGATCGCCTTCCTTTGCTTATTCCATAGAGTTCAATTTCGTATTCAGTAGCCTCTCTGAGACCTGTTATGTCCCTGGTACGTTCGGGGGCAAGTAGGGTTATTTCCAGTGGCTCAGACTGCTTTTTGGTATCTCTTATTTTGAGAACAAAATTGTCGAAGACCCCTTCATCAGCTGTCCAGGACAGACGGAAACCGTCTCGGGTGGCATCTGAAACCAGAAGGTTGTCAACTTCCGGTTCGGCTTCTAGAGGGAGAGAGAATGGTGGGAGAAGGAGGAAAGACAACATCATTTACCAGTCCGTGCAATCTTCTCTCCAGTGGGGGGTATCAATATGTAGTGATGCCCCAGCTTTCAGAGATACAAGTGTCCTGGAGATACCGAAAATAAAATCATTCAACATTAACAAGTTCAGTAGGATCAGGAGAGGGGGAAAGATGGAGTTGAAACATTCAATACAAGTCAAGCATATACTTTCATATGTGAGTTTTGTCTAAAAGCAATTTCTGTAAATCTACATCTGGACTCAGCATCGGCCCCTCCCACATATTATTAAATAAGTTCAAAGGCAGTAATTTGTTTATATTTGCTCTCTGTCTTCCAGTGGCTGAGTGCCCATCCTCTCTGCAAGACCTTTTTCTTTTCTTTTTGAAAAGACAAATAAACCAGCATTAACAATCTGTAGAGCTGCTCATGATGATACTGCTGATTACATTCCCCTTGAGTCTAACCAAAATGGCTTTAAAAATGTTATGGTCTTTTTGCTTTGTTCTTAGTGCTGTTTCACTAAAGAAGGCTCCTACCCTTGACTTTTTTTTCTTGCGTTCTTTCTTGCTATTCCATTAACTATTAGATAAATGTTCAGATGGTAGAATTGAGTTTGGAATCTTTTCTGCTACATACTGTGGACCCAGGGTTTCATCTTGTATTGCCTTAACTAGACAAAACTCAACGTCAATGTAGGTTTAGAGCTGAGTTTCCCAAAGTGTGCTCAGAGTGTACTATTCCTGTTTGATCCTCTTCCTTAGAAAGTATCCATTGTCAAATAAGTTTGGAAAATACTGCCTGGATAAGTACTTCTTGGAGATAATGCATGTTAGGATGTTCTGAAGAGGCTTGCAGTTAAAGATCCTCGTTAACTTTAACTCAATCTTTCCAAACTTACTTGAACGTGGAATTTCCTCACCAAGTAGGAACTTTGAACATTCTATGGAGGTAGTAATCTCTAGAAAGACTTTGAGAACACAGATTTTTGACTAGTATAGTTGTTAATTTCTATAGGAATCATTAGTCTTGAGAATATTATGGATTTAGTCTGTGTTGCAGAATCTCTCTGTATTAGTGATTACTGATAAAATAAGTTCACATTTGGTTTTCCAATGATGAGCCCACTGGGTAAGTTTGTTAAGATCATGGTTGAGACTCTGAGATGGACAAGGTTTTAAACATGTTTTTGAAATATACTCACTGGTATATTTCTTTTGAGAAGGCTGAAATGTAGCTGGGGACCAGCCAGGTTGATCACCAGGGAAGAATGATGTAAGGTAAGCACACAAGAGCTATGAACAAGACATGGTCTAAAGAATTTTGAATACAAAGTGGAAATATTTCGACCTTCTCATTTCTGGGGAGTAGGAAGTGTTCATTAGGTACATATGATAGGAGAGAGTGTGGGGAGAACATGAAACAGCAGACCACATTTGTGGATTAAGGAGGGAATGTGAACAAAGATGTTAAAGTCATGGCGATCTGGGAGACAGGTTACACAGGAGGGGACCAGGAAGAGGAACGAATGGCTCACTTGATTTGAAATACCTGTAACAATCTCAGCCCTCAAGGGCTTGGTTTGGTGCCCTTGGGTGAAGCCAGAGACCATAACCTCATAGCCAATGCCGGTTATGAGGCCTCTAAGCTCCAGCTTCCTTTGGGTTCCTGAAAGTGTGAATTCCTGGGGGTCCAGCAGCTTCCCAGAATCCACCACCGTTACTAGAAAGCTGTCAAAGGCATTCTCCGATGCCATCCAGGAAACTGTGAACCCGTAGGGATTAATGTCGGAAATGGTTAAGTTTTCCAGAAGGGGCAGGGCCTCTGAAAGAAGGGAGGAGTGAAAATAACTCAGGTTAGCAGCACTGACTCTGTCAGGACAGCACACGTTTCCAAGAACATCAATAGATACCCAAGTCCATCATTCAATTTGTGTTATATGCTCAGAAAATGAATATTCAGTAAGAGCTTATTGGGTGCCAGATAGTGTTTTCTTGTGCAATTCTCTTAATAGCCTGTGAGGTAGGTATTATTCTCATTTTACACGTGAGAAACTGAGTTTCAAAGAGGTGGATTGATTTGGCCAAAGTCACAAGCTAGTAAGGGATAGAGCAAAGTTTTTAGTGGGTCTGACTCCAAAAGCTATGTAGTTCTCTACACAAATAGGACACATTGTGTTGAATTTGGATCCTTTCTCTACTTCCCACTGCCTTCCACTTTTTTTTTTTGCAAGTGTAATTTTTTTTTCGGTATACTTCATATGTTTCTATCCCTCTTCTAGTGCACATTTTGAGTCAAATTAATGAAGTCAATTAGTGCCATATCCTCACAAACTGAAATAAAAAGAGGAGGTAAGTTTATTGTTTATGTGTCAAAGTTAATAGCTCATGGTTATAACCCACTAAGAAAATATAAGATTTGCTAAATCTTTTACTGTTTATTTTCCTGGATAAAATTAGGAAACAAGGACACATCTGGGTCTTAGTAAGTTCTGTCATCATCCTCCTTTCTTCACTCATTCACCTTCTTTCCTTCACTCACCAAACATGTAGGTCCCAAGCATTCTGATTTCTCAGATGCTAAAGAGCCTATTCACACATTGGGATATCCAAAAGAAGTGAGCTTAAGTTGGCTGTTTCTGTTAATAGTTCCCAACTGACAAAGCTTCACATCATTATCCTAGTTAATCTTCAGAATGATACAGTAAGATGGACGGATATTGCTACCTGCCTTCCAACCCCAATCACATCTAAAAAAATCAGAGATGTTAATGACTTAGCTTAGGTCATACATCTACTAGGTGTCTAAGCTGAGATCCAACCAGGTCTTCTGACTCCAAGTTCTATGTTCTTTCCATACCCAAAGCCAACCCCAATCAGCGATGGCAATCCTAAGGGATAAGGAGGATTAGTGGAGAAGGTCCAGTATCTCTTTTCTAGTTTTTGTTTGTTTGTTTTTAACCCATAGTAATGGTAAATGCATTTTTTTTTAATCAGAAGAAAGAAAAGGAGACAGAAATTTCAAAGTTAGCTGCATCTAGTTTAGAGACTTCTTTTTCCATTGCAGCTAAATGGAAACTTTCAAAGAGATAAATGCTCTTGCATTAATTCACTAATGCTCAGGGTCTAATCCATGAGACATAAAGAAAAATGTTTAAAAAAGAAGTGTTTGCTGACTGAATGAATAAGGGAATGAATGCCTTCATCCCCTAAATAGAGATTTAAATTTTGCTGTGGCTTGGACTTCCTGTACTTATTTGGAAACACTTGGTGTTTATTCTGGGGCATTTTTTTCCATGTAAAGATTTCCCAACGATCATAATTCTATCAAAGGTGAAGATGAAATCATTTATACTGTGCAAACAATCTTGGTCTGAGAGACAAGGGTATCAAATTCTGTTCCTGGATTTTGTTTAGATAAGTGGCGTCTCTCTTTGATAGCTGGCCTCTTTGCACCTCCAAGCCATCAAAGCAGTGAATTCCAATGAAACTGAGGGCATTCAGGCTAATTAGTCAATCAAGAGCTTGTTATTTAAGAGTTGCTCCTGTTTCATTTTTTTCTTTTTTAATATGCTTCTCTTAAAATGAAATCTTTTCATATCGTGGATTAGCTGAGACAATGCTGTAACTGGATCTAGGATTCCCAAGACCGGCTCTCTCAGCTTCCCTTTCTTCTGTTATGTGGGAGGTCCTACAGGCAGCTACAAGCAACGGCCTGATGGGATCTGTGGCCATTTCTCCCCTCCTGAGCAGTGAGAATCTCATCTTGTTCCTCCTTGTCTCACTCCCTTAAGAAATTACCATGTTCTGCATTTGAAGACTCATCTGAATGATTTAATTCACATTAGGTAACTGGATAGGAAAAAATAATCACTTCTTAATCTTACATTAAAACACATCCAATGTTCTCTTAAAAAGGAGAGGGAATTCATGATTGCATAGGTCTATTGTTCTATGTAGGCTTATTGGTTATTTTTAAGAAAGCCACCTTCCCAATAAAGTTGGGAGATGGCAGGAAGATCACAGCATCTATAAAATACCTACTGGATGCTAGGCAGTTAAATTTAATCAACTCCATTTAATCTATGAGACAAGGATTCCAGAAGTACCTGTGGTATCCTCTCTCCATGCATAAGCAAATTAGGGTTCAAATAAGTTAAGAACTTGTCAAAGTTATGTAACTAAAAGGCTGAGGTCTAGAAACCACATAAGTTTGATCTCAAAATCCTCACTCTTCCAGGACGCCATGCTGCCTATAATTAAATATTTAATTGTACTAATTAACATGACTTAGTTATGGCAATTTAGACCCTGGGAGAGACCTGGTTTAATGTGAAAAATCAGATGGCAAAGTCTGTCTTCTGAAGATCACCATTAATGCAAAGCAAGAGACTTCTAAATATTGTCTGAGGCTTTTTGGGCTAGAAATTTAGTAAGCTGACACCATGTGCAGCCTTTGCCATTGCAGTCTTGGCTGCCACCATTTGGCAGCATTTGCCAAATTGAACACTGGCAAATGTTCAAGAAGTCAAGTTTAATGAATGGGTAGGGCTTAATTAAACTTGGAATTTATCTGCCATCTGAGAGTGAACCTTCATCAATCTACTGTATTGTCAATTTTAAGAAGAATTATTTTTTAAAGAAAGGGATGGTTATACTTTTGGGGCACATATATAAACTGCCTTACCTCACATGATTTATGAGCAGAATTTCTATCTTAGGCCTTTACTAACTTAGGATTCACTTTTTAGGCAGAATCTCTAAACTGTGGATAAAACAGCCAATAAAACTGGGCACAAAAAACCTAACAGTTTTCTACAACTCCTGAGAACATTGTCTCTACTTCCCAAGGGTAGCTGTGAAAGACCTCTCTTTTGTAATAGTATCTGCCTTCTCTTTACTTAGTTTACATGTATTATCTTGGCTATTGTGAATAATGTATTGTAACTTGTGTCAATCAATGGATGAATGGATAAAAAAAAATGTGGTGTGTGTGTGCATATATATATATATAAAATTTGTATATATATATATTTTCCGTGTGTGTGTGTGTGTATGTATATATATCTATGTAAATATAGATATATAAAATGGAATACTTTATGGCCTTGAAAAAGAAGAAAATTCCTTCATTTTCAACAACATGGTTGAACCTGCAGGACATTGTACAGAGTAAAATAATCCAGGCACAGTAAGACAAATACTGCATGATCTCATATGTGTAATCTAAGAAAGATGAACATACAGAAGCACAGAGTAGAATGGTGGTTACCAGCGACTGAGTTTGGGGAGATGAAGAAAGGGGATATGTTGATCAAGGAGTACAAAGTTCAGTTAGACAGAAGGAATAAGTTTTAGTCATCTATTGCACAGCATGGTGACTGGCCATAGTTAATAACATATTGAATACTTCAAAATTGCTAAAAGAGTAGATTTTAAATATTCTCACAGCAAAAAAAAAGAAGGTAAGTAGGCGAGGTGACTGATATGTTAATTAGGTTGATTTAATCATTCCACAATGTATGTGTATATCAAAACAACACATTATTCTCCATAAATATACACAATTATTATTTGTCCATCAAAAATAAGAGTGTACATTTGGAGTTAAGACTGTATTTTGGTTGAATTTTCCTTTAAGATGACTTATCTCTTTTTCTCCCTGTGTTAGAGTTTTAAACAGGCAAGTGAGAACTTCTGATTGAGTACCTGTAACGACAAAGGCAGTGAGGGGTCTGGTGGGGTCCCCAGCCCAGGTGATCCCTGCCACACTGATGTCATAGCCAGTGTTCTCCACCAAGCCCGTGATGTGAGCTTGCTTTGCATCTCCTGATACTGTCAATTGCTGGGACTCATGCAGTGAATGAGCGTCACTCACATTGATAACAATCTTTGCAAAAAGCCCAGCTTGAGTAGTCCATGACATGTTGAAGCTGTTTGGAGTAATATTGCTAAGAATTAGCATGCCCAACTGTGGCTCTGGCTCTAAAGGAGAAGGAACACAGGTAGACAGAAAGACAGAGACATTATTAGAGGAAGCAGTAGATTTCTCCAGAATGCAGTCATCGAACACGAAAGCACTAATATCTCCAAATATATGCAGAAGAGGTAGTATGTTAGGCTGTGTCTACACCTGCACTGAATATGATAGGAGAAAATATATTGCTTTCTCTGTGGGCATAGATTTGTGTTCTTTTTCTAATTTTTATTTTTATTTTTTTGATTTGTGCTCTTTTAAAGCATAGACACCACCATTTGCTAGTCATGTATGAAGAAGAGAAGACAAGCCATTAGAGTGGTAGATCAGAATAATGTGAAGGGTATTAAGGCTACATTTTCTAAAGTTTGTAATGGAGACACAAGCCCTGTAAGATGTTCCAAGAAAAGACAGCTTTATGATTAAGTATGCATGGTAAACATTGAATATTGTATCTTACCATACAGATTCACAAGGCGGGTTTGCATTTTAAAGGCTCTGACAGGCTGCTCTGTAAATAAACCTATTTAATTTTCTTTAGCCCATAATTTCATAAACTTACTGATCAATGCATACCCTATCTCAGGAATATTCTTTGAACATCTCAAGGAGCTGGTGTTCCAGTGAACATCCTTTAAAAAATGCTTCTTTGGAGTTTCCTTATTTAAGTATTCTTTTTAGTATCTATTGGTTGTACAAATTAAAGGCTAATATCCATGTAAGATAAATTTTTACAGTATTTAATATGCATTGTAGAAAAACCTATATTTCACACTTTAATACCGTAAAGGTGAAGATGGCTTCCATTAGAAATTCCTGGTGAATGCAAAAGTGAAAGAACAACTTGAAGTTAGGCATTAAATTTTCTGCTTAGGAAACTCACTTATTGGATAATTTGGACAGATAGATGGTTTCCCCGAGGTTATATATCTCTTTCTGTTAAAATCTAGACATTCAGTTTTGAGAGCAACTCATTTAATGTTAAGGAGCCTATATGGCTAGATGTTTACGGGGATGGTCTCCTAAATGCTCATTTATCAAATAAAACTAATTTTAAAATAAGTGCAACCCAGATTGTACTTTAGAGAGTACTGAAGGATTCAGATATTAATATCAGGATTTAGTGTTGGGAAGAGGCACACCAAGGCCTTGGGAATTATTTTGCTTCAGCTCCAAAATTTGGAGGAAATAAGGGGCTCATTTGGATAAACTTTATCTGCACAATTGTACAGCATAACTTGATGCAATAAAATCTCTAAGAACAAAAAGGATTTGGTTTAGAAGCAGTATACAGCCATTAGCATTGACTTGGGATTTCCTACTTATCAATAAGTTTGAGAAGGTAACAATGCAATTGTTTTCAGCTATAACCTCAACAAATTCCCTCAATCACACAAAAGATAAAAATCTTCCAAGTGGAACTCTGTTATTTCCCTATATTTTGCTGTAGAAGCAATCTCCCAAATTAAGGATGCATGCTGGAATTCTTTTCATGCTATCAGACAAACTGTCAATGCCAACAGATTCACCATGCAGAATAAGACTTAGATTCTTGAGGTCAGCTTTACCTCAAGCTGTCTCTCAAAGGGTGCAACCAAGCTGAGAAATAAGATGCAAGAAAAAAACAGAGAAAGATAGTAGTAGTTAGGGTATGGTGAGTGTTCCATGCAAAATGAGGGGCATTTTTCTCCCACCACTTCTAACCTTCTGAAATGATTCCTTGACATGCTAGCTGCTTCCAGGAAAGAGAAACATTTTCAAAAATTTAATGCTATGAATATTCAGCACATGCACCAAGATTTGGACAAGATGATGGCTGGAGAGAAGAGCCTGAGACTTTGTGACAGCTATCAGTGAGTGACAAAACATGCTTGACAAAGTACATGTCAAAAAAAGAGTAGTCTTCAGACAAAAATTTCAAGAACAAAATAAGACCACTGGGTCCTCTCATGCAGTTGTTGATTTCTGATTCAGTGTCTGTTCTCAGCATGCTCAGCTCAAGGCACCCTTATTTTTTAAAAATTCTGCTGGAGAGAAAGAGAGTGTAGATCTTTCTGACCAAGGCACCAGAAATGGCATGCACATACCCCTTTGAACATGACATATGCAAACTTTGATTAGAAAGACCACAGGAAGATGATAATGGGTGAGACTGGAAAAGATTATTCAAGATCAGAGGAAAGGATGGTTTAGAAATTCAACCAAAGCAAGTCAGGTTAACTCTACACAAACAAACAGAACAACTCCAGATGTGAATGGATATTTAGGAAAAAGAGGTTGACACTGAAATTCTTTAATTTGGGGTGAGAGTTATTCTAAAGCTTTAAAGCTCTTATTTGGATGGTTCTATCAAATTTGAGAAGGATTGGGAGCAACTAGGAGGATGAAAAGTGGGTAGCGAGTGATTTTGGAATGCTATTCAGAGGAAGTTCAATGAAGAGTGAAGAAGCTATAATAGGCAATACCTGTGGTTGCTTGGACCATCAGGGTCTGAGCACGCTGCCCGCCAATCAGCCCATGAAGGTGGGCAGTGTAATTAGAAGCAGCTTTGAGGTTGTTGATGACAGAGCTGCGAGACACCCCAGGCACAGAGAGCACCATGGTCTCCTGGGAGTGATCAGAATTACTGACTTCTATAAGAAAGCTATCAAAGGCAGACTCCTGTGCTTCCACGAGATGGACACACTGCCCCAGGTCATGTTTGAGACAGTGAAGTGGCTAAGAAGAGGTTCGGCTGCTAAAGCAAGGGAAAAAAAAAAGAGAAAGTGTGTCAATTTAGAACACCATTAGAGAGTCAAGATCAAAACACGTAAGACTAAATCCATAAAGTTTTAGACTTTACCCTTTGTTAATAGCAAATTAATTTGTCCTTTGTTGAAAATCAGTTTGAGCCATGAGAAATAAGCATATATGTTTGCCTAATTTTCTCCTCTAGGATTTTTTATACTTGAATCTGGCTAAGATAGGAACTGGATAATGTTGGCTCTCTGCCTTATCTGTGGACCACCTGATGACAATTTGTAGCCTCATGTAGAATCAGGACAGACTCTCCCTCAACCATGGGTGACCTAAATGACAGGCAATTTTGATGCTACAATGTCAACCCTTTTCTTGGATTTCCCAGGCTATGAGTCCCCTTTTTGTAAACTATAAGGAAACATTCTCCTGTGTTTGTTCTGTATTGGTTTTTTTCCTGGTTTGTGATTTCTTCATTATCTCTCAAGAGAAAGCACTGTCTAAAATGTGCTAGGAATATTATTTTGAACATATGTGGCTCCCCTTTCTAAATTCACTTAGAGTTCTCTTTTACTGCATGGCAAAGAGCATCTGACTTACTGCACATCTCACAGATACCACAAATTTAAACTGAGAGCACTTCATTCTTTTTTTAAACTAAGTCCCTTGTTTGAAACACAACTATTCTACTTTTATTTTTGCCATCTATCATTCACTATTCTGAGGGCAAGACAGTGTGGGCTGGTCTCCTAGAGGTGGTGTTGGAACTGAAATGGTCTGAATGGCATGGTTGCCTCTTGTACTCATCTGATAAGTAATCTTTGCTGTTTCTCTTTATTTTCCCAGTTGGGAAAAAAAAAACACCCAACACCATAAACACAATTATTAAATCATTGGGATATTTGGGTATTGCAAGCTCAAAGAGACGAGGAAGACAAAGACGCTAAGCTAATACAAAAAAATATTTATAAGACCTCTTTGACTGAGGCAGACATCTTTCAAAGTCAAGAACAGCTCTTGTTATATAGCTTTTTAGTTATCAGAGGTTAGAACTCTTTTCTCTAGATTCCATATGGCAACCTAGACTGAACTGCATTTTATGCTGTAAATATCCTGATCAGTGATAAATCAGGCAGGTGACTTTATGGCAATCCATTATTTGGGCTGCTGTTGGAAAAGAGTTATGTTAAATAGCACTCCAGCCTAGCACCGTGGAAGAGTTAGTGCCCTGTGGGTTGTACAGCAGTGGGCGAGGAGAAGGAGTGATTTCACCCTGCAAAGAAGACTGTGGAGAGAGTGTGTTAGAAATGAGAGAATGCACATGTACCTGTCGTGGCTGTGGCACTGATGGTTTTGGTCCGGATGCTGGGAGCAAGTCCAGAGAGGTAGACAATAAAATCAGTACTAGGGGACAGCCCTGAGATATGGGCAGTTCGTTCAGCACCAGAGATATTATATTCTGCAGTCTCCAGCAACCTATTGGAATCAATAATTTCAACGGTAAAGGTCTCGAAGATCCCATTGGTAGCTGTCCAGGAGAGATTGAAGCTCTTGGGAGTTATGTCAGAAACACTTAAGTTTCCAATTTCAGGTTCTTTGGCTGAAAAAGGAGGGGGTGGAGGAGAAGAAACAAATAAATTTGAGTTAATTATTTGGCTCTTTTAAGATTGGGGTTGTTAATGGAACCATTGCTGGGTAGAGAGATCTGATAGTTCAGGGCTATGATGGAAGGACGCAATGTTACCAATTAGTGCCAAAGAGAGAGAAAAGCAGTTTTGTTAGAAGAAAAATTAGAACAAAAGAAGGTAAGGGTATGGCAATTAGATTTCTCTACATGCAGTTGCCACATACAATCAGGCCCTAGCCAAGAAGATGCACTGAATGATCTTATCAGGAACTGTTGCATCTCAGCCGCTCATGCCTCTGGGAGCCCTACCTCAGAGTTGCTGGCCACCAGTCAAAAGATATGAGTCCTGGTAGCTTCCAGTCTCTTGAATTGGATTAAGGAGACCAAAATTACTTGAATGCCTCCCACAGACATTCTTTGCTTTGAAGGAGTTCCCATCTATTCAAATGAAGGTTAAATAATTCTGATGCCGTTATCCTCCCAAGGTGGTAACTTGAGGCTTCTGATTTTGTGACTTAATGGGAATTATCAATTTCTCAGGGTAATTCTTCATATTTTTTTAATACTCCAGACAAGGACCAGCCAGTTATTCTCATATTTTGTTAAAATAGTGTGTCCTCGCTTAACTGCTGCTAGGCTGGCCAGAAAGGCTAGTACTGCATTGCCAACCAAGAGGTCTAAACCAAGGCAAGGCAGTTTAGGACATCCCTTTCAATGAACAAGTAACATTTTGTCCTGAAGATGGTCCTGCCAGTGCTTTTCCAAGCCACAAGAATAAAATGTGCAGAGGGCAGGTAGGAGCAGGGTTTGAAAAGCTAATACTGTCTCTTTAGCAAGAAAGAAGGCTCCTGGTCTCTGAGATCCTTCTAATAGATTTGTTGAGATACAGATCAGATGGGATTAGGGTCCTTCCCGCCCATAGGCCAATTCATCAGTGGCAAGAATGTTGCTATTGTTAAGAAGAAAAACACACACACATAAAAGTACTGAGGACATCCAAACCACAAGATCTGCAGGAAAGATCAGAAGTGGTGAGTGATTACTTTGCCTTCTGGGAAGGGATGGTTTATGGGTGTCAGATAAAAGATGCCTGGGTGCCTTCAGAGTAGCCTCAGCTGCAAATTCTAGGCATTTCAGGGTCACTGTCAGGCAGTGGTTTCTGTTTTTGTTTATGTTTAATAAGTGAAATGACTGAGGTTAAAATACAGAGCTATGCTCTTGCTAGATTCAATTGGGATGTACAGGTATGCATTGGAGTTTACTTGCAATAATTATTTTAAAAGGGGGAAGTCATATGCAAAATGAAGCAATAGTCCCTACCGAGCTTCAAACCCATGGAGGCACATATGGAAAACGGTGCCAGGGGAAGGCTGCTGACTTTAGCAGGCTCCCAGGAAACACTGAAGCCTTGTAACAGGGGTAGAGCAAGGAGTAAACAGTAATTCACCCTCTTGGGTCTGGGGCTGTGAGTTTGCCATCCAAAGGCCAACACTCCAGAGAGAAAGTCGATTAAAAGAGCTAAAAGGGTATCGGTTCTTTGACATTCATAGCCCGGGACATTCCTTGTTCCAAAAGCTGCTGTGTGTACTTGTGCTAATGAATGGCTTTCTCTTTGGTACAGTCTCCAGTCATAATTGTGTAATTTCTTTTTTTTCCTTATGGTCTAGCTATTTGCTAATTTGATGTTCTAACAATGACTCAGTCTCTGAGAGAATTGCCTGGAGGAGGGTAATTCAGTTCTCTTATTATACTGGGTGCATTTTAAAGAAACATTTCTTAAATGCAAGAACCACAGTACCCATATCCTTGAGGGCTTTAGAGATAGGAAAGCACCATTTCCAACTAGCAAAAGACTCTCTAAAGTAAATAATCTGTGCTCCACCAGAACTCATATACGCAGAGTGGAGCTTTTAGTTAGACCCAAGCACTGGAGAAGTGAATTAAAACCATCTGGCTGATTCCTGAAACAAAAATTCATCATTCAAAAAAGATGTAGAATCAGCCAGGTAAACTATGAAAGGCTGGAGGCGGGGGAGGCTGGAGATCAGAAAGGGCAACATCTGCGTCATTCGCCATCCACATGGCAAAGGCATGGGGACAAAGGCAGCCCACAGGGAGGTCTCTGAGCATGCACAGCCGGCCACCGAAAGGCACATGGACAGGATTCAGTTATGGCGAGATGCTGACTCTGTGCATGATCTCTGGGAGAGGAAGAAAAGAACCTTGGGGGAGAAAGCATTGACAGGGAGAGAAAGTACCTGTAGAGGCCTCAGTAGAGAGCACCGGCGTTCTATAGCCCTGGATCACCCCATAGATGGAGACTCTATAAGGCGTGGCAGCCTTGAGGCCCGGGGATGTCCACAGCCCGGAGGCTGCCAGGCACTGTGAGGTTCTGGGCTGCCTCCACCTTGTTGACCTCCTGCACCTGAATGACAAAGTGCTCATAGGCTTGGTCAGCTGCGGTCCAGTTGAGTCTGAGGCCATCCCAGCCAACCTCAGATATGGCTAAATCTCCCAGCTGTGGGAGCTCCTCTGAAGAAGGATAGAAAGGTATTTGTCAGTTCTGCAAACCAAAAATGAGGAAACCAAACATCCCACAGCCCAACTCTAGGAAAGAGAGAAAGGGGAAAGATAAATTTTTTAAAAAATTAACTCTGGGTCTCTGAGCATTTGCAATTTGAACTGTGGTTCTCCGGCCACAGCTCTCTTCAGGAGCTGAAAATGGCCAGAAAGGTGAACATCTGCCTGGTTTATCCTTGAGATGGCAAAGACATCTGCACCAATGCACAACCCACAGGGAGCATGTATTACCAGCAGCTGAAGTTCACATGGAAAAGTAGGATTGTGGGTCAGGGTAAGAGAAATGGGAATGGTTAGAAGTGCAGACTTTGGAGGCAGGTGGCCCTTGATTAGAATCCCAACACTAGCATTAGCTAGCTGCATAATCTTGGGCATGCCACGGAGCTTCTCTCTGAGCCACCCTCTCTTCACCTTTAAATGGAGCTGATGGTGCTATTTCCTGGGATTGCGTGATGATTAAATGGTAATATTGATCAACTTCTTAGTATCATACCTGATACATGGCAAGGACCAATAAGTGGCAGCTTGATAAATTTATCATTGTTCAAGTGTGTTCCCTTGGAATTTCTTACTCATGTCGGGGAGAAATGCCTGCTTTATTTCATTATTTGTAAATAGGAAGATTATCTCATCACTAGCCACTGGCTACCTGCCTGGGTTTATAAAGTATATGCTGTCTCAGCTGTGAACAAGTATGATATTTTTTCTTTGGTCTTTTATCAGCTTTCAGGGATCAAAGGTTATGTTCTGGGTTCTCAGCTTGCTTCTTTTTTCACCTTTTTCTATTTGTACTTTGTGTCTAAATGAAGAATGGCTGTATCACAGAGCAAGGCTGTTTGTGTGCAATGAGTGTGCCTACTTTTAATTAAAAGAGAGGATGTTTTTCTCAGTAAATGGTGCAGAACAGAACCCACTATTAGTGTTTCTACGATGTAGAAAGGAAATTTAATGTAGTTGTTACTGGTGATTGAGAAAGTTAGGATTTAGGATATGGAAAAACCCACTGCTTTGTGGGATGCTCCTCAGGGTTAAATGCAATCTCCCAGCCACTGTTTTGAAGACTGAAGTGGCCATGGGTTAGAAGTTAGGGAGGAAACTATCTGCAGAGATTTCAACCAAAAAAAAAAAAAAAAAGGTGAAAGATAAATACTTGTTCTTGGGTATCCAAGGATTCAGTGCATTGTGAGAGTCTGAGCAACTTCTTCCTTTTAAGAGGGGTTGTTTTCAAACTGTGTTTCACATAGATCTGGGGCTTTTCTAGAAGAACTGTGTTGAGAACATGGATGGAGGTATCCCCTCTTCCTTCCAGGTTCACTAAGAATAGCTGTTCATTATCTGTCAAATAGCAGGGTTCCTTAGAAGATTTCATAAAGCAGTTGTCCTGCTAAAGACAAAAGTTTGCGGACTGTAGATGAAGATAATGAGCATCTCAAAGG
Source organism: Ateles fusciceps (assembly GCA_036589455.1). Classification (NCBI taxonomy): domain Eukaryota; kingdom Metazoa; phylum Chordata; class Mammalia; order Primates; family Atelidae; genus Ateles; species Ateles fusciceps. Next base: position 14,543,509 of record JAZHEH010000952.1, read on the forward strand.
TCCTTTCTGCTCTTGTTTGATCTGAAGATATTCCAGGAAACACAGGAATATGACCTGGCCCCTGATTTTTGGAATTGTGTGTAGTTTCTAGCAACAAACAAGTTTATTTGTTATATATAAGCAAGGAAATTTTTTTTTGAATTGGGTGATTTGGATTGCATTATCAAAAGGCAGGATATGTAGAGTGGGGCATGGGCTTAGGGCTCAGCATAGAAACCCTGTTACCAAAAAGTTGGCCTTTTTCCCCAGAGCCCTTTTTGAAGCTATTTCTAGAAACCTCATGTACAGCACATAGTTTTCTATAACAGATGAAGCAGAACATTTTTGGTGGAAAATTGAGAGGAATTATTTTCCTTCCCAAATTGAATGAAAAGCATTGAAGTCAAAAGTGGCTGTCCTTTCTTGGAAATATCCCTGCTTTGAATATCTGTTAAGGAGAGTCTTAGATAGTTTCAGCAGAAGCTAACTGTATCACTTCCAAAGGTTATTATGTAGAGATCTGCCTATCAGTTGGGTGTTAGTTGGTGGCTCTGAGGCTAGTAATAAGGTTTTTCTAGAAAGTTCTGATCTTATTTTTGTGCCACAGCCCTCATGTCTGTGCTATTTAAAAATCATGACTCTGTTGCTGAATGATAAATTTAGCTATTTGCTATTCAATATTTACTACATGATGGGCAGGTACTTTACTAAGCACTGACATTCATTAGCTCATTTATTGCTCATGACAGTTTTCTGAAGTAGGGTTATCATTGCTGATTTAAAGATGAAAAGAGGAGGCTCAGGGGTGTAAAGAAATATACCCAAGAATAGAGGCAGGGTACACTGGCTCATGCCTGTAATCCCAGCACTTTGGGAGGTCAAGGTGAGTGGATTGCTTGAGCCCAGGAGTTCGAGGCCACCCTGGGCAACACGGTGAAACTCCATCTCTACAAAAAATACAAAAAACTTAGCTGAGTGTGGTGGCTCACACCTGTGGTCGAGAGACTCATTTGAGCTTAGGCTGCAGTGAGCCGTGGTCACACCACTGCATTCCAGCCTGGGCAAAAGAATGAGACCCTGACTCAAAAAAAAAAAAAATATATATATATAGCATAAATACACTATATATAAGTATATATTTGTGTGTGTGTGTATGTATGTGTATATATCTATAGATATATACACACATACATTCCTAAGACTATTTAGCCAGTGAGGTAGAATTCCAATCCGGACCCTGCTAAGTTCATGCTGTCTGCCAACAACATTTAGGTAGAATTCTGCCGCATGCGGGGAATTTTCACTATTTCAGTGGCATGCTGGCTCCTATCACGTCTCGGATCTGGGAGGAGGATCATATACCTGTGATGATCTCGACAGCAAGGGGTCGAGTGCTGTGGCCCCTGACCTCTCCGTGCAGGGTGATTGTGTAAGGAGTGCTGGCCCTGAGGCCTGGGATTTCCACGGAGCGCAGGCTGCCAGGAACGGTGAGATTGCGAGCCTCTTCCACCTGGTCAGCCTCCTGGACCTGAATGATAAACTGGTCATAGGTTCCATCTGGCGTGGTCCAATGCAGTCTGAGAGCATCCCAGCTAACCTCAGTCACTGTGAGGTTTCCCATATCTGGAACCTCCTCTGCATAAGGACACAGAGTTGCTGAGTTACTTAAAAAGGCAATTGCACTCTCGGATTCAGGTGAGATGGCATTTTGGCTAAGGTTGGGATGAGTCGTCTGGTTAGTGTTGCTTACAGATGCATGATTTACAGCAGGTGTTGAGCACACTCAAATTGTTGGCACTAAAGCCAGGGTTTTTCTATTCAGCCTTTGGGAATGAAAAGTAGCTTTAGGAATTGTTCACAATTGCTATTCTTGACATACAAATAGGGTTATGGGGAGTCCTTTGGTGTTCTTAAAATGAACTCATGAGCTCAGAGCTATTTTTTCTTCACTTACAGGTTGGGCTTTCCAACTTTTTTGATATTGTGACTGAAACTTACTTTGAAAGAAAAGTCACCTCTCACTTCTTTAAAGGAAGAGTAGGTGGAATTTTCCATGGAACTGGGCTACAACTAGGACTTAGCCAAATAAGGGGTGTGACATTTAGGAAGAACCAGAGATGATTCACTGCTATTTCCTCAATGTCGTAGGAGCTGATCCCAATTTAGAGCAAGATAGTGCTTTGATTCTTCCTGAGCAGAGACAAAGGGGAGGAAGTGAATTAATGAGTTAGTCTAGAATACCTGTCAAGACTTCAACAGAGAGAGGGGTTGTGCTGAAGTCCTGAGTGACCCCGCGAATGGTGATGGTATAATGAGTGGCTGCTTTGAGCCCAGGCAGGTCCGTGGACCTCAGTCCTCCTGGGACCGTGAGGTTCTGGGCTGCCTCTGTTGTGTCAGCCTCCTGCACCTGAATGAAAAAGTACTCATAGGCCCCTTCCGGAGCAGTCCAGTTGAGTTTGAGGGCGTCCCAGCCCACCTGGTCCACCACAACCTCTCCCAAATTGGGAGTTTCCCCTGGAGAAGGACAAAGAACTAGTTTAGTGATCAAATCCCACAACAAGGTCCAGGGAATCTTTAACACAAGAAAAAGCTTTGTATTACTTAAAAAATGTGACTTTCTTTGCATAAACATGCATCATTGCAACACTTTAACGTTTAGAAATGGAGCAAAGAGAGGGAGGCATGGGAAAATGTTTTTTGTTTTTTTTTTTAAATCTTAAAGAATTGCCTTAACCCTCAGTAGGTGAGAGAATTTTGTGATTTTCCCTTTCGTATATAGTGCCTTAATGTCCCTTAACAGGAGGGAGGCTGTTTATGGAGTTAAAGGTCCTCTCCACCGGAGCTGTGTGTTTAGTCCCTCAGGTTGAGCTCTGTACAACTCCCAAGGGTGTCATTCATGTGGAGTGAAGCATTAAAGGTGGCCTTGGGGTTGTGTAGCCTGATGGCCTGATGTCATAATTAAACCCCATAGACATAACTAGTGGGAGAACATGTCCATTCCAAAGCTAGTTGTGTCTAACAATTCACTGGCAGTTTCCTGCTGGGAAAAATAGAAGCTATAAATAGAAAGGGAAGAGGTACCTGTGGAGGCCTCAGTAGAGAGCACCGGCGTTCTATAGCCCTGGATCACCCCATAGATGGAGACTCTATAAGGCGTGGCAGCCTTGAGGCCCGGGATGTCCACAGCCCGGAGGCTGCCAGGCACTGTGAGGTTCTGGGCTGCCTCCACCTTGTTGACCTCCTGCACCTGAATGACAAAGTGCTCATAGGCCTGGTCAGCTGCGGTCCAGTTGAGTCTGAGGCCATCCCAGCCAACCTCAGTCACGGTGAGGTTTTCCAGTTCAGGGGCTTGTTCTGAATAATGACAGAGATGGGGTCAGTTAAACTATTCCTCAGAAAGTTTTGCTTCTGAGAACCTAGGAATGGCAAGCTCGATGCCACATCTACAGGCCATTGTAGCCCGAGTGCCGTGTTTTGCTCACAGCATCCCCTACCAGTGCTTTCCCTATTAAAATATTAGCAGGACAACAATGTAATATTTCTTTTGTGTCCGGGTGCGGTGGCTCACACCTATAATCCCAGCACTTTGGGAGGCTGAGGCGGGCAGATCATTTGAGGTCAGGAGTTCAAGACCAGCCTGGCCAACATGGTGAAACCCCATCTCTACTAAAAATACAAAAATTAGCTGGATGTGAAGGTGGGTGCCTGTTGTCTCAGCTACTCAGGAGGCTGTGGCAGGAGAATCGCTTGAACCCAGGAGGTGGAGGCTGCAGTGAGCTGAGATGGCGCCACTACACCCCAGCCTGGGTGACAGAGTGAGACCCCATCTCAAAAAAAAAAAAATATTTTGCCTTCTTGAATATTTGGGTTTTTCTCTTGGAAATGGTATTTTCCTGTTGATCAGTGTCCTGCAGATTTAGACAACTATACGTCTATGTTAGCAATATTCTGAGCTTCAGTTTTCATTTTGGAATGTCTTACATCATAAGGGAGTGGCCCTCAGTTATTCTGGGGGTCTTGGTTTGAGCTGTCTAACCTTTTGTATTTTGAGACAGCTGACTCCTCTCAGATTCCCTTCTTTTTGCGAGGCTGAGGTGGGTGGATCACCTGAGGTCAGGAGTTCAAGACTGGCCTGGCTGATATAGTGAAACCCTGTCTCTACTAAAAATACAAAAGTTAGCTGGGTGTGGTGGCAGGCACCTGTAATCCCAGCTACTTGAGAGGCTGAGTTAGAAGAATCACTTGAACTCAGGAGGCAGAGGTTGCAGTGAGCCGAGACTGAGCCACTGCACTCCAGCCTGGTGACAGAGCAAGACTCCATCTCAAAAAAAAAAAAAAAAAAAAAAAAAAGCTTCTCTTCTTTTTTGTGCTGCCTTAATATCCTCTGGAAGGTCTGTTTTATAGTTTATATTGGGATTTTGTCAGTTTCTAGGGTCTAAATCATTTACACAGATCATATTAGTAAAGATTAGAGACCCTTTGAAAAACTGTTCCTTATTAGAAAAAAAAAGAAAGAGGCCCTGGGAGAAGCAGATCTTATGAAGTTCAAGGAAAACCGAACGTACCCTCTTCATTCATCTCCTGAATGCATGAAATTCCCTAAAAACTCACTGGTCTGAACTTGACGTAAGGGAGAAAACTTGCCCAGGGCTGAGCTTAAGTGGACTTTGCATAACTTAGGAAGGAAAGTATTTCTTTGGAAATGGATCCTGTAAACTAGAGAGTAGAAACTGCCTTTGAATCATTTAAGAGAACAAATTGTTTTTTTCTAATTTGTACTTCGCATTGCTGCTATTTCAAATGAGCCCTGTGTGTCCATTAGAGCAGGCTTCTAACTTGAAAATCTTAGCTTGGAATTTGATTGAGGATATCCTTTCAGAGGAGAAAACATTTGAGGATATCCTTTCAGAGGAGAAAACATTTATTTACTAGAATTGATTTAACTCAGACGTTTCCAAGTTTAGGGGATCATTCTTCCTACTTGCTTCATATTGTCAGAGCATATGCTCTTTCAAAGTTTGTTTGATCAAGAACAGAAGTCCACAAACTGTTAGCCGAGGCCCACATCTGGCCTGCTGCTTATTTTGGTAGTCAGCAAGCTAACAACCTTTTTTTACTTTTTTACATGGTTGGGAAATGAATCCAAAGAAGAATATTATTTCATGGTGCATGCAAGTCATATAAAATTCCAATTCTGGTGCCACAGATAAAGTTTTATTGTAGCATAGCCATGCCTGTTCACTTGTATATTGTTGATGGCTGCTTTTGTGTTACAAAAGTACAATTGAATAATTGTGATGGAAACTGCCTGACCCATAAAGTCTAAAATATTTACCATCTGGCCCTTTACAGAAAATGTTTGCAATACTTGATCTTGAATGCCAGTATACAGACTCCTCTTTAACCCCAACTTATGTCCTGAAGCTTATACCTGAGGCTCCAAAGTGGTTCTTAACCACCTAAACATGGCCTCTATGAGAAAAGGGAGGACCCCAAACTCCAAAGGATGTATCTAGATTCAGGAAAAGAAAGAAGGTATCAATTGCCTTTAATTTTGCTGGGCCTTGTGAGGTCAGAAACAGTGCCCCCTGATATAGTGATTATACCCATGACCTTGGGATTTAAGCACAACTAAAACTCAAGAGCATGTCCTTCTCAAATATTCTGGCAGCCCTGATGCAGAAAGAGGTATAGGACAAAAACAGAGCTAAGTGAAAATGAAATCAATCCTATGTCTTTTTAGCTCCCCTTCTTATCCCACTTTCCTGTTTTTGTTCCTCTGCTGTCCACCTGTCAGGCGCTAATCTGTCATTGACAACTTACCCCTTCGTGTGAATTAAGTTACTATGTTTCCTCTGCCAGTGTCTTTTAATCCTTATCTTGTGACATAATAATATGTGACATAAAACATTTTTTCCATGAAAGAAATTTTAATGCAGCTTGTAAGAGATATTGGGAAAGTTACCTTACTGGGGTTGGGGGAATGAGATTGTGGATTGCCCATTAAACTGTGACAAGAGATGGATGGTGAGAAAAGATGCATGTTGGAAAAAGTATCTTCCTGATAAGAATCATATCTCTTTGAATCAGGTTTCTAATATGACTCTGACACTGTTATCTAATGGTCCCCACATCCTGTTTAATCTGTTCATATAGTTGATAGAGTGATTTTTTTTTTAACATAATGTCATTTTGTTCAGTAAATAGTACCAGTGATGGTGTTGGTATTTCTGCTAACACTTTTGACTATTTCTCTACTTTTTTTTTTTTTGGTAGGCAAATCAAGAAAGAGCATTGGTTTATAACTCAGAGAGGCAGTACTGTGGCCATGTCAGTAGAGAATGCTATGGGTGACCCACCCAGATCCCTTTATTAAATAAATGCTAGCTAAATAAGTAAAAGGTACAGCTTCCACAAATAAAATCAGTAGCTAAAGAGAGAGGGGTTCAGAATTATGAACAAAGGGGGAATATTATGAATAAAAATACAGTAGACAATAGTTGAGGTGAGGACCAAGAGGCTTCACATAAATGCTGGCTCCATATTTCAACAGCAAATGACACACTGTGGACTTACTGCCCTAGCAGTCAAGTGTTTCCATTATAGATTCCACACTGAATTTCTTGGCATTTCTTTATGAAAAGGCTGTTGTCTTTTTCTTACAGCTGTGCACTGGAATCTACCCTCTAAACAATGTCAGTGGGCCTAGGAAATCAAAATTTTGAAATCCCATTGCTGTGCTCCTGGTGGGTTGAGCAGCTGGTCTGGAGGAATTTCTGGCAGTGCCAACTTAAAACCTTTAGATGGTAATTAGCATCGAGAAGATGGTAACCAAGCGCTAGCTTGATGAGGACCCCACTTCAGTGTCCACTTATGGGAGAAAGGGTGATTCTCCCTCAGTGGGGGGGATGGTCACATCCAAGCCTGACAACCCCAAAGGGTATATTAAGTGGCTTTCCTATCATCTCATAGGGATAAGACAATTGGAGTGAGAAGCCCTGGCTGCCTTAAAAACTTTCAGTGATTTCTTTGTAACTGTCAAGAACCAAGCCCCTTTGCAGATGTCCCTGATGATTTCTCTAGCCTCCTATCCTACTATTTTCCCACTCTATCATATAGCAGGACTGTATAGCTTGCAGTTCACTAAGGTAAAATCTCTCATCTCTTTCAGCTTTCAGATGCTATTCCTCCTGCTGGAAATGTCATTACTCTTTCTCCACTTGCCCAACCCCTTTTCTTTTTCAGAACTCAACCAAGCATCACTTCTTCCAAAAAGCCTTCTCCAATGCTCTTCATTCCCTTTGCTTAGGTCTGTGAGGGATATCTCGCCTCTATGCTCCTGTGGCCTCCCACAAATCCCTCTGAAACAGATAAGCTACAGTGTTATAATTTTGGTTTTGGTTCTCTCTGTTATAGCAACTTGCACCATTTCTTGAGAGGAGAAGCTGTTTCTTTCTGTTCTATACACAGCATCTCCTGACCCACAGTAGGTATGAAATAAATATTTGTTGGATGGATAAATATTTGAATAAACTTCAGTTTGCCCTGTGAGAAAATCAAAATAGCATATCAGAGCAGAATGTTCTTTATTACTTGTAGCTGTGGCTGAAAACAAAATTCCACCTCTCTTCTTCCAAAATTTTTAAGAGTTACTGGGATGTCACTGTCAAGGCTTATGTTGCTATGAAAAGATGCTTTGCTGGGTTTGTGTTTCTACCTTTCACCCCGCCTCCTGTCGCTTACAGCATGCAGCAAATTCATGGCTTTGACCTTAAGCAGGGTGTAGTTGGGTTTATGAGAGTACAAAAGCAGAGGGAAAAAGGGAGATAGAGGAGAGGAGAGAGAAGAGAGGAGAAGGGAGGAAGGAGAGAGGAGGAGAATAGCGGGGGAGGGAGAAGGAAAGAGAAGGGAGGGAATGGGAGAGGAGGAGAGAGAAGGATGCCTGGTTACACTAATTTTTTTAAATGCCAACAGACATAGCACCTTTCTTCCCTCCCTCCCTCCCTTCCTCTTTCCTTCTTTTCCTTCCTTCCTTCCTCCCTCCTTCTGTTTCCTTCCTTCCTTTCCTTTTTTTACTTCCATCCCTTCCTCCCTTTCTTCCTTCCCCTCCCTCCCCCTTTCCTTTCCCCTTTCCTTTCCTTCTCCCTCCCTCCCTCCCTTCCTTCCTTCCCTACCCAGATTAAGCTGAATTGAAGACTTTCTAAGGGAATGATTTTCCGTCCATTACTCCTTAAGGAAAGAACTGGGCTGTGAATGCAGAGGTGGAAGGGAAGAATCAGAAGATTCAATGGAAATGCTGACTCTGGAGTAGCCAGGTTCCCCAACACTTATGAAGCTCATACCACGTACTTGTCTGTTTTTAGGGCACTGGGATGCAGCAGTAGACAAAGGAGTCAGTTGTTACATTCTGACCACTGATGGGGAGGTTAGGCCATAGATATTATGGTAAGCCAACACTTGCATAATATCAAGGCAGATAAATGTCACAAGGAACTCTAAAGCAGCATGAAGGGGTAGATCAGGATAGGGGTGCCTTTTAGGCTGGTGGTCAGAGGAGAAGCTCTCTGGTCTGGGTCATACCTGAGCTGCTGAGTGAAATGAGGGAGCACACTGTGGGAAGCACTGGCAGAAGAGTGGTATCCAGGGAGCGGGAGCAGCACACGCCAAGGCCTGAGGGTGGGAGCAGGCTCAGCGAGCTTAAGGAGCGGTGTAAAGGCCAAGAGGCCACAGTGCAGTGAGCAAGGTCATGAGTGGCAGGACTGAGGTCAGAGAATGGGCCAGCCGGGCCAGATTCTGTAGGGCCCTGTACAACCCATGGCTGGGTCTTTGGGCAAGAGGTGCGATTGGTGACCAGGTTATGCATACTTTTAGTGTGGCGCCACATCAAGGAAAAGCCTTGCATTATGGCCCAATCCATTGCTAAAACCCTGGAATTCCTTGGGAAAAATTCCATTTTTTTTTCCTCCATAAACTCCACGGACATTGAGTGGCACCTTGCAAACTTCTGCTATTAAGAATCCAGTGATACAGAACTGGGAGGTTCTTTCTTCTGAGGGTTGAACCCAACACTCCGCAACATTTCAGGACTTATAGCCACCTGGTTCTTTCACCCAAGAGCTCTCACTTTTCCTGTTTTCTTGCTTCCTATATGCTTACCAAGGCCACGTGCCTGGGCTTCTACTTCTTTACCTATTCTGTGTAACACATAAAGTCCTGTTTGCCTCTATGTCTCTGTCCAAAAGCGTCTTCCCATTGTAAGCCTTTCCTGATCTCTGAAGTTAGATCCAGTGTCGCCTGTGCACTGGCTGCACCCTCTGTACCCTCAATCGTGGTGAGCAGGATGTTGTCTCAGCGTCTGTTTGCTACACAGTGAGTTCCTTGGAGTCGAATACCATCTTCTTTGTGCTAGTAGCCCCAGAACTTAGCACAGAGCATGGTGATAGTATTTTATTGACTGAGTGAATGCAGACTTTAAAAGTTTGAATTCAAGAGAGGGAAATAAACGTCTGCTTCACCTTAAATAAAGCATATATATATATATATATATATATTTTTTTTTCTTTCCCTCTGGAGAAAGGGATAGGGTAAATATTCTGTGGACAATGGAGAAGAACCAGCAAAAAGAACTTTGCACATTTTTCCCACACTGAAGAATGTCTTTAAGTATGAAACATTGTATCTTTGAAATGGTATTAAGGAGGCATGGTAGGGGAAATGAAATTACTGAGACTTTGGAATGCCGATATGGGGCTCACATTCAGAAACGGAAAAATTCTAGCTAGTTGATCTCCTGGTGATGGCCACGTTACCTCCTTTCTCTAGTGGAGAAGCCCCACACCTCAGAATCTCTGGGAGATAAAACCTCTCCAGTGACTGCCGAGGTGCGGGGGTTTCTCACTGGAGGAAGGAAGCAATGTGGCCATCACCAGAAGGTGGAGCAACTGAGGGGCAATGGAAATCTCTCTTAGATACAGCATTTATCAAACTCAAGGGAAAGCTGAGAGAAAGGGGCACAGGAAGGAGGAGGGAGGGAGGGAGGAGGCAAAGAAAGAGAAAGAAAGAGAAAAGAGGGATTTTGTCTTTTGTGTATTTCTGATTCATTTGTTGCCCCTTGACACTTTATAACAAGCTCAGATTTATAAAACTGAAATATTTAAATCTCTACTGTAGATTTATTTCTTCTTGATTCTTTCCCCCTCTCTTATTTTTGATTAAACTACTCTTTCAGAGCATCCTTGGTTATCATCTTATAGTTGTGTGGGAAGCAGTTAATGCAGAGTCAACAGAATTGACCAACTGAACTCATTTCAGACTCTGGCAGAGACTGCTCATTGTCTGCCAAATTTCCCTTTTACAAATAATCACAATTTTATGTGGAAGCAACATGTTTGGACGAAAGACTACCTTTCCCTGTCTCCCTTACAGCTAAGAGTGGCCAATGAACTATGGAGAAGTGATTGCTGGGGTTTCCAGAAAGACTTGCCTATAAGGTGCTCTGCTTTGGGAGTTTTGGTTCTCCCTCCCTTATGCTGCCTGGAACGCAGATGTCATGGCTGTACTACAACAGCCATGTTTGTGACACTGAGATGACTTTGAGAATGGAAGCCAAGAACTCAACATGGCAGAAAAGAAAGACAGAAGCAGTCTGGGTGCCTGACAATTTGAAACTAAGTTATCCCCTGTACCTCCCAGCTCCAGATTCATTTTATAAGAAAGAAAACCAACTTCTATCTTATGTAAATGACTGTGATTTGAGACTGAAGATACTGTGACAAAGACTCTTCATGCCATTTCCAAATATGCCCATTCTTCTAACCCTTTTCTTGCTTATCAAGGTTTAACTGGAATAATATCTCTTGCTATGACCTCTTTGCCAGCTGCTCCTGATTTCCCCAGATCACTGTTTTTCTTGAGTTCTGTCTAGATTCTGACTATCTAGTCTTCTCCAAGCAGGCACACATGAGTCCACATAACAATGCCGATTTTGGGAACTACTTTTCCTCAAATATCAGTATGGTACGATGTATGTAGTAGGTAGTCAGTACATGCTTATTAACTACATGGGAAGTAAAGATTATTACTTGTCAAACCCTGGAGAAGTAATATTTTCCATGTATACATGTTGAATATTTGGTGGCCAAAACGGAATGGTATTATTTTTTGTAAAGGAAGAAATACGTTAAAAACCTGATTGTCTCTTCAGTTTAGCCATCAAGTAAGCATGGGAGCAGGTTCAGTGAACAGGTGGCATGGGCCAGAATGTCAGGATTAAGCTGTTATCATAGACAAACTAGGTTAATGTCTTAATGACTAAGAGAAAAGAGAAAATGAGAGGGCACCATGGAAGTCTCAAAGGGGCATGCGCCACTCTTCAGGGATAACACAGAAAGCAAAAGACCTGGAATAAAAACATTTTGTGGAAAATAATCACAAAAATATAATTACCAACATCTTGGTCATCTTTAAAAGAAATAAAATGAAAAGCAAATTCATTGTTAGGCTAAAAGAAGGACATAGACAAGAGACAATTAAAAAGATTCCGTGAAGCACACATAGTTAAAAAAAGAAAACAAAAATCATAGGCAAATGCAAACAAAAATCCTGATGTTTTAAGTTCTTCTAGGAAGAGATATTTAAAAACCCCTATTGCCCAGTGGGAGAACTTTGCTGAATCAGTTGACAGGAGGCAGAAAAGATGAGTAAGCAGCCCTTTCAAAGTGGTGTTCAGGGGCTTCAGGCATGGAGAAAGTGGCTTGTTTTTGCAAATGGCTTGCTCATGTGAGGACAACCTGGCTGAAGAGATCTGAAAACCTCAGAATCAACCTAGAGTTTGGAGGAAGCTCAGGGCAGACTCACCAGTGGACGCCTTCAGGCGTGCAGGCTTGCTCTTGTGCCTGCCCTTCTCAGCTGTCAGGAGGATACTGTATTCCTGTCCTGGTCCTAGGCCTCTCAGGACATAGGAGGTGGTGTTTCTTGGTAGCTGCACCTCCACCCGCTGGCCTGTGGGGAGGCTGTAATTGAGGCGGTAGCGGTCAAACTTGGCCAACGGTGTCTTCCAGAGCAGGGTCAGGCTGGTCTCTGCGGTTTCAGAAACCTGAAGGTCCTTGGGTGCGTCCAACTCTGGGAGGAGAACAGAGATGAATGCTCTTCAGGTTGCAAGGCAGGGCTGCCTCTGGGGCTGAAAGTCAACTGCCTCTGGGCTAGAATCCTAAGTCTGCTACAGAGGAGCTGAGGGACCACACATGATTCAGGGTCTCTCTTTTCACTTCTGTAAAGCAGGCCTAATTATAAGGTCTAATTAAGACCTGGACTTAAACTATGATCCTGTTACTTATAATCTGCTTGACAGGGGTATAAATGTTAGGTGTTTTCTCAGAGAAAACCCCACATATGTGTTTGGACTAGACAATAGTTTATTTAAAAGATGCAATTGATTACCAATTTTAAAAAGTTTGTGAATTTCTTATAAACCCTGGTTCCAATTTTTCTTATAAAAATCTTCCATCCCCTTTCCTGTACAGGGGATGATGTTGGCATCATATAGATGGACTGTGCTTATGTTCTTTTTGAATTTTAATATTGGGGCTAGATGGTACTACAGGGCCCTTTCTCTGGGCTTCTACTTTTTCTCTTTATACAGGTTTTGGCCACATTGGCCCTGTCTCTTCTGCCTAGCACCAGCTCAGTGGGATGGGAATCCCAGGTATGCCTCACCTGTGGCTGCGTTGATGGTTGCTGGATTGCTCTCCTTGTCTTCCTTCACAGCAGAAACTCCAATCCCATATTCAGTTCCTGGCCTCAGACCTAAGGAGAGAATATGCAAGTTGAGATTCATCCCAAAATCAAAGGGATTTTCAGAGGATGATAAAAATGGCTTTGATTTGGTCTCTGGAGGTTATAACCAATGTTCAGAATGTTTTACAAACGAACTCACCGCAGTCCAAGTAAGCGGTATGTCTGAAAATTGGACTTATTTCTGAGGGTTGCAAATAGGGACATGTGGGAGGAAGTGCCCATCCTTTAAGGGCCCTCTAGGGCTGGCTGGCTCAGGCAGGCAGAGATGCAGAGCTCACCTGTGAGTGTTGTTTTGGTTGTGGCTTGTTGGCTCTTTGGGACATCAACTTCAGCATGGTCCCCTCCGGAGATGGGTGCATACTTAATTCTGTAACTGTCAATAGCTGCTTTACCATTCCTCCATTCCAGGGTGATGCTGTTATCTGTATGGGAAACACGTCGAAGATTCCTGGGAGCATCGAGGCCTGTTTGAGAGAAGAAGAAACATTTGCATTGAATATATCAGTCACAAGAGAGCAAGAATCTTTGACAGCTCAGGCTGACATATGAAAGGTGCCTGTCACTGGAGAGAATTTACAAAATTCTCAGCACATTCATCTGTCCTCATAGTTGATGTGCAAATCTAAACAAGTACTACAGATTTGGCACCTTTCCCTATTATCCTATTATGGATGACTGCGACAATTTAGTCATTTGTGTTTTTCTCAGACTTTGTGCTTAAAGAACAATACAAAGACTTAAGAATAAGCTCATGAGAGTAAGAACTGGTCTTTTGCATTTTCTCATAGTATTTCTTTTCCTTTTCTTTCATTTGTTTTTGAGATGGAGTCTCGTTCTGTCACCAGGCTGGAGTGCAGTGGTACGATCTTGGCTCACTGCAACCTCTGCCTCCTGGGCTCAAGCGATTCTCCTGCCTCAGCCTCCTGAGTAGCTGGGCCCACAGACATGTGCCACCACACCCAGCTGATGTTTGTATTTTTAGTAGAGATGGGGTTTCATCATGTTGGCCAGGATGGTCTTGATCTCTTGACCTCGTGATCCGCTTGCCTTGGCCTCCCAAAGTGCTGGGATTACAGGTGTGAACCACTGTGCCCGTCCTCCTCATTATATTTCTAATAACTCACGAAGTGCTTACTGAGCTCTGAAAAAATATTTACTGAATGAAAAATGGACACTTCTGAACTTTTAAAATAATACCATAGGCTAAGGTGATAGGAGGCTCATTTGTCATATATGTTTTACATATATTGTATTTTACTTCAAAAAAATTTGTTTGAACTTTAAGGAGAACTCTTGTCTGAGAATATCAGACCAGCATCTTCTATATTATGTCCCCCGTCCCTAAAGGTACTTTGGAAGGTTATTTGGAATTTCGTGAGTTTTTTTTGAAAAATTAATTAACAAATTGCTACAATATTTTCAAATTTAAAAGAGTAGAAATACTCCTTCCATTTTTCTTACTGTAAAATGAGCCTGGAAGACACCCCAACATGGAGTGGGATGGAAATTTTTCTATCTTTCCTTTAGTGTATCCGTTAACAGGGGAAGGCCTTTTACCTGTTGTGAAGGTCTCTTTGGCTGGGTTGCTCGACATGTCACCTCTGCGGGAGATGAGGGACACCTCGTACTCAGTGTCAGGCTTCAGGTTCGCGATGGAGTACTGGTTCTCATCCTCTGTGAGATCGATGGTGGTACGGTCGCCTGGTACATCTTTGATGCCATAGGTCAGCTCAATGCCGTCGATCTCAGCCAGGGGCTTGAACCAGGTAATCAAAGCAGTGGTGTCTGTGACATCTTTCACCTCAATCTGGCTGGGAGCATCCAAGCCTAGGATGGGCAGAGGACAGAATGGGTTCAGAGGTCAGGGCCAGTGCCTGAGGCTGAGCAGAGAGAGGACTTTGTAACTCTCCAGTCCTGTGGGTGAACACTTAGCTGTATACTAACCGCTTGACTTCAGTTTACCTTTCTGAACCTCAGTTTTTGGTTTGAAAAGCTCTAAGTAGGGATAATAGCAGCTACCTCTAGTATTTTTTTTTTTTTTCTTCTTAAAGAGATAAAGCTTGCAAGGCATCTAGCACAGACCCTGGCTCATGGATGTCACATGAAAAAAAAAAAGGTTGTTCTTTTGTTATTATTACTGTTCTCATAAGTTGAGGAAACATGCTTTGGGGGATACTTCATTTGAAAAAATGAACTTACTCTTTCTACATTAGGCAAAACTTCCTGGGTGGCTAAAACTTTTCCATCAGAATTACAAAGCAGAAAAGTGAGGCAGTAGACTGTCTTGACAGTGTATGGAAAGTTATTTTTGATAAAAAGAATTCATGCAAGAAAGGCATTGCTATTTCAAGCCTTGCCCATTTTTGCATGTTCGTCTTGACTTTTCTGCCCTGCCCACTCTGGTGTTGTACTTTGATGCTCAGAGCTCTGGAAGCACATCATGCGGCTGAGCACCACCTGGTCTCTGCACATGCTATTCTCTCATTTCTTCTTTCTAAGATCATACCTCCCTCCTCTAAAAATCTCCTGTGCATCCTTCAAAATCCCACTTAAATGTTGTCTCCTAATGAGAAGCCTTTTTTTTTTTTTTAACCCTGCTGCAGTCAGGTAAACACACATATTCCCTCCCTGTGGCTGCGACTGTCCTTAGAGAGCGTATGACTAGTGTCATACCGTTCTCACTGTTTCATAACAGATTCCTGTACAGTAGAATCAATTTAGATGGGGTCATTGATTCATGCAGAGAGTTTTTTAAATTCCCAACATAGAGACAGGCACATTCTGGGTATTCAGTAAATGTTTCTTAAAAAAAAAAATGCTTGCGTTTTCAGCATTGGTTCAGTAAACAATAACAAGTGAAAGGAAATCAGCTTTATACAGGGAATGAAAAGGAAGAGTAATTCACAGCTGATTGTGAGAAAACCGCAGTCTGTTTTGAAGTCTAGGTGTTCATACATCAGTCTCAGCTCACACATAATGTACTTATCAAATGCGTAATGAAAATGATGCCACAAAAATGGACAGAAGCTGCCTGTTCTATGTTCTTATTGGTGCTAGCAAGCACCCAAACCAACCTACTCCCTTCCTTAGTACCCCTTTCATTAAAGAAGCTGGGATTCAGTCAACTGACACTGATATCCCCCCTAGATTTTGGACCCTTGAATAGCAGAAACTAACACTGCTCTGTTCTTATCAAGTGCAAACATGGTGCTTTGTTATTTATGTCTTGAGTCTTATGACAACCCCACAAGGAGAATACTGTAAACCCATTTTCAGCTGTTGGACTTGAAGCTTAAAGAAACAGATTTTTCCAAGGTAATGGTGAATGGTGAAGATGGAAATTCAAACTCAGAACTGATTGAATCCAAAGCCCATCCTTTTTCCCCTTTACATGACAACACCTCTCAATATTGACCTCAAAAGTAAGTAAGTGTAATACCACCTTTACATAGATGCCAGAGAGAAGGAGCCAAAGGTGTTTTGAACTGAAAGTTTAAGGCCCTTTAAATCTGGAACAAAGGTTTAAAGGCTTCAGGTATATCAGCAAAATGAACAGGTAAATAACTGTCCCCCCTATGTTGAAATTTATATGATTATGCAGCTTCAAATCTGAGAATGTTTGTTCTGAAATAAGAAATAAAGCAGCCAATTCCCAAATTAGATTAGAAAGAAAAGAGCAATGAAAAAGCAATCTTTTGTATTTTCAGTGCACCTCCTCCTCACTAGCATTTACTTTGTCTTTTCTTTGTCTTTCTGTTGATCTAATGATTTTTTTTCCTGTTGGTACCTGCTTTTCTACCTACCACAGAGAGATGTTGTCAGGATGATGGAAAATCCTTGCTTATGAAGGAGCAAATCCGTGGAATTGGCTATGAGCTAGGCAAAATGTGCAAATATTTAAATGCAAGATGTTCTTTCTTGTCATTAGCAACTGATTTAACTTTTCCAACAACCCCTGCCAAGAAGAGTAAATTACTTAAAGAGTTGATGCATATGTTATCTTGAAGAAAATAAAGAGGTTTTCCTTTACGGAAGTGCAAAATTATGTATTTTTTCTTTTTAAAAAACTGCAGCCTATAATCCTAGCACTTTAGGAGGTTGAGGCAGGTGGATCACTTGAGGTCAGGAGTTCGAAACCAGCCTGGCCAACACGATGAAACTTCATCTCTACTAAAAATACAAAACAATTAGCTGGGTGTGGTGGTGGGCACCTGTAATTCCAGCTACTTGAGAGACTAAGGCAGGAGAATCACTTGAACCCAGAAGGCAGAGGTTGCAGTGAGCTGAGATCGTGCCACTGCACTCCAGACTGGGTGACAGAGTGAGACTCTGCCAAAAAAAAAAAAAAAAAAAAAAAATTGCTTCCTGGTAGAGCAACTCTAAATTCAGATATATATATTTTTTTACCAAACAATCTAGTACTCCTAAATCCTATTCTACTCACTAGAAGTTCTGACGTTATTAGCATTGAGTAAATTTTTATTTAAGTTCCTATTGAAGAGATGGGAATCAACATTCTGCATAAATCAGAGCCTGGTCAATGTTAGCAGAAACTGGGATAAAGTTATAAAACTTACCCTGGCTTAAAGTTATGCTCCTGATAGTGTTAACTATGTGATATTAAAGTGATTTAGCTTCTTTACACTTTAACATTTTCCCCTCCTCTGTCCTAGAACTGGGTGCTAATATTAAACTACTGACATGGTAGATTGTTAGCAATGGACTTAATTATCTATCTTCAGGTAGTTGATGCCCCTTTGAAAGGCGATTTTGAAACTCCTTTCATCAAGAGAGATCTGTTTCTCCATTCCTTAAACATAAACTGGCCTTGGGATGTACTTTGATAGAAGTGATCTAATGCCAGTCTTGAACCTGTTCAATAGTTGTGTGAACAGGACCGGCATCCTGGAAAATGAGAGACCTGTGAATCAGAAAGACACCATCCTGGCTGAGGCCATCTTAGGCCAATCCGCCCCTTAATCACACAAATATATGAGGAGTGCAGTCAAAAACAGATAAACTGCTCAGCAGAGCCCAAACCTAGATCACCAACATGCAAAGAATTGTTATTTTAAACCACTGTATCTGGACTTTTAAAAATGTAGCAAAAGTTAAATGATATAGATGCTATGTGACAAGGCACTTTCTCAACCAGGAGACGCCGTGAGGTACAATCAGCCTTATCATTGTATCAGGGGTATTAATGGTGATACTCACGTGTAGTGGTCACCTTCTTCAGGCCAGGGCCCCGGGTATTGTTTTTCACTATGTGCAGAGATATCTCATACTCTTGCCCAGGAGCTAGACCGGTTTGCCGGTAAGAGGTCTCTGGCCTCCTCAGGCTTTTGGTGATCTCTCCCTCATCTTCTTTATTCTGAGAGACAGAGGGAGCTTGATAAGACTTATGGGAGGTGTCAGTCTCTTAATTTATGTGATTCATTCACTCTGCATTCATTCATTCCTCTTTTATTCTTTCATCTATTCATTAGGCACTTACTATGCATCAGATCAGTATGTGAACTACTGAGATACAGAGATGATAAAGACATTTCTCTAGTTTGTTTCTCCCTCTAAACCTTTACCCCTTTGTCATGCAAGTCAAATGACAGAATGTGAGAGCCAAAGGACTTCTGAAGCCATAAGCTCAATCCCTCCTTTGGTAGACTGAGGCCAGCAACAGAGAAGCAGGGTGACTGTTGGATAGTCACACAGCTAGTTGGTGGCAGAGGCTGGGCTTAAATTCAGAGAACAAGTTCCCTGCCTCACATGTGCTTTTGGGCCTGGACAGAAGGGTTGCTCGAATCTGAGGTGTACCTGTATTTTGAGGGAGAGACCATTTCTTCTCTTCTTTGCCTCTGAGTAGAGATTTCCAAGGTGATGAGGGACAATTGGAACCTTAAGATGACAAGTTCTATTTGTCTAGGCTCTCAGCCCTGAGTTCTACACTTATTGACTTATTAAAATCAGGGGAGAACTAACATCCCTTAAAATATACATGCTAATACAAAAGGTGCTAATTAGAGTCTTGTCCTCCACCAAAAACTAAGGAAATCGAGTTGATACAAAAGTCTTCAGAACCCTTTGATCATCTTTCAAATCCTTGAGGTCAATGGATCTGCTCTTTTGTACTCCTTACCATATTCCGGAAGATGATCTCCCAGGTTTCAAAAGCAATGTCTAGAGGATCCCACTCCACTTCCACAGATGTCTCCTTGATGGACTTGAATTTCAGGCCTTCAGGTGCAGGCAAGTCTATAAGGAACAACACAAATAGAATGTAAGGATAGGGCAGGTGTGTGGGTGGGCAATGCAGCCATGATTCCGCTAGACCAGACTGGATGTCTGCAACGATCAGGGCTCACAACCAGAGCAGGTGTCCTTTCACAGCTTCTTCTGGGATAAGGTCTACTATGAGGCTGTATAGAAATTAATATTAGAACAAACAGTATCATTTTGTCTATTTCATATAGTGAAATCTAAAATGAACACAGGCTTTGTAATCAGCCAGACTTGGGCTTAGAATCTAAGCTCTACTATTACTATCAATGTGAACTTCAGCAAATTGCATACAATGCTCTAAGCCTGTTTCTTCACCTAGGAAAGGAAGATAAATATGTCTACTTCTTGGGAATGCATTGAGGAGTGAGTGATGTACTCCCTGTAGACTGCTGGGCCTGGTTCGTGGCATGCAGAGCAAGTTCAATAAATGGCAGCCAATGTTATTATTATGAAGCAAGAAAGGGTCAATTTCTAGCCAGAGCTTGCTTTTCAGATATGAAGGTAATTATATTGATGCTAAGATCATAAACCAGAATGTTTCCACTTAAAAAAAAATAGATAGTGAGCTCTACTGAAAAGCAATAGAATGGTGAAGAATATAAATCTGCCAGGACTGCCAGGGTTAAAGTTTTGCTTCTACTACCTGTTAGTGGCATGATTTGGGATAAGATGCTTAACCTTTCCATTTGATGTGTTTCAACATGTTAAAAAAAAAAGATGCTTAACCATGTTGTCTCAGTTTCCCCATCTATAAAATGGGGTTAACAATAGCTCCTATTTCATACATATGCTAACTCATAACATGAGGACTCTTTTTTTTTTTTTTTTTTTTTTGAGATGGAGTCTTGCTCTGTTGCCCAGGCTGTAGTGCAGTGGTGTGATCTCAGCTCACTGCAACCTCTGCCTCCTGGGTTTAAGCTATTCTCTGCCTCAGCCTCCTAAGTAGCTGGGATTACAGGCACGCACCACAGGCCTGGCTAATCTTTGTATTTTTAGTAGAGATGGGGATTCACCATGTTGGCCAGGCTGGTCTCAAACTCCTGACCTCAGGTGATCCATGGCCTCCCAAAGTGCTGGGGTTACAGGCATGAGCTACCACACTCAGCCAAATGAGAACTCTTATACTAATATGTAGACTTCTTACAACAAAGTCTAGTACATAGCAAACATTTACTGGGTGTTACTTGTAATGATTCTCTCTGGCAGGAAGTATATAGGAGAGCAAGGAGAAAGATTTTATGGAAAGCGAGGTATTTCTTTAAGAAGTGATTCTATGGACTTAATTCTAGGCTCTTACTTGGTGTAACTATAACAAACAACTATAGGATGGTAGGGGCCGTGCTGAGGGAGGGCTGAGGTCAGGTGAGGCTGCCCAAAAGAGTTCTGCTCACTCACATGTGGCCACCCTGGCGCTGACGGGAATGCTCTTCTTGTTCTCCAGGATGGCAAATACCCGGATAAAATATTCCACACCAGGCTCCAGCTCCCGGATGATGGTTGACGTCTGGTCCCCGGGCACACGGAACTGCATTTCCAGGCCGCCCTCGTGGGTGGGCGTGTACACGACGAGGTACTCTGTGACCCGCATCTCATTGTCCCAGGCCAGGTTGACCGTCTCTTCCGTCACTTCTGTCACGATGAGGTCTTTGGGAGGAGACACTGGCAGGAATAATAAAGGACATCTGGGGTCAACAATGTGCCCTATAAAATCCCTCTAGGTTTGTTTCTCTTGACCTGTCTCACTGTCAGCCACAGAGGACTGAAGATCTTCCATTGTCTCTAAAATGCAGAAGGCATCAACGACCCCTTGCTATGATCCATCTTAAGACCTATGGTGGCTGTTCCTTAGTCCATTTCCTTCAGGCTGGAGTCCTAGGTCAGCCGTGTGGCCTTTGGTGTTCTGGCCTAAGTCTCTCTGCTCCCTGGGTCTGAGTTCAGATGTAGGCCATTGGGATGGGAAAGTGCAGTCTCAGCCTGACTCCCTGCTCTGAACTGTGAATTACACGTCCCTAGCACTGGGAGGGTATTTTGGGCTCATCTGATCTAATGTTCTTATTTTACAGATGTGCATAAGGCAGAATGATGTGACCAACTTTGCTCACTTCATCAAGTTTCGAACTTAGATCTCCTCCCTGCCAGCCTGGTGTTCTTTCCAACCAGGCTTCCCTGCTTTGGCCCCATTGAACGCAAAGCCATTTATTTATGTCTAGATACCAGTAACTTTAGTAAAGGCAAAAATTCTCCATTATGACAATTATAATATGTGTGGAAGAGAGAAGTACAAAGAAGACACTCATTAAACATGAGCATTATTTTTCTCTCCTGTGTTTTCATTTGACCAGGGTTTACTGAGCATTTACTATGTACCAGGCCCCACACTAACTGCTAGAAATAGTGCCCTTTTAAGGATAAGAAGCTTACAGTCCTTAGGATTGAAAAAACAAACAAAAAACAAAAACAAAACCAGTAACAAAAGACAATTAAAAGGCAGGTCAATCTTGTGGACAGGCATTTTGTCTTTAGCTGAGTATGCATTTGAAATAGTTGTTTTTATGTAATATCACTGCACATTCAGTTTAGCTAAGTTTTTACGTCCATTCAAATAAAGAGATTTTGTTTACTGTTGGTTTGATGTCAGTGGAGAGTAGGAAGGAAAGCTAATGTTTAGCAAAAGAAAAGTTATCTCTTTATCTACCTTATCTTGGATAATAGATGTTAAACTCCCTGTAGATGAGTTAGGCAGACTCGAATACCAGCTCTGTGATATGTCAGCTGTGTCCCTGAGACAATTATATTACCTCTCTGAGCCCTTCAAGCCCTTAAACAGGTCACCTTGTAACAACTGAATGACAGGGCCCCCTTAAAGAGTCATTATGGGTGTGTGTTTAAATGGATCTATTGATATGTACAAAGAATCAGTGTGTATGTATGTTTATAAATATAAAAGTAGTTTTCCACCCCACACTACGTGTCCACTCCATCATAGCCATCATCATGCTGGTCTGCGCCCTGGGACTCACCCTCTGAGCAGTCTTCTCCGGAGTAGCCCTCGTTGCAGATGCAGCGGCCTGAGACGCACTGCCCAAGTTGCTGCAGTCATTGGGACAGGAGCGTTGGCCACAATCCAGGCCTGTGAAGCCCTCATGGCAGATGCACTGGCCATTCTCGCAGCGGCCATGGCCATGACAGTCACTGGGACATCTTTGCTCCTTGCAATCTTTGCCCATGAATCCTTCATGGCACATGCACTGCCCGTTCACACAGCGACCCTGGCCATGGCAGTCATTCGGACAGGAGAGTTCTGCACAGTCAGGGCCGGTGAAGCCATCCTCACAAACGCACTGTCCGTCCACACAGCGGCCCCTGTTGCTGCAGTCCCTGGGGCATCGGTGATCCCGGCAGTCTTCGCCCATGTAGCTGTCATCACAGACGCACATGCCATTCACACAGCGGCCGTGCTGGTGACAGTCATTGGGGCAGCTCATGTCACTGCAGTCATGGCCCTTGAAGCCTTGCTCACATACACATTTTCCCTGGACACAGCGGCCCCGACTGTGACAGTCACTGGGGCACCGCAGCTGGCTGCAGTCCTCCCCAGTATAGCCCTCATCACACACGCACTGCCCATTGACACAGTGGCCATGGCCACTGCAACCATTGGGACACTTGAGCTCCCCCGCAGTCAGCTCCCGTGAAACCATCATCACATTCACACCGCCCGTCGACACAGCGGCCATGGTTACGACAGTCAGCAGGACACCTCTTCTCACTGCAGTCCACACCGGCAAAGCCCTCATCACACACACACTGCCCCTCCTCGCACCGGCCCTGGCCGTGGCAGGCGTGTGGGCAGGTGAGTTTCCCACAGTCTTCACCTGTGAAGCCTTCTTCGCAGTAGCAGGTGCCATTGATGCAGCGGCCCCGGTCGAAGCAGTCGTTGGGGCAGATGAGCTCACTGCAGTCCTCGCCCGTGAAGCCCTCATTGCACACACACTCATTCTCCACGCATCGCCCACGGTTGTAGCAATTGTTGAGACACAGAGGCTTGCTGCAGTCATCGCCTGCAAAGCCATCATGGCACACACACCAGCCATCTACACACGTGCCATGCTCCTCACTGCAGGGCACCGGGCAGACTTCCCGGCTGCAGTCAGCCCCAGAGTAGCCTTCGAAACAGATGCAGACTCCATTCACACACCTGCCCTGGTCATTGCAGTCGCTGGGGCAAGCCAGCTGGCTGCAGTCCTCACCCGTGAAGCCCTCGTCACAGATGCACTGCCCATCAATGCACTGGCCTCGAAGGTGACAGTTGCCTGGACATTCAGGCTCAGAGCAGTTGGGGCCTTTCCAGCCAGATTCGCAGACACAGCCACATCCTTCAGTGCTGAAGTTTCCCCGACCGCTGCAGAAGGGCCTGGTGTCCACGCGGCCTGCAACAAAAGAAGTTCTCAGCCAGGCTCAAGCAGCCACATTTCTTGGTATCTACCCAGGGCACCCAGAATCAAATTCAGCTGAAGGATGGTTGTACCCTCAGGCTCCATGTGGCTTGATAACCAGTTGTTTAGTGTGTGAAATCAGATGAGATTCACACCCAGTTATACCAGGTAGGAATTCATAATCTGCACTCCCCGAAATTACAGGCTTGTATGCAAAGACAGTGTGTGATCATGTGTAGGGGGGTGTGTGTGTATTTCTACCCCTGGGGGAGTGGATTCTTAGTTTTTGCCACATTTTCAAGAAGTCTTACAAGCCCTATGATGATTATGAGTCACTGCCTTGTGGAATGCATTATGCTGGACTATGTTGCTATTTCTTTAGTGCCTTGTCAAGGCCAGGCACGTAAAAGATGCCCAAGAATTAGTTGTTGAACTGAATGTAATTCTGACTTTTTGATTCAATATCTATGCCACATTTGGGAAGGGATTTAAGCTATCTGGAGCTCAGTTTTCTTATAGGTGAAGTTGGGCCAACAGCCCACTTCCCTGGGGTATATCTGAGTTAAGTGAACACATTAAGAGCTCACTCTTGTGTCCTTGTAATTTTTTCTGTTTTCTTTTCCAAAGTTTTTTTGTGGAAGGTTGGCTCAAGTTGGTATGTGGGTTTATATAACCAAAACATTCTAATTTTCCACAACTAAAATGAGGTAGCTTAAGTGTGGCTTTCTGATTCTATAAGGACACCTTTCAGTTTGCCTCTGTCCCCAGAAAAGTATCTGCCTTTATCTTTTTCTCTTTCTATCCTGAAGGCTAAGTGGAGGTCAATGTGAAGAATGTAGAGTCAAGGTTGAAATTACTTCCGCCCCTTGAGGACTAAATATTGCCTTAGCTCAGTTTGCAGAAGTCACTGGTCTGATCTCCATGGAGCTTAAGGAGAAGAAACAAAACTCACTTCTATAGTCTCTGAACTAGCATATATTCACTCTGTATTCTCTGTACCTACAAACAGCTGTATTAGTATATTTCATCTCCTTCTTGAAAGCAGGAAGAAAGAAAATTTTTTTAAAAGCTGATTTGTAAAGTGAGAATCTAAATCTGTACTGTCCATTAGGTGGCCTGGGCCACATGTGGTTATTAGGCATTGAAACGTGGTAGTCTGAATTGAGATATGCTGGAAGTGTAAAATATACATCAGATTCCAAATAGTATAAAATAATGGACTGTAAAATATTCATTAATAATTTTTACATTGATTTCAGGTTGAAAAAAACAATATTTTGGCTATGTTGAATTAAATAAGAGATGATTAAAATTATGTTTACCTGTTTCTTTCTCCTTTAACGTGACTACTAGAAAATGTAAGATTACACGTGACTCACATTTTCATTAGACAACACTGCTTTAAGCAATCATTTTAAATCACTACTTAGCATTATTCCTACTGTGTATTCTCATCTGCATTTTTCCGGGGAGTTGACAGAAGTGGAAGATAAACTAACTTATGTCTAAAGAAAATGTTTTTAAAAAATCTCCTTAGAAACCTAGAGCCTGTCCTGCAGAGCCATAGAAGTATTTCACTTAGGGAGGTTAGGTCTACTCTTGAAATAATTGTCGAAGAATATTTTGGTAATTTTTTTCTGAGTGGCAGAAACAGAGATTTTCAGCTCTGATTTGAAGTTGTTGAAACTCCTGTAGTTTTATCAGCTTTAGTATTGGAGATAAAGACATAGTTCCAAAGCAGCAAAATTCCTTGAAATGGGATGCATGTGGAGACAGGGCATCCATGGGAGAGTATGAGCTCTGGAGACACATAGGCACATGCAAAGCCCCTAACTCTTTCTCTCTCTCCCTTTTTTTTTTTTTTTTTTTTTTAGATGGAGTTTCACTCTGTCACCCAGGCTGGAGTGCAATGGTGTGATCTCGGCTCACTGCAACCTCTCCCTCCCGGTTTCGAGTGATTCTCCTGCCTCAGCCTCCTGAGTTGCTGGCATTATAGGCATGTACCACCACGCCCAGCTAATTTTGTATTTTTAGTAGAGATAGGGTTTCACCATGTTGGTCAGGCTAGTCTTCAAATCCTGACCTCAGGTGATCCACCTGCCTTGGTCTCCCAAAGTACTGGGATTACACTGCACCGGCTTAAGCCTGTCTCTCTTATTATTCTTTGTGTCATCTTGTGCCAGTGAGTTAATGCCTTTGAGTTTCATTTCTTTGATCTGCAGAAGAGGTCGTATCTTTCCCTTATCTAACCTTTACCTTAAAGGGGCTGCTGGGAGGATTAAATGAGATAATATGACAGTGCCTGTTACACAGAGGTAGCTTAACTCATGATCGTCATCATAATAGCTATTACATTGGAACTTTTTCCTAATTTTTATAGACTCAGCACCATCACAGGCAGCACTGTGCATTTGTAAGAATACTGAGATGTAAGTAACTCAACTCTGTATTGCAGGACCTTCAGGAATCCCATCCTCCTTCTTGGCCTCAGTTTCTCTATTTATACAATGAGTAATGGGCCACATCAGTACCTATCAGAGAGTGCTCTCTGGGACAGAAATTTCATGGCGTATTCATATTCATAGGTTTTGGGGTAGAAAGTGGGTAGATTTCATGGTCAAATACATTTTAGAAACTTATAATTAAGATGAAATAGGGTTTTTCAAATCAGGACTTCTTGGAGCCTGAAAACTCCTCTGAGAAACAGTTGTTGCCAGGACTCCTCCAAGCAGGAGAGAGATGGTTGCAGTGTCCACATTTATTTGAACATGAAATCTCTTTGTAATGAACACTCTGGGGAGCTAGTTTTCTAGTGAGCCCACTTTGAAAGCAAGCAATGAATGCTGCTATGCTCATCATTTCTCCACATTTGCACAGCGTGGGACTGAGCAGGCCACCAGCTCATACCTGTGGCGGGCTGCAGACAGCAGCCAGCTCCTGTGCTACATTGTTCCCTCAGGGAAGACACCAGGTTCTCCAGCTCCTCCAGTCTGCTCAGCAGCTCCTTAACATCAGGGGCTGCGGCACAGCCACAGGCCCGGCGGGGGATGTTGATGCGATGTGTGAAGACAATCTGGTTTTCCCCATCCACTGTGTGCTCCTGGAAGCTTTCACTGGGCTCTGAAGGTAGGGTCAGGTCTTTCTCCCCCACTGGGTGACTCCAGATCCACTGAACACTGGGATCCCACTGGCAGCTTGATGTTGTAGACATGGTTAAACACCACTGGCTGGTTCTCCTCTGGCAGGGTGACATTCACCCCACTCTGTCGCTTTTGCCGGATGACTTTCTTGAGGACCCCGCCTTCAGTAGGGAGGGCAAGCAAAGCAAGAAAGACACCTGCCAACAACTGAGTCATGGACCTCATGGTGGAGGTGGGTTTGGCTGGGTGTTGCTGGGGTTCTAGTGTTTTAGGGTGTCCCACTCTCAGCAGAATTTGAGATTTAGAATCACAGAGTAGACTCCAAATCAGTTGTCCCTGATCTTCTTGAAAGAATTATCTTCTAAAAGCAAAGACAAACAAAAAAATTATGAGTATCTACTATTGAATATATTGAATATCTATTAATTCAAGTGAATTTTGATTTTATATCCCTGTATTTGAAGCTTTCCTGATAATCTTTCATTATATTCCCTTGTAAGATCATAAAATGGTCTCTAAAAGAAATTTGTCACTTGAAGGAATGATTTCACTCACTGTTCAACTTCTGGAAATTTAGGGAGACAGAAAAATAGAAAGAAAAGTAAAATATTGAAATAAGATAGACATAGGTTTGTATCTGGCTGTAGCTCTGGTTCCTTGGACAAGTTATGTAACTTTTTTTTTACTTTATTTCACTTTCTATATAGTGAAGATCATAACTGCTAATGACAGGGTTAAAAGAATGATGTAGAAGTTATTTGTGTATTAATTCCTTCAATATTTACTATGTCCTCTAAATGAATTATAGTGTTATAAAGGCCCTAGTTCTTTTAGATATTCAGTAACTCCTGCCTCATATTACTGATGCTCAACACTGACTTTCATACCATCTGCTGGTTCTCTTCTTCTGTCAAGAGGCAGAGGTTAAAATAAAGGACTCCAGGAAGCAAACCGAATTTTAATTCCAGCCGAACTTCTTACTAGTTATGTGACTGTCAGCATAGCATTCAGTCTACTTCTCTGCACCTCCATTTCGCCTGCTCCTTGATTTATTTTCAAAACCTTCAAAAGTCCAGTTTTTAGAAGAACATGACAGAATATTCCTGAACCAGTTGTCTAAACTGAGGTTCACAGCTCAGAAAGCATGTCCAAGAGCCTCTGATGTCTCCTCCAATCAACAAGCACTTAGAGAATTTTTACAGAGGTCTGTGGGTGGTAGAAATAAATTTAAGACCAAGTATATACCCTCAGGGGACTTATCAATAGAATGAAGAAGAAAATGGAATCATCCATTCGGTAGTCAGGGAGCAAATCAAGAAAGAATGCATAGGATTTGTTTTGTGGTATAGTGTATAACTGCCTAAGGAGTTTGAAAATAAAAAGGAAATAAAGAGAATGGTGGGGCATAGCTTATGGGAAAGGGAGTGTAAAATTTAAGCTGAGCCATAAATAGTGAGAAGAATTAGATGGAAATACATTATGGAGGAGAATATGCTACCATGAAGCACTTCTCACTTTACCAAGTTATCTTATTCATCTGTCTTACAGCTATTCACCTGTATGGGCAATCAGGTGGCAGAGAAAAGGGGACTTGTCAGAGGTAGTCGAGAAACTGCGTAAAGACAGGAAGAAATGGTAGTTATAATATTCACTAACACAATGCCATGGAGGCATGTGAGAATGATCTGTACATCATAGGAAGTCATTCATGGGTTTCCTTCATTAGGAAATGCACCTGAATAAAGTTCAAAAGATAATTGAAGAGCTGTTTGTTTTTTGTTGTTGTTGGTTGTTTATTTTTTGAGATGAAATCTTGCCCTGTCGCCCAGGCTGAAGCGTAACTGCAGGATCTCAGGTCACTGCAACCTCCGCCTCCCAGGTTTAAGCGATTCTTTTGCCTCAGTCTCCCGAGTAGCTGGGATTACAAGCGCATGCCGCCACACCTGGCTAATTTTTTGTATTTTTTTTTTTTTTTTTTTTAGTAGAGATGGGGTTTCACCATGTTTTCCAGGCTGGTCCCAAACTCCTGAGCTTAGGCAATCTACCTGCCTTGGCCTCCCAAAGTGCTAGGATTACAGGTGTGAGCCACCACGCCCGGTTGGTATTTGGTTTTTAACACGTCATTTACAAATTGACATTTCCCTATGCCCACGCTATTCTTATACTTGCACATTGTAAGTTAGTTATTATGCCAATTAGCTGTGGTGCTTGGATTGCTCAGCCTATAAGAAGGCTTCTAACTTTTTTCCAGAAAGATTTTATCCTAGTAATAGAAAGCATCAACATGATCTCAACTGACCACCTTCTTCCTCACAACCGAAAGCCTTTGCAAAACTTAAGAGAGGAATTGTGGCAGGGAAAACTGAACTGAGAAGAATTTCTATATGACTGATCAGGGGCCTAAAGACTGAGAAAGCATTAGTGCATTTAACCAAGAAGGTCCTACCCTCATATGCACCACATTCTAGTTATATTCTTATTGACACTTTACTAACTATCCCTGTAATATCTACTTAGGGCACCTTCTCCCTAGTTAGACAAAACAAAACACAAACAAACAAAAAATCAAAGAAACAAAAACCACCCAACCTTCTTGTGAGCATGCTTTCTCATTGAAATTAGCTTTTTAATAACAATGAGTGGGTCTGCAATGTAGGTAAGGCCACCGAATGAAGATTATTATAAAAAAGGAGACTTGGCATGTTCTCTTCTTTCAAACCAATTTGGCCATCTTATTTGTTTACTGGACAAATATTTATTGGTTGCATAGTCTAGTAGAACGGCTGCTCTAACTCTCTTCACCTTCACAAAGTCCTTCTTTCCTACCCCTTTCCCATCAATTCTTAGCTCTTCTTTTTTTTTTTGAGAAAGGGCCATGGGCCAAGCTTGAAATGTTTTTGGACTTCCATCCAACACTTTTGTGTGTGTTGCTAAATGACTTAAATTTCCATCTAAAAAGCCATTATAGTTGCCGATTGAGACTCCAAGGCAATGAGTTTAGGGTAATAATGACCAGAGTGTGAGTAAAGCGAGGATTTCTCACTGTATATTTATGAGATGTGCCCTGGCACAACCAAATGTTGCATCGTTTGGGAAAAGCGTATGTTATTCTTGAGCATTGTGTATTTCCTATTGTCTCATGGTGGTCTGATGGTAGGTGGATGTTTTTGTACTTTGGGAAAGACCTATTACATTTTAAGTGTTGTAGAAAATGGTTAGGCTTTGGAATTAGACATACCTGGTTTCAAATGCCACTCACTAGCCCTGTAACTTTGGCAAGCTACTTGTCCTTTCTAAACCATGACCTCATTTATAACACAAGAGTCAAAACCTTTCCAGAGAAAATGAAGGATTAGAGACCTGTACATGAAGTACTCAGCAGGGTGTCAAGCCCGTAGTAGGCACTCATTAAACAGTAGTTCCTATTTTGTTGCACTCCTGGGAGCAAAACCTAACAAGAGTCCACGCCAATAGCCTCCTTTTGCTTAAGCCTGAGCTTGACCTCCTAGTTGAATACAGTCCTAAACTCAGCAGCAACTTGGATCTAGATCAAAGAGGAGCTGCAGAAATCACTGGTGGGTGAGAAGATAAATTTGCTAGAACTAGAAATATTTGTATGAGAGAGGGAAAAATAGGGAGCAAATAATGACCTTTAAAATGTAAAATATTCTCATGCAGACAACTGGCTATTTTATGTCTCTTTTGTGGATGAACCCAGAAAAAATTACTTGAGATTGCAGTTGGAGATATTTAGGTTAGACATGAAGAATCGTGTTTTAATAGTAGGACTTTTATAATCTCAGAATGAGCAACTTACTCTACAGAGGCTCTTTTAAAAACACAGATTATAATCTTTATAGTGATCAGCAATAAAAGGTCTGGAAAATATCTTGTAGGAGGAAGGACTACAGACCTAGGCATGTTTATTTTGTAGTTGAGAAAACCGAGGTTGGGTGGAGCAGGGGATGCCATGTCTAAATCCTGGCAAAGCAGGCACTGGCTTGCTTCTTGTAGCCCCTAAGGACAGAACAAGTGCCTGTGGCGTGCGTGTGTGTGTGTGTGTGTGTGTGTGTGTGTGTGTGTGTATGGATTTGTGTGCTGGAAACGGGGCAGGAGGGAGGGTGGTTTTATGAGAAGACAAATTTCAGCACAACAGGAGAAAGACTTTTCTAGTTGGAGTTGGCCCCCAACAGAAAGGGGGCTTCTTTGGGAATGTAGCAGGTTCCAAAGCACCAGAACATAAATAGAATGGTGTTGAAGGGCACAAGTTTTGTAGAC
This sequence comes from Ateles fusciceps, assembly GCA_036589455.1. Classification (NCBI taxonomy): domain Eukaryota; kingdom Metazoa; phylum Chordata; class Mammalia; order Primates; family Atelidae; genus Ateles; species Ateles fusciceps. The sequence continues at coordinate 14,574,416 of JAZHEH010000952.1, forward strand.
GAATTATCTTAGGTTTGAATCATTGTTTGATCACTTCCTGTTCCTTGTGCAAGCTATCATCTATGACCATAAACCAGAGTCCTGTCATTAACAAATGTGTTAAGGGTGTCCTCACAGGATCATCGTGAAAAGCTCATGAGATAATGTGTGTAAAAGAAATGGCACACAATCTTTGTTTGCATAAGAGCTTAATAAAGGGAAACATTTGTAATAAAAAATATGGACTTTAATTATGTGTTTTTGCAGGATGTTCTTTCTCCTAACCCTTGAAACCCCTACTTTGGCATATGCAGTTCTGTTTTTAAACAAGGACAAGAGCTACAGCATAGTAAGAACTTTTCCTCTCTCAGCGATACCAGATAAGTATGCATGCCCTGGGATATATATATATATATATATATATATGCACACATACACATATATATCTCCCCATATATAATATATTGCTCCAATTATATTATAATATGTAATATAATATAATATTACATATATTATATAAGTGTGTATCTTTCATGGTGATATTTAAGGATCTAGTAAGTCAATGATTGCAAGGAAGGGCATCAGGAAGAGACATAGCCTTTGTATTGGCTCAAAATACAGATTTTTGGGATCACATATCAAGGACAAAGCTATTTTCAAGCTAAGCATGTTGTGCTGCTTTTTGCTCTGCCTCAACGTATGTATCTAATGCAAAACAATATACACGTGTGTCAGACTTTGCTTTTTCTTCTTATCAGAATTAATTTTTAGAGTCAAATGACTACCTGTGAATTATGGAATTATTTTTGTGAGATTTTTTATGTATCTCCATCCCTGTCAAGGTCTCAAAAGCGAATTGATCTGCTAAAAAAATCCACAATAAAAACTTTTTCGTGAGATAGGAAATTTAAAAAGAGGTAAAACACTTTAAATTGATTGATCTTGAGCTGCTGTGTCCAATATACCACATGTGATTATTGAAATTAATTAAAATTAAATGCAATTAAAAGTATCATTCCTCAGTTGTATAACTCACATTTCAAGTACTTAAGAGCCCATGTGGCTAGTGGTAACAATATGAGACAGTGCATATAAGGAACATTTCTATCATCTAAAGAAGTTTTATTGAGCAGTACTGGTTTAGAGGATTGCTTGTTTTTTATTAAGTCCGTGGTATAAAATGAGGTAATGGAGACTCAAAGAGGTCAAGGAGAATCTCCAAGAAAGTTTCGATGTTGTTAAGTTTCTTATCTAATGAAAATGGGTGAGTACCTCAGACACAAGTGCCAGGGGAATATGGAGGAAAAATGGCTTCTTTTCAGCAACTAACTCACTTAACTATAGCAAGCATGTGTGTGCACTGTAGTTTCCATACCTTACGTGTCTGAACATATTCAGGGGTGAGTGCGAAACAGTCCTTAAGGCTATGGTCCTTTGCAGACCTGAAGAGGTAACTACCCTGTCTCAGATCTGCATCCTTTCTCCCAACCTTGTCCTTGGTTTAACAAATCTTTTTTTCTTCCTCCCTCTGCACACCTTAGAGTCTCTTAAGAATCTTCTCCCCATGTCAAACTAAAACCAAGTTGCTACAGGAACCACTCAGGCCATGTCTAACACCTCTTTCTGTCTGCTTCAGCCTCTCCTTAGAAGCTGGAGGAACCTTTCAAAGACAACTCATGACTCCCATTCCTCTGTTGCTCCAGAGTTTTGAGGGCACTCAGTCCATATCTTTCAGTCATCTAAACATTTCCGTTAATGAAGCAGCTGTGTGTGGGGGAGTCTTGTCTTTGTAGTAAAATAAACCTGTGTTAGAATCCAGTTCTATCACTTTAGCAGTTGCTCCCTATGGCTGTTCCCTTTCCCCTCTGAATCTCTTTCCCTGCCTCATCTCCCTGAGGATACACATGTCTATCTCATAGTGTTACAGAAGAGTGGGCTGAAATGAGAAGACATATGTTAAGTTACTCGCACAGTGCCTGGCACACAGTAGGGGCTTAATATGTGGTAGCTAATGATAACAGCAGCAAAAATAATAACATTGATCAAATAGAGAATAGATCAGAAAGAAAACCTTATATCCAGAAGGGATGGGGGAATCAGGGAGACACATTCATGACTATAACAAGTAACAAAAGAGATTGGCCAACTTCATATCCGTTAATGCTCAAAGTGGAGGGATGCTATATTCTTTTGAGGGGCCCAAGAAAGACATCTCAAAAAAAGTGGCATTTGAGATTAACTTGAAAGATGAGCAAGATTCTGAAAAATGGTTGAATACAACTCCAGCAGGTAGGTTCAAAGGGAAGCCTGCAGCACCCTAGAAAAAAGAAGTACCATGAGAAAAGGCAAGAAAGTTGGAATGCATGAGTGGTGAAGAGAATTAAGAAGATGACTGTAATAATAGTGGCAACTCCTTGTGGGTGCCTGATACTTGCCAAGGTGGTGTAGCATGCAGGGATTATGGAGAGGTCTTATTCCACTAGGGTATAAAGTAATGCATAGGAAAGTGGAAAGGGAGAGACCACATGGAGTTGGCAGAAGCCATATTGGGAAGGATACAAAAGATCAACATGAAGAGCTGGTACATAACTCAGTAAGCAATGTGGCACCTCTGTAAGCCTAAGTGCCTAACTGCTCACAGTTAGTCATCTGTTGAGAAGATTGGATAGAATATAGGCTTTAATATTTAGTCTGCCATTCTCCTAATACCTGGTACATTTATGGCCCCAGACCCCTGCAAAAAATAAGAAGATAAAAACAATGGTCCTGAAAGCTTTTGGAGGGGAAGTGAGGGGTGGGGGAGAGATTAAATGTTAGGCTTTAATCTTATTTCAATTGCCTTAGTATTAAATGTTACCAGTGTTGAATTATTTCTTCAGATTTTGGCATTAATAGATTTTTATTTCGAGCATAACTGTGAGATAACAATTGATTTATCAGGTGGGGAAACCAAGGCCAGTGCCATGCCAGTCCTAATGGCTTTTTAGCATACAATTTTACACATGAAGATGCCTCTTGGCTTGCTGTCAAATCTTTCTTTTTTCCTCTTTTACTAGTAGAGCTGTTTGGTAGCTAACCTTCGGAAACAGCAGGGAATAGAGTAACAGTTTTAGGCACCTCACTGCAGGACAAAGACCATTGCTAGACGAAGAAATCAACAATCTTGGAATTTTCCTCTCATCACAGCTGGAGAATAAACAATTTCATTTTTTAGATAAAGATAAAACTTCCAACTGGCTAGAATCATATTTCAAAATTAGTTACTCGTGACTTCACTTTTAGTAGCTCATGGAATATATTTATCTTGTTGACTTAAGTATGTACATGAAATAGCCTAGGTTTGGGAGGACAAGGAGAATTCCTATTGTTTAGAAATGCAGATGAATTTGTTTCCACATCATTTTGGCAACCCATGAGGCAGCTTATACCAAATTTTTCTTCTCGCTTACAGGCAAAAGCGTTTTATTGTGCATGGTCTGTCAAGCGTAGAGTTGCTTACATGGGTGTTCTTAAATGTCCTAGAAATTCCTCACCCTTTGTCCTTCCCAACATCCATAAATTCCTTTTTGGAATGTGTCAGGAAGAGAGAGGAGCCAGGAAACAGCCTCAAGTGTGGATTTTCTTTTTTTCTGAGGACATCTGATCCCCCACAGTTGAGTGAGTCCAGCACCACCTGTGTCATAAAAGAATTGAGAAAACTCTAACTGCCAAACCAAAGACCCTCCTAACCCTAGGTGTTTGAAGAATTCCAGAACTGAGAAGCAGTTATCCATTTAGGCTGCACAGTGGCTTAACTGGTGCCCAGGTAAGATGTTGGGGGAGCCAGCGATTATCCAGGAGGACTGAGAATTAATTTTTTAAATGATTTATTCTTGCATTCAATAAAGATGTGTTGAACAAGTGTAAGAACAGGCTACACGATAGCTCAGTAGTCATGGGGTGTTTCAGAAGCCAGTGATGGATAGGTATTGTCCTTAATGAGCTCACAGTCCAGTATAAAAAGCAGACATGTAAACAGATACTTGTCAGGAAGAATCATAAATGCTAAAACTGACAAATATCCAAGAAACATCTATGCAATGTTTGAGGATATCTGCTGTAGCATCACTCAAACACTGTTAGATCCTTACCCTGTCACTTGCTGTTAATTTGAACCACATGGAATCACCACTCTTTTAAGTCAGAAATAGTTGAGTAGTAGCAAATTCACAGGGTTTCATCTGGTAGCTGTCTTGGATATGTAACATTGCCTGTCTGGGCCTTAATTTTCACATCTGTAAAATGGTAACACTAATAACCCCACAAATAAAGTTCTTACAACTGAAAGTGAGAAAAATGAGATTATGCAGGCCAAACACTCAGTAGCTAACACTTAAAAGGAGGGAGACCTTAGCAACTGGCATGTGTTGGCATTATATGATTATTGTGTCTTTTGCTTGGAGACGGCATTTCTAACAGAAGGCTAGCTTCTGAAGGATGAGATCCATAAGACAAATCTGGGAAGCCCTCTCTTTCCCACTGTTGCCTTTTCCATGGAAATGTATAAATCTTGGTGTTTTAGTTTGTCAAGTGGCAGGGACACTCTAAAATTTTAAGGAAAGTGAGGAGGCTGTGGCTACAGCTCTGGTTTTCCTCTTAGCCTATCTACTCTGATTCAGTAGCAAGAAAAGCAAAGGAATTATCCTGGGGTGGGGCTCTTTTCTGGGAGGTCAGGACCCTGGCCAAGGTTTCTCAGGGGCAGTGCTGCTGCTGGGATGGCTGTCCATGCTGCTGAGCCAGGGCTTTCTCCAGAACGACTGCCTGTGGTTTAGTCTTTCAAGACTGTGTTCCTAACGGGAAACATTTGGCCCAGCTTCTCAGTACTTTCCAAAGACACAGACAGACATCAAATTATAGAACCAAAATCATACTTGAGCAGAACTTAGAAGCAACTGTAGAAGATCACTGGCTACAGGCACGGCAAGTCTGTGGCACAAAACACTCATTCTAGTGTACCGGGCAGACATTGCTAATCGATAACAACACACTTCTGAGGAGCCCCACTTGAGAATCATTCTGAATCATCATTTCAGGCAGCCAGTTAAGTAGTATAGAAATGGAAGTAGTAGATCACATGAAACTTATTTGCCGTAATTATTATTTAAGAGACTAGCTGAATTGAAACACCCAGAGAGTCACCAGCTAATTAGCTAATTAGTAAAGCAGATATTAAAATCCAGGGCTTTTGCCTTTTGGTCAAGGAATTCGATTGAGATTGATCTCTTCCCCTAGACCACTGGGAAGCCTTCAAAAAGGAGTTCATATGTACAGCATGGTGGTTACAGTTAATAATAACATATTGTATACTTCAAATTTGCTAAGATAGTAGGTAGCTCTCAAGTGTCTTCATCATTCACGCATAGAGGTAACTATGTGAAGCGAAGATGTGTTAATTAGCTTGAATCTGGTAATCATATCACAATATATACATATATTAAATCATCACATTGTATACCTTAAATGTACAAATTTTTTATTTGTCAATTATACCTCAATAAACTGGAAAAAACTTTTAAAAAGTGCATACGAAAATCTTTCAGTAATTCTTAGTCTGAGGTCATTGTAATGATCTCCAGAGAGAAATATTGGTGGTGGGATCCTGGAGAGCATTTGTGTTAAAATATTTTTAGACTTCTTGGCCCTGTTGACTATCTATCTATCTATCTATCTATCTATCCATCCATCCATCCATCCATCCATCCATCCATCCATCCATCCATCTACCTTTTCAGTGCATATGTGCCAAACCCTGAGTTAAACATGAATGATTCAACACTAAAGAAGATAAGCATGTTCTGTATAATCAAAAAGCTTATAATTTCCTCCCAAAGAGTCAAAAAACACAACTTATTTTATTTTAGATGGAGTCTCACTCTGCGGCCCAGGCTGGAGTACAGAGGTACAATCTTGGCTCATTGCAACTTCCACCTCACAGGTTCAAGCAATTCTCCTGTCTCAGCCTCCCGAGTAGTTGGGATTACAGGCACCCACCACCGTGTGCAGCTAACTTTTTGTATTTTTGATAGAGAGTGTGTTTCATCATGTTAACCAGGCTGGCTTGAACTTCTGAGCTCAGGTGATCTGGCTCACAAGCGTAAGCCACCGCACCCAACTGCAATTGATTTTAACTCTATGTGTAGTGAATTTAATATTTGTGATATTCTTAAGTGCCACTGCAGGCTGGGAACATGGTGCACAATCCCAAGCCAATAGCAAGAGCATAAATGTTAACATTCTTTCAAGAGCGAATTGCTGTTTACTTACTACGGACTGCCCAGTGTGCTGGGTACTTTGGAAAAGAGGCCAAGTAAGGAGTTATTTTTTGTTCCTAGAGATCTCAGAAACTAGAAGATCATATACAAGCAAGGCCTGGTATTAATGCCAGGCTGAATGAGATAATTGTGGAAGTGTCTCTTTGAACTGGGAAGTTCATGGAGGGCTTCCTAGAAAAGGAGAGACTTACAATAACCAAATATTGGTTGAAGAGGCCTTGGAAGATCACGAAGTTGACATAATAATAATAATTAGGAAGAAGTTGACATCATCATCACAAGTAATACAGGTGTCATTAACTATAATTTATTAAGTGTTGATTTTGCCAGAGCCTGTGCTTAGTTAGCATTTTAACTCTCCAACTTCAAATTCATATACAATTATGAGATAGTATGTGTGCCCTCATTTTGCAGCTGAAGAAACTGAGACATAGAATCTTTACATGGCTTGTGCAAGTTCAGACATTATTAAGTTATGGAGTCAGGATTTGAACCAAAGCCCATCTGAGTCCAAAGTCAGGGCTCTGAACCATGATTTTACACAACCTTTTGTGTTGGAGGGCCAAGCAAAGGAGCTATGAGTCAAGACCAGCCCCAACCTCTGACTATGTAGCTTCCCAACACCTGGCTCAAAGGAGAATACTATCAATCCCCCAGAATTACGCCATTAAGATGCCAGACAGCCTGTGGCTACTGTGGAGATGAAGCAAGCTGACAGATACATTAGGGGTGCTGCCATTTCTCAGTAATCATTGAGAGAGGGTTCCAGATGCCTTAAAGGCTTCTAGAAGCCTTTTGCCATCTCTGAGTGAATAAATCTACCAGTCCTTCAAGGTGCTCCTTGAAAACATCTACTACTGAAAGTTTTATCAGATAACTTCAGCCTAAATTTATCTTTCTCTCTTCTGAATTGTCTGGGGAATTGATGTGATATTATTTCATTTATCATTTTAAAAAGACTTGGAATAGCTTTATTATGCATGTGTAACTCCATCTCTTAGGAAATTAGCTAATTCTATCTTGTATTTATATTAGACTATAAACAGTTTGCATATAGTTATCCTGCATGCACTTAAACTGTATGTAGACTGTAAGCTCTATGAGGGCAGGGATATATCTGAGACATTCATCTCTGAATAAATGCAAAACACTTTATCTAGAACATAGTAACTGCACAATATATTTATATTAAATAAAATGAAGCTGAATGTATTTCTTGGTTTGAACTTACACATAGTAGGTTCTCATATTGTAGAATTAATGAATGAACAAATACTCTTATTTTTCTGATGGCTCTAATGTAATTGGCTCTCCTGCAATCTCTTCTAAAGTAAGATATATCAAGGAATTCATCACAGCCTCAGTTCTATAATTAGTTCATTTTTATTCATTCGGTTATTCAGTGAGTACTTACTATGTTCCAGACACCACACTAAGTGCAGAGGGTACAAAAGTGACAAAGACAGACCTAGCTCCTTCCCATGAGATTCTAGACATCAACCCAAGGGCTTTTAAGAGCTCAGTGCTTTCTACTTTGAGACAAGATTTCTTTATGACCAAGTAAACTCCTTTGGCAGAAGGTGAGCTTGGCCAGGCCTAGGACACACTCAGCATGAAAATTTGGTTTTGGTGTGAAGGAAGCAACCTGAGTTATTAGTTAGTAACCTTTTCAATTTCACTGCAGTGTTTGTCATTTTGTTGTATTGTTAAATCTAGGTCTCCCTTCATCATTTGAAATTTTGACCTTCTTTACTTATTTTTAAGTTACCAGATATTTGGCCTTTTATGAGGCCATATAATTGGAAGTGCAATAAATTGAAGATCTGGAGGAAAAGCTCTGAGATCCACTTCTGCCAAGCAGTTCTGACTAACAAGGTCATTGTGTGACCTTGGGCAAGTCACATCCACTCTTGAGACCTCAGTTTCTCTTGTAAAATAAGCAACTGCGAATGGTTTCCAATCCTAAGATCCCTTTGGTTCTAGTGATCTGTGGTCCATTGCTACTTTTATAATATTTTTGTTAAACTTAATTTTGAATTTTACTTTAGACCCAGGTCGAATGGCCAACATTAAGTACAAAACCCTCCAAATACTGTTTCTTTCCGTAGTTTGGCTTAACCATTGGTGAAGCAAGACTCCTCCCTCCTGCTCCTTGAACAGAGGTTTCATTACCAACCAAATTAAATCCACAAATCTTAATCCATAAAATATTTCCATCCAGACACAATAATGAGATTCATATTTGTGGTTTAGTATACCTAAGAAATGCTCACATGAAATATGACTAGATCCATTGATACATTCAGACCACAAACTGCCCTGGTGTGGTCTGGTTTCAATTTTTGAAATAAAACTGCAGAGCACTTACTTTCTCTCTTCTATTTCTTGCCTAGACAAAATAAATAAATAAATAAATAGATAGATAGATGAGACAGATAGATAGATAGTAGTAGTTCTGACCAAGTGGCAACAATATAGATTTCTGTAAAATTCTGAAAAAATTGTTTCAAAAATAGATTTGAATTCATTTCCCAATGGAACAATGGCTTCTTCTATTTTGGCCTTCATGCAGAATTTTAAGGAATCTAATTGGCTCTTTCACAAGCATTGGAAAGTGGGTTCTCAAAGTCAGGAGCCAAGGTTAAGAAATGGAAGAGATTAATCCAGAAAGAACTGGTTACAGACAGACTTGCAACACGATCCTAAATAAGAGAACTTCTGAATAGGGCTCCGTGAGATGGTGGCCTTTGTGAAACTGTTATCAGCCACCCAATGTCAGAAATTTAGTCCTGAAAGACCCTGGAAAATTTTAAGAAGGTATTGTGATGGGAGAGACAGGGGCATTGCCTTTAGAGTCAGGAAGACTTTAGATCAAATGCTACTGACCTGTTGGGGAGCCTTGGCTAACGTCCTATATCTTCTGAATTGTGGCTTATTCAAGTATAAAATCTTTCCAGGGTTGTTTGAGGCAGTGAATGGGACAACAAAGCTACAAGCGCCTGACATATTAATAATAAATGTTACCCAAATGTTAGTATATCGTCTCCTTTTCTTGTCCTTCTTGTCTCCCTTTATTATGGAGCTCCAGGACATTGGGCATATTAAAAAATAAAAGAATAATAGTGTAGAGGTGGTTCAAGCACTGGCTGAAGTAAAATTAGTTTGGAATCACAATTATGTTTCAACTCAAAGAGCTGACACAGCTACCTGGAACTGCTTTGAGAAAGATTCTGTGGCCATGACTAGGCTTTCAGGAAAAGGTGCTGTGACGGATTAGCAATATCCATCATGGGTAAAGGAGTGAGAGTGTTGACACATACACCAAATATTTGGCATAGCAAAACTAGACAGCTCTGGAAATCTTTTCCGATCCAGTGTGCTAATATTCAAATGAATGGAATCCTGCTTGAGTGGAGTTTGCATCAGAGGGAGCCAGATGGAGCCACTGACAATTACAAAATCCTGTATAAATCAAGTTCAATAAAGTCAGACACATTTTGATGAAATATGACTCGTGAAACAAAAATATGTCTGTAGGACTGGAAGCAGGAAACCGGACTCTCAGGGAAAACTAAGACTACTCCAGTAATTAATTTGTGTGACCCCAGGCAAAGCAAACATACTTTCATGGCCTATTTTACCTTTCCCAAAATGGGACCATCTAAATGCTACAATAATAATGAACATTAATTGAACATTTCATCTGTGCCAGACACTGCTTTAGGTGTCTTCTGTGGATTATCTCTTTGATAACCAAGATCTCTGAGGTAGTTGTCTTTATTTTCCACAGTTTATAGATAAGAAAATGGAGGCTCACACAGCCCAAGATCACATAGCTAGAAAGGGGGGAACAGAAATTTAAATCAAGTGAACTGATTCACATGTTTTAATTATGTTAAAGAGTGGTTTGTGTGACAAAGGTTGGGGTCCAGAAAAACTACTGGCAATGAAATATCTTTAGGATGTACAGACAGGATAGGAAAAACTGCAGAAAAACCTGAAAAACAGAGATATGTACAATCCCCTTGACTTGGCTTTACCTTAGCTGTGTAACTTTAAACAGCATTTTCTAACGTGTAATCTACACCATGTTGATAGGTACTAATGTGAGGGAAAAAGATTTCCTAATTAAACATGTTTGGAAAATATTATTTTAAACCAAATATGATTTTAAGCCAAACAAATTACACAACTTTCTTTACTTCAGGGTTTTCCAGGGTCTTTTAATAGGTTCATGCTCATTGGGAATCTCCAAAATGGGGACAGTTTATACAGTGTTTCCCAGATCTTGATTATTCTGTTTATAGTGTGTCACAGGATTAGGTTTGATGGCACACGATGGGGGAAGGGCTGATATAGAACAAATCCTAGACCCTTTCTCCTTTCATTTCTACCTGTATTAGAAAGGAGTAGTCATATACCTAACTATGACCTGTCTGGGATAAAATGTGAAGACCCATGTTAAAGGATCTTGAGAAATTTAAACTGAGAGTGAGGAAAGTAAGTTAACATTTACACCATGCCTGACACTTTACAAATGCTGTTTAATCATGTTACCAAATGTAGGAATTAGAGGTCATTGTTTGTATTTTACTGGTAAGAGAACTGAAGTCTTAAGAAGGTTAAATAAGTGGACCAGACAGTAATTATTTGAATCAGAATTAAGAACAGTCTCATAATTCCAAACTCTATGCTCTTTCTGCTATATCAAGTTACCTCTGAAGTAAGATTCATTGTTCAATTTAAAGAATTAGTATTTATATAATCACTATCAGAGAGAAACTCAACATCATTAATATAAATAGAGTTGTTGAATTTCCAAAATGGAGCAAGGTGGGATGGTGTTAGGGAATTGGGGGGCACATAACTATTTTATTTACAGTTGTGAACTTGAGGGGGAGGGCATAAGGCCAAATGGACTACAGCATCTGTGTCTCAGGCAGATCTTGAAAGTCCCTGGAGAACAGTCTGCTCTCCTTGAGTCTGGCCTGGAGAGAAGGTTAATAAGTGAGAAGAAGATACTGTGAGAAGTAGCAGACGGGGGAGCTAGAAATCTATCATTTCTGGAAAACTGGGCTTCAGACTATGTACTATCTAAAAAAAAGTGTGGTTTCCAAGAAATCAATCAAGGCGGGAAGGCATTTCAGAGGGGCTGGAAATTACCACTTTCAGTTTTGAAAGCGTGGACTTGTATGAACAAACAACTTACTTGTATAAGTAAGGAAAGGAGGGAAAATTCCTTCTAAATAGGATCATTTAATTCAGCATATGGCAGGAAATTCAAGAAATTTAGCCAGAAAGAAATTCAAGTCAGAGGAAGGCAGAGGCAAATGAAGATGTATCATATAAATGAATAACTTTTAATCATTCTTCTGAACTTCTTTTAGGTATAGAATTTAGCATTATGTTTTTGGAGGGGGAGACTTATTAGATACACTTTTTTATTCTGCTTCAATCTCTTTATATGCATAAGCATGATAATATCCACCTTGTTAGGTTGAGGTGACTGGAAAGTAAGTATAAAAATTCAGTAGGTTGACTGGAAAAGATCAGAAAACGTTTCCTTAAATGACCAGATAGGAAATGTATTGAGTTTGGCAGTCAGATAATTTCAGTCACAACTATTCAACTCTGCTTTTATAGAGACAGAAGCTATAGATAATACATAAACAGATGAGCATGGCTGTGTTCCAATGAAACTTTATTTATCAAAATAGGCTGCCACCTTATGGTTTGCTAACCTTTGCTGGAATATAGTAGTTATTCAATAAATGATAGCTTCTATTATAAAACCAAATACAGATTGAATGGTAAGGAAACTAACATTTTGTTGAGTGCCTATTAAATACATGTTTTATGCCAAATCTTACACTAAATGCTTTTTATACATGCTATCATTTATCTTGCCATTTGTTATAACAACCTGGTGAGTTAGATACTATTATGCTTATATGAAAATTAATTTGAGACTAAGGGATGTTCCACGACTGGCTTGAGAGGTAGAGCCAGCTTTTGAATCCTGATTTATCTGTGGCTCTAAAATGTGTGCTTTCAACTACATTGAGCTACACTGGGCTGGCTCCTCAAGCAATTTTATTCAGTTCAGTTAAGGTAAAAACCTAAACTTTTACTGCTTCATAAGGAAAGAGATCAGCATTCAAGTGGATACCTTCACCTTCCATTTCCTAGACTTTCAGTAGCTCTTTGGTGGCTGTGCACATGTAAGCACCAAAATATCTGACCTCTGTCTTTCTCCCAGAACCTCTGGCTGGATCTCAAGTTTTATACACTTCCTCTTTGGAGACTACTTAAGCCAAGGTATACGGTTTGCAATCAGTTATTAGCCTCAGGTAGATGCTGGCGAGTTTCCTTTGGCCTCAAATGGGCTTCCAGAATCTGCTGAAGCCCGGATGTGCTCACTGATTGTCTTTGCCAAAAAGAGCTGCTAATTAGGATGACATCCTGTTTGTCTCTACCTCAGAGCTAGGTTTTCCTACCTGGACATGCCTATTTTGTCCCAGGCAGTTTGTTTGGAATTTTACTGCAGATCTAGGTGAACAAAAGCAAATTTGCAGTCCCTTTAAAAATCCACAAAGCCTTGTACAAAAGTGAAGCATTTCCAAGAGTACATTGCAAGACGTTTTTAGGTAGATGTCCTGTGGAAAAGAGCATCTATGGTCAGGTGTGTTTGGAGATGCTGGGCTAACGAAAGTTGAACAGATTAATGACTGCAAGATTTCTCAGATGATGCACTCTACTTCCCCCAAGCCTTCCATTGGCTTCTAACCACACTCAGAATAAAATTCAAACTCCTAGCCATTGCCTACAGAGTTCCTTCTCTCATTTCATTCAGATGTCTACACAATGGCACATTCACATCTCACCCCACCTAAAAGAGCACCCCCTCTCACCACCAGTCATTGTTTATCCCCTTAGCTTGTTTTATGTTTCTTCTTAGCAAATATCACTACCTGAAATTGTACTATAAGTTTATGTGATTCCTTTTTATTTTTTGCCTTTCCCCCGCTATAGTCTGAATGTTTGTGTTCCCTCAAAATCCACACATTGGAACCTAATCACCAGTGTGATCATATTAGTTGGAAGGGTCTTTGGGAGGTACTTAGATCATGATGGCAGAGCCTTCATAAATATAATTTGTGCCCTTATAAAGAGACCCCGGAGAGCTGCCTTATGTCTTCTGCCACGTGAGGACATAGAAGGTGCTATCTTGATCTTGGACTTACGGGCTTCCAGAACGGTCAGAAAGTAATTTCTGTTGTTTCTAAGTCACTCAGTTTATGGTATTTTGTTGTAGCAGCTTGTATGGACTAAGATATTCCACCAAAATATAAACTCCATGAATAAAAGGAACTTGTCTGACTTGTTTTCTATCGTATCACAAGCCCTTATAACTATGTATTGAATGGACACATGAGCTGTGCATTTCCAAGAACAGAAGAGTATCAAGTGTTCCCCAAACTCATTTGGCCAAAAAACCCTCTTTTAGGTGATTCCCATGAGAATGCTTTTCCACAAGGCACATTTTTGGGAACCGCTTCTCTAGTGGAATCTTATCATCAAGAACTATTCGATCAACAGGTAACAAATCAATTACCACGACAAAACATCTGTATTGAGTGCCAGTTTCTGTGCTAAGCAATGCTCATGAGCTACATTGTATAATCACCACAATAAACTTTTAAGGTGCTATTGTTTTGCTTTTAATATAGATAAGAAATATTAGCTTAGAGAAGCTAAGGAACTTGGCTAAGATCACATAGCAAGCAAATATCTCTTGAACCCAGAGGATTCTGATGCCAAAGTCAAACTCGTAACCATTATTCATTTCTTCTCATGGACTGTGAGTTTCTCCGTGTGCTAAAATAGAGAGCTCTTTGTCTCCATCCCTCCCTTGAGCCTATTCTTTCCTCCTACTAGCTGTTGACTAATGTTTATTATAACCTCCAGATTTTCAGCTATCTCTTGTGACTCAGCTTCAGATCCCCAGACAGGAATCCTCTGTCCTTGGTACTGGTTTTTCCAAATCCAAAGCAATTTGTGTTTTTATCCTGAAGGCCACCTCTGAAAGCAAAGACATTCCTTGAAGCCTGTGTCCTGAGACAGTTTCCTATCCTGGGGCTGGGATGGTTTCTTCCTGTCACATGTTGTGTCATCACACTGCACACTTGCAAGCCAGTGGGTGAAGCGTGAAAACAACTTCACGCTCTGGGTTTTCTGAACAAACTGCTAAGGAAGGGGATGTCCAAATCTGGGACACAGCAAAGACTCTATTAGTTGCTAAAGATTAACTTTATTCAGGTTGTGCTAGGTTTCAGATAAGCCAGATACAATTTTTTCTCTTAAGACTACATTGCCAAGAAGGGCAGACAGACAATTTCAGGATGATAAGAGGGATGATAGATTTAAAAAAGCACAGGTAGAATGAGAAGATGGTAGAGGGGCATTTAATTTACCTGGAGGAAGTGGTGCCTGAACTGAATTTTGAAAGAAAAATATGAATAGGTGAAAAACATAGGAAAGGACATTCTAGGCAAGAGGAAATGGCATTTACAAGGACATAAAAAGAGTAAAAGGGTTGATGTGGAGAGTATGAATTACAGCTGAAGTACAGGATCTGTTTAGAGACCAGAGGCAAGGTCATAGAGATCCCGAATGTCAGAATATCTGAATTTTTTTGCAGGCAGAAGAGAAGCACCTGGAAATCTTGAGACCTAGGAATGTTAACCTCTACAACTCAGGTTGAAGAAAGGGAAGGCTGGGTTTCTGGGGCCAGTGGGAAGGAAAGCTGTTACAGTGGCCCATCTGTGAGATGCCAAGTCCTGAACTATGAGGGTAATGGAGGTGGGGCAGGGGGTGATGATGGAGAAAGTGGAGAGGTAGTGGACAGATTTACTTGTCAAGACAGCACAGACTACAACATTTTATGTGTGGGGGACAATAAGAAAAAGAATTAATCCAAAATTTTACCGTTCATTATATCTGCTGAGAGGAATAGATTGAGGCGGGGCGGGGTGGTGGTCAATGGATGAGTTTTAGTTTCGGTCACATTGACTATCTTGCTTTAGAATAAAATACATTTGGAATCATTGCCTTGAAAGGCCCTTCCCTGGGGTGAAATTCAGGAGAAATTATGGCTACCCAATGAGTTAAAACAACTAATGCAAAACACCTGGCTGCACTACATACACGGGAGGATGTTAAATAAAAACTAGTTCACTTTAGTGGCTGCCACATTTTTTTATTACTCATCAGTGAAAGTGCAGATGGGTTGAGTGAACTTGTCATTGATAGGAGGTTGCCAGTCTCTGGCAGGCAGACTCTAAGGTGGCCCCATTGACACGGCCTCCTGGCATTCCCATACATGTGTAATTACCTCCCCTTGAGTGTGGGATGGCCCAGTGACTTTCTTCTAACAAACAGAATATGTCTAAGGCGATGGAATGTCGCCTCCATGATTAGATTACACAGGATTGTGGTGTGCCTCTTGCTTGCAGACTGTCTTTCTCATTGGCTTTGCTAATGTAAATGGCCTTGTGGGAGAAGCCACTGTGGCAAGCAACTGAGGGTGTCCTTGGACCAACAGCCAGCAAAGAGCCAAGGCCCTCAGTTCAATAGCTCTCAAGGAACTGAGTCCAGCTAACAACCACATCAGTGAGCTTGGAAGCTAATAATTCCCCAGTTCAGCCTTTAGATGAGACATCAACACTGTCTAACACAGATAATAACCTCACGAGAGACCATGAAGCAGAAAATCCAGCTAAGCTGTGCTTAGAACCTCTAGAAACCATGAGATAATAAATGTATTGATTTAAAGTAATTTATTATGCAGTAATAGATAATGAATACAGAGACACTAGTCATCCTTGGCTCAGACCATGTGAGCTAAGGCTGTTGAGAGAGTAAGACTCTGTTCATTTTTCTTTTCTAAAAGAATGTCTTAATTCTGAAACTTTTCATATTGTCCCTGGCTTCCAAGAGCGAGAGTCAGAAGGCCTAGGATTCCACCCTGACCCTGTTGCCAACTGGCGGGAGATCTTAGGAAGATCTTTCCCTTCTCTGTGTCTCAGTTTCACCCACTTTAAAATGAGTTATGCTAAACCAGGCCAGCAATTTACAAAAACATTCTGTTTTTCCTCACTGAACCCTTTCATCAAATGAAATTTCATGAGGAAGCTCAGTGCACAAAACAGATAAGTGGAGGGGCTTTCACTGAAATAAGGTTGAGGGGGAATCCCCTGCTTGGCCTCCTTGTCCCTCCATAGCAGCCCCCAAATCTCCTGTGAGGTTCTTTTTAAAATCTGGTCTGCAAGATTCCGGCTTAGAGGCTGCCTGTGAGCCCTTTTAATAGAAGTTAAAGCATTCCTCTGTAATATCTCTGCACTGACCTTCACAAACCTATCCCATAAGCCAGAGCATCTCCTCTGGGACAGTACTAATGGTGCATCTGCCCATGGTGGGCCTGTTTTTGGGGAAAATGAACTCCAGCAGACAAAGCTCCTGCCTCCCTAATGTTCTTGATCTCAGTGGTGTACAGTCTAGTGGGGCAAGGAAGGCAATCATAGGGAAAATTATGACACACACAGTGGGAGACGTGCAGAGCTCAGTGAGAACCTGGAGCAGGTGGATTGCAGGTAGCCTGCAGGGCACTCATGGCTTTCCTTGGGGAGCACTTGCTTATGTGTGTCTATGCTTCAGGTCTCAGGCTGGTCACAGGGATGCGATACGAATTGGGCTTTGCCCTCATGCAGCTTAAAGTCTAGTAGAGAAATATGTTACTCTATGGGTCACATGCTAATTATTTAATTACAATTTCTTAAAGAGGCAAAGCCTGAAGGAGCAAGCTGGAGAGAGCAAAATTAGCCAGTCTGTCAAAGAGAACACCAGGGCCCAACAAACAAGCTTTGGTGTCTTCCTTTTTTTTTTTTTTTTTTTTTTTTGTTGAGATGGAGTCTCATTCTGTTGCCCAGCCTGGAGTGCAGTGGTGCCATCTTGGCTCACTGCAACCTCCACCTCCTGGGTTCAAGCAATTCTTTGCCTCAGCCTCCTGAGATCTGGGATTACAGGCACCTGCCATCACATCTGGATAATTTTTGTATTTTTAGTAGAGACGAGGTCTCACCATCTTGGCCAGGCTTATCTTGAACTCCTGATCTCATGATCCACTCATCTTGGCTTCCCAAAGTTCTGGGATTACAGGTGTGAGCCACTGTGCTTGGCCGCTTTTGTGTTTTCTTAGCTTTGCTGTGTTTAGCCCTCTCTCTTGTCAGAAGATGAATAGAATTAGGGTGCTGAACATGACTTCCTCACCCAAATGATTATAACCACCTTGTCAGGACTGGGAACCGGGTTTGCATTTTGACTCTACCAAGTACTTTCTGCATGGTATTGAGTAAGCTACTTAAGCGTTTTCAGCCTCACGTTGTGCATATTTGAATGGGGTGGGGTGATGAGACTTACTAGCAGCTATGGTTGACTAAATGGCATGATGCCTGTAGAGTCCTCAGTAAATATTAGCTATTATGATTATTCCCTAGGATCCTCCCAGGAGAACATTTCAGACACATTCTTGTCGAAATTGGCAGCAGCCAGCTCACCTCCTTTAGGGTAAGAGGTGAACAATGGTTAATTCTGAAGCAAAGCTATCTATGTTCCAGACTCATGATACATCTCTTGCTCTTGGTGTAGGGTATTTGGGGAGGGTGAAAGTACCAAACAAAACTATCTGAGTTACCATGGGTATAGCATGAAGGACCTGTGAACTTAAGAAAATTTCAAAATTCTGAGACATCTTGGCATGAAATACATATTTTTAAAATGTCCATTCACAAGTAGTCTAAAAATGCACATGGAAGGGATTTTCTGTTCACAATCTGCTTTTAACGTGGGCATTTTACTTTTATTTCACAATGAAAGATCAAAGAGAGTAATGAGAGTAATAGAGTTGTTTCTAAAGTGGAGGCAAAGCTGGAAATGCGAGACAAGGTGGAAGGAAAGCAGTTCTAGGCTTTAGGGGATAATGGAAAAACCTGGTCACCAGGGTTAGAATCAGGTTGGTATCAGATTTTTCTCCTTTACAGAGAAGTCACAAAGCATGTATGGCCCACGAAGGTAGGTAAGTCCTCCATCTCTGTCTTTTACATTGAATAGAATTATGGCCTGGTGTTTGTAGGAGGCTGGTTTTTCACACTTTGAAGGGGTTTTCCTCCTTGGAAGGGAGGCTTCATCTAATGTTTCCCACATGTTTAAGGTGTTCAAACTGGCCCAGGATAAGATTCAAGGGGATTCCCTACAATCTTCTCAGAGTGAGAGGTATATGAATCATAATCTTCCTTTCTGAGGCTTCTACTGAATTTGTGGCTTGGAGCCTACAACCATTTCCAAATTGTCCTGGGATTCACTGTCCCAAGGCTGATTTCACTTTACCTACCAATCAGCCCTTTTAAAACCAGATACTTGGCTCACCTGTGTGCCTACTTTTCTGAGATGAAAATCAGCAGGAGTGACCTGACTGCTACCTCTAGTTTCATTCTTCCCCTCTTCCAGGGCTGAAATTTGAACTTTTCTGTTTCCAGGCAGAGAGTTGCACCACTGAGAGCTGACCTTTGCTGAGAACCATGAAAAATGATACAGGCAGGGCTATTCTGTGAAATCAATAGGCACCCATGCCAGCTGGGGGCTTCTCCACCATCTTGATCATTCACTAACAGACACCATTTAAGGTTCTAAACTTGGTCAGCACAGCCCGACTTCAGAAGGCAATGTAGCACAGCACAAAGAACAGTAGGGTATTAGTTAGAAAGCTTGGGTCAAAGCCAACTCTGCCCCTCAATTACAGAAAGACCTCAGATGAGTCACCTAACTTCCTTGAGCGTCGATTTCTTTATCCAGAAAATTGAGCTAGTAATTCATAATTTGTAGTGTTGGAGTGAGAATTAGATGAGAAACCACTGGCAAACTCTCCTATTACATATGTGACACATAGCCCTCACTATTAACTTTGTGTTTGTGTGTTTTATCATCACAAAGGGATTGTATATTTTGAGGTAACTAAATGTTTGCAACCTGCTTTTTACGTTTTAAACTGAAGTGGCTTCAGTATGAAGGGGCTTGCACTTTAGTCGGTGGATATTTTTTCTTTTAAGAAAGCACAGCTAGATGCCTATAGAAATCTAGAGAGAGGAGAGAATAGGTGCTCTTAATTTATTGTAAGTACTAGAAAGGGTAGGATTGAAGGGGATATGTTTTTCATTCTGTCAGCTTGAATTCTCTTTCCAAATTCCATTCTGGTTATATGATCAGGCTACTGCTGTATTTATGGGTGGCCACAGTCTGCCTGGAGGGGCATATTTAGTCAGAAAGGAAGTGTTTTCCTTCTAAAGGCAGGCAAGAAGCAGAGAAGCATTCAGAAGGAACATGACAGAATGTGCCTCTGACTTGGTGATCACGGGCACCTGGGTGTGAAACCTGGCTCTATCACTCTGAGTTCTAGGACCTTGGAAAAGTTATTCAGTCTCTCTGTTCTTGAAGCCATCTCTTTGTCCAACAGGTATAGTCCATACCTCAGAGACACGCTGTGGATTTTTAGTGCGATGATCCCACAAAGGGCCTACAGTTTAGAAAGTAGGCTTATCATATATTTTCACTATCATTGTCATTAGAATGATTTAAAATGGCTTTTGTTAAACCTTTTAAATTTCTCATACATATTCCTGCCTATTGCACTATGTGTGGACTTGCTCTTACTTTTGTTATAGATGGTGACTCATAGGGGCAAAAATCCTTGTTGAAGGGCAGAATTGCAACCAGAATGCACACAACATGGTTTCATGATTTGTAACTGTGTTTTGCGTTATTCAAGATTCTATGGCAATGTCCCAGAGGCTAAGAGCAAAGGTGTAAGTGTTAGACCCTGTGACCTCACTTCAACCAAAGCAGACCCACATTTACCTGTCATTACTGGGGTTTTGCCCTAAATTCATGTAATGAATATTTTCATCATTAAAAATAACTTTAATAATCATGATCTTAGAACATTAATCTTGGACAAGTCCTTGTAAAATGATAAACAGAGAAACTAAGAAAAGTTTCCATTTATTGAAACCTTAAGATGTGGCAGGTATTATGCCAAGAGTTTGCCATATATCATGTCATTTGAATGTTGCAAGAGCCCTGTGAGACATAGTTTGTCATCTTTATATGAATGACAAAGTGGAGAGCTAAAAGTAACTTCTTAGGGTGGGGAAGGAGGAGGTGAGTGGGAGATAAGATAGAGAAGCTAGGTTTTTAAAACAAAGCATAGAGAAAAAAAAATATTTAATGACTGTAGAACTTGGTGACATCCCTTTCAATCCTTGTCCAATGTCCAATCTCCCCTGTTTGAGCAAACCAGAGAATATTCATTTTGTGCAACTTTCACTTCCCCCCCAAAGCGGTCACCTTCCTGAAACGCAAAGCGCCAGAACACACTAATTTCCATCTCCTGCAAATGGCTTGTTTGCACACAATGCCAGAAACTCTTCGCTGGCTTATCTAGGACTGAATAAATCTTCTTCAGTCCTGAATTGGGCTTGCCTGGCTGGGGTGGGTAGTAGTTTTCATTTCTAAAGCACATATGGGAAAGCTCTGTAAAACTAGGGGGAAAAGTCCACAAAAACATGAAAAAGAGGCATTCATTCTTCAAGTGGGGCTCCCTGTCCTGCTCTCCCCTCCAGACAGAGAGCTTTTCCAAAGAGTTTCCAACAGCATCCTACTTCACAGCTGTTAGCTTTAGAATCTGCAGATGCCTAAACCCAAAACCTCCTGACATTCTGAAATCAGAATTTGACAATTACATCCAGCCTCGGGCTGCTACCTTTTCTCCAACCTGTGCCAACACAACCTCCTGCTTGTAAAATACAGCCAGGTCTCAGACCTGCCAGCCTAGTGTCTCACGCTCAGATTGGGCGAGATAAAAAGTGGGGGGCTAGGGGGCGTGCTGAGGAACAACACGAGAGAAACGAGCCAAGATTGGCGAAGTGCCTCCTTTAACTACCAAAGTGATAGCAGATTTTGGCAATTACAATGATTATCCACACTTCCAGGTATTGAGCAGTCACTGCCGATCTTTCTAGACCTCATTTTCTCCTCAAAATGACGGCAGACGCCATTGTCCCCATTTTAGAGATGTAAAAACTGAGAATTAAGGCGGTGATGTATTTTTCTCAGGGTCATATGCATGGTGGTGGGCAGAATACCAAACACCTCTGGCTTCAAACCTAAGCTCTCATTCCCCTTACAACACTGATGGGTGAGAGGAACGCCTGTGTTCTTTCCAAGGTACATCAGGGGCAGCAGGGTTCCAATACCTAGGGGAAGTTGTTGCTGGTGATTCTAGAGACAAGTGGGATGCTGCTGGCTCTAGGCACCCTAGGCACCCCCATAAAACTGCTCTCCACCACTCTCTAGGCACCTCCCATAAAACTGCTCTCCACCATTCTCTAGCCATCTTCATCTAGCCAGGAACCACCTCCCTCTTCTGTCCCCCCAACTCTCATCTCCAGGGTGAAGACTTTGAGGACCAAATGACGGAATGGGTACAAAACTCTTTGTAAACATCATGTGAGGGCTGTTTAGATGTAAACTTCTGCATTCTTCCTGCACTCCTCTATCAGACTCCCTTTAACCCATCCCAGGGGCAGGCTATGAGCAAACTTTACCTTAAAACTCTACTTCCCTAACCTCAACATAAAAGAAGATTACCTCTATCTCCACAGGTGAACCAGCCAGGCTAGGGGTAGGGGGGGGGCAATTTAGGAGAGAATTCTTACTACTCTGCAGAACAGCAGAGATAATAACTTAACAAAAAGCTCCTTCCAAGTGTGACTATTCATAAAGTTACAAAACAAAGTTACAAAACCAGAACAGTCAAGGTGCATCTGATCATAACCAATACACATTCCTATTTTTTTCCATCGGCGAGAAAAAAAGAAACACCCCAAAGTTTTATCATAATATAAAACCACAACTCATGTGGTACCAGGAATGCAATCCGTATATCATAAGGATCTCTAGTGATGAAGGAGAAACAGACCTACCTTTCCGACGGGAGAGAGACCTAGATCCTTGGAAGAAGTACCTGGAGCCCGGAGCAGCAGCGGTTCCCACGTGCGCGGCCCCTAGAGCCCCCCAGCCGCGCTGCCTTTGTGCCCACGGGAGGCGGGGCGTGTGTCTGCGCGCGGGAGAGGCGGGTGACAGTAGGCAGGCTGTGGCCGGTGCAGCCAACTTTGCCTGGCTTATATAGCGAGCTCCTTCCTCTGTAATGGGACGCCTCGCCTCCAGACATCCTTTCCCACTTTTTCAGTTGGCGAATTAAAGGAACAGCCCTCCCAGCGGAACAGGGTTAGCTCAGGAAAGACTCACTCACTCCTGGCTCCCGGCCAGGGAAGAAACCTATTTGCATACAATTTATGGCGAAAGTAGGAATTCCTGCTTCCCCCTCCCGCCTCCCCGCCCCCCCACCCCGAGTCGTTGTTGGTGAGTGTGATTTTTGCCCCTGCTCCCCGCACGGGTTTTCTAATTGTGAAACGGAAGCCGGGGAGCAGGAGGGAGCAGGGTCCGCAGCCCTGACTCCCCTCCTGTACTGGGTCAAGCTGGAAACGGGGGACCAGGGCTCGCCTGGGCTCTGGGCAACAGCTGCTCAGTGGCACCTCGGAGCGAGCACAGGGACTGAGCCCAGTTCCTGGAAGAGGGAGATAAAGCCCTTCAAAAGTCTGGAGCGATTCAGGTTTCTCTGGGCCAGCAGAGAGATAACCCAGGATTAGTTCTCAGCAGGTGGGGAGCGCTCCCACCAGCCCTGCATTTCTTAAGTGGGAGCCAGCCTTGCCCAGCTGCTCAGAGGCAACTTTGTCCCAGCCCCAGCGTCCTACAGGGCGGTAGTTTTTTTGACATTGTTCATGTCCCGTGCCTGGTGTGGTCTTCTCAGCTGGATCCCCCAGGGGGAAGGGTTTCTGAGGTTTTCTCTCAGTGCTGAAAAGCGTCCCCCACAGCCGTTTCTTTAAAGAAAAGTAATCATTTAAAAAGGTAACAACCTAATCCTTTAGCCCTAAGCCGCGCCTTTGCTTTCCAGCCTGCCGTGGATTGCTTCCAAGCTCTGAGTCATCCGTTCGTTTGGTGGTTAGCATGCATTGAGTATCCGCGGGGCACTCAGGGGCGTTTAAGGGAGTGGAGAAGTGGCACTTCACCCGTGCCTAGAGACTTCTGAGCCTGTGGCAGAACATAGTAGTTTGTGACAGGGGGAGGAAAATGAAACATCAAATGTAATCCAACCTGCAGCTACCATTGAGCCCTCCCTTATTAAGTCTATAATAAAGGTGCTGTGCAGAGCACTTTATGAACGCTATTTTTATTCACTATTTTTATTATATCCTTGCAACCAGTAGGTAGGATAGGCACAAGTGTCTCCTCTTTACAGAAGAAAACTGAGGTTTAATGAAGTAATGAAACTCCACCAAGGGAATACACCTGGGAAGTGTTTATATTAGAACACTGGGCTGCAGAGTTCTATGACACGTTATTGTTTAGGAATAGAGAAGGATGATATTTAAACAATGTTTTATGCCGTGTTAGACTGTTAATACCATTTTTGTAGAAACTACAGCCATATTTGAATATGGGAAATATATTTATTCGTTCCATAAACCTAATTAGGAGAGATCCTTTGATTTTTAAAAATTAACTGCTAATAATGGAGGTCTCAACTATCCACTTATTTTCAACATTAAATGATAGCATCTCCACAATTATTATTGTTGCTGTGAGCCTCAGTTTCCCCATCTGAAAAAAACAAAAAGCAAAACAAGATTAGGTCATCCTGTGGTTGCTTTGGCTGTGTAGTATTTTAGGATTCTCTGCTAAAATGACCCTCCCAGACAGCAAGAAAGCCCATAAATAGTCATGTCATAAAACCGCTCATTTGAACTTTTGATCCATTTTGGCTGATTCAAATGTTGGTTGTTTGGGAAGTTTTAAATTCTGTGCTTTAGCCAAAGCATATTTCAGTAGCATGAAGCTGTGTTTCAACCAGCAGTGAGTGCTTCCACGCCTCTTGGCTTTCCTAAGGCCACTGAGTTAATCTCTTGGGTTAGTGAGTAAAATATTAGTGTATCATACACATCATATGGTATATAAACTATATTTGTATATAACATATAATCAATATATATTTATAATTCTGTATGAGTTTTTAAATAAGACGAGAGAGCATGCTAGTAAATGGATGATAAATGTGGCTTTTTCAGGAAGTGTCCCACACTCGAACTCCTCTCCCCAGTTCTCTCAGGATTCTACAATCATTGATTAGTGTCTACCACAAGTGGCATAGCCAATCACAGGGAAACTAAAGCCAAATATGACCAGGCTGGCCCCCAAGTGGAGCTGACAAACAAGAATACTACTATGCATTAAGTTAACAACTATCATATAAGTATATTCTGATAACATAGGGAAGAGATGATGTACGCATTTTTAGGAGAGGCTACCTGTAAAAGGCATTTTCACCAAAAAGCTATCTGGTATCTTAAGCTACATAGTTTTTGGCATTTAAGTAAGGAAGGTCCAGACAGGGACATGTTTTCCATCCCTGTACTGTTCGCAGCCTTTGTTTTTGGTAGGTGGATCCATATGCATCAAGTACTCTACAATACCTCAACCTTTGTTCATGCTAGGAGGATGCTCTAGGATCCTCACCTCCATGTCCTCACATCTATTTATCATCAATTCTGATCTGACTTCACTATAGCGCTTCCTAGATGGAAGAAGTCCATCTAGGAAGAAATGCTCCCACGCACTATGGCATTTGTAACTCTGTTAGGACATCCATTGCATCTACGTGGTATAATTATGCATGTGTGTGTCTAGAGTTTCCTCCTAGACTGTAGGCTTCCTGAGGCTGGTGACCACACTTGCTTTTTCTGTACCTGGCACAGAGCCTTGGATATCATAGAAGCTCAGCAAATATTTTATAGAATGAATGAAGTAATGGAGGAACAAATAAATGTTTGACATGTTGTGCTTTATTATTAAATTCTTCCTTTTACAACCATAGAACCTGCAAAGGAAACTGGATTATTGTGTTCAATGCCTCCATTGTGCAGATCAGAAAATGGGGCACTGAGAGGAAGAATGACTTGCCTGAAGCCACTGTGCCTGTTTTCCAGGAAGAAAACTGTCACAGTCAGAACTGAGCAACCAAACCACACTAGACATTACAGAGGAGGATGTTTATTGAAATTAAGAACCATTTATCCTCCTGTTTGGCAGAGGCCATACCTCTTGGCATCTGATCCCTCATGGTTGCATCCTTCTCAGAAGCATAAGCACTTTTTTTCCACATGAGAGGGCAGAATGCATGTAAACACCACCTCTGCACAGAGCTTTCTGCCAAAGACGGATTTTGTTGTTGCTTGTTTGCAATTCTCATTCAGGAGTTGCTGGTGGAGGCTGTGGTTTGGAGGCCAGAGGAATGTGGGGGTTTGCCTCAGGTGAGATCATTCTCATTTCCTTAAAAGTCTGTTACATGTAATACTTTTTCTTCCAGACAGAACAGCCAGTGAGTGGAATTTTGGCCAGGACTAGTGCTGAGGAAGCTGAATGTCCACTTCCCCATGGAATCCTCTGCTTCCTACTCTGATTACATACTCCTTCACTGCTCCCAACCTCCTCCTCCTCTTCTTGGGATTCATCTGGTGTGCTAACTCCAGTCCAAAAATCTCATGTGACTCCATAATTACCAGAAATCTTTCCCAAAGCCGGGATAGATCTCTGATCCCACACAGTGGGCCAGTCATTTTATTAAATGCATTTCGTTAGAGTCAAGGTTTCCCAACTTGCCTGCAGATCTTTGTTGAGTGGTCTTCTTTTCCATCTCCTCTCACTTTTCCTTAGAGAACAAAGGGCAATTTAAAAAAAGATCAAAGACTGTATGGAGTATGTGGCAAGACATATGAGAGCTTCTCTGATGTATGGACTATGGCAATTTAGCTGCACCATCAACCAAGAAGTCATGTCTGGTCAGCACAGCAGAGTGGAGAGCGTTGGTTGAGTATCCAAGTCTTGACGCTGCATCAACTTGCTATGTGATGGGGAAATTCCCTTTCCCCATGTAACCCCAGTGTCCTGGTTACCAAATGGGCAATTCCCAAGGATTACAGCAACTCAAAACTTTCAAGAAAAATTTTTAAAGAAATAATTTAGAAGCCTCCAAGCCTTTGCACATCCACTTGCCTTGGAAGAACCCTGCCTTATTGCCATGACAAATTAACTCCCAATAGAAAGCTCAATCTCTGCAGAGCTGTATTGTCCTCATGAAAGCATGGAACCCAGCTTCTATCTGAAGCACTTCTGGGCTTTGCAGGGGCTAGCAGCAGGGAGAGGGGAGTCGAAGCCACCTGATGCAGTCTTGTTAACACATTCTGAAGACTGCCTCTTTGGAGGTTGAAGGTAAAGAGGGAGAGTTTAAAAAAACAGCATTGCCCAAGTTAAATTAGAAGATCTGGAGTCTTGTATTCCCCACAGAGGGCTGGGGAGGCAGTTTTGATCACGTTTACCGGTCTGAGCTCAGGCTGCGGTGATGAATACAAGTGGGTCAAACCTTCTTGGGCTTAATACAGGTCCCAGAAGGAATATATAGCTTTGAAATCAATGCAAATTGAATTTCTTTGTCTGATTTTCCACAGCTGGGTTGGATACTTGTGAAGAAATACAATTTGCCTCTTTCCCTTCTCTCTTAGGTTTCTTAAGATTTCTTTTGTGGACAACAAAGAATAACAGTGGCTAACACTGATTGACTACTTCCTGTGATCTAGGCACTGTTGAAGCAGTTTGCATGTATTACAATATTTAATCTTTACAATGAGCCTATTGAGTTAGTCCTATCATTGTTCCCATTTTGCAGATGGGGTTTGAGAGACATGGAGAGGTTACATGCGTACTAAATAGTAGCAAGAGGATTCAAAGCCACCAAGAGGACTCCCGCTCCCAATTTTTTATTATTGTAAGTGCTTCCTTATGTATTTAACAACTGCCCAAAGGCAAAAATGGTATTCTTTGACTCTTGAACCAGATTGAGTGATTCTGGAGCTTGTAACATAAAGATCTAATGAGGCAAGGAGGGCTTTGGTTATTTTGCTTTGTCCCTGTCTATTTGTGCTAATCCTGGAGTTGTGGGATTACCTAGCATGGACTTGGTTTCAAACCTTCATTGAACCAATAATAGCTACAAAAAGGAGTAGGACCTTGGGTAAATTACTTAACACCTTTCTTATAGGTCATTCATCTGTAAAACAGGTGTAATAATAACTGATACTCCTTGGAGCTAGTTTCAGGATTCAAAGAATAATACTTTGTCAAATGTTTATGCTGTTGCTAGCCACATTCTAAGTAATCTCAAAATGGTGGCCTTTGGCTATTGTGAATAAGTCACTTATTCTACTCTGAGTCTTTACTTCCTCATCTGTAAAACGATGGAAAAGATAATGTCATAGCTATGTTTCAGAACTTTGCTCACTAAAATAAGAAGGGTTAATAAAACAAATACACATGGAAATAAAAAATATACAGCTCTTTTCATCATAGGACATAAGATTTTCAGGTTGACTGAACTGTACTATTCACCCTATGTGCTTAAACATTCTTAATAAAATTCCCCTCCAATCTGCTACACACATGCAACACACACACACACACACACACACACACACACACACACACACACACACTCTTCATTGAAATGAGTATTTTCTTGAAGGGATGTTTAGTATTGTTCTGAGAGAGAGACAGTAGTTCGAACTTTCTTTGAAAAGTAGAACTACATTTACTCATCCATTAAATAGCAGGCATTATTTTTGTTAATTGTCTTTCAAGCCTTGTACATTCTGTTTCTCAGGTGAAAAAAATGCCTTTATTCAGAGACAGCTGGGTGGTTTCACTTGCCTCAGAGCCAGAAGCTCCCTTGGCAGGACCAAGAGGTTGATGGACTGGCATCACATAGGTATTTGAGTCACTCTCCTCCTTGGGAAGTACTCTGGGCTGGCCCTTTGTCCCTTACCCTTCCCAAGGAGGAGAGTAAATTAATCCTTATAATTTTACTGAGCACATACTGGGCAGTACTTACCTTGACAACTTCCTTGCCCCACAACTTTCCAATAGTAGGGGTGGTATCAAATATACCCACTTGTATTTGCTAATAACATGACGAAGCATTGGCATTATCCCAGTCCTCATACCAGGCCATTCCCCTATTACAAGTGAGAAAACTGAGGTGAGGAGAGATCAAGAGACTTGCTGAAAGTCACACAGCTGGTATGTGGTCTTACAGAAGGTTCGCACATGAAAATTACTGGGCTCCTTGGGTTTCCATTGCAGAACCATCTGTAAAGAATATTATGTTATCGGTTTTATGGGGTACAGTGGTATAAAGAAGAAGCTCATGATCTGACACTGGACAGATGGGGTCAATCTTAGCTCTGCCAGTTATTGGTGTTTGACCCTTTTCAATTTCCTTCACTTATGTGACCCCATCTTGTATCTGAGTCTGTAAAAGAGGAGTGAGAATACTTACTTCAGAGGGATAAAGGAAGGGCTAAGGGAAACTGAATAAATATTCCCAAGATGTGAGTTTGAATCCATGGAATCTGTGAATATTATCTTGTATGGCGAAAGGGACTTTGCAACTGTGGCTAAGTTAGGGATCTTGAGATGAGGAGACTATTTTTCACATACTTTAAAGTGTCCTTGTAAGAAGAAGGCAGAGAGAGATTTGACTACAGAGGAGGAGAAGGCAGTGACCAGGGAACAGAGATTGGAGTGATGTGGCTACAAGCCAGGGGATGCCAGCAGACACCAGAAACTGAAAGAGGCAAAGAATGGATTCTCCCCTGGAGCCTCCAGAAAGACCAACCTGTTGACAACTGGATTTTACCTAAAAATCACTTCAGGCCTCTAGTCTCCGTAATTGTAAGAGAATACATTTCTGTTGTGTTAAGTCATTAAGTTTGTGGTAATTTGTTAGAGTAGCAATATAAATCCAATACAAGAAATAAATGAGAAAGTATCTTTGCCTTGTGCATAATAGGGCCTTAAAGACAGTAATGTTTAACTTGAACTCATGGAGATAGAGAGCAGAAGAAAGGTTACCAGAGTCTGGAGAGAGTAGTGGGAGGGTAGGTGGGGGGGTGGGGATGGTTAATAGGCACAAAAAATAATTAGAAAGAGTAAATAAGATCTAGTATTTGATAGCACAACAGGGTGAATATAGTCAAAAATAATTTAGATGTACATTTAAAAGTAACTAAAAACTTAAATTTTTTAAAGTTTAAAATATTTAAACTTTAAAATATTTAAATATATTTAAAGCCTGGGGCTACCTCGCTGCCCTTCACATATATCCAGGGTATATGTGAAGGGCAGCGAGGTAGCCCCAGGCTTGCAGTTCTAACAGCCACAGTTGGCAGATTAAAAACGTATAATTGGATTGTTTGTAACACAAAGGATAATTGCTTGAGGGATGGATACCATATTTTACATGACATGGTTATTAAACAAAACATCTCATGTACCCTATAAATATATACACCTACTATGTACCTACAAAAATTAATGAATTTTTAAAAATGGCAATGTTTAGTATTGGTCTGAGAGATTATTTTTCTGGGATAAATGGCATTAACTTCATTTGAAACTGGAATGCTTTTCCATAGAGATGTAGTTCTATGATGTAAATGCACATAGCTAGATTTTCAAGTAGTTTTTGGTCACAGCTCCTTCATGACATTTAGGTGTAGGCCGAAAGACAGAGAAGGAAAGGGAAGTTGTAGGGAGTTGCATCCTCCACCATTTGCCCGAGAGTTTTGAACTCGCCCGTTGACATGGGAGCTTTGCAGTGTCGAGTGGTTTAGCCCAGAGTGAGGAGTAAATCTGGACTTATACATGACATGCCTATCATTCCGGGGTCAGTCTTAACCCAGCCAGTGGCAGGCTTATCTTGGTCACTGCTCATCCATAATTCAGAGGATTCATCCACAGCACACTTTGACAAGTGTGAAAAGAGCTACGAGACAATCCTGCTCAAGTTAGAGATAAGAAAGCAGGGCCCAGAGCGGTTGCCTGTCTTGCCTACTCTGAGCTAAAATCCAGGTCTGTTGATTTGGGAAACTATGTTCCACGTGGAGGAAGGAGTTTGCCTAGATTAGTGTAAGACCAGCCAAAACCTAAGGAATTTATTGCTTAAAAAAGTCCTTCACACAGATTCAGCTTCTACACTTAGAAAGGACATAAAAAAGGGACTGAGAGGAGCAGGTAAGCACACACCAGGCTCTCTACTCCCTCTGAGGTTCTGCGAGCCATACGACGTCCCTTCTCTCTCTCCTGCTTTTCCCTGGTTTTGTATGAATGCAGTGCTCTCATCGATGTGGCTGTAGTATTAGGGGACCAAAGGAGCCCCTTAGTGAGATGCTGGGCAAGTTTTTCAGACATTGCCTCAGAAAGTAGACTTAGGCGAAGTTCAAAGACTTTCTAAATTCTTTGGAGCACCTGCCCAGGCCAGCATTGGACTTGACATACGGATGAATGGTGTATGGGGAGTCCTCTTGAGTGAATATAGATGGATGACTCATCATTTCAGGCAGATGATAGAAGATTTCCCTTGTGGAAATACTTTATAAGGAAATTATAGTGAAGCCTTAATAATCCCCATGGACAGGAGGGGGTGGGGGCCAGGATGAATCAGTGAGACAGCTGCATTGTGGAAGATCAATCCAGGGAAGCTTACTTTGAAGTATAGTCCGCCAGTGGCCTTTTTAAACTAGTAAAGTATTGCCAAGGAGAGATCTTCTGAGAATCTGGCTTAATGAGAAGAAATCAGTCGTAAGTGGTTGCTTTTGAAGGAAGCGGAAGTACTTTGGCTCTTTAGCAAGTTGCAATCTTGTTTGCTCAGTTAATCTAAGAAGTAATTCACATGAAATTGCTCTTGTTCAACCATATTTGACCTACAAAAGTGGTACTTTAATATGATTAAACTTAATACAGTATAAGCCCTACCACATCTGTGACAAAGATAAATTCCAGACCAGACCTTGGCTAAATTTAAAAAGGTTTTACCCACTGTCACTTTTGTGATGGAGAGACAAGCCAAGTTGGTGTGGGGCAGGGTATATGTGAAGGGCAGTGAGGTAGCCCTAGGCTTGCAGTTCTAACAGCTACAGTTGGCAGATAAATTCTTTTCTACCATCTGTGGATACTGTACTGATATCAACACCATGTGTAGAACCTAGGTAGAGCAGGAAGACACCCAGTTAAAGAGATGTTACAAGCTGATATTGAGTATCAGAGTACAGGTTTAGGCCCTTGGAGAGCCATAGAGATGACCAGATTGCATGAGTAAAAGGCATGAGGTTTTTGAGGCTACATCTGGGCAAACGTGTGAATAGATAGTTGCTTTCTAATGAGCCCCGTAGAAGGGAATGGAGTTTTACTTTATCACTTCTATGACACTGGGGAATCTTCTGTAAATAGCAATTGTTAATTTTTATTAAGCATTTACTATGTGCTGGATACCATTTTTAGAACTTTACATATACTAATTTCATTTAATCTTCATAACATGTCTATGGAGAAATACTGTTATTAGTCCCAAATGAAGGCATGAGCAAGAGGAAGTTACTTGATCAATAACAAATAGCTGGTGTCAGATATGGGATTAGGACCCAAAACTCTTTATTTTGCACAGGATCCTCTTCACTGTGCTTTCCTGCAGAGGAGGTTTGTATTAATCCATACTCATGTTGATAATAAAGATATACTAGAGACTGGATAATTTATAAAGGAAAGAGGTTTAATTGACTCACAGTTCCACATGGCTGGGGAGGCCTCACAATCATGGTGGAAGGTGAAAGAGGAGCAAAGTAATCTCATCTTACATGGCGGCAGACAACAGAGCATGTGCAGGAGAACTCCCCTTTTTTTTCTTTTTTTTGAGGTGGACTCTTGCTCTGTCACCCAGGCTGGAGTGCAGTGTTGCAATCTCGGCTCACTGCAACCTCCGCCTCCTGGGTTCAAACTATTCCCCCTGCCTCGGCCTCCCAAGTAGCTGGGACTACAGGTGCATGCCACCACACCTGGCTAATTTTTTGAATTTTTAGTAGAGATGGGGTTTCACCCTGTTAGCCAGGATGGTCTCAGTCTCCTGGCCTCCCATAGTGCTGGGATTACTGGTATGAGCCACTGCGCCCGGCCTGGGGACTCCTCTTTAAAGCCATCAGATATCATGAGACTTATTCACTAGCACGACAATAGCATGGGAAAGACCTGCCCACATGATTCAATGACCTCCCACCAGTCTCTCCCATGACACATGGGAATTATGGGAGCTACAGTTCAAGACGAGATTTAGGTGTGGACATAGTCAAACCATTTTAATGTTTTACTGCTTTACTTTTCTTATTGAAAGAAAGGAAAAGAAGAGGAAGCAAGGAAAAGTCATGGTAATATTTACTATTTATTTTGTTGACTAATTCTTCCAGCCATTTCTTCATTGCATTTATATTGATGGGATACACAGGCCCTGTGCTAACAGCTGTTGGCAATATAGCCACAAACAGCAGATGCAGTCACTTTCTTCTTAGGCTTACCTTCTAGGGTAATGTTTCTCAACCAGGGATGGTTTGCCCTCTTGGGATATTTGGTAATGTCTGCTGGCATTTCAGCTGTCAGAGTTTGGGGGTTTACTACTGGCATCAAGTGGGCAGAGGCCAGAGATTCTGCTAAAAGTCTGCAATGCAGAGGATGGTCTCCGACGACAAATAATTCTTTGTCCCAAAATGTCAATAGTGCTGTTTGAATAATGCTGATCTAGTGAGGATGTAGGATGTAAAATTGTGACAGATTACAGGCGTGAGCCACTGCGCCCAGCCTGTGAACTCCCCTTTTTAAAACCATCAGATCTCATGAGACTTATTCACTATTACAAGAATAGCCTGGGAAAGACTGCTCACATGATTCAATTACCTCACACCAGTCCCTCCCACGACACATGGGAGATTGAAAAGACCTGAACGGCCGGGCGCGGTGGCTCACGCCTGTAATCCCAGCACTTTGGGAGGCCGAGGCGGGCGGATCACGAGGTCAAGAGATCGAGACCGTCCTGGTCAACATGGTGAAACCCCGTCTCTACTAAAAATACAAAAAAATTAGCTGGGCGTGGTGGCGCGCGCCTGTAGTCCCAGCTACTCGGGAGGCTGAGGTAGGAGAATGCTTAACCCGGGCAGCGGAGGTTGCAGTGAGCCAAGGTCGTGCCACTGCACTCCAGCCTGGCGCCTGGTGACTGAGTGAGACTCTGTCTCAAAAAAAAAAAAAAAAAAAGACCTGAACTTGGACCTCCAAATCACTCTAACATTTATGTCCTTGGGCAGAACTAACCCAATGGACATGCAATAAGATAATGTGTGAGAGACATAGGTTTCACAAGATGGGATAAACACCCTCTTCTAATGCAGTGTCTTAGGAGGTGAGGAGACTTCAACTGATCATGCCATGGGGTGCATTCAGAGGGGCTGTGTCCCAAGCGAGTCACCAGGATCTCAATATCATAGTTGGAGATGGAAGAAGCAGAGCCACTCACTTCTAGGGGTACAGACTCCAAAAATGAGGATATCTGCTATGGCCAGAGAGGCATGCAACTGGTTCTTAAATGTTCTAGGCCATATAAGACCTCTGGATTCTTGAATGAACCAGTGGACAAGAGAAGCAACACTCAGCACAGCTGAGATTGAATTTTCTGCCAGTCACTTGTGTGAGAACTCAAAGGAGTATGGCATGGTTGAAAGAAATGAGATATATCTTACCCTCAAATATTGTAATGTACCCACTATGGGGAGAGAAATATATATGTATCGCCCAGCTTCTGGCCAGTCACAGAAAATGGTAGTTTCCTTCTTTATTTCAAAAGAAAACAATTGCAGTTGAAGTAATAGCTTTCCCTGCTTTTATGAAAGCTGCATGATGGGGAGATGAGACCCATGGGTATGATAAACTTTCCAATACCTAAGCATTATGTTTTGGATGCTAACCTCTAGTTAGGAAGTATATATGGCTTGTTAACTATTTCCTTCGTGTTTTAGATGTTCCCTTCTCCAAGGACCAGGATGCTGAGACCAGAGGTTTAAGAATTTGTCTCCAAGATTCCTGAGCCCCTTATTGCTGTCTGCCTCAAGCAATCCAATAGAAACAGCTGGTTTCCTTTGGGTAACTGAGAAGAATGCTCAATGTCAAAATCATTCTCCAAGTCTTAAAATATCCAACAAGATTTAACCGGTACCTTGAACAGTGGCTGGCTCATGGTAAGCACTCTATAAATATTTGTTATAAGAATGAATGGTTGAACCTAATCATCTTTGAGGTGCTAGCTTGGATATGGAAAATTTGGCTTACAATTTTCCTTGTAAAAGCAGCCAATTAAATTCAATACAGCATTATCAATTATCTACATTTTTTTCTGGAACAATAAAAATAAGACCCAATCTTTTGTTCTTAGTCATTAGATGTTGTCTGAGCAGGGTTGGCAGTAGAGTTGCCAAAGCCTGGAATTGTAATTTTGTTGGAGTTCCAATTCAGTGGACCGATGCCCCCTAAGGCATCAATATCTTTATTTTATAGATACTTATTATATTCAGGCATGTATCACACCAGGGTTGCCAGTAATGGGACCATGTCATAGGGATTGCAAGTTGATCCATCCAGCTCTGAAGGAGTTTATAACCAAAGAAACAGTAACTGCAAAACAATGTCATAAGTGCTGTAGTACAAGTCATCATAAGAGGCTATGATTGAGAAACAAAAGGATAGAGAATCATATATTTCCATTGTGTATTTCCAGTGTCTGAAAATTCATTGTCATAGAAGGAACTCCAGAGAGAGAAAGTACACTAATGTTTCCCATGCACTGGGCATATTTTAGATGAGTATTTACTATATGCCAAGTACTATGGGAGGTTCCGGAGAGGCAGTGAATAAAAGAGACAACCATTAAACACACAAATACACAAACAAGCATATAATTCCAAATAGTAATGAGTGCATTGAAAGAAAAGTCAATTGACTGTGAGACACTCTATATTAGTTTCCACTTCCTGGTTTTAGTTAATCCCATCAATCCTGAGAAGTAAGTATTTTAATCTGTATTTTGCTAAGGAGTTAACTGAGGCTTCCAGCTGTAAAGTGTTTTGCCAAGAGCCACCTGGCTGGTAAGTTTTGGAGCTGGAGTTAGAAGCCAGAATTGATCAACGCCAAGCCCATGCACTTCACTCCAAGTCCTCATAAGTGAACTCATGAGAGATGAGCCACCCCATTCAGAGACAGTTTCACTAATTTATTAGAAGCATGCTTGTTAAAACACATTCTTTCTATTCAGCCTGTTATTTACTTTACACTCCTTTAACATGTACCACCCATGTAGGGGTTAATTATATGCTATCTCATGTTGATTTATAAATGTGGATTAGTCTTGTTTAAGTAAGGATGTGGAAAGTCTGATTCTCCCACTCAAATTTACCCACCTTTCTGTCTAGGCTGATGCTGGATGTAGAAGTTCCTGTTAAATACTCCCTGGTTTAAAGCATAGATGTTGAAATTTTTATGGTGTTGGATATAGACTCCAAAGTAACGGACTAAGAGAATCAAATGGCTCTGAGTTCCTTTAAAATCGTGAAGATCTGTGTTCAAATCCCAGCTCAGTCCTTACTAGCTATATGCTTCTAGGCAAGACTTTCACACCCCTGGGCTTCAGAGTCCTTACCTATGAAAGGGAGATCAGACACCTAACCTTAAGTGCTCTTTTCAGGGGTCAGTAAGTTGTAGTGCATAGCACCATACTTAGGACACAGGAAGCACTAAATAAATGGTACTTATTATTACTTCTAGGTTTTCCTCTGTGTTTAACCGTTCTCACCTAAACCATCAGAGCGAGCTGCTCAACTTTCAATTCATTTCTAAAACTACATAAGGAGTCGAAAACTTACTGTATTTTATTTTTTTCTGGAATTCTTTCCCTTGCCTTTAGTAGAAAGGGAGTCTGATTCGTTCCACTTTTTCTGTGCCAGTGGTTCTCAAGTGGGGGTAATTTTGTCCCCCATTATTTGGAAATAACTGGAGATATTTCGGGTTTTCACAACTAGTCTGGGAGGAGATGCTACTGACAACTAGAGAATGGAGGTCGGGGGTGCTGCTGAACCTCCTACAATGCACAGGGCAGTTCCCCTCCATACTTCCCAACAAAGAATTATCCAGCTGAAAAATGTCAGTCATGCTGAGATTGAGAAACCCTGGTTTATAGCTGCCAGCAGCCCAGAGCCCGGGTGAGCTCCAAGATGATGTCATGCTGGGGGGAGACCCACGCTGGCCTGCGGTGAGACACATTACACGTGGGGGGATCGCACCATTTCCTTGCAGACCCCTCACCTCACCACCGCCGCCGCCTCATATCCTGCTCAGGTCCCTCCTGGGAACCCAGGGGAAACCTTGCAGCAGATGGGGTTTCGCTTAGTCACATTCTCTGCAGCCAGATTGGATTACATCGCCAGCAGCTCTGGCTCTGAGAGACCAGAATTGCCTGATGAACTCCCCGGCTGGCCTTTCACCTTCCAGGACCCAAACTCACCCCAACATACAGGGTGAGAGGGGCTTATTTGCGGTTCTGTCTCTCAAAAGGACAAAAGCTGAGAAACAGAAAAAGCCAAAAGGATATTGATATTTTCTGCTGAGAATGGCACCTGATTATTTCTGTCTGCGTATTTCTTGTGTTTATTATGACAGGTGATAAATATTCAGTAATCTTTTTGCAGAAATATATCAGTTATAGAGATCTCCAGGGAGTCTGTATTTCACATGTGTCTTTGTTATAAACTGTTATTACAGAATGCCACAGACTGAGTGGATTATAAACAATAGAAATATTATTTCTTATAGTTCTGGAGGCTGAGAAGTTCAAGATCAAGTTACCAACAAATTCAGTGTTTGGTAAGGGCCTGCTTCCTGGTTCATAGTTTGCCATATTCTTGCTGTGTCCTTACTTGGCAGAGGAACAAGAAAGCTCTCTGAGGCCTCTTTCATCAGGGCACTAATTCCCTCATGAGGGCATCACCCTCATGACTTAACTTCCTGCCAGTGGTTCTACCTCTAACTACTATCACATTGAGGATTAGGTTTCAACATAATTTTAGGCCTATAGCAATGTAAAAGAGCCAAAATGGCTACTAATTTTTGAGCAGTTATAATAACATAAGTACTGTGTTATGTGTTTAACAAATATTGTCTCATGTAATTCTAAAACAATGATGGTTAGATTAGCTTCTCCACTTGAAAGCAGATATAATGGAAAATCAGCAAAGCTGGCTTACTTGAAGGCCACAGCTACTAAGTGGAAAAGCCAGGATTCCAACTCATCTCTCACTTCCTATAAGACCTAAGTCTTAACCACTAAGCCCGATGCTTCTCACTAAATGATTTAGTTTGGTGCCAGTGAGAGGATAGCTAATCTTTTGCAGAAAACATGACTAATCCAAGATCTTCCAGCAACTGAGAAGTGATGGAAGTATCTCTGATTCCTCTTGACATTGTTCTTTACAAATGGGTGAAACAGGTATAATGAATTCCCAAAACCTCCCATCTCTCACCTGGGTATGGATTCTACACCTTTCCAATGTACACATGCTACTGCTGCCTCCTGCCTCAAATTCCAGGAGTCCCTTTTATACTAGATACTGTGCTAGGAACCAGGGACCTAAACATTCAGTACTTGCTCTTCACAAAGCTTATAGTCAAATGTGAAAACAAGATAAGGAACAATGTTATTACAATCCAGCAGGATGAGTCCTGTGACCGAGTGTTTTGCTGAGAGCCACCGGCTGGTAAGTTTTGGAGCTGGGATTAGAACCCAGAGTTGTCCGATGCTAAACTCATGCACTTCACTCCAGATCTCAGTACTGCAGGTGCAAGCTAGATGAAGGGCATCCCAGGCTACGGGGAGGATTAGCTGACTTACCTCTGCACTGAGTTTTGAAACATCCTCAAAGCAAAGCAGTTTGGGAAAGGTATTCTGGTGGAAGATACAACACATGCAAAAGCAAGGAGGCATGGAAGAGAATTCAGGAGCACTGAGTAGTCCAGGAGAAACGGGCACAGGATTCGTGGGAGAGAGAGCGTGCTCAGGAGTGTGCAGTTATTCAGCTTTTCTGACCTCCCCAAAATGGCAATGTCCACTTAGGAATAGAGATTTTCACAACGGAACTGCCCACAGCTAACCCTTATGAGAACTTCCATAATAATTTTGGCACCATCAGCCACCCCAGTGTGCTTGCTACTAGGTTAAGGACTTGTAGTCATGTGACCCTTGAGACTGTAGTCCACATATAACATGTGCTACACATTCTAGTCTCTCATGGCTATAACGTGTGTCAGAGTAGGCACTGATTCTTTACCTACTTAGGTATCATTTTGTTTTGCCAAGGGTTCTCCAATACAATGATATCCTTCCTCCCTGCATGCCTGGGGAACTAGATAGCTGTTTCCTTTCTTCAGAGAAGAAGATAGACTTACTGTACAATTGCTATGAAGAGAATTAGTCCCTTCCTGCCACCAGCATCTGTGGAAGAGACAGGGGATGAGGATGTTTTGGGAACTAGAATCTCAGTTTCTCGTTTGTAATCTATTTTTGGATAGGAAGCAGATCCACATGGAAAAGATTTGATAATGTTAACAAATGACACAACAATAACTAGCGAAGCCAGGGAAGTGTTTCTTTTTATGCTCAAATGATGCACTTCAGTAACATAGACTTCTGATAAGATGGCCTTCTCATTCTGTCTAAAATGCCATTTCATCTTCTAGTGTGCAACCAAATGCCACCTGCTCCATAAATCATTCCTCCATATTTAGCCCAGAATGCCTCTTTATATTTTACTTTTATCTCTATTCCTTGATTACCCCACTTTGCCAGGATTCTAAGTAATTGCCTTCTTATGTGACCCTCTCATGAGATTATAAAATAAAGAGAGTAACATTATTATGAGCCTTTATGTGGCAGGCACTGGGATAATTGTTTTATAAATTATACTTCATGGAATCTTCCCAAATTAACTATGGGCAGATGTTGCCATCCCCATATGAAAAATAAAACTGGGTGTGATGGCATGTGCCTGTACTCCTGTGACTCAGAAGGCTGAGGCGAGAGGATCTCATGAGCCCAGAAGTTTGAGGCTAGTCTCGGCAATATAGCAAGACTCTGTCTTTGAAAAAAAATAACAAAAATGAGTAAAACGGAGGTTCTGAGATTTTAAACTCCTGGAGATCTTAAAATTTATGCCTTTATCTAGCTCGGTATCCTCCATCAGCATAACATAACAGTTCCCCTGGATATGGTAGGAACAAAACGAGTTTTACTGAAATCCTTGGACTATTTCTTTTCCCTACTGAAGTAAGGCAATCTCTATCGAAGGTCCATCATATATTTAAAAAATATGCTAGGAAAGCTCAACAGTGTTGTATCCAAGCAGTCAGAGCGTTAAATATCTTGGGCTCCTGCCACAGGCATTTACTGTCAAGTAAAGGACATGTATTGTTCTGTGCTTCATCACGATAGAAAGAACGTCAGTGACGTCATGAAATATTTTAGGATCAGATTTGCAACACTGCTCCGAAATAGCTGTGTGTCATGATGCGGGGCAGGGCCTGGGTATCTGGGCCACCCGTGTTCTGCTCCTTCTCTTCTTCTCTCTTGAACTTTAGCAGGCTCTGTGGCTCTTTGCCTTGATGAAACAACTAATGAAACACAAGCCTTCCTTAGGTCAATCCCTGATTTCGGAAAATCTTCAAACATCTGCGTGCGTGCGTGTGTGTGTGTGTGTGTGTGTGTGTGTGTGTGTGTTGGTGGGGGTGGAGGAAAGAGTGAGGAAATAGTTTCCATTCAGTAGTCTGGAGCCTGATCTATTGGAAAATTTCCCCCCAAAAGGAAATGCTACAAGAGCTCTTCTTTTATAGAGTTTGGAGTGGATTCTTTTCTGTTTTGAAGTGCAGGTGTGAAAAATTCATCATGTTCTCACGTATGATCAGACAGACGGTTCAGACTTTAAAATTGCGGCAGAAGCATTTTCTTTTATTTATTTATTTATTTTTTATTATATATATATATATATATATTATATTGCATTTTAGGTTTTGGGGTACATGTGAAGAACATGCAAGATTGTTGCGTAGGTACACACATGGCAGTGTGATTTGCTGCCTTCCTCCCCATCACCTGTATCTGGCATTTCTCCCCATGATATCTCTCCCCAACTCCCCACCCCCTGCTGTCCCTCCCCTGTTTCCCCCTGACAGACCCCAGTGTGTGATGCTCCTCTCCGTGTCCATGTGTTCTCATTGTTCACACCCACCTATAAGTGAGAATATGCAGTGTTTGATTTTCTGTTCTTGTATAAGTTTGCTAAGAATGATGTTTTCCAGGTTCATCCATGTTCCTACAAAGGACACGAACTCATCGTTTTTGATGGCTGCATAATATTCCATGGTGTATATGTGCCACATTTTCCCTGTCCAGTCTATCATCGATGGGCATTTGGGTTGGTTCCAGGTCTTTGCTATTGTAAACAGTGCTGCAATGAACATTTGTGTGCATGTGTCTTTATAGTAGAATGATTTATAATCCTTTGGATATATACCCAGTAATGGGATTGGGCAGAAGCATTTTCTAGCCCTAGTTTTCGATAAGCTGGATATGTGGGTTTCCTTCACTAAAGGGAACTTGTTCTTATGGCAATGATGAAGTCATGTTGACCATACTTGAAAGAGGGAAGCTGGGGGTGGCCCTAATGAGTTAATGGCAATGGTCAAGTTCACTTAGCTTTTGTAATCATAGTTTGCAAATGCATAGCATCTATTAGGAGAATGTGTAACACTCATTAGGAATTAAAGATGATAATGAGAATATTTATTCATTTAACACATATTTACCTGTTTCTTGCTATGCATTGAGCATTGTTCTGGGAAGTAAGAAATTTAGATGAACCAGGGGGCTTGTCCTTAAGGGGCTCATAGCTTAGAAGAGGAGACAGACAAGCAAAGTAACAATTGTAACCTATTGTGATTAATGTCATTAGAGAGTAAGTATGGAATTTAGGAACTAATTGTGGCTCAGGATGTGGGGGAAGAAGGCTTGCTAGAGAGGGTTACACTTGAACAGAATCTTGAATATGATTTACAGTTTGGGAGGAAGGGGGAAGAAGGAGGCAGTGAGTGAGAGGCAGAGGGGTCTATCCACACCAGTGTGAAGATGAGAAACACCATGCTCCATGGGAATGTTCATGAAGTGAGGGTCGAGAATGGAAGGAGGGTTTGGGTGAGACAGATAAGACTGGCAGAATCTCCTGTAGGACCTTGAAAGCACTGGGAAGGATTTTGAACTCTTCTTCTCTAGAAAGGTTATAGGAGACCATTTTGGGATGTCAACAAGGAGGGATAAAGATAGATTTGCGCTTTAAAAATATCATCTTAGATATAATTGTGAAGCAGAATTGCAAGCAGATTGGAGTTGGAGAGACCAGTGAGGGACTGCTGTAATCATTTAAGCAAGAGAGGATGGGCCTTGAACCAGGGTGGAAGTTGTGGGGATGGAGGGAAGTGGACAGAGTCTAGTGATATTAAAGACAAACTTGCCAGGGTGTGGTGATTGATGGGATATGGGTAAAGAGCAGAGAAGTAATATCCTGAAATAGAATTGGCAGGTAGGCAGAAGAGGGAGGAGTGACTGTTGTTTGGACCTGGTAGTCCCAGCTTAGGAATAGAGGCAATAGAAACAAAAAGATTCCTTTGTAGACCTGGTCTCAACAGGAAACTGTACCTGTGCTTTAACTCCAGACTTGGCCTGCCAGCACAGGTATATGCATAGCACCCTCTCACTTAAGATGGAGCTAAGGGCAGGCAAAGTTCATCCTTTAGAGGCCCTTACCCTATTGATTTGGCATGTCTTTGTTCTCATAGTTCAGTAAAATAATCATATTGCATACAGAGAGATGGCACCATGGTCAAGTGCATGTAAATCAGACTGCTGGATTTGTAAGTAGTCTAAATCTTAATTAGCTACTTGAGCTTGGGCAAGTTACTGATTGTAACACCTGTGATTCAGTGTCCACATTGATAAAGTAGGGCCCATAGCTCTTACTTGACAAATTTATTGGAGAGAGTGAAGAAAAAGCAGAATTATATGTAAAGGAGTAGGCACCTGATAAATACTGATAAAACAAATGAATAGTTCTTACTTTATTCTTGGTTCATTTTCTTCTCAGTATATGCACCGTATGTTGGGGATTCAGAGCCCTGCTTTCTTTAAGGGAGAAAAGGAAGTTTGAAAGGTGAATTAAAGTGTTTTGGATAATCTGTATTATCCAATACAGATTAGGTTAGGCATTAGGGTTAGACAGTTTTCTCATGTCCTCTAACCTCAGATTATTCTTTCTAAAGTCTTTATCTCATCATGTTCCTCTCCTGTTGCCCAAAGGATTAAGTTCAATTTTCAAATGTTCAGCAAGGCTTTTGCCAGTCTGAATGTTTGTGTTCTCTCCAAGTTCAGGTGGAAACCAAATCCCCAATGTGATGGTGTTTGGAGGTGAGGCCTTTGGGAGGTGATAGGTCATGAGGTGGAGCCCTCATGAATTGGATTCATGCCTTCTTAATAGAGACCCCAGACAGCTGCCTTTCTTCTTCTACGATATAGGGGCACAGCAAGAAGACACCATCTATGAATCAGGAAGTGCCCCTCACTAGGCACTGAATCTACTGCTGCCTTGATCTGGGACTTCCCAGCCTCTAGAACTGTGAGCAATACATTTCTGTTGTTTATGAGCCACCCACTCTATGGTATTCTGCTACAGCCACCTGAAAAGACTAAGATAAACTTCATGGCCCTTTGTAACATATGCCCAACTTGCTTCTTTAGCCTATCTACTGCCTTTACCTGCTAAGGGCTGACTGTACTCTCTGCTTTAGATATACCTTCCATTCACCAAAATGTCATGACCACATATGGCCCCACACTAAAATGTGTGCTGTGCCTTCTGCTGGGACTGTCCTCAGTTCTTACTCCTTAATTAAGGCTTTGCCACCTCTTATAGAATTGATCGTGCTGTCTTCTCTGATTCTTGGTACCTTGAGGTTCTTCTAATATAGAGCTTATTGCAGAGCATTTCAATTATTTGCTGAGTTTGTCTTTCCCTTTGTAAACTGTGATTCTTCAAGGGAAAAACCTATATCTTCTTGGTCTTGGTAGCCCCCAGTTCTAACCCAGAACATGGCTCACAGTAAGTGTTTAGGAAATCTTTACTGAATGAATCAAAGGGTAAGCCAATTCAAGTTAAAACTGAAGCAACAGTAGGTAGACGGCATACCTTTTTTCCTCCCACCACCTTCTTGCTTTGACTTGCCATCACTCCAGCTCAGAAAAGAGAGCATCAGAACTGACCAAAAGAGGAGTGAATATCTTAAGAAATGATGCAACTATGTATTGCTTTGTATGTGTTTCCCAGATAAGGCATTGATTCCTAGGTATTAGCATTATATACAGAGCATTAAATACTGTAATTAAAGAGATATTTTTAAAAATTTCTCAACAAAGACCTAGAGTTTGAAAAATCTTTCAATTTTCTAATGCAAGCTAGGGGACCAGATACACAGGGTAGCATAGGTCAAAGGGTAGGGCCATAAGACCTGGACTGACTGGCTGAAGATAAATAAGGAAGTGTAGACTTAGTCCGATTGCAGCCAACACTTGACATGTAATATTTATACTTAGAAAATGTGTCATTCTCACCTCCTTTATACAG
The DNA here is from genome assembly GCA_036589455.1 of Ateles fusciceps. Taxonomy (NCBI): domain Eukaryota; kingdom Metazoa; phylum Chordata; class Mammalia; order Primates; family Atelidae; genus Ateles; species Ateles fusciceps. Next base: position 14,618,622 of record JAZHEH010000952.1, read on the forward strand.
ATTTATTCATCAGTACATTGGATCTCCTTAAACACTTACCATTTGATGCCCCTATTATAATTACTGAAGAGAATTTACTCTGATAAAATACAGTCCTTAGTAGTTTGCTTTAATTCTCTCTAAAATATTTTTGGAAAAATATGAAACTTTTTAAGTTGGTAAGTGCTTTTATTATAAGTTTAAATAGGTGTGAGGGATATAATATAAAGTATATCAAAAATATAGTTATTTAAAAATAAAACTGTCTATTATAAATAGACTTAGTGAATCAAAATTCCACTTTAATTTGATACCATCATTCATCCATTTAAAAATATACAAATAAAATCTTCCTTAACAGTTGAAAACTCACATTGTTTTTTTGTTTTCCTTAAATCTTTATTTCCATTTCATTTGCTCTGTAGAAATTTATCTTAATGTGGTATTTTTTTTATACTGGTAATTCTTTAACTGATCATGTTATTATATGACTCTGAAACATAATGTGTATATAAATTGACATTAAAATTTCTTTAATGTTCTGTAAATATAAAATCCTAACAAAACTCAATTTCTTCTGGATTAAATTATCATAACAATTATTAGAAGTATACAAGTGATCAATCTACCATACACTTTTTAAAATTTTGCTAAAGGTGATGTGAAACAAAGTTTTATTAGAAATGCTTCTCTGAATGAGGTGAACTCTTAAAAAAATTAGATTATATTTCTGCTGAGGAATATTCATTATTGCTAAAGTGAGATGGTATTTCATAAATTATATTTACTTTTCATTTTTTGGTTATAAGCACTGAGAAACCTATTCACAGAAGTAGATGAGAAAAGAAAAACTTTTGTTATAGCAGTGGTATAACCTCTTACCAGGTTGTATGCCAAAAATCACATAAATATCAATCATCAAATAGCATTTTTAATAATTTCTCAGCTGACATTTTAATTAGGTTCCCCTTCAGTTTTGTGGTAACCAAAGCATTGAAAGTCATCTGACTTGCAAAATGATTTGCTGTGAGGTCATTAGTCATTCACTTTCTCAATACTTTTTCTCAAAAGAATTTTGAATTATACTTTTATTTGGTCCCGCATAAATTTTTATACCTCAAGGCAACTCAAGATGAGTGAGAGGCGTCACTTTCCTTTGTAAAATAAGAGAAAAGCATTTCCAAAAATGGGACTCTCTTGAGATTCCTGAGAAAGAGTGCAAACGAAAGCTGAGAATCTGAAAATTTCCTTATCTCTGCCAACTAAAGCCCTTGGAAAATCTTTAAGTAACTCTGGGGGTACCGTGCCTCACAGTCTGAAAATTGTTATATGGGATATCCTTTCTATACTTAAATTAAATTTCCCCAATGAGGCAGCATTGTTATACAGGTGACAATGAGAAAACAATGCAAAAAAAACAGAAGTCAAGCTCATGTTGACTTATATAGATCTGTGTCCATAACTCAGAAATGGGAAAACTAACTTGTTCTTCAGCAATTGAGGTTGACTTCATGAACAAGCTGGGGTTCAAATGAATCCTTAAATTATGGAAACAGAATGTTAAATCTGGAATGAACTTCAGATATCATCTAGTATGGAGAGGACAATTAAATGTTGAATTTTATATCAACTTGGATTAAATATTTGTGATTGCTTAGAATTCTGTGTCAAGAAGGAGTCAGAGGAATCATCTGAGATCTGAAGGAAAGAATGCTGTGATTGATTAGTTAGGCCTGTCAGAGGAAGCAGGGAGAGAGGGGCACAGGTGATCTGTATTTGCTACCCTAGGTACATACAGTCCTTATCACATGAACCACAGGGAAAACTGAAGCCCACTGAGAGTAGGAAGCTTGACCCAAACTCCACAGTGAATTAGTAGAAGAATGGGTAGAATTACTTATGTTATATTCAACATTTGGCGATCATTGTAAACTTGGTAACATTTGCAACTGGAAAATTGGGGGATGTTTTAGACGTGGAAGGGAGCAAATTATTAATTGAGCAAATATAACATGTCCTTTCTTTTAGGCTCCTTCACATTTGATCTCTGTGCAATTTGATAAGAGGAGGAAATGGACCATCAATTATGAAGAGACTGCAAACCTGAAAATACTAAGTATGGTCTGAGTTGCCTCTCCAAATGGAGCTCAGGAAAAATGCCAAGCCATACAAGCCACTGATTACTCATCTGGCTATTGTTTCTACCTCACCCTGGCCCAGAAAGGCAGATCTACTGAGGAGACGTAATAGAGGCTGGCAAGTTTTCTACTTTTACATATATCTATAATATTCACTCATTCTTAGCATCTTTCACATCCACAGGGCTTTATAGGAGTCCTCTTGCTTTGTATTATTGAATCTTGGGATTGGGGTAAGAAACAAAGGTATAAGCAGAGGTCCAACAGGATGTAGGACATACATGTTGTTGGAGAGGTTAACTTAATGTATAATAAATAGATTTTATCATGCAAACCAAACTGAATATTGCTTTCCTTTTTTTTCTCTTAGATCTCTTTCTACATAAATGTATGTGAGCCTCATTCTTTTACTCTACAACATAATGTTCAGTTGATTCTGGACCTTTTGCTATGACAAATAATGCTGTAATAAACATCCTTCTTGTGCATTCATCTGGGTGGACTTCTGAGAATTTATCTGAAGGAGAAATTCCTAGTGAACTGACTGTAACATAGGTTCTATGCACTTTCAATTTCCATAGATTCTGCCAAATGGGTTGCCTTAAGAGGTTAAACCAATTTACACTCTCAGCTATGGTATATGGGAACCCCTGCTTTCACACAACCAACCAACACTGGGTATTTACAAATATCAATAAATGGAGGATTTGAATAGTTGTAGTTTTGAATTAGACTTGAGGCATCCCTCTCATCTGCCCCAACTTGTGTCTCCCCAAAGCAATCTCACTGGGGGGATGGCTAATGCCACAGACTCTGAGGCTTACTCAGAGCAGAGGCTGAATGCTCCTGCTTCAGTGGGAACAGGGGGTGTTTCTTCAGTGTGTGCCCTACTTGGCATCTGTCCCTGACAGACCCAGCCAGTGTGGTAAGCCAGCCTCTGTAACCATAGAAAGAATGGATTGGAAACAAATTGATCTTTTCACAGCTGGCTATTCCCTTCTTTCCCCTCAACTTGGACCCAGCTCAGAACAAGGTTGCCGATGTTGTGCTGCAACAAAGATGGCATTATTGAGCACTGCCTTTTTTGGGGGAAGTGTCGTTCTCCAAGAATCGCCTCTGTAGTTTCAACTATGACAAGCCTGGAGACCGAGCATAGCTGTGCATCTCCAAGGGTCTCCAAAGCGACACCCAACTCTATCCGTCCTGTTGATGACCATGTGCTCTTCTATTGGCGTCCACAACTTTATTTAAATGATGTCAGATGACTCAGTTCAACAGAATCTAACCCTTTATTCATTTCATCCTCCCTGGAGACCTGTGGTCAGTGGGTAGGAGAGTTTGAGATTCAAAAATAGGAGAACTATGTGAGCACAGGGAAAAATAATCTAGTGTTTATTTCTAGCACCACCATTACTATTACTGTCCATCCTATTATTCTGCATTCTTTTTCTTCATAGCATTTTTTTTTAACTGAAAGAAATGGCCCACAAAGGCAGAAATACAGTTTTGTTTATAACCATATCATCAGTTTCTAGAATACCTCCTGGTACCTTGGAGGTGCTTGATACATATTTATTGAATGAATGAATGAATTTAATGAGCACCTTCTGTGTTGGACAATTTACTGTATATGATGAAATTTAATATTTAAACTCTGTGGGATATAGATATTATCTTTATTTATAGCCAAGGAAATTGGGTCTCAGAGATTAAGTAATGCTTCCAGAATCACACAACTGGTAATTGGTGAAACTGAGATTTCATGTAGACCTGACTGATTCCAAACCTATTTTTTAGAAGACTGAGATTCAAGTTTATCCAAGCTTAAGCTCAAAAACATTAAAACATTTTGCAATCAGTGAGGGGAAGTGGTCATCAAGGACGTTTCCAGGTGAGCATGGTGTGTTCAACAGGAAGAGAAACTCCTCCATACTCCTACCAAAGTGAGCAAGTACCAAAATGTTAAGTATTAATTAAATCATGTTCATTTGGGAGACAAGCAGTAGGGCTAATTTATTTGCATGTGCACTAATTTTGAACTAAGTAACAAGGGGATTCTAAAAGACTCTTATGCTGACAATGAATGAATGTAGGCAAGGGCACCAATATTTAACAAACTTATGTTGTGTGCTAGGAACCATGCTTTCAATTTATAATTCCACTTAGTTCTTATAATAATTTCCTTTCTTTCCTCTTTTCTTGTCTCTCCCTCCCCTTCCATTCTCTTTGTCCTTCCCTTTCCCCTTCTCTTCTCTTTCCTTCCCCCTTTCCTTTTCTTCTCTTCCCCCTTCTCTTCCCTTCCTGACCCCTTCTCTTTTCTTTCCTTCCCTTCCCCCTTTCTCCTCCTCCCTCCCCTCCCCTTCACCTTTCCTCTTCCTTCTCTTTCTCCTCTCTTGTTCTCCCCCTCCTCTTCCATCTCCTCCCCTTTCCTTCCCTTCCCCCCCTTCCTGTTTCCCTTTCCTTCTTTTTTCTTTTCTTTTTGTTTATTTTATCCCTCCGTCTCTCCTTGCTTTTCTCCTTTCTTTCCTTCCTTTCTCCTTTTTCCCTTCTTTCTTTTTAAATACCCAGACAAGAATTTTGAAGCTCAGCTTGGGTAAGCCACACATAGTGATGGAACCAGCATTTAGATCTACATCTGTTGCTACCCATCATGTCACATAATGTTGGGCAGAGACTGGGGTTTCAGTTGCCTAGGCAAAGTCATAGGCATGAAGGGTGCTGCAGGAATGACTGAGTGGCAGGCTCCTGACAGCCTCTTTGATAGACAGCGACCCCAGGGGCTACTTGGGTTTTGGCACGATGCCTAGTATGACTTTATCCTTTAACTGTTTCTTTCTTTATCAGCCAACACCCTGAGGGAGCCCTGTCTTCTCCTTGAAACTCTACCGGAATGAGAGGTCTCCACAAGGGTTCCAGAAACCAACACAATGTGCTGTGGTTTTCCTGAGAACTGGCTTCAAGGTAAGGCTCTGAGATCAGTCCTTCTAGCTCCCATCTCAAAGATCTCCAAACTCCAGGCTCTCATGGGTTTTGAGCTGCCAGTTATGATGAAATATTAGCACAGAAGAAAATATTTTTTTTCCTATTCTGTGTTTCTTACCAGGACACCATGGTTTCAGAATGATTTATATACTTTGGATATTTTCAGAAAGTTTTTTGCAATGTTGTTCCTTCTTTAGGCATTTCTCTTATCACTGAGGCTCAGCTCAGCTTGATCCTTCACTGGAATTTGCCTTTTTTTTTTTTTCCTCTCATCTATAAAATGCCAAACATGTGTCCCCAGTCTGCATCCACGGAACTGAAAATCATGGGGAAATTCTTTATGTAAAAAGCCCTATAGATTGTGTTTTCAGACAAAATCAACCACAAAGAGTTGTCCCCACAATATTTGGGAATAAAATTGTCCCTCTGAAATAAAAACGCCACTTTATATAAAGGAGTTTCCCCCAAGCATTTTGCTCTTTATTTATTGTTTGTTCATTCATGCTGTTATTTGACAAATACTTATTAAGTATTTACCCTGTGTTGGTCATTGCACTTGGTACAAAGACTATAGCGGTAAATCAAATAAAACTCCATCCTCAAGGATCTCATGGTCTATCATACTAGCCAAATGAATAAAGCTGCTCCTCGACTTTTGGTGGGATTACATCTCAATAAACCCATTATGAGTTAAACATATCGTAAGTTGAAAATGCATTGAATACACCTAACCCACTGAACATCACAGCACAGACAATGTCAGGCACTTTATCACACGTAGGCTTTACACACCAAATGATGATAATCTTTATTTGCTGTTTGAATGACTAAGCAAACAATAAGTAAAGTTGATATGACTCTTAATCCTACTAACAACACTAGGAGATAGATTCTGTTTTGATTACCATTTCATGATTTGCGAAGCTGAGAATCAGACAGGTGAGATGACTTTTTAAAGTGGCTGGGGTTGAAATTCAAGTAGCACAGTGTAAGAGACTTTGCTTCTCCTAGAGGCTCTGTAAAGGTCTGTTGAATAACTGAGTAGACGATAGATTGATTGACATGTAGTTCCTCTGTTGCCTTTTTGGAAGTGTCATTTTAGTAAGCAACCATAGAGAAACTATTATCTGCTGGAGATGGGAATAGGAAGTTTCCTAAATCAGGGTTGGCAACAAGTCATTAGTTCAATCTATAAGCCCTTACTTCTGCAACCATTATGTGTCAACATGAGCTATACGAGGTGAAAGATAAAGAGTGATTTAGCAAATTTATTTACACTTCAGCAACATGAGACTATGAAGGGGAGCACATTCCTGTGAGCCCACTCTGAGATCACAGAAGACATCCATTGTCCTCTTAAGGGAAATAGTGAGAGATATTTACCTGAAGGTCCCTGGTTTGTGCTCCCCCATAGCTGAAGAGAGGGAGCTGCTGCTGCTCTGTCCAGTAGGTTTTACATACTCTATAGTGTCCTTATCTCAATTCTTTTAAGGGCCTCTAGCATTTTGGAAGCATAGAAGAAAGAAACAACATTCCTGGCATCATGGGGCCATTGATGAATAAGAATGTTTATGAAAAGCAAGCATCTTTGCACTTTATACATTTCCAAACCTTTTAGAAATATATCTAAGAACTTCTTAGTTCCCCCTCTATGGTTATTGGAAATAATCATGTTATTCCAAAGTTGGAATTTTCCCATTGACCCTCTGTTATGATTACCTAATTTTCCAGGCTGGGGTAGGTATCCTTATATTTTGGAGTCTGTTCTTCATCTTGTGGATCCTCTGGGCTCTCTCTGAACTCCTGGAACATTTTGCTCCCACAGCTGTTGGAAGTGACCCGTTGATGTAGCCAGAGCCAGTCACTCAGCATCTTAATGGCAAGACCAAAAGGGGTGAAAGAAGTGGAAGTTATGATTAGTCAGTGACTGACCTCATTCTGCAGGAATTCTTTCTGGAAAGAGAGCAGTACAATGTTGTGACAGGCGATAAGTCATCTGTAAGAATGTTTACCGTGGAATTCTAGCAAAAGAAATGGTTCAAGAACCTTCCTGGGTAACACAAATAGAGTCTGCTCAGAGGACCCCAAGGAGAGTGACTGGAAAACTTTAGCCTTGTGAGGGAGGCTATCAACTCCTGTGTTGGGATCAGCTGGAGCTGCAGCAGCACTTGAGCTATCCAAACTGCCAGGATGGTGTTTATAAAAGAATCTTCTCCTTCTCAAGTCAACGTGACTAAAAGAGCCAGCCATGGGATGTATGTGAAAGGAGTGCAGAGCAAGCTGTTATTTATTGAGTGTGTAGTTAGGAATTGCTATTTCCATTTTATGGAGGCTTAAATAGATTGAGGAATTTGACTAAGTTCACAAAGTTAGTTAAGTTCCACACTCTGGGTTTAGATCTATGCTTGTCTGACTCCAAATCTGGCATGGCTGGCTTTCTTCAAAGCAGAGTTACACATTGTATACATTTTTCTTGCTCCCTTCCACCATTCACTGTCCTAGGTATACAGAATCCTGGAACACAGGATTGGAAGGACCTTTAGGCATCCCATGGTCTAATCTTATCATGATACAGATTAGAATGGGCCCAGAGAAGGGAAAGGCCTTGCTCAGACTCACACAAAGGCTAGGGCCAGAATAAACATTGCCTGACCCTCAGTTCAGGACGTTCACTCTAACAAGGCCCATCACTTCACATGGATAGTTAATATATTTTGCTGGTTGGTTAAAAATAATGTGTGGCAGAACCATCTCTCTTTCTTCTAGGCAAGTCATTGCTAAATCTCGAGTCCCCTTTTGTCCTCCAGCTCCTTTTCTGGTTGTTGATTATCACCATTTGATCTGTAAAGCCTTTCAACTTCATTTCTCCTACATGACTGTGGGAGACATTGGAGATGCAGAGATAAATCAGTCCTGGTTCATGAGCTTCAGGAACTTAGGAGCAAGTTGGAGAGTCAGACATGAGAACAGCTTGTTTTCATACATTATTACACAATCTTATGTAATATACAGCTGGGGGTATATAGAGGTGAATATGAGGATACCTATCCCAGCCTGGAAAATTAGAGGAGTCTATGGATTAATTGATTACAGTGACTTATGATTTCATTCATACAACAAATATTTAACAGGTACCCCTTCTGTGTCAGATACTCTTCCAGATATTAAGGGATACAGCACTAAGAAAGCAAAAATATTCCTCACCCTCATGGGAGAAATGCAACAAGTATAATTAAACAAAACATTATTCAAATTTGCAGCAGTGACGGGCCCATAATAAGGCGAAGATCTACAGAATGATATTGGGTTGAGGGTTTATTTTTTACAAGGGTGACCAGGGAAGGCCTCTTCAAGGGGAAGTCTTTTGATCAGAGAAGTAAAGAAAGTGACAGGGAAGAAGCTTGCAAGTATCTGCTTTCCAGGCAGAATCAAAAACAGGACCAGTGTCTTGAGTCAGGAACAAACTTGATTTATTTGAGAAAGAGCAAAAGCCAGTATGGATAGAGCAGAGTCATTGAGGGTTACTCCAGGAAGAGATGGAGATACAGCCGTAGACAATGAGCAGATTGCAGATACTGCACAAGTCACGGGTCGGTAGGGTTTTCAGTAATTTCCTTCCCGGTCAGCATTGCTGGCAATACTATGGCATCAATGCATAGAGGAAGACAAAGCTAATAACAAATGAATCATTCTGATCATGTATCTTGAGATATTGCTATAGATTACAATGAATGTGTTCCTGCCCGCAAGGCCAGATTCCATCAAAGCATCTTTTTGGAAAAGGCAATGAGCTCTCCTGGCCCCAGCACTCCCACCCACCCCATCAGGCATCCTACATTCATCATCTCTTTCTCTGATTCTATGTCATATTGTTAACATCCCTTGATGGAGATGGTGTAACTAAAAGTAAAGCTGTCTCCATAAATATTTAGACTGAATAGAAAATGTGCCAAAGATGCAAATAATCTGTCCAGATGGGGAAGAGACTTTCTCTTTGTTGTTTTCTTCAGGCTTGTAATTTAATTCATGGATACATGTCTTTGAATAATACATAACTATCAATTTACCTAAAAGAGTCCCATAGAAACCTTAGCCTCTTCGTCCTTCTGCAGTGCTTCTCATGGCATTTTCTTCTCACACGGGAGTATACATTGCTCTGCTGTTCTTTTATCCCTTTCTTTCTTCTTTATTCCCATGTTTTTGATCACATACTGTGTGTCAGGCTCTGTTAAGTTCATCTGTGCAGAGTCTATATTCACTGCCTCTGCTCCTCTCAAAGTCACTTGTCAATTCATTTTAATTAGCTTTCTTCCTCCACCCTCCTTTCCTGAGTCTGTTCTTACTGAGGTCAACCCAGTGTTCATATTACTAAACCCAGTGGCCATCTTTCTGTTTCTTCTTTTACTAGACCGCTTCACTGAAATATATAATGTTAATTAGTGTTGGCTGGAGTGCGAGTCTCCTTTGACATCTATTTTCACTGTTCCTCTACTTGGACCACTCTGTCTATTCCTTTTCTGTCCCTTAAATTTTTGGCTTCTTGTGGGTTGGGTTTTTGGTATCTTCTTCATCTAGCACCATCCTCCCTTGCCAGTGTGCCCTCATCCAGGCCTGGGCCTTGACTTTAATAGCTTCTGAATCTCTATGCTCTGCCTGTACCAGATAGCTGGCTGGCTGTGAGCATGTGCTGCTAGGTCTCAGACAACTCACACTCTCATCTGATGAGTGGGTTTTAAAGTGACCCTTGTTGTACCTCCTTATTTCTATTTCAGTCTCATTTTCTATTTTCTCTTTACCTGTTTTCAAGTTCTCCTTCTAGATATTTCCTTAAGAGGGCAGAGAAACTGTGCTCTCTTAGTAATTGCATAATTGAAATTATTCCTCTTGAATGTTTGATGATGACAGATTTTGACTTGATTTAGCTTTTTCAGTCTTACGAGAATTCTAAAGCTGGAGGAACGTTTAAATTTCTTCTAGCTGCCTGTTTCGTGTAAAGAGCTCTTTTCTACACCTGGGAACATGAGGGACTCTTATATTCTCCTTTAACCAAATGAATTTAGGCTGAAAAGAAGGCCAAGTTGACAGCCAGCATTTCACTAGCATTCCACCTCTCAAAGCACCTATATATATTTTATCTGCTTTACTAGTTGAGAGGAGTTGCTTAATTTTAAGTGCTCTCAATCAACAGATGAACTTACAGATTGCAAAAATATAGTGCTTAAGGCTATACAGACAAAGTAAGGGGGCACAGACCTTTCAGTTGTCTGCAGGTATTATCATCTGAAACTGACATATGAAGAAAGAAGGTCACAGAAGGAATGTGGCATGCTCAAGGCAATCCAACTGAAAAAATAACCAACAAGGACAATAATCCTAGTTTATAACTTCTCGTGCAATGACTTTTGCCAGCACACAGCATACCAGAAGAAAATAAGGCCATTGACTTTCTTTAGTGAAAACTGCAAATTGTTTAAATCAGTAGCACATGTGCAAGATCCAGGGTAATATCTAATTCAACACTGCTATAATTTGAAAGCTAATAATTATAAGAATTATTATCCTGGTCCAACTGTTCCTTATACTGTTTCACTGTTGGTTAGTACCTTGAAAATTACTAAATCTTATTTTTGATTGGAAGAGTGGTATAACTTCTCTTGGGAATTATATTACTAGTATTCTAGTAAATTATCAATACCTACACTTAAGGAAGCACAATTATAATAGCATTGTTTTTCTTTATTTTTGCCAATAAATCAGTAAGTACTGCATGATTATGTCCTGCTAAAACTTAATAGTTGATATGGAAGGGAACTTACTCCTTATTCCACATAGAGAGATGTTATAGAGTCCCTGGAAATGCTGGCTCCCCTCCCTCTTCTCCTTTGCCTCCAGCAGAAATGAGTTCGTGCATTCAACTGATGAGTTTAGGGGCTGCTGAATATACTTAGCTCAATGTTTTTCGTGTGGTCCCAGGACCAGCAGCATTAATAGCATGAAGGAACATGTTAGAAATGCAGATTCTCAGGCCCCACTCCAGCCTCCTGAACCAGAAACTCTGGGGATGGGCCCAGCCATCTATGTGTTAACAAGCCCACCATACGGTCCGATGACCATTTGAGTTTAAGAACCAGTAGTTAGCTGGTTCCTTCATCCTCTCTGGGCCTGCCTGCTCACAGAGAGGCTGTGTCTGTCTTCTGCCATGTGGCTATTAAAGGGTCTGCCTGGTGGAGCTGGGGGAAGGACATGGAGTTATGCAGTGCTGGCCTTGAATAGATGTTCCTGTAAGCTAATTTCAGGTGCAGTGTTAAAAATCTCGTGACGTCACACCTACCTACCTAAACCATGTTCTCCAACCAAACCTTATCTAATGAAGACGACATTTGATTCCCTTGTCTAAATATGACTCTAATTTCAAAGTATGAAGTTGGTTCTGAATTCACAGGTGGGAAAAGGATGTGGTGTCTAAATGTGGGCCCCTTAAAACCACTGTAATTGTCAGTTACTTATTCGTTACGGCCATATATCGTGTACATTCTAAAGATGGAAGGAGCCTTGGAGTGGTCTAGCTCACTTTATAGTTGCTGGCAACTGAAGCCCACAAAAGGGAAGGCATTTTCTTAAAGTCACTCAGCAAGTAGCTGGAGATAGCAGGCTCCCCAGTCCTGGGCTCAGACCCACACATCCAGCCAACACAACCAGGGTGCCCTTTAACCAGTTCCAAGCTGAAACAGAGGAAATACATATTTGGAGCACATTGAAGATTTCCTAATTTATTTTTCTGCCTGGTAATCATGGATGCCTCTGTATCTACCTCATGGCCCCCTGGTGAGTATGGCCTCTCTCGATGTCAGATCCTTGTATTCCTGCCCCAGACTCTTGCATCCAACTTCCTTGACAGGAACTGAAAATGAATTGCAGCTGTTCAGCATCTCTGTGGAGGGGACCAAATTCTTAATCATAAACTGAGCTCATCCCAGGGAAAACACATAGTATAATGAGGAAGTCCTCTTAACTATGATACTAAACTAACCCTTGTTTCTTTTTAGTCATTTTTATTTTCAGTGTACAGTCTAATTACGTCTCCAGATTGGATTACCTGATCACCTGCCAAAGAGAGTTTCTATTCATCAACAAATCTTGGCCTTCAGAATTGTATTTTCACCAATCTAATTTTCATTGGCATTATGCTTTTCCGTTTTCTGACTCTTTGTATGCATTTTTCATGTTCAAAAGTTTCATAGCCCCTCCTCCTCACTTTGATGCTAGGGATCAACAAATTTATCTCTACTTTTATGGCTTGATATTGCCAGCTAATCTTTATTGTGTAATCACTATATGCCAGATAAAATGCTAAGTGTTTTATATGTGTTAGCTTAACTGATTCTCACTGCAATCTATGAAGTAGGTACTGTTATAATCCCTATTTTTTAGATGAACAACTGAGACAGAGTGAAGCTATGTAACCTTTCTAAGATTACCCAGCTAGTAAGTGGTGGAACCAACATCTGAGCTCTGGTTATCTGAGCCCATAAATTGCTTGTTAGCCCTGGGTCATACTATGATCTCCATGCAGAGTGATCTGGCAAATACCTTTATATTATACTTTCCTGCTTGAAGCACCATTCTCTTCTTTGTTCAGTATCTACTATGGCAGGCATTTGAGCTGAGGTCATGGGTCTCCAAGATCATTTTACACAATGATACATGTGATGGTTTTCTGGGATGGCCCAGCTGGCAGATAGGGAAGAAGTCACTGGGGTAGGGGACAGTGTAATTGACAGCCTTCATGGAAGCCAAGCAAAAGGCATATTTAGTTCAAGTTCAGTGGGAAGCAGAAAAACTAATGTTCCCTGGGAAATGATTAGGTGTTTTCTAGTAGTGTACAACAACTAAAATGTATCCCCATAGACATCTCTTGGGTCTGGAAAATATCCATCAATATAGAGTATGTCATAGATTCTGGAGATCCTATTGCTCATCAGGTGTTTCAGGTTGGCCCCAGGTCATAGGAAGATCCCTGGAAGTCCACAGAAATGATTCTCAAGTTCTGGTAGGGGGAAGTTTCAAAGGTATGCAATCCAGAGAAAATGGATTAGCTGGGGACACCTACAGAAATCAAAGATCTAGGCAGAATTTGTTCCTAGAATCTAGGACATGTAGAGATAATAATACTAGCTCTTGATAGAAAATTTATGTAAGTTGTTTCACTGACCCAGGCAGAATGAATCAAGAGTTTGTGTTCTGAACAGACTAAACTTCAGGAGGGATGTAAGACTGAGTTGAATCCTGAAAAGTTAGTACGAGTTAGACAATGAAGGAAGATGGTAAAAGTTGATGTTCCAGAAATGAACAACTTACTTCCTGGTATCAGGATGTGTTTGGTTGCCAGTGACAGAAAATCTGACTAGCAATGGGAAAAACAACTCTGAGTTTTTGTTTTTTTTTTTCACTTATTGAGAAATCTGGCCCTAACAATATCAAAGTTGGTATCTGTATTTGATTTTATTTTTTATAATCATCTCAGGTTGGCAGTCACAGTTTTGGACATTTCATTCAAATCAGGAGGAAGGGGGAATGAGTGGTATTACCTATACTCAATCCTTTTTATCAGAAAAGGAAGAGTGTTTCCAAAATACCCAGAAAATTTCCACTTGTTCAGGACTAGTAGGGGAATCCAGTGTGAGTCTTTACTTATTGAACATCTACTGTATAATAGATATTGGCTTTAAGACGAATAATCTAGCCATTCTTGGTTGCTTTTCCAGTTTCTACAGTAGGAGAATGCTACCAGGACTGTATGTTAGGTTAGGTTAGCCCACTGAGTCTTCCATCACTCCTGCCAACCTAGAAGATTTATGATGGAAGAGGTGGCATTAACTCTTTCTTTATGTCTTCTTAGGGTAGAGCACAGTGTCATGCCCAAAGAAGGGATAACACAAAACATTCATTGCAAGACTAAATAAATTCAGTTCATCTCAATAGGCATTTATCAAGTGTGACCTTCATGCCAGGAACTGTATAGGTACAGAGCAAGGAACATAGAGCCCAGAGACTGATGGACAGATACTCAACACACACATGTTCCAATACGCCATAGTACATGTTAGGATATAGAAACACATAGGGGGCTCCTTAAGGGAACCCAGAGTGGGAACACATGGCCCATTTTAGAGGGTTGAAGAAGGAGGGCAGAAAGGGAGTCAGTCAGGATAGTTTCAGTTATGCTTAGGTAAAAATAATCTCTAAACTTTAATGTGCAACTACAACTTTCATCTCCCTACTGTGCTATGTGGCCATGTTGCTTATCGGTGGCTCTGTTCCACTTCATTCTCTGCCTAGGCCCAAGCTGACTGAGCAGCCTCTATCTGGAACTCTGTCAGATAGAACAGAGAATGCAGCAACCACACATTGGCTCTTAGAAGCATCTTCCTAGAAGTGACACACATCACTTCCACTTACGCTTCCTTGGCCAAAACAAGTCCTGTGACTCCACCAGAACCGAACAGGATGAGGGTATATAATCCTTCATGCAAGAGGATTATATATCATCTACTACATTATATATAGTATATAATGTAGATGTATACATATATATACATCTGATACATTATATATCATCTACTACAAGGAGCCAAGACAGGGCCTGACAGTGCTCTCTACTCCTTCTGGTTTATCTCCCCGTCTTTCTCCTTTCCCCTAGTGACGAGCTGTCAACCTCACTTAGTGTGGGAGAGCTGCGGGCTGAGCTGAGTCGCCAGTGATGAGCTGGAAGAGCCAGGGGACTGACTTCATCTCCACCTGGTCCAGGAAGGGAGACTGAGGGAAGGGGCCTGGATCCAGGGCTGGAAAGATCTTGGCAGGACGTGGCTTTTTAGGAAGTAGAAAGATGGATTTCACCATCTGTCTCTTTACTGACGTTGTTTGCAGGGAAATTCTCCCAGGATGTAGAGGCTGGTGGCCCAGATTCTGGAGACATCCTCGTCAGCCAGCACTGGCTCAGCACATGTCAGTTGTGAAGATCGACTCCTGGCTTGTGTGGGGCTTGGTATCTACAGGGGCCAGTAGGGGAGTGAGCCAGGGACAGGGACAATGACCAGAATCCTTCCTTGTCAGTGGAAACAAACACGCATAAATAAGTCTTTAGCACACAAAGACCCAGGATGAGACCAGTTCGACCTGCATGTATGGAGCTTTGGATGAGAGATCATCTTAGATTTTTCTGCCACCTTAAGGTATTTCAAACTCCCTTACCTTTCCCTTGCCTGTCAGCTGTGTTTGTGGACCCTGCATTCAAATCCTCCTTTAAAACACTATTTGGAAAATAAGTTTTAAGATCAACTGTTCTTAAGATACACACTCAGGTTTCTCTCTGTAGGCGCCAAAAATCATGCCCTGGGTTTCCAGAGTGGAGGTAGTTAGAATACCTGCTAAGAATACGTGAAATCATTTTATTGCTGGCTCTGAAGTTTTCTTGGGCCATCAGGCACTCATTAACTTCTCTGAGTCTCATTTTTCCCATCTGTTGAATGGAGATACTGGTCATAGCTTTCCTGCTTACCTTAAAGGACTAGTGGGGCAATGCAGTGAGAGTCTTTACTTATTGAACATCTACAGTATAGTAGACATTGGCTTTAAGACAAGTGGGAACACATTGTCATTGATAAGATTTATGTAAATAAAAGAAATATTTATTGTCGTAGCTATTCTATTTGAGAAAATTAAAATTGGGTCTACAAAAGTACACAAACACAGACTGTACATCATTAATTCTTGCATCTAAATCTCTGCTTATATCTTCAGAATATTTGTAATAATCTCCAATCATCTATTTTGAACCATGAATCTTTTGAAGCTGAAATTACTTTTTTTTAGGTTGCCAGTGTTTCTTACCTGGATTATGGCAGTATCCTCTTATCTCGTCTCTTGGCCCTCAGTCTCAGCTGCTCCAATCCATTCTATGCATAGCAGACAAATATAAAGATAATGCATTTCTGCTGAAAATCCTTCTATTGTTTTATGCTCTTTTGAGACATCCACATTTTTAGACTCTCTTTAGGGGATCTTTAAATCCTAGTCTCTGATAGTTTCTCCAGGCATTTATCTTGACACATTTCTTCCTGCCCCAACAATCCAGTCCTGTGCATTCCCACACAGAAACCCAAAATCAATACTGGAGTCTTTGAAATACCTGAATCCTTGATGAGGTCCCAGCACCTTGGACCTTTGCATATTTTTGGCTAGAACATCTTTGTTCCTGTGACTTCCCATTTAGGTTCAACTCTAACATATCTTTCAGATTTCTACTTAGAAGTCCCTTCACTTCCTCTGGGGGAATCTTGCATAATATTCCTCTTTTCCTTTCTCCTTCCTAGCTCATAACAAACCTGACATCTAGTAATTGTAGTTGCTATTATACAGTGTCTGTTTCATTTTTAGGTGGTTACTAGATTTTGAGCTCTCTGAAGACAGATTGAGTCTCACGCATATTCTCTTTCTTGAATTCCTTCCTTTCTTCCGTAAATAGTACCTGATTTTCTACTTTGGGCCAGGCACAGTATTCTTAAAGTGCTCACATCTTCATGCCTAATATGGTGCCTGGTACAAAGGATGGAATGAGTCAACCAATGAAGCAAAGGTTTAATTCAAACAAGTTAAGCCTTCCCTATGATCTAGGAGCTTCAAGAGGATTAACACCTTTTCTAACTTTTGCTTTTTACCATATTCTAGCTCCTTTTTCATTTCAGCCTCTGACAGAGAGACAGCTGATGAGAACAGGCTGCTACATTTTTTGTAGGATATATCATCCAATTGGTGAATCACCCAGGCCCTTGATTGGGCTTACTATTTAACTTTATTCAAAAGGCTGGAGTGTAGAGGTACAACTTTGGCCCACTGCAGTTTCAGGATCATGGGCTCAAGCGATCCTCCTACCTCAGCCTCTGGAGTAGCTGGGACTATAGGTGCAGGCCAGCATACTGGGATACTTTTTATATTTTTTGGAGAGATGGAGTATCTCTTTGTTGTCCAGGCTGGTCTGAAATTCCTGGGTTCAAGCAATCCTCCTACCCAGCCTCCCAAACTGTTGGAATTATAGGCATGAACTATGGTGCCCAGGCTATTAGGCCATTTTAACCTTCTTGTTAACTTGCTCTCCTGGGTGGTGGGAAGAGCATGGCATGGACTCCAAGGTTCTCTCACTTAGAACTATCCTTCGTGCAGACCACTCACCCTCCTTGAGCGTCCTTCTCCTCATCCATAAAAAGAAGATGGTGATAGTCTTGTGCGAAACTACTTCAGAGATGCATAATAAGTACCTGGTTACTGATGTAGTCCTTGGCAAAGGATGGATTCTCCAAAATTATATCTTCCTGTCTCTTTCATTCAACACCCACTCAGCCAGAAGAAGACCATACAGAGAAAAAGGGGGACTATAAATAACAGCAAAAAGACAATTACTCTGAGAATGATTGGGCAAATGATTATGGCTCATTGTTACTTTTTTTTTTTTTTTTTTTGAGATGGAGTCTTGCTCTGTTGCCTAGGCTGGAGTGCAGTGGCACGACTTGGCTTACTGCAACCTCTGTCTCCCAGGTTCAAGCAATTCCCCTGCCTCAGCCTCCTGAGTAGCTGGGATCACGTGCCACCATGCCTGGCTAATTTTTTTGTATTTTTTCTTGTAGAGATGGGGTTTCACCATGTTGACCAGGCTGCTCTTGAACTCCTGAACTCAGGTGATCCACCCTCCTTGGCCTCCCAAAGTGCTGGGATTATAGGCGTGAGCCACCATGCCCAGCCTGACTAATTGCTTTTTTTTTTTTTTTTACATAAAACTTACATATTTTCTTTTCTATGGGGATGTTGTGATTACTAAATGAGAGAACAAATGTGAAGTCCTTCTTCAAGGGATTGTCACACAGGGAAGCTTCAGTACATTTTGATGACAGTAATATTATATGATCCATCTTCATTCCTATCCATTTTGTCAGCTAAGCTGCACTTCAATTCTGAGATTCCTTAACTCTGACAGCTGGTTCAGACTGGCATAGATCCTGGGGGCAATGACAGAGTCCAGATGTCCCCATGGACATGACCTGTAAATTATGTACTTTGACAGAATATGGTGAAGACAAGAACCAGACCACACAGCACTTTATTCTCACGCCAGCTGCAGAGTCTAAATGTGTTTCCTGACACCTCAGAAACTTCTTGGGGGAGGGCATTCTGTGCTGGGTGATGGGACATGCTGGGATTTTGTTGCTTTCCTTCCCTTTTGGGTCTTAATGGAAAAGCTAAGTCACCAGCAACAGAAAAATAGTGGTGTCAGGCATTGTTGAAACTTTCCACGTATTCTCATGACACATCATTTCCAGTTATAAAAAGGAGTGGAGGTGTTGGGCTCTGTTGCCTAACTGTGGTAAGAAGGCCCTTTTACTAGAATGCATTTTTCATTATGGCATCATGGTCAATGATCAACCATGTGAACTCGTGTAAATCGCAAAAACTTTTCACCATCTTGACATCTCTGTGGGAGGAGATGGAGCCCGTATGTGAGAGAACAAGATCATGATTAGAGACATGGGAGAGAATTGGGCTCCAGAGTGTAGCTCCACTTCAGACCAAGCATGGCATTATGCACATTACTGGAACTCTCTGAGCCTTAGTTTTCTCTTCTGCTAAATGGGAGTGATGGTTGGTCCATTTTATGGAGCCAATGTGGGGGATTAAAAGCTATAATGCTTGTAAAGTCCTTTGACTGGCACACACACTGGCACACACTAAAGAATCAACCCACTTCTGCTACCATCATTATTAGGAACAAATACTTACTAAGAACCTACCCTATTCAATATCATCTGAGCACATTTTCATATTCAATCTTCACACTGACACAAGGAGATACTATCGTAATGTTGACTGTGGAAAAAATTAGACCTGGAGAGCTAAAGTTACTTGCCCAAAGTCACATGGATGTGAGTGGCAGAGTTGGAACTTAAACCAAGAATTATTTGATATCAAAACCTATTGATGATCTTTCTACTGAAAGATACTGACCAGATGACACCTTGCTTTCCCTGTCAAATGCTAATTAGAGATCAATGACTAATCAAATGGAACTAATTAATTCTGAGTCAAAAAATATTTATAGAGCTCCTGGCATTTGTCTAGTGCAAATACCATGGAGATGAGAGCTACCATGGACAAAGGATGATCACCCAACCTTTGGTGGTACAGAACCACTGTAAATCCCCCAGGAGGTCTTCCCTGGTTCCCGGGTTGATGCTTTCTGAATCATTTCTCTCTATCACTGCTTTGTCACCAGCACTTTACTTGACGGTTGCCTTGGGTAATTCCTCTGAGCTTATTTATTTATTTGAGATGGAGTCTGGTTCTGTCACCCAGGCTGGATTGCAATGGTGCAATCTTGGCTCACTGCAACCTCTGCCTCTTGGATTCAAGTGATTCTCCTGCCTCAGTCTCCTGAGTATTTGAGATTACAGGAGCTTTGCCACCACACCCGGCGAATATTTATGTTTTTAGTAGAGATGAGGTTTCACCGTGTTGGCCAGGCTGGTCTCAAACTCCTGACCTCAAGTGATCCGCCCACCTCAGCCTCCCAAAGTGCTGGCATTACAGGCTTGAGCCACCATGTCTGGCCTCCTTGAGCTTCTTGAGAGCAGGCACTGGATCTCTCTTCTTTGCTGCTTTCTCTACAACACACTGCCTGGTACATACCAAATGCCAGAATCTTATTGACAAGCTTGTAGGGGAGGAATCAGCATCTACCTTGCTGGTCAGATTGCTTCTATCCAGAGTGGTGATTCCTGGGGAGATGTTTTGCAGTTAGCCTTGTGGCAGATGGGTAACAAGTGATGGATCCCAGAGGAATGATACACTCTACAAGTGCTGAGTTTTATCTACAGTGCCATGCAGTGAGTTCCTCCTGCTTCTGTAGCCATGGGTCTTGGGATGCACCTTGAGCACTGGCCCCTCCTTGTCATGCTTCCTATGTAATAAATTTCCTTCTGCAGCCAGATAGCTTTTTGACTCAGTATTACATGGGTATTATAAAATGAATGTTTGCCTTTTCCCTCCCCCAAATCCACATGTTGAAGCCCTCCTTCCCAATGTGATGGTATTAGGACATGCGGCTTTTGAGAGGTAATTAGGATTAGATGAGGTAATCAGGGAGAAACCCTCGTGAATGGAATTAGTGTCCTTGTAAGTCATGAGGAAGCTTGTTTTCACTTCTGCCATGAGAGGACACAGAGAGAAGATGATCATCTGTGAACCAGGAAGTAGGCCTTCATGAAATTCCAAATCTTGGATCCTTGATCTTAGACTTCCCTGACTCCAGACTGTGAGAAATAAGTATTTTATGTTTAAGCCACCCAGTTTATGGTGTTTTTGTTATAGCAGCCCAAATGGACTAAGACATTCAGAAACCTTCCTGTGGCCTCCTGGAAGATCATTATTATCCTGCAATATCTCCAGGGCTGTCAGAAATTTAGACTTCAGTATGGTTCCAGAACTAGTGCACAGATATACAAGGCAAAGTTCAAAACCATCCTTCAGGTTCAGCATGTGCTGTGTTTTGTCTCACTCGCAGGCTCTTTTCCTTTTCCTCTTCTGCTTCACTAACTCCTGCTTCTTTTTCTGGCTCAGCATAAGTCCTCTAGGAAAACTTTGTACCCTTCTTTGGGCCTTCCCCACCATGATCCTCATTATGCTATGATTAATTGCTCAATTATCTTTCTCGCTACATTGTCAGTCATCTTTAGCTTTAATTAGTTTGTCAGATAAATTTATCAGCTACAAGCCCTTAGAGGACTTAGAAGTCTGGAAACTTCAGAGAAACTGTTTATAGGATTGGCAGTTTTTGCTGGAGAACATAGCAAGTAGAAAGAAAATATCTGGGTAGTCTTTGGATATTCCCCTGTGAGGGTCTCTGAGACTGATATCATTGAGCAGCTTTATGAATAAGACCCAGGTGGAGAGGCTGGAGAAAATGAGTAAAACAAAGGAAAATTTTACTTGCGTTTTGCCCATGAGCCAGTCCTGGAAGGGAGAATCAAATGTAATCTCATCAAAGACGTTTTCCTTTGAGATTATAACTATGTATATATGTGAGAGAGTCTCTTTCTGTCACCCAGACTGGAGTGCAATAGCATGATGCTGGCTCACTGCAACATTTGCCTCCTGAGTTCAAGCGATTCTTGTGACTTAGCCCCTGAGTAGCTGGGATTACAGGTGTGTGCCACCATGCCCGGCTAATTTTTGGATATTTAGTAGAGATTGGATTTTGTCATGTTGGCCAGGCTGGTCTCAAATTCCTGGCCTCAAGTGATTAAACTGCCTCAGCCTCCCAAGGTGCTGGGATTAAAGGTGGGAGCCACTATGCCCAGCCCATAACCATATATTCTAAAGTGTGTGTATGCATATGTATGTGTGCATGTGTTTTGCTTTTCAACCTGAAAGCACCATCATACAGTATTTCAACAGCCTTATTTTTTAAGCACAGCAGAGTTCCTGTCATTCATAAATGAGAAGGCTGAGGCTTGAGACTTGGTTTGCCCAAGTCCTACAGCATCAATATAGGCAGTCAGGTCTTCGGATAGCCGCCCAATTCCCTTTTCACATCTGAAATATGAAAAGTCTTCAGACACCTTGGAGATAAATATTTGTTTTCACCTCTTTCCTCAAAGAATTGCATGTGGCTTGCCATCTTGAGTTTTATCATGAAGCTTTGTAATGCTATTCAATAGTGGTATCATATAATATTCTTTACCATGGAACAAGATGGCAAAAACTCCCCCTGAGAGACTGCGCTAACAGATCAAGACCAAGGGAAGAGAAAATACAAATATTCAAACCCTAGGCATCTATGTGATTAATATATCTGAGACTCATATGTGGCTCTGGTTACCAGAATCCAAAGAAGAAAAGCGAATTAGATTCATTTATTTGTCCTTAGGAAAATAGCAGTTCCTCAGTCAAAAAAATATTTTGCAAGCGTTTAGATTGCGGAGAGGTCATTTCAAAGGCCTTTAGCATTTATTCAACAAACACTTATTTACTAGCTACTATGCACCAGGCACCATGCTAAGACATGGATATACATAATGAAGAAACAATGTCCTCGTTCTGTGAAGCTAAGTCTAGTGAGGGAGAAATATGTTAAAATACATTCTTCTATATTTTATAATATGGTATAATATGGTCAGTGATATCATTTGGTTCTGTGTCCCCACATAAATCCCACCTTGAATTGTAATAATCCCCATGTGTCAAGGGCAGGATCGGGTGAAGGTGATTGGATCATCAGGGCAGTTTCCCTCATGCTATTCTCGTGATAACGAGTCAGTGTCACAAGATCTGATGGTTTCATAAGCGTTTGGCATTTCCTCTTCTTGCACTCATTGTCTTTCCTACTGGCCTATGAAGAGGTGCCTTCCACCATGATTGTAAGTTTCCTGAGACCTCCCCAGCCATGTGGAACGGTGAGTCAATTAAACCTTTTTTCCCTATAAATTACCCAGTCTCCAGCATTTCTTCATAGCAGCATGAGAACAGACTAATAAAATCGGTCATGGAAAAGAATAAGAGAATGGGAGAGAATTTGGAAGGAGTTTGTTTATTTTGGGAGTTAGAAGACAGCT
Organism: Ateles fusciceps; assembly: GCA_036589455.1. Taxonomy (NCBI): domain Eukaryota; kingdom Metazoa; phylum Chordata; class Mammalia; order Primates; family Atelidae; genus Ateles; species Ateles fusciceps. The sequence goes on from JAZHEH010000952.1 coordinate 14,641,378, forward strand.
GTTGTGAAAATGTTGCTTTAGCTGAGAATGAAGGTGACTAGGTTTTAAAAATATAGAACACTGGGAAAAAAGAGCGTTCAGCAAGAACAGCAGATGCAAAGGCCCCAAGGCAAGTACAAGAGTGTTGCATTCCAGAAACTTTAAGGACAATGTGTTAGTGTGAACTTCAGAGGCCAAAGGGGAGAATAGTTTGGGGTGAACCCTGAGAGTAGCAGGAGCCCAGTCCTCCTTCCCTGCAGAGCTTTGCTGACCTTAGTAAGATGTGGTCTGGAGAGAGACATTAAAACTAGTGAAAGATTTCAACAGAGAAAGTGGCTGTCAGATTTGCATTTAAGACTATTGCTGTGGCTATTAGTAATGATAGCAAGAAAAGTGAGTGAAAACAAGAGTGCAAGCCTGGAAACTACAAGGAGGTTATGGAAGAGACACCGTTCCCAGAAATGAGGGTGGTATGGAAATACAGTAGGAAGTAGACATTCTAGAGTTAAAAACTCAACAAACTTGATGCAACCGTCTTGTTTCAGGGGAAGGTAATTAAAGCAATTACTGTTCAGAGAATAATCATGGACAATGCCCCTCAAAACTCCACATCCCAGAAATCAGGATATATAGGAGAAGGTTGGAGCAAAACTATAACCTTGGCTAAAATGATTGCTAGTGTCCTTCTTGCTTCAATTTGCAGGAGACATTTAGAGAGAATATCCACACTGAGAACCCAAATGTGAGTGCGACACAGTCAGTGCAGTTCACATCTGGGAATTTTCAGCAAGCAATTGAAAAAAAGCCATTTTCAGTTCTTTCATATGCTCTTTTTGTCATAAGTTGGGTTCAGGGGGTGGGGTACAGTCCCACAGTTGGTGTGGTGAGAGGAGCAAACTTGACAGCTTCTGGCAGAACAAAGCACAAGTATTTCCTGCAAAGTTTTTCCGAGTAAATGGGTCTCCCTCCATGGGCAGATACTGGCACTCCTTTGTGACTCCCTTCTGAGGGGCTTAGCCCTTGATGGATTTGAAGACAGGAAGAGGCCTGGCACCAGGCCCAATGCTGGTGACATAGTGGCTTCTTGCCTGCTTTTTTGTAGTTGCCCCAGTGGGCACATCTGTGCCCAGAATTTGTCATCTGTGTAAAAAGACAATGAGGGTTTGTTCTCTGTATCTGAAATGATGACTTCATAATTCTTTTACGGCAAAATAAGAGTTGGAGCTGAGGAGGTAGGGGATTAATGGAGTTAAAGGAGCATATTACAAAGATTGAGTTTCATATTGGCTAAGATCTGGAATGCTTTCTATCTGGCAAACTGTAAAGTCCAAAGCATTAACTACATTGGCAATAAGGACCCAAGTTTCCTCCCATTTAGCTGATTCTGAAAGGAATTATGAGTATCCAAGACGCTGGGGGTGACGTGTATAGATTTCGTTTCCTTTCCTGTGTCAAAAACATGATGTCGAGCAGTGGCTTTTAACATTTTTTGACAGTGACGCATAGTCAGAAGTACATTTTTTTTGGGACTCTCGACGCACATATGTAGTGAAAACGTTTCATAAAAAATACCACTGCAATAAGTAACACACACATGATTTCTATGATATTTTATTTGTTAAATTATTTCATGTGTAAAAATGTGCCTGTGACACAAGACATTGTTTTCATGACCCTCTAACAGGTTGTGACCTGCAAATGGAAAACATAGATGTTGAGGAAGGAACAGAGGTCTTGGCTATTTAGGCTAAGACCTAGCTCCCCAGCTGTAAGACATTTTTCTGTGCTTTAGTGTATGAGTAAGCATGACAGAGGTTATGCTTCAGTAATACACACTCCCAAATTTCAGTGGCTTAAAACAACAAAAGTTTATTTCACATTCATGCTACATTGGAAGCTTGACTCCATATGAGCCAAAGATCCAGGCTGCAGGAGCCTTCACGTTCAACCATACTTTCTCCTCATCTGCTGCAAGAGCAATTTGACTTTTAGCTCTGATCTCTTTTTTTTTTCCTGTATGAAGCTGGGCAAGTCATAGAACCAGGACTGGCTTCATGGGTAATATGACTTAGGCAGTTGTATAGGACCTGGTGCTCAAAAGGGCCTTGTGGCTTGGCTTACTGCTCTGCTGTCACTACCTTGAAATTCTTAGTAATTTTTTTAACAAGAAGGCTCTTTTTGAACCAGGTCACACAAATGATGAAGGTGGTTTGCATGCAATCTTTTTTAAGTCTCCATTTCCTCATCTGTAAAAATGGGCTAATAGAGAAAACTTATAGCAATCTCAAGAGGCCTAAAAGAAGGAGGGCATAGTACATACACATGTCGTTTCCCACTTGCTGTCCTCATCTTCAGTAGTACCACTACGGAAAACCTGTACTTAATCAAGTTAGAGTTCTCACCTTGAAAAACTGTATTTCCTTATGTTGCCCTCCCTACCCCCCTTCTGTTTATCTAAATTTTGTTCCTTATTCAAGGTCCTACTCTAACATCTCCTCAGGGTTCTCTTCCATGACTGCCCCAGCTGCTTTCAGAACCCCTGCACCATTAATTGTGGATCCCTCCTTTATGACTCTCTTACTTTGGTTTCCTCTTCTCCTTTGGACTCCTCCTTGGTTTGGATCCCTCCTACCTTGCCTGGAACATTAAACAGCCTCCTCATTAATAGCCCCTTTAGTAACCCCCCTCTCCAGTTGGCCCTCCAATTCCACTTTCCATCATGCCAGGGTCATCTTCCCATTATCTTGAAATGTATTTTCTATCATGCCATTTCAGTTTTCAGAGACTTCAATGGCTCCTCTCACCTAAAGGGCACTGGCCTTGGTCTTGTATTCAGGATCTGGCTCTCAGAGTACCCCTTTGGGTCTCATTTTCCTCCACTCCACTTACACACTGCTCCTGCATCCCTGCTCTACACCATCCCGGGAATAAAGCTTATTCTCCTGCCTTTGGTTCTTTGTACATGCTCTTCCTTCCTCTAAGATAGCCTGCCCCTATGGGCGTGGTGGCTCATGCCTGTAATCCAAGCACTTTGGGAGGCCGAGGCAGGTGGATTACCTGAGGTCAGGAGTTTGAGACCAGCCTGGCCAATATTGTGAAAATCCAACTCTACTAAAAATACAAAAATCAGCCAGGTGTGGTGGCATGTGCCTGTAGTCCCAGCTACTCTGGAGGCTGAAGCAGGAGAATCACTTGAACCCAAGAGGTGGAGGTTGCACTGAGCCGAGATTATGCCACTGCACTCCAGCCTGGGCAACAGAGGGAGATTCCATCTCAAAAATAAATAAATTAAATAAAATGGCCTGCCCCAGCATTTACCCCCAACCCTTGAAATAATCCAATCTACCTTTTACTGCTTGGCTGAAATCTGCCTCCTCCTCAAAGATCTTCTGTGCTTCTGTGCCAGCTTGGGATGAAAAGTCTCCGCTTCCTTGGAATCCCTATGGCATTTCTTAGAATTTGACATGTATCCTGTGTATGTCAGGCAATTCGCCAACATCTTGGTTGCCTTTTCTGCTGGGTCTGTGTTCTAGGGAATAAGGACAATAACAATATATGGCTAGAGTGTCAGTCACGCTTTGTAGGAATTCCCTGGAATGAAGGGCTCCTGCAGAGATTGCGTGGGGCCTTTCCTGATTCCCTCAGCTGTTCTGAATCATCCTTCTCCTCTGGGTTCTCCGGGAGCTTTGTACATTCTTGTAACATAGCACTGACTACTTTCCATTTGAGTTATTTCTTGACATGACTGGATTCCCTACTAGGCATATCGTATTCATCATTGCAGCTCTAACAGGGACGGGTGTCAACAGTGAATGAATGGATTGATGGAAGGATAGAGACTAGTGAGGAAGGGAACTTGCTGGGAAGGAGATTTCTTGTACATGTAAGTGTGAGATAAGGTAGGCTCTAATAACAATTAATGCCAACCTCTTACTGGCACAAAACAACAAATATATATTTCTCATTCAAATTAATGTCCACTGTGAGTTGGCCACAATTCTACTCCACTCCCTCTTTTTTTTTTCCTGGGACAACCTGGTCCCTTTATAATTAGATATTAGCGAACAATAAGAAATGAACATGGGGATATCTTTAGAGAACATCCTTAGTGAGCATCTGTCTCTTCCTGTTGGGCCTGAGCTGCCTCTAGAAAGCATGCTTTCTACATTGCCATACCCCAGCCCCACCCGTGCCCCAAGGGATCCAGGAATAGACTCTCCAAATCCAGGTTGTGTACAACTTGGTAGGTAGGTCAGTTAGGTAGGGTGTTTTACACAAGCTAGAGCTGGGCTTCATATGTGTCTGGCAAGTGGAATTAATAGTACCCTTCTCTATCAAGTGTCCAGCTGAATAAGTTGTTATGCAAAGACCGTGCTTTACTTTTTAACTGGAGGAAGAGGGAGACATACTGACATGCGGGAGAGAGGGTAGACAAAGAAGAGATAAAAGTGAGAAGAGTACCACGATTAATTTCTACTGAGCCTGGCCCGATGAGGGAGTGTCAGGATGCTATCTAAAGCTTAAGGAATCATGTTTATGAAAAAACTATAAGATTCTGGGAACCAGCAGAGCTCTTTCAGTATCAGCAACAAATATGATAATTTACTCAAAAGTTTTTCTTTCTGATAGTTCTAGACTCTGTGACAGCATTGGAAGCGGGAGATGTGTGGAGCAGGATGGTAGCTGGAAGAGTGCCAAAGAGAAACCTGGGATCTCACCAAGGATACAGTGTCAGTGGCTCTGGGAAGATTCCTCCTAAAATTGTCTGCTCATGGAAGGATTTCAAAGAAAGACTAAGTGAACTTGTTTCTGAGAATGTTTGAAGGGACAGGGAAAAATTAAAAAATAAGGGCTGGGTTATAGGAAATTGATGATGGTAGGGCAGCCACGGTGGCTCATTCCTGTAATCCCAGCATTTTTGGAGGCCAAGGTGGGCAGATCACGACATCAAGAGATCAAGACCATCCTGGCCAACATGCTGAAACTCCATCTCTACTAAAAATACAAAAATTAGCTGAGTATGGTGGTACGCACCTGGAGTCCTAGCTACTCAGGAGGCTGAGGCAGGAGAATCATCTGAACCCGGGAGGCAGAGGTTGCAGTGAGCCAAGATTGCACCACTGCACTCCAGCCTGGTGGCAGAGTGAGACTTCATCACAAAAAAAAAAAAAAAAAAAAAAAAAAATTGATGGTGGTGTCAGTGGTTAAGAACTACCATTATTTACACACCGACGAACTTGTGACCTCATCTATATTCACAGGCTACTGGTCTCTGCGCTGTTGGGTCACATCTACTTATAGGGATGTTCTTTACATTGGGGCGAATGTTTTGCTTGTGATATATTACCCTTTATTAGTTTCCTATTGCTGATTTAACAAATAGCACGAACTTAGTGACTTCAAACACACACACCAACACAAACGCACACACACATTTATTATCTTACCGTTCTGGCAGTCAGAAGTCCTAAGTCAGCCTCACAGGGCTAAAATTAAGGTATCATCAAGCCATGTTCTTTTCTGAGGCTCTAGAGGAGAGTTTATAGGGTTTTTTTTTTTTTTTTTACGTTTTCTAGATTCTGTGACTGCCTGCTGTCCTTGGTTCATGGTCTTTTCCTCAAAGCCAACAGTACGGTATCTTTTAGTCTTTCTCCTGACTCTGATTCTCTTGACTCCATTTCATAAAAGCCCTTGTGATAATATCTTCCCCTCAATATCCTTAACTTAGTCACATCTGCAAAGTTTTTGACATATAAGGTAACCTCTCCCAGCAGAGCATTATTCAGCCTGCTATTGTTTCCAAATGGTTTTCATTGGCTTTGGTTTCACCTTATTAAAAGGAGATCAATTCAACCTTTACCTCACACCCGCTGAGTGCCTTTTGTCTGCTAGAAATTTTTCAGGCTTTATTTCAATCAACCCCCACTGTGACTCTGCAAGGAAGGTATTTATGTGCATTCTATGAATGAGGAAACTGAGAGTTGCGTCAGGTGAATTACTTGTTCAGCTTGTAAAAAATGAAAATGGGATTTGAGTGCAAATTGATCTGGTTTAAAAACTTACTCTTTCTTTACATCTTCAAATATTTCATCTCCAAAACTACCATATTCTCATGTGAAATGATTGGATGAGAAATACTCAGAAATTTCCAGTTCCTGCTCCCCTGGTGGCTACAGAACAGTTGAGAGACCTTTCAGTATTTCTTAATAGACAGCCACTTTCCCTCTCCTGGGAGTAGATGGGATCCCTGACTCCTGTCTTTCTTCTGAGACTCTGCCCAGGGTACCCTGGCTTTGTGGAACTAATGTACTCAAATGCCCTGAATGAGTTACAGACTCTGCCAAAGCTAACATGTGATGAGAAGGGAAGGCTCTTCTGTCCCAGCCTGTGAAATGGTTTCCATTACAGTGTTTCTGCCGAAAGCAGCAATCTTGTCTTTTTATCCTCTTCCCCATGACTAAAAAGAGCCTCTGGCATCTAACTGAGTTGACAGAAGAGTGAGGGGACACTGGAGAAAGCCCCAGACTGGAGGCCGGGGGACCTGGAGGCTGATGTTGTCATTGCCTCTGATGTTGTCACTGCCTTGTTCCAGAGACTCGAGCAAGCTGCTCCAGTCTCTGAATCTCTGGTCTCATTTGGACTAAAACTCTTGGGCCTTCTTTGTGCTTACAATTTAAAGTATCACTGGGTAGCCAAAGGATACCATTGTTAATGGCATGAACAATATCAGAAAGACTTTAGATAACATTCATTGGAGATAACTTTGCCATGTGCTTCACTCCCTCTCAACCAGCAGTATCAGAGTGGTGAAGGGTGTAGAATCTGCGTTAAAGTTCCAGCTCTGCCTTTACTGACTGGGCAAGCTTCTTAGCCCCTGTGCCTTATATTCTTCATCTGTCCAATGGGGATAATGATAAAGATGATGTTCTCCCCTAGGGTTTTGGTGACTGCTAGTTAGAATAGCACTGGCAACTGTTCAGTCCAGTGAAAATACTTGTCCCATGCCCCACTGTTCATTCAATCTTCCATAGAGAAAGAGACTTCAGCTTTAAAATTAGAGCCTTTATAATAGGCCATCAGCTGTGTGACCTTAGGCAACTCAATTCAACTCTTTGATCTTCAGGATTTTTCCACTTACAAATAAGGATAATTTAAGATCAACTTCAAGGTGGAGGGGGATAAGGATTAATAAAACAACACATGTAATGTTTCTAGCAGAGTGCCTGGCATATGGAAAATGTTGGCTCCCTTGGATATCATCCTTGTCTTGTGTGAACCTTAGCATTTCTGGTCTGCTTCAAATTTAATTCAATTTTCTTTCTAAGATGTGAGAAAACATAATTTGATATTTCAGGCAAAGTTAAGCTTTTTATTGAGCTCACACACTTGTAAATATGTGCTTTAAAGTATGTCCTCATGCAGAACAAAGGGCATGGATTTTTCCAGCACCCTCCATCCCGCAACTCACAGCCTCAATGTCTGCAAATAATTAATGCATAGAGGAAGTTTACGGGTGGCCACCCAAATGCATCTCAAACATTACATTTAAAAAACTAAAAGGATGAACCCAGAAAACTGCTATAAACTTCAAAGAATCTGTTAAGGCTTCAGACATATGGTGTTAAAAGATAGGTCCAAGATTTATGGCACTGGGCCAACAAAAGAAAAATTGTGGATGGGCTACTGCTATGTGGAATGTCAGGAAAGGGACAGCAGAGATGAACCCTGTGTCCCCAATTGCCTGGACTGACCTTGAGAGTAGAAACAGTTAGCCCGTGGACTTAGCTCAATTATTGGCTCCTTCAGATGCAAGCAAAACTTCAATGCTCAGGGCAGGGAGAGTGTACTGGACAGAGAGCCACTAAAGATGGGAGAAGGTAGCTCAGGTCTGTTTTGCATTTAGGTCCCTTTTACCTGGAACACAGGCAATGATAATTGTGGCAACTAACCCTTATTGAGCAATTGCAATGTGTTAGATGACTTTACATTGAATTTAATTTACACTTCATAACAAATTGTAAAGAATGGACTACTGTTTTCTTCGTTTACAGGGGAAGAAACTGAGGCTCAACAAGTTTAAGAAACTTGCTGAGAGACATATAGCACACAAATGTAAACTAGAATTTAAATACAGATCCATTTCATGCTGGACTACTTTTATGGAGCTGTTAAAGGGAACAGGTAATGTCTGAAATGACTGGTTTACCCATTGATGTGCTTGAAGTTTGAGCAGTAGATCAAATGGCCTCTTGGACACCCAAGATTTTGGGGGTCTGAGACTCTGCCTTTGTGAACTGAATATCTTATGTATCTACATGAGTCCTTCTAAATAAGCTGCTCAGCGTCCCTTGTCTATGGATCCTTTGTAATTATTGCCTCCTCTCAAAAGCACAACATTGATTTTATCCACTTGGCAGTTATTGTCTACCTGCTTTTAAATAGAGAGCAAATTTCCTCTTTGAGCGAATTCATACAAAACTCTCACTATAGTCAGGACCCAGGATATGTTTTAAAATTGATTAGAAGTGCTCCTTGAGCTTTTATTCTTCCGTTTGTGGAGGAAGGAACAGAAATATTTCCAACTTACCTTACACATTAACGACTGCTACAGGTGTGATCTCAGACCCAAGTTTGGGGATGGAATATTCTGCCTTTGATCTTGGTTTGTACCGGTCTCTAAGATGTGGCATCCTCTTCTACACTCCTGCCACCCAGCATCCATCTGTCATGTTTCAAACCGCCAATGTGTGCCACCAAAAATATTGGGAGACCTAGTTTTTCTCCCTACCTAGAGCCTTGTCTCCTCTAATTCACTTCGTTTAAAAAGACGTATTTTTATGTTATAAAAGAATACAAGCATATGGAAAAGTACCTAATAATATAATAAATAACTGTATTGCTTACTGTTAGTAACTTTTAAACTACATATAGATGCATCTGTAAAGGCAATATTTAGTATTGTTTTAAACAGATTTAAACCTGGTTTAAATTTTATCACATTACACAAACCATTATGTAAGGTGCTTTTTAAAAACTCAACATCATGTTTTAAGAATTAGCTCTGTTGATATATGTAGATGAATTTTGTTCATTTGTAAGGGCTATATGGAGTGCCTTTGTGTGAATATTCCACAATTTAATTAATCCACTCTTTTACTGGTATACATTTAGGTTGGTTTCAATTATTGGTTGTTATAAATGACACTGCAATAAGCATCCTTGTATATATATCTTTGTGCATAGTTGCATAAGTAACTGTGGAGTACATACCTAGGTATGGAATTTCCAGACACATAATATTGTCATATTTGTATTTACTAAATAATATCAAATTTACTTTCTCAACAGCATTGTATAAGTTTCCATTGACCTACATTCTTACCAATAATTGATATTGTCAGATATTTGACAACCTTAGGCGTTTGAGGAAGTGTTACATTTCCTAAATTTGTGTTTGTTAGTGACGAAAATTAATTTACATTTATTTATTAGATTTTAATTTGCATTTATTAGTAAGAATAATTATCTTTTATATGCATATTGGCTGCTTGGATTTCCTCTCTCATGACTTGCCTGTTTGTGTCTTTGTGATTTTATGTTTTGAATTTTTAATATTTAATTTGTTGATTTGTAGAAATGTTTATTCCTGCATAGTATGCAAACTAATTTCGACACAAAACTTGCAAATAACTTCTTAATAAGTTTGTGGCTTATTGTTTACATCTTTTGTGGTATATTTATCATTTATAAGATTTTTAGTTTTACCATGGTCAAATTTATCAAACTTTTAACGTTTTTATGGTTTGAGCTTTGATGTCTGATTCAACAAATATTTGCATTTGAAGTCAAAAAGTTATTTTTCATTTATTTAACATTTATTTTATCTATTTATCCTTTTATAAGAGTTTTAAAGTTTTACTTTTTGTATTGCAATCCTCAGTGTATCTGGAATTTATTTTGATCTAAGGTAGTCTTCTAATTTTGTTTCGTTTCCATATGGAAAGCCAATTGCCCTTGTACCAACTATTGAATAGTCTATCATTTCTCTATTTATTTTAGCGGTATCTTTGATAATGCCAACTTTCCATGGATCTGTTTCAAGGTGCTTGGTTGTATTATATTGATCTGTTTGTCTCTTTTTTATGTAAATAACAGATTGTGTTACATACACTGTTAGCATAAGGCTTGTATATGGTTTTGTATGTTTTATTCCCTTCCTTCAGTGCTTTCTTATTTCTTTATTATTTCTTATGAAGAGTATAAATACTGGCTGGTCCATTTTGATGAAAACCTTATTGATAATTAACTAAAATCACAACAAATATGTAGATTATTTTGGTGACAGGATAGGAAAACCTTACAGGTTTGAGGAAGTGTTTCATTTCCTAAATTTGTGTTTGTTAGTGAGGAAAATTAATTCACATTTATTCAATAATGAGTCTTCTGTTCCATAAATATTTATTCAGGCTTCTTTTATGTTGTTAAAGAAATTCTTAAATTTTTTTCTAAAAGTTTATTTACATTTTTGCTAGAATTATTCATAAGAGCCTGAAGTTTTTCTTGCTACTGTTAAAGTATCTTCAATTTCCATTACATTTTATAATTGGTATGGCTGATTTCTAGAATGAAAATAAATTTGTGTTGATCTAATAGCTTGCTAAATTCCATTATCTTTTGTAATATTTTATATGTATTTTTTTGATTTTCTAATCATACTGTTTGCAAGTGAATGTGATTTTATCTCCTTTTATCTATTTAAAAAATATTGTGTTTATTTTTCTTACTGCATTGGCTTATGTATTTCTTATTGCAGGACTTATGTATAATTTTGAATAGTAGGAGTGATAGTGGGCATTTTTGGCTTTTCCAGATTTTAAAGAGAATGTGTCTAAAGTTCCATCATTATAGAGGCCACATAGCATAGTGGTTAAAAATGCAAGATAAAGTAGGTTTGGATTCAGGTTGTATCACTTAAAAAGTTGTGTGATTTGGGCCAGATAACCCCTCTGTGTTCAGTTTTTCCATTAGTAAAATGAAAATAAACAATAGTAACAACAATAATAATACTTATATCAAAAGAATGTTGTAAGGATTAAATATATATGTATGTGTGTATGCATATATATTTGTATATGTGTGTAGACTATTTAGAACAGTGCCTAGTACAAATTTAATGTTCAATGAGTATTTAATAATGATAAAAAGTGATGTTTGCTGCATATTTTTTATAAAGATTCTTTATATGCTTGAGGAAATTTCTTTGCATTCCTACTTTTCCTAAAATTTTCTTTATAGTTGAGGGTTAAATTATATCAAGTGCTTTTTCTTTGGTTGTTAGCATTCTAAAATGGTGGTTAATTTTAGTAGATTTTCTGCCACTGAACTAGCTTTGCATTCTCGGGCTAGCATTTATTGTTACTGTTGATGTTATTGGTACACTATATATTTGTAATTATTATTTTGCATTCCCACTTATAAGTGAGATTGGGCTACTCTTACCATTGTAACTACTCTTATGACTTACTCCACCCTCCATTGTAACTGAACTTATGGTAATGTGTACTCCTTGCCCCTACCCCCACCACTGTAACTGATCTTACTCTGTAACTTTCCACTGCCCACCCCAAACCTATAAAACCAACTCCTATCCCACTGCCCTTCGCTGATATCCTTTTTTGCCTCAGCCCACCTGGACCCAGGTGAATAAACAACCATGTTGCTCACACAAATCCTGTTTGGGAGGGGTCTCTTCATTCAAAGCACAAGTTTTAACATTTGGAAAAACTATGAAATCTACAAATTGAAAAATCTACAAAAAAAATAGCATGAAACTTGGTTTAATTTCTCATGATTTTAAAAATTCTCTACTGTAGCCCTAATTGTGTCCTTTGTTACTATATTTTAATTTGTGATCACTTTTTTTGATTTTTGTTTAATCATCTCTTTAGCATCTTTTTTTTTTTGAAAGAAAGAAAAAGAAAGAAAAGAAAAAAGAGAGAAAGAGAGAAAGAAGGAAAAAAGAGAATGAAAGAAAGGGAAAAGAGAAGAAGAAAATGAGGGGAGAGAGAACGGGAATCTTGCTCTATTGCCCAGGCTAGAATGCAGTCTAAAAATGGGTATTGAAAAGCTCTTTTATGCTAATAATTGTGTTATACAATGGAGACAGGAAGGAATAAGGGAGGAAAATAACAAACAAACAGCCAACCAATATTTCATTTAAACCTATGAAATGCTATGCAATTGCTGGGGAGTGATTTACTCCCAACCATGTGGTCACTTTTAGAATAGATGTGATGTATTACTGAAGAAAATGTATGTTTTGTGGATTTGGAGTAGCGAGTTCTGTAAATGTTTATTAAGTTTACTTGTTCGAGGTCTAAGTTCAAATCCCGGATATCCTTGTTAACCTTCTGTCTCATTGATCTGTCCAATATTGACAATGTAGTGTTAAAGTCTCCCACTATTATTGTGTGGGAGTCCAAGACTCTTTGTAAGTCAGCAAGAAGTTGCCCTATGTATCTGGGTGCTCCTATATTGAGTGCACATAGACTTAGGATCGTTAGCTCTTCCCATTACATTGATCCCTCTACCATTATGCAATGTCTTTCTTATCTCTTTTGGTTTCTATTACTTTAAAGTCTATTTTATCAGAGATGAGAATTGCAAGTCCTGCTTTTTTTTTTCTCTCCATTTGGTTGGCAAATCTTCCTCTATCCCTTTATTTTGAGTCTCTATATATCCTTGCATGTGAGATGGGTCTGGATGCAGCTTACCCATGGGTTTTTTGGAATGGCTGATACTGGTTGTTCCTTTCTGTATATAGTGCTTCTTTCAGAAGCTCTTGTAAAGCAGGCCTGGTGGTAATGAAATCTCTGAGTACTGGCTTGTTCGTAAAAAATTTTATTTTTCCTTCACTTATGAAACTTAGTTTGGCTGGATATGAAATTCTGGGTTGAAAGTTCTTTTCTTTAAGGATGTTGAATATTGGCCCCCACTCTCCTCTGGCTTGTAGGCTTTCTGCTGAGAGATCTGTTGTGATTCTGATGGGCTTCCCTTTGTGGGTAACCTGACCTTTCTTGCTGGCTGCCCTTAGTATTTTCCCTTCATTTCAACCCTGGTGAATCTAATGATTATGTGCCCTGGGGTTGCTCTTTTTGAGGAATATCTTTGTGGTGTTCTCTGTATTACCTGGAGTTGAGTATTGTCCTGCCTTGCTAGGTCGGGTAAGTTTTCCTGGATAATATCCTGAAGAATATTTTCCGATTCTTTCTCTTCGTCACATTCAGGTACACCTATCAAACGTAGATTAGGTCTTTTCACATAGTCCCATATTTCTTGGAGACTTTGCTCATTCCTTTTTACCCTTTTTTCTCTAATCTTGTCTTCTCGTTTTATTTCGTTAAGTTGGTCTTCGACCTCTGAAATCCTTTCTTCTGCTTGATCAATTCGACTGTTAAAACTTGTGAATACTTCGCGAAGTTCTTGTATTGTGTTTTTCAGCTCCATTAATTCACTTATATTCCTCTCTAAATTGTCCATTCTCGTTAACATTTCGTCAAACCTTTTTTCAAAGTTCTTAGTTTCCTTGCATTGGGCTAGAACATGTTCTTTAGCTCACAGAAGTTTCTCATTATCCACCTTTCTGAAGCCTGATTCTGTTGATTCCTCACATTCATTCTCGATCAGGCCTTGTTCAATTGGTGATGAGGCACTGCAATCCTCTGTAGGAGGAAAGGCATTCTAATTTCGGGTGTTTTCAGCCTTTTGTGCTGGTTTCTTCCCATCTTTGTGGATTTATCCACCTGTCGTCTGTGTAGTTGCTGACTTTCAGATTAGGTCTCTGAGTGGACGTCCAGCTTGGTGGTGGTAAAGTTTTTTCTGTTTCTTAGTTTTTCCTTCGGCGGACGTCCCTCCGCCACAGAGCTGGACCTTCCCGGGTTCAGCTGTACTTGCTGTGAAACTCTCAATCCTTAGCAGTTCCAGTTGCTGTTTTTTTTTTTTTGTTGGGGGAGACCAGCCTTCCCCTGCAGCGACCCACTACGCCGGCTCAAACAGCGGCGTTAAGATTCGTGGCACTTTTCTGCCCTGGAATCTCCCGATCTGGTTCCCTACTTCAGTCCGCTTTTCAATTAGCTAAATGGGAGACTCTGCCTTCCCCGGAACTCCCAACGCCAACCAAAAGGGCACTCAGTCCCGTATACTCTGGAGTGAGAACCGCCGTGCCAGGGCGCCTGCCAAAACGGCTGCGCTGGCCAAAGAGTCGCGCTGGCGACCCATGGGGCTCCTCCTCTGGGAATCTCCCGGTCCGTGGGCAACAAAAACTCGTCTGAAAATGTGGTGTCCACTCACTCTCTGTGCTTTCAGTGGGAGCTACAAACCTGAGCTGCTGCTAATCGGCCATCTTGGATCTCTCTGTTTTCTTTTTATTAATACCAGTTGTTTACCTGTTTCTATCAGAGGCATTTGAACCAGAATGACTCCATCAAGAGTAGGGACTGGTAAAATAAGGCTGAGACCTGCTGGGCTGCATTCCCAGTAAATTAGGCATTCTGAGTCACAGAATATGATAGGAGGTCAGCACAAGATACAGGTCATAAAGACCTTGCTGACAAAACAGCTTGCAGTAAAGAAGCCAGTTCGAAACTACCAAAACCAAGATGGTGTTTGGATGTTGGGCTTTCTTTTTCAGGATAGCTCTTTCACATGTTTCATAATTTTGTTTTGTAGAATTATCTTATATAGAAGGAATGTTGTTTTGTGCTGATACATTTTCTCTTTCTTTAGAACATATGTGATGTTTTCATCCAATGGCCCCTGGATCTGCTATCCAGAATTGTGTTTTATGTCAACTGTTTGTGATTCCTGCTCCATAAACATAATGAAGCTATTTTGATACCATTACTTAAGGGAGCCTATAGCTTGGTGCAGCTTGACTCCCGACTGCAAGGCTGGCTTTGCATATACTGCCTTTTTAGTTAAGTGATTGTAGCCCCAGACAGTGGAAGATTAATTTTCAGTCTCTTTTTATTAACAGGGGGATCTCAATCTCCTTCTTAATCCTCAGCAGGGAGCCTGAGTCCATCCTGTAGCTTCAGCTTCGTGTTGGGGGAGCTTTTTCTCTGTTCTACCCATAGAAGTAGAAAACCTGAATGCCTCGTCCTGTGTGGACTAGAAGCCCAGAAGGCTATAGCTCAGCCCATTTTACCTTTTTCTTATTCTATTTCTCATCCACAGAGATATTGTGTATTTGAAGCCAGCTATGCATTTGAATGTTCTCTTTGCAACTGTTACCCATTATCATTGTGAATTTGGAGCAATGTCACTTGCCTGGATTTCTTCCTTTGTTTCCTACCTAGCAAGCCTAATGGGATTCCCTAAACTCCAAATCTCTGCACATCATTTCCCTGTTTATAACATTTCATTCTATCCGCATTGAACTTAGAACAAGTGTAGATGCATTACCAGACCTTTGAAGACCTTTAATCACAGGGCCTCTGCTCCTATTTACATAAAGCTGTTTTCCATTCCCCAATGCGAATGCATTGTTCTTCTCCCAACCACGAGACCTTCACACGGGCTCTTCTCCATCTGATACACTCTCAGTTCTCTGTCTTGTTTCTACTTAATCTTCCTGATTTTTCTCATCTCCATTTAATGTCGCTTCCTCCCCTATTCTTCACTCCTGGACTTGCCTTCCTCCACTCCCACTTCCCACATGATAACACTTGTCCCATTTCCTTGTAACTACATTTTAATCAATTTTCCCTCATTGACTGAAGCTTTTGTGAATAGAGAGCATGTCTTGCTCATTCAATCCTTAATCACTGCACCTAGCATAACTTAGACACCCAGTAAATATTAGAGAATAAATAAATTAATGAAAAAGCAATTTATTCCTTCATCTTATTTCTTCCTTGCTGTCCAGACATAGTCCTGACTTGCATGTGACATGGGGAACAAAGTGTTCTATCTGTATCACCAGTTAACTAAGTAGTCCTTCAGGCTCAGTTATGAATTCCATCAGGAAAATTCTGAGCTTTGGAGTAATGGAGGGAGAGGGGGATGGGATTCTGTTGTGGAACTGAACTGACTGAGAGGGTCCAATGGAAGTCAGTCATAATGCCCAGTGTTCTGCAACAAAGGCATCCCTTCAACACCACTTTGTGCTGTTGACAAGCAGCACACAGACTCTCCAGGTCTTGTGTGGCTTGTGGCTCATGGTGGTTATACATGCACCTCTACATACGGAATTTGTTGATCACTGTAGGCTAGCAGTGCAAGAGCTGATCTGAACTCAGGGGCCCCAGGGAAGCAAAGCCACTCCCCCCCATTCTGAAGCAGCGGTGTTTCCTTGGATTTGAACACAGGTCTGAGACCTTGGCTATGGTGAGCTAGTGCTGGAGAATCTGCTTATTGAACACCAGAGCAGCTGCTTAGCCTGGTTTTCAAGAACATTCCTCATGGGGAGCTTTCACTGTGCCAAACTCTCTCATTCGTTTTCCACCACCATTTTAATACACAATTTAGTTAAAATGCTTGCCTTTCATGTGTGGGCCAAGATGGTGACTTCATAAAGGCCAGGAAATGGGGAAGCAAGAACTTCCTTGAAATATTCAAAATAAATTATTTTCAGTAATTAATAATAAATGACAAATTGGGAGATTTTAGACAAAGAGTCCTGGTAGTTGAATGGGCTGAAATCTGTGATATTTGGGGATCATTAACAATCATTTTCCAAGATTTGAACAGTTTCGTACTTGCCTTTTCTCAATCTACTATTCTTTATTTGCTATCCTTACTTTAGAATAGAGAAACTTTTGTAAACTTTTTCTTGAGGTAGTGGTTTGGAGTTGAGCTATACAGTTCCTCTTTCCTGATATCCCGTTTCTGCTATTTGATGTGCGATGGCTCTTGAGGCTAAAAGTGCAGTGAGGGAGAGAGTCACATTAGCTGAGCTATCCAGAATATCCTCTGGTTATTTAGAAGCTTATTTGTAAAATAAGCAGGGAAGTGTTTGGGGAAGAGTCTTGGCTTAGGTAGGAAAGAGCTGTCCTTGGTGTTTGCCCTGCTGTTTACCAGCCACGCGGCCTTGCGCAAGTCATTCAAGAAATGTAAGCTTACCAACTGTCAAGCATCAGTTCCTTTCACTCATAATGGCTTGCAGAGAATAAGGGAATTTAAGAAAGCGGAGAAGTGGCAGGGACCATAGAGAACAAATCATGTGTAGCTAAACATAACTCCAGAGTATGATTACTGTACAGCAAAAGCAGATCAGGCATTGCCAGCACATCTGATTATTTCAAGGGAAACCCAGATCTGGATTTTTTTGTGAAATATTCTAATTTTATATATAATTAGCAACTCATTAAAAACAAAACAAAAAATGTCCTGTTTAGGGCAAAGGAGACATATCTGTGGGCTCAACACAGCCTGTGGACAATCGTTTACAACCTTGGGGGTAGATGACCTCTGACAGCAGAGGTCAACCTTCTGCCTTCAAAATTGACTAACTTTGCTTGACCCAGTCCAAGGTGGAGAGTCTGAGAGCCTAGAAATCGGCTGCAGCAGCATCAACTTCCTGTTGGAAGCTGGGGGAGACAAAGTCTTGCCCTGAGAAAGGGCTAGATCTCTTAAAATTTTGAAAGGCCAAAGGCAGTGTCAGCATTTGCAATATGTCAAGCATTTATCATGCATTTATCATATGTCATGCATTTATCAATAACACTGTGCTGTGGATGGGCTCTCTGAATCCTCACCTTGGCTGTGCTAAAAAGTAAGCCCGGACTTGATTACATCACCTCCTTTCTCCAGTGATCTCTTGGTAGGTTGGTAATTTTAGATGGAATCAGTATTTCTCAAACTTCGATGATTGGTGTACTACAGTGTGGTAGCCAGTCTCTGAGATGATCCTTATTTCCTTGTCTTTGCTTCCTTGTGAAGTTCCCTCCCATATGGAATAGGAGTGATTTATGTGACTAATTAGAGATTGCAGAAGTGAGTGTGTGACTTCTCAGGATATGTCATAAGAGATGTTGTCATTTTCACCTTGATCTCTGAGATCACTTGCTCTGGAAGTACTCAAGCTGGTATGTCGTGAAGACACTTAAGCAGCACTGTGGAGAGGACCAGCCAGCACCAACTCACTGGTGAATGAGCCACCTTGGAAGCAGATCCTCCAGCCCCAGTCAAGCCTTTAGATGACTATTGTTCTAGCTCACATTTTGACTGCAGCCTCATGAGAGACTTTGAGCCAGAATCACCCCCAATTCCTACAAAAACTGAGAGATAAAAACATTTATTCCTGATTAAGCAACCAAGTTTTGCATTATTTTATTATGCGACAATAGATAACTAATACAAAGTCATGATTATTGCTATATTGGCCTACCATTGATACCGTTACATATTAATACATGCCAATGCATTTAAATGGTTTATTCTTTCAATTTAAATAAATTTATTTAAAGAGGAGAAGTATTATGTTGTAAATAAAAAATAGGCATCACTAGCCACAGAATAAAATTAACTCCGAATTTAATTTTCTTTTCTTCTAACTCATTTTTTATTTTTATTTTTCAATATAAATTTTATTGTGTTTATTTAAGGTATACAACATGACGTTATGGAATACATATAGAAAGCAAAAAGGTGACTATAGTAAGGCGAATTAACATATCCATCATCTTACATAGTTATCTTTTTTGTTTTTGTTTTTGTGTCAAGAGCAGCTAAAATCTACTCAGTTAACATGAATTGCAAATATAGTATAATTTTATTACCTATAGTCCTCATGTTGTACATTAAATCACTAAAGTCGTTTATCCTACATATTTGCTACTTTTTCTACTTTGAACTACATTTTCCTACTTCTTCCTTTTTCTATCTCCTCTTTTGGCCCTGGTAACCACTGTTTTGTTCTCTAGCTCTGTGTATTTGATTGTTTTTAAAAGATTCCACATATAGATGAGATCATGCAATAATTTTGTTTATTTTTCTTTCTGTTTCTGGCTTATTTCACTAAGCTTAATATCCTCCAGACACATCCATGTTGTGGCAGATGGTAAGATATTGTTCTTTTTTAGGCTGAATAATATTCCCTGTGTGTGTGTGTGTGTGTGTGTGTGTGTGTGTTTGTGTATATATATATATAATGTATATATACATACCACACTTTTGTATACATGCATTTATCAATGAACGCTTAGGTTGTTTCTATATGTTGGCAATTGTAAATAATGCTGCAATGAACATGGGAGTGCAGAGATCTTTATGAGGCATTGATTTTATTTCCCTTGGTAGATGCCCAGAAGAAAGATTGCTGGGTCATATGGCAGTTCTATTTTTAATCCCTTTAGAAACATCCATACTGTTTTTCGTAATGGCTATCCCAATCTTTTCCATTCTAAATTCCATTTAGATAATGTTGCCTGTAGAAGACTTTGAGCCTAAGGCATCTCATGTCTTTGGAACAAAACTGGGACTTTATCCTTGAATTAAACAAAGTGACTGATAAGCAACTGAGCAGGGGAATAACTTTTCTCACAGTGAAATTTGATGTGAAAATGCCCCCTCTCTCTATACCCCAAAACTGTCTTATAGTCTTCCAAAAAAGTTGGTGTTTTTTTTAATTCCCCCTTTTGGGAAAATTAGCTAAGATTTATGTGTTTCTTCACATTCCAAAACATTCTAAGATAGCACATAATCTCTATGTCAAGTAAGATTGCTTACAATAAAGTCCTGTGAAATAGCTCACCCCCTTTTTTTGCAATATTGTACTAATATAACGTCTTGTGGTTATTTAAAGATGCACGACTTCTAAAACCCTAGGAACCAAGACACTAGGTCTACCTGAGGCTTATCATCCTTAAAAGTATAGATTAGGAAGTTGAAATCTGGAGAAGCGAAATAATACACCTAAGATAATTCATCTAGTAATTAGTAGGGCTGGGGTTGGAACCTGGGTCCTCTGGGCCCGCCATCACTCTGCGTGGCCTGCACAGAATCCAGTCTATGGACTCTTCATATGTGGGACTCTAGCTGCACATATGGGGACTCTCAAACAGGTATAGTATACCAGAGCTTGAAGGAAGGCTGGCATGGCAGGGTCTGGGGTGGTTTAGGGGCCTGGTGCATGGTTATCAGAGGAAGATCTTTCAGGAATCTGAGAAGCTGAGAAGACAGCAATGTCAAGCTCAGCAAGCAGCTGCCATGGCAAGTGAGATTACAGAAGCAGTCTTCCCCTGCATCCCAGAGGCTGCCGCAGCTCAGAGTTTAAATTTACAGCATCAGAAAGGAAAGCAGACACACACCTGTGCACACAAACACACACCACACACACTCACTCTCTCTCTCTTGCTCTCTCTCTAATGTACATGTGATATCAAATGTAGCCTTGACAATGCTTCAGCCCCCCCACAGAGATGCTAGTTTCTCCAGCTCCTCAGTCAGTTCCCTGAACCCCATCTCCCCACATGGCTGTAGGATGTTTTTCAATTTCTACTGAAAAATATTTCTGAGTCTTTGTACATCTTGAATTTGTCCAGGACTAAAGAAAGAAAAGTATATTTTGATGTACAGGAATGCATGGAGCCTTGTGGTTCTTACTCAAATGGAGTGGTATTTTTATGTATATTAGGTGACAAAACATTTAGATTACATGGAAACTAAACATGTCAAAGTATTTTGGAGAAATATTTGGTAGTTATTTCAAGATGCAAAAATACTTCTGTTTCTCAGTTATATTCTTTGTCCTATTTAAACACAGACCACTAGAGGTAGTAATTAATTGTCTTTTCTTAGGATATTTTATAGGTCCTGGAACACAAGACTGTAGCCCTGGAAAGTTCAGATTTTCTCATTTTACCAGAGGAGAGACTGAGGCACAAGAGGAGACCAAGGCATAGCTCCAGGGATGCCAGTGAGTCACCTGCAGACAAGATTATTCAACTGGATAAATGAAATCATGTTTCGCCTGCAACGAAAGAAAGCACAGATCACTAGTTTTTTCTTTCTCTTCTTTTATTAGTTTTAAACAGCTAAATGGATCACCTCCCTGCCATTCCCCCATTCCTTCTTCTTTCAATTTGGAAACCAATTACATTCCACGGAGGTAACAATCTGGTGATAGGACTCGTTTTGGGTTTCAGACTTGAATACATTTTTTATAGCTTGCTTATAAAATTCTGAAAGCTGGTCTCCTAGTAGAAAGGCAGATGCTGTCAAGTGCTAAAAGGTTCAGTTAGAGGGACATTCAGACTGCCTCTCTAGCCCTTCTTCTTTTTCTGGCACCCAAAGGCACCGCCTCTCTAGCCCTTCTTCTTTTTCTTCTTTCCTGTCAGCTGTGCAGACTCTTCATTACTTTCCGGGATCAACACATGAATCTGCTCTGTCGGGGGTGTCAGACCCAGTGAGTCAGCAAAGCAGAGCAGCTGGGTTGAGACAGTGGACAGCCACCCAGAGCAGAGGCAGGGCTCATGCACCAGCTGCTGGGAAGGAGAAGCTGTGCAGAATCCACATCAGAGACAGAACCAGGGGCATCATTCTATAGAGAGCTTCTGCTTTTGATATTATTCTTTGTTGTCTGGTATGATATTTAATCAGCTGAAGGTTTAAAGGGAGGATGTAGGGGTGAGTCTATTTATTCCTTGTAGTATTTTTCCACCAATTTGAAATAGAAGAATGAGTTCAGACTATGACATTTTGGCTGATGCAACCTTATTTTATTACTTATTTTATTATAGATCAGAGTAAAGGGTTAAGTCGTTAAATTCAGGTCAAATTCTAAAAGAAGCATATTACTCAACTCATAAACTATATTATCTTTATCAAGAAAAATGGCTTTTATCAACAGCAATCAAACTCCCTTATCCAAAATAATAAAAACTTGAGACTTCCAATCTGAATGTAATATTTTCCATTTCAAATATGAATAATTATTTGTGCTAAGTAGCTAAATATAACTGGAGACATTAATGGACAAATGATAATAACACAAATAATATGTTTATAACAGTTAGCATTTTTAAGCACATTATTTACCATATTAGAGCCACATTGCAGAGAAATTTATTTTTCATGGATGCTACCTTGGTAGCTCCCCCTAATTCTGAAAAGATTTTGTTTAATCTTTTTAGCCACTCTAATTAGTTATTATCATCTTCATATACATTTATTAATTCAGCAGATACTCATTGCAAATTATATGCCAGACATGATTTTAGGTCCTCGGGATTCAAAAAAGTTGGTTAAGATGTACGTTCCTCCAGCCCTAATGCTTACAATACAGTGAGGTTGGAAACATTGACAGTTGTATGATTCTGTTAGAAATTAAAACAGTGATGAGAAAGACTAATCTCAGGGGAATGGAGATATTCAGGCAGGATATGAAGAGAAGGCCTCTCTTTCTAGATGATGAGTTTCCAGGTACAAAGAGATGTGAAGATCGTCACAGGTGGGCAAGGTGTTGACCAGCTCTAGAAGGTGAAAGAAGGCTCATGTGACTGATGATGGTGGGGGAGCAGGACGGGAAGGAGGTTGATGAGGTCAGCAGGGGCTGGGTTATGTAAAGCCATGTGGGTTGCGGTGGGGAATTGAGATGAGAAAACAGAGACATTGAATGGCATTAAGTCTTCTTTCCAAGGCCACAAAGCTAGCTGGGCATGATGGCAGGCATCTGTAGTAACAGCTACTCAGGAGGCTGAGGCAGGAGAACTGCTTGAACCTAGAAGGCAGAGGTTGCAGTGAGCCAAGATCACACCATTGCACTCCAGCCTGGGCGACAAGAGTGGAACTCCATCTCAAAACAAAACAAACAAAACAGAACTGAAGCACAGCTGAGTCAGGTGAGAATTTATCTCTCTCTCTATGTGTATCTCTCTGTCTTATGTATATGTCCTCTATCTCTATTCCTACATCTGTATATTATCTATCTATCTATCTATCTATCTATTATCTATCTATCATCTATCAGCTACTATGTGCCAGGAATTGTAGGCTGAGGAGAGGTGGCAATAAACACGATTGCTAGAGTTTCTACTCTCATGGATGTTTAGTAAGTGCAACAAAGCAAACTAAACTAGGGAAAAGGAATGTAGAGCAAAAGCGTGCATTTGTGGATAAGGTACTTTAAACAGAGAGTATCTTTGAGCGGAGGCAGGAATCAAGTGTGGAGGCAGACATCAGCTCTGTGTCTGCAGTTAAGACAGCTTTGTAATTAGCATTTTCTAAATACAGGAAAGTATGCTTTCTTTATTTGGTAGTGTGAAACATGCCGTGACTATCTTGAGTTTGTGTGTGTGTGTGTGTGTGTGTGTGTGCGTGTGTGTTGATCAAATCCTTTCCCAGATCAGGGACAGCAAGAAAAGGTCAACCTAACTTGTATAAACAAAGAGGATTTGGAGGCTTCAGGTTAATATAGTTTTGCCGGTTTTAGAGAGCCATAAAGTTGGTGCTCATGTAAACAGAGAACACAACCAGACAGAAGTCTGTGTGTGTTTGAGACATGAGTCTTGGGTGTCTACACACCAAAAATCAGTTATACCTGGAGAAACCATTATGTCATTTTCAACAGAAAAGTATTTAGGCTTGGTTAAGATCTGACCCCTACAAAAGATTGAGGAAAAATGGATGGGTTCAGCAGCAGCCAATAAAAAATCATAGGAAGACAGAATGCTGGAGTTTAGTTACCTTTGGGGCTGAGCAACTGCATTATGTCCCCATAAAAGACTGAAGATTAAGCCATATTTCTCTCTCTGTGCGTCATATTCTTTTTCCTTTTTTTTTCCCCCAACAGTATTTTTGTTGCTTGAAAAGAATTAACAGAGAGCAGAATTTTGAATATGGTTAGGATTAGCTATTATAGTAGAAGGTAAGTGGGAAAAAAGCTCCTTGTCATGTTGAGTTTTTGGAATGTCTAGACATGAATAAAAAATAAAAGGTATCATTGATTGTTTTTGTTTTAATGAGTATAAAGTGAATTGGGCAATTCACAGGCCAATTCCAACCATTGTGGGCTTCCTGATGACTAGGTCCAAGATATTTCAAAGAGTACTAGGTGATTTATTGGGTCTTACACAATTATTATTCCAGGGAGAAAGATGCCGTGTCCTTGGCTTATGGGTCTGAAACCTACTCATGCATCTGTCTACTCAGGCTTCTGTCTACGCCTCTAAGAGGATTTTATGGAACTCTGTGAATGACACAAAGATGAATCAGGTATTCTGTCTGTTCCCAAAAAGCTCACAGCACGGCCACAGATGAGAAAACAGAGAATTATTATTATTATTATTATGAGATGGAGCCTAGCTCTGTCATTGGGCTCAAGTGCAGTGGTGCAATCTCGGCTCACTGCAACCTCTGCCTCCCAAGTTTTAGCGATCCTCCTGCCTCAGCCTCCCAAGTAGCTGGGATTACAGGCACATGCTGCCAAAACACACAGAAAAATAATTTTTGTATTTTTAGTAGAGATGGAGTTTCACCATGTTGGTCAGGCTGGTCTTGATCTCCTGACCTCGCAATCCGCTCACCTCGGCCTCCCAAAGTGCTGGGATTATAGGTGTGAGCCACCGCACCCGGCTGAGAATTATTTTTTTAAAATAGGGTAAGTGTAGGATGGTGGCAAGGGTTAGATGTTTTGGGATTGGAGGAAATGATCCCAAATTGGATTAGAGTGCTTAGTAACAGTTTCTCAAAAATGCTAATGATTATGCCCATCGTAGAGAAGAAGAGTATGTGGAGGTTGTACAGGCACAGAAGGAAGAGATTTTCTAAGAAGAGAGATTAGTACAAGTCTGGGCAGAGGCACAAAGGGTTGGAAGAGTAAGACTCATTCAGGGAATTGCAGAAAGTTGGCACAACTGGAGTCCAGACTGCATGCTTGATCAGGTGGTGGGGTACGAATGGAGAAGGAAAGAATGGCCAAGAGTGAGACTCAGAAGTACTTGGGACAAAGTTATGAGAGACCTGGGGGGACACTATAATGAACTTGGATTTGATGCTAGTAGCTCTGAGGAACTATGCATGTAATTTAAATTGAAGGTGTCTCACTAAGATCACGGAAGTTGCATTGAGCTCCTGTGGGATGAGTGGAATCATATGGCAATTTTTTGCAATAATTATGGCAGGAGAGTGAGGCCCACAGTAAATTATCTGGAGTGTGAGAAGCCACTTAATTCTTTGTATATTGGTCTTTAAGGTGTAAGCAGCCCTATCGTGGACCTTTTGTAGATCTAGTGAATGACCTCAACATGAAACCTTAGAGATAATTTTGAAAGAAAAGGAAAAAAAAAAAACTCTTCAATGATGAAAAGATCTCCATTATATATCCAAGCTATGTGTAATTTTTTATTATGTATCAATTACTCTGGAAACATGGCCATTGTGTGACGTTGATTCTCATTCATGAAGGGAACGCTTCTGTTTTGAATCCCCAACAGTGCCTGGTGTGGTGCCTGAGACAGAGGAGATGCTTAGAAAATGTGCAAGGCATTGGTTTGCTAATGGTCCAAACCAAGCTGTGTTTGAACCCACTGGAACATTTACTGAACCATGTTGTTAAATGTAAGGAATGCCAGTAACGACAACAGTGTAAGTCAGTAAAGACAATAGAGCAGTGGCTTAATAGCTGTCATCTACTGAAGACCTGCTCAGATAGGCACAGTCGCAGGCTCTTTATACATCACTTCACTAAACCCTTACCATCCCTCGCTGTGTCTGTTTCATTATCCCTCTTTACAGTTAGGTTAACTGTGTTACTCAGCACTCTCAAGGTCACACAGATGCAGAGTAGAAAAGCAGGATGTGAACCTAGGACTAAAAGCAGAGAAATTCTATGCCTTTTCTCTCCTATTGCTGTTTCCACGTATCAGCAGGTACTTCCTGTGAAAGGAGAAGCACATTTGATCTCCTGGTTCCAGAGAAGAGAAAGTAAACTGAGGACTCTTCTCTGAGGGGGAAGAGAAGAACTTTGGCAGGACTTTACAACCATCAGGGGAGAACAGAACTAACTTTTCTGTAAGGCTGTGGTCACCTATCCCTGAAAATGAAATGCTGGTGTAGAAAATGGACAGCCATCTCTTAGAGGATCTGCAACATAATTTCTATTCTGGCTGGAAAACTTAAATACATTTGCTTTACCTTTATGATCTTGAGATATTCTTTGGATAATAACAACAGCTCCTGACATCTGGATATTATTTCATTTTAGACAAAACACTTGCATGGAGCATCTTATGTGATCCCAAGTGGCATTCTTTTTGGGATAAGGTAGCTGTTGCTCAGAGAAGCAGCATGAGTTGTCCAAGGATACACAGGGTGAATGAAAGACTTGGCAGTGGGACCTCGGTCCAAGAATTTCAAGACCAATGCATGTTGTCTACTGGAATGAAGCAAAAATATGGGTCTATAGGGCAGTATTATGCAGAATGAGTAGTTTCCTTCCATTATTAGCATGAGCCATACACTGAAGCTATTTCTGAGACAGGCATCATTTTCTAAGTGGGTCAATGTTCCTGAGGCATGGACATCCTTCTGGGAACAAAGCATCCTTTAGGATCTTCCTTAATCATCTTCATCAGTGTAATATGTTGCTTCCTGTCCAACTCTGCCTCATTTCCATAGGCAATTTATCTGTATCCAGAGACACCAGAGATCTGCTTCTTAATTCAAATGTTTCATACCTAGGTTATTCTTCCTGACATGTGAGCCCAGGGCACAAGTCTAAGGCTCCCACTTGCACAACCCAGATGGCCTGAGCCCTGCTTTCCACAGTCAGGTCAGGAGCACACTGACTCCTGACTGTGCAAAGTTTGCCTGTGTGCTAAGTGTAAGCAGATGTCCCCAGCTGCCGGATCCTGTGGTCATGTGAAACCAATCACCCACTCTACACAAACATGCATCATCAGGCTAAAAGCTGAAGGTGCAATGAACTCACCCTGCTTCCCATAGACAGTGGGTGAGGAGAGGCTGTGGGGGAGTCTGGTCAGAGCAGTCCATTTAAGGGCAAAATTTGCGTGGTTTAAGGAGATGAAAGTGGTGAGGTGGGGCCAAAGGAAGTGCAGCTCAGAGTTAGCATAGACACTGGTTCAACATCATCTGAGCACTTTCAACCCTGTGCACGTGGGGGGAACTAATTCTGGGGGTGGAAGTGACTTCCTCATGATATCATAGCAATCTAGTGATCCCCCTCCTGGTTTTATCAAAGATCAGAATGCCCAGGCCAGTACTCATTCCATGATGTAAGGTTGCCCATGTCACTGGCTTTCTGTGGAGCCCTTGCATCTCTTGTGTTTTAAATCCTGGCAGTTTTGGAGTGACTTTCTAAGTCATGTAAACTTTTCTAGAGAACAAAAATGATAATGCCATTGACTGGGGTTAATCTTAGGTTAGCCTAGATGTTCTATGTACTTAATTATATTAATAGCCCTAATATACCATGAAGTTGGTCTTCTGTTTTAAAGAGTAAGAAGCTGATACTCAGAAATGGAAAGAGGGTTACCTAAGGATACTGCTTTTAGATGGCATAGCCTGAGTTCACATCAACACAGGCTCCAAAGACATCGTTTAAAGAATCAGTGAAGTTATACTGAGGCACCTGATTAACAATATAAGATGGCTGAGTGAATAATATTATTTGTTCACTTAAAAGAATTTACTGAGCATTTATTATGCGTATGGCAGTACATGTGGTTTCAAAGTTGAGCATAACACTATTCAATTTTTTTAAGAAAATAGTGTATTGGTGGAGTCAGAAATACAAACAAATCCCGCATTTATGTTGAAGCAATTGTTAAATGGATGATTGATCAGGTATAATTGGAATAGAGTAAAAGTAGTACATCTGTTTCTCCAAAGGGTAAGAGAAGATTTGTCAGAAGAGGTATACTTACGGTAACCCTTTTTCCATTTCTGGTTGTCTGTTTTCTATCAAACAGGTGAGGATGGAATTCAAAGCAGAAGTTGATAGTACATTTATAGCTGTGAGAACAGAACAAATTATGGAATTGTGGGATACTTAGGGAAATACAGATAATTAGGTATTATTAATCTGTTAAAATATAAGCAGGGGAGGTGAAAAGATGATATTAAATAGACAGGTTACGAGGACCTTAAAGGTTTTACTAAGGGAGTTAGAATTGTTCTCTGAGGGCAGTTGGGAACCATGGATGGGTTTTAAACAAATAATGTATGATTGACATATTGTTTAGAATTGGGTTTGATTGCTAGTAATGTAAAACTCTAAATTAATACTGGCCTAACTACAGTAGGAGTTTGTTTTTCATGTAAAAGTCTGCTGTTACATGGTCGAAGATTAATATGGTGACTCTGTTTAGGAATTCAAGAATTGTTCAACTATCCCCGTATGTGACCTTCAAACTCACATTCTAAACCTATAATCATGGCAACTAGGTGGAAACAATAGTAAATAAGAAGAGAGTTACATAGAGGCACCAGTGTTCATTTAAGGAAGGTCCTCAGAAACTTGCACAAGATACTTCTGTTTTTATCTTATATATCAGAACTTAGTTACATGTCTACCCTCAGCTGCATTAAAGGTTGGGAAATATAGTCTTTACTCTGGATGATCAAGAGCCCATATAAAAGTCAGGATTTGTGGTTTTCTGCTAGGACTGAAGAATGGATATTGAGGCAAGTTATCAGTAAATATTTTCCTATCAAAGAGATCACTTTCATAGCTCTGTGGGAGATAGACAAAGATACAGGGAAGATTTTGAAGATATAAGACTGAGGCTGGTGATAACCATGAGGCTGGGGAATGCTTTCCCCGTCAAATTACCTAGGCTTTGCCCAATTAAGGAAATCACTCTCTAAGAGTTATTTCTTTCCTACTGAGTCAGAAGTAGATATATGTCTCCTTCAGCAAATGAGTCATACCCAAGGTTGGGTAAACTTGTTTAGATACGCAGAATGAACCACAATATGAACCTGGTTTGGGCTGTATCCTTCACTGACTTAAAACTATGCTCATCAAATAGCCATATCAGATTTTCTATTCTGATCATCTATAGAGCTAAGATACATAAGAGTAAGTTTCTATCCATTTCATTCTGGTTAGTGGAGTTAACATGTTTTGTCTGTTAAATATTACGGAGTTAGGATAAGAACATGAGTTTTAGGACCAAGAGAAATGTGAATGAAAACTCATCTATGGTACTAATCCCGGGTTGTCTGGTTTCTGAGTTAGCGCTGTTCATCACCACATCATATGACATCCTCTGGCGCTTGGTTTACTTCTGACTCTTCCTTAAACTGTTCATTTTAAAAACATGGGGAAAGTTACATCAGTATTATTGAGTATCCCTAAGAAGTAGAGGCAGAAGGGTGGACTTGAAGATAGAGGAATTTATTCTTGGGCACTAAGTGTGCTCAGCTGGCTATGTCTACCTCCATACCTCCTTTTTAAGATTTGTCTTGTGGCCCAACAAGTATGTCCAGGTCCCTATAAAGGAAATAATCCAGCATATGTTCAATGTTGGTTTATGCCGTCCTCATCAGCTTCGAGCCATCTGTGCTCACTTTATATCTCACTTTTTCTTCCAGTATCCCTATATCCCCCTCTTTTTCAGAGTCCTTACTCCTCTATTTTACTCAGTTTCTCTTGATTCTATTACACTGCTTCATTCTTGTCTACAGTGTTTCTAGGAATATGAAGGAGTAGGGATTTTGTCTGAAAACTCTAAGACTCCAAGGTTGAGATATAACATACTGTTCAATAACAGAGATGCTGAAATCAAACTGGTATGAATTTACATCTTTCTCTCACTACTATCAATTCTGGACCTTAAGTGAATTGTGTAACTTTTTCAAGTTTCCTTATCTGTAAGAAGGGGGATAAAAATAATCCCTATTTTGTATGTTACTGTCAGAATTGAATGAGTTAATACAGATGTATATAATATATATTATACATACATAAACATTTTGGTATAGTGTTTGGCATATAGTTAAATGCAAAATAAATATTAGCTATAGATATTAATTTTGAGGTTGGAGGTCAAGAAATAAGGTTGGAAATTGGGGGAGGCTCCAGTGTGAAGACTGACTTAATGATTAAGAAGCTGGATTTTGGGGGAAAAAAAAAAGAGGGGCTTTGGACAGGAGAATGAGTCCATTTTCTTTTTTTTTTCTTTTTCCTTTTTTTTTTTTTCTTTTTTGAGACAGAGTCTTGCTTTGTTGCCCAGGTTAGAGACAATGGTACAATCTCGAACTCACTGCAACCTCTGCCTCCTAGGTTCAAGCAATTCTCCTGCCTCGGCCTCCCAAGTAGCTAGGATTACAGGCACACGCCACCATCCCCAGCCAATTTTTGTACTTTTTAAAATTAGAGTCCATATTGGCCAGGTTGGTCTGGAACTCTTGACCTTCTGATCCACCCACCTCGGCCTCCCAAAGTGTTGAGATTACAGGCGTGAGCCACCACATCCTGCATGAGTTCATTTTCTATTGCTGCCATACAACATGAAACTTAGTGGTTTGAAACAAAACAGACTCACAGTTCTGGAGATCAGTAGTGTAACATGGGGAGGCAGACTGCATTCTCTCGCTTTGGGAAGCCAGGTAACCTTTCTCGGCTCCTAGAGGCTCTTCCTATTCCCTGGCCAGTGGCCAAGCATACTCCGAATTCTGCTTCCGTTGCCGCATCTTCGTGTCTGCCTCTGACTCTCCTGCTTCTCTCTCACAAGAACCTTTGTCCGGGATAGTCCAGGACAATCTCCCCATCTCAAGATCCTTAATTCAATTACATTGGCAAAGTCCCTTTGCCATATAAAGTAGCATATTTGCAAGTTGTGGGGATTAGAATTTGGACTTTATGGGGCGGGGTCCGGGGGTGGGGTTGGAATATTATTCAGCCTACCATAGGGAGTAACATGGCTGTCTGGGAATTTTCCAGGACTGCTGGTGAGATTAGAGTTAGGAAGCCCAGTTAAGATGCTGCTGTGAGATTAGGGGTGGGCAATGTGAATGTAAGCATTAGAGGGAAGCAGGACACCGGGGAGGAATGGCTGCTGAGGAACTAAAATCACCAAGATTTGGCTAATGAGAGTAGGATAAGGGCTTCTTT
Source organism: Ateles fusciceps (assembly GCA_036589455.1). Taxonomy (NCBI): domain Eukaryota; kingdom Metazoa; phylum Chordata; class Mammalia; order Primates; family Atelidae; genus Ateles; species Ateles fusciceps. The sequence continues at coordinate 14,672,435 of JAZHEH010000952.1, forward strand.
CCAAATTTCTAGCTGCAGGGACTTACAGCTAGCGGATGGTGGTGTCAGCAGGAGCTGGCAAATGCCAGGGGAGGTGACCGACACTTTGACTAAGGCTTTCTGAGAAATCCTACTTCCTGTAGCCTGCAGCCATTTGTTATAAAACATAGAGGGCAGCCTGGCCCAGAACAGTTCCCCACACTTCACTCATTCTTAACTTTTTCTAAATCTGTGCTTTTAATGTTTCAATTTCTGAATATTTTTCTTTAAATAGACTCCAGTAAAAGTAGCTTCATCCTAAGCAATTAGTTTCACAAAATCACAACTCTGATATGCCTGGATATTTTGATACATGTACAATTCATACATACTCATTAAAATGGAAATGTATTTTTCCATGCACCAGCCAAAATTATTTCTTAAACCATCAGTGCTAAGCATACCACATATATGCAAATATTTCAGTAACAACAAGAGCACAGACTGAGAAATTCAAACCTAGACTTGAGTGTGTCACTTTGAGTTCCTGGACTTTTATTTCCTCATATGTGAAATAAAGATAATCCCTACCTTATTATAATAACTTAATTAGATAATTAGTGTATGAAAAATGCCAAGTATCATATCTTATTATAGGAACCCAGCCTATTATATGCATTTATATTGTTGAATCTTTTGATGGTTTTCCCTTATACATTTTAAATAAGTCAGTCTTTTCATAAGACCTGCCAGTTAATTTTGATAAATGCGCTAGGGAATTTATGGTCTGTGCAGTCTAGGTGGCAGAGCAATTTTACTTAATGTTTTCTATTACGTCATGAGTCTTCTTTACTTCCAGGACACTTAGGGTCAAGTGACCGAAGGGCTTAGGGAAATCATTGATCCCTGTTGACTGTGTTAGGAGAACCCTGGGTCAGGAGATGCTGGACTCCTGGGATAGAAAACCTAGTTCTTGCGAAGATTTAAAGTAAAGGTTTGAGAGGGAAAGCCCCACTGTTTTCTGGACTATATTAGAATCATTCCTGTGCTCATGGATCTGGGTCATATTGCTTATAAAATGCCAAGGGCCATTCCTGGCCCTTCTTTCCTAAAAAGTACACTGGCTGACATGAAGTTCACCTTTGTTCTATTCAATATTCCATCTTTCATCTGAACCTCCTTCACATTCCTACCCCAACCCAATACATGTTTTTTTCCCCTCTTCCAACATCCCAGAAGATTCCAGCATGATTTGTTTAGCCTTCAGATAAGCCTTGACAGAAGGAGAATCTGTCACAATCCATGATGACTCATTTGAGGACATCACTGAAGGTCCACAAGACAGGACCAAATGGTTTTTAAAAAACACACCAGAATCTCTCCCTACTTAATTCCTACCCAGTCTAACAGAATTAGACTCAAAGCAGCATTTTCAGAAGATAGCCCTGTTTGCATGAGCTTTCCATTGATACATCTGGTTTTCCTTTTGAAAAAGGCCCTCAAACCTCATAAAACTGAAGTCTTTTGAATCAAACCACAAATTCCTTATAGTTAACCTCAGCAAAACTCCCTACGCACTCTGTGTACTTAGTCCCTGTAACCCTTATTCCTCTTTTCTCTTCTATCTTCATTAAGTTAGTGGGAGCCAAGCTTACAAGGATAAATCTGATTTTTTTGTTCAATTCACTTCATATTAATAAAAATTATGGGTCATTTTTCTGCCTTAGTCCTTTGACTTAGAATAGCTGCTATTTACTAAACTCTAACTGTGGCCAAGTACATTACACACAATGCCATTTAAACTTACAACAGTCTTACACAGTAGGTGGTATTTTTCTAGCCTTTCCAATGAGGGAAGAGAAACAAAGAAACAAACAAAAGTTATTGTTTCGTTGTCTTCCTGCAGCTAGATCATAGATCCAGCAATTCAAATCCAGTCTGTATAACTCCAATGCCCTCCCTTCTCATGTTTGTCTCTCTATATAATAGATTCCTAAGAGTTAATTTTCAACTATGATTTGATATTTTAACAACTCCTCATTTGCCTCAGGCAATTGTTATCCTGATTATTGACTTCATGGCGATGACAATTATTGCTACTATTCTCTAAGTGTTATACTGAGCATTTTATATACCCTGAATACAATAACCTCTTGAGGCAAGTATTATCATCTCCATTTTATAAATTTGTGAACTGAGATGCAAAACGATTTGTTAACATTGCCGTGATCACACAGCACTCAGTTAATGAGAACTGCAAATAGTAACAAAAAGCAAAACTTTGTACATGCCAGAACTTTTGAAATATATTTTACATGGTTAACTCATTCAATCCCCATAACAATTAATGAGAACTGTAAATACTAACAAAACCAAAACTTTGTGCATGCCAGAAGTTTTGAGATATATTTTACATAGTTAATTCATTCAATCCCCACAACAACACTGTAAGGTAGATAGTATTATCATCTGCCTTGCACAAGTGAGGAAACTGAGGCACAGAGAAATGAAATGATTACTTAAGGCCACACAATCAGTGTAAGAGCTAGAGTGTGAATCAGTATGGCCGTGGGTCTGACTCAGAGCTTGTTACCACAGCACCACGCTGCCTAACTATCTGACTGCAAACCCTCTTTGCTCTGGGCTGGTATCTATGTGAGAGAACTTGAAATTCTATTACTTGATTCAATTCTTTTATTCATTGGTGATCTCACTTTGCTGAAAAGACAGGATTTGATGCTTTCCATGTCAGTGGTGATCACTGTTATTGAGATAGATTTACAATGATGTCTGGGAGTTTGGACTGAATGTTAATAACATACAAAGGTGACCTGCAAGAAATATGCAGCTCTGTCAGAAAGCTAGAGCTCTGCTTGGCAAGACAGTCATCATAGATTGTGACAGATTCTCCTTCTGTCAAGGCTTATCTGAAGGCTAAACAAATCATGCTGGAATCTTCTGGGATGTTGGAAGAGGGGAAAAAAACATGTATTGGGTTGGGGTAGGAATGTGAAGGAGGCTCAGATGGAAGATGGAATATTGAATAGAACAAAGGTGAACTTCATGTCGGCCAGAGTTCTGTTTTGAAATGAAGGGCCAGCGATCGAAGCTAAAAAAGAGAAACATTTTCTTTAATTGCAGACATGGAAATAAAGAAATCAACATCTGAAGAAATTCTAACTGACACACTAGGCTCTAGATTGATGTTTGAGTCTCAGTTTTTTGTTATTACTATTTTTTTTTTGGTCTAATGTCTCTGCAACTATAAAGACATACCTACAGCACAGCATACGATGAACTTCACAATGAAAATTTCTTTGACACTTTTATTAACTGATAACTGAGAGATACAAATTCACATTTAGATTTGCTTCAATATAAAATATTCACTTAAATTGCTGTGTAGTTACATTTCTTAACTTTCCCAAATTTTCAGTTATAAACGATGCCTCACATTTGGCATTAGTTTCGAGGACTGTCAAGAGCAACCTTCTATATCAATGTTTAAGAAGCATCTCCATGCTGCAGATTTATAGAAAGATATCCTCCAGCAATACAGAGGCTATGTGAATAGCAGTGTGAAGGTGACAGATATTTGTCACCTATGTTAGGTACTGTGGTTATATATGTACCACCTCATTTAATAATAACCACTGATATGCAGAGTAGTTATTATTAATCCTCATTTTATAGACAAACACATCCAGGACTATGAGCTATATTGCACGACTCCTGTATGTTCTAATCATGCAGCAGAATTTGAAAACCAGCCTGTCCGACTTCAAAACTTGTGTTGTTTTACCAGACCACGATACACTGCCTCTCAGAGTAGAGATAAATCAGTGAAGACAGCTAAGTCTTCAAGGGGGAGACTCCCCACCCTTGAAGAGAAATATCAAACTAAAACAAAATCATGAAGTTCAGTGTTCTAATTTAGAACACCAACCTTTGAAGTCCCATATTCTGGCCTTTGCTGGATATAGAATACAAGTCATCTTATGCTCTAAGAGGATCGGTAACCTTTATCTCTTTCTTCCAGGTTAGAAAATTAGCTATTTCTGAAGTAAGCATTAATCTTAGTGAGAAAATATATCATATATTATAATTCATTACACCATGCAGTTCATTCATTTATTCAGAAAATGTTTTGTGGTAGATTGACTGAAAAAAGTAGCTCTGTTTTTACTTCTCCCATGCCCATGGCAATGTGACATTGCAGATTTTTTTATCAAGAGGTAGTCCATTTCACCATGATTTTAATCTGGGCTGTTCTTATATCTAGTTTTATCCAAAAGAGGGTGGCAGAAGTGACAATGTGCTGCTTTTGAGTCTAGATTGTGAGAGGCTTTGCATGCTTCTGTTTCTCTCCCCCTGCTCTTGCTTCCTGGTCATAATATGGGAACAAAATCAGGCCAGAGTACAGGAGGTGAAGAGAGACACATGTGGACAGCCACACACAGAAGCAGAGCTGCCTGACTGAATGCAGCTAACCTAATTCTCATGAGGGAACCCAGCAGAAACCAGAAAAGCTACCTAGCTAAGCCTGCTTTAAGTTGCTGACCCACCAAATTGTGAGCTAAATACATGGTTGTGGCTTCAGCCACTAAGTTTTGGGCTGGTTTGTTCTGCAGCACCAGATAACTGATATCTATTCGTAAAATACAATGGGTGCCAACATTGTGGCATACCGTGGGGGACATAGAGGTGATTAAGTTATGGCCCCTGTTCTGAAAGAGCTGGCACTCTGAATAGGAAGTCAGACATGTAAACAAATAATGACAACATGGCAAGTTACAGGATTAATCAAAGTAACTTGTGAACTCCTTTAAGTGGGAATAGTTCTATTTCCTCTGTAAAGAAACCACTATGATAGGGAGCACAGTACCAGTTGCTTCCAATAATTCTTGTGATAGTGTCATCCAAACCTCAGACTGCTCAGTGGTCACTCAGTAAGGAGCCTTGAAGATTACCCAATGCTATTTATATCTATTATATGATCCTCATTAAGTAACCTCAAAGGGGAGCCAGGAGCTTGGAGCCAGAGCTTTTTGGAAGAATTTCTTTAAAGGGGTAGGATTCTGTGATTAAATTTGAAATAGTTACATACTTGGGAATACTGATAAAAAATTTTAGACTTTTGGACTTTTAATGACTGAAAAAATTAATAGAGCTCTAAGCTCCAGAAATGAAGAACTTGCTGAGTCTCTCTGCTTTTTTCAGAGAGGAAACTATGGCAGCTGGCAGATAGATTAGTGTAAAGAAGCTACACTTGGGGTTGAATCCCAGCTGAGGCACTCAGATATTTGATCTTTTGCTGGTTCCTGAATCTCCATACACTTTGTGGTGCTTATGTTTAAACAGGGATACAGATATCTACTTTATATGGTTATGATGAGGACTAAATGTACCTGGCACATAATTAATGTTAATACTTTCCCCATTGCCTTCATGTTTAATTTTCCTTTGCTTTCTGTTGCCATTTTCTACTTTTTTCAAAAGACTCAATTGGAGCTCCAATACATTCACCTTCATGAAATTGGGTCCTGACCATCCACGAAATGGATGAGTTTGAAGACTTCCCCCAATGTCTGTCTGTAAAAGCACATTTTGAAAGTGGCTTTGAAGGACTGGTTGAATAATAAGATCTATTCATGATCACAGAGAGCTGAGACAAAAGGCTGAGACAAGTCTGTTTGGAGCAAACTCAGCATGGAATGTCAATGCACATATCAGGACCCAGCCTGTCATTTTGGTCCACAGAGAGAATGGTGGTTTTATGACATTCTTGACACCACAATCTGACAACTCACAAATGGCTGGGGCATTAAACATGACCAAGGACATAGCCGATAGACTACCCTAGATTTTCTTTTTCTTCAAAGGAAGCACATGTAATGTTCTCATGCAAACCAGAGAGGAAGTGAGAATTCTTTCTTCTTCCTTTTCTTTGCTATTAACCTCAATCACATAACTCTTGGGTTAATTTTCCTTCTATAACAAGAACACCAAACAGAAAGCACATGTAAGAATTAAATAAACACAGAGTAGAATGCAGGCTGAATCTATGGAATCTATCAGGACTTGTTTACAGAGAAGGCAAATCAACAATTTCTTGGAGGCATAGTTTTCTTACCTGTATGATAAAAAGAATCACTCTTGGAATATGTGTGAGGTTTTAGGGATGCTTCTAGAAAGCCTCTCTACTAGAATGGTTTCTAGTCTCAGGACCTTTACACATACGAGGCTGTCTGTCTAGAGATCTATTCCTTGCCCAGATGTTTTTTGGTTAATTCCTCAAATTTATTCTGGCCTTTTCCCAAATGTCGTCTTCTCACAGGAAACTTCCTTAACTTAATTATCTTATCCAAAATTGTCATCCTGTTACTGTCTACCTCCTCATCCTGGTTGATTTTTACATTGGAGCATCTATCTGACATTGTATCATATATTTACATGCTGCTTTGTTAATTTTTCATCTCCTACAAATGACAGTCTCATAAGGTGGGGACTTTATCCACTTTGTTCACTTCTGTGTCCCCCAACACATATAATAGTAGCTGCTATAAAGGAAACACTCGAACATTTGCTAAATGAATGAATAAGTAAATAAACATGCAAGATTGTTTTGACACCAAAAAGTAAAGCACATAGTAGGCATTCTATAACTCTTTGCAGAATTAATGAACGTACATATCCATCTGTGAGCAGAGTTAGGGAACCACCACTCTCCAGCAAGCCAGTGTCTCTCTCACTTCGCACCCCTGCAGATTGCATAAGGAATGTCCAGACACTTTCTGTTTCCAGAATGACGTAATGTGGAAGGAGAAGACCTGCAGAACATGCTGCTCACAGACGAGACAGATGATCTCATCCCCTTCCTGGGCATTCCCAGCCTTTGCTATTAAAAAAAATAGAATAAAAGCTGCAATGTTCAATTCACAGGTGGTTGTTCAGTCCTCAGCCGTTTATTGGCAAAATACTTTAACTCATCTCTTAGCTCCCTGGTGGCTGGGAGGAGGAGAGGAAAGTCATGTCAGGTATCATCTGGCCTATTTCTTCAGCCAAATGGAATAGATTTACCCTGAGAAACTAGGACATAAAAAGGGAGAAATGCATTTTAACATCAGCCACAGGGGACAAGCTGTGAGCAAGGGGTGATGGGGGAGTTTAAAAACAAAGTAAGCGAAGTGTTTCATTGACAGTAGAGAGCTGAGGTTGTTCTTGGGATTATTTCAAAAGACTAGGGCCTGAAGAAATGATGTACCCAGTATCTCTCACGTGGCTCATTTTTATTTAAAAGAAATCCTTTAGTTTTGATGTCTGTATATATATTAAGTTGATCAGACTATTGATATATAGGAATTTACTACTCTATGATTTATTACACATTTCAATACACAGATCTTCCCAAAAGTCCTGAAAGTGAGGGGTGTAGAATGATCCCCCCTTTATCATTGAGGAAGTTGAGTTTCAGAGCAGGGAGGTAAATTAATCAAGATTGCACAGCTAGAAAACAACAGGGTTGCCATTAGAACTCAGATCTAGTTATTTTTAAGTGCAAATCTCCAACCAAATCTTCAATTCAAGACTTAAAAGGTGACCTGCTTGTCAACCACATTGTCTGTATGCCTCAAAGGTTTCCTACATCTCTTTTTCTGTGGTTAACTGCTAGACACCTTATTTCAGATCTGGGGCAGGTCTGGGATGACAAGTCTGTGCACAAATCAAGCTGAAGTCCAGTTGGATGTCTCTTGAACAATTACTTTTGCACCAGTTTAGTAAGACGCCAAATAGGACTGTCGACTATTCCAAACTTGCCCCTCTTCTCTTTTCTATCCCCTTTCCACCAAGCTTTTTTTTTCTTCCAGAAACTGGTGTTAGCAGCTGGTCAAGTTCTAAATATAAAAGTCATCATTTCCACAACCACATTTTCCATCCAATCCAAAATAAAATTATCCAATTTTCATTGCCAAAACACATCTTGGCTCTGTCCCTTTTTCTCCATCTTTATAGCCACCACCTTAGTTCAGGCCACCAATCCTGAGCCCTAGATTATTACAACAGTCTCACAGCTGCTGACTCTCCTTCCACTCTTGCTTCTCCCATTGATCATCTGCAATGAACACCAGAGCAGGTGTCTTTGCATACACCCATTTTTTTGTGTGTGCTTAACCTTTCACGGCATTTTTATGCATTAACAAAATCCCAAAGCCTTAAAGGGACCATAGGCTCAGGCTGATCTAGCCCTTGGCATTCTTGAAAAACCCGTTTGTGCCCATTTCACACTTACTTATTTTATTCTATTCCAGAAGCTTGCAGTGTATAGACAAAACTTCTTTTACTTTTCTTTGTTTTTTTTTTTTTTTTTGGTTTTTTTTTGTTTTGAGATGGAGTCTTATTCTGTCACACAGGCTGGAGTAGTGGAGTGGCACAGTCTTGGCTCACTGCAATCTCTGACTCCTGGGTTAAAGTGATTCTCCTGCTTCAGCCTCCCAGGTAGCTGGGATTACAGGCATGCACCACCACGCCCGGCTAATTTTTGTATTTTTAGTAGAGACGGGCTTTTGCCATGTTGGCCAGGCTGATCTTGAACTCTTGACCTCAGGTCACCCGCCTGCCTTGGCCTCCCAAAGTGCTGGAATTACAGGCATGAGCCACCACATGTAGCCAAGAGAGGAAGTTTTTTGAGAGTAAAACACATCGAGAAGAAAGTAGAGCTTGGATGCTATGAGAAATTGAACACTGGCAATATTGTTTGAGGCCCTGAGTTCATTTATACCTTAAGTGCTGCATTGAGTTATTGAGCCAATAGGTTTTTCCATTTTCTTTAATCAAAATCAAATTGATTTGAGTTTATTATCAACAAAATTTTATTTGCAACAAAATATTTCTGGATTTCCACAAGCTCACAATCAGATGGAGAAAAGCCGTGAACAGGTAAACATTCTGAAAATAGATGATTTGTATGATACAGGTGGACAAGAGGGCCTTTAAAAAATGGGTGTATGCAAAGACACCTGCTCTTGCATTCATTGTGGGGGGTTGGGGTGGGGGAAAGTGTCTGTTTCCCTGCAGGAGACGACATCTGGTCTGACTCTTGAAGCATACTTAACAGTTGACAAGATGTATATACCAACCAGAGGATGGCACAGAGACGTTTCAGGAAGAAGAGAAAGCATGAGTCAAGGCGTAGCATGAAATGGGATGACAGTTTCTGGGAACCACAAGTTGCTCATCCTAACTTTAATGCCTGGATAGTGAAGGCAAAGGGAGAGATGCTACAGAGAGAGGCAGAGGTCATACTGTGAAGTGGCCAATAGCTTGTCCTAACAAGATAATATTATCCTGGGAATTTTGAGAGAGCATTGAGAAATTAATTTTTCCACTTTAAAAATGGACATTCTAATTCCTCCCCAGCCCATCTATCATAAAAGATGATGGTGACGATCTCTTAGTAAAATGGTTATGAAAATGCTTTGAACTAGGTATAAATTGGCTAATTATATGAGGGAAAAAAGAAACTGGAATATGTTTGACATCTTCTAGGTTCCAGGCCCTGGAAAGGAGAGAGACTCTGATATAAATTTGGCTGTGTCCCCACCCAAATCTCATCTTGAATTGTAGCTCCCACAATTCCCATATGTCATGGAAGGGATCCGGTGAGAGGTAATTGATTCATGTGGGTGGTTCTTTCCCATGTTGTTCTTGTGTTAGTGAATAAGTCTCATGAGAGCTGATGGTTTTATAAAGGGGAGTTTCCCTGCACAACTTCTCTTCTCTTGCCTGCTGCCATGTGAGGTGTGCCTTTTACCATCACCATGATTGTGAGGCCTCCCCGGCCACATGGAACTGTGAGTCTGTTAAACCTCTTTCTTTTGTAAATTGCCCAGTCTCAGGTATCTCTTTATCAGCAGCATGAAACCAGACTAATACAGAATTAATACAGGAAGGAGAAGCTGAGAGGATGTGTGGGTGGGTTGGTGAGTCCCATGAGCTTTCAGTTCCTGGCAGTGAAGACCTCAATGGTACGGCACCCTTGGAAGTTGGGAAATATCCTTGTAGTGAGAGGAGAAAACACTGCTTGTGTACTTAGCCTATTCACAACTGGCTGGAGCAGGCCTGTTCCTTACCCTTCTGTGCCTCCCCCTTGCATCCCAATAACATGATCCCAGAATAGTGTTTCTGATGCTTAAGGTCAAACAACTTCAGTGGTCAACAGCTTTGTTCCCAGGAACTGTTCCCCCAAATCCCTTCTTGTATTACTTTCTGTGTGTATTAGCACTCTCCCCACCCAAGCCTCGGTCATCACATAGTTGAACAAAACCAAGAAAATGCCACAGTGGCAGGGGCAGGCTCTCACATAGGGAGCCGCAGCTTCAGTGTGGGGGACATGATTGAATTCTTTGGGCTTTGTAGACTGGAAAGCAGGGTTGTAATTGACAGTGCACCAGGACCAGGGTCTGTTCTCTTGGGGGGTCTCCCATCCATGAGATCAAGAATTCTAAAGCCACATTCTTGGCATCAGCCTTCCTGGAGCAATCGGTATGACCACTAAGTGTTAGATTGACTCTGGGCTGATTGTTTCTGCTGTTTAGTGAGCTGAGACAATGAGCCTGAGATGTTGCAATATGGGTCTGCCCAAATAAAACCACATAAGGTTGTCACAGGAAACAAAATAATGTGCCTCTTCAGTTTAAGGGGCAACTTGGCTACATCTGGAATTTAAAGAGTCTCTCTGCCATTTCTCAGTCAAGGTTAGAAAATGTGTTAAAGTAAATATGAGATGCTTTGGTTAAGTATTCAATTATCTCATTCGTTTATTCAACAGTTATTGAGAACCTCTTCTGTGTCAGATGTGGTGCTAGGACTGAGAGAAGCTGAATAAGACACTGCCCTGCCCTCCTGAAACTTGCAGTCTATCAGTGGTGTTGAGCAGTGGTGTTAACTCTCAACCAGAAGATGAAGGATTCCATTTCCTTTCCAGCTCTGCTACAGTGCTGGGAATACTTGACTGTAAGGTGAGAGCTTTTGTTTACAAATATTCTATTTCAGCAAATGGGAGTATCTTATAATCAAGGCATTATAAGTCTTGCAGATTTAAATTTAATCTCTCAATTGTTTATTTTTAATGCCAAAAATATTCAGAAAGAATACATGAACTCATTAAAAATCAGTGCAAGGTCTGGATATATAAAGAGGCCACCTGGCCAGGTGTGGTGGCTCATGCCTGTAATTTCAACACTTTGGGAGGCCGAAGTGGGTGGATCATGAGGTCAGGAGTTCAAGACCAGCCTGGCCGACATGGTGAAACCTGTCTCTACTAAAGACACAAAAAATTAGCCAAGCTTGGTGGTAGGCACCTGTAATACCAGAAGCGTGGGGGGCTGAGAAGAATTGCTTAAACCTGGAAGGCAGAGGTTGCAGTGAGCTGAGATTGCACCATTGCACTTCATTGCACTGGGTGACAGGATAAGACTCTGTCTCAAAAAAAAAAAAAAAAAAAAAAGAGGTCACCTGACCAAATGTTAAGGAGGAGGCAAAGATATTTATTAAAATTTGTGATTGTTCCTAATAGACTGCATTGCAGAATTCAAGAATATATATGTCTGCAAAATGAGTTAAGTGTGCACACACACAGGCACACACAATGTTCCATGGTTAGGCAAATTGGTATTGGTATTTGTGGCTTGCAGATTAACAAAGAACTAGACCTTAAACAAATCAGATGTATGCAAAATACTGGAGCTCTGCAAAGCTGTTAGATGACTTATAATGGCTGGAATTTGATATCAGAAGTTTGTATAAAATAAATTCACGAAAATCGAGTGTTGGAAGAAAATGCAATCATATTGCATTAATTGAAAATTCAATTAATATTTCTAATTTCGTCACTTTAAATATGTGGTCACAATTGATGTATCAAATATCGTAAGAGGACATTTTATTATTTCATCCATATTTCTAACGTTTAACTATATAGGTTAAAAAAAAGAGGCTTGTTGCCTTGTGCTCGGGCACCTGTGGTAGGTTGCTGATATAGCAGGTTGGTTTTCACAAAGGTAATTCCATCTCTGAACCTTGCTTTCTTCATCTGGGAAATGAAAGTGATGGTGTGCCTGCTTCCTGTCTCATTTTCAGTCATGGTGCTGTTCAAGGGAATAGGTTATAGAAAACTGTACATCTACACATTGGCTTTGAGTTTATTTAATAGCATAAATATTATTCAGAGAAAGTACGTGAAACCATTAAAAATCAATTTTAGGTCTGGATCTATAAAAAGGCATGTTTCCCCCCATTTTATTCCTGGCTAATTGAGTTGGAAAGCCTCCTTAAACAAACAGAATTCCAGAACTCAGAAAGGCCTGCCCCTGCTTCCAGATTCTAAGTGTGAAAAATGAAGAATATTTTCTTTCTCCTATTTGTTATATAGATTTAGAATTTATAAGACATCTCTGGAGAAAGTAAATGATGGCTGACATTCTGAAAACATTACCTCCTAACTGATGTTTTGTTCTTGCCCCTGTTCAGATGGAACACAGTAGTAAGTTTTGTGTGAGAAATACAATTATATTTAAGGAAGGAGTTACAAGAAGCTATTACAGTTTTGAAACACATAAAGGTTTGTACACTGACTTTTCTCTGAGTCAAGTTGATCTGCCACATTAGCCATCCCCCTTGGATTGGATCATCCCATGTGGTCCATGAAATCTCTCAAGATATTTCCTGTCAAATGGCCTCTGCCACTGCTGTATTTATTTATCTTCTTCTAGGAGACTAAAAACACAGTTCAGCTATTTAGGCGGGCTCTGGCTAGCTATTACAGTCTTCATATAACATGATTAGATACATCTGTGGAAAGGAACCCCCGGTGAGAAAATGTTTTATTTTCTCTAATTAATGTATAGTCTTTAGAACAGAACTTGGGGTGTTCTGGATTTTTGTTTGGCCCATAGCTGTTGCTTTTCACTGGAGCAGGGGAATAATGTTTAATAGCTTTGTTTAAAGGTTTTTTCTTGTTCCAAATTGTTGCTGTAAAGTCTAGCTCAATCTGTGTGTATTTAAGAAAAAAGGGGAAACAGGCTGGGAGCAAAATTGTGTTCTGGTCTCTACCCAAAACACCCCCTATTTTTTTTTTTTTTTGCACACCATGAAAGCCTTTTAAAAGCAACTTTGATCAGCTTCCACATCACTCCCCCCAACGTAGAGCGAGATGCTGGTTTGTGGCCCAGGATGAGAGAAAGGGTAGCCGGGACTCTCACGGGACAGCTTGGCCACTTGAGTCTTCCAAACCCAATAGGCTTTACTTAAATCGGAGATGTGCTGGAAGGAGACCAGGGGTCTTTTGAGCTCTTTACCCATCACTAATTCTGGCTCCAGCTGGGCTCCAACTCAAGTGATGAAAGAGACTGAAAGCAGTGGGCCTCAGCTAGCATTCTGGACTGAATCTATTCAGGCTGCATTTACTCACTCTGCATTATAGGGTTTCCATGGCAACAGGCACATGTTTCAGCGTGTTACATGTAAAGGGGATGTACCTGACAGTCTTCCTGGTCAGGAAAATTTGATCATGTGCCACTTCCTTCCTGGTTGTCTAAATGGGCTCTACCATGAGTCAGTCTCCCTCTTTCCATGTGATACCCACAGAGAAAGAGGCTGGAAGCCAGCATCCAAGATCCTGAAACCACTATGGATCCCAGTGGAGACATTTGAGAATAGAGTCTGCTCCAAAGACAGCTGGCATGGTTGCAGTACATCAGAAACTGAGGCTGAGGTTCCTTCCCTGCTCTTAGTTGGCTCCTGGCCTTGGCTGGGCTTTGAGGGCCATGAAATGAAAGATTATCTGGACATTGGCCACCGTGATTCTGTTCCAAGGACTGTGATTTGTGAGGCAGTTGGTACCAAAGAAAACTCCATGCATGAGACTGGGACATTCATCCCCTGCAATGTCTGTCTATTGCTCATATGACCAACCTGAGAGTTGAGTGCAGTTTATAGGATCATGGAGTGGTATTCAAAGGCAATCTAGTTTATTATTATGAGTATGAGAAAACATCCTCTCTCTTTTTTTTCCATTCCCATTGACTCTAGTAAGTAAAATAGAACGCTTCATCATCTGAGAAGTTTCAGAAAGAAAGCATTGGTTCTTCTTTCCAGCCTTCTCATCTCCACAGGAGAAACTGAGAGTTGTCTGATGGTAACAAGAGTCTGATTTTCATTTGTCCTCATCCTCATTTCTTTGAGAGTTGGAGAGAATATGCTTAAGATTGTGTGACATGTGACTCTCTTGACTTTGTATGTGTCTTTGTGCCTTTCATACTAGACTGTACTTTGTTTATGTAGTTCAGGAATTTCATTTATGAATAATTATAATAATTGAGAGTTTGAAAGCCAGTAGCCCTGAAAACAGATCTGATCCAATGATGCATTTCTGTTGCACTCATAGAGTGATTATAAAGTTTTGCTTTGAATGTTTTTTTTTGTTTGTTTGTTTTTGAGACTGAGTCTTGCTCTGTGGCCCAGGCTGGAGTGCAACGGTGCAATCTTGGCTCACTGCAACCTCCACTTCCCAGGTCCCAAGCAATTCTCCTGCCTCAGCCTCCCAAGTAGCTGGGATTATAGGCATGCACTACCATGCCCAGCTAATTTTTGTATTTTTAGTAGAGATGGGGTTTCACCATGTTGGCCAGGTTGGTCTTGAACTCCTGACCTCGTGATCTCTGCCTCCTAAAGTACTGGGATTACATGCCCAGCTTTGAATATTAAACTTTAACTATTGAGAAATGTTATAATAAAATACTGAATTTCTAACTTATCTTGGAAGGTCTGGCAGCATGAGGTCTGCAGTAACTAGCAGGAGGTGAGTGCAGGCTGACTCCCTGGATGAGGCTGGACTCTCTGGTTTGCCACACTGCCTTCCATGCCCACGTCATACACCTACCATCCTGGCCACTCCAGTGCATGCTCAAGTGTGTGATTCCAAGAACAAGAGGGTGTGTGGGTGATACTAAGAAAGATAACTCCTGATTCTCTGCAGAGAGAGGTTTATATGTTAAGTTTGTATGATGTATAACCTGTCCTTTAGGGTGTTTTCTGTAGGGTGTATAGGAAGCCAGGATGCCCATATAGCTGGCTAGGGTAATGCATACACTGCAAAACAAACTGCCCCATGTCAAAATGCTGAGGTCTCATTATAATACCAGATGTCTAGGTGCTGTGGAGATGGCAGACAGGAGGGAAAGGGCAGCTTCACCCGGGAAGAACAGAGAGAATGGCACTCAGTTGGGCGCTGGAGGATGAATCAGATTTCACCAGGCACAGACAGAGGAGAGGAAGCTTTCAGAGTAGAAGGATCAACAGGTGAAAAAAAAAGGCAACTATGAAGCATATGAAACTTAAAAGACTATAAATGCTTTGGTATGCTTAAAATGTAGGATGTGTGCTAGGGACCTGGGAGAGATGGGGCAGGTAACAAAAAGTCCTTTGCTGTCAATGGAAATCTACTGAAGGTTAATTTTTAATCACTTAGTAATTACATCAGTGATGCACAATTACATTCTCTTTGGAAGGTCTAAAACATTATAGATAAACTTCTTCTTGACATTTACCTCCTAATCCTTATCACCTCTTTGTCAACCTGGAGTACCTCAGCATCAGTACTATCGGCATTTGGGGATGGCTAATTCTTTGCTGGAGGTGGCTCTCCTGTGCATTACAGGCTGTTTAGCAGCATCCCTGTCCTCCATCCACTAAATGCAGGTAGTACCACTTTACCAAGGAAAGTGTTCCCTTTTCTTGTTCACACAGGTACTGTTATTCTGTATGTATCTTTTAACTTGTTTATTCACATGCCCATGTGTTTGGGATAGCTATACATGCTAGTACCTAGGAAGCTGTCGGGTTTTTTTTGTTTTATTTTTGAAATGTGGCAAGGGATTTGGTGTAGGGATATATAACCATTTATTTATCTATGTCTATGTTATTGGACCTTTAGTTTGTTTGCTTCTTTTTCTTTCTTTTTTTTTTTTGTATTTCAAATAATTTTGCAATTAATGTCTTAACACATCTTATGTTATGCATATGG
The DNA here is from genome assembly GCA_036589455.1 of Ateles fusciceps. NCBI lineage: Eukaryota > Metazoa > Chordata > Mammalia > Primates > Atelidae > Ateles > Ateles fusciceps. The sequence continues at coordinate 14,688,474 of JAZHEH010000952.1, forward strand.
AAGTTTGCATCAGGAATATGGGGCAGGCTTGCTGTTATTCATCTTCAAAATGACTAAACCATTAACTAGATTCTTTGTGCTTCTCAGAGAAATGCTTCTTTCCTATTGAAAACAACCCTAAAGGAAAAGGGAAAGGGGGGGTGGCAAAAAGAGAAGGGCAGATGGGAGAGTGGGAGCAAAGAAAACAAAAAGAGGTTTACCAGCCACGCCACTGATTCAAACTACAGTGTTGCCGAGCATTGGTTCAGAAAAAGAAGTTGAATAACGCAACAGGGTATTTCAGATGTCAAAGGAGACATCCTGGCACAACAGGAGGGAGAGAGAACGATGAAGCTTCCAAGTTTGTTTCCCGAAGCTTCTCAAGACATTGCCCCCAACCCTCTGATTTGACCCAAAGCCAAAACCAACTGTCTTCAATATTCTTTATCCCAAAGAAATGTGTCCCTATAATTCTCTCTTAAGCCACTTATGTCAGATAGAATTTATGTTCTAAAAAAAAATCATATACTTTCTATGGACCCCCTACTTCCTGGGCTGATAGATTGGCACAGGGCTCAACTCTTTCATGGGAAATTAGTAAATTACATTGTCCTTGTTCACCTTACTGCATTAGCAGGTGTTTGTATCTGACAACCTTCCCCATGGTCTATCCATGGGAGGAGAGCCAGAGTTTTTGGGATTAATCAGCTCTGATCTGGAAGAATATGAAACTGAAGATTTCTGTTATGGTTGGGGGTCAACAGGCATTCTGCCACCCAACCTGCAAGATCTGGCTTCTCCTGCAAAGCATTTTAATCTCCTTGCTCCCCTGATTCTCTTCCCTGCTGTTTCATCTCCTATATACCTGACTGTCCCTAAGGTCAGGACTGCAATGCCTTAATGATGATGCCTAAAGCAGCCCCATGCTCCTGACTCTGTGCTATGTTGCATTCTATTGACGTAAGTCAGTCACAAATTCAGTCCAAACTCAAAAGATAGAGGAGATACAAAGTCAAATCGCAAAGGAGCCTGGATATAGGGAGGAAATTATGGCAGTTATTTTTATAAACTATCTACCTGAGGCAATTTATGAAGTTTATAAATGCATATACTCAGTGACCTACAATTTCAGTTTTTTTTTTCTGAGAAATGAAGACAAGGACATATGTGTTAAGACATTATTGCAATTTTATTTACAGTACAAAAACAACAACAACCACAAACTAAAGAACGAATAATATAGATTTACATAAACAGAATATATCTAAACTATAGAATACCATATTTTTTTAAAAATGGCAACTTCCTATATATTAGCATGTTTAGACGTCCTATGTGAAGTAAGCAAATTACAAATTGATGCATATAACTAAGTATGGATAAAGAGGGGGGAAAAAGAACATGTTCTGTTGCTAAATTTATGAATCAGTAAATACATAGAAATAGGTGCATGAGCATCTATAGAAAATGGATAACAATGATTATCACTAACTCTGATTCTCTACTGGGAGTGATTTTGCCACCAAGGAACATTTGGCAATGTTCAAAGACATTTTTGGTTATGACATTCTGGGGGAGGCAATGGTGTGACTGGCATTTAATGGGTGAAGGCCAGGGATGTTTCCAAACATTTTATAATGTGCAGAGACGTTCCCCACAGCTAATGATTATCCAGTCCAAATTGTTAATCTTGCTGAGGTTGAGAATGACTGCTTTATATTCACAAGATGTGCTGAGCTCCAGACAACTGGAGTATCCACTGCACATTTCCAGTTGGATGCTCAATAAGTAAGACAAACTTAACCTGTATAAAACACTGCTTTAATGTCTACATCCCAAATTTGCCCCTCGTCCACCCTGCCATCTTACCCTGCCACTCACCTGCCTCACTTCCCACATCCACTCTGTCAAAGGACCTGTCGGCTCTACCTTCAAACCATAACCTTATTATTTCTTACTCCCTTCAGTTACTTTCCTGTCACCCAAGTCAGGCCACCTTTATATGTTCCCTAAGCCACAGAAAGGGGATAGGGAGGATGAGGAAGGCTGGCGCCATGTGGCCAGGAAAACTGCTGCATAGAGAATGAACTGATCTCAGGAATGTATAGTCTCTGAGTGAGTGTTGGTGAGAACCAGAATATGGAAATCTGCCCGTTTTTGGTAATAGAAAAAAATGCTAAATTAGAAGGGGAAAAGAAAGCTTCACTCATGAAAACAGCCCACTGATTTTCAGGGAGGCTGTCCAAGCTGGGTTTGCATGTGGTAATCAGACATTGTGAGTGGGATTTAGTCAGAGGGCACAGTAGCCCTTTGTCAGGGTGGCTACATGGCCCACAGTTTGCCATGGCAACAGAAGAGCTGCCCAGCTTTCTTGGGGAAAAGGAGAGCGAAAATGGTGCTTCTGGGAGAGTAGAATGGGGAGCCTGTCAGGTCTGGGGCTGGCAGTTGCAATCTCAGCCATTTGTGGAATCGAAGTGAATAGCTAATCAAGTTTGATAAGCCGTGGAGTTTGAATCACAGAGACCAGTTGCAACCCATACTAACTGTCTGACCTTATTAAACATTTGAGGGTCTCAGTTTCTTTATCTGTGAAATGGTTTTAACAACCCTGGCTGTCCAGGCTCTTGTTAAGACCAGTGCTTTCTTCCTGCCATCACACCATCCTGTGCAGTCTGTTAAGAAGGCTTCTTGAACTCACATGCACTTGGCAGGACTCAGCATCAGGCACTGCCACAGTGGGATTGAAAGGGCAGCAGAATTCCATGTTCTCTTTGTAAAAACAAGGTCTCTATTCACTGCCTTAGTGACCCTTTTAACACCATCACAGCAAGTAACCTAAGGGACCAGTCCCAAAAGGGTGGCTAAAATTAGAATTACTCACCTTTACACAAAAGACCAGGAAATCAATCCCTCCAACCTTACGTTCCCATTTTAATCCATTGCTACAATAAATAGAGAATGTCAGCCATTCGTTATCACCCCGATTCATCCCTAGGTGGCTCTGTGTAGCTCCTAAACTGAACTACTTTCCATTTTTTCCTCATCTCTCTCATTTTCGTACTCTGTCCTCTCAAACTCATCATCTCTCATCTATGTCCTCAAACTCCACGTTTGATGCTTCTCTTTATCTTTCTTTTCTGAAGTGAAAAATGGTAGACCAGAGGTTCTAAGGCATACTGCAGCCCTCTCAAATGGTGGGTTTTCTTTCCATATCCCTGGTTCCCTTAAGGTAAGTATTTTCTTTACCACTTCCTAACAATCCTCTCCTTTCTCAAAAATTAATAACTGTATTGAAAAGTATACCATCAGGCTATTCTTCCTGTGACCTACTCTTGTTTTGGTCATCAGCCATCTCCCAAGTTCCTTCTCCAGATGGATTGAACGGTTCAGCTCCTACATTACTACTTTTCTTTTCAAGACTACTTCTGTCATCATAGTGACCTTTAAAACATCTACTCAGATAGTTAAACCTTGAATTTTGTCATTACTGGTAATGCTGCGTTTTCAAGATTTTTATTTCCAGATTTCTACCTCTGATCATCTCCTTTTGTTACACAGGAATTTTGTTTGCTTAGGAACATTATAGGATAAAACACAATGTTGCTGAAGATCTCACTTTAAATATAAGACAAACATCTGAAGCATACCCTCAGCATCTTCAGGCATTTCCTCTACATTTCCCCAAGTAATCCCTGCTCCAATTTTCTGGCATGACTTTGTCACATTTTTTCCTCTGTTTTCAAACTCCCATACCCTTATCACACCTCTCACTCTTATAGGTGACCTCTACAGTGACAAATTCAATGATCAATTGTTTTCTCTTCACTTATTCAACCTCTAAGGACCATATGGTCATATTAACCATAGACTTCTTTTTGAAATACTTTCTTAATTTTGTTTTAGGGACACCGCTCCTTCCTTATTCTCTCCTGGCATATTAGTCAGGATTCTCTAGAGGAGCAGAACTGATAGAATGTATGTATTTATGAAAAATAGTTTATTAGGAGAATTGACTCATAGAATCACAAGGAAAAGTCCCACGATAGGGTGTCTGCACGTTGAGGAGCAAGGAAGCCAATGGTGGATCAGTTCCAAGACCTCAAAAGTAGGGAAGCCAATGTGCAGCCTTCAGTCTGTGGTCAAAGGCCTGAGAGCCCTTGGAAAACCACTGGTATAAGTCCAAGAGCCCAAAAGGTGAAGAAATTGGAGTCTGATGTTTGAGGACAGGAAGCATCCAGCATGGGAAAAAGATGAAGGCTGGATGACTCAGTAAGTCTGCTCTTCCATCGTCTCCTGCCTGCTTTATTCTAGCCACACTGGCAGCTGATTAGATGGTGCCCACCCAGATTGAGGGTGCGTCTGCCTCTCCCAGTCCACTGACTCAAATGTTAATCTCCTTCAGCAACATCCTAATAGACATACCCATGAACAATACTTTGCATCCTTCAATCCAATCAAGTTGACACTCAGTATTAACCATCACACCTGATATTCCAATACTTCCCTCTAAATCTTCTCTCCTAGTTTTCTGTCTCCTGCTTGAGCACTGAATCACAGAGTTTCCAAGGGTTTGATCCTCCTTTCCCATTCTTTTCTATTCCTTTTCCTCTTCTTTATTCTCTCCTCTCTGGTTTCTTAGGTATTTCCATCCAGTCCCATGGCTTTAAATATTACCTATATGTTGCTGAGTTCCAAATTTATTCTCTAGCATGGGTGTCTTCTCTGAGCTCCACACCTGTATCTGTATCTCTTCTTCATCCCACCTGGATGTCTGTAAGAGGCTGACCTACACGAAACAAACCTTCTCATTTCTACCACCCCAAACTTACTTCTTCCCTAGTTTTTCCCTTAATAGGACATGGTGGTTCCACTAATAATCTTTCTCCACTTTGCATATCCACTTTATGGATAAGACCCATCAGCTCTCCCTTCACACTCTATCCAGAGCTATCTCCTTTCACTTTCCTATCACCCCAAGTGAAGCCATTTTTGTATAATTCTTAAACCACAGGCATTTTATCCCAATTGATATCTTCTTACTTCCCTGGGGTCTTCTCCCCCAGTGTCCTAAGAGTAATCCTTTGAAAACATGAAGCAAGTCATAATACCACCCTCAGCCCTTTAATGGAATTCCTTCAAAAGTAGGATGGAATCCCAAGCCATGGCCACATCTTATAAGCCCCCAAACAGCATCTGACCTGGTCCCTCCTTCTGAGCTTACCTTCTGCCACTCTCTCCTTGCTTTCTCTGCTCTAAACGTGGAGACTTCCTTGCTGTTACTCAAATATGCCAAACTCATCCCCATCCCTGAACTTTATCATTCTTTCTGTTGGAACATTGGTATTACAGACCTTCATATGGCTAATTCCCTTGTTTCATTAAAGTCTTTCCTCCTGTATTAATCCTCAGAGATGATTTCCTTGACCAACTCATAAAACATAAGACTCCTCACCTCCCCAGCCTTCTTCACCTTGTGAGCCCTGATTTGATTTCATTTTTCTTCTTTACACCCTCAGTCTATCACCTCTTCCTTAGTAGAATAGAGGCTCCATTAGGGCAGAGACCTTGGTTTATGTTAAGAGTGATATACCCAGTGCCTAGATCAGTGCCTGACACATCAGTTGTCCCCCACAACCCCAATAATTGCTGAAGAATGAATGAATGAGTGCTATTGTGAAGATTACATGAGATAAAATAAATCATTCATTTAGAACCATATAAAGCACATAAACACATAATAGGCTGTCAATAAGATGAAAGTTGAATTTATAGCACAATAGCATCCCACAGCTTTTCTACCATGACACTTTTCATGTTTTAAAAATTTTAACATGTTTTTGTTGCGATACAATTCACACACTATCAACGTCTTCTTTTTAAAGCATACAATTCAATGATTTTTAGTATATTCACAAAGCTATTCAATCATCACTGCCATCTAAGTCTAGAATATTTGTTACCCCAAAAGAAAATTTAGTACCCGTTAGCACTCACTCCCATAGTACCTTCTCTTAGCCCTTGGCAAGCTAATAAGCCACTTTCTGTCTCTATGAGTTTTGCCTATTCTGGATATTTTATATAAGTATAATGGAGTCACAGAATATGTGTTCATTTGTACCTGGCTTCTTTCACTTACCATGATGTTTTAAAGGTTCATTCATGTTGAAAAATGTATCAGTACTTTGGACTTGGACTTTTTTTATAGCTGAGTAATATTCCATTATACAAAAACATATGTCCACATGTAAACTTGTATATAAGTGTTTGTCACATAGCATTACCCGTATAGCCAAAATGTGAAACAAACCAGTGTTTATCAATGAATGAATGAATTTTTTATTTACGAGGCTGGGAGCTCCGTAATGGCAGGAACTGTGTCTTATTCAGTTTTGTAAATAAAAGATGTTAGGTGAATGTTTATGTAATAAATAAATAAATGCATAGCTACTACTACTATTATAATATGCAGTAATTAACTATTATATTAACAATAATGATAGTAAAATATTCAGAATGATGGAAATTACTGCTTGATTGAGCTTGTTAGGTTTTTGATTCTTTGGACTTCAGTCCCTTTATTAATAAAAGTGGGCTTATAGTGATGGTTAACATGAGATCAGGGACATAATCATTATTCCTGTGCATAAGCTTAATTTCCCATTGCAGTCGCCTTTGTCAGATCTGCCATATATGTCATAACAACAGCAATCACTGAGCATTTAAGATATGTACTAATAACCAAAAGTAAAGTTTCCACCGCTTGAGAATTCTGTGTATCCAAGTTCCAGATCTTTAGGAGCCAAAATTATACTTACTCTTTCAGATAGTATAAAGTCAGTTATAAAATGTTATGAATCTCTGAGGAAAAGTTGAGGTAATACTCATGTATTTTAGAATTTTAATGTTTGTTCTATGTTTTTCTAATTTCACTAAAATTACTAAATCACAAGATTCCTATTTGAGGCTATATCTTTATTGTCATGACTTTAGTGACAAGCAGAGTGGTTAGCACTTTGTAGGTACCCTTTTCATGTTCTACAGATGACAAAGAGACAGTATTTACTATAAAAAGGTGTGAACACAATGCTTCACAGATTTTGTTCCAATAAATACCAGCAGCAGTGAATCAAGCCAGAGCCATTGAAGGAAATTACATCTCTGGGACATGAGGTTTTTCCAAGCTGGACTTCTTCTTGAAAAAGGGATGTGACCTCACGCACGCAGGCAGACCCTCCTCCACTGCACCATGGCGAGGCAGGCAGAGACCCATCCACCCAGGCTCTGGGTGACTAGCTTGCTGCAGGAGCGAGCCCTACCGTGGGACATCAGTTACATAAGCCACAGCATTTCAGACTGAGGGACAAAAGCAGATTATTTGTGGTGCGGACAGAGACAGTCATTTTAAGCAATATCTCTGGACTTTAATGAAAAGCCAGTCTTTGCGGCTGAGCCTCGGAGAAACTAACCTCAGAGCCATATGGCTGATGGGAATGGGAAGGCTAATTTCATCTGTAAAATGATAGGCCTGGATGAGATAATAATCACTCTGGTCTCTCCCAGCTCTGAACACTCTGTGGCTTCTCCAAGAAACCCTATTGAGGGGGAATGTAGAATCCCAGAACACCCATGGCCTTAGGAGAGCCTTGAGAGATCTATATACTGCTCCCCAGGGTACTGCTGAGGGTTTTGTTTGTTTGTTTGTTTGTTTTCACTTTTCTGTAGCTATGTACATCCAGTTTCCCTCTCTTTTGAGTGCAGAGCCCCTCCTCTGCTCACTCATGCTCACCTACGCTCACCTCTGTGTATACACATGCTACTTGTACAACAGAGCTGTGGCCCCTGAGGGAGGAAGGTTTTCAGTCACACTCTAGTTTCTGGAGCTATCTCTGTCACTGGTGTGCTTCTAAAGCAGAACTCTAACTTCCCTCTGTAAAATCTTCCATAGCATCCATTGCCATTGGGTTGAAGTCGAAATCCTTGTCACTGTACCCAAGTCCCTTCAGGCAGAGGGCAACCAAAGTCTTCAGGATCTTCCTTCCTTCTTCCTTCCTTTCCTTCTTCCTTCCTTCCTTCCATCTTTCCTCCTTCCTTACCTTCTTTTCTGCCCTTCCTCTCCCATTCCCTTCCCTCCCCTCCCCTCGCTTCTCACCTTCTCTCCTCTCCTTTCCTTTCTTCCATCCCTTCTTTCTTTTCTTTTTTCTTTATTTCTTCCTTCCTTCCTACCTACCTTCCTTCCCTCCCTTTATCTTCACATAGATTATGTCCTCTCTCATCTGGAGCCTTTGCAAATATTGCTTGTTTTATGCTTTCACAAGAACATGAGTGATTTTTAAATATGTAAATCTGACCACAACCTTTCCCTGCTAAACCTCCAATGGCTCCACATTATAGAATAAAATTCAAAAAACTCACCCTCCCTACGTGGCCTTATGGGAGCTGGCCCTGCCTTCTTCCCACAGTTTTATTTTCTCCTTGGCCTCCTTTTAACAGCCATAGTCACCTTCTTTTTGTGCCAAGAACCTGCCACACCTGCCCTGAATGTCAGAACTTCGTGCTAACACTTCTCTCTGTCCGCAGGCTATTGGTCCCCACCACTGCCTGGCTGGCTTGTTTTCCTTTCAGGTTTCAACTGAAGTGGAATTTCCTTAGAGAGGTCTTTTTTGGCCACAGAATTTCAGGTAACTTATTTCCCCTGAAGTCTGCTTTATTTTCTTCATGGCACAAATAACTTGTTGATATTTTGTTAATCATTTATTTTTGATCAACTGTCTGAAAAACTGACTCTATAAGATCAAAGATCTTGTCTGTCTCATTCAAAACTTTACCCCCCAGTGTCTCAAATGGTTCCTAGAACACACTAGGTACTTAGAACTTGTTTGTTGAATGAATTAATGAACAAATGCTTGAACATCTACTACTCAGCTTTTCCTTTCTTTCATGTAGATAACTTACATGTATCTTTTAGCTGCCGTTTAAACATCACTTCCTCCAGGAAGCCTTAACTGACCCTGGAGGATGAGCTGATGATCCTCACCTGTGTTCCCTTAGCAGCTGCATGGATAATGGGGATGAGGAGACTCATTTCACCTGTAAAATAATAGGCCTGAATGAGATAAAAATCACCTTTGTCTCTCCCAGCCCTGAACACTTCGTGGCTTCTCTGAGAAACACTATCGAGGGGGGATATAAAATCCCAGAGCTACTCTTGCTGTCAACTCACTGCATGACCTTGAGAAAATTATTTCACCTCTTTCAACATTGATTTACTCAGCCATTGAAAGCCTTACTTTCCAGATCTAGGTAAGTTTGATAATGCTGAAGTCTTATTTCCTCTCAACTTCTCTGTTTTCCCCTTGACGGTGTTTTTTCAGGAGCAAAAAAACTTTAACCTGTACGTTGTTACATTCCTGATGCTTAGCTCAGTTGTGAGCATTTGAGCAACCTTAGAAACTCTGAATAAATTATTTATTCTCTTGCTAAAAATATGACATGCTTTCTAGGTAGTCACTGTGCTGGCCACCATGTTAATTCTCTCAAGGAGGAGAATGGAGAACTATTAATCAAGTGCCTACTAACAGTTGGTGTTTTATGCAAATATTCTTCTCATATTCTCACAAAAGCCCTTAATAGAAGTAAATGCTGATTCTGTTTTATAGATATAGGAATGGAGGCTCAGAGAGGATAATTATCTGGTTGAGCTAGAAAATAGGAATAGTGCCCTAACTCTACAATTTCTGCTCTTTCCACTATACCACGCTGTACTCCGCATGGGAGGGGATGAACAGAAGGGCTCCCCTAAGAATTTTATTAGCCATTCTCAAATTAATAGCTCCCCTTCTGGCCCTTCAGAAAGGGAGCTACATTCAGCAGTCCAGCCTCACAAGTAAGAACAACCTGATACTCTGGTTCCAGGTACTCATTAAGAAGTGGCTGACTGAAGCCAGTGTCGCCCCTGGCCAGGCCCCAATTTATCTGCCCCTTTTAGAAGGTCACCCACCTCTGACCCCAGCAGTGTTTTCTGCCCATAGGTAAGGGAAATGGAGGGGCATTCATAGTTGGCTAGTGATGATTTGTTGAAAGAAAGGGTATTTGGATGCATTTCTGAGTGTGCTGGTGCCAGGTTCTTTCCTCCCTGGCATTTAGGTAACTGCCAGGGCTTGTGTCTGATATTCATGTTCTCCAGTCTCAGCAGGAACCAGCTGGGTCAGGTAGTTCCCTTCGCTGCTTGACACCCTGCTTGACCTCTGCTGACTCACCTACCACCCTCTCTTAGCATCCTCATAAGTGGCTAATAGATTTCAGGAAGAGGAACAGTAGTCAGAAATATGTGGACAAATGAAAGTCCTGCATTTTAAAGACAAGTTAAAGCTGAACTGTTCCAGATAAACCAGCGGCTTTGTCTGCCTGTCAGTCCTCTAAATACTTAGTGTGAAAACTGCTGCCTTAGTGAGCACCCTTCTTCACACTGGAAGGAGCTTACTCACCTTCCACGGAGTCTTGCCCTTGGATAGTTACATGTAGTCATGCTTTCTTTTCCATTGTTGATGGGGAAAGATGTCAGAGTACTCGGGGGGGAATCAGGACACCCAACTGGAGGACTTACTCTTGTGACCAACTCACGGCATAAACTTGGGAAAGTCATTTTACCTCTTTCAACACTGATTTACTGAGCCATTGAGTGGTTCAAATATGTAGTGATATGCATTGCAATATTCAGACCTTTCTGACTCTCTCTCTCTCTTCCTCTCTCTCTCTCTCTCTCTTAATTTATTATTTTTTTTTGAGAAGGCTCTTCCTCTGTCACCCAGGCTGGAGTGCAGTGGCATGACCATGGCTCACTGTAGCCTTCACCTTCCCTGCGTTTGAACTCCTGGGCTCAAGTGATCCTTCCACCTTGAACTCCCAAAGTGCTCGGATTACAAGCGTAAGCCACTGGGCCCAGCTGACTTTTTAATGTTGCTATTTTAAAGCTATATGAAAAGACAAAGAAATGTGTCCACAGTATAGTAAGTAGGAAAAGCAAGTTGCAGTATCGTCATTAAAATATCTTACATTAGTTCAAATACATATGTCTTCATGTCATGTCTTGTTTTCATAATTTAAAATAACTGCGAATACATTATAAGCAATCTTTAGTAAGTTCATCATTTGACTGGTTAATCAATTTATTCCAAAGCCTGTTTGACTATTTAATATTAGACATTTGAGACACAGAAAAGAAAAAAAAGCTCATTGTCCTAGAAAAGTCTAAAGTTGACAGAATTTTGAAGACTTATGTTTTATTTTTAAAAGACTGGGAAATTTTTCTATTGAGGTTGGGCTGCCTCTGTGTCTGACAAATAGAACACCAATAGCTCCTTTGTACAAGGGGTGTACTGTTCCCTTTCTCTTCAGTGCTGCATCCTCGCTTTAGTGCTTCCACTGAACCTGTGCTTCCTGAACTCCTACATAACCTTAGTTTGTGCCAGCAATGTAGTACTTAACAATACAGCATCTTCTCTCTTTAGCCCACCTCCTTGCCATCCTTTCTTTCCCTAGCCCACCCCAATCAGGCTCTGTCTGCTCCATTCAACTGAAAATGTTCTTGTTGAGGTTACAATGTTGAAGATATTTTGCTCAAAAAAAGGCCAAATGCATACTTGCAACAATTCCAAGAGGCTGGTGGACTGCTGAGGATGCTGTCTTGTATCTTGCAGATGTCAAGTGCCCATGACCTCTCCTTCTCTGGTCCCTGCTTACCCCTGCAGTCTCACCTCCCCTTTGCAGCTTTATTGTGTCTTTCTCACCACCAAACCTTCATTCATGCTGCTCTCTCCCTGCCTGGAATGCCCAGCCTCTTCGTCTCCAATTAGAAAATTCTCACTCACTTTTGCAGTGAATGCCTTTCTGTTTTATTTCTCCCAAGCCTGTTAGCATGTTCTGCCCCCACCACACCCCATTTAGGTATCATCTATTCCTTCTTTCCAGAGAACCCTAATTTCTCTTTGGGGAATTTTGTGTCCCCCATTGTTGGGAGGGATACCCTGCTGATCCTTCATCTAACCCATTTGGTACAGTCATAGAATGGGCATTGACCCACAGTAGGCCAACTGGGCTTTTCTGCATAAAATGTATGGATCCATTCAATGCAGCAGGCTGTCTGGGTCCAGATATCAGGCCATTTTTGCCTCCAACACCCTCTAATGTTACCTCTTTTCCATCTATTTCAAGTCTCTTTATTCGATATTCTCTCCTGATCCTCAGAGCTTGTTTATTAGCTCCCTACATATGCCTTTTTTTTTTCCCCAAGTTATCCAAAGTTTGTTTCTGCTCCTTGAAATTGAACAACAATAACAACAAAAAGACTGATACACTCTTCTGGACTTAGATAAGGGGATGCCTTCTCTGCAACTTTTTCAGGCTTCCTCCTTTGTCCCTTTTTTGGCTTCTAGTTGCTATAATAGATTCCTCCACCGTGGCATTATAACTGACCTCTTCTCCCATAATTATAGTCTCCCTTGAGCAGGGGATAAAGATCATATCTCATTCCAAGTTTTGTCCCTAGAGCCTAAGACATTATCTTGCTTGGGCCCAGATTGCATTCATTCAGCAGTGAATGAAGAATCAGAACTTTCGTGCCTGTGGAGTTAGTATATTCTCTCTTGTTGTTGATGGAGATAGCAACCTAATAGGATAGTTTTCTTTTTTTAGGAGCTAAAATATTATTTCTGTATAATTATCCTTGTAAGAGATTTGACAAGACTGCACTAAACGTGTGAATGCCCTGTTCCAGCAGGTTCTAGTCAGGAACATGGAAAGCAAATCAGAAATTTCAAATAGAGGGGATTTAATATAGGGAATAGATCACATGCATTTAGAAAGTCGATGTAGCCAACAGGGGATGCTGAGGTAACCTAGACATTAGTAACTGCAGGATGTGGCTGCTTCTGTCAGGCAGGGAGAACAAGGAGAGAATGGTGGTATTATGAGAACTTACGCAAGGGCAGAGGAGGAACCCTGCATGGCTGAGCCTCACACTTCCGGAAGGTGCCTATTGAGTGGGGGCACCCTGTGGCCAGGCTTAGACATCATAAAGAATGCCCGAAGGCTGGAACTCAGGCTTCAGGGAGGGTACACTCTTGCCAGTGCTCAGAACTCTGAGATGGGAACTGAACAATTGAGCTCAGACCTGGGGGCCCAGCTCATGTTGGTCTCTAATGAGGAATCCTGCAGCAGGTTCTGGGGGTGCGGAAGGAAGCTAGAGAGTGGAACCATGGCTGTCTTTTCCTATGGAAGCATCTAACAGGATCTGAAACAGGAAGAGAGTCCTCTTCATCCTGCCAGCTTCTAGTCAATGTCCCCTGTTACAGGGCTCGAATGGGAAGTGGGCTGCCAGGGAGTCTGGGAAGTGTAGTTTTCAGAATCTCAGCTTCAGATTCACTGACTATGGATGGGGATGGGGGAACTTTGAAGCTGAGAGATTCAGCGGGTAAATAACAGACATATGCTCTTCCAGAAAAAAAAAAAATTAAGTAGACTTGGCTTCCAAGGCGATGTGGTAAAATACAGTCTCCTTGTTTTGTAACCTATTTCCAACATGATTCCCAATTTCTCTCGAGTAAGAAATTACAGCTTGGGACATGACTTCTATGGAAAAACCCTGGTGCCAGTGTAAAAAGTGCCTCCAAAGTCAAAGCATTCCTGTGAGTCCCGACACATGGAACCCATGATTTATTGTAATTTTTACTTACTTCTGTCTCCTCCTGTAGGCCCTGGTTCCAAGAACGTCTTTTGGGCCCGATGCCCCCATGGCTCAGATACTCGGGAACAGCAATTTGCTATAAAGCCCGCTGCTCCTTCAGGCCTCCCTGCCAATCCCCTGGCTGTGTGCAGCCACACCCGATTCCTCCAGATTGCATTGCTCCATGTGGTTTCTTCCTTGGGGAAGAGAACACCATGTCAATATATCCCATCGCCGGACTCAATTCCTTTTTTTTTTTTTTTTTTTCATTTTTCACTGCTTTTGCCCATCCCTTAATTCTGATGCTTGGTCTATGCCCCTGGATTTTTTGTTTGTTTGTTTTTAGACAAAATCTCACTCTGTTGTCAGGTTGGAGTGCAGTGGCATGATCTCAGCTTAAGGCAGCCTCTGCCTCCTGGGTTCAAGTGATTCTCCTCCCTCAGCCTCCCGAGTAGCTGGGACTATAGGTGCACAACATCATGCCAAGCTAATTTTTGTGTTTTTAGTAGAGACGGGATTTCACCATGTTGGCCAGAATAGTCTTGATCTCTTGACCTTGTGATCCACCCACCTCGGCCTCCCAAAGTTCTGGGATTACAGGCGTGAGCCACTGTGCCCAGCCTCCTGGATTTTTTTAAATAACAATATAATGTTCTTTTCCTAGAATCCTACTATATAAAGAGCACTTATAATAATAGTGACAGTGAAATTTTGTGGCTACGTGAAGCTTTAGATTATTCAAGAGCTTTTAAATATCTACAACTTCATTGATTCAATATTGGGGGAAACAGGTTTTGGGGATTCAACTAGTCATATTTAAATCCTGATCCTAATTTAATTTGACAATGTTTATCTACTTAGTTCTTCTGATCCTTAGTTTCATCTACTTTAACAGAGAGCTAATATCTACCTCTGAAGATTGTTAGGAGGATTAAATAACATAAGCTCTGTGATACATCCGGCACACAGTGGGACAGAAGAATCTTAGTTCTCTTTCTTTATGTGAGAGTGGGTACTGTGCTCTTATGCATATGGAGAAAAGAGGCCATATAAATCTGCCCTGAGCCATATAATGGATTTCACAATAAGAACAATGAGAAATATCTGAGCAATGCTATTTGGAGGATAATTTTTTTTCTCTGTTCCTATAGAAAGGCAGGAGTGATGCTATCATCAGATGAATTTCAACTATGGGCTGATTTCCCCACTTTAGCTTTACCCCTGTACTTATCTATTATTTTTGTATGTCTGAGAGAGAAAATGAAGAGAAAATTGGAAACAAAAGCACCAGGCTGGAATAAGACAGGGGTGTTCCTAGGGAGAGAGTGGTGGATTATAAGACTGGAAAGTTAGTCTTGCAGTAGACTATGCAGATTTCTGAATGCCTGGCTAAGTAGTTTCCATTTTATGTTGGAGACAATAGAAAGTTGAAACCAGAAAGGGTAAAAAAAATAAAGGACCTTGTAAAATGAATTTGACATTTTATATATAATAGCTCTTCGTGGAAGAATGGCAGGTAACAAGATTCAGAAAAATGTAAGATCCAAGGAGATTCATCTTTGGCAAGCCTTTTTTCTCTTTAAAGGACTTTAGGAAAGGCATACTTGAAGTTAGGTGCTAGTAAATGAGGTTTTCCTTTTATTTTATTTTTCATTTTTTCATTCACATAAATCATGACTTGTCATTGTTTGCTTCAAACACAGGAGAGATTTTACCTGTGGGTTTATTATGTTAGAATTTGTCTGCTTTTTGTAGAGCAGGATCATTTCTGCCTTCTGCTAACATTCTGGTTGAGGAGATAGATGCGTAAAGAGATCAGGGTAACCAACATGGTAAACTTAGACAACCACAGGCAGGTATTAGACCCTCAAGGAGGGGATTTTAGAGCTTCAAGAAAAGCTTTCAGGAAACCCAAACACAACAACAGAAAAAGATCAGCAAGGTGAGTCTTAGGGAATGAGGAGGAGTCATCCATGTGGAGGAAGAGCTGAGGGTATTGCAATCCAGATGGAGGAACAATCGGAGCAAGCGCACAGAGATGAGACACACCCAGTACCTGAGGACACTACAAGCAATTTGTGATTCTGGAGGGTAGCAAAGTGGAGAGAGTGAGAAGAGAGACGCTGAGGAGGTGAGGCAGGACTAGAAGAAAGAGGGTCTTGTGTGTTTAGCCAAGAAGCTTATACTTTATCCTGCCAGCGGTGTGTAGATGTTAAAGGGCTCACAGAAGGTGAGTGCCACTGTAGAATTTATGTTTTATTCTGTTCTGGTGGCTGCATAAAGGAAGGAAAAAGATGATAAGAGAGAGACCAGATTGGAGGCATTGACCATAACCTAGGTAGGCATGGAAGGCCAGGACTACTGAAGGTCACCACAGAGTATGGAACTAGGGTCTGTGGAATTTGATAACTAAGTAAAACAGGGAGGTAAGACATAGTGGATGATGGTGAGTGTAGCCATCATGACTGGTGTACAAGATTGCCAACACCAAAACAAGGAACGCAAAAGGAGGTTCCATCTGGGGGGAAAGATACTACGTTAGGCTTTAGAAAGGATGGGTTTGAGGTGCCTTGAGAATGTAGAAAACTATCCTCCCAAATCTACCAAGTACTCCCTGTTGACCTTGGGTAACCCATTTTATCCTCTGAACCTCAGTGGACTCATCTACTTTTAGAGGGACAAAATAATATCTAGTTTTCAGGGAAAGATCAATTTCCCAATGAACTCAAGGGGTTGCTTTAATCAAACTCTTTTCATTAGCACCATTTTTACATTAATTAATAAAGAAACAAACAAACAAACTTCTTTCTAAAATTGATCATTTCTCCCTTCTGAGGCAAAGATGCTTTGTTAGTTATCTTGAGCTTCAGAAATTTTTCTACCCTTTAGGACTGGCCTTTGAGCTTTATATGTGTCCTTGTGTAATATTCCTTCTGTTTAGTCTTCAAATCAAGGTAACAGGTTACAGTGTGAAAGTCCTGGGGTGGATATACCCTTCTTGAGAATACACATCAACAAATTCAAAAGTCTGGAGAAGTAAAGGAGATTCAGAAAGAATTTTGAAATTTGTGAAAACTTTTCAAATAATCTTTATATTTATTTATCCCATATCATATTTCCAAAGGTTGTAAAATAAATTTTATTGTTAAATATTTTGTCCTTCTTTTCCAAAATAATGATAAATTGTTTTTTCATCTCTGTAAAAGCCATCTATTTTGGACTCAAAGCTTCCTTTTTATTTATTTTTTCAGTGGCAGGACATGAAGGGGACAGAGCAAAAACACTCAGCCCACATTTACTACTACTAAGCCATGAAATAAACAAGTCCTGACCATCCTTACCACATATGTTCTTGGAACAAAAGGAATTTGGGTATGACAGATCCAACTTTTGCTATGAACTGTGAACTAGCGTATTTTTAACTTGGCTTCTGAGGTTGGCAAAGGAAACTTGTCCTTCCCAAATAAAATGCAGATGGTTCTTCTTCCAAAGTTCCTAAATCCCCAAAGTCTGAATCTCATCTTCTTCAAGGATAAGAATAGATTTGTAATTCAATGAGTCTCAGTGGGTATCATCACCACTGTTCCTTCCAGAGAGCTTTTCAAAGTGCTTGACATATAGTAAGTATCCACTAAATATGTGTCAAATGAGTATATAAGAAGACATTGCTGAGCATGATGGCTCACACCTGCAATCTCAGCCTTTAGGAAGCTGAGGTGAGTGGATCACGTGGTCAGGAGTTCAAGACCAGCATGGCCAACATAGTGAAATCCCATCTCTACTAAAACTGCAAAAAATTAGCGGGGCATAGTGGCAGGTGCCTGTAATCCCAGATACTCAGAAGGCTGAGGCATGAGAATTGCTTGAACTCAGGAGGCAGAGGTTGTGCCACTGCACTCCAGCCTGGGCATCAGTGCAAGACTCTGTTTCAAAAAAAATGACATTATCACTAAGCTTAAAGTATGAAGATCCTGGTGTAAATCCTGGCATTGCAGGCCATTATCAAGAATGGGAGAAATTACTGGGTACCATATTAGAAGAAAGACCTTTAAGTCAGTTAGGTCAGCATTAGGATCCTGGTTCTACCTGTCCTAGGCACATGTGGGGGAGGAGTTGGGTCAAATTACATAGCTGCTCTGAGCTTCAACATGGTGCAGTGGTTAAGCAACTCCGCTTTTACTTTGAATTGTGGTTCTGTCATTAGTTATCTGGAGGATCTTGGGCCATTTACTTGAATGCCTTTGTTTCTTGACTTGTTAAATGGAGAGAATAATTGTACCTATTGTTATAAGTTTGTTGTGAGGATGTATGAGTTAGTATACACAAAGCACTTTGGTAGAGCATGGAGCACAGTAAGGACTCTGAATGATTTAACTATTATTCTGTTATTTTTATTCTACACTACCTCTTACTACCATAGAGTGCTACTCTGTAAGAACGTATACTTCTTTTCCTATGGACAGGTTCCATAGGACAGTTTTCAACATCATAATAGTGGTGTTGAGGCGGTGATTTAAACTCAGCCACTGCGGGTTTTAGTTTCGTACATGCCAATGAGACAATGTTTCCTATCCTTGCTGGATAGATAAAACATAGGCTTTTTGTGAGGCACAAATAAGATCACAAATGTGAAAACACTTAGCTAACTCTCAAATGCTCTATAAATGTGAGTTTATTAGTTGGAAGTCTTTCTACTGCAAGTGACAAAAATCCAACTCAAATCAGCTTATGCCAAAACAAGAATCTATTGGCTCTTGCAGCTTGATTCCAGAGTAGCTCACAGACTTGAAGGAAGAACTTTAAGAACTAGGACATTGGGAACTCAAACTAATGGCCTTTGTAACTGGAACACACAGTTTATACCTGTCTGTTATCTCTGATGGCTGCATTCTCCTCCACATAGCCCTTTTTTCATGTGGTGAGGAAAATAGCACCAGAAACCCTGTTTCATATTACTTTAAGATTCCAAGCCAGCAAATGTACATATATACATATATATGTGCATATATACACATATATACATATATATACATATACATATATTCCAAGCCAGCAAATATAT
Source organism: Ateles fusciceps (assembly GCA_036589455.1). NCBI lineage: Eukaryota > Metazoa > Chordata > Mammalia > Primates > Atelidae > Ateles > Ateles fusciceps. The sequence goes on from JAZHEH010000952.1 coordinate 14,707,235, forward strand.
ATATTCCAAGCCAGCAAATACATATATATATATTTGACTTATTTAATCTCCTTTCTAACCTTGGATTGATTGTTGGGTGCATATTAAATGGAAAGGGTTGTGACCCAACTTATTTAGGCCTTGGTCACAACCCTTTCCATTTAATATGCAACAGAAGAATATATTAACAGAAGAAAAAATAAAGACAAAGAAAGGTACTGGGAAGATTTTTTAAAAAATTATTCTCAGATGATCACTACTAACATTGTTTTTTTTTTAACTTCTGTAGAGATGACTACAATGAACCTCTCTGTGTAACTGAAAGCCTAGATTAATTATACTCCAAACCCTTGAGTGTTTTCCAATTTCTGGCAGAGACAGGTTATCAAAATATTGATCCCATTGGAAGTTGTCTTTGTAAAAGAAAAATCCTACCTGTACAGTGGTCTTAACCTTTGAATTATTGACATTTTGGGCTGGGAAATTCTTTGTTGTGGAGGACTGTCCTGAATCTCATAGGATGTTTACAGCTTTCCTGGCATCTACCCACTAGATGCCAGTAGCAACTCCCCCCCTCTTTGTGACAATCTAAAATGTTTTTAAACATTGCCAATGTTCCCTAAGGGATACGCCTTCCTATCCCTGCCTTTGAGAATAATTGTTGCTAGTGGAACACAGCTGAGCAGTAATTCAAACTTCTCTGTTCTCCACCTTTATTCCACAAGGATAGGTGTAATGCTGGTCAGCTAGACTGGTTTTATAACTTTGCAACCTTCCTTTGTTCCCCCTCTACACATTTCATTACATTGAACTACCCCATCAATGAACATTTGAAAGTCATGTTATTGAAAAAGACTGCAGGGTACATGATTTAGGATATTTTGGGTACTAGTCCTTCCTCTGCCACTGACTTGGTGTGTGCAGCTGGGCATCTCTTTCCTCTCTGGGCCTTGGTTTTCCATATTGGCAAAACTGAAAGATATCCTGTAATTTTTCATGTTACTCTGGCATTTTATAATACAAACAGGTGAGATTTGAACTACACAATGGGAAATTGCCCTATAGAATTTGTTACTTTAATAGTTTGTAATTAAGAGCTTGAGTTTCCCATAACATCTCTTTGTTTCTTGGAAGTTAAGATCACACCTAGTTGCTTGGGATGTACGGGGAGTCTGGGCGAAAGCAAGGATGGGTGTATTGGTTCGTTATCATGCTGCTAATAAAGACATACTTGAGACTGGGTAATTTATAAAGGAAAGGAGGTTTAATTGACTTACAGTTCAGCATGGGTGGGGAGGCCTCAGGAAACTTACAATCATGGCGGAAAGGGAAGCAAACATGTCCTTCTTCACATGGTGGCAGGAAGAGAAGTGAGTAAAAGAGGAAAAAAACCCTTAAAAAACCATCAGACCCTGTGAGAACTCACTCACTGTCATGAGAATAGCATGGAGGGTAACCACCCCCGTGATAAAATTACCTTCCACCGATTCCTTCCATGATTTGTGGGGATTATAGGAACTACAGTTCAAGATGAGATATGGGTGGGGACACAGCCAAACTACATCAATGGGCCTATAGCAAGGTCTTTGCTGTTACTTGATGTTTTGTCTCTGAAGATTCCATCTCTGGCTAGAAAAACAGTATTAAGTGGAAAACCATTCATTGATACTGAAACATAATGTGTAAGGGGCTGAAATAGTAAGAAATAAAGTAGGAGATTGTGCAGGGCCTTGGATGCCAGAGTCATGGACACAACACTGTTACCCAAGGAGGGGGGGATATGGTAGAATACATAACAGTACAAATATCCATGAAACTGTGTGAATTACTTCTCATCTTTATGTTTAAAGTTCAGAAAGATGGTAGAGTAGAATTAGCCAGATGCATTTTGGAGTAGATAATAGTTTGCTGTCTCTTTATTTTTCTCATCAAAATTACGTGGCTTCCAATATTCACATTATTGAGAAAACTGAGGCTCAAAAAGGAGGAGTTAACAACTCCACAGTGATCACATTGTGAGTTAGCCACAGAGTGGAGCCAGCCAGCCAGGGTTCAAACACCCTCCTCTTGCCTTACGTAATTCAGTGAAAGGAGACATGTTGATGCTGGTTTTTCCCTCTTGCTTTCCTACACCTCCCCATTCTTGGGAGGGTTTTTCACTAAGATTTTGGTATTATTCTTGCCATTTACTCCTAGATAGAGGCATCAGAACTAATAAACCTGGCTGAAAAACAAGAAGCAAAAGGAAAAGAGTGAAGATGTCAGTTGTGTTTTCAGAATGAACTTTCCAGAAGAAGGAGATGGGAACTTATATATATTTTTCTAACACTATATTCTAGTTTCTAGTTCCTGTCTTAGTTTCCAGTGGCCACCATAACAAATTTCTACAAATTTCATGCCTTAAAACAAGAGAAATTTATTATCTCAGGTCCTGGAGGCCAGAAGTGTGAAATCAAGGTGTTGGCAGGACCACACTCCCTCCAGAAGCTGTAGGGGAGATTCTATTCCTTGTGTCTTCCAGCTTCCAGTGGCTTCCAGGTGTTCCTTGGCTTTGGCGAGCTCATTCCAATCTATACCTCTGTGGTCATCTTTCCTCCTTTTTTTCTCTGTGTGTCTTTTATAAAGACATTTGTCACTGTACTGAGGGCCCACTTAGATAATCTAGAATAATCTCTTCATCTTGACAGCCTTAATTTAATTACATCTGCAAAGACCCTTTCCCAATTTAGGTAAGAATCACAGATTTTGAGTATTAGGACATAGATATATGCTTCTGGACACCATCATTTAATCCACTACATGCAGGAACTATGCATACAATGTCCCATCAGCTCTTCACAAGTCTGTGAGTTATGGATGAACATTGACTTTTGTTGTTAAATCCATTTTAGGATGAGGACTTGCGGAATAAAAGAACTTTTTTTTTTTTTTTTTTAGACAGAGTTTTCCTCTGTTGCCCAGGCTGGAGTGCAATGGCTTAATTTCAGCTCACTGCAACCTCCACCTCCCTGGATCAAGTGATTCTCATGACTCAGCCTCCCAAGTAAATGGAATTATAGGCGCCCACCACCACACCCAGCTAATTTTTGTATTTTTAGAGGAGGTGTCATTTCACCGTGTTGACCAGGCTGGCCTCAAACTTCTGGCCTAGGTGGCTCCATAGAGGACATATATACAGATATACTATGTTGAATAGGGGATTCCCACTAGGGTATTGAGTTTGACCGAATTATTATTCTCTTAATGGTTTAAAGGAAGCTTGGTTCAACTCTGACCCTCTCTCTATTTAGCTGTGAATAATTTTTAATGATTCTGTTTGCCTCTTTCTCCTCAGATTTTCCAACTGTGAAATGAGCAATCTGAACTATGAGCTCTCACTTAGTTTATGAGTCAAACATTCCATCAAAATCAATCCTCAAGTCCAACCTTTTGAAGGAATAATGCCATCTTTACAAGTATAACTTTTGCTAAAACTATTCAAACTCTTCCCACTATGACTCAAGTGGTGATACAAAATCCAAATGCCAGGAAGCTTTAGGATTCACCCTGGTGAGGACCATCTTCCCTGAAATACTCTTTCCTCCTAGGCTATACCTCTTATTTCACTTTCAAAACCCATCTCAACTATTCCTCCTTCCTGATCTTCCTAGGCAAAATTCACTAATCTGATCACCCCCTTTCCCCGCCTCAATACTTTATGTTGTGCACACTTGAATAGTGACACTTATCTTTATGTATAATTATTCTTTTCTCTTATCTTACTCTTCTAGAGTATGAGTAAATGCATCAGGTACTCTCAACCTTTCTGAGAAGATGTCAAGATGAGGAACCCACATTCCCACTTTTTTTCTTGATATTTGATTGGAAGAGTGCCAGAGCTGTTACAGGGAGAAAAAGTCTGAGTTCGTGAGATATAGAAGACATTTTTAAAAAGAAGTATAGTGCTGTTTTTCCTTTGTGAAATAGTGTGTTCCTTTATTTATTTCTCTCTTGCCTTTGCTTTCCCTCATCCTTTTCTTTCTGTTTTTTATCAGTTATTTTTATCCTGTATCAAACATGCATCCTGAGCTCTAAGTAATTTGCAGTTACTCCTAGGCCTAAGGATAAAGCGATAAATAAGTCACTGTCCTGCCATCAAATAGCTCATAGTCTCATGGCCAAGACAGTTGAGGAAATAAAGAATTACAGCACATCATACTACATCACATCATTTCATATATGACATATACTAGTTAACATAGTATAATCATTGTATTACATATTTTTACATATCATTTTAATCTACAATATATACCATCTTATATACTACAAGGAAGATGTACCAACGCTTTAGTAGTCCTTCTTCTGGCTTTAGGAGAAGTCATATAGAAAATGTGTTAGAAAATGAATGTCTTCATCGACAAAAGAAAGGAGATTTACTCAAAATCTCAGAACTTGTGAGCTTGTAAAGCAAACCCAGGGAGACATGTGATAATCAAAAAAAATTTTCTGTGTCTACTTTTTTCATGGAAGAGCTATTTTTTTAGGCTTACCTGGGTGTTCCGGTTCCCACTGTAGAGATTGTACCTCTACTAGCTATGCAGGACAGCGGGCTGTGCCAACATCATCATCTGCCCACTATTCAGCTCTCCATCCAAATCAGACTGCAGGACACTAGCAAGCAGAGACTGAGCGTGTCACCCTTCTCCCTGGATGCTCAGCCTAGTTCTCTTTAGTCTTTTTCTCCACTACTTTGACTCCACATAAACCATGTGTCTTTCCATTACAAAATTAATTTGCAAAGCATTCAATAAACTTCTCATTTTATTTTATTTTCGTGGGATCTGATGTTGCAAATAAAAGCAAATTATAAAATGGGGGCAATTAGTGAATGGGCTAAGTTATTGATTACTGTGTTATTTTAATATCGCCAATAGCTATTAATTATCAGGTCATAAAAGTACAAACTATAAGCTGGTTTATTTTAATATCCCTGTATCTCTAACTGTGCTTGGCATAAATTAGGTAGCCAGTAAATGAGAATTAAATTCAGTTGAGCAAGGTTGAAGGATTAAATAAAGCAGGCATTATGCATTCTCTTTATATATCAGAAATGGATCAGAATTTAACCATGAAGGGAGCCGACATTCCCCTTGTGGTGTGCTGGTTAGTCCAGGAGCTATTGCTTATGGTATGAAACATGCATACTCTTCTGTTGGGTTTTTTTCTGTGGCTGACTTGATAGAGGTCTGTGTGCATGGCTTTTCCTTTTCAGCCCTCCTCTCCTGCATTCCATCTTACTTCATGCTACTGCCTGTAAGATTTTTCTGAAATGCAGATTAGATCACCTGTCCAAGATTCTATTTACTTTCATACATTTTGTGATGGTTAATAGTGAGTGTGTCAACTTGATTGAAGGATGCAAACTTTTGATTCTGGGTGTGTCTGTGAGGGTGTTGCCAAAGCAGATTAACATTTGAGTCAGTGGGCTGGGAAAGGCAGACCCATGCTTAATCTGGGTGAGTACCATCTAATAAGCTGCCAGCATGGCTAAAATATAAAGCAGGCAGAAAAATGTGAAAAGGCTGGCCTGGCCTAGCCTCCCAGCCTACATCTTTCTCCCGTGCTGTGTGTTTCCTGTCCTTGAACATCGGACTTCAAGTTCTTCAGCTTTGGGGCTCGTACTGGCTTTCTTGCTCCTCAGCTTGCAGATGGGCTATATTGGGACCTTGTGATCATGTGAGTTAATGCTACATAATAAACTCCCCTTTACATATATATCCTATTATTTCTGTCCCTCTAGAGAACCCTAATACATGATTTAAGAAAATTGTAGTAAGGATACTTAACATGAGATCTACCCTTATAAGAAATCTTTAAGTGCACAGTACAGTTTTGTTAATTATAGGCATAATGTTTATGGCAGATATCTAGAACATTTGTCTTACATAACTGAAGCCCTATACTCATTGAACACAACTCCCCACTTCTCCTCTCTGGCCTCACAGCCACCATTTTGTTCTTTGTTTCTATGAGTTTTACTATTTTAGATATCTCAGAGAAGTAGAATCATGCAGTATTTGTCCATTTGTGACTGGATTATTTAACTTAGCATAAGTAACTGGATTATTTTGCTTAGCTTTACAGAGTTCATCCCTGTTACTGTATAGTGCAGAATTCCTTTCTTTTTTTGAGGCTGAATAATATTTCATTGTGTGTGTGTGTATACATATATAAATATATATGCAAATATATGTATTTTTAAGGCTGAATATTTCTTTGTGTGTGTGTATACATATATACATATATATGCAAATATATGTATTTTTAAGGCTGAATAATATCTCATTGTGTGTGTATACATATATACATATATGTGCAAATATATGTGTTTTTAAGGCTGAATAATTGTGTGTGTGTATACATACATACATATATACACAAATATATGTAATTTTAAGGCTGAGTAATATTTCATTGTGTGTGTGTATACACACACACATACACGTGATGCACATTTAGACTATTTCTTAACTATTGAATAATGGCTTGAATAACATATTGCCTTGAATACATGCTGCATGGATATCGAAGTGTATATATCTCTTTCAGATCTTGATTTTAATTCTGTTGGCTATATACCCAGAAGGGAGATTGCTAGGCCACATGGTAATTCCTTGTTTAATTTTTTCAGGAAACTTCACACTATTTTCCACAGCAACTGCACCATTTTACATTCCCAGCAGTGCACAAGGTTCCAATTTCTCTACATTCTTGCCAACATTTATCCCTTTTTTTCTGATAATAGACATTCTAATAGTTGACATTTTATTGTAGTTCTGATTGCATTCTCTGATGATTAATGATAGTGAGCATGTTTTCATATACCTGTTGGCCATTTGTATGTCATCTTTGGAGAAATGTCTACTCAACTCCTTTGCTCATTTTTAAATCATTATTTATTTATTTTGCTATTGAGTTGAGTTTCTTATACATTTTGGATATAAACACCTTATCAGACCTTTGGTTTGCAAATGTTTTCTCCCATTTCGTATGTTGCCTTTTTGCTCTGTTGATTGTTTCTTTTGCTGTGCAAAAGATTTTAGTTCAGACTCACTTATTTTATTTTGCCTTTGGTGCTTGTGCTTTTGGTGTCACATCCAAAAAATTATTGCCAAGTCCTAGGTCATGAAGCTTTTTCCCTTCATGTTTTCTTTTAGGCGTTTTATGGCTTCAGGTCTTAGGTTTCGATCTTTAATGCATTTTTAGTTGATTTTATGGTCTCACTGCTGCCCAGGCCTAAGCCCCACTCCTCAGACATAAGCACACTCTACACCTGCGTGGCTGTGCAGCCCTCAAATATACCTTGGGTTTTCTCAATTCTCCATTGCTGCGCATGCTGTACCATGTTCCAGGAAGATGTCTGTTTACCACTTCTTTATTTGTTTAATTTTTTTTTTTCTTTTATAAAGCCCAGCTCAGACCTGACCACCTTATGGAGGCTTTCTCTGAAAGCCCTTAGCTTGATTAGGGAATCACTCATCCCTTTTGCATAGCCTGTGTTTTCTCTATTGTATTACTTACCACACTAGAGGGAATTGGTCATGAGTCTGCTGTTTTCTTCAGTTCAACTCTGAGTTACATGAGGATAAAGATAATTTCCTTGTTCTTGGTTACATTCTCATTTCTAATCATAGGTCCTAGCATCTACTAGTTGCTTAATAAATAGGAAGGAAGGAAAGAAGGAAGGAAGGAGAGAAGGAGGGAAGGAGGGAAGGAAGGAGAAAGGAAGAAAGGTAAGGAGAAAGAACATAGAGGGACAGTTATCACCAAGTGGCAGCGGAAGACCATTTGGTGATATGACCATCCTAGAGGGAAGAAAATGGGCATAGGGATTGCAAGAGTCTGAATCTTTGTTTCTCCCTCAAAATCCTGTGTTGAAACCTAATCCCCAATGTGATGGTATTTGGAAGTGGGGCTTCTGGGAGGCGATTAGATCATTAAGGTGGAGCCCTCATAAATGAGATTAATGTCTTTATTCATGGTCCCAAGTTCAGCAAGAATTATTTTATGCATAAGCTCTTCAGAAAGAATTTGCAACAGCTGACCACTATCTGGCTTTGAGGGATCAAGGATGCATGGCCACTCAGCTACTCCATAAACATTCTAGGGAGCTAAAGAAGAATTGTCTGTTCTCCTTGGAAGCCAGTGGGTTGCTTTTGTTTGTTGTGTCTCTGCTGCCATGACTCCCAGATGACACCCCATCTGCATAAATGCTGCCGCAAACAGAGATGGAGCCGCCAGGTGGATTTTTTCAACCCCAAGAACCTCAGCAAACCAGCAGCTGACAATGACTGAGAGTGGGCCCCAAATGCAGGAGAAGGAATGTGGATTTGTCTCGATCTGCCTTGTCTGAGGGGAAATGATAAGGAAGGAGTTATAACAGACTGGCAGCAGCTCAAGTATTTGGCACCAAAGGCCTCTTCCAAAGAGTTATTTTCAAAGATGGGTCTGTACTCCTGCAGAAGTGCTCATGTTCTCATAAAATGCTATGTTTGTCTTTTCTTTCTCTTTCTTTCCTTTTCTCTTTAAAAAAAATTCTGGTCTTTCAGTGAAAAGAATTCGGAGAAGGGCCAGGTCTCAGGTGTTAGGTAAAGACTGAAAAAAAAACCAAACAAACAAAAAAAAAAACAAGGATGTGAAGCAAGCATCCCTCTGGAGAGACAGCAGGTCTGTCTGGAAGGGGTTCTTCTGCCCTCAGGGACCTTCTCTTTTTGCCAGCAATGCCAGACCCACTGAGTTCTTCATGCTTACCATGGTGTTGACCTGACGCTTGAATTTCTCATCACTTTGTCCAAATGGCTTTCTCTCTCTTTCTTCTCTTGACTATGCCCTGGGGAAGAGATGCTCTTTGGGCTTTTCTTTCTACTTTATAAAGTAATTACCTGCTGACAAAAGAGTATAACCGTACATTCTTGCCTGATTCCTTCAAAGTCATGTCTACCTTCCTCTCATGCTCTTAACATTTTATTCATTCATTTTTTCATTTCTTCTGTGTCAGTCTCCACATGTTCCCTGACCCTTCAGCTTGCATGGGTCCCATTTTTTGTCACCATAAAGGTGCTATAGAATTGGCTTATAGCCCTATTCTACAGATGGTGGGATCTCAGTTGTCCTGGAAGACTCCAGGGATTCAGGCCTGTGAGCTCTGGTTTTACATTGTCACCTCTGGCCCTGGTTCAGGTCTTTCTTATTCTCCATCTCTTCACTTCTCCCACCACCATTCATCAATTATTGGCAAACATCTCCTTTTAATTTATTTTCCCCAAACTCACAGATAAGAATTGGGGATAGCAGTCTTTTACTGACAATCCAACATCAGAGTATATGCATGTAAAAGTATGTAGCTTTACAGTTGAGCATGGAAATTATTTCAGCTCAGCCTATGTTCTTATAATTCCTCTTCCTCCTTCCCTCTTTTCTAGTACTTTAAACTTCCCTCTTCAATATTCTGGCTTATTTCCTGGGTAAGACGGTTTAGCTATTTTATCCTAGCCCTGGCCAGTGCCACTTTTAAATAACAAAATAACCCATGCAAGATTTTTGCTACTTAAAAGCCATTCTCTTCCTTAAGTACAATTTAGTCACTAGCTCTTAGGCTAACAGCTTTCTGTATTGTACATTCACTCAGTCAACAAATGGCCCTAGTGACTATGGAGGTGAAAAAGGATAAAGTCCCACTTTTCTCCTGCAGTTTAATGCTTTACATTACAGCTTCTTTCAAGTCTTGAGAGCAGGTATCACATTTCATTTGTTTTTATGTTGCTGGTGCCTAGTATCATACCTAGTATATACTGACAATATGCAGTAAATGTTTTATGGCAAAATGGTTTCAGGTATTGTTATTAGGCACCTTTTACAGGTGGGAAGATGAGACTCAGAAAACTTATGTTGTGAAGTCTTAATCATAGAGTAAATGGCAGATATATGTCTTGAAACACCCAAATGTTCAGACACCAAATATCAAACGTTTTCTTCTCTACCATATTAGTTGCATGTTTCCCATGAATAATAATTTATTTTTTCAAGATTTTACACATAAGCAAAATTGTTCCTTTCAGGCTGGTTACCCATACCCACAGGTGTGTCCCCCCACTGCATTTGTGTGAGGATGAGTCGTGGGCAAGGGTTGAAGGAGGGCACATGCAGAGCCCATTCTTGGCCCTCACTCAGGTACCAGGTGTTCCAGCCACATTTACAGCTGACTGCTGAAGAAGCCACTGTAAAGCAGTTCAAAGAGTTTCTGGGCTCTTTCTTATACAGCCAGCTTGTGAAGGCACAAACTGGGTCATAGCAGTAGAAAATGAGTATCCTAAAAGAAAAAAAAATGGGCATAAGGGATTGCTAGTCTGAATGTTTGTGTCCTCTTAAAATTTGTATGTTGAAACCTAATCTCTAATGTGATGGTGTTTGGAAGTGGGACCTCTGGGAAGCGATTAGATTATTAAGGTGGAGCCCTCATAAAAGGGATTAGTGCCCTTATAAAAGCGGTGCCAAAGAACGTCTCCATCCCCACTACTATGTGAGGACTCAGGGAGAAAGTGTCATTTCTAGGAACCAGAAAGCGTGTCTTCACCAGACACCAAATCTTCTGGTATCTTGATCTTGAATTTACCAGCCTCCAGAACTGTAAGAAATAAATTTCTGTTGTTTATAAGTTACCTTGTTTATGGTATTTTGTTAAGCAGCCCAAACTGAGACAAGAATATTGCCTAGTGTATCATTTTCTATTGTTATGTGACAAATCACCACAAATGTAACAGCTAAAAATATAACACAATTATCTCATAGTTTCTGTGGATTAGAAACCTAGGCAAAGACTTAGCTAGTTCTCTGCTCAAGGTCTAGATCTTAAGCCAACAGCTTTTTTGTACCATACATTCACTCAGTAAACAAAGACTGGCTACCCTTGGATGATATCCTAGGCCCTACTGGCTACACAGGTGTGAAGGGAAAAATTCCCACTCTGCAATCAGATGTTGGCTAGGCTGTGTTTTCACCTGAAAGTTTGCAGAAGAATCGGTGTCCCACCTCACTCAGGTTGTTGGCAGTATTAATTTATTTGTGCCTGTTTGGCTGAGGGTCCTAACATTGTGGTGGCTGTCGGCATATTTAAATTTCTTCTTTCTGGATTATTTTAACTTCCATTTTAATGAAAACAATATAAAAATATTCCTTGAATATAGGTAGTAAAAATTACTCAAATATCATATGCGCATCAATTTTGAAGTAGGTATTTTACTATTAAATTCAATCTGAATAAGAATTTTGGAAATATTCCCTGTGGAAATAATGATCAAAATAGAATCGAGATGAGTTGACATTTTTTTTTCTTCTAGTATGTGAACCCATAAATGGAACTGAATTCAGGAGAATTGCGTGGGCTAAATTAGAAAGCCCCAGGTCTTCAGTAGGTGCTGCTTTATGACTTCATGTACTTTCCCAACAATATCCTCCTCTCCTACAACCTTCACATCTCCTCTTTCCCCCATTTATGGGGCTTCAACTGATCTGCATCATTCACCAAGTCTCTTGTATGACCTGAATTAATTATTTGCAAAGTCCTGAAGACTTTGTTGGGAACTAGGTCCCAAGCATTCCAACTCTTAAAGGCTCAATTCAGCTCAATGCATGCTTTCTTGGAACTGGGTGTATCAGAATTCCAGAAACTTAATGCAATGTTTAAGATGAAAAGGTTGTATTTAAATAGTTATCAATAGTTTGCTCTTTTCTGGAGTAGAGATGTGGACTTGCTTCAGGAGGAGCAGACTGTGCCTTTTGCTCCTGTTTGCAGAGGGACTTCATTGTAGGCTCTTACAGTCATCTAGGTCACGAGTCAACAAACTTTCTATAAAGGACCAGATAGCAAATATTTTATGTTAGGCTTTGCAGGCCAGGTGGTCTCTGTCATAACTACTCAGCACTTCATTATATCATGAAGGTAGACCTAGACAATACGTAAACGAATGAGCATGGCTATTATTATAACAAAACTTTATGGACACTGAAATTTGAATTTTATATGATTTCGTAAGTCATGAAATTTTATTATTTTTTTGACCTTTGTTCAACGATTTAAAAATGCTTAAACTGTTCTTGGCTTGTGGACCGTAGAAAATCAGGCAGCAGGCTGGATTTAGCCCCTGGGGCATAGTTAGGCAACTTCTGTTACAAATATAAAGCAAGCACCTACCCCTTGTTTTTTTGGGGAAAAAAAAAATCTCTTTGCCATTCCTTTGGAAGTCATTTGGAGCTGCGTTCAGAGTTGCAGGGATCTCTGGAGAGGTGGGGGAGAAGAGAACTGTCTCTGAGGTTGGGCTTTCAAAATAACCACTTGCTGTATTTGGAGGCAGCAGCCAAGAGAAGAGCCTTGTAGACTCCCAGTGCATTGCAGCCCCGTGGAGGACAGCTGCGCCCAGCTAACCTAGGATTGCAGTGATCTCATGGGCAGGTGAGGGGGCCATACGGGAAGATTAGGAAGGGTAACAGCTGCCACTGTAGTGACATCATCTCAGTAGAGCAAGGGGTGACCTGTAGAAGAACAGATGGCTGCTTGGAGATATATGCCTGATTTACACAAAAGGTGACAACCAAGAGAGATTTGTGGAACATTTTAAAGTGTTCTGAAGATTCCCAGGGATACTTTGTGAAGTGTGGTAAAAGAATGAATTTTCTTTGAGTAGCTTGAGGAATAATGCACCTATAATTTGGATGCACAAAGAAGTGTAGGGTCTGACTTCTGAGGTCTGAGAAGTTCGTTATCATAAACACATGTGGTTGCCAAGCAACATCCATATCGCTATCCTTCATTCTGTTTTTTATTTTAAACTTTCTACTTCGAAAAAATTTAACTCTTCAGAAAAGTTGTGAAATAATCCAAAAAACTCCCATATTCCCTTCATTCAGATTCCTCAATTGTTAACATTTTTCCACTTTTCTCCCCTAGCATTCTCTCTGTTTTACACACACCCAATTACATAGATACTACTGTTTCTGATGCATTTGCAAATAAGTTACATCTGTTTGTATTTCTTAAAAACAAAGATATTCTCCTGCATAATACCAGTACTACCATCAAAATTAGGATGTTAGCATTGACCCAATATTAGTCCCTGATGCGTACACCCAACTGCAATTTCTGCTGTCCCCATAATGTCCTTTTTATGTCCTGGATTCAATCCAGTAACATGTATTCACATAATTGCCATGTCTTTTTACTCTCCTTTAATCTGAAACAATTCTTCAGCTCTTTCCTTCTCTTTTATAACTGACATTTTTAAACAAAATTTTAAGCAGAATAGTTACTTAGTGGAATGTTCCTCAGTGTAGGTTTGTATGATGATTCTTCAAGATCTGTGAGTTTTTAATAGTAATATTTGCCAAATATTCTTCTCATGGCATCATATTGTTAAGTACTAAATGCTAGTTTGTACCATTACTGGAGATACTAACCTTTATCACTTGGTTAAAAGGTGTCTATAAGGTTTCTCTGCTATGAGGTTAGCTAATAAGTATTTTGTACTCATCAATTAATGATTAATAAGATTGTATTTTGTGGGTAAATTCATGTCTTCTACTGTAAGCTGGAGCTTTCCTTTCTATCCCATGCATTTATATTGGTATAGATGAATGGATTTCTTTTTAACTTAATGGATTATAGCCTGTAAATATCGTTCTTCATTTTGATGCTCGAATTGTCCTAGACTTGACCGGTGGTGCCTTTAAAACTGGCTCCAGTCGCCTTTCCACCTGCTACCATTATTTATTCAGAAATTCCTTGGTTTATCATACAACAAAACATTCCAGGTGCATTGTATTAGTCTGTTCTCACACTTCTATAAAGAAATACCGGAGACTGGGTAATTTATAAAGAAAAGAGGTTTAATTGCCTCCCGGTTCTGCAGGCTATACAGGAAGCATGAGACTGGCATTTGCTCGGCTTCTGGTGAGCCCTCAGGAAGTGTATAATCACGATAGAAGGCAAAGGGGGAGCCAGCACTTTATATGGCAGAGCAGGAGGAAGAGAAGTGGGGAGGTGCTACACACTTCTGGGCTGAAAGATACTGTGAGAATTCTATCGCTATACAGTACCAAGAGGGGATGGTGCTAAACCATTGATGAGAATTCTAACCCATAATCCAGTCACTTCCCACCAGGCCCCACCTCCAACACTGGGGGATACAACTGAACATGAGATTTGGGTGGGGTCACAGATCCAAACCATATCACTTATCTTAATAAATGACTTTCCTTCAGCTCTGGAGGAATCAATACTCTTAGAGTTCCTAGTCTCTTTAGTAGAGAGGCATATATAGAAACCAAGAACCAAGACTGCCCATTGCGTGAGGGGGGCCAATGTTTCTAGGTCCTTTTAATAAGCAGATGTAGAATACACACATACACACACACACACACACACACACACACACACACACAGGGATACGGATACAGATACACAGACACATGCACAGACATACAGACATACACAGACAGAGCACACATAGACACACCTACAGACATACATAGGTACAAACTCACACACACAGATACACAGACCCACAAACATGCACAGACACATACACACAGATGTGCATATTCACAGACACACAGATACTCACACCATACATCTGTATCTATATCCAACCTACTTCTTATATAAGAAATTAAATACCATGTATTTACCTCACCACCTTCAATTTCAGTCTATATCCCACCATGGGATTTATTCCAGTTTTAGCCCCCCTCTATATTTGTGAATCCTTTTTCTATCAGTGACAATCTGAACTTGTAAAATTTTCAATGTATTTAATTATTTTTAAAATCCCTCCTGTACATAGCCCATCTCATGGCTGTGGTGATCTGTCTGTCCCTAAGATACCAGACCCAACCACCACATTGTCAAATTTAGGTCCCCAAGAAGTGAGAATATGATGGGGTGATGGAAAAAGTGACAAGGTACAGGGACTGGAAGAGATCTTGGCCCTGAACATTCTGTTCTTTCACATATTTTGGGCAAAACCTGAGCCCTGATAAAGAGGAAAGAGACAATAGAAAGAAGAAAAGCCAGCTATGCTCTTCTGCTAGGCAGGTTAACCAAAATATCAACCCTGATGAAGGGGAAAGGAGGGGAAAAAGCAGTTGAAGGAATGAAGACAAAAGCTCCATGTCTTCCTCCCAATGGTGGCAGAAAATTCTAACCCTTCTAACCCCCTTCTTTCTTGCTTTCCACTATGGTCAACTTCCTAGACTCCCTTGTTACTGGGGGTGACTGTGGGATCCACTTGTGGTCACTGTAGCAACATGATCAGACATTTCTGAAAGGTTTTTCCTTTCTGAGAAGTGAGGTTCTATGGGTTCTTTTCCCTTTCTCCCTACCTCAAGGTGCAGGAGCTATCTTACACCCATGGTGGAACATGCATTAGAGAAAAAAAATGAAGAGAATCTTAAAGATGCAGTTCTGATAACTTCAGATGACTGAGTTAATGCTAGTAGGCACATACCTCTTGTTAGGTGGAGAAAGTAAACCCCTATTAATTTAACTACTGAAAGTCTAGTAGTTAGTTACTGGACTAAACTCCAATTTGAATGGTAAGCCAGTATACTGCAGTGGAAGGTGACAGGTCTCTAGCTCCAGGCATAGATCTGATTAGTCTAAGGGTAGTTCTCCTTCACTTTCCCGTAATTGACTTGGGAGGTGGACCAATTCTTGAAATGATATGAGAGAAGTTGGCCATGGGAGGAATAAGCATTTCCTCTGTAGGCTGTTAAGTGTGAGTATGAGGCTCACAATTGTTATGGTCACATAGCTATCTGTCTGAAAAGGAAGAAGACACATAGAGGGGATCCTGAGCCAGATCTGTAGCATTAAATCAAAGGTAGAGCCTGTTCTATCTTTTGATCCTTGATTATTTGAATCAGTACATTTTCTTTTTAATGAAGCCAATTTGAATTGGGTTTTCTGCTACTTGCTGATGAAAGCAACCTAACTGATAAACACAGATAACAGTAATGCATCAGACTCAGTTCTTAGAAGCTGGAATACAGAGATAAATAAGTCTAATGAAATCAAATTAAATATTATCATAAATTCTATGATAAGGAAGACACAAGACACAGTACGAGCTCAGAGGAAGTCTGCATGAGGTGTTGCCTTAACTAGCCAGAAATTTGCTATACATAGACATCACAGAAGAAAGAGAAGCCATTATAGACGAAGAATTCAGTGCAAAGACATGGAATGCCAAAAGCTCCAGGAAGGTTGTGATAGAAGTGTTAATGTTAGAATAAAAAGTATGAGTCATTATTAATTTAATAAAGATATGTATGTTGGTCATATATGGATGCTATAAAGATATCTCTGCTGACTGTATGGGGATAAATATGTCTAGAGATTATGAGGAATTGAAGATAAAAGGCTAAAATCTTCCAGGGCAGAAGGATTTCAAAATTATAAATTCATTCCTCTGAAATGCCTCTTCTTGTGTGAATGGATTGCAGTGTGCACCCTATTTCTCTGAAGGGTATACTGAGTTTGATTCGTGAAGCTGAATAATTTTCTTCATTTTACTGTCCACACTGTGTATTGGACATGACAGCAGAGGCCAGGAAGCTGTTTGTCTCAAGACCTGTGGCTGTTTACTCCTCTAATCCAAGATGTCAGATATGCCTACATATGAGTTTTCTTCAACTAAGTTGTGATATACAATCTCCTGAGGCAAAGCTCAGTCATTCTCTGAAATAGCAGCATCTCTGCACTGTGAATTCTTTCTGCCACTCTAGAATTGGTCTCTTCCCAGTGACACAAATCGGTACAGTTTTGATTTGATGTTGTTGGCAGAGGCATCTTTTGGGGAAGGGCAATGGGAATCTGTCTCCTTAGCGATCTCTATAAAAACCTAGAGCACCAGTCATGTCATTATATTCCTTACCTAATTTTAAAGAAAATTTAGCCTGTATCATTTTAATTAATTAAAATCCAACAAGAGGAGAAGACCCAATAAAAAAAAGAAAAGAGGTAAATATTGGAAAGGAAGCCATGAAGTAACCATTATTTTAGATTATAGGATATATCTACAAAATCAGAAAGAATTAACAAAATAATATTGAAATAGAGAAGGCAATTTAGAAAGTGATCTATGTACAAGATGAGTAGAGTAAGAACCAATTATGTATCAGCATTAAGAAGCTATAACATTTAATGATATACTGTACAGCAAACAAAACAACCAAAATAAAATTATTGATGAAGAGATCTAGACCGTCCAGCAACCTTCCCTTCCTTCAGACAACCAAATGTCACTGTCAACTGAACTGAATTGAGCATGAAGGCTAACAATTATTTAGCACACACTATAACTCTTTTTGTTGCCAAGTACTCTTAGAACTTGTACCATGATTCTCCCAGCAATCTTTATGATATATACTACAAGCCCTGCTATGGCTTGAATGTGTCCTCCAAAGTTGGAACTTAATCTCCAAGTTGTTCTAAACCTAATCTCCAGTGCAATAGTGTTGAGGGGTAGAGCCTACTGAGAGGTGGTTAGGATATGAGGTCTCTGCCCTCATGAATAGATTGATGTTATTATTGTAGGAGTGGGTTTGTTACGGTGCCTGTAGGCTTGTTGTGAAAGTGAGTCCAGCCCCTTCTTGCTTTCTGGCTCTTTCAAGCAAGCTCTTACCATTTCACTATCCACCATGAGATAGTGCACCAAAAAAGTCCTCACCAGATGCTAGACCCTCCATTATGGACATCTTAGCCTCCAGAAATATGAGAAATAAATGGATTTTCTTTATAAAGTATCCAGTCCTTGGTATTCTCTTATAGTAACAAAAAACAGACCAAGACAAGCCCATTTTTGCATATAAGAAAATTGAGATGCAAGAGAGACTCAAGATCATACAGCTAGTAAATGGCACAGTGGAATTAAAATCCTTTCTGCCTAACTCCAAAATTCATAGCTTTTTTTTCCCACCATAACATGCTCTAAATTAATGTTCTGTTATCAAATTATCTCCTTAAGTGAAAGATGTTCTTTTTTATGAGAAAACTCAAACTGCTATCTTCCGCCCTGGCTCTTTCATATTTACAGAGCAACATTTTTAATATTTGGCTTCCATGCAGTTTTTTCTCTTGTCCCACAGGTGAAATACTCCTATCCAAAGTCAATTGCCTGTATCAAGTTTGATTTAGAATAGCTGATACTTATAGGCCAGGTGTGGTGGCTGACACCTGTAATCCCAGCACTTTGGGAGGCCGAATGGGAGGATCACTTGAGGTCAGGAGTTTGAAACCAGCCTGGCCAACATGGTAAAACCCCATCTCTACTAAAAATACAAAAAATTACCCAGGTGTGGTGGTGCGTACCTGTAATCCCAGCTACTCTAATCGGGAGGCTGGGGCACAAGAATTGCTTGAACCTGGGAGGTGGAGGTTGTAGTGAGCCTAGATCAGGCCACTGCACTTCAGCCTGGATGACAGAGCAAGACTCTGTCTCAAAAAAAAATAAAGAAGAAGAATAGCTAATACATGTATAGGGAAAAGAAAAATGTAGCCATATTATTTTTAAATTAGTTCCTTTGTTTTAAAAGTTAAATGTAGAGAATTTGTGGCATTTTGTCTTGGTTGTTCAAATTAAAACTTGAAAGAGACCGAGGAGGAATTGTGGAGGTCCTGTTCATTGGATTAAGTGTCCTCACTAAAGTGAGGTTCTCATAGAGCATTCCCTAACTGTGAATTTCCAAATGTTATGGCCTTATTATCAATGCCATCATTCCACATCAAGCGTCCAAATGCTTCCTTCCTGATTTGACTCTAATAAAATTTTCTCCAGGAATGGGATCTTTCCATTATCCTTCCTTCTGAAGAATGTGTCTATGTATAACTGGCAAGAGAACATGGGGGAGTTTTTCTGAAACTTTGTGGCTTCTGCCTAAAATAACTCATTCAAAATGTTTTGGGAAATTATTCTACAGAGGTTTTTTTAAATGGAGAAATATTACAAAGTCCAAAAATTGCCTTGGTTTGGGGATACTGGCTTTTAAAATGGTCTCATTATTCCTTCTTTTGTTGATTAGTATTTCGTGCTTGGTGGGTTAAGAATAAAAGAGCTGGAAACACCATTGTTTTAGTCCATTTTGTGCTGCTATAGCAAAATACATGAGATAGGGTAATTTATAAAGAAAAGGAATTCATCATTATTCTGGAGACTGGGAAGTCCAAGATTGAGGGGCTGCATCTGATGAGGGCTGTCTTATTGCATTATAACATGATGGAAGGCATCACACAGTGAGTGAACTCATGCAAGAGAGAAAGGGAGGTCTGAACTTATTTTTATAGCAAAACTATTCTGGTGATAATGGACCCATTTTCACAGTAACAACATTACTCCATTCATGAGGGCAGATTTTGATGACCTAATACCTCTTAGAGGTCTCACCCTGAAACACTGTTACATTTGGGCTACTTTCCAACATACCAGTTTTACAGAACATATTCAAACCATAGCAACCATTAATGGGTATACATTGGTGAGGTTTCTGATATGAATAGCAAATATGGTATGTGTATTAGTCTATTGTTATGTTGCTATAAAGAACTGCCCAAGACTGGGTAGTTAATAAAGGAGAGAGGTTTAATTGACTCACAGTTTAGCATGGTTTGGAAGGCCTCAAGAAACTTACAATCATGATGGAAGGGGAAGAAAACATGTCCTTCTACATGTGATGGCAGGATGAAGTACTGAGCAACAGGGGAAAAATATCCTTATAAAACTATCAAATCTCATAAGAACTCACTCATTATCATGAGAACAGCAGCATGGGGGTAATTATCCCCATGATTCAATTACCTCCCCACAACGTGTGGAAATTACGGAAACTACAATTTAAGGTGAGATTAGGGTGAGTACACAGACAAACCATATTAATATGATATAGTAGAAAAAACATGGGCTTGGAATTGTATATAACCTCATTCAATATCTGGGTCTCTCACTTATGAAATGCACAAAACAGTTACATAGATGCTTTGGATTGGAAATGGTATAGAGTCAGAAAAAATAATTTTTCCATTAGGTTTGCAATTCAACACTTCACATGCTTTTATTTCTCCCTTGAAGATCTTCCCCTTCTTATATATATGCTCAGATAATGTTTACTTAGACTTTTAAAGCTAGTTCAATATTTACTTCCCCTGTGATGACTTCTTGACCATTTCTTTCCCCTAGGAAGAGTAGGTATTCTCTCTCTGACTTCCACGTTACTTCACATTATTATAAATACCACACTAAACGGGAATAATTTATTTTTCCAGGTGTATCCCTGGTTAGACTCTGCCAAGATTGGTCTTCATATCCACAACGCCCAGCCTAGTGCCTGATATTCTCTATGTGTTCAAAAGTGTTTGTTTTGATATAGTGGGCATATATAAATTGAGTAATTTTCAGAATAAATTTACTATTGCCTGCATTTTCTGGATAATTTTGCCAATTAGTCATTGGTGACTGAATTACAGAGTCAAATGCTAGAATGCCAGACCTGACTCATTCAACTCACCATTTGTGTTCCATCTTTATAGTTATCATTGTATCCACCTACCCCCTCTATTAGTATTAATATTTTCTTATGTTGAGAAAATAATGTAACAACTTTAAAACAAGAACAACTGTAAAAAACAGAATTACTTTACATTCATTCCCAGCACTTATGTGACATCAAGTGTTTGAGATAATAATTATCTCCTAGTGTACATTACAATAATTTATAACTGCTAAAATGTTTAGAAGTTTGTCCATGTAGTACCTATAAACATTTTACATATTGCCAGTGAAACACACAGTGTTTCTCAAAAGAAACACTTAGCTTTGGGTCTTTCTCTACCTACTAGTGAGGACTTTACATGTTCAGAGAAGTAAATATCTAACCTGTGGTCTCATAGATGCAGAGCCTGGACAAAAATGTTGGTCTTTGTAGCTGGCCTTCAATGACAGTTTTATGAATTAAGCCAAATATGTACATTTCCCTGGTGCTTCAGCACTTTGAACAGCCTTTGTCATTGCTTCAGGCTTTTGTGGGTAGGGTGAAAGCAAGACACTACACAGCTCCCTGCTTGTGCCCTAGCAACCAAGCACAACACAGATGGCCGGCCTGGCAATCTGCCCAGCAGACACTGATTGCATACCTGGTGGTAAGACACAATGGTATTTGTACAGTGTGGTTGGCATTTATAGTGATAGGCAATGAAGACTGCATCCTGTGCCTTTAGGCCAATTTGCTGGTTTTGGGTCTAGAGGCAATAACTTTCCACTGGTGTAATGATAACTTGTCTCTTGCAGCTGGATCATGTTAGGAGAGTAGGAATTTTATTTTTGGTTCCTTTTAAGTAGAGCCTTGTAATAATTCGGTAGTATTTTCCCAAGATGTTTCTTGCCAGTTGCACACATGTATTGCCTCCTGAAGTCCTGAGCATTGATTGGCATCAAAGAATGGGAATGGTCCCTGTTTTTGGAGAGCAATCCCCATTCTACAAGTGGAGGGAATACAATGTACACCAATCCAAGAAGCATTTATTATATGCCCGTTATTATTTGTTAAATTGAAATGACTGTTGTATATAAGCCATTCTACCATGCCTTGGGCATACAAAGATATATAACATAAATGAGATTCAAGGGGCACTCAGACCAGTGGAGGTGACAGACATTTAAACTAATAACCATAATGCAACAAGATGAGTGGTCTAATGTACCTAGTACTATGGGAACACAAAGGAGGGAGCTGTTAATTCCTCCTAGAGATTAAAAATGAAAGCTGAATTTATGCTGGACATTACATCCAGGGAAATGCATTATAGCAAGTTGGCGAGAGCTCTTGTTCTGCCGCCTCATGAATCTGTGATCAAGTTCCCACTTTGCTAATTATTCCTTTTGTAGTTTTAGGCAAGTCACAAAGCATTCCAGATCTGTTTGTATATAAAATGGAGAGAGAGTTCATGCCATATATATGTATATAAAGTGAGAACAAAATGAAATACTCATTATAAAGTGCTTAGCATTTTTTTCTGGCATCTAATACGTGTTTAATAAATATTAGCTCTGGTTGTCATTCTTATCATTATTGTTATTATGTGATGATGATGTGGGTTGCTTTGCAGGCAGACTTACGATGTGGTATTATCATTGGCCTCAGAATATGCTGGCTACGAATTCATCCCTGAGTTTGACTACCTATGTGTCCTTGAGCAGAGTCGTCACTATTCTCAAGTGATTTACATTATATGACCAAGATGGAGAAGTAAGCCACTTATCATGTCCTAGGTTTCCTCCTAAAAACAAATCTTTTGAACAAGGTTGGGTACTTCCAGAATTTTGGTTCTAAAATATCTCATTAAGCTTTCAAAGGCATTGCTCATTAGGTTTCAGATGTAACATGTGTTTGGAGAAATAACACCATATGATTATGGCACATTGCATTTTCTGGTATATGAGCCAAATTTGGACTAGTTTCACAATCTCAAGACGCATGTAAGGCTCAGAAATTATGTTCTGATGAAGCAGGAAAAATGGACAGATGTTGAGATAATGTCCAGGAAATGAGAAAAGTTATGTTTGAAGAAAATAGTTCCAGGCAGGGAATGCTCACAGTTATTGGGACTCCAATGTAATGGGTGTTGTACAGGAGGGAGATGTGGAGTGGTGGGAAGTGCACTGTGTGCTGTGGGAGTACAAAAGTGAGATCTTCATCCTCTCTGGGGTGGTGGGAAGGTGAGCTTGTCAGAGCCATAAAAGATGAATCAGTCAGCCAGTGGAGCAGATGAGAAAGGATAGTCCAGGCAAAGGGAAGAGAATTGCAGCTACCTGAAAGAACCGGCATATGGTTTGGGAATAGTGACATGCGACTAATTTGGTGTATCTGGGGGAGAAGTGTCAGACTAGCCTGGAGAGATTGATTGGAGTCAGACTGCAGGAAAGGAAGACACTGAAAAATTACTCTTAGTTGAGTCCCCTTGATGTGCTCCTCTATTCCCACCCTATTACTCTCACTACATAACTGAAGTGGTCAGTAATGAATGCCAAGTATGTACTATGCATCATACAAGGTGGTTTACATATTTAATCTCTTCACAAAAATGGAAAAATTGATGTTTTAACTAGAAGCAAATTTGACTGACAGTAATATTGGCATTTCCTTGCTTCCAAATAACAGAGGCATAAACAAGATATAAATTTGTTTTTCTTTTATGTACAAATCGGGCATTAAGGGTTATCCTGGTGGCTCTGATCCAAGAGAGTTTTTCTGGTACCTAGCTGCTTCTATTTCTTTAGTCTTCTATCTTCATAGCCCAAATTTGGCTTCTCTGGTTCTAGATATCTTGTCTGTATTCTTGTCAGTAGCAGGGAGGAAGAGATGAAAGAAAGAGTCATGGGAGCATACCAGATGTGTTCTAAGAAAGCTTTCTGTAAGCTTCCTCACAGTGTTTTTGCTAGCATCTTGTCCAGAAATTAGTCACATGGCTGCACGTAGTTGCAGAAGATACTGGAACATGTAATATTTATTATGGGTAGCCATGCACTCAGCTAGTAATGGGAGTTCTTTCACTGTGGAAAAGGGGTGAAAGAATACTTGTATCTACTAAAGGTAGATTTTTATGCAATTTTCCAGATAAGAAAACTGAAGATTAGAGAAGTAAGATAACTTGTCCATGGTGACACAGTTGACAAATGCCTAAGATTTCAACTGATGCCAGGTCTAGTGGTTCTAACCACAGGAGTTGCTCTCCAAAACTATTCCTATGTCTTAGTTTGGGGTTCCTCCCAAAATCAGAGCCTAAGACAAGTACTTATGTGAGAATATTTGAAAGGGAATCACAGAATTACCAACAATTTGTTTTCTGACAACTGAAGGGGATCCTAGGATGTAGGACTTTCAGTTTTAAAACTGGCATGTTCTGGAAAACTGTCCTGAGGATGAGATGATCCAGAAGCAGGGGGAAAAGCACCAGGCAAAAAAATAAATAAATAAAAAGGCATCAAGTGGGTGCATTAGGAAGCAATGAGACTCCATCTCATTGGGGCTTCTGTGAATCATGCAGGACGCCCTTTAGAGCTGTTCTTATGAAATATGGGTACCTGAAGCGTATACCCAGTAGCTCCTTTCATCATGAGTTGAGGGTTGGTACTAGAGGCTTTGACTCCAGAAGTAATTCTAGGGTTTGTCTGCCTGCACCATCTAACTTGGGATGAGTCAAGAAACCTCTGGGGCAAAACTTAGAAAGACAAATTGCAACCTTGGATGATGGGTCTTGGCCTTATCAGGTGAGTGGGAATGGTCTACCATAGGGAGAACTCCAATTACAGGTGAGTTGAGGGAATGAAGTGAGTACCAGAGAAATCTGCTGCATCTTATTTAAGAACTTTAAAATTTCAGATATTATTTGCAGGGTAGTGATTTTTCAACTGTGCTTCTTTAATTCTCTGAATGTTCCAAGAGTTTTTTCTGGACCAAACTTTCATTCTCTCTCTCTCTCTCTCTCTCTCTCTCCCCCACCCCCCTCCACTCTCTCTCTCTCTCTGTGTATGTGTGTGTTTATATTGCAGGAGTGCTCATTGTTTTGATTCTTTAACTTAAGCCAGAGTGGTTCTAATTTTGTCTTTTACATATTATCACTTGAATAAAAGTTTCCACAGTTTAAAAAGTTTGTAAAGCACTGCGTTGGTTAATAGGCAGTTATCACAGTACTTATGCAGGGGAATAATTATCACATAATGCTTGAGACATCCCATTCTGTCTGTAGCCTGGGAAATGTGTAGGAAGATCATGCCCGTTGGCAAAGAAAACAGCCTTGAAGCTGCTTCAATTACTCAGTCAATGAACGGTATTGGAAAAGCAGGGGAAAGAGAATGGAGAACAAAATACTAACAACAGGACTTAGTCTCCAGCATAACTCATGTATCTTAGTTTGGATTGCCTCCCAAAGCAGAGCCGAAGACAAGAACTTGGGTAAGAATATTTGGAAGGGAATTATAGGGTAACCAACTATTCCTGTTTGCTCATGACTGAAGGAAGAATGCATATGTTAGAGTTCCTGGACTAGACAACAAATTGAATTTGGATGGTAGAGACTGAGAAGGCTCAGTCTGCTGCAGATATTTTACTTGTTTACCTTAGGATCAGAATCGTGGTGCTATTTGTTGAAAAATTGATGCACAGTGGAAGAAGCTGATTTGGAGAAATAGAAATTCATCTGTCTACTGAGTATAATGGCCAGCACCTGAGGTCCCTCTTTCTATAATGCGGGGAAGCTTTTATTTGGGGAAGATTGTGATAATTTGGAGAAGACCCTCCAACCTCCTCTCGAGAACCCTCAAACAGAGAATTATCTAGTCAGAGTGTTTGTTTTTCCCAGGGCCCATGTAGAAAGGAAATCAGTTTTTCCTTCTATGAACAAACAGATCAAAGTATGTTGGTGATGCGTGGGGACTCTCGCATTTCTATTCATTAAAGAATCACTGAACACTGAATTCAGTAATGGTGTTTTGGATATAATGTCACATGATGTGAAATTGGTCATCATTAGTTCATTTATACATGGGATATTCACAGAGAAACTTGGTTGATAAAACTCCCTGAAAAAGAATGACAACTTAAGAATGACATGGTTTCAGCCTTGATGAGCTCTTTGTGAATTTCTACTCATTTGGCCACTTAAGACTCTTCATTCTACTTTACTCATGGCAGCACACTGATAAAATTAGTGAAAAAATAAAACAGTAACAAACACCAATAAAATCTATTTTACTAAAACAAACAGAATAACATCCACAATCATTAAAGCTTACTTGAAAACTATCACACATGAAAGGAAGAAAGAATGGATTTCTCAAAACCTGAATCTTAGCCAGGTGTATATGGTGACCATTTTGACTTCTTAAGGTATAATATGAGACATAAATGACTTGAAATTATGACAGGCTGCTTTATAAATATACCTCATTCCTTTTTTGTTTGTTTGTTTGTTTGTTTGAGAAAGGGTCTCACTCTGTCACTCAGGCTGCAGTGGCACAAGCATGGCTCACTGCAGGCTCAGGTGATCCTCCCACTTCAGCCTCCCAAGTAGCTAAAACTACGGGTACACACCAACACACCTAGTTAATTTTTTTTGTATTTTTTGTAGAGATGGGGTTTTACCATGTTGCTCAGGCTGTTGCTTAATACGTTAAAGCCATCAGCTGCCCCAGGATGCATCCTTATTATCTTTTTAAATAAATGGGTATTTTTGGTGGAAATTTCAAGAAATACAGAAGTATATGACAGCACTTTTAAATTAGGTGTGTGTTAAAAAATAATACTAAATATGAATATTATAAGAATGATGCGTTATAACTCAGATCAACTGCCTACACTAGCAAGTCCTACCAACCAAGCAACTTTGGGGTACAAATTGTCCTTTCTTTGATTAGACTTAGGCCTCCCGGATCTTAGCTGCAGGGCTGCTGTTCACAAAGAGAGTGCTGAAACTCACAGGTTGTTTAGCACTCAGCTAAGTGGGTAGAGATTTTCATACATGAGTTATTCTAAGATCCTCTAGCCAGATTAATAAAAAGAAAAGGGAGAAGAATCAAATAGATGCAATAAAAAACGATAAAGGGGATATCACCACTGATCCCACAGAAATACAAACTACCATCAGAGATTACTACAAACAGCTCTACTCATATAAACCAGTAAACCAGGAAGAAATGGATAAATTCCTAGACACTTGTACTCTATCAAAACTAAACCAGGAGGAAGCTGAAACCCTGAATAGACCAATAACAAGGGCTGAAGTAGAGGCAGCAATCAATAGCCTACCAACCAAAAAAAGTCCAGGTCCACACAGGTTCACAGCTGAATTCTACCAGACGTACAAAGAGGAGCTGGTTCCATTCCTTCTGAAACTGTATCAAGCAATACAAAAGGAGGGAATCCTCCCTAACTCATTTTATGGCACCAACATCATCCTGATACCAAAACCAGGCAGAGACTCAACTAAAAAAGAAAACTTCAGGCCAATATCCATGATGAACATTGATGCAAAAATCTTCAATAAAATACTGGCAAACAGATTGCAACAGCACATCAAGAAGCTTATCCATCATGACTAGTAGGCTTCATCCTGGGGATGCAAGGCTGGTTCAACATACGCAAATCCATAAATGTAATCCATCACATAAACGGAACCAAAGACAAAAACCACATGATTATCTCAATAGATGCAGAGAAGGCCTTTGATAAAATTCAACAGCCCTTCATGCTAACAACTCTCAATAAACTAGGTATTGATGGAACGTATCATAAAATGATAAAAGCTATATATGACAAACCTACAGCCAATATCATACTGAATGGGCAAAAGCTGGAAGAATTCCCTTTGAAATCAGGCACTAGACAAGAATGCCCTCTCTCACCACTCCCATTCAACATAGTATTGGAACTTCTAGCCAGAGCAATCAGGCAAGAAAAAGAAATAAAGGGTATTCGATTAGGAAAGGAGGAAGTCAAACTGTCTCTATTTGCAGATGACATGATTATATATCTAGAAGACCCCATTGTCTCAGCCCAAAATCTCCTGAAACTGAAAAGCAACTTCAGCAAAGCCTTAAGATACAAAATCAATGTGCAGAAATCACAAGCATTTCTATACACCAATAACAGACAAACAGCCAAATCAAGAGCGAACACCCATTCACAATTGCTACAAAGATAATAAAATACCTAGGAATGCAACTAACAAAGGATGTTAGTGAGAACTAACAAACCACTGCTCAACAAAATAAGAGAGGACACAAACCGACGGAGAAACATTCCATGCTCATGGTTAGGAAGAATCAATATCGTGAAAATGGCCATACCGCCCAAAGTAATCTATAGATTCAACGCTATCCCCATCAAGCTACCAATGACCTTCTTCACAGAACTGGAAAAAACCATTTTAAACTTCATATGGAATCACAAGAGACCCTGCATAGCCAAGACAATCCTAAGCAAAAAGAACAAAGCCAGAGGCATCACACTGCCAGACTTCAAACTATACTACAAGGATACAATAATCAAAACAGCATGGTACTGGTACCAAAACAGAGACATAGACCAATGGAACAGACAGAGACCCCAGAAGAAACACCACACTTCTACAACCATCTGATCTTTGATAAACCCAGCAAAAACAAGCAATGGGGAAAGGACTCCATGTTTAATAAGTGGTGTTGGGAAAACTGGCTAGCAGTGTACAGAAAGCAGAAACTGGACCCCTACCTGTCACCTTACACTAAAATTAACTCCAGATGGATCAAAGATTTAAACATAAAACCTAACACCATGAAAACACTAGAAGAAAATGTAGGCAAAACCATCCAGGACATAGGCATAGGCAAGGACTTCATGAATAAAACACCAAAAGCAATGACAATAAAAGCCAGGATAGAAAAATAGGATCTAATTAAACTCCAGAGCTTCTGTACAGCAAAAGAAACCATTGTTAGAGTGAATCGGCAACCAACAGAGTGGGAAAAATTTTTTGCAATCTACCCATCTCACAAAGGGCTAATATCCAGAATCTACAAAGAACTAAAACAGATATGCAAGAAAAAAACAACCCCATTCAAAAGTGGGCAAAGGATATGAACAGACACTTTTCAAAAGAGGACATATATGAGGCCAACAAACATATGAAAAAATGCTCATCATAACTGGTCATTAGAGAAAGGCAAATTAAAACCACACTGAGATATCATCTCACACCAGTTAAGAATGGCGATGTTTAAAAAATCGGGAGACAACAGATGCTGGAGAGGATGTGGAGAAATAGGAACACTCTTACACAGTTGGTGGGAGTGTAAATTAGTTCAACCATTGTGGAAGACAGTGTGGCAATTTCTCAAGGATCTAGAAATAGAAATTCCATTTGACCCAGCAATCCCACTATTGGGTATATACCCAAAGAACTATAAATCATTCTACTATAAAGACATGCACATGTATGTTCATTGCAGCCCTGTGTACAATAGCAAAGACCTGGAACCAACCCAAATGCCCATCAATGATAGACTGGACAAAGAAAATGTGGTACCTATACACCATGGAATACTATGCAGCCATAAAAAGGATAAATTTGTGTCCTTCGTGGGGACTTGGATGAATCTGGAAACCATTGTTCTCAGCAAACTGACCCAGGAACAGAAAGCCAAGGACCATATGTTCTCACTCATAGGTGGGTGTTGAACAATGAGAACATGTGGACTCAGAGAGAGAAGCATCACACACAGGGGACAGTTGGGGGGGGGGGGGGGTAGGAGAGAGACAATGGGGGGTGGGGAGGGAGGGGAGGGTGAGGAGGGATAACATGGGGATGAAATGCCAGATATAGTATGCACCTAAAGTAAAATAAATAAATTTAAAAAAAAAGAAAAGAATCTCCCTCTTAAATACCAACATGAATAGAGAAATATGTCGTACAAATTATGTGAAAATGAATGTGATGCAAGATATGGTCCTTCCTCATCCCTGAAGGATTGCCACTTTGCCCCAACTGTACCAGAATCCATGACTGAGTCTTCCATCCCGTGAAGCATGCTCTATCCAGACTGAGGGTTACCGAATGCTTATCAGCCCCAAAACTACTTTATTCAAACGAGATATTTTGTTAAAATTTTACGTGTAAAATGAATAGGAGCAGTTCTGCTGAAATGGGTATGAGGACCCTAGAACCCATCTCCTTTAGGTTATTCCTCACCATGTTTGGAGGCTTTTTTTTTTTGCAAATAAGTGATGTAGATAATTCCAACTTTTGAGTGCCTATGGGAAAGTTGTTCTGAGTTAGTCCTCCTGGATTTGAATCCTGGCTCACATTCTCACTCTCTCTATGTCTTTAGAAGATATTATTTAATTTCTGTATGCCTCAATCTTCTAAACTTTTAAGGAAATAACATTTTGTTCACAACCAAATAGTTTCTCTGAGGATTACGTGATGTAAGACATGTAAAAGAACTTAGAATCATACCTGTTACAGATTAACCACCCTGTAAATATTACACATTATTGTTTTGATTATTAGTAAGGCTCTAAGTTAAATAATTATAACTTAGTCTGAAAAGTCAATCCATGCCAGTGATCTATGTTTTCATCTTTTCTGGAATAAAGGTAATAAACAACAACAGCAACAAGAAGAATAACATCATCAGTAACAACCATCATGAAACTCACCATTGATCACTGTTTCTAGTAAATATCTACTCTGTTTAGCCACTGTTTTATAATTTTTCTGGACCTTACAGTAGCCCTAAAAGGTACATGCCTCTTAGACCCATTTAATAGATGAGAAAATCAAGGTTCATAAAAGGTAAACCACTTTCCAATAGTCAGACAGTTAATCCATGGCAGAGCCAAAGATGGTTCCGAGGATGAAGGCTTCAGATCCCAATGCCTACATATATGAGTGATAATCAAAAGTAAGTAGCATGTTTTTTGTTTATGTGATATAAACTCTTTTTGGGGGGGAAATATCAATCACATCAATCATTTATCCCTTCTTTGTGTTATAAATGATCTAATTATGCTCACTTAGTTATTTAAAAATGTACAATAAATTATTGTTGAGTGTAGTCACCCTATTGTGTTACTATATACTAGATCTTACTTGATCTAACTATATTTTTGTACCCATTAATCATCCCCACTGCCTCCCAACCCAACTACCCTTCCCAGACTCTGGTAACCAGTGTTCTACTCTTTATCTACATAAGTACCATTGTTTTAATTCTTAGCTCCCACAAATTAGTGAGAACATGCAGCTTATCTTTCTGTGCCTGGTTTATTTCACTTAACATAAAGACTTATAGTTCCATTCAGATTGTTGCAAATGACAGCATATCATTCTTTCTGATGGTTTAAGAATATTACTCTACTGTGTAAATGTACCCTATTTTCTTTATCCATTCATCTGCTGATGAACATGTAGGTTGTTTCCAAATGGTAGCTATTATGAATAATGCTGTAATAAACATGTGAGTGCAGATATCTCTTTGATACACGAGTTTCTTTCCTTTGCATATATAACCAGCAGTGGGATTGCCAAATCATATGGTACTTTTAACTTTAGTTTTTTGAGGAACTTTCAAACTGTTCTCTATGGTGGTTGTACAATTTGCATTCCCACCAACAGTGTATAAGGGTTTCTTTTTCTCTACATCCTCACCAGCATATAATATTTTCTGTCTTTTGGATAAAAGCCATTTTAACTGAGTGGGATGATATCTCATTGTAGTTTTCATTTGCTTTTTTCTGATAATTAGATGTTGAACATCTTTTCATATACCTGTTTGCCATTTGTGTCTTCTTTTGAGAAATGTCTATTCAGATCTTCTGCACATTTTTAATGGGATTAATAGATTTTTTCCTATTGAGTTGTTTGGGCTCCTTATATATTCTGGTTATTAATTGCTTATCAGGTGGATAGTTTGCAAATATTTTCTCCTGTTCTGTGGGCTGTCTCTTCACTTTGTTTATTGTTGCCTTTCCTATGGAGAAGGTTTTTAATTTAATGTAATCCGATTTGTCCATTTTTGCTTTGGTTGTCTGTGCTTGTAGAGTATTACCCAAGAAATGTTTGCCCAGTCCAATGTCCCCAGTGTTTTCGTTTAGTGGTTTCATAATTTGAGGTTTTAGATTTAAGTCTTTAATCCATTTAGATTTGATTTTTATATATGGTGAAAAATAAGGACCTACTTACATTCTTTTGCATGTAGATGTGTTCCCCCAACACAATTTATTTATTTATTTAATTCATTTATTTATTTACTTTTTTGAGACAGAGTCTTGCTTTGTGGCCCAGGCCAGAGTGCAGTGGCACAATCTTGGCTCACTGCAATCTCTTCCTGAGTTCAAGCAATTCTCCTGTCTCAACCTCCCAAGTAGCTGGGACTGCAGGCACGTGCCACCACACTAGGCTAATTTTTGCATTTTCACTAGAGGCAGAGTTTCACCATATTGGCCAGGCTAGTCTCAAACTCCTGACCTCAAGTAATCCATCCACCTCCCAAAGTGCTGGAATTTCAGGTGTGAGCAACCATGCCCTGTCCCTAGCACCATTTATTGAAGAGATAATACCTGCCCCAATTTATGTTCTTGGCACCTTTGTCAAAAATAAGTTCATTGTAGATATATGGATTAGTTTCTGGCTTCTCTTTTCTATTGCCTTGCTCTACATGTCTGTTTTTATGCTAGTACCATGCTGCTTTGGTTACTATAGCTCTGTAGTATAATTTTAAGTCAGATAATGTGATTCCTCCAGTTTTGTTCTTAGGATAGCTTTGGCTATTCTGGGTCTTTTGTGGTTTCATGTAAATTTTGGAATTGTTTTTTCTATTTCTGTGAAGAATGTCATTGATATTTAAATAGGGATTGCATTTAATCTGTAGATTGGTCTGTGTAGTATGAACATTGTAACAATATTGATTCTTCCAATCCATGAACATGAAATATATTTACTTTTTTTGTTTTTGTTCTTTTTAATTTCTTTCATTACTATTTTATGGTTTCCATTGTAGAGATCTTTTACTTCTTTGGCTAAGTAAATTCCTAGGTATTTTATTTTATTTGTAGCTATCATAAATGGGATTACTTTCTTGATTTCTTTTTCAGATTGTTGTTGCTTACATACAGAAATACTACTGATTTTTTATGTTGATTTTGCATCCTGCAACCTTACTGAATTTCTAATAGTTCTAATAGTTTTTCAGTGAAATCTTTAGATTTTTTCAAATATAAGGCAATATCATTTGCAACCAGAGATAGTTTGACTTCCTTTTCATTTGGATGCTCTTTATTTCTTTTGTCAGATTGCTGTAGCTAAAACTTCCAGTACTATGTCAAATAACAATGATAAAAATAGGCATCCTTGTTATCTTCCAGATCTCAGAGTAAAGGCTTTCAGTCTTTTCCTATTCAGTATAAAACAAGCTGTGAGTCTGTAATACGTGATTTTTATTGTGTTGTGGTATGTTCCTTATGTACCCAGTTTTTTGAGGGATTTTATTATGAAGGGATATTGAATTTTATCAAATTCAAATGCCTTTTCAGCAACAATTGGAATGATCACATATTTTTTTTTACCCCTGATTTCATTGATATGATGTACCACATTGATTTGTCAATGTTGAACCACTCTTGCATCCTTGGGATAAATCCCACTTGGTCATGATAAATGATATTTTTTAACATGTTGTTGAATGCGGTTTGCTAGTATTTTGTTAAGGATTTTTGCATCAATATTCATCAGGGATACTGGACTGTGGCTTTTGTAAGGACTTACTTTTGCCATTTTATCATTTGTTTTCTGGTTGTTTTGCATTCTTATCTTTTTTCTTTTCTTCTTTCCTGTCTTGCTTTTAGTGAAGGTGATTTTCTCTGGTGGTGTGTTTTAATTTCTTCCTTTTTATTTTTTGTGGATCTGTTGTATTTTTTTTTTTAATTTGAGAGTACCATAATGCTAGCAAATAATATAACCCGTTATTTTAAACTAATTACAACTTAATACTGATTGAATAAACAAACTAACAAGCAAAGAGACAACTAATAAAAACTCTACACTTTGACTTTGTCCTCTCACTTTTGAACTTTTTGTTGTTTCTTTTTAGTGCCTTACTGTATTGTCTATGTCTTAAAATGTTGTTTTAGTTATTACTTTTGATCAGTTCATCCGTTAGTCTTTCTACACAAGATATGAGTAGTTTGTACACCACAATTACTGTGTTATACATTTTGCGTTTTTCTGTGTATCTACTATTACCAGCAAGTACTATACCTTCAGATGATTTTTTACTGTTCATTAATAGCTTTTTCTTGGCCAGGCATGGTGGCTCACACCTATAATCTCAGCACTTTGGGCAGATCATGAGGTCAGGAGTTCAAGACCAGCCTGGCCAACATGGTGAAACCCCATTTCTACTAAAAATACAAAAACTATCTGGGCATTGTGGTGCATTCCCATAATCCCAGCTACTTGGGGAGTCTATGGAAGGAGAATTGCTTGAACTGGGACCTGGGAGGTAGAGGCTGCAGTGAAATGAGATCACACCACTGCACTCCAGCCTGGGCTACAGAGCACGACTCTGTCTCAAAAAACAAACAAAAATAGCTTTTTTCTTTCTGCTTGAAAAATTCTCTTTAGTATTTCTTATAGGACAGGTCTGGTGTTCATAAAATTCCTCAGCTTTTGTTTGTCTCAGAAAGCCTTTATTTTTTTCTTTATGTTTGAAGGTATTTTCACTGGATACTATTCTAGAATACAAGGGTGGTGTTTTTGCCCTCCCCTTTAGCACTTCAAATATATCATGCCACTCTCTCCTGGCCTATAAGGTTTTCACTGAAAAGTCTGCTGCCAGACATATTGTAGTTTCATTGTATGTTATTTGTTTGTTTTTCTCTTGCTGCTTATGGAATGCTTTCTTTATCCTTGATCTTTGAGAGTGTGATTATTAAATGTCTTGAGGCAGTCTTCTTTGGGTTAAATATGCTTGGTGTTCTATAGCCCTCTTGTATTTGAATACTGATACTGTTCTCTAGGTCTGGGAAGCTCTCTGTTATGATTCCTTTGAATAAACTTTCTACTCCTATCTCTCTCTTTACTGCCTCTTTAAGGCGAATAACTCTTAGATTTATCCTTTCAAGGTTATTTTCTAGATATTGCAGGCATGCTTCATTCTTTTTTATTCTTTTTTCTTTTGTCTCCTCTAATTTTATATTTTCAAATAGCCTGTCTTTAAGCTCACAAATTCTTTCTTCTGGTTGATCTATTCTGCTATTAAAAGACTCTGATGAATTCTCTAGTATATCAATTTCATTTTTCAACTGCAGAATTTCTATTTGATTCTTTTTAGTTATTTCAATCTCTTTGTTAAGTTTACCTGATAGGATTCTGAATTCCTTCTCTGTATTATCTTGAATTTCATTGAGTTACCTCAACAAACTATTTTGAATTCTCTGTCTGAAAGGTTACTTATCTCTATCTCTTCGTGATTAGTCCCTGGTGCCGTATTTAATTTGTTCGGTGAGGTCATGTTTTTCTGGATAGTCTTCATGCTTGTGAGTATTAGTAGGAGTCTGAGCATTGAAGAGTTAGGTATTTCTTGTAGTCTTTACAGTCTAGGTGTGCTTGTACTTGTTCTTTTTGGGAAGGCTTTCCAGGTATTCTAAAGGATTTAGTTATTATAATCTATGTTTTTGGTCACTGCAGCTCTGTCTGCATTAGGGGGCACCCCAAGCCCAGTAACTCTGTG
This sequence comes from Ateles fusciceps, assembly GCA_036589455.1. Lineage (NCBI taxonomy): Eukaryota > Metazoa > Chordata > Mammalia > Primates > Atelidae > Ateles > Ateles fusciceps. The sequence continues at coordinate 14,742,562 of JAZHEH010000952.1, forward strand.
GCTTTTACAAACTTGAAGAAATACCATTTTGGTAGTCTTGGTTAAGGTCCAGAAGAATTCCCTGGATTACCAGGCAGAGACTCTGGCTCTCTTTCTATACTTTCTCCCAAACAAATGGAGTCTGTGTCTCTGTGCTGGGCTGCATGAAGCTGGGGAAGGAGTGGTACAAGTACCCCTGTGGCCACCATCACTGGAATGGTGCTTGATCAGATCTGAAGCCAGCAGAGCACCGTGTCTCACCCATGGCCTGTGGTAACCACTTTTTGACTACTATCTATATTAGCTCAAGGCCCTAGGGTTCTACCATCAGCATGTGACAAAGCCAGTCAGGTTTGTGTCCTTCCTTTCAGAGCAGCAAGCTTCCCCCACCTCTGCGCTGGTCCAGACATGCCATCTGGGAGCCAGGGCCTAGATTCAGAAGCTTTAGGAATCTAGCTAGTATTCTATTGTGGCTGAGTTGGCACCCAAGCCACAATACAAAGTCTTTCCCACACTTCCCTCCCCTTTCTACAAGCAGAGGAGTTGCTCCCAGTGGCCACCACCATCCCAGGCCCACGGCAAGTACTGCCTGACCACCACTGATGTTCACTCAAGGCCCAGGGGCTCTTCAGCCAGCTTGTGGTGAGTGCTGGTAGGCATGGAACTCTCCCTTCAGGGAAGTGGGCTGTCCTCTGGCCCAGAGCAGGTCCAGAAAGGCCATCTATGAGCCAAGGCTTGGAATCAGGAACCCCAAGAGCCCTTTTGGTGCTCTACCCCACCATGGCCAATTTGGTACCAAAGGGCAAGACTAAGTTTTATTTTTATTTATTTTTATTTTTATTTTTTATTTTTTTCCAAAGCAAAAGGAGGGTTTCCTTGTAGCCACCACAGTTAGGGAATATACTGGGTCATACCTGAAGCCAGCAAGTCTCTGAGTCTCACTCGAGGCTCACAGTGAGTACTGTCTGGCTACTGTGGCTGATTATTCAGAGTCCAAGAGCTCCTTAGTAAGCAGGTGATAAATTTTGCCAGGACTGAGTTCTTCCCTTTAAGAAGTGGCTTCCTTTCTGGGCCACGGTGTGTCTAAAAATGATGTCTAGGAGATTTGGGACCTCAGGACTCTGCCTGATGCCCTATCACGCTGGCTGAACTGTTATCCAAGTTGCAGGACAAAGTCCTTTTTACTCATCCCTCTCTTCTCAAGTGGAAGGCAGGAACTCGTGCAGAGCTGTGAGCCAAGTTGCCTGGGGTTAGGAGAGGAGAGGACTGGAGCAAGCTTTCCCTTGGCTGCTCCAGCTAGTGTCTCACTAGGTTGCATCCCACCCCCTGACCAAGACCACTGGCTCCAAGCCAAGCACAGCACCAGGACTTGCCCAGGAATTTCAGTTCTTGTGGCTTAGACTGCCTTTCAGGCTTATTTAGGACCCCATAGCCCTTTCACTCACAATAGAAAGGCTTGCTAGAACTCAGGTTCTGATTTCTGGGATGGGTGATTCCTTTCTCACCAGGGCTGGTCTAAATGCTCCCTCTGCAGGTGCTGGTGCTGAGTTCTGTCTGGTGTTGCTTTCTGCTGTGACAGGGCAACATTGAGTTCCAGTGCAAAGTCCCACAATTACTGCACTCTCCCTTTTTTAAGCATGTAGGTTTTCTCGCCATGCCACGTGGCCACTGCCAGGGAATGGGGGAGGGATGATGACAGCAATTCAAGACTGTCTTTCCTGCCCTCTTCAGTGCCTCTTTCAGTGATATGAAGTTGAAACCAGGCGCTGTGATCATTCAACTAATTTTTGTTCCTAGGAAAGTGCTTTTTTGTGTGTACATAGTTGTTTAATTTGATGTTCTTATGGGGCAGATGATTGGTGGAGGCTTCTATTTGGCCATTTTGCTCTGCCTTCTTCCTAAAAACTCTTACACATGGGAATGGCAGTAGTTATGTACTCAAGAGCTCAAGTTCCTTCCTTTTCACTAATAAAAGGAAGTGAACTCATGGTTGTCACATGTGGAATCCTAAATCAAGACAGTACTCTTTCACTTTCTCTATCCGGCATATACCTTGGCTTCTAATTAGCCTGGCAGATTTAGAGCTGTCTTTACTCAGACCCTGAAAAGTGAGACAGTGTAATGTGGACTTTGGTGTTAGACTGGGGTTCAAATAATGCCTTGCCATATCCTAACTCTGCGATATTTTCAAGATTTTTTTTTTTAATTTTTCTTTCTTTCCTTATTATTTTTTTTTTTAAAGACAGGGTCTCACTCTGTGGCCCAGGCTGGAGGGCAGTGGTATGATCTCAGCTCACTGCCACCTCTGCATCCTGGGTTTGGGTGACCCTTCACTTCAGCCTCCAGAGTAACTGGTACTACAGGCACACACCACCACACCCAGCTAATTTTTCTATTTTTAGTAGAAAAGGGGTTTCTACATGTTGTCTAGGATGGTCTAGAACTCCCAAACTCAAGGGATCTGTCTTGGCCTCCCAAAGTGCTGAGATTACAGATGTAGTCCACTGTGCCTGGACTTTGCAAGTTTTTCCTATTCTCTGAACTTTGTTTTTTTTTTTTTTCCTTTATAAAGATAGTTACATCTACCCACAGGGTGGCTATGAGGTTAAGTAAGAGAGAAAGGTTTTAGCCCACTGCCTGAAGTCCTCAAGATATAGGAGCTATTATTATAATTACTAAGTTCATTGTCCCCATCAGTTCCAGGAATCTCTGTTTCCAGCGACATTTTACCCAAATGTGAGATCCTTTCCCAGGAGTCTGTGTGTTCTGCATGGCTGAGAAGGCACCAGGCTATTCTCTGCTCCCTTGAATAAAGCATTTTCACCATCAAATGGCTCTACTGAATCAACCCAACATTTTCCCCTCCCCTACCCGCTCCCCTGCTAACTACATTTTGGCACTTCTTCAAGGGGCTTTCTGTAATGAGCAGGTTCCCAGAGAAAGCTGTTTCCTGAAAGGCTTATAGCATTTAAAAGAAAACAATTTTAGGGTCTCAGCATTCTTGCTTTTCAAGAAAGAAAGAAGCTTAATCTGTAGGCCTGGCAGCTGTAGCAGGAGCCTCAGGCTTTCCTGATCACAAACCTAAAGAACCATCACCTCATCATGCATGCTATTTCTCAGCTCCTTTGCAACTTCATTCTGGCTTGCCGATTTGCCTGGGGAGGGTTTGGTGGGAAACCCAACCTCTCCCCTAATTCTTTGTTTCTCAAATTAGAGCTGGGTACTGTTGCCATCCCAATCAACACAAATAAACCCTTTTCTTACGGTACCATGAAATATAGTGGCATGAGTGTGGGCATTGTTTCTCTGACAGGTTTAGGGACTTGTGGTATAGTAGGGGAATGTACATCTATAGGGGCCAGACAGACTTGGGTGCCGATCTCCCACACCACAACACAGCTGTGGCACTTTGAACAAATCATTTATTCCCTCTTAGCAACATTGCCTTTCTTAGTTCAACTGAAATCACTGTGTCTACTCTGATTGTGCTATGAATACTACATATGGCAATGAACATTAGGTGCCTAGCATAGTGCCTTGAATAGTCTATGTACTTAATTAATTTTAATCCATTTATAAGCTATGTATTCATTCATTTGATGAAATGTCTTCTGAGCTCTTTTTGTGTCACACAGTGTTAGGCATTGAAAATAAAGACGGTAAGCAAGTTGGACACAGTGTCACTGCTTTCATGGTGGGTACAGTCAGTGAATCTATGTTTTATATATTGGGTAAGGAGAGTTGAAGATAAATGACCAGAATGACATAGTCATAAAACTGTTAAATATTAAAGTCGTATGGGAACTTGGGGACTAAATAATCTTGTGCAAATTAGAATAAATTGTATAGCAGAGTGAAATAGTGATCTATTTAAAATCACATGGAAAGCCACTGAGAAAATGGAGCTTCACTCATAGTTAAATATTTTTCTCCATTCTTTGCTCTCAAGAAGCTTATAGTTTCACTGACAGATAAAATAATTTGTGAAGAGAATGCATCTGTATCATTAATTATTTTGAAAAAACAAAAACAAAAACAAAATAACCTAGAAGGATCTCTACTCTTAGGAAGGTATTGAAGTGCAATTTCTATAAAAAGGGAGGGTAGGGAGGGATAACATGGGGAGAAGTGCTGGATATAGTATACACCTAAAGTAAAACTTAAAAAAATAAAATAAAAAAGAGAGATCTCAATCTAGGCCTTGATGGATAATGAGTTGGGAGAGAACATTCTGGACAGAGAGAAATACATGAAAAACACTGTCATTTGGGGAATTCTTCCTAAGATGCTAGATTTAAAAAACAAACAAACAAACAAAAAAATAGTTTTAGAGCCACGGGTCTTTTCTCCTGGAAGAAGCTCTGCTTAACATAGACATTTGGCTCAATGGGTAATAAATTACAAATAAGTGGGTACTACATGCATAGATCTGTGTTTCCATGGCTTTCTAGATTATGAAAACATTACCCCAAAGGAAGATTATATTGCATCTCTGATCTTTCTCTGGAGAGTATTGAAGATTGAGTTTGCTCCAGCCCCAACATAAATATCTCATTTAAAAGCCATTAAATTTTTCTTTCTGTCTCTAAAATCTGTAAATTTCAAGACAGTCACACCTTTTTTCCAATGGGACCTCACACAGACTTTTCATGAGAAGCCTCTTCATACTTTCAGAAATCATTTGCCAGAAAGAATATCAGCTACTCAGCCTAAATCTACAAAAGGGAGGCAAAAGTCTGCATTCAGCATGAATCACAGGAATCAGGCCCATAGGAAAAATTCATAAACATTAGGAAGGTTAACTTAGATAAAACAAATGTAGATTCTTGTTAAGTTTCCCACTGACCCCAAGACTTTCTTGGGGCAAAGAATTCCTTCAAGTGTAACGACATCCCATATGATTTGTCGGATGGCATTTTTCTTACAAACTGGAGTCCAAATTATTTGGAATATAGTAAAAGCACCCGGAATTTTTTTCCCTGCTTATCAAACGGGGACCATTGCCTCTCTTTGGAAAGCTCTGTATCCAGGTAGACTGAGCCAAGATGTTTTGGGCATCTCTAATGTTTGCAGGGTAGGTTTGTAAGAGCAAATCAGCAGCCCCAGTTAATTCTACCAACTGCTCTCCACCACATGGTGAAAGTGGTGTGTTGGAAATGATCTAGGCTGGAGCCCTCACAGCTTTCTATTCAGATGCAAAAATAACTTTTGACAGGTTGTTGAGCTAGGTGAGGCTGGCTGGAAAGCCAGTTCTTATGATTAGGTGGATATAGATTTTCTATAGCCCAGAGTCAAGAAAACAGTTTGCATAGCTTACAACATGTCTTCTCCCTTCCTACCAAAGAGACAATCCGGGGAAGAAAGACATCTGGGTACAGTGGATGTCAGATTGTGCGTTGGCTTTGTCTTTTCATCAGCTTAGCTCTTAGAAATGTTACTTATCTGTTGGCTGCCTCACCTATAAACAGAGGCACTGATACTTACTTTGTAGGGTTGTTATGTTCAAACAAGAGATGACACATAAAACACCTAGCAAACAAAAAAATGTTAATAATAGCAGTAACTTTTAGAAAAATCAAATTTTAAAAGAATATCAGGGGAATTTAAAGAAAGAGCTTCCTAAGGAGCGAACACACTGAAATTCAGAAAGCAGAGCATTAGAATGAAACAACGGAGTTCTGGATCTTATCCCAGCTTTTCTACGCCTGTTTCATTTTGTCAGGGAAACTGGAAGTGACCAACAGAAAGTACTCACACTTAAACAAGTCTGCATGTGATGAAAATCTAAAGTAGAACTGCACTTGATTCATTTATACCTAGAGAGAACCATGATTACCCCGTGGGCTTGAATATGCCTGATGCTGATTGTCTGATTCTTTGCACTCTACATAGAAATGATAACAGGGAGAGTTAAATCTCTACTAGGGAGGGAGTGATTAGAAAATATAGAGTGAAAAATGAGTCAACATTCTTACATTGTTGGCTAATGCAAAGAACCATGACTTCCTGGTTGGCCTTTGTCATGGTAGGAATAAATTTATAAAATGATAAAATTTTATAAAATATAAAATTATAAAAATCCCCAAAACCCCAAATGAACAAACAAAAAACATGTTATGTTTATGCCAATGAGACAATGTCTATCCTGAAACACTTCCTCTTCCTCCTGGTTTAAGCATATTGAATGAACAGAATAGGTAGGGGTGAGGAGATCAGAAAAAGTCTATTTTTTTCCCTTAAACCTGCTCCTATGGATCCCATGTCAACTCCTCTATTCCTGTTCTCTCAGATGAAAATCTTAGGCAGCCCAACAGCACATCTGCTCATTCTTAGAGAAAATGTGTCTTCTATCGATTTCAAACAACAATGCAATTTTATTTCAATAATCAAAATATCCAGTACCCTTTATTAAGTCAAAATTTTGAACTTCATTACAATTTAAGTTTCCCTCCTTCTAGCTCAGAAATCTTATAGTTGGTAAGGGGTGTGGGTGTGAGTGCTCTTTGATCAGTAGCTCTTATCCTTTTTCTCCAATTTATAATTTTAATTCTCTTTCTCAGTTGTAGAAAATTCTGTCGAGTCAAGAATGGGGAGGTGAGATGGGCAGGGACAGGCTTAGAGACTAGTATTCTTGTGAGCAGACATCAGTGCTCTCTGGCCTGGGCAGCTTTTTAAGGTGGACTCTCTTTTGGAGCTCTCTGTGCATGGGTGGAGACTCCACTTTGCCCTTGTCTTATTTCTGGAGGTTTTTGTATTAGTGATTTCACACTGCTATAAAGAACTACGTGAGATGTGATAATTTATAAAGAAAAGAGATTTAATTGACTTACAGTTCTTCATGACTGGGGAGGCCTCAGGAAACTTACAATCATAGTGGAAGATGAAAGGGAAGAAGACACATTTTACATGGTGGCAGGGGAGAGAGAGAGAGAGAGAGAGAGAGAGAGAGAGAGAGAGGCGGTTGAGGGAACCACCACTTTTAAACTATCAGATCTCATGAGAACTCACTCACTATCATGAGAACAACATGGGGGAACCACCCCCATGACTCAATCACTTCCTACCAGGTCCCTCCCTCAACACATGGGGATGGGGATTACAATTCAAGATGAAATTTGGGTGGGGACACAGAGCCCAACTATATCAGCTCTCCTACGTGATGTCAGAGAAGACATCGCTTATGGCTGGCCACTTAGGAGGCTGCACAACCTCTGCTGAGTTTTCATCAGCACTCCTGGTTCCTCTCTTAAATCAAGCCTGCTCAGATGGCTCCTGCGTGGCTAGCATGCTCTGTCACTTGGATCCATTATCAATGGCATGCAGTGACTTCCCAATCTGTTCTACTCAGCTGCTACAGGCTGCTTCAGTCAACCATCTTCTCTTTAGGTTTTATAGGCATGTCAGTCTGGTCAGTCATGAGTCTCCTGAGCGTTCTCCAAACTCTAGGAAATACATATAGCCACTTTTATTTATCTCTTTGAAAGTCACTTAGATCAAAATGATGGGAAAATAAGTCTGTCATAGGATGGAAGTGGAGGTTAAAGTACTTAAAGCATGCTTCAGTGACAATCCATCTCTAATGTCCAGCTTAAGTTATTTATTCTTTTAATGTATTAGGCTAACACTTGCAAAATCAGTTGTAAGCCTTCTCCTTTGTTATTTCTGCATAAATGGACAAGCATCTTACTTTGATATGTTCAAGGTTTTAATAACCGTTGTTTGGGGCACACAGCTGAAAATGAGGCTACATGTCATCAAAGCTTTCTTTCTTTCTTTTCTTTCTTGTTCATTGCAGTCCTGTGTACAATAGCAAAGACCTGGAACCAACCCAAATGCCCATCAATGACAGACTGGATAAAGAAAATGTGACACATATACACCATGGAATACTATGCAGCCATGAAAAAGGATGAGTTCATGTCCTTTGTAGGGACATGGATGAAGCTGGAAACCATCATTCTCAGCAAACTAACACAAGAACAGAAAACCAAACACCACATGTTCTCACTCATAGGAGCAAGCTGAACAATGAAAACACGTGGACATGGGGGAACATCACACACCGGGGCCTGTTGAGGGGCGGGGGCAGGGGAGGGATAGCATTAGGAGAAATACCTAATGTAGATGACGGGTGATGGGTGCAGCAAACCACCATGGCACATATATACCTGTGTAACAAACCTGCATGTTCTGCTCATGCACCCCAAAACTTAAAGTATAATTTAACAGAAAGGGTAGATGACAGAGTCTGAGTCATAGAGGCATCTTTCTTTATCTTTTCAATACTGACAACACTTGTTATTACTCTTACTACTTATGTGAAATGTCTAGCTTATGGAAAGTGGGTAATGGCTCTGGGAGTCATAGGAGAGCACTAAACTTAAAACCATAAGCAGTAACTTGCTGGGGCTGGCATGTAGAGGAATGTAGCAGGAAAACACAGCTTGTCACCAACCTGAGAAGTTCATTGAACTAGCAGTTAAGTGCCCTGGGAAAGTGGGGGGACTCATAAAACAGGCCAAAACCAGTCTATCTAAATGATGCTCTGTGGCCAATGTTATTCTCTATGTGAGAATTTGGAAGCCCTTATAAGAGGCTAATATTCTGAGGTGTAAACACAATGGGTTTGGTGTCTTTTTGTTTTGTTTTCAGACAGGATCTCACTCTATCACCCAGGCTAGAGTGCAGTGATACAATCTCAGCTCACTGCAACCTCCATCTGCTGGGCTCAAGTGATCCTCCCATTTCAGTCTTCCAAGGAGTTGGGACCACAGGCATGCACTAACCACCATGCCTGGCTATTTTGTTGTATTTTCAGTCAAGATGGGATCTCATCATGTTGCCCAAGATGGTCTCAAACTCCTGTGCTCAAGCAGTCTGCCCTCCTTGGCCTCCCAAAGTGCTGAGATTACAGGTGTGAGCCGCCATGCCTGGCCAGGCTTATTTTCTAAAGCTCAGTGTCCTCCAAACATTCTAATTTGGCTTATTGTTGCTGCAGTGGAAGTCTTGCCACCGGGTTGTTTCTTTCCCCCACTCTTTTTCTTGCCCTCTGCCCCAAAACTCCTTGGATACTGGAGCATTACTGCTGCCCTCAAAGGGAGAAACCTAGCTGATCTGATTCTGATCCCCTTAGCAGTATGTACGTTAGCATATGTGTGTGTGTACATGTGTGTATATACCTGAATATGTATGTATAAATTCATATGCATTTACATAGAGATACATAGCAGAGAGGTAGATGGATGGATAGATAGATAGATACATACATACATATCTTTCCATGATACCTACAAGGGGGGAAAATAATTACATTTGTTTGCTTTCAAATATATGTAGGAAGTATAGCCCAGTAAGGGAATCACTTGAGTGTCATTTTTGTTTATTTTATAACTTTAAATTTTATTCCATCCTTTCAACTATGATTCACAAGTTACTAAAAATATCTAAAGTGAATTAAATTCTGGACTTTAGGATCTAAAATTTTCACAAAACCAGATTTATCCTGGAATGAAATTAAATTCGGCTCTTGTTTTAGTGGAAGGATGACAGAGTTCTTGTAATCTTCCTATCCATATTTTAATTTTCTAATTTAGGGTAGATCTTATGTTGCTTTCTTTGTGGCTTTTCTCTTAAGAGGCTTACAGTATGCCTCCATATTAGGAGGTAAGAAAATGAAATTGGGTGGATAGTCATTGTCACCTCTGGTAATGATGACAAGACTGTCCATGACAACCATCCCTGAAAGTATTCTCCTCTTCCACGGAGCCGGCCAAACTTACCTGACCAGTATGTGAAAACTTTGGTTGAAAAGTTTGGTCAATTTTGGAGGCTCAGTCATGTCCTTGAAATGTGTTAGGACCCCTGAAATCCATAGTTGCCAGAATCTGACAATAACTTTCCCAACCTGATTACCTCTTTCACCTCTATCCACCTTACACTTAGCTTCCCAACCCATGTCTGAATTCCCTGGATTCTTCCTTCTTGTACCAGAGGCCTGTGCCCTAGAGAGCTTACCTGTGTTGTTCTCTGAGTTTCTTCTGTAGGGAAACTCCACACTGTTCCAAGGAATAAATGAGATAAATCATGTAAATAGCATAGGCCAAGTGCTCAGTACACAGAAGAATAAAAATATTTAGCCTTATGATGGATTTTAGGGAAATATGAGCCCACCTTAAACCATTTATTACTCCACCTAAGACCATTTATTACTATAAATCTCTATTAACTGGGTTTCTAATTGGCATCTGTTTTCTTAACACCTCCACTCCTGGCTCCTCCATTCTCTGTGGGTCACTGTGTTGCAGAAGCCAGTTCATCTCTTCCCAGAAAGAAGGTTCATTACTATGTCTGAGTTCAAATCCAGGTTTTGCTACTTACCAGCTGTGTGACCTTGGACAATTTACTTCCGTATGTCTTAGTTTACACCTCTGTAGAGTGGGGGATAATAATAGCGCTTGTCTCATAAAGTAGGGGCAGGATTACTTGGGTTAAAATGTGGAAAGTATTTGCAAGCTATCTGTCCCAGGCAATCATATGAAGATGTAACACTTACTATCATGAATCTCCCTGCATTTAGTCCATGACTAATCTGAAGCTTCCCAAGAAAGGAAAAACACACACATATAAATGGCTTTCTTAGAAGGAAAACTGATCTACAGAGCTGCACATCTACCCACAAGGATGGCCAACTATATGCTACAATGCAAAGAATAGTTTAGCTTCTCATAATCTTGAAATAAAATAGAATCTTGGAATTTTGTTTTTCTCTGTGAAACAAAGTTTCACTAAAGTTTTAGAACTTTTGCTCCCCCAAACAAAGGCACAACAAGCCCTGAAAGATACATTTGAGAACCCACTTCTGCAGAAGCTAGAAAAGTAATTTGTTTATCATTAAGATAACAAATATCTTGCCAAAACTACTGGAGGACAGTTTCAGGTAGGGTCCCTGATGACATATTAGATATATTCGAGATTCAGTACATTTTCAGTAGCAAGCTCTCAAATAGTATTTGTAATGGTAATAATAACTTGCATTACTCTTACATAAATGTTAAGGATTAGAATATATTATTTTTTTTAGACAGAGTCTCACTCTGTAGCTCAGGCCGGAGTGTAGTGCCATGATCTTGGCTCACTGCAACTTCCACCTCCTGGGTTCAAGTGAGTCTCATGCCTCAGCCTCTCTCAAGCAGCTGGGATTACAGGTGCATACCACCAGTTTTTCCTTGTTTTCTTGTTGTTTTTTTTTTTTTTTTCCGTATTTTTAATAGAGATGGGGTTTCCCCGTGTTGGCCAGGCTAGTCTCAAACTCCTGGCTTCAAGTGTTCCTCCCGCTTCAGCCTCCAAAAGTGCTGGAATTATAGGCATGAGTCACCATGCCCAGCATACTACTCTTATGATTTGAATATTTGTATTGCCTAAAATTCATCTGCAAAATGCTAACTCCCAGGGTAATGGTATTTGAAGGTGGGGCCTTTGGGAGGTAATTAGGATTAGATTATGTTATGCAGACAGGGCCTTCATGATGGAATTAGTGCCCTCGTAAAAACAGGGAGTCATGAGATGCATCTCTGTCTGCCATGTGAGGATCCAAGAAAAATACAGCTGTTTGCAAACTAGGAATAGAACCCTCACTGGACTCCAGATCTGCTGGCACCTTGATGTACTTTCCAGCCTCCAATACTTTGAGAAATAAAAGTTTATTGTTTAAGCCACCCAGTCTATGGTATTCTGTTATATCAGCTCAAATGAAGACAATTACATTAAGCCTAATACAATAACTATATATTTTATATTAATATAACTACCTTCATCACTTTGATAGTGAAGGAAGGTCTTCTATGAAATTTTCACCTGGGGATCTCATTTGCATTTAAATGATTCCATAATTAAGTTATAAGAGCAGCCTTGCCAGCTTTTACAACAGGATCGATAATGTTCTTTCGTCCTCACTCATCTCAAGACTCTCTCTCTCCTCTGTTTCCCTTTCCTCGTTTCTATCTAAAATCCATCTGTGCTTTGAAACCTTCTCTGAATAGGATGTGACAGTATCTGGAAAAGTGTGAGGTTCGTCTGCATTAAGTTATTGGTATATTTCAATTTTAGAAAATTCATAACGACCCTATAAACTTTTATAATAAAATTATCAAACAACAAATCTCTACATATTTTAAGGCACATTATTTCAAGGAAAGAAAAATTACTTTGTGAGTATGTACACAAAATAATCTAATTTTAACTTCTGTGACAAAATTAGTGTGAGATGGTTGTTATGTTCTGAGGCTAGCAGAATTGGAGACTATGGCAAGAATCACATTAAATTTGTATTTAAAGCAGAATTATTAAGTCTTCTGAATTATGTGCAGTTAAAATCATTCACATTATACAATGTATATGATTATAAATCATATGAGAACATGTGGAACCTACATGAATTTATATAATAGAAGTGTAATGATTTATGATCATTTTGCTCCATTACAAGATGTAAGATGAAAAAAATCCATAGGTCTCATTCATTAATCAGCCCACAGTGATTAATGATACTACCGCATAACAGACCAGGTGCTAAGTGCTGGGACACAGACATAAATTAGACGTGTTCCCTCACATTGGAAAGGACCCTAAAGTTCATCTAATAATCAGTGATGGAACAGACTCAGACAGTGGTCTATTTGCTCAAGGTTCCAGAACTAGTTCATAGCACAGCTGGTAAAAATTCGAGTCTCTTGACTCTTAACTTCATGAAGGTAAATGACAGCTGTAATTACTGCAGAGAAGTATTAAGAATGTCACTGTGGAAAATTTCAAAGTCCACTAGAAAAAAACGCATTTCAGTTAGAGACTGTTTCTTGAAATCTCTATTTCTAATTCTTGGTCTTAGATCTTCCATTACTGACAGCTTGATAATATATTTGGGTCTTTGAAAAAAGCAACAGGACCTGTTTCTTTCTATGAACTAACTGTGGCTAAGCAACAAGACCTACTCTCCACTGGGAACAGAACTGGAACCCTTAACTCCCTGTCAGCCACGGCCCACACTGGATTTCCCTAGAATTTTCTGGAGGCGAATGGCTACCACAGGAAGAAAACCATAGACTTCAGCTGGAGACCATCCAAATTTCCTCATCCTAAGCTTCATCTCCAACAAGGCCCAGTTAAGGAGACCCAGACCACAAAGCTATGACTTAATTCTTGTTTGCCTGCCAAAACAGAGGAAAAAAGGGTAGAGAAGAAGAGTTCGTATTGCAAAAAGACAGCTTAGGGAATTTTTTCTTAACTTAGTGAAATGGAATCCTGAGACTAAAATTTGTTAGAGCATAACTTGTGTAGGGGTGTTAAACTCAACACAGATAAAGGGAGATGGACGAGTAATAAGAAAAATAAATTAACCCTTGGTGTTTTCTTCAGGCAATAGGGGGAAATAAACAACAACCCTATGCCCACCACATTATTGTTACATCTTAAGTAAATGCCTGGGGGAAAGGTGTTGGGCCAGGAGGCAAGGACAGGTGTTGTACATCAAACCAAGTGTGATTATTTGGTATGGGACAGTTGATGATTTAAGAATAGATTGTAACTTCAGAACTTCTGATCACTTTTTTTGTATTGTTAAGGGATTAGATAACTCACTTGCTGAAGAAGGCACAGTCCTTGCTCTGAGAGTCATTCACTGTGCCATGAGCTGCCAGTGCTCACTGATACCCATGTGCTCCCTGGCATTTCCCAGTCTCCCTTGCACTTGGACTGACCATGTGACTATTTCTGACCAATGGACTGACAGTGGAAGTAATGTGGTCACTTCCAAGGGAGGCGGTTAAGTATCACGTGTGCCTCCCCTCTTCGACTCCTTCCTGCACCCCTGCAGCTAGAAGGGGGAGGCTTGGAGGTGGTAGAAACAGAGGATGGAAGGGGTCCAGATAGCTGGATGACTGCTTGAGGAGAGTTATTCAGGACTGCCACTTAGCCTATGTCAGACTCTGAGTAAGTAAGAAGCAAACTTTTGTAAGATAAATACATGTTTAATTGTAGGAAGAAAAGTGACTTTTATCCATGAAAATAAAAGATGCCTAAGATGTATGTTTTCAAATTATATTGGGATTTATAGTTTTCATTTTATATAAACTTAAAATCATCAACATATGCCTTTGTTCACTTGCTTCTCTGAACTTAGAATGTCTGTAAATAAACGTAATGTCAAAAGCTTAAAATACACAAAGCAACTGTGATTTGTGGATTGTTACAACAGCTAAGGAGAAATATACGTACATTCAATGCATTCTCCTCATTTTCTGTGTGTACTGCTCCAGTCTTTTTCAGACGTAACTGCTTCCTCAGGTGAAGGGGAGAGTGACTCCGTTCCTTGCTCTAAGAGAAAATCTTCATTGGTCTCTTGGCCATTCCCTTTGCCAGTGACTGGTCTAGGGGCAGAGATAGGACTCAATAGTGACATTTTCTGGGGGTCTCTGAAAAAGTTTTTCTTGTTCTTAGAGAAAAGTCACAGACTGAAATTGCTCATTTCTGAATGGAAATGGAGATTTGGAAGGAGGTAATGCAGCAAAGGACTCTAAAGTGGTTTCATAAAACGAGGTAATTTTCATTGTCTAGTCGAAATGCCAACATAACAAATACGGCTGATTGGAGCCCTGGAACTGAGGACAAGAAGCAAGGGGAAAGAGAAGGTCCCAGGAACACTGTGGTAAGCAGGGGTAGGCAGAGAAATCTCCCTAAAGAGGGCAATGGCCCACAACCTATCAGAATAATAATACCTGCCCTCTAACCTTAAATTGTTTCATGTGTCATAATGTCCTTTTGTTATTGCAGATCTTTGTTCACACAACTGCCTTGTGTGGGTGGGGGCTTGCAGAGTAAAATCAGCTAGAACAGCCTTGGTGGTAGTGGCAAGGTGGCGAGAGAAATTGAGGGGGAGCTGGGAACAGGAATGGAAAGCAAGAGCTGATACGAAACATACCCAAAACAGGGGAAGCACCCCTATCCCTGCAATCTTCAAAATATGCCAGGCAGAGCACACATTAAGTTGGGATAGAAACAGAAATAAAGGAGTATGAAGGACACTATAGCAAGGAGGAAAAAAGCCACACGTTTTGTGCCAGACAGGCTTAGTTTGAAATCCTAGTTTGACTGTTTACAGATTTTTGTTTCATTAGGCAATTCATTTCACTCTCCGAACTTCAGAGGAATCTTAGCGACTGCAGTTCAATTACTTAACAAAGTCTTTAACAGTTTTCCACTTGCTATGTAACATATATATTTATAAAATCTTTCTAGGATACAGAAGAGCTGTCTCTTGTATTTCCTCTGCCCCATTCAGATGTTCTCATAGGTTTCATGTGTAAAATGAGGACAATGCCATTGTCATACTCTGAACTAAGTTATTGGAGGAACAAGTGTGACAAGCACCTCGTACACCCTGTTAAGTGCACAGATAAGCTATTAATAGAGATTACTGCACCAATTTGATCTGAAAACTCTCCCAGCTTTGCATGATAGATGCATTGTCATGTCTTGTGTTTTATAAACAGCCACACTTCACCATTATTTAGATAAAATGTGATGAAGTCAACCTTCGTTTCCAGAAAACCCTGGATGGTTTTTACTTTACCTTATATTTGGACTGGCGTTGGGACCTCATTAGCTGAGAAGCACCATTGTTGGAAACTCTGAGGATGCCCTGTCACTTCCACAGCCTTCCCTTTCTGACTTTTCAGCTACCCGCCCACCATCCCCATCTGGCTGAGGCTTTGGTCAATGTGGGAGAAGAGAAGGAATCTACTTGGCTGAGTCATGACCCAGGCCTAGCTCGTGGTATAAAAGCAATTAAAGCCCCTTTATCTGTGGCCTGATCCATGACACAGTGGTATTGAGGGAGGTGATTCCAGCCTCATTTCTCTTGGCAGCTTCTGTGAAGGGGCGGGGTTCCCCGGTGGTCATGGAAGAATAAGGTACACAGAAAAGGGGGCTGATTGCTTTCACTTCATTCCCACTGCCTCCCCCAGAAATGTTCTCTGGCCAAACCAAATCCCAGGGCTCCCAGAAGACCCAATGTACCCAAAGCCAAGAGCAACTCCTACCTCACTGCCGCTGATTACCATCCCCAAAGGGCCTATCTAGCAGATCTGGTCAGGAAGCTTAAAAATAGTTGAGTGTGTGGTGACAAGCCTTGTGGATTTCCTTTGTGAAAATATTCCGAGCAGGGAAATAAACCTTTCAGCAGCTTATTTTTCCATTGCTCTGGGGGAGCAGCTCCCACTCTGCTGCTGTAAGTACTTTAGGTACCTTGTGGGTGGTGGTGGTTGTGGGGGATGCTGGAGGGGAAGTGGATGGGAGATGTGGCTTGCTCAGAGAACCAGGGTTAGGGGGCCAGCAACTCTTAGTATCTAGAGGCAACATAACATTTCTGCACATTCTGAATACAGAAGGAAATGTAATTCCAAGCTCCTGAGTTTGGCACATGAGGCCTTTCTAGATCTAGCTCTGTTCACTGCCCCAGCATCATAAAACCCCAGTATTAGCAGTTGCCCTATCACATTACGATGCTTCATTCCTGTATGCCGTCCCATCCTCTGTTCCTTCCACTGGGAACCTGGACCCCCACCACCATCCCCCAGTCATCATTCCAACCTGCCAGTCATTAAAATCCAGCCGAGAAGTCTGCCTTCTCAGTGAAATCTTCTCTGTCCTAAGAGTTAATTAATTACTCTATTTTCTGAACAACAATTCTATCGTCATTGCATTTATCATATGGTGGGGTGTTCCCTCACGGGGTTTGTTTTCTATGCATCTCTGTGTTTTTGCAGCCACATACAGCTGGCAATGATAACTACTGCCAAACAGGCTAATTGAACAAGTTAAAAATGGCAGTATTTCTGCCAAAGAAGAGAAAAAGACAGAGTGACCAGTTTACAGGCAGCTTAGGTAAATTTAGGTTTCCATGAGTTTAAAATTTTGTAGAATGCTCATGTCCGCTTCATATTTCTGTCAGTAAATTACTGTGTTCAAAGTTGTCCCAAATAACACTGCAAAGAACTTTGAGAAGTTCTGAATAAACAAAGAACCATATCTTTTTTTTTCAGCACTCTCTTGAGTTAAGATGTTATGACTCAGTTTTTACAAGTGAGAAAACAGTCTCCACAGAGGAGGTAGAAGAGGAGAGATAGAGCTGGGATTCAACTCCAATTGCCTTTATCTAGTTTTTTCTTTCCACAAATGACCAAAAAGAAGCAAAAACAAACTATGAGCAAAATGCTTTCTAATAGTTGTTGACTATTATGATTAAAACTACTAGAAAATATAAAGCCCACATAAGATTTTATGTCACCAAATTCAAGAAAATTACCAAATGGCAAGGCCTAGGGTAGCAGACAATTAGGCTGCATCCTCACCTAGATCCCTGGAAGAGCTTGGCCATCCTCACTGAGGCTATGGCAGCACTGATACCTGCCAACTACTTTCAAGAGAAGGACAGCATTGTGGTTCAGAGATCAGGCTCCGGAGCCAGATTGCCAGACTTAAATCTCAGCTCCCCCACCTATTTCAATGGTGTCTAATACATGTTGCTCAATCTCTCTATACCTTAGTTTCTCCATCTTTAAACTGATGGTAGTAATTAGAACTGACTCAGAGAATTTTGTAAGTTAATACTATACAAAACATTAAAAGGGTCAAAGTTTCTCACACCTGTAATCTCAACACTTTGGGAGACTAAGGTGGGAGGACTGCTTGTGTCCAGGAGTTCAAAACCAGCCTGACCAACATGGAGAAACACCTCTCTACTAAAAAATACAAAATTAGCCTGGTGTGGTGGCACATGTCTGTAATCCCAGCTACTCAGGAGGCTGACGTAGGAGAATCACTTGAACCCAGGAGGCAGAGGCTGAGGTGAGCTGAGAGTGCGCCACTGCACTCCAGCCTGGGCAACAAGAGTGAGGCTCCGTATGAAAGAATATATATATATATATCTATATCTCCAAGTGTGGTGGCACGTGCCTGTAGTGGGTAGGAGGTAGGAGGATCACTTTAGCCCAGGGTTGAGACTGCAGTGAGCCATGATGGAGATATTGCATTGCAGCTTGAGTGACACACGAGAGAGAGATCCTGTCTCAAAAAAAGAAAAAAAAAAAAAAAACATTGAGCATTATCTACTATGTGCCAGATATTTACCTTATAACCCCTTAAGATTCTTTATCTTTCATTCTCATAAGAACTAATTTAAGTATTATTATCTCTGTTTTACCTACGAAATACCTGGGCTCCAAGGTTACATATTTTTCCCAGTGGGAGTTCCGGGTTTTGGATCACAATAATTCTGATTTTAAAATTCGGTATATGTTATCTCCTATGATAACTAAATACTCAATTTTCTTTTCATGGATCCTGGAAATAGTGCTCCTTTGGACTTTACTAAAGGGAGTTACATGGCTTAGATACTCTGTGTAGGTCCAAGTGGCAAGCTTGATAAGCTAGGATTTCCTGAGCTCTTGTCAGCTTCTCAAGTCAGAGTTAATGCTGAAAGTTCTGCATGGGGCATGGGTGTAGCTTAGATAAATACCCAGAGGCTTGGGAGGTAGAGTGAAAATATTTTGAGCTGGCGAGTCTGGTCAATTAATATGTTCTTGGGAGACATTTTCAAAGCTGAAAGATCTTTTGTAAGTGCCAAGTGATATTAATCATTAGTACAAAAGCAGATCCTACCAGTAGAGTAAGATTCACCCAAATTTATGTGTGGTCCGGTGTATCAGCGGGTAGTGATGTTGAGGACGCCAGTGCTTCCAGCTGTGAGGGTAAAATTTAGGAAATGAGTGCACCTAGGAATCAGGCAGGAAGAGTCTGAACATCTTTTGTGTGGTGCAGAAATCTGGTCTTGTAGGAAAGAGTTGCCCTCAGTCTTGTCAGAGTCCTGTTCAGAGGGTAAAAGTCTAGCAGGTGCCCAAAGGCAAGATGTGCAATACATAGCCTTATAGCCTGAGTTGAATCAGGAAAAACAAGAGAAATGTAGCTAATGTTTTGCCAAAGGATAAGGCAGGGCCATAAATGAGAGAAAAATGAACCCTGAGCTCAGAGACAGAAACAATATACAACCTGTCAGGAAGTCAAGTCCAGTGTAGGTCTGCAAAGTACTTCAGAAGGGAGTGATGTATGGTGTGAAGTCCTGGCAGCTCTGAGAGTGCAGGCTGCCTGCTACTTGGTGGAGGATGACCTGGTGTCTTACAGGCTTTTCAGAGAGTCAGGTAGTTCCCCCTCCTCTCTGTGAACCTAACAGCTTCTGTGCCTTCTCCAGGTGAATTTCACTTTACATACTCAGGCGTGTTTCTGATTGTTTGTAGGGGACAGAGGAGAGGAGGTAGAGAAGAATTTACTCTTGGAGGTAGATGATCCATTCACCAGTGAACTCTCTGTGACTGTGGGTGAGGTATTTCTTTTCTTTTGTAATTAATTCCTGATCTGAAAAATAAGGAATGGGCTCAGAATGTTCCCTGTTTTCTTCCAGTGCCAACTTGCCATAATTTATAGAACTGGCAATTTATTTCTTTTGGTAATTCTGCAAAATCCAAGGGTCTTTCTGAGATGTCCTGTGGACTAGGTCAGTAAATCTGAGGATACCTAGTGATTAGAGCTGTGTTACAAAGAACATTTTTGTTTTTATCTGTTTTAGGGTTCATTAAAGTTTAATAAGCTATCATTAAGGGGAAATAATGCATACATTTTCAATTATTTGTATGTGTGGTTTATCCCTTTTGTGGAATATGCTTTTGAGTGAGATTATTAAAACGAAATTCATGACAGGTCATAAAAACAAGTTTTGTAATGTAAACAACTCCTACTCATTGTTTTGGAATTATTGAATTTTATTTATTTATTTATTGTGCTTTAGGTTCTGGGGTACATGTGCAGATCATGCAGGATTGTTGCGTAGGTACATACATGGCAAGGTGGTTTGCTGCCTTCCTCCCCCCATCACCTGTATCTGGTATTTCTCCCCACATTATTCCTCCTCATCCTCCCCACCACCCGCTGTCCCTCCCCTAGTCCCCCCCCCAAACTGACTGCAGTGTGTGATACTCCCCCTCCCTGTGTCCACGTGTTCTAATTGGTCAACACCCGCCTATGAGTGAAACCGTGCGGCATTTGATTTTCTGTTCTTGTGTCAGTTTGCTGAGAATGATGATTTCCAGATTCATCCATGTCCCCATGAAGGACACGAACTCATTGTTTTTATGGCTGTGTAGTATTCCATGGTGTATATGTGCCACATTTTCTTTATCTAGTCTATTGTTGATGGACATTTGGGTTGGTTCCAGGTCTTTGCTATTGTAAACAGTGCTGCAATGAACATACGTGTGCATGTGTCTTTATAATAGAACAATTTATAATTCTTTGGGTATATACTCAGTAATGAGATTGTGGGGTCAAATGGAATTTCTATTTCTAGGTCCTTGAGGAATTGCCACACTGTCTTCCACAATGGTTGCACTAATTTTCACTCATACCAACAGTGTAAAAGTGTTCCTATTTCTCCACATCCTCTCCAGCATCTGTTGTCTCCAGATTTTTTCATGATCACCATTCTAACTGGTATGAGATGGTATCTCAATGTGGTTTTGATTTGCATTTCTCTAATGACCAGTGATGATGAGCATTTTTTCATATGTTTCTTGGCCTCATAGATGTCTTCTTTTGTAAAGTGTCTGTTCATATCCTTCACCCACTTTTGAATGGGCTTGTTTGTTTGTTTTTCTTGTAAATCTGTTTTAGTTCTTTGTAGATTCTGGATATTAGCCCTTTATCAGATGGGTAGATTGCAAAAATTTTTCCCCATTTTGTTGGTTGCCAGTTCGCTCTAATGATTATTTCCTTTGCTGTACAGAAGCTCTGGAGTTTAATCAGATCCCATGTGTCTATTTTGGCTTTTGTTGCCATTGCTTTTGGTGTTTTAGCCATGAAGTCCTTGCCTATGCCTATTTCCTGAACGGTTTTGCCTAGGTTTTCTTCCAGTGTTTTTATGATTTTAGGTTTTATGTTTAAGTCTTTAATCCATCTGGAGTTAATTTTAGTATAAGGTGTCAGGAAGGGGTCCAGTTTCTGCTTTCTGCACATTGCTAGCCAGTTTTCCCAACATCATTTACTAAACAGGGGAATCCTTTCCCCATTGCTTGTTTTTGTCAGGTTTGTCAAAGATCAGATGATTGTAGATGTGTGGTGTTGCTTCTGAGGCCTCTGTCATTGGTCTATGTCTCTGTTTTGGTACCAGCACCATGCTGTTTTGATTACTGTGGCCTTGTAGTATAGTTTGAAGTCAGGTAGGGTGATGCCTCCAGCTTTGTTCTTTTTGCTTAGGATTGTCTTGGCTATGTGGGCTCTTTTTTGGTTGCATATGAAGTTTGAAGTGTTTTTTCCAGTTCTGTGAAGAAGGTCATTGGAAGCTTCATGGGGATAGCATTGAATCTATAAATTACTTTGGGCAGTATGGCCATTTTCACGATGTTGATTATTCCCAACCATGAACATGGAATGTTTTTCCATCTGTTTGTGTCCTCTCTTATTTCACTGGGCAGTGGTTTGTAGTTCTCCTTGAAGAGGTCCTTTACATCCTTTGTTAGTTGTATTCCTAGGTATTTTATTATCTTTGCAGCAATTGTGAATGAGAGTTCACTTTTGATTTGGCTCTCTGTTTGTCTGCTATTGGTGTATAGAAATGCTTGTGATTTCTGCACATTGATTTTGTATCTTAAGACTTTGCTGAAGTTGCTTTTCAGTTTCAGGAGATTTTGGACTGAGATGATGGGGTCTTCTAAATATACAATCATGTCATGTACAAATAGAGACAATTTGGCTTCCCCTTTTCCTAACTGAATACAATTTATTTCTTTTTCTTGCCTGATTGCTCTAGCCAGAACTTCCAATACTATATTGAATAGAAGGGGTGAGAGAGGGCATCCTTGCTTTGTGCCAGATTTCAAAGAGAATGTTTCCAGGTTTTGCCCATTCAGTATGATATTGGCTGTGGGTTTGTCATAAATAGCTTTTATTATTTTGTGATATGTTCCATCGATACCTAGTTTATTGAGGGTTTTTAGCATAAAGGGCTGTTTAATTTTGTCGAAGGCCTTCTCTGCATCTATTGAGATAATCATGTGGTTTTTGCATTTGATTCTGTTATGTGGTGAATTACATTTATAGACTTGCGTATGTTGAACCAGCCTTGCATCCCCAGGATGAAGCCTACTTGATCATGATGAATAAGCTTTTTGATTTGCTGTTGCATTCTGTTTGCCAGTATTTTATTGAAGATTTTTGCGTCAATGTTCATCATAGGTATTGGCCTGAAATTTTCTTTTAAGCTGCGTCTCTGCCCAGGTTTGGTATTAGGATGATGTTGGTCTCATAAAATGAGTTGGGGAGGATTCCTTCTTTTTGGATTGTTTGGAATAGTTTCAGAAGGAATGGTACCAGCTCCTCTTTGTACTTCTGGTAGAATTTGGCTGTAAATTCTTCTGGACCTGGGCTTTTTTAGTTGGTAGGCTGTTAATTGCTGCCTCAACTTCAGCCCTTGTTATTGGCTTATTCAGGGTTTCAACTTCTTCCTGGTTTAGTCTTGGGAGAGTGCAAGTGTTCAGGAATTTATCCATTTCTTCCAGATTTACTGGTTTGTGTGCATAGAGTTGTTTGTAGTAATCTCTGATGGTAGTTTGTATTTCTATGGAATTGGTGATGATGTCCCCTTTATCATTTTTTATTGCATCTATTTGATTCTTCTCTCTTTTCTTTTTATTAGTCTGACGAGCAGTCTATCTATTTTGTTGATCTTTTCAGAAAACCAGCTCCTGGATTTGTTGATCTTTTGAAAAGTTTTTTGTGTCTCTATCTCCTTCAGTTCTGCTCTGATCTTAGTTATTTCTTGTCTTCTGCTAGCTTTTGAGTTTCTTTTTATCTTGCTCCCCAAATATTTCAATTTTGATGATAGGGTGTTGATTTTAGACCTTTCCTTACTCTTCATGTGGGCATTTATTGCTATGAATTTCCCTCTAGACACTGCTTTAAATGTGTCCCAGAGATTCTGGTATGTTGTGTCTTCGTTCTTGTTGGTTTCGAAGAATATCTTTATTTCTGCCTTCATTTCATTGTTTATCCAGTTGACATTCAGGAGCCAGTTGTTCATTTTCCATGAAGTTGTGTGGTTTTGAGTTTGTGTCTTAATCCTGAGTTCTAGTTTGATTGCACTGTGGTATGAAAGACTGTTTGTTGTGATTTCCGTTCTTTTGCATTTGCTGAGGAGTGATTTACTTCCAATTATGTGGTCGATTTTAGAATAAGTGCAATGTGGTGCTGAGAAGAATGTATATTCTGTGGATTTGGGGTTGAGAGTTCTGTAAATGTCTAGTAAGTTCACTTGGTCCAGATCTGTGTTCAACTCTTGGATTTCCTTGTTGATTTTCTGTCTTGTTGATCTGTCTAATATTGACAGTGGAGTGTTAAAGTCTCCCACTATTATTGTACGGGGAGTCTAAGTTTCTTTATACATCATTAAGGACTTGCTTTATGTATCTGGTTGCTCCTGTATTGGGTGCATATATATTAGGAGAGTTAGTTCTTCTTGTTGTATTGATGCTTTTACCATTATGTAATGCCCTTCTTTTTCTCTTTTTATTTTTGTTGGTTTAAAGTCCATTTTATCAGAGGCTAGGATTGCCACCCCTGCTTTTTTTTTGCTGTCCATTTGCTTGGTAAATCTTCTTCCATCCCTTTATTTTGAGTCTATGTGTGTCTTTGCATGTGAGATGGGTCTCCTAAATACAGCACACTGATGGTTCTTGGTTTTTTATCCAATTTGTCAGTCTATGTCTTTTGATTGGGGCATTTAGTCCATTTACACTTAATGTTAATATTGCCATGTGTGAATTTGATCCTGCCATTTTATTACTGGTTGGATGTTTTGCCCTTTGATTGGCATAATTTCTTCATTGCATCATTGGTCTTTACCATTTAGTTCTTTTTTGCTGTGGCTGGTACTGGTTTTTCC
Source organism: Ateles fusciceps (assembly GCA_036589455.1). NCBI lineage: Eukaryota > Metazoa > Chordata > Mammalia > Primates > Atelidae > Ateles > Ateles fusciceps. The sequence goes on from JAZHEH010000952.1 coordinate 14,766,578, forward strand.
TTTCTGTGTTTAGTGCTTCCCTCAGGAGTTCTTGTAGGGCAGGTCTGGTAGTGACAAAATCTCTCAGCAATTGCTTGTCCGTAAAGAATTTTATTTCTCCATCACTTATGAAGTTTAGTTTGGCTGGATGTGAAATTCTGGGTTGAAAGTTCTTTTCTTTAAGGATGTTGGCCCCCCACTCTCTTCTGGCTTGTAGGGTTTCTGCTGAGAGATCCCCTGTGAGTCTGATGTGCTTACCTTTGTGGGTGACCCTACCTTTATCTCTGGCTGCCCTTAGTATTTTTTCCTTCATTTCAACCCTGGTGAATCTGATGATTACGTGCCTTGGGGTTGCTCTTCTAGAGGAGTATTGTTGTGGTGTTCTCTGCATTTTCTGGACTTGGATATTGGCCTGCTTTGCAAGGTTGGGGAAGTTCTCCTGGATAATATCCTGAAGAGTGTTTTCCAGCTTGGATTCATTCTCCCTGTCATCTTCCAGTACACCAATTAAGTGTAGATTAGGTGTTTTCACATAATCTCATATTCCTTGACGTCTTTGTTCATTTCTTTTCACTCTTTGTTCTCTTTTCTTGCCTTCTCATTTTGTTTCATTGAGTTGATCTTCAATCTCCAATATCCTTTATTCCGCTTGATCTATTCGGCTATTGAAACTTGTGTATGCTTCATGAAGTTCTTGTGCTGTGTTTTTCAGTTCCATCAAGTTGTTTATGTTCTTCTCTAAGCTGGTTATTCTAGTTAGCATTTTGCCTAACCTTTTTTCAAGGTTTTTAGTTTCTTTGCATTGGGTTAGAACATGTTCCTTTAACTCAGAAAAGTTTGTTATTACCCACCTTCTGAAGCCTGCCTCTGTCAATTGGTCAAATTCGTTCTCCATCCAGCTTTGTTCCCTTGCTGGTGAGGAGTTGTGATCTTGTGGTATGGGAGAAGCGTTCTGGTTTTTGATGGTTTCATTCTTCTTGCACTAGTTTTTTTCCCATCTCATTGGATTTTTATATTTTTGGTCTCAGGTAGCTGCCTGGGGGAGGCGGCCTTTCCTTTGTCTGCCTGCATAGGCACTGCTGGGCTGCCACGGGTTCAGTGGAGCTGTTGTGTGTTTTATTTACTCAGGAAAATTAGGCCAGCTTCTGCAATGGTTGCTGCCCCCTCCCCTGCCCCGAGCTGGATTGTTCCTGGTCACTCTCTAGGTGCGAAATTCTGGCATGAGAGTTTTTCAGTCTGCTGGGCTTTGTGTGTGTGTGTCAGGGGGAGGGGGAGATGGGCGGGGCAGGGGGACAACACCCATCCTGCCTATGGGCTGTTTCCCTGTTTTCAGTTCCCCTTCTCTCTGGGGGGAGGGTAGATCCATTCAGCCGCTTTCTGGCTTTCACGTGAGCCAGTGCTTCCACCTAGATCTATGCTTACAGCCCCTGCTCTGGCCAAAGTTGCTGTTCTGCCCTGTTCAGGCAGCTCACTGAGGCTTTTCAGCCTGGTGATGATCTCTGTCTGTGGGTTGTAGAGGGCTTGGGTGGAGCGCTGTATCTGAACCAAAGTCCCAGAGCGGGAGATCCCCCAGTCCTCCAGTCAGTTGCACGCACCTGCTGGGTGGGGCAGTGCCCCGCCTTGCCTCAACTTGCCCTATTTGGGTTATACCCACTGTCCAACCAGACCCACAGAATGAACCTGGTACCTTGTTTGGAATTGTGGAGACCACTTGGTTTCTTCGCTCTCTCACTGGGAGCTGCTTTCCAGAGCTGCCTCTTATTCGACCATCTTGGGATCTCCCATGGAATTAATGAATTTTATTAACACTAATTATACCTTATATCTATGAAGCACATTAGATTTTATGAAACCTAGTTGTTTGCATAATAACTGGTCCAGAAAACACCTGTAAACTAGGCTTTTTCTTTTTCTTTTGAAATTGCTTTGGTTTTCTTCAGTCATAAGATGAATACATATACAGCAGGGTACTATATAAAATATTTACGTTTTTTTCTTTTAGTGAAGAGAGAGCCAGGCACTACACTGCCATGGTCATTCTTGGGAGAATGATTCACTTTTGAGGCAAGAATGTGGCTCCCTTTCCCAAAATGGATGTAGAGGTCTATCACCAGAGGCAATTGGTTCTCCTTGTCAGGAAAATAAGCTTCACAAATCTTATGTCTCTGCTGTAGTAATCTGGATTATCTCAAAGAGTTCAGGGAAGGAGGGAAAAGAGTTCAGGGAAAGAGTCCAGGGTGGAGGAGAAGACTGCCTTATTGGCAGGCAGATGATTGAGCCACTACCTCTGGCATAGCACTCCTTGGTGGGGTTGCCTTTTGGCTCTGGATGGAGCTGAGCAAGCTAAGCTTGTATGTCTCTGGCCTGAAAACCTAGGAACATTGCAGCCACAAGCTTGGCATTGAGGGAGTGGAAGCCCATCCTTTGAGAAAGCACATGGATGGCCCATGCCAGGGACCTGAATCAGTAGCAGTCTAGTGACATTTCCATAACTCTTTGTCATGGATCAGCAAACTTTGTGGAAAGATGAAGATAATAAATATTTTGGGCTTTGTGAGCCACATAATCTCTATTGTAACTACACAGCTTTGCCCCTGCCATATACATTGAGCCATAGGTGATTTGCAATGGCATGGATGTTACTATGTTCCAAAAAAAAATTTATAAAAATAGTTAGTGGGCTGCATTCTGTCTGTGGGTCATGGTTTGCTGACACCTGACTTGGGATATTCCCAGAAGTAGAATTGCTATGTCAATGTGTACACACTTTTCTACATGTTATCAAGTCACCGTCCAGAGGCATAACTGAATTGAATCCTTACCATCTGCACAAATATACTTGTTTCCCTCCATCATCCTCAATACTAGGTATTTTAATTGTTTTTTTAAAAAAGGCTGGGTTTGGTGGCTCATGACTATAATCCCAGCACTCTGGGTGGCCAAGCAGGTGGATCACCTGAGGTCAGGAGTTTGAGACCAGCCTGGCCAACATAATGAAACCCAATCTCTACTAAAAATACAAAAATTAGCTGGAAATCGCTTGAACCTGGGAGGTGGAGGTTGTAGTGAGTAGAGATCATGCCACTGCATTTCAACCTGGATGACAGAGTGAGACTCCATCTCAAAAAAAAAAAAAAAAAGAAAAAAAAAGGAAAACATTTGTACTTTAATTTTGCATAAGAAAAATGGAAAACATAAACCAAAATGTTAATTTTCTTCTTCTCACTGAAGCCTATAAAGCAAGAAATGGACAAATTTGTGGTTACTACCTGGAACTTATGAATTCAAATCATGCTACTATATTTGGTGTGAAGAGTCTCTGCAACATGAGGATGGGCTGTGTGTGGGGAGGGTACCTACAGTGGAGGGGGAGAGGACAGAGAGTGTCATAAGGGTGGTGGTGGAAAAGAACCTTTGGCTTCTTTATGATTGAATGGGCATGTGTGGCTGATCAAGGTACTCCCAGCAGATGAGATACTTGGGATCCTCAATACCAAGTGTCCACCTAAGGTGAATCCTCTAGGGTGTTATATGACCTACGTAGGATAACCTTTGCAAGAGAAATATGTTGGCTTAAATTTAGGTGTCCCTTCCCTCTACTGTGTATCTTCCCAATAGGACCCAGGCATCAGAAAGAAGAAAACTCATTTGGGGTTTTTAGGCTGAACTCTTTGGAATCTTCTGTGATTTAGCTCATAGAGCACTGGGCAGTGAGGGCAATCAAAAGGTCTGGATTGCACTACTTCAGGTGGCCAAGGATTGATTGGATTACTGGGGCCTCTCAAATCACATTTCATAGGGAACAATCCCATGAGGAGTGATTAGGAATTAGGTTCACCAGCCTATTTTGAGAGGAGTTGGTTTGGTCCAGCCAACATTTTGAAGTACTCACAATACCAGGTTCTGTGCTTCATTCTTGGAATATAGATATGAACCAGAACTTAATCCTGGTGCCGAAGAACTTCACACTGTAGAAACAGATATGGGCAATTACCAAAATGTATTCTAAATATTGTCTGATAAAGTTTTTAATGGAGGAGATCACAGGATGCTACCAAGGCAAAGAGAAAAAAATCCCTAACCTAGATGTTTGGGATTAGGGAAGGTTTCTCCTAGGGGACACAAGAGCTTAAGTTTTCTTGATGAAGGTATGATATATATTTCAATGTGAAGGCATAAAATTAAGTGATACATATAAGAGAACAGAAGAAGTTTTGTGTTGCAAGAGAAGTAAGGTGAAAGTTGGGGGAATAGCAAGAGATGTCAGTTATGAAAGGCTGGTCAAAGTCTTCATTCTTTGGGAGCCATTGAAATGTTTTCTACAGCAGAGTGACAAGATCAGATTCATGTTTCAAAAAGATGTTTTTGGCTTCACGATGGAGGATGAACAGGTGGTGAAACCAGAGGCAGAGATACTAGTTAGGAGGCTAGTTAAGTAGTTCGCATGAGAGGTAGTGGTGGCTGAATTAGGTAAATGGCAGTGGAGAAGGGGAAAGGGATCTATGAAATAAATATTCATTGGTAAATTTGGCAAGATTGGGCATGGGTTGCATATGGAAAGTGAAAGAATAATTCCCAAGAGTCTGATCTGAGTACTGGGTGGTTGGGCTGGGGTTTGGGGGTGGGGGCATTCCTTGATACTGGAACAATGGAGGAGGTAGAGACGGTAAGTTTAGAAAGCAGAAGAGAGACTTCAACCAGGAACTTCTGGGCTTGGAATCAGGTTCCTGGATTCTGACAAACTGTGCTGACTGTGGGCAAATCACTCTCCCTCTTTAGCTTTAGTTTCTCATTTTACCATGAAAGCATCAGACTGAGGGGAGATTCCCAGATATGTGTCTGTGGTCACACAATTGTAGACTCTGATTTACTATGTCTGGTGTGCAGTCCAAGAATCAGTATTTTCAAAAGTTTCCCAGGTGATGCTGTTGTCCAACAGGTTTCAAGCCCTGTGGAGCAGGAGATCCTTGAGGTTCTTACAGCTCAAGCATCTCTGAATGCACTTTTCCCCTAGCTCTTGCTCCTTCCTGCTGACACTACAGATATGAGCTGGCATCTAATATCCAGTGCTGCCTTCACAGACACTACCATGATGCCAGTATCCACAGTATGTCTCACTTTCTCTGTCCCTCCATCCCTTCCTCCACTCATCACACAAATTGGGAAGGCAGAAAGAGCCAAGAGCATTACCCTTTACATAATTGGCACCAAGGCAACTCCCTGCCATGTTTTTCCTTTCCAAAGACATATGGTTAATTTCCCACCAGGATATTGTATAATACACCACTTCTGTAGCTCATTGGGATGGAGGGTTAGTGATTTTGTTCCAAGTGTGGTGGTAAATGCATTTTTTTTAAAGGCCTTCCCTAAACTTAAAGTTTTAGTAGACAGAACATATCCAAGAATTGATCATTTATCTTCCGCATGTGCCGGGAGGACACATTACTTATCTTCTCTCTTGGTGTTTCCACTGATCCCACTTCCTGCTATGGATGAGCTCAGCAGACATGGCATGTAGACACATGAGGAAAAGTCATCAACACATCTGAAAAATTAATAATGGCTTGACCATCAACAGAGAGGCTTTAGGTGTTACTTCTCACAACCTACAAACAGCATTAATTACACTGAAATCTCCAGGCTGGATCAAGAAGAGGATCCCCTTTCACCACACATAAAGGCTTTTGGCTGGAGTGAAACAGCACAGGTCTTTCCCTCACTGCAAGGCTGTGATCAGTTCTTGGCCTCCAAACTCAAAAGGGATGTGAAAATCTGGTGGGAGCTATAAAGGCCTGGAGTATAAGACTTACGTGCACAGATGAAAGGCAGCAGACTTGTTCTGCTGGGAGGAACTGTAGGATGGCTTAATTATAACCTCCTGGTCTATAGTGAGTTCTTGATCACTGATGAGGTAAACCCACTGCTGGATCACCAGCTGGGAGCTGCAGCAGGGACTCAACCTATTTATCTTTTATTTTTCCATGGTCTTTGGGATGCAGCTCTGCATAAAGTGGTGGCTGAGGAAACTGATTCAGCAACTGCCTTTCCAGATCCTTTTACAGCAGAAAGAGCTTAACTTTGGAGTCATTCAAGCTTGAGTTTGAATTCCAATTACACAAATTACAAACTGTAACATTGGATATTTCAAATGCGTACATTGTAATTTTCTTAATTATAAAATAAGGTTAAAATACTGACCACATAGGCCTATTTTGGGGATTAGAGAGAGAGAGAAACAGAGAGAGAGAGAGAGAGAGAGAGAGTAGTCTCATATACCTATTACAGAGCCTGGGAAGTTCTTTAAGTATTTCAGAGTGAAAGATTAAATAAAGCTATGGAGAACTCTGGAAGACAAGTTAGAGTGATTTGACATCTCAATTTGCCTTAGGTAGTGCTACTTTAAGAATTCAGTAGACATGCAAAGGAATCCCAGATTGAAGGGACAAGGTGATTTCCCTGTAGCCTCAGAATAATTTGAGCTATGTGGTTTGCAGAAACTTAGTGATGTGGTTGTACGTGGGGTGTGTGTGTGTGTGTGTGTGTGTGTGTGCATGTATGTGATATCTTATATCTGCTACTCTGATGTCTTTTGGGCTTCTTGGAAACTTCGATAATATCTGATTTATCTCTTCATTTCTCTTTGTCTCTAAATAAACACATGTGTGAGGAGAACCAATGGTGATTAAATGCCTTGTATAATATGAGAGGAGATGCAAAAATAAATAAACACCAAAATTCACTTTCTCCTGTTGCTTGCCTTTTAGTGGCAGTGTCAGATTTTTCTCCTGGACTCTTTCTTCTAACTATAATGTTAAAAATGTATTCATCATGCAACTTATTTATTTTTAAAATGTAAAGCATTACAGATAACATTGAAGCTCTTATCCCTAATATCACTCCCTCTTCTCTAAAGGCAATTGCCAATATGAATTTTATTGTGTGTCATTGCAGCCCCGTTTTCTATGTTTATTATGAGATGTATCCACAAATAATACATATGGTCACTATTTCTTACATATTTACAGAACTATTTTATACTACATTTTAAAACAACCTGTTCCCCTTTTTTACTCAAGATTGCATTTTTGATATCAATTCATGTCTTTACACATAGATCTAATTAATTCATTTTGATTTTTGTTATTGTAAATTGCATGAATGTGCTACAATTTATTTACCCATTCTCCACTGAAGGACATAAAGATTGTTTCCAGTTTTTCTTCATTGTAAACAGACATTGTTGTAATGAACATTCCGGGTTATGTGGAGGCGTTTATCTGAAGTTGAATGAGAAGTCACTGGGTATGCACACTTAAAAAATTTCACTCTCTACAGTCAAACTGCTCTCCAAAGTGATTGTAGTAATTTAGACTCCCACCAGCAGGGTGTGAAAGTTCAGTTTGCTCATGTCTTTACCAACAGTTGCTATTGACAGATTCTTTAATACTTGTCAAACTATTTGGTGTGAAATGCTTCACTGTTGTTTTAATTTGCATTTCCTTTATTTCTTGTGAGGATAATAATCAATTCATATGTTCATTGGCTCTTCTCAATTGCCTGTTCCCATCATTTGTCAGCTTCTGTGTTATATTGTTGGTTCATTTAAACTGATACATAATTTCTCTACCTATTCAAGATTCTAATCTATGTTTGTTTTATACCTTACAAACATATTTTCTAAGCCTGCCATTTTTTTAGTGTGTTTCATGGTATGCTTTATAATGGGGGAACATTTTAATTTTGATGCACTTGGTTTTATCAATGCTTTCCTATAAACTGCTGGTGTTTGAGAGTTTTCTAAGAAATTTGGGTTTTTATCTCTTAGTTAAAAATTGTTATCCTACATTCTCTTCTAATTAAAATAATCCCATTTACAGTTTTATTTATTTTTGTGTATAAAATGAGTTCCAAATAGGAAACTATGTCATTTATTGCACTTTTTTTCCTTCCCACTGATTTATAATGCCACCTCTGTCATATGCCAGGCTCATATATATTTGAGCTTATTTAAGGGCTCCAAATTTTATTTCATAAACTTGACTTTTCTCGGTTCCAATGTCATTCTTTTAATTTTATGGCTTTAAAATGTGTTTTCATGGATAGGTAGTCAAGTGCCATCTCATTTTTTCCCCTCCCTTCAGAATTATCTTTGCTGAGTTTTGTTGTTTGCATATTCAGATGGAGTTTAGAATAAGTGTGTAGAGTTCTGAAAGAGAAATCTTGTTGAGATTTTATCTGAAACCTCATTTAAATATATTGTTGATTTGGATAAAGTTAATAGCTTTGTGATTTTAAATACCTCCACTCATGGAAAAGGCACAACTCTCCATATATTTTGTTTTCTTATGTTGCTTATTTCATAATTTTGTATGTAAATTTTCGTGTATATATATTTTAAATTTATTCACAAACACCTGTTTTTTGCTTTTATGCCTGTACTTATATTGCATTATTACTGATATGTATATATTGTTATATATTCTTCCACCCTTTTGAGATCTTATAGTCACTTTGTTAGTTTATTCAAAGTTTTTCTTGGATTTATTATATTGAGAACTTTATGTATAGTATCTAAATATATACCGATAATCTTAAATTCTTAGGTATCACATATTTTTCTTGCCTTATTATGTAATTAGGGCATCTAGTTGACTAGTAAAGGTGATTATAAAGACTCTGCTATTTTCTTTTCTTGACTTCAATAGAAATGCTTTTGATGCTTCCTCCTTCATTATTGTATGTGTAGTAAGGTTTTGCTAGATGCTTATTTTTAAAGTTTTCCTGTTACTGACAAATTGCTAAGAATTTTGTAAAGGATATATTTTGAATTTTATTGCTTAATTTTATGTACCTATTGATAAATCTACTTTTTCTTTTAGTTTGCTCATATATTGAATGAGCCTTCCTTGATAGATTTTTTTTTCTAGTTAACCATATCTGCCCTTTTTTGATGAATTTTAATAGGCCTTTATATTTGTTAGTTTTAGTGAAGGGTTAGGTTTATTATGCTTGGATTTTACTGAAGATGTTTAAAATTAAGATTTTTCTGCCATCTGTAACTTTATTTTATTGTACATTTTTTGGAGTGGGGATTTTATGGTTAACATCTTTCTGACTATTAGGTTGGTGCAAAAGTAATTGTGGTTTTTGCCAATTTCAATCTAATAGTCTATTGGTCTAGTCTATGATAATTTCAATCTGTAGTCTGTTAGATGATTACTATTGTCTACCAGATTATTCCACCTACTATTTTTCTTATACATGCTAAAGCTTAAAACATATTTCATCTTAGACTATACTTATGTCACCTATGTGCATTTTTCCCATTGTAAAACAAATTTTTTAAAAAATATATGTTATCTGGTGCCAATTGTGCTCTCTGAGAAGTAAATGGAATCTTTAAGGAAAAAAATATGTAGATTTTCCTTATTTACCTTACTAATCTTAGCAATGGCTAATGGCAAAATTCCCAGATGAATCAAGGAAATATCTCACTTTCCACACAATTTATAAATTATAATTAATCAAACTGGTAGCCTACTGTGTGTTAGGCACTGGGCTAAGCACTTTATTTATATATGTGATCTTATATTTTTGCAGAAATCATATGGTATAAGTAGTGCTAGTCTTAGTTTAGAGATAATAAAATTTGGATTAGTGAGGTTTAAGTAACTTGCTCAAGTGTGCATAGGTGGTAAAGTGCTGATTTTTATCTAGTCCTTTCTGACTCCAAATCACATACCCTTGACCAGTTTGCTACACTGTGTCTACACCAATGTTTGGAGAACCTAATGCCACTTGTGTTAACTCCATGCCAGCACATAAGGGAGTTTAACCCAGCAATGTCTCCTGGTTAGTATATCCCTTATATCTCAGTTCTCTCTGCTTGACATATAAAGATTTCTTTCCAAGACATGAAAATTCGATTTGTCTTGTTCTGTCTTATTTATGTTTTATTTTTTCTTCTTACACTGCATCCAAAAAACACTTCTTCATGCCTTGGTGTCTTATTTCTTCTTTTTCTTCTTTTTTGTGTTCAGTTTCTTCATTTTCTAGTTATTCCTATTAGTAATTCTTACTGATCCTTCTTTACTTTTACATTAGAAAAAAAGGAGGATTTAAAAAGAATTTTTTTAATGAAAGAAAATAAATTGTCCTACATAGGACTATTGTTCCTCCAGGCTAGGAAGCTGATGCTTGATTCTCTGATATCCCAGAGACCCGGGTGGTGTTTCAAGCTGGGAGGAGGTGAGTGCTCTCATGAACTGGCTTAGATGCTTCCTTATCCTAGGCCTCTCTGACAGGCAAGATACCTCATCTTTGTCCACAAGTTGTGGTTTCTTTTACCGGCCAAGCATAAGACAGAGCACGATGACCAAGCTGCGGGCCTGGTGCTGCATGTTTCACGTTTCTGTAAGCTACTTGATGTCAACTCTCTCTTTTCCTTTATGATGTTTACTTGAAATCACAGCCTAATGAGGCCTGACTAGTACCTCTCCTTTGGCCACAGATTTGATGCTACTGCCAATGTACCTGAATGAGAAGACAGCCGTTCCTGGAGAAAGGGAAAACTTGAAGGGCTTTCGAAGGACACTAGAAAGGTATTGTTTACATGATGCATTTCCCCCTTACCTTCAACAGATAAATTTGCTACTGAATTGATGCTTTAACAATGATAATTTTTATTTGGTAGTCTTGGAATATCCCTGGGAGCTCAAGTTCAGACAGTCAATCTAGATTTTTGCCATTTGAAATTCAGGTTTTGTGACCTCACCTAAATTTGCTCCTGAGAGTATGCTTAGAAAGTTTAAAATTGTGTTTTTTTATTTTTCCCTTCTTTTTTTATCCCAGCTCAGATGATATGTCCCTATGAATTTTTCCTTAATTTCCAAATTGCAATAATAGATCCATCAACTGCACACCTACATTACTTGTATTTAAACTGTTTCCTTACATTGACCATGTTTTACCCTGATACAATGAAACACAATGCAGTTGGAGGAGAGAGTGTGAGTACTGGAGCTGGACAGGAATGGGTGTGAATCCTGTGGCAGTTATTTACTGGGTGATCTTAACATATCAATATTTTCTTCTTCATAAAATCATAATATTAAAAATAATACTGATGAGACTATGACCTACCTTATCTAGTTATTGGGATAATTTAAGGAAATTACACTTGTATTACTCTGTTCCCATGCTGGTAATGAAGACATACCAAGACTTGGTAATTTATAAAGGAAAGAGGTTTAATTGACTCACAGTTCCACATGGCTAGGGAGGCCTCACAATCATGGCGGACGGCAAAGGAAAAGCAGAGACATTTCTTACGTGGTGACAGGCAAGAGAGCTTGTGCAGGGGAAACAAGGTCTGATTTATAAAACTATCAGATCTTGTGAGATTTATTCACTACCATGAGAACAGTATAGAGGAAACCACCCTCCATGATTCCATTATCTCCACCTGGCCCCACCCTTCACATGTGGAGATTATTGCAATTCAAGTTGAGATTTGGGTGGGGACACAGCCAAACCATATCATACATATAATAGCCTTGGTGCACAGGAGAAGCAATAGAGGACTATGATTTTACCATCCTTTGAGCTAATATCCACTATTACTGGTACATGTAAAGAGCTGTACTTGCAGAAAGTATGACTCTATCTTTCCATAACACTAAACATGAAACCTAAGAGCTTTTCATCAGGAGGATTTTTTCTCATCATCTGGCATGCTTTTTTGACACTTAGCCAACCTGGTAAGCTTTATTTGATTTAACCTCATAAAGTATCATATTGTTTCACACAGGGGTTTATTCTTGAAAGTTATTTAATGGTAGTTTTTAAGAAAGTTAAATCTTATTTTATAGGCCCCTGGGAAACTCATTATTAAACGGAGTCATATGGCTAATCGTTTTGTGTAAAGGATCCCTTTGGAAAGTGAATAATCTCTTGTTAGTTACCATGCTTATGTTCAGATACCAGCGTTTCTTAGAGAGGTGCTTAATCCATGTATATAAAGTACTCCATACAATCTTATACTTCTGCAAAGAACATTTGTCACTGAATCCAGGGATAGATATACATGAATGATGTTGTGTTACTTTGTAGAATTTGTCTCTACATTTTTTACAAATTGATACATGAATGGGTTGGTATGCATTTGGATTCTCTACAATATAAACTTCTAAGATTTTTAGTTTTAGGAATCCCCTAAGAGCCAAGGGAAAACTAGAAGGAAAATAATATTTATTAAGCATCTTTTTGCTAAGCATTATGAGAATCATCTTCACCAACATATTCTAGTTATTTCTCATCATAATGCTATGAAAAGTATTGTTCACCTTTTATTGAAGAGAAAAAAATGAGGCTCAGATAAGCAAATTACACTATGCAAGGTAATTCAGCTAAAAAATAGCAAAGTACAGGATTTAAAATCAGATCTTCTGGATGTCAAATCCCTTACTAATTCCAGTAAAGTACTCTTTCTTGAGAAACAGTATACTGAATTTCATCAGGAGGTAAAATTTAAGATTTGTGTGTTATTTATCTTACTATATGGGTACTTTAAAAATATCATGCATTATCTTCAGACCTTAATTTTTACCTGCCTGTGGAACATGGCTCTAAACCTTTGCACTGAGGCTAGTTTCAGTGAAATTTTGAAGGAGTTAATGCCTTCCTCTTTTTGATAGAAGATTAAACATGGATTGCAACTAGAAACCACAAAGCTGAATGTTTATTAAATATACTAATTTTCCTTTCATCTAGTTGGCCAATGTTTTCAACCATAATCTACTTTTGTCTAAAATTTTCCATAAAGCAGGATGATGATTCCAAATCCTAAAATGCTGGAAAAAAAATCACTTAATGACCACTGGTGAGTTCCTGTAAACTCATCCTGGAATTGGTAATGAGTATTTGGAGAAAATTCCTGGGTAAGCTCCAATTCTCACCAAAATGGCCCTGCAAGCTGAAACCGGGGATTCTCTGAGGGAACTGGGAAGTTCTAGATGACTTTTAAGGAAGGCTATTTGGTTTAGTTTAATAGAACTTGGTGCTATCAAGGCCAATGGTTGGAGTCCTTGATCCTATTCTAGTGCTCATATGTATAGGTATACTGCCCACTCTGTTAATCTATTTAGCAAGTAAATGGTATAGGCTGTAAATAGGCAGAAAAAAAAGTGGGAATTGCTTAGTGTGAACCATTAACTCTGTATATTCATTCAACATGAGTTTGCTAAAAGCCCATTAGATACTAGTCTCTGGAGACACATGGTCAACTTGAACAAGAACTGGCTTTGAGGAAAGAATAGCCTAAGGGGGATATATAAACAGATAATTGTGATGTGCTATGATGCATACCATAGTAAAGGTCGGTATAAATCTGTAAGACTAACAGAAGAAGAATGTTGATTAATAAGTAGGGTTTATTAGGTTTAGTAGTAATGAGAATTATTATAATGGTGATTGTAATTACCATCATTAGTTGATCTTTTAATGCTAAACCCAGTGCTATGGCCTGTACGTGAATTATTCTATTCAGTCTAACAACCTTGCAATATTGGTGGTGATTATTGTGATTATAATAAGGAAAATAATGGGGAATATAAGGCACATGTATTAAACATTATTTTCAAGATACTGTATTGGGTCTTTCAAGATATTATTTTATTAAATCATGCCAGCAAATGATTTCATGTTTCAAATCATGAAGGAATGTGTATTTGCATTTTATCTTATAGGTTGAGGATCAAAGGACAGTTTTCCAAGCAAGGAAGAGAAAGATTCATATTTATATTTTTAAAGAAAACACCAGATCAAACAAAAAATAAACAAAAAGAGTTGACATGAGTAGATAACCCAAAATATGCTAAGATTACTCAGAATTTTTGAAAGTATGGCTTAAGAATTGTTGTATATCTGAATATCCCAAACAGTTCATAAATATAAGTGAATATCTTCTGTCACACAGTATTCTCGAGGTTCTTTATCTCTCTGGTTTGGATTAGCTCCCATGTTCGTTAGTATTGAGAGATAACATCCAGAGGTGAAAACATACTCTAATGAGTAGTGTTGACATAAAATTAATAAAGATTGTTGGAGGAAATCAGTCTTTGGTGAATATCTGAGCAGAAAATCTGGGCTTTGAACCCTAGGTAAACCTACCTTCCCACACCCTACTTCCATAGACCAGACTTATTGGAGTAGCCTAAAACCTCTATCTCTCAAATGGTACCTTTGAAATGTTCTACATTTACCATTTCATTATTTTATCCTAACCCTTAAAATTTTCATTCTTTTCCTTCCTTTCTTGTATACTTCCTTTCTCCCTTACTTTCTCCTTTCTTCTTTTATTCATTTTTCTTTATTTTCTCCCTTTTTGAACTTTAATATTCATTTCTTTTACTACTTTTATATAGTGGGAATTCAAATTTACTCATCACAATTCAGACATGCAATGAAAGTATAGCCTGATTATTTTATCACAATAATCTCCCCCTCCAGTTACTTTTCAAAAAAGATTTAAACTAAACTAATTCTCTCATGGTCTCCATTTGAACTGAAGCTCCTGCTCTGAAAGCATCTTACCTATACCACCCACATAATAACAGGTCTATTGACTTTCAATTCAGTGTTCATGCCATGTAGAAAGGAGGGGAATTGGGTACTACATAATTTTTTATTCTACAGAGCAAAGACTTTGGGATATACATATGCTAATTCCTCTTTCTTACTCCCTCTCTCTTCTTCTTTTACTACCCTTTGGTCCAGAAGAAGCAGGTTTTGTTTTCCTCTCTGGTCTAAATGAAACATCTCCCTAAATCATTCATACTTCATGTAGTAGCATCTACCTAAATCATATTCATGCTTCATGAAGTAGCATATGCATTCTCCTTTCCTCACATTGTCTTTATTTAGAATATAGTACTAGGAGAAATAAAAATGTCTTACTATCAAGGAACTTAAATTTATAAATAGCTGGAAATATATTACTACTTCTGTTTCTGGCTATTAGAAAGTAGCGGTATGCAGAATTATTCCCCTATCATAAATACTAGAAGACTGGACAAAGATAGAAAACAAACATTTTAAATAATTGGCTAACATAAAATAGGGCTGTGGTTCTTGTAAAAAGGGAAATAAATGAAGCCCTGGAATCACTCAGGCTTTCTACCTGGGGGCAATTTCTAGAATGCTTTATCAGGAGAGACAACTCAAGAATTAAGAGTGGTCTTGCTGGGTGGCTAAGACAGACCTTGGAGTTTAGGGAGGCCACAGTGGTTAAAATATATAGGCAAGAGAATATTCTTGACTGGTCTAGGCATAGTGAAAACTTTAGGCTTATATAAAGAACTTCTGGACAAAGAAGTTACTGAGAAATTTCAAGCCAGATAATTTCTGAACAAATCATTTTAGTTTCCACCAGACATATTGGAGGGTCTTTATTGAATACTGGAGGCATTCATTAGAGATCCCAGAATTTTCATATCTTAGAAATGAGGCTAAATTAGCTCTGAAGAAAATACTACTCCAGAGTCACACTGAAAGGGCATAAAAACAACCTCTAAGGGACCAAACAAATCTGTAAGTAGCCTAACTTTCTGCCACAGGAAAAGGTAGCACTCTTCAAAGAAGTATAAAAGAAAATACTACTTACAAATATAACATTCTAAAAAAATACTATATGTACAAAGAAGTAGAAAATGGGGACTCACAACTGGGTGAAATATCAGTCAGTAGAAACATATCCAGAGATGAAAAAGATGATAAAATTAGCAGACAAAGACATTAAACATACTTTCATAAATAAGTTTCAAAATTCACCGTTTGAAAATAAAGCATAAATATAATGAGGAGAGAAATATAAGATAAAAAGAAAAGCAAATGTAACTTCTAATTGTTAAGCATAATATCTGAAATTAAATCCCATAGGATGAGAACTATAAAACTTCAGAAAAATAGTAGTGAAAACGAAGACATAACAATAGAAATGATCTGAAGTGCAGCAGAGAAAGAAAAGAAGACTGAAAAATATGAACAGAACTTTACTAACCTTTTGGAAAGTATCAAGGAGTTTAAAATTCATTTGACTGTAATCTAAGAAAGGGATCTGAAGAGGCAATGGCTGAAAACATTTTAAGTTTGATAGAAACCATCACCCATCAATCCAAGAAGTTCAGTGAACTCAGAAGAAGATAAACACAAAGAAAACCACATAAAGAAATATCATAATTAAATTTTTGAAAGCAAATGTTATAGAAATAGTTTAAAACTGTTGAAAAAATGTACACCGGATGTAGCAGAATAAAACTATTCAAGCCAAGGGAACTAGGAAAAACAGTGATATAATATCTTTAAAAAGCTGAAACTACAAACAAACAAACAAAAAAACTTATTATTCTATACCCAAATAAGCTATCTTTCAAAATTGAAGATGAAATAAAACCATCTTTAGACAAAACAAAAAGCTGAGAATATTTGTTATTAGCAAACCTACGCTATAAGTAATGTTACATGCTGGGTATGGTGGTGCATGCCTTTATTTCCAGCACTTTGGGAGGTCAAGGTGAGAAGATTAGTTGAGCCCAGGAGTTTGAGACCAGCCTGGGCAACATAGTGAGACCCTGTTTCTATAAAAAATAAGGAAAGTAAGAAGGAAAAAAAAAAAACATGAAAAGAAAGAAATGTTACAGGAAGTTATTTAGGCCTAAGGAAAATGAGCCCCACCTACTGGTATTCACACCTTTGTGTAGTTTCTTCCCACATTGCATCATGTTTGGTCTGTCTAACCACAGAATTATGGCTGATGTGATGGTATGTCACTGCCGAGATAAGATTATAAAAGACCAGTCTTTCTAAGTCTCTGTTTCTGTCTCTCTGTCTCTTCTCATTAATCACTCGGGGGAAGCCAATTGTAATGTTATGAGAAGATTCAGGCAACCTATGAAAAGGCCCACATGGTAAGAAACGTGGTTTTAGCCAACAGGCACGTGAATGAGATTGGAAATGAATTCTCCAGCCCCACATGACTTTATCCCTAGTGGGCTGATATGGTTTGGCTCTGTGTTCTCACCCAAATTCCATCTTGTAGCTTCCATAATTCCCCACGTGTTGTGGGAGGGACCTGGTGGGGAAATAACCAAATCACAGGGGTGGGTCTTTTCTGTGCTGTTCTCGTGATAGTGAATGGGTCTCACGAGATCTGATGGTTTTAAAAATGGAGATTTCGCTACACAAGATCTCTTTTTGCCTGCTGCCATCCACATAAGATGTAACTTTCTCTTCCTTGCCTTCCACCTTGATTGTGAGGCCTTCCCAGCCATGTGGAACTGTAAGTTCAATAAACCTATTTCTTTTGTAAATTGCCCAATCTCGGGTATGTCTTTATCAGCAGCATGAAAACGGATTAATACAGCAGCAGTTTGACTATAACTCTTGAGACACCCTGACCAGTATATCCATCTAAGCTCTCTTGGATGTCTGACTGACAAAAACAGTAAGATAGTATTTGTTGCTATAATATGCTATGTTTTAGGGGCATTTGTTGTGAAGCTGTAGATAACTAACACACTTTCAAATTAATTCTACAAGGCAACATTATCCAGAAATAAAAGACACCCAATATTATTTATGAAAAAGATTCAAAAATATTTAGTAAATATTAGCAAATCAATAGAGCAATATATAAAATGTATTACAGCATGACTAATGGAGATTTACCCTAGAAATGTAATGTTTATCTATTAATCAAAATAACACAACAAAATTTACTGTATTTACAGAGTAAAAAACAAAAACCAGAAACAAAGGATTATCTCAACAGGTGCAGAATAAGCATTTGAATAAACTCAATATACATTTATGACGTAAACCTCTCAGAGCCCTAGGGGCAGAGGGAGCTTTTAACCGATGAAAAGCAAGCAAGCAACAATAACAACAAAAATTTATATTACCTCATATTTAATTGTGAAGAACTGACTGGATTTTCCATAAAATCAGAAAAAAAGGCAAAGTTCTTTACTTTCTGTTTTTTTGTTTTTTTTTGAGATGTAGTTTCACTCTTGTTGCCCAAGCTGGAGTGCAATGGTGCAATCTCAGCTCACTGCAACTTCCGCCTCCTGGGTTCAACCAATTCTCCTGCCTCAACCTCCCAAGTAGCTGGGATTAGAGGCACATGTCACCACACTCTGCTAATTTTTTGTGTTTTTAGTAGAAACGGGGTTTCACTATGTTAGCCAGGCTGGTCTCGAGCTCCTGACCTCAGGTGATCCACCTGCCTCAGCCTCCTAAAGTGCTGGGATTACAAGCATGAGCCACTGCACCTGACCATGGTTCTTTACTTTCCTAACTTCTATTCAGCATTATACTGGAAGTCCTATGCAATGAAATAACACAAGATAAACATACAAATCAAACTTATAAATAAAGAATAATTGCCTTTATTTTCAGGCAAGATTTAGACGAAACCATAGGAGTAAATCTTTGCTATTGGGAATAGTGAAAAAAAGTTCTTAAGACACAAAAAAGTATAAACCATGAAAGTAAATATTAGTAAACATACTTCATGGAATTTAAGCATTTATGTTCTTCACAATATATTGTTACAAAAATTGAAGGGCAAGCTATGGACTATAAGAAAATATTTTCAATAGGTATGTCTAAAAAGGATTTGTATCTAGAATATATAAAGAACTTTTACAGCTCAAAAATAAGATAAACTGCTCAATAAATATTGGCAAAATATTTTAACAGACATTTATAAAAGAAGACACCAATGACCAATAAGCTTATGGAAACATGTCAGACATTATTAGACATCATGAAAATACAAATTAAAACCACAGTGAGATGCCACTGCACAACCATTATACCAGTTATGATTTTTAAAAAATGATTTTAAGTTTTGGTGGGAAGTCCAACAACTGGAAACTCAAATGTTGCTAGTGGGAATGCATAATATTTTGGAAAAGTTTGGCAATTTCTTATAAAGTTCAACAAATGCTTACAATATGATCCGGAAATTCCACTCCTACGTAGTTACCCTAGAGAAATATAAACATATGTCCACACAAAGATTTTTACTTGAGGCCAGGTGCGGTGGCTCACACCTGTAATCCCAGCACTTTGGGAGGCTTGAGCTGGGTGAATCATGAGGTCAGGAGTTCAAGCCCAGCCTTACCAACATGGTGAAAGCCCGTCTCTACTAAAAATACAAAAAATTGGCTTGGCGTAGTGGCAGATGCCTGTAATCCCAGCTACTCAGCAGGCTGAGGCAGGAGAACTGCTTGAAACTGGGATGTGAAGGTGGCAGTGAGCCAAGATTGAGACTCTGTCTCAAAAAAAAACAAAAAAAAAGATTTTTACTTGAATGCCCCTAGCAGCTTTAGTCATAATAACTGATAATATAATATATGTGAAATGACCTAAATATTCATTAGTTGTTGAATGGGTAAGCAAATTGTGGCTTATCAATACAATAGAATATTATTTTGCAAATAAAAATGAACCAACTACTGATATGCACAACATAATACATGCATTATTCTAAGTGAAAGAAGTCAGAGTCAGAGACTACAACACCATGATTAAAATTTTGTGAAATTTTAGAAAGACAAAACTATAGTGACAGAAACAGGTAAATCACTTCCAAGAGCCTGAGGGAATGGGGAAGGGATTTATTGCAGAGAGACACAAGGGTATTTTTTGCAGTGATAGAAATGCTCTATATTATTACGATTGTAATTGCGGTTACATACATTTCTCAAAACTCATTGAAATATGCATTTAATATTGGGAAATTTTATTGCATGTAGCATACATCAGTGAAGCTGACTTTTAAAAGTTATACACTTGTTGAGTGATATAATTTTGAATGTCACTGTACAACTAATAGAAAACAAAGTTGTGGCCTAAAATAGACCATTTTTTTAACTAACATAGATTTATCACCTATTATGTGAAAAAAGCTAGTCCAGTTATTCAAGACAAAGTTGCGAACTAGACAGTGAGTGAAACAGGTGAGTAAACAGGGAATTAAAAAAACAGTATAACTGATACAATGTTGATAATCACAAGCCTATGGATTCAGAGAGAAGAGGTACCCAACTCAGCTTTGGGGTCAGGAAATGTAACATCAGAGTGGAAAACAGATAGAGGAATATATAAAAGGGATGAGGATGTGGGAAATGATCCAAGGAGAGGGTAACGTATACCTCAAACTTGGAGCAAGAGAGCAAGGGGGTGGCCCATGAATAAAACTGAAGTTATATATATGTAGGCTTTTTCAACATATAGCTGAGAAATAAAATTTATAGAATTTAATAGTTGTTACATGTGAAAGGTGAAGCAAACCAAGAGGACAAGGATGTTATTACTTTTCTAAATTGATTAACTGGGAACATTATGACACTATTCATTGAAATAAGGAGCAAAGAAATGGGTTTAGTGAAAGGTTGTGTGAGAAGGAGGGAGATGTTATAAATATTGAATATAAAGTACCTTTGAGATATCCCAGTGCAATCTGTAGAAGACCATTGGAATAAAGCCTGGAGCACAGAAAACTGACTTGAAGTAGAGATACAGGTTTGGGTAAATGAACACATTGAAGTCATCACAAGAGAGTGTTAGCTCAACCTGAGAGATAGGAAAACACGAAACAAGAAGGTCCAAGATGGCCCAGGTTTGTGATAATCAAACAGCATGGTGTAGCCATAAAATAAGTACTTATTAAGGAGTGTTGTTATTACCATTACAATTCTGGCCGTAGGTGACGTTAAAGCCCAGAAAGTATCATGCTACCTCTACATGCTAATGGGATACAGCCACTAGACAGGGGGAGATAGATGGAGTGACATTCTTCTGAAGGCAAAAAAGGATGAGATCCAGAGTATGGTATCCTGTTTTTGGTAAGATAAAGGACATTTCTTTCCGTCTATCATGAGCAGGGAAGGAAGTGATGAGGGAAGATGCAAATATGTATGTAAGTTTTATGACATAAAGTTGAGGGAACTTTGACTGATTCTTTTTGTTTTTTATCTGTGGAGTCAGTCATATAGAGACTAAGGGAGAGAGGTGGGAGTCATGGGATTGAGAGGGAAGAAGACAGTTTGAAATATGCTGCCTCAGAGAAGGGGGAAACCACTGCCCATAGAAATATAATGGATCTCCTGGGCATTATTAAGGACCTAGTTAAGGTTGAGGACCATGAATTAAGAGCATTTTCAATTGAGAGTGATTTTTTTCCTTCCACTATTACTCAGCAACCCAACTGCAAGGTGGAGAAAATAGCAAGTTGGATTTATTTAGGTTTGAAGTTTTACAAAGAACTCTTAATAAGATGATTACAACTCAAGAAATTAAAGATTTTGAGGAAAGTAATGTGATTATCAACAAAATCTTAGCTGGATAATGAGAGAAGTGGAAACAGGGGAGTCCTGAGAAATATGGAGAAGGTAGAGGAGTCTGTAAACTGGAAGTTCCTAGAAGGCCTATAAAATAGTATATTGGGGATCAGTGAATTGGGATAATGTGGCCAAAGTGAAGAGATGGAGATCATGGGGCGAGATCATGTAGGGGGCGAGGAATCTGAAAAGCCAGGTTGTTCAAAGGATCACCTGATGCCGGAGTCACAGTAACAGCAATGCCTGTGGTGGGGAGAACAATGGAAAGGCAGAGGCCAATCTTCAGAGAATTCGGAGGATTGGCCAGGACAGAAAGCCTTTTGATGAGTGCTAAGGAGGAATACAACAAGGTGGAAACCGTACAGAAGGTGTGAGGAAATTTAACCCAGAAGTGGTGTTAAAAGCCAGGAGAACATGGATTCCCAACCTTCAGTGACATGGAGATGGAAGGAGGAGCATCCTCCCTTTAGGTGGTCTATTGTGTGCCTTGAGTAAGTGGGTTTATGGAGAGTTTCCTGGATCAATGTTGCTGATATGCATAGCATAAATAGAGGTCTCTGGGTGATGGGAGACCCTTCAGGATGGATGAGGGAGCTAACAGTTCAGTGGTGAAGGTGGTAGGCTCTGCTGAATTCTCCACCAATGTCAATGGCCATTCTCTCTGAGCATTAGTGAAGTAATTAAAGCCATCAGTCAGGCCTGGATGAAGCCCAGGTTCTGCTCATCACTCACTGCATGTGGGACCTTCTTTGAATTCCTCTTTAACTATTAAATGAAGAAAATATTATTTATCAAAGAATTGTTTAAAACGCCAGTGAAGTGCTCAAAAAAGATTTATGATAATCAAACAGCATTGTGTAGTTATAAAATGTTTATTAAGAGGTATTGTTGTTACTACTATTGCAGCTCTGAGTACAGATGATTTCAGAGCCCAAAAATAAAGTGTTATGCTTAATGAGATGAACTTTCACTTAATCTGAGTGAAGACAAAGGTAAAAGTATACTGGTTTGTCAAGTGAAAAAGATGAAATAGTTCAGATAATGAGACCTTTATTTTTCGAGATAGATCTTTAAACAATGTAAAATGTCAAAGAACCTAATCATCAGAGTTATTTTTCTACGCTTCTACAATAATGGCTCTGGAAAAACAGAATGATTTAACTTTTCCTTTGTTGACAAGAGCAAAGTGTTTGGAAAGGGGAGCTGAGGGAGAGAACTGTGAGGCCCTCAACTCTTTACGATGCCCTAGCCCTGGTTAGGCAGTCTGCTGAATTTTGATGAGACTGTATTCCTGTAACAGACATCATCGCCCAGATGTAGACACACTGCAGTGGTTTCCAAGTAGGAAACAAACACCAGTGGGAAGTGGAAACTTTCCTGAACTTACCGCTCTGATGAGGGACCCTTCTTTCGAAGCAAAATGAGTCTTCATGTAGCTGAGAACTCTCTTCTATTGCTTTACAACCTCTATCTTCCCCCCAAAGGCCTTTCCAAAGGAAGCAGCCGACTCAGTGGCCATGATGTTTTCCTGGAGGTATGGGAGATAGATTATCCAATTAAAAACACAGTTGTTTCTCTGAACCTGACTTAACCTCTGCATATAACTTCCTGGAGCCTGTTCAATGCACTTGGCGATTGCCTGTCCCAGGGTCTCCCTCTGTCCTGAAACTACCCATTTAAATCTTCCTTTTTTTTTTTTTTTAAATCCCTAATAGTTTCTGGACTACTTTTTGTTGCTTACATTTTGTACATTTTTCAAAACCCCAAAGATTTGCTTCAAATTCTATTCATTCATTTATTTTGTAAATAAATGCATTCATTTAATGTTGTGAGTTGGGAGAGAGAAATTTCTGACTGTCCATCTTTCTGCCTTATGATTTTATAGAATTGAATGGTAGATGTGATGAATCCAGACTCCTTGCGATTGAATAACAGGTCTGCCACTATCTATGTGACCTTGAGTAAGTTGTCTAACCTCTCTGCACCACAGTTCCCGTCTGTGAAATGGGGATATAACAATCTCCACGGAGTTGTGAGGATTAAATAAGTTCATAAATACAAAGTACTTAAAATGGTGCCTGGTGCAACTTAAGAGCTATAGACAACTTTTCTGTCATTTATCTAGTGATCTTAGCACACCCCATTAGAATGGAATTTAATGAGATCCATTCTAGGCTCTCATTAGATCTCATTCTAATGAGAATATAATGAGATCTTCAAGACATGGATGCTGATAGATGCCAGACTGTCATGGATGTGAGTGTCAGCATTCCATGGAATAAGAACATGGTTTATCATTTTTGCTCCTTAATTTGAATAGGTAAGAGATGAGTAATGAGATAAAGAAGGGAGGAAAAGAAGTCTGCAAAATAAATAGAAGGCTGAGACCAAGCAACATAAAGGGTTTGTGAAGCACCTTGATAGTGAGATGGCTGGAAGAGATTTCTAAACTGGTTCTGTTCTGCTCCATTGATAGTTGTTTTGATGGTGGCTATAGAGATTTTTTTCCCTCTGAAGTCCCTCTCCCCATTATTGTGTAAAGTTCACTCTTCTTACAAATGCGAGTGGAGTTTTTAGAAACTCAAAGCAATAGTTGAATTTTTTCCCCAGCTAAGTCTTTATAGACTAAAACATAGATACCCATTTAGAAACAAATCTTAAAAGGCAAGAGGTGCTGGGTTTTCTGAAAATTTGCCAAAGCACTGGAGAAGGTGTCTACAGGCTGCACAGTTGGGGAGGATATGAAGCTAATTTTGCTGAGATTTCAAAGGTCAGCGAGCTCCTAGATAAAATCTAAACCAACATCTACTAGAAGCAGCTGTGTGATAGTCATTTCCCAGGGGTGTGAGAATTAAGACCTATTACTAGCCCTTTTGTGTTATGTTAGTACAGTAACCATGTTATGTCCCCAATTTGGGTAGGATGGTATTGATGGATGGAGAAGTCAGAGAAGGGTCTGCTCCTCTCCTTAATCCATCCACTCACCCTCTTGCTTTGAACTTCTCCAAATGGCTGAGGCTTTAGACTTAATGCGGGTGGAATTTCATATACAATCGTGTAATACGCACATAAAATATATTTCACTGAATCCTTCTAATAGCCCCATGAGGCATATCATACTGTCTTTGCAAAGAAAACAGTAAGGTGATGCGATTCATAGTTATAGGTGTGAACGGGCTTTAGGATCTGATAATTCAAAACTTGATTTATTGATGGCTTTGCCTGGTCCTATCTGTAGGTCCTTGAACAAAGTACCTAACTTCTGGGAGCTTATGTTTTCTCTGAACAAAGAGATCTTGCAGGATTGTGTAAGAATTACAACAAAGTGCCAGTTGTTGGAAAATACCTACAAAATGGTGGTGGTATTATTTTCTTACTCCTTTGCAGACTTTTAAAAAAAATCTGTATATGCTTAACAATTCATCGAGGAAATTAAGTGAAATTATCTTTCTAAATTAGGCTACTATAACCCTGTTAACTCCTGCATGTAGTTTACAATGAATCTTTGTGTCCCTTGTATGGAAAAATCTGCTTAATTTATCAGCTCTTCCAAGTTCTTAAAAAAAAAGGTGAAGAAACAGAAAAATAAAGGAAGATATTCTTTCTGTAGTCTTATACTGTTGACATAGATTTCCTCTGCAGAAAAGAAAACTATGGTTTTAAAACTGGGATGATTCATACTCAAAAAGAATCAGAGCTGGTCTGGTCTGAGTCGGTTATAGACTGAAAGGGTCAGGTTATGTCAAAACTTTTCATGAGCCAGTACAAGCAGGATTCTCTGGTTTATTGTTATATTTTAAAAGACATTCCAGGTAATAAAGAAACTCCTTCAACATGTTCTGGCTTTGGGCCCCTGCCCCGGTCATGTTGGTGGGGCAATGGTGGGTGTCTATCTCCCAGATGCGTAAGCACAGAATGGATTGCAACCTGGACTCTTGATTGAGAAACCTTCTGTGCCTCTATAGATGAAGGTCTGTTTCCTTCCTCCTGAGGCTTACATGGGGAGGCATGGAAAGCCTCACACAGGACTGACCTGGATAAAGGGTCTTTGTGAAGAGAAGGCCATTTATCAACTGCAGGGCCATTTCAGGGAATGATTTAACTGTGGTCACTGTGCTGATCACAGCAACTTTACATCCACACCTACAGCCCCAACTTCCCCATCAAATTGCAAACACGTACCTGATACACACCTACGCTGATCTGTTGTTTTAGGGGGCTTTCTCTAGGGTTATGAAATTAGTGCAGGTCTCTGCTAATATTTAAGTATTAAGTTTTTAAGTATTAAAAGTATTTAATTTTATTGCATTTGAGGAACTAGGGAGGAGGGAGGAAAACATTTTAAAAAAGAGACGTTTTTCAGGAATTTAGCCAATGTTCCAAAGAGCCATGTTGATGAAATGGAGCAGTTTAAGTGAAAACAAATTGAGTTTGGAAAAAAAATTTCCTCCACCCAGTGGCATTTGGAGCTTCCATTCTGTGTTACTTCTAACTTACTGGAGCCACGTTTACTTTGCTGAGCAGACTAAATCATTTAATTTGTCAGCTTCTCCCTGTCCTTGCCAGACCTCACTCAAGGAATGCTTCCAGGCCATGGGAGCTCACAAAGGCTTCAGTCTGCCTGAGTCACTCTCTGGGGACCACATATCCACAGGGCAAGTTTCTCTGTCCTAATTTAAGGCTTCTCAAAGTCAAGGGAGAGCCTTTCTGTTTCCATCCACAAAATAGGTCAGAATGATATGATAATAGCAGTAAGTAGAATTATATTTAGTGTTTCTTGTGTGTAGCAAGTACCATGTTGAGAGCTTTATATTCATTAATTAATAAATTCTTCACAACCATCTGATATGGAAAGGTAATAACCTTCTGGTTTTATAGACATTCTTCTTTCTGAGAATCAGAGAAAGCAACTTGATCAAAATTATGTAACAGCATTGGGCTTCAAAACCAGGTGGTTTGTCTTAAACTTAGCTCCTAACACTCAGTTCTATTTCTCTGGGGACATTGGATGTTATTGCAGTTATTGCACCAAGGCGTGTGCTGTTTGGGTTTAGGAGCGGGAGAGGAGAAGGGACAGCTATGATGCAATTAGCACAGGTCTCTGCTAATTGCAGAGAAGGAGCCTAAATTCTAGAAGGGGGACAAGCATATGAACAAAACCATCAGGGCAGAGTGACAATGTGTCTAGAAGTACTAAAGAGGGTTAGTACAAAGTCTAGACGTATTAAGGATGAATGAGCAATTAGGCCTTTCTCTGAGTAAGGAAGGGGCTTTGTAAAGGAAGACTTGATGAGAGGATAATACTTGGACAAGAACTTCATCAAAGAAGGAGTTCATCTAAAGCATGATTGACAGTGAAACCAGCAGGGGCACAGAGAGATGTGGACTAGAATGGTGTGCAGATAAATAGAAGGAGTCTAGAATTGCTCTAGTGTAAACTGAAAGATAATAGAATGCAAATCAATATCTATTTATTTATTTTTGCCTCATTTCAATTAGGTGAAGCAGTATTCTGATTTCATTTCTGGATGACTGAATAGAAAAGGAAATTATATGCCCGTCTTCCCAGTCTTTTTCTCTCCCCATATTCTGGCAAACAAAGAGAACTCAGAACACAAAGGACCCACAAGACCAAATAAAACAAGATCTCTGAATTATTGCCCCAGGCAATCACCCCTCTCTCAGTGGACATACTTTTATTGTGTTATGCTGTTAATATTTGGGGATTATTCATTCTGGTGCTAAGTCTACCTTTATTAATCATAGTGGTTGGGAGAGGAAAATAGTCACTCAGTGCCTTATACATGGAATGAAGAGGTTAGGATTTAGCTTTAAGCAGACTGAGAGATATTGCACAGTTTTAAGCAACAGAGTGGTTCAGATCTGTGGCTCAGGACATTTGCTCTGAATGCTGTCTGTACAAGAGGTTGGCGCTAGAAGTTGAGAATGGAAGACATGAGTGGCTAATGCTCTACCTGCGCTGCCCTCTAGGGTGTGCGTAACACCTGTCATTTTATTCATTTTTTATACACTGCAGACATTGTTGACAGCAAGGCCTTTTGGATAGTCAATGCATACAGTGGCATAAATGAATAAATGATTTCATCACTACCAATGATTATATGACACTCAATTCAAAAAATAAATATCATGATTTTCTCTAACAGGTGATGAAACAGAACCTTGGTCAGTTTGGGCAACTTCCTCAAGACCTGTAGCCATTAAATTCTTGAGCTGAGGCTTGTACTCAGGCTTCTGACTCCAGAGTTTATACTCTTCATTACTCTTGGCTTGTTATGGAATTATTATTATGCTTCGAGATCTGGGACACATGTGCAGAACGTGCAGGTTTTTTACATAGGTATACAGGTACCCTGGTGGTTTGCTGCACCCATCAACCCATCATCTACATTAGGTATTTCTCCTAATGCTATCCCCCTCCCTGCCCCTCACCCCCCAACAGGCCCCAGAGTGTGATGTTCCCCTCCCTGTGTCCATGTGTTCTCATTGTTCAACTCCCACTTATGAGTGAGAACATGCAATACTTGGTTTTCTGTTCTTGTGTCATTTTGCTGAGAATGATGTTTTCCAGCTTCATCTATGTCCCTGCAAAGAACATGAACTCATGCTTTTTTATGTCTGCATAGTATTTTATGGTGTATATGTGCCCCATTTTCTTTATCCAGTCTATCATTGATGGGCATTTGGGTTGATTTCAAGTCTTTGCTATTGTGAAGCATGCTGTGAGAAACATACATGTGCATGTGTCTTTATAGTAGAATGTTTTATAATCCTTTGGGTATATACCCAGTAGTGGGATTGCTGGGTCAAATGGTATTGCTGGTTCTAGATCCTTGAGGAATCGCCACACTGTCTTCCACAGTGGTTGAACTAATTTACACTCCCACCAACAGTGTAAAAGCATTCCTGTTTCTCCACATCCTCTCCTGCATCTGTTGTTTCCTGACTTTTTAATGATCACCATTCTAACTGGTGTGAGATGGTATCTCATTGTGGTTTTGATTTGCGTTTCTCTAATGGCAAGTGATGAGGAGCTTTTTTTTTTCAAATGTTTGTTGGCTGCATAAATGTCTTCTTTTGAGAAGTCTCTGTTCATATCCTTCATCTACTTTTTGATGGGGTTGTTTTTTCTTGTAAATTTGTTTAAGCTCTTTGAAGATTCTAGATATTAGCCCTTTGTCAGATGGAAAGACTGCAAAAATTTTCTCCCACTCTGTAAGTTGCCTGTTCACTCTGATGATAGTTTCTTTTGCTGTGCAGAAGCTCTTTAGTTTAATTAAATTCCATTTGTCAGTTTTGGCTTCTGTTGCAATTGCTTCTGATGTTTTAGTCATGAAGTCTTTGCCCATGCCTATGTCCTGAATGGTATCGCCTAGGTTTTCTTCCAGGGTTTTCATGGTTTTAGGTTTTACATTTAAGTCTTTCATCCACCTTGAGTTAATTCTTGTAAAAGATGTAAGGAAGGGGTCCAGTTTCAGTTTTCTGCATATGGCTAGCCAGTTTCCTCAATACCATGTATTAAATAGGGAATCCTGTCCCCATTGCTTATTTTTGTCAGTTTTGTCAAAGATCAGTTGATTCTAGACATGTGGCATTATTTCTGAGGCCTCTGTTCTGCTCCATTGGTTTATATCTCTGTTTTGGTACCAGTACCATTTTATTTTTGTTACTGTAGCCTTGAAGTATAGTTTGAGGTCAGGTAGTGTGATGCCTCCAGCTTTGTCCATTTTGCTTAGGATTTTGTTGGCTGTATGGGCTCTTTTTTGGTTCCATATGAAATTTAAAGCAGTTTCTACTAATTCTGTGAAGAAAGTCAATGGTGGCTCAATGGAGATAGCATTGAATCCACACATTACTTTGGGCAGTATGACCATTTTCATGATATTGATTCTTCCTAACCATGAGCATGGAATGTTTTTCCATCTGTTTGTGTCCTCTCTTATTTCCTTAAGCAGTGGTTTGTAGTTCTCCTTGAACAGGTCCTTCACATTCCTTGTTAGTTGTATTCCTATGTATTGTATTCTCTTTGTAGCAATTGTGAATGGGAGTTTGCTCATGGATTGGCTCTCTTGTTTGTCCGATATTGGTGTATGGGAATGCTTGTGATTTCTGCACATTGATTTTGTATCCTGAGACTTTGCTGAAGTTGCTTATCAGCTTAAGGAGATTTTGGGCTGAGATGATGGGGTTTTCTAGATTTACAGTCATGTCATCTGCAAACAGAAACAATTTGACTTTCTCTCTTCCTATTTGAATACCCTTTATTTTTTTCTCTTGCCTGATTGCCCTCACCAGAACTGCCAATACTATATTGAATAGGAGTGGTGAGAGAGGACATCTTGGCTTGTGCTGGATTTCAAAAGGAATGCTTCCAGCTTTTGCCCATTCAGTATAATATTGGCTGTGGGTTTGTCATAAATAGCTCTTATTATTTTGAGATACATTCCATCAATACCTAGTTTATTGAGAGTTTTTAGCATAAAGAGGTGTTGAATTTTATCGAAGGGCTTTTCTGCACCTATTGAGATAATCATGTAGTTTTTGTCATTGATTCTGGTGACGTGATGGATTACGTTTATTGGTTTGCATATGCTGAACCAACCTTGTATCCCAGGGATGAAGCCAACCTGATTGTGATGGATAAGCTTTTTGGTGTGCTGCTGAATTCGATTTGCCAGTATTTTATTGAGGATTTTTGCATCGATGTTCATCAGGGTTATTGGCCTGAAATTTTCTTTTTTTATTGTGTCTCTGCTGGGTTTTGGTATCAGGATGATGCTGTCCTCATAAAATGTGTTAGTGAGGAGTTCTTTTTCTATTGTTTGAAACAGTTTCAGAAGAAACGGTACCAGTTCCCTTTTCTACTTCTGGTAGAATTAGGCTGTGAATCTTTCTGGTCCTGAGGTTTGTTTTTGGTTGGAAGCCTAGTAATTACTGCCTCAATTTCAGAACTCATTATTGGTCTATTCAGGGGATTGGATTCTTCCTGGTTTAGTCTTTGGAGTGTGTTTGTGTCCAGGAATTTATTCATTTCTTTTAGCTTTTCTAGTAAATTTGTGTAGAGATATTTATAGTATTCTCTGATGGTAGTTTGTATTTCTGTGGGATCAGTGGTCATATCTCCTTTATAATTGTTTATTGTGTATATTTGATTCTTCATTCTTTTTCTTTATTAGTCTGGCTAGTGGTCTATCTATTTTGTAGATCTTTTTTTTTTAAAAAAAAAACTTCTGAATTCATTGATTTTTTGAAGAGATTGTCATGTTTCTATCTCCCTCAGTTCTGTTCTGATCTTAGTTATTTATTGTCTTCTGCTAGCTTTTAAATTTGTTTGCTTTTGCTTCTCTAGTTCTTTTAATTGTGATGTTAGGCTGTCAATTTTAGATCTTTCCCACTTTCTCTTGTGGGCATTTAGTGCTGTAAATTTCCCTCTAAATGCTGCTTTAGCTGTGTCCCAGAGATTCTGGTATGCTGTGTTTTTGCTCTCATTGGTTTCAAATAACTTATTTATTTCTACCTCGATTTCAGTATTTACCTGGTGGTTATCCAGGAGCAGGTTGTTCAGTTTCCATGTAGTTGTGTTTTGAGTGAGTTTCTTAATCCTGAGTTCTAATTTGATTGCACTGTAGTCTGAGAAACTGTTCATTATGATTTCCATTCTTTGGCATTTACTGAGGAGTATTTTACTTCGAATTATGTGGTAAATTTTAGAATAAGGGTGATGTGGTGCTGAAGAATGTATATTCTGTTTATTTGTAATGGAGAGTTCTTTAGATGTCTAATAGATTCACTTGGTCCAGAGCTGAGTTCAAGTTCTGAATATCCTTGTTAATTTTCTTGTCTCATTGATCTGTCTAATATTGACAGTGGAGTGTTAAAATCTCCCCACTACTCTTATGTGGCAGTCTAAGTCTCTTGTAGGTCTCTAAGAACTTGCTTTATGAATCTGGGTGCTCCTGTTTTGTGTGCATATATATTTAGGATGGTTAGCTCTTCTTGTTGCATTGATCCCTTTACCATTATGTAATTGATCCCTTTACCATTATTTAATATCCTTCTTTGTCCTTTTTGATCTTTGTTTGTTTAAAGTCTGTTTTATTGGACACTAAGATTGCAACTCCTGCTTTTTTTTTTTTCCTTTTCATTTGCTTGGTAAATATTCCTCCATCCCTTTATTTTGAGCCTACGTGTGTCTTTGGATGTGAGATGGGTCTCCAGAATACAGCATATCGATGGGTCTTGACTTTTTTTTTTTTTTTTTTGAGACAGAGTCTCACTCAGTCACCAGGCGCCAGGCTGGAGTGCAGTGGCGCGACCTTGGCTCACTGCAACCTCCGCTGCCCGGGTTCAAGCATTCTCCTGCCTCAGCCTCCCGAGTAGCTGGGACTACAGGCGCGCGCCACCACGCCCAGCTAATTTTTTTGTATTTTTAGTAGAGACGGGGTTTCACCATGTTGACCAGGACGGTCTCGATCTCTTGACCTCGTGATCCGCCCGCCTCGGCCTCCCAAAGTGCTGGGATTACAGGCGTGAGCCACCGCGCCCGGCCGGGTCTTGACTTTTTATTCAATTTTCCAGGCTGTGTATTTTAATTGGGGCATTTAGCCCATTTACATTTAAGGTTAATATTGTTATGTGTGAATTAGATCCTGACATTATGATGCTAGCTTATTATTTTGCTCGTTAGTTGATACAATTTCTTCATAGTGTATATAGTCTTTACAATTTGGTATGTTTTTGCAGTGGCTGGGACTGGTTTTCTTTCCATATTTAGTGCTTCCTTCAGAAGCTCTTGTAAGGCAGGCCTGGTGGTGACAAAATCTCTCAGTATTTGCTTGTCCCTAAAGGATTTTATTTCTCCTTCACTTATGAAGCTTAGTTTGGCTGGATGTGAAATTCTGGATTGGAAATTCTTTTCTTTACAAAATGTTGAATATTGGCCCCCACTTTCTTCTGGCTTGTAGGGTTCCTGCAGAGAGATCCATTGTTAGTCTGATGGGCTTCTCTTAGTGGGTAATCCAACCTTTCTCTCTGGCTGCCCTTAACATTTTTTCCTTCATTTCAACCTTGGTGAATTTGATGATTATGTGTCTCAGGGTTGCACTTCTCAAGAAATATCTTTGTGGTGTTCTCTGTATTTCCTAATTTGAATGTTGGCCTGTCTTGCTAGGTTGTGGAAGTTCTCCTAGATAATATCCTGAAGAGTGTTTTCCAACTTGGTTCCATTCTCTCCTTCACTTTCAGGTACATGAATCAAACATAGGTTTGGTCTTTTCACATAGTCCCATATTTCTCAGAGGTTTGTTTTTTTCCTTTTATTCTTTTTTCTCTAATCTTGTCTTCATGCTTTATTTCATTAAGTTGATCTTCAATCTCTGATAGCCTTTCTTCCACTTGATCAGTTTGGCTAATAATACTTGTATACGCTTCACTAAGTTCTCATGCTGTGTTTTTCAGCTCCATTAGGTCATTTATGTTTTTCTCTAAACTGGTTATTGTAGTTAGCAATTCCTCTAACCATTTTTCAAGGTTCTTAGCTTACTTGCATTGGGTTAAAACATGCTCCTTTAGCTCAGAGGAGTTTGCTATTACCCACCTTCTGAAGCCTACTTCTGTCAATTTGTCAAATTCATTCTCTGTCCAGTTTTGTTCCCTTGCTGGTGAGGAGTTGTGATCCTTTAAAGGAGAAGAGGCATTCTGGTTTTTGGAATTTTCAGCCTTTTTGCACTGGTTTTTCCTCATCTTTGTGGATTTATCTACCTTTGGTCTTGGATGTTGGTGAGCTTCAGATGGGGTTTCTGTGTGGATATCCTTTTTGTTGATCTTGATGTTATTCCTTTCTGACTGTTAGTTTTCCTTCTAATAATCAGGCTCCTCTGCTGCAGGTCTACTAGAGTTTGCTGGAGGTCCACTCCAGACCCTGTTTTCCTGGGTATCAGCAGCAGAGGCTGCAGAACAGCAAAGATTGCTGCCTGCTCCTTCCTCTGGAACCTTTGTCTTAGAGGGGCACCCGCCAGATGCCAGCCGAAACTCTCCTGTATAAGATGTCTGTCTATTCCTGCTGGGAGATGTCTCCCTATCAAGAGGCATGAGGGTCAACCACCCATTTGAGGAGGCAGTCTGTTCCCTTAGCAGAGCTTGAGCGCTGTGGTGGGAGATCCATTGCTCTCTTCAGAGGCAGCTGGCAGGAATGTTTAAGTCTGCTGAAGCTGTGCCCACAGCCACCCCCCACTTTTTTTTTTTTTTTTTTTTTTTTTTGAGATGGAGTTTCACCCTTGTCACCCAGGCTGGAGTACAATGGTGCGATCTCGGCTCACTGCAACCTCTGACTCCAGGGTTCAAGCAATTTTCCTCCCTTGGCCTCTGGGGTAGCTGGGATTACAGGTGTTTACCACCACACCCAGCTAATTTTTGTATTATTAGTAGAAACAGGGTTTCACCATGATAGCCAGGTTGGTCTCAAACTCCTGACTTCAGGTGATCTGCCCACCTCAGCCTCCTAAAGTGTTGGGATTACAGGCATGAGCCACCATGCCCAGCTTGAGTAACCTTTAAGTAAGAAAGTGCCTTTTAGGTTGAGTTTAGCAATTTCCATGGTACAGAATCTCTTCTACTATATGCTGTTTACTTAGCTTCTGCCTGGTATATGTAGCAACAGAAAATGGCTTCCCTTGTTGTAGTTCCAGTAAGATTTAGAACACTTTGGGTCCTCAGATATAGTGAGCAAGGTTTTCACTTCATAGATGAAGGAATTGCAGCCTAAAGAATTGGGAAGAAAAGAGTTATCCAGGCTTGCAGTGCATTCCTTTCTTTCCCTGGGGATTCCCTTGGGAAAGAAATGTGGCTGATTAAATCTCCTTGTAAACATGTTGTGAAGACTCTGGGGAAAACCACTAAAGACATTTGTTAGTGGCAGTCTTTGTCTTTTGGGGACATTTAGCAGCATGAACCTCCATAATACAATTATATATGGTAAACCTGGAATCCGAGGATTCATGGGGAATGGCTCTTAAAAGTGTCATATAAGCTATGTAACTACTTCAGGAGATGGAGCTACTTCAGGGTTAAAAGAGCTGGCTTTAATTTCATGCAAGTAATGTACTTATGTACATCTTTTAGAAACCTATATGTTAAATCTGAATCAGACCAAGTTCTAATGTGGCAAGAAAAGGGCTGGGAAGTAGTATTGGCAGTCCTGGGCCTCTCCCTATGTTTCCTGTATCTTATGATTGCTTATAGCTTTGAAATTATTAGTAAAGCTTGATACTTGGTAAAATATTTTATTCTTGTGGGTCTAATTTGAAAATCTAGTTTTTGTGTTATCTCCAATAACAACCTGGATGTTGCCTGATCCAAGATCACAAATCTCAGATTTCTCTCCTGTATCCCAAACCAGTGCAACAATGAGGTTTCCTCTGTCCCTACGTATTTCTTATCTTCTACATCTTCTTACATAGTTTAGAATGCTGATGATAATGATGATGATGACAATGATAAAATCAACACCTACCTTTAATTTATTTACTATGTCAGAATAGTGCTTTTTATTATATAAAAACAGTATAAACAACACAACTCTATATAACAAATCACAAGTCGTGAAACATATGTATATAGACTTTATCATGTTAAACATTACGACACTTCCAATATTTATTTAACCTACAAAACAGCAATTTCATAGAGCTCAACCCAATATAATATGCCAGGTAGTTTGAACTAGGTGGCCAAGAAAGACCTCTGAAGAACTGAGATCTGAACAACAGGGAGTTGGGCATATAGAAGTTTAGAAGAGAAAAGAACCCATGCAAAGGGAATCTTCTGCTGCAAGGACTCTGAGGAGGGGACCAGGTGGCATTGTGAGCACTGAGACTCCTGTTATGGCTGGGGTAGAGTGAGTGAGACAGAGTGGTACAGGTCGAGTTGGGATGGGTAGGCAGAAATAAGACCATTGGGCTTTGGAAGAAAAAGTAAAGAGTCTGAGTTTTATACTAAATGGGTTTTGACTGGGGACGGGGGGAAAGGTGAGGTGTTATTAACTGATTGATTAATGTTTTATTATTTTTATAGATTTGGGGGTGCAAGTTCAATCTTGCTACATGGATGTATTGCATTGTGGTGAAGTCTGGGCTTTTAATGTACTCATCACTGAAATAGTGAGCACTGTACTATATAGGTAATTTTTCAACTCTCACCCCTCTCTTGCCCTCCCACCTTCTGGAGTCTCCAATGTCTAGTCTTTCACTCTGTATGTCCATGTGTACCCATTGTTTAGCTCCCACTTGTAAGTGAGAACATATGGTACTTGACTTTTTCTTTCTGAGTCATCACTTAGGATAATGACCTCCAGCTCCATAATTTTATTTTTAAAGAGTTTCTCTAGCTGCCAAGTTTGAATGGACTATAAGGATATAAAAGTGGCAGCAAGGAGATTATGTGGGCTGTTACTGTAGTGGGCAAGGCAAAAGCCAATGAAGGCCCAGACTAGAGTGATAGCAATTGGGTGGAGATAACTCTGCAGTTGAGGGGTTTATTTTTGTTGCTTGTAATACCCAACTTCCCATGCACCACCCTCCCCCAATAGCCACCTTATGAAAGGTCTTGTTTATGTTTCAGAGAACATTTACAAACAACCTCTTAGACAAGGCTGTGGAAGCAAACAAGAGTTTTCACTAACTTGCTTTGATGTATGACTTGTGAATAAAATACTGTAAGCTAATTCTCTCCTTTGTCTCAGAGAAGGGTTTGCTTTGGGTGACTAAAAGCACTTGACAGGAGGCACTTTGTAGCAGCCCTAATACCCTTATTGATTTGTTGAAATTAACAAAGGGGTATTAGGAAAGGGGTATAGGAAACACTAGAGACCAGAGCTGATATGGTCTTCTCCAGAAAATGAAACTGCTTCCAGATCCAGAGGTAATTAGACAAAAGTCTCGCTGGCGCAGGGAGCAAGAAAGAAGGGCTGTGATGGGCAGATTCTTGGCATGGCTCTTTCAGATGCACAAGGACTTGCTCAGTGACCAGGAGAGTAGGGGCCACTGAGGAAAACTGGCTGAAAATTAATTGAATGATGGGGGAGAAGGATGAGGAGGAGAGGAAAGGGAGATTGGAATCTGGGACTGCGCCCAGGCTGCCTTTGTATGTAAGTTCCCTAACAACGCTTTCTGAGGGAAGTCAGGGACTGACTGAAGCTTAATTCAGAATCTCTGAATGTGCCTTAAGGAGACAGACTGAGGAATGATCTGATGAAATGCAGGGGAAGCAAAACTTGGCGAGGGCACAGTGGCAAATGAGCTGAGAATATGGGGGGGAGATCCTGGCCAAGACCCCCTTCCCCCACAGGACCACCCTTGGTGTATCCGGAGAAATCAATCAATTGGACGGGACTGGATGGCTCCCACAGAACAGCAATCGGGGGACCCCTGTGCGAGTTGGGGGTCTTCCATTTACAGACAGGATTTGGGCCTCAACAGAGCATTAAGACGGGTCACTGAAGGCATAGGGCAGGCCCTGAAGGTCTCATCATATCCTGTGGATAACTCAACGGTGCCAAAAGCTATTCCCATTCCTGGACTGTGCCTAGGGAATTATAGTCCTGCCTCCCACTTTGTGTGAAGACCCTGGGGCAGAAAACGTGACATGGTTTCAATGTTCCTACACACTGGGAGCATTTGTAAGAGCCTTGTAGAGAGTTCACAAAAATCATTAAGTCTACAAAACATCCTCTGTCCTTGCTCTTGAGCCACATTTCCTGATGCTACCTCTTTCCTCTTTGGGCATTTGTAGTATTCTTCTGTGAATGTCTAGGTGGATGCATTCATGCCCCAACTCAGGCAGTCTAATCTTCATTCACTCTGTTCTGAGGTCATCTGCCAGATTTGTTGAAATTAAAAGTTGGAAATAACTTGATATATGTAAACTTCCTCTTGCACCTCCTATCAATTTTATAGCCAAATATAAGAAAAGCTCTTATAGTATCCAAAGAGCTTTACCCAATATATGTCTGGATCTCACTCAAAGTTTGTGAACTAGCTATTGTTAACCCCAACTGACTAGTGAAAAACAGGCTCAAAGAGGTAGAGGCCTGCCCAAAGTCACACTGTAAATGTCCTGAAAGAGAGGGGCCTGGAACCCAGGTCTCTTAGTTGCTGTCCAGCCTACTCACCCCTGTACAATGCTGCCTTCATTATCTTCTTTTTTATTCTGCTATGTCAATGGATAAAACAGAACAAAATAATATTCCTTTTTTTCCCATGTCTACCTAAATGTGGATACAGTCTCTAGTCTGCTTTCCTTGAACTCAGTGGAGACAATCTCTCATCTGGAAAAAATTCATTTTTTAAGGTTTCCAGTCTCATTGACTGCCCTCTCCAACCTCATACTTTCTGATCCAACATCACTACTCATATGATTTAAATAAACCCTAAACTGTTATTTCACACTACTGCATGTTTCTTTGTTAAAGCTCTTTTCCCCTATTCCAATTGCCCTCTTCTTTGAATGGAAAACTCTTACCCTTCCTCAAGCCCCAGAAATCTACCCTTCATCTCCAAGTAAGTCAAATGGGTTGTCTGATCCCATGTCCCTTCTCTATATGTACCTTATCATAGCACTCACTGGACTCTATTAGAATTGTCTGTTTAAATGCCTGGCCTCTTCCTCTATCCCAGAAGCCACTTTGGGACACAGACTTTCTATGTCCATCATCTAATGCAGAATTTGACCAATAATAGCAGGTGCTTGGGGAACATATATTGCCTTGATCAGAAATCACAAACTGACAAATCTATTCTAGTAATTAAATAATCATTTTTCACTCCCAGAAACAATGCCGTTGGAACTGTCTTATAATCGGATTCTAAGTATTCAGTCAGATGAGTTTTGACATTTGTATGCACCTGGGGAACCACCACCTAAAAGAAGTCATAGACTGTTACCACATTTTTTTCCCCTTGCTTCTAGCCCACAAGAGCAGTCTGTTAAACACCTTGGCCAACACTAAGAATGTCAGTTTTAAATTAATATCTGAACATGAGATGCCTCCTACAAGTATAAACTTTGGCCCAAGGGCCCATGAGGACTACAGCCATCTGGCAGAGTCATGGTAAATGATGCAAAGGATGGCATAACTCTTTTCAGTAGAAATAGCATGGTTGGTGATGTATCATTAACTGAATGACATTTTGTATCTCTCTCATTCATGGTCACTGGTCAGTGCAAAACCCCCGTTCCCTTGCCCTAAGCAGAGAAGCCCCAAAGAATCTAAATCAGCCAGGGACAGGTAAGTGAGCCTAGGGTCTTAAATCATCAACAGGTTTGTGTCCAGGTTTGCATTTGGTCCTGAAGGATGTATTTTCCTTTCATGGGTTATGAGCCAATGTTTCTTGTCCTGCTGATTTATAGCCTCCTATAAATTAACAGGTGCCTTTCAACTGGGAACACCATATCCCAAAGGCATGAATCTTCCATAGGTAATTCCTCCCTGAGGAAGAAAGAGTTAGCTCTCAATTACATACAGCGATGGGGGTGCATGGTGGCTGAAATGATACAAATGCCACTTATATTCAAGTTGGAGCCTTTTCACAAAGTCACAGAAAGAACACAGTCACATTTGAGTCCCAGAAGTATAAAAGTCCCAGAGAAAGGGGCCTTACCATATCTTTACTTGCATTAAATACAGATTTGTTTAATACCCCCCAGGAAAGGAGAGATACCAAAACATGGGAAAACTTTGTCTCCTCTCATAACATTCTCAGCTCGTGGTGAAGACAGACATATCTATAATTATACTACCAGCTAATATTTCCCACTCATATGGAAATGATTTTTACCAATATTTAGTGACTCAGGCATTCGGTGTCATAATAAAAGGGGAAAATGCTCTAAATCAGAATTTTTACTGAGTCTGATATTCAGTTTCTTTGATTCATTTCTTCTTTATTTAATCAACTATTTTCCAAGTATTACTAGATATGAGACATTGTGCCAGGGACTAGAAATAATGTGAAAAAGAAGAGATGTTCTCTGCTCTCACAAAGTCCACAGCTGTGGTGGCTGAAGAACTGTGGTCTGTGCCCCCCCACCAATCGTACATCAGCTGGACATATGTGTGGAGTAAAATAGAAATTTAAATTTTAAGGTAGAAAATTTACTTATGAGTCCCTCTTAAATATATATATTTTTCCTGCTGAGGGAGGAGAAAGTAGATTACAGTTGAAAAGGTATATTGGAATCCAATCCAAAGAATAAACATATTCTTTGAGAACTAGGGGTCAGGAAGCCTGGCATCAACTCCCAAATCATTTCCTCATTAGCTGGTGATTTATAAAAGTCATTTAAACTCAGTCCCAGTTCTGTCATGTGTACAATGGGTTAAGGCTTGCCCCAGAAGTTGTAAATTGTATGTGTTTTTGATAGGAATCCTTTACTGTACAATTTATTTGTACTCTTACACATTCACCATTTATTCATTCATTCTGCTGAATAAACATTCATTTGTCCCATGTGTTAATTTTCATGGCTACTATAACAAATTATCACCAATTTGGTGGCCTAAAATATCAGAAATGTACTCCCGCACAGTTCTTGAAGGACAAGAGTCCAAAATCAGTATTACTGGGCTGAAATCAAGTTGTCAGTAGGATGTGTTACTTTAGGGTGCTCCAGGGGATAGTATGTTCCTTGCCTCTGATTTTTTTTGGTTGCTACCTTTATTCCTCGGCTGGTGGCTGCATTACTCCAATCTCTGCCCCTATGATCACATTGCTTCCTCTTCTGAGTTTGAAATCTCCCTTTGCCTCCTTCTTATAAGAATATGTGTGATTACATTTAGGGTCTACCTAGATAATCCAGGACAACCTTTTCATCTGAAAGAGTTTAATTAATCATTCCTGCAAAATCCCATTTTTGCAACATGAGATAATGAATAGTCACAGAATCCAAGCATGAGGATGTTTTTTGCAGGGACATTATTCATCCTACCACTTCCTTTATTTATGTGTATGCCTGGCACTTTGAGAATGAGTAAAGTATGTAGTTTAAGAATACAGACTTTGGAATCAAAAGGGTTTGGTCCTGAGTACTGTCTTTGCCACTTCCTATCTGTGATCTTGGGCAAAATACCTGCATTATAATAATACGTGTGACATTAAATTACATACATAAATTATTTGGCATAGTTCATAATACTAAGTAATCAGTAGATGTCAGAAAATATCAATATTTAGGTCTGTATATGGTCTAGAGTTGGAGGAACTTGTACATGCCACCGGCACATTCAAGATATGGTTGAGAAATTGTGAAATAAGCAGTTCCAATGAAATTCAGTAACTTTTTTTTTTTTAGGAGACGGAATCTTGCTCTTCACCCAGGCTGAAGTACAGTGGCTTTATCATATGTGGCTAACTGCAGCTTTGAACCTGCAGACTCAAGCAATCCTCCTGCTTCAGTCTCTGGAGTAGCTGGGACCACAGGCATACAATACCACACCTGGCTAATTTTTCTTTTTTAATTTTTATTTTTGTAGAGACAGGGTCTCGTTAATGTTACCTAGGCAAGTTTTAAACACCTGGCCTGGAGCAAAGCTCCCCACTTGGCCTCTCAAAGTGCTGGAGTTATAGTTGTGAGCCACCATGCTCACCCCAAGTTCAGTACTTTCTATTAGCAAGGGAACGTCAGGGCTTTTCTTTTCTTTTCTTTTTCTTTTTTTTTTTTTTTTGGAGCGGAGGTTTAAGAAGCAGAAGAAAGAGAAAGAAGAACAGTTATTTATTGAGAGAGAAGGGAATTCTGAGAGGAAAGACGGCTGGTGGCAGATAAACCAGATTTTACAGGCAGGTTTGAGGAGGAGGTGTCTGATTTACACAGGGCTCACAGGTTTCCCTGAACTATAAAACTTCCCACACATTGCAT
This sequence comes from Ateles fusciceps, assembly GCA_036589455.1. NCBI lineage: Eukaryota > Metazoa > Chordata > Mammalia > Primates > Atelidae > Ateles > Ateles fusciceps. The sequence continues at coordinate 14,807,890 of JAZHEH010000952.1, forward strand.
ACACAGAGAGGATAGGAGATATGGGGGTCACGGACAGGAAAGGAGGAAATTACTATAGAAAAGTTGGAGACCCTGTTGCTGACACCCCATCGGGTGGTCAGAGGTTGGGGTCAGTCCAGAAGCCTTTGGATAGTATCCCGGTGGGGTAGCCTCAGCCAGAAATCCTCATTTGCTCCAGGAACTCTTCCAGCCCTAGGCAGTGGCCAAGTCCTCGGCGAAAGGAAGCTGGTTCAAACATGGCCAACATGCCCAGCAATCCTTGGGTACTGGGCGGTTCTCCATCTTCTCCTCAGCAAGCCTGTCACCCAGATTTGAAGATTTTGTGGGTAGACACAGTGGTGATTGTGAGGAAGATGCTGAATATGAGGAAGAGAGAGAACTTCTGGATAATCCCCATCATTTTGCTCAAATGGTGGAGTGAAATGAGATCACCAATTAGACAGAGAACTCAGGCAGAATGGCAATAAATTCCATAAAGAATAATTATATTTCCTCTTTCCTTTTAAAGAAATGCAAAAGTCCTCTTCCTCTTCCCCTTCCTTATTTCCCTTCTCCTTTCCTTCTTCTCCTCTCCCTCCTCCTTCTCTTTCTTTTCTTCTGTGGAGCTGGGAGCATTGGTATAAGCCAATAGGAAAAAGTGAGACAAATTTCAGACTTGACACAAAGTGTCTTTTCCTGTCTCTTCCCAAAGAGCTTTCTAGGAGCCAAGCTCTTTCCTACCTGGTGGTCATCTTGCTGCCAATTTGATCTCTATTACTGAAAGGCTTGTGTTTAACTACCCCCCACCCATCGACACCCTCTGCACACACAACACACAGACATTTAAGATGTCCTACTCATTATTTAGGCTGTGTTTAATTGACATATTCTAAGGAAAGTCTTCACTATTTTTAAGCATCGACTTCCCCCCCCCCCCACTACTATAAAAACAGGCACACACACATACACACACACACTACACACAGTTTATTCTCTGTTGTATACTGCTCTGATTTTCTGTATCTTTCATTTTTTGCACTATCACAACTATAATAAAATATTTGAATGATTATCTCTATAAAGCCCTTCTCTCCCCTTAATTTATAAGCACCAAGAGACAAAATCCATTTCTGCTTTCCTCACTGTGGTATCTTTCAATTTATCGCAGACTCAGAAAAGACCAAGTTATAAGCAGAATCTGAATGAAATAATACAAATGATGAATGAATGAATGATGGATCAATGCAGTGTGCTATAATAATGATGTGAGGAACCACCACTAGTCACACAGAAAGCATCAGGCAAATGTTTGGGAGGCATATGTACCTGCAAATTGAGTCTCTGTCAGAATAGCTGCTCCAATTACGGAATATTAAGCACTTGGTCTCACTGAGAATTACTCACTGGTAAGCATTGTACAGTTTGTGAGTTTCTCTTACTTGCATTGTCTCACATGATCCACCCAGCAGTATTGAATTGGAAGAATTATCATTTCCAATTGCAAATGAAAAATAAGGCCCATGGAGCTATTGTAACAGCCCAAGGTGTCACAGAGAATGAGTGGCAGGGTTAGCATTTAAATCCATGTTTTTGATTCTGAAGACATTTTTCTCCATACCTTGATATCCTTCAAACACGCCTTTACTAAGCACCAAGTCCGCTATGTGCCAGGGATATACAGATAAAACTGATGCTCTGTATGGAGGCAAATAGATAAGTAGACAGAATGGGCACATACCTAGTGTGGAAGGAGTTGCAAGGAGCAGGCAATTGAGTCAGTTCTAGGGCTGGCTCAAAGTCTGGGACCAGAGGACACAGAGCCAGGCAGGGGCAGCACCTCCCTTAGAGACTGGGCTAATCCCTGGCGAGTCAGGTGGGTGGGGTGCTTGGGGGAATGACCTCAGAGACAGACAAAGAGGGCCCTAGCTTTGCCTGCTTCGCTGCCGCTGCTGACAGTCCCAGCTCCTAGGGCAGCCCAGTTACAGCAGGGGACGGCAGGATCTTTCCTCAGTCCTCAATTCTTTCGTGGTCCTTGCCTTCCTTCCAAGCCCCTCTACTGTCTTGGCACCATTTCTTCCTGGGCACCCAACTCAGACCTCATCCTCTGTCCTCTTCAGTTTTTATTAAAAAGACAGCTGATGAGGATTTAGAGTGCTACTCCTTCAGAGGAGCAGAGAAGGGAAGTGTGTGTTGAGAAGAGGTTTGGTCAATGTGGGATTTTTCTTGCAATATCCATTTATTAATCTGAGGTAAGGGCACTTTGGGTGCTTTGGGTTGAGAAGATAATTTGGAATATGTTGGGTCAATGAATTGAAATGAAGCAGTCATACCATTTAAGAACACAGGCTTTGGAGTCAAGAGATCTGGGTTCAAATATGAGTTTCACTGCTTCACTTCCTGATTGTGCCACCTCAGGCAGGTTACTTGACATTGCTGTGTCTCACTTTTATCATTTGCATCTGCAAAATAATTGTCCTAAAAACCAACTCATAGAGTTGTATCAAGAATACAGCTGGTACCAAGTGGATGATGATCATACATGTAATGTGTGTGTGCATGTCTGTCTGTGTGAGAGAGAGAGAAAGAAACAGAGAAAGAGGAAGAGAGAGAATGTGGGTTTGTGTATATGACAGCATTTATTGAGTACTTCTTTGGTAGAAACTATGCTAATTGTCATGTGTATATGATTATCTGATACAGATTCTATTAAGCCCATGTGACAGATGAGAAAAATGGAAGTTCAGACAACTTAAGTAATTTGTCTCAAGTCAAATGGCTAGAAAGTGCAGAGCCAGGATTTGAGATTTCAATCAGGTTTCTTGATGCCCAAGCACCTGTGTATTGGTAGTTTTTCTAATACATAGCCAAGTGCAAGCTGTCACTCTTGACCTTGAGCTGTGGCAAAGTTTCTAGTTAACATGAAACCCAATCAGAATCCCCAAAATAGCCCCCTGTTCCTCTAGGGGGAAGAAAAGCCCCACCCAAAACTTGCTCCAGAGTTGTAGAGGAAAGAAAAGGAGGGAGCAGAGAGGCTTGCTCAAAAAGGTGACACATATTTTCCAGGAGCTGCCTCCAGGGCTGGGATGGAGATTCTGAGCGTCATGATTTTAAACTTTTTACTTAACTTTTCATTCTTGCTTCAGGCCTGGGCAAAGCTGGACTCTTGAGTCTTGAACAAAAATGGAAAAATAAGGGCTGTAGTTCAAAGGAAATCATTTCACTATGTCTATTTCACATGATGCTGCCTCCAGAAATATAGCGAACCAGATTCGTCTGTTCGGTTTATCTCCAGAAAGAGGGGAACCTGTATGGAGAAACTGTAAGGAGTGAGAGAGAGATTTTGGAGAAAGATGAGCTTTAGCTTTGCAAATGTGAGATTTGTTTTGCTCAGTAAATTTCTAGAATTGCTTCATTTGATTTCCCATTGTGTGACTGTACTGTGTGGTACACTTTGTGTTAGACACTGGAGGAGCTCTTAGAGGATTTAAAGTCATAATCTATAAGTGATATGATAGTGCAGTTGGTTCAAAGATCAGAACTAGCAAAGCAAAGGGCATAATCAACTAAGTATAGGTCAGTTTTCTCCTCTTTCAAGTCCTAGTTTAAACACAGAATAAAAATACGTCTTCCAAAATGATTATCTTTCACTAAAGGAGGCTGAGTAAATGTAGCTCTTCTCTCCTTACAGGTGCAGTCTCTAGACCTGCCTCACATGCTTTTATCTAGCTGGAAGCAGAGCAATGCAAATTACATGGGCACTGTGATCAATCCTTAACCTGGGGACTGTTGAGCACTCAAATAAGAGAATTGATTGGCTTAAAGATTGAGAAATCCTTTCTTTGAATTTTCTGAAAATGATTAAAGAAAAAAATAAAAGGAGAAATAAAATCTACTCTATCTTCAGTGAAGGTGGAAATAGCTATAACCCTGAACCACAGACTTTGATATATTCCTACTTAACACCATGAAATCTTGTTATGGACCCGAAACTGGGTGCAGATTTTCCTAGAGTGCCACAAGCCTCAAAAGACTATTCAGTGATCCTTTGATTAAAGTAGAAAAATTTAAAATTATCAGAAGCCATGGAAGAATAGAGACCATGCTGTAGAAAACCAGCATCTGGAGATAGATGGACGCTATAGCATGACATATGTAATTGCTTGTGATTTAGCTCACCTAGTCTGGTCACTGCATCTCTGGGGAAAATAAAGGTGAAGGATGAAATGAAAATAGTGTTCACCAAATGACAAGCCAGAAGGCTTGTGTATACAGAGATAGCATGGAAGCCAAACTCATCTTCCAAATACCTAAACCAGAAAGAAGAGACACACGCCTGCAGGAATGGAAGGGTTAAATTTGACAAAAGTGTTCTGGAAAACAAACTTGCAATAAAGATGAATACTGCCTTTAAAGAACTTCCCTCCATCTTTGACTTCTGCACTCCTCACCCTGCACAATAATACTCAATAATCACTTTGTCATGTTAAAAAGAATTATCAGCAAGAAATAAGTACAGAAGTCTGTGCATAGACACTGAATAAGCAAAGGAATGAAAAGCAAACCAAGAGAACATACATCACTGGAGGAAAAGTTCCAGCAAATAGTTCTCCAGATCCTGACAGCTTCAATAGCCTTAGGTCACCCTGATATCTCTCTTGCATAAAAAAGGGAGCTCTAAGCTAAAAGCAGGAGTTCTAGGGGAAAAAAAAATAACAGAAGGTGAGAAGAACTCAACAAATAATCAAAGAAAAAATTTAAGTAATATTGAAGTGGAAGACACATGAAAATTCCAAAAGTAGAATGAACTAACTGAAAACATAGTCAAGGACAAAGATGTGCTTGAAAATAATCATATTAGAAAATGTTTTATAAAATGAAAATAATTTAACAGAAAGACATATCATCATATTACATGCCAAGACATTTTTATATAGAATCAACAGCACAGATCCCAGTAAATTTAATAAATTTCAGGTGTGATAATAATAATGTAATAATCATAATAAAGTAATTTGGAAGGAAAAAATTCAGACTTGCCTTATACTTCTCCGTAACAACATGTAATACAGGAAGACAGTGGCATAGTATCCATATGTTTAAAGGGAAGGAAACTAGATTCATTATACCCAGCATAGCTTGTCTTTAGAAGATGAAGACAAAGGATCTGCAACCTCAAACATGCAGATACTCATCCTACAGCATGCAAAACCCTTCCTTACAATTAAAAAAACAGACACCAAAGAAATGCACCCAATAAAGAAATGAAAAAAAAAACAACTTAGAAATAGAGAAATCTTGTAAAAAGGATTAATTGGTGATGAACATTAAATCCATTTAAGTAAATAACTAAGATTAATAGCTCTGAGTATAATTGTTACCTAGTAGAATAAGATATTATAAAACTTGACAATAAAAATAATATTGTAAATAAGAAAACTGAGAAATCATACTATGTGCATGGAGGTATATAATCTTTAAAATATCATCAGTCTAATTTTTTAAATAATATTTTCTGCCTTGAACTTTAGAGGAGATTTTCATAAGTGGAATCTATTTGTATAAGCAAACTTATATAAATTTCAGTTATTCCTTTAGTTTCATGTTAGGCTCTACTTTATAATAAATTCAAGACAAATGAAAATAATCCTTTATATTTTAAGTGGCCTGCATTGGATGACTCTGCTTTCATTGGGGGGGATACGTATGATTAGTTTTAAAATGTACATATCTCTGATTTTTTTTCTTAATCAAATTTGTATCTGTTTTAAGAAGTGCACATGATGGAACCAAGTGGGCAATCTCTCAGAAGCCATCGGAGGTATGCTAATAAAATAGTAAAATAGTGATCAAGTAGAATTCGATTGAAATTAAAATTTATGAAAATGAAGAAGAAAAAAGAACAATAAAGAAAACAATAAGGAAATGAGGAAATGTACTGTGCCTTAGAACTGCCGAATACCATAATAAGCCATGTTCAATAGTAAAAGTGAATGTCATAGGAATGTCATAGGAAGTGACATGAGCTGAAGCTGTGCAAGAAGGCAGCAATAGGTTGTGCAATAGGTTGTCCCTCTTGCCTGTGCAAGAAGGCAGCAATGAGCTCATAACTCATTACAGCTATGAGCCCTACACAGCTCAACACTTATACTTTGTAGGCCTCTTATAACATCTGATACTAATATGTCCTTTGCATTCAAAATACAAGTTTCTTATACATTTAACCTTCTCAACAGTCATCAATAAGTCATCAGGACTGATATTTAACCAAATCTGCTTCTACCTTCTGAAATTAAGATCAGCTATATTATTCTATCAAGAGTTTTATCATTAGACTCTGGAGTCGGATGTCTATCCTGCTGATGGTTATAGACTCTGAAGAATATATATGTGTAATTTTTGCATGTTCATTTACTATCCTTCAGAATCTGGCATAGTACTTAGCATATAGTAGTACTTAATAAGTATTTGTGAATTGAGTTAATAAGTACTTGTGAATGATATGTTTATGAAGATTAAGTCCTTTTCCCAAGGTTCACTTAGCAAGGGAGTGATAGAACTGGAATTTGAGCCTCACCACAGGCCCTGTAGTTAAGCCAGATAGGCATGACTTTTCCACTTTTCAGATGAGGAAAACGAAGCTCAGAAAGTAAAGTGACTTTGAAATTGAAGAAACTTTTTAATGGAAAAGTCTTTCTGCTCTCTGCTATACCAGAATCCCTTTCTTAAGCTCTAGAGAAAGGAACAGTAGAATTCTGATCACGAAACCCTTTGTCAAGTACCAAATGACACTTTGTCAGCCCACACTGGGCTTTGAGCCTGCCATAGGTGATTACCTTCTGATATGTTATGAGTTTGAGAGAAAAAGAAAAAACATTAGAAGAGATTAAATATGCAGATACCAAAAGAAGACTACAATTTGAGATCCTTAATCACTCACATCACTTTGGTATCGGGCTCACAGGTTGGAAAGAGCTCCCCCGTACAGTCTCTATTCAGCTTTCCCTTAGTCTCTTAAAGGGTGAGGATGCTGGGGTTGTAACTGCATAACATTGTTGCCTTCTTGCACAGCTTCAGAGAGCAAGATAAGACTTTAGTGCAATGGTTACCTTGGTTTTTGCAAGGTTAACTTCTGTAATAAGATATTAAAATGGGACCTTTCATAAGCTCATTTAAAAATATATAGTGCCAACTACTGTTGTATTCTAGAGTGAGGTGTTGAAGACCCATGCAGAACATGCAGAGGGCGAGCTCAAAGGCTATGTGACCATTAGCACAATATTCACCTGGAGGATATAAAATTAATGAAAAGATTATTTAAAAAGTAAGAAACTTTTTCATTGAAAAAAGTTGTTAGGGATGTGGCTTTTTGCACATCGGAGGAGACAAGGGCTCATTTTACCTAACCTCAGGGTGAGTGAGTGAAGTTTTAAGGACACTAGAAACTGTAGGCAGTGGCTGATGCTGGATTCATCTCTGTTAAAGCCTAATAAGAAAATCTGTGCCTAGTATTTGCTCTGGTGATAGATGATGAGGGAGAGTTCTATTGAGAAGGACCTGCTCTTTCAGAGTACACTGGAGCACAGGATATATATATATTTAATGGGTCAGATGGTGATCACTTGGGAAGAGCTGGCCAGGAGTCATCCAAAAGAAGTTGTAATTTTTCCAAAGAGGACTTCTGGATGGGCGATGAGACCCCAGTAGAAAGAGTATCAATGAGGTCACCAAGTTAAAGGGAAATTGTAGGCAGTCTACCAAAGGATACTGGAAGTGGACCCTGAAGTGATGGAGGAGTGTTCATGAAGGACTCATAAACACATTTTAAAAAAGCATCAGATTTGAACATCCATGGAACCCAAGGTCAGATTGTAGATCCCATTATGCCCAAAGGAAACCAATACTAGATTTAACATTGAAAAAGGGAAACTGTGATGGTTAATATTGTCAACTTGATTGGATTGAAGGATGCACGGTATTGTTCCTAGGTATGTCTGTGAGGGTGTTGCCAAAGGAGATTAACATTTGAATCAGTGGACTGCGAGAGGCAGACTCACTCTCAATCTAGGTGGGTATCATCTGATCAACTGCCAGCATGACTAGAATAAAGCAGGCAGAAGAATGTGGAAGGATTTGACTTGCTGAGTCTTTGGCCTTCATCTTTCTCCTATGCTGGATGCTTCCTGCCCTTGAACACTGGACTCCATATTCTTCAGCTTTTGGACTCTTGGACTTACACCAGTGGTTTGCCAGGGGCTCTTGGGCCTTGGCCACAGACTGAAGGGTGCTCTGTTGGCTTTCCTACTTAGAGGTTTTGGAACTCGGACTGGCTTCCTTGCTTTTCCCCCTATTGTGGGATCTCACCTTGTGATTGTGTAGGTCAATACTCCTTAATAAACTCCCCTTCATATATACATTTATCCTATTACTTCTGTCCCTCTAGAGAATCCTGACTAATACAGAGACTTTTCTGTCCTTTACTTCCCCTCAGTGTTCCCCTGTAATCCTGAGGAGCCAGAGGCAGCTTCCTGAGTGGGTGAAGGGGTAGTGGTTCTCATAAGGAAAAGAGAGAAAGGCAGCCATGACCCTGTGTTTCTTCCATTTTTAAAACCATCAGATCTCATGAGACTCACTCACTATCATGAGAACAGACAGGAAAGACCCGCCCCCATGATTTAATAATCTTTCACTGGGTCCCTCCCACAACACGTGAGAATTATGGGAGTTGCAAGATGAGATTTGGGTGGGGACACAGAGCCAAACCATATCATTCTGCCCCTGGCACCTCCAAATATGATGCCTTCACATTTCAAAACCAATTATGCCTTCCTAAGAGTCCCCCAAAGTCTTAACTCATTTCAGCATTAACTCAAAAGTCCACAGTCCAAAGTCCTATCTACAACAAGATAAGTCTCTTCTGTATATGAGCCTGTAAAATCAAAAGCAGGTTAGTTACCTACTAGATGCAATGAGAGTACAGGCATTGGGTGACCATTCCAAATGGGAAAAATTGGCCAAAACAAAGGTGCTATTGGCCCCATGAAAGTTTGAAAACCAGCAGGGCAATCAAATCTTAACGCTTCCAAATGATTTCCTCTAACTCCATGTCTCACATCCAGGTTACGCTGATGCAAGAGGTAGGCTGCCATGATCTTGGGCAGCTCTGCCCCTGTGGCTTTGCAGGGTATAGCCTCCCTCCCAGCTGCTTTCATGGGCTGGCTTTGAGTGTCTGTGGCTTTTCCAGAAAAACAGTGCAAGCTGTCAGTGAACCTACCATTCTGAGGTCTGGATGATAGTGATTTTCTCCTAAAAGCACTAGGTAGTGCCCCAGAAGGGACTCTGTATGGGGGCTCCAACCCCACACTTCCCTTCTGCACTGCCCTAGCAGAGGTTCTCCATGAGCTCTCCGCTTCTGCAGCAAATTTCTGCCTGGACATCCAGGCATTCCCATACACCCTCTGAAATCTAGGTGGAGCTTCCCAAACCTCAGTTCTGGACTTCTGTTCACTGGCAGGCTCAACACCACATGGAAGCTGCCAAAGCTTGAGGTTTGCATCCTCTGAAGCCATAGCCCAAGCTCTACATTGGCCTCTTTCAGCCATGGCTGGAGTGACTGGGACACAGGGCACCAAGTCTCAAGGTTGCACACAGCATGGGGACCCTACGCCCAGCCCATGAAACTACTTTTTTCTCCTAGGCTTCTGGGTCTGTGATAGGATGGGCTGCCATGAAGACCTCTGACATGTCCTGGATACGTTTTCCCTGTGGTCTTAGGGATTAACATCCAGCTCCTTATTACACAAATTTCTGCAGACAGCTTGAATTTCTCCTGAGACAATGAGATTTTCTTTTTCTATCACATTGTCTGGCTGCAAATTTTCCAAACTTTTATGCTCTGTTTCCCTTGCAAAACTGAATGCCTTTAACAGCACCCAAGTGACCTCTTGAATGCTTCGCTGCTTAGAAATTTTTTCTGCCAGATACTCTAAATCATCTCTCTCAAGATCAAAGTTACACAAATCTCTAGGGTAGGGGCAAAATGCCACCAGTGTCTTTGCTAAAACATAGCAAGAGTCATCTTCACTCCAGTTCCCAACAAGTTCCTTATTTCCATCTGAGACCATCTCAGCCTAGCCTTTATTGTTTATATCACTATCAGCATTTTTGTCAAAGCCATTCAACAAGTCTCTAGGTTGTTCCAACCTTTCCCACCTTTTCCTGTTTTCTGAGTTCTCCAAACTATTTCAATCTCTGCCTGGAACCCGTTTCCAAAGTCGCTTCCACATTTCAGGTCTCTTTTCAGCAGCACCCTCCTCTACTGGTACCAATTTACTATATTAGTCAGTTTTCATGCTGCCAATAAAGACATACCTGAGACTGGGCAATTTACATAAGAAAGAAGTTTAATTGGACTTACAGTTTCAAGTGGCTGGGGAAGTCTCTTAATCATGGCAGAGAAGGCAGGAAAGAGCAAGTCACATCTTATGTGGATGGCAGCAGGCAAAAAGAAAACTTGCGCAGGGAAACTCATTTTAAAACCACTCACTATCATGAGAACAGCATGAGAAAGACCCACGTCCATGATTTAATCATGTTCCACCAAGACCCTCCCACAACATGTGGGAATTATGGGAGCTACAGGATGAGATTTGGGTGGGGACACAGAGCCAAACCACATCAACATCTTTAAGGAGACATTACAAAGTTGTTTATGATAAAGGCTCTGATAAAATGCCCATGGTTAGAGATGAAGTAGCCTTAAAAAATCATTGCAACTTAATTTGCTCACTAGTACAAGAGTGTCCTTTGTAAAACTGAGCAGAAATCAGCTCCTAGAAATTATGAATGTTTATCAGTTGATTGGATTGATGATTTCTTATCAGATCCTCCTCTGGTTGGATTCTTCATTCTAGACACTCCATTGTTTGTTACTGTATTGCTAAAATTGCTATGATCCTATTAAATCCCAAGTTTATTCCTCAAGGGATTTTATATCTGCTTTGTTTGTCTAAGAATTGTAACCTCATTTGAGTCATTTAAACAATTCCTATTTCTGCCTTTCCTTTAGTAATCTTTCTCTTAGTCATCCCTGATAAATTTGGGCTTGTTTGCTTTTTGGCATTCTGCTTTTGATGCATCCAATGACCCTCCAGCAGAGCAGTTTTCTAGACATTTAGAACAGAGGGCTAGAGTTCATGGGCAGTGTTAATGAGACAGTAACTTTCTGCATGTTATTAATTTAGAGATGGATATATTTTAAGAGAATACGTGAATAGAGAAGGAAAAAGGAGCAGGGAAGGAAGACTAAACTTGAAAAAGAGGAATGAGGCAGCTAAATAAATGATTAATAATAATGATTCCAGTTAATAACAAATTTCACTCATTAAGTAATAATTACTAGGTTCCAGGCCCTGCAAAGTGCTTTATCCACATTATATTATATAATTCTCAATACAACAGTAAGATATATTCTTTTCCTCATGTTACCAAGGAAACTGAGGCTTGGAGATGTTAAATCACTGCTACAGGTCACACAACGTTTGAATTGCAAAGGAGATTCAAACTTAGTTTCTTTTCAACTTCAAAGTCTATTACATCTTTAACCACTGTGCCTGTTAAGTATGAGATTAAGCCAGTCGTTCTTCACTTGGAGTGATTTTACCTCCAGAAGATATTTGGCAATGTCTGGAAACATTTTGGTTTTCACATCTTCTGGGTGGGAGGAAAAAGGGGTGGTACTGGCATCTACCAGGTAAAGGCCAGGGATGCTATGAAACATCGTACAGTGCACAAGACAGCCCCCACAACAAAGACATACTTGCCCCTAAATGTCAATAATGCTGAGATCAAGAATGAAATGAAGTTACTGATCTTTATAAAAATTATATTTTTATTTCATTAACATTAAGACGCACTACCATGTCTAGAAGAACTGAAAATACACAAGGAAATGGGTTTGCTGTACAGAAAGAAGGGGAAAAGGAATATACTTTGGAGTGGGACTTAGAGCCTTGGGAGGAATTTGCTGACCACAAGCACATCATTGTTAAGAATAAGTTCTGAGTTACCAATCCATGCCAGCCATCCTTTGCATGGGTGGTTTGGGGCCTAGATAGAATTGGGCTTTGAATCAATACTCAATGATTGTAACAGATTGGCCTCTTTCCTGTGTTTTTGCTATGCTTTCTTCACGAAAAAAAAATAATGTCCGTTTTAAAAAGGAGGATCTGTTACCTGCTATATTTAGCTTCATGAAGGAGAACTACAATATTTGCTTTCCATAAATTTGCAAAAAGAAAGATATTTTCCACCCACCCCTACCCATGCCATGGTTTTCCACTGACAGCTGCATATATGGGTATCCTGCCATGTATCTCTGGAGAGAAGAAGACCTGGGAGGTGTGGGCAGGCCGATGAATGGAGCCATTGACTCAGATGTTCCTCGATGGGCAGGCGTGATTATTTCAGGGGGCCAGTTCTTCCACCGTGACCACATAGCTGAGGGCACAGCCAATGAATAGGTTTCACCCAATAATTTCTGGTTGATTCATATTTGGGTCAGTGATGTGGTGGGCAACGCCAGCTGCAGCCCCAGGCTCCAAGGGCAACTTTCCGAGCTGGGACTCCTTACAATTCTACACTGTTAATGGAGGTTAGGGAAAATCTAGGGTGGGTCCCTCCAGGCATGAGTGGGTGAAGAGAGGAAACAGAAGGGAATGGTTTTCATGAATTATTGCTAGAGTTTTTACAGAAATAAAAGCATGACTTTGAGGAGGAGGTGGAGGAATATCAGCATCATGCCACTCCTATTGCTCTTTGGATAAAGTCCAAATTGCCTCATGTGGCCTACTAGGCATGACATGAGTGGGTTGCCATGCCATCTTTCTCTCTATCCTCCTCCCAGGCTGCCCTTATCGTCAATATCTGCCCTCCAGTCAGGCTGACCACCTTTTAGTGCCTCTGATAGGGCATTGCTCTCTTCTCAAAGTCTTTGCAAATGCTATTACCTTATCCTGGGAGGGCTTGCTCTTCAACCCTTATCCTGATTAAATCCTTCTCATCCTTAGGATATAGTTGGGGATGTAACTTTTCCGACCTCCCAGACTAGATCAGTTTGCTGTTCCATGTTTTTATAGTAACCTGATCTACTTCACTGCAGTTACCCCAATAGCTATGTTTCTCATCTGTCCTCCTCATGAGTCTGTGGGCTACAGGAGGGCTAGAAAATATCTACCTTAGTCTCTCTTGCATTCCTAGTACCTAGTCCAGCACCTAGTCCATAGTAAGTTTTACTGAATATAGTACTTAATAAAAAATAATAAAGGGAAGAAAGAAGGAGAGAAGAAAAGAAGGGAAGGAAGGAGAAAGGGCAGAAGGAGGGAAGGAGGCATGGAAAAAAGGAAGAGGGGAAAGGGAGAGGAAAGAAAGAAGAAGGGGGAGAATTTAATTTGTGAAAAAACTTCAATCATCAGTTTCAATCTCTGGACTTACCTGTAAGTTGATGGCAGAATTGATTGAAGTCTAAAATCTAGGTCTCCTGAATCTCAGTTCAATAAAACAAACAAATAAGTACAATAAATCCAGAGATAACTGAGAGAGGTCAACTATCCTCATAACTTGGAGGAGATACATGAGTTTGCTGTGTCTCAGTGAAAGCCAGTTCCCTGTCTTGGCCTATTGAGCAGCTACATATTCTGTCTTCTGCTATTATTTGGAGAATGATTAGAGGCACCAGGAAAATGAGTAGAAACATCAAGAGAAAGATGAGGTGCATCAGAAGAATGAGTAGGGGCATTAGTATTGATCAAGCAGGAACTCTATGCCAAGGACTGTACAGGGCACATCAAACATATTTCCTCATGCCATCCTCACAAACCGCACATTGAGGTGAGGATTATTCCCCCCAGTGAGGCTAATCATGAAATCAAGACTGAGAGAGTCTCAGGGTATATTAGGAGAAAGAATCATGCCCTGGAGATCTGGAGGCCTTGGTCATTTATTTCCTTTCCCCACCCCAGGCCTACCTGATGACTTTTACTTACACTTCACATTTCTATTCAAATGTCACTTTCTAAGGAGGAATTTTCTTACCTCCCTCACTAGATCAACTTCTCTTTATAGACCTCCATCTCCTCTTTTACTTGTCACTTCTAATTAGGCATTATTGAGTGATTAGTTGACTAGTAACTGAACGCAAGGTACATGCCTGGACTGGTTTGCCCTTGTTTTCCCAGCTCCTGAGTAGTCCCTGGTACATAATAGGTTGCCCATAACCACTTATAAGCAAATGAGTTAGATCATTTTGTTGAGCACATATTGTGTTCTGGGCCCTGTGCTGATTGATCTTGCTGCGTACAGTGGAAAGTCATACATGGCCACTGCTTTCAAGGAGCACATAGTCCTATGGGGGGGGGTTGTCTTATTATTTTTTTTAAGATACTACTATGTTATTTTTTAAAGACACTACTTAAAAAAAATAAGAGAATTAAAATGTTATCGGTAATAGGGAGCCCAAGGAAGTCCCTGGGTGGAGAGAAGGTAGAGATAATTCATTTTACCTAGGAATGGGTTTCAGGAAATGTTTTTTAGAGGAGAAGGAGCTTGGTAAGAGCCCACAAAAGTGAAAAGGTGTTTATCAGGTGGACAAGGGTGATATGTGGTTAAGGGGAAGGAAATACAGATGAAGAGAGAAATATGAGCAGTGGGAAAAGAAATGGAGGTATAAAACCACATCTCTAGCAAATGATTTGGTTTGCCTGGAGTGCCTGCTTGGTTCAGAGGCATATACAAAATTGCAGTTGAAGAGGTATCTGTGGGTTAGATCATAAAGTGGTTTTTATGCTTGCCTTGGGAGGTTGAACTCTTAATAGTAACCACATGTTGATGGCTAAATACAGTTAAAAGGATATTGAACCATTCATCCATTATCTGAGTAAACATTTATTGGGTAGTTATGTGATAGCACACTGAAAAAGGTGGGCAGAAATAATATAAATTCCCTCCTCCAAGAAGCCTGCATTCTATCAAATACGTAACAGAAGTCAGGCCCTGACCTCTACTTTAACTTGTGAGACGCACACAAAAAAAAAGCAAACTGAAAGCAATCAGTCATCTTCTACACAGCATACCCAGAGTGGGCTGATAGTGACAGAGTAGGCAATGGTGAGGGATGTGAGGAAAGAAGAATTACTGTGAAGGGAAGATATGTAACTCCAGGAGCTCTTCCTAGAGAAAGTGGCTCAGAGGATAAATTCTGCAATGCAAAGAGAAGAATGTGTTTTCAATGCACATATTTTTATGTTCTTAAATATCTGTTGCATTTTTTTTCCCATGACACAGGTCTAAGAAGGCTTCCCATCTCTGACATTAAGTGACTACTCCAACTTTATAGTCCGCCCACATCCTCCACTTAACTAACCTTTCTGGAACACCTACATTTTGCTAGGCACTTTAATAAGCATTTATTTATATTTTTCCATTTACCCACTAACATGTAAGATCTGTTTCATAAACACCATCTTGTAGATGAGATAACTGAAACTAGAAAGTGTTAACTTGGTGCAAAAGTAATTGTGGTTTTGCATTATTGGAATTTGCCATTTGATATGGAAATACATTCTTAAATAAATGTGGTTTATGTTGTACATCATTTTAAGGAACATTTCTTTCTTTTTTTTTTGCTAATGACATTATTTGCTGTTTATGTTATGTTTATTTTAGACTATAGAAATGATGTTAGATGAAAAGCAAATTCAAGCGATTTTTTTTAAATATGCAAGTTTAAAATGGGTCATAAAGCAGCAGAGACAACTCACAAGATCAATAACACGTTTGACCCAGGAACTGCTAACGAATGAAAAGTGCAATGGTGGTTCAAGAAGTTTTGCAAAGGAGACAAGAGCCTTGATGATGAAGAGTGTAGTGGCTGGCCATTGGAAGTTGACAATGACCAACTGAGGGCAATCATGGAAGCTGATCTTTTTACAACTGCATGAGAAGTTGCTGAAGAATTCAACATTGACCATTCTACATTCATTCCACATTGGAAGCAAATTGGAAAGGTGAAAAAGCTCAATAAGTGGGTGCCTCATGAGCTCAGCCAAAAAAAAAAAAAATTGTCATTTTTGAAGTACTGTCTTCTCTTATTCTACCCAACACACCATTTCTGAATTAGTTTGTGACACGTGATGAAAAGTGGATTTTATATCACAATCAGCAGTGACCAGCTCAGTGGTTGAACTGAGAAGTTCCAAAGCACTTCCCAAAGCCAAAGTTGCATCAAAAGCATGTCACGGTCACCAGTTGGTGGTCTGCTGCTGGTCTGATCCACTATAGCTTTCTTAATCTGGGTGGAACCATTACATTTGAGAAGTATGCTCAGCAAATCGATGAAATGCACCAAAAACTGCAACACCTGCAGCCAGCATTGGTCAACAGAAAGATCCAATTTTCTACAACACCTAACTGCATGTTGCACAACCAGTGCTTCAAAATTGGAACAAATTGGGCCATGAAGTTTTACCTCATCCACCATATTCACCTGACTTCTCACCAACCGATGACCACCTCTTCAAGCAGCTCAGCAACTTTTTGCTGGGAAAATGCTTCCACAACTGGTAAGATGCTGAAAATGCTTTCCAAGAGTTCATCAAATCCCAAAGCATAGATTTTTTACTCTACAGGAATAAACAAACTTATTCCTCATTGGCAAAAATGTGTTTATTGTTATGGTTCCTATTTTGATTAATAAAGATGTGCTTGAGCCTAGCTACAATGATTTAAAATTCACGATCCAAAACCACAATTCTTTTTGCACCAACCAGTCCAGCAAGAATATGTTTCCATAAATGTTCTACAATGAAATCTAAGAAATTTCCCATATATTGTATAGTATAGCACACGTTCTAGTTCAGATGTCCGCATACTAAAAAAAAATGCGATGAACAAAACCACTGAATGCTAGCAAAGGGATTATCCAATAATTATCATCTCACAGTTATTCGTTATTTCCAGGAAGTCCTCAGACTTTTTGCAAACCTTACCCCCCTCATCTTTCACATTAGGAAACTGAGGCCCAGGGAAATTTAGCCCTGGCTCAGTGTGATAGAGTGTTTGCAGCCAGGCCAGACGTGAGACCCAGGTTTATAGATCTTATGATCTTCTCACTACAATTTATAGTTCTAATGCTAGATTCTGATTCTTATTTCTCATTTTATGTTCTCCTTGCAGTAAGTAAGGTATGTTGGGAAGAGTATAGGTTTTGAAGCCAGTTGGATCTTGGTCCAGGATAGAGCTCTACCATTGATTTACTCTGTGCCCAAGAACAAGATTCCTCCTGGGTTTCTATGTCCTGTCAAATGGGGTAAAACAATCTCTCTCTAGTAGGTTTGTGATGAGTGTTTTAATAAATGGCATGTATAGAGTAAATAGCAGAGAGTTCAACATATAATCTGACCTAATACATATTAGTTTTTCAACATTTCTTGCTGGAAGATGGAAGGAAGGTGAATCTGTCATGATCGCTACTTTCAAAGAATGTGAACTCTCTTTGCTCCCTGTACCCCAACAAAGACTTATCTCTTATCACTGTGACTCTGCTGTCAGAGGGGGAGAACATAGTGGTTAGAAACACTTCCTCAGACTGGAGCGACTGGCTGGGATTTGAAGAATGTCTCCCCAGGGTCTCTGAGTCAGAAGGACTTTATGTTCACCAGTGGAGCTCACCAGTTACTTTCTGGATAGATAAAACAATTCCATTATTTACTTGTGCATAACGATCTCCTTCCTTGTCAGAGCTGAGGTGCTAGTTTTATGTTGTGAGGGAGGACTCTGATTTGAGACTGCTTTTTAGTCTCTTATTTCAAAGATAGTTTTTTTCTTAGAAATGGCAAGATTGGACTGCACCTTTTCATGGAATTTCTTTTCTCTGAAATAGTGGAACTTTTTAAGACTCCATCAGAGTGGAGTGGCTTAATTTCCAGATTTGAATTTTATTGAAGATGTTTCTGACAGACATATCCCTTCAAAGGTAATCTTGCCTTCACTACATATTTGAGAGCACAATGAAGCATGTTTTGCATCTTGAAAATAGAAACCATGGCACCCCATCTGGTGTGTGTGTGTGTGTGTGTGTGTGTGTGTGTGTGTGTTTTACCTTTCCTCCATCTCCCTTTTTTATTTTTAGTAAAACTTTATAATTGCTGTAAGTGCCAAAAATTTTATATACCTTCATTTTTTATTTCCAGTGGAAAATGGCAAGATTCAGACAATTTCCCACATGTCTCCAAACCTACCTGTTCTAGAATCATGTAATGCAGCATATATGGACACAAATAGTATCTTTTCTTTTCATTTACCTCTAACAGTTCACTTTTAAGTGCTCCCATGAGGCTTTTTTTTGTTTGCTTTATTTTTCTTTTAAGTAAAATCTTAAACTGCCCACTCTAATGATGAGGTACTACATAGTCCCAGTGAGTGATTGCAGTGGGATAGAATGTGATAGAAACAAAGACCATGAATCAGTAAGTACTTCCTAATTATTCAAAGAAGGCATATACAGTGCCTGCCATGTGGCAGACACAGTGCTGGGAGCCGAATTTAGAGCAGGGAAAAAATAAAAAAGAAAAGACATAGTACTTGTCCATACAGTGCTAGCTTCTTAGAAATTTTTGGCTGAATTTATGAATGAGAGTATTTTTTCATTTATAAAATGGAAATAAAAGCAACCACGTACTAGGGCAGTTGTGAGAGTTAAATTACATGTATGCATGAACATGAGAGAATATGGCAAACTGGTTAGGAGGTCAGGTTCTGAAGTCAGAATGCCTGAGTTGGAATCCCAGATCTAAGCACGGACCTCCTTTTGCCTCAAGTTTCTCTTCAGTAAAGTGAGTGATATGTTTTGGCTCTGTGTCCTCAGCGAAATCTCATCTTGAATTCTAATCCTCATGTGTTGAGGGAGGGAACTGTAATCCCCCAGGTGTTGAGGGAGGGAGGTGATTGGATCATGGGGGCAGTTTCCCGCATGGTGTTCTCATGATGGTGAGTGAATTCTCATGAGAGCTGATGGTTTTATACATGTTTGACATTTCCTCCTACACACAGTATCTGTTTCACCTGCCACCATGTAAGACGTGCCTCCTTCTCCTTCCATCGTGATTGTAAGTTTCCTGAGTCCTCCCCATGTGGAACTGTGAGTCAATTTAACCTCTTTCCTTTAAAAATTAACCAGTCTCCAGTAGTACCTTTACAGCATGTGAGAACAAACTAATACAGTGAGGAAAATGCTAGTAGTTGCTGTAAGGAGAAAAAGAGATAATTTACGAAAAGCACTTAGTGCTTAGCACAGAGTAAATGCTCAATGATGCTAGTTCTTGGGTACATAGTAGATGCTCAGTTAAATTTTGTTAATAATTCACTGAAGGCAGAAGGGGTAGATGTAAGTAGAACTGAATGTGTTTTTAAATGTGTAACTTTTCTAAGATAATTATGTTTGAGAGTTGTTGTTTCCAGTAAAGCTCTTTGAATATTATTACACAGCTCTTGGGAATTTGGAAAAGCTTTACTCACTGTTCCAATACATCTCCCTGAAGACTGATTTCCACCCCCTGCAAGTTTCCATGTTCTTCATGGGTCTGGAATTTAGTCAGAGAGACAGGTTACTTTTCTCTAACCCAAGCCTTCTTGAGTGATTAAGCACATAGTTTCATAGGAAGTTTAAGACTAGAACACATGGACACAGGGAGGGGAACATCACACACTGGGGTCTGTTGGGGAGGCCAAGGGAGGGACAGTGGTGGGGTGGGGAGGTCGGGGAGGGATAACATGGGGATAAATGCCAGATGTAGATGACGGGGAGTGGGGATGGAGGCAGCAAACCACATTGCCATGTGTGTACCTATGCAACAATCCTGCATGATCTGCACATGTACCCCAAAACCTAAAGTACAATAAAAAATTAATTAATTAATTAATTTTTAAAAAAGAATTATGGCATTTGTCAAGTCAGGCACTCAAGAGTCAGGGATTTGGTTTAACTAAATTGATTACTGGAAACCCTTGAAACTTGTTATCTTTAAGTTGCTTACAGCCCCTGTGACCAGAAATACATGGTGACTCCCAATAACATCCGCCTTTCTTACAACCCCACCCATACCAGTTCAAAGATCACATAGCTGATTCTTTTATTAATCACATATGTATTGAGCTTACACAGTACCCTAAGCACTCTGCTAAGTGCTCAGGATTTAGACATGAATAAAGTAGTATCTCTGCTATGTGACTGTTGTCTTCCAGTGGAAGATTAGATAAGGAGGCAGGAAATTTCAGTAGATTATAGCAAATGGGATGGCGGCACAGGAACATGTCTGGGATACATAAGCAAGGTTCCTACCTCGTTTTTGGGGCTAGATTACAATTTAGTCAGAAAAATGCGTCTGTTGAACTGAGGCCTAAAGGGAGGGTAAATGTAAGCCAGGCAAAGTGGACATGGGATTTTAGGGTGCATTTCAGCCAGAGATAACAGCATATAAAAGCCTAGGAATTAGCAAAAGCATAGCACATACAGGAAACCATAAAGAATGAACAAAGTTTTGTATACAAAGTGGGACATAACGAGAGTTGAGGGTAGAAAAGCAAACCAAAGGCAAATCTTTTCTAAGGAATTTGAACTAGCTTAGAACATTGGTATATATTTGCTCAAAGACTAAATGGATCAATATACTGTATTCTGAGGGAAATGAAGAGCATTAATTCATTTAAATTAGCCTCTGACTTGTGTTATATGAGCATAGAATCTAGGTTAACAAATAATTCACCTGGTGCCTGATATGAGAGCTCGATATAGCAGTAATAATCTTCTTCTGCATTGCAATCACTATAGCGTGTAACAAAATGGGAATATGGGATACCAGGAGAAGGAGACAGAATAGGATTCATCCCAGGTAGCAGACTAAATAAGGAAGACCTATGCCCAGCCCAAAGAAATGCAGAGATGGGCAAGTCATCTCATGTGGATAGGCAAATGAATGGAGTGTGTGTATTTAAGCCCCAGAGAGTAGCATTCCAATGTTACCTTTGTCCCTACCACTTACGGACTTTAATCTTTTTGAGACTAAGTTTCTTTATAGGAAAGATGGGATTTATAACATTCCTGCTTGGAGTTGCTGTGATTATATAATAGCTTTAAGTATAATGCCCTTATATACAAAATTCGCAGCATAGGGCCTATACATCTACTGGAATACTCAGAAAAGAATATTTAAGATAAAAAGCCATCCTAAATGTGGATGTTTTCTAACATACCACTAAGAATAACTATATTTATTGAATGCTTATATTGTGTTACGCGCCGTTCTAAGATTTACAGTGACCGTGGATTTAATCCTGCCAAAGACCCTGTGAGATAGTGAATTCTGTTATTCTCACTTTGCAAAGGAGAAAACAGAAGCCCTGTGGGAATAAGTATGAATTTGCATGGAGACACATGACCAGAGGTGGTAGAGTTGGGACTCAAACCCAGGCTGTCTGGGATTGAAATGCATTCCTATACTGTTTTAAAAAAAATAGCCGTACAGTAAATAAAATATCACGGTGTTATGTATGAAGTCAGTTCTGGCAACCCTGATCTAATGCTGCATTCGGTCATAAACTGAACTCAGGGAATTTGGAAGCTGAGTTTTGAAACAACTTTAAATCATCTTAGCCTCTTAATACTCATATCAGAAATAATCTTATTTTGTGTATATTGTTAGACAATTACCAATAACCTAATTATGGTTTTGTCTAAGACACTGATTTGACTTAGCTGTCTAGAAGATTTAGTTGTCTGGAAATATGTTATGATATTGCATAAACTTCAGAAAAAATCTAGGTAAGTATTGCCTTTACACACACACAAAGAAAAACAGTTTTGTTTAACGTGAAGAGACTTGCTGAAATGTTTGGAATCAGTCCATGAAACTGATTTCCTAACAAAGAAGATATCTGGAGCCATGGAGTTTGAAAAGCAGGGAAGAATATTCAGATATGATGCAGTCTTCATCACTGGATTCATTGTACTGTTTGGTTGTATGTAACAGAAATAAATCAAACTTGTTTAGATAATGAAGGGGAATTTGTTTATGGTTGTATCCAAAAGTTCAGAGGAAGGAGGGGGCTTTCTGTAAAGCTCACATCAATGGCTCAGGATTATTACCAAAGGGCTATTTTTGTCTTTTTCTTCTTTGTTTTCTATCTTTTTGTTATCATATTAGAATATAAGATGGCTATGCTGGCCAGATGTTTAAGCATGCATACCTAGAGAAAGAGTCTCACTGGGGGATCAGTCAAAACTACCTGCAATGGGTAGCCAAGAAAGGTAGTAGGTCATTTCTCCAAAGGAAATTTGTGGAACTATTATCCTTAAGAAAGGGAAATGGATGGTAAACAGTAAACCAAGGTGTACACTGAAATCTCTTTCTAGGGGAAAAGAGTCCACATTCAAAAGTCCCAAGCATTGTCTGAAGCAGTTTTATATGGCTTCAATCAACATTTGCAACTTTGTATTTATTGGATTCATCTGTGGTCACGTAGCATAACTGCCTGATCTGTCCATAAATATCTGAAGGTCATTCTTAGATCTTAGAGGAATATTAAAGTGTGAATGTTTTATTTCTAAGATTGGGAAACTGATGCTCTGGGAGAGAAAGTGCCTCGTCTAAATTCTCCAGGCTGGTAAACACAAATCCGGCATGAGAACCCATTCTTGCCTGTGTCTCTCTCGCGTACACAGAGATAAGCAAAAGAAATTTCAACTAATCATGACAAGTATCAAATTATTCAAGTACCAGACAACTTAGCTAATTCTCGTTGTTTTAAACACTGAATCACAAATGAGGCAAGACAAGAGAATGTCAGAGGTGCACACATAACATGATAGGCATGCATGGGAGCAGTAGCATGTTTGCGCTATTATTTGTTTATGTGGCTTAGTATCCAAGGGACATGATGTATTGTCATTTATCAGAGACTGGGGCCCGAGTGTGACTCTGGTTTAAGTTTTCCATAATCTGCTCACTACATTTCTTCCTTTAAGCAGCTCTTCCACAACGGTAAAAACATCAGGTGACAACTTCCATCTGGCAGGTCCCCACGTTACTTTTCATGTAATTCATAATTTTAAGAAGCTATCTCCTGAAATATTGGGCCCAGTTTGACAAGCCGTGTGTGTGTGTGTGTGTGTGTGTGTGTGTGTGTGTGAGAGAGAGAGAGAGACATCATTCTAATTATCTTAGTATCTTGGAAGAACTCCATAATTATCTTTTATGAGAAGACTCAAGACACGCATTTGAAATTGTATGCTGAGGACTTTATGTGCAGAAGAATTAAGGTGTCATATTATCCAGTGTCCCTGGCAAGTTTTAGGACTAAATCTGAGGCTACAAGATGTTTGTTGTTCATTGCAAAGGTCAGGTTTGACCACGTTTATTAAATTACAAACTTTCTTGTCTTGTATCATCAGAAGATGGTATAAATTAAGGCTTTCTCGTTCCAGTCACAGTACAGATTGCAGCTGAAAAACATCTAAAGGGATTCGAGTGACCAAGAACATTGAACAGAAAAACCATAACAAACAGTCCCTACCCTTGGGGATTCCCTATGCTATTTGATACAACAGAAAACATACCATATGTTAAAATTTAAGACAGACCAAATATCAATCCCTTCCTCAAAATAAATCAAGCTGTCAGTAGATAAGCCCTCCTGCCTCTAAACTTGACCCCTCCTGTTCCCACCACAATGATCCTGATCTCTTACTACTTTCACAAACAACATCAATAGGTTTTTATTGCCCTAATGATCAAGTTCAAATTAAAACAGTGGTCCCCAACCTTTTTGGCACCAGGCACCAATTCTGTGGAAGACAATTTTTCCATGGACTGCGGGGGGCAGTTTGGTTTCGGAATGATGCAAGAGCATTACATTTCTTGTGCACTTTATTTCTACCATTATTACATTGTAATATATAACAAAGTAATTATACAACTCACCACAATGTAGAATCAGTGGGAGCCCTGAGCTTGTTTTCCTGTAACTAGATGGTCCCATATGGAGGTGATGGGAGACAGTCACAGATTCTCATATGGAGCACACTATCAGATCCCTCACATACACAGCCCACAATAGCGTTCGTGCTCCTATGAGAATCTAATGCTCAGGCAGTAATGCAGCAATGGGGAGTGGCTGTAAATACTCTCTTGCCCACATCTCGTGGTGTGTGGCCCAGTTCCACATGGACAACAAACAATCTGTGGTCCAGTTGTGGGGGATCCTTAAAAGATACACAGTGACTCCCCTAGTCTCATCTCTTAATGTTCTTTAAGGCCCCATTTTACCACCATACAAAAAAAATAAAGACTTAATTTTCTGCTACATTCTATACTTATTCACACAGCTAAACTTCTGAAAATACTATTTCTTCAATCTGGAACTTTCTACCCTAGTAGTCCAAGTAACAAAATCACCCTTTGTGATGTAGCTTAATTACTGAAATCTTTGAGAAGGGTGAATTTTATGGCATATGAATTATGTCTTAATAAAGATGCCATTAAAAATAACAACAAATCACTGATGACTCTTTTATGATAAGCTTTCCTCTCTTAACACATTCTACCATACAGTCAGCTACCTGAAAGCAGATATTAACATGCACACAATACTACATTAGGGACCGATTTTTTTCTCCCTTAAAACCCTGTGTTTATAAGTTTACTTGTTTATTTTCCATTAGACTTGGAGTCTTTAATGTGGTAGCCTTTAATAACACGTGGGCTGTTGAGTTCTTGAAATATGGCTAGTCCAAAATGAGATGTGCTGGAAATGTAAAATTCACACACAACATGTCAAAGTTTTGTTATAAAACAAGGTAGTGTCTCATTAGCAGTTTTAGTGTGATTATCTATTGAAATTAAAATATACATTGGGCTAAATAAAAATATTATTAAAATTAATTTCATCTTTTCTCTTTCTCCTTTAAAATGCGTCTACATGAAAATTTAAATTTATGTTTGGGGCTCATTTTATGTCATTTGGACAACACTGATCTAGACGGTGAGATACTTAATGGTAGAGACAGTGTTTTATTCACCTCTGCATGCAGAGTCGGACCTGTGGTAGGTGCTCAAGGACTTCTCTGCATGAGGTGAGCGAATATCATTAACTCCCAAATGAACAGTGCAGATACTGAGAAAAATAGGACTACAGGGGAGAGGAAATGAACATCATTTCCATACAAGGCCGGGAAAATCTCATGTACAGATTTTCCCTGCCTTGTATGGAAAAGGCCTTTCAAAGGTCAGGTTTGCAGAAGGCCTTGAAGCTGGAAACGAAGGCCTTGGAGCTAAATTTCTGAGTAGCTAAAGAAGAGATTATAGGATTTCCCTCAAGTCACTCTCAGCATTCATGTTTCTCCTGTGAAAATAAAAGGGCAGCATAAAATGGGCTTTGATGTGACTTCATAAAGATGATCTCACCATGACCACTCTAATGGGAATATTTATTTTACCCTTGATTTGGGGTTGCTGATTAGCTTCCAAGGTATGTAGAGGGTCCTGGCATCCCTGGGATTTCTCTTAAGATTTTTTATACACATGTGGTTGGTTCAGCCAAGAAGAGGCACAAAGTTAATCTAAGGCCTTCTCTGTTCAAAACTGTCAGCTCTGCAGTTTTGATTCCTGGACAATTCTGTAGGCTATTCTGTAGGTTGATGCAAAAGTAACTGTGGCTTTTGTCAGTAAAAGTAATGGCAAAAACCGCAATTTCTTTTGCACCAACCTAATACATACATCTGAACGGGCTGTAAGTAGACATCTGCCTCATGGCAACCACTGATTGATGATTTTTTCTAATTAAATTAATCCATTCAGACAGTCTTTCTGAAATTTCAGATTTTAAAATACAAAAGAAAATAGGGCAGTTATTTGCAAGATAAATCTCTTTCAATAGTAAATATAGTTTTATGTAATATTGTATCAAAACAATGCTAATAATAACTAAATTTATTAAAAATTCACTGTATTGGACATTGAATGATATTTACATTACCTCATTCGAACTCCACAGAATAAAGTTTGGATTGCTATTCTACATTTACAGATGAGTTAAGTGCTCAGAAAGTGGAAATAACTAGGCCAGGTGTGGTGGCTCACGCTTGTAATCCCAGCACTTTGGGAGGCCGAGGCATGTGGATCACGAGGTCAGGAGTTCGAGACCAGCCTGGCAAACTTAGTGAAAACCGGTATTTACTAAAAAAACAAAAAATTGGCCAGGTGTGGTGGCGGGTACCTGTAATCCCAGCTACTTGGGAGGCTGAGGCAAGAGAATGGCTTGAACCCGGGAGGCGGAGGTTGCATTGAGCTAAGATTGCACGACTGCATTCCAACCTGGTCAACAGTGTGAGACTCTGTCTCAAAAAAAAAAAAAAGTGGAAAAAACTGGGCCAAAGTCGAGGAGGAATTAGAACTCAAATCTGTTTTACTTATTTTTGCTACTATATGATGTTATTTTTAGGGTGTCAGGCATAAGTTTTGTTCAGGTTGTCCTGCCACTGACTTGATAAATCAGTCCCTTAGGAAATAATCTACATGCAGAACTTCCAACTGGTTCGAGAAAACAGAAGCTCAAAACCCCACATTTCTGTCACATACCATTTCTCAGTGTAGAGTTGGAACTTTCAATACAGGGACCCTGCTCTGGAACTCTGCAGGCCTAATCATCAGCACCTCCTCTAGATGCCAGCCCAAAAAGGACCACATTGGGTTGGCCCTTATTTCAGAGAAAAGGAGCCTCTCTGCCCAGGCTCCAGGCTGCTGAATCAGCCTCTCCTCCTCGGCTTTCAGATTTACTTTCAACACTTTATTTTTCAGTTTGATGGGCTCACACAGACTGACTTTGGTGAATTGACAGAGATAAAAGAAAATAAAAACCTGATTATGAACCACATGTCTGAGTCTATAAACTGGATAGTTTCCTGGATGTGTGGAAAATATAATAGTGGTAGGTTGTTTTTCTTTTTCCCCTTCCTCTTGGACTGTGAGTACAAGACTCCTTTGAGAATGAGCAGGAATGCCTATAAGGAGTTTTCTTTTCTTTTCCTGACTCCACTTTTTGTTTCTGGATTACGATTTATATCAGAAAACATTTCCTATGGTTTGGAGACATTTTTAGAAGTCTGAGGGTGGCCTCAGGAAAAATGGAAAATACTCTGTTATTTATTTCTTTATCTTCCAATTACTCAACTTCTCTCTCTAGTTTCCAATCTGGTCCTTGCCCTCACTCTTGCCCCTTTTACTATCCCAGCAAATCTTTTGTCCCTTGTTTATTTCTGTAGGGAAACACCCAATGTAGGAGGTGGTAGCTCTGGAATTTGTCATTGATAAGCCACCTCCTTCCAGAGATCACAAATTCATTCTGACTGAAGCCTTTTTTTTTTTTTTTTTTTGCTTTAAATCTGAGGAGCAGTAATTTCTTGTTTGAAAGTAATAGACACACGTGGATGGTATCCTTAAGAACAGGAGGAAGAGCAGCACTACAGTGTTACTTTATGGGCAGCCTCCTACCTCAGCTATAGGCACAGAAAGGCAAAGGGAGATCCTTATTTCATACCTCTATGAGAAGGCACACTTTAAGCATTGCCGAGATCCTGAATCAATACTTTAGGGAATATGCAATGTCAATCATACAGACACCTCTGATGAAAAACCACTGGGCCTAGAACCTTTGAATACTTATGGTGCCGAAGAACTCATTACTTTGGAAAGTTTACTGTTACTATCTTGTGCTTCTTATCATCAAATGTATTCTCAGAGCCCATTGAGTGCTAGGAAGATCTCAAGTCACTTGGAGAAAATGCAGCACTGTGCATTTGTCCTCTAGACAGGTTACATTCCTGTCTGAGGTCACAACATCTGGTGCAAAACTAAATAATGCGGGGGAGATATGGGATTAGTAAACATTTTTACACTCCTGCTAAGACAAGAGAGGGTTTGGGAGATAAAGATTCAAAGACAATTATATGTGAAACAGCAAAGTCTGATAGTTGGGGACATGACCTCAGGATTCAGAGTTCCTGAGTGCAAAACCTGACTTCACTATTTATCATCTACATAAAGTTGGCCAGCTGACTTAACCTCCATAAGCCTTGGTTTTCCCATCTGTAAGGTGGGACTCACAGTAGTATTTGCTTCGTAGGGGTGTTGAGAAAATAAAATAATTTAATCATGCAAAATATTGAGAATACTACCTGGCATATAGTTAAAAAAAAAAAAACTCAGTAATCTTAAGCTATTATGACCCTGACTCAAACATGTATTGAGGAATCCTGAATCTTCAAGCGTAGTATCATCATAGAGGAATGGAACACTTGTTTGTTAAATCTTTGCACTTGCAAGATTTTTAATGGACACTAAGTTCTTTGCTTTTACAATCCCATTTGTTCCTTTCTAAAATCCTGTTGTCTGGGTACATCTTAATGTTTCCCATATTTAATGGGAGACTTGCAGTTCAGAGAGGTCAGACATTTTTTCCCAAGGTCTCAGCTTAAATGTCACACCTTCAGAAATAGATGCCTTCTCAAAGCACTCAATATAAAACAGTCACCCACTCCCCTTTTACATTTACTCTAAGATTATCATCTGCATATTATTCACTATTAGCTGGCATTTTTGTCATATTCCTATGTGCGATTGTGCTTATTTTATGCCTTACCCTCGCTGAGCACAAGCTTTCTGAGAATAGGAACCTTTCTTGTCTTGCCACAGAACCAATCTCCAGCGTTTAATATGTTGCAAACCTCTGATATACATTTGCTGAAGGAGTAAATGAAGGACACCAGAAGGTGGAACAGAATAGAACAACTATTCTGTAAGAAAAATGGAATGAGCTGTCATTGCATTCCAGCACTATTCCCAATTTCATGACCTTGGACAACTGATTTCCTGTCTCTAAATTGGTAATGAGAATAGTTACTTCTAATTCCTTATAGCTATGATGAGGAAAAATAAAATGTAAAAATCACTTAGCACAGTGCCAGCACATACCAAGGGCACAACAAACGCTGGCTTTTGTCATTGGAGGAGGCAGGATTTGTGAGGTTTGTTTGAGAGTCCTTCCTGCTACATTCTATGCTTATATAGGAAATTATGAATAATGACTTTGATGAGAACATGAAAGTTCAATAAAACCATCATCTCTTTGTTCCATTTGGTTACTTCATATCTGACAATTATTTTTTAATGGAGAACTGAACCAAATGTTCTCATTATTTTCTTTCCAGACCAAATGCTCCTTCTTAAACTAAGTCTCCCAATTCCACCCCATATGTAACCATTTTATTTCTTCCCACAAGCCCAAGGAATGTAAAAAAAAAAAAAAATGAATCTTAAGATGTTAAGCTTAGTGGAAATGCAGGGAGGGCTTAGAGGTTGCCCAGTGCAATTTTCTGTTATGCAGGGAAACCAAGACCCAGAGAGGGGAAAGGGATTCACTTCATGACACAGTGGACAAGCCAGGACTTGAACCCAGGTCTCTTTAATACAGTTTCTGCCACGTTTCCCTGACACTCATATAGAGAAAACAAATCCAGAACAGTTATGTCTCCACTTCATACCTTCCATTCTCCATCACCACTTCCAAAGAAAGAATAATGGTTATTACAGGAATATATCATTACTTGTCTATTTCAAATTGCCAACCACGGACTCCCATTTCTAACATGTTTATGTAAAAGATTAGGAGGCTCTTTGCTCTAATTGGCCATTTTTCCACTGAGCAAGAAAGTTGCACCATTGCTGAATTGGCTCAGCCTGATGCAGGCATACACACTGGTATATGTATGCTTTAATCTGCCAGGACCAATGAGGAAAGAAAACCGTTATTTACTTTCTGTTGTGACCTCGCCATTTAGCCATGGCTCTTTGAGAGAAGACTTCATTTACTAAACAAACTGCTCAGTAGCATCAATAACTAGTTTTAGATTCTTTTAAAGAGGACTTCATATGACATTCAATCCTTAATTCCCCAATAAAACAACACAGCTGTTCCCTTGCAGTTCGTCTCTCAGAAGGAGCTGCAAAATCATATTTAATCAACTCTGCTTTAAAAGCCATCCAATTTCCTTTAGGGCTTTGGCAATCTTCCCTGGCCAGGATGGCCCCTGCTGACATGTCAGCAGCAACAGCTTTTCCAAGCCCCAGTGGAGGGAGCTGCCATTTGCTGAGCACTTTCTCATGTGCCAGTCCCTTTACTGGGCACTTTAAATTCAAGATTTTATTTAATCCACATGGCAGGCCCATGAGGTGGGGGATGGATCTCTGTTTTTAAGATGAGGAAACGGAGGCTTAGAAGTGTAAAAGCATTTTTCCCAAATCAAAGAGGAACAAATGAGAGAAGTGGGAGTCAGCCAAGTACTCTCTACTTCCAAAATCTGTTCATTCTCTACTTTTCAGTCCGGCTTTCTACATTAAGAGGTACCAAAGAATTTATACAGGGGTGAGTGAGAGGCAGTTTGGTCAGCACGTCAAAGTTGTCAACAGAGAGTCCGATTGCTATAGATCCTGAGACTTTTTAAGACTCACAGCTTTTCCTTACCATGGTGAAATTTACTATTAGAATACAAATAACCTTAATGGCATCTTGTATTCAATAATCATTAACAATTATTATATATAATTTACTCTCCAAAGTGAGGTGAAGGGATGCAGAGATGAAATGGGTATACATCTTGCTCTCAAGAAGCTCAAAGTCTAGAAATAGAGATACAACGGCAACATCAAACATTCTAATGAAAGCTAGAAAGTGATATGCACTATGAGTAGGTTAAATTATGATGGAAATTTGAAAAAGAAGTCTATTCTAGCTAAGGCATAAGTCTTACCCAAAACTTTGAACATAAAGACTATATTTATAAATATTTTCTGTAAGACTTTATAGAAGATTGTAATAGTCACAGTGATTCACACTAGTTCCTGTGATAGCCCCCAGATATCGGTGGCTTAACACAACAAGAATTTCTTCTTCACTCTTTTTTGGGGTGAGGCAGTGGTCTCATCTAAGATGTCACTCAGAATATAGGCTTCTGGTATCATTTGGTTCTACGCTTTGAGAGTCCTGTGTTTCTAGCCACATGGTTTGAGAAAGAAGAGAGAGAGAGGGAGTGGAGGATCCAGTGGAAAGTGGAGGAGCCAGGCCTAGAAGTAGTTTATTTCATTTCACTTGTGTTCCAGTGGACCACAAGTCACATGGTCCCAACATAGCTGAAAGGAGTCTGGGAAATGTTTTCTTCCTGTAGGCCCAGGGAGGGAAAAGAGCTTCATTGAGCACATAGCATTGTTTCTGCAACAAGGAATGTTGACACAGGTGTTGCAGAGTTATTTAAGAAGTTGAGGGACATGCAGAATGAAGGTGGTGTAGGGGGTATTCACGGGACACTTTGATTCAAAAGAGAATAGTTTGGGGCCAGGCATGGTGGCTCACACCTGTAATATCAGCATGTTGGGAGGCTGAGACTGCTGGATCACCTTAGGTCAGGAGTTTATGACCAGCCGGGCCAACATGGCAAAGCCCATCTCTACTAAAAATACAAAAATCAGCTGGGCATGGTAATGTGTGCTTGTAATCCCAGCTACTCAGGAGGCTGAGGTGGGAGAATCACTTGAGCCCAGGAGGCAGAGGTTGCAGTGAGCCGTGTGCCACTGCACTCCAGCCTCGGTGACACACAGAGACTCCATCTCAAACAAAACAAAACAAAAAACAAAAGAGATTAGTTTGGAAAAATAGTTGATATCAGATCTGGAAAGGTCTTTAATGACAAACATTTTCCAAAATGTATTTTTCAGAATGTTAGTGAGTTAAACATTAAGAATGATTTGAGCAGTCAAGTAGATTTTGGAAGTGCTGTGTTATCAAATTTTAATTGCTTTGGTTCCTGCAGGAGTTCAAGATTTTTAGAGGGAGGCATGATGTGTCAATTACAATAAACCTTTTTGATCACAGAATCTCTTTTTGGCACAATATCTTTTAAGACTAATATTTTGTGACATGGAATCTTAGACAACAAAGAGCCATTAAGCAAGAAAGACAAGTGATTAGATTTGCTTTTAGAACTAAAAGCTAGAGATGAGTTCCAACTAACATCACAGATTTTACCAATTAATAATGGCTGGCAGCAGTATTGTCATGAAAGAAATTATGAAACTTCATCTGAGCTTATCTGGGAAAAGGTAGTAATTGATTGACAATGTCTGTATAGTAAAGGATATATAGGTGTATCTTAGTCAGTTTGAACTTCTATAACAAAGTACAATAGACTGGGTGGCTTAAAGAACACACACTCATTTATCATAGTTCTGGAAGCTGGAAGTCTAAGATGAAGGTCCTTGCAGATTTGCATCTGGCAAGAACGTGCTTCCTGGTTCATAGATGGCCATCTTCTCTCTGTTTATGCTCATATGGTGGAGAACAGAGAGAGGAAAAGCAAGCTCTCTCATCTCCTTTTTTTTTAAAGGCACTAACCTCATTCACGGGGGTTCCACCCTTATGACCTAACTACTTCCCATAGGTCTCATCTTTTAATACCATCACATTGGGGATAAGAATTTCAACATTTGAATTTATGGGGGAGGCAAACAGTTGACAGCAGGGTGTGATGGTTAATTTTGTGTATCATTTTAGCTAAACTATGGTGCCCAGTTGTTTGATAAAACAGTAGTTTAGATGTTGCTGTAAAAGCATTTTGTAGACACGATGAACATTTACAATCAGTTTACTTGAAATAAAGAATAAAGGCCGGGCGCGGTGGCTCACGCCTGTAATCCCAGCACTTTGGGAGGCTGAGGCGGGTGGATCACGAGGTCAAGAGATCGAGACCGTCCTGGTCAACATGGTGAAACCCCGTCTCTACTAAAAATACAAAAAAATTAGCTGGGCGTGGTGGCGCGCGCCTGTAGTCCCAGCTACTCGGGAGGCTGAGGCAGGAGAATGCTTGAACCTGGGCAGCGGAGGTTGCAGTGAGCCAAGGTCGCGCCACTGCACCTCCAGCCTGGCACCTGGTGACTGAGTGAGACTCTGTCTCAAAAAAAAAAAAAAAAAAAAAAAAGAATAAAGTATTATTCTTGACAATGTATCTCATCCAATCAGTTGAAGGCCTTAAAGGTAAAACTGAAGTTTTTCAGAGAAGAAATTCTTCTGCCTCAAGAGTAATGTGGAAATCCTACCTGAGTTCCAGTCTGCTGACCTGCTCTGCTCTGTAGATTTTGAATTTCTAGCCTGCTGGCCTACCATACAAATTTTAGACTTATCAGTCCCTAAAATCATGAAGATATATATGTGTGTGTGTGTGTGTGTGTGTGTATGTGTATACATATATAAATATATATATATGTGTGTATACATATATATAGATTAGATATGTGTGTATGTGCATATATATGTATATATATATGTATGCGTGTATGTATATGTGTGTATTTGTGTATATATGGGTGTATATATATGTGTGTGTGTATACATATATAAATACACATATATGTGTATACATATATATTGTGTGTGTGCATATATATGTGTATATAGATGTATGTATATGTATATGTGTGTATTTGTGTATATAAGGGTGTATATATATTGTGTGTGTATGTGTGTGTGTAGGTTCTATGTCTCTGGAGAACCTTGACTGATATAAGAGGTGTCAAACGCATGATGGCATTTGATTCTGTTGCTTTAGGTGAAGGTTGTAAGTTAGGTTAAAAAGAGAGCTCCGGTGCCTGAAAGTGGTGCCAACACCAAAATGGAAAAGATTTCAGGAGGAGAAAGTTCAGATTTGGAACTTTGTGCTTCCGATGCCAGCTCGACAACCAAATAGATATCCTTTAGAAGAATGTTCATTCAGAGCTAAGCAGAAGTCAACATAATTTCCAGTATGCAAAGGTATTTTGAAGAGATGGTATATCTCCTTTAGGATCCTTTGACAGAGGCACCACCTGTCTGCCGGCAGCAGTTTCCTGAGGCTGCGATTTGGAACAAATGCCTCTAGTGACAGGGAACAAAAGGGCTGCTTTGTCCTGAAAGGAGGTAAGGGTCATTTGAGGCTAACTATTCAAGACACACCTCAGTGGGGTGTCAATCAAGAGAAAGGAGGGCCAGGTGCGGTGGCTCACTCCTGTAATCCCAGCACTTTGGGAGGCCTAGGTGGGAGGATTGCTTGAGCCTAGGAGTTTGAGACAAGCCTGGGCAACACAGTGAGAACCCCATCTCTAAAAAGAAAAGAAAAAGGAAAGAAAATAAAACAGAAATGAGGAAAATGGATATAGAAAAAGGAGTAGAGGAACATCACTAAGGGAAAGGCTGAATGGAGGTGAGTCACTGTACATGACTAAGCCATGACTAAGACTTCCAGGGTGATAGATGAAGGTCTCACCACCAGGAGAGTGAAGTAATTATTAATGCATGTGTGTGCATGTTGAGTTACTTAGCTATAAAAACCACAGCAGAGGTTCTTCACTGTAACAGCTCAGCAATCATATATAGAGTTCCCACAATGCAGACACTCAATAAACACTGGGGTCACACTAGGGAAAGACACAAGGCCAGCCTCATTTTGAATCAGTCTTTCTATGTGTTTTAATAGCTCCCTGAATATAACTTTGTCTTATCACTCATAGATGTAATGAGGTAGCTTGATTCTACACTTATTCAACAAGGACTTACTGATTTCCTACAACAAACCATGCACTGTTCTTTGCACGGGGAATATAGCAGTGAATAGAATTGGCAAAAGTTACTCCTTGCTCTCTTGGAGCTAACATTCTCATGTGGGTGACAGAAAATACCATGATAAATAAGTAAACACCTTAAGATGTGTGCTGATATGTTAAAGAAAAAAATAAAGCAGTTGTATCAATCAAAAGAGGTTAAGCAGCCAACATGCAATAATTAACAAACCGACTTCTTCCACTCACCTAACGTTCATCGTGGGCCAGGAGGGGTCTCTGCTCCTACATCCTCACTGTCTTCCTCACTCCAGGACCTTGACTATAGAGCAATGAATATCTGTGCTATTGTAGGTGAAAAAATACAAAGAGATTTCTGCTGGGTCCCACCTTGGGGAAGCAATGATCATCCTGAAATTGATGCACATTATTTCCACACATCAGTCATTGGAATGAACTGATTAGTTGTATTGATCTAAAATATGGAATTGGGAAGTATTGTCCTATCATGTGTTCAGACTGGGGAAATCTATAAATATGGCAAACAACAATAGGGTCATTTAGGTCACAGTAAGGACTTTGCATTCTCCCATGAGTGAAATGGGAAGCCATTGGAGAGTGTCAGCAGTAGTGTGAGTGCAGAATGAGACAGACTTTAGTTGAAATCTTGGCCCTGTGACTCACAACACGTGTGTTCATCTATAAATTGGGGCAACAAAACCTACCTTGTTAGGTTGATAGTAAGATTAACTGAGGTATTTGTGTAATGCCTGGCATATATAAATTTTGGTAAAATCACAATGATATATTGAAGTTCCTCTATGTGTATTTGTTTCATCAAATAAAGATTAATTTCCCCAAAGCAAAAACCATGTCTAATTCATCATTGAATTCTCAAGTCTTAATATCAGATTTGACCCACTTTATTCTTCTAATATGTGTACTTAATTCTCCAAAGGATGGCTGAGAGGAAGGAAAAAATGTAGAGAGCATCTGTGTATCCTTGCTGCTAAGAATTCACATTTTTCAAAAGAGGGAGCTGTCACCTTGCATAAAAAGGCCAGAGTAGCAATTCATAAGCCACAGTTAATGATCAAGCTTATGGCATGTCAACTTTAGAATCTAGTGGAGGCATTTTCTCTGTGGCCTATGGCTTAGGGGTGTTGTTTGGAATATGGTTAGTTGTCACCTTCGATTTCTGATATAAGCTATGACCTGCCTGTAGCTGACACATTTGTCTGCAGACTCTTTGTTCAAAAAGAAAGGTAGACCACAATTGTACTAGCAATGGTTGCAATGCCTAAGGATAGAATTACCAGAAACTTAAAAAAACCTTGCTTTTAGAATGTGTCACCATAATGAATAGATTGATGGTACAGGGTCAAACTTAATGCACAATGGGAAAGTTGGAAAATTTTATTCTTATCTTTCTTTATATGTATCTCCTTTCACTGCATAGCTTTCTCCCCCACACCCCTTTCATATTGGTCTGGCAATAATGCTAATGTTGGTGCATTCAAGAGGCTCCTTTCCCCACCTTCATTTTGCCTTTTCTCTAACAACACTTGTTCTTCATATTGTTGGACACATTCAGCTGGTGGCTATGAATTTGGAGAGATAAGCATATAACAACTATGATAATCATACCTCTTAGTTTGCCTAGAACAGTCATGGCTTTTGCCTAATGTCTAGGTGTAAATATTAATGATAATCCCTTTGTTCTAAAATTTTTCTCAGTTTGGAAGATATATGGCCTCATTTATTATAGAAGAACTTTATCCTTTTCTGAAGGGCCACATAATGTCAGAAACTAGTATGCCTTTCCACCAGAGTGACCCTGGAGTTAACTGAAAGTTTCATGTGTTGCTAGAAATGTGAGGGGTTTTGAGGTCAACCAAAATAGCTGGGAGGGAAAGAGATTGTCATAGTCCATCCAGGGAGTTAGCAGCCCACTCTGCTGCTAGTCTCAACTGGCATTTGATGTCCCCATCAAGTTCTGCTGTCACAATATCCTCTTCTGGGAGAGAAAAGACAGCAGTGACAAAACACCCAACTTTGGTCTCTGATGGACCTGGGTTCAAACCTTGACTGGGTCAATTAATCTGTGACAGTTACCGTATTAGTCTGTTCTCACACTGCAATAAAGAACTGCCCAAGACTGGGTAATTTAGAAAGGAAAGAGGTTTAATTGACTCCGAGTTCAGCAGGGCTGCAGAGGCCTCAGGAAGCTTGCAATCATGGTGGAAGGCAAAGGGGAAGCAAGGCACCTTCTTCACAAGAATGAATGCAGGAGGAACTACTGAACACATATAAACCATCAGATCCTGTGAGAACTCACTCACTATCATGAGAACAGCATGGTGGAAACTGCATCCATGATCCAATTACCTTTACCTAGCTTCTCCCATGACATGTGGGGATTATGTAGATTATAATTAAAGATGGGATTTGGGCAGGGATACAAAGCCAACAGTATCAGTTACCTCTTAATTTAAAATTCTTAGTAAGAATAATAACATATGATTCACCCAGATTGTTGTAAAAATTAATCACACAATGTCACATTGTATGAAAAAATTACATAATGTAAAAACCGTTTAACATAGTTTTTGACACTATTATTAAGAGCTTTTATTAGTATTATTAATATAATAAAAATTGAATTTTTATATTACTGCAGTTACGACAAGATCTGAAACCTAGTAGTTAGTATGCAACTTGATTCAAATCTTGATTCAAAATAAAAGGAACAGAAGGAACTTTGGACGTGGGAGAGAAAGACAAGGAGTAATCGGAAAGCAGCCCAGTTATGATCATGAATGGTAAGATATTCCCCTGTCCTGAGATCTGCTTTTACAGAGTAAATAAATGAAAGTTCCACGAGCCAAGTGAAAAACAAGCAGGGTGTGATTATGCATGCAGTCTTGGAGAAGTTAGCACCATTGTCAACTCTGAGGGATCATAGGAGTAGAACAGCTACCCTGAAAGTAAAATGGAATCTAAATCCAGTTGTTGACAATGACAAGTTTTAAAAACCCTGAGTAGAATCTGCTGCTATTTTAATAATAGTTGGGTACACTGAACAGAGCCTCTGACAGAGGTAGGATGTGTTAAGCCCTTTCCCTGCAAGGTGTTGCAGCAGAGTAGTGGTTCCTCAACTGTGAGCTAGGTTAAGACCTGAGACTCAAATGGATACATTTAACTCACTCCCACCCCAATCCAAGGCAAAGCTTTTCAAGTCTTGGTTGTTCCTGCCTCTTTGAGGTTTTTTTTTTTTCCCACTCTAAGTATATTTTTTGAGATTCAGACCCATAGGAACATATCATAGAATTGCTCACAAGTGCTAAAGTATCATGTCAAATTTGGGCTTAACTTGTTTTGGGAACTTATATTTGCCTTAGGGAGTTAAAATTGTTACTATGTGGCCAAGAACAATTGGAGAGATATATCAAATTATGGTATATAGAACATCTGGTTTAAAATCATTTGGAAAACATCTTTAAAATGCTGACTTCTGCACCTTATCCTTGACCTACTGAATCAGACTATTTGAGAGAGGGATCTGAAGATTGATTAGCTCACAGGGTCTTATTGTCCTCATGATTATGGAGAAACAACTAGGTTAGTAGCTCTATGAATAGGTTAGCATAATAAAGGAAAATTATCTTCATGAAGATCCAATAATGATAGATACTACCATCTTTATCTGACCATTGAGAAAACTGATGTTGGAGGAGTTGCAGTCAGCCTAAGACCCAAAAGGATATAGTTACAAAAGAAGGAGATGACTTGTCTTTGATACATTCTAATGGAAGTAGAGGTAAGATGCTTACTCAGATTCTCATCTCCCTGAATCAATGGAGAGCATGTCCGTGGACCAAGGAAGAGAGATGATTAAGGCCAAAACACTGATTTTGATTGTTTGATGATAATTTATATTAAAAATATGAAAAAATAATAGCCAAGCACAAAATAATTCTAGCCCCTTGAATGAGTCCTGGTAGTCCCTGTCGTCTCCTGAAGATGTCAGGAACATCTCTGAAGAAAATCAGGAACATTTTCCAGGGGCAACAGTAACTATTTCCTTAAGTTTGTACTTTTTATTCATGTTAATGGAATTGGAAAAAGCTTAGATTTTGGGAAATAGTAACTCACAAGTTACCAAGCAGATGGCAATTTCCTCTCTGCCTCTTGCCTAAAAACACACTTTGGATGCGTCATGAGCAAAGCCCAGGCCGAGTTATAGCTCTGTTACTCAGTCCTGAAGCATTTGCCTCTGTATTTATCATGGTGCTCAGAGTATAGATATAGGCCTTAGACC
Organism: Ateles fusciceps; assembly: GCA_036589455.1. Taxonomy (NCBI): domain Eukaryota; kingdom Metazoa; phylum Chordata; class Mammalia; order Primates; family Atelidae; genus Ateles; species Ateles fusciceps. The sequence continues at coordinate 14,846,929 of JAZHEH010000952.1, forward strand.
TGTAGGGGCAGTGAAATCATTATAGAATCTGGGGACAGGGTGGGGGAACATTCATTTTTGGAACAGGTGTAATTTATAGTAATGGAAGCTTTGATCATTTTCTTTAGAACACAATTTTCATCTGACCAGTTTGCTCCTTGCATTGCCCAGAAAGCAATCACTCATCTACTTCTTTTTGTTTTTTTTTTTGGATCAACAAAGAGCCTGCTGACTTAGAGCAGAGATTCTCAAACTTCAATGTGCACACAGATCACCTGAGGATCTTGTTAAAATGCAGATCATGCTTCAACAGGCCTGAGAATCTGCATTTCTAACCAGCTGTCATGGCTGCTGGTCTGTGGACCACACTGCGTGACCAGGTCTTAGAGCATGGTCAGTTGCCCAAGTTCACTTGAAACCATGAAAACATTACTGAGCTTCTGAGTCTTCATTTCATCATTTTAAATGTTTGCATATAATACGGATCATGAAAGTGCCTAACGTATAGGACTGTTTTAAGGACAGAGTATAGGCCACATAAAGTGCTAAAATAATTGATTGTCACATCGTATTATATCAGTAGATGTTTACTATCATTATTAGGCATTTGTTTTGTGCCTTCTATATGCTAGGGTTCTAGGAAAAGAAAGAGAAGATGTGCTTTTTGTTTCTTAAATCTAACGTAGAAGTAGTCAGTAAAATAGGTTATATACAGGCACATAAATCTACCTTGAGTTAGCAGATGGATGGGTGCATGCCACAACAGCAGAAATACTGGTCATGGAGTAAGGAAGCTGGTTTCCCTATTCCTTTGGCATAAGGAATTTTGTGCAAGCCTTTTTCATTCTCTGGATTGTTGTCTCATCATTTATAACAGAGGAATTTTACCCAACTGTGTAGTTCTGACGGCAGTGCCTGCTGCCATCATGCCTGCTACAGCAGGGAAGCACAGCTGGGGCTGCATACTCCATGGAGCAAGTGGGAGCCCTGCCCCTCCTGAATTGGGGTGGGAGCTCCCCTTGTCACTGCAGCTACCCAAACTGCAGCTGCAAACCCAGGCCTCCCTGCTCGAGGGAGCCAGCAGAAGCCCCACCCTCTTGGGTGGGGCTACAGCACCCCAAACTGCAGCTGTGGATCCGGCCACCCTCCCAAGCACAGGACTGTCTCTGCAGCCTGCACCCTTGGGTGCCCCAGGAAGGATCCCCCCCTCTGTCCCTGCAGGCTCAGGGGTGTCTGCTCCCACTGCCTGGCCTCTCTCTGCTCCTGGCCTCTCCGATCTCGAAGTGGGGTTGGAGCCAAGTCAAGGGGCCATGAATGGCAGCAAGAGGCAGACAGAGTCCTGAGCAGAAGGGGACAGGTCCCCAGTAAAGCCCCACCTTCAGGCCAGGGAGGGCCCAAAGGCTGGGTGCTGGGCTGCCAGTTTCTCCAACCAGAGTGGGGACTAGTAGGGCCTCTTCTGGCCCACCCATGACCACCCATGGACCCATTCATATGTACTTCCCCTCTGAGGTCCATAAAAGCCCTGGGCTCAGCCAGGTGTGGTGGCTCATACTTGTAACCCCAGCACTTTGGGAGGCCAAGGCAGGTGGATCACCTGAGGTCAGGAGTTTGACAGCAGCTTGGCCAACATGGTGAATCCCAATCTCTACTAAAAATACAAAACTTAGCTGCACATGGTGGTGGGCTCCTGTAATCCCAGCTACTCAGAAGGCTGAGGCAGGAGAATTGCTTGATTCTCTGTGTGGGGGTTCCAATCCCACATTTCCCTTCTGCACTGCCCTAACATAAATTTTCCATGAGGGCCCCGCCCCTGAAGTAAACTTCTGCCTGGGCACCCAGGCCTTTCTATATATATCTTGTGAAATCTAGGCAGAAGTTTTGTTCTTCCAAATCTTAGTTCTTCTGTGGACCCGCAGGCTCAGCACCACGTGGAAGCTGCCAAGGCTTGGGGCTTCCACCCTCTGAAGCCTCAGCCTGAGCTGTACATTGGCTTCTTTCAGCCATGGCTAGAGTGGCTGAGACACAAAGCACCAAATCCTTAGGCTGCACACAGCATACAGAACCTGGGACCAACCCATGAAACTACTTTTTTCTCCAGGGCCTCTGGCCTGTGATGGGAGGGGCTGCTGTGAAGGTCTCTGACATGGCGAAGGGACATTTTCCCCATGGTTTTAGGGATTAACATTAGGCTCCTTGCTACTTATGCAAATTTCTACAGCTGGCTTGAATTTCTCCTCAAAGGCATTTTCCTTTTCTACTGCATCATCAGGCTGCAATTTTTCAAAATTTTTATGCTGTTTCCCTTTTAAAACAGAATGCTTTTAGCAATACCCAAGTCACCTCTTGAATGCTTTTCTGCTTAGACATTTCTTCTGCCAGATACCCTAAATCATCTATCAAGTTCAAAGTTCCACGGATCTCTAGGGCAGGGACAAAATGCTGCCAGTCTCTTTGCTAAAACATAACAAGAGTCACCTTTGCCCCAATTCCCAAGAAGTTCCCTATCTCCATCTGAGACACTCTGAGAGAGAGAGAGACATGACTTGTTTTCCCAGAACAATGCTCCTTGTCAGCATGAAGCAGTTAAGAGAGGTCATCATCTCTATCTTAACAGCAGTTAGGTGTACCTATTCAGAGCAGGGAAGATGGCATTGGCTGCTGCCATCATGCCAGCTGCAGTAGGGATGTGCAGCTGGGGCTGCACATTCCATGGAGCAAGTGGGAGCCCTGCCCCTTCTGAGTTGGGATGGGAGCTCCCTGTGCAACTGCAGCTGCCCAAACCACAGCTGCAAACCCAGGCCTCCTGCTCTGTGAAGCAGGCAGGAGCCCCACCCTCCTGGGCAGAGCTACAGCCACCCAAACTGCAGCTCTGGATCCCAGCCTCCCTGTGCTCCTAGGGGAACTGGGAATAGGCAGGATCTGGCCTCTCAGGTACAGCTGCCCTGGGCCTCTGGCTCCAGGAAGCAGTCAGGGCTGGGGACAAGCAAGAGCCCTGCTCTTTTTGAGTTGGCAGAGTGGGAGCTGTGGCCATCCTCTCAGGCACAGGACCCAGGTGTCTCTATAGCCTGCACCCTCGCATGCCCCGGGAAGGAGCCCCAACATCCCTTCAGGCTCAGGGGTGTCCGTTCCCACTGCCTGCCTCTTTCTGCTCTCAGAAATTCATCTGATGTTGGATCTGGGTTAGAGCCAAGCCCCAGGTCCATGAATGGGAGTAGGAGGCAGACAGAGTCCTGGGGGAAGGGGTGGGGTCCCCAATAAGGCCCACCCTCGTAGTGCCTCTTCCAGGTCCTCCCATGGCTGCCCATGGACCAATCAACATGCACTTTCTCCCCTCTGAGGTCCATAAAAGTCCTGGGCTGAGTCAGAGCAGGATAGAGGACTGCCAGAGCAGGAAGAGAGCAGAGGACTGAGAGATGAGGAGATGACCAGTTGCAGAGAGGGGCACCCTCTTTGCTGACAGCTGGAGAAGATGGGATGAGGGACCTGCAGAGATATTCCAATGACTTGCCTGTGGAGAGGAGCCACCCTCTTCAGAGCCTCCTCTCTGCTGAGAGCTGAACACTTGACAGGATGACCTGCCTAGAAAGAATAGCTATCCACTCCTCTGAGCTGTTCTAACACTAAATAAAACTCTTTTCTTCACCCTTCACTTGTCTGTGTACCTCATTCTTCCTGTATGCAGGATAAGAACTTGGGCAAAGGTGCCACAGACACAGGGCTTTCCAGCCAGAAAAACTGACACCCCAGAAATCCCGTAGCAGTTCCATCTCCCAAGTCACGACTTATTAGTTTTTATGACCTTGGTCAAGTTTCTTAAACTCCCAGGCCTTATTGTCCTGATTTATGAAGTTGAGATAAGATGACAGTTGTATTACATATTAGCATAAAACACTTAGATTATTATCTTGCTTCCTCAAGCACTCAATAAATGCAATCATCATTATCCTCCTCCTCCTACTCTTATACTAGCCCTTTTTCCTTACTGTTTTTACTAACTCTGTGACCTTAGCCAACTCACATTAGCCACTACTCATGACTTTCTAAAACGTTCAATTATTATTATATATTGTAGCTATTTTTACATTTTTTTGAGTGGTTTGTGAAATCAATCAAATTTTAAACCAGAGGTCCACAAACTATTTTCTGTCCTGGACCAAACAGTAAACATTTTAGGCTTTACTATAGACCATATGTACACAAACGGGCATGGCTGCATGCCAATCAAACCTTATTTACCAAAAATTAAAAATAAAATCAAAAAGGTAGGTCCATAGAACTTAAGTTTGCTCAATCCTGCTTTAAAGTAAAGGAGCTGTAAATGTTCTATCATTTATAAGGAAGTAAATTTTGCCCAACCCAAACCTGTGATCCATGAAATAACATAATATTGTAGTGAAGTCAGCATCTCCATGTTCTTCTTCATTAGTCCTGCCTTCACCTTAAGAACCCCATAGCCTTAGAACCAGTCTTACCTTGGAGAAAGATCGAGTATCTCTCTCTTTTGAACAGCTATATTAAACTGTGGCCCAGGTAGGGGAATTGATTTATTAAAAGTCAGCAGCTCCAGGGATAGAGCCAGCAACAGAATCTTGATCTCCTGACTTCAAATCAGGGACTACACATTTTTTCTTTAGCTTGAAAGGAGAAAGAAATCATTTTCCTCAGAAAAAAAAATAACTTTATTTCCACTAGAGTCTTAATATAGAAATATATTTTTTAAACCTTCTTGTTAATGGCTATGCCATAGTGAAACATGAAAACACTGCTATGTCTGCTTAATGGGAATACCAGTCCCCTGTCCTTGTCACCTGGATCTCATATTAAAGATCTCCTTTCATTTCTTTTGAAATAGAAAAACACCCTCTCCTTCTACTCACATCTACACAGATTCCAGAATCATTTCTTTGGCAGTAAATCAGTGGTGAATGAAAAGGCTACTCACATCTATCCCTATCCTATCCCCAGAGAAGAAATGGGAACAGAAAGCCCTGGAATGAGTACAAGCTTCCTTCTGCTAGGACCTGAATGGAAATATTTCTGTCCTTTTAATATGCCATCTGTGTAGATTTTCATGGAATTCCTTTTCTTATTTTCCTATCCTGGCCTTGCTGAACTGTGATGGAATAATAATAATAACAACACTAATAGCAGTTAGGATTCAGTGAGAATGTACTGTTTACCGACATTATGCCAAATGCCTTAGTCATTTGTGGGAATATTGTAAATCCCATTTTATGGATGAAGAAATTATAAACACAGAGGGTAAGTCAGACATGCAAGAAAAGGATTGACTCTAGAGCAGATGATTTAACCCTGCTCAGATTCTTCCTGTAAAACTCAAAGAGGTACAGCATTTTGATATAAACTTAAGAATGTGTACCTATACAATTCCATTTATATGAAATGTCCAGAGAAGGTAAATGATCAGAGATAAAAACCAGATTCGTTTTTGCCCGAAGCTGGGAGTGGGGAATGGGGAGTGACTTCTCAAGGGCCAGGAAGGATATTCCTGGGTGATGGGAAAGTTTTATAATTGGATTATTATTATTGTTTATTATTATTATTCTGAGACAGGGACTCACTTTGTTGCCCAGGCTAGAGTGCAGTAACACCATCATAGCTCACTGCAGCCTTGATCTCCTGGGCTCAGATGACTCTCCGGCCTCTGCCTCCTGAGTAGCTGGGACTACAGGCATGCACCACCATGCCCAGCTAATTTTTGTATTTTTTGTAGAGACGGGGTTTCACCATATTGCCCAGGCTTGTCTTGAATTCCTGGGCTACAGTGACCTGCCCGCCTTGGCCTCCCAAAGTGCTGGGATCACAGACATGAGCCACCACACCTGGCCTTAAAATTGGATTATAATAATGGTTGTACAACTCTACAAATTTACTGAAGATCATTGATTTTTTTTTTTGCACTTGAGATGAATTTATATACTTTATAGTATATAAATTAAGCCTCAACAAAGCTCTTAAAAGAGTAAGCATATGGAACAGAAATTGTGAAGGCTTTTCTTAGTCTTCATGGCTGCTCCTCTTGTGTGTGCATCTTCATTTACCTTTACAGCCACAATCAGTTTTGAGCATAGAAGGGTCCCTTCTCTCCCAGGATTGTTAACCACTAATTCTTCTTTGATGACAGCATATGGACAGATGAGGATTAACTTCTTCCTCAATGCTAATTTATTGCCAAAGCAAAAATCCTGGAATTTGAGTGGGTGCAAATAGAGGAAGAGAGTGCTTCTTTGCTTTAATAGAAATGAAATTTTATTACAAATGGCATATAATAGGAACAAGGGACTGTTTTTCCCATTAAGCAAACACAAGCATATTTTAATATATCTTAAAAAGGTCTCTCTATTGCAATAAGGTCATTTATGTATTTGCTTATTTACTTGACGTACATTCATCAAATCCTCCTTATGTGCCAGGCACCTTTCTTGACTCTGGGGATAAAACAATGAGCAACATAGTGCTTATCTTTGTCTTCCTAAAGCTTTCAGTCCAGCAGGGAATCTTACCTTCTTCTTTCTGGCTTTGTGACAATTCTACCTATTCTCCCAGGCTCTAAGTCTATTGGGAGGTAACCTCTCCCATCAATCCCCCCACATCATTTTATCTACCTCTCTCTTTTGACTCCATTCATGTCTACATTGCAACGGAATTATATTTCTTTACTACTAATTGCCAGAATTAGCTTCTCTGCAATTCTATAAAATCCTTCCTAGTACATGCTGTGATTAATTCACCTCTTTGTCTGCTAAGTATTCATCACAATATTTTGCACTTAAGAGACAATCTATAAGCCTCTGTTATATGAATTTGCTAATTTATCCTTCAGCCACATATTTTAGATAATTTTGAAGCAACAGGTAGATTTCTGGGCACTAGGAAGTTTGATGGTGTGTAGGACTGGCAAGATCCAGGTCCTCCAGGATCTTACCTTAGCTTAGAGGAGGCAGTCAATGAACAAATGGTTAGAAAGACACAGTGAATTTGGATAATAAAGGATATTTTGAAGGAACTAAACAGAGAGTAACTATTGGGGTAAACTGCAGGCAGCTACTTCAGCAAGGATAGTCACAGATGCCTTCTTCGAGGACACATTATTTGATCTTAAACATTGAAGATGAAAAAAGAACCAGCCTTTTGAATAGTTTAGGCACAGTAATAGTCTATGTAGGGAGAAAAGCAAGTAAAAAAAACCCAGAGGCAAGAAAGAATTTGGTGTGCTTTGGGGGGAAAATAGAAAATCACGCCAGTGTGGCTAAAGCCTAGTGAGAAAGGGAGAGAGAAAAGGAATAGGAAGAGAGGAAGGATCAGATCATGAAAGGCCTTGCAGGAGACAGGAAGGAGTGCAAATTTCATTCTATGAGTGATGGATGAAGGATCTTTAAGAGCAAAGTGACATATATGTTATTTGCAGTTTAGTGAGATAATTGTAGATGATTTGTTGCAAATGTATAATATTTTGGGTCTAAAGCCATGACACCATAAATAAATACATTTTTTTTTTCTTTTTTTTTGAGACAGGTTTTCACTCTGTTACCCAAGCTGGAGTGCAGTGACGTGATCTCGGCTCACTGCGCCCTCCGCCTCCTGGGTTCAAGTGAGTCTCCTAATGATAAATACTTTGAATGTAAAGTTCCTTGGGTAAGAGTTTGGACACCTGGGTCTGGATTATAGAGTGATCTCAGTGTTATCAGACATGTACATCAGTTTACTCTTTTCAAACCCAACTCAATGAGCTTTCTAGTATCAAATATTCTTTGTTAACTTCATGTATCTCCTTATGCACCATCATGCCCAGCTAATTTTTGTATTTTTTGTAGAGACAGGGTTTCGCCATATTGCCCAGGCTGGTCTCAAACTCCTGAACTCAACTGACCTGCCCACCTTGGCCTTCCAAGGATCAGATTGTGAAAGGCCTTGCAGGCCAAAGGAAGGAGTGCAAGGCCTTTCATGATCTGATCCTTATCTACATCTGAAATTATAGACATATGTTACAACCAAGAATCATCAGAAAGATCACTCAAATAATCAGGGCAGTAACCTGGAGTTCTGGGCATCTTCTGATGTTGTATCATGCTTTGTTGGTGGGTGGGTTTCTGCATCCTACTTCTTTCCTAGGGAATTAGATGCACTTCCTACTGCCCCAGTCTAACTTTAACTGCAGCTCTCATTATTGCCTTTTATTGGCTAGACTCTGCTGGCTTTGGCACTCCATGCACTTCCTCTCATTAAAAGAAATCCATTGCAACCCCAGTCTCCTCATTAGAACAAATATTTTATGTGGGCAGGATCCCATTCCGCGCATCTCAAGATGAAGGAAAGATAGAGAACAATGGGCTGGGAGCCACGAGACCTGGTTCTATTCTCCATTTAGCTATAATTCGTTGACTGGCTACTCCCTTCTCTGTGACTGGGTTTCTTTTTTTTTTTTTTTTTTTTTTATTTTTTTTTTATTTTTTTACTGGGTGTTGTTCAACTTTGTGTATAGACTGGGTTTCTTTATTTGTGATTTAAGAGGGTTGAACTTGATGAGCTTTTATGTGCGTCTCTTGTTTCTTAACTTGTCTAAATCGGTATTGTGTTTTCTTCTCCGTAGTTTTTCTGGGCTCTCAAGGGTTATGGCTTAGTACATTGCCTAAGCTTTAGCATCTGCAACCATTCATTGCAACAATTCTCCAATTTTGTTCCTTTGCTCACTCCATTCAACCATCCAGCCAGCGATTTATGCACTCACTCATTGATGTTGAAAATATCCTTAGAGTTCTGCTGGGTATCAGATACTACATTGAGTAGCAGGGATTCAATACAGTGTATAATATACTCTCTGCTTTCAAGGACTTGAAAGTCTGGGAGGAGAGAGATAGACATAGCCAACCTTATGGAGTGTATAGTGCACTGACTGCCATGGTGGAGAGAAACTCAGGATGTGGAGGAAATTAACACAGGAGGCATCTATGACAAGTTGGGGGGAGCAACCCAGCAGATTCCTGGATGAGGCAATTCACAGGTCGAATCTCGAAAGTATAAAGGAGTGAGCCGAGCAAATGCACAGGGAGGGGGTGCTCCAGGAAGAGAGCCTATGACAGTGAACCGAAGGTCAGAATCTGTAAGAAGTCCGGCTTGGCTGGATGACTAAATGAAAGCGCTGGGTGGATAAGCACCAAGGCTGGAGATCTAGGCAAAGAACACATCAAACAGGGCCTTATATATCATGCTAAAGAGTCAAGTGAGTGACTTAATGAATGGCTGAGAAAGGAAAGGAAGCTCCATGATATATTAAGTACTGCAGCATTGTACACAATGCAATGTGAAGTGTGTAGCACATTGCCTGGCACCTATAAGACATTATAGCATTGTGGTAATGTGCAGATTCTCTGAGCAAACAATCCTGGATCCCAATCCCATCTCTACCACTTACCAGTTATGTGACCTTGAGGAATTTCTTAACCCCACAAGGGATCATCTTTTCGCATTTACATCAAGGTTACTGGAGGGATTAAATTAGATTGCATACATAGAGCTGTTACTGCGGGGTTTGTACTTTTAAAAGATTTAATAAATGTTAACTACTATTACAAATAAATGCTACTGTATCTCCCCCCCTCTTTACTGCCTTCCTTCTTTCTCTCTCTCTCTCCCCATTCATTTTTTCTTTTTTTCTTTCCTTCTTTCTGTCCTTCCTTCTTTCTGTTCATAGACTCCTAGCCTAATAGATAAGGATGAGATTTAAAAAACATGCAGCCCAAGAGCTTGCATTTTCCTAATCTATGTAATGATGCCACATCATTTATTTGGTTCAAACAGTGTCTGGATATTGGTACATTCACCCAGGCCTATTCACCATGAAATAATTCAGATGTGTATTAGTGAAGATGGAGGTAGTCAAGCCCAGTAGAACTGGTGACTACAGATCTAACACAAATCTTTCTTTATGCTAATTCTTTCATTAGGACAGAGGACCAAATTCCACCTTTTTCACACAGATGATATACCTTACCACCTGGATGAGAAGAAGACAGTAATTAAATGCATGACTTGCCCAGTCAGGCCTGAGTGTTTATCTCAGCCCTGGCCTTCATTAGCTGTAGGAGGTAGGCAAGTTATTTAACCTTTTGGAACCTTAATTTATTTATATACAAAATGAATATTACGTGATCCACTCATAGCGACCTAGAGGTAGTGCAAGAAAAATGCATGTCAGAGTGTTTGACACAGAGTAAGTTTTTAGTATATGGTAGATATAATATTCTTACTAGTTTTGTTAGTGTTATTATTAGTATGTGTATCAGATTTGAGTTTGCTGTTGCTTCAGAGGTCAGCTGGGATAGCCTTGCTAGGGTCTGGGGGCCTATTATTAGTAGTTGTATAAATCTGTTATTAGTGTTTAAAGTATTTTTTCTTTTACATTAAGTGCTCTTGTTAGTATTCTTATTTGTGTCTATGTTATTAAGTAACACAGAAGATAAAAATACTCATAGCTGGAGTCTATACATAGGCTACTGTTTCCTTGGTGAGGACCAACAAAGGGGCAAGCTGAGAGCATTTTTTGAAAAGATAGATCAGGACACAGTTTTATCTTTTCCAGGAAGCCAGTCCTCAGGAAACCAGATTTGAGTTTGCTGTTGCTCCAGAGGTCAGCTGGGATGGCCTTGCTAGGGTCTGGGGGCCTAGAAACAAGACCAGCAAATATGCTGGCTGGGGGCGAGGGTGGTAGCCGGGGGATGATGCCAATCCTGGTCCACTCAGACTCACAGCACCTGCCCAAGTGAGGAAGCACAATTCTTCATGAAGAACAAGGAAGCCACATTTTACTGGGAGGAAAGAGCTGCTGGGCTTGTAAAGGAGAAATGAAGGGCAGGGCTTAGCACTCTGGGTCAGGAAGGATTTGTCAGAAAACAAAAACGGTAACTTACGAGGCATTAGAGAAAATTATCTCTGAGAAAAAGATAAGCTCTGCTTAACGCATCTTTCCTTGTGGTTGCATTATATTGGTGCTTGCTGGGTGACAAATCATCCACTTTTAGCTTTTATGTAACTTTAGTTTTGATCTTAGGAGCTAAGAATAACTAATACCCGAGAGGGTACGACCCTGGAGCAAGGCATGCTGGGAAAGCACATTTCTGGGTGCATGTTGCCTCTGTGCCTAGAGACATGGATTCAAATAAAAGTCAAAGCTACTGTCCCACCGGGGGCTATTGCTTTGGAAAGTTTAGCAGAGCTTTTGAATACGTCTTTGTTTGCCATTCTTATTCAAGGTTATCCAAAGACAAATCTGCTTCAAGAGAGGAGAGGGTAGTAAATTTAAGTGGAGTTTTCAAACAATGTTTAGTCCAAAAATGGAGAAGCTTAAGATCAAATACGTATTTAAAACTACTGGCTAAGAAACAAAATTAGTGTTTTCAATGGGCATCATTTCCTGGGTCTTGCTGGCTCAGAAGAGCAACTGCAAGGGATGAGAGATTCTGTTCTTGCTCAATTCCATTAATGGTCAGGCAGTTGTGGGAAAGAAAGCCAATCACCTCCCATCCTTTTTCTGACTATTTTTGTTGCCTAGAGTTATGTCCATAAGAGGTCAACTCGCTATGGCTGCAAAGAAGGGAGTATATTGGATCTTTAGTTGCGTACTTTTGCATGCACAGGCTGTGATGGGCTAGTCAGAGATTAATCACACCTGTGGGGCCAAGTCGTTCCTTTCAAGAATCATTGGAGGGAACCATGATCATTAGTGTCTCTACTTTATCAATAAAAAACAGATCCCAAGAATTTTGGTGACTCGCCCAAGATCATACAATAACCTAGTGACAGAGTCAGAGTATGAGCTGGAATCTCCCCCAGTTCTTGTCTATACTATAATTATTTAAGGACCTAATGATCTTTTTTATCTTACCAAAAATCACAAAAATGTTTAGTGACCAAACTCTGCATATGGTCTAATTTCTCTTGACCTCTAGACTAAAATGTTCCCAATTTCTCTTTCTGAGCTATATAGCATTGCCAGCTGGTAACTTCTCAGGAGGCTTAATGAGATCAAATATGTGCGAGTTTTCAAATTGGGTGTTTTAGCTTCAAAGACCATCATGTGCATCCCTGGAATCCCAGGTTACTGGGGCATAGACAAACCTTAACCCCATCATATTATATTACAGGAGGGGAAACGGATTCAGAGACAAAGAAGGAGTTGCTCATAGTCACACAACTGCTGTGACATCCCATGTCCATCAGTGTCTTCCAAGAGTTGATGAAATAGATGCTCAAGGAAGTTCGAAGAGTTAAGGAGGAAAAAAACCATTCATTATTAACCGACAATCTCTGTCACTTTCTTGCTGTGCAATCTCTGTTAGGTCTCTCAAACTTTTCACTTCTCAGCTTCCTCCTGTGTGAAATAGTAATGTTGGAACCCACCCCGATGCTATATGAGGATTAAATGATGCTATGTATGTGAGTCTCTAAGCACAGGGCCTGGACCTTAGCAGGAAATCAATGCATAGGAGCTGTAATGAGGTCTTATCAGGTCAAAGGCACAGAGAGAAGAGGGTGTTTGTGAGGTCGAGTGGGACACTGCTAGAGGGAGCTGAGAGAGTGATCTGAGGGGATGTCTGTCAGTTCCCACAGATCAGTTCAGTTTGGGAAAACAGAGGGGTGAAGATAACAGGAAAAAGGGGCATGTCCTTTGGTAAATTGCTTATTGTTGCCCAGATATCACTGTGGTAACAAGGAAAGCCCCTGAAATCAGTTTGTCCATAGCTCAAGATATAACTCCCCCAGGGCTTTCAGTGGCAAGTTCAGGGGTTCCAAGGAGGAGCCAGGAATGAGGCCATCACCGATGGGAATATTTAGTTTTTTGAGAGTCTTCCTTCTAAGATGTTCTCAGAGTTTTGGATGAGCTAGACAGGCTCTTCAGGCTGGAACTCGGTCTTGGAGGGCAGCTTCCCTTCCACCTGGCCATGTTTATCTTACTTCCATTAGAAGGCAAGATGCCAACTTTCCTATTCCATAAACTGTCTAGATTCTGTGAGGTTCGTAAATAGCTTCTGGAAACTTCTTTCTGAGACTTCCCATAGGACTTCTAAACTCTCCTTAATCAGGGCAGATTGCAAGAGCAAAGGCTTCTTATTGATGGGTTTTAAAAAGGTGGACAGACCATAGATAAAAATCATAGTAAAAGTGGGAATTTGAGGAAGGCCTGTTTGCTCAGGAAATTTTTCAAAATTTCAAGTTTATAACTGAAAGTATAGATGACCACTCAGGCAGGATGTGGTTTAGATTGGCTTCTTCATGGCCATGATAATTTTTTCACATAAAAAGATAAGTAGTACTCATAGAGTGATGTACAGAAAATCATTTTGTTTGAAAGAATAAATTGTTCAAGCATTTTTAGGCAGTCATTCAATTTTAGGTAGCTACAGACAACCCTTATCTGTTCAGTTACAGACAATCTTTATCTGTTCATGGCAAGTAGCCACATACTTTTCACCAATATTCTTTTCTGTAGCTCTCCATTGAAGAGTTGACATTAAAGTTCCAGGGTGGAGTTGGAGTCGTTTTGTTTTCCTCCAGGGGACACAAGCTCAGAGAATGGATCAAACACAAACACAAACAGGGAATGGATAAAGCGTCACTCTTTAATGCCACCTCCTGGAGCCTATCTGAAACCCAGGAGTGAAGAAAGTAAAAGATTCCTAGGCAAAACAGGGCACTAAGGATAACCATCTCTTATTTTCATTCCAGACAGGGTTTGGTCTTGGCAGTTCAAGCTGATTGCATGAAGGAGTGGGTAGGTGGACCTGTCAGATTGCCTTTGAATTCTTTGTTTTCTAACCAGAGGGGAGACAGCTCTTTCAACAGAAAGTCCCAGCAAGTGCAATAACAACAGTGGCCTGGTGTGCCTCTGCTTGCCTTGGCTGCCTCAGAAGGAGCCCTGAACCTCCCTCATATGGCATGTCTATGAAACCAACTAGATGCAGTCTTTTTATTTATCAGAAGTCACCAGGCAAGCAGTGACAGGATTCCCTCAAGGAATTATCCCAGGGATTCCCTCTCGGTTTTCAATCAGGTATCAGAGAATTACACCAGAGAAATACATATTCCTTGTGCAAGAAGCAGAGTAAGAAATTCATATCCCTAGATATATAATACTGATTAGTGCTTCCATTGTTAAAATTATTTCCCTTCATGCAAGATGTATTAAGTGTTTCAATGTTTATAGTGAATTTAAGAAGTAGATATCATGGTTATGGTAAAAATCCTCATTTTGCAGAAGAGAAAACAGAGCACTGCATATGCAAAATGAATCTACCAAGGTCCACAGCTATTAAGTGCAAAGTACAGGATTTGAACCTGTTTGAAAAAAATTGACAAAGTCTCAGGGCCTTGTCCTGGGTCCATTCTTTCCATTTAGTCACATATTTTCTAACTCCTTTATTCATTCCTTTAGCAAGGATGAATAGAGCACCTGCTGTGTTGCAGGCACTACTCTAGGTACTTAGATTATGTCACAGAACAAGAAAGAAATATTTGCCTCTGCAGTCAGATACAGAATAAAATATGTTTAATATCTCCCGTTCATATTGTCACCCAAACCACCTGTGCAAAATTTTCTACTTAGAGTGTTTATTGTGTAGGGGGAGGTGGCCACAAACAACAGACAATAATCACAATACCAGTTTATATACTAGGTAAAAGGTGCCAAGTGATCTGGAAGAAAGAGAGGAGGGTAAAGGAGATCAGAAGTGTTAGGTAGAAGGACAATTACAGTTTTAAGTAGGATGACTATGTTAGTCCTCATTGAAAAGGTAAATTTGAATTTGAAGAAGGCCAGAGAGGCATTTGGGAAAGAGCTTTACAGGCAGAGGACAAAGCAAGAAAAGAGATTCTAAAGCGCTGGGCATGGCTAGAGCATGTGAATGAGGGGGAGAGTAGAGGAAGCTGATCATGGGGCCAAATCATGGCGGGCCATACAGGTCATTGGGATGACTTAGGCTTTTACTCTGTAAGAACTGTAAAGTCATTGCTGAGGTTTGAACACAGAAGTGGCATAATCAAATTATATTTTTTCAATGATTCCATTGGCTGCTGGATTGACATTAGTTTGAAGAGGGCCAGGGGTAGAAGCAAGAAATTCAAAGAAGGCATACGGCAGAGACAGTAAAATGTGTGCATGAAAGCCTTTCATTTTGTCCTGGGTATACATGAAGACACTTCACATTCTCTTTTGCAGTGAGGTGAGCATGATATGACTCAGTTTTGCTTAGAAGTGGTGTCACCATTCCAGGCCTGGCCCTAAAACCTGACGTGTGTTCTAAACTCTGCTCCTTCTCCAGCAAACATTGAGACCTTGTGTTGAAGTTGAAAGCATTGTAGGGTGGAAGGAGCTGAGGTCCTCAATGACAACAGCATGGAGCACAACCACCCCTTCCCATCCCAACCACACTGGACTGTGACTTGAGTCATTTTGAAAACTATGAAAAGGAACAAAGAAGAACATTTTGAAAAATTCCCTGTCCCTCTGTATTTCTTTCAACCTTGTTGACAGTGATTGCTGAGATTCACTTCCCTGTTTTCATTTTTCAAAGCAAGAAGAGCAGGGCACAGGTCAAATGCACCTCTTCTCCACATCTCCCCAAAGCTGCTTAAAATCATGCCTCTGTGCTATCACACTTTTCAACATCACAACGTTTCTCGGGGACCTCAGACACTTATGATGGAGAATCTCTAAGTCACTGTGTGCCTAATGTGGAAAACAAGACAATACTATAACACCAACAATTATTAAAATTAAAACAAATTTGTTTTCCCTTTTTCTAAAATATATCAAATTATTGGCAAGGTTTCCTTGAACATTTCAGCATTCTTTTCTAAGCAGATTGTCATTCACGACACCAGTTCTTGAAAATTATTTAAACTCTCCACGCCACCAAATATATAGAAAGATAGAGAGATAGATATAGATATCCTCTTATCTTCCTCCAGTTTGACATTTTATCAGATATCTGTTTTTAGAAAATTTCAAAGGTAGAAACCCAATTAGCCTTAATGATAGACAGAAAGTAAACTTTTCCTAAAGAAATTAGCATAATTCTCCCTAGACAACCTCTTAGGCATAGAAAAGGGGAAATGGGGATTTATGTGCTTACTATATGTGGTGGGACTACACTGGGAACATTATTTAGAATATCTCATTAATATCTTCAGTATTACTCTTAGCTAGCTCACTGTTAAGGTAGAAGGAGCCAGTGCTAGTACTATCTTTTCTGACAAATGGTAAGCAGACTCAAAGAGGTAACATGACTGTCACCATCCCATACTGCCAGGAAGAGCATATCTGGATGTGTGGGACACAACACAGCAGATGCTATTACTTTCTTTTCCTGAAACAGTCAGAGGTAGAGAAACATTGCAAAACTGATCCAGTTTTGCAACCACAACAACTGGGGGATGCACAGTAGCACGGGAGTTTAAGAAACCACCATTGGATTTGGCCGGAACTGGGTATGGATCTTGGTTTCATCACTTTCTAGATGTGGTCCTTGACAATGTTGCTCAACTCTCTCTCTGTATCCTTAAACATCAGTAATGGCTATAAAATATTTAGCACAGTACTCTAGCTTACTATGAGTACTCAAATTGTAGCCACTGTGGGTTTATTCTGGTACCACTAAAAGGTCTCCTGATTTTGAAAAGAGGATCCCCAGAGCATTGTGTGACCCACTTACAGATTTGTAAAATGTCCCATTTATCTACACCCCCAATATCTGCTGAACACTCTCAATAGGCAATGATCATGGGTCCTTCTTGAAGGTCATAACCTAGCTAAGTCAGGAGGATTCTTCAGGGTTTTAGGAGAGAATGTGAAAGCTGACTCCTGAAAGTGGAAAGGAAACCACCCTGGCTATCTCCTGTCTTTGCTGCTCTGCTTTCTGATAAGGAAGGCTCTGTGAATGGGAGGGAGCAGCATCCTTGTCCACACTATACATCCTTTGCTCCCTCCCACTATGAGCAAGGAGGGATGGACGGTAGGACAGTCATGGAGCAAAGATGGAAGGCTAGAGGGCAGCAGGAAGTCTAATTAGCACTAGTCAATTATCTGTTCTATGCAACTTGGTGAGTTTGCTATCAGAGGCAATGCAAAAACAACAACAAAAAATTTGTTTTTCATCTTCATCTCTGTAAGCTCCCATGGTGCAACTGTCAGAAAGCACTTGCCCCAGAGATTTTATTTATTGTCAAGTTTTTCAGAGAATGGAGTAATTCCCATGGGTTCTGCTAGGTAGGTTAGTGGAATTAGAAGATTAATAAATTATAGGCATATACTTTGTGCAATGTACTAATGTGTATTGTACATTATTTCATTAGATCTTTACAAAAGGTTGCCATCTTAGTCTGTTTTCTGTTGCTGTAACAGAATACCTAAGACTGGGTAAGTTATAAAGAAAATAAGTTTATTTCTTCCAGTATTGGAGGCTAGGAAATGGAAGAGCATCGTGCCAGCATCTTTCAAGGGCCTTCTTGCTGTGTTACACATGATGTTAGGTGAGAGCTCAACAAGAAAGGCAGTATGAAGGGCAAGACTAGCTTTATAAAACCCACTCTGAAGATAACTAGCCCACTCCTGACATAAAGGCATTAATCCACTCATGAAGGTGGAGCCTCTATGACCTAACCACTTCTTAAAGGCCTCACCATTAATACTGATACAATGGCACTTACATGTCAACATGAGTTTCAGAGGGGACAAACACTCAAACCACAGCAGTAGCTATCCTATTTTCAGAGATAATAAAAATGCATTTAGCAAAGTTACATAGACAGAAAGTGTCAGAGTCAGAAATCTACCCAGGATTGTCTACTCTAGCCTCTTAAGCACTTATATCTCTCTATTACATCTCCACATTTAAAACAAAAGCCATGGCATATGAACCTACCCTGTTGAGGGGGCTCTAGGGTGCTTGCTGTTTGAGCCCCTGAGAGAAGTCTCACATCCAGTGGAGCTGGTGTCCGGCCTCAGACTGCAAGAGGAGAAAGTGCACATCTGTTAGTCTTTAGCACTCATCATTGAAATTCTTGCAAGGAGTCTGGATGGAGCCGGTGTTCTTCCCTGTGCGTGACCTTAGGCCAGCCAGCGGCCAACAAGAGAGGAACACACCAAGGTTCCCGGGAAGGCTCAGAACAACTCTTTCCCAGAATTGCTTTTCCTGCCCAACCTAGTGTAAAAGGAATGAGGTAGTGGTGCATCCAGGGAGATGGTCTACATGGATACCTTCTTTGTGTCTCATATTATCTTTAGGTTTTTACTGATGCCCAGCACAGACATAGGTCTGTAAAGTGGCAAGCAGGACTCTGCTACAACAGAGGAAAGGATTTTGCTATATTTCTTGTCAGGCCCAATGCTGCAGAGGGGATTGGTAATGTACTTCATTTAATAATACTGTTTTAAGAGATAACATTATTTCATCCTGTGTGGTATATATGATCATCTTCATCTCACAGATGAAAAGAGACAAACCTGGGATTCAGAGGTACTTGCCTATGAGTTTCTTACAGATTTCATCTTACAATCCAGAACTCCTGATTCCTGGGTCAGTGTCCTTTGCAATATGGGATCTTAGGCACGGCAATAAGAGAGATCTAAAAACTGGTTATTGGATGCTTGGACAAAGGCTTGGGGCATGGGCTTTGACCTAATGAAGTAGTCGATTCTAGTCTAATATTTTAAAGGATTTAAAATGATTCCAGTTTATAAGCCCCATTCACTGTCTTCTAAGATGTGGATAAACATTCCAACCTTCCTTAGCTCAAATGTGGACAAAACAAGAGATTACGTGTGTCTATACTTTGCGGGTCATAGAAAATTCACATATACATAGGCAGAGTGGTTCTGTAATTAACCAAATATTCAGAGGTCCAAAGTTAACAGTATTGACCATTCATAATTTAGCCATGAACTCAGACATTTTAAAAGCCTTGTGAAAATAGAAGTATACTTTTCAAATGTTACAGACTCCAAACACCAGTGTTCTATTGCCTAGAACAAGCATAGCTTGTGAATCATCACAAGGCCTTGCACAAAGGAAGTCTAATGAATATTTGTAGATTGAATTTAATGAATGAAGGCACAAACCCCCTGGCTCTCTTGCTGGGTTTCATGAAATCTTATTAAACACATTTTATTTAGCAAGCTTGATTACTTGCTTTTGTCTCCCAGCAGATTGAATATAAGTGACTTGGAAAAGGAAGACGAGTTGCCGGAAACAGCTAAAATGTCAATAGAAGACTTGACAGCTTGAGAATAGAGGAAAAAATAAAAGCAAAGCAGACAAAAAGAACCCTACCTCCCCCACAATATAACATTGGGTTGCTGAGCCAACAAAAATCTAAAATCAGTTTAGGATCCTCTGTTTAACTCATCAGAGAAATGCACAAACTATTCTAGAGAGGCTTGCACCTACAAAGATTACTTAAGAATGTGTTGACACATTCAGAGGGGGTTAACTTACCACTTACCAGTTATCATTTACTAGAAGGGTTTTTCTATAACAATGTATGGAAGAGGTTCCTCTGAGCATTCAGCTGGGCTTCTTTGTAGGGTATGTGTACTACTTGGAGCTATGGAAGACCATGTCCTAGAAGCCCTGTGTCCCTGAGGCACTCCTATGTGTGCTATCTCTCTGGCATATTTTCCAACAAGGGTTCTTTTCTAGGCTATATATTCTGATTAATTTGTAGTCAGAGGCAATGCAAAAAGCATTCTTTTTAAATCCTAATTTCTGTAAGCTCCATTATGGTACAGCTATCAGAAAGCACTTGCCCTGAAGATTTTCTTTATCATCAACTCTTAAATTGTATAGATCTGGTTTCAAGATTTGGTCTTACATCCTTTTTTTTCCTTTTGTGGTAAACAAAATACAAAAAGAAAGCAAAAAATGAAAACAAAGGGACATTTTTATGTATGTTTATACACACACACACACACACACACACACACACAAATATATATATATATATAGAGAGAGAGATATGTTTGCATGAATAGTTAGTGACATGGTTTGGCTCTTTGTTCCCTTCCTAATCTCATCTTGAATTGTACTCTTGCAATTCATATGTGTTGTGGGAAGGCCAGTGGGAGATACTTTGAATCATGGGGGCAGTTTCCCTCATACTGTTCTTGCAGTAGTAAATAAGTCTCATGAGATCTGATGGTTTTATCAGAGGTTTCCGCTTTTACATCCTCTTCATTTTCTCTTACCACCGCCATGTAAGAATTGCCTTTCACTTTCTGCCGTGATTCTAAGGCCTCCCTAGTCATGTGAAACTGCAAGTTAGATTAAATCTCTTTCTTCCCAGTCTTGGGTATGATTTTATCAGCAGCATGAAAATAGATGAGTTCAGTTAGATAATAGATATAGAAGTAGATATACAGATATAGATTTAGAATAATGGTTGTTAGGAATGAATTATGAGCAAATTGTAGGATGCAAAAGACAGAAAGAAGCCTTCTTTCTATGCTGAGTTTATCCATATGCCTAGACATTGATAATTAACATTGTATCAATTAATTAATGCAATTAACATGTATTAATTAGTGACTGTCCATTTGCAAAGCCCTGAGATTGGCTGAGATGTAAATTCAATGTGTGGCTCTAGTGTGAATGAATGAATAGATGAATTATATTGATGTGGGTCATGGGGGTGGGGCATAGATTTATTGTGCTAAGCCATGAAGATTTCTTAGAGAGTTAATCACCAGACATAATGTATAATGTCAACAATAGACATAATGATGGATTAAAAATGTCAACGGTGGAAATAATGATGACAATACAGATAAGAGTTACCTTTTATTGGACATCTGGTGTTTGTCTGAAATAACTCTTAATACTGTATGTATACTCTCACAATAAATCCTCATAAGAGCACACTGAGACAGAAGTCATTAGCTGCTCATTATTGAACAGGAAACAGAATCAACAAGGTTAACTCGAAACTCCAGTTCACTCAGCTAGTAAGTGACAGAACTGGGATTCCACCCTAGGTCTGTTTGTCTTTAAAATCCATCACCTTCTGTGCTTTTCTCCTTTTCACCCTCCCCTGCCTTTTCTTCTCCCCTCTTCTTTTCTCCTTCTCCTTCTTCTTCCACTCCTTAAGGCTAGCTAACCTCATAGATGTCTTCTCTGACGCATTATTCATGATACCCTTTTCAAGAGTAAAATGATTCAAAATATAAGCATAAAAGTTTTTGATACCTACTTTTTGCAAAGCACCATGGCATAAAAACTTGCAATTTACAAAAGAATGGAGCAATAGAGTACATGTTTGCTAAGTGCTTATGATGAATCAGGTACTATATATTTTATATTACCCCTTTTTTAATCTTCTCAGTAACAATGTTTATTTTATTCTCATTTTAAAAGTGAAGGAATTGCAGCTAAGAAAGTATAAGGAAGAAACTGATGTAGAATCATGTATTCTGTAGAAGCTCTGACTTGCCTAAATAGTAACCAATTTAGGCAATGTCTTTAGCTGGGACAAGACACACAGAAAGGAGTGATGCTTTGAACCTCTAGGACAGCAGGACCTGAAGAGCCCCTGTGCTCAAGCAGACACACAGCCTCAAATGGAATGTTTTGGAGACATTCTTATGTGGTTTATGGGAGGTATAAATTCCAGAGGGCCATTTGATGATAGTTATCAAATACATAAAAGAGATTATCTGCTGACCAAACGGTTACATTCCTATAAATGATAGGATAAATGCTAAAAAATAAGTATGTATACAGTGACCCTCTTTGTGTATGCTTTTAAAAGAAATAGTAAACAAATACGGTATAAAGTAAAAGTAAAACT
Organism: Ateles fusciceps; assembly: GCA_036589455.1. Taxonomy (NCBI): domain Eukaryota; kingdom Metazoa; phylum Chordata; class Mammalia; order Primates; family Atelidae; genus Ateles; species Ateles fusciceps. The sequence continues at coordinate 14,868,763 of JAZHEH010000952.1, forward strand.
CAAATAATATAGACACTTTATAAAATAATGACAATGGAATACAATGCAGCTGTTAAAATGATGATTTACATCCATGTTGATTGATATGAAAACATGTCTAATGTATAGCCCAGGTAAGAAGCATTTCATTGGTGGCAACACAAAACGAAGACAAAACCAAAAAAAAAAAAAAAAAGAAGAAGCATTTCAAAACTGTGTATTAGGAGTGGGCATGGTGGTTTATGCCTATAATCCCAGCACTTTAGGAGAGCAAGTTGGTAGGAACACATGAGCCCAGGAGACCAGCCTGGACAACATAGTGAGATCCTCTCTCTTAACAAGATTTATATATTAGATAGTGAATAAATCCATATTTCTAGAATTAACACACACACACATATACACCTGAAAAAATGTGTATGAACCCACAACTTTATTTTTGATTGGCTTTTGATTGTGGGAATAAGAATAATCTGTGCTTCTTAAAATTTTCCCCAATTTTTGGCTTTCCAATAATATAAACTAATACTTATTGAATGCTTACAGTGTGAAACATAACTTTACACTTCTTTTATTTTCACAATAATCTGTATTTTAATCTTATGCAACCTGAAGCACAGAGAGGCTGATAGTCTGCCCAAGAGAGTGGCAGAGCTGAAATTTAAGTAGATTTTTTTGCTTCTGCAAACTCATGCTTCTATCTACTATTTTATACTATAATTGCTACTTAACGATTTTGACATTAAAAAGTACAAATGAACAACACTAATAAAAATAACTTAAAATGTTTGCTTTCCAGAAAATGCAAAATTATCTCTTAATTCTACACAACATAATAAATGAAATTTCAACTACTTCTTCATTTAAAGGCCTAGCCAGTCTTCATTTTCAGGTATCTTCATTTCTTTATTTCTGACAATACGTCTTTCAAAAGATACTTACAATAGATATTGTCTAATGTTTCTTCAACTCCTGGGAAAGACTGCCTCACAAAAATTATTTATCATCCAAGATGTCATGGGATGTTTTAAGAGGTAGAGTATGTGGTTTTAGTGGTGGTATGGTTGTTTATTTTTGTAGAGGAATTTATGGATTGCCAAGTGTCAAACTCAAGAAGTTTAATTGAAATTTAACGTCCAAGCCACAGCCTTCAAATGTATTAGGCACTTTATAAGACATAGTAATGCTCCCCCTGAGACCTCACCACCCTGTGGGCTGCCCTATCATGGTACTTATCATGGCTCCTAAAGCAGCTTGGCTTTTTCTCTACATGTCTCATTAGACTGAAAGCTAGATCTGTCTTGCTAACTACTGGCATCCTCAGAACTTAAACATTCAGGTTCTTCTCTACGTCTGTTAGTTCATAGGGTCAGGTAGCCCTCAAAGTTCTAGTACTGAATGCAAGGAGTCTCTTCTCTCCTATCCCCCTTAAAACTGTTTTTTAAAAAAATGTGTAGAGTTTCTGCATTCTGTAAATAAAGATGAAATCTATCTCTTGGAGGAGGCTTTTAGATGTGCCTCTGTTACCTTAGAGATATAGGTAAGTTATCACTTACTGTTCTAAGGAAAGTTTAGAACCAAAGTAATAATATAGAGGGTTTGTCCTCAGTCTAGAATGTAAGGTTCTCAAACAAAGGATGTTCATTTTAAGCGGAAGACATCTCTCAGGGTTGATGATGATGCTGATTTTAATTTTTTCAATCTTCTGGTGGGGTTAAGAGACAGCAAGAGTTAAGGCAACTTGAGAAAAGTAACTTTTCTCCTGTGATACCTCAAATGCTAAGGAGAAAAATGACCATGGAGGTGTCCTGTAAAGAGAAATGCTGTGTACTTAAGGAGGAGATATATTGTATCCAGCTCTGGGTTTTTATTTATGCATTTTCATTTTTTTGTATCATGCTCAAGCCTTGGCAAAGTTTGATAAAGTTGAGTGTTTTGTCTCAGCTGATGGAAACAAAGTTGAGGACATTGACCTGGAATGAGAGATGAAGAGCCCAACTAAGACAGATTTGTGGAACATATAATCACTTCCTAGGGATTCTCAGAAGTATATGAGAAATAGGCAAGGCTTCCTGCATACTCAGTATTGGGACCTGGCTCACGTTATTTGGAGGCAAAGGGAAAGCTGCCCCAAGAAGGATAGAGAACCTGGGTCACTTGGTTTACATTTGGTTTAGGAAATTTAAGTTTTCTATCAGATAAAGAGAACAGGGAAGATATCTGTCAAACATTTCATACTCACAATTAACTGAATTAGTTATTTATTCCCAAATCACTGTAGCTTTACAACCATAATTTGATTTCATATTCCCAAAGACACATTATATGGTAAATATTTTATAGAGTTAAAATATCTTTGAAAAAACATAGATTTTCTGAATCCTGATATTGTGGCAATTTCATCAAAACACAATGAAGTTCCAGCTTGGAAAAATAAAAACCATGATCAGAAAACTGTCCTCATGATCCAAGCTCAGTCCTTGCATCTCCAGCATAACTGAACAATCACCATGCATTTCTAAGAACAAATTGCAAACAGACACCCCAAGAGGACATTTCAACACATCACCAACTTGGAAACGATGGCTGGAAATGTCAGCTAGGAGAAACTTTTAGAGACATGGGATGGGATGGACCAGCCATAGGCCCATGTCTCTTAGACTGAGAGTGGTGAACCCAAGAATTGGAGAAGCAGGGGTAAAAAGAACAAGCCCACTAGTCTTCTCCTCCATGATTATATGTGATTACTGCAGTGTCTCCTTATCCTTTCAAAGGATTGCTGTCTTTGGCAAAGCCAAGGATCTGAATGGGAAAAGGAGGTGATTGATGGTCCAACTGATAGGATTTCCAGAGCAGAGTTGAAACCTCTGAGTACTGACTCTGCCTCCCTAACTTCTCCCTTGCCACCTCCTCTTTAACTGATGGCCAGTGGCCAACTGAGAGTCCCAACCAGGGAAAGCCATTTCCTCTCCCCAGCATGTCTGGAGAGCATCATCATCTCCTGTACCCATCTCTCAGGTGTATTACAATGTCAGTATTATGATCTGAGAGTCTCCAGTGAGTCTCAGAGAGTCTCCACTGAGTCTGGTGTCCTAAACAACCAACGGATTACAGATCAAAAGCTTTGTGAGAAGAGGCAAAGCCAGCAGCAAGGGGAGGTAATCACTTCTCAAGACCTGATCTGACCCAATCCAGTTAATATCATTTGCATCCTGCATAACTTTTGTTAATAGGGCTCAGTCAACTTGACATTTTTAAATGTTTCATTGTTTTAGTTCTTCTAGATAAAACCATGACTATTCATTGAACTGTTTTATAGACTATAGACTAAATAAAAGTGGTTTTTAATGTGCATAATGACTAATCTACTCCATTTTAACCACAACTAAAAGCTATGTATGAATGTTAAAATTTTGTACCAAAGATACTCAAACTTTTGGAGTTTTTCTTTATTTGGAAGGACAGAAATGTTTACTTTTTATTGTTACCATTCTTGTTTGACATAGAATAAAAATTAAGATTAAATTAGCCAAGGGCTTGAAATGGGACAAAGCTGGGAGTGTCCCAGGTTGGATGAGATGGAAGAAGTGTCCCATCATGAAAAAAGTATTGATAACAAGACACTTTTGCCTACTATGTTGGGCTTGGAGATACAGTGTCTAGAAAATTATGCCCCTTGTCTCCAGAGTTATCAGAGTCTCATGTGGAGATCTCCCAGAAGCAGAAAATTATAGTAGAGAAATGCAATTTGGTAAGTGCTACAAGGCGAGAAGAATGAGACAAACTGATAGACTACCCTTTTTAATGGGGGGAAATGTGATATGCCAAGGAAATCTTCTGAATGGACTGGGTAGACAGACAGAGTGTTGTACTCACTCTAAGTAGTTATTTAAACATGGCTGGGACACAGTGTATGAGGATGTAAGTGAGTCATGATGAGGTGGCTGTTGAAAAATAAAGCTCAACCAAGAGTCAAGGATGAGATTCCAGATGACCTTGTGTTCTAAGCAATTTTAATGTGGTTCTAGAGCAATGGAGACCCACCGATCATTAGGTGAGAGTTGTTTATTTGTACCTTTACTTGTCAGGAATTTGTCATGCATCTTGTACTTGTTATTTAACAAACATTTATTAAACACATAAAGGCACTGGAGACAAAGCAGAAAAATAAATAAACACAAAAACAAACATAAAAAGCCAGAGAAATCCTTCTTCCATGAAGGAGCAGGTGGAAATTTTAGAAGTAGTAGTTAGGGAAAACCTCACTGAGAAGGTGCCATGTGGACAAAGATATGAAGGAGGTGAAGTGTAAGCGATGTGCATATCCATGAGAAATACATACTAGGCAAGGGGAAAAGCCAGGGCAAAGGTCTATAGGAAAGAGGGTATCAGGTGTATTTGAGGAACACCATGAAAGCTTATGGGACTGAAGAGGAGGTGAATCTAGAGAGGTGATGAACCATGTGGAACATTGTACAGGCTTTGGCTCTTACCCTACATTAGAAGGGAAGTCACTGGAATGTTCTGAACAGAAGCTTAAAGTACTAAGGTTTCCAGTCCAGAACAATTCCTTAGAGTTGAGATAAAACAAGGGCAGAAATAAAGAAACCAGTTAGGAGGCTGGCACAGTAACCCAGGAATAAAAAATGGTGGTGACTTGGATTGCAGTTGAAGCAGTGGGTATGGTCAGAAGTTGTAGTGACATCCAACAAGATGTGTTGATCCACTGGAAGTGATGTGCAAAGACAGATGGAAAGTCCAGAATGACTTCATGTTTTTGGCTTGAGCACCTGAAAGGATGGGGTTTGTACATATGCAAGTACAAAGACAATTATTTAAAGCAAAGTTCTGGGGAGAGATGTGGTATGAACATACAATTTGGAGTTCTTTGGTCTATGAAAGGTATTTAGATGTAGAAGAATAAATGAAAACACTGAGAGTCAGATATTGTTAGACACTGGGGCATTCAGTAGGGAGAAAGACAAATCAAATGCTTGTCCTTGAAGACCTCACAATAAATCACAATAAATAGAGCAAAGTACAAAAAGTAATGAGTAAAACAATATTATATTGATTTCTGGATGCAGAGTAGAGGACAACGTGGGTGGGAAGACAGACCTGAGAAGTTGCTTTTGCAATTCTCAGAGGACATCTTGTCTTGAATTTGGTGTTGGCAGTGGGAATAGAGAAAAGATTTGGGAGACACTAAGAAGATTTGGTCTGCAAAACTGAGTAATTTTTTTAGTTCATCAAAACATTTTGCTCAAAAGACACATAAACAGTTTTTCATATTTTTTTTTAAAAGGCAGCAGAGTGAGGTTGCAACATGTAGAATTGACCTTAGTTGTAATCCCCACTCAGTCTGCTCAACCCTTTTTATAACCTTGGGTGGAACTCTAACTTTTCTATGTTTTAGTTTCCTTTTCTGTGAATGGGATAAATAAGACTTTATCATGTTTCTATGCGCATTAAGGAAAAACTTATAGAGTAGCTCCTAGCAGGCAGGGTTAGTGTGGAACGGTTTGCAGGTGTAGGAGAGGAAAAATCTTTTATCCTCTCCCCATCTTTGGTTCACTGGCTGCATCCCTGAAAATTAGACTAACTAATGACAGATTAACAAGATAAGAATGCAAAGAAATTTATTAATATGTGCATTGCAATATACAAAGAAATATTCAGTGATGAGTAACTCAATTCATTGATGAGTAATTCAGTGATAAGTAACTGCTAAGATATATATCACTTAGCAAAGAACAATAAATTTGCAGACAAGTGACAAGACAAAAGAAAATGACTTTGATTTCTGGATGTGGCAAATTGTAGGAAGGAAAATATATGGGAAAACTAATGGAAGAATAGAGCTAATTAGTGAGGTTATGTAGATTCTCCTGGTACAGTCTTTACTCTCCAGGATAATGAGTTTAGAGTTGTTTCAAGTGATTAAATTATGTCCTTTCTGGTAGAGCGGACAGGGGGCACACTTATAAATTTATGTCCCATCTTTAGGCAAATAAGAGTAGGACAGATTTTGTTTTATCTGCTTCCTCTCAATTGTCTTTAGCTCCAAATAATCAATATGCCAAAGTGGCATATTCCGCTACCCTTCACAAGCATTCAGAAGGTATTACTTTTCTTTTTATGTAATTAAGAAGCTCAAAACTTCATAAAATAAAATAAAAACAGAACTCATTAACTCAAATAATTAAAAAAAATGTCTTTAGGCATGGATGGATCCAAGCTTATCAGCTCAGCTTCTTTTCCTCTCTTATTCTGCTTTTAGATCTATCAGTTTTATCATCAGACAGATTTTAACCAGATAATACAAGAGACAGATGCAGTAAATCTGGCTATGCCAGTGTCAGGCTACAAAGTGATATTTGTTTTGTCATCCAGGCTCCTTTTGTCCTACCTCAAGCAGAGTTATCTCATAACTATTCCACCATCCATGTCCTTATATTAAATTGGTGCTCTGATGACTGGCCACCTCAGTGGAAAGAATGTCTCTTTTCCATATCTTCAGCAGAATTTCCAGATATGACTCTTGGCCCATCCTAGAATATGCTGCACTCTTGACTATGGACAAGAGGTTGGAATTCTCTCATTTTCCAAGGGCTGGAATCAGCCTCACCTAAACCTCATAGAGTAAGGTTAAGGGAGGATCATGGAGGCATAAATTTCTGTCCAGTATTTTACTTCTGCTTTTTGATTATACTTTCAAATATTTTGAATGTTCCTGGCCACGAGGCTTCTCATTTTGTCATGTAGCAACCATGATAGATTTCATGACTCAAAGACTATGACAACCTGTAAACTCTTTGTAAGAAGTAACATTCACTTGAGCCTGGGAAGTCTAGGACACAGTGAGCTGAGATCAAGTCACCGCACTCCAGCCTGAGATTCTGTCCCCCCCCAAAACAAAAACAAAAACAAAAAAATAGAAAAGTAATCTTGTGCTTGGGAGGAAAGCTAGGCATATGCCCCTACTCCTCCCACTACATTCCATTCCTGCCAATGCACATATACCCTCTTCTTGGTCTCCTACCATAGATAGCTGTCAAAACCATATTGCTTTAAAACAAGATATGCTTTTCAGTTCCACTCAGCCTTTTAACAACTGAAGATAGAACTTCTGTAGTTAACTGTAAGATAAATAAAGGGATTCTTAAGGCCACAAGCACAGCATGACAAATTAGCAGGCTCATGGCCCTAAGACAGGAGAGAGCTTCCCACTGAGTCTGAATCACCAGTTCACTGGTGGGAATAATTTATTTAATGCAAATAAAAAAATCAAACATTTATAAACAGCTAAACAAGAAGCTTAAGGGGAGAGCTTCTGGGACTTGGAAAAAAAGATTTTATTCTCCATGGTAATTAGATGATTGGACATCTGTCAGGACTTTGGACATGCACATCTGGTATGTATTGCTGGGACATTTAGTCACTTAGTAAAGTCCTGACCAGCATGTAGCTTTTGATTATGGACCTTGCTCTTTCACTGGGAAGCCTTTCCCTAATGTGAGAAGGACATATTAGAACTGTCAATCATACCTCCAAAATAAAACTCTAATTCACTCCTTTCTCTCTCAATGTCCTCACTAGAGTCTATTCTCTTGTCTAGAAAACTGGCTGCCACAGCTAACAGATTTTCTGCTTATTTTTTTAAATAATCTTTTTATTTTGGAATAATTTTAAATTTACAGAATGGTTCCAAAAATAATACAGACAGCTTTGGTAGGTCTCTCACCTGTTTTTCCTAGTACTAACATCTTACATCACCACAGCACATTTATTACAACTAAGAATTCAAAATCAGTACATTACTATTAACTAAACTGCAGACTTTGTTCGATTTAATCAATTTTTATGCCGATATCATTTTTCTCTTCCAGGGTTCCACATTGCACATAGTTATCATATCTTATTAGTGTCCTCTGGTCTGTGACAATGCCTGTCCTTTCTTGCTTTTCATGCCTTGACAGTTTTGTGGAGTACCTGAGGCCAGACATTTTTTAGAATGTACTCAATTCATGTTTTTCTGATGTTTGCCTCATTAGACTAAGACTATGGATTTGGGGGAGGGAATCTCACAGAGTTGTAGTTCCCTCCCTATCACATTATATTAGAAGGTACTTATCAGAATGGCCTACTGTTGGTGACATTAACCTTGATTATTTGGTTAAGGAAGTGTTTGCCAGTTTGTTGGTTAGTTTTTTCTATGAAGTTACTACTTTGCCCTTTCCCATACTCTACATACTGAATGTGAATTGCTAAGTATAGCCCACACTCAAAGTGGTGGTAGTGTAATAGACATGGTGGGAGGAATTGCCTATTCCTACTTTTACCTAGTGCAAATTCATTATACACATGGAGTGCACTTTTTTAAAAAAGCAATAAATAAACAAACAGAAAACAAATTAAAGTAGGTAACTCTCTTACCTAATACCTTTCAATAACATGACAAATTTAGCAGGCTCATGGCTCTAAGACAGGAGAGAGCTTCCCAATCTCCTCAGGAGGAATCTGAAATCTTATTGATATTGTGTCATTAACACAACATCCTTAGCCCCTCTCCCTGAGACACACCCAACTTCTTACTTCTCTAACTCCTACTTACTTTCAGGTCTCAACTCCAAGGTCACTTTCTCAGAGAAGTCACTGTGAATTCCCCTGAAATTGAAATTAGTATTCCCTACTGTCACTTTTTATAAATGTAGTGTTTCTTGTAGAGATAACTCCAAATAATCATGATTTATAAATTTGTGATTCTGTATTCATTTAGTTGATGTTTGCCTCCTCTGTGAATTTACAAGGATAATGTGGTCAGAGCCTATGTTTATTTTTTCATCAGTTATACAGCTCTTAGCACGAGCAGAATTTTGTATACAAACAACAGCAACTAACTCTGAATGATTAAGCAGAAACAAGTTGTTAAAAGTATAGGAAGTCACTATTCACAATGTTGCTGTGAATTTTGACCCCAAAACCCAAACTCTGTAAAATACTTGAAGGGATTTATTCTGAGCCAAATATGAATGGCCACAGCCCAAGGCACTGTCTCAAGGGGGCCTGAGAACATGTGCCCAAGGTGAGGTGGTTGGATTACTTTAGGAAAGGAGGGAGGGAAGGAAGGTAGGAAGGAAGGAAGGATGGAAGGAAGAAAGGAAGGGAGGGAGGGAAGAGGAAGTTTGTGCCATTCAATTTTTGATTCATCTGATTCCAGATTTACCAAGAAAACATCTGACAATAATTTGACATTTCATGAGGAACCAGCCACTGGAAAAGAATAAGCTGTTCAGACTGCCCTGGAATTTCTCACTGTTAACTGAAAAACTGGCTTTTGGCTTAGATGCGGTGTGCCCTGTAGCTTGGTACAGGGAAGGAATGTACTGACCTCAGGGACAGTTATATCCAATCCATGTGACAGTTACATTTTGCAATATTGGTTAATAGATTAAATTTACCATTTTATACTTTGTTCCTGAGAATTTCATTACTGTGATTCTAATCCTGAGAGATGAATCTGCTCTTGATGGGTACACTTAGCATAGGGAACCCAAGGCTCTATAATCATGTTGGCAACGTTTTGTTTTCTAAACTGAATGGTAGGTATACGGGCTTTCATTATTTTATTCCTTGTCACATTTTGAGTATTGATATGTTTTATAATGTATTTTCAAATAAAATACAATAAAAGAAATAATGGTTTAATGAATGAAGAATGAATTTGCTTTTAGAAGATATTTGCTTTAGCCCAGATTAACCATTATTTCATTTCTTTCTATTTTACCCTCCAGCAACATTGAATTAATTAGATGAATTTTCGGTTCCATTCTTGCTATGCTATTTCTTATACAGTTTCATGCCCTCATTTCTTATCTCCCGCCTTGGAAAGCCTTTCTTTATTCTTTCTTCTAGCCACTCCATCTCACATTTTTTCTTTTTTAAAGACAACCCATAATCATCATACAAGACAATTGAGGAATTTGTTTTCTAGTGACAAACCTTCTCTTTCAATATTCCCTACCCCTCCTTACTGAGGAAGGACTGCTCCTACCCATGCCTTGTCTCTGTCTCTCCCATCCAGCGGCATCATGTCCTCTGCTGCTCCCACCACACTGCACTGTCTGTTGACACGTTCACCTTGCCACCAACTAGAAACTCCTCAGGAGAAGAAACTGAGCCATATTCATTCCTTGACCTCCCATACCTAGCAATATACTAAACTCACATTTACTGAACTGACCCTAGGAAAGCTCTGTCTCTGAGACTTAGTTACCTCCATTATAAACACACACAAGCAGACATAGTAAAGCCTACAGCCAGTTTGTAGCCACATATTTGCTATGTAAAGCAAAGCTTGCTTTATTATACTCTCAACACATCAAGGGTAACCCAATTTCCTTCTCTTAACATTGAGTAAAATAAGGCTCAGAGAGGGAGAGTAATCTGTACAAGATTGCACAGGAGTGGGAAACGAATTCATAGCCAGGATTCAGGTCTTTTCCCTGGTACCTGTTGATGATCCTGAAAAGCAGGTTGTCAAGCTTCCTAATGCTCTCGCTCTGCAGAGCAGTCAGGTGGAAGTGGTTCTTACTGGCCCCGCCTTTCAGCCAAACCAGATCAGACGTCCAAAGAACAGCTTGTAGAAGTGTCCACAGTCAGTGGCTATTAACACCACCTTTTCATACATCCCAGTGCCTGGCCTAACCTGGCAGTTCTGCTTCCTTTTGGTCAGTTTCACTGGCAGATACAGATGTGTACCCTTTGAAGGCCTGTTCCCTAGGGCCTTGTTAGCCTTGGCTCTTGGAGCCTTGGCTGAGACTGTCCTTTCAATATTCTGCTAACCTGAGGTGATTTGGTGAGAATGGAAACAGAGGAGCTGGCTCTCTGGAAATGCATCTCACAAAAACAAGTTGCTTTCTTTTCAAACTGTGAATTCCATTAACCAACTGGAATGGCCTTTATGTATTTGGCGTCAGATATAGACTTGCCCTCCTTCTGCCCCTTCAGAATTTTGGAGGTAATAATGCTCTACCCTTAGGCATTTCCAGAGCCAACCTGGAGGGAACATGTTAGCATGGATTTCCCAGCTGGTTGTTTTCTTTTTTGGAAAGTGCACTTTTTTTTTTTTTTTTCGAAATGGAGTCCCACTCTGTCACCCAGGCTGGACTGCAGTGGCATGATCTTGGCTCACTGCAAACTCCCGGGTTCAAGCAGTTCTCCTGCCTCAGCCTCCCAAGTAGCTAGGACTACAGGCGCACGCTGCCACACCGGCTAATTTTTTTGTGTGTGTGTGTGTATTTTAGTAGAGACAGGATTTTATCATGTTGCCCAGGCTGGTCTCAAACTCCTGAGCTCAGGCAATCCACCCGCCTCAGCCTCCCAGAGTGCTAGGATTCCAGGCGTGAGCCACCGCCTGGGCCAAAAAATGCATCTTTTAAATTGCTGGTCCCCCACTGATATGCTTGAGAATGCACAACTGAGTTACCACCCTTTCTTTTCTCTCTTCTGATTCTAGAGGGAAATTCTGTGATAGCTTCATCTAGTTCCAGGTAGATCAGAGAATGAGCATTCTCAAAGCTAGAAGGGCCCTTCAGCAGCACCTGGGTGAATCCTCCATTTTTATGAATGGAGCATAAAAGTCTGAGAAGGGAAGAACTTTGACCAAGTATTCCCAATAGTAAAACTGGGACTAAATCCAGGTTTTCTGTGTCCTGATCTAGATATCAGAACTTCAAGGAATTCTCATACAACAAACAACAACAAAAAAGGCCCTCAATATTGTTCAAAAATTTTTGATCAGTTTATTCTTTCAAATTCCCTCTTCATTTCCTCTCTTGCTTCCTTTATTTATTCATGTGTTTACTCTTAATTCTTCATCTGTGTTTGCTTTGCCTGAAATGCTTTTCTACTCTTTTCAATTTGTCCTTCAAACCCAGTTCTGTGAAGTTCAGTGAAGTTTTTTTTTTCATATCCTGGAACAAATAGTTCCAAACCTAACTGTGTCTAAATTATTGGGGAGCTTTTTTGAAGGAAAAAAATCCCCGTACTTAACATGTGAAAATTCGCAAACTAGAGGCCTAGAGTAGGTGCAGAAATGTGCATTTTTGAGAAGCACAGCAGATGATTTCAGTGTATTAAGTAAAACAAAACAAATTTTGATACAACTATTCTACATTTTTTCTATTGGAGTGCAAGTGGTGAGCACATATACCTCTTAAGAATGAGCTTACTATACGAAGTCTGGTTAATTCATACCTCAATTGCCCATCTGCCCAAAGTAAAATCTCTACTTTAGTTTATATCTCAAATACTGTAGCTGTTTTGCTACAGAAAGAAAATGTCTGAAGAAAGATCTAGAAATAGATAATGGCTATTCACATTGTCCTAAAGTTAGACTTCACATTATTCTAAAATGGTTCTCCTGAACTGGAGTTTTAGGTTTATAAAGATAGAAATTGAGTCTATTTTTCAATTCTGCATCCTCAGCACCCTGATGACTTGGGACTTAGTTGTTGAATGAATGCGTGAGTGAATGAGTGAGTGAGTGCCTTTCCTGCTGGTCTGTGAGCAACTTGAGTGAAGAGTCTTGTGCATCCCTACATCCCTAGAACACATCATCAGAGCACCTGGCACAGGTCAGATGCTAATATGTTTTGCATTGAATTACATCCATTCCTCTATGATTGTTAAAATAGCAGCAGGATTTAATTGGAACCATACCACCCAGTAGGAGTGCATTTCCATTCTCATTTTATTACTGTTTTTATGCCAGATATAATTTGCTTTTCAAGTCGTAGATATAGTGTAAGTATACTCTCTTTAGCTCAGATTTTAATATATAAATATGGGCTTCTAGAATGCTAATTTTATGGCACATCAGAAGTGTCGTTAAGAATGATATGATACATGGAGAGAGAATTAAATACCTGGATACTACAACAAAGCAAAAAAAAAAAAAGAAAAAAGACAAGTTGCTTGTGATAGTCTAGAATGGTAAGTTATAAAAGTTATTTGTCTTATCCCTCAAGAAATAGAAATTTGAATTATTTACATAAATAAACAGTGAAAGGAAAGGAGAAAAATCACTTATTGAATCTATTCCGAGTAAGGAGAACCCAGGTGATGCTCTCCAAAGAGTAATATAAATTTAAGCATCAGAGAATGACCCAGGAATCCTGAGCTGCACACCTGGCCAACTGAAAGTACAATTTAATGGTCATCTTAGGTGATTTTCAAAGGTTGAGTTTGACCTAAAGAAGGTGGTTTGGTGAAAAAGAAATGCCTTTTTGAGAAATAAGGAGACTTCAGTCACACAACTGCCTTCTACAACTGGAAGGGAAGGAGTTAGGTAGATTGAATTATTGGTCTTAATTTTTCATTCCCCCTGTAAAAACATTAATCATCCACATTCTTGCTATGGCTTTGTGATAATAAAATGTATTTTCCACCCTATGACTTTTGGGGTGGCTGTTGATTTGTCAAGTCAGGAGGATGTGAGCAGGCAAGATGCAAACAGATGAGAAATGTGCCTGCTCTCTTGGATTTGCCATCTTCTGCTTCTGCCATCACCATGTGCACAGAGCCTGGGTGCCCACTGCCCTATAAACCTCGGCTGCAGAATAAGACATCAAGAGCAGAGCTAGATCAGACCTACATCTTGAAGCTAAGCCAAGAGGAGCCTATTAGAGCCCAAAGGATGTAAGAAGGTGTGCCTGTAACTCTCCAGTAAAGGCCTCTGTCGTAAGAGAAAAGTGATATCTCATTATACATATACATGCATGTGAAAAATCCTTATCTCAAGATAAAATAGGCTTCAATCTTTATCATTCATTAATTTATTTAGTCATTCAACAAATAATTACTAAGTAGCAACTATGATACTGTCTAAACTGGTGTCTCTTAATTCTCTTAAACTATATGTCAAGGTTGATGTATTTGCTCATTTTACTATGGAAATATTTATGAATCTACCCATTTACTCAAATTAGTCCATTTATACTTTCATTTTATTTTAAATTAACAGATAATACTTTTATATATTTATGGGATACAATGTAATGTTTCTATATGTCTATACAATGTGGAATAAATATTCAAAAAACCTGGGGGAAAAACCCTATCAGCCAAGAATGTTATACCCAGCAAGTTAGCCTTTCAAACATTGAGAGGTGATAAAGATTTTTCTCAGGTAAACAATAGCTGAGAGAGTTCATCAACACTAGGCCTGCCTTACAAGAGATGTTACAGGGTACTCTTCAAGATGAAGGAGGACTTCAGTTAGTAACATGAAAACATATGAAAGTAAAATCCTCATTGGTAAAAGTAAGTACACTAGGAAATCTATAACACTAGTTCTGTAATGATGATGAGTAAATCAATTATATCTCTAATATAAAGATTAAAAGGCAAAATTGATTAAAAACAACCAAAGCTACAATAATCTTTTAAATAGGCTTGTAAGCTGCAACCAAATGAGTAAGAGCTCCTGGTAAAAGAGTTCACTTGGAGTTTGATTTATTTGCCATAAAAGGTTAATTTTTAAATAATATGTTATCTATCTGCTGGCCTGTGAGTGCAGACTAAAAATATTTCTGCTCAAATCATTTGACTATTGCTAGAAGAATTGTCCAGTAGGGTTGAATTTTAATATTATAATTACTAAATGCATACATTATTCATTTGCAATGATCACCCACATAATGAGCAATTGACACAGTAGCAATGTAAAACTTGTATAGGAACATTATGATAAAATACTAAATGTTTATAAATACTATCTTAAATTTTAACTTTTGCCCTAATAATTTTGTAATTAGGACTCTAGTATCTTTCTGCTAGCAACCTAACAATGTGAAATTTTATAACACTTTCTCCTGTTAAACTAATATAGGTCCCCAATAGTTAGTTGCTTTATGGCTAATTTACTTTTTTTCTTATATAACATGATTTTAAGATCCTTTACCATTTCAATTTCTCTTTGGCACATTTCCTGATTTGTCACTGATCCTCTTAAATACATCAATCAAAATTGACCAGTCTCCAAATGCATTCAAATGCTTATCTCCTGCTATTGATGAATTGTGTTCCCGACAGAACGCATATGTTGAAGCTGTAACCCCCACTGTGATAGTATTTAGAGATGAGGCCTTTAGGAGGTAATTAGGTTTAGATGGGGTCATGATAGTGGGGACTAATGATTAAATTAGTGCTTTTGTAAGAAGAGACACCACAGAACTTACTTGTTCTCTCTCACAATCATGTGAAAACACAGTGGGAAGGTGCAAGTCAGGAAGAAAGTTCTTACCAGA
Organism: Ateles fusciceps; assembly: GCA_036589455.1. Classification (NCBI taxonomy): domain Eukaryota; kingdom Metazoa; phylum Chordata; class Mammalia; order Primates; family Atelidae; genus Ateles; species Ateles fusciceps. The sequence continues at coordinate 14,884,053 of JAZHEH010000952.1, forward strand.
GACTATGTTAGCATCTCAGACTTCCAGCCTCCAAAACTTTAAGAAAATAAATTTCTGTTGTTTTAGCCGCCCAGTTTTTTATTATGGCAGACGGACCAGTCTAAGACGCTTCCCCTTCACACTTCCCATGCAGTGTCTGCTTGGCTTACATGGAGTGATTGATAGACTTGTCCCTAGGATGCCAGCCTGAGGGGACCATTTTTAGTTTGCCCAGAATTGACATAAACTGATGAGCCCAGCAAGTTCCCCAACTGGACGCCAGATTCTCCCACTGTTGGTCTGGATTTCTGGGTTTCCAGTGCCTGTCTACCCATGCCAGCCTTGGGGAGCCAACAGCTTGTTGGGGAAGACACCACATTCATGAATAATATGACAGGCATCTGAGTTGGCAGCAAGGGGTGGCAGAATTTTCTTAGGGTTGAGGCCAAGGCTGACAGATTTCCTGCTTTCATTCAGTTCCTGGAGGCCCAACAAATTCACATGACCATGTCTGGTGACTCACTAGTGGGAAGACTTAGAGAAAGCTGGGATAATATTCTCTTCTGCAGCTGCTGGGTAACTCCCTCATAAAGGACTGATGAATACCTGCTGACACCCACTAGTGCCCACAAGAACAGCAGAGCAGCATAAGTGAGTCTCTTCAATTTCCTCACCCCAAAAATGAGGGTACTGGTAATAAAAATATTGCTCAAGATTGTTGTGAGAATCAAATAAAGTAAATCAGTCAGGCCAAGTAATTAGAGCTGCCATAACTAGGCACTGTTCTAAGAACTCTTGACATACTGCTTCTTATAAAGCCTACAGTTCTATGAGCAAGACAGTGTCATGATCATTTTACAGATGAAGAAACTGAGGATAGGGATATTTCTTGACTTGCATGAGTTCACAAAACTAGTTAATGTGAAATTTATTTCCCAGTGCTTGGTGCATAACAAACACTCAATTTGCACATATTGAATCTATAAAAGTGCCAGATTTTTGTTTTTAATTCAAGTTGACTGCAAAGTCATGTTTCTAACCATTGCATTGTGTTGCTTAACTCTAAACTATTGAACGTTGTTTATCTGTAATGAACATTTAGTCATTGGTTCTGATTCCCAAACTGATCACCCTATGAGTCAGATCCCAGAAAACCTTCTGAACTTTATTTCCTATTTATTCATATCTTTTATGGGTTACAGATCTAATGAAGGCTTCTGTGTGGGCAAAAAGTAAAAAAAAAAAATGTTAGTGGTGACACTATGTTTGAAGATATTATGCCACAGAAGACGGAAGAGAGTAGGAAATAATAAAATTCAAAGAAAAAGCTTAATAATAGCCTGTATTAGCTTGCTCTCATGCTGCTATAAGGAAATATCTAAGAGTGGGTAATTTTTTTTAAAAAAAGAAAAGAGGTTTAATTGACTCAATGTTCAGCATGGCTGGGGAGGCCTCAGGAAACTTATAATCATGCCAGAAGGCAAAGGGGAAGCAAAGCATCTTCTTCACAAGGAAGCAGGAAGAAGTGGTGAGTGAAGGTGGGTAGAGCTCCTAAAAAAACAATCAGATCTTGTGAGAACTAACTCACTGTCATGATAACAGCATGGGGGAAACTGCCCCCATGATGCAATTACCTCCCCCTGATCTCTCCCTTGAAATGTGAGGATTATAAAGATTATGGGACTTACAATTTAAGATGAGATTTGGATGGGGACACAAAGCCTAACCATAGCATTCCACCCCTGGCACCTCCCAAATAACATGTCCCTTTCACATTTCAAAACCAATCATGCCTTCCCAACAGTCCCCCAAAGTCTTAATTCATTTCAGCATTAACTAAAACGTCCACATCTAAAGTCTCATCTGACACAAGACAAGTCCCTTCCTCTTATGAGCCTGTAAAATGAAAAACAAGTTTGTTACTTTCTAGGTACAACGGAGATACAGACATTGGGTAAATATAATCATTTCAAATGGGAGAAATTGACCAAAATGAAGGGGCTGCAGGTCCCATGCAAGTCTGAAATCCAGCTAGGCAGTCAAATGTTAAAGCTCCAAAATGATCTCCTTTGACCTCATGTCTCACATCCAGGTCATGATGATGCAACAGGTGGGCTCCCCACAGCCTTGCACAGCTCCATCCTGTGGATTTGCAGGGTACAGCCCCACTCTGAGCTGCTTTCATGGACTGGCATTTAACGTCTGCAGCTTTTCCAGGTGCACAGTGCAAGCTGTTAGTGGATCTACCATTCTGGGGTCTGGAGGACTGTTGCCTTCTTCTCACAGTTGCAGTAAGCAGTGCCCCAGTGGAGACTCTATGTGGGGACTTCAACCCCATATTTCCCTTCTGTACTGCCCTAGCAGAGGTTCTCCATGATGGCTCCACACCTGCAACAAACTTCTGCCTGGATATCCATTTCTACACATCCTCTGAAATCTAGGTGGAGGCTCCTAAACCTCAGTTCTTGACTTCTGTGCACCCACAGGCCCAAAATCATGTGTAAGCTGCCAAGACTTGGGGCTTGCACCCTCTGAAGCAATATCCTGAGCTGTATTTTGGCCCCTTTTGGCCAAGGCTGGGATGCAGGACACCAAGTCCTGAGACTGCACAAAGCAGCAAGGCCCTGGGCATGGCCTGAGAAAATATTTTTCTTCCTAGGCATCTGGGCCTGTGATAGGAGGGGGCTGCCATGAAGACCTCTGACATGCCTTGGAGACATTTTCCCCATTGTCTTGGTGATTAACATTTGTCTTCTCATTATGCAAAATTCTGCAGCCAGTTTGAATTTCTCCCCAGAAAATGGGTTTTCTTTTCTATCAAGTCATCAGGCAGCAAATTTTCCAAACTTTTATGCTCTGCTTCCCTTTTAAACATTAGTTTCACTTTCAAACTATCTCTCTGTGAATGCATAAAATTGAATGTTTTTAAGAGCATCCAGGTTCACATGTTGAATGCTTTGCTGTAATACTTAAAAATGTCTTCCACCATATACTCCAAATCGTGTCTCTCAAGTTCAAAGTTTCACAGATTTCTAAGGCAGGGGGGAAATGCCTTTGCTAAATGTCTCTTTACTAAACTATATAGCAAGAGTCACCTTTGCTTCAGTTCCCAATAACTTCCTCATCTCCATCTGAGACCACCTCAGCCTGGACTTCATTGCTCACATCAGTATCAGCAGTTTGGTCAGTCATTCAGAAAGTCTCTAGGAAGTTCCACACATTCCCACATCTTCCTGTCTTCTGAGCTCTGAAAACTGTTCCAACTTCTGCCCATTACCCAGTTCCAAATTTGCTTCCACATTCTCAGGTATCTTGTAGCAATACTCTACTACCTCAGTACTAATTTACTGTATGAGTCTGTTTTTATATTGCTATAAAAAATACCCAAGACTGGGCAATTTATAAAGGAAATAGGTTTAATTGACTCACAGTTCAGCATGGCTGGGGAGGCCTCAGGACACTTACAATCATGGCAGAAGATGAAGGGGATGCAAAGCACTTTCTTCACAAGGTTGCAGGAAGGAGAAGTGTTGAGCAAAGGTGGAAAGAACTCCTCATAAAACCATCAGATCTCATGAGAACTCACTATTATGAGGACAGCAAGGGGGAGACCACTCCCATGATTCAATTACCGCTCCCTGGTCTCTCTTGACACATGAGGATTGTGGGGGATTACAATTCAAGATGAGATTTGGGTGGGGACACAAAGCCTAATTATATCACAACCATTTATCATTGAATGTTTACCTGTGGTAGACATTTTGTTTAACATTTCATAGACAGTATCATTTTATCTTCATGTGACCTCATGAAGTAGAGATCTTTACTATCTCTCTGTCACAGATGAGAAATCTGAGAATATTTATTTAACACTTACTTCATGCAAGTCTCTGATGTTCCCTGACTTGCAAGACAAAATTTAGCAAAGTCATCAGCATGGTAAAGAGGCTGTGTCAGGCCGCAGGGAGCTCTGAGTTCAGATCCCTTCTGCTGATGAGTCCTGATGAATCAGAAAAAGGGGGTTGTCATCTCATTTCTAAATCTCAGCTAGCTCACATGTGAAAGTGGGGATACTTATTGTACAGTAATATGTGAAGTACCTGACATGGTTTGTCTGTGTTCTCATCCTAAATTATAGCTCCCATAATCCCTACATGTTGTAGGAGAGAACCAGTGGGAGGTAATTTAATCATAAGGGCAGGTTTTTCTTGTGCTGTTCTCGTGATAATGAATAAGTCTCATGATATCTGATGGTTTTATAATGGACACGCTGTCCTGCCTGATGCCATGTAAAACATGCCTTTGCTCCTCCTTCCTTTCTGCCATGATAGTGAGGCCTCCCAGCCATGTGGAACTGTGAGCCCATTAAACCTTTTTTTCTCTATAAATTACTCAGTCTTTGGTATTTCTTCATAGCTGTATGAAAATGGACTAATACAGTAGCTATAAGGCTTAAATTAGATCATGTCAGTAAAGTACAATTTGTCTGCTTGATAAAGGATGGCTGCTAACATTATTACATACATATAATAATAAAAACAAACAAAAAAACTAAGCCAGTAGATTCTAAGTTCAGGTGTGGGTTTCAGACAGAGAATCTTTTCAGAGTAAGGAGAAGCCTCTGACTTCCAGCTTGGAGGAGAGGGAAGAGCTGTGATCATCACCATTCAGATAATTAAGATCAAGTCCTTATAGAGTCTCTATTCTGTTCAGACCCTATGCTAATTAGAGGGCACACAAAGAAATGAATGAGACCATATCTCTCTTTCTAAAGTGCTCACAATCAATGCTAACATCCATATGAAATCCTGGTATCTTAAGTTTTGATTGACTGCTGGCTTGGAGGGCACAATAATGTTGCCTCATATATGTTCAGCATCTTTACAGTTTCTAGGGTTCTGTCACATGTGTGATTTTGTTCATGTGGCTCCCTTTCCAACCTTGTGAGATTCTCTCTCCTCCTTGTCATGTGAAGCAACTTAGCAATCATCCAATTCACTTAAGTGGGAATTGGCAGAGTTAGGGCTCAAACTCTGGTCTGCCTAACCCCAGGTGTAGTGCTCTGTCAGTTCCTAGAGTGCAATAGTGGTAAGAACTGCCTAGGTAGATATAGGAGGGATTTTCAGGGAATATTCCTTAAAAGAGAGGATAGTGAACCCCAGTGGCTCCCACCTGCCACAAATGAGTCCCTGGTTGGTGGTGTTGCTGGCTAGTCCTCCATTTCAGTAACTAGGGAGAATCACTGACCCAGAAAAAAAGTATTTTTTACTATATTCTATTGCAGATGAAAAGCAAACATTTTCAAATAAATGATCTTTTAAAAAATTTACTCTCCAAATAAGGGATATCCTGTTCTGAAACACTGAGACACATCTTAATGGAAATAACATGGGTTTCAGAATCAGAGATATGTTTTTTCTAACATGAGTTCTGATAGTTATCAACTGTGTGACTTTCGAGAAACCACTAGGCTACTGAGAGCCTCTGTCTTTTCATCTGTAACATGGGGAAAATAATAACTAGCTGAAGGATTGTGGAGTGTATTAAATATTATAGTGTGTTCAAAGTATCTAGATCATAGTGAACCCCCAAAAATAATAAAATAATAAATTTTATATTACTTTTACATTAGTAAATGAACAATTGAAGTGATAAAAAAGAGTTACTTTCTAGATCCAGTGGCTTTCGAAAGGCTTATGATTATGATGCCGGAGACTTTCAGGCAGTTAGCTTGATTCACAGCTTCAAAAAGTCAGCTGTGTTTGGTGTTAGGAGGGGAGAGTAAACTCATCTCCAGGCCAGGCAAGCAAGTATGTAAGAGAGAAGCGAGAGTAGTATTTTCAGCTCTCCAGTCTAGATAAGAACACTAGAGTAATTGCAACAAGTTCCTGGGGCAACAGGGGATCATTTTAGAAGTATGACATCTGTCACAGACGTTCGGGCTTTGTGCATCCAATGAATTGTTGGCCATTTATTTTGCTTCCACGTTGGTTTGGTGAGACTGAAAAGGTTATGCTATCCACAATGACTCAAAACAGGCTGTATCTTTCATATTCTCATAACTATGTTTTAGATAGTATATTTCAGACGTGCTCTCACTGCTGAGCAAAGCTCTGGATTTCATGAGATCCTCATATAATCCGAAATTATCCAGCTGGAAAGCCAACCCAGAAGTTGAAATTTAATGGGAGGTATACAAGGAGGAAGGCAATTTCAACAGAATGCTGATTGTACTGAGTTAGGAAAAGTATGAGACGCTGTGGGAGCTGATAAGAGTGTCACTGAATGCAATATTGGTGATCAGGGCATTATACATTTACCTAGAGGAAGTGATGTTTCATCATCTAGATGATGAAACTATACTAAAATTATAACCAAGTGAGTCAGTAGAAGGAAGAAGGTGGAGGTGGAGACATGTCCTTGAATAAAGGAAAAGCATGTGCAGAAGCATAGCAATAAAGAGAGCATGATACATTCAACAAACTGAATAGAAAGCAGTCATGTCTGGAATGTACAGTGGTTGGTGGGAAAACAGAAGAGATGAGGATAGAGAAGGAAAAAGGTACCATTCCTTGAAGAGTCTGATAAGCTGTGCAAAGAGATTTGATTTTATCCTTGGGGTGAAGTGTTAAGCAGAAGCATGCCAAGATCAATCTTAATAGGAAGTAATATAGAAGGTGGATTGAAGGTGAGATGTGATGATGATGGAGAAGTAGAAGAAAAGAGAAGAAAGAGAACAATCACCTTCAACAATGTCATCACCAAAGAGAAATATGTGGCCAAGAATTCAAAAATCTCTCATGTCCTCAGACAGCTCTATTTATTCAAGGAATGGGGTCAACTCATGAAAGGAGCTTGGTAAATGAACACCAGGTGGCACATTTGATTTCATAGATCTCTTTGAGATGGCCAGCCTAGCACTCTCATAATGTGGCATGGGAAGCATGACTAATATAAAATAAAAAATATAAAATTCATGTATTACTCTTGAAAATCAAGGAATAAATTGTAGTTTTATGTTTAGCAAGAAAGTTTTCAAAGGCAAGAAGCATATGTTTAAACAAAGCTGTTATTCTATCCCACATCTAATAGGCCTTATCACAGACACTGGAGGGTAGGGCAGTAGGAAAGTTGCAGATTATTTTGTAAAATCTATTTATTGAACAGGTTGAAAAATCAGCTCAGAGAAGAAAAGATGTGCTCATGGCCATAAAGCAAATTAATGAAAAAATTAGTAATATTGTCTTTCGGATTGCAGTCTTGTGTGTGTGCGTGTGTGTGTGTGTGTGTATGTGTGTGTGTGTGATTTTAACTATATTCATGACTTTATCACTTACAAAAATGAGGATGAGGTAAATTTTTTACAATAACTTATTCCCTGGGAAAAGATATATTCACCAGGATGTAACAATGGTAAATGGTAGTAGCTGGTTTGTATGTGGGTCGGGAGAAGGGAGGGAATGTTGGTGGGGGTGGGGGAATTTTAGTTTTATGTACATGTGGAAATGATGGTAAAAAATAGAGCTAAGTAGATTTTATTATTACAAGATGTTTAAGAGCTTTTAATAAGCTAATGTGCCTTTGGAAATTCTAAAAGGAAGATTTCCATCATGCTAAAGTGTTGAATAGGACATCAGACTGACATGATTTTTTCTGTAAACGATGCTCTCATATCAAGTTTTTCAGCATCTTCAGAATTGACATTATAATTATATATCATATGAAAGGCTCTTAGACTTTTATCTGCATTTCCCATTATGTACTTCATTTAAGTATGTATCACCAGAAGTTAATCAGCTTCTCTTGAAATTCATCTGGAAGCCTTTGACAGATAAAAGAATTCAAAGAGTAAATAAATCAGACTTCTCCCAACTTTGAACATTTTATGATTTACTTCAAGAGATTTGGCGTGTCTGCTACCTTAAATTGAAAGATTTGTCTTGAGACTGTCAATCTTCACCTACATAAAAATATTTCATTTTAATGCAACATTGGAGTATAATGTTTTATAAGCAATAATTGAGGATCCAAGTTAAATTCAGCAACATGAGGTGCAATAAATGCCAATAAGTCAACTGAGGTGATCATTAGATAACTGGTCATTATCCATAAATAGCTAAGTTTATTCAATCAAGGTCTAGTGGCTAAAAAAACAATCATTTCACATTATGTAATAGGCAACCCGGTCTCAGATTCATTAAAATGGGGGTAGGTAGTTATATGTTAAAATTAAGGAACTGGGTACCATGCAGCTGACTGTTTTTTTACAGACCACATTTTAGGAAACATTGTTTCTGTATGGCAAGGAACAAAGTGCCCTAGAATCTTGCCAACTTCTTACTGCTGGGTAACTATTCAAACTCGAGATTTACAGATATTCATATAAGTCTTCAGGTCATTTCTCAGAGACATTTGTCCTCCAAACATAATCCCATTTTTCTCTAAGGACTCAAGAAGCTATTTCAAGTTTTAAATCTATGAAAATGTGGTGACATTTTAAGATAGCTAATACTTAAAAATCTATGGTTTAAAAAGTATAGAAGTGAGAATATATGTTCCAGTATTAAAAGTAATATACAAATCTATCTTTTCCCTTAGAATTTTACTTTTTCATTGTGAAAATCTTTTTACCCATTTAATCCACAAATTTAGTTGGTTTTTTTTTTTGCCAAGTTAACACATCTGAATGATATTTTTAAAACTGTCAAATGAGGAAAAACTAAAACATATGATTTTAATTAAGTTTAAATGAATGTTTTACCAATTCAAAATTATAGTTTAAAAAGTCAGTACTTTATTTTAGAGAGGGAAAGTGAAAATTTATAAGTCTGTTTTTGCTCTAAGTCAAAACACACCTGCCCCTATCTCAGAATCATTTATATTCTTAGGTAACAGTCCTATGTCTGATAATGGTCCCAGGACATGCATTTTGAAGGTGATATGGTTTGGTTCTGTGTCCCTGCCCAAATCTCACATTGAATTGTAATCCCCCCCCATAATCCCCATGTGTCGAGGGTGGGACTAGGCGGAGGTGATTGAATCATGGGGGCAGGCTCCCCCATACTGTTCTCATGATAGTGAGTGAGCTCTCAGGAGATCTGATAGTTCTATAAATGTCTGGTATTTCCCCTGCTTGCACTCACTCTCTCTCCTGTCACCCTGTGAAGAGGTGCCTTTCACTGTGATTATAAATTTTCTGAGGCCTCCCTAGCCATGCTAAACCTTGAGTCAATTAAACCTCGTTTCTGTATAAATTAACCAGTCTTAGATATGTCTTCATAGCAGCATGAGAATGGACTAACACAGAGGGGTATAGAAATTGCCTCCATTTTAAGTAAACTACTTAGAATTATGTCTTGGACACTATTACGTTTCTATAAGAATCTGAAATGGCTTCCCTAAACACCTGTAATATGTTTAATGGTGGCCTCCAAAAAGATATGTCCACATCCTAACCCCAGGACCTGTGAATGTCACCTTATTTGTGAAAAGGGTCTCTGCAGATGTAATTAAGGATCTTGAGATGAGGTCATTCAAAATTACCCTCAGAGGTCCTACCTCCAATGATAGGTGTCATATAAGAGGCAGAAGAGGAAGAAACTTGTAGTTCAAGGGATACCGAGAACCACCAGAAGCTAAACAAGGCAAGAAAAGTGCTCCCCCTTGAACCTTTCAGGAGGAGTGTGGCACTGCTGACATCTTAATTTCAGACTTCTGTTCTACAGAACAGTGAGGGAATATTTTATTGTTTTAAGCCGCTAAATGTGTGGTAATATGTTATGGTAGCCACAGGAAGCTAATATACTACTCAAACACTCAATGTCATTCCTTTTCTGAAGTCATTAGAGACCAATATCATAGATTTGAAAACCAACTCCACAAATGTGGGACACCTATTTCAACTTTCAGTGATGTTATCAACGAACGGCAGTGGAGTATTCTTTATTCCTTCTGAGATTGTTGGAATAACTTGAGGATTTTTTTTTTAGATAAAGCACTTTGTGAACTATAAGCAGTACATATGAGGCAATTGTTGAAGCCTTTCTGTGACATAAAAGTTAGTAATTCCTCATATTTTACTTTACTGCCAATAAAAATTTAATAAGGTGAAAATGCCTGATACCTTCCACTCTCCTCACTATGTCTCAATTTACTCATCTGTAAAATAAGCTTGGCCTCATGGAATTCTTGAGAGGACTAATTGAGTTAATACAGTAAAGAATTCAGAAGAGTGTCTGACACATACTAACGGCTCTCTAAATATGAATAGTTATTAAATATGTTAGTATCCTACTTACCAATGTACTAGTAGCAAAGTAGACACTCACCATTTGTGACCTGAGTAAATACTTAATCTAAGTTTGATTTAGTTTGATGTTCCCTAAGAGAAAAAGTCTAGATATCTGTTATGTACGGATAATTATTATGGTCTTTCTTCAAACTACCAAGCATGACAGTGTTATGGTGTGATAAAGACATCTTGGACTTTACAGCTAGACAGACCTGAGTTCAAATCCTTGCTCAATACTTCTTTGTAACCAGAGTCAGATTACTTGTGACAGATACATCTTAGGCTGTCTGCTCAAAGTTTCTTCTCTTTCTACCCACCTTGTAAAAGCCCCAGCATCCATGACCTGGTGAGAGGTTACTGATGACTGAATCAAGATTGAGGATTGGATGCAAGCTTAGCTATGAGAGTACCTTTACAGGGATTTACAAACTGAGCTGAGAGAAGGAGAGAGATATTTATTCTTTTCTAGGAACTGAAAACCCAAGCACTAGTCTGGAGTGTTAAAGCAAACTAAATATGGTATGAGAAGGACTCTGTACTTCTGTATTAGAGTCCTTGTGGACGAACAGCAACGTAGCTTAATAGGTAGACAAGAGTGAGAGACTAACGTAGGAGTATGTGCCTGTAACAATAGCTGAGTCTTGGCCAATACCAGCAGCCATACTTCAACCAGTCATACACTGCTAAGTGTTCAAACTGTTCAAATAAGGCAAATGCCGAGCTATAACCAATCCAGCTGTTCTGTACTTTACTTCCAATTTCTGTGAGTCATTTCCCTTTTATTGTCGATAAATTTTCTTCCACCATGTGGCTGGGCTGTGAATCTGTTGTGATTCTGGGGGCTACCCAATTCATAAATCATTCATTGCTCAGTTAAATTCCTTTAAATTTAATTCAGCTGAAGTTGTTCTTTTATCAGGAGAGAGAGGGGTGAGAGAGGACACAAAGGAATGAAAATGAGATAAGATAGGCTATGTGAAACAGGAATAAAGACAGAATTTCTTGGACATCTAAAAGGTTAAACTACATCTTTGACCTTAGATTTCATGAGACACATGTCTAGGCTATAAGAAATTTCACTTTATTTTTTAAGCCAGTGGGGCTTTGTTCTTATTGTTAGTGTCATTACTTGTAGCTAAAGGAGTCCTAAATAATATACTGTTTATTCTATCTGAGGTATTTTTCTTCCTTTTATTAAAATGAAGAAAATGAGTATATGAATATTCAGATCATGGTCTTTATAATTAAAGATGATGTCTACCGAGTGTGCAGCTCCAACTCTGAAGCAATAAAATGTCCTAACTTATTGAAATCATCCTCCTGCTCCTCGGTTTGCTTCTCCTTTATCATCCACATTATAATTGCCATGATCCCTTTCCTTTCATGTAAAAAAACAAAATCAAACAAAACACAGATGACTGAGTTTGTACTTGAATCATTAGAAGCGACATAAAAAATTTTGAATAAATAGGTAGACACAATTTTGTCCACTTCCCAAGGCTTAATAAACCCATGTATTTCATTAACTATGCTTTTTTCTAAGTGCTTCAACTAGGATTAGAAGATATCATAGCATTTAGCCGACCATATTTTGTCTACATTAGTCCAAATAAGCAGATGTTCCCAAGTCTTTTTAGAGATTATTTTGAAATGTGCACGCACCCTTGGCTACTAGACGGATGGTTCCAATTTGTTTAGTCAACTGAGTCAAATAATCAGTCATTCAATCAAGCAATCAGTTGACCTGCTTCTAGTCTCCTCCCCTCACCAAAGTGGCTTAATTTGATTATGCTGTTATTCAGTTTTACATTTAATCATCATGTGTATTCAGCCATTACAAGGGAACAGAATTTTTTCAAAACTAAATAGGAATAGACTTGGGATTTTCTGATTTCCAGAGAAACTACTTTTCCTCCACAGATAACACACACGCACATACCACGTACACCCGGGGGAAAGAGGCAACTACCTTTGCCCTGAAGTACAAGTCATCTTTCCTCTACATGCAGGGAAACTAAAGTTCAGATAGATGAGACTTTGTTGATGCCACAGGGCACAACGTGTTCCAAGGGCCTGAACCAAAACAAAATCTAGATCCACTATTCTGTAAGACACAGTACCTAAGTGACAGAAGCCTGATCTGGGGCTTCAAGGAAAATAATTTTGCAGACAAGACCAAACCATTGAAACAGCTTCTGGTAAAAGATGGGCTAGAAAACTCATTGTCAATAAGGTGGAAGGGATTGCTGTAATAGCCCAAGCATAAAGTGGAAAGAGTATAGAGGAAAAACAGATCTGAGCAAGATTGACTGCCCCTTCCCGGCTGCATTTGCCTTTGTTGAAAAACAAAAGAAAGTTTAATTCAAGAAGCATTATCTATATCTATCTGTGTGGGAGTGAACCGTTTGCCTAGAGATAAACATGTTCACTCTGTTTTGTTCATTTCCAGCTAGTTTGTATTTAATTAATATTTCTTTAATGGCTTGTTGAGGGAGCAGACATGTTTAGTAAGAAACTACATCTTTTTGTTATATCTTTGGGGTTCATCAAAGAGCACAATAGTTTTAAAATGCGGAATGGATTTTTAAATATAACATTCCCCCAGCCTCACAATTCCTTTTTCTTGCCGCTAACTCTAAAAGACTCAATTTAAAGGTTATTTTCTCAAGGACACCTTTCCTGTTTTCACCTTTTTCCATTAAAATTAATGTCCCCACTCCCTGAAAATGTTGCATGTATGCCTATTGTTGCAAGCATGTTATTCTGCTTTATTACTGTGTTACGTTACTGAAGACAGATTGCCTTCCTAGCTGTAGAGTACCAGAAACTTGTAACCATTTTACCTCAATACCTAGGCCTAGGATAGTGATTTTCACTTTTCACCTTTGATAGGACAAAAATTTGATAAATAAATAAATAATGATATGATTATGGCTATCACACATGTTGGGTCACTCCTAGGCAAAAGCTGTAAAGTTTGATTTTGGTATTTCTCCTTAAATATTTAGCATTTGTGGCTTTCTCTTTCCTGACATTCAGGAATTTTCATGGGATTATCATAAACTAAAACATACTAAGATATAGAGTACTAAAAAGATCCTAGGGGAGTTTTCTTCTTAGCTTGGAAAAGGCATAAAGTTGAAGGATTCTGCCGTCATTGAATTGACAGAGATTACTTTAGTTGGGGAGGTGGATCAAGAAATGAGTGCTTCTTAAATTGCTCTAAATTGATAGTTTTAAAATATGTTTTACCCTTTAGGAAATGTAGGTGTGGCTAATTGTGACTGGAAATAGGGTCACTGGAATCTAAGGTTGAGATTAGTTTTAGCTCTGTCAGTTCAGTAGCCTGGATTACACAAAATAAGTCTCTGCTTTGAAAATTTTCTATTCATTATTTCTAGAATATCAGCTGAAAAAAAATTTGAAATTACCTTTGGAATCCAGGGCTAGAATTGGATATGAACCAGGAATAGTAAAATTGAAAAACTAGGTAGTTGAGCATTAGCCATTTTGTGTATTCAAAACTGGGACAAGGTAGGCCAAATATATGGGAGCAGGTCATATACATGGAAGGAAAGAAGAAGGGAAAAGTAAAGGGATGACGAAAGAGAAAACAAAAAGGCAAGAAAAGAAAAGGGAGAGAGAAAATAGTTGAGAACTAACCGGCGCACATTAAATATCACATGTCATTGACTGTTGGAAAAATAGACGTATTCCACAAAACCCAAGTGCATAGTAACCGACATAAATATTTTCTGCAAAGACCTACTCCATCCTGGGTTTACGTCTGTTTATAATTGATGACAGCAACTCTTGGCTCAAGAGGACAATCTTTATTCACATCACTCAGCTAGGCTGGTTTTAATTGCCCAAATATAATTCAATCTTTAGAGTTTGTAGTTCTTAACTAGGTAATGTCAACATTGAAACTGGCCAATGGAACATGAATGGGAAGACAGCTACCTTCGTTCAAACTTTCTCTTAAGGTGGATTATAACCAGAACCTTCTACTGATTGTTTCTCACTTTTTCTTCACATCTTTGTTTTCTATAGTATAAGATTATGCAAAGGTCTAATATACCCACCAACTGTTTATTTTTATCTTCCACTCTTACAGTAATTAGAAAATATTTAATGTTAATCGGATAGTACCCTTTGTTAGTACTTTGATTTATGTATAGGGCACTGGAATTTACTCGTCACCCACATTTTAATTTTATTCTCACATTAATAGAATCAAGGCATTTCTCTATACTCTTTCACCTTCTATATTAGATTTTATAGATTAAAAATATGAAAGTCACAAACAGGTAAATAACAGAGCTGAGATTCATGTGCAAATCTGTTGGGTTCTAAAATGTTTTTTCTTTCTTGTACTGCCATCATAGATATTTTGATCCTAAATGTGACACACTCTTGATGAAAAGCTGCAGTAAGTATTATCTGAAATACCTTATTTAGCACTTGTCTATACAGATATTTGGTAATAGAATTTTGCTAACAGAAAGGCTTCCATCAAAGTTATTAGCAAGTAGCATGTAGCATACTTTACCATTTCCAGAAATTTTGACAAATACTTTCTCATTTAATCTTTCCAGCAATGAGTTAAGTGAACCAGTTAGGACAGCTGAAGCTGTGATGCATTGAAAAATATACTCCTAAATCTCTGTGGATATATACAAGTTGGTTACTCTCTAGTGCCATGTCTAATGGGAGGGAGGTAACTCTTCAAGACAGCTCTTCATGTGGCAATGCAGGGATCCAGAGTGCTTCTGATTCGTGGCTCTGCCATCTCAACAAATGGTTTTCTTGATTGCTGTGGCAGGGGAAGAGAAAGTATGGAGAACTAACACTTGCTTCTCAAGTTCTCTTATTGGAAGTAATACTTGTTACAGCCCACTGGCCAGAAATAGTCACATGATCTCAGCCTAGCTTTGAGAAAATCTGGAAAGTCTTCTCACAATCTCAGGAAGGAGAAGACCAGGTGTGGTAAGTGTAAGTAATTTCTACCACAGAAAACTTGTACTCTTTTCTCTATTTTGCATGAAACTCTTCCCTTATGCTTCCAGGAAACATCTGGATTACTCTGTAATGGGAAGAATCCCATATTATTTACGACCAATCAAAAGTAAGTGAACATGCCATAGTTATTCAATCTTCCCTATAGATTATCTTTATTTCCTTTAGGAATCAAGCTGAATTGAACACTTGGAAACCACACTTTCTTTGTCTTTCCTCTTTATTATTCTTATCTTTTCTTTTTACCTTGGAATCTCAAGAAATCTTAGCACCACAATTTGTTTTCAGTCTGTCTAGTCAACTGTAGTGTGGATTCTCACGTCTTTAGACTGGTTCGCCAACAAAATAAATTAAACTTTATAATCCTATATTAATAATATCTCATAGTATAACACTGATATTTTATTAACTTAAAAAATTTTCACAATTGGAGAGAAGATGTGGAGGAATAAATGGTGCTAAGAGAGAATGAACCACATCTTTTCACTTACAGAAATAAAACTAAGGTTCAGTGATTTTAATGAAGTTGCCCAAGGTCACAGATCTATTGAATGCAGCTGGTATAGTGATGATTGTGTTTATGAGGACATAGATGGATGGGTGATGAGGATAATGATATTTGGATTAAGTCCTCTTCAGCAATTCTGAGGTTGTTTCTTGTTGTGGGAGAAGAAATATAGCTCATCTTTGTACACCTCAAAAACATTGTTGATGAAAAAAAATAAAGAAGAGTTTGCATCACTCTGCAAAGATGTTCTTCTCTTGAAGTTCCTGCCATCCATATATGGTAACCTTTATCTTGTGAAGCATATCACTTATCAATGTATTTTATTCAACACATATTTACTGAGCAATTACTATATGCAATGTTTTAAGCACTAAGCATACAGGGTCCACTGAAATGACTATCCTTTCATGCTTCCACGGAAAATCCTGTCTGCAGCATTCCTAAAATCTGCAATTCAGCTTTTCCTACCCAGGTGTATCTTAGTTTACTTATGAAGCAGCATTGCTGCTGGCTGACACATATCATTCAGTGCTCCCCTCCCCTTGTCATGTACGATAGGACACTGCTGTTTTCCTCCCTCCAAAAGAATCTAGGGATTTCCCGAATTAACACAAGAGTAAGCACAATTAGACTTATTTAAACTCAGGAGAAACATGCTTTGCTCGTGAAGTAGTGGAAAACCTGACATCATGCTTAAACTTCATCCAACTGCAATCAGATTTTTAAAGCTGAGAACTGAAATGTCAGACAGGAAAAAAGTGTTACCCTCATGGCTACTGTGCTCTGAGCTGAAGATGATTCAATTAAAAGACTTTGTGTGCGTGTGTGCGTGCGTGTGTGTGTGTGTGTGTGTTTCCCTGAGAACATTTGACAATTACTAGAACTAAGGACTGGGGAATTACAATATGATTGAACAGTTAGGAAATGTGGACTAAATCTGAGATTTGGGATCTCATTGGGTGGTTTTGAGATTTTCTTGAAACATGTGCAGAAGTAAAAGCTAATCCCAGACACAAAAGTACCTTTTTTTGTCTGATGGATGCTTTTGCCTAATTTTTTTTTTTGGTTCTCTGGTTTTCATTCTGCCATGGTTAAAATATTTACAAGCAGACTGGAAAGCTTTTCTGGAAAAGGAGCTCTAGATTTCAAAATATAAAATTTGCTAGTAAGTAAAGTTGAAGAATTTTTTTCTAATACAAGCAGTTTATCTATTGGTAAATAGTATATATTTATATCATTATTTCCCACTAGCAAAGAAGCAATGTATAGAATAAAGGCATTTGGGAAATTATTTTGTTTTTAAACACATCCTTTGCTTATATGTTCTTTTCCTGTTGAGCCAATTTTTCTTTCCTCCTCTTCATAGACACTTCTTTATGCTTCTTCACTAAATATGGAAAATCCTTATGAAGCATTTTCTACATGCCAGTCACTGCTAGGCCCTAAGGATCTCACAATTTAAACAAAGATCAGATTATGAAGCTATGGGACAAGTGCTGTGAAGTGCGATGTGGGGGCCTAATGAACAGAGAGAGGAGCTGTCTAACTCTGCCTAGAAATTTGTAAGATTATTTCACAAAATAAATGTAATTTATGTTGCGTTTTGCAGGAGCAGTAGGGTAGTTTGGCCAACAAAGCCTGGGAGCAAGGGCACTGCAGGCAACTGGAATTCCTAGGTCCCAGATGCAGATGAGAGCAATACCACTGGAATGCAGGGAAGGTGGAGTGAACTGCAGTGGGGAAGTGAAGCCATAGGAAGAATAGTCATGAAGAGCATGGCAGGCCATAGGAAGATGGTTTTCTTATGACTCTGAGTGTGTCTTTTGGCCTTTCTGTCTGCCAACCTATAAAATTAAAGCAACACAAAATGCCAGGAGAAATTAAAGTGATATGTCCATGTGGCCTCAGAGACACAGTACTGGAGACTAGCTTTATGACTTCCCAGGGAGTTTCCAATAGTTTATTAATTAAAATGATTTAGGCCAGGTGCAGTGGCTCACGCCTATAATCCCAGCATTTTGGGAAGCCCAGGTGGGCAGATCACCTGAGGTGGGGAGTTTGAGACCAGCGTGACCAACATGGAGAAACCCTGTCTCTATTAAAAATACAAAATTAGCCAGGTGTGGTGGTGCATACCTGTAAACCAGCTACTCGGGAGGCTGAGGCAGGAGAATTGCTTGAACCCAGGGGGAGGAGGTTGCGGTGAACTGAGATTGTGCCATTGCACTCCAACCTGGGCGAAAAGAATGACACTCCGTCTCAAAAAAAAAAAAAGATTTACTGAGATTTATTGAGTACTTTCTATAGAACCAGCAGAGAATCCAAGGCTGTGGAAAAGAAGCAGGAAATATCTAGTATGTTTTATTTAAGATAATGCAAGGAGAGAATGGAATGTCTCAATTGCTTCAATTACTACCTTTAGTTGAATTTCTACAATATGAAGTCATTTTGTTGGAAGCAAGAAAGAACCACATTTATATCTACTACAGCATTTACTAAGAGGAAACACTTGTCTTGAAGAGGCACATTGTGTACTACCTAAATAATATATACAAACAAATGTGATATAAGGAAAATTATATACAAAATATCTATGAGAGAGTTTCCTTTAGGGTAATTTGGATAGAGAAAGGGGGACTGGATATTACTGAGTATCCTCTATAATCCCCTATAAAACCAGAAGTTTGCAAATACAATCCCATCTTCTTCACAGCAATTCCCCAAAATAGACATCCTTATCTTCATTTTACAAACAAGGAAATAGCTTAAAGAGGTTAAGGTAACCTGCCTACATATAACCACTGCTATAAAAAGGACTTGAACTTAGGTGTTTCTAGTTATGTAATCATGTTTTTCTACATGTTATATGGGCTAAGTGAAATTTAGAATACCATGGAGAAAGGAGTGACATTCAAGAAAATCTGATTCCGATATTCTCATAAAGACATGGCCTTATGTGTCTTAGCTCTTCTATTAAAAGCTGGTCAATATGTCTCATTGTCCAAAAAGGTCAAATTTAGATAAAAATAAAGCAATGGAAACTTTGAGACTTAGCATGTTCAGATGGTCCCCCCGTGCAGACACAGGGGTTTCATGGCATGTAACGTGTATGTATCCTTTCTAACTTGCTTAAAATCATCTGGCGCCAGTTACATGGCTGGAACCAGTTTGCAATCACTTCTGTTTGTTTTTCAAACATTTATAATAACATCGAATAAATAATATTAGCCCATGAACAATGTTCCTTGCCAGGGAATACATTAATAGAACCCTCAGTTCTCTAAGGACAATTTTGGTTGAGAAGACTTATCGGCTCTGGTATTAAAGATGTTAAGATGTGAAAGTTTACACATGATGAGACAGAGTGTAAATGACTTCGGTTGGAAGCTCTGTCACTTGAAATGTGGACAGAGCCATGAGAGGCCTTAGTGAAAAAGTAAACTTGGGATTGTAAATAACGCCTGACCTGACATTTCCTTTGTAGGGATTCCAGTAATGGGGTCCAGCTGCTAAATGCGATGCTCCATTGAGTCATAGGGGAAAACAACAATTTTTTTTTCAAACTGATATTGTGAGTTAAAATGCATGACTAAATGCCATTTATTTTTCTGCTTTACAACAATTCAAACCAGACTATTTTCTCCTGCAGCCACAGAAAAACAATCCCCCACTGCCAGCCCCCATCCTTCCCCCCTCCTCACCGATCTCTTTTGTTCTTAAAATACAGGTTGGAAATGGGAGCTGTTTACTGAGTTTTTTAAACTGTTGCATGATGAAAAGCTTTCATAACTGATCCTGAGGTGCTAGAGTGCTTTTAATCAGTGCGTAGAATTTTAATTAATCCCAGGCTGTCCCCTTTCTCAGAAGCTAAGGTGCAAGTTTATATTCCTCTAGGTTATGTTTGAGTGAGGCTGAAAGACCCCTTTAGAAGACAGAACAGAGAATGCAAAGAGTTTCATGCATTCTCTGAATTCTAGCTTGTTTAGGTTTTTCTAGGATTGCATCTACAAAATGAGGAGACTTGAAGAATGACTTTGCAACCTCTGGTCCAAGATTCAGGATAATGTGAATATACGCAGAGATGTTTTGAATTTAAGTTTATCTATATGTGCTTTGTGATCACTGAAGTCAAAGGCTAATGTCATAGTCTGTAATTTCTACTCACATTTTAGAATTCTTAAAGTCAAAACTGGACAGCCATAGTTAAGTTGGGTTATTCAGTTTATTCTCTTTTCTGTGTTCTCGTTTGTAGGACAAAAGGTGTGACCAGATAGAGATGCTATGGCTTCTGGGACAAAGTTCAACTTCCTAGCTTCACAGTCAAGTCTTTTCAGGATGAGACCACTTGACATCCCTCCAGATCTGCCCCCTGCAAGCCCTCTGCACATTCCCATGTCCTAAGTGCTCATTCCAGAGTTCTATACTATTCTACACTTTTTGCTTTCTGAGAAGTTACTGCCTCTGCTTAGAATTTACTTACTTGCATTATTAAGCCAGAGTAGTAAATAGCGTATTCTAGAGATACTGGCATTTTTTTTCTTTTTCTTTTTTCTTTTTTTTTTTGAGACGTAGTCTCATTCTGTCACCCAGGCTAAAGTGCAGTGGTACAATCGGCTCACGGCGACCTCCACCTCCCAGGTTCAAGCGATTATCCTGCCTCAGCCTCCAGAGTAGCTGGGACTACAGGCACCCACCACCATGCCCAGCTAATTTTTGTATTTTTAGTAGAGACAGGATTTCACCAAGTTGGCCAGGCTGGTCTCGAACTCCTGACCTCAGGTGATCTACTTCCCTTGGCCTCCCAAAGTGCTGGAATTACAGGTGTGAGCCACCACGCCTGTCCTGAAATACTGGTATTTTAAAATGAATTCCATGAAACTTTGGTCTCACAATGTTTCTCTGCTGTGTTGGGCATGTGTTTTGGGGAGAAGTTTTCATGATGAAAAAACAGGAACAATGATGTTTAGTCTACCAATTATGGAACCCTGACACAGATAAGTATAATAAAGTTTCTGAGATTTCCTGAAAAAGAAAACTGTTTAATTCAGCATTTCCCAGATGTACATGATGACAAATTCCTTCTGTTACACAACAGCTACAAACACACTCCAGATCATAGTGGGAAATACCTGTTCAAGTTAATATAAAACGTATCTCACATACAGAATTGGAAATTTTTAAGGACTGATGATGTGCTTTATTCTTAGCAATACAATTTAATTAATCTTTAAATTTTGAGATAATTATAGTTTTCATATGCAGTTGTGGGATACTATAGAGATATGTATGTACTGTTTACTCAGTTTCCCCCAATGATAATATCTTGAAAATCTATAGAATAGTATCACAACCAAGATATTAACGTTGCTATAGCAAAGCTACAGAACATTTCTTCCACCCTAGGATCCCTGAAGTTGATCTTTTATAGCCACAACCACTTCTCTCCAGCCCATATTCCCTTCTTAACCTCTGATAACTAGTAATCTATTCTCTAATTTTTTTAAATATATATTTTATTGCGTTTTAGGTTTTGGGGTACATGTGAAGAACATGCAAGATTGTTGCATAGGTACATACATGGCAGTGTGGTTTGCTACCTTCCTCCCCATCACCTATATCTGGCATTTCTCCCCATGTCATCCTTCCCCAACTCCCCCACCCCCCCACTGTCCCTCCTAGTCTCCCCCCTAAAGACCCCAGTGTGTGATGCTTCCCTCTCTGTGTCCATGTGTTCTCATTGTTCAACACCTGCCCATGAGTGAGAACGTGTGGTGTTTGATTTTCTGTTCTTGTGTCAGTTTGCTGAGAATGATGGTTTCCAGGTTCATCCATGTCCCTACAAAGGACACAAACTCATTGTTTTTTATGGCTGCATAGTATTCCATCGTGTATATGTGCCACATTTTCCCTGCCCAGTCTATCATCGATGGGCATTTGGGTTGGTTCCAAGTCTTTGCTTCTATTCTCTATTTTTATAATTGTGTCATTTCCAGAAGTTATATAAACAGAATAATACAATATGTAATCTTTTGGGTTTGGATTTTTCACTTGATGTAAGAGCATTCAGATAGTTGCATATATCAATAGTTTGTTCATTGTTATTGTTGAGTACTCTACCATGGTATGGATGTATCGCAATTTGTTTAATCACTTACCTGCTAAAAGATGTTTGAGTTTTTGTTTGTTCTTTTCTTTTTTTAGTTTTAGGTTGTTATGAAAAAAGCTTCTGTAAACATTAGTGTATAAGTTTTTGTTTGGATACAAATCTTCATTTCTCTGGGTTAAATGCTTCATTATTAGCAATACAATTTAATTAATTTTTAAATTTTGAGATAATTATAAGTTTTCATTGCAGTTGTAGGAATGCAATGGTAGGATCATGTGGTGGTTGAATGTTAGTTTTAAGTAACTACCCATCAGTGGTGGACTGAATAAAGAAATGTTATACGTATACACCATGGAATATAATCCAGCCATAAAAAAGAATAAAATCATGTCTTGCAGCAACACGTTTGGAGCTGGACACCATAATCCTAAGGAATTAACAGAGGAACAGAAACCAAATGTCACATGTTGTCACTTATAAGTGGAAGCTAAACATTGATCACACATGGACATAAACATGGGGACAACAGACACTACAGACTACTGGTGGGGATAAAAGGGAGGGGGCTTGGGCTGAAAACCTATCTGTTGGGTGCTATGCTCACTACCTGGATACAGTACACTCATGTCACAATCCTACATATGCACCCTCTGTATCTAAAATAAAAGCTGAAATTAAAAACAGTAACAACAAAAACAAACAACTGCCAAACAGTTTTCCATAGTAGCTGTACCATTTTACATTCTCAACAGCAGTCTCTGAATGAATTTCTTCACATTCCAGACAGCACATGGTGTTGTTACCGCTTTTAATTTCAGCCCTCTAACAGAGGTGTGGTGATAATGTATTGTGGTTTTAATTTGCATTTCCCCTGATTGCTAATAATGTTGATTTTGTTTTTCATGTGCTTGTTTGCCATCCATATATCTTTTTCTTTGAGGTCTCTTCCTATCTTTGCCTTTGTTCTAAGTATATTGCTTACATTTTTTAATGTCGAATTTTGAGAATCCTTAATATACTTTAGATACTTTGTCACACATGTAGTTTGAAAATATATATCTCCTACTCTACCTTTTTCTTTTTTATCTATATGTCTTTTATTTCACTTTCTCCCTCATTCTATTGGCTAGAACTTTCAGCACCATGACAGCAAAGACTCTTCCTTTGCTTCTGAAGTAAGAAATAAAGCCTTCAGTCTTTCACCATTAAGTATTGTTTTAGCTATAGGGTATTTCTTTGTTTTTGCTAGATGCTTTTTATTAAGTTTGGGAAGTTCTCTTCTCTTCCTATTTTTCTGACTTTTTAAATTTTTTTTTTTTTACCATGAATGGATGCTGACTTTTGTCAAGTATATTTTCTGCATTGATTGATAAATTCATGTGATTTTTCTTCATCTGGCTATTGGAATGGTGGATTACATTGAATTGTGAAGATTTTCTCTTATATTTAAAGAAATTGTTTTATAAATGTATGTTTTACATGTAAGTTCATAATCCATTTTGAGCTAATTTTGTAGAAGGTATAAGATTTAGGTTGAGGTATTTTTGTTTATTTATTTTTTATTGCTTATGGATATCCAAGTGCTCAGCACAGTTTGTTGAAAAAACTATCTTTCCCCATTGAGGGCAATGGCAGCCACATACAATAAATTGTAGCATTCCTCTTATTTTCTTGAATAAGTTATGTAGAATTTGTGTTATTTTTCTCATAAATGTTTGGGAGAATTCTCCAGTGAAACTAAATGGGCCTAGAGATTTCTTTTTAATGAGCTTTTAAATTACAAAATTGATTTCCTGAATAGCTATAGGACTGTACAAATTAACTGTTTTATTTTGAATAACAATTTGTGTTTTTCAAGGAAGTGTTTCATGTTGTCTAAGTTGTCAGATTTATATGTCTAGCTGTACCTGGAGCCATTCTTCATTATCTTTTTTATGTCTGTAGGTTCTGTAGTCATATCTACTGATTTGTTCATGAGTTTTATAGTTTGCATCTTCCTTAATTTTTTTCTTTGCCAGTCTCACTAGAGGGTTATCAGATTTATTGATCTTTCTAAAGAACTGTTTTTGTTTAATTGGTTTTCCATATTGTTTTTCTGTTTTCTATTTCATTAATTTCTCTTCTTATTTTTCTTTTCTTTTTTCTTTCTTTGCTTGCTTTGGGCTTATTTTGACTTTTTCTCTTTTCTGATATACATATTTAGTAATATACATTTTCCTCTCAGCCCTGCTTTAGCTGTGTTCTACAAATTTTAGTATGTTGTATTTCATTTTCATTCAGTTCAATGCATTTTCTTTATTCCTCTGAGATGTTATATTTGACCCATGAACTATTTAGATGGATGTTGTTCAGTTTCCAAGTATTCAAAAATTTTCCTCTTATATTTCTGTTAGTTATTTACAGTTTGATTTCATTGTGGTCAGAGGACATTGGATTACTTTAAATTCTTTTAAATTTTTTGAGGTTTCTTTTTAGTCCTAGGAGATGGTATATCTTGGCATATGTTCCACTGACACTTGAAAAGAGTGTATACTGCTATTGTTGAGTGAAATCTTCTTTAAATGTTTATTAGATCCTATTGTAAATTATGATGATGCATATTTTTCCATATTATTTTTGATTTTCTGTCTATCAATTACTGAAAAAGGTGTGTTGAAGTCTCCAACTATAATTGTATACTTATTTATTTTTCCATTAGTTTTGTTTCATATATTTTTCAGCCCTGTTATTTTATGCACACACACTTAGGTATGATATATCCTCTTGGTAGATTGACCCTTTTTTATTGTGTAATACCCTTTTCTGTCTTTGACGATTTTCTTTGCTCTGAAGTCTACTTTATCTTACATTAACGTAGCCATTTTTGTTTTCCTTCAATAAAAATTCACATGATACATTGTTTTCATCTTTCTACTTTTAACCAGCCTGTATCATTGTATTAGGTTGGTGCAAAAATAATTGTGTTTTTTGCCATTACTTTCAATGGCAAAAATCACAATTACTTTTGAACTACCCCCTAATATTTGGAGTTTCCTCTATGTAGCAAATGACTGGGTTATATTTTTTAAAGCAACTTTGCCAATATTTGTCTTTTAATTGTTGTTGTTTTAATTGTTTAAATGATTTACATTTGATGTAATTATTGCTATGTTAGGCTTTAAGTCTGCTATTTGATTTGATTTGATCTTTTTGTTTTGTTTGTAATGTTTTACATTTTTCTAATTTCTTTCCCCTACCTTCCTGTGGGTTACTAAACATTTCTTAGAATTACAATTTGATGTATCTTTAGTATTTTTAAGAGTGTATCTTTTGTGGTTTCTCTAGATACTATATCATTTCTACATAAGTTATTGCAGTCTACTGTTACCATCATTTTACTAAGTGGAGTAAAGTATAGAAAGCTTACTTCTCTTTATGCAGCTTTACCCTTTAAAATCTTTGTCAGCTGATACTAACATCTCTGTTATCTTAGTTTTATTATTTATTGTCTTTTTTTTATTCTGTTTGAGGTCATCTTAATTCTTGGTATCGTGAGTGATCTTAAATTAATATAAGGATATTATTTTGTAAAAACCTGGATCTTATTTAAACCTAATATTTAAATAAGACTGGTTTTCTCTGACATTGCCCTGCCAGGGGAAGGAAGAAGACCATCTTGTTACTATTTGGTGGTGGTAAAAGTCCGGGTTCTTACTTGATCTCCATTGACACTTAAGGAAGGGAGGCTCGTTGTTATTTCTGGGAGAAGGAGTCTGGCTTCCTAAGGGATCTCCACTACCACTACAGAAGGGGCGGTTTTATTACTTTGGATGATGGTAAAAGTCCTCAGTCTTTACGAGGACTGTCCTGATACTGTCCCAGTGTGGAGGTAAATGGGGAGCTGGGGTAGAAGTCCAGAAATTTTATATGGTCTCTAATGACACCAGCAGGATGGCCCATTCTGGCTACAAGAATTGAAATCATTGGTCCTAACTTGGTTTCTTAAACCACCCCAGTCTTTGGTATTGGGGGATGCTTCATTACAGCCTTGAGAGGATGGATGTCTAGGCTGCTCCTCACCTGGCATTTGCTGGTGCAAATATATATTGGTCACAGTTTCTGATGTGTTTGTCCATGGTAGATTGACGGTCGCCTAAAATCTGTCTTTATGTCTGACTTGACTGTTCCTTTTCCGGTCTTTTGCTAGAGAGAAAAACTAAAAAGCTTTTATTGGAGATTTTGGTCTCTGCTAATGCAAATGTCTATGTCTGTTAGCATTTTTAGGTTACTGACTTCTTCTACTCCCAGTCTTGAATATATGAGGCAAAAAGAAACCCACAGAACCCACTATCCCATTGTTCTTCAGGTCACAAGGTCCCTAGATGGCCTGCCTTTTTCTCCTAAACCTTCTGAGTCTTCTTTAGTGTGTTTGTATATGCAATATCTACAGGTTTTAGCTGTACTTACCAGGAGAAAAGTAGATCTGCTCTATCTTTATGAATGAGAAAGTTCTTTATAAATAATTTTAAATCATTTTGAATGCTTATTATCTCTAGATACAATATGATATTCTTTGTATACAGTCATACTTCTGAAATATTTTGGCTTCAATTCCAAACCACTTCAACAAAGGAAATATCACAAGTAAGCAAGTGACGCAAATTTTTAGTTTAACAGTGCATATAAAAATTATGATTACATTATACTGTAGCCTATTAAGTATGAAATAGCATTATGTCTAAAAATGTACATACCTTAATTAAAATACTTTATTACTAAACAATGCTAACAATCATCTGAGCCTTCAGTGAGTTGTAATCTTTTTGCTAGCAGAGGGTCTTGCCTCAGTGTTGATGGCTGCTAACTGATCAGGGTGGTGGTTGCTAAAGGTTAGGTGGCTGTGGCAATTTAAAAAAATAAGACAACAGTGAAGTTTGCTGTGTTGATTGGCTTCCTTTCATGAAAGATTTCTCTGTAGCATGTGATGCTGTTTGATAGCATTTTATCCAAAGTAAAACTTCTTTCAAAATTTGGATGTTGGGCCTGGTGGCTTATGCCTATAATCTCAGTGCTTGGAAGGGCCAAGGCAAGAGGCTCACTTGAGGCCAGATGTTTGAGAACTGCCCGGGTAACAAAGGAAGACCCTGTCTCTAACAACAACAACAAATAAATAAATAAATAAATAAATAATAGCCAAGAGTGGTGGTATGTGCCTATAGTCCTAGCTACTGTGGAGGCTGAGGTGGGCAGATTGCTTGAGCCCAGGACTTTGAGGCTGCAGTGAGCTATGACCACCATGGTACTCCATCCTGGATGAGAAAGTGAGGCTTTGTCATTAACAAATGAAAAAAATGAATAAAACAAATAAATTGGAGTCAATTCTCTCAAACCCTGCTACTGCTTTAACAACTACATATATGTAGTATTCTTAGTATTCCAAAGCCTTTGCTGTCATTTTAACAATTTTCTCAGCATCTTCCCTAATAAATTTCACCTCAAAAACCATGTTCTTTGCTCATCAATAAATAGCAACTCCTAATTCATTAAAATTTCATCATGAGATAGCAGCACTTCAGTCACATCTTCTACTCCTAGTTCTGTCTACTTCTATTTCCACCTCATCTGCAGTTACTTCCTCCACTGAAGTCTTGAATTCCTCAAAGTCACTCATGAAGATTAGAATAAACTTCTTCAAAAGCCCTGTTAATGTTGATATTTTGACCTCCTCCCATGAATCATGAATATTCTTAATGATGCCTAAAATGGTGAGACCTTGCCAGAAGGTTTCCAACTTACTTTGCCTAAATCAGATGAACTACTCCATATAGTAGCTAAAGCCTTACAAAATGTCTTAAATAATAAAACTTAAAAATCAAAATTACTGCTTGATCCATGGGTTGTAGAATGGATGTTGTGTTAGCAGGCATGAAAGCAACATTAATTTCCTTGTACTTCTCCATCAGAGACCTTGGATGACTAGGTGCATTGTCAATGGACTGTAATATTTAGAAAAAAATCTTTTTTTTTCTTAGTAGTAGGTCTCAAAATTGGGTTTAAAATGTTCAGTAAACCATCTGTAAACAGATTTTCTGCCATACAGCCTTTATAGTCTTTGATTTTATTTATAGGACATAGGAGAAATACATTTATCATCATTTTTAAGTGTCCTAGGATTTTTTGGATGGTAAATGAGAATTGGCTTCAATTGAAAGTCACAAGCTGCATTA
Organism: Ateles fusciceps; assembly: GCA_036589455.1. NCBI lineage: Eukaryota > Metazoa > Chordata > Mammalia > Primates > Atelidae > Ateles > Ateles fusciceps. Next base: position 14,912,162 of record JAZHEH010000952.1, read on the forward strand.
GCCCCTAACTAGAATCAGTATGTCCATTGAAGCTTTAAAGTCTTTAAAGAGGAGCTGGCATCTCCTCTCCAGCTATAAAAGTCCTACATGGCATCTTCTTTGAGCTGCATTAGCCCCTAACAAAAATCAGTATGTCCATTGAAGCTTTAAAGTCAGGTATTGGTGTCTCCTCTCCAGCTATAAAAGTCCTACATGGCATCTTCTTTGATATGGTTTGTCTCTGTGTCCCCACCCAAATCTCATCTTGCACTGTACTCGCATAATTCCCATGGGTTGTGAGAGGGACCTGATGAAAGATAATTTGAAACATGGGGGCAATTTCCCTCATACTGTTGTCATGGTAGCGAATAATTCTCACAAGATCTGATGGTTTATCAGAGGTTTCCACTTTTGCATCTTCCTCATTTTTCTCTTGCCACTGCCATGTAAATAGTGCCTTTTACCTCCCGCCATAATTCTGAGTCCTCCCTAGCCATGTGGAACTGTAAGTCCAATTAAAACTCTTTTTTCTTCCCAGTCTGGGATATGTCTTCATCATCAGCATAAAAATGGATTAATACATCTTTCAATATAAGGTTGTTTCATCTACATTGAAAATCTGTTATTCAGTGTAGCCATCTTCATCAATTATCTTATCTTCTTGATAACTTGCAGCTGCTTCTACATCAAAACTTGTTGCTTTGCCTTGCATTTTTATGCTTTAGAGACAACTTCTTTCCTTAAATATTATGAACCAAACTGCTTAGTTTCAGGCTTCTTCTGAAGCTTCCTCTCAGCGATCATAGAAGTGAAGAAAGTTAAGGCCTTGCTTTGCATTAGGCTTTAGCTTAAGGGATTGTTGTGGATGGGTGGATGGTTTGATCTTCTATCAAACTAAAACTATCTTATATGAGGAATCAAACTGTTCTTCCTTCTTATTCATGTGTTCACTGGAGTAGCACTTTTCCTTCAAGAATGTTTCCCTTGGATTCACAACTTGGCTAACTGTTTGGCATAAGAAATTTTCTTTTTTTTTTTTTCTCCTGTCTTGGCTTTCAACATGTCTTCCCCAGTGAGTTTAGTCATTTCTAGCTTTTGACTTAAAGTGAGAGACGTGACTTTTGGCCTAATTTCAGTAATGTTGTGTCTCGGTAATCACGTAGGCCTGAGGAGAGGGTGAGACGTGAGGGAATTCAGGTTGGTGAAGCAGTCAGAACACACACATTTATCGATCATTTGCTCTCTTGTATGGGTGTAGTTCTTGGTGCCTCCAAAAAATTACATTAGTAACATCAAAGATTACTGCTCACAGATAACCATAACAAATACAATAATAATAAAACAGCTTAAGGTAGTATGAGAATTGATAAAATATAACACAGAGACACAAAGTGAGCACATACTGTTGGAAAAATGCCACCAGTAGACTAGATCCAGGGTTGCCACAAACCTTCCATCCGTAAAAACTGCAATATCTGTGAAGCACAATAGAATTAACCACAATAAATTGACTGCCTATTATTTTATTTTGTCCTTAATAAACAATGAGTGCAGTATCATTGTCTCAATTGAACAATTGGGCACTGAGATTAGGAGAAGGTAAGCGAACTTAGCTCAGCAAATGACAAAGTAAGGATTTAACCTGTATCTTTCGCTTGTGTTCTTTTCTTTAATATGTTCACTAACTTAAAAAAGCATGCTGTAAATTCTGCTCAGTCCAGAACTGTTGATTTACTTCTGGAGGTTTGTGTTTGTGATGTTTTGTTTTGCTTTTGGTGAGAGAATTATTGATAACTAAAACATTTCTGAAAGAGAATAATAAAAAATGGTAAGAGATTCAGGAGTGAGAACATATGAAGGAGAACTGAAGGAAACTAAATATTGGAAAGAAGACTCTGTTTTCACATATTTGAATAACTCTCAGGTAGATGATACTTTTGAACTACTGAGAGCCTCTCAAGAGGACATGACTGGGACTAATAATTAAATGTTATAAAGATACTGAGTTCAGCTTCATTATAAGGGAGAACAGTTACAAACGTATGAAATGAAGATAACTGTGTTTGTTGGTAATAAATCCTCATTCCTGAGTCCATCAGAGCAGAAGTGGGATGGGTGTCTTGTTGCTGAGAACTATGCAGAGGTTTGGCAAATATAACCGTGAAGTCCCCTCTAACTTTCACAGTCTTTAGTGCAGGTTCTTCAATGTAACTGTTATGTGATATTGGACTAATTACTTCTTTCCGAACTTCACTTCTATAGAATGGCGATAATGATAGTATGTACCAGCCTCATAAGATGACTGTGAGATCAGATGAGATAACGGATGACTGTACTTGCAATGTAGAAAACACTGAATAAATTAGCAGTGATAAGGAGGATGATAATATGGTGGGTTCCAAAGGCACTGCAGGATCTTGGGAGTCTTCAGGCTATTGGATGAGATATAGGTTGAAAAGCTGGTTAATGGTCTTAAGTAATAAAGATAAGTAGATCTAAGTAATGAAAAATTCACTCTACCCAACCTGTCTATGAGAATTTCATTATTCTAAAAACTGACCTAAACTTATAATTGATACTTGACATGTCTTATACTTGGGATACATCCCTGCATACAGCAAGTACACAGCAAACACTATTCATTTATAGGCACCCAGTTATAGGCTAATTCAAGTTTTTCTGAATTTGTTAATCATGTGAGTTAACCAGTCCGCATATCCAGAATACTGTTTGATCTTTGGTAAGTTTCTTAATATTTCTTAGACTTCAACTTTCTATTTTACAAGATGAAATTAAAGAAGCTCATCTATAGTCTGTGATTTTGCTCTGAGATTTAGTAATTTTCTATTTTGAAGTTAACCCACACATCTAAAGCGGTCAGAAAAACTGTATCACTGCAACTGACCAACCTCTTTTTTATCCATAATCCATTTCAGAGTCACAAATCAGAAAAATTTACATTATCAGTCCAGTAGAAGATTGCAATCCAGCCAGATCCTATTCTAATTTTATTTCAGTTTTAAAAGCCGTGATTCCATGGCCCACGGCCATCCTGCTGAGCTTCACTTTCTTAGAAGAATTAGCTATTCCCAGCATTGCTTTTTGCAAAATTCCTGACACTGTCGGGGAGAAGTTCCTATTGCTTATTTCACCTCCTTGCAAAGGAAAAGTCTTCCAGAAGTTTAGGAGTTGGGGCTGGTTCCAAATAGACACTTTCACAGTTAGATCACTTCTAATGGTGAAATATTTTCCAGACAATCTGAGTATTTTCATCTATTTAAACACTGTAGTCATCAGGACATGGCTGCTTCCTGTAAAGGCGTTCTATATGAAGTCCCAGCCTTCTAATGGCTGAGGGACACGTCCGGTCATAAGAACTATTCCCTCTCAACTCTGTAAGTTCATGGTGGAAGACTTCTTTGGAGAAACATTTTTTTCTATTGTCTCTCATGCAGTCAGTGTCACCAGTGTCTCCCAGTACCTGAAACCAAGTGTCTAGAATTCATTTTAATCTTCCCCATTCTCTCTTTCTCCATCATCAGTTGGTATTCACTTCCAGTTCATTCTACCTTCTAAGTATTTTTTTTAATTCAACTCTTCTTTACTATTAAAATATCCAGCAGATTGAACTGTCTATCAGCCTGGAATGCAGTCTCACTCCATCACTGTTCAGTCTCACTATGTTTTTCAACATCCTCCACACTGCTTAACCGAGCCATCATTTTCAGTTCTAAATCTGGGCACAGTCATTCCTTGTATCAATTGTTTTAGTGGCTTCTCATCACCTACAGGGTGAAGTTTATATGTCATATGTAGCATGCAGAGTTTCTCATGATCCAGTTCATTCTCCTTTTCTGATTTTATCTCTCACTAAAAACTGTTTTGCACCCGAACTTCTAAGCATGGAACTTGTAATATTTCAGCAATATGTCATAATCTTATTCCTCTGGGGTTTTGCAATTCGATTCTTTTTGCCTATCATGTTCTTCCCTTCAGAATCTATACCTGTCAAATTTTCACTATTTCACCATGAAGAATTGCTTTAACTATAACCTCTTCTATAATGCCTTCCCTAATCAGCTAGGTAATTTTTCCCCTTGTACTCATTATGCTTCTATAAAAGTTATGCTTATTTGATTATTTTTTTTCCTTAAAGACTATGGACACCAGAAGGAAAAAAAAAAGTTCCTTTCTCTTTTTTAGGCACAGATCTTGTGCTCTACTAATGTATTAAGAAAATGAACAAGTATTTCTCTCTTTGTGGAAAACTAACTATCTCTTATTCAGATATGAGACAATGTTGATATACGTAACTTTGGCATTTAAGAAGGCAATAGCCCATGACTAGTGTCTATAGTGGTAGCCAGGCTATAAAACTGCAAGGGGTTGTAAAGGATTCAGTTAATTGTTTCTGTGCTACCTGTGGGATATGGTTGTTGGTTAACATTTCTCCTATGAGCCTTTTTTTTTTTACATTCAAAATAAACATTTATTTAGCTCAGGAGACCCCCATGAAAGTCTTGATTGGAGTAGGGTAGTCACCAGGGAAGGGAGTCATACGTGTGTTTGTAATGTTCATCTTTCTACCCTGTTTCTGACCATAGAAGGAACATTTTGGCCAAAATATATATGCAGAATAAGACAGATCAAGACTACACCATCCCTCCTATCATCAGAAACCCAGATCTAGCAAATCTTACTAACAATAGAGACAAAGCTGGCAGGTGGTTGAGATTCTAATCTTTGATCACTCACATCATGAGGAAGAGAGTGCAGGTGACTGGACCCAAGGTGTGACTGTCCACCTATGTGGTGGCAACACCACTAACCACTGAATCTTGGTGGGGAGTATAAAGATCCCTGTTTGTTCTGATCTTGCAAACATGAAATTGTAAAGGGAAAATATGGAACAGAGCAAGGGAGACTAAGGAGGAGTAGATTATAGAAGTAACTGATCAGCAAAGAAAATATCACTTGAAGAAAGTGACATTTTTATGCATCTTCATAGAGAAGGTTTATCAGGTGCTTCTTGGTTCTCTTGAGTGTCAGATATCTCCTGCCTTCACACTCCTCTGTTCTTTTTTTGTATTCACTCTTCCACCAGGTTTTGATAACTTTTCCAGCTCAGATCAAACCCTATCTCTTTCATGAAGGTTCTCTGATCTGTTTCACAATCCTAATTCATATCATTACCCTGCCTGGCACATAGGTCAGGTGGCGTGGTTCTGGGAGCATCTCCCATAAAACACCTTCTTTCTTGCTAATTATGTTAAACTGATAAGTTGGCTTGACCTCTCTGTATTACAAAACCTCTGACCTGTATTTCTGTGAGAAGACGCAAAGACTCCAAATCACAGAAAGGTGCAAAATGTTTAGGTCAGATCCTTTTCTGATGTTTTCTGTGACAGAGGGGTCAAAGAGAAAACAGAGCCAGATACTTGTTAAAGGTGGGAAGATGAATTTTATTCAGATTACTGTAGAAGGAGGAGAGACTCTAATATAGAACGAGTTCAACTCCAACTAAGACAACAATAACAAAGGTTTTTAAAGAGAGAATACATAGAAAAGAAAACTGGACTAAGCAGGAATGAGAAAGGGACTGGAAGCTATGTAGAAATGGAAAGTTACAGAAAAGAGGGGTAAGTGGAAAATTACTTAAAATGGTATGGCAAAGTGGGTTGGAACAATGTACCTTTGGGAGTTTGGTGGCTTGTGTTCCCCTCCAGTAAAACTCAGCATGGAAGCAGAGGTTGCCGTTAGGGACCTAGCCTGGTGCAGATGAAAGCCAGTCTAGAGTTTGATCAAGTATCCTCAGAGTTTGGGCAAGTCCTTTGTGCCACGTGGGAGTCCACTGTTCACAGATTAAAGGGCAGAAAATACAGAAGAAATAAGGGAATTCTATGGCAGGGAATTTAGTGGACAGTGTAATGGCCCCAAAGATGTCCAAATTCTATTTTCTAGATCCTCTGAATGTTTCTTTACTGGGCAAAAGAGACCTTACAGATGCAATTAAAGTTAAGGATCTGGAGTTGAGAGCGCAATGTAATCACAAAGGTCCTTGCAAGAAGGAGCATCAGAGTTACAGAAGGTAATGTGATGCAAAACAGGCCAGAGAGAGAGAGAGATCTGAAACCACCATGCTCCTGGTTTTGAATATGGGGGAAGAGGCTAGGGATGAGGAGTAAGGGCAGCCTTGAAGTTTGATTAGGGAAGGAAATGGATTCTCCTCTAGGGGCTCCAGAAGGGACATAGCTCTGTAGATTCCTTGATTTTTGTCCTGTATGACCCATTTTGGACTTCTGACATCTAGAATGGTAAGATAATTGATTTGTGTTGTTTTAAGCCATTAAAACTTGTTTATGTGTGTGGCCATTTGTTACAGCAGCAGTAGGACAATAGATAATAATGACCATGACCCTTGTGCTACCCATTTCGCCATTGCCCCCAGGCTCTGGCATCACATCCTATGGATTGACCTGGCACCACATCCTGAAGACTGTTACATCCCGGGGACTGAAGAATGGAGTATGCTCTGAATCTTGTTCCCAGAAGCAGAGTCTTGTGGTAGAATAGGAACATGGTTGATATTCATTTCCCCAGGAATGTCAAGGCATTTGCTATGTTACTGTGGTTTTGATATTAATATTAACGATCCTAATGTGATCATCATTTTATCATTTAATTGCATTTCCTTGGTGAATTAAATGACTCCCTAGCTAACTGACATTTAAAGACAGAGTACACCCTCCCTTCATTGGCTTACTTAAACAGGAAAAGGTTGAGGTGATTAGCACAGGCGAAGCTCATTTCTAAACTATTTCAGTTGTCTTTTCACAATCTGCCAATAATCTCTATTCCAAAAGCAATATTGGCTGGAGTACTGGAAGAATGTGCTAGTATTTTCAGACACACTGCAAACTACCAGTAAAGTTTACTGAGCAACTCTGTTACTAAAACCACAGAGATGATAATTCTTTTTCTCCTGGGAAATCATATGTTCCCCTTCACTGCTACTTCTCAACCCTTCTGTGCAGGTTATGGTGGTCAGTGCTCAGGACATAAAGTCCTAGAAATGTGGCATTGCATACTTTATCAGCTTCCTCCTCTGAATTCTAGTTCTGTTCCCAATCAGATCTCATTCTTTCAAATTAATGTAATTGAGTTAAGACTCAGGTTTTAAATAAGATATCAGGGAGCAAAGAGCCACCACAACTGTAGCTGTTGTGAATAGAGAACATCTCATATGCCAGGAACAGTGGTAGCATTTTGTAATTATTTCATTTCTTTAATCTGAATTGTTATGTTTTCAATCTGAGATTGGTTAATGTTGTTGCACTATTGGTTGGAGTCACAGTTGGGCTTGGAAAGTAAGAAGCTACAATTCCTAATAGCTAGAGAAGTTTTGGAGGAATAATGTATACTTTTGTTCTTTTTGCCTTAAGAAATGGGACCATTTCCTTGTTACAGAGGCAGAGTGTATGGCATTCTAGGCCTACAGGCTGGTTGATACCAAATGTTTTTTTGAACATATGTGTATTTGTGTTCACCCTTATAATTAGAAATAGTTTTTGTAGATTTAGGCTTTTAAAACATGTCGCATATGCATTCCGGAATTAATACTGTCTACCGTGGTTGTGCCTCCACCAGTTCATTCATTCATACATTTATTAACTAAACAAATATTTATCAGTGTCTAGGAGCACACCTCTGAGTATTATGAATATTATGTGAACCAAACAAAGTTGTTCCTTTCATGAAGTTTATATCCTAATAAAAGAAACAGGCAATAATGAAAAGAAAACTTACTTACATAAGGTTGGATGTTGATAATTCTTATGTGGAAAAATAAAGCCGGGGAAGAAGAAAGGGAGAAACACACAAATACATCAGAGAAAGCTTTCCTTGAGGTGGTGATGTTTGAGCAGAAACCTGAATGAAGTGAGAGCAGCCGGCCATGTATCTGCACAGGAGAAGAGAGTTCTGGGTTGAGGAATAGTGACTGCAAAGACAATCCTGTTGTAGGAGAGTTTCTAAGGCCATTGTCCTAGGTTAGGTTGCCCATCTCTCTTATAAGTGATTTGTTAAGGAAGCACTTGCAGAAGGAATCTGTAAGGGAGTCTGGGAGGTAGGACAGGAAAGAGTAAGAATTTACGCAAAGTGCTGGTTTCAGCTTCATCTTTCCTGGAGCTTATACTACACCTCAGGAAGCCAGGGAGGAAGTCAACTCCCCCTAGATTCCAGGTCTCTGCTAGGATAGGCAAGAGGATTAGCTCCAGATGCTCAGGGGTAGTCCTTTAAACAAAGTCCCAGGGGTCAGCCATTAGAGGATATGGCTTGCAGAGGCTGGAGGATGAGCACAAGACCAATGAAGAGATAGAAAATGGTCTGGAAAAACCATCAACTGTGTCTGCTAGAGCCAGTATGCTGAAGCACAGTGCGACAGTGCACAGAGCAGAGGATCAGAGAGCCCTGTCAAGGAGGTGGTCAGGAGCCAGACCATGGAAGGGCTTCAGAGTTTTATAAGTGCTAGGAAACTGGAAGTATTTGGAACAATAGAGTGGCATGATCTGATTGACATTTTTAAAAGATCATTAGACTGTGGTGTAAATCATAGACTTGGTGGAATACGAGTAGAACATTTAGACTTGCTAGAAGGCTATCCGAGAATTCTAGGGGGATTATGACCTTGGAACTGCACTATTTGTCTGACGTAGGAGCCACTGGTCAAATATGCTTCCTGATAATTGAAATATGCCTCCTTTAAATGAACATGCTCTGTAAGTGTAAGTATGCATCAGACTGCAAGGGCTTAATGGAAAATAATGTAAAATGTCTGACTAATATCTATTTTGTATTAACTACATGTTGAAATAATATATTTTTCTGAAATAATTGCTCAAATTGTTGAAATAAAACATTAATAAATATGTTAATAAAATGCCATTAAATATGTTATTCAGTGGTTTCTTCTTTTAAAACTGTGGGTACTGGGAAATTTAAAATTGCATGTAGGACTCACATTATATTTCTATTGGACACCCAGTTTATATTTAGATGGGGAAAAGTGCTTAGATTCTGTTTATATTTTGAAAGTAGAGAGAACAGGGATTGTTGATAGATAGTATATAGAGTATAAAAGATAATCATTCAATGATAGTAATATTTTCTGAGTTGCAAACAACTGGGAGAGAGGGGAACATATTAAGAAGCGTGATAAATGAAATTTACTTTTGATCATAAGTTGGACATGTCTAAAGAACCTTAAAATGGAGGTGATGAATGAGGTGGTTGAATATATGAATCTGGAGCTCCTTGTAGAGATCATGGTTGGAGATTTATGTGTAAAGATAATTAGTATGACATGGCTTTTAAGTGATTAGACTAGATATCATCACTGAAGGAAGAACATAAAGAAAAGATAAGCAACCAAATCCTGGAGTGGTCAGTCTTGTGGAAGACTGGGATCTGGTGGGGGATCTTGTGGATCAGACTTGCTAGCCATCTGAGCTTTGTCAGGTCACTTAACTTGTTTAAGCCTTTGTTTCATTATGTATAAACAGGCACTAATAATAATGTAAATCTCATAGGGTGGCTGTGAGAAGTAACTGGGATAAAGTAATATGCATCCACACTTAGCACATGGTCTGGCAAAAATCAAGAACATGGCATCTCACTGGATCAGTCACGAGGAGTAAGAAAGCCCCAATTTTGGGGTGTTTTCCCAGTTTTTCTAATATGGGAAAAAATTAAACTGTTTGACCACTCCAGACTAGGAACAGAGCTAGCACCCTTTTTGTCTCTCAACCTTGCCTTCCATTTGGTACTTTTCCAAATGCAGATGCCATATCTACATGGACTTGGAATGGACTAGCAGAAAAACCTGCTTGGTTTCAAACAAAAACTGAAAAGATATTTAATTTGAGACCCTGAGCCACGGGACAATCAGGCACCCATGTGTCTCTGTGTGTATGTGTGTGTGTGTGTGTGTGTGTGTGTGTGTGTGCACGTGCATGCACACGTGTGTGGCTGGAGAGGTAGAAGTGTTCTGTTGGTCGGGCAATGAAACTGGATCCCTATCTCTCACTATATACAAAAAAGTGACTCAACATAGATTAAAGACTTAAATATCAGACCTGAAACCCTAAAAATTCAAGAAGGACACACAGAAAACACTCTTGTGGACATTGGCCTAGGCAAAAAATTCATGACCAAGCCTCAAAAGCAAAAGCAACAAAAACTAAAATAAATAAATGAGACCTAATGGAACTAAAAAGCTGTGACACAGCAAAAGAAATAATCATCAGAGTAAACAGACAACCTACAGAATGGGCGAAAATGTTTTCACATTATGTATCTGACAAAAAACTAATATCCAGAATCTACAAGGAACTCAAACAAATCAGTGAGAAATAAACAAATAATCCCATTAAAAAGTGTGAAAATAACATAGATACTTCTCAAAAAAAATATTGTATATATATTTCATGTAAGTATATATGAAATGTATTGAACATTAAAATATGTTATATGAATATGTTTAACATTAATATGTAACATGGAATATAACATAAATATATTTAACATTAAATGGAAAAGAAGATGGTTCAATTCCATGTTGAAGAAAGTGTTACATGCACTTGTATGTTCATCAAAGCACTATTCACCATCGCAAAAACATGGACTCAACTAAGATGCCCATCAGTGTTAGGTTGGTTAAAGAAAATGTGGTACATGTACACCATAAAATACTACACAACCATTAAAAAGAATGAAACCATGCCTTTTGCAGCAACATGATTGAAGTTGCAGGCCATAATAATTCTAAGCAAATTAATAAAGGAACAGAAAACCAAATATTGCATATTCTCACTTATAAGTGGAAGCTAAACACTGGATATTCATGGACATAAAGATTACAACAATAGACACTGGGGGCTTCTAAAGGGAAGAGGGTGGAAGGGGAGCAAGGATTGAAAAACTAACCGTTGGGTACTATGCTCACTACCTGGATAACAGGAACATTTGTATTCCAAACCTCCACATCTCAATATACCCATGTAGCAAACCTGCCCATGTCTCCCTAAAATCGAAACCAAAAGTTAAAGTTATTAAAAAAAAAAAAATGTTAAAACCCCAATTAAGCAAAAGCCATGAAATGGGTAGAGAGGAGTGATTTTTTCAGCTGTACATATGCATTTAATTATATACACACATCTAAACATAAAGGTATTTGGGTGATAGATACACTAAAAGCCCAGACTTTACCACTGCACAGTATACCCATGTGACAAAATTGCACTTGTACCCCTTAAATTTATACAAATTTTTAAAATGTAGAAGCATTGATATGTGCACATATAAGCTTGGATTTGGGCTAGTTTGAGGTTAGAAAGTTGATAGATTTAAAAAAAAAGAGGAATGGAAAATTATATATATCTTGCTTTGTTTTAGATACCACGCCCTGTACTTTACATAAATTACTTTACCTGCTTTTCACAAATTATTTGTAAAATAGCTGCCAGTAGCCCGGAGTCCTTACATAAATTGCCCTGAGTCACACTACCAACAAGTAACATATGAAGGCTTGGAAGTAGGTCTTACTGACTTTAAGGTCTAGATAAATTTTCTACTCCACTGGGGAGTAGAATACTCCTTAACATTATTCCAAAAGTAGTCCAGTGATTAAATTTCCATGATAAATGTCTGCCTGGGGGTTAGCAGGTGTACAGGAGCCCCTCTCCTGGATAATCTTCATGTCTAGAGTTATTGTAGACTTGAAAGAGGCTGTGGACATCCAGCCAACTCATTTGACATGTGAGAAAACTGAAGCCCAGATGTGATTCTTACACTTATGGCCATATGGTTAATTACAATGAGGAGCAAAGATCAGGATTCCTATTGTCTAATCCTAAACAATGTCACCTCCTGTCACCTCTCAAAATGGGACACATGCAAGGGGTAGGACTTTTAGGACTCACATGAGCTCTTATAAAAATGTGGAAGAGAAAACTCCCTGACAGAATTTAAATTGAAGAGAGTCCTAATCTGGGCCACTTGATTTGACCATTCTCCCTCTTGGGTGGAATCAAAAGGCTCAGGTTAGGCATGGGGGAGATCAATTTGGTATCTGGGCATTCTTGGAATTCACCCCACAGAGGACAGAAATCCGTAGGCATGCTGCCCTTATGGAAAGCACTTGTTTGCCTAGAGGGGTCTCTTCCCTTTTAACTTCTCTGGGGGCTCTGCTCACATGTCAAGGAGAGCTGATCAAAACAGTAAATGAGGACCCTGACAAGGATTTTCAAAAATTGCAAGCAGATGTCTCCTTTTCAGAGAATTGGAAACACAGATCTTTTTTGGATTGCTGTAGCAACAGGGAGAGACAAAACAACACATTGCAAGAAGCTGTCCTGTGGGGGACTGATGGCAATTTAGGAGAGTGGAGCTGGGAGATTGCCGAGTCCAGACCAACATGTGCTGAGACTGGGAATCCTGCTGTGGAACATGGAGCTTGTGTTCTGATGGAAACCACCAGTCTCTAGGGCACATTCCCTTCGGTCTGAGCCCCAGTGTGAAACTGTGAGAATGTGAAATTGGGAAAGGAAAGGCAAAAGGCCAGAAATAAAGCGTGGGCTGTAAATGCTGTATTTTTGACTCAGTCTTCTACCAGTCCTCGGGATCAAGACCAGTAGAACACAACAATCACGTGTTCACAGCAGTTTACCATTTGCAAATTATTTTTCTGAATCTACTCTTTGAGTCGCTCATTTCATCATTTCATTTTAGGGAACGGATAACCAGAGCTCAGGGACGGGAATCTAGAACTGTAATTTTAATTTAAGCCCTTCTGGCTCTAAAACTTTTGACACTAAGCCACAGTAACCAGACAGTTCTTCAATCATTTCATTGTTATTGAGAAATTTTAACTTTCTTTATACTTCGCCAGTTAGGCCTCAACTTCCCTCTGAGTGGCAAATCTGTGGTGGCCAACAAGGCCAGGCTTTGCTTCTTTGTTTGTCTTTACTTCCGAGTTATAAATTGGGAAAAGGAAAACTACAAAACTCGGGATCAAGCTGTTGGGAGTATGTTGGAGGCAGTTGATAAAATCTAATGATCTCAATGCCCGAAGGGTCTATAAAGACCTACCAATCTAACTCTTCAGTGACACACAATTTTTAAGCCACATATCCAAGTAAGCAACCTCCCAGTCACAACTGAAGCCTAAGTTGATTTTAAATAAATCTTAAATATTTAAATGGATCACTCAACAAGAACTGGTTGTACCCTCATGACTGTGTTTTTGACATCGTGACATTAACTAGTGTGATTCACTACATTCTGGTTCACATTATGTTGCCTGAGTTAATGACCATATGTGTACCAAAAACAGTGGTTAACTGAAGAGGCTATTTAGAGGCAGAAGTGAGCAGTCCAAGGGCTCTGGATACTCACAAGGATCAAGGGGATTAATACCCTTGCAGGCCTCCTGACTACAGCCCCTCAAATGGGAAACTCGGCATTAAATGAACGATAAAAATTAGAATAACTTTTCTGGGGTCAGGGAGAGTATATAAATCTTTTGACTGTACCTCTTGACTTAAAATAGTGAAACAGGAGAGTTCCCCTAGGCCCCTTAGCAGGACTTGTGAAAGGAGTGGCTCATTTACTTGGCCATTGTATTCAGCCCCTTATGGGAGGGAATATGCGAGCAGACGTGTGTGGGAACCAGAGTGAACAAACACTGGAACCACTGACCACTCCTCTCCAGTGGGAACAGGCCCTGCTTAGTCCCCATGGCAGTGTCCACATGTGTTACAATGCTCTTTTATCTCTGCCATTGGGAAGGGATGCCTGTGACCACTGGAGCCCCCAGAGGGCATGCTACCAGCTCAGTGAGGCATTTGCCTCATTGAATGGGGCAGCTGCCCTCTATCAGTGAGGGCAAATGGCCAGTGTGACAGGCTTTTTGGGTTCCCGCACCCAGGGTGTCCTGAATTCTTGTCCTATGCCCAAGAGGAATTAGGACACATGGACCTAAAGGATGGTGAATGTGGAGATTTTATTAAGTGATGGAAGTAGCTCTCAGAGGCATGGGAGCTGGAAAGAGGATGGAGTGGGAAGGTGTTCTTCCCCTGGAGTTTGGCTATGGTATCTGATGTCCAGCTGCTTTTTCTCCTCTCAACATTCAGATACTTCTCTCCTCTGTCCTTCTCTGCCACACTGCTCTGCTCTTCTGCCAGTGGAGCTTGGGGTTTTCATGAGCACAGGATAGGGAGAGTAGCAGGTCAAGAGGAAACATTCAGGTGGGAAAATTGGGATGTGAAGTTCTAATTTCAGTATTTTCCTGCCTTCTGTCCATTATCAATAGCATCAATAAACCTCACCATATTTATGTGGTATGCTATTTCAAAGCTATTTTTATTCTATTCCTATTGCAAATACCACTGTCAATATAACATTAGCAATACTATCAATGGGGCTTCACATATATTTATAATGGGGATCTGATGTGAATCACATCTTATAAATGCTTTGTATTTTTTTTTTCAGTTTTGCAATAATCTTTATGGATGTTTTCTTCTTCCCTTTACAGAAGAGTAAGGCACAAATCACTCTTAAAGAGATTTGCCCCAGATCACACAGTCAGTAAGCCCCAGAACAAAAACTTGAATTCATATTTGTTTGAATTCAAGGTCATTGCTTTTTAAATCTCAGAATAACATGGAGACAATAAGAAAAACTGATTTTTTTTTTTTGGAAAGGAAGAAACTGGCATATAGTTTTTCATAAACAAACTAATAAAATAAAAGAATAGACTACATGGAAGTAAAACAGAGAAGAGGATGTAAAAGCAAGAGGTGACTCCACAGGCTGATGTAAGAAGAGAAGAGTAGTACTAGAGTTTTTTTGTGTTGTTTTTCATTTGTTTAATTTATTTTATTTTTGTTGTTTTTTGCTTATATAAAATGTTCCAGTAACCATTAGTTCTAACAGATCCTCAGTTGGAAAAACTCCTTAATGGTCAAATAAGCCACAGGCTCTATTCTCCTTGGGCAAGTACAAATATATTATCATCATAACGGCCCTCTTCATTTAGAAAGTGGCAACCTAGAGGGATAGATTTAGCTTTACCTAGTGTTTCTTAAATGATTTAGCACTACCTTTCTCTTGAAAATATCTATTAACATTCTATAGAAGCAGTTTTCTCAGGAAGTCTTTTTGGGGAGCCATGTATTAGATGCAGGAAAAGCTTTCTCCAGGTTTGCCAACAGGTCTCAGGATAGATTAAAAATTCTGGCCAGGCATGGTGTTTAGGCCTATAATCCCAACACTTTGGAGGGCTGAGGTGGGCAGATCATGAGGTCAAGAGATAGGGACCATCCTGGCCAACATGGTGAAACCCCATCTCTACTAAAAATGCAAAAATTAGCTGGGCGTGGTGGCACATGCCTGTAGTCCCAGCTACTCTAGTGGTTGAGGCAGGAGAATCACTTGAACCCAGGAGGTGGAGGTTGCAGTGAGCCGAGATTGCACCACTATACTCCAGCCTGGGCGACAGAGTGAGACTCCATCTCAAAAAAAAAAAAAAAAAAAAATTCTAAGGGCCCCACACAAATCTATTCAAATCTGTCTCTACTCAGTCACCAATCTAGGAAGTTGAAACAAAGCCTGGCATTTCCGGTAGGGAACTCAAATAGCATTCCCGTTAGAAACTGAGGAAATTTTAATTCGAAATTGCAAGGGATTAATGTCAATTCCCCACTACACATTTGAAAAGAATGATTAAAGTAGTTCTTGAGTTCTTGGTGCTAAAATGTTTGAGTCACAGGGATGGGATCTGGGGGCAGGGCTTTGTGTCTTCCCTCCTTTGTCTTTCTCTGCATGTTCTTAACAGCTGGTCATAATTAAATCACAGATGTTGACAGCCCTGGGTAAAACAATTATTGCTACATGACTTTTCTGAGAACTTGGTGGGTGGGATTAAAGAGGCAACTTGGTGTGAAAACTATGTTTAGCACAGCAGAACTTGAGATTGACAGAGACATTTATGGATTTTATAAAGCCAGATGGACTCCCAGATGAAGGGCTTAGGGTTTGGATTTGGGATTACCAGATGTGAGACTTTCCAAGGTTGCAGGAAAAGTGAGGATGATTTCATCCATTAGTGTATGTCAAAGTGTGCCTTGCTGTCTTTGAGCATCCAGTGTGAAGCCAGGGACAGGAGAGGTGACTTCACACAAGATCAAAATGGAAATCAAAGTCAACTTTCAACCTGGAATTTAAAGAGAACTGAAGCTGGGACTCGGAAGATCTGGGCTCCAGTCTTCTTTTTTGCTAACTTTTTTTAGGTAGTAAAAACTTTGGTCAATGGAAGATTCAAATCCAGCATACATTTATAGAACACTTATCAATACTGTAGAAGTTATCCAGAAAAACAAAACACAGTTCTCATATTCTCAGTGATACAAATTTAGAAAGAGAAGGAAGAAAATAAAATATGTAATTAACTGGCTGATGTAAACATAAACCAATCATTAAGGATAATAACAATCAACCAGATTAAGGAGCTACAAGAAAGTAGACGTGATGTCTGAGTTGATCTTTAAAAGGTTTTGTCAGGTAGCATGATCCAGGTCAAGAGAAGAGCAAAATCAAAGTCATGGAGGCTTGGCCGTAGTTAGAAACCATTTGAGAACTTGTGATTTGAAGGTAGAGAGTTGTGGTTGTAACTTGATAGTAACTTTGGATAGTTTATTATTCTTTCAGTCAGCAGGAATGTAATGATGAGGAAAGGGGGAACTTCTGAAGTTTTTGGAACAATTATAATTCATATCACATTTTAGGAAAAGACACAAACCATTTCATATCTCCGGTCCTGAGATGGATTTCAAAAAAACACAGATTTTAGCCCTATTTTTATCACTTTATCAAACATTGGGGGACTTAGCCAGATAACATCCTCTCTCCAGACTTCAGTCTGAAATGAGATGTAGACTTTGTCTTCTTTCAGAACAAAATCGACTCCCTGTAGTCTCTGTGGTGGTCAGGGAAATATGAGAGGTGAGTGGCTTCCTTCTTCTGCACGAGGAATCTTGCCCCCAGACATCAGGACAAAAGGTAATCTATGAATGACTTTAATTCAGCTTGCCCATGGATTGATCAGCTTAAAGAGTTAGCTCTAAGGTTTCTGACCTGTTACAGGAATTGCTATTTTAGAAAATGTTGTCAGTGTGCTCATACTGTCCCTGAGTTCTGCACAGAAACAATTCCTGGTAAGCATCCTTTATGGCACTGCTGTAAAATGCAGCTTGTAAATTACTGTTATTTGGAGACATGCTTTCATCTTGAGGCTAGATGACCACTTTTAAGCTTTGGACTATTCTTCTTAAATGTTAATTGCAAATTATACTGCTGGGTCTCTATAGCAAAATCTTCCTCAAAAGTAAATAGAAATTTGTTTATAATAATCTCTTTAATGCCAATTTGGAGAAATGTCAGTATTTAACTGGATTTTTCAGAAATAAGAACAATAATACAGTCTTACAGAGTAAGTTTTGTCTAAGAGGCTCAACAGCATGCAAAACTCATAAATGTCCAAAATTTTTTTTTGCCATTGGAGTTCTACTTTTCAAAATTTTCTATAGAGCCAGTGAATTCAGAAAACCCAATGGTAAGTGTATGAAACAACACATGTAACTAAATCACTGTACAGACTTGGGCAAATCTCTTTCTTTTCCCACTCTTGGTTTTTACCTGGGTTATTACTAGATTTAAACTGGATTGAAAGGATGGTTAGGACTTATGTAGAAGAAAAGATCTAGGGATAGTATACCTGTTAGAAGAAATAGCATGTTCAAAGGTAAAGACGAGACTCATTTATATGTTGAGTATGGAAGAGGGGGAAAATAATATGCAGACTGATTCTATTAAGTCCCATTAATTCTGAGTAAAAAAGCACAAGCTAAGTGTGAGTCCTTAATTTGAAATTCTTAAACATCTGAATACACGACTTTGATTTTTACTTTAACTTTATTAAAACTCTAATATGATTATTAGTGAGTTGATTTTCACAATTTTGGGAGATGGGTAGTTTGTGCCCATGGTAAAGAGGTGGGGGACACAGTGGCTCAGAGAGATGAGGAGTTGCGTCCAAGGTCTAACAATTGGGAGTGGTGGAACCAGGGCAAGAACCCAAACCTCCTGTCTCTAGGTTATCTGGCCTCTTAAAACAGCAAGCGGCCATTTCAAGTTCTGGTTTCAATTATCTAACTATACTCTCAATGCAAATAAAGATTTTGAAGCAACATTGAACCCCACAGAGAGATCCTGGAAAAATATTTCCAGTGCTTCTGCATACACACAGCATTGTTTCTGTAGAGGCAGTAAAAGTAGAAAAAAAAATTAATACGGCCTCTAGCAAGTGCTTCCGTAAGGCCACTTGAAATTCTGGGATAGCTCTACTATTCCAATGTGACATTTAAGAAGCATCATGTAAAGTTTTATGAGAGGAAATGCTTTTTCACAAAAACCACAAAAACTTTTTGCACAAAAACCACCTCTTAATATTCTTTCATTGTAAGCAAATATGTAAAATGTCATCAGTATACTGATTAGTTGATGACCAAAGATTATTTTGTACTTTTGGTGTTTTATATTTTACTTTATTTTTTACACTGGCATAAAATTATACAAATTTACTGTGTACAACATGATGTATTGCAGTATATATACATTGTAGAATGGCCAAATCTGGCTAACATATGCATTAACTCACGTAGTTGTTATTTTTGTGGTGAGAATACTTTACAACTACTCTCTCAGGATTTTTCAAGAATACAATATTAATAACTACAGTCAATACAACAGATGCCTTAAATTTATCCCTCCTGTCTAACTGAAATTTTGTATCCTTTGACCACATCTCCCCAAAATCTTCCCTGACAACTAGTCTAGCCCCTGATAACCACCATTTTACTCTCTTCCTCCATGAGATCAATTCTTTTTTAGATTCCACGAGTGCAATCAAGTAGCATTTATCTTTTTGTGCCTAGCTTATTTCACGCAACATAATTTTTTCAAGTTTGTCCATGTTGTCACAAATGACAGGTTTCATTCTTCTTTGAGGCTGAATAGTATTCCATTGTGCATATATACCACATTTTCTTTACACATTTATTTGTTGTTGGAAACAGGTTGATTCTGTATCTTGGCTATTGTGAATAATGCTGTGTGCAATAAATATGGGAGTGCAGATATGTTTTGAACATACCGATTTTATTCCCTGTAAATATAGACTCAGAAGTGGAATTACTGGATTATACAGTAGTTCTATTTTTAACTTTGAGGAAATTCCATACTGTTTTTCATACAGTGCTGCTAATTACCCCCAACAATGTACAAAGCTTCCTTTTTTCTCCACATTCTCAAAAGTGCCTGTTATACTTTCAATTTTTGATAGTAATCATTACACAGATATGAGATGATATCTCAGTATGATTTTAATTTGTATTTCCCTGATGATTAGTGATGTTGAGCCATTTTTCATGCACCTTTTGGCCATTCATATGTCCTCTTTTGAAAAAATATTTATTTCAGAATTTTGTCAGTTTAAAATATTGGGTTATTTGTTTTCTTGCTATTGAGTTTGTTATATGTTTTAGATCTTAACTCCTTATTAGATGTGTAGTTTGCAAATATTTTCTCCCATTCTGTAGGCTGTCTCTTCATTTTTTTGATTATTTTCTTTGCTATGCAGAAACTTTTTTGGTTTGATGTAATCTCATTTGTCTATTTTGGGATCATATCAAAAAAGTTATTGCTCAGACTAATGTCATGAAATTTTTGCCCTATTTTTTTTCTTCAGTAATTTTATAGTTTCAGGTTTTACTTTAATTCTTTAATCCATTTTTAGTTGATTTTTGTATATGATAGGAGAGAAAACTCTAATCTCTAATTTAATTCTTCTGAATGTGGATATTCAGTTTCTCAACACCATTTATTAAAGACACTGCCTTTTCCCCAGTATGTATTCTTGGCTGTTGGTCAAAAATGAGTTATCTGTGAATGCATAGATTGTTTTCTGGGCTCTCTGTTCTGTTCTATTAGTCTATGTGTATGTTTTTATGGTAGGACAATGTTGTTTTATTTACTATAGCTTTGTAGTATTTTTTGAGGGCAGGTAGTGTGATGCCTCCAGCTTTAGTTTAGTTTGGTTTAGTTTTTGTTTCTTTTCCTTAAGATTGCCTTCACTCTTTGGGGTATTTTATAGTTTCATGGGAATTTAATTTTTTTCCTATTTTTATGAAGAATCTAATTATTATTTTGATAGAGATTTCATTGAATTTGTAGATTACTGTGGCTACTATGGGCACAGGAATCAATTTCTCTCATCAGTGTATAAAATTTATTGTTTTTTAAATTTTGTGCATAACTATCTTGTCACAGAAGAAACAACATTGTAAAATAATAGTTCTAAAGAAAGTGAACAGGAATCATCTTAAACCAACCATCCTGAAATTCTTTCTTGGAAGACATCTAATTCTTAGAGGAAGTCAACTTTGGTATATATTATGTTATTATGTTATTTTTTTTATGTGCTTCTATGTGAGCTTGGCAAGCACTTTCAGATACTCTCTGAGTACAACTTAATTAATATCTGAATTTCCAGGGTTCTTCAAAAGCTAGTACTACCTTGAATGAGACATATACATACCCTGTACTTCAAAACAGTGTGTTGAGAGGTAAGGGGTGTCCTGGTACACTTCCCTGAGAGCAGATCTTTAGCATAAGTACTGTTGATTTCAGAACAATTGAATCATTTGTCTTGAAAAGAGTGAAACGCTAGCTCAAGAAAAATGCAAAATAATTTAGAGTAATAAGAAGTAGGAAAGTCAATCACATCAAATTAAAAATCATTAAACACTTTAATTCATTCTACTAATAATTTATTGCTTACTGTATTTGTCAGGGTTTTCAGAGAAACAGAACCAAGATTATCTATATCTAATCGATCTAAAAAGATTTATTATAAGGTATTGGCTTCTGTGATTATGAAGGCTGAGAAGTCCCTAGACTATCAGTTAGCAAGCTGGAAACCCAAGAAGGTTTATGATCTAGTAGTCCCAATCTGACTCTGAAGCTCTAGAACCAGTAGGGCTGATGTAAATTCCAGTCAGAAACCTGGCAGGCTTGAGAACAGAGACGAGCCAGTGTTAGATTGCATAACTCTTAGCTGAAGGCAGTCAGGTAAGAGAAAATTTCTTACTCTTTCTATTCTAATCAGGTCTTTAGCTGATTGGATTAGGCCTACCCACATTAGCAACAGCAATCTTCTTTACACATTCTACCAATTCAAATGTTAATTTCAAACAGAAAGATTCTCACAAACACACCCAAAATAATATTTGACCAAATGTCTGGCTAACCCGTGGCCCAATAAAGTTGTCAAGAAATTAACCATTACTTCTGCAATATACCAGACATCCAACTGGGTCCTGGAAATGATGAAAGAGAAAAGTCAGGTGAATCTTCACTTTGAAATTTACAATCTAGTGGCCCAACCCAACTTAGAAATTTCTTTTGCAGTATTTTTGATATGGAATCATACGATACTTCTGTTTAGATATCTCTGGGGACTAAGACCTAGCAGCTACAATTTTTAAGACACAGTTGACCCTGCTTACAATTTAGATTTAACTCTAATTTATTGAAATCTATTAAATACCACTTCTATGTGTTCTCGTATATGTTTCATCTTTTACATTTGAAATCATAAATAATACCATGAGGTGGGTATTCATTGACCTGTTTTTAATTTACAGATTGGAAAGATGAGATTTAAAATAAGAATTATAAACAAAAATAATAAAAATTATTTAAGAATTAAACACTCACAATTAAACTACCCTAATGTGTTAGCTGTGATAATCAGATGAAAATAATGGTTCTGATATTGTTTGAAAAGGAAACTTAAACTGTTTTGTAAACAGTAACTAATAGAACTGAATTTTCTTATAAACACAAATGCAAGGACTTTACCAATCTTCTACTAAAATTTCATTTGAAGTTTGGTTTAACGGCTACGTTATAAATTACATTAAATAGTTTTTTCCTCCATCAGACAACTGCTGTTCTCTAGTCATAATATCACAAAATTGAATCCCTTCATAGTCCTCAACACACTCTGATTTTTGTGTGGTCCTCCCTAACCCCTCCATGACCACAAAGCAAAAACTCTCCTTGTATGCAAAGATTATAGTTGTGTTTTTCTACAGTGAGTTTTTCATCCTAGGACAGATTCTGGATCCCTCTGTGTGCTCAATAAAGATTTAAATAATTTATACATAACTTTTTTGAATTCTTCAGCATTGAATACTAATTGTGCACTTATGAGATTGTGTTTGTGTACTTACAAGATCCCTCCATCCCCCCCACCCCACTATAGATTCAGTTTCCTATATGGTATGGCCTGTGTCACAATCATCCCTGAATTACCAGTTTTAAGCACATTGTCTAGCCTAGAATAATCTCAGCCAGTTTATACTTGCTAATGAAAGCGCCGTCACTGAGAGTATCTATCCTTCTGTCACATCAAGAAAACAGGAAGAGAATAAAGCTGTCAATGAAGAGACAGACAGGGTTGTGGTGAGGAAGATGGGGCAGAATACATAGAAGAAGAATAGAACGTAAAAGGTCATTTGTCTGACTGTTATCACCTCATGCAGTTCATCTCCTTTCACCCAGATTTATTCTGGGACTGTGGAAATTATACTTGGACTTCAGTTATTTTTTTTTTTTTATTATACTTTAAGTTCTGGGGTATGTGTGCAGAAGGTGCAGGTTTGTTACATAGGTATACACATGCCATGGAGGTTTGCTGCATCCATCTTCCTGTCATCTACATTAAGTATTTCTCCTAATGCTAACCCTCCCCTATCCTCCAACTCCCTGCTATCCCTCACCTAGCCCCTTATCCCGCAACAGGCTTCAGTGTGTGACATTCTCCTCCCTGTGTCCATGTGGTCTCATTGTTCACACCCACTTATGAGTGAGAACATGCGGTGTTTGGTTTTCTGTTCTTGTGTCAGTTTGCTGAGAATGGTGGTTTCCAGCTTCATCAATGTCCCTGCAAAGGACGTGAACGCATCCGTTTTTATGGTTGCATAGTATCCCATGGTGCATATGTGTCACATTTTCTTTATCCAGTCTATCACTGATGAGCATTTTGGTTGGTTCCAAGTCTTTGCTATTGTAACCAGTGCCGCAATAAACATACTTGTGCAAGTATCTTTATGATAGAATGATTTATAATCCTTTGGGTATATACCCAGTAATGAGATTGCTGGGTCAAATGGTATTTCTAGTTCTAGATCCTTGAGGAATTGCCACACTGTCTTCCACAATGATTGAATTAATTTGCACTCCCACCAACAGTGTAAAAGCATTCCTATTTCTCTACATCCTCTCCAGCATCTGTTGTTTCCTGATTTTTTAATGATCACCATTCTAACTGGCATGAGATTGTATCTCAATGTGGTTTTGATTTGTATTTCTCTAATGACCAGTGATGATGAGTTTTTTTTCATATGTTTGTTGGCTGCATAAATGTCTTCCTTTGAAAAGTGTCTGTTCATATCCTTTGCCCACTTTTTGTTGGGGTTGTTTGTTTTTTTCTTGTAAATTTGTTTAAGTTCTTTGTAGATTCTGGATAGCAGCCCTTTGTCAGATGGGTAGATTGCAAAAATGTTTTCCCATTCTGTTAGTTGCTGGTTTATTGATAGTTTCTTTTGGTGTGCAGAAGCTCTTAATTAGATCCCATTTGTCTATTTTGGCTTTTGTTGCCATTGCTTTTGGTGTTTTAGTCATGGCTAGCCATGTGCAGAAAGCTGAAACTGGATCCCTTCCTTATGTCTTATAAAAAAATTAACCCAGATGGATTAAAGATTTAAACATAAGACCTAACACCATAAAAACCCTAAAAGAAAACCTAAGTAATACGACTCAGGACACAGGCATAGGTAAGGACTTCAGTCATTTTTAATAAATAATCTTAATAGTAGTCCTCAGCAGAGCTGGGATTCTTTTCTCCTTTGTCAACCCATCTTCTGTCCACTTTATTGAGTAACTTTTTTTTTCTCTTGTTCTCATTTATTTGCTCAACTTAAAAAAAATGTTTTTAGCATCTACCATGTGTCAGACACTTGCAATACTGATGTTACTCAGGTATCAGAAAAGATAACTCCGTTCTCCAGAGTAACAGAGGATTTGAGATGAATTCGCTAACAACTCCATAGCCTGTGAAATCCCAAAGCTTTCACCACAATCTGCTGATGCCTGAAGACTCATATTCTAGTGTCTGTCACTTCTGCTTCCCCAGGTGTGGAACCCTACTGCATACTCGGTTACAGCAACAAATCTCAGCGATTTTGTAAGTCCTTGAAAAGATTCTCCTCATATAAAAGCATTATTAAAGAGTGGAGAAGTGGAGAATGTATTAAAGATTTTGTGGAGACCTGTGGGACACCATGAAGTATACAAATATACACATAATGGGAATCCTAGAAGGAGAGGAAAGAAAGAAAAAGGAGAAAAAAATGTGGCCCCAAACTTCCCAAATTTGATAGATACATCTATACATCTAAGAAATTCAACAAACTCCAAAAAATATAAACACAAAGAAATTCATACCAAAAAAACATTTTAAACTATCAAAAGAGAAAGACAATGGGAGAATATGGAAAGCAGGAAGAAAGAAGTGACTCATCATGTACAAGGGATACCCAGTAAAATTAATAGATGATATCTCAACTAAAACCATGGAGGCCAGAAAGCAATGAGATGACATATTTACAGTGTTAAAAGGAAAAAGAAAACTTTATCAACTAGGAATTTCATATCCAGCAAAAATCTATCTTTTAACAATAAAGGCAAAATTAACACAGTTTCAGATTGACAAAAGCTAAAGGAGGTTGTTGCTAGTAGATCTTCCCTACAAGAAATGCTAAGGAGAGTCCTTCAGATGAAAATGAGAGGACGCTAGGCAATACATCAAACAAATAAAAACAGAACCCTGGTAAATATAAGTACATAGGTAAATATGTAACATACCCCGTTCATTTTTGGGGCTGCTTTAGGGTTCCTTTCAATTTATTGTTAGTTATTATTTCTGGAAAATAAGCCTTACTTTTCTGTTTCTTTCTATGTCTCATAATTTTTCGTTGTTGTTGAAAACTAGACATTTTGATTATAACGTGGTACTTCTAGGTTATGTTTCCCTCCCTAACGTTTGCTGTGGCTTGGTGAGGGCTGTGGTCATCCATTTATTTAATGACTATCCAAACCATTTTTTATAAAGTCTGTATTTCTTGTAATGTGTGGTCATTAAAATCTCTGTTCCATTATTTCAGTAGTTAGCCAGTGATCTGACAGAGTTTCTTAAATTCCTGGAGTCAAAAGGATAAAAATGAAACTACTCTCCTGGTCTTTGAAGATTGGCTTTGGGCTGAAGCATTCCTTCAATGCTTTGTTATTGTGTCTACAACTCTGCCTTGGCCTTTACCCCCCTGTTTATGGAGAGCTGAGAATATCAGCGAGAGGTGCAGACGAGGATCCTCTCAGGCCTTTTCCAAGCATGCATCCAGCCCTAGGCATACACACTGCACTTTAAATTTCTTAGTATACACGGCAGCATTTCAAACCCTTATCCCCCCAAGACTCTTCCTTCTCAGTTACGTCCTTTCTAGGCTTTATGGTCTGTCTACTGATTGCCCCATCTGCCATCCTTTGCCCTTGGCATCTACAGGTAATATATGTCTTTTTATTTCCTTTAGAGACAGTCTTGCTTTGTCACCCCAGCTGGAGTGCAGTGGTGCAGTCTTGGCTCACTACAACCTCCACCTCTGGGATTCAAGCAATTCTCATGCCTCAGCCTCCCGAATAGCTGGGATTACAGGCAACTGCCACCATGCCCAGCTAATTATTATTATTATTATTTTTTTTAGTAGAGACAGGATTCCACCCTCTTGGCCAGGCTGGTCTTGAACTCTTGACCTCAGATGATCCACCCACCTTGGCCTCCCGAAGTACTGGGATTGCAGGTGTGAGCCACCACACCTGGCCTGGTAATAAACATCTTTAATAGTTTCTGTATGTGCCACCCAGGCTGAGAAGGTGAAATAAAGGCAAGAGTCTGCAATGGTCCCTCAGGGAAGCACCAAACTGGTCAAAATGCACAAGAACAACTTTTTGAAAACAAGGTCTCTGTTGCTCCTTGGCATCATCAAATCACACCAGGAATGTGGACCGTCATTTCCATGGCTGCTGCCAAGCTGGGGAAAGGGAAATGGTGAGTAAGCAAAAGCACCATAATGCTTTCTTTTCAGAATTCAGAGGCCTCTTTCTTCATTAAGTACCCCTTTGGTTGTATAAATTGTTTATTAGATATAAGAATTATGAAAACACTAATGCTGTCAGTTTTTGCCTGCTTATGATATTTTATTGGAAGAACCAATTGTTGGAGCTCCCTATTTTGTCATTTACCATGATGTTCACAAACACATAAATACCTCTTGATTCACAGAATTCTCCTCTGGGATTCTATCCCAGGGCTGTACATGTGCACATGGCAAAATGATGTTGGTCTACAGTTATTAGTTTTGACATTGTTTGTAATAGTGAATGATTAAAGGCAACACGACATCCATTAGTTAAACAAACTAAGGCATATCTATATAATGGAGTATTCTGTAGCTATATAAAAAGAATTAAGATCTGTTTAGATTTAAAGAGAAAAATCTCCAAGATATGTTAACTAATACAAACAAGTGTCAGATCAGTGTATATAATATTCTATTTTGTGTGTAAGTTAGGAGCACGCATAGGATTGCCTGTATGTGTATTTTCTTGTATGTGCATAAAAATCCTTCTGGAACAAGATCCACGAAACTTTGCCCAAGGGGTGGGCTTGCTTAAGTCCATTTCTGTTTTCAAATTGGCTGGTGACTTCCCCGCCTGACAGTATTCATGTTGAAAACAGCTCAACTTTCTGCCTCCCTATTGTTCTCTACAAGGTGCTATAAATTCAAGGGCCTTAAAAAAACAGACGGCCTTGAGAAAAGCCATCATCAGTACTGGATCTTATTAAAAGGCAGAAGCATAGGTTTTCTGATCTAATAGACAAGGTTAGTTCTAGAGCATTGTTATTTCAAGCAAATAGTTTTCTTTCTTCAAGCCTATTTTCACATTGGTAGGGGAAATATTTTTTTCGTAGATCATGATGCAAATTAAATTAGATCACATAAACACCTGTCTCAATGCTTTATACAGTAATTGACTGTTTTGTCCTTTCTATAATATGCATGCTTTTTATTAAATATTGTATTTATTTACAGTGCTTGTTATGAAATATTTCAACTGTAGATAAATTGATGTATATTGACTAAAAAAGGAAAGGGAAGGTTATCCACAGAGTCTCTTGAGGATTCTAAAACTGAAATTGCTTTCCTAGGCTCAAAATTCTATCTCCGAAGTTTAACACCACTTTCACATTTTCTGCTACAAAGTAGCATTTTAAATGTACTTGGGCCACACAACCATCAATTACCACAGTTCTGCCACTATGATGTATAGCATTTTAAAGCTTGTGGCAGTGAGTACCGTTATAGGTCACATTGTGAAAAACAGTAGAATTTCCAGTGCACAGTAGCATAAAGGACTTACCTTCATCATGTTAGAAACTAACCTACCAATGATTAGACTGTAATCTTATTTTACCTGAACACTTTATTTGCCAAAGGTAGGAGAATAATAAAATTAGTGAATGAGAAAGAAATCAACAGCATTTCAGACAAAAGAAGCAGGACATGCTGAGGCTTGTGGGATAGAAACTATCAACCTCAGGCAGCCTGGTTCTGATTGACTCTACATCCAGTCCTTGTCAGGCCCTTATCCTATAGCTGTAGGATATATATCTGTTCTCCACTGTATCTCACTTTCAAGTGAGATAGTGAGTCTGGATGCATAGAAAGATGATGACATTATTTAAGACCAGTTTCTTAGGTAAAAAGGAGGGATGTACAAAGGGCTGATGATTCTCATTCTGGGAAAGTTAGACATGAGCTTTTCTGTATAGAAGGTGTTGAAAAAACATCAGGGACTGCAGTTCCCAAGAGTTGACAGAAGGGTTACAACAGATGTGAAGTGTCATCACAGTCATTCTAAATGGAGAAACTGTACCTAAAGAGTTCACATTCACTGGCTGGTTTCCACTTGCTCTTTCAAATGTGGGTAAAGGAATGGAGAAGTGCTTTCCATTCTCTTTTATTTGTGTTTCAAAGGGTGGACTGCTATTCATGCCTGCTCAGACCTTTGTTGACTTGTGGACCAAACCTAGAGGAATGAGAGCAGTTGGAAAATACTACTACCAGCTACACACATGCAAACTGCAGTGAGTATTCTAGATATCATCTGACCCCTCCTGTGGCCACGTGCTCCAGCACTTGCTTACCCTCTCCGTTACAGGGAGATTATCTACCTGCCTACACAATCCATAGGTCTTAGTGTTATACCACTCAGTTGCTGGTATCCACAGGCAAAAGTCTCAGATAGCCTTTAATTTGGAGTCCGTTGTAAAGAAATAAAAATTAACACTTGGTGCTGAATATGTAACATTACTTGAGTTAAGTGAGACACTAATAGCAGGACCATAAAACACTGGTGTTGGGCTGCACTGGATTCAGATGAGAAGCCCAGTGTCTTCCAGTATAAGTGTGACAAATGATGTTTTAATTAATGTAGAAAGTAAAAATAGAGAAAGGAAGCTGGAAAAAGAATAGCGAATAACAAAAGAATATAACATGGAGATAACATAATATCAAACTGAAAAACAGGAATGTAGAGACAGATCCAGGCAGGTTTGACTCTGGACTCTGAATTCTGCCACTTACCTAGTTCCTATCACCCTTCAATTCTGAGGTTCATCAGTTAAATAATTTCTTTGATGATTCCACTAGAAATTATAATTAGGTCAGGGCTTAGCACACAACAAATGGATATGCTATTATTATTCTTCATGATTTTCCATGTAATACTCCCAACTATCTTGTGTGGTAAATACCTTCTCTATTTTTCAGTTAAGAAAACTAAAGCTTGTAGCATTTAAATTGTTTGTTAAAGTTCATATAGCAAATTTCTTATTGAGATTTGACCCTGTGTTCTCTGACTTCAAAGTCTCTATTTCCCTCATAATTAATATGTCATTTTGGGGCTCACATATCTGAATTGGAGAGCAGTGGATCTTTTTAAAGATTTGATTGAATTTACATGGTATGTGAAATGACTCTGCTCAGTTCAAGGAAGGTGGAATCTGAGCTGATTTTCTCATTTCCTGAACTGAAAACATTCAGGCACAGTAACCTGAGCTGGAGAAGGCTTGAGACAAGCAGACAGACACATGGATGGCCCAGGTGCTTGCCTCAGGAGGGGCCATCTTACCTCTAGGATGAACTTCTTGACCCACAACTCTCTGATAGGCTGCCTCCTAGGCCTCCTGATCCACAGTTACAGCAAGGTAAGGGAAATCCCTGCCAGATCTCTTTCCAGGGTTAGCTGCACAGACAGGCTGAGATCATTCTTTCAGTCCTGGCCTGCTTTACTATGCTGGAAGACATTCTGAATAAATGAGTACATAAATGAACAAGTGAATGACTCCATGGGAACAATGAACAGAGTCTGCATCAAGAAGCTCTTTAAGCCTCTGCAAGATGTATCATTCTGCTACAGAGGAGCAAAATCACCTGCCCTTCTGATTGGGTGCCAGGCGTGATTGAGCAACCCTTGCATGGATGATCTCATTGACTTGTGAGTTTCTCTATTTTCTTCTGCTTTTGTATGTCCTTAGGGAGACTACTGCAGGGCTCAAGTCCTCTATAAACTACCTTTTGGGGACGCATACGATTAACTGCTACAGAGAGACTGATAAAAAGAAAAATTAGAGGATTTAAAATTAGAGGTCTGGGTTTCCAGTTTGCAATTCATGGCTGGGTGATGAATAAATTATATAACTTCTTTAGACTCTCAATTACATAATGTGATAAATGGGTCTGATTAAAAAAAGAAACCTCTTACTTTACAGAATTATATAAGGCAGAGGATGAGAAAATGCTTTGTAAATGGAAAAGAGTTTTAAAATTGCTATTTAAAATGTTGGTTCACTTAACACTTTGGACTCCGACTGACAACTGTGCCTTAATTTAGTCATTTGCTGAAATATTTAGTTCACACAAATTAATTGAGGAATGGCTATGGGCTGAGATTAAGCCTGGGAAAAACACCAAAATATTTCCTGAAAACATGACAATTACATTGCCACCTTGGACTGTGAGATTCATGGGAGACAGGAAAATCATCTGATTTATTCTTGTGTTCCCACTGTTTGTCCCTGTTCCACCCCTCACACTCAGCATCATGCTTGTCTCATAACTGGCATTTGGAATGTGTGAAACCAACCGGTGTATTGAAGATGTATCGAATGAATGCCTTAGCTTGTCATCAAGCCCCTATCTTTTCCGTTTAAAGAGGCCTTCACCTTCCCAATGTGAACCCTTCTGTATAGTCACACTGTTCTTAAAAACCAAGGCCTTGGCCCACTCCCAGTCTTATGTATTATATCTGCATAATCCTACTTTCTGCCTATACAAATGCAATGCATTATAAAGACCTGTGACTTTGTCCAAGAAAATTTTGCTTACCTTTTCTTCTAAGCTCCTAGTACCCTGAAATTCTGGATTTGAAAATTCAGCTCTCAAATACATATGACCTTTGGATTTTTCTACTTATTTGAGATGTTTTATTATTCATATCCTTTCTACTAAGAGAGGAAGCTGGGTCAAACATGGTATTAAGTGGCAAAGCAAGGATTTGAACTCAAGGCTTCTGACTCTTTCTCCTACCCAGTATAGGGTATCCTGAAATAAATGGAAAGTTACACTATTCTCTTTACCCTGAACCCCATTTTTAATTAGAATGAACCCACCAATCTCTGAAATAAACCCTGACACCTCTTGAATGGAGGTAAATCTATGTCTTCTTAAACTATCCAACAAAAATATCATACCCTGTCAAAACATTTCATCTTATTCTAGATAAAATTAACTTACTAATCATTTCAACATGACTTGAAGGTATTCATCTTGTTCATTTCTGCATTTGGACGATATATTTACCTAGATAGGGTTTACCTCACTAGCTGTTAATATCCAGTGCTCTTCAGAGCCTGGTCGGGCATATGCTGAGTTTGTTTATTTGTCACTGTTTGGTTTATTTGTTGTTTTCATTTGCTGATGAATCAAATGTAGATTCCACCAGGCTTACTAGATGCTTAAAAGTAGTTATAAGTACAGTGTAAGAACTGTTAAGATAGTTGGGGCTAGGATGATAACTCAATTTATGTATGTCAGGGAAGGATTCTAATAAGGAGTGATCTGAAAGAGCTCTTCCAGATTGCCCCAGGATGAGCATTTGGTGAAGAGGCATCCTTGGAAGATGGAACAGAGTTCCTATCATTTGCCATTTCTCCTTGAATAGAGACATGGCATACAATAGGGCATTTAGGGAATTCTATGCAGAACATTATTATGGGAGCACAAGGAAAAAGTAAGAAGTCAGAGGCAATAAAATTGAAGAAATCGGTCACCACCACACTATAGCATGCAGGTACAGCAGATTACCATGAACATTTTCCCAGAATTTTCTAATTTGTCCATTGGAAAAGCAGGGTGTCTTTCCATCTGAGGGAGCTTATTTAAGTGTGTTATCAATTCTCCAAAGGGTAGTGGTAACTTTACAGCTCAGGAATGAAGAGATGTCCACATTCTTACCACCTGGCTTTGGAACAACATGGAAATGTCTTTGCCAAATTTAAAGATTAGAGAGAGAAAAAAAAATCCCATTTTACAGTAATTCTCTAAAGGATATAGATTACACTCTTACACCTTTAGCCTGTGCTTACTTAGAATACTTTTCATAAGATAGTAAAAAAGGGGAAACTATTACAAAGTATGCTTGGGAAATTGAGGAATTGTTTTAAAGTGCTGAAATATTAATAGTTGTGTTTCAAATGGGCTTCCTTCCACAGAACTGTAGAGATGTTGTTTGGGGTTTTTTGTCTATTTACTTACTTACTTACTTACTTACTTATTAAGATGGAGTCTCACTCTATTGCCCAGGCTTGAGTGCAGTGGCACTAACTTGGCTCACTGCAACCTCTGCCTGGGTTCAAGTGATTCTCCTGCCTCAGCCTCCCAAGTAGCTGGGACTACAGGTGCCTGCCACCACAGTTGACTAATTTTTATATTTTTAGTGAGATGGGGTTTCACCGTGTTGGCCAGGTTGGTCTCGAACTCCTCATCTAAAGTTTTCTGTTTGCTACGGCCTCTCAAAGCGCTGGGATTACAGGTATGAGCCACCATGCCTGGCCTTATTTTTGTTTTTGTTTGGCCACAGAGACCAACATTAAAAAATCACCCAAGGACAAAAACAAGAAGCCCTGTAAGAAGAAATAGAGCTTCAAGTGGTTGGATAAAGCTACTTTTTTTTTTTTTTTTTTTTAACAGAACAAAGGGGGAACATTGTCGAAGCCATCAACAAGCTCATGTTTGGAAAATAAGCGCTTTCTTAAACTCCTGAAAAATATTTAAGTTTTGAAAACAAGTTGTAAGACACTCAATATTTCTGCCGGTAAATTATAAAAACAAAATATTAAACTTTAGGGTTGGGAGGAATCTGAACATCTAGCCAGACCAATCCCTCTCACTGGAGAAATAAGACAACTGAAACCAAAGAAGTGGTTTGCTTGAGGTCAAACAACCTACTTCTAGCATTCTTAACCTAGGCTCAAAGAAGGTTAGAACTCAAATGCAACTCAAAGTTTATGCAATATGGTAACTAAATTACATAATCCCTCAAAACATAAATTGTCTTTAAGTGACAAGATCAACAAAAATTTGAGGATGAAGTAGCAGAGGAGTAAACAGAGAAGGAAAGAGAGAAAGAAGCAAGGTCCAGTTAGATTTCCCACTTGGGTCAATTTAAAGTTGCTCCAAAGGAATTTTTCCAAGTAAGAGTAACTAGGACCTATCCTTGTCAGAAAGTTAGAGACATTCCATGGTTTGTTCATCCCATAACAAACTTCAATTAGTCCTTCATTTAGCAAAGAGGGTGGTCTTGGACATCTCATACAACCTGTGGGGGAGGAATTTTGCTTGGGGTAACTGGAATGTTTATAAGAACTTTGACCAACAATAAGGTCTTGAAATATAGTCTAAACATGAAGAACAAAGATCTCACGCTGGGACGGAAAACTAGTGATTTGGAATCAGGAGGCTAGCGTTCTGGTTTCTGCTCTGACAATTTCTTTAAAACATTAGGCAAGTATTCCACGCACACATTCCCTCTCTAGTGGCCAGTAATTCCATCTGTAAAATGGTGGAGTTGGCCTTGAAGAACCTTAAAAACATCCTCCTGTTTTTATGTCTTTGTTTATGGGGTTATCTCTGCCTGGAATATCAGTCTTTGTTCTTTCTTTGAAGTAATCTTCCATGATTCTTCAGGTGTTGCTTCCTTCGGGAAGATTTGCTTATCATACATTCTCATCCCTACTCCCTGTCCCAGCCCAAATCAGGAGCACTTCTTCAGCACCCCACCCCAACATGCTCTTATTATCTTTATCACAACACTCTATAAAATACTCCAGACATTTTAAAAATTATTATGATGATAATAATCATCTAATTAACTCCTACACAACTAAAACAATTCTTAGAGCCCCTTATTTTGGTCACAGAATTTAGAAAAATGTTATCTCGAAATTACCTCTGCACTCAACTTTCTCTTCACTATCTTCAAGGAAGCCTAGAACTCATATGGAACTTTCTTAGAGTTCATAAAATTTGGTCACTAAGGGATATTTCATCCAAACTATAAATTGTCTTTCAGTGATAAAAGGCACAAAAATTAGAGGGTGAATTTAGTGGGAGCAAAAAACAGATCAGGAGAAAAAAGAGGAATATCAGGGATAATATTTAATTCATTCTGAAATTATTAGCATTAAACTGCTCCTGGTACATAGTAAACATTAGACATTAAAAATGTATTTTTGAAAGTAACCTAAAGTGTGCCAATAGTCAAGTTATCTAAAATAATGGGGTCATAATAAAAATCCAGTTTCTCATAAGCCCAAGATAAAGGGCAACCTTTTAAGTATTTCTTTCAATGACTTAAATGGACTTCTTTGCAACAGCTTCATGTCAAAGTCATGATATCACTATGACTTCTGTGTCATTTATCTAAGCAATGTTTCAATTATGCTGTCCCCGAACCGTAGCCAAAACAAGCTGTCTTATTGGCTTGGAAACCATGAGTATACACATGCATAAATCTCAAGGGGGAAAAACATGCTAAACCTTTAAAGAACCTATTTGTATTTAGGTCTTCAAAGTTGTTTGGTTTTATAATAAACAGGATAAGACTGTCCAAAGAAATGTGAACATTTAGAGAAGATGTGCGTGTATATGCTTCAGTAAAGGTGGCAATTTTATTCTTTGAAGTATTCAGAGAATTATGAAAGAAGACTTACATAAACACAAGGCAACTTCTCCAGATACCGAGTGCTCAATCAGTGAAGACCGTAGTGTACCTCTGCATATGGTTCCTTGATCCTGTTGGGAGAAACTGCAATTTATTATGACTGTTTAAACACTGGTGCAGAGGAAGAAAAACTTGATCTAGGGATTGGAGTTGTCAAGTGTGCCAGTGACCTTCTGTGTGACTTTGAGCAGGTTGTTTTTATTCTCTGAACCTCTATTTCCTTATCTATGATTTTTCTGTAATTCAGTGATCTTATATGCATTATCTGGAAGAGGGACTGGCACATGAGATGTATTTAACAAGCATATGTTTTCATTCCATGATATGCAGCCTTATCATTTGCAACAATTTCCTAGTCTGCTTATTGCAAGGTATCTGGGATTCCCTAGATAGAGTATGCATTGCCAAGGCTCACACTTTTATTTTGCTCTATCCTCTGAAGGAGTGCTTTCTTCCTATCTTTTCTGCCTAAAGGATTGTCAGATAAAATGCAGGGCTCCCGGTATAATTTAAACCTCAAGTGAACAACAGAAAAAATTGTAGTATAAGCATGGCCCCAATATTGTACAACATGATCTTTTTATTTGCCTAATCTGGCAAAGACATTGGCTTAACTCACACTAATCTTTTGAAAGGTAGGTCAAATGTTTCATGATCTATGTTGCTTCTCTCATCCTATCCTGTCTTCCCTTTCTCATAGAGTTTAGTAACCCTTTTCCCTGTGTGCTTAGTGGTACTTTGTCCAGATTTTTATTATAGCGCTTCCATGTTGCTGTGTCTGTCACTCCATCTTGCCTTTCTCTTCGCTACCCGCCACAAGATGCAATGTATCCCTCAAACTTTCAAAGACCCAATCTTTCACCTGTGTTCTGAGTCCCATCCCTTCATATCTTTCTAAATATTCCACACTGGCCTGGTTTTGCTCTTACCTTTATGGCTACTTTATCGCATTCTCTCCGCATATACCTCTGCTTTCTTCAGAGAATAAAGTTCTTTTTCAGGGCTTCTTTTTTTTCCTGCTTTGTTCCTTTCTCTCTCCCTTATTTTTTTCTTCCTCTCCCTTTACGTGCCCTCTTCCTGTCTTTCTTATTAGGCAGTTGAACTTTTCAAGATCTCACCCCTCTCTCAGTTACACCCACATTTGTATTTTCAGCCTAGACTCTTCATTTGCATTCTAGACATGTATATATGATAGCCTACTTGACATGTCTGCTTCTCTATATTGCACGCATTTTCAGGCATAATATAATAATCATAAAATGATAATGTCAACTTGTTTTAAATAAAAAATGTGTAAGTGGGAACAGGAAATCAAACAACAAAAGATATTCATTAAAATCTCTTCTGCAGAAGATGAAGAGGGAAGCCATCTTCTGAAATTGAAGAACTTGGATTCTTTAAAAACCAGTATGTTGAGAATAGAGAGTTCAAGGGAAATAAATGATGTGACTTTTCCATAGCAACAACTCACATTTTCCCCATAACATTAGAAGATTTATTGAAGGATAATATTGGCCATTTACGGGCTTATTTGTCTAGAAAAGACATGGCGGGTATGAGGGTTAAACTCAATGTTCATTATTGATGGGGGCATGTTCTGTTTGAAATGCAGTGTCCTGTTGAAATTCTCAGAAGCCTTATCAGAACTATCAGTCCATATAAAGCCCCAACACCAACTGTAAACACATGAGAGACTTTATTGTATTTAATATTTCTGAGCTGGCCAAAACCAGCTTTTATTCAAGATGGTTTTATGCTTCCACATTTGGACTGCACTAGTCTGTGAAAACAAACTGAGGAGAAAAAAAAAAACCCTCTTAATCTTATGGCTCCTTTTAAAGAGAACAGTTAGATTCAAGTAGAGAAATGGATCAAAGCAGAGAATAAGACTTAACCATTTACTTAGCAAATACTTCATGCACTGAGCTCATTGGGAGCTTTCATAATTATCTCACTTAATCCTCACTTGGAACCTGAACTATAAGTATGACCCTTCTCATTTTGTAGATAAAGAAGCCAAATTTTAGAAAAGTTCAGTCATTGTGGAAGATGGTGTGGCAATTCCTCAAGGATCTAGAACTAGAAATACCATTTGACCCAGCAATCCCATTACTGGATATATACTCAGAGGATTATAAATCATTCTATTATAAAGACACATGCACAGGTATGTTTATTGTGGCACTGTTCACAATAGCAAAGACTTGGAACCAACCCAAATGCCCATCAATGATAGACTGGATAAAGAAAATGTAGCACATATACACCATAGAATACTATCCAGGCATAAAATGGATGAGTTCATGTCCTTTGCAGGGACATGGATGAAGCTGGAAACCATCATTCTCAGCAAAGTAACACAAGAACAGAAAACACACCATGTTCTCACTAATAAGCGGGAGTTGAACAATGAGAACACATGGACACAGGGAGGGGGAACCTCACACACCAGGGCCTGTCATGGGGTGAGGTACTGAGGGAGGGATAACATTAGGAGAAATACCTAATGTAGATGACAGGTTGATGGGTGCAGCAAACCACCATGGCACGTGCATACCTATGTAACAAACCTGCACGTTCTGCACACGTACCTCAGAACTTAGAAAGTATAATAAAAATAAAAATTAAAAAAAAAGTAAGCCTACTTAAAAGGAAAAAAATTCTCACCTCCTTCATTAAACAAAAAATGAGAAGTTATACTCATGACTGGCAACATAATTTTCAAGGACC
The DNA here is from genome assembly GCA_036589455.1 of Ateles fusciceps. Taxonomy (NCBI): domain Eukaryota; kingdom Metazoa; phylum Chordata; class Mammalia; order Primates; family Atelidae; genus Ateles; species Ateles fusciceps. The sequence goes on from JAZHEH010000952.1 coordinate 14,949,512, forward strand.
AGTGAAAGGTGAAAATGTATGGCCCTTTGTTCAAAAATTACTGAGCATTTCGAGATAGCAGTAGCAGAACATAAAATTAGGCATGAGGCCCTTCTACGCATAGGACCTTATGTGACTTCACAGGTCTCATGCCTATGAAGCTAGACCTTGTCAATCAACTCACTCCATGTCACAGAGTGAATAAATGGGAGAATCCAAGATGAATATTCAGCCATTTATATTTAAGCTATGATTCATGCTCCTTAAAACTTTCAAGTTTATTTAGTCTTTCCCTCCTTTCGTTTATTCTCTACTTAGCTGTTAGACTTCTCTTATATTGTTTTACAAAGGGCTTTTTGAATGTATTGATCTTTTTTTTTTCTTTTTTTCACATGTAAAGCTTTGAACTGAGGGCTGGGCACCGATCGCTGAGTCGGGCGATATCCCAGTATACCATTTCCATCCTCCTCATTACTTTCTCAAGGTTTGCTTTTATGTCAGTGAGCTCTTCTTGTGTTTTGGGCATAAATCAGAGATCATCTTTGAGAATTTATATTCACAGAAGCTTAGCTTCTAAAAGTAGCCTCCTAGATGTTTATAGCCCATAAAATGCTTATAGGATGTCAGTCAAACCCCGGCACCACATATCTTTGAAACAGAAATAATCCTAGTGACTACTGAATCCTTCAATCTCATTTTTGTTTTGAGGTTGTTGTTTTGGTCATCTAATTTCTTTTAGGATAGGTATACTGAGGCCCAAAAGAATCAGGAAGTAGCCCAAGGTCATAGAGTACATTAATGAAAAATCTAGGACTGGAATGCAAGTATTTTAAACCCAAACATGAGATTATTTGTATATTTTAAAAATGAGCAGTTGCTATCTAGTTAATGTCTTCCTTGGTTGACTAAACAGATTCATCAAGAGTTAGATATGGGCCAGGACCAGTGGCTCACACCTGTAATCCCAACACTTTGCTAAGACAAGGTGGGCAGATCACGAGGTCAAGAGATGGAGACCATCCTGGCCAACATAGTGAAACCCTGTCTGTACTCAAAATACAAAAATTAGCTGGGTGTGGTGGTGCATGCCTGTAGTCCCAGCTACTCTGAACGCAGAGGCAGGAGAAAAGCTTGAACCCAGGGGGCGGAGGTTGCAGTGAGCTGAGACTGCACCACTGCACTGCAGCCTGGTAACAGAGCAAGACTCCATCTTAAAGAGTTAAATATGTTCTTAAGTTAACAGCTGAATATAAAACAAAGAATTCTACTGTGCTTTGCAGCTAAGACTGTGAGAATACTGGGTCTCCCATTCTATGCCTCACCCTGAAGTATGGGAAGATGCCACCTGGGTTATCTTGGATGGAGCAGTTACCCCTTAAAGACTAATGTGCCACTTGCATGCTTAAAATCTTGGCTCAAGTGCCTTATTGGATTATATAGCTTTCTCATGACAGTCCCATGTCTCTGAAATTCTCATTAACTGCTGTTTGGAAAGACTTCAGTTGCTGAAAATAAACAGGAACCAAAAATGCAATTTGTCCCCTGTTCCCGGGAAAGCCTAACTATGCAAACAGTTTCCTACCCATGAGGGACAGTACAGGGCCAGGTATAGGATGACTCACTGGATTTATGAATCTTCTGTCTATTGAGTAAGCAAGGACTGAGGATGTTTAAGATATATTTTAGTGTTCTTTGAAGGTGTTACACTATATGGGGAAATGCCCTCCTTTAATGGTGCTACCATAAAATCCTGACTACATTCCCATAAGCAATCTTTTTTTTTTTTTTTTTTTTGGAATGCAGTGGCACGATCTTGGCTCACTGCAACCTCCACCTCCCGGGTTCAAGTGATTCTTCTGCTTCAACCTCAAGAGTAGCTGGAATTACAGGTATGTACCACCTCGCCCGGGTAATTTTTGTACTTTTAATAGAGACAGATTTTCACCATGTTGGCCAGGCTGGTCTCTGACTCCTGGCCTCAAGTGACCTACCCACCTTAGCCTTTCAAAGTGTTGGCATTACAGGCATGAGCTACCATGCCCAGCTGCCATAAGCAACCTTTATATTAGTGAGTAATAGCAGCCACACAATAGGCTCATGTTGAGTGTCTTGTCAAATGCTGACTAGCACTACGTATGTAAAAAGTGATCACTTGGTTGTATCCAGCAGTCCATAATTTATGGTGTAAAATAATTTACAGAGACATGTAACTCAGGCCAAGCCTCTTGGCAAACTTAATTCATGCTATAAATCTTTATTGACTTAAACATTATGACAATCTCTGTGCTAGAATTGAGGTAGGCTGTCCAGGACAATTTAGAGCTCATGGCTTTACTATTCCAAGCACATGTCTTTACTAACAATTCCCACTGCATCCAGGAAGCCTCCCTTTCTTATATGAATTCAAATTAATCCATACCATTCACTAGACCCTTGAATTCCAGGCTGGGATGGAAAATCATCCAGCTCAGTATTTCATAAAGTGAGGAATGTGCACTGTTAGTGGTGTGCAAGATAGTTTGGCAGAGTAAACTGGTAAACTTTAAAACAAATTATAAGTGAACACCAAACCTCACAGTGTAATGACAATTGTGATGGAGGTGTGCCCAAGATGAAAGCCTATTTTGCTTACTGCATAGTGCTAAAGATGTTAGTGATTAGTTCTTCACCTGTGTTTATAACAAACTTCTCAATTCCAGAAGCTGTGTGATGAGTAGTCGTAGGAATCAACTCTGATTTCTAAGATTTCCTCCATATCTCAATGTCCTGTTGTTCCTTCTGTTCTTTGGGTGCCTTATATTTCAGGTGCAAGGAGAGTCTTCTGGGTGGGGATAACGTCTAAATGGATACAATATTTGTAATCTGATACATCCCAAAGATGTATCTCTACCTAGGACCATCTCAAGCTGGAGAGGCTTACATCAGATTGCCTCTTCAATGTCCCTGCTTAGATACATAATACATATCTTTGTACAGCCTGATCCCTGTTGAACACAAGTTGATGAAGGGGAGACTAATATCTAGACACATCTACTTGAGGAAAAAGTGTTCTTTCTTTCTTTCTTTTTCTTCTTTCCCTTTCTTTCTTTCTTTCTTTCTTTCTTTCTTTCTTTCTTTCTTTCTTTCTTTCTTTCTCTTTCTTTCTTCTTTCTTTCTTTTTCAAACAGATAACTTTCACAAGCAAGTAATGGGCTCTTGGGGCTTCCTCTTCCTAGAGGTTCTTCCTCTGCCTAATTCTGTACAGATATCAGGTCTTTCTCTAACTTGCACAAATATATCCTATAAGTTAGTAGCAATTTTGCCCTTAAGCAAAAGCTATCATGGTATGTATGGGAAACTGAAAAAACTCAAGATTCCTGAAGAAGCTAGAAGTGAATAATAAGACTACTTTCTGGAGAACTAATTCATCTTTTTATATTTTTGATATTTAAACTTAAGTTATTTTGAAGGGAGTGATCTTACTTTATTCTTCGCATATAGCATAGCTACTGAAGAAATTTTGCTCAGTGAAAGGATAAACATGGTCCTAGAAAATATATTAGAAGTGGGCAATAGTATGATAGATGTAACAAATCAGTGTGTCTGTGTGTGTGTTTGTGTGTGTGTGTGTATACTCAGTTATACATGGATATAAACCATTATTAAAACAAAGTAGATTGAGCCATGAGAGGGTTTATTTTTAAAATGCCATTTGAAAACACTGGTTAAACCATAGTGGATGGCTTAAAGGAGCTCACTATTGAGTTAAGAGAAAAGTGAATAAACAGAGGAGGAAACAAATTATACTTAGTGCTGAGTTATAATGAATTCATGCTTGCTATGGAATAACAGAGGAGGGGCTTTAGCCAGGCTGGATAATTTTTAAAATCTTCTTCAACACTTAGAATAATTTTAGAAGAATGAATAGCAGTGACTTTATCAGCAGAACAGAGAATTAAATGTCTAAAATAATACTTATGTGAGTGAAATGTCTAAAATGCTGGAGAAGGATGATTTTTTGCCTAGAGGCATCTGCTGATATCTGGTGACCCAGAGCTTAGGTTTTAAAAAGGTACAAACAGAGTCATGGGAAATAAATTCTGGGGCCCAAGTAAGTTTGATGATCAGATTGGAAATGCCTCAAGATCTGAAATTCGTAAGATGCAACACATCAGTGGGTGAACTAGAGAAAAGCATGTTTTTCAGAGGCATGTTATGAAGTTGTTGGCCTTGGTCCTGAGAGGAAGAAAAAAGAAAATTCCTTTAAAACTTCCCAATCATAAGTCCACTCTCACTCAGGTTTAGAGCTATAATTCAGACAACCTTTGTGGTGTAAAATATGTTAAGCTGGACTTTAAAGTTCTGGATTGGTAATACCTCTAGACAAATGTCCATGAGGAATGCACTCTCAATATAGGTTTTAAATACTTCCAACAAATATAGACCAGTGAATTTGAACTCACAATAAAAAATCACAAAGCACATAAAAGTTAATGGTATTATAAAGAAAACTCAGGAGAAACATCAAACAATATAATCACATGCAAAAGACTACTGGTACCAATATAGAATGTAAAACAATTTTATATGTTTTATATTCTTAAAAAGAAACAAAATAAATATCAATAAGAAGCAAGAACTTGTTAAAAATGGTCAGATAAATTAGGTAAAATATCATAAATTATAGAAATAAAACTATGATAATTTAAATTAGAACTATACTGGTTATATTAAACATCAATTAGAGTTAGAGAGAAAAACCAAGAATTGAAAGGGCAATGTAAAGACATTAAACACAGAACAATGCTAAAATAAGATAGAAAATATAAAGGAGGAATAAGGAGATGGGTCTCGGAGTTATTCGCATCTCTTGGCAATACATGATAGATTAGTAGGCCTGATACAATGCTTTATTACAGTTCTAGAAGTAAAGAGGAGAACACATTGTCAAAAGGCATAACACAAAGAGATAGCAGCAGTTTAGTGAATCCTAAATAGAAAGACAAAAACACACATAAACAAAATAAATTATAGTAAAACTACAGTGACATAAGAAAACATCAATAGCAAGGAAACATTATTAAACTACAACAGAAGAATAAGTCAGTTTAAGTCAAAGGCATGAAAGTTAGACTAACTGCTAACTTTAATCCACAGAAAGAGGAGAGTGGAACATTTCAAATTGTTAAAAGAAATCAAGCTGGAATTGTATATCCAGTAATACCAATATTAAGAACAGTAGTAAAATCAAGACTTCTTCAGATAAACAACTGAATTCACTACCTTTAAGAGTAATTCTTTAAAAAAATTAAATTTGGGTAGGAAAACAATAAACCATAAAAGAAGGTCTGGAATGCAACAAGAAATATTGAGAAAAAATATTACCCATGTGGATAAGTCTAAACAAACCTTGACTATCTATTTGAAATCTGGAACTAAAATTCTGCAATAAACAGTGTATGTCATGTAAGAATGATGAGAATCATCACATCCCTAGATTCTTATGTTCAGAAAGAGAAAATAAACATGTGACTAACTTTGGATGAAATAAAGCAGGTAGAGTATTTAATTTCAGAGTAAACGCTGTTAATAGTAGAAATCTATTAGGAAACTTCCAAAACAGGACAGAGGGGGGAAAAATATGGAGTAAAAGGAAATAAAATCCCTAACTCCTCAAATATTTTAAAAGGGCAAAACATGAGAAAAAAGGAAAAAGCATGCAAAAAATGGCAGAAACAAATCCAACTATATTAATACTCAAAATTAATGGCAATGGACTGGGGGTTTCTAGGTTAAAAAAAAAAATCACTAGGTTGGATTTTTTTTCCAAGTGAGCTCTCTAATTAAAAAAAACAAAACAAAACATAAAACATAAGGCCACAAGAAGGAGTAAAAAATGAAAAAAGTTATACTAGATAAATAGTAATAAAAATAGGTTGATATAATAATCTTAAAGGTAGACTTGGAGGTAGAACTCTTTACCAAAAATAAAGAGGATTCCTACATGTTGATTAAATGTTTATTTTGCCAACAAGAGATAATATTTACATGCACATGACAATATTTAATAACATACAGAGCACAAATTAAGAAATTTCTAAGGAGCAATAGATAAATCTACTATAATATTAAAATATTTTTTAAAACATAGTCTTCTCAGATTAGCCGGTTGTTTAAAACGTCTCCAAGGATATAGGAAACATAAACGTCACAACTATCAACCTTGAGCTAATGGATGAGAGGAATTGTCCCTATGTGTGTGTATTGGTGGTATGAAGTGTGTGTTGATATATTCACATACTCAAAAACCTATGCTTCACATAATATCTGAAAATGCTATTTTAAGGCATGTGTTAAAATTAATGAAAATATTATTGAATATTAGAAATATTAGTGAATATTAGTGAAAATTAACCACATACCAGTTTATAAAGGATGTCTGAAGAATTAGCTTATATAAACCATATTCCTTGATCAAAACACAAAAAACAAAAAGAAAAATAACACAATAATCAAATACGTTGATAATTTGAAAACATACATCTAAATAATTTAGATTACAAAGAAAAATATTACAGAAATGTTAATATAATTAAAACTGCATGATTGGAATACAACTTAAGCAAAATAGTGGAATCCAATTAAAAGCAGGGCTTAGAGACTAATTCATTGTTTTTTTATGCTTTTATTACAAAATAAGAAATACTTAAATTTAAGAAAAACTGAGAAGAATTTGCAGGAGGCCATTATCATTATAAACTAACACAGAATCAGAAACCAAATACTGCATGTTCCCCCTTATAAGAGGAAGCTAAATGATGGGAACACATGGATACATAGAGGGGAACAACACACACTGGGGCCTATCCAAGAGTGGAGGGTGGCAGGAGAAAGAGGATCAGGAAAAATAACTTACGGGAACTAGGCTTAATACGTGGGTGATGAAATAATCTGTACAGTCCTGGTATGGTGGCTCAGGCCTGTAATCCCAGCACTTTGGGAGGCCAAGGTAGGAGGATTACCTGAGGTCAGGAGTTTGAGACCAGCCTGGACAACATGGTGAAACCCTGTCTCTACTAAAAGTACAAAAATTAGCCAGTCATTGTGGTGGTAATTACATGGCTGTGATCCCAGCTACTTGGGAGACTGAGGCATGAGAATTGCTTGAACCTGGGAGGTGGAGTCACAGTGAGCTGAGATCACACCACTTCACCCCAGCCTAGATGACAGAGTGAGACTCTGTCTTAAAGAAAAAAAACTAATCTGTACAGCAAATCCCCGTGACACAAGTTTATCCTGTAACAAACCTGCATGTGTATCACTGAACTTAAAATAAAAGTTAAAAAAATTGTATTTGCTCAATTATACGCCAGGTGTGGTGGCTCATGACTGTAATTCCAGCACTTTGAGGGGCTGAGGTGGGAGGATCACTTGAACCCACGAGTTCAAGATCAGCTTTGGCAACATAGGGAGAATACGTCTGTACAAAATATTTTTTTTTTTTTTTCAAAATTTAGTTGGGTGTGCTGGTATACACCAGTAGTCCCAGCTACTCAGGAGGCCGAGGTGTGAGGATCACTTGAGTCTTGGAGATCAAGGCTGCAGTGAGCAGTGATCATCTGACTGCACTCCAGCCTCGGTAGAGAATAAGACCCTATCTCAGAATATATATAATAAAAAATAAAATAAAAGAAGAAAAAAGGCTGGGCATGGTGGCTCACACCTGTAATCCCAGTACTTTGGGAGGCTGAGGTGGGCGGATCACCTGAGGTCAGGAGTTTGAGACCAGCCTGGCCAACATGGTGAAACCCCGTCTCTACTAAAAATACAAAAAAATTAGCTGGGCATGGTGGCAGTTGCCTGTAATCCCAGCTACTCAAGAGGCTGAGGCAAGAGAATCGCTTGAACCCAGGAGTCAGAGGTTGCAGTGAGCTGAAATCTTGCCATTGCACTCTAGCCTGGGTGACAGAGCAGGACTCTTTCTCTGACACACACACACACACATGCAGAAGAGTAAAAGTAACAACAGAATTAAACTAAAAAGAAGCTAGAATAAAAAGAGATCGGAAAAATACTAGAGAGCAAAATTACAATGTAGTCTCAAAGAAGCCAGAGTTTGTGTTTTTTAAATAATATATAGTACTTAAATGTGTGAGTATGTAAAATGAACTAAACTAAAAAGGCTTTACACAGCTTTTAATTAGCATTTTGTGCTATTTAACAATCATTTTATTATTATTACTTTTCAAATTTTATTTTGGATTCAGAGAGTACACGCGCAGGTTTGTCACCTGGGTATATTGCATGATGCTGAGGTTTGGGGTGCAAATGATCTCATCATCCGGGTATTGAGCATAGTACCCAACAGTTTTTCAAAGTTTTCCTCCTTCCTTCCCCACTTTAGTAGTCCCTAGTGTCTATTATTGCCATCTTTATGTCCCTAAATACCCAATAGTTAACTCCCGATTGTAAGTGAAAACATGTGATATTTGGTTTCTGTTCCTGTGTTAGTTTGCTTAGGATAATGGCCTCCAGTTGCAGCCATGTTGCTGCAAAGCACATGATTTCATTCTTCTTCAAGACTGTGTAGTATTCCATGGTGTATATGTACCACATTTTCTTTAACCAGTCCACCCTTGTTGGGCACCTAGGTTAATTCCATGTCTTTGCTATTATGAGAAGTGCTGTGATGAACATGTGAGTCCATGTGTCTTCTTTGTTTTCTTTGGGTATGCACAAAGTAATGGGACTTCTGGGTAGAATGGTAGTTTAAAATTCCTTGCATAATCTTCAAACTACTTCCTGCAGTACTGAACTAATTTACATTCCCACCAAAAATGTATAAGCATTCCCCTTAATCCACAGCTTTGCCAACATCTGTTGAATTTTATTGTTCATGTCTTTTGCCTAATTTCTAAGGAATTCATTTGTTTTTGCCTATTTAATAAAGTCATTTGGTTTTGCTTGTTTAAAGGAATGAGGAATTGTATAATTGTTTACATAAAGAATTGTTTAAATTCCTTATAAATTCTGCATATTAGACCTTTGTCAGATGCAAAGTTTGCAAATATTTTCTCCCATTCTACAGGTTGTCTCTTTACCCTGTTTATAGTTTATCTTACTGTGCCGGAGCTCTTTAGTTTAATTAGGTACCACTTCTCAATTTTTGTTTTTGTTGCAATTGCCTACAAGGACTTAGTCATAAACTACATCTCAAGGCTGATGTCCAGAATGATGTTTCCTAGGTTTTCTTCTCAGATTTTTATAGTTTGAGAGGTCTCACATTGAAATCTTTAATCCATCCTGAGTTAATTTTTGTGTATGGTGAAAGATAAAGGTCCAGTTTTATTCTTTCTTTTTTTTCATTTCTGGGGTACATGTGCAGATCATGCAGGATTGTTATACAGGTATACACATGCCATGGTGGTTTGCTGCATCCATCCCCCACATCACCTACATTAGTTATTTCTCCTTATGGTATCCCTCCCCCAACCCCCCACCCCCTGCTATCCCTCCCCAGCCCCACACCCCAACAGGCCCCAGAGTGTCATGTTCCCCTCCCTGTGTCCATATGTTCTCACTGTCTGACACTCACTTATGAGTGAGAACATGTGGTGTTTGGTTTTCTGTTCTTGTGTCAGTTTGCTGAGAATGATGGTTTCCAGATTCATCCATGTCCTTGTAAAGGACATGAACTCATCCTTTTTTTTATGGCTTCATAGTATTCCATGGTGTATATGCGCCACATTTTCTTTATCCAGTCCATCATTGATGGGCATTTGGGTTGGTTCCAAGTCTTTGCTTTTGTAAACAGTGCCACAGTGAACATATGTGTTCATGTGTCTTTATAATAGAATGATTTATAATCCTTTGAGTATACAGCCAGTAATGGGATTGCTGGGTCAAATGGTGTTTCTATTTCTAGATCCTTGAAGAATTACCACACTGTCTTCCACAATGGTTGCATTAATTTACAGTCCCACCAACAGTGTAAAATTGTTCCTGTTTCTCCACATCCTCTTCAGCATCTATTGTCTCCAGATTTTTTAATGATCACCATTCTAACTGGCATGAGATGGTATCTCAACGTGGTTTTGATTTGCATTTTTCTAATGTCCAGAGATGATGAGCATATTTTCATATGTTTGTTGGCCTCATAAATGTCTTCTTTTGAAAAATGTCTGTTCATATCCTTTGCCCACTTTTTGTTGGGAGTTGTTTTTTCTTGTAAATTTGTTTAAGTTCTTTTTGATTCTGGATATTAGCCCTTTGCCAGATGGGTAGATTGCAAAATTTTTTTCCCCCATTTTGTTGGTTGCCAGTTCATGCTAATGATAGTTTCTTTTGCTATGCAGAAGCTCTTAAGTTTAATTAGGTCCCATTTGTCTATTTTGGCTTTTGTTGCCATTGCCTTTGGTGTTTTAGTCATGAAGTCCTTGCCCATGCCTATGTTCTGAATGGTACTGCCTAGGTTTTCTTCCAGGTTTTTTATGGTGTTACGTCTTATGTTTAAATTTTTAATCCATCTGGAGTTAATTTTTGTATAAGGTGTAAGGAAGGGGTCCAGTTTCAGCTTTCTGCACATGGTCAGCCAGTTTTCCCAACACCATTTATTAAACAGGGAATCCTTTCCCCCATTGCTTGTTTTGTCAAAGATCAGATGGTTGCAGATGTTCAGCATTGCCTCCGAGGCCTCTATTCTGTTCCATTGGTCTATGTCTCTGTTTTGGTACCAGCACCATGCTGTTTTGATTACTGTAGCCTTGTAGTATAGTTTGAAGTCAGGTAGCGTGATGCCTCCAGCTTTGTTCTTTTTGCTTAGGATTGTCTTGGCTATGCAGGCTCTTTTTTTATTCCATATGAAATTTAAGGTGTTTTTTTTCCAGTTCTGTGACGATGGTCAATGGTAGCTTGATGGGGGTAGCATTGAATCTATAAATTACTTTTGGCAGTATGGCCATTTTCATGATGTTGATTCTTCCTAACCATGAGCATGGAATGTTTTTCCACCTGTTTGTGTCCCCCTCTTCTTTCCTTGAGCAATGGTTTGTAGTTCTCCTTGAAGAGGTCCTTCACATCTCTTGTTAATTGTATTCCTATGTATTGTATTCTCTTTGTAGCAATTGTAAATAGGAGTTTGCTCATGATTTGGCTCTCTGTCTGTCTGTTATTGGTGTATAGGAATGCTTGTGATTTCTGCACATTGATTTTTTATCCCGAGACTTTGCTGAAGTTTCTTATCAGTTTAAGGAGATTTTGGGCTGAGACTATGGGATCTTTTAAATATACAATCATGTTGCCTGCAAATAGAGACAATTTAACTTCCACTTTTCCTAACTGAATACGCTTTATTTCTTTTTCTTGCCTGGTTGCTCTGGCCAGAACTTGCAATACTACGTTGAATAGGAGTGGTGAGAGCGGGCACCCTTGCTTAGTGCCAGTTTTTAAAGGGAATGCTTCCAGTTTTTGCCCATTCAATATGGTATTGGCTGTGGGTTTGTCATAAATAACTTCTATTATTTTGAGATACATTCCACTGATACTTAGTTTATTGATAATTTTTAGCATAAAGGGCTGTTGAATTTTGTCAAAGGCCTTCTCTGCATCTATTGAGATGATCATGTGGTTTTTGTCTTTGGTTCTGTTTATGTGATGGATTACATTTATAGATTTGCATATGCTGAACCAGCCTTGCAACCCCAAGATGAAGCTGACTTGATCATGATGGACAAGCTTTTTGACGTGCTGTTGGATTCAGTTTGCCAGTATTTTGTTGAAGATTTTTGCATCAATGTTTATCACAGCTATTGGCCTGACATTTTCTTTACTAGTTGTGCCTCTGCCAGGTATTGGTATCAGGATGATGTTAGTCTCATAAAATGAGTTAGGGAGGATTCCCTCTTTTTATATTGCTTGGAATAGTTTCAGAAGGAATGGTATCAGCTCCTCTCTGTACCTCTGGTAGAATTTGGCTGTGAATCCCTCTGGTCCTGGACTTTTTTTGGTTGGTAGGCTACTAATTGCTGCCTCAACTTCAGAACTTGTTATTGGTCTATTCAGGGATTCAACTTCTTTCTGGTTTAACCTTAGGAGGGTTAAATGAATTTATTCATTTCTTCTAGATTTATTGGTTTATGTGCATAGAGGTGTTTGTATAATCTCTGATGGTAGTTTACATTTCTGTGGAATCACTGGCAATATCCCCTTTATCATTTTTTATTTTATCTATTCAATTCTTCTCTCTTTTCTTTTTATTAGTCTGGTTAGTGGTCTATTTTATTGATCTTTTCAAAAACCAGCTCCCAGATTCCTTGATTTTTTGAAGGTTTTTTGTGGTTCTATCTCTTTCAGTTCTGCTCTGATCTTATTTCTTATCTTCTGCTAGGTTTTGAATTTATTTGATCTTGCTCCTCTAGTTCTTTTCATTGTGACGATATGGTATTGATTTTAGATCTTTTCTTGCTTCTCATGTGGGCATTTAGTGCTATAAATTTCCCTCTAGACACTGCTTTAAATGTGTCCCAGAGATTCTGGTACGTTGTGTCTTTGTTCTCACTGGTTTTGAAGAACATCTTTATTTCTGCCTTCATTTCATTATACAGTAGTCATTCAGGAGCAGGTTGTTCAGTTTCCATGTAGTTGTGTGATTTTGAGTGAGTTTCTTAATCCTGAGTTCTAATTTGATCACACTGTGGTCTGAGAGACTGGTTGTTATGATTTCCATTATTTTGCATTTGCTGAGGAGTGATTTACTTCCAATTATGTGACCAATTTTAGAGTAAATATGATGTGGTGCTGAGAAGAATTTATATTCTGTGGATTTGGGGTGGAGAGTTCTGTGGATGTCTATTAGGTCCACTTGGTCCAGATCTGAGTTCACGTCCTGAATATCCTTGTTAATTTTCTGTCTCATTGATCTGTCTAATATTGACAGTGGAGTGTTAAAGTCTCCCACTATTATTGCATGGGAGTCTAAGTCTCTTTGAAAGTCATTAAGGACTTGCTTTATGTATCTGGGTGCTCCTGTATTGGGTGCATAAATATTTAGGATAGTTAGCTCTTCTTGTTGCATTGATCCCTTTACCATTATGGAATGCCCTTCTTTGTCTCTTTTGATCTTTATTGGCTTAAAGTCCATTTTATCAGAGACTAGGATTGCAATCCTACTTTTTCTTGCTTTCTATTTGCTTGGTAAACCTTCCTTCATCCCTTTATTTTGAGTCTACATGTGTCTTTGCACTTGAGATGGGTTTCCTAAATACAGCAGACTGATGGGTCTTGACTCTTTATCCAATTTGCCAGTCTGTATCTTTTGACTGGGGCATTTAGCCCATTTACATTTAAGGTTAATATTGTTATGTGTGAATTTAATCCTGCCATTCCTGCCATTTTGATACTAGCTGGCTGTTTTGCCCATTAGTTGATGCAGTTTACTCATTGTGTCTATGGTCTTTACCATTTGGTATGTTTTTGCAGTGGCTGGCACTACTGGTTGTTCCTTTCCATGTTTAGTGCTTCCTGCAGGAGCTCTTGTAAGGCAGGCCTGGTGGTGATGAAATCTCTCAGCAATTGCTTGTCCATAAAGGATTTTGTTTCTCTTTTACTTATGAAGCTTAGTTTGGCTGGATATGAAATTCTATGTTGCAAGTTCTTTTCTTTAAGGATGTTGAATATTGGCCCCCACTCTCTTCTGGCCTATAGGGTTTCTGCCTAGAGATCTGCTGTGAGTCTGATGGGCTTCCCTTTGTGGGTAACTCAACCTTTCTCTCTGGCTGCCCTTAGCATTTTTTCCTTCATTTCAACCCTGGTGAATCTGACAGTTATGTGCCTTGGGGTTGCTCTTATTGAGGAATATCTCTGTGGTCTCTGTATTTCCTGGATTTGAATATTGGCCTGCCTTGCTAGGCTGGGAAAGTTCTCCTGGATAATATCCTGCAGAGTGATTTCCAGCTTGGTTTCATTCTCCCTGTCACATTTAGGTACACCAATCAAATGTAGATTAGGTCTTTTCACAGAATCTCATATTTCTTGGAGGTTTGTTCATTTCTTTTTACTCTTTTTTCTCTAATCTTGCCTCTTGTTTTATTTTACTGAGTTGATCTTCAATCTCTGATATCCTTTCTTCTGCTTGGTCGATTTGGCTATTGAAAGTTGTGTATGCTTCTCCAAGTTCTCATGCTGTGTTTTTCAGCTCCATCAAGTGGTTTATATTCTTCTCTAAGCTGTTTATTCTAGTTAGCCTTTGGTCTAACCTTTTTTCAAGGTTCTTAGTTACTTTGCATTGGGTTAGAACATGTTCTTTTAGCTCAGAGAAGTTTGTTATTACTCACTTTCTGAAGTCAGCTTCTGTCAATTCATCAAACTCATTCTCCATCCAGTTTGTTCCCTTGCTGGTGAGGAGTTGTGATCCCTTGGAAGAAAATAGGCGTTCTGGTTTTTTGTGATTTCAGCCTTTTTGCACTGGTTTCTTCCCTCTTCGTGGATTTATCTACCTGTGGTCTTTGTAGTTGATGACTTTCAGATGGGGTCTCTGAGTGGACATTCTTTTCGTTGATGTTGAAGCTATTTCTTTCTGTTTTTTAGTTTTCCTTCTAACAGTCAGGCCCCTCTGTTGTAGGACTGTTAGAGGTCCACTGCAGACCCTGCTTGCCTGGGAATCACCTGTGGTGGCTGCAGAACAGCAAGTATTGCTGCCTGTTCCTTCCTCTGGTAGCTTCATCTCAGAAGGGTATCTGCCAGATGTCAGCCAGAGCTCTCCTGCATGAGGTGTCTCTTTGGATATATAGGGGTCAGGGAGCCACCTGAGGAGGCAGTGTGTCCCTTATCTGAGCTAAAGTGCTGTGCTGGGAGTGCCATTGCTCCCTTCAGAGCTGCTAGGCAGGGACATTTAAGTCTGCTGAAGTGGAACTCACAACCTCCCCTCTTCCCAGGTGCTCTATCCCGGGAAGGTGGAGCTTTATTTATAGATCCCTGACTGGGCTGCTGCCTTTTTTTCAGACATGCCCTGCCCAGCAAGGAGGGATTCTAGTCACAGTCTGCTTGCAGAGTTGTTGCTGAGCTACCACAGGCTCCGCCCAGCTGCTGTGTAAACTTCCTTGCAATTTTGTCTACACAGGCAAAGTTAGACCTCCCTCAGTAATGGTGGATGCCCCTTCCCCCACTGAGCTCCACCGTCCCATGTTGAGCTCATACTGCTGTGCTGGCTGTGAAAAATCTCTAGCCAGTGGGTTTCAATTTGCTGATCTTTGTGAGTGTGGGACCTGCCAAGTCAGATCACTTGGCTCTATGACTCCAGCCCCCTTTTTTTCAGGGGAATGGGTGGTTCTGTCTCATAGGTGTTCTAGGTGCTGGCTAAAACAGCTGCACAGTTTTGTGCTGGAAACCTGTGGTGCTGGCGTTGTGGGAACTGGTGGGAATATCCTGGTCTGTGGGCTGTAAAGACCATGGGAAAAGTGCAGCATCCGAGATGGAGTGCTGGAGTGTCCAGAAAAGTCCCCCGATGGCCTACCTTGGGTCAAAGACGGGGTTCTCCAGCCCCTTGCACTTCCCAGGGGAGGCAACACCCCACCCTGCCTTGGTTTGCCCTCCTTGAGCTATACCCACTGTCCAGCCAGGCCCACTGAGATGAACCTAGTACCTCAGTTGGAAATGCGGAGATCACTTGCCTTCTGTGTTGCTCTCTCTAGGAACTGAGCTCCAGAGCTGTTCCTATTTGGCCATCTTGGTGGAAGTCCCAGTTTCATTCTTCTGCACATGACTTGTCAGCTCTCCCAGCACCATTTATTGAATAGTAAGTTCTTTCCCCCTTGCTCATTTTTGTCAGCTTTGTCAAATATTAGATGGCTGAATGTGTGTCACTTTATTTCTGGGTTTTCTATTCTATTCCACTTGCCTATGTTTCTGTTTTTTGTGCCAATACCATGCTTTTATGGTTACTGTAGCCTTATAGTATAGTTTGAAGTCTGGTAATGTGAGACCTCTGACTTCATTCTTTTTGCTTAGGATTGCTTTGGCTATTTGACTCTGATTTTCTATATTGATTTTAGCATTTCCTGTGAAAAATAACATTGGTAGTTTCATAGGAAGAGCATTGAATTTATAGATTGTTTTGGGCAATGAGGTTATTTTAATGATGCTAATTCTTTCTATGTATGAGCAGAATGCCTGGTGAAATGCTTGGGTGTATAGCATAGAGGGTCTTCCTGCACCAGGATCTTTGCAGAAGGATGAGGTGGCTTAGGCTGTTGATCCAGATGAACTGGTGCTCTGAATGCTTGGAGACCTTCTGAGAAGGAGTGAAGAGGGTCCTGGTGCATCACAATTTATGTCCAGGAAGGATGATGCAACTCAAGCTGCTGAATCAGATGAGCAGTGCTACAAATGCCTGGAGATCCACCTGGGCATGAGGCAGAGAGGGCCCCACTACACCGTAATCTCAGGAGAGCTGGGTCGGGCAACCAGCAACGGCACATGCAGATCAGTTTCAGGTCATCAAGCTGACCCTTGCTGCAAGTGCTATTGCCCAGGAGGAACCACAGCTGAAAGCAGCTCTCGTCCTTCTGTTATAGAGGGAAGTACTTTCCACTGTTCTGGTTGTGGAGGTCCCTAGCCCACTCCAGAGCAGATGCTCAGATCCCTGACCCAAGACTAAAATGCCTGTGCAACTAAGCAGCTCGATTGCCAAGGTTGTATGCACCCAAATTAAAACTC
This sequence comes from Ateles fusciceps, assembly GCA_036589455.1. Classification (NCBI taxonomy): domain Eukaryota; kingdom Metazoa; phylum Chordata; class Mammalia; order Primates; family Atelidae; genus Ateles; species Ateles fusciceps. The sequence goes on from JAZHEH010000952.1 coordinate 14,966,180, forward strand.
AAGTCCTGCAAAAATGTCCGCAGCTAATACAAAAAATTAGCGGGGCATAGTGGCTGGTGCCTGTAATCACACCTACTCAGGAGGCTGAGGCAGGAGAATTGCTTGAACCTGGGAGGCGGAGGTTACAGTGAACCAAGATAGCACCACTGCATTTCAGCCCGGGTGACAGAGTGAGACTCTGCCTCAAAAAAAAGAACAAAAAAAAAAAAAAAAAAAGAAAATTGATGGACACTTACATAATGTAAATTACTAAGGAGACTAGAGAAGAAAAAGCTAATGTATTTATAAAAATTAGAAATTGACTTATAAAATTTCTATCAACCAAAAGAAAAGAAAACAGTTCTGGGTTTCCTTGCTTTTATTATTTTTAATATACACATAATAATTATACATATTTATTGGGTAAAGTGTGGTATTTCAATATATGTATACAATGTGTAGTTCAAATCAGAGTAATTAGCACATCTATCACTTCAAAATTTATTATTTTTAAAAGAGAACAATTTAATAGGCAAATTTACCAATAGTTATGTAACAGATAGTTGTGATTTTATATGGTCTTTCAGATACTCAATAAAAAGAAAGAACTTTTCCCTTTTTGTTTCAAAAATATCTTAATAAAAGCAGACAGGGTATTTTCAGAATATTCACACTCATGCACAGATATAAAAATATTAAAGCATTCATAATCTAAACCCAGCAGGAATCTATTATCACTAATCCAGATGGAAAAGTTGATTCAACATTATAAAATTTATTAAGATAGCTTTATCACATTGATCTATTGAAGAGAAAAGTAAATATCAATAGATGCAGAAAAAATATTTGTACAACTCAACCTCTGTTTACGAATAACAACATCAACTCTCCAGAGGGCAGTATTTTCCTAAGAAGTAAATTCACTTAGTCTGAAAGGATTTTGTATCAGTCAGTACAACTTAGGTTACATAGGCCATGGTGACAAATAGGACCCAAATCTCTGTGACTTAAAACTTGATGATTTATTTATCCTTTAGACTACATATCCAGTAGAAATCAGCAGGACCTCTGCTCACTGTATGTCCCTGGGGACTCAGGCTGAGAAACAACAACTTTTGGATATTACCAGTCACCATATGAGGGGAAAGAGGACTCTGGAGACTCTCAAATGGGCAAGTAATGCTCTGACCTAGAAGTAACACACATTTTTCTGCTTACTACTTATTGGCTGGAACTAGTAATATGGCCCTGTGTAATTAGGGGAGGCTAGGAAGTTTACCCCATCATGAACCAAGAGAATGGATAATTCTTTACATTTAGACTCACTAACTGTAAACAACTCACACAGGTCTCACAAAGAATTCATTAAGGACTCGCATAGCCAGCCACCAAAATTGTATAGCTACCTTCATGCTTAATGGCAAAGCATGAAAAACATTTCCCATAAATCCAAGAACCAGACAGCATTTAATATTATACTGGAGATCCTCCTCGCCAGCTCATCATGGCAAAATTAATCAATTAATTAATTATACTAATAAATAAGAAAAAATGTTCATTATATTCTTTATGTATGAAATCCCAAACAACAGATGAAATTAATAATAAAGTAGAACAAGCTCACTTAATGTAAGATTTATATACAATACCAAATATATTTCTTGTACCAGGAGAAGTTAGACAATTCAGTTAAAAATACTCTTTCCTAATAATCTAATAATTAGATTATTATAATAAAATAGATGAAGTACCTAGGGATGAATCTAACACATGCAAGACCTTTTGTGCAGAAAGTTAAAAAAATAACTTGTACTGCAAAAGATTTTTCTAAGTCCTAAATAAGGGGAGAGACATGACATATTCATTGATAGAAACAATCTACTAAAGATATTAATTCTTCTCAGGTTGATAAATAGATTTAATGCAATGTCAATAAATCTCTCTGCAGGATTTTCTTTTTTGTGGAATTGATTGGCTAATTCTGAAATTTATATGGAAGGGCCAGGAGCCTCACTTAGCCTTAAAAATAAGACAGGGGAACTTGCCCAGGCATACAAATGAGTTGTTGAAAGAAGCCATAATAATGAAGGCACCTTAGATTTCTGCATGCATAGACAGATAAACAAATGAAATCAAATAGAAAGCTAAGCAATGAAACAAGCATTTATGTAAACAGTATATGCCAGTAATGGCACTGCAGACCGGTAATAGAAAGGCTGACTAGTTCAATCAATGAGGCTTAACACTGGCTCTTCATATAGAAAATTTTTAAAATATGTGTTTCCTTATGTGATATGCAAACACAAATTAAAAACTAAAAGTTTAGAAAAGAGAAATATATATGTGCCTGTGGGGTATGCAAATAAGAAAAGCTGTTATACATAAATGCAAATCATAAATGAAAAGATTAATAAGTCTAACTACATTTTAAAAATTAAGAGCATCTGTTAATCAACAGACATCATAAAGAGAGTGTGAATGCAGCTCACACATTTGGAGAATGTATTTGGAACATTTAACTATAACAAATAAAGTGTTAGTATATAGAATATATAAAGTACAATGCATGTAACCACATATAAAAATTAACAAAGACATTGACAGACATTTTATGAAAACAGAAACACGAATAACCAATAAGCATTTGAAAAATGCTTGTTTTCATCAGTTATAAGGGAAATACCAAATAAAATGGCATAAGATAACCATTTCACACTCTTGTGACTGGTGAAAAAGAAGGCACAATGATACTGATGGTTGTTGAAGATGTCGAGCAATAGCAGCTCTCATATGCTGCTTATGGAATGTAAATTGGTCCAAATATGTTGAAAAATAAATTGGTATTAGTTACAAAATTTCAAAAATCCCTACAATCCAGCCATTGCATTCCTAAAAATCACCTAAAGAAGCTTGCACATGCATACCAGAAAATGTTCTACAAGGATGCTTCCAACAATATTGATTTTACTAGCAAAAAACTGGAAGCATCTTACATCCCCGTCATCAGTAGAACTGACACACTGTAAAATACTAATTGCATTGCATACTATACAGCAGAAAGAACTCAGAACTACTGTACAAAAATATATATAGGATGATTTTGAAGCATAAGATTGACTGAAAGTGGTATTTCATGAAGGAATACTTGCAGTACGATCCCCCTTTATGTTTATTCCACAATAAACAGAGGAATATTTGTGAAAAAAAATCTATCCAGAAAAATGAGATAATTAACATAAAATCAAAAATAGTGGTCACCTTTGAAGGCTGGGAGAATGATAACGGAATGCACACAGCAGGGGCACATAGGCAGCTTCAAAGCTTCGTTAATGTTCTGTTTCTTAAGCTGGGTGGAGTATATATGGCTCCTGGTTTTCTTGGTATTTCTTTTTATATCCATCCATCCATCTAGCCATCCATCCATCCATACATACATACATGTATCCATGTATCTGTGTATCAATCTATCCAGCTATCCATCTATCCATTTATTCACCCGTCTTAGTCCATTTAGGCTTATATAACAGAATACCAAAGATGGAATTGCTTATAGATAACAGATATTTACTTCTTACAGTTAGGATCAAGGCACTGGCAGGTTGAGTCTGGTGAGGGCCTGCTTTCTGGTTCATGCACAACTGTATTCTGTGTCTTCACATGGTGGAAGGAGAGAGAGAGTTCTCTGGTGTCCTTTTCATAAGGGCACTAATCCCATTCATGAGGGCTCCTGATTACCTCTCAAAGGTTCTACCTTCAAATATAATTGCATTGGGTATTGGGTTTCAACATATGAATGGAAGGGCAACCATTCAGTTTATAGTGCTATCTGTCTATTCATCTATCTATCTATCATCTATCTACCTAGCTAGCTAGCTAGCTTACATGTATTTTTCTATATAAGATATAGCATATTTCATGAGAAAAAATAAAATCTGGCTAGGAGCTTGGCAGCAAATAGAAAAATGATAAAAGAAAAACCTGAAGAATTTCACAGGCAGAGGCAGTGATGTGTAAAAGGCATTTATGTACATAAGCATGTACTTTTGAAGAATGACATCTAATTCAAGTATGTATTCCTGAAGTCAGAAACAGTTTCAGAAAAGCAGGCAAAAGCACTGCTGTCTAGATATGTGGTGCCTTTAGGGTGGCAAATCGAAGACAAGTTACCTTGTGTTTTTCCTTTCCTGGATATTTAGCCATTTCACTCTCAGGGAAAGGGAGGGTCTTAAGAGAGGTACAAGTGGACTGCAGTCCCGGGAGCTGTAGCTTGTTTGGGGGGGAGAGGCACAGAGCTACGTAAACAGGGCCTTGCTCAGGTTGGCATCGCTAATGTGTAATCCATTGCACAAACATGTCATGTGGCATCAGTAATGTGCTTACTGCACTGCCTGGCACACAGCTGTGCTCTTGAAATATTTGGGGAATGAATGAATAGAGCCTTTGACAATGAGGAGTCATCGGAACACGTCTCCTTTGTTAACGCTGCCTCCTTCTCCTTTTTCTGTTTTTGGCTATTTTCACTGTGGCTAGAGAAACTTTATAACATGTTTCCCCTTTCCTTTTCAGTAGCTGGTAGGGGTGGGAAGACTCGAGGAGGTCCAAGTCTAACTGTGAATGGGCTTGCTTTCCAGTGGTTCTTGCAGAGTGCTGACAGATGTCTGACGTGAGAGCGAGACTGAAGAAGCTGCCAGCCGGAGCCAGTAGCCAACCTCCTTTTCTGCGGAAATCTGCATAGACGGTGGCAGATCAGATGCCGCTGCATGCAGGCTCTGCGCTCTTTCCTCTCCTCTCTTTACCCCTCATTTCTCCAGCTCACATCTCCTTCTATTCTGATTATTCTCCTTTGCTTATGCTTTTTCAGTGAACTCTTTTTGTATCTTTGCTTTGCTTAATTTCTTCCTGTGCTCTTTGGACCATTATTTCTCTTTTTGGCCTAGAGCTTCTTTAAGAAACTAGGAGTATGGTTGAGGCAACATGACTTGATTATAAATCTCATGCTTTTGAGAGTTCAATTTTCCACCTGTAGTGTAATTTCCTTCTAGATTTAGTTTCCTCTCATTTTTGAATTTTATTACAGTTTCTCTTTAACAGAAATATAATGCAAGTCCATTATAAAAGAAATTCAGAGAGGAATAAGAGAGAAAAACTATAAAAATCATTTAGATATAGCAGCTGTTTCATGTATTTGGGGGGATACTATTCTTCTAGTCTTTCTCTGCTTTTTACTATTGTTTTTCCTGCTGGAAATTAAGGATACCACTGACTTAAAATTCTTCCTTTTCAGACTGTGACTAGCATAAAGAAGAAGCAGGAGTGAAATGTGGAGCTAATAATAATAGAAGCTTGATAGTTTCCAACTTGTGAGGCTTCTTTATAAGGCAGAATTGGAGAATGTGGCTGGGAACTGAAGTCAAAGCGTCCTCTCATAACCTGACCAGCAAATCTACGCCTCCAGACCTACTGTGAGGAGTATTAGATGTCATTATACTGCACTCACCTCACTACCTGCATGGAAAATAGTACTTGCCTCAGAAACACAGAATGAAGAGCAGAGGACAGAGGGTGAATAGCAGGAGTTCAGGCTCACATTTAGGCAACTGAGCCTTCCTATCTCCAGGTGTTCTTAGTATTTGCAATCAGGAAAACCAGAGAGGAATCCAAGCCCTTCTTTCAAATCTATGAGGCAGAGAAACTCATGGCTGTTTCCAAACTTTAGTACAGAGTAGCCTTACCCACTCATACAAGTTTGCGTCTGTATTAGGAAGGAATCAATCAGGAAAACGGAAACCAACTAATCATTTTAATTATTTGAGAAAATTTAACATGTAGAATTTAACACAGAAAATTTAATACAGGAAATCTAATATGAAGAAGTAAAAGAGAAAATAGCAAAGGGAAAAAATGAGGTAACAAAAGAGAAACTGTAGAAAGCTGGGTCCTAGGGTTGGGGGAAGAAAGAGAAAAGGCTGGGTTTCTGCAAGCATAGGGGTATAGAGGAGTGGTCCTACAGGTCCTGGCCACAGGGTGTTGGGACTTCAGAAACTTGGAGAAGGGTTTGCAGGGAATGATGACTTAGTGTTTAAACCCCAAATGCTTATTGGGCACTCATCAGGTCTTCGTAACAGGATTTTGAAAAACAATAACATCAATTGAAGGAAACAAAAGCTACCTCTGCTTTCCAGAAAGAGATGGCCCCATATCAGCAAGACTGTATTGTCTCATATCCGGAGGTGGACAGAGACAACCAGGGGAGGTATAAGTCATGCTTTACTTTTTAAAACAATTTAAGCAGTAAATCATGAATATATGCTTATTTAGAATATATAAAGTTTACTAAAATCCATAGATTACAAAGTATACATGTTACATTCTGCTCACTACTCTAGGCCTTTTGGTGAAAAAAAGTGTACATACAGACATACACCTACACGGCAACTTATGATATGTAAATGTATTTTCATATAATTTAGAGATCCTTTAGATAGTAATGGGATCACATAAGAGATAGGAAGATAAATGCATAGATTATAAATAGTTGTGGCTTTTTAATAATTTTCAGCTAATATTGTTTATCAGAAAATTTCTATTCTTTGTAAAGGCTGCATTGTTCTAATAGGAAGAATCCTTTGAAATTAATCTGATCTTTTTTCCACTATTGGACATTGTTTTCCATTTTTCAGAATTATAAAAATGTTACAGGGAATATTCTTATGCATGTATCTTTATACAAATATGAAAATAAATCTGAGGATAGTGCCTAAACTGTTTGATAAAAGGTTAAAAGCAATGCAAATTTTTAATAAATTCTTCCAAAAAAGTATTGATATAAATTTTTAGCAAGTGTTCCTTTTTAAAAATTATCTTACCATGATTGATTATTTTTCATATTTCTAAATATTGTCATTTTAATGGGGAAAACATCTCATTGTACTTTCATTTTTAATTGTTTAAACACATACACCTTTTAATGTTAAAGATTACATTTATGTTATCCGTCTGTAAGAAAATGATGTTTAAGCTATGCAATAACAAAATTCTATTTCTTTGACTTTCATGTTAAATCAGACAGAAGCTCTTTTACCACTTACTTTTTGTAGAGATGGGGAGGGGTTCTCACTATCTTGCCCAGGCTAGTCTCTCAATCCGGGGCTCTATGAATCCTCCCAACCTGGCCTCCCAGTGTGCTGGAATTACAGGCATGAGCCACCACACCTGGCCTATAAACCACTTACATTTAATAACATTTTATTCCTAGAAAGAAAAAGCTAGTGGCTTGCATAACTTTTCAGAGGATCATTTATACAACTTGAGGGCATTTTTAAAAACAACTAATTAAATATAACACATATTTCTTGCATACAATTTTTATTTTCCAAGAAGACAGCTTTACAGAGAAATTTAATAGATCAGTAAGAGATATTTCATAGGTACCTGAGATGGATTAGGATGAATCCGATTGGGTTTTTATATTGCTTTTATGCCTCTACCTTTTTCTATTATTCCTTACTGATCTTCAAGGCAACTTGATGTAAATCACCTGCTTTAAAAATCTTCTTCCTGAGACATTGTGATATTTTTCCCCAAATGAAGTTTGCACTTTCTATTACAACCTCCATAGGATGTTGACAGAACACCTGGATAATAATTTGTTTCAATTCCTGCTATCTCTGCTAGAACTTAAACCTAGAGAAAACCCAGGACCATTGTCTGACGTCCTTGGCACTACATCCCCAGCACTTAGCACCAAGGCATGGGGCACATCATAAGTTTTGTAATATGTGATGAGTGATCTGATTTTGTGAAATGAAATACAACTCTCCCTTCTACAAACGTGTTAAGGACCATTGAAATGTTTTACAGGTTTAAAAGTATAAATTTGCTAAGAGGGCAATCTTATGTTAAAGGTTTTTATCACAAAAGAAAACCACAGCAGCAGCAGCAACAACAACAACAAAAACCAATATACAACCAAAGAGATTGAGACGAAAGCTTTGGAGGCAATGAGTAAATGTATGGCATTGACTGTCATTGATGGTCTCATAAGTGTATGCTTATCTGCAAAAACAGCACTTTGGGTAAATTAAATATCTAGAGCTTTTTGGACATGTATCGTAACTCAGTAAAGTAGTGAAAACCCAAAACAAAACAAAATGTAAAGCCAAACTCTATTTATAATATGGGAAAAGCATGATTTCAAGATAACTCACTTTTATATTTAGGTAACTCCGTTGTCCTTTGGATCCCCTGATCACACGCCCTTCTTCTCCTCCGCTGATTCTGTGACCTGCGCATTTCCAGCGGAAGTCAAACCCTGATACCCAGCAATTCATTTCTCAGGGCCTCCTCTGCCTTCTGAACTCCTTCTTTCTCAGGTCTTTGTTGATCTTGTAACTTACATGATGTTAACTTGAATAAGAAACTCAGTAATGTCCTTCAGCTTCACAAATCCCTGTTTACCGAGAACGCCCTCGGTCAGGAGACCCCCCCACCCAGGCAGCGCTGAAGGTATTGAGAGGAAGACACCCACACAGAATAGCAGAATGGACCTATTCTGGGGACCAACAGCCTGAGAGCTGAGAGGCTGGCAGCTTTTCCAAGCTGAAGGCCCGGAGCAAATTCTCATCTATGTATTTATTTGCTCTTTGACAGGTGATTCTTATTAATACACAGGTGTTCTACATATCCACATAACTCAAGAATATACCAAGTAGGCAGCTGTTACCCACCTACCACTAATCACAAACTAAAAGGTATCCTCCACAAAGGAGCCATGGGGGCAGGGTAATGTTTCCTAACAGTTACTCACACAAGGGTTTGTGTAGCTCCATTTAAAAAAAAAATTCCTGCATCACTGAGGACTTCTACTCATCTTCTCCAGTCTCTTTCACTCTCTAATCATCCCTTTCTTTAAAGAGCCACAGATCCACTCCTGCCCTCCACATCCCCCATTCTTACGCAGAGCTACTTTGCCTGTTTTCTCTGAAGCACTGGAATTCTCCAACCTCTAGGTTATTGGGATCTCAATTTCTAGCCTAGCCATGTGTAAAGAAAATTTTTTCCAGTAAGAGGTAACTTACTCCCAAAGGGGAATCTGGTGCTGGTTGGTAAAGAAATAATATAGTGCTAAATTTACATTTACACACACTACATCTAAAATCTGGGAATGTTTTACGTATGTGCAGTTCAGCTTGGCCTCTATAAACAAGTGAGCACTACCGTAATTATTGCACCTTCCTTCCATAAATTGTTGGGCATGTCTATGTTATCATTCAGAGAAAGCAGAGCCAGCTTCTCTTGACCCATTCAGAATGTGGATTATGAATCAGGCCCAGAAAAACATGCCTTTAATCCCATAGCAGTTTATGAGGAGAGTGGATTCAAAATTTTGCTGCGAATTGCAAAAAAGAAAGAAAGAAAAGAAAAAAAAGCAGCATAGGAGAATACAAGTGCAATAGTCATTACTTTTCAAACCAGTAAAGATGAGTTTTGAATTAAAAAAGAGAAGATATGAGTTATATCAAGTCAAATATATGTATTCTTTCTGAGCCCACCAGAACAGCATGAAGATCTTTACTAAACAATTAATTTAGGTGATTTAGGAGAAGGTTTGTCTAAGAATTTTTTTAGCATCCCAATAAAATATAACAGACCTGTAGAAAATGGCACAAATCACAAGCACATGGCTAAAAAAATTTCACAATTATATTATTATTATTATTATTATTTTGAGAGAGAGAGTCTCGCTCTGTCACCCATGCTGGAGTGCAGTGGTGCTATCTCAGCTCACTGCAACCTCTGCTTTCCAGGCTCAAGTGTTCCTCCCACCTCAGCCTCCTGAGTAGCTGGGATTACAGGCATGTGCCACTGCACTCAGCTAATTTTTGTATTTTTAGTAGAGATGGTGTTTTGTCACATTGGCCAGGCTGGTCTCAAACTCCTGGCCTCAAGCAAGTTTCTGGGATTACAGGTGTGAGCCACTGTGACTGGCCAAAATTTTCACAATTTTAGGACACACCCAGAACGAGCAGACAGATGAGAAACTGAACCTGGTCACCTCCCCGGAAACCCTCCTCTTACCCGTTCCACTATCTTCCACCAAGGTACCTCCTCTTCTGCTGATACCACAGCTTCTAAGAGAATACATTTGCCTGTTGTTGAATCTTATATTGCTGGAATTACAGAGCATGTACTTCATGTACTCTTTGTAATCTGGCTGTTTAAATTCAACATTATATTTTTGAGATTCCTCCCCACTATTTTATGATGGTTATCATTATTATTTAATACTATTAATTATCTACTATAAATTCATTGAATTAAAATACTGAATTCCTTTTGTTGGAATAGATTTATGATCTCTTACTGTTGTATTTTTCTCTTTTTATTAAAAAAAATTAAAACAAAACCACAGAAGGTATAAATCATCTATAATACAACACACACACACACACACACACACACAACTTATGTGTTCCAGGGAGTAGAAACTGAGTTTACTTGTGTCAGATTCTTATTTTAGGTTCTAAGTTTCAAATGATCTCCTTCTTCTCCTCCATTCCCTTCTCTTCCTCTCCTTCTTCTCCTCTTCCTCCTCCTTCTTCTTCCTTTCTCTCTCTCACACACATACTTTTTGAGTCACTCTTTCTGTTCAGTGAAACCCAGTCTTATTAATGAACCAATTTAAATCTTCCTTGGTTGTGTAATTGGAAGCTATAAAAATAATGAGCTTTCTTCTTTTACTGGGACCATATAAATTGAGGGAAGATTTTGCCCTAGGAAAGGGGATGCTATAAAGAGACAAAGGGGGTTGCATCATCAGACTAGGTAGGAGAAACATGGACACCACAGTACACCCTGCTTAGGGCCATTATAGCTAGTCTATAGATGAGGTCTAAATTTGTGTCAGTACAGCAATAACCCAATGAGCTAGGAACAGACTTTTAGTCATTTCCACACCTGAAGTCTAGATCTGAAGCATGTATTTGTTCGACATAAATATATTTTTAGCAGAATTTATGGAAAGCTTGGCATGGCTCCTACTTTGGTTGGCTAAGAAATCAAGCATGGCCCCATTATCTCTACAGAGAAGAGTGATGAGCCATGTGCTGCTAGACTAAAGCCCAAGCAGGTTAGCTAAGCCAGAGCACTGCCCACCGCACTGGCCCTGGAGCAGGACCAATGCATGAATAGCCTCCCCGGTGTACCTCTGGGTGCTAATGTTTCCAATGAGAGTGGAAGGCCTGGGCCTGTCTACTGGAGACATGGATCTCAGGCTTTCATACTAGCGGCAGAGCTAAATTTACATATATCTGATTTCCCTGACTTATTTAGAGCCTGCTGACTGTGGAAGATGACAGCTTTGTTTGGATGGATGAAGATGGGGTAAGAATGATTAATAATTAGAGATTTTCTGGAATCAACATTTATGGCAGAAGGTAAGCATTAATTGGTATAGTTGTTGCACGGGCTGCTACTTGTGTACATTTTCAGATAATGGGGTTAGGATATTCTCTTACAGGGTATTATTGCCATCTTATGGATATAGAGAACTGCTAATATGTAGGCTCTCTTATACTGTGGGTTCTTGGTACTGGCTTACAGCATTTAGCTGCTGTTTATTGGGGGATGCACAGTGAAAGATTAAAATGGAATAAAGTTATCTGATGCTGTGTTAATTTTGAGAGTTGTTAAAATTGTGTTATATGTAAAGGATGAGAAATTTCCTATTCAAACATTTAATTACATAGTTGATGGATACATAGATAAACAAAGCCTTCTAAAAACTAAGAATTCATTTAAGCAGTGCATGAGATGTTCTTCATTTAATCCTTAGAACAGGTCTCAGAGTTAAGTCTGATGTTATTCTGAAGAACCTGGATTTAGAAAAGATAAGTTCCTTGCCCAAAGTCATACAGATAGTTAGTGAAAGACCTGCACTGTAAATACAGGATGTGTACTTCCAAATTTTAAGCTCACTTTCTACAGTGTCCCACTGCTTTTGAGGCACTCAACACATAATTGACTTTCATTCACTTTCCTTTACACCTGAACACCACATCTGCTCACAGCAAGAACAAATGTCACCTGCTTACTCCACATGCATTCAGAACAGCTCTGTTCACACCAGGGGCATTCTTCCCAGCTGAAACTCTGGCCTGGAGTCTGTTCACACAGCCTGAGCTAATGAAGATCCCAGAAGCTCCTGGCTTCACTGAAAACATCAGAAGCAAAAGAATGCAGAATAGAAGCAGTAGATACTGTCCAGAGGAAAATGAACTCCTGCTCGAGCAGACCTTGTTTCACCTCTCAAGCAAGGGCAGAATGTGGGAGTATGAAGAGTCCCAAGCTGCCATGGAAACAAATGACCACAGATTGCACCACAGCATTGTTCCATTTTTCCTCACCTCTCTCTTTAAATTCTCATATTATCTGGACTGATTTCTTTAGTCATTAATTTTTTTAACCCAATCATTTTTTGAGCATGCATCATTTGTCAAATGCTATGTTTGGTACTGGAGAGATGATAAAAGATAAGGCAACCCTGCTTACTACCTGCTAGAGTCTATTTCTCTGGTGGGAAAGTCAGGTAAAGGGCTAGGCATTTTCAATATACTGGGTTAGGTGCTGTGTAGGAAGGTAGTGTGCTATGATTGCAGAGAGAAGACACAGAAACAAAAGCCATTTGATGTAGTCAGGGTATGCTTTCTGGAGGAGGTGATGTATAAGCCTAGACCTGAAGGAAGAGTATGAATTCTCCAGTAATGGGGATGAGGATGGAATCAACTGTTTTCTGTATGAATAGGAAATGTGCTGAGGATGGAGAGTTGGATTTGAGAGTGAATAGGAAGATTTCACAGAATTCAGTCATTCAGTGAGACTTGGATGAGATATCATGGATGAAGAGGCATAGGCTGAGTATCAGGAGATGAAGCTGGAAGGAGGTACAGGGCCAAATTGTGAATGGCAGTCTAAGCCTGTCAAGGAGTTTGGGTTTTATGCTTCTCAACACACTTAGGACAGAGTTTATAATGTCTATCACATACAATTGTTAAAATTGAAGGTCAGACCATACAAATGAAGCACTTGAAGCCAGATTCTGTATCCAAATTTGGCTAAAGAAGCAACAGGGAGGAAGAAAGGGAAATGACAGAAAGCATTTAGAGTGCAATGTGCTTTTCTCACCTGAAGTTGCTGGTGTAAGATAGGCATCTGACCCTCTCCAGTAGCATCTTATATTCTGATCCTAGCCACTCACCAGTCAAAGAACAGCCCTGCCTACCCCACTTCATAGTTATGAAGACTGATACAGTTTGGCTGTGCCCCACCCAAGTCTCATCTTGAACTGTAGTTACCATTAATCCCCACGTGTCATGGTGGGGGGACCCTGTGGGAGGTGATTAGATTATGGGGTGGTTCCCCCATGCTGTTCTCACGACAGTGAATTAATTCTCATGAAATCTGATGGTTTTATAAGGGGCTCTCCCCCACTTCACTCTGCACTTCTCTTTCCTGCTGCCATGTGAAGGACATGTTTGCTTCCCCTTCCACTATGAGTGTAAGTCTCCTGAGGCCTCCCCAGCCACGCAGAACCGTGATTCAATTAAAGCTCTTTCCTTTATAAATTACCCAGTGTTGGGTATTTCCTTATAGCAGCATGAGAATGAACTAATACAAAGACTAAATGAATAGTGACCAGGAAAGGAGTATGTACTTCTTCATCCCCTCTCTCCTTGTAGGTCTCCAGCTTGAGATAGAGATATCACTCTGGCCCACATACTCGGAGGTTTTATTCTTCAGAAGCCAAGAGATTCTTCTCTGACGGAGTTTCCCATGGCCTGGAAGATAACCTCTGACTCTCTAAGCCAGTAAGCAAGTCTACTGGCCTCTTCTCCGTTCATTCTACCCATGAACCCAATGCTCTGGTCATGTGGAATTCCAAACGTGATATGCAAACAGAGAAACAAAATGAAATGATTCCTTGTATATTCTGTAAGTTGATTCCCCACTCCCACACACAGATAGAAGGCAAATGAAAAAGCCTCAGCTAAGAATTCAGCCATCTCTGCCTTGCACATGTTTCCATTGCTAGTTTTCCCCTTTTGATGGTTGTCCTGAGTTCACCCGTTCTCAGGCCTCCCTCCTCTGGGAAGTCTTTTCTGATTTTGGTGCAGCCACCAGTGAGATCCCTTCTCTTTGTACCCACAGCAAACTACATTTCCAATGTCACTTCGACCTCTACAAACCACCTCTTGAACTTAGAGTAAAAATAGTCACATTTGTTGGATGTTTCCAGTGGAGCTCTCAGGTCCCCAGATGTTTCATAACTGCATACATCACTCCATCTTATGACTTCATTGTGGTACAGTGTTATATTTTTGGAGTACTCTCTCAACAACAACAAAAAAACCTGTTAAAAATGAACGAGCAGAACAACCACCGCAACAACAATAAACAAAACACGAGCTTGTGAAATCCCCAAAGTGATATCAGCCCAACCTCTAAGATGAAGCAAGACGAGTGGTATCAGATAACAGCATTTCTCCCATTGCTTTCAGCTGCCAAATCTGTCCCTTTAGAAACTGCTAATCTCTGCTCTGACAGGCCATACGGCTCATCTTGCCACAAGGCCTCACATGTCCAATTGTCACGCCACTTGCTGTGATTCTTCAAGGGAGAACTTGCTCAATATTCTTAGCCAAGCCAGGCCAAGAAGTCCCTGCTGTGGAGCTCTCTATTTGAAAGTCCTCATGCTCAGCTCTCTCAGTTACGTAGCCAAGTTATCAGCTAGACCCAAGAATTCTGGTTAAGGTAATGACAGCATCTGATATATCACCAACCTAGAATCCCTGTGTCCTACCCTTCCTGGGAATTGACTTAAGGGGACAGGCAGATTTTTCATGCACAAAGGATCAGACTGCTTTTCTCTTATATAATGGGGTGACAGTCTGATCCTTCCAAGAGATGTCCCCTTAGTTCCTCAGTTTCCTTTTAAGGAACTCTAACCTCAGTGAGAAAAGAGTGATGTATCTTTCCAGTAGAGGCTCATCATGGGATTCCAAAAATATCTGCATGTATGCTCAGATTTGAAAAGTAACCTATTCTGTTTTTCCCCACTTCTAAGAGATACTGCTCTTGATGAATCAAAAGGGGTTTCCTGGCATGTGTCTTGCTAAGAACAGAAGGAAAAATGACATTTAATCACCGGCATATATCCCACCACAATCAATTTCATGATTCTATAATGCAATTGCACCATTTCTTGCTAATATGTGTTATTAGGCAGTAGATTTGTTGAGAGTGGGAATTACATCTCACTTATATCCATAAAGCATTACACCTTAATTCTATCCATGCACACAGTTTCTAAGACAGAACCTGATGCAGAGTTGCACTCTAGTGATTTACTTATTATTTCACTAAAGAAAAAAGACTGAATGAGTGCATTGATCTCCTGCTAGAGTCATTTCTGGGTGCCATGTTCAAAATGAAAAAAGGCTTCTATCTATGGACACCAAAATTATATTTCTGAAAAGGATGTTTAAGTTTTCCTTTAATAAGCTCTCTTACGTCTTACCTATGTTCCTAGCTATCTTTATAAAGCAGCAATAAACTCAGGATTATCTAATAACAAACACAAATGGAAGTACTATGTGCAAAGATCCCTGTGGAATCCCAGGATGGAAACACCTTCCATTAAAAAAAAAAAAAAAGTAAGTCTTTTCCTTGGTAATACAAGATAAGAGTGATGTCAGAATATTTCAGAATATATGTGCCTACTTATCAACAGGTGTCAGTGTAAAGACAGTGTATAGAGGTCCCAGCTCTAGCTCTGCTGCCAACCTGCTAAGCTAGCTTGGATAAGTCTTTGTCCCTCTCTGGGGCTCAGTTTCATTTTCTCCAAAAAGCAGTGGCAAGAATATAGTATCTCCGTGCTCACTTGGAAAACCACATCCCTGCTTACTCATCTCCTGGAAGCTCCTATGGATTACATGCCTAAAATCAGACATGCTGCTCTAGGTCACAAGCCCTTCCTCTCAACACTGACCCTCATCTGACTGGTGGGCCAGCCAAGACTCAATATTTACCATCATGATGGGTCCAAAGAGAACTGCTGTGATCTGGTAGCGGGGGATTTGGAGTTTTCAAAAGCCTGAACAGTGGCTCTTTACTGCTCCCTGGTGGTGCAAGTAAGTTTCTGCTGATGTCCAAAGAAAACATTTTCTGAGATGTAGACTCGGCGCTTATCTATGGAAGGCTTAATGAGCCAAATATGCAACATGCCAGCACAATGCCTGCTACCAAGTAGCTTCTGAATAAATGCATATTTATTTATCCCTTCTAAAGGAAACAGGCTACAGATGGTTATGTTTTGAAGATTCTTTAAAAATATTACCACTGTAGAGTAGGAATTTAGAGCATACAACAATAATGATAATGGTAATAAAAAACAATAGCAATAAATCATGGGTATTTATTATATAACATCAAAAAAACTAAAAGTAATCAGCAAGCAAAAGAGGGGTATACAAACTGAAAAAAATGAAAATTAATGTATTCACTCATTCTTTTATTTATAATTCATGAAGATGATAGGAATAAGGGAGGTCTAACACTTATTAGAGTCCACATTTTTCCATGTTTTCCATGTTGATATTTAATGTCTGGAAAAACCTAATCATGTAGAAGTTAACAGCTTCATTCTACATAAGAGGGAACTGAGACTCAGGGACAAATAGCACGCTGAACGTTTGAAGGGCAATGTGTGGACAGCATCTATAATTTAATCCAAGTATGCCTTGCCCCAACCATTGCATTTTCTAATATGTCATCCAGCTTTCTGGGGGCTCTAAAATCTCTCCGTCATCTACCTTTGTACAGATGGAGAAACAATGGTTCAGAGAGAGATGCTATTTCTCCAGAGATATGCAGGTAAATGTTTACCAACCAACTCAGGGAGGTGGTGGGCAGGGACTGATCTATGGTATTTGCTGATTTCTCTGTTTAAAAAGTACTCTCATCATGATCTATTTTACTGAATGCGGAGTTGGAAAGTAATGTGCACAATGGACTCTCGTGTGCTGCCAGCACATCACTGCTCCTAAGTTTTATAGTGACAGCTTGCAAATATTTACTGAGTATCAACATATTCCAGACTGATGTGAACAAGAACTCAAGTGGCTGCGCCAATTCCAGCTCTCTTCTGCTTTCTGGCTCTGGACAATGGAACCCGAGATGTCATTCTGCTTATGACCTCACCAACTGACTATTTTAGCCTCTGATTCTGCCCTTCTCCTACGACTCTGGTTTCATGATATGAGAATATTAAGTACCAAAGTGAGGTGGCAAGACATTCATGGAGACTTAAATGAGTCACTATGTGCCTATAGTAATGCCCTTTAGTGTGGGGGAGAGAGGCCCCTCTCACAGTGTGGCACCAATCAGCATCAGCTACATCTCTGCAATATGCTTATCCCAGTGGACTCTATGCTTCGTGAAGGCAGAACATCTATGTTTTTATACACAGTTGCATTTCTAGAGCATAGAAAGATGGACTGATCCACTGTAGGTACATAATAAATACTTGCTGATATCCATGGAATTAGAATTTCACTGTTGATATAAATTGCTTACTATTCTATGATTTTAGAAAGAACATTTAAACCCTCTGGAAGTCAGTTTCTCTATCATTGAAATGAATAAAATACTACCTACTGTGAAAGTTTTTATAGGATTATAATACTGTACATTAAGTGCTAGGTATATAGAAGAAAATAAAGAAAAGAATTCTCTTTCTTTCTTCTTCTTTTCTTCTTCTTCTCCTCATCCTCCTTCATCTTCTTCTCCTTCTCATCCTCCTTCATCTTCCTCTCCTCCTCTTTTTCTTCTGCTTCTCCTCCTCCTTCTTCCCCTCCTCCTCCTCCTGCCCCTCCTCCTCCTGCCCCTCCTCCTCCTCATCCTTCTCCTCTTCCTTTCTCTTCCTTCGGCTTCTCCCCCTTTTCCTCTTCTTCCTCCTTCTCCTCTTCTTTTCCTCTACTTTTTCTGATTATTATTATTGTCACTATTATTATTACTATTATTATTTAAAGCTTTTTCCATTTTCAAGAACACCCTAATATAAATCAGGCTTATGAGAGAGGTAGTTCTGATTGCAATACCTTATATATGTTTGGCAAAGATATTTACATCATGCATTTCATCCAATACTCGTAACCTCCCTCTCTTAAGATAGATACCATGTAGTTCATTTTGTAGGTGAAGAATGAGGTCTGAACATTCAGTAGCTCCTGCAATTTTTGCACACACAGAAAGCTTCTCTGCTTGGATAACTCTTCTGTGGTGTGCTTAAAAGCCAAGCTTGATTGTCCTACTACATTCAAAGGCTACTTTCTCTACCTGAGGCAGAGTTTGCTGTTTCCCTCTTTGTGCTCCTGTTGCATGGGATAACTGTATCTACCATTGTAGCTTTTACTTGTCATTTATTCTTCCTTTTATTCAAAGCCTATTTCTTGACAGCCTCCTGGCTGTCAGAAATTTTGCACAGGCTTTAGGAATATAGTGAGTAGCAAAACAGATAAAACTTTCTGATCAAACAGAGAAAAGATGTAGTGAGACATAGACATTAATCAAATAACCCTAAACACACTGTATATTAAATAAACAGGCAGCTGGAATTGAGAGAGCGAAAGGTAGCTTGAGATTAGACTGATTTTCTTTAAGCAGGGGTAACATCATCCATAATCATCCTACTAAGGATTTCAGGTTTTTATCTTAAGAAGAATAGGAATCTTCAAAATAATTTAAACAGAAGAGTCACTTGATCAGAATTTAATTTTAAAATACTAGTGTCTTTGTTTTATAGAGAATGCAGCTATTTTTTACACTACTTAAAGACAGAGAGAGACCATATTCAGTATTCCTGTAGTATCTAGCAAAATAGCTGGCATATAGTAGGCACCTAGGATTGTTGTTAAAACAGTGAATGAAATATAGCAATAGCTGAGATTTATGTACATATGTATACATTATTACATAATTTATAATCTTGTCAGTGATCTACTCAAGTAGCCACTGTTATGCCAATTGAGAGTTGAGAAAACTAAATCCCGTAGAATGGAGTTGGTAGGAGGTGAAACGGGAATTCAAACCTGGCCTGTGAGAGTCCATTGGGACTGCATTCTCTCCACAGCAGTATGCCCTGACCAAGACTATCTTTTGTGTCATCCTCTGTACTATAATGAAATCACATAGGTGAAACAACAAGGTAGATTCTAAGAGAATTAAAGCTTTTGCCAAGTACCCATTCTCCCTCAGTTTCTTAGGCACTGGAGGTCATTCTCATCTAATACCTGTATGACATCATAAACATCCTAACTGCTCACTCATCCATCCATCTTCCTGATGCATCTCCTTCAAGCTCCAGGGGGATAAAACAGGCCCCCTGTATAGCTGTGTAACTTGGGATAAGTTTCAAGACCTTCAGTGGATGCCTGAAAACACAGATAGTACTAAACCCTATATACACTGTATTTTTTTCCTATGTGTACTTACCTATGATAAAGTTTAAATTATAAATTAGACACAGTAAAAATTTTACAACAGTAACTAATACTGAAGTAAAACAATGATAAAAAATACCGTCCCCTATTTCATGGATAGAAGACTCATTCTTACCCTAGATCTTAGCAACCTCAGCATACCATTTTTATTTTCTCATTAGGTAGAGAATTTTTACATTTTCCCTAAAAGAAAACACTTTTTGTGGCTTCTCTGTGGTATATCTGAATTGCCAGCATCACTATTCTTGCACTTTGGGATTATGACTAAGTAAAATAAGGATCACTTGAACACAAGCAGTGTGAAACTGCAGTAGTTCATCTGATAACCAAGATGGCTGCAAAGTGACTAACAGATGGATAGTGGAGATGGCATGGACACACTGGACAAAGGGAGAATTCATGTTTCAGGATGGGTGGGGCAGGACCATGTCAGATTTCATCACATTACAGAGGCTGGCATAAAATTTAAAGCATATGAATTGTTAATTTCTGAAATTTTTCATTTGATATTATGAGACTACAGCTGACCATGGATAACTGAGATCATGGATAAGGTGGGGGGGTGGGATACTGTACCCTTCTGCTCAGCATCAATTTCAACACCAGCTTACAGTGCCTTATGATTCAGTGTCTCTAGATCCCAATCAATGTGGGTCAAACCGGTAGGTCTTCATTTTTCTCTACCTAGTTAACAGAAACACCTAGACCAGAGTCCTAGAAGGCTGCTTCCAACTTCTACAGTAAAATTTATCTTACAGAGTTTTGAATTCAAGGTCTTCTATGGTGTTTCATAGCTTGTGTATCAATAATTGCTTTGGCTCCCAGTAACGGAAACCCTAAAACAAGTGTCATAAATAAATCATGAGTTTTCTTTCTCATATATAATAAGAAATCTAGAGGCAAGTAATGCAGGGCTTCTGTGGCTATTTCAAGATGCCAGTGGAGACGTGGCTCTTCCTGTTCTTTTCACTGAGCCCTTCTTTAGCATGTGTTTCTGCCAAAATGGTGGATCTACTTCCAGCATTACAGTCATGATCTAAACCAAAAAAATAAGGAAGGGCAAAGCATAAAGGGTACATGCTGGCTGAGTGGACGCCCTCTTAAAGACCTTTCTCTGCAGTCTTGCTAACAGCTCTGACAATGTCTGATTGGCTAGAGCCCATCCATATGACCACTTCCAGCTTATGTTTTTAGTTGGGCTATTAATATTGCTATTAATGTTACCTAAGCAATCATTTACTAAATGCCAAGGTGCTCTCCATCTTATCTCATTTATTTCTCACGTCAGCCCTTTGAAGAATACATTATGAATTGGAAGTGTAAAGTGGGTTTTCTGCTTTCTGCAGCTACAAGTAAAATCAGGTCCTGACTATTCCAGTGCCCTCTCAACAACTATGGCCTTTTTTCTCCCTCTGAGACAATCTTTCATGAAAGACCACATTACCATTTGGTGTCAGCATTTTAATTTTTCTATAATTAAATAGTTGTTTTTCTGTGAAATGACATGGGTCCCACAAGGCTGAGAATTAAGGAAAGCAAAAACACCCTAAAGGGTATGAAGTGGCTTCACGGAAGTTAATCTCACACTGGAGACGAGTAGGTTTTTAAAAATTCCTACCCTACCCTTTATTCCACTGGTTCTTAATTGAAACCAATCATCAGAATCATCTGAGAAGGTTTGGAATAATATATATTTCTGAATCCCAACTGAAGAGTCTCTATTTCAGGATACTTAGTATAGAAACCACTGCTGTATTTTTTTAGATGACTCTGAACATCTCTGTGGCGCCCTCTGCATAGAAACTGGCTTATTCTTTCTGAATACATAACTGTTATCATGATATCATGTTATCATACGGTCTGTATGCTTTGTGAATGCACCACCTCATGGAAACCTAATATTTGTGTGATATAAATAGCATTTTTTATTCCCATTTTCCTGATAATGCAATAGAGGCTTGTGAAGTAAAAGTCACTTGATTAAGGTCACATAACTAATACATGGTGTTTCCAGGATCCCAAGCCAAGTCAGCCTGACTTTAAAACCAAGGATTTTTCCACTCTGTCATGTTGCCATGAACTGAGTCTGTCTAGGGAGAACATTCTTCAGGCATGCCAGAATCACTTCTCACCAGCATCCCCCACAGACTCGATGCTGACTAATAAATGCCTACACAAATCTTATACCATTGCTTCCCAGAAGTTCCTGCCTCCACGGTTTCCCCAGACCTGTTCTGAAGGCCCCAGAGGAGTGACACATCATCTATCCAGACAAATTGGGAGCCGGTTGAAGGAGGGCTGAGGAATAAATGGGAATATCTAGCCAGGCTGGAAAATGGACATTCCAAACAATTTTCGGTTGGCACAAAGTGATTTTTCCTTCAGCATTTTTCCTCTTCCAATTTTGTAATTCATGTTTATTTCAAGCAAACTTCAGTCCATCTGTATCTGATTCATTCACACTTAATTTATCAGCAGACTGCGCTGTCAGAGAAATAGATGCCAATGGGCCTCTAAGGTTTTACAATGAAGTCGGGGCCTGTCTGAAATGCCAGGGCAAGGTGGCCTGCAAGAAATATATAGAGGAGCAGGTGAAGTTGGTTTCACATCTTTTATTCTAATATGCACATTCCTCCCTTTTGCTTTCTGTCTCAAGCAGCTTGATGGTGTTTAAAAATAGTTTTATAATCAGAGTTCTATACTAGTCTTTTTCTGTCTTCTGGCTTGTTTCATCAGCTCCTAAATATGCTCACATTTCTCTCATCCTAAAACACCAAACAAACATATCCCCCAAACAAAAGACATTAACCCTAAGTACCCTTCTCCGCCTCTATTCACGCTCAAAAGCATCTCCATACCAGCTTCGCAGAAGTCTTCACTGTGCACTTTGCCGTCCCTACTTTGTTTCTCATTCCTCTGTTACGTACATCTGCCCCCCCCCCTCTGCCAAGTCCTTCTATTGAAAGTCACCTTGGAATTGCCAAACTCAGTGGTTTATGTTTTTCTTACTCTCTGATCAGTCTCTGCTGCATTTGATGCTGTTGGCACTTTCCTCTTTCCTCACACTCTCTGCTGTATGGCTGTTGGTTTCCTCAGTTTCCTTCCATCCTTTTCTTCATCTTCGTTTTCTTCTTTTCGGTCTCAAACTTTCCCTTCTTTCCGTATTCAAAAACAATGTATTCTATGCCCTGAAGGCCCTGGGAACATAGTATCTGGGTTCAAAGCCCACTCTGCCATTTCGAAACAGTGTGACTTTGGACAAGTTTATGAAGCTTTGCTATGCCACAGTTTCCTCAACTGAAAATTAGAGAAAAATATAGAGTTGATATGAAGATTAAATGACTTCATCACTCAGAACATTCTTCAAACAGCACCTAATGCCATAACTACTCAAAAGATTTAACTGATAGTTGCAGTACTAAGCAAAATCTAATGATTTGTAAATGCTTATATAGTGAGGTTGATGATAGATAATAATATATTCTAATGAAATCATCATGAATTTTTAAAAATTAGGTTGATTGTATATTCTACTCTATAGGAAAAACAATGTCCAAACCTCTATATGTAAAAAAGTCTATGTGTTTTACTCATGTATATACACCAAAGTTTAGAAACTAAACTATTGCTTAATAATTCATCAAACAAGCAATAAAACCTAATGTAATAATGATTTATTGTTTAATTACTATTTTAACTTTCAAAGTGCTTTTCTCATGTTTTGATTGAAACCATCAAAATATTGGCCAAGTGAGGTGTACACTTAAGAGTTCTAGAATTAAAGGGCAATTCTATTTTAAATGGCCAGAATGATAGTAAACATACCTTGCAAATATTTTTTTACTGAATACAAAATTGTATGCAAATTATTATTGATGCTTTTAAATTTACTTGCATGTGGACCAATAGTGGAAGATAATATACACATGGAAACTGGTCAGCATATTAGAGTAATGGGGTTGTCAAACTGAGGTACCTGGACCCTAAAAATAAAGTGAAATAGGGGAGGTTTATATGATTTTTTATTTTAGTTTTTCCTTAAGAGATTTACCATGTAATGTAAAAGGAGGCAACTGGAACTCAAGAAGGAATCATTCATCATCATTGTTGGCTTGAAAAATCAGCAAAATTTGGATTTGGCTCAATGGCTTGAAAGTGAGGGGGAAATCCTACAAAGGAGAGAACATAAAGGAAGGAGCCCCAAGTCTGCATATAAGCACTGCCCAAGGTTAGTTGACTATGCAAGTATGAGAGATATTCTGAGGTATCTGGCAGAAAACTATGGGTAGAAATATGTAAGACACTCACATTTGTCTCATCATAAAATATTTCAGCTGCTGCTCACTCTTGGGGAGACAGAATATGAGGGTTAAGTCAAACTAACTATATGGTAGAATGAAAATCAATACTCTTAAGAGGAAAATACAGAACTCAGTGTCTATAATATGTAATTCATAATTTTCAATGTGCAATAAAAATGACCACACCTGTGAATAAGGATTTGTAAGCAAGGAAAAAGGAACTATGCAAGCAAACTCCCTGAAATGATACAAATATTGGAAATCGCAACAACTTTAAAGCAACTATAATAAATATGTTCTAGAACTTAAAAGAAAACATGGTCAGTACAAATGCCCAAATATCAACCAAAAAATAGAAATTCTAAAATCAAGATGTGAAATAGCTAGAATTTCAAAATCATTGAATAGTTTAAACAGACTATTAGAGAAAGCAGAAGAAAGGGTCTAGAAGACAAATCAAAAGAATGTATTCAACCTGAAGAACAGAGAGAAAACATTAAAAAAAAAAAAAACTAGGAACTGAGGGGAGGTGGGGATAGTTAATGGAAAAAAATAATTCAGTTAGAAAAAATGAATGAGACCTAGTATTTGCTACATATACACCATGGAATACTACGGAGCCATAAAAAGGAATGAGATAATGTCCTTTGCAGGGAACATGGATGAAACTGGAATCCATTATCCTCAGTAACCTAATGCAGAAACAGAAAACCAAACACCTCATATTCTCAATTATAAGTGGGAGCTGAACAATGAGAACACATGGACCCAGAGAGGGAGCAACACACACTGGGGTCAGTCCGGGGAGGGCAGCGGGGGACAGAGCATCAGCAAAAAATAGCTAATGCATGTGAGGCCTCAGATCTAGGTGATGGGTTGATGGGTGCAGCAAACCACCATGGCACACATTTATCTATTAACAAACCTGCACATCCTGCACACGTACTGTGGAACTTAAAATGAAATAAAATAAAGAAATTCTGGAAAAGAAAAACTGGGCAAGCCCTAGTGATAGAAAATAGATTAGTGGCTTTCAGGAACTGGTCATTGTGGTGGAGGGATTCTGTATTCTCTTTCAGGGAAACATAATTGAAATATAAATGAGTAGAGAAATTTAACAACAAAGCACTGGAAAAAGCATATACATCAACTCTAATTACAAAAAAAAAAAAGCTGCAGTGGTCATATTATTAGTTAAAAGGAACTTCAAGGCACAGAGTATTATAAGAGACATATAAGGACATTGCATAATGATAAAAGAGTGAATTCAGTAGAAAGGCATAAACTCATAAATGTATATGTGCCAGGTTAAAGGAGGAAAGAAACAAATTCACAACTAGATTTAGGAAATTTAACTCTCTTATTGCAGCAGTTTGTTAAAAAATAACCAGACCAAAAAAAAAAAAAAAAAGAATGAAGTTATAGAAGATTTATTGTTATTTATCATTGAACTGAGTTTTATAGAAAACTACATCTAATAACTGCATAATATACATTCTCTTCAATTTCACTTGGGATGTTCCCCAAGACAGAAATTATGTTGGATCATAGAAAGTGTCAGTGACCTAGAAAAAAATTGCTTTCTTACAGAATTTATTCATTGACCTCAACACAACTAAATTTGAATTTGATAGGAATAAAATATCTAGCAATGTATCTGTCATCTGGAAGTTAAACACGACCCTTCTACATAACGTAATTTATGGGTCAAAGGAAAAATAATGCAGAAAACTAGAAATTATTATATACTGAATGATATTAAGAGTATGCATGTTAGAATTGTTAGAAGGCTTCCAAGGCAATGCTTAGACAAAATAAAATAGTTTAAATGTTTTACTACAAAAGAAAATATTTAGAATCAACAATCTAAATGTCCACATTAAGAAGATGAACAAATAACCTCAAAATTAGTAAAAGAAAGGTAACATAAAGTTCAGAGCAGAAATCAATAAAATAAAAAATCAACAGAGAATAAAAATAAAGTGAAAAGTAGGTCCCTAGGAAAGTGTAAGAATTTGATATATCTCTAATGAAGATTCACCAAAAATAAAAACATAAATTCCTTATATAATAGAGATGATATTACTAAATGTCCTATACATATACACATATTACAAGGATAGTAAAATAATATTAACAACATTCCAGCAAATTTAACAACTTTGGTAAAATGGGAAAAACATTCTTGAAAAAAAATGCAACTTATAAAAAAGTGACCAAAAAAACTTTAAGTAGCTCTATGCCTTTTAAAGGTCTAGACCCCAAACCAGAACTATTAGCATTATGCAGTACCTTATTAAAATGAAAATTATGCAACTTCACCTCAGAACTACTGAACCTGAAACTCTGAAAGTGATACTCAACAATTTGTGTTTTAAAGGTACTATAGGTCATTCTGATGTATGCTGAAGTTTGAGAAGTGCTATTTTTAACAAATTAGAAACATTACTGTGAAAAATATTTCTAGAAAGAAAATCTGGCTTCAGCCATTGTTACTGGTGAATGTTATCTAACATTTAAGGAAGAAATGGTAGTAATTATAAACTTTTAGAAAATAAGAAAGAAGAGAACACTTTCTCGCCCCTTTTATGAGGCCCTTGCCCTGAGAGAAAAGCTCTAAAAAGATATTCCAAGCAAAGAGAAAACGTGGTACATATACACCATGGAATACTATGCAGCTATAAAAAAGAAAGAGATCATGTTCTTTGGAGGGACATGGATGGGGCTGCAGGCCATTATCAGAGATAAACAGAGAAACAGAAAACTAACAGAGAAACTAAGAGCAAATTAACAGAGAAACAGAAAACCAAATACCACATGCTCTCACTTATAAGTGGGAGCTAAATGATGAGAACACATGGCCACATAGAGGGGAACAACACACACAACACACACTGGGGCCTTTTGGAGCTTGTAGGGTCTGAGATAAGAAAAAATAACTAATGAGTATTAGGTTTCATACGTGGGTGATGAAATAATCTGTACAACAAACCCCCATGACACAAGTTTACCTATGCAACAAACCTGCACTTGTACCCCTGAACTTAAAAAAAAAAAGTTAAAAAAAAAAGAAAACAAAATGACAGGCAGATACATCTTGTAAAACTTAAGGGCAAAAAATAAAAATACAAAAATTAACAAATTGAATCCAACAATAAATGAAAAGAATAAAGCAAGCCTTTGTCCCCAGAAGGAAAAGTCATTCTTATATTTTAAAAGTCAAGCAACACAATTAATTATGTTAACAGAATAAAAGGGAAAAACACAATGATATCTTAATAAATTTAGAAAAATCATTGGAAAAGGATCAATACTCATTCATGATAAAACTTTTAATAAGCTATGAATAGAAAGAAACTTTTCTCAATCTATTTAAGTATATAGAAAAAGATTTAGAGTTCACATTGCATATAATTGCTAAAAATTAAATACTTCTTTTAAAAAGTCAAGAATAAGATAATATCCACTCTTACCATTTTGAGTCAACATTTACTAGAGGTTCTGGTCTGTGAAATAAGGCAAGGAGAAAAGGCAGGGGGTTTAGGAAAAATTAAAACTACTTGCATTGCTCCGTATAGAAAGTCCTAAGAAATATAAAAAGCAATTTCTAGAAGAAAATAAATGAACTTAACAAGATCATAGGATACAAATCGATATGAGAAAATTATCTTTTTATATGCAAGCAGCAAACAACTGAAAAATATTTTTTAATTTCTACTATAACATCAAAAACCATACAATATTTAGGAGTAAATTTAATAAAATTTGTGCAAGATATACACATTGAAAACCACATTTTTGTGACAAATTTAAAAAGATCTGAATAAACAGAAAAATATACCATAATAATGGACTGGAAGTCTCCATATTTTAAGATGTCAATTCTCAAATTGGTCGATAAATTCAAGGAATTCCCATTTAAAAACTCGGCAGACATTTTTTTCTAAGAAATTAACCAGCACATTCCAAACTTTCCATGGAGATACTAAAAACTGGGAATAGTTAAAACCGATTTTTAAAAAGTACAAAGTTAAATCTGACTTGAAATTTTACTATGGAACTACAGTGATCAATGCATGTGAGCAGACCTAGATTAACAGAAAACAATACAGCGTCCAGGAATTTGGCACACTGATATGTTCAATTTATTTTTATCAAATGTGCCAAAGTAATTCACTGGAGAAAGAAATGTCTTCTCAACACACGGTGCTGAAAAGCAATATATCTCTATTGAAAAAAATAATCTTAACCCCATGTCAAATCATATATAAAAATTAATTCTAGATAGAGCAGAAATCCAAATGTAAAAGCTAAAATTTATTTTCTAAAAGAAAACTTGAAATAGGTCAAGATTGCTCAGACAGAATCAATCAAATTTAAAGCTTCTTCTCATTAATACATTGATAACAAAGTTAAGAATAACAAGCCACATTATGGGAGAAAATATTTATAACACATATATCTAAAAAGGTCTTTTATTTTGAACATACAAAATTCCAATATCTCAATAAAAATATAAATAATCAAATAAAATGAAATTGTATCAATAACAATAAAGGATAATATATGAATAGCTCATTAACACATAAAAAATTCTTACATGAGGAAAATGTATACTCAAACCAAAATTAGGTGCCACTAAAAGAAGGGTGGCATCAAATATTGGTAAAGTTGGATGATAAGCAGACTCCCATATATTTCTGGTGGAAGTAACAAATTACAGAACTACTTTGGAAAAATGTTTTGGTATTTTTTAATAAAGTTAAAAATACCTCTGTTGTCTGACTTGGCAATTCCAGTCCTAGGTGTTTAGCCAAAAGAAATGAACATATATGTTTACAAAATGTTTTCTAAAATATGTTTACAGAAACCCTATTTATAAAAGCCTAAAACTAGAATGAATAAGCAAATCGTGATATAATCACATAATGCAGTAATATTAAGTAATAAAAATTAACAACTTATACATTCAGCAACATGACCAGATAGCGTAAACATAATGCTGAGAACAAAAAGCCAGACACCAAAGAGGATGAACTGTATGATTTCATTTCTATGAATTTCTAGAATAGGCAAAACTAATCTATGTTGAAAAAAAATCAGAGTGGTGCCTCCTGGGGGATATTTTAACTAAGAATTGGCTAAAAGGAAAATTCTACATTGACAGTTACATTCTTATAGATAGGGATGTGAATTACATGGATGGATGCATTTGTCAAACCTTATGAAATTACAATTTAAGATTGTGTATCTTCCAGAATTTAATTTTGTCTTAAAAAACGAATATTTAAAAAAAAAAATCTGTATACCTCTCTGAATCCACAGCCAGACAGCTGGTTTGGTTGAACTTGGATGCAAAAATGTTGATTAAACACTATTCTCAATGGAAAGATACGAAATGCAGTATTGCAAGGCTCCTCAAAGTCTTCCATATTTGAGTTAGTGTGTGATTTCTGCTGTGTTGAAGCCAACATCAATATTTATCTGCAAGTGGGAAAGCTTTTTCTTGCCAAAAATGTGTAAGTTCTCTTTTCCTCTTGCTATAAATGGGATAAGTCCTACCAAACAGCTTTTGAAAATGAATGAGTGGAACATTAATTTCTCTACAGCACAATTCTCTAGCTTTCCAACAGTGTCAACTGTTTGCATATGTTTAGTCTGTCATTGATGAGGATATGAATTTCTGAAGATAAATCTTTTTTTAAGAATTAAAATGTTTCTTAGTTTATATTTTCCCTCAAATCAATTTTAAAAACATAATTAGCTTTTCACTTTAACTTTGCTTAGTAGGAAAATGCATCTGGAATCATCTGTTGGTGCCATCTCCATGGTAAATCAAATTCTGATGCCATTTTTGTTGTCAATTTATATTAAAAATAGTATTATATATTATATATTTTTAAAAATTGAAATTTCATTCAATGCCTGGTTGTACTATAAGCCTGACAAGCTGTAATATTCTATTATTCAGTAAAGACTTGTGAGAACCTATTGAAATGACAGAGATGAAGACAAAGCTGTAACAGAAAATGTACTTTATAGTAGGAGACAGACAACTACACTAATAATTGCAATTATAAAAGGGTGTGACAAAGATCAATCCATACAAACAGTTGGTTGACTTTGGGTATAATTTTGAGTGGCAGGTAGCCTAATGCTGGGGGAAGTATATTAGTCAAGATTTCAGAATTCTTTTCCACTTTTCTTACTGCTGCCCCCATCACCTTAGTCTTTGTCTGGTTTATTTCAATTTCTTTCAGATCTCAGATTATCATGTCTTTAGATATATCTTTTGTAAACCTAGACTATGAGGTATCCTTCACAATACCCTCCAATTTTCTTTATAACCTTTATCACAATTGCAATGAAGACATTTTTATGTAATTATTTGTCTAACATCAATCTTATCTGCTGGAGTGTAGGTAACTCATTCATTTCAGTGTTTGTTATTATGTCAGTGATTATCATATTAGTTGGTATATATTGGGTAATGAAAAGATTCTTTTTTTATTATAATAAAAAAGTAAGAAAAAGATTACTGAACAACAAAAACAAAAAGAAAAAATGAGCGAATACTTGAGGGACCAATGATTTTCAGTACAGAGACTTTCAGAGTTATTTTTCTCTGTCACCTAAACAAACAACATGCAGCAGGTATGGCTAGGCCAGAAACCAACGATGGGCATGCATGTAGTGTGAGCAAAATTAAACCTCTGTTGCTACCAGTGGCTAAGATTCCAGGGCTGTTTGTTATAACAACGCAACCTATCCTAATAGAAGCAGTGGCCACATCCCAAGTTCACTTCTGCTCACTCTCTCAGTAAAATATGTACCAAATGCCATAGTGACAGCTACAGATTAGTTAGATGTGGACCTTGAGCTTCTGGAACTCACAATTTCACAGTCCCTTTGTTCTAATCAAATACAGCCCTCCCCGAGTTCAAAAGAAAGCTTTCTTCTTTCATAATATGAAATCTCAGATATGAGTTGTATAGTTATGAGTTTTGAAGATAGATAGATCTCAGTTATAAAACCTAGAGGTTTAAAAGTTTCCTAACCTCTCTGAAATTTATATATATGTATTTCCTTTTTTAACTGGTGTCGCTGTTAAGACAAGAATAAGATTGCCCATGTAGGGGTTAATTCTTATCATGAGTCTATCCCACACCATGGAGTCAATAGCAGTTATTTGCAATAAAATAGAAAAAGGGAGAATGCAATGTTATTATTGTAAGAATTTTGCATTCAATTCTTTCATATGAAATCATCTCTTTTTCACTATTAAAGAAGACCTCTGTGTCTTCCTTGTCTTACAGTGTCTACACAGAGCTGGATGCACAGCATATAATAAATGAATGTTGACTACAATTCTTTGAGGATTTAGAGGAGAGAGCCAGGCATTTCAAGCCTGAGGGTGTCATGGGAAATTTCAAAATGTCAAGAAATTTGAAACATTTAAAGTGAAATTTTGAAGGGTAGGCAAAATTTTGATATGCTGGAGACAGGGCATGATTATGAGAGAAAACAGCACAAGCAGACATGCATTAGGAACTTCTGGGGATATGTGAAACAAATGGTAAGTGGTTCAATTCGGGTAAGTGCAGAGCATATAAAATAAGAAATTTTGTAAATAGGTAGGCCAAGGCCAGAATGCAGAGCATCTTGAAGGACAAATAAGGAGCCCAGACTAAAGTCTATGGAAAGCAGAGATATTGAGAGCAGCTAAGAAAGAAGTGGAAAGAGCAGTGCTTCAGGAAGGCTGTCTTGGAATGCAGTGCTAGGTTGACTGCTTTATACTTAAAGTTGTACAGACAACATTATTTTAATTTTATGCATGAGAGAAGTGAGATTCAGAAGTTAAATAACTTGTCCAGGTTGCAATCACCCATAAGTACAAAGATATCATGTAAATCCAGCATTGTGTTTGATGCCAAACTATTTAGTTTTCTGATTTAAGACAAAAACAATAAATTTCATTTCAAGATGTTTTAAATTTATAGAAAAAATTATTCATAGATAATGCATCTCTGTGGTGTCTTAAGCAAGTCCAAATGAGTTTCCTTAACCTATTTATATTTATTCTAAGATATATTTTGAAGATGCTTTGTGGCATATACAGTGTTAGAAGACAAGCCATTAATACTAATGCTAATTAGAGAAGCTTCATTAAGAACGTTTCTACAACTTCTAGATCTTTTGTCACTCTAGTACAAAAGTAAAGATTATTGCATTAATATTTGATTTCTAACTTTCCTATTTATAACATCTACAAATCAAGAAATTCATTAACATCATATAAACAGCACTATCTTTTGTTTCAGTTTCTATGGGAGATTAAAGAGATATCCAGGCTAGGAAAGTTCAGCAAAATACAAGTTCTTGTTCCATACCAGAGATGAAAACTGAGGAACAATTTGGTGGTGTAAGATATAGCCTTCTTAGTCCAAGTGACACAGGATACACACTAGAGCTTCACATTGTTTAAAACAGAAAAAAAAACCCAAAAACTAAAAAGGATCCTTGTACGTTGAGCATATATTCTTAGTGATTCAGTGTTCATATTCAGAGGGTGAGTCCTAGGAAAGTGTATATAAAGAAAATTGATAACACAATAATTGTCATTTATTAGATGTCTACTATATGCTGGATTTTAAAAATCATGTTATTTCTGACCCTCTAAACAACTTTTCAGGGCATGTACTACCATCTCCATTTTATGAACAAAATGAGGGTCAGAACACTTTAAAAAATGCATCTAACTCTTCTAGCTAGTTGGTGCCTAATTGAAGATATTTGACATGCACTTTAGGAAGCCCATGTGCTTTTATTTCAGTCACTTTGCCCATGGTCTCTTCAATGTTGCCATTCTGTGTTTCTACCAATCACATCCAGTTCTTTCTTTTTAAATGGAAAGAGAGGATGAATGCAGCTGTGTGCAGATAAATAGGCTTGTTCCAGTCAAGAATGAACTCACTGAAACATTGTCTTCTGATTTTGCTGCCCCTTTGTCTATGGTTCACAGCCACCCTTTCCATGATACTCTTGATGAACAACTGTGGACATAAAGCTTTATTAGGCAAATGGTCAGTCCTCTCGCCCTGAAGCAGTTCCATCTCTTCTCATCCTACCTTGTCCTTCCTAGCAGACAGGATCAGTGCTCTGCAAATGATGAGAATTTAGCCTCTTATGAGACTGATGTTGGATAGTGTAAAAGTTTCCTGAAGTAAAGGACATCACAACTGAATCTTGACTTCAATGCCTCAAGTACGCATAGGAATCAATTCCTAAGCTCAGCAGGCTTTATCTCACTCAGTCTCATGAGAAATTTAATAATTGTTGTTTAGTAAGGCTGACTCTATTTGCCCAAAATAGTAAAGAAAAACAAAAACTTCAAAAGAATTTTGCTGTCTCAGGACAATCAGAAGTCAGAAGGACAGGTAGAGACTAATTCTTTAAGATCCAGCTCTGGCCTCTGCTCCCAGCTCCCAGCTCCCTCCAGCAAATATTGCAACCAAGTTTAATTTCTTATTAAGTAGCTACATTCTTCCCAAAGTCTTTTTCCTTCAGGTCACTACTAAGATTGTTTTTCCTCTTCTATTTTGTGAACAGAAATAAACTTTTCAGACTCTCTCCCCCACCTGATTTTCCCAACCACAGTTATTAATTTAAATTTAATTTTCTTAATCCCATCAAAAAGTGGGCAAAGAACTGAATGGATATTTCTCAAAAGAAGATATACAAATAGTCAATTAACTTATGGAAAAAGTTGTCAATGTCACCAATAAAAAGGTAAATGCACCCAGCCAGGTGTGGTGGCTCAAGCCTGTAATCCCAGCACTTGCGGAGGCTGAGACAGGTGAATTATCTGAGGCCAGGAGTTTGAGACCAGCCTGACCAATAGGGTGAAACCCTGTCTCTACTAAAAACACAACAATTAGCCGGTGTGGTGGCATGTGCCTGTTGTCCTGGGCCGAGATCATGCCACTGCACTCCAGACTAGCCCAAGATAAATGCAAATTCAAACTGCAATGAGATATAACCTTACTCCAGGCAGAATGGCCATTATTAAAAAGTTAAAAAAAAATAGATGTACAGATTTTGGCCTGGATCTGGTGAAAAGGGAAGGCTTATACACTACTGGTGGGAATATAAATTAGTACAACCTCTGTGGAAAACAGTGTGGAGATTTCTTGACGAACTAAAAGTACATCTACTATTTGACCCAGCAATTCTACTACTGGGTATCTACTCAAAAGATAAAAAGTCACTATAGCAAAAAGACATGTTCATGCTTATGTTTATAGCATCACAATTTACAATTGCAAAGATACGGAATCAACCTAAATGTCCATCAACTGATGAGTAGATAAGTAAAATATATATATATATATATATATATATTCTAAGTAAAGTAACTAAGGAATAAAAAACTAGATTATTCTAAGTAAAGTAACTAAGGAATAAAAAACTAGATACCATATGTTCTCACTTACAAGTGACTGCTAAGCTATGGGTACACAAAGGCATACTCAGTGGTATAATGGGTACTGAAGACTCAGAAAGGGGAAGGGTGCAAAGTAGTTGAGGGCTGAATAGCTACCTATTGGGTATAATGTATACTACTCTGGTGATGGGTTCACTAAAGTCCTAGACAATCCGTACTTGCAACCAAAAACCACTTATACCACTAAAGTTATTAAAATAAAGAAAATTAAGTAAGAGAAAAACTTGATTATCTTACCTTTGTATTATTTAAAACAAATTCAGATATTTCTCTGCTTTTTACTACCCTCCCAAATTATAGACCTAGACTCATCCGGATGTTCATAAAAAGAGGGCAGGAATACCTGTCTTCTTAGAAGGCACCTAAAACATTATTCACTGTGATGGTTAATACTGAGGGTCAACTTGATTGGATTGAAGGATGCAGAAGTATCGTTCCCGGATGTGTCTGTGCGGGCATTGCCAAAGGAGATTAACATTTGAGTCAGTGGACTAGGAGAGGCAGATTCACCCACAATCTGGGTGGGCACCATCTAATCAGCTGCCAGCACAGCTAAGATAAAAGCAGGCAGAGGAAAGTGGAAAGATTAGACTGGTTAAGCCTTCTGACTTCCATCTGTCTTTTGTGCTGGATGCTTCCTGCTCTCAAACATCAGACTCCAAGTTCTTCAGCTTTTGGACTCTTGGTCTTACACCATTGGTTTGCCAGGGGCTCTCAGGCCTTCGGCCACAGACTGAAGGCTGCACTGTCGGCTTCCCTACTTTTGAGGTTTTGGGACTCAGACTGGCTTCCTGGCTCCTCAGCTTGCAGATGGTCTATTGTGGGGACTTCACCTTGTGATCATGTAAGTCAATTCTCCTAATATACTCCCCTTCATATATACATCTATCCTATTAGTTCTGTCGATCTAGAAAACCCTGACTAATACACTCACTCATGGTGCTTTGTCATTTCCCCCCACAAAAAAATGCAATACTTTCTTAAGGAAACATTTCAGTGAATATGTCTGTCTGCGTTCAATTGCATGTGTCCTTAATTACTAGGATGTCTTCTTTGCTGGTTATTCAGCCATCAGAAATTCTTAGAAATATGCAGAGCTTAGATAAAAAAATAAAACTAGTTAGTGTCAGAAGTAAAACTGGTTGACTTGATACTTTTTCTTCCTTATCCAAAATAGTATGAGAAATGGATACTAGATTTTAAAAAGAAAAGAAATGTTTTCCACTATTTATTTGTATTTTCTTATTTCCTGTGCTAGGCATTTTACAAGCACGCACTCTTTCATTCCTCATCATTGCCCTGAAGATATACATTATCGCCATTTGGCAGATGAGTGTACTGAAGCTCAAGTGGGTGAAGCCCTTGGCCTATATAGGTCTTTCTGGAAAGCTTTGGTCTTTCCACTATGTTCTGACACAGTGCAATAGTGAACTACTTCGGAGAAGACTTTTGGGCAGATTGATTATTTGTATTATTTTAGAAAGAATAGCACACTGCTCTGTAAATCTGAACTTTCTTGCATTTGATTTATTTAAAGTGGAGGTGGTCAAGAGTGCTTTGATTGGATTACTGGAGCTTGTCTCCATAGAGATTAAAAAAATAGGTCTAGAATGTCCAACGCATATTTACGTATCAAGCCAAGGGAAAATGGGCTTGCTAAGAGTGATGCATTAGAGCAGTCACTTGCTATGCAGTGAAGCTTCATGTATTACTTCACAGGGGATCTCCTGGGCCAGAGGGCATCAAAATGTAACATTCGGTAGTGGGGGTTGTAGTATGTTTCATTGCAGCTTTATGCTCTGGGGTAACCACAGAATGTTGCATCTGGCCCACTAGGGTCACTGTGAAGTGACTTGGACAAATTGTATGTGGCTTTTCTAGGAGCAATCACTTCGTTGAATCTTTTGTGGGAAAACAATTGGTAGGAAAAACTAAAGTGAGCATTGTTAATATATTGCTGAAGCTTGTTCTGTCTACTGTGGGTGATGTAACTCAGCCAGCAGGATGTGTCTCCCTAGGACACAGACATTGAAACTTATTCATTGTGGTATTTCCTGCCTCAAGCATATTTTTTGTGGTTTGCCTTTAATCCAGTCCGCCATGACTGACACCATCTGTGGCTCAGTCTGGAAAGATAGGGGAGGCTGGGACAAGTACAACATTGCAGATAAGACAATGTTCATGTAGCATCTACTATCCTTATCGTAATTAGCTGGCAAAGAGGAAGTGAGGACAGTCAACTCAGGAAAACAGTAAGTGCAAATGCATTGAAGATGAAGCAATAGCATGACAGGTTTACACCTGTACCTGTACCTGAGACGTAGGTGGGGAGGAGAAGAGGATGACCAGAGACAATGCTGAGGAGCTTGCCAGTAACTACGTTTTAAAAGAACTTTTTAATTCAGCAAAGGGATTAGGATCATATTTTGAAGGCAAGGGGCAGACATTCAAGGGTTTTAAGCCAAAGGTCAGATTTTTATTTTGGAAATTTGACTCTATACAAAACAAAATGAAAGCATCCCCCAAACTTGTATACAACAAAAGATACCTAAAGAAAGAAGAAAGGCAAGTAAAATAAAGAACGCCAATTCAGGTCCTAAACATCCCTAATAGAAACAGGAAATTCACAGAAGTGATCTCATTATATACTTAAGAAATCATGCTCGATCTCACTAGTCATCTAGGAAATGGAATATAAGACACTAAGTAACAATTTCTGCCACTCTGATCAACATGTTTTAAGACATTAGAAAACATCTACTACTTATGAAAGTATGTATAAAGCTTCGTAAAATTGCCAAAGGCTTTTGGGTAAGTTCTTTGGTGGTATCGGCAAACATTTAGAACTTTTAAAACCCTTTGAGTTGACAGTCTCACAACCAGCAATCTATCCTACAGAATTAAAAACCCAGTATGCAAAGATATATACATGACATTCATTATAGCATTGATTGTAAAAAGCCAAGCAGAAAAAAAGTTGAGAAAGAATCATTTGTGCTGGTTGGTCTCCTTTTACCTTTCCAGATCCAGTCTAGCTTTCTGCTGACTCTGTCATGTGGGCAGCTGGCCCTCTGGTATCTGGAAGACAGTAGAAGAGGATGGGTGAGAGAGGTTGGGTATTTAACTCTCATCCCAGCCCGTTCCTCTTTGCAGGTGGCTGTTTCTTCCTGATATGACCAGTTTTGCTGCAATGGCCATCTCTCTCTCACAACCATAGATCTTGCCAGGCTCTGGTAACTATATTCTTTTCTCCTCCCCTTTCGGGTTTTCTATTTTCTTATTTACTGTGCTAGGAACTTTACAAGCATGCACTATTTCATTCCTCACCATTGTCCTGCAATACATTATCTCCATTTGACAGATAAGCAAACTGAGGCTCAAGGGGCTGAAGCCTTTTGCCTATGTATGTCTGTCTAGAAAGCTTTCGTCTTTCCATTGTGTGCTCTGACACAGTGCAATAGTGAACTACTTATTTCACAGGGGATCTCCGGAGCCAGAGGACATCAAAATGTAACATTTGGTAGTGGAGGTTGTAGTATGTTTCATCACAGCTTCATGCTCTGGATTAACTGCAGAATGTTGCATTTGGCTTACTAGGGTCACGGTGAAGTGACTCGGACAAATTGTGTGTGGCTTTTCTAGGAGCAATCACCTACTTGAGTCTGTTCTGGGAAAACTGTTGTTTCCTAGTACCTGTTTATTCAAGTTTGTTTAATTTACCTGTTGAGTGTGACTTATCTCCTGCCAGAACTCAAATGGAGAGTAGAGGGTGAATTCAAGGGGGTAAGATTGGAGGCAGAAAGACAGCTGAGTTGACCCTTACGGGAATCCTGTGTGACATGAGGGAGAAACTAGGCATGCATTCTAGTTATATTTAAGACAACAGATCGTGTAATACATAAAGGCAATCTCTTTTTCAGGAACATTCAGTGAATTTTAAACTCAGGGTTGCTCAAGACACTGAGGTCAGGGAAGGAGGGTCAAAAGAAAAAGATGTGTTGTTCTGCTCATAGAAGACTATTACGGGGACATAAGTTGCCCCATCTCTTGCTCCAGAAATATTTGTTAATTCTCTGCACGACTGTAGAGCTCACAGAGGCAGTGGAAAGAGCTTGGGGATGAAACATGCAGGTTCTGGTAGCCAGCTCCCTGAGTTAGCATCCTGGTTACTTATTATTTAGCTGGGTGATGTTAGCAAGACTTAATCTCCCTGTACTTCAAGTTCTCATCTTTGGAGTGGGGATACGACTAGTACCTTCCTGTGTAACAGTTCTGAGGAATAAATGAATTGCTACACATAAAGATTTTATAACTATTCCTGGCACATATTAAGGTCATAATAAATATGGGCAGTCATTATTATCTACTCATCCATGGCCATTACAAACAGGATGGACACAGAGTCTAGATGAAAGGAAAAAAATGAGAAAATGAGGAAGGCTGTAACCTCATTCTGCTTCTTTGCCTCTGTATGTGGTTTGGAACTTACAACCATGTACAAAGAGGACATGTAAAAGTCATTATCCAGACAGTCTTATTTCCTTTTTTGATACAGTTACCAGACTGATAGACTGGGAACAGCTTTGGAAGTAGAGAGTCTTGATTTTAAAAAGGCATTTGACAGGATTCTCCCTTGGCTCAGTTCAAATCTCTCCTTCTCGGGAAGCTCCCAGAACACCTACAGTAGGGTTATTCTCTACCTACTTTACACACAAGTGACCCTGAGAACTTTTCCTCTGCAGCAGGGAGGTCAATTTGTCTTTTAGCAGGGACATTAATATCTGTGCATAATGTACCCCTAAACTGTGAACTGCTGGAGGTCATTGTCTACTGATATGTAATGAGCAGACAGTGCAGTGCAGAGGTTAACACAAGCAGCATAGGCTTTACAGTCAGACCACCATGAATTCAAATGCTGGCTCTGTCTCTCATCAGGGGTACGCTCTTGAACAAGTTACCTGGTCTCACAGTTTTAATTCCTTCGTCTATGAACTCAAGCTATAAAACTAGTTACTATAAGACTACTTACTTTGTTCCAGGTGAGGTATCACATTACATCATGAGAGAGGCAGATTCATTATCACCATTTTACAAAGATGGATAAATTCAAGCACAGAAAAGTTTACGGCAAACCCAAATTTACACAGTTACTGGTGCAGTCAGACTCTGGGCCCAGGCAGCTGGAGCTTTAAGCTTGTGTTTCTTTTTTCTTATTATTATTTTTTTTTTGTACTTTGTGCTCTGGGGTACATATGCACATCCTGCATCCTACAGGATTGTTGCATAGGTACGTACAAGCCATGGTGGTTTGCTGTCTCCATCCCCTGCCCCCACCCCGTCGCCTACATCAGGCATTTGGTTTTTACCAATATGCTGATAATGATACAGGCAATGAAATCCAGGCTGAGGTGGTCTCAGATGAAGATGAGGAACTTGTTGGGAACTGGAGTAAAGGTGACTCTTGTTATGTTTTAGCAAAAAGACTGGCAGCATTTTGCCCCTGTCCTAGAGATTTGTGAAAGTTTGAACTTGAGAGAGATGATTTAGGGTATCTGGTGGAAGAAATTCCTCCCTCCCTTCTCTCCTCCTTCCTTCCTTCCTTCCCTCCCTCCCTCCTTTTTCTTTCTCTTTCTCTCTCTTCTTTCTTTCTTTCTTTCTTTTCTCTCTTTCTCTTTCTCTCTTTATCTCTCTCTCTTTCTCTCTCTCTCTCTTTCCATATTTTCTTCAAAATGGAGTCTAACTCTGTCACCCAGGCTGGAGTGTAGTGGTGTGATCTCAGCTCACTGAAACCTCCACCTCCCAGATTCAAACGATTCTCCTGCCTCAATCTCCTGAGTAGCTGGGATTCCAGGTGGTTGACACTATGCCTGGGTAATTTTTTATAAATTTTTAGTAGAGGCAGGGTTTCACCATGTGGGCCAGGCTGGTTTCAACCTCCTAACCTCAAATGATCTCCCCAAATTTGCCTCCCAAAGTGCTGGGATTACAGGCATGGGTGGAAGAAATTTCTAAGCAGCAAAGCATTCAAGAGGTGACTTGTGTTCTGTTAAAGGCATTCAGTTTTATAAGGGAAGCAGAGTATAAAAGCTCAGAAAATTTCCAGCCTGACAATGTGAAAGAAAAGAAAATTTTTCCTTTTCTGTGGAGAAATTCAAGCCAGCTGCATAAATTTGCATAAGTAACAAGGAATTGAATGTCAATTCTCAAGAAAATGGAGAAAATGTCTCCAGAGCCTGTCAAAGGTCTTCATGGCAGCCTCTCTCATCACAGGCCCGGAGACCTAGGAGGAAAAAGTGGTTTAATGGACCAGGCCCAGGATCCCCACGCTGTGGGCAGCCCAGGCACTTAGAGCTCTGCATCCCAGCTGCCCCAGCCATGGCTGAAAGGGGCCAATGTAGAGCTCAAGCTGTGGCTTCAAAGGGTACAAGCACTGAATCCTGGCAGCTTCTATGTGGTGTTGAGCCTGCCAGTGCACAGAAGTCAAGAATTGGGGTTTGAGAACCTCCGCCTAGATTTCAGAAGATGTATGGAATGCCTGGATGCCCAGGCAGAAGTTTGCTGCAGTCTCATCTGAGAATGAAGACCCTCTGCTAGGACAGTGTAGAAAGGAAATGAGGGGTGGATGCCCCCACCCAGAGTGTCTACTGGGGCACCACTGAGTAAAACTTTGAGAAGAGGGCCACCGTGTTGCAGACCTCATAATGGTAAATCCACCGACAGCTTGGACTATGTGCCTAGAAAAGCTGCAGACACTCAATGTCAGACCATGAAAGTAGCCAGGAGGGGGACTATACCCTGCAAAGCCACAGGGACAGAGCTGACCAAGGCTGTAGGAGCCTACCTCTTGCACCAAAGTGACATGAATGTGAGACCTGGAGTAAAAGAAGATTATTTTGGAGCTTTAAGATTTTACCACCCTACTGGATTTCAGACTTGCATGGGGCCTGTAACCCCTTTATTCTGGCCAATTTATCCCATCTGGAATGGCTGTATTTACCCAATGCCTGTGTCCCCATTGTATCTAGGAAGTAACTAACTTGCTTTTGATTTTACAGGCTTGGGCAGAAGGGACTTTCCTTGTCTCCAGTGAGACTTTGGACTGTGGACTTTTGAGTTAATGCTGAAATGAGATAAGACTTTGGGGGACTGTGGGAAAGGCAAGACTGGTTTTGAAATGTGAAGATATGAGATTTAAGGGGGTCATGGGTGGAATTACATGATTTGTGTCCCTACCAAAATCTGATAGCTCCCATAATTCCCATGTGTTGTGGGGAGAGACCCAGTGGGAGATAATTGAACCATATGGGCAGATCTTTCCTGTGCTGTTCTCATGATAATGAATGGGTCTCTGGAGATCTGATGGTTTTAAAAATGGAAGTTTCTCACGCAAGCTCTCCCTATTCCTGCTGCCATCCACGTAAGATGTGACTTCCTCCTCTTTGTCTTCTGCCATGATCGTGAAGTCTCCCCAGCCATGTGGAACTGTAAGTTTAATAAACCTTTCTCTTTAAAATTGCCCAGTCTTTGGTATGTCTTTATAAGCAGTGTGAAAACAGACTAATACTCTATCCAAAGGAAAAGAAGTTATTATATGAAAAAGACACATGCATACATGCTTACTGCAGCACAATTGGCAATTGCAATGATATGGAACCAACATAGTGAAACCTGTCTCTACAAATAAAAAAATTACCAGGGCATAGTCATAAGTGCCCACTGACTAATGAGTAGATAAAGAACATGTGACGTATAAATAGGAAGATACGTATTTCATTTCTTTTTATGGCTGAGTAAAATGT
Organism: Ateles fusciceps; assembly: GCA_036589455.1. Lineage (NCBI taxonomy): Eukaryota > Metazoa > Chordata > Mammalia > Primates > Atelidae > Ateles > Ateles fusciceps. Next base: position 15,008,319 of record JAZHEH010000952.1, read on the forward strand.
ATATTTTTATATATCTTCCTATTTATGGTTGAATACTACTGAGCCATAAAAAGAAATGAAATAATGTCTTTTGAAGTGACTTTCTTGGGTGGAGGTGGAGGCCACTATTCTAGGTGAAGCAACTCATGAATGGAAAACCAAATACCATATGTTCTTATTTATGAGTGGGGAGCTAAGCTATGTGTACACAAAAGCATACAGAATGATATAAAGGACTTTGGAGACTCAGAAGAGCGACGTTGGGAGGGGGTTGGGGGATAAAAACTGCATATTGGGTACAATGTACACTACTCAGGTGACAGGTGGACTAAAATCTCAGAATTCACCACTACATAATTCATCCATGTAACCAAAAACCACTAGTACACCAAAAGCCGTTGGAATATCTATCGATCAATCTATCGATCTATCGATCTATCTATCTATGTAAAAGGAAACGTGAAAAGTGAGACAGACCTTAAGTCATCAGATAAATAAATAAGAAGAGTAATAATTTTAGACCAAGGGGATATTATAAAGAAATATTTTGGAATTAGAATTGAGTATGCACAGAAAGAATACTGTATAAAAATCACTAAAAGTGTTTAACAACATACTTGAGTAAGAAGAGGGTTTAACGAGTGAACTTGAAGCAGTGGCATGTACAACTTTCCAGAGAAACAGAAAATTTAAAAAAGAATGAAAAAGAATAAAGAAACCTTATAGGACTTAAGGGACACTACCAACCTTATCAATAAATGCATCATCAGAGTCACAGAAAGAGAAGAGAAAGAGAGTGACAACCAGTTATAAGAAATCATGGCTAAAAATTCAAATTTTTTACAAGTGTGGTGGCTCATTTCTGGAATCCCAGCACTTTTGGAGGCCAAGGCAGGAGGAGTTCTTGAGCCTAGAAGTTTGAGACCAACCTGGGAATCATAGTGAAACCTTGTCTCTACAAATAAAAAATTAGCAGGGCATAGTGGTGAGCACCTGTGGTCCCAGCTACCCTGGAGGCTGACATGGAAGGATTACCTGAACCTGGGAGATGGAGGCTGCAGTGAACCATGAATGCACTATTGCACTCCAGTCTGGACAACAGAGTGAGATACTGTCTCAAAATAAATAAAATATAAAACATATAATTTGTGACTTAATAATATAAAGTGTGTGTAGAGAAGGAAAAGTGTAGAATTTTTGTATGTGATTAAAGTTATCATCTTAGAATAGATTGTTTTAAGTATAACATGTTTTATGAAAGCTCAACGGTAACAACAAAGAAAATACTTATAGAAGATTCATAAAAGAAAATGAGAAAGAATTCAAGAGATATCACTTTAAAAAATGAACCAGAAAAGAAGATATCAAGAGAGGAAAAGAGAGACAAGAGAGCTACAAACAGAAGTAAAACAAGTAAAAAAATAATAAATACCCCTTTCTACCAATAATTAGAAAGAATCAGATCTGAGTAATATTAACTGTCCTTTGCAATGTGTGACACAGAATTCAGTAAACAGCAGTTTTCTGGGCTGCCATGCCTAACTTTTCTACTTTACGTGTGCGAAGAAAAGGGAATGAATCTCACTCATTTTTGTATCTGCAAGACTGAGAAAATGTCTGATCTCAAAATATATTTCTTGGATGAAAAAAGAGAAGTTCCAATTTATTAAAATCACTGCTTTTAATAAGAACTAAGTTTGGCCGTAATTGTGGAAGAAAAGGGAATTAATTTAGCAAATTCATTTTCTGTGCCAAATTAGCTGCTGAATGCTTTGCAAACTTTTTATCACTGAATTCTTACAACAAATATATGAGATAAACATTTAAAAACTTTTCCTAACAGCACTCAGAAAATTTATAATTGCTCAATTTCACCTAAAATTTGTCTTCTCTGCTGCCTGTGTTAATCTCATATTAGAATGTTTGATGGCTATGCTATCAAAACTCTAGTTTGACTTTGGAAAAATGATTTGAAATAAATGCCTTATTCACAGAAAAGAATCATTGATCAACTGGACTTAAATTTGGATCAATAATTTTAAGGTTATTAAAATTAAGAATTTTGTTTATGAAAAGACAGCATTAAATGAGTGATAAGGTTAACAACATGCTACAATAATATGTTCACAAATATCCAATCACAGACTTATGAACACACTTTATGAGGGACATCTACAAATCAATAAAAAGGTAATAGATCAATGGGAAAAAAATGAACAGATACTTCAAAATGAACAAAATATACCTATGAAAAACTACACAATTTCACTATCAGAGAAATGCAAATCAAAACCACAATAAGATACCTCTACACAACCAAGGCATTGGCAAAAAGAAAAGATCAGAAATTATCAAAGTTGGTATGGGACAGGGCTTCTCAACTTTAGTACTCTTGAAATTTTTGGTCACATAATTATTTTGGGGTGCTTTCCTGTGCATTATAGGATGTTTAGCAGCATCTAGTGACCTCTAGTCACTAGATGCAACAGCAGCCCCCTGCCCCTCCCCCTGCCTCTCCCCCTGCCCCTCCCCCTGCCCAAGTAATGACAACCAAAAATTCTTCCAGGTATTCCCAAATTCCCCTGGAAGCAGCAAGATTTTTCCCACTTTCTCTGATTGAGAACCATATACACTGGTAGTGGAAGTGTAAATTGGTATATGTACTTCAATATTTTCTAACAAATCTGAATATGTGCATAACGTAAGATCCAAAACCTGGGTAGGTATTTTAGCTCACACACGTATAAGAAGATTCATAGAATCACTATTTCTAATAGCACCACACTGGAAGTAATTTATATATTCATCAATAGAGGAATGGATGAATCCATATGAATATAATGAAAATATACAGTAATAACATATGCACAGATCTCACAAACATAGTGTTTAGCAAAAGAGGCCAGACTTATAAAAAGTATAACATTTCAAAAACAGTCAAAACTAGTTTATGGTATTAGAAGTGAGGACAGTGGTTATTCTTGGAGGGAGGAAAGTAATGACTAGGAGGGATGAGAGGGAGGGTACTTGGGTAATTTCCTGGGTTTTGATCTGATTTAACACTACAAGTATTTGTTTACTCAGTAAAAATTACTTGAGCCTTGTGCTTATGTTTGATGTACTTTTTGGCATTTTGGTTATAATTAAAGTTCTTATCAAAGAGCGAAAAAAAGATTCAAGAACTAAAACTCCACGCAGCCCTGGCTCGTCTACTTCTCTTTTCTTTCCAAGTCTAGGTTTAAGCAGGCTTTTTTAATTTTATTTTATTTTGTTTTTATTTTTTTGCAGCTGTATTTTGATATAATGGATATAAAAATGTACATATTTAATCTACCTCTTGATGAGTTTGGACACATTTGTACACCCATGATACCATCACCACAATCAAGGTACTAACCCTGTCTATCACCTCTGGAAATGTCCTTGTGTTCTTGTGTGTGTGCGTGTGTGTGTCTGTGTGTGTGTTTGCATGTTTGTGATAAGAACACTTAACATCAGATCTATCCTCTCAACATGAAGTCCACATTACCTTACTGCTAACTCTAGGCCTATGTTGTGCAGCAGATCTCTACAACTTATTTATCTTGTGTAACTAAAAATGTATACCCATCAAGTTACAATTCGCCATTTCTTCCTCTGTCCACCCACTGGCAATAACCATTCTATTCCCTACTTCTATGAATTTAACCATTTCAGGTATTTCATGTAAGTATAATAATGCAGTATTTGTCCTTTGATGGCTGTCTTATTTCACTTAGCATAATGTCCTCTAGGTTCGCCCGTATTGTTGCAAATGGTAGGATTTCCTTCTTTTGTAAGACTAAATAATACTGCATAAATATAAATGCCACATTTTCTTCATCAAGCAGAGTTTTATTGTTCTGTCCCACTATCACAAAAATGTTTTTCCCACAGACTTTAACTGTACCTGCACTTAGATACCAGTGTTCTATTACTTGAAAGTTTCTGTCTACCTGAGTATTTAAAGGCATGAGCCTTGACACTTGCCAGCTGATAGAAAGAGGAAGTTGCAGTTGCATATGTTATCTAAATGTCATTCATATCTGCACCCCCTTCTTTTTATTGACTAGAATCAATCAGAAAAAAAAGTATTTTTGAGACTAGCATACATCCTGCAGCGGAACTGTGGGTATATGGAAAGTTACAGGTCATATGAGGTAAGGGAATGTTTCTGTCCATCATTCATTCCTCTTCCTCTGGGTTAGTACTCCAAAAGTGCTTTGAGAAGCCAGCCTTCCTTTTTATTATGTCTGTGTGGCACACAGCTGGGGTATCAACATGTGTAATAGTCTCAGGGCCATGCCTAGCCAGAAGAGAGGTTATAAACAGGGTTATTTGGTGGGCATTTTGCTGCTCGTAGCTAGATTGTGATTTTGTTAGTTGAAAGACAGTGGGAATTAATTTGGGAATGGAAACTAATGATGTCTCTGAGGGAGTGTGTTCTGTGTGAACAAAAGAATGCTTGTTTTAAAAGACACATATATAAGCCAGAAAATAAAATATTGGAACTATACAGAAAAATACTGAGTGGCTATATTTGAGTGAAAACATAAATATGATTTTCCTCTTTCCTCTGTATGCACATTAGAAATAAATACACTTTATATATGTGTGCTTGTGCATTTGTGTGTGTATTTTCCCACTATTTGGATAAAAAGAACATTTTAGGAAAATAAGTAAAAGCAAAATACAACTATCAATTATGTTGTAACTTATTTATCCTAATTCTTTTCTGTCTAGCAGAGAGAAATGGTACCTATTCAGTGCTTAAAAATTTTGTTGAACTGTACAAAAAAATATCAACCAGTCCACACTGGCAAGATCATAACAAAAAAGAACCCATTTGTAAAAATGACACTTACATTCAAGTTTAGATCACAGATGAATGATTGTTTTATCATTTTTGATTAGTTCTTTTATTAGGAACCACATGCTGAAGGTTAAGAAAAATCTCAGAGTAATTATTAGGTGTAATAACATAAGCCAAAAACAATATTATTGTTTGCTTCGTCTTATCAAAACTAATTTCTTTACAGCATTTCTTGGTGAGATGGGTTATTCAGATATGACTCTTCCCACTTGAAAATGGCATAGAGGGCTGAATGGCTGATACAGAATCACCCAGCAAATTCATGATGTGGTCAAGACTCATGGGTCCTCAGCCTACAGATGGACTGGAAGCAGAGTTTTTATTAGCATATTCTCTTAATATGTGATGGTAAATCGCTTATTGTCTTCTTATGCTATTCCTGGTATGTTCTAGGTGCTTACAATATAAATTTATTAAATACCCACATCAACTCATGGTGTAGATGATTATATACTTATTTATTTTATTTTACTTTATTTTATTTTATTTTTTTTGATACAGGGTCACACTCTGTCACCCAGGCTGGAGTGCAGTGGTGTGATCATTGCTCACTGCAATCTCAACCCCCTGGACCCAGCTAACATGTAAAAATTTTTGTAAAGAAGCAGTCTCCCAATGTTGCCCAGACTGATTTTGAACTCCTAGACTCAAGAGTTCCTCCTGCCTTAGCCTCCCAAAGTGCCAGGATTACAAAGTGTGAGCCGCTGTGCCCAGCCTAAATTATTATATTCCTATGTGATTGATGAGAAAGATGAAGCACAGAGAAGTTGAAGAATTTTCTCAAAAAGTCATAGTTGATAGGTGGCAGAATTGAAATCCAAACCTAGACATTATGGCTCCAGAGCCAAACCTCTCTGAAGCACACGTATTGACCTTCAGAATGATCTCATCTTAAAATAGCACTCCTTAATATGTATTTTGGGACATAAAGCCAACATAGTCAGAAAGTGACTCCTTTTTATATACACTTGCTCTTCAGCCAGTGGAACCTGATAATCCTTCTGAGCCCAAGTCTTTGAACTTAAGTTTAACCTTGAGCTCAGAGAGTCAGTCCAAGTTATTCATTTTATTGTCAACTGTATAGAGTGGCACAAGTCATTTCTGCAAGTGGATCCTCCCAGTAAGTGGATAAGTGTGTCCTAAAATCCAGCTTGGTCTTCACTCATCAAGACAAGCACTTGCTGGATGCATTTCTCTTGAGAGACATGCTATTTTCACATGGTCACAAAAGCTGTATGTGCTCTCTCTATGTTCTTATAGTCAATAATCAGCAAGCAAGTGCCTGTGTACTTCTGCAAGTTTTCCCACAGTCCTGAAAGAGGACTTTCCAAATGAGGAAACAAGAAACTTAGATCCTTTACCCAAAGCCACATTTCAAAATGAAGGAGTCTGGATTTAAGTCATATCAGTGTTTTGTTTTTTTTTGTTGTTGTTTGTTTTGTTTTTTAAAAAAAACTCATACCAAAAAAAGAAAGAAAGAGGAAGAAAGAAAGAGAGAAAGAAAGAAAGAAAGAAAGAGAACAAAAGCGGATATCTTTCACTTAGGCAATTCTGTTAAATGCAGTGCTACAGACCTCTCCATCATCATCTAGTCCACCCAAAATACAAATAACAGCCACAACTAATGATCCTTCCACGAAATCTTAAAATGTACTGTGGGACTGACTGACAATGTTGTCAATAACCTGTAATCCTCGGAAAAAATAAAGCTAAAGTCAATTCCTTTTAGTCAAACTCCAACCTCAACAGACACCTTGCTTCCATGCATTAGCGATTTCTTAACCTGACAATCAGGATTGGGCTACAAAGGATAAGAGGACACTTTCAGTTGAATGCAAAGTATTTAGTTTATTTTTAACAGTTATTTTTACATTATTTTGAGATAATTTTAGACTTACAGAGGAGTAGCAAAAATAGTATATATAGTTCTCATAAACCCTTCATCCAGCTTCCTTTTATGTTATTACCTTACATTATTATGAGATATGTCACAACTAAGAAACTCACCTTGGTACAGTATTATTTACTAAAGTAGTGAGCTTATTGGATTTCACCAGTTTTCTACTAACTTTCTTTTTCTGTTCTAGATTCAATCCAGGATCTCACATTATATTTATCCGTCTCTGTAGTCTTTTATAATCTGTGACAGTTTCTCAGTCTTTGCTTGTCCTTCATAACCTTGGTGCTTTTGAAGAATAGTGGTCAGGTTCTTTGTAGAGCATCCCTTAATTATTTTTTTCATGTTTTCTCCTAACTATATTGGTTATGTATTATTGAAATGAAAACCACACAGGTGATATGCCCCTTTTCAGTATATGTGTCTTATACCTTTAACTTTTCTTCTTATGTATTTTACTCTTTTGAATGCTATTGTAAATAGAATTTCAAGGAAAATGTCTGGCCCTTCCCAGGAAAGAAAGGGGAGAGGAACATTTTTGGTTTTAATAAGTCTTCCAAGCCTTGACTGAGATTTACTTCTGTCTGATGACTTTTGTCAAGAGTACTAAAGTATGGGAGGCAGAGGCAGGCAGATCACCTGAGGTCAGGAGTTCAAAACTAGCCTGTCCAACATGGTGAAAACCCATCTCTACTAAAAATACAAAAATTAGCTGGGCATGGTGGTGGGCACCTGCAATCCCTACTACTCAGGAGGCTGAGGCAGGAGAATCACTTGAACCTGGGAGGCAGAGATCGCAGTAAGTGGAGATAACACCATTGCACATTAGCCTGGGCTACAAGAGCAAAACTCTGTCTAAAAAAAAAGAAAGATATAGGGTTTTATTTTGGGGTGATTAAAATACTTTGGAAGTTGATATAGGAGATATTGCACAACATTGTGAGCATACTAAGGTCACGGAAGTTTACACTTCAAAATGGATAATTTCATATTTCACAAATTTCACCTCAACTGAAAAACAGAGTTGGGGAAATGGGTCACCAAGTGAAGTTACTCACTTAAAGGCCAATTAAAACATTGCTTTTAATTGATGCAAATTCTTTAAACAGAGGAATACACCAGCTACAAATATATACCTCAATGCATTTTCACAAACTGAATACATTCATGAGCCAGCAACCAAACTGGAAGATAAAGAATACAGACACATCAATCCCCTATGTTCTCCATTCAATCACTGTTCTCTCTGTGACCACTAATGACATAGTTCATGATATCTCTTTTGATCTTATAGAAATAAAATCTTACAGTACATATGCTTTGATGTTCGGCTTTTTTAACTTTATGTTTGAGATTCATTCTCATTGTTGTGTAGTATTCCATTATATGAATATACCACAGTGTTTAATCCATACAAATCCATCCATATGGAAATGTCTATCTATAAACAGACATTTTCTTTCATAATTTTATCTTTACAAATACTGCTGCCATGAGAATGCATAAAATGTTGATATTTGGTTTGCAAATATAACTAGGAGAAGAACTGACGGATCATAAGTTACTCACATTTAGATCTAGTAGATATTGACGAACTGTTTTTTCATAGTTGTTCCAGTTTATATTCTCACCAGCAATGTATAAGAGTTCTATTTTCTCTCTCAAAGTTGGTGTTTCCTTAAGGGCTCAGCTAACGTCTTTGTTGTAGTTTCCTCCTTGTTCAATTTCTCTCTAGCTCAGTCATGCTTTGCTTCTCTAGCTCACTTGAAGTTGTTGTTGCTGAGAATCTTCCTGTCATAAAATCCTTGCATTCAAATCTTTGTCTCAGAAGAGTTTTCCTTGATCTATCTATCTATCTATGTCTATTCATATACATATATATACACACACACACACATAGACACACATTATATATATATATAACTTGTATATTATATACTATATACATTATATTTTATTATATACATGTATATATACATGTAAAAATATATAATATAGTATTTTATATTATATATAAGTATATATATATTTTTATGTGTATATATATATAAATCAGGTCTAGTCTTCTGCCTATTTCTGTACTTAGCTGTCTGTTTTCTCATATTTTTCAAGAACAGGAACTCTTTATATATTTTTTCAGAGTCACATCTCTCAATATCTTTTCTGTCTACAAGTTGCATTTTTAAACTTTTACAAGTTCTTTTGATGAATAGAAAATTTTAATAGAATACAGTAATCCATGCTTTGTTATTATCTTATAATTAGCACTTTTCATGTCTTTTAAAAGAAATGTTTGCCTATGTCAAGGTTGTGAAAATATTCTCTTTTGCTTTCAGCCATTGGTTTATTGGTTTACTTTTCCAATTTAGATCTGTAATTCATCTGGAATTGACTTTTGTGCATAGTGCAAGATTGAGTTCAAAATTATCTTTCTGTATGGATATTTAATGAATCCAGTACCTTTTACTGAAAATATCACATTTCCTCATTTCACTGCAATAACATCTTTACAATAAATCAAGTGAATGTATATGTGCGAAGGCTCTAATCTGTCCCACTATCTGTTTCCATGCCAATATCAGAATGTGTTTATTATTACAGCTTTTTAATAGTTGTTGCTCTCTGGTAGTATAATTTCTCTAACTATGTTCTGCTTTTTTCAGATTACTTTGATTCTTCTTGGCTTTTCCCATTTTTTGACACTATTTACAATGTTTGTCAATTTCACAAAAAGAGTTTGTTGAGATTTTTTATTCTGATTGCATTAGATTTATTGATTATTTTGAAGGAGCATTGACCATTTAAAAATATTGAGTCTCTAATATATGAAGGAGAGTCTCCACTTCTCATAATAATAAATGTTTTGTTGTTTTTATGTAGAAGTCATCAACATACATTTTATTAAATTTATTTTTAAGTATGTGATGTTTCTGATGTTAGTCTCATCAAGCATAATTTTTAAAGTTTAATTTTCTGTTTTTAAATTTTAGTGTATAGGAATATAATACATTTCTGTAACTTTGTAGCAGCCTTGCAAAATTCTCTTTTTAGTTCTAATAGTTTGCCATTTTTTTCTTTTGAATTTTCTATATACACAATCATGTCACTTACAAATGACAGTTTTATTCTTTTGTTATCAATTCCATTGACTTCCTCCCTACCCCTTCTCTTTATTTTCTTTCTAGGGCTGCCAAGAAGACTTTGAATGGAAGTGGTGATAATGGATATCTTTGTCTAACTCCAATTCCAGTAAGAAATATCTTTAATACTTCACCAGTAATATGACAGCTGCCAGAGATTTTTGGTAGATATTATTTGTCAGATTAATGACATTTCTATATCTTCCTACTTGGTTAGGGTTTATCATGAATTAGTTTTTCATTTTATTGAATTCTTTTCTTGCATTATTGAGATTATTATATATTTTTCTCCCTTTCTCTGCTAATGTGGTAAGATACATTAATTGACTTTAAAATGTAAAATTCATTTTTAAATTACAAGCATAAAACATGGACACATCTAGTTTTCCCAGATGTGTCCATGGTATATTATACTTGTAAATATCTCTTGATTTAATCTGCAAATATTTTCTTTAGGATTTCTAAATCTGTGACCCTGAGAAATGCTGATTTGTATATTTTTAGTGTAATAGAGGGTTAATTTAACTTGAAGTCTCACATTGCATAGTCTATTCTATTCTATTCTATTCTCTAGTATATACTTTTCTAGTATAAAATATTTAGAATTCCATGGAGTAAAATTGGCCAATGATAACATATATATACTGTGGATTTGCATACTAGTTAACGTTTTACCTGGCTTGTAAGAACCTCAGTGTAAGAATATGAGCTAACACAGTATTTGACAAATATCTAATGTGTTTCTGAGTCTCAGGCAAAGCAAAAATGATTGCTCCTGACCTAGGCGAAGTCGTGCTGGAAATCTTGGTATGGCCAATTGATGAAAACAGAAGTCAGTATGATATGTGTGGGGTGTCAGGGGAGTGGCAGTTTGCAGGACTGCTAAGGGCTTACTTGGACCTTGCTAGTCTCTTAGGTAATTGGGTGGATACATACAAACAGGGAATTGTTCATCACCCACACCCACACCCCACCACCCCCTCACCCCCCCACACACTATTTTTTATTTTCTTTTAAATTCTGAGATACATGCGCAGATGTGCAGGAGATGCAGGTTTGTTATGTATGTAAATGTTTGCCACCGTGGCTTGCTGCACCTATAAACCAATCACCTAGGTATTAAGCCTCACATGCATTAGCTATTTATCCTGATGCTCTTCCTCCCACTTCGCCCCCCAACAGGCCCAGTGTGTGTTGTTCCCCCTCCCTGTGTTCATGTGTTCTCATTGTTCAGCTCCCACTTATAAGTGAGAACATGTGGTGTTCTTACGTTCCATCTGCTCTAGGCTAGGCTACATACAAGGAGTTATAAAGACATGTGAACATCCACAGCTGTTGCATTTAAGGGATAACAGTGTATTGGAAACATAAGACACATGTATCAATAATAGGAGGCAAATTTTAAAGTCAAAAGAATAATTTCTTCATCTGGTGGTATGTAGAGCTGTATACTTGGAAGGGTTTCCTAATTATAATGAGATGAAGGCATGAATACATTAAAGTGTTCATTTTAATGTATTTATGTGCTTGCTAAAGAAAGTGAAATCTTCAAGACATAATATTAAAAGTAAAGAAGAAAAGAACAAGAAAATAAGAGGGAACTGAAATGAGGTTAGGGAGAATGGAATAGTATCTTGTACAGGACACAAAACCAGATTTTCTCTGGGAATGAACGCCAATGGCAGCATTAGAGTCTGCAGACCTAATCAGTGGATCCTCTGAACAGTAGGAGAATTACACTTAAGATTCTTACATTAAATCAGATTCCTGAAAGATGGAAAACAAGTTTCAAAATTCGACGTGTCTTCTGGCTCCCAGCAGACACAAAAGTAAATCTTCTGTGGAGGAAAGTCTCCCCCAGTTTAGGTCCTCAGGGTTTTCATAGATAATATTCAACCAAATGTGAGCTCACAGCTCAAATCACTAAAAAAGCACACAGTAAGAAAATCTAGTATCAGCAGAAACAAATAAAAATGTTAAGCATTATAATGCTTAAATATAGCACACAAAATAACTCTGTAGAACATGTCTAAAAATAAAGTGAGAAGCTGGGATTTTTTAAAGTAACAAGCTATAAAAAAAATGACCAGATATCTCCCTTCCCCTCCCCCAAAACACACAGAGAAAAAAAAAATAAACAGACACATTAAAAAAACTAACATACAAATTAGAACTCTAAGAAATGAAGAATGATGTCATTAAAATTACAGCCTTAGTGGATAAATTAAACAGCCGATTAGGCATAACTCAAGACAGTTCATCTAAGATAGTTCTGATGCTAGAACACAACACAAAGAACCCAGGAAATAGAAAATATCAGAAACAGGTTAAGGAACATAGAGGATGGAATGATACACACTGTTTTCCAGCTGAAGAATACCACCACCGCAACCACCACCACAATACGAAGAGCATTTTAAGGCAGCCAATAAAGAAAAGCCCCGTGTCTACCAAGAAAGAGAAAATTGCCGGACGCTATGGCTCAGGCCTCTAATCCCAGCATTTTGGGGAGCCTGAGGCAGGCAGATCATGAGAACAAGAGAGCAAGATCATCCTGGCCAACATGGCAAAACCCTGTTTCTACTAAAAATACAAAAATTAGCCAGGCGTGGTGGCACGTGCCTGTAGTCTCAGCTACTTGGGAGGCTGAGGCAGGAGAATCACTTGAGCCCAGGAAGCAGAGGTTGCAGTGAGTGGAGATCACACCACTGCACTCCAGCCTGGCAACAGAATGAGACTCCGTCTCAAAAAGAGAAAAAAAAAGGAAAGAAAGAAAGAGAAAGAAAGAAAGAGAAAGTGGACTAAGAGTAGACATCTCAACAATAAAAATAACTTCAAGAACAAAATAACTTCAAGGTAGTGAGAAAAAAAAAACACGTGAATCTAGAATTGTGTACCTAACAAATTATCTTTTAAGAAAGAGGATAAAATGACTAGTCAGATAAATGTAAACAAATTATTAATACCAGCAGGTGTCACTAGAGCAATGTTTAAAGGATTAACTCCAGGAAGAAGAAAAATGATTTCCAAAGGAAGGTCTGAAATACAAAAAGAAAACAAGCATTATCTATATAAAACAGTAATTATAATAATGATTAATTTATGGGTTACAACAAAGTACCAAAGCATACAATAATAAAATCACATAATCCAGGGATTGAGGACCAACTCTGTAGTAATTTTTGAATTTCTAAATATTTGAATTCAGAATGCCAGTTATGATACTGACTTTTGACAGGTATGTGTAGTATATTTTTAATGTTAAGCATTCAGAGACTGGAAAGAAAGCAACTAACTTCCAGACTAGACACATTAAAAAATATGTAGAATAAGAAAAATATCACTTAATCAAGAAGATAAAAGAATAGAAAAACAGAAGATCAGAAACAGATCTACTTTTTCTCAGGAAAAACAGAACATAAATGGACAGAAACATATACGAATATACCAGAAATCACAACAAATATGAATAAACTAAAGTCACCAGCTTCAAGGTAGAGATTGTCAAATTGGATTTTTTGGAAGTTGTATGTTCTGTACAAATGGCACACCTAAAACATAAGAACAAATTAATGTTGAAAATAAAAGGATGGGGTAAAAAAGATATACTAGAAAAAATACTAACCCAAAAGAAACTGAAAACAACTTTATGAATAGCTGATAAAAGTAGTCTCTCTTTTCTTTTCTTTTCATTTTCTTTCTTTTTTTTTTTTTTTTTTTTTTTTTTTTTTTTGAGGCAGAGTCTTGCTCTGTCACCCTTGCTGGAGTGCAGTGGTGCAATCTCGGCTCACTACAGTCTCTGCCTCTGCCTCCTGGGCTCAAGAGATTCACATGCCTCAGCCTCCTGAGTAGCTGGAATTATAGGCACCCACCACCACAGCCAGCTAATTTTTGAATTTTTAGTAGAGACGGGGTTTTACCATGTTGGCCAGGCTGGTCTTGAACTCCTGGCCTCAAGCAAATCCTCCTGCCTTGGCCTCTCAAAATGCTATCATTACTGGCGTGAGCCACCATGCCTGGTCTGATAAAAGCAATCTTAAAATAATAAGCATCCTTAAAGGGAAAATGTTGCTGCATAATGCTGTCTTACCAGGAAGATATTCTAATTTAACCTTTTATGCATCTAACGAAATAGCACCAGATAATATTTGACAGAAACACAGGGAAATGTGACAAAAGTGAAAACTGCTGTCACTCTGAAGAATTTTTACACATTTCTCACTATACATATAAATTAAACAGACAAAAGTAAACATATAGAAGATTTTATCAACAAGATTATGAAGATTTACTTAATGAACATATAATAATGGATGTTTCCAAAGTACCGGGTACTGAAGTGCTTTGTATGTATTAACTAATTTATTCCCATCAACAGTAGTATGAGATAGAGCCTATTATAATCCCTAATCTACAGATGCTTAAACTGAAGCACAGAAAATTCACTGCAACCTCTGCCTCCTGGGCTTCCAGGTTTCATGGCTTCTAGTGGCACAGCTAGCAGGTAGTTGGGATCTGAAAACCAGGCATTCTGATTCTAAAGTCAGTACTTTGAACTGCTGTGCCATTTTGCCTGACAATTATGAATACAACAATTCCAGCATACTCACTTTTTCAGTTATATGTACCTCATATACATATTAATTTATAAAGCAGTAGTTAACACGTTGCAAAGAATAGGCCTCATACAGCACATGTTCTTTGACTATGATGAACAATTAAGTTAGTAATAAATAAAAGTTTAAAGTTTCACATTCATTGGGGAATTTTAAAAATATTTTTAAATTATAAGACAAACAATGAAAATTTTTATTAAAGTAAAACTATTATGATAATAAAACACTAATCTATCAACATTTGAAATATGATGAAAACTGTTTTCAAGAGTTATGTTAGTCTCCTATAAGCATATTAAGAAGCAAAAATGGCTGTAAATTATTAACGTAAGCATCTAACTTAACTGGTTAGAAAATGACAAGACAAAAGAAAATTTAATTAATAAGTTCAAAATAGTGATATGAGCAAAAGTAATAAAATTTAAACAAAATTAAAACCAAAAGTCAACAAAGCCAAGAAATGGTTTGTTGAAAATGCTAATGAAATTTATAAACCTCTAGGAAGGTTTACTAACATAAAAAAAGAGACAGTAAGTAACATTAGGAATGAAAACAGAGACATAGCCACAAATACAGCAGATGATAATTTATGAGAATAGCATGACCAATTTTATACTAAAATTGATAACAAAAATGAACATATTTCTAGATAAATATAATTCACTTAAATTGACTCAATAAGAAACAGGAAGTTTGAATCACTCTGTACCAAAAAAAAATGACAGAGTCTTTCAAAAAATATCTTCAGGATATTGAAGGAACCGCAGCTGAAAGAGAATACCAAAATCACTAATATAAGTATTTTTAAAAGGTGTAGAAATTGGACTGTACATAAACCCTAAAGCTTCCTATATGGAGCTCTATCTGCTTCTTTATCCTTTATATTCTCTCTTTTGGAGGTCTCCTAGCTTCTAGAGTAGGAGTTAGCAATCTTTTTTGGTAACAGAGGAGACAATAGATATTTTACGTTTTCTGAACCACATGGTCTCTGCTGCAGCTAGTCACCTTTGCCATTGTAGTGCAAAAGCAGCCACAGACAGTACATAAATGAATGGGTTTATGTTCCAATAAAACTTGTTTCAATAACTTGTGTGTACTAATAAAACTTTATTTATAAAAGCAGACAGTGGGCTGAATTTTGCCTTTGGGCTGTAGTTTGCTGATTCCTGTTCTAGGGCAATGGTTCTTAATCCGCTGTAATTTGGAAAATCTGAGGATCTTTAAAAACTATTGACGACGTTTGGCTCCTACTCCCAGATACTCTGATTTAATTAGTATGGCGTGGGGAGCTGGACATCAGAAATTTGTTTTGTTTTGCTTTTTTTTTAAGTTGTGAGGGTTACACTAACATACAGCAAAATCGAATGTGACAGCAGAGTCACAAGGTGAAATGAACCAGGGAGTTTATTAACTGATGAGAATAGAGTCCCTGTTGCCAAATTGCATTGAGCTATCAGCAAGAAATATATTTTATTGTGAAAAGTCTTTGGGACATTGAGGTGGTTTCATACTGAATTACTCCAACTAATATAGTAATGAGTACATGGCAGTATTGCTGCAGAAAATAAATATGTGTATTTAGCGTTGTGGTTGGTCAGCTGGTAAACCGATATTAGAGGCTGTGTAGATAAGAGACCATATTATGTAGTATAAGAGCATTTGGTAAAATAGTTGCATGTTACAAGGTGTAAAGCAGACCACTTGCTTGGAGAAATGTAGTTTTAAGGTACATGGTTGAAAAGAAAGAGTGAGTGTATCTTGTCTTTTTCTTATTTATTTATTTATTGAGACAGAGTCTCACTCTGTTGTCCAGGCTGGAGTGCAAGTGGTGTCCTCTGTGATCTTGGCTTTTGGCTCACTGCAACCTCTGCCTCCTGGGTTCAAGCGATTCTCTTGCCTCAGCCTCCTGAGTAACTGGGATTACAGGCATGCACCACCATGCCCAGCTAATTTGTTTGTATTTTTAGTAGAGACAGGGTCTCACCATGTCAGTCAGCCTGGTCTTGAACTCCTGACCTCAAGTGATCTGCCCACCTCAGCCTTCCAAAGTGCTGGGATTACAGGCATGAGCCATCATGCCCAGCTTATCTTGCCTTCTTTTGGCTGACATTGGCAAGGGATAAAATAAAGAGATGAGCTCCATAAAAGTTTTCCTGGTTTGGAATCTCAAATGTAAGAGAATTAAAAAGATTCCAGAAATTTGAGGCATTAATTGTTTAGAAAACTCACTGCTTCTAGGTCTCAAACAATGAAAACTGAGAAGATTAAAAAAAAAGCTATATACAAAGCAAGAATTCAATAAGTAGTCTCAATAACAAAAGGAAAAGTAATTTGGCCCTTCAGTAAAGATAATTCTAAAAGAGCTACAGTTATCTTGAGAGCTTACTATTCCAGATAAACTCAAGGTTGCTGTCAACACATGAAAAGGGGACATGAAAAAGCCTTTGAGAAGAATGCAAAAAAAAAAAAAAGAAAGAAAGAAAGAAAGAAAAAGAAAGAAAGAAAATTTTAAAATCTTGTCTGGGACAAAATGTTGGGTGTAGTCACTAGTATATGAAACTGATTGGAATGAAATAAGTCATAAACCCACAATGTTTTTCAGGAAACAATATTGCCATGAAACCATCGTCCCAGTTCAAAGCCCTGTGAGTGCTTGGCAAAGCTTAGAATGACCCTTGGATTGGATGTAGGCCGCAAAATATAAGTAGTCCCCAAAGAGAGCATTCCCAAATGTCCACTTCAATTGTGACTTAGGAGTATAATGGATAGGAGAGAACCTCTGAGTTTGCAACCAAGAGCCACTGAAAACAATGAATGCTCAAAGAAGTATTGTTCAGAGAACAGAATCAGGGCTTGTCCGAGACTTTCTCTATTCTCCATTAGAGGAACAGGGAGATTTCAAAGTTGCGTTAGTCCAGTAACTGCTGTGTCTCTCCTATTTACTTCTTTTCTGAATAGGTACCCAGAACCTGAGAACTCATGTTGAGAACTGATGGAGAAAACCATGCATCAGTGAAGTATCTTGATCCTTGAGCTAGATGAGATGACTTAGTGGGGCTTTGGCTTATTTCTCCTGGGAACAAGCTGAGTGTATTCTATGATGGGAAGAACAGTATAATGGATACTTAGTAACCAGAGCTGAGGACTGAAGCAGAAACAATGTAATATGTTGTCTGAAACATGCTGCATGTTTCCTTTTTCTTCTGGAGACAGACTACATTTCTCAACTCTCATTGCAATGAACAGACCAAAGAAATATGAGTGGAAGTTATAAATGCTAGTTCCAAGTCCGGCTTCTAAAACCTCCTGTATGATACTTCACATGCTCCTTCTCTCATCCTGTCCTCTGCAGCTGAATGAAATGAAACTAGAAGAGAACTTAAAGGCCATGGAGGATCTGAGCCATTACATGGAAAGAGAAAGGGTTCATGAATGACAGCTTAAAACAGGGTCCTCTCTGCTGCCAACCTGCATGGATGGTGACATGAATGAGAAATAAGCAGTATTGAGTCAGGACAGAGATACCCGAAGGTTGATTGTTATAGCAGTTGGACTTCCCTATTATCTAATATACTGGTCTATCTTCCAACGCTTAGCTAGTAAGAGGGGCTCTAGGGATACCAGTTAAAGAACTCTGGAATACAACCCTTGCAAGTCTGAGATATGAGAGTTTACAATTAGGTCATGGTAAGAAATCTAAAGCTGACTGTAGACTGAATTCTGGCTTCAGTAAATTTAAAAGAGAAAAGAAGAGCTGACTAACTGCTTTGAATTAGAGCCAGGAGAGAGTGTTGCATTGCTACTGACCTGCAGTTAGAAAGTTTGTCAGGGCAAGGAGCCAGTGATTGTTTCCCAAAGAACATGTGTGGGCCAATGATACAGAGCTCACTGAAGTTTTGGTTGGTTCTGTCCAGTAGGTCTGCCTGGAGGGACAAGGAAAACTTACAGAAGGAGATGCGTGGTGTACCTGTGAAGGCCCAAAGAATGAGGACAGATCCCCAGAGACCTCCTAGAATAGCTAGAAAAGACTGTGGTCAAAGAAACTGCAGGGGAGGGGTGTCCAACATGAAACCTCTGCGGAGTTCAGGGAAACACCCCAAGAGAAAAAAAGTCAGCTTTAATCTTCGGCAGGGCCTAGAGAGTGAGAAGTCAATCAGGAATAAGAAATGACCCATCTCTTGTCCCTTGTACCCTTTGACCCAGAGGGGACCAAACAGAAGCTAGCTTATGAAAGATGTGTTATAGAATTCAGGGTAACTGAGGTTATGCTGCAGTAGCAAATAACAAAAAGGTCTCGAGGACTTCTTGTTTACTTTACGTTCTTTTTTTGTTCACACTACAGTCTTATAGGTGACAAGTCAGTAGCTGGAGACCCGGGTTGGCATGGGTCTCTTCAGCACAGTTCATGCAGGCACACAGGCCAGTAGAGGTTCTGTCTTGATACATATTTCCAAAAGACATTGTCATTGCGTAGCACAGCATTGGACCACTGTACGACTATCCCATGGACCTCAATTGTCCAATTTTTAAAATGGGAATTCATGTTATAAGGCAGAGAAAAAGAACAACACATATCAGCATTTCTCAAATTGTTTTAAAAGAAATGTGTGTGTTCATGTATCCCAGATTAGAATATTTTAATTATTGTTTTTTCCTCTAACATATTTCACAAAACACACTTTTGCAAAGGCCAGAATACAAGCAACTTGGTATTTCATGTCCTTGCTGTTGTTGCCATCACACTCCTCTGAGAGTGTATGGATGACCGACCACACCCGATTTTCTTGGTGAAACAGCATCCTATTTTTATCTGTTTGGATTTTTAATTCTGAGATTCAATCCCAAGCATCTTCTTGCTTTTAGGCAAAGTGACCACTAGAGAAGCAACTGCCAGGAAGAGCAGTTTCTTCACGCCATGGGTAATTTGAGCCCTCTGGGTTGTACTGGAAGGGTTAGGATAAAATACCTAGTTCTAACAGGAAGTCAGAAATCAAGGAACCTGACTACTGTCAAGCTCTTTCACTGACTTTGATCAAACCACACTTGGGGGTGGGTGCAGTGGTTCACATCTGTAATCCCAGCACTTAGAAAGGCCTAGGTGGGAGGATTGCTTTAGTCTAGGAGTTTGAGACCAGTCTGGGCAACATAGTGAGACCCCATCTCTACAAAAAAGTAAAATAGGCATGGAAGTACAACTGTGGCCCTGGCTGTATGGGAGGCTGAAGTGGGAGGATTGCTTGAACCCAGAAGTTCAAGGTTGCAGCGAGCTATGGTTGTGACACTGTACTCTAGCCCAGACAGCAGAGCAAGAACCTGTCTCTAATAAATACATAATAAACAAACAAACCACATTTGGGCTCTGTGTCCCTGGGTCTTTATAGACACAAAGTATAGCCTTGAGAAACTTGAGTAGCCTTTATTTACTTGTTTTAAACTTTCCCAGTAATTCTTTTTGTAAGGCTCTTCAGTCACCTCTTTAAAGACTAACTGAAGCAGCAACCCCTCCCTGGGCTCAGAGATGACATTCTCTCCATTCAGCCAGCTTGTCGTCAGCCCTCTTGGGACACATCACCCTGCTTGAGCTGATGGGAGTCTGAGAAACAATTTTATACATCAAAGATAACCCTCTATTCCTCTATAGGCAGAACAACAGATCGCAATTCGATGAGCCAGAGACCTTAATAAATGCAGATGTCCATTTAAATAAACCGGCAGCTCTTGGGATATAAACCAAAACAGAAACATACTTCACAATTAGAGATGAATGATGAGTGAATGAGTCAGTAGAGGATGGATTAAAGCAATACTCTATAGCAAAGAGTCAGAAAGTCAGAGTCCAAATCTTGGATCTCTCCGTAATTGTGTTAATTTTTTGGTAGATTATTTAGTGTTTCTGAGTTTCAGCTTCTACGTCTGTACAACGAATGTGATGATACTTATTTGTGTGCCTGCACAAAGCTAGGTACGTTCTAGCATCCAGATGTTCATCTTAAGAAACAAAATGAAGGGCGAAGAAAAAGGAAATTTTGCGCATCTAATACCTGGTATAGTTGAGTCAACTAGAGCTTTGGGACATATCACACTGGTGGTCAAACCCAGCCCTGCCATCTATGGGCTGTGTGACCTTGAACTTGTCACTGACCCATATTCAACCTCATTTTTTATTTGGAAACCTAAGGTATTAATGGCTGCTTGTGATCCAGAGGAGATAGATGATAGGTGACAAGTCAGTAGCTACCGAGGATTATTATGTTTCATATAAGATACTGTTCTAAATGCATCTGGATTAGTACCATAATATAAACTCATCATCAACTCTCTAAAGCAGGAATTATTATCCCCCATTTCACAGGCTAAGAAACTGAGAGAGTTAAAACTAGACAGTCTCTGGACTGTTTCCATGGTCTAATCTTTCACCATACTTTAGCTGTAGTAGAAGACGTGTTGACCCATGCTGACTACTAGAGCTCCTGGCTAAGGTTTCCTTTGCTTTCCTTTGTTTGTTTGTTTGTTTTTTTGAGACAGGGGCTCACTCTGTCATCCTGGCATAGGTGAAGTATTGCAGTCACAGCTCACTACAGCCTGGGATTCCTGAGCTCTGGTGATCCTCTTGCCTTAGCCTCTAGAATAGCTGGTACAATACAGGCACATGTCACCATACCCAGCTAAATTTCTATTTTTTGTAGAGACTGGAGTCTTGCCATGTTGCCCAGGCTGGTATCACACTCCTGGCCTGGAACTATCCTCCCGCATCAGCTTTCCATAGCCCTGAAATTAAAGGTGTGGGCCACTGCGACCAGCCTAAGGTTCCCTTTGATCACTGTTATTTCCTCTGCAGCCTTCCCAAAGCTTTAGGAGTACGCATTTTCTTTGCCTACCGTTTTCTCCTCTAGTGTTGGCATTGACTGAAATCACCCACTAGATGGTGCTCATATACTGCTTTGGTTTACTTTGGCGTCTGCCCCGTGAATTAAAAATTTACTTTGTACATCAACAAACCTAAATCTCTACATAAATCTCAGCTTGTGAGAATCATATACTTGTAAAGATTTTTTTTTTAAATTCAGGGTGAACTCTGGAGGCTTAGTTGTCTTGCTTAAAAATGCAGACCAGCCTTCTATAAATTTACCAGCTGAGGCCATTCTATGGCCATGAGCAATCTCAACACTATGTGTATGTCTGCTACAGGGTGAGTTGGAGATTATTAGCGGCTTTTTCTCCAAGTATATAAATCGATGGGCTTGCAAGAGCCCACCAGCTCTCCGTAGCTTCTGCTTACTGCTCTGTGAAAGGAGACACGCAATACAGACTCAGCTCACAGCTAACGTGAGGATCAAATGGGGTATTGTGGCAGATTTGATGACTCCCTGACTTCCACTTCTTCCTCTCATTGCCTGTCACAAATGTCTATAAAATCACCATTTGGGTAAAGTATCGCACCCCTCTATAACAACAACAACAACGACAATAACCAACCTCTATATAGCCTTTAGTGGTTTACAAAGCATGTCTGTCTCAAATATTTAATATATCTAAATTAATAGACAATGTTATTTACTCCGTTTTACAGAGGAGAAATTGAGTCTCAAGAGAGTAAGTGACTTCCTAAGGATCTACAAACTGTTTAATTACAGTGCCAGAACTTGAACCCAAGCCTTCTGATTACAAGCATCTGGCTAATGTCCCTGCACAAGCTAAAAGCCTTTTATTGTATCTAAGGAATACACTTAAAATGACAACTCATCTCCTGCTACCTTTTCTCTTCTGAATACCCCTGAATTTCACCTTTCTTCACAATTCAGTCCCTGGAGGGAGAAAACAACCCTCTTTCTCCACTTTCTCTTGTTTCCTCCCCTCCTGTCTTCCATTCTGGTGCCCAACCCAGCAATAAACGTTGTGGGAGGCAACAGAGAAGACACTGTCTGTGTTCCATGTAGCTACAGAACACCAAAGCTGGAAGGGATTATTGTGATTATCTCATCTAACCACCCCTTTTCCATCTAAGGAAACCAAGCCAGGAAGGAGAAGAAGTATTCCTATATGTGATGCCATGGGATTGTCTCAAATGACCTACTTTTATTTACAGTGAATCTATACCTTGGTATCCATTAGTTTGAAAGCTGTGTTCATGCCAACTGCATTTCCTTTAAAAGAACATCCAGTTTAAGTTTTTCACTCATGCGGCATCCCACTTTCCCTCTGACCCCCAATAGACGTACACAATAATCTTGAGATCTTCAAACTTTGTCTTATGAAATATTTATGTTACTACTTTACTAAGTTAGGGTCTAAGGTAAAACAAACTCAACAAAATCTGAGCTGTAATTGGCCATTTTACTCTTTATTTGCCTCATATCTCCTGTTTGTCTTGCACATGTTTCTGCTATTGAAGTAATCTCAATGTATTACAGCTGCCTTTCTCCTTGCCTGCTTCTCTCGTGGAGCCGAATAGCTTGCAGGAAAAGAACTAAATCTTAGAAATCTTTGTAACTCCAGAGTCTACTCTAGTTTTTGGCAAAGAGTAGGTGATCAATAATTAATTGCTAAATTAAATTACAGTGCATTAAATTGGGCCTCCACATTAAGAACCACCTTTCTGGGCATGTATCATCAGGATTTTAAAATCCAGAGGGATTTAGAAAAAAAAAAAGGCACCTACTAATACATATTGAAGGTTGAAGATCTATTAAGATAGTTAAGTTTTAACAAGCACTTTTCTAATTCTTCCCTCAAGATCCCACTGGTTAGGTGAGGGTATTTGAATTAAAGATTAAGCCACACAGAATCTTCTAATTTGGTAAATATTGTTTGAGCTCCTTCCATGTGAAAACGTAAGACATCAGGTGTTTTGAATGCCACAAAATTCTTATATGCAGCAACAAATCAGGGAATACCACCTGGAGGAGAAGAAGTAGAACCAGGCTTTAAAGCGCTGAATTTGGAGAGGCATAGAGAAGTCCCTCCAACAGGAAAGAGGGTTGCAAGGTTTAGGATTTGAAATGATGTGAAAGCTGGTCTAGTCCTCCAGCTTGGTGGACTTAAAATTCCACGATTTTTACAGGTAGAGGGGGCTTTAGGTCTTCTAGTTCAACCTTCCATTTCACACATGGGGAGACTGAGGCTACAGCCGGGAGGTAAGTTGGCCACCATTCCCCAGCAAATGAGGATGAGCGCCCAGGTCAGACTTACTGCCCTATGCTCTTTTCACCACATTTGTTGAATAATCCACTGTGCACCTGGCGACGCTTTTCTTTCAGAATGCAGCCACAATGTCATTTTCTCTGCATGGCAGGCAGCCAAAAACCTTGAACTTCTCCATGTTACCATTTTGCCCTCTGCAGAATGGGATATTAAAGTATTCACTTGGGGGAGGTGTCATGGGGTTTTGTCAATAAATGTTTGTGAATTGCTCTGAGCTATTTGTGCCAGAGGGACTCCAGAACTGAAAGACCCTGGTGGCCATGGTGGTTGTATTTGAGCCTTTTTTGAGGTCTTCCCTCTACTCTGCAGAATTAAAGGGATGGTTTAAGTGATAAACTATTCCTTATGAACTCTATTTGTGTTGAAAGCACAGCATGAGTTCCCTGCACGCTTCCTCTAGCACAACCACAGCTATGCACCAATCCTCTTGGGTTCAGAGATGGAACTTTGGTTAAATGGGTGGAATTTATTCTTAGTCCTTTTCTTAATTACGACTTTATTTTTATTTCTCTGGCGTTCTCTAGGGGAGGGGTTAGAGAAGAGAGGAAAAGGAAGGAAGAAAGAGGGGCAGGGAAATTACATTCAATGCTTTTGTTTCGTTTCTGGGTTGCTTGCTATCAGCAAAGTAGAGAGACTTAACAGATCTTGTCAAGATGCAAACTTCATTCCAAGGAAGCCAGAGCTCGGAAGACATGGAACAAATGCAATAAAAACCTAACTTGAAGTGAGGGCAATCATTATTCGAGTAATAAATTCCATAGGCTGATAGTGAAAGATTAAACTTTTGTCTATCATTTAATTTAATAAACAAAGAAAATGGACTTTCAAGAGAGCTCTGCAGTCATGTGGAAGATGTTTCAGCAAATTGCTATGTAAAAACCAACGCCATTGCTACTCTAGCTTAGTGTTGCAGATTTTCCTCCTGTGTCCAGTCAGGCATCTCAAAAACACTAAAACCCTACTCCCTCTCATGTTATGGTCCTTCTTTTATTCAAAATCCAGTTCTGAAATATCCCCTGAATATTTATGCCAATTTCCTACCTTAGAGAATATTACTCAATACTGGGGCTCCTTTAAAACATGTAAGTAGGTTGCATGTAGGTACCTTCTGACTACCTTTTTTTCTTCTACTTTCCCTCCTCCACCTTCTCCTTTTTTTATCTTCTTTTCCTTATCCTTCCTGTTTTTTGTTTTTTTGTTTTTTTTTAATTTTCCTTTTTCACTGTGATCATTAAGGCACACACTTTCAGGGCACTGTGCAATCTACAGAGAGAGAAAGTTAAAAGAAGATGGATTTTGGAGGTAAACATCATACTTGTAAATGCTGCCTTGGTAGAGACTGGCTGTGGGAAATCAAGCAACTTATGAAACGACACAAGACAGATTTCTCATCTACAACATGAAGAAAAGAATCCATTGTCCACAGGCTTCTTGTGAGGATAAACAGACAGAGTAGATTAAAGCACCACAGTACAATCTGGGAAAAATGAGCACTTGACATTTGTGAGTTTCTGCAACCTCCTTTGATCATGAGCTCAGATGGTAGGCACTGGGAGTTCTGTTTCATACAAGCACAGTTATGGAGCCCTGGGGGAGCAAGTTCCAAAGGGACATCTCCCTGGGTGCTTCTACCAGCACTCATTTTCCCCCATGGAGCAATTAAACTATCTGACCAAGAAGGTAGTTAGCGTGGGGTTTAAGAAGGTAGGTTAAGGAGTAGAAGAGAACTGAAATGGATCCCAGCTGCTCTCCTGACTAGCTCTGTGATGCTGATCAAGTACCTAACACTTGTATTTAATATCCAATACATTTTCCACACCTACAAGAAAGGAGACAAACTATCTTATTTGCCTTTGTAGTAAGGAGCTAGCAAGTGTGAAACTTCAGATGATATCTGGCACACGGCAAATTTGGTTACCATTATTTTTTCAAGAATAGCCCCAAGAGGGCAGATGCTTAGGACCATAGGACTTCAGTGGAGTGAGGGGGCACAGTGAGCTGGCAAAAACCATGCTTCTCACCAGGGGGGGGGTTGTGCTCCCACCTCTTTCCCCTCACTGATAAGAGAGTAGTATTGCACACACAGTTCTGACCCAGTGCAAGGATTACCTGTCCCATGAAGCCTTCTAAATCCCATCTCCCTTCATTTTATCATGTTTGGACATGACAGACTTTAGGACACAGACCATGGCTTTTACCTCTTAATCTACCTTTCGGGGCAAGTTTATTTTTCCAGTATATATGAAATAACCAGATTGGCGAATGAGTGATCTGCCAGTTCCAACTCTAATGTATACTATAGTAATTTTTGTGGAGTTTATGGGATTCTTTGTGAAATAAATGTCATAAGCAAAGAGATGTGATGAACCTTTGAAAGTGATTTGGCCTCTTGAGAATATCCAGTAAGATGTTTTAGACAGTAGTTCTGAACTCGGTTCAGCCATTCAGAAGGAAGTAAGACCTCTGATTTGTATCAGGCACTGTAGAATTCCTAAATGGCAATGGGATGTGCTAAAGAAACAAAAGGAGAGGCTTGCTCTTACCCTGAATTCGTTGTCAGAATTGTCACAGTAACTCAGTATTGTTGATTGCTGTCAAAGAACAGACTGAAAGAAAAACAACTGTGTCTCAAATGCCCAGCAACTGAGTGGGTAGAGAAGTTTTTATTGTGCTGGTCATAAATAGTTTTTACAAAGTTAGAGTGCTTACTTGAACCCTACTTGAACTAACTGGATGCTGGTACATTCACTACTGAAAGAAGAATTTCTTAAAGGGTTTGGGTTGCTCCCACTTCTTGTCATGGAGTGAGCCAATTTTTATGTCTGTTTATTACTTTGTAGCCCAGCTGGACCCCAGAAGGATGGGGCTATTTTCCCCAGAAGGATGGAAAATAACACACATGCACCCAGATACCAAAATGAAGCCAGAAATCTTCTGGAGCTTAGATAAACATTAGTCTCATAAATAAATGCATTATCAGACCACACAAAGTACTTCCTACCAGGTCTCTTCCTCAGAAGTTACACTCTAAATAGCCTCTTTAATTTGCCCAAGTTCATATAATCAAGACACATTTATTGATTACCTACTGGGTGACAAACCCTAAGCTATATATCCCGAGAGACATAGTGACAAACCCTCTTGTTTCTTCTACAGAGTTAGAGGTACATATGCAGAGACAAATGCACAAATCTAAGTCAATCAGCAGCAAACACAAGCCAGGATGAATACCACCTTGTGATATGTTGGGATACGGATTACCAAGGAAGAGGTCTGAGTCCCATCACTGCTATCAACTTGCTGGATGTGCAGTTACCCATTTAATCATTTCATTAAAAAGCAAACGACTAAACATAGTAGACCAAGCCCTGTGCTAGGCACTTAGGATAGCTTCAACAAGTCATTTAATTTGTTTATTTATGCACTTATTTAAGAGTTAATGAATATATAATAGGTGAGGTACAGCGCCAAGTGCTGGGGAAGGGGGAAGACACAGTTCCTGCCCTCTGGGGGTCAGGCTCCTCCTCAGTACAATGATGTGTACTGGGAAAAAGAAAGTAGAGTATCCATTGGTCTCTAATGTTTTTCTGCCAAGAATATGCTAAGCAGTGGATTGGAGGATATTGTGGTTCATTTGCTAAGTGTCAGGTCAAGTTGATGAATGGTCATTTGTAAAAATGGAATAAACCACTAGACTTTGAATTACAGACTTTTGGTTGGGAATCCTCTGAGCTTCTCAAGCACAGCACTTATATGCCTATGCATTCCTTTAAGAATACAAGTCAATTCTGTTCATCTTCTTGTATATGCACATCTCTTTATAGTTTACAAGGTACTTCCATGTGGACAGTTTTATTTGCTCTACATAACAACTTTATGAAGTCAGGGTTTTAATATAGTCTTTTTAAAGATAAAGAACCAAGTACACAAGAGACTGAATTTACTGACTAGTGTCAGTGAGGAGTGGAGCTGGGACCAGAGCCCACGTCTCTGACTTTATAGTATAGTCTGATTCTCTTGCAGTGACAGCAATATTCATTCATTTGGTGGGTGTATTTTGAGGACCAGTTATGGCCCAGGTTTTGTGAGGTCCTGGAGAGTCCTGAAGACCAAAGCAGCATTTCAATGGTTGTACAGTCAAGTCTCTAAAATCAACAGGAATTCACATTGCTTTGTAGTTATAGTTTTACATACAATTTAAAGCAAAATCTCCTAGAATCACAAGTTCCTTCAGGCCAGGTGCCAGGTAGGAAAATCAACACTTTGTGTGAAGCATTTGCTAAAACACTTTTATATCTTCATATCAATTCAATTAATGCATTGTATAGAATATTATCTGTATTTATTGACAATAAAGTGTAGATTCTGAGAGACTCAATATAAAATGGTTAATAGAATATCTAGAATTTAATCCCAAGTCACTTGAGTCTCTTTGCCAAGCAGTGCTTTGTTACGTCCGCTCCTTAAACAACACTCCATCCCTCTGCACCGTATTTAGTGCCTTGGGAGGGTACTTTACCTAGAGCAGTAGCTCATAAGTCGTTGTGGATAAAATAGATGCAGGTTAATTTCATTTCTGAATGGGCCACACATTCAGCTTCTAGCATCTAACTGTCACCAAGTCTGAAAGATATCTTTCTTCCTGGAAGGAAGAACACAGTGAGAGTGTGAAATATGGAGAAGGATTGAGAAGAAAAGAGTAGAAGATAAAGAAATTATACAGAAGGAGGAGAAGAAAGACCAAGGGCTTTGGGGTTAGATTGACCAAGGTTTGATCTTAATATTGTTACTTACTTGTGTACAATTTTGATCAAGCATTTCAACTTTAAGGGATTATGGGGTAGTTAAGAGAATTAAGGGCAATAATATATGGTCAATAGCACAGTGCCTTGTCTAAAAAATACTCCATAAATGAGTTCTTTTTATTATTCAAGGCAGAGAGAAGGTAGGGACAAATACAGGGTTGTAAGGAAGTATGTGATATATTTTGGGGGACCTTTGAGAAATACAGAAAGGTAAAATATGGAGAATGAAGGGGACATAGGACGAGAAAGTTGAAACAACACTACGGTGTCAGATTTCAAAGGGCTGTCAATGTCAATCTAAGAGATTAGGGCCTATTCTGTTGTTACAAGGGGGTATAACCAGCTGAGTGTTTTATAAACATCACTGTGAGAATAGACTGGAGTAGGGAAAAGAGTGTACATGGAGACATGTAGAGAAGCTAGATCAAGATAGAGTAGCATGCACACGGCGCCTTGCTCCTGACTTGCCTTTAACATACCTGAAATCCAAAGCGTCTGATGCCTCATTGTATAAACTTGAACCCCTCTGAGTTAGAACAAGACACAATTCTTCATCTACTGCATTGTTGGAAAGGCTATATACGCATATTTTATGATGCATTAGCCTTTTTGGACTGTGTCCACGTCATAGAGGTTTTCTAATCTATTTTGAGCCCTAATTGATTACAGCATTTGGAAAAATGCACAGCAAATTGCTCCATTAATCAAGGTAAATCAAGCTGATGTCACAGATGCTAAATATATGTCTTTGCAGTAATACTATTTCCATGGCTGGAGCTAAAGCTGTTGTCAGTTTTTCCACTTGACAGTCATTGTCTTCTCAGGAGACCATGGCTTAATTTCTAAAAGCACTTGGTGGTTCTTCTCTATGGCTGGATTCTTGGTCCTTCTCCCCACATTTAAGGCAGAGGTTGTAGGAGAGAGTGAGACTGCCTCCTTATATATGAACTAAAAGGTAGTGAGAAAGGGGTCATACCGCAAAGGCAAGGAAGACAGGGAAGGAGATAGAGAAGGCAAAGGATTTTATGAAACCAGAAGGACCCAATTTTATGAAGCCAGAAGGACCCTGGCATATCACATTCCTTGGCTGATGAGAGAATTGAGGAATTAAAGAGCTTTGTTGAGATAGAGATCACAGTTTGGAAGAAAGCACAAAGGTCATCCAGGTCTCCTGATAAGACCTCTGAAGCACAGAGACAGAAAGGAATTTATCAGAGATCACACACAGCAAATTACTTTCAGAGCTGGTATTATACTAAGAATCAGGTGTCCTGAGTCCTCATGCAGTGCTCTTTCTACACGATAGAAAGCATTGTTGTCTTATGTTTTTTCTCTTTTCTTCTTCCTCATTTTCATCCCTAATATTTATCATTTTCTTAAGGTTCAATATGTGTCAAGTTGTATAATCAGCACTCAGTATTATTACAACCAGGTAAGATTAATATTACTTTATTTTCATTTTTAAAATGAGAAAATGGAGACTCAAAGAGGTGAAGTAACTTGACCAAAGGATCTCTGCTACTTGGGGGGTAACAGGGATTCAAATGGGAATATCTAACTCATATGCCTGGGGACTTAATCATCATGCTGGACATCATGGTCACTTTTTCAGCATTTTTGCATACCTTTTCGAACAACTCCTTTAACACAGTGCTTTGCGCTTCATACACAGTATTTTTAAACTTCACAATGATGCTGGGAAACATCGAATATTATTTATTATCTTGCTAGTTCTGGTGAAGTAACTTGTCAAAGTGTCACAGGTAGGAGGTTTCAGAGTCAGTCATCAAACCCATAGACCCTTTGGTGAGGCTGGGTAAGGTGGTATATGACAATGGAGATAGGAGATGAAAGAACTAAAACTTAACTCTTCCCCTGAATGACTGTATCCTGATCCTGACGAAGTGACTTTTCCTTTCTGGGTCCCAGTTAGCACATTTGTACCATAAAGATACTGAGGCTCCCATTATGCCCTGTTATTCTAAGAGAAAGATCAACAGCAACAACGACAATCATAATTTAAAAAGCAGAGGAAGAAAGCAATCCAAGAAGACGCATGTAGAGCCTCTAAGATCATGAAGGATGATTAAAAGAACGAGTTGGGGATGAAAATAGGGACTCAGAAAGCTTATCCTCAGGTTAGTTTTGGAAGGTCATCTGTGGCCTGGGCTGTGCCGCATTAGGCCTAGATCAAAAGCAGAACAGTGATGCAATCGGCTGTTTGTATACAGATGCTAGCCTCCAAATCCCCACATGGGAACATCTGCTGGGGACAACCACTTAACAAATAAGCAGGCAATTAGGTAGCAGATCCATCTGTGCCAAGAGCATGGGACCACCAGCAGTGGGGAGGCTGCAGCAGAGGCAAGGGCCATGCTGGGAAGAATGATTTTGCATTCATGCAAGAATCACACTATCTAAGGCAGGAGAAAGGAAAGAGGACCAGGTGCAGAGCTCAGCAGAGAAGATCATTTTCTGCTTGTTCTGGGGCTAGCTTCATAATGCTCAGTCTTGGCTAAACATTATAATCACCTGGAGATTTTAAATATACTGATGCCCAGGTTGTACTTCCAAACAATTCAATCAGAGTTTCTAGGAAGGAGGATCAGCATCAGTGTTTCTAAAAGGTTACTCAAGGTTACCTAGATAACTCTGATGTATAGGCTAGTTTGAAAATCACTGGTTTGAAATCTCTAAACCTATCACTGGATTAGTGGCACAATAATGGTGATAATTATAAAGCTATCATCTTTACACCACTATGCTTCTTTTTAGAATAACTAAAAATATGCATTTTGAGTTTATAAATTCTCATTCCAGATGTCTAGGACTCAAGCAAATTCCATCTATTCTCTAAAACAAATGCTAACTATTGCTATCTTTGCTGCTTGTTGACCTTAAGCAAATTGATTCTCTCTCCAAGATTTCACTACTTTATTTCTTTTCTCATAGAGTTGTTTCTTGGGAAGGAAAATGTGATTTTGTGAAGTGTTTAGATCATGACTGTAACATAATAGATGCTTAATAAATATTGGTTGAACTTTAATATGATTCATGAAAAGTAAGAAGAGGGAAGGACAGAAAGACAAAGAAAAAGAATGAAGGAAGGAAGGAAGGAAGAAAGAAAGGAAGGAAGGAAGGAAACAAAACAAAAGAAAGAAAAAGACTTGAGGAAGTCATCTTAGGGATTGTTCTTGATGCTATTCCTTTCATTAGACACCACAGCCAATCTACAACCAATGTTGCAGATATTATGACCCAAATATTATAAGACTGTTTCTTTTTTCCCAGTGTCATTGCTAGACTTCAGACTCTCACCATTTCTCACCTGAACCATTGCAACAGCCAAGAGCTGACCTCTGTATCTCCAGCCTTGTAGCCTTAGATCTGTTCTGTACACTACAAATAGAGGAATTCACAACAAACACATCTCACTTATCTCTCCTCAGCTCAAAACCTTCCAGGGACTACATGTTGTCCCAGGAAAATAGCAAGCTCTTACAATGTAACATGTAAGACTCTCTGTGACCTTGTTCATGCTTACCTCTCCATACTCACCTTTTTTGTAAAGCTCCACCTTTTCACCCTTTTCCGACCATAACCAAGTTTACATCTCAACACTATCAATTTGCTTGTATTTTTCTCTGCATGCACTTTGATGTTTTACACATCTTTTTTTTTTTTTTTTTGAGACAGAGTCTTACTCTGTCACCAGGCGCCAGGCTGGAGTGCAGTGGCATGACCTCGGCTCACTGCAACCTCCGCCTCCTGGGTTCAAGCAATTCTACTGCCTCAGCCTCCCAAGTAGCTGGGACTACAGGCGCGCACCACCACGCCCAGCTAATTTTTTTGTATTTTTAGAAGAGACAGGGTTTCACCATGTTGGCCAGGATGATCTCGATCTCATGACCTCATGATCCGCCCACCTCGGCCTCCCAAAGTGCTGGGATTACAGGTGTGAGCCACTGCGCCTGGCCCCATATCTGACTTTTTTTATGCTATTTGTTCATTTCCAAATAACTTTCTGACTTTCACCTAGCTAACATCCATTTATTTATTGAAGCTCAACTCAACTCATGCACTACCTTCTACAGGAAGCCCTCCTGAATCCCTTTGTCTTGGTTTACTTTAGGTGCTGTACCTTGTTTTCCCCCTATTACAACATTTCACATTTTGCTGAAACTGTTCACATCTCTGAATCTCTACCAGTAGATCCATGAATTCTTCAAGGGAAGATGCCTTCTCTGGTCTTTCAACATATATGTTTATACACACACATACATACACACACACACACATACACACACACACACAGTAAGAGAGTCAGGATATAGAGAATGTAGATGCATGCTTTAACTCATAGTAAATGTTCAATTATTTATGAAATTTCCGACCAGGAAATGTGAAACACTGTAAGGAGCTTTGTTACCAAAGAAGTTGTTTATATTCTCATGTGTTCTCTTGCAATTACCCATGAGAGAAGGCCAGTATGGGAGATCTGGGTTCAAATTCTTCTGGTGGTCAGCTCCAAACTCAGGCCAAGGTCCTGAAGGCAGTCCTCTGGGAAGCTTCTGCAGACAGGGTTGGAGCCATGTAGGAATAGATCTTACCCAGATTTCTTGTCTCAGAACCAAACTGGCTCTGAGTAATGCCTTTTAGAGTCTGACCACATCCTCCCCTTTCATTGCCAAAAACAAGGGGCCAGAGATAAACCATAGCTCAAGCTCCAAGACTTCAAGGAAAGTGACTCGCTTGCTGGGTCAGGGCCATATTTAAGGAAGGCTCCTTCAACTCCTTTGGGTCCTAGACTAGACTGTGTCCTTCCAGTCATATAAAAAATGGGCTGTCAACAGCCAGTCAGAAAATATTAATAGGGTGGGCAACAGATGCCCACCAAAAGGGGAGGGTTGTAAAAATTGCTGAGACAACACTAAGGAGGGTGATATTTTTAAAACATTTGCCCTCTGTTTCTAGTAACTTTCATACACAGTTGCTGCTGATTCCGTCAAGAACACTGGAAATACTTAGATTCTATATTTGATTTCACAAAATTAAGCATGATTTGAATTGGAAGAGATATTAGTGATAATCTGGGCCAATCCCAGCCCTTTTGTTTTTCTGAAGGGATGTAGGGGATTTTATTTTTCTGGCTGCTCAACAATCAATGTCGTCTTGTTAAACGGGCTCCCGTTTTCCTTTGTGAGTTTGTAGTAGATAGAATTCTAAATGGCCCCTAAGATTCATGTGCCCTAATGTACATTCCTTGTATGATCCTCTTCATCTGATCATGCACAGAACCAGTGGAATATAATGAAATGTCACTCTCATAATTAGGCTACTAATTAGTTGACTTAGACTTCATCTACAGGGCGAGTATCCTGGATAGACCTGGCCTAATCGGATGAGCCTTTCTTTTTCTTTCTTTCTTTCTTTTCTTTTCTTTTCTTTCTTTTTTTTTTTGAGACTCTATCTGCACGCTGGCGTGCAGTGGCATGATATCTGCCCACTCACTGCAAACTCTGCTTCCTGGGTTCAAGTGATTCTCCTGCCTCAGCCTCCCAAGTAGGTAGGATTACTGGCGTGCACCACCAGGCCCAGCTAATTTTTATGTTTTTAGTAGAGAGGGGATTTCACCATGTTCGCCAGGCTGTTCTTGAACTCCTGGCCTCAAGTGGTCTGCCTGCCTCAGCCTCCTTACATTACATGAGACATTGTACCCGGCCAAGGTGAGCCTTTTAAAAGAAGGTGAAGTGTCAGAGAGACACCTGGCAACCTTCAGAACAAAGAAACCTACTGTATTGTGAAAGAATAACCCATGTGGCAAGTAGATGAGGGAGGTCTCTGGAATTTGCAAGAAACTTAAATCAGCCAATGATCCCATGAGCTTGAAGGAGTGCTAGGAGACCCAGGTGAGATGGCAGCCTTGGTTAATGCGTTGATTTCAGCCATTTAAGACCTGGACAAAGAGTATAGTTATGCCATTCTTGGGCTCCTAACTTACAGAAAATGTGAGATAATAAAATTAGGTTGCTTTAAGTGGCTATGTTTGTGATAATTTGTTATACAGTAATTAAATAAAATGAATACAGGGCCCATTCCTCTACTATTCATTATTTGAACAGAATTACCTTACCTCCACTTCCAGGAATGGCATGGGACCACAGATTAAACATTGTATTCGCTTCTCCTGCCCACAGTGATTGGTCCATTGTTAAGCATATGAGTCAATGTCTACCAGTCAGAATCTGGATTAAGGCTTTATAGAATCTGTTTAGGAAAGAAAAGTGCTCTCTTCTCTTTGGAATGGAAACTCTGGGCCTTTAGCTCTAGAGCTGATGTCAACCATATTGCTACCATGTGGATCTTGGGAATGAAGCCAACATGGAAGAGAACAGATTTGTCCAATGGAAAACATACAAACAGATTTTTTTATGTATTTCAAGTCCTGGATTAACCTGAGCCTAAAGAAGAAATTGCCTATGGAGGTTTCAATTGCCTAAACATGTAATTTCTACATTTTGGTTTAAGACTATTTGAGACTGGGTTTTTGCCTTATTCAGTACAAAAAGCTCTATCTGATACATGGTACAACTTGGGGCCAGCATAAAATTATATTGATCCAATCACATAGTTAGTTGCAAGTATGACATAAATGATACCAAGTTTTCTGATGCCAAGACAAAAGGACTCAATTTTCTTTATTGCTAGGCTGAGTACCTCCCTGGGAACCACAGAATATTAATTTCCCAGCAAGAGAATACAATGACGACAATAGCAGCAGGAACAACACCAGCAGCAACTATATTTCAATGAGTGTTTATTTTGTGCCAAGTTCTTTATTATGAAATTTACATATAGCATTTAATTTTATATTTTTATATAAACCTTATGAATTTTGTAATTCTTAGTAATCTCTATTTTAAAAATGACAAAAGTGAAGCTCAGCAATATTTACTAACATGAATAAGTTTACATAGCTGGTAAATGAAAGAGCCAGGATTTAATCCTTACCTGTCTGACTCCAAAGTTTATTCTCTTAACTATCATGTTAATTGTTGCTAGAATAAAACAATAACAAAGCAAACCTAGGAAACAAATGCTTTTTTATTACTTCAAATTTATTGCAAGTATATGTCATAAAAAATCTTTTTTGATTAATACATATCCACAAATACTAATTAGTATGTGTTTCTTAGCCAATCAGCAATCAGATGCTTAAAGAAATCTTTATCCCTAATATTGAAATATTAAACTGCACATCTCTTATCCTTATTTCATTTTACAAAGGATAGAGGAAGTATATTTGGAAGAAAAATTATATAACTTGATATACAGAAAAGACTAAGCAGTTGAGATGTTTGCATTTAAGATCTAATTCTGCTCCCAATTGCCTGTGTGATCCTGGGCAAATCATTTTCTCCCTCTTGGCCTTAGTCTTGTGATCTATAAAACAAAGGGATTTACATTCAAGTTTATGAAGTCCTCGTGTGTAGAAAGATACATTCTTTTAGAAAAACATTTCGATGGGGCTCCAAATATTTTAGACACTTTTTTAGCGAAACCAACATAGTCTCATTCTCCAATTTGGATCTCTTGGTGGGGTTTTGGAACATCCCCTGAGATGTGAAACCACCAAAATGCCACTATGCCCAGTGTATACGAATATGGTGCACTTGCTAAGTACTTACCTGTTAAGATGCTTACAATGTTGCATATGGCATCTTGAGTACTTATTAAATACACATCACGGATGAGGAAATAGAGCTACAAATAGGTTAAGCAACTTTACCAAGGAGCAGAGCATACACACAAGTCCACCTAATTCTAAAGCTTGCCTATCTACCCTAGGGCAAATTTTTCCTCACCCAAGTCCTGCTCCATAATAGCGTCTCAAATTTTAATTTTTATGTCTTCTCGTAAGTCACCTGAAGCACTTTCTGAACAAGACAGAACACAAATCAAAATGAAGTAAATTATATCGGTTTCCAGAAACAAGGCATAACAGTGCCCAACGGGATAATGAGAGGGTTGGTTATTCTTAAATCAGATCTTTTTTTTTTTTTGGCTTCCATTTTTCCATTGAATGACAACAGTACCTGAAAAAAAAAAAAGTAAACTGTTTTTTAGAACCATTTTAGATTTAAAGAAAGATTGGAAAGATAATACAGAGAATTCCTATATACCACATACTGTTTCCTTTGTAATTAAATCTTATACAAAGTGTGGCACATTTGTTGCAATTAATGAACCAATATTGATATACTATTATTATCTAAAGCTCATTCTTTTTTCATATTACCTTAATTTTTATCTAATGCTACTTTTCTGTTCTAGTATACCATCAAAGTTGTCATAGTACCTTTAATCATGTTTCTCAGGCTCCTCTTGGCTCAAATAATTTATCAGACTTTCCTAAGTTTTTGATAACCTTGACAGTTTTGATGAGTACTGGTCAGATAGAGCATGCCTAAATTCAGATTTTATGATGTTTTTCTCATGATTAGACTAGAACTGTGTGTTTCAGGGAAGTGAGAGGCCATTCTCATGACGTATTATGGATACATATGATCAATATGGCTTAACACTGTTGATGTTGACCTTGATTACCTGGCTCATGTAAAAGAGTACTTTTTAAACTCTCATTTATTTCCTCCATTCTGTATCTAGACGCTGTATGTAAGCACGGCTTTTCCATCAACCTGCCCTAGATGACTGGGAGACTTGATCATACCAACCAAGAATCTGCGCCAGTCTGGTGACTGAAGGTAATTTCTGGGACGTGTGAAGAGGTTTGTTTATTTGACTTTCCTGAGAATTGTCTTTGTTGTCTCATTTTCTGTGATACAATTAGCCTAAGAGGCTTTATTTTTAATCTGTTGAAGAGCCAATGGTTTTAAGATGAATTCCCTTATCATATAGTATTTGTCTTTCTGCATTTGGTTTGTTTACCTAACATTATGTCTTCCTGCTTCATCCATGTTGTTGCACATAATAGTATGTTAATTTCTTTTTTAAGGCTGAATAATATTATACATATATATATGAATATAGGCTAATTCCATATCTTCACTATTGTGAATAATGCTGCAATAAATATGGGAGTCTGGATATCTTTTCAACATCCTGATTTTTTTTTCCTCTGGATATACATTCAGTAGTGATATTTCTGAATTGTATAGGAGTCCAATTTTAAACTTTTTAAAAACTTCTGTACTGTTTTCAGTAATGACTATTAAAATCAGACCCAGAAGCAGAGTATTGAATGGTGGTTGCCAGGGACTGGGTGTGGG
This sequence comes from Ateles fusciceps, assembly GCA_036589455.1. Classification (NCBI taxonomy): domain Eukaryota; kingdom Metazoa; phylum Chordata; class Mammalia; order Primates; family Atelidae; genus Ateles; species Ateles fusciceps. The sequence continues at coordinate 15,046,138 of JAZHEH010000952.1, forward strand.
GGAGACGAGGAGATGTTGGTCAAAGAGTATAAACTTTCAGTTATAAGATGAGTAAATTCTGGGATCTAAGGCACACATGGTGATGATAGTTAGTCATGCTGTATTGTATACTTGAAATTTGCTGACAGAGATCTTAGAACTCCTATCACACACCCCCCCCCCAGAAAAAACCTATATGAGGTGATATATATGCCTCATATTATTTGTGGTAATCAATTCACATTATATATGTATCAAATAATCACATTATACACATTAAATATATGTAAGTTTTTGTCAATTATACCTCAATAAATCTGGGGGTAAAAGATAGGTTATATTAGTAGTGGGTGGGTTGTAGTGTAGACTTTGCTTTATTTTGTTTTGCCATAGGATGAGAGATCAGGGCATATGAATTTTGCTCATGTGTCCCGCTCAAAATACCAAGGACAACAGACAGGCTTCAGCCCTTCATTATAACAGCTTATACTCACATAGAACTTTAGTTTTGTAAAGTGCTTTCACATTTTAAATGTCCCTTACAAAGCAAAGCAAAACAAAACATTGCTTAATAAATACTTGTTGAATGATTGAATGAAAGAATTAATGAATGAGTGAATGAATTATTGTGTACATTCCCAGCTCAAGGCAGCACCATGAAGTGAAAAAGGAAAAGAGTTTAGATTTAGATAGAACTGGGTTTGATCCTTCCTCCACAGCCTACTGATTCTTAGATCTTAAATTTGTGAGTTCATTTTCATAGGATCTGCTTCTCATTGGGTATTCAAACCCAACTCAGGATAAGAGAGAGAGTTCATTTCAATAATGCCTGCAGAAAACCTGACAGAAAGGTGATATTCTATGCATTTGTTGGCAGGTAGAATTAGAGTATTAAGACACTGAATATTGTATTCAACATGGATGTGACAAATTAATGATTATAATCCCCTTTAAAATAATATTATACAAGAGAATAGTCCCACCAGGAAAAGTCTATTTGTTATTATTATTATCATTATCAACATTTGACAAAAGAAGAAACTGAGACTCGGAGGTTTAAGAAAGTTGCATATGGGAGGATCTAGGATTTGGACTACATTTTGCCTGACACTTGAACCTGTGCACAAAAGAAGTAGATTGTAACCATGCGCCCTTTCCTCTTCTGGGGAGAATTTCCCTATCTGATGTACCTGTAGTGTTCTGTTTGGGGATTGCTTTGAGTATGAAGCAGAGCTATCACTTTTAATGACTTAATCTACTCTAGTCTGAAATATACCAGATCCCTTCTAGAAGAGCAGAGGGAAACTAAAAATTCCCTAAAAATAGAAACTATTGTTTCTCTGAAGAAAAGTTCACTTTATAGCCACACTGGAGGAATCACTCAGGGGTTTGTTTTACTTTTCTTCTTTGCTTCTTCTTTAAGGAAAGAGAGTCATAATTGTTAAGATTTATGCAGGAAAGTGCCCCTAGAAATTTCAAACAATATTGCAGACTTTCTCAACCTCCTTGGCCACTGCCTTGCGGGGGGGGTCCCTCTAAATTGCTGTGTCATGAAAGAAGAAGTGCCCTACCAATCTTTTGGGGAGAATGCATTCAGCCATTTCTCAGATGTATGGTATATATAAGGAATGAACTGGAGTTGGGGAATCTTCAGGTATTAGATCCACTCGTTTATTACAACACAGGGAAATTGTTCCCAGTTGGATGTCTCAAATGTTGTGAATGGCAGCTAACCTGAAAAACTTCACATCTATTACCTGAAGCCAGTCTTTGAGAAGCAAAAGCTATGATGGAATGCTATTGCTTTCTTTTCTTTCTTTCTTTTTTTTTTTTTTTAGATGATTTGCAGCAATTTCACTAAATGGCGGTAAGAAAAACATAGAGATCAAAACTCTGGACATAGTATTAAGACTAAATTATGCTCATTTTATTATTAATGCTAAATTCAATGCAGATACCTTGTGTCCAGTCTCTGTCCTTAGCTGTTGAGGAAAGGGGGAGTTGAAGAAAGAAGGAGAAGTGGTGAAAAAATTTGAAAAGATAGAAGAAGATCCTCCCTTATTTTTTCTGACTCTGTAACCAGTGTTATCCCCATCCGTCTCCTAACACAGCTCTCATTTTCTTCCCTGCACTTCTAGTATAACAGGATTTAATCTACTCAGACAGTGGTAGAATTGGTTGCATTTTCTCTTTTATTGTGTTTGCAGTGGGTATACAACATGTCTTCATTAACTCTCCATGACATTCAGAATAGCTTGAGATAAAAAAGGCACTCAATCAAAAAGTAGAAAATAGTCTTCTGCCCTCCCATCTCCAATCACAAGCATCCCCTAGGGCATGTATTAATTACTGAAGATGAATGCTAGACCTTCATTCTCAGCAGGGGCCTTTAAATTGTATTGCTCTGTTGGGTCAGAAGATGGTGCTCCATCTTGCAAAATGGTAAAGGAGTCTCAACTGTTTGGGGAAGTGCCAGCTAATAATGTCCTTTGTTACTGAGTGCCTACAATGTGTCTAGCATTATCAGATTCTTTTTACGAGTCAATGCATCTAATCCCCATATCTACCCCACAAGACACATTATTACCCTCATTTGCTGGATGGAGAAACTGATTCCAAACCCCTGATATTTTCAGTTCAATAAATGGCTCCCTGTAGTTCAAAGCTGAGGGGCGGGGTAGGTCTATAGTTGCTCAAAGTTATCTGGTGTCACTGAAGATATTGCCATGGTATTTCCATTGTTGAAGCCTGGTGGGAATTGAGAAGATGGTTCTCAAATCCCAGTTTATGTATCAACATTCTGAGGAAGGTTTCTTGGCTGCAAACGAGATTAAACTGTCTTCTTTTTCATATTAAGTAGGACTTGTTGCTGGCTGTCTCAAGAGGAGGTAATTTTCAGGTGGAGTTAACCTGATTTTGCTTAACTGCTGTGTTGCCAAAGTACCCTCCAGATATGCCCTTTCTCTCATTCTTGCTCTACCTCACCTGAGCAATTTTAGTGTCCCATAGATCAAGCTAAAGAGCTATTAAGAGCCCAGAAAGGCATCATTTATCACTATGGTTTCTTGGGAACACCAGTCTCAATGCTTGATTTTGGAATAATATTTTTGGGTAACAGTATATGCTCTCCTCTTCCCAAGTTTCATTTGTTATCTCAAGAAACGTGTGCTTTTTGAAGATTCTGAGATGTCCTGCAGAAAAAGCAAAACAGACATACAGAAGAGAAAACACAAAAACCTGTTTACTTTCATTTCATTTCTGCCTCCCCTCCTTCCCACTTTTGTTTACCACTCTGGAAACACCTGCTCATATCTCTCAGAACTATCGCTTTCCAGAGAACATCTTGGGAATTTCTATGCCAACGACTTTTCAAAGTTACCATCATAAATCTCAAATAATATAAGGATTTTACAGATTCTCTAGATAGATGTACATTCTCCCTCTTCTGAAATTGTATTTCACTTTATTTTACTGCTCTTTTGGCTTGTAGATTAAAGATGATTAATACAAAGGGACATGTAATAATAGATAAAGATAATCAGTATTTTCTATCTTATTCTTTTTTGCTCTCATTTTCTCTGATTACAAATCAATATATGTTTATTATATAAAATTCAGCTATTATATAATGTAGAATTCATATGACCCACATTGGGTTATGCCAAGACTTAATTCTCTCACAACAGTGTAAGCTTACATAATGAGGATGTAGCCTGACACATGAAACACTGTAGATCTTTAGGAAAGGAGAGTAGAATATGAGAATGAATTCTAATTTTATTCACTCAGTCATGAGCTTTGTACAAATACAGACCCAAATCCTACTCATTTTGTCCCCCCAACACCTTGCGTAGTGCCTAGTGCATAGTAGACTTCAATAAATCTATTTGTTTTCCTCTGAGACAGGGTCTGACTCTGTTGCCCAGGGTGGTGTGCAGTGACTCGATTACTGCTCACTGCAGACTCGACCCCTCGAGGATGGCTCGAGCCATCCTCCCCCGTCAGTCTTCTGAGTATCTGGGACTACAGGTGCGCACCACCATCCCTGGTTAATTTTTGTATTTTTTTTTTTAATATAGATGGGATTTCGTTACATTGACCAGGTTGCTTTCAGACTCCTGGGCTCAAGGGATTCACCTACCTCAGGTTCCCAAAATGCTGGCATCACAGGCATGAACCACCATGCTGACCATTTGCTACAATCATTGCACCTGAGTAGTGCTCCTGGGCAGCCCTTGAGGAAGGTCTCTACACTTAGAACCAGCACATCTGTGGTTGTGTTCCCATTCTTTAACTGAGAAGTTCAGTATCTGCATCTGTTGAATGGGGTTAATACTATAGCTTTAAGAGTTGCTATGAGGAGATATATATATATATATACACACACAACACACACACACACACACACACACACACACACACACACACACATATATGTAAGTGCTGGAGGGTTACTCAAGTTAGCTATTTTTATGATTATGAAGAGTGTGGCCTATTCCTGAGATGAGTCAAGTTTATTTAATAAAAAAGCATTAACTGAACATTTCCTCTATGCCAGAGAAAGAGATAATGGTGAACTGGTATGGTAAGTGGTGAGGGTCATGACTGGGGTAGGCAGAGGATGCTTTTGGATTACGGAGGAGGAACAATTCCCAATGGCATTGGTGCTGCAGGTGAAAGCAGTGAAGGTCTGTGTTTGGAGGAAGGACCTTAGAGGCAGAGGAAATAGTTAAAGCAAAAAACACAGGGATGAGTAATAAATGTGTGTGTAGGAAAGTCCCCCAGTTCCAGTAGAAATGTCAGACACATGGCTCTGCGATGAACTAACTGTTGCCTACATTATGTGATATTGTATACAGCCTTGTAAAGGAAGCCAAGGATACTTCATAATGCATGTTGCCTCCTGTCCATTATGTGATAGAGCACGGACCTCTCCCCGCTAACCCTGTGAGGTTACTAGAGCTTAGAGAAGAGAAGTCAGCTGACCAGCCTTACACAGATAGTAGAGGTAAGGGCTAGGATTGCAACTACAGCCTAGGCCAAGTGGCCCTGTCCATTATGTTTCCTGCCTTAACACATGTCTCCTCATCTACCCCCGAATTGAAGAAAGAAAGGGACGAGGATGCTTTTTCCTGCCATAAATCTTCCTTTGTAGTAGGCTAGTGAAGGACACTCAGTCTGAGCTGGGTGTTTTGCTCCAAATAGCTAAGTCAAGTTGATTGTGGCTGCTGTGGGAGTGGGGTCCCATGAAACCTGGCTAGCTGATTGTAATTAATCACTGCAAGGCAGAAAAGAAGGAGCCCAAGCACCTAAGAGGCTATGGATTAGGAGTTTCAACAATTCACATTTGCAACTCTGTCTCCAAGAACGACGGGAGCTTTGGAAACTCCAGAGCTCAGCAAAGATTCTGAGGCTTCGGAGGCTTGTCCTTTTGGACACCTTACCCCAAAGAGCTCTCCAAGCCCCTGACATTTGGGGGGATTGTCAGAGCTCTGGGCTGCCAGAGAAAGGCCCTGTCTCAGAAGCCAAAGTCATCAACAGAAAAGGAACTGAATGAGCAGGTTTTGCAGAGGCTGGAAGAGAAACTGTTTCAAAAATCTGTTTTGACTTTTGCAGACAGTGCCTTTCCCTCTGGCTCCATAATTGAATGGGGCTAGTGATGCTTATTCACCTCTTAGTCTGTGGCTGAGTCACCTCCTTCTCATCAGAATGTTATGAGTATGCAGAAGAAAGTAAGTAGGCTCACAAAATTTTAGGGTATTAGTGGTGTTAGGGGTTATGGTTGTTAGCCCCAAGCAAATTCCAGAAGAGTCTTGCACCTAGCTATTGAGACAAAAAACAACAGTACATATGAATCCAACCTAGATGACTTGGGCTTTCCTTTGGTGGAGAGAATGAGGGGGAATCTATTTGTACAGAAAATAAGACAGCAATGTCCCAGCCATTAGGCTCCCTTTTTTAAACAAATAAAATATCTATGAAAGTACCTAGCAAATGCTTGGCAAGTACCAGTTGCTCCATATCTTCATATTTGTGCCTCCTGGTTTCTGTCTTCATTTTTGTGATCTCTTTTACTCCCTATCCAGTTTCTTTCCTCTGATTATATTTGCAAACCTCAACTAAGTTCTAAAGAGCTTCTCTTAGCCAAGGGTCACATATGAGAGTAGTGCTGTTGGTACAGATGCAATGAATTTAATCAAATGATTGTTGTAAAGAGGTTTCTGATTTCCTAAGAAGAAAACTGAGGCTGGGGGATGAAACAATGTTGCCTAAAGCTACCCAGTAAGAAAGCCGTGGAATTGGAATCCAGATCTGTGAATTTGCCATTTGTTGCTCTGTCAGCTATTCTAACAGCTCTGCAGATACCCAAGGTTACACAGCCAGAAAAATGAATTACATTCACTCTGGATTCAGAGGTAGTAAGCATCTCAATTAACTTTTGAGGAGCCTGGAAATTTGACTGCATTTGCAAGGAAACCAATAATATGTTTTCATTTGACCAATTTTTGCAGCACCATTGCTGAATGTCCACTCATTTCCATTACATTCATATTCTTTTCTAGGAAGGAGGAAGGAAGGAAGGAAGGAGGGAGGGAGGGAAGGAAGGAAGGAAGGAAGGAAAGGGGAAGGAAGGAAGGAAGGAAGGAAGGAAGGAAGAAAGGAAGGGGAGGGGAGGGGAGGGGAGGGAGGGGAGGGGAAGGGAGGGAGGGAGGTGCAGCAGGATGACTCCATGCATGTGTTCAGGCCATGGTGGAGTAGATGGACTAGTTTAAATTTATCAGTTGGTGGCTCAAGCACCTAGTGCCTGCCTATGAAGCGTATTGCTGTCAAATTGTAATTAGAAGTAAAATTAGGTCTCTACATAAGACCTTTCATCAAGGATGGAAAGTAGTACTGTGCATTTGATCCTACTGAGAAGCCATTAGGCTGTGAAGAAGAAATTACTCCCTGTCTTAGTGTTAGTTGAAATAAATCTAAAGATTGTTTGTGCAGATCCTGCAGAAGTAAATACTGGGCCTTAGGAGGCTATAATGCATGTCAGGAAAGAACATTGAGGTTATAAGGAAAATCTTACTACTAATTTAGCCCAATCTCTTCCTTTTACAAAGGAGAAAATAAAGGACAGAGCAGGAAAGTGGCATGCTCCGAGGTCATGGCAGTGAGTTATCAAAAAAACAAGGGTGGATATCCTGGTTACTGTAGTTAAATTTTACAGGAAATGTGAGCCTTTAGGGGCACCGAGTATCAATGTGGTTCATTACAGAGGCTCTGTGGACGAGACAGGGGCTGGCCCTTTCTTTTCCATTTATCGTCCATGCCGACATATAATCTAGAAGGACTTTTGTGGACGGTGCTCATTTCTGTGGATAATATTTGTTCTCAGTGCCCCCTGTGCCTTTCTTACAGGGTCTATCTCTTCACCCTGTCCTTTCTTAACAATAATTGTAGCTTCCTCTTTTATTCCCTTAGATTTTTTGTTGTTGTTGTTCAAAGAGCCGCACTGGTTGGGTCACTGAAAAGTCTCATTCATTCAAAACCAGAAACCTAGCCAGGCACAGTGGCTCACACCTGTAATCCCAGCACTTGGGAGGCCAAGGCAAAAGGATCAGTTGAGCTCAGGAGTTCAAGACCAGCTTGGGCAACATAGCAAGACCCCTTCTCAATTTTTTTAATAGTACATTTTTTTTGGTTGTTGTTGGAAACTCAGAAACCTAAGGCCATGCTTATATACTAATACTCTCTTGGCACATCCACTTCAAAAGATGAGGGGGAGAGGAAAGTGAGATGGGGGAAACAGAGAAAACAAATACAAGACAGTGAACCACTGCTCTATCCCCAACTTCACACAACATCAAGTTGATGGCTAGCTTATGGAGGATGGCTCTGAAGAGTTTATGTAGAATCCATATATATATATCACAACAGTAATTCAAGGTTGGGAGAGGGGACAAGAAAGCAAATTATCACTTAATCTTTCCCTTCTTCTCTAACTCATTGGTCATAATGTTCTCCCAAGTAAGTTAACTCTTCAACATTTTCAGTTTGTGTCATGTGACATCTCTAGAGTCTGCTGCAACAGTAGAGCATCTATGGATTGATGGTGTTCAGCTGAGCACTGGAGATGCTGAGACCCACATCACAGTGGGAGCGTGTTTAGTTTGTTTTCCTACTGGTGACAAAGACATACCCCAAACTGGGAACTAAAGGAGGTTTAATTGGACTTACAGTTCCACATGGCTGGGGGAGGCCTCAGAATCATGGCAGGAGGCAAAGGGCACTTTTTACATGGTGGTGGCAAGAGAAAAATAAGGAGGAAGCAAAAGTGAAAACCCCTGATAAGCCTATCGGATCTCATGAGACTTTTTCACTATCATGAAAATAGCATGGGAAAAACTGCCCCCCATGATTCAATTACCTCCCACTGTGACTTTCCCATAACACAGGGGAATTCTGGGAGATACAATTCAAGTTGAGATTTGGGTGGTGACACAACTAAACCATATCATTCTGCCTCTGGCCCCTCCAAATCTCACGTATCTCACGTCCTCACATTTCAAAACCAATCATACCTTCCCAACAGTCCCCCAAAGTCTTAACTCATTTCAGCATTAACCAAAAAGTTCACAGTCCAAAGTCTCATCTGAGACAAGGCAAGTCCCATCTGCCTATGAGCCTGTAAAATCAAAATCAAGCTGATTACTTCCTAGATACAGTGGGGGTACAGGTATTGGGTAAATACAGCCATTCCAGATGGGAGAGATTGGCCAAAACAAAGAGGTTGCAAGGACCAAACTCCAGCTGAGGAGTCAAATTTTAAAGCTCCCAAATGATCTCCTTTGACTCCAGGTCTCACATCCAGATCATGCTGATGTAAAAGGGGGGTTCCCTTGGTCTTGGGCAGCTCAGCCCCTGTGACTTTGCAGGGTACAGCCTCCCTTCTGGTGGCTTTCATAGCCTGGTGTTAAGTGTCTGTGGCTTTTCCAGGGACATGGTGCAAGCCATCAGTGGATACATCATTTTAGGGTCTGGGGGATGATGACCCTCTTCTCACAGCTACACTACATGGTGCCCCAGTAGGGACTCTGTGTGGGGGATCTGACCCCACATTTCTCTTCTGCACTGCCCTAGCAGAGGTTCTCCATGAGGGCTTCACCCCTGCAGCAAACTATTGCCTGAACCTCCAGGCATTCCTGTACATCTTCTGAAATATAGGCAGAGGTTCTCAAACCTCAAGTCTTGACTTCTGTGCACACGCAGGCTCAATACCACATGGAAGCTGCCAAGGCTTGGGGATTCCACCCTCTGAAGCCACAGCCTTAGCTCCACGTTGGCCCCTTCAGCCACAGCTGGAGCGACTGGGACACAGGGCGCCAAGTCCTGAGGCTACACACACCACGGGGACCCTGGGGTAGGCCCACAAAACCCCTTCCTCCTTCTGGGCCTCCGGGCCTGTGATAGGAAGGGTTGCTGTAAAAGTCTCTGAAACGGCCTAGAGACATTTTCACCATACTCTTGGGGGATTAATATTAGTTTCCTGGCTACTTATGCAAATTTCTGCAGCCGGCTTGAATTTCTCCTCAAAAAAAAAAAGGGGGGTTTTCTTTTCTACTGCATCACCAGGCTACAAATTTTCTGAACTTTTATGTGCCATTTCCCTTTTAAGATGGAATGCTTTTAACAGCACCCAAGTCACCTTTGGAATGCTTTGCTGCTTAGAAATTTCTTCCGCCAGATACCCTAAATCATCTCTTTCAAGTTCAAAGTTCCACAGATCTCTAGGGCAGGGGGAAAAATGCCACCAGTCTCTTTGCTAAAACGTAACAAGAGTCACCTTTGTTCCAGTTTCCAACAAATTCCTCATCTCCATCTGAGACAACCTCAACCTGGACCTTATTGTTCACATCACTATCAGCATTTTTGTCAAAGCCATTTAATAAGTCTCTAGGAGGTTCCAAACTTTCCCACATGCTCCTCCTGTCTTTTTCTAAGCCCTCCATACTGTTCCAACCTCTGCCTGTTACCCAGTTCCAAGTTGCTTCCACATTTTTGGGTCTCTTTTTAGCAACACCCTACTCTACTGGTATCAATTTACTGTATTAGTTCATTTTCATGCTGCTGATAAAGACATACCTGAAACTGGGTACAAAAGGAGGTTTAATAGAACTTACAGTTCCGCATGGCTGGGAGGCCCCAGAATGATGGCATGAGGTAAAAGGTACTTCTTTTTTTAAATTTATTATACTTTAAGTTCTGGGGTACATGTGCAGATCGTGCAGGCTTGTTACATAGGTATACATGTGCCCTGGTGGTGGTTTGCTGCATCCAACACTCTGTCATCTACATTAAGTATTTCTCTTAATGCTATCCCTCCCCAATCCCCCCCACCCCCTACTTTTCCTCCCTAGCCCCCCACCCCCTAGGTCCCAGTGTGCGATGTTCCCCTCCCTGTGTTCATATATTCTCATTGTCAACACCCACTTATGAGTGAGAATATGCAGTGTTTGGTTTTCTGTTCTTGTGTCAGTTTGCTGAGAATGATGGTTTCCAGTTTCATCTATGTCCCTGCAAAGGACATGAACTCATCTTTTTTATGGCTGCATAGTATTCCATGGTGGATATGTGCCACATTTTCTTTATCCAGTCTATCATTGATGGGCATTTGGGTTCCAAGTCTTTGCATTGTGAACAGTGCCTCAATAAACATATGTGTGCATGCATCTTTATAATTGAATGATTTATAATCCTTTGGGTATATACCCAGTAATGGGATTGCTGGGTCAAATGGTATTTCTATTTCTAGATCCTTAAGGAATCGCCACACTGTCTTCCACAATGGTTGAATTAATTTACACTCCCAAGAACAGTGTAAAACCATTCCTATTTCTCCCCCATCCTCTCCTGCATCCGTTGTCTCCAGATTTTTTAATTATCACCATTCTAACTGGTGTGAGTTAGTATCCCAATGTGGTTTTGATATTCATTTCTCTAATGACCAGTGATGATGAACTTTTTTTCATATGTTTGTTGGCTGCATAAATGTCTTCTTTTGAAAAGTGTCTGTTCATAGCCTTTGCCCAATTTTTGATGGGGTTGTTTGTTTTTTTCTTGTAAATTTGTTTAAGTTCTCCATAGATTCTGGATATTAGCCCTTTGTCAGATGGGTAGATTGAAAAAGTTTTTTCCCATTCCGTTGGTTGCCAGTTCACTCTATTGATAGTTTATTTTGCTGTGCAGAAGCTCTTAAGTTTAATTAGTTCCCATTTGTGTTTTTTGGCTTTAGTTGCCATTGCTTTTGGTGTTTTAGTCATGAAGTCCTTGCCCATGCCTATGTCCTGGATGATATTACCTAGGTTTTCTTCCAGCATTTTTATGGTGTTAGGCCTAATGTTGAAATCTTTAATACATTTAGAGTTAATTTTTGTATAAGGTGTAAGGAAGGGATCCAGTTTCAGCTTTCTGCATATAGCTAGCCAGTTTTCACAACACCATTTATTAAATAGGGAATCCTTTCCCCATTGCTTGTTTTTGTCAGGTTTGTCAAAGATCAGGTGGTTGTAGTTGTGTCACATTCCTTCTGAGGCCTCTGTTCTGTTCCATTGGTCTATACCTCTGTTTTGGTATGAGTACCATGCTGTTTTGTTTATAGTAGCCTTGTAATATAGTTTGAAGTCAGGTAGCATGATGCTTCTAGCTTTGTTTTTTTGTTTGTTTGTTTTTTGCTTAGGATTGTCTTGGCTATGCAAGCTCTTTTTTTTTTTTCTTGGTTCCATATGAAGTTTAAGGTGTTTTTTTCCAATCTGTGAAGAAACTCATAATAAAGGGGATATCACCACTGCTCTCACAGAAATACAAACTACCATCAGAGATTACTACACACACCTCTATGCAAATAAACCAGTAAATCTAGAGGAAATGGATAAATTCCTGGACACTTACACCCTCCAAGAGTAAACCAGGAAGAAGTTGAGTTCCTGAATAGACCAAAAACAAGGTCTGAAGTTGATGCAGCAATTAATAGCCTACCAACCAAAAAAGTCCAGGACCTGATGGGTTCACAGCTGAATTCTACCAGAGTTACAAAGAGGAGCTAGTGTCATTCCTTCTGAAACTATTCCAAACAATACAAAAAGAGGGGAATCCTCCCTAACTCATTTTATGAGACCAATACCATACTGATACCAAAACCTGGCAGAAATGCAACTAAAAAAGAAAATTTCAGGCCAATATCCTTGATGAACATTCATGCAAAAATCTTTAATAAAATACTGGTAAATTGAATCCAACAGCAGATCAAAAAGCTTATCCATCATGATCAAGTTGGCTTCATCCCAGGGATGCAAGGCTGGTTCAACATCCACAAATCTATAAACATAATCCACTGCATAAACAGAACCAAAGACAAAAACCACATGATTATCTCAATAGATGCAGAGAAGGCCTTTGACAAAATTCAACAGTTCTTTATGCTAAAAATTCTCAATAAATTAGGTATTGATGGATCGTATCTCAAAATAATAGAAGTTATTTATGACAAACACACAGCCAATATCATACTGAATGGGCAAAAGCTGGAAGCATTACTTTTGAAAACTGGCACAAGACAAGGATGCCCTCTCTCACAACTCCTATTCAGCATAGTATTGGAAGTTCTGGCTAGGACCATCAGGCAAGAGAAAGAAATAAAGAGTATTCGATAGGAAGACAGGACATCAAATTGTCCCTGTTTGCAGATGACATGATTGTATATTTAGAAAACCCAATCATCTCAGTCCAAAATCTTCTTAAGCTGATAAGCAGCTTCAGCAAAGTCTCAGGATACAAAATCAATGTGCAAAAATCGCAAGCACTCGTAGAGAAACAGAAAGCCAAATAATGAGTGAACTCCCACTCACAATTGCTACAAAAAGAATGCAATATCTAGGAATACAACTTACAAGGGATGTAAATGACCTCTTGAAGGAGAACTACAAACCACTACTCAAGGAAATAGGAGAGGACACAAACAGATGGAAAAACATTCCATGCTCATGGTTAGGAAGAATCAATATTGTGAAAATGGCCATACTGCCCAAAGTAATGTATAGATTCAATGCTATCCTCATCAAGCTACCAAAGAAAGGCACTTCTTACATGACAGTGTGAAGAGAAAAGAGGAGGAAGCAAAAGTGGAAACCCCTGTTAAACTCATTAGATCTCATGAGACTTATTTACTATCACAAGAATAGCATGTAAAAGACTGACCCCCAAGATTCAATTACCTCCCCTGGGTCTCTCCCACAACATGTGGGAATTCTGGGAGATAAAATTCAAGTTGAGATTTGAGTGGGGACACAGGCAAACCATATCAGAATGACAGAGGTGATGCAGCATCCGGGCCCTTGCAACTGAGAAAGACCCAGACAGTAAAGTGTCAAAAGGCAAGGTGACAGTAGAATCTAGAAAACACTAGCTCAGATCATTGACTGAAGCACACTGGAGATGCACCAACTATGACTAGAATCTTTTCCATATCCAAGATGAGGAATGTCAGAGCCCTCAGTTTTAGGAGAACCTTGGGAAATCACTTTATAGTTCAATCCCTTGTGTTACCAAAATACATCAACTGTGTATCAACTCATCTACACTTATGTTCAGCTGTCCCTCTGTCAGTCTCTCATTCTTTACTTCTCACTTCTGTTTCCCCTTTATTCCTGTCTTTTTATGTAAAACCTCTTAGCCTTAGTTGTTGAAGATAGATTGATATACTCTCTCCACCTTGCCAAAGCCAAGGAAGAGACAGAAGAGAAAGATTGGAGATAGGTGTTAGAGTGTTTAAGTTTAGTGACTTGGATAATATCAGTCTCTGGTGAAGAGTCATACTCCATTTTTGCTCAAAATTATCCTCACCCTATCTCCATACTCCAGCCCCTTTCCTTTCTCCCCTCTAATCCAATTTCTCTGTTTTTTATGACAAACTGAATTTTTTAATCACCTCCATTTTCCACTCATGCTTCCATTTAATTAGTACTTACTAGCATCTGCTAAGTTTTAGGTACAGATCACATTTCTGGGAAATAAAGTGGTATATTAGTCTGTTTTCACACTGCTAATAAAGACGTACCTGAGACTGGGTGATTTATAAAGGAAAGAGGTTTAATTGACCACTTGGCTGGGGAGGCATCACAATCATGGCAGAAGGCAAAGAGGAGCAAAGTCATGTCTTACCTGGCATCAGGCAAGAGAGCCTTGATTTCATGAGACTTATTCACAACCATGAGAACAGTATGGGGGAAACTGCCCCCATGATTCACTTATCTCCACTGGGCCCCACCCTTGACACATGGGGATTATTATAATTGAAGATGAGACAAAGTGAGATTTGGGAGGGGACACAACCAAACCATACCAAATGGTATCCTAATGCTGTTAAAATCTAGTAGAAAAAGTTGTCAAAAAACAGAAAATTATAGTCTACTGTGAAAAGTGCTGGGATTGGGGAGATACTGAGTACTTACAAGAGGGGAACCTGAATGTCCTTGGAAGGGGTTCAGGAAAGACTCCTCAGGAAAAATGCATCTAATATATGGAATGAAGGATAAAGGTACTAACTTAAAAAGCTAGATGTGATAATTCTTGCAGAGTAAATTAAGTGCAAAGGCTGGCAGGCCAAAGAGAGGATGATGCTTCTGAGAACTCAAGATGAGTTAATAAACTGAAATACTTAGAGCACAGAGAAGTGTAGTAGTTATCTTCCAAGACGATCCTCAATGATTCTTGTTCTCCTGGAATTTATTTATACCTTTGTGTAGTTTCCTCCACACAAAATAGGGTGAAATTGTGTAATCGCTAAGGTATTTTGGAAATGATAATGTGTGACTTCCAAGGCTAGGTCAAAAGGGACATTATAGCTTGTGCCATGCCCTTTTGGGATCACTCACTCTGGGAGATAATGTCATGGAGACATTCAAGTAGTTTTATGCAGAGGACCACATAAAGAAGAACTGTGATCCCCTGCCAACAATGAACATTCACTTTGCAGTTGTATGAATCACCTACATTGGAAGCAGATCCTCCAGCCCCAGTCAAGCCTTCAGATTAGTAGAGTCCCAGAAGACATTTTGAATTCAACCTCATGAGAGACCCTGAGTCAGAACCCCCAGCTGAGCTGCTCCTGGATTCTTAACAATGGTAACTATATGAGATAATAAATATTTATTACTTTAGTATTTATATTTTGGGATAATTTGTTATACATCAATACGTAACTGATACAAGAGGAAAAGGGGTATATGCTAAGACTAGAAGGGTAAGCATGGACAAATTATGTAAGGATTTGTAGTTTCTGTTAAGATGCTGGAACTTCAGTCTAAGAACGACAGCAAGTCATTAATAGGTCTTAAGCAGGAGATTGATGCCATCAGTTTTATGCTCCTGTGGACTCCTTTAAATGACTGTGTCCTTAATTTTTTCTCTTACATGGTGCTGAACACAATGCTTTGCATTAGACCTGACAAATGTAAATTTCAACTAGAGAAAAATAGATTGCAGACATGGTAGCATCTTTCAGTAGCATCCAGAAAAAAGATTTTGGGTTCCCAAACTATGTAAAATTGATGGAATATGACTCCAACATGCTCCCACCCCCTACCAAACCCATATTTATGGATGAGTGAAGAGAAATTCCTGCTGCCAAGTATGTTCAATCCAGTCTCTTCACTATATGTAGGGAGAGGAAGAACATCTGCCTAACAGACCCATCATAACAGAACATGATTTCTCCAGATATATTTATATTTTTGGTGTGGGAGTTGGAGTAATGATTTGACCCCAAAATGTCAAAATACATGAAATTTAAAAATATAGAATGATATGGCCTTAGAGTAATAAAGACACTGTAGAAATAATTCAGTCCAACTTCCAACCCAATGCTGAATTCATCTATTGAGAAGTTAATAATAGTATCTGCAATTTATTAGTATTAACTATTTGACACTCTGTTAAGATCTTTACTAACACAATCTGATTTATCCTTGAAGCACAAGTGCAAGGCAGGTATTATTACAATCTTTAATGAATAAATAACCAAATCAAGGTTTAGAAAGCCTAAGTTAGTGCTTCTCCAACTCTAATGTGCATATGAATGGCCTGCAGTCTTTGCTAAAACCTAGATTTTGACCCAGTATTTCCGAGATGGGGCCCAAATTTCAGCATTTCTAACAGTGTTCTCCCGGGTGATGTGAACACAGCCTAGATAAATAATCCAAACTTTCAAAGTGGGGATGTAGCAGGTTTAAAGCCTCTCCTGCCTGACACCAGAATGAGCTCTCACTCCCTAGCAGCCCCACCCTACCTCACTAAAGCAGTGGTTATCCAGTCTCCATTTGAATGATTCTATTTGACTGGAAGTCCTCTACTTCACAAAGTAATGCTGCTTTCCAATTCTGAATAGCTATAAAGTGAAAGATTCTTTCTTGTACTGAGCTAAAGCCTGTCCCTACATAACTTCAACGGATCACTTGTTGAGCCATTACTTATTACAAAAGCACTTTCTTCATCATTTGATTATTATTCCTTTTGAGTGCTCTATTTGTCAGGAAGCCATGGAGGAGGATTTGGACCCATAACATGAATGAATTAATGATTGGACAAATGATGTGGGACAGAGGTACAATATTCTAGAAGGAGTCCAAGAATTCACTAAACTGAGCTGGAACTAAAGCAATGGCAATGCAAGAAAAGGAAATGATTATAAGCAGAATGAACTTTCTTTTTTCACATGATTTCTAGTCACCAATAAAAATATGATTTGAAAATATTGACTAATAAAACATGTCGTGAGTCATGCTCATTAAATTTCTCCATAAAAGTTCACCCTACTGATTAAATTGCTCCCATTTATGTAGTGTAAGACAAAATAAGTTGCCCATGAAAGAGTAAGTTAGGTCACTGGTGGATTGAATTCATGAGCTACGAGGGGTAAGAGCAGCCTTTCCTATGAACTGGCTGTATGCTCTCGAACACTAAGCTAAATTACTTAGTCTTGTGGGGAGCATAGTAGTATATAAAAAAGACATCAGGCTGGGAGTCAGAAACCTGTGTTCTAATACTGCTTCTGCAGCCTACCCATTTGTGTCTTCATTTAACCATCTGCAAAATGATGGAGTTGAGCCAAACAAGAGAGGGTAGGGCAATCTCCTATTTCTCTTCCAGATCATAAGTTCTAGGCATTAACTTCATAGAGTGCAAGCAAAACCTTGGGTTCCAAAGGAGACAGGCACCAAGCATCTCATAACCAAGAATCAAACTGCCAATTGCTTTTCTTTACTCTCAAACAGCAGTGAACTTTTCATTTTATAGCTATTCATTGAAAAAAAAAAAAAAAGAAACCAAGGGTGTTAGAAAAATAAATAGCAATGTTGACAGAAGGTTCTAATCTTTTACTTTTCCATGCCAGGGTGTATTTCTCTCAAAAACCAACAAAGATAAAAGATTCATAGACAGGTGATGGCAATTCACACCACCTTGCCACTCAGTTCAGAATGTACTGAATTGATGGATACTTGGAAACCTCTCTCAGTTCCATATTCCCGACTTACAAATAGGAATTATGAGGTCTTTGATGTCCTGGTTATATTATATCGTTTCTTGATGTTCTTTGGGTACATTTCTTTAAGTGTCTCTACCCTTGGCTGAAATGGTCTCTCATAATTTTTTCCATCAATAATCCTCAGTGACTTGTAGAAGATGGGTCTTAAAATGCTGCCATCTACCATAGGGAGACCAAGTTTCCATTTAGATGATAAACCACAAGAATTTTAGAAGCTATGGGCCAACTTTTATGGAGGTTTCTTGTTAATATTACTCATGATATATTTTCCCCCTATTACTCCAAAGCCATATCCCTTTCAATGACTGGAAAGAGTGTGTATTGTCTGAGTTTAGTGTCTGTAGAGGCAGAGGCTTAGGGGAATAAGACTTCATGGGTGTGGATTCCACACTAAGAAAGTACTCTGATTATGGAATTACAGGATCAAAAATGTCATAAACCAATCATTTTAATATTAGACATTAGAGAATGAAGGACAGAGAGAAAGGAAAAACTAATATTAATCAAATACCAGCTTTATGCCAGGCATGTGCTAGTTCTTTTACCCATATCTAGTTAGTCCTCAGAGGAAACTATTGTTAACTCTGTTTTCAAATGAGGAAATTAAATGAAACTGCAAACATTTGAATAGGTCACTCAAACTCAGATAACAAGTAGTAGAGAACCAGCAGCTCCAACAGGATTTTTGAAATCTAAAATCTAAACTGTTTAACATTCCTGTCTCTGCCACTTATTTGAAAGGATAATCCTGAGTTACTTAACCAGTGGAGCTTTCACTTCCTCATCTATAAAAAAAAGCGGGGGCAGGGTTGGGGAGAGGATATGATCTTTGGTGTTTTTGCCAGAAGGGGAACAGAGTCTTTGGCAGCAAATAAGTGTGTTAAAGATTGTAGTAATTAAAGTTATCAACATCATCATTATTGTAGCATGCTGCCTCCAGGAAAGAAAGGAAGAAAGAAAAAGGAGGGAAGGAAGGAAAGAGGGAAGGAAGGAAGGAGGGAGGGAGGGAGGGAAGGAGGGAGGGAGGGAGGGAAGGAAGAAAAGAAAGAAGGAAAGAAAGAAAAAGAAAAGAAAGAAAGAGAAAGAAAGAAAAAGAAAGAAACCTGCACTAAGATAGAGGAGGGGGTAGAGAATAAAAAGAAATGCAATGCCATCTGCTCCCTGAATTGTATGCTGATACATGTTTTGAATGTGTTGTCATCACGGTGACACTTCAGGCCTCCTCCCTATGCTCCTGGGTGAATGTGGACAACATTCATAAATAAAATTTCTTTATTTCTTCTTTTGCCTTTCCTCCGGGTTGTACTTTCTCCTCCATGCTTCTTACTCTGGCCTCTTAAGTATTTTTATAAAGCTTCCTTGCTTTTCATTATCTCTGGATGCACACTTCTCTTGAGAGAAGTGGGCCATAAGAGCTGGTAAGGGGTGGTTTGGAGTTTGGGTGTAACTGGCCAGATTTCTGTGGATCAGAAGAGCCTCTTCTCGGAGAGAATGTGGGGGGATAGGGTAGGTTATACATAGTTATTTACAATTATCCACATTTAGCTTCCGGAGCTGCCAGTATTGAGTAGAACTGTGAAGTCCCAAAAGTTAAACCAGTTAGGGAAGGAGAACCCTTAGAGATCACCTACTATCCTTGGTCTATTTTACAGATAAGGAAACAGACACAGGGAAAGGAAGTTTCACCAACCAAAGAGTGGGAGCAAAGGCTGTTTTCACGGCTGTGGGTATCTTTCTGACACACGCTAATGCCTCAGTCCCTATTTCATCTTCTGCTCAGAGATACATCATCATGATCTCAGAGATTTAAATTGTTGATTGTCTCTCCCTCTTTACCCCAAGGTTCCTTACTTGGTATCTCTGAAAGATATTGACCCCACACTTTCATTATCCACTTCAAAGGCTTCTAACATTTCCCACAAATGGGTTTTTCCAATTCTGAGTTTCAACCTGGAAACTATACCAATTAAGAACTCCACTGAGTGGAAACAACGAAAACCACATAAGTTCCAGGCTCATGTAACGAATATCTGTATGTGTGCATTTAAGCTTGTGTGTGTGTGTGTGTGTGTGTGTGTGTGTGTGTCCACAAAAACATAATTCCTATCAGTAGCTGACTTGC
The DNA here is from genome assembly GCA_036589455.1 of Ateles fusciceps. Classification (NCBI taxonomy): domain Eukaryota; kingdom Metazoa; phylum Chordata; class Mammalia; order Primates; family Atelidae; genus Ateles; species Ateles fusciceps. The sequence continues at coordinate 15,065,826 of JAZHEH010000952.1, forward strand.
ATTTTAACATTGGACAAGTGGTTTTACATCTTTGGTCTCAGACTTCAATCTCAAGAATGAGAGGATTTGGTTAAATTATCCCAAAATTTCCCCTAACCCTAGAAATCTAGGATACTTCCGAGTTGTTGGCTGTATTTGAAATTGCCCTTTTCTAACCTACCACCTTTGGTTGTCAAATGTTCAAACCAAGTTGACTCCCAAAAGGAGGTATAACCAGGTTGAAGAGGTACACTTTAGGGAACTCCAATTTTTGGAGAACTGTAATTTTTTTTTTAAACATTTGAAGTCCCAGGCTCAAATATCTTAGGCAAATTAAAAGTAAATAAATAAAAAATAAAGCTAATACATTAATGCTGTATTTCATTTGGAAATCTTCATGCTTTCACTCATGGTATTCCTCATCTTACTCCATTTCTGGAGATCAAAAGCTCCTTTTTTGGACCAAGGGAAAAAAATCATGTTTTAGAAATTGCCACAATTTCCCCCACCCTTCCAGCACAAGCTTCCGCATCTTGGATCTTAGCAATTGCATTCCTCTTTTCCCTGAGGTGGTCCATGGGAGGACCCTGGCCACTGTCTGAGGCTCCAACCTTTGTTAGGTTCTTGAGAAAGGGCTGCTAAAGCAGACGTGAGTACAGCTTTCAAGTTTTCGCGCCTGGAAAACGCTATTGAGGCGTTTTGTGTGGTTACTTGTGGGGGTCAGGCTTCTGATCTGACCCCTCTCATCCCTGAGTAATTAGGGCATGCAGAACAGCACCTCCTCCCTGCCTAATTGGCTCTCTCAATGAACCTTTCAGAGAGGAAGTTTGTCCATGACTCACTTGCCCTTCACAGGCAGCTTCAGGCCCCGAAGCATTCATCCCTCACTCTGTGAGGGGATGGAGACTTAGGAAGTGATTAGAACTGGGATCAAACAAGCCCCTGATTGCCCCATTAGGAATGGGGCCCATTAACTCTTTGAGAGCATTTATCACCATGATCGGAATTTGGTTGCAACTGAAGACAATTTCTCAGGCTTGGTGTTGCTAACATTTATAACATATTCCCAGAAAGTATGGTAGTTCATGGCCTCTACCTGGAAGTCAACTGGCATGGTTTAAAAACAGTAATACATAGCTTGATATTAACACCTTAAGTAAGGACAGAAAGATGCCAGGGAAAGGAGTTGAAGTAGAAAATAGTTCTAGTAAGTCATTCTACAGTGCTGGCAGAAATTGGGGTATAGGGAGGCAACAGGGATTCTGTCCTATGGTTGTCATGGTCACACAATGCTATATGGAGCTTTCTGTAGTTAAATTCAAGAGAGCAAGTGTGAATGCCCCTACATATCTCCAGACATTAAGGTCTTCCTCAACACAGTCCTTGTAGACTGCCCTCAAGCCAGGCCACTCCATCTGGAAATGGCGACATTACATTTCCTGCTGGAAATGGTAAGAATGATTCTCAGCCTCCAGTGCAGACAAATTAGGTCTTGGTTTTATAGGCCATCTCTTGTTTCTTCATGAATGATTTACTACCTACTTTTTCTGACTGATGCTCACGTCATTTACGGACTGTAACTTTAATCTTCCCTGACAGGTTCTGACTTTCAGGAGTTCGGTAAATGGTAACTTGGATTAGCAAGGAGTACAAAATATTAAAAATACTGACAAACACCAGGCTGTTAATACTGGTCACTTCAAGGTGGTGAGCGAGGACACAGGCATTAGGGGTTGGAAGAAGAGTATTTTCTCCTTTTATACAGCTTTAAGTATATACTTATTATGGTAATGCAATAAGATTTTAATGTTGAATTTTTTTAAAAACTTTTAAAATAGAAAAAAATTATGTTTTTATGTTTTCCATAAAGAGAACGTGTAAGTTGACTTTTATTTCCCCAGTGGATCTTGTGTCAGAATAAGCATAAGATCTTGTAAATAATACAAATTCATATTTAAGAGTCAACCTATATATTTTCATACTAAATCTCAGCTCCACCACTGACTGGATAATGTTGGACAATTTATTTATTCAATTTTATACAAATACCAGAGACCTTCATCTACTAAATGAAAATAATATTAATAAATAATAGGAGTTCATCATGGTGCTTAAAAAAAATACAATGCATGTATATTGTCCAGCATGGCACTGAACATTAGGTACTGGCTTTGTCAATGAAGCTAACGCTAGTGTTATTGTTATAATTGAGGGAGCTGTGTTCCAGGGGAGTTCAGTCAACATCACCCAAGGGGGAGAGAGTCTCTGCTCCAGGCACCTTGACTCTAAGATTATTGCTGTCTCAGGGTCCCAGGTGGGGCGCTTCTACCTGGTCTCTCTGTTGATCCTCACAGCTATCTCAGGGATTACATGGAACATGCTTGCTTCATTATCTCCATTTTATACCAGAAAAAATATAATAAATATTCTAAAACTGGTTCAAATAGTCCAGAACTCTCTCCACAGCTGAATCAGGATTAATGCTTTCTCAAAAATCCTACTACTTTCATAATTAGAAAAAAAATGGACATTTTTGGAGTGCTACGGATGATCTCCCCATGTAGAAGGCAGATATTATTATGATTTTTTTTTTTTGGCTGTGGGATTTTAACAAACTGGACCCACAGTTTGGAAGTGATTGGATTGCCTTCTCTTAGACCCACAGCTCCTTAAGGATATATATTCCTATCTCTTTACAGTGCCTTTGAATGAGAAATCATAACAGTTTAACTGGCAATATAAATAAATAAACAAAGCCTTGAATACAGTGTGGATGATTTTCCCATGTAGATTTTAAATGTTAATTCTGAAACAATCTTACTTACTCATACATCCCTAGCAACACATGCTGTGCCTGGGACGTAATAGAGACTCAGTAAATACTTGTTGAATGATTCTAGCTAATATTTTAAAATCTTCAAAAAATGAAAACATCAAGAAATCACCTCTTTATTTGCTGACTGCAAGGCATTTCCCCAAAGAGGGCAGACTTTCAATCCTTTACGCCTAAGGAAAAGTAGGGAGGTTAGCAGGGAATTGCAACAGAAAAGAGGGGCAAAGGAATATAGGGAAGAGGTGGAAAAAGAAAGAGGAAAAAGAGATGAAAGAGAAAAAAGGAATAAGACGTATGCTCCTAAATCCTGTCCTAAGGATCTGAAAGTGCAGGAAAGGAGCCGAAATGCAAATGAGCCTTAGCTTGTGAAAGGAACAAGACAAAGGGTCAGGACTTTCTGAATTAACAATAGAGGTGATCGTAACATGCTCCATGAAGTATGTGACAAAGACTTCTATTCTCAGGCTTTAATATGAGTTCCTGCAGATTTTACACAGTTGTACCTCAGCTTCCTGGTTGTTTTCTCTCTTCACAAACACAATGCACACACACACACACAATTTTATCTTACAGGTATATACTTCAGAGGGGTCAATATCTGCTGAAAACTTTTCTTAAGTTTCACATTCAGGTCCACAGATCAGAGAAAAGATTAGGATGGGCATTTCCATGGTTTTTCTCCCTGTCATTTAGTCAGGCTCATGCGGTCTGTGGGTTCTCATAAGCACAGTGCTGTGCTGGAAAGCATGCTGGTCAGAGTCAAGAGACCAGATTTCCAGTCCTTTGAGTTTTAGCACCAGCGACTTGTGGGACCGAGGCCTATTCTTTTCTTTTCTTTTCTTTCTATAGTCTCAGTTTTGTTCCTGTGAAAGGAAGAATTCACAATTTTAAAACAATCTTTACAGTTTCTTCGGTTTTGCAAATCTTCTATGTTGTCTCTTTCTATGACAACTTAGGGCCATGACCTGGAAGGAACGTGCCCTGTGGGCTGGTAGCTGCTGTTTATTGAATGCTCCTTATCAGGGTTCATGCTAAGGGCTTAATGGGCAATATTTCGTTTAGTACTCACAGCCACCCTGCAAGAGGGCATTGCTCTCCATTTCATTTCACAAAGGCCAGAAACTCAGGGAAATGAATTTTCCACCATGTTTCTTTGAGCTACAGCTCATGAAATGGCCCTCTTATGAGTTAATAGAATCTTCACAAGCATAAATTCTAAACAGATACCAGCTAACTGCCTTTCCTTCTCTCAAGTTCTCTGCTGTATGGAGCACCCAGCTACATAAATAATAATGAAGTAAAGGCAATGCTAAATGAGCTATTTGTTGGTTTCCTTTCCTTCCAGAAACTGTCAAATAGGATGCCTATAGACTAAGAATTAGGGAACTTGGATTTCATTCTTTCTGTTTATAATCTCACTGTATATTTTTGAAAAAACATATTTCTTTTCTTTTGGATTTAGTTACCCCAATTGTAAATGGCAGTGGTCATGGCATTGATCATGGCATTAATTGGAAGCAATATAGAACATTTCATAAGAATACAAAGTCTCTGGTGCTGAGTTTATATCCTAAGCCCTTCCTTTCTAAATGTATGCTCTTTGAAAGTTACTTAACCTCACTAAACCTCAGTTACTCTGGCTATAAAATGGGAACAATATAACTTTATTCCCTATGGGGATTTTATGAGTATTGAGTGAGTGAATACATGGGAAATGATTAGCATGGTGCCAAGGGTCTGGTGAAGTACTAATTTCTTATTATCAGTATTCTCTTGATGAAGACACTTGTGAATCATATGTATAGACTAGATAATTTCTAAGAACATTCTTTGGGCTAGGCACAGTGACTCACACTTGTAATCCCAGCACTTTGGAAGGCCGAGGCAGGCAGATCACCTGAGGTCAAGAATTCGAGACCAGCCTGACCAACATGGAGAAACCCTGTCTTTACTAAAAATGAAAAATTAGCTGGGCATTTGGGAGGCTGAGGCAGGAGAATCGCTTGAACCTGGGAGGTAGAGGTTGCGGTGAGCTGAGATTGTGCCATTGCACTCCAGCCTGGGCAAAAGAGGGAAACTCTGTCTCAATAAATAAATGAATAAATAAATAAATAACTTTCTTTGATATCTACAGATGGATTCTGTGTGGAGATTTTGAACTCTGAGTCATGAATTTAGTCATAAACTGGGGAAGGGAATTCCAGGAAGAGGGATCAAAATATATAAAAGATGAAAACTGGAGAGCAAGTTATGCATAAGAAGCAAAAAGAGTGCTATGCACTTAGAGTACTGGGCATGGGAGTTTAGAGTGGAGTGAGAAATGCCTGTAAGAGTAAGGTCTCAGCGAGAAGAGAGAGTGAAAACAGGCATGTGTGTGGAGATCCCTAAATGGCAAGTTACAGAGGCAGGACTGAATCCTGAGGCACTGGGAACCAGAAGGGAGTTGTGACCAGGTTTGCTTGTAAAGTGAGAAACAGCAATGATGTGTGTATTTGTACAGAGCAGGCACACAGCTGACGAGCTGGTTGGATTTAGATTTGTGTGTTGACATTGCTTTTATTTAGATTGCATATTGATTTGAAGATTATTTGGGAGGTTGGCTCCAAATGAAGTGATGAGGTATTCTGGGGTCTCTCCCAAAACCACTTCTTGGCACTGCCACTGGTGGGATTCAGAGAGAAGGAAGAGAAACTGGACCTTGGGAGGCCTAGAAAGAGGCTTCTGTGGTAATCCCTGCAGAGATACTGTGAGCTGGACTAGGGCAGTGGCCATGGGCTTGGGAGGGACAAGTCCTGATCCACATTGAGGTTGGAAGGACAGACTGTCTCTAGCCTTGCTGTCAGGCTGGCCTTCACCCTTTGATTCAGAAACTTGACCACTACAACATTTGCCAACCCAAAAGCTTCTCTTCTAGGACTAATACAACATAGAGAGCAATGAACTCAGCTCCCAGGCCCCTGGGGACAACTGGTTGCAGAAGAGAACAGACATGCAAGGTAGAAGTTTCTCAAACACTCTTCCTTCTCCACCCCTTGATTTCAGGAATGCATAGAGAACCACTGTGGTTTGGATGTGAGACTTGGAGCTCAGCAGCCAAATGAAGTCAGGCTGTCCGTCTGCTCTAAATTTAACTTCTTAACCACGTTTGGACACAGTACCTTGTCTGAGGTTGTTTTCTACCCTAAATGTATAATGTTAGGGCATGCCAGGGAGGGGATGCAGGCGATGACGGCAAAGGGCCTAGGAGAAGAAAATACGAGCAGCCCCTACAGCCAATCTGATTAGCACAGAAACTCCTAACTCTACCCTCTACCCCAAAACCTCATTTGGTAAACTATGCCTGACTATAGACAAGCTGTCTTCTTTAAACAGAATTTTTTTTTTTAAATTACCATTTTAGATTTTCTGTGCATAGCCATGATTAAGTACTCCTTTTCTTAACTTGCTTTAGAAGCATAACGTTTGGAAAATATTAATAATTGTATTTTAGACATTTCCCATGTACAAGGTACTAGACGAAACATTCTCTGTTTGTTATCTCATTTGACCCTCATGATAACCCTATGAACTGAATACTATTGTTAGCTTCCTTCTAATGATGGGGAAAAATAGTCCTAGAGCAATTACACAGCTTTGCTAGGGTCTCATACTAGCAAGTAAGAGTCTAGACTTCAGTTCAATATTATACTAAACTGAACAGTTCTGCATACATTCTTTAGTGCAGAGAAGTACCTGCATGAATCACTTGACACAGACTACTACCTATACAGAGGTAAAATATTGACATCCCTATAGAGAGACTGGGGGGGAAGAGACAGAGAAGCTAAATAATTGCAAGTCAAACAGTGAGTGGAAAAGCATCACACTGGAACCAGAATAAACAGCCGGTGTACTGTCCACTAAAAAACAAAACCAAAAAATGAAAACCTTTATTTTGAACTACTTATAGTAGTCTCAGTGAGGAAAAGCTGCAAAAATAGAAAAGAATTTCCATATATGTTTTGCCTAAGCTTCTCTAATATTAACATCTTGCATAACCATAGCGCAAAGATCAGAACCAAGAAATTTATGTTGGTACAATACCAATAACAAAACTAGACTACCGAAATTTCACCAGTTTTTCCATTAATGTTCTTTCTGTGTTCAGGATCTTATACAGGGTTCCACATTACATTTAGTTTTTATTTCTCTTTGGTTTCCAACAGACTGTACCAGTTCTCTCCTTTTTTATCTTTCATGACCTTGAAACTTTTGAAGAGTATCAATAAGGTATTTGTAGCATACCCCTCAATTTGACTAGTGTTTTCACATGACTGGAATAGGGCTGTGCATTTTTGGCAAGAATACTACAGAAAAGACATTCTATCATTCCTAGTTCATCAGATCACTGGGTTTATGATGTTTACATGCCTTATTATTAGTGGTGTATTCTCAGATCACTGGGTGAAAGTGGTTTCTTCTGGGTTTTTCCACTATAAAGTTTCCAATCTCCTCCCCATCTCCACTATACTGAACAAATATCTTGGGGGATATACTTTAAGACTATACACCACCTGTTTCTCTTTTTCCCTCAAATTGTTCAGCTTTGACCATTACGAACTTTTTCTGGTTTTCTTCCATCTATCTTACATCGCAATACTCTTCAACGGTCTTTTCATTAATTCCAGCAGAAGCCTCAAATAGAAATAGAGACAATTTCTTTGTTACTCCTTTTCTCTTATTTCTTACCCACCATTCTACCTTCATCTTTTTTTTTTTCAAAGTATTGTAGTTCCAATTCCAAAATATCTCTCCAATTTCCCATCATGGTCTCTTTCCAGTTTGGACTGTATCGTTTTTCATCTGACCCACTATGACATGTTGGTCTTGTTCTTTCCATTTCCATCCTACCAACCCCTTTTCCACAGTGCAGATGAAATAATGTTCTGAAAATATGAAGATCAGATTACCCTCCTTCAAGTTGCCTGCTTGCTGTCAAGAAGGTAATGAGAGTTCCTTTGCCCGACTTGAAAGACCACCTGTGATTGGCCACAGTCAACTTCTTTAGTCCCACCTACAGCTCTTTGATCTGTCTTGTGCTCCTGCCTTGTGCTCCTGCCCCTAGATTCTTAATCTTCCCCACAATATGCTATACCGTTTCATCTTTTTATACCTTCATACATGCTATTGATTTTGCTTAGCCTGCCCTTATTCTTGAAGAGTAGACATTAAGTTGACATTAATCAGTAGTGCTTACTGATTTTCAGTTAATACATTCTCTATTAGTTTTGCAGATAACTTAATATCCCAGCTCAGAGTTTGTTGCAGTTGATGGGACCAGTGAAGGAGTTCCTCACTTCATAGAGATCCATTTACTCAAAGAAGCCTTGATTATTTTCTAAACATTTTGAGCACCTAATTTACATCTTCTGGAGAAGGAAGTAGGAGGTTTCATGGAAGATTCTGAAATATTCTATTTGAGTTCCAACCTAGTGGCAAAGCCAGCAGAACTGTTGACTATAGTGGAGGGTAAATAAATTCATCTTTTGTGAGTTGATTGCCTCTTTTGGGCAACGCTATCATCAGTGTCATTATTATCTCACCACTCTCACCATTGTCTCACCATCACCACCAGGACCAGAAACTCGACACTACCACAAACATGGTCACCATCAAGAATACAACTCGCACTACCATCATGACTGTTACCACCAACACCATCAAATCGAGAACCATATATTTACCTTTCATTCTTAATATACCTATTTTATAAATGAAGAAATGGAAACTGAGAAATTAAGCAATTTTCCCAAGATTACTCAGTTGATAAGTGCTGGCAAAAATAGAAACAATAGATGTAAGTGCTGAGTGAATTTAGATTTCTGCGGATTCAACACTCATAGTATACAATTGGAAAGAAACTGAATACACAAGAGGCAACGAATGGCCCAAACCTCCTTCTGACTTAGGACGTGTTAACTATGCTACACAGACCCATTCTCCCTTCTGTGCTTTTGTGTTATTGCTAGACTTTCCCTATTGCACATTTTTTTTTTGCTTCCTATACATGCATGTATTGAACAAAATAATAAATCAAAAGAAAATGAACACAAGTTCCCAGAAAAAGATGCAAACGTTTTTTAAGAAAGCGATTTTTTTCTTGCACAAACTAAATTTGACTAGAAATAAATGTATCTCCTTCACTTAAATTCACCCCATACACACTGCATGAATTTAGTATCTGTCTCAGAATGAAGATGGAAGCTTCATTTAGTTGCCTAGACCACAGCTTGCCAGCCAAAAAAGAATAATCCTGAGTCCATGAGTAGGGAGAAAAGGTAGAGTTTTCTGATGTTATGTGAGCAGATGGAGAGGCAATGGAGCAAAGCGATGAAGAAAGGCAGTGCTAGAGGGCAGGGGCGGATCCACAGAGTCCTCTTTAATCTCAGTGGTGGGGAAAAGGTTTGGGCTTGAGTGACAAGGATTAGTTTCATATTTGAGGGATGAAATGGTTTATAGCTTCTGAATCGTTTCCTTCCTCAGGTGAAGCACTGCCAGGTCTTTGGGAGGAGGAACAAAGCTTCCTCAAATTGAAAGGAGTTTAGAACCAGGGCTTCCAAAATTGGATGGAGAGTGTGAGTTGGCCACAAAGCCTCTGGCTGGGTCTCCTGAGACATTCTTCTGGGCAGGTTATGACACTCTGACAACATCTGACCCCTCTTCCCTCTGTAAGCTCTAGGCCATGATTGCCATGTCCTGTACTCAGTCTTTCTAACATGCTTTATCCTCTGGACAGTGAAGTCCCAACTGAAGCTAAGGTCCAGACACAATTGTCTACTCTGGCTTCACTGTGGACACATGGTCTACCTTGTAGTGATACTTTATTTTCAGATTCCCATTAGAATATTGCTGGGTGTAGGAGGTAGCAGAAAGGCAGACATGAAGACAGAGGCTAAGACCTGATTTCAAAACTTACGTGGAATTAAGGAAACAAGAATCTACACACAAGGCCTCATATTGATTATGCATCTTATCAAGAGTTGTAGTTATTCATAGCTTGATCAGCTGCACTTATGACTCTATGATCCCTGTTTGTATGTCCAACTTTAGCATCTTTTCCAGGAAACTGTACTGCTCCCGCATCTTGCCATCACCTATAAAATCCTGCCTCTGTCTTTTAGCCTTTGTCAAACTTTGTACTGAATATTGAATTTGTTCTTCAGATAGTCAAAAAATATTTTTGTGAATCTGGTATTCCACCAACAGAGGAGGGAAGGGAAGGGAAGGGAAAGGAAGGGGGAACGGGGAAGGGGGAAGGGGGAAGGGGGAGAGGGAAGCAGGAAGGGAAAAGGTAAGGTAAGGTAAGGTAAGGTCAGGTCATAGTTTGCTGCTCCAGTGAAATTATAATCAAAAGTGGAAGCCAGAGGGTAATAAACAGTTTCAAAAAATTAGGATGTCCCAAGCACTGAGAAAGAGGAACACAGAAAAATTTTACTTGAGGACCTTGGTTGGCTGGGGAAGTCAGGATGGAATATTTTGTGAAGTTACATTTAAACTAAGAGATGAATAATGAGTAGATTTTAGCCAGAATTTTTAAAAACAATTTTCTTCTAGGGAAAGAAAAAAAATGTGACAAAGCCCAACCTTGTTGTAATGGAAGAGAACACCCCAGAGGAACTTCAGCTATGGTTTTAGGAAATGTAAGAGTGGGAATGGGGGGGATAACGGGAGTGAGGCAGGACAGTTAAGCAAGGGACAGACTGTGCAAGACTTTACAAGATGGGTAAAGAATCACAAGATTAGACGCTAATCTAGTGATATAGTTGTGTTATGGATCCAGTGTTTAAGTAGAAACATTGTACAAAGCAACTTCTTAATAAATACAAAGTTAATTGTGTTGTGTGAAGAGCAGTCAATCCAGAAAAATGCACTGAAGTGTTGCACTTTGTTCATTTCTTACCCAGCTTGCTCTGAATGTATTACAGAAAATAGGAGCTTCATGGCTAATTCTTAGTGTTCTCATCTGTTAAATGGGGCACTATGATAATCACATGAGGCAGTATATGAAATGCATCTAGCTCCTAGTATGTGCTGAGTAAAAGTTTTAAACTTTGCCTCCCTTCATTGCTTTTCAATTTAGATAATCATAGATCCTGTCTTTAGAGTAATGTATAGTTTGATAAGGAATACACATCAGAAGCTCCACAGAGAGAATGTCAAAATTAAATAGCAATATTACAAATAATTAAATGCATTCTGTGACCTCTCATTTGCAAAGCATACTGATGGCAGGAAGCTGAGACTCAGAAAGTCAAAGTGATTCACCTAGTCACTCAGCTGCTTAGTGATAACATTGGTAGAAGAACCAAGGTCCCTTTCCTGTGTAAACCTCTTCCCCTCTGATGCCTCCCCCATCTCCAACTACTTATCTCCTATCCCCCACCATTCCTACCATTCACACCAATACTTAATTCCCATTTTGCCCCTAAATATGTGACCCAAGTTTAGTCATATGGGTGTTTGTGTGTGTCTGTTTGCGCTTGACTGTTATGTCTTCTATAAAAGTAAGGACAGAAAGAATTATTCATGTATTCTCTCCATAGACTGACTAAGGTGAACACAGGAAACAAGCAAGTGAGAGAATAAACTAGACTCTCAGTCCATTGTGAACTCCAATGTAGATACGATTGTGGAATTTGTGCTCTATAGTCCTAGAGAAAATAGAGACAAGTGGAAGGATGAGAAGGAACATTCATTAAAACTTTAAGGGAACATCAAGTGTTTTACTTATGTAAGGAATACCTGATTTGGATTAAATTCAAACACCAAATGTTTCAATCCTAAAGACTTCCTCCATGTAAACCTTTTGTCTCTATTGGTTCATAAAATCTGACTTCTCCAAATTCAATCCTTCAGCAAGTTATTCTGATTTTTCCTTTGACTATCTCTCATACCTGCTTTTCTTCGCTTCATCCATTTGTTGTGGTCATGAGCTAAACTCTCATTACCTTACCCTAAGTCTCTCTACTTCTTGTTTTTATTTATTTATTTATTTATTTATTTTTATATGTAGGGGGTATATGTGCAGATTCTTACATGCATATATTGGGTACTGGTAAAGTCTGGGTTTTAGTGTGCCCATCACCTGTATAGTGAATATTATACCCAATAGGTATTTTTTCAACCATCATCCCTTTCCCATCTTCCTCCCTTTTGTATACTTCAGTGTCTATGATTCCACTCTATATGTCCATGTGTACCCACTGTTCAGCTCCAATTTGTAAGTGAGAACATGTGGTATTTGACTTTCTGTTTCTGAGTTATTTAACTGAGGATAATAGCCTCCAGTTCCATCCATGTTGCTGCAAATGAATGCTTTCTTTCTTTTTTATGTCTGAGCAGTATCCCATGGTACATATATCACATTTTCATTATTCAATCTTGTCTTGGGCTGTTGATTCCATATCTTTGCTACTGTAAATAGTGCTACAAAAACAAAACAAAACAAAACAAACAAACAAAAAAAGCAAGCAAATGCAGGTGTCTTTTTATGTAATTATTTATTTCCCTTTATGAATATACCCAGTACTGGGATTGCTAGTTTGAATGATAGTTCTATTTTGGCCCTTTGAGAAATCTCTATACTGTTTTCCATAAAGGTTGTACTACTTTACATTCCCACCTACAATGTATAAGCATTCCCTTGTCTTTGCATGCTTGCTAACATCTGCGGTTTTTAGACTTTTTATTAATAGTCATTCTGACTGGTATAAGATGGTATCTCATTGTGGTTTTAATTTGCATTTATCTAATGATTAATGATGTTGAGTATGTTTTCTTATGCTGGTTGGCCACTCATATGTCTCGTTTTGAAAATGTCTGTTATGTCCTTTGCCCACTTTTTAATAGAGTTATTTGTTATTTTCTTGTCAAATTGTTTGAATTCCTTGTAGATTCCGGATATTAGCCCTTCATTGGATGCATAGTTTGCAAATATGTTTTTTCCCATTCTGTAGGATGTCTGTTTACTTTGCTGATTGTTTCTTTTGCTGTGTTGAAACTCTTTAGTTTAATTCAGTTCCATTTGTCTATTTTTGTTTTTGTTGTGTTTGCTTTTGAGGACTTTGTTATAAATTTTTTTTTGCCAAGGCCAATGTCCAGAAGAGTATTTTCTATGTTTTCTTTTGGGATTTTTATAGATTCAGGTCTTATGTTTAGGTGCACCTCTTGTTTTTTCTGCCTTCATTTCATGCTGTATTTTGCCAGATCAATCTTTTTATATCTCAGTTCTGGTCAAGTCTCAATCAAAATTAGTCTATCCTTTCCAGGCAACTATAGAAAAGATTCCAGGTCCTTCAAACTTCCCATGGTTTGCTCTGCCAAATTTATGCCCAGAAATCCTTTACCTGGTCACTTACACTTGAACCAAATGACTGCCTTCTGTCACTACTCTTTTGAGTTTCCTTTGCTGGCATCCTCCCTGTTCCCATGCTCAAACTCTGCTTGTTTACATCTTCAGCTCAAATGTGTGCTCTTCCATGAAGACCCCCAATGATTTCCAACCTCACTGCAAAACACTGTTCTTCGACTTTTCAGTCAGAAATGTCCTCCAGAGTTATTGGATTCCATTCTCCATTTTTCCTCTGCAAAACATTAGTTTATTCAATTATTTAAAACATTAATTTGTGGCAGCTATGTTTCATTTCTCACATTATCTCCAGTGCCTAGCATGCTGCTTGACACACAAGAGCCTAATAAACCTCCTTGGAATAAATTGGTTATTCTGTGAATTTCAGCAAAGAGAAAGTTTGTCAAAAGTGTTGAAGGTAGCTCTGATAGAAACAAAAATAATCCCCGAATGATGATTAATTTATAATCTAATTTAGACAGAGAAAAGACAAACCCAAAAGAATTTTTTCTCTCAGTGTTTATCTTTGAAGGCCTCATGTGCATTACACTTATGAGTGTCTTGATCTTGCTCAAAATTGTTTTGTTTTTCTTCTTTTTCCTGGCCCTCCCCCACCTCCCTTTCTTTTTACAATGTTCTTAAAAAGTTGAGAATGGTTTATCTTAGCATTCGTAAGTTTATTTGTGGATGCAATTGTGAAGCTCATCATGTCAGTTTTACGAGAAGTCTGAGTCCATTGTCCTTAGAAAACGAAAATGATGAACATTGATTTGCTTTGTTATCCAATTGTTTAAATTATAATAAGTCCCCATCAAGGTTTCTTAAGTACAGCTGTGTTTATGGATTAAGATCTACTGACTCAAATATTTACAGTGTTCCAAAAATTACGAGAACATACAGTGTGAGGAATTTTCCATAGGCTCCTCCTTTGGGCTGGAATAGGTTTCTGTTCAACTTGAAGAGAAGGCATTAGGACAGTTTCAAAGGGGACAGACAGGTCTATGTGATTGCCTCTCCAGACAGGCCCCAGATGGAATAGCTCTGAAGAAGGAAAACATTGGCTGAAATGGCTCTGTTAACATGTAATCTTTAGCTATTTTAAAGGAGCTGACATAGAAGGCTTGAGGCCATAAGACTATGAAGGACAGACCTTCCCAGCTTATAAAATCTAACCTGCTGCTGTCACTAAACTTTCTTTATGCTGCTTAAGGATGCCTTTGCATTGACACATTTGAGGTGCAACTGGCCTGGCATGGAAACAGCTCCATAATTGTCTAGTTCTATGATATGCACAAAGTATTTCACCTTTCTGGACCTTTTGTTCTTATCTATGAAATGAGGGTAGTTGGAAGGACAAAATAATATAGCATGAAATTCTGCAGGTACAGATGTTCAGTGAACATTCATTAGCTTCCTTCCTCTTTAAGCCAGATTCTGCCCTTGGAAACACAGACCTATAAGCAGTATTTTTCCCAGAAGAAGCTTATGAAATGGCAGGAATGATACTGTCTTAGGAATATAAAAGTCTGAGTTTCAGCTTCTCTGTGCATCTCCTTACCATGGACTTTAATTAATCCACTTTTCCTCTCTCGATCATGTCTCCGTCTACTCCTTGTGCTCTTCTATTGGCTTCCTCATGGCTGGGACTATGCCTTATTTGAACTTATGCTGTCACAGAGAGCCAAGATCATAAGACCTAAAATGTGTTTTTTGAAGAAATAGAAGGATGGAAGAAAGTAGAGGAGGAGAAAAATGGCAGAGAAGAAAGGGGATGAAAGAAGGAAGGAATCTACAAATCTGGAATAAGCAAACTTGTCCTACCTAATTCATGTAAATAGGTAGAAGACTAAGAGAAACACACACACACACACACACACACACACACACACACACACACACACACTATGCTGAATGGTTAAATCACAAGAATAACCTGCTAACCTAATACATCTCCATTGAGCTTTATAGTTCACAAAGTTCTTTCACATCCATTATCTCATTCAATCCTACAAAGTCCCTTGAACTAGATTGAGCAGGGATAATTACCCTCACCTATTGTGTAATCAGACTGATACTCAGAGAATTGAAATTATTCACCCAAGGTTATACAGGTAAATGGTGGGTTAGACTATAACCCCTATTTTATAACTTGAAATGCAGAGCTAATACACCATGCAAGTTTAGATGTACTTTTAGAGTTCAAAAAAGAAAACATAATTTTTAACCCAAGTAATGAAAAGAACACAGTGAGCTAATGAGATGAACCAGCCATCAAGGTATTAGTTGTTTAGAAAAGGAAATAAGTTCACATAAGAATTGCAAAAGTAATTGGCAGAATATAGTGTTGTTCTGAAACACTAGCCAAATTCCAATAACTAGTACTGTTTGTGGTATTTTGATAGAAAGTATAGAACAAGGCATTTGAGGCAAGATAAACTTGCTTTTCAGTATCAGCTCAGCTACTTGTCTATTCTATGACCCCAAGTTATGTAAACTGTTTGAGTCTGTTTTTAAATTTGTAAATGGGGATTCATAATACCTGCCTCATAGAGCAGTTATGATACTTAAATATAATAATTGATGGAAAGCATAATACATGCTATTAACATGTCTGTTAGTAAGGGAGAGACACATATTATCTTTGGGAAGCCATTTGTACTTCTGGAGGAAAATCAGATTTTCTTCTGCCATGCTGTTATTCTAGGTGAAAACCATGCCTTATCCTGGCATTCTCTCCATTGCATATAACAAGTATAATCCAAGGCAATCCACCTGACAACAGTTGTAATCCCTAAGAATGCTGAGACATGAATAATTCCCCTGCATGGGAACATTCTGTGCCTGGCAATGGGAAACGGTTTAGAAGGAGGCAATGGAGGTTTGTTCAAACTCTGCTTGCACTAAGAACCTCATCTTCCTGGAGACACTCTTCCCTCGTAGTTCCAATTAATATCCCAATGCCTGGCTTTGACCACCTTTTGTGTGAACCTGTATCTGACTCTGACTTCTTTGTGACAGGGTAACTATCTGCAGAAGTTTTTTTGTTCATTCATTTATTGCTTCAATCAGTTATTTATTTAGCCAAACCATCTCAACTACTACCATGCACCTGGTTCTAAGCTGATTCTGAAATTCAATTATGCTAAATATTCACTTTAACAGCTATGACCTTAAAGACAGCCTGGTAAAGGAAAGTTTTCACCCTCGAGTAAACAGATTGTGATATTAATTCTCCTTAGCATCATGAATTTGAAAAAAAAATAAGTTACTTTTTAGCAGGTGCTATTCTCCCTGCTTTACCTTGCATCAATTAACTTTCTGAATTATGATTGAAATCCTATGAAGCAGCACTCTTACAACCATCAAGTTAAACTAAAATACTCATATGAAGTTGTTCTTGATATAGTTACATAAAATATCAGACACATTTATTCAGTGTTGACAAAATGTGATAGAGAAGGAAAACTGAAATAGAATTTGGAAGATGAAACTCAAAATTCCAAACCTTCTCATCTAGTAGGTTAGGCCTTAGTCACGCAACAAGGCTGTGGTAGGCAGAATAATATCCATCCTCTAATCCTTGAAACCTGTGAATATGTTACATTACATGGGAATATGATTTGACTCTGTGTCCCCACCCAAATCTCATCTCAAATTATAATCCCCATAATTCCCATGTGTTGAGGGAGGGACCAGGTCAGAGGTGATTAGATCATGGGACTGGTTTTCCCTATGCTAGTCTAATAACAGTGAGTGAGTTCTCATATCTCATGGTTTTATATGGCAGTTTTCCCTGATCTTGCACATTCTTCTCTCTCCTACCTCCATGTGAAGAAGTTCCTTTCTACCCCTTCACCTTCCACCATGATTGTAAGTTTCCTGAGGCCTCCCCAGCCATGTGGAATTGTAAGTCAATGAATCCTCTTTCCTTCGTAATTAACCAGTCTCAGGTAGTATCTTTATAGCAGTGTGAAAATGGACTAATACACCTGGTGATGGAGATTTTGCAGATATGCTTCAGATTTTAAGGTAGGGAGGTTGTCCTGGTTTATTTGGATGGGTCCCAATCACATGAGCTCTTAAAAGCAGAGAACTTTCTTCACTTGAATGTAGGAGAGTTAGAGAGGTTCCAGGCATGAGAAATATCCAACACATCATTGCTGGCTTTGGGATGGAGGTGCCCATGTGCAAGAACTAGAAAAACAACATTGCATTGTTTGGTAAATACAAGGATTAATAAATGGATAGATATGGGACAAATCAAACACAATAAGATGTTAATATATAGTCTGGAAAGTAAGCATATGTGTTTTCACTGTACAGTTGTTACAAGTGTCCTTTCTGGTTGAAATGTTTATAGTAAAATATTAGAAAAAAATACTATTTGATCCTTGCTTGAATATTTACAATGATCAAATAATCATTATCTCACAAGACAGCTCATATTGTTGTCCGTCAGTTCTTGATGTCATCATTGTTTTCCAATACCAATATTTTGCATTCCTTCCACCCAGTGGTCCTCATTTCAGCCTTAGGTGTCCATAGAGAAAGTCTATTCCCCTAATCCTTCAGAAGACTGATGACAGTGGTATAAGAAACATGGCTGTAGGGGGTTCAAGACCTGGCTTTGAGCCTAGTGCTCCACACTTTGAAGTGTGGTCCTCTCACCAGCAGCAACATAGACATTGCTTGGGAGGTTTTAGACATGCAGAATTCCAGGCTGCGTCCCAGACCTACTAAAGCAGAATTTGCAATTTAACAAAATCCCCATGTGACTTATTTGCAAGTTGATGTTTGAAGAATGAGATGGGATACTAAGGTAAACAACAGCAACAACAACCAACCAAAAAAAAAAAAAACTAGCTGGAATTTACACCAGGAAATTAGCATCAGGGGGTGTATTAATTTGTTCTCATGATGCTGATAAAGACATACCAGAGACTGAGTAATTTATAAAGAAAAAGAGGCTTAATTGACTCACAGTTTCACATGAATAAGGAGGCCTCATAATCATGGCAGAAGGCGAAAATCATGTCTTCCATGGTGATGTACAAGAAGGAATTTGTGCATGAAATCTCCTCTTTATAAAACCATCTGATCTCATGAGAGTTATCACTATCATGAGAACAGCACAAGAAAGACCTGCCCTCGTGATTCAATTACCTCCCACTAGATCCTTCTCACAACACGTGGGAATTATGGAGCTACAATTCAGGATGAGATTTGAGTGGGGGACACAGCCAAACCATATCAAGGAGAGAGTGAATTTAACAGTATGGAAACATAGAAGAGATTGTTTCTAGAAGTAGGAGATTACTTGAGTGAGTGTGATGAGGAATAAGGGGGAGTTAAAGATCATCCAGAAATGAATAGATGGGTGGCTAAGAAAGGATCTGGCGGCCAGGTGTGGTGGCTTATGCCTGTAATCCCAGCACTTTGGGAGGTCAAGGCGGGTGGATCACAAGGTCAAGAGATAGAGACCATCCTGGCCAACATGGTGAAATCCCGTCTTACAAAAAATACAAAAATACGAAAATTAGCTGGGTGTGGTGGTGCATGCCTGTAGGCCCAGCTACTTGGGAGGCTGAGGTAAGAGAATCACTTGAACTTGGGAAGCAGAGGTTGCAGTGAGGCAAGATAGCACCACTGTACTCCAGCCTGGTGACAGAGTGAGACTGTCTCAAAAAAAAAAAAAAAATAAATAAAAAAGGATCTGAGGATCTGGACTCAAAGTAACCATAGCTTTTGCTGCTTTAGCTGACAAATGCCAGAACTACAGTAGCATGGCAGTCCTTTGCTGCTGTACTTCTTGAGCTTTCTTTGACATTCCCTCCATGCATAAAATCTGCTTGCCTCAGTTCAGTGCTTCTATGAGCAATATTCTTAGGGTTCTCTTTGTCGTAAATTTGTCCTTGTTTCGCTCAGTCAGAAGCACTTTCTGAAAGAATAATATGGCTTCGCTTTCATTTCCTGCCTCCTCCTTTCAATCACATAAGCACAGCCATGAGTGTTTTAAGCATTAAAAAATAGTATAGATCAATTTGTCAATATTTCTAAATGAGGCTTTGCATGACAGAATGTCTACTCAGGGACCAGGGCTCTGCTTTCTTGATACTTATGACCTTGGTTATTGGGATTTTCTGGAGGGTCTTTTATTTTGTTGCTGTTTTAATGAACACACAGTAGCATTTTCATCCCTGAATAAATGTCCAAGAACACCTTCCATCTTCACCCTTCATGAGCCCTTCACTGGTTTTGCAACTTCTATTAACCTTAATGGTCTTTACTGGCGGTAAACGGTCTCTCTGAGTATGCTGGTAGCTCACCTAATAGGATCTACCTCATTGTGACATCAAATAGCACCAAGGAACGGGGTGTCCTTGGACTGAGAACCTGATTATTTCATCCTTCAGGGTTCACCTTAGATAAACATATGTTTAGTGAAGCTCTCATTAATTCCCTACCTACCTCTAAATGTGGCTCAGTTAGTTGACTCCTAGTTAACAAGGATATGGTTTACTATATACACATGCCTGCTTTTTTTCTCTTTTTGAGACAGAGTCTCATTCCGTTACACAGACCAGATTGTAGGGGCTTGATCATAGCTGACTGCAGCCTCAAACTCCTGGGCTCAAGTACTCATCCTGTCTTGGCCTCCTGAGAAGCTAGGGCTGCAGATGTGCACCACTACACGGGGCTAATTTTTCTTTTTTCTTTTTTTTTTAGAGATGTTGTCTTGCTTTGTTGCCCAGAGAGGAGTGTAGTGGCACAACAATAGCTCACTGCAGCCTCAAAATCCTGGCCTCAAATAGTCTTCTCTCCTTGGTTTCTTAAAATGCTGGGATTGTAGGTTTAAGCCACCCACCCCCAGCCCATATTTCTACTTTAGTTATAGAAGGAAGAAACATATAAACTAACCTAAGAGCTAGCATGAAATTCCTCCCAGAGTAGGAAATGTTTCGTCTATTAAGGTACCTTGATTAGCTGCTTTTGGTGAAGGATAAGACACTTAGGGCATGGTTAGAGTGGAAATTAAAATGATAACTTTTTTCAGCACTGAAAATCAGTAAAATTGAGGCATAGAAGAGAACAGAGAAGTGAGGGGAAAATGGACAACAGTGGTGAGGGACTGGAGATTGAATCCCAGACACATTTGAAATTTAAAACTTGAACCGAGGTCATTTGGTTGCCCAGTAACTAATTAATAGTACAACTGTAGTCTGTCTACCTCTTTCTAGACAAAAACATCCTTGAGAAGTCCTCATGGAAATGGCACTATGAACTTGTAGACACATTTATAAACGCAAAGGTATCTCACTTAGTTGGAGATTACTATTTCCAGCACAGTCTGTGATCTAGGAATAGGCAGTGAAATGTTTCTGAGTAGCGGACATGAAAGGATATAAAACAAGCCCCAATAATAATTCATAGCTAGCATTCATGACCCTTGCTAAGCCCCAGGCACGTTGCAAAGAGTTTTTCTCGTACATGATGTGCCTAATATTTGCAAAGATAGTGTGCATATTATGCATGTTTCCAATTTTGCTGGTAGGAAAACTGAGACTTGGAAGGCTGAAATGGATGCCAATGTCTGTGAGTTAGAATATGATAGACTAGCAGTAGAACTCTAATTCAAAAAAGCCTGCTGTTTACTGAATATTTTTAACCCAAAACTTCTTCCTATGGATAACTAAACATGCCTACTAAACCATGTTTTGAATTTTAGTCATCAAATAGCCCCTTAAGTACCAGAGTAGAGCTCATTTATTCTTTTCTTATACAATAACTTAATGATATCTGGTTATCTTGTTGATTTATTAACACATTCAAAACCGCAAATTTGGTAAGTCATAACGATGAGGGAATCTAAGAGGTAGAACTATGGACAATGTCAGTGAGTACTGGAAAATTAAATGAGAGAGGACACAAAATAACAAAAACAAAACCAAACATGAAATTCAAACAAACAGAAGCAGTGTGAGAAAATTGAATGTTTGTTAAATTCAGTGAAATTGTAATTATATTCTGGTCCAGAATGTCACTGTGAAGAGTGATAACTCTGAGTTAAAAAGAAATCATGCTATAGTTCCCGTTTTGAAGTAATATGACAGAATAAAATATACTTCAGGGGAAAGTAATCTAATTTAAATGACTAAAATTATCACTGGAGCAGTGAATGACATTAGCTTATGCAGAGAAGATATTTTGGTGCCCACCTTGGCCTTGCATATACGTGTTAGTTCTGTGTCCTGGAGTTGCACCACTTTGAGTCATATTTACTACTTTTTACAGTAGGAAAAGTATTTCTGAGGTCCTTGTGAAGAGGCAAATAGACGACATGTATAACATACTCGACACATAAATTAAGTTATATTGTATTAAATAATGTTGAAAGGTTATTTTTGGCACCCAAATGGAAAAGTTCTGGCAACTGTAAAGACTTTCTCCAAGATGGTGCAGGTCTTGCCTGAAAATAGGATGTGCTTGAAGTGTTCACTCATCCTTAGGAGGAGAAAACAGGAAAGAGACTTTCCCATTTCTGTGTTATCTATTTCCACTTGGTGGAGAAAGCCATAATGTGTCAGATACACTAACTCTTGTTCTTCATATCCCAGCCAGCATAGCGCAAGAGACAGAAATAGCATTCATCGAAAGCCGCAATTACCTCATTTCACTGGCCCGTTTTGTGAGATGTGCCTTGCCTCACAGTGACTGCATGGGGCCAAAAGTCCAGCAAACAGAGCTGCTGCTTGTCCAAGAAATGGCTCTGCAAACAGGAGAGGACAGCATGTTCCCTGAGCAGACTGGGACCCTTGGCTGTTTCACGAGTGTTTTGTTTTTCAGGCCAGAAACAGTGTCTGAAAACTCCTGGGGATTTCCCAAGCCCCATTCGTAAGGCAGCCAGGCTTCCTCTGACATCATCTCTGAGTGATAGGGTGCAGAGAGGGGGTCACACACAAGGCAGTCCAGGAGCAGGTTTAGCACGATTGTGGGAAATCAAACAGCTAGTGTTAGAGTGGTCAGAAAAACAAGGAGAACTTTCTGAAAACAGTGCCTGGCACATTATGGACACTCAAGAAGTAGATCTTGATTAAACACTGAGAAATGGAATGACTGGAATCCCCATTTATGTGGTCAGTATATGGCAGAAATGAGATTTCAACTAGGGTGACCAAGTACTCTGCTTTTCTCAGGACTAAGAAGTTTCTGTGGACATGGGAATGTGTGTAATAACTTTGGAAAAAGCCCTGCGAAAATTGGGATGAGTTTGTCACCTTAATTTCAATCCAGGTGTTTTCAACTTCAGAGCTGATATCTTTAGTCATAAAAGTCTGTTTTCAAGCAGACTTGAGTTTAATTAAAAAAAATGGGAATAGACAAATATCGTATAAATTGAAAGAGTATACTTGCTTGAAGAAAGGAGTTAGCAGCTTAGCCAACCACTATTCACCAATTACCACCACTTTGTGCTAAGAGCACTCTTATTTGTTTAGAAAATCCTTCTATTAAACATGTATTTCAATGAGCCCAGTCATAGAAATTGCATTCTCCTTGCCAATGAATGGTTTAGGAATGAGCAAGTAACACAATTTTGGTCAATGAAACATGTGAGGAGTTCTGACAGGCAGATTCTTGAAAAGGTGTTCATGTTCTTCAAAAGAAACCAACATCAACAAAATCTTCCATCACCCACTGCACATTTTTATATCAGTATGAGACACTTGGAACTGGGTGGCTGTTGTAGATTTACCAAGGGAACTAAAGCTAGGTTAGAAGATGGGGAAGGTGGAAAGAATGTGAGTCTTTTATGACATTGTTGAGCTATTAAATGTATCGACCTTGCAGTCATTTTACCTTCAGACTTGTGAGATAATACATTGTCTTTGTTACTGAAGCAATTTGAGACAAGGAATTGTAAAGGCAGTCAATAACATCCTAGTGAATAAAATATCCAAAATGTAATAGGACATCAGAAGAAGGAGAGATGCTCATTAGATGATAACATCAGGGAAGGTTTCATGAAGGATCTAACACTTGAATCTTGCTGTGGAAGAAGGGTATACTTTTAACAGACAAAAATCAAACACAGGAAAACAATACTAGAAAAACTACAAAAGATGTAGAGCTCTGGGTAGAGCTGGAGAAAAGCAAGGGGTCTAATTTGGATAAAGCTAGGGTTTACAAGAGTGACTAACTGAACAGAAAGCAGGAAATGTTCTCAGGAAGCAGAACGTAAAAAGTTTTGAATTTGAGGCTAAGCAAACTAGAATTTCCTCATACATGGCAGAGTCACTGAAGATGATTAGCTAGGATGTCACCCTACCTCTTCAGAGAACTACTATTAGCCACTGTTATCTCTCCTTTATTTGAAGTCAATTAACATTTAGAACCATAGTACTCAGCTTTAGAAACATATCAGAATCACCAGAAGAATATATGAATGTGTGTGTGATTCTAATACGGTGATTGTAATATGACTTACCTTAGTACACACACAGACACACACACAGACACACACACCTACCCTTCAGATGATATATATATATATATATAGGACGTGAGCTATTACTCTGAAGAGAGAGATCTGGAGTTTTAGTTTTATTTTTTATTTTTTTACTTTCTGTTAAGCTCACAGGTGACTTTGAAGTGCAATTATGCTTGAGAACCATAGACATGGTCAACTATAATTTTGAATATTTTAACCTTACTTATGTAGAAAGTCTCCCAGAGTGTCAATCTAGAAAAATATCAGAGATTTTCTAAGCAAACACCTTCAGTTTTGGCTGATCACTGATTATTTCCTGTAAAATAATGCAAACGTATATATAGTAAACTCTACAAAGCCATGCAAATATACTAACTCTTATCACCGTCACTATTATTATTATAATTGTTGATTAAAGAAACATATAGAAGTTAATTTATTCAACGACAAGCTGAACTTTAGCATCAGATCTGGAGCTAAAACAGGTTTCAGCATCACTTTTCTAGCATTCTTTCAATTAAGCCAAGTTGCTGATATTTCAGTAATGCATATTTCCCCAAATCTTCTGCAATTACTTTTTGTAGGAAACATGTGTTATATTTCTTTAGATCTTTGATAATCCCAGCTTTCGCCTTCTTGGGTAACTGACTCCTATATGATTAATTAAATCTCACTTTTCCAGTGGTTCTAAAACATGAACATACATCAGAATTACCTGAATCTGTGTAAAAATACATATTTTGTGGCCACCTTTAGAATTTATGATTCAATATGTCTGAAGGAGCAATTCTGGTGATCCATATTTGTAACACGTTTCTTACATAAGGTCTATGCTTCTTGGAATCACACTTTGAGAGATACTACATTAGTCCAACTCCATAGGTGAAATTTTTGTCTAAAAAAAGCATTTTTTTTAGCATTTTTTAGTCAAGAAAAATGGATTTATTTCCTGGATCTGGCACTTTTGAACTATAACTTGAAAGAATTACCTTCTCTAATGCAGTCTAAGTTTGCAAATATATAAATGGGGCTGGTAATAAATACCTGGAATGTTAATTACAGACAGAACAATGTGCCCAGTATAGTGTTTGGCATGTGAAAGGACTCACTTAACTGC
Organism: Ateles fusciceps; assembly: GCA_036589455.1. Taxonomy (NCBI): domain Eukaryota; kingdom Metazoa; phylum Chordata; class Mammalia; order Primates; family Atelidae; genus Ateles; species Ateles fusciceps. The sequence goes on from JAZHEH010000952.1 coordinate 15,090,628, forward strand.
CCATTTTCCAGCTCCCTTTCCCTGTGGATCCTCCTTCCCCATAAAGAGAGATATTCTCTGGTTCCTTGGCGATTCATGGCTCTTCTTCTAGCTGGCTCTCCTTCAGTGAGCTTGAGTTTACACTTCTACCACCAAATTGCTAAAACGCATATGGAGCATATTTCTAGGAAACGTTATGCAAATCATTTCAAAGGGGAAAAATACGATAGGCGAATTATGTCAATATAATCCTCAAAGTAGTACTTTGGAGATAAAACCTATCACATATGTTCTGTTTCACTTACTTTGGCATTTTTAACAGTTTAACCATAGCAGCTGTTCCTGCTCACTAATTGCCTGCAACATTAAACAATGGTTGCACATCAGTTCCCAGACTTTTCCTTCTGTGTCAACCTCACAGCCTCCAGATAAATGGAAGTTTCCCCAGGTCGCTTCATTCCTCTTGTGTTAAACTATGTCATCATATGACTGAGCAAAAGATGGTATGTGAAAGATCAAGGTGACCTTTGGTGTGAACCTTGGTGAAACAAGAGCAGTAACAGATGGGGTTCCAGAGCCTGAGAAAATCTGGCCCCACACAATCTTTCCATGACTCAAAGGACCGCAACTAAGTTTGCATCACCACCCCTGGGTGATGGGTGATTTTTCCATGTGAATTTGCTGGGACCTTCTTTATCAGAAACTATGTACAGCCATGCATCTTGTTAAAATTAGAAACTTCCAATTTATTGTTTATTCTTCATTCTGATCTTCTGTGAAAGTCAGTCTGTGAGTCCTATTAGTGTTTCCATTTAAATTCTTGACTGTCTGTTTTCTCAAGCCCTACAGCTCCTACACAAGCCACCACCTTCTTTAGCTAGGATCACTACAATACCATTCCAACTAATATTCTCTGACTTCTGCTTAACCCCACTCCACTCACTCATTCTCCACCCCTACTAGAATGATCTAAGGTGAAAGTTGTATTATGCCATTCTCTTTAAACTCTTTCCAGTGACTACCCACTAGTCTCAGAATCTAAGTCCAATGTCATCATCCCGATTGACTGGAAATGAACATTGTTCAATATGGTAGCCACTCAACGCAGGTGACTTATTAATGAAAATGAAATTTAAAATTCAATGTCTCAGTGATACTGGCCACATTTCCAGTGCTCAATAACCGCATGTAGCATGTAGCTACCATTTTGGACAATGAACATGTAGAATATTTCCTTAATCACAAAAATTTCTACTATACAGTCCTGCTGTAAATATTGAAAACTGGTTAACATTTTTTAACTGATTGTATTGTTATGCATGGCCATAATATGGGTAAACAATGCCTGGAAGTGCTTCTAAGAAGAATGAAAACTGATGTGAGCATTCTAGAAAGTAACATTTCTTAATGAAATGAGAATGTGTATAGGCTCCAAACAACTCTCACACAGATCCCAAAGGGAATGGAGTCAAAGATGTTTACCACAGCATTATTTTCTGCTGGTAGGGGATGAAAGGCAACCTAAGTGTCTGTGACCAAGGAATTGGATGAGTGAAATATGCAAGATGCATATTGCAGAATGTATGAAGTAGTCAGAAGAAAGGAACTAGATGCATACCTACCCATCTTAAAACATAGTGTTATACTTTTACTGCAGAATATTAATGTGATAAAATAATAATTTAAAAATTACTGATAAATGCAAAAACTTGGATGAATTTCACAAATGTTAAGTGGAGTGAAAGAAGCCAGACATCAGGCAATACACACTGTATGATTCCATGTTTATGAAGTTAGACATGCAAATTAATCTATGGAAATAGAAATCAGAAGAGTAGTTGCATCTAATTGGGGATTTACTGTAAACGGAGAGAAAGGCATTTTCCAGGATGATGGAAATACTCTGTATTTTGGCTAGGGAGTCCATTACATGGGAATAGATGTTTGTCAAACTCATTTCACTGTACACTTAAGAACTGTGCGTCTTACTGCATGTAAATACACCCCAATAAAATTGTTTTTAAACAATGTTTTAAAGGCAAAAAAAGATTAATTTCAGATGAGATATTTATTGCAAGTATACATGCATGTAAAACCATGATATGTATTGTACAACAGTACTTATATAAAAAAGTATATTATAACAAAAAAATGAGATAATATTTTTGCTAACGGTCAAGGAAAATAAATGATAATAAGAAATAGGGATGAAAGAGACAGAAGTTAGAATAAAGTAAACTAGAGAGGATCCTTAAGTGGACCAGAGGTTATTGAGCCATGACTGTGGTTTATAATAACTCAATTCATCTCTCTGCTCTTGAAGCCAGTAAAACCCTCACTGGGAGAGAGTCTTTCTTTTCTACGGATACCAAACTGGGATTGTATATTATTGGGTTTGTCTCCCTCTTCTCATGGAGTAATGATGGCTGTAGGAAGGAGAAATGAGTTAGAAAGAATAGGAAGTAGAAACAAGAGGAGAGAGAGGATGAGGAAAACAGGAAAGATGGGGGTACAGAGATACATGGATAGGCTAAAAGGAAGAAAAAAATGAAACAAGTTGACATTTGAATCTTCAGTTTCTGAGCTAGCTCCTTCTCTGGAATTTTCAATAATATAAACAAATACATCAAATATATTTCCTTTATTTTTTTTCATTTTGCTTAAACTAGTTTAAGTTGGGTTTCTGTTACTTTCTGTAAAAAATGTACTAATTCTTTAGTGTGGTTTATCATTATAAGAAATTTGTGTTAAACCCTATTTTACCACTTTAAAAACTTTTTATCATTGAAATATTCAAACATATACACAGATAAATTAATGTAATAAATACTTAGCTTCAACTAGTTTTTGTATATTGTTAATCTTGTTTCACTCACCCAATTTCCTTGCCCCTGTCTCCCCCTCTACCCAAGACACTATTGGATTTGAAGCCAATCCAGACACCACCTGGTCATTCAAACATAAATATTTAAATATACAGCTCTAAAATTAAGATTCTTTCAGACAAATATAACCACAATACTGAGAACACACCAAAAATCTCTTAATGTTATTAAATATGAGCCCAATATTCAAATTTCCCTGATTGTATGATATATATAATTTTAGCATTTTCTATTATACTTTAAGTTCTGAGGTACACGTGCAGAACATGCAAGTTTGTTACATAGGTATACACGTGCCGTGGTGGTTTGCTGTATTCATCACCCGTCATCTACATTATATATTTCTCCTAATGCAATCCCTCCCCATCCCCCCCCCCACCCCCTGCTATCCCTCCCCTAGAACCCCACCTCCTGACAGGCCCCACTGTGTGATGTTCCCCTCCTTGTGTCCATGTGTTCTCATTGTTCAATATCCACTCATGAGTGAGAACATGCAGTGTTTGGTTTTCTGTTATTGTGTCAGTTTTCTGAGAATGATGGTTTCTAGCTTTATCCATGTCCCTGCAATGGACATGAACTTATCCTTTTTTATGGCTGTATGGTATTCCATGGTCTATATGTGCCACTTTTTTTTTATCCAGTCTATCATTGATGAGCATTTGGGTTGATTCCAATTCTTTGCTATTGTGAACACTGCCACAATAAACATACATGTGCATGTGTCTTTATAATAGAATGATTTATAATCCTTTCTGATGTTAAGATTATTAATTGATTCAAGTGTTTTCAATCTGAATGAACAAATTTAGGCCTTATTAGACATTATCAATTATTAATTTTTAACTCTTGCTCCTTGTTTAAGTTTCCAAACTTAGTATTTGGCATATCCAAGACTTAACTACTTTATCTTACTATTTTATTTTCTGTCTTTCAACAATGTCAGACTTTTTTTAAACTTTATTATAAGTTCAGGGATGCATGTGTAGGTTTGTTACACAGGTAAACTTGTGTCATGGGGATTTGTTCTATAAATTATTTCATCATCCAGGTATTAATCCTAGTACTCATCAGTTATATTTCCTGATCTTCTCCCTCCTCTCACCCTTCACCCTCCCATAGGCCCCAGCGAGTGTTGTTCCCCCTCTATGTGTCCAGGTGGTCTCATCATTTAGCTAATATACAGAACTCTCCACCAAATACTGCATATTCTCACTTTTAAGTAGGAGCTAAATGATGATTGAACATTTTAAAGTTTCTCATCAGCATTTCACCTAAGGTTTTAAAATCCATGAATGCTCACTGCCTAGATTTATTATTATTTCACGAGGGACGCCAAAATATTGATATTCTATTATTACTCCTAGGTTTAATAGCAGCAGTTGTTCTATGAAGAAATATTTTTCTTCCATAAATATTTGGATACACTAAGATACAGTTCTTATGGGGAAGATGAATTAATGATTGAGTCTTCTTGCTTAGAAGTTTTTGGACTATATTGGCTCCTACAAAGGTGAAAAATGTCAATTTGTGATTTTTGTTTAAAGGTATCCTTATTAACTCATGGATTATAAAATATTTTGTATGTTTTAATCTATTTCAGTTATTAGCCTCTTTGTGGCCAAAACTCTCCCACTTTTTAGCCAACTCCTGAGACTTTTTGGGGGAACTCCTAAGTCCTTTTGACACACTCTCATTCACTGATAGACTTGCTTTTCAGTATAATTCAATATCTCAGGCTCATCTCATAAGTTTCTGGTGCCAGATCTGGATATAATTAATCATTTCTTCAAGGTGCCCTTGTTCTTTTTAGTGGAAATGATATCTTGAAGCAGTCACCTGGAAATTAGAGGGACTTCTTGCTACTGGTTAGGGCTGGTCCAACGTTGTTTCTAACGCTTTGCGTGGACAGACCTAGGAAATATATATACTTTTAAGATAAACTATTTCACAAAGTCATACTAATTCAAATTTAGGCAATTTTGGGTTCACTTAACATCTTGATTTTAAATTATCTGATGAAAAATTTTGGTTCCGAAATACTTATATGCTTTATCCAATTATATAATAGCTAATAATATTAGAATAAAAGTCAATGTTTTTACTATCAATATGACTGTTGAAAGCAAATTAAGAATTTTCTTGCATTTTATTTTTGTCTTGGTATGTAATTTTACTTTTTTGTGTTTTATAGTCAACTAAAATAAGTCTTCCATGTGTGTCTTTGTCACCAACTAAATACACACATCCATTTATTATGTTTTGCTTTTCATTTTTATATATTTCCAGGTTTCTTTTGATTTATTTTTTAGAATGATGTAATATATTTACCATGGCTCCAAAGTAAAATTTACAAAATGAGACACATTCAGAGAAATCTAGATTTTATTTGTACTCTCTGCTCGTCTTCTCCCTCCTCTGTAGAGAAAATCATTTTAATTTGTTTATTTTTGCTTCTGTTCCATTTTAATATATGTGCAATGTGAATCTTAGAGAAGAGATATGCTATGCATACGATATGCTTTTCTGAACTTTGTCAAGCCTTATTTACAAAATGAAAAATACTTTCTTTAAAATATTCTGCTTTTCTTGTACCTACTTCAATTATTTAAGCAAAAGTAGAAATTTATGTAGAGCAAGTTTTCTTAAATAAAAGGCATGTTTATATTCTGTAGCCAATGGGAAAGAGACTTAAAATGTTGAGAAAATTCCTTTGAAGGCTAACATCTATAACTATTAACATTCACAGTGGAGTTTCTTTCCTCTTTAGAGTTGAACAGATTTTTGATGAGAAAAGTATAGGTTTTACTAATGGAAATGGCCTTGTATGTATACAGAACTGGGTTTGTGGACATTAAAACCGATTTGACATGTACCGATCTTTTTCTAGTAAGAATTTGGGAATAGAAATATCTTTCCTGCTTCTTTGATCTCCTTTCAAATCCCATGGAGGTATATTATGGCTGCAAAGAGCTGTAAATGTTAGTGAGCAGCAATTTGTACGCCCTAAAAATGTAGTTACAAAGGCAATTCAAACATCAGGCATCCTTCTTGTCATCCAGACTCTGGTTTTAGAGCTATTGAGGGAGTTCTTTCAACTCTTAAACTGCATTGGATTGCTGACCTGGTATGAATACTCAAGTTACCTTGAATATCTGCAATTTCAATGCAGGATAGTAGCTATTACTTTCTTCTGCTCTTTTCTTTTAAAACACACACACACACACACACACACACACACACACACACACACGCATTTCACTCAAAAAGCACTTCTTTTTGAGGACAAACATAAGTTTTAAATAAGGGGTTTATAATCTCTACCCAGTCTGGATATATGTCTGATCCCTGAAGTTATCTCACTGAAGTGTATTTTCATAACCATTTGCTGTTTGAGAATCTTGTTCAGTAAGCATGTTTAAGGAGGTTGATGACAAGGAAGCAAAGTGTTATGTATTTCCTGCTACAATAATTGGGAGAAGACTGAAAGACAATAAAAAAGGCAGTGAAACATAAAAGTCCTATGTTCTCTTTCTTTCTTCCATAAATAATAGTGTAGAAAATAAATGTGTAGTCTATTTTTAGCTGTATAACATACATTTTGATTTACCAATATTGTTCACATTCAAATATGTATGCATTGTACATTTAGAATTTCTGTCAGTAATATTCATTGGGATATCTCATCTTCCACCACCTTGAATTATCAAAAAGAGCCTGAGTCTATAAAAACGGAAGTTACTTGTCTGACAAGACTGAGTGCTGGAAAAAAAGGTGGTAGTGAGGACCGACTTTTTCTTAAAGATCTTTGTTACTACCACTTAAAGACTTTTAGAAAATAGTACTCAAAACGTTTTAAGACAGAAATTGATGTCCAATCAAATGTCTGTCTCATGTATTCTAACCAAGTCATTAACAACTCCAGAAAAAAAACAAAAGAGCTGCTGTTTACTGTTTTACTGCATCCTTTGGAGTTTTAAATCTGCCTGGCTAAGTATTTAAGGAAAATCCATTTTTATCATCTGAGCTATCCATGCTCTGCTCATACTATATCCCTGCTGCCCTTTCCACAACACTCTCAGCTCTCCAAAATTAGAGACTTGCTCAGGACAGACATTGTACTGAAAGACTGGGAGCCACATACAATTCTTGCTCAATTAACAACGTGCTGTGTGACCTCAGACCAGCACTTTTCCTCTCTGTACTTTCTTTCCTTTCACCATAAAATGAAAACTATGGAATAATGATCTCTATGGCTCCTTTCAACTCTGACATTTGGGGAGTCTACAAAAATGCTCTAAAATATTAGAAGCGTTCAATTTAAACATCTGGCCACTTTAGAAGGGCTTTGCATATATATTGTATTTCACTTGCTAAATCGCCAAATAAACCTACATGGGTGAGCCCCAGAGGACCGGAGACCAAACTGCAAATGTCTGTTTGTGATTATGAAGGTCTTGTAATCTGAGCATTGATTCTAGAAAGCTGTTAGGTGCTTCTTAGCGTAACATAATATTATTGAGTGATGTATTACCCAGGAGGAATCCCTTCCCATTTACATTTCATTTTCCTTTGTGGTATTTAACTTATTTTTTATCTGCAGCCATCATAAATATGTATGCTGCAATGTATGATTGGTCAATAAAGAAAAACAAATACTGGATTTTTTCTTCCCAGGAAAAAGATTGTGCTTTACTTGATTCTAATCAAGAATCTAAAAAAAAAAAAAACCACAAATAGGGTAGGAATCCAAGTGGAAATATATATATAATTTGTTTCATAGTTCATACTATGCATACTTTATACTTACAGAGACACCTGTATCCATACACAAAAGCTTTTGGTTTAAATATGACATTTTTTTTGTTAGTAACCCTCCATTCAGCCTAACTGCTCTCCTATAAACTACAAAAATAATGAATTTTAAAGAACAGCAATAACTATTACAGTTACCATACCATATTTATGGTAGAATCTTCTATTAACTATATAGAAAATAAAATTGGTAGTAAGAAAAAGAGTTTGCCTACTCTGTATCATGTAATATTTTAATGTGTGGGTTCCAGCTGTAAAAAAATCTACACCCTTACTCTATAGTGTGTATGCGGGGGAGATGGGGTATGGAGACAGAGGATAAATCCTATTCCGATAATTAAAACAAATGTATGGGATAGTGCCATTGAATGTCCATTTAAATTGTTGAGGGAGGTTCTTGAACATGAATTTTTAAAGCTGCAATCAGATTGCCAAGAATATGACACTAATTCAGTTGAAGAAGTAAGGCCTATACTTTTTTTTTGTTTTAATCAGATAAGGCAAGAAGTGGTGAGTGCTCAAAACTCTTGCTATATTCCGTGAGTGGTTTATGGAATGAGCAGCATCGGTATCGCCTGGAAGCTTGATAATGTAGGGTCTCAGGCACCACCCCAGACCTACTACATTTTAACATATGTTCCAGATAATTTGTATGTATAGGAGTGTTGTAGCAACACTGTTCTAAAAAACGGAATTCAGAGAAAAAAGAAACAGTTTGCAGTTGGAAGGATTCCTGGAGGAAGTAGCATCGAGGCAACCTAAGAAGATAGATAGGATGCAACCACATTTTGTTTACCATTCCTTCTCCACATTCTTCAGAAAGATTCATGACTAGCCTGTGCAATGAGTGTCATCAAGCTAGAACAGGTTATATCTCTCACACTTAGATATTTGGAAAGGTTCACAAATCACAGTGGTATGCCTTGCATTTGTTGACTTCTAAATGGATAACTCTAAAAGGACTCAACCTAAATGGATCATTATTCATGCTCTACCTTACGGTCATATTAGAAGAATTTCAGTGCAAAATATACATGGGCATATAGTATGTGTTTGTACATGTGTGTGCATATGCACTGTGGTGTAAAAGAAAGAGCACAGGATTAGAAACCAGACGGATCCTATTCCAGTAATTTTACTTTCCTCTAAGCCTCAGGGTTCTTATCCATGAAATGGGATTAGTAAAACCTACCTCATAAGGTTGTTGGAAGAATTAAATGAACTGAAAAAGTCATCTAGTTTCATACCTACCACTTCATATGTGCTCAAAAAATGCTAGTTACTTTCATTTAATAAACACAATGTATTATCTAGAGCTCCTGTTTTATGAAAAAAAAATGACATATTATCTCTATAAGTAGGAGATACAACTTAGAATCATTTTGTGATAGATTGTGAGAAATAAATAAGAGTTCAAGATACTGACATTATTATCATGGACAAGCCAGATAGATTTTGTTTGGTCAAATGTAGGATATAAATAATAAATACATAAAATTAATTTGCACTGAGAAAATTAACAGATCTCTTGGGATTTCTTTGCCATTTTGGCACAATTTTGCTTGGGAAAGAGACAGAAGGAATAATGCTCTCTCAGTTCCCAGGTTAATTACTAGCCATCATGTTGGCTGTTTTATGAGAAAAAACATGCATTGTAATTGTCCCATGTTCAAATTTTACTTTGCTAATTACCTTTAAGAAGATCTTTGTTAATCACCTAATTTGTCTGGCAAATTAGGCTGATTTAAGACCCCAATATGCATGCTACATTCTCTCTATAGTTTAAATTTTTCAGAATGTTTGTAAAAATATTATTGGCTTTTTTTTTCCATTATGGAGGTACAATTCTTTATTAGATTCTACTCCATCCCCCACCCAAGTTCATCAGTTACATTCAATGAGGCAACAAAAATCATAGGACCTTAGAGATAACTACCAGGGTCTAAGCTAATTGAAAATTGCTATCAAAACAAGGAATCATGAGTCTTTTTTTTTAAGGACCATATATAAGACTTAAGGAATCATGAGTCTTGGAAAGATTTCAGTGCAGAGGAAGTGACAATAGCATAGCCAAAGATGAGAAAAGAATAGAAAGAACACTAGAGAAATTATTCTCTCAGCCAGGGCAAACCTAAGCACACTGTTCCACCTCATTGGCTTATGCTCACCAGCACTGTCGTGAACCTCAGAAGGTGAAGGTATGAAAAAAAGAAAAAGAAAAATGATTTTAAAGTCTCTTATCTGATGTAAGAAGTGGCTAAAAGAGTGGTTTTTCTGGTATTGCAGATGGAAAGACATTCTAGGCTTTCTTTTACTTTCTTTCCTTTCTCTCTTTTCCTTCCCTCCCACCCCCATCCCCTGCATAGCAAGATATCAGCATCTTGAAGTGATTTCTTTGCTGACATTTTTTTATGGGAAAGGGAGGAAAATTCTTGGTATTTGAGCCTTGCCTGAAATATGGCAGCAAAGTATACCACTCTCTACTTCCCTTTCCCTACCTTCTCACTGAAATATATAAAGCATATACTCATGTTAGGCCCATCCCATCCTAGGTAGAAATAGAATAAAGCCAAGGTGGCTAAAAGGAGAAAGGCAGAGCAGGAGACCTGAATTGAGGTCTGGGGCCTGGCTCTCCACTAAACAGCAGTATGACTTTCAAAGATTCCCTCGTCTAAAAAAATGAAGGCAGGGAAATAAGTTTTAATAACTGTTTGAACAACTATTTGATAAGTCTACAAATATATGATTAATGCATGAATTTTACCTTAATGGAGTTATCCTGTTTAGCAAAGCAAATTTTATAGCATATTGATGGTTAAAGCCCTAACCTTCAGAATATTTTAGAGCTGAGTTTGAATTCTGAGCTCATACTTTGGACAAATTGAATAACCCTCTAGTTGCCTTACCTGTACAGTGTAGAAAATATGATATTCTCAAAGTTGTTTTGTTTTGATGAAAATTAAATAAAAGAACTGCAATGCTTAGCTCAAAGTAAGCCTGTGGTAAAATGAGAACCATTTTACAGAACTCTTTTTGCCCTGCTTTAGGACGCTAGTATGTGAGGTCTGGTGCTGGAGCAGCTATTTTTCAACAATGAGATAAAAAGCACATAAATAAAACCCCGGTGTCTGATGGCATCATTGAGCCACAGAACCAGCCCCAGAATTGTCAATTATCAGCATTCTAAATATAACAGCTAGTACATTTCTGTATTGTTATTAGCTGCCAATAGTCAGAACCGTGTTGTTTCTAGTCGGCATGCTAGATAGTACAGAATACGTGCCTAACTGCACAGTACTGATGGTAAAGGTTCAGGTATGGACTGCTAAAATTGTAAGTAAAGTTGGCTCTCCATATCCATGGGTTCCATATCCATAGATTCAACCAATTGCAGGTTGAAAATAGTGAAAAATAATTGCCTGTGTACCGAACTTGTACAGACTTATTATTGATCTTTATTCTCTAAACAATAGAGTTAAACCCCTATTTACAAAACATTTACATTGTATTAAGTATTTTAAGTAGTCAAGAAATGGTTTATACAGAAGATGTTAATGCATTACATGCAAACACTATGCCATTTAATAACACAGACTTGAGCATCCTTGGATTTTGGTATACTCTCAAGGTTTTTACACCAATTCTCTACAGATACAGAGGGAAAACTACCTTCAGAATGGTAGTTGTAATGTAGGTACTGTGCTGAGACATTTTTCCCCCTTTCTCTTACTTGACTGTGAGCTACTTGAAGCCATTAATGATTTCTGTCACTCAGTGTCCTACCCTGCAGATGACCCTTGATAAAATTTCTGTTCCACTAACAGGAATTAAATTTATCTCTACAGTGTGATTTCATTATGAAGTCTGATAGAATGAGGAGTATGTAAATCCAGAATCAGAATCCCAGCCACAAAGCCTTTCTTGTTGTGTTACCTTGGATAAGTCATTAGATTCCTCTAACCTTCAGTTTCCTCATCTGTAAAATGATGACAATATCTTCTATGTTTTAGGGATAGGATCAAAGTTATAAAAGGCAGGAAAAATGTTACAAATGTCATAAGTTTGTAAAGCGTTCCCCTACTCCCATTTTAGTGCTACCCTGAATATGACCATTGGTAGAAACTAGAAAAGTGAGGCTCCTCTTCCAAGTCTCTGTCTCAAATGTATTTACGTGGTGGGTATCACAGTACATTCTCTAGCATGTTTAGAGGTTTTGCTCTAAAACATCTGGTAGTTTTATGACTTTAATCCCAATTTTGAATTCCAAAATGCCTCACACAATAAAATGTTTCTTTATTCAGAAAATCCATTGAATTGGATCAGATAAGAAAAGAAAAAGTCTGGATTGTAATTCTTTCAGTTTGTAGAGTTTCTGCTTCCACAATATGTTCAACAAATAACTTCTCCATCAAGAACACAAGGGGGTTGTGCCTTTATTTCATAGTGGTAAAAGCATTTGAGCAAGTGAGCAGGGCGTAAGCCCCTATTCTGACACATACTAATCATGATACCCTGGCAGGTAACTCACAGATACATTGTATTTTCATGAATAAACTAACACAAAAATATAGGCTTGACTTGGGAACAATATGAGATCATGCATGTGAAATAAAAGTCCTGGTAAACAACAAAGTTTTGTATGGTATCGTCAGTATTAAAATCACATGATTTATGAATCATTTCAGTGGTCTGTGCTTTTTTTAAAAAAAACAAAAAGCAACTGAAGCAATGGTTTGTAATTTATTATAGGTGCTTCCTCTTATTTTTCCAAGAAAATTCATTTTAAGAATTGTTGCTTGTATAATGGACTCAAGTGATCCAGAAACGGCTTTGAAAATAGCGATCAGATATGAGATGTTTTATTTTAATTCCTTTTTTATCCATTATCTATAGAATCTTCCTGTTTGGACAAGCCTCGACTAAAAGGGAAGCAAAACAAAGAAAAGCATATATAAGAAGCTATAAGATGTGAAAAAGAAAGGTATTAGTTTCTTAGGGATGTTGTGACAAATTATCACAAACTTGGTGGCTTAAGCCAACAGAAATTTATTCTCTCATAGGTTGGTGGGCAGAAGTCTAAAATCAAAGTGTCAGCTGTGTGGAATCCTTCTAGAGGCTTTGAGGTAGAATCTATTTCATGCTTCTCTCCTGGCTTTTAAGTGATACCAGAAATCCTTGACATTCTTTGACTTATAGACGTATCATTCCAGTTTTCTGCCTCTATCTTTACATCATCTTCTCTCTGTGTCTGTATTGGTCCATTCTCATCCTGCTAAAGGACTACCCAAGACTAGGTAATTTATAAAGAAAGGAGGCTTAATTGACCCATGTTCTGTCTGGCTGAGGAGGCCTCAGGAAACTTACAATCATGGTGGAAGGGGAAGCAAATATATCCTTCTTCACTTGATGGCAGGAAGGAGAAGTGCCAAACAAAAGGAGGAAAAGTCACTTGTAAAACTATCAAACCTTGTAAGAACTCACTCACTATCACAAGAATAGCAGCATGGGGATAACTGCCCCCATGATTCAATTACCTCCCATCAGGTCCTTCCTTCGACATATGGGGATTATGGGAACTACAATTCAAGATGAGATTTGGGTGAGGACACAGGCAAATCATGTCAGTGTCTGTATCTTTTCTTTTGTATCCTATAAGGACAGTTTCCACTGGATTCAGGACCCAGTCAGATAATCCAGAATGATCTCAGATCAAGATCTGCAAAGACCTTCTTTCAAATAAGGTCACATTTACAGGTTCCAGGTGGATTTGAATTTTGGGTTTCACTCAACCCATTATAACTGGCTTAGAGTTATACCAACCTGGATTTAAATCTCAGCTCATGTCCAGACTATACAATTTGTACTCTCTGTGCCTTTACATTGTCTCTTGTAAATGGGGCCACGATAATGTATTTACAAGACTGTTGTTTGCTAAACTGTGAATGTTCACTGCCTCTCATGTAGTAGACACTCGATACATCCGTACATATCTTATGTTAAAGCAAATTCTGGCCTTTTCAAATTTAATATTTGCAAAAATGAAGGTCAATTCAAGAGAAGAAGAGAACCAAATAAATAAATAAATCACACTATAGAGGTAAGAAAGATAGACTGACTCAGATTTAGTGGAAACTTCCCTGGATTGGGTCTCAGAAGTTCTTTTCCAAATTCTACCACTAATCAGGTTGTTCCAATACATTTAAGCATTTCTTCTGTCCCCCCTTGGCAGTGGTATAGATCTACTCCCCATCTGTAAATTGTATCGGGCGAACTCTAAAACGTTTCTTTTGCTCTCTCTTCTCTGATATATTGGAGTTTTACAAGCATAACATTTAAGTCTGTCTTGGGAATATTTGGGTGGAAAAATCACCTAAAACCCCCCAAAATTCAATAAGAAACACACCCTTTAGTCACACTGTTGACTTTACATAGTTCTGCAGATGGGTTTTTTAGGGATAGATTTTGCTTAGGAGCATGTCCCACTTATTTCTAGAAAGTGCAGTAAGCTGGCTAAACTGAAACTTTGGGGACATCTCTTATCTTCTCAGACTTTCAACTAATGCATACCTTGTTCCTGTCCTTTTCTCTTGTCTCTACCACCACGTTTCTCAGCTTTTCGATGTTCTAAGACCTGGCACTGTCTTTGAGAAATGCCCAGGCTTGCCTTCTTGGGCAGGTAAAGGCTGTAGGCAGGAACACAAGGATTTCCTGAGGAGCCACAAAACTATGATGCAACTAAGGCTATACAATTTGGGAGTTCCCTTATTCAACAAACATAAAAAGTGCCACAAAATATATTAAAATATAATATTTTCCTTTCTTCGCAGTCTCCTCCCAAGTTATATTGTTTTGTGTTTGCTATTGTCAAGAGACAAAATTATAACTCATTTAAAGACCTTAATTGGCTTTCTTTTGCTATCCAAGAATTAGACAACACCTCATTTTATCAAATAGCATGAGTGTTCTGATGAGTTGAGCAAAGGAATTTCACTTTATAGAAGAAAACGGATGAGGAAAACAGAAACAAATAAAAAGTGGGTTGGTGGTTTCAAAGTTATTTTCCTTGTAAAAGTTAAAGCAGAGGTGACTTTCTTATCATGAGACTAAAACTGGCCTGTTTGGGGGAGTTAGCTATTATTTGTCTCTCTTTTGACTTCTTGAAAGATCAGCTAAACAACTTAGTTTTGGGTTGGTGGTGTGGATTTCACACATAATTAACTCCATTTTGGTTCTGTCTGTTGGGCCTAGTGCAGGAGCTCAGTCCAAACCGATGACCTCTTATAAACTTTATTTAACACTATTCAATGTCAGCCTCTCTCTAGCAGGAAGATACTCATTGGGTGTGAGCAGACCCTCCCAGGTGCCCAAGGTCTGCCCTATAATCTGCTGTGTGCACCTGGCCACCTGGTTCCCTTTCCCACCAACCTCCACACTCCAGTGGAATGCCCTAATTGAGAGCACAGAATTCAATCTTTCCTTTTCAGAGTTCATTGCTCCAACCCACTGGGACAGGAAACCACTAAAACATTGCAGTATTAATACTGGGACCCACTTGGTATTTTTTTCAGAAGTGAAAAAGAGGCCCTCCCTCCATCACTGACTCACCTGAGAATGCACTGACTGAGGCACTGCTGACCTGTGGTAGGGAATGTTGCTGCTGTACACCTCTAGAGACACCAGAGGGCATGCATGTCTGATCCTGATCCGCCCACCCTGCACCATGTGCAGACCCCAAATGGAGATGGACGATGACAGTGAACATAGGCTTCTTACCCCGATGACACTACCAGGGTCCTCACAATCCTGGCTGGAGGGCAGCAACAGTCACATAGCAGAGGGGGGGGGGAGGGGATGGCTGGCTGGAATCCCAGGTACCAAGTACCAAGGACCTGGAGCAGGTGGCTAAAACCTTTCTAGGGGAGGCGGGAAGGCAGCAGGCAGTAGGCTCCATAGGACTAAGACTCCAAGTCCTGACACATGTTCTATTGTCCTATCAGATTTCACTTCCACAATACAAGTTCAAACAAAAAATCAATGATTTCAAGAAAGTGACTGTGGAGGTTTAAGCCCAAAGTATGATGCCTTTCTGAGTGCGGGTCCTGTGTGGCTGCACTGATCTCATGCCCATGGAGCCAGGCCTGTGTGCAACATAAACATAGTAATATGTTAGGTAATTTACCTCTTCTGGAATGTGTCATTGGCTTGATCTCCTCTTCCAGACTGAAGAATTTGTTCTTCAGGATAAGTTTTCTGAAGCCCTTTTCTATGTTTCCTCCCATGTGGAGTTCTCGTTAGGCTTTGTAAAGGGTGCAGCTGTTTTTCAAAATGGGAATTGAATAAGTGAAAACTTGTGCATAGCTCATTGAGGGGCATCGAAAGGATTATGTGAGTCCTGAAAGGCACTGAAATAGCTTATTCCAACTGTAAATATCCTGTGAGCTGTGTCTTCCTCATCTCTGTGAGAGCTGTTTTCTTCTAGAAAGGCTAAAGCCACATTTCCTTTTACAGCACAATTAGTGTGGTATTAGCTTCAACCAGCCTAACTGCCAAAAAAAAAGATGCTCCACCCCCACCTATGTGTCTGGACCCTGTAGGAGACTTTTCCAAGTTACACTTTAGCACATGTAGGCAGAGCCATTTCTTTATTTATTTCCTGCCATCTGCCTTTTGGGTGTGATATCATCTAACTTTGCAGGTTGCCATTGGTCCTCACCAGATTGTCACTCCTGTGAGCATAGTGTCTTCAGTGGGCTAGGATCATTCCTACCTCCTAACTTGACCAAGAGTAAGGGGACACTCCTAAGAAGCTGGGGATAATGAAATGGATACACAACACAAAGAGTAACTTATAATTGCCACTAGAAGTGGCTTCACTCAGAATCCGCAGGTCAAATGCAATGCCATGGTTCCTTACCCACTCATGCCTGATTAGCTCTCAGTCTTCCTTCAAAAGCAGCTATCAGTTCCCAGTGCTGCCCCACTCTCATGCACCTCTCCCAACAATTGCATGGGGTTTCCCAAGCATCTGCCTTTTACTTGACACTTGACATAGTCTTATGTAATGGCCCCATACAAAAGTGGAAACTTTCTGTTCTCCCTTTCTTTTTCTTTCTCAGACAGAATTTTGCTCTTTAACCCAGGCTGGAGGATGGCGGCATTATCTCAGCTCACTGCCAACTCCACCTCCCAGGTTCAATCAATTCTCCTGCCTCAGCCTCCCAAATAGCTGGGATTACAGGCATACACCACCATGCCCCGCTAATTTTTTGTAATTTTAGTAGAGATGGGTTTTGCCACGTTGGCCAGGCTGGTTTTGAACTCCTGGCCTCAAAGTGTCCACCTGCCTTGGCCTCCCAGAGTGCTGGGATTACAAAGCCACAGCACCTAGCTTCATTCTCCCTTTCTAAAGCCTTTTTGCCCCAGGTCTCCTCTTCTGCAACAGGATTACAAAGTTTCCTGTGTAATTGATGACAGAAAATATACATTTGCTTCACCTTACACTTACCCACTTACATTTATTATAGCCCCTTGATCCAGAGTAGACAATCTTCCTTGTTTGGTACATGTCTATGCTTTGGTAAATAATACCAGGTAAGGGTATTCAGTCTGTGTTCTTTCTAATGCTGAGTTTTCATTCCTTTTTTTTTCTTTTTTTAACAAGCTTTTCACCAGAGTGAGATGATGAACATTTCCAGTCAACATCCCCCCTGTTGACAATTCCTTTCCATCTACTCTCCTCTTATATGCAGCTGCTGATAATTCCACAAGACACCCCATGATTTGTAACCCCGGGCAAGTCAAAATCCATATTTGGGAAAAATATTGTTTTCCAGGGAAGCAATTTTCTGAAGCATGATTTGTTTTTTTAAAACACACACAAAACATCCAATTGATATCACTGAACAGAACACTTATCTAAGTCTGCAGAATTTACCTTAGGTCTTGTCATTCACCTTAGAGCTTCCTGCATAACTAGAGTGGATTAAGGTGGGTTGGATTTTTAGATTCGTCCCTAAAAGGTACTATAAAGTGCTTTTCTAAAAATAAAAGGGTCCGTTGGATCCACTCTGAAGATATTGGTTGTAGACCTGACAGAGTTTCCTGTGCATCATGGTGAGATTGGCAGTCAGGTACAGTACTGAACTAGATAGATAAAAAAGATGCCAGTTCCCATGGAGTTTCTGAGATATGTGACCATAGACAACAAAGATGTAAACAAGTAAACAAGATGATTGCAAATACTGGTAAATGCTCAGAAAACAAAAAGTAGCATAGTGAGAAAGTGACTAGGCTGACAGTCATTATATTGGGTGGTGACAGAAGCTTCTCTGAGGTCAAGACATTTGATCTGAGACCTGACAAGGAGGCAATGATCTAGGATCAGAGCTTTTCAGGCAAAGGAAACAGCCAGTGAAATACCACAAGATAGAAGTAACATTCTCTTGAGGAACAGCAAGAATGCCAATGTGCTTATAGTAGACTAAACCATTGGGGGAGAGAAATTAGCTGGGTTCTGAATAAAGACAGAGTTCAGATGACATAGGGCATGAGTGACCATGCTAAGGAGTTTGAAATCTAAGTGGTTAGAGGGATTAGCAAGAAATGGTATGATATCTTTAAGATACCTGTTTGCTGTAGGATAGATGATAATACTGGAAACAGAGAAAAGAGTTGGTAACTTTTGTGCAGACAGAGTGTGAGAAGACCTTGCATCAGAGTGATAGCAGTAGAGATGGGCAGGGGAGGAGAGATTTCAAGATATTTTATTCAGGCAGAGGAAATAGGATTTACTGATGGACTGGATGTGGAAGGAGTAAAGAAAAGAATTGTCTGGGTGCACTGGCTCATGCCTATAATCCCAATACTTTGGGAGGCTAAGACAGTAAGATTGCTTAAACCCAGGAGTTTGAGTCCCACCTGGGCAACATAGGGAGACACCTATATCTAAAAAAATAAATAAATAAATAAACTGCTGGGCTAGGCTAGCTGGGCATGGTGGTGGTGCATGCCTGTGGTCCTAGCTACTTGGGAGACTGAGTTGGGAGGATCACTTGGACCCAGGAAGTCGAGACTGCAGTCAGCCATGGTCATGCCATTGCACTCCAGCTTGGGCAACAGAGCAATACTCTGTCTTAAAAAAAAATAAAAAAGAATCAAAGAAGACTCCTGTGCTTTTGTTTTGAGCAATTGAGTGGGTATCATCTAATAACATCGTCTAGAGACAGAAAGACTAGAGTAGAAAGGAATAAGGAACTTTGGATACGCAATGAATATCTTCTAAGGTGAATTCCAATTCCTTTCTAAGGAATCAGACTGTTTACACCTTTAAAGATACCAACACTCTCACTTTTACAAACAAACAAGATGATTTTAACTTTCTGTTTTCACTAGGTACCCGATTGTGGTTCAATCCCAAGACCTAGAACAGGAGTAGAAGCAGAGGGATCTTCAATACAAATATTAGTTGAATGGAATGAAATAAAACAAATTTATACTGGTAATAGCTTTGGAATTTACAAAGCATTTTTCCATGCATTGTATCTCCTCATCCTTATCCTCATCTTCATGTTAACCTTACAAAGGAAATAACATTATTACTCCTACTTTATAGAAGAAGACACTGAAGCCAAAGGAGAAAATCAACCAGCTCAGGCTTGCATAACACCTGTGGATGGGCTGATCTTGAACCAAGGTAACCTTACTCCCTGGTCCCAGCCTTTGTTAATGGGGACACAATCCTGGAAACTTTGCCTGTGTATAAACCTCTAGGGGCTTTTTCTTTCATCGTTTTACATCAGCCAGACTCTGACTCACAGTTGAAGAATCAACTTCCTTATTATGTAGCGAATTCCATGAACACACACCAAGAGTTGTTTCCTGTAACAGGCTGAGGTAGCTTCTTCTCCCAGTCTCTTTCTCCCATCAAAATTAGAATGTCTTTCCTTGGAAAACTGTGCCCTGGTTGAGGGGGGACTTCTCCCTGGTTTTGTGCAGACTCTTTGATATTGTCCAAAGTCAGTGCCTTTCCTTCAATCCCTGGGGCCTTAGGAACAGCCAACCCACATGTGGTGGGAAGTGAGGCGAGGGGGAAGGAGGAGATGTGAGGGAGACACAAACACAGCACAATGTTTTCTTTCTGAGAAACTTTCATCAAGGCTCCGATTCCAGTGACCTCACCTTCAAGCAATGCCAGCTCCTTTGCTTTAAATCAAAGTTGACATGTGGTGGTGGTTCACATATTTGGACTCTAACGAGCCTGCAGCTTCTAGTGCTGCAAAGGAAATCCTGAGGGTAATATTTGCCCTCTGAGATCAGAGGTGGTCAATAACCCTAATGTATGTCATTTTCCACACTTTACTCCAGAATCCATAAGGAAGGTATACATGCCACATTAGGCTGTCTATGTAGTAAGTAGCTTTCAAATTGGGACACTTACTGCAACCCACATGTGTACATTCTGTAGTTTTATTTCAAGGAAATGACACTGAATTATACAAATAGGCTCTCAGTTGATCTTACTTTTATTCTTGTCTCCTATTCTTATGATTTTTCTCAAAGCACTGAATGTACTTTCCCTGCTCAAATTCTTCTAGTGCTTACTTGTCACAAATAGAATATAATCTATGCACCTTTTGATGTCCTACAAAGCCATGCATGATCTGACCCCTGGCAATATCTATGAGCTTTATTATCACTGCTTCGAACACTCATTCCCACATAAGCTACTAGCATCCTAGCTATTCCTAGAGCATGTAACCCTCTGTGACTCATGGTCATTGGCTCTGATCTTCCCTCTGTAACTGAAGAAAAGGCTCTTACCATGAGAATCTCAAGTTTCTGCTCAAATGTTACATGTTAAAAGAGTCCTGGCTCTGCCATGGTGGGACTTTCTTCTCTAAGATTTAGTAGTGCCATGATGGTTAATTTTATGTGTCAACTTGACTGGGCCATATGGTGTGCAGATATTTACACAAACTTTATTCTGTTTCTGTGAGGATGTTTTGGGATGAGGTAACATTTAAATTGGTAGACTGAGTAAAATATATTGCCCTTGCTAATGTAGGCAGCCTCATTTAATCAATGGAACGTCAAAGTAGAAAAAAAGCCTGAGTAACAGAGAAGTCTTTCTTCCTAATGGCCTTTGAACTGGGACATTTGCTCTTTTTAGTTGTCAAGCCTGCCAGTCCAGGCAAAAACTAAAATATCAGCTCCCCTCAGTTTCTACTGCAGTTTCCTGAATCACCCTGTAGATCCTGGGACTTTCAAGTACCAATAATCACATGATCCAATTCCTTATAATAAATATATCTCTCTGTGTCTCCTTTTCATCCTCTCCTTCCTTCTTCCTTCCTTCCTTCCTTCCTTCCTTCCTTCCTTTCTCTCTCTCTCTCCCTCTCTTTGTGTGTCTTTTTCCATACGTATATGGAGGCAACCAACTTCACATAAAAATATTTGAAATAAAGAAGTATGGTGTATTTGTACTGAACATGTACTGACTTTTTGTTTTCTTATTATTCCCTAAATAATAAAGTATAACAGCTATTTATATAGCATTTACATTGCATTAGGTATTATAAGTAATTTAGAGATTATTTAAAGTATACATGAGAATATATGTAGGCTGTATACAGTTACTATATCATTTTACATAAGGGACTTGAACATTGCTGGATTTTGGCATACTCAAGGGTGGAGGGGTCCTAGAATCCACCCCCAACAGATATGAAGAGATGATGATTATTGGTTCTGCTTCTCTAGAGAATTCTGAAAAACACAAATTTTAGCACTGAGAGTGGTTCTGGAGGAATATATATATATATATATATATATATGTATATATACATATATTTATTTTCATTAACAATATTGTGGCCAGGCTCAGAGGCTCATGCCTATAATCCAAGCACTTTGGGAGGCTGAGCCAGGAGAACTACTTCATCCCAGGAGGTGGAGGTTGCAGTGAGTTGAGATCACACCACTGCACTCCAGCCTGGAGGACAGAGTAAGACTCCATCTTATATAAAAAAATAATAATAATAAATAAATATATATTGTAACAGTTTATTCTCTTTCTAATGCCATAGCCAAAATACATGACATACTCATGTCACATGCCATAATCAGTGGCATGCTGGAGGAGGAGTGTGATGCTGATCTGCTTCAGATAGTCATTTAGGGACCCAGGACCCTTCCATCTGGTGGTTCAATAATTTTCTAGAAGTCACTTTTTTTTAAAAACTCAATATGTGTATTATTGTCTTTGTTTTTTAAATTTATTGTGCATATTTAGTATAAGACATACAACATGATATTATGGGAGATGCACAGATAGTGAAAAAGTTGCCCTTTCTTTTTTGATTGTTGTTTTTGTAGCAAGAGCAGCTAAAATCTATTCATTTAGCCTGATCCCAAAAGCAGCACAATTTTATTACCCATAGTTATCATCCTACACATTAGATCTGTAGACTTGTTCATCCTACATATCTGCTACTTTATATCCTTTGACTTACACCTCTCTCTTCCCCCATCACTTCACCTGGTCACTACTGTTTTGTTTTCTATCTCTGTATATTTAAATAATTTTTAAAATGTCTCATATAAGTGAGATAATGTGACAATTTTCTATCTATGTCTGGTTTATGTCACTTAGCATAATGTTCTCTAAGCTCGACCATGTTGTGGCAAAGTGTAAGGTGTCGTTATTTTAGCCTGAGTAATTGTCCATTGTATATATGTAGTACAGTTTCTTTATCCATTTGTCAGTCAACAGGCACTTAGGGTGTTTTTGTATCTTAGTTATATGAATAACGATACAATGAACATGGGAGTACCTATGTATTTATGAGATTGTAATTTCATTTCCTTTTGGTATATACCAAGAAAAAATATTGCTGATCATATGCTAATTCTACTTTTCATTTCTTTAGAAACCTCTATATTGTTTTCCACATTGGTAATACCAGTCTACCTTTCTACCAACAGTGTTACGAGAGTTCTTTTCTTTACACCCTCTCCAATATTTATTATCTTTTGACTTTTTGTCAATAGTCATCTTAATGAGTGTAAAGTGATATTCCATAGTGGTTTTGATTTGTATTTTCTTGATGATTAATGACGTTGTGCACCTTTTAATATACCTGTTGTCTATTTTTACATCTTTTTTGGAAAAATGTCTATTTGGGTTTTCTGCCCATATTTTAATTGAGTTATATTTTTTCCACTATTGAGTTGTATAAATCTTTATAAATATTTTATATTAACCCTTTGTCAGATATATGGTTTGCGATTTTTTTTTTCAATTTGTAGACTGCCATCTTAGTTGATTGTTTATGAGAAACAGAATTTTAAGATAAGTTTTCTGAATGGGTTGTGAGGTTTATGAAATCTGCTCTCTAATCTGGTTAGATTTAAATATGCTAATGATTTTATTTTCAGTGGTAGATCTGTGGCATGGTCTGACAGTAGAGATACACAAAAATCTCACCATTGCATACTACTGATTAACGGCATATAAGAATCTTAGAGGGATCCACACGATTGTATATGATACTTTTAAACAATTTTGTCTAACAAGTATAATGAGATCAGCTGGCTGCTCCTAATGTTGCTGAATTAAATAGGAAAAGAAAAACATGAACTCAAGGATTCAGTGTTCCAACTCAAGTGCCACATAAATGACCTGATATCTTCTATATGAGCCCTGAAGGAAACTGTTATCTCCTGTAGCTCAGGGCTGAGGATGTGGAAAACCAAATCTTTATCATGCAACTGTCTGAATTGCAATACAAGTTTCAACCACCAACGTCACAGGTTGTCTTCTGGTAAAATGTGGACATTGACTGCAAAGGAAGTAATGGGGTTCCTGAAAGATGAAATGGAGACATGTGGGAAGAATCTGATGAAGCTTAAGATATTGCACCCCTAAATTCAGCATCTTTTTTGTCAGTGGAAGCAGACTTTCCACACATAGTGGAAGTATCTTTTCTATCCCCATTTGAGAGTATAAACTGTGTGTTGCCTGAAGAAACTCTAATGACTTCTCCTGGGACAGTCATCTTGTAAGACTAATGAGTCTCCTCAGGACCCATCCCAATCCCTCTTTGCTTTTAGACTTATAGCTAAAGTCCAAAAGGTACCTAAAGGTGAAAGGGAAGTATACACCCTCATGAGTAAAACGAGGAGGTGCACTATATTTCAAAAGAACTACTTTGTGTTTTCTAATTTGTACAGACAAAAATTCAGGGAACATGTGTAGGAATAGATACTAATGATGTGGGATAATGGTAAAAGGAACATAAAGTTGGATCAAGTTGAATTATTAATATAAGCTCACTAAGCAGTGATTCTGAACTAATGTTGCAGTTCGGGGAGTTGAAAAGGGTTCTAACAATTTGTTTTGTTGGTTGCCTGAAACAGAGACCAAAAGGTGACCAACAATTAGCAAGTTAGAAATGCTGAACTTGCTTTGGTTTAATGTGAAGGAAGGAATTTAAAAGCTTAGGGGGACAGGCCGGGCAAGGTGGCTTATGCCTATAATCCCAGGAATCTGGGAGGCTGAAGCAGGAGAATCACTTAAACCTGGGAGGCAGAGGTTGCGGTGAGCTGAGATTGAACCATTGCACTTGAACCTGAGCAACAAGAGCAAAACTGTATCTCAAAAAAACAAAAACAAAACAAAACAAAACAAAAAGCTTAGTGGGATTAGTATGTATTTTAGTCAGAGTTCTCTAGAGGGACAGAGCTAATGGAATATTTTATATATATGTTATAAATTATAATTATATATATTATATAATATATAAATATTCCATATATATATGGGAGTTTATTAAGTATTAACTCACACGATCACAAAGTCCCACAATAGGCCGTCTGCAGGCTGAGGAGCAAGGAGAGCTAGTCTGAGTTCCGAAAAACTGAAGAACCTGGAGTCTGATATTCAAGGGCAGGAAGCATCCTGCATGGGATAAAGAGGTAGACTGGGAAGCTAGGTCAGTCTTCTTTTCATATTTTTCTACCTGCTTTATATTCTAACCATGATGGCAGCTGATTAGATTGTGCCCACCCCAGATTAAGGGTGGGTCTGCCTTTCCCAGTCCATGAACTCAAATGTTAATCTCCTTTGGCAACATTCTCAGAGACACACCCAGGATCAAATTTTGTATCCTTAAATCCAATCAAGTTAACACTCAGTATTAACTATCACAGTATGTTGTGGATTTGTCATTTAAAACAAACTCATCTACCCTGGGAGAGTTTAGAAGACACAACTTTTATCATGACTGTGAAAAATAAATTTGTGAGGTGGTCAGACAACTACCTGCTCACAAATTGATTACATTGGACTGCTTCTGTCATGGAAAAGGCACTATTTTGTTCTCACTGCAATAGGCAAAATCTGTATATGAATCTGCTGTCCCTGCATACAACGCTTCTGCCAAAAACACCATCCATGGAATTACAGGGCACCTTATCTACTCTTGGTATTTTACACAACATTGCTTCTGGTCAGTGAACTCAATTCACTGAAAAATAAGTGCAGCAATGAGGCCATGCTCACAGAATTTACTGGTCTTACCATGTTCCCCACCATCTGGAAGCTGCTGGCTCGATAGAGTTGCAGAATGGCCTGTTGAAGACTCAGTTGCAGTATCAACTAAATGAAAATACCTTACAGGCCTGGCGCAAGTGAAAGCATATGAATTCCTTCTCCAGAAAAGGAGATAAAGTATATAAATGATGATTACTCTTCTTGCTGTATTACTCTTCTTCTACAGAAGGCTGTATATGCTCTGAATCAGCATCTACTATATGGTGTTATTTTTCCAGTGTTAACTGAACTCCTATATACCTACCATTTAGATTCCACTATTAACAGTTTATAATTCTTGTTTCCTCTGTTATGAGTTTGAACTCTCCAAGGAAATCCAACCTGATTTCAATAATGGTTACAGTCTAAAAGTTATTTATTTTAATAAATCCAATTCTGTCTGCAAGTTTCAACTTATTCCTCCTCATTTTGTTCACTTAAACATTAATTCATCAAGAAAATATCAGTTAAGCCATACCCTAAGCTGAATTATTTGACAAAGTAAATTAATTTAGTTTCCCTTTGTCAATTGTATATGAATTTAAATACATTTCCTATAAATTATATTTAGATTAAAATGCCTGCTATGGTTTTTATTGAGATGACATGAAATCTATAGATCAAATTGGTCTATAAAAATTTGAATTGATGGCTTAATAATATTGAGTTTTTGTCCCATAACAGGATATATATCTACGCTTATTTAAGTCTTAATTTGTCTCATCAATGTTATGAAATTAACAGTGTACAGATATTCAGTCATATTTTTCCATAGGTATTTTATATGTTCAATGCTATTGTAAATGCTATTTCTTCTTTAATTTGATTTTCTGACTGCTTATTGCTAACCTCTATATATATAATTTAGTTTTTTATGGTGCTTTCGCATCTTACAACCGTGCTAAACTCGCTTATTAAGTCTAGGTTCTCTTTTACTTTTGGAGGATTAGATTTTTCATGTCATCTGCAGATTATAGCAGTTTATTTCTTCCTTTCCTAACTAGGAGTCATTATTTTCTTTTTCTTGCCTCATTCTTTGGCTAAAACTCCCATACAATATTAAAAATGAGTGGTGAGAACAGACATATTTTGTTCCAGATCTCTTAGGAAAAATCAGTCTTTCACCGTTAAGTATGATGTTAGCTATAGTTTTTATTTGTTAGTTTTAATAGATGCTCTTTGTAGATTAAGAAAGTATCATTGTTTGCTGTATTACCAAAACAGAGCATGTGGTTCAGTCTTCTTTTTTTTTAAATCCAGTCTGATTATCTTTGCCTTTTAATTAAATTATCTAGATCATGTATATTTAAAGTAATGGCAGATATTCTTAGATTTACATTTATAATTGCTAATTAAATTACCATTGTTTTTTCTTTGTCATACTTGATATTTGCTCCCAGTTTCCTATTTTTCTGGCTTTATTTGAGTTAATTAAATATATTTATTATTCTACTTTAATTTCTTTATTGGCTTATTAATCATAACTCTTCAGTTGTTGTTTTAGTTACTTATTAAGGATGTGTATTCTCTGTCTTCATAATTATGTCTTCTTACTGTTTTAATGTATTCACCTTCTACTTCTAACATCTGTATCAGTTCTGGGTTGGATTCAGGCTGATTGATTTTTCATTATGAGTCATATTTTTCTCTTTCATTGTGTGCCTAGTAATTTTTGAGTGGATGCTAAGCATTATAAATATTACCTTGTTGAGAGCTGAATATATTTATATACTTATATTATTAAACTTTGTTTTATAATGAGGTTAAACTAGTTGTGAATACTTTCATGTCTTGCTTTTAAGATTTATTAGTTGAGACCAGAAAATGTTCAGTCTAGAGCTGATTACTCCTCATTATTGTGGCACAATCTTTCTGTGTTTTCCACCCAGTACCTCATGAATTAGGGTTTTTCTAGTCTAGTTGGTGAGAAAATATACTTTTGTTGATCCTGAATGAGTATTAAATGCTGTTCCTTCTAATTCTTTTGGTTGTTTCCCTTCACTTTACACTACTTTTCTTACATGCAAGAATTGTTCAAGAGACAACTGAATACTAGAGAGGGATCCTCAGCCTATCTGCAAATTTCTATGTGTTGCTCCTTATTCCCTGGTATTCTGCCCTATGAATTCTAAAGGCCTTGTCCTCCCTAGACTTACCATTGTATTTTCTAAACTCCAAAAGTTCCTTGGGACTTTGTCTACATGTATTCTCTTTGTGTTATGGCCTGGAAAACCTCTCAATACAATAAGAGAAGGCAATTTTAAGGGTTATTTCATATTTGTGTCATTTTTCAGGGATCACTGTTCTTTTTTACCTAACGTTAGCATCTTAAAATGTGTTGCTTCAAGTATTTTGTCTGTTTTTTGTTTGTGTATGTGTGTGTGTTATTGTTTTATATGGAAATGTAAGTTGTTTGTGTTAGTCGATCTTGGTGAAAGCAGAACTTATATAGACTTCAGGAGGAGGAAACCAAATAGAATTTAAAAGTTTAGAGACCCCATTTATCTGGATTTTATTTCTAATTTTTCCATTTAGTAAACTTGTAAAACTTTGTTCTTTATTAAAGAAATCAGTTGTTCAGCTAAAGATAGTTTCATTTAATAGTTTCATAGTTTTAATCCTCATTTTTGTGAGAATTAAATAAAATAATGGTAATAACCCAGCAGAGGATACAATAAAGACCTATCCCTGTTCTCTTTGTGGCAGACTGTACAACTGATATTGTGAGCTTATGTCAATTAACCATATCCCTTTCCATTAGTGTTTCTGTTTAGTGACAACTCCATAAACAGTTCTTGTGGAATTAATTGTTTGCATTTAAAAGCAGAAATTTGAATTTATTTCTACCAAGTGTTTTTCTTTTAGAAACAATTTATCGCTGTTCCACTTTATTCCTATTTGTCTGCATACTGAGTCTGACAGTTAACCATGTTCTCTATATCTTGCAAACAATTGTCATTTACAAATTGGCTAAGCATAGCTTCCAATTAATGCATACCTCCCCATCTTGAAGAACTATTTTGTGATGAACACTTACTGAAATGAATCCCTGTATAAGCTATTAATACCAATATTCTTCACATATTCTGATAAATGGAAGTAAATATTGAATGTATTTATACTTTCCACAAACTATAAATGCAAAAAAATTGAGACTACTCAGTATGTGTCAAGGGCATGATAAATGTGTTACTTCACATCCAGAAAATATAGCCAGCTAATTTCCTCAAATGTGACATCAGACCCAATATAGAAGCATCTTTTGACATTGAGCAATTTGAAGAATGACTTGCATTTTATGACTCAACATGATTTCTATATGGGATTAATATCAGAGCAGCATTGCAAGGGTCTCCAATTTCCAGCCTGAGTAGTCAGATAAAATGAGAAAAGAAGAACCTTCAAAATAGAGTCAACACAGGTCCTAGCATTGATCATCCAAATAGTTGCTTGGAAGTTACAATACTAAGTTAAAACACTAGTTGCTAGAGAAATGCTTCCCATTTTAGTGGGAAGTGTTACATAAAATAAGTAACTGATATTTTATAGGTACTTATGGGGAATGAAAGAGGTTATGAAAAGAATAGGAGTAAATTTTACAAATAGAGAAACAGTAAATTAATAATGATGGATTCCATTATAATTATTATACTTAAAATTTATACAGACTTTAAACTTTTTATTCAAAAAGTCTAATGCATACACAGAAGGTAGTATCAAGATAATTTGTATGTATTATAAATGTTTTTCATATCTATCTTATTTTCGTTATGAACTTTAACTTTGGTAATATCATTTTTAATTTGAAGTTACAGATACTAAGGTCAAGAGAGTTTAAGCAACTTTTTAAAGAGGTGATATTGCTGTTAAGTATATGGCTAAAAACTTGATTATGAGTGTTGGATGGTTCCAAAACCAGTGTTCTTAACTACAGTTGTATTCCTGTCGTCCCTGTTTTGTGAAATGTACATATGCTATCAGATTTAATTATCACAGAAACTCTGACCAGTAGATAGTATTCTCTGTACATTACACCTAAGGAAACCAAGAGTTACTGTGTTTAGGTAAATGTTCTGAACACATCTACTGTCTGTCAGAATGGAGATTCAAATCCAGAAATTTTTTTCTCCTTCACTACGCTTTTGTATTTTTCTCCATACCCAACCCGCCTAAATGCCTATCGGAACATATGTAGCCAATATTTAACGAATAATGTCTCCACCTGAGACACAGACACGAGAAGGAGTAAAACATGTAAAAGAGGATTCCTAGTAGAAAGAATCTAGAGACAAGAGAGCTCTTTGTGTGTTTGAATGTAGTTGCACAGTAGAAATATTTGCAGCAATTTTTTTTGAAGTACTGATGAATAACCTTATATCAGACTAATTAAATCATCATTTGTATGAGGGTGAGGGGTGGAGAAGCATGTTTCTAGTTTTTGTTGTTTGTTTATTTTGAAACTCTCCAGGTGATGTTAAGGTGCAATCAGGATTGAGAATACTGAATTAGAGATTAAGGGGAGGCCAGTGAACAAAGTAAAAGTGAAATGAGAAAATCATCAGGGTTCTGATCTCTTCAAGACTTGCAATCCACATTAGTGAGTTAGATTTTACCTGGAGGGCAATTGGAACCACTGTGGAGTCTTAAGCAGAAGAGCAGCAGGGTCCCATTCACATTTGAAGCTGCCATATAGGAAATCCATTGATCAGCAAATAGTAGCATCATTAAGAAGCAAGCTGCAAGGATGATGGCAGTATATATATATATATATACATGCTAATATATATGCTGCAATTGGGGATACAAGTAAAATAGAAAGATTTGAGAATTATAAAATGTTAGGATCATAAAGGCTTAGGAAGTGATTTATTATAAAAGGTGTGACAAAAAGGGGAGTTGAAAATAATGTCTCATATTGTTTCGCTTGGTTTTGTCATTCACTGAAATAAGGTAACATGAATAATAGAAAGGAATTAGTGTAGAAATTTGTTCAGTTTTGAGCATTATCAGTTATATATGTATATTGAAATAAAATTTTCAGTGAGATATGTAGGTAGAAATGTCCATGGGGCAAAAAAAGTACACAAGTTATAGCCCAGGAGGTAAGAAATCTGGCCTGCATCTATGGAATCAAAAGTTCTCTACAAATGAGTAGCGATTGAAACCATGCATTTTCTGTTGTTGTTATGGTGGTGGTGATGGTGGTTGTTGGTTACTTGTCTTTTTGTTTTATTTCTGTTTTTATTTATTGATACAGGGTCTCGCTCTCTAACCCAGGTTGGAGTGCAGTTGCAATCCTAGCTCACTGTAGCCTCGAACTTCTGGGCTCAAAAGATCCTCTTGCCTTAGCCTCCTGAGTAGCTAGGACTATAGGTATACACAACACCTAGCTCATTTTAATTTTAATTTTATTTAATTTATTATTATTATTATTTTTTGTAGAGACAGGGTCTTTCTATGTTGCTTAGGCTGGCCTCAAACTCCTGGCCTCAAGAGATCCTTGCAATTCAGCCTCCCAAAGTGCTGGGATAACAGGCATGAGGCACCACACATGACTGGTTGGTTGGTTTTAAATTTTGATGTTGTTTAGTATCCTTTACTTTTTCTGTTATTCGCTTGCTTGACTGTTATTGTTGAATAAGAAAAGAGAGCAAATATGCTTTATAAAATGTAGCTACCTGTAAGGTATTGCTTTTTTGTGACTTTTTTCTTATTTTGTTTTACTTGTAGGAAGAAGAACAAATCAAACACGTATAGGTTTTATTAGGTTTTGAAATCATCATGCACATTATCCAGACAAAATGATAAATGGTGAAAAACAAATTTTTTGAAGGTAGCAAGAAAAATGTCTACATCATGAACATTTACATTCAGTCTGGTCATGGTGTAGGGATGGATAAATTTCAAAAGTAAGCATTTTTTCTCCTGGCAGAGGTTTCCAGGTAGACTGATGTATTCTGTTTTCTGACACAAAATTATTATTTGCTTTCCACATTATGGATATCATTACATATTTTGCAAAAGAACACTATAAACTGATTTCTTTGCCTGTGACCTTGGGTTTACCAGATAGCCAATTCAGTTGAAATTTTCTAAAGTGCTCTAAAGAAATGCATGAACAATATTTGAGTAGTTCTGATGATGTTTATCAATTACTTTGATAAACATTTAGCAAAGTAGAAGTAAAACATTTTGAATATTTTGATGAGATCTTACTCACATCAGAGAGTCTCATTTTACATATGGAAAGATGGAGTCTTAATGAAAGGAAGTAACTTGCCTGAGAGTGTAAAGTTGAAATTAAATCAGTATTTGTCTGGATCCAATGTTCTCCATTATAAAATTCATGAATCAGGACGAGCAGGTTCAAACTCCCGGTATGAATTGAGGTGAAGAGTATATAAATGGGAGTTAATTAGCCTCCTCAACTGAGCCACATAATGAGAGAGAGAGTAAAATAAGTCATTGCTCTTTTAGTAAAACTATGTATACCACTCCCACTGACAAAACCTTTTCCCCCTCATCATAGAATTGTGAAAAAAGAAAGATATCACACAGAATTACATTAGTGTTTGATTATGTTGAATGTAAGTTTGGAAAGAAAAAAATTAGATTAAACCAGTAAGTAATGCTTAGTCACCAACTGGGTGAAACAAAAAAAGGTAGAGGGTGGCCCGGCTGTCCATTTTATATTGAAACTTTGGACGTATTAAATCAGTGGACCTCTGGTATCTCCTGAGAGAAGAAATAGTGCTAAAGGGAAGAATATAGCCCTTATGATGGAAAGAAAATATATGATTCCAGCATAGTTGTTTAGTTTTTCTGCAACTCAGATAAAGCAAAAAGCTCATTAATTTAGAATTGGTGATAATTTGTACAGGGCCTATTCTGAAGTTTACTTTTGCTTTATCTAGCTAAAGGAATTTGGAAAGCAAATTAACAATGTAAACAGGAAGACAGGCAGCAATATTTAACCTCTTTAAGCCAGCAAACTTTTCCCCAATATCTTTAAAACTCAATTTATACATACAGAGATGACATGCTAGTTATAGATTATTCTTATCTATTTATTATAGCAGGTCCTTATGGTGATTTCTACCTATGGGACTTAGTTTGACCCAATGTACGTGTGCCTGAGAGAAATCAGTTTCATTTATTTTGTAATCATCAAACTTTTAAAATATTGATACTAATTTGGACAGGCCATGAGTGCCATAACTAGTTCCACTTAATAACCTATGACTTTATTTCTATCAAGAAAGAAACACAGTGTTTTTAGTAGCCTATGGGGTAGAATAAAGAGTAGACATAGAACCAGAGGTCTTGGATTTAAGTACCTGTTCTGTTTCTTACTTATGTTACCTTGCACATACTTGAGGTCAGGTGAGAATCATTATTCTAAGGCCATTTCTGGTAAGAATCAAAATAGCTCTGCTGTGGGATTCCCAGGGATGATGTAAAGATTAACTTTGCTAAGTGAGACTGCATTGTGCACTATGAAACAGTATCAGAATATAAAGCAATTCTATTATTACTTTTAGTATTACTAAAAATTAAAAACATAAGCAAAAAAGGCTATTTTTTATTAGCCAACTATTTTTTCTCATATATACCACTGTTTGACCCTTTCTTGCTAATACATTTTCCTAGATGAAATTGTTAGGCCATTTCATTTCATGTCAGTAAACACAGCCTCCAGTTTGTGGCATTGCTACTGTGGATTCCTCTATTTCTGTATTATGTCCTATTCATCTCTGTATCCAAAGTTCTTGACACATAGTAGTCACTCAGTACAGGATTGACAGACCTGTAAGTGAACAAATGAGAAAGATGAGGACATATTTTAAAAAGTGGAAGTTAAAAATTTTATTGAACACATGATCATAGTACTAGCAACTTCCATCTAAAAGAAACTGTCATAGCCATCGTCCCTGCTACATAGGAAGCTGTCATTTCCACCAGTTGAATGATTTATAACAATTTATTGAAATTGGAATAGGCACCAGATCCAAGGACACATACACCCATAGACTAGCTAGGCAGCAGGGTTGTGTCATGAATCTCATCTTCCTTGACCACAGAAGAGAGGCAAAAAGTAACCACTCAATCCAAAGCCAGCTGATTCAGGCACCATTACCACAAACATTCTATTCCATCTTGTCCTTGATAACACAATCTGATGTTTGTACAAGAATTAGTTCTTTAGGAAAGTGAGCCCTATTCCCCTCATCACAATTAAAACATGATTAGTCTAAGTCAAACATAGTAGTCCCGTTCCCCTTGTCAGCATTTGGCTTAGTCATAGCATGTGTCATAATTCTGGTTAATTAAATGTGAGGTTGATGTGGGAAAGTCTCCTGGTGAACTTCTGGAAAACATTTCTTCATTCTTAAAAAGACAACTTACTAACAGCAGTGTCTTCTTACACAGGGTGTTGCTATTTCAGGCTAAGATGGCTTAGGTAGTATATAGTAATGATCATGAAGAGGAGTTAGCCCTAGAACAAAGCCACCATGCTAGGCATAGCAGAGCAGATCAATGTAAAGAACCTAGATCCTTGGGTCATCAATGGGACTTCCAGGGAGGATATAAAAATTAACTGGCCCAGAAATACCCTATTTTAGAACTTTATATTATTAGATAATACACTTTCCTTATTGTTCAAGCCATTTGAATCAGGGTTTTCTGTTATTCGTGACCAATGAAACAGTAACAAATACAGCAAATTTAGACACAGACCAACTACGTATGTTGCTGTCTCATGTAGAAAGATAATCTAGCTTTTTTTTTTCTTTTTCAGAAATTAGAACTAGGAACAACGGAAAGAAAGCAATTTTAGGTTAGTGGCTAAATCCCCAAGGATACCAATTAGAGAAAGACGTTGGAATTGCCTTAATGAGTCACTGCCAATGCAAGTCATAAGGAAGCAATGACAGTGAGTAAGCAAAGGTAGCCAGCTGCTGGGGAAAGGACAATAGAGGAAAAGGTCAGAGGGACTTCAAAAGCCTGACTATGGGTTCCCTGAGGGAAGAAGAGAGATGGAGAGAACATTGGGTCCTGTAAAATACCTTAATTGTTTTTTATGACTTCTCTTTTCCATATCCAGTTCACATGTACTCGTTTTTGTGTATTAAACTGAGTTTCTATTGGCTTCTTTGTAACCAAAAGAACTGAATAGGAACACATATATGTTGGACTAAAATGACATAATAACTATTTGAGGGGTTTTTTCATTTTAAAGAATAAAACCAAAAACCCATCTCTCTGATGTTCCTCCACTCCCGACAGCATCACTAAGCAGTACTTTACCCAGCTTGAGCTCAGTATCCCTAAAACACTCCCTACTTTCCAAGACAGTCTCCCACTGTTGAGTAGTGTTGACTGATAAAAAGTTCCCCCTGAGGTAAAAATGAAATTGGTTTTATGTATCCTGGGGCCATCTTCAAACACTATCAATTAGAATGCATTGCATACTCCCTTTCACCTCCACTAGGAGAAAATTAGCAAAGTCTACCAGCATTTTTAATTATCACAACTGAAAGGTACTATTAGCATCTGGTAGGTGGAGGCCAGGGATGCTGTTAAATATCCTACAATGGACAGGACAGCCTCTTACAACAAACAATTTCCAGCCCAAAATGTCAACTTCGCCAAAGTAGAAAAGCCCTGTCCAAAAGGGGACCTTACACATAATAGATGGAACCCCCTCTAAGAAGAGAGGTCTTAGAAATGAGGTGGTTTTGGAGCTTTTCTATCAAGCTCTTCATATTTCCCAACAAGAGCAAGGCCCAGGTATTAATTATATGGTCTTATTCAACAGTGAAACAGCTGTCATTTGGATATCAAGGAGCAGTGGAACAAAAAGTGTTAAGGAGAAGGTGTATCAGATATTCAGAGGTGGTGAAGTCATGGCTTTCCATGCTTTGGAACTAAGGCATCTACAATGCATAGGGGCATTTTTAAATGTGAATTGTGTATTCTGGTCTATAAGTAGATGCTTTACGACACTAGTTTGAATATGTCTGAGTGATAACTATGGCTTTGTTTTTGCGGTGGGCATCTGTTGTTTTTGTTCGCTGGCATCCCTTCTCTTTTCTTATGGGAATAGCATTGAATTTTCCTTTGAGAAAATACTTCTCCCTGTAGGGGTAAGCCCTATAAAATTTCAGTGAAATTACGTCAGAGACTCTTATACTTTCACACCATGGCTGGCAAATTTCTCAATCTAGGCCAATCAGTCTTCATTTCCTTAGGATATAACTCTTGAGTGAAGTAATGTAAGAATGGGCAACATTTAAAGCTGATTCACGTAAATTGGGATAGTTCCCTGGACAGAATGCCTACAGTCCATTCTGTCTAGATCCCCAATTGTCTCTTGTTTGTGATTTAATTTTTCAATGACCTCTCAATTCTGTAAGTTGTTTGTATTTACTTTCATTATTTCCCCTCCTAAGGCAAATTTAGACTCTTTCAAGTTTCTTATGCTAAAATATTCTCATTTATGCAGCCAGCATATGAAAAAAAGCTTATCATCACTGATCATTAGAGAAATGAAAATCAAAACCACATTGAGATACCATCTCATACCAATTAAAATGCCGATCATTAAAAAATCAGGAGACAACAGATGCTGGAGAGGATGTGGAGAAATAGGAACACTTTTACACTATTGGTGGGAGTGTAAATTAGTTCAACCATTGTGGAAGACAGTGTGGCGATTCCTCAAGGATCTAGAACTAGAAATATCATTTGACCCAGCAATCCCATTACTGGGAATATGCCCAAAGGATTAAAAAACATTCAGTTATAAAGACACATGCACACGTATGTTTATTGTGGCAGTGTTCACAATAGCAAAGACTTGAAACCAACCCAAATGCCCATCAATGATAGACTGGATAAAGAAAATATGGCACATATACACCACGGAATACTATGAAGCCATAAAAAAGGATTCGTTCATGTCCTTTGCAGGGACATGGATGAAGCTGGAAACCATCATTCTCAGGAAACTGACACAAGAACAGAAAACCAAACACCACATGTTCTCACTCATAAGTTGGTGTTGAACAATGAGAACACATGGACACAGGGAGGGGGAGCATCACACACCAGGGCTTGTTGGGGGTTGGAATAGTAGGGGGCTGGGGGATTGGGGGAGGGCGAACATTAGGAGAAATTCCTAAAGTAGATGACGGGGGGATGGATGCAGCAAACCACTATGGCACGTGTACAACTGTGTAATGAACCTGCACATTCTGTACATGCACCCCAGAACTTAAAGTATAATAATAATAATAATAATAATAAAAGAAAACAAAATTCTCAACTTTTACAACTATAGAACTAGGCACTGGGCAAGGAGTCTACATTTAGATTCTCATTGTGTCTCTGCTCTTAATTGGTTATTACGGTGGTAGGAAGACACTTTTCCTCTTCTGGCCTATCTCCTCATCCATGAAAGAAGAATGATGGACCAGGTCACTCTTAAAGGCCCTTCTAGTGCCAAGGTCATAAATTTCTAGTAAATTTCTTTGACTAGAAAAGGTAAACTAAACTTTCAACAGAACCAGGAGGTGGTGCTCCAGTACCACGATGACACATCACTAACAGTGTCCAAGCAGTATTGCCCCTGTTGGGGCTAAGGGATTCCAAGAATCCTACAGGGTCTTTCCACGGTGTTTGGTTGACTGAGCGAATTTTCTTCTACTGTGAAACACATTTATAGAGGTCCTGCTAATGTGGGAAGTCTTTGCAGGACCTCTATAGAGATGGATAAGCCACCTTCCTCAAACAGTTTCCAGTTGGCCAGTGTGGGAATATTATTCCTCGGTGTTTGGTAATTCACAGTGATGTTGGAGGGAGATAAGTGGTGATACTGTATATGTGGGCAGGGATACTAATGTGAGGTGAGCAGGCAGCTACAGATATCAGGGGCTATGCATTCTGGTACCAACAGTGCCATGTATTTAATGTGGAACTTTCGGAAATAATCCTGTATTTTGTTTAAGTCACTTCCTCTAAAAAAGATTACATTGGATGAAATCAGTGGTTCCCAAATTTGTATTTTCTCAATGACAGTGGAAAAAAATAGTTTATAAAATAATGTCATACATGAAATTCTCATATACAGTACTTCTCAAAACTCTTTACAAGGAACAGAAAGTGAATTCAGACAAGTTTAAAAGTAAAATAGGAAATATATTACCTCAAATAACCAGGAAACCTAAGGAAAAGAACTATGTTAGACCCTGCTGGATGAGGAATTGAAAGCTGTCATCAGAGATCCATGTTTCCATTTCCTATGTACCTGTATCTACATGGCTTTCTTCTCAGTGCACTCTCAACATGTGACAGCAAGATGGTTCTAGGAAAAGAGAAAGGAAAGAAAAGGTTATCTTCCTCATCTCTGCTTTCTTCCTTGCTAGGCTATCTCACAGGTGCCTCCATAGAACGTCTAAGTCATAAGGAACAGAACCTGAAAACTATGCGACAAGAAGATCTATAACATTTCTTGCAGCTCTGATAAACTAGATCTCTAAATTGTGAAAAAGGTGATACAGTTCTATCTCCATTCTCTGTCATGTTAATGAATTTTCTTATCTCTATAGCGGTCCAGACAAAGACTTCCCACATAGTCACACACGAAGATATGTTTCACAATGGAAGAAGAAATTATGTACAGATAAATGGGAAAATGCAAATTTGTGGAAATGCATTAAACTTGTATTTTCCCCATTATCTGTGGGCTAGCATTTTATTTAGAAAACAAAATAACAACTTGGCATCTTTGCTTGACTATTTCCTCATTCTCAAAAATATTTGTAACCTCATTTACATCATGCAAACTCTTTGTACATGGTAGGAAACTCCAAGATAAGTTTCTCTACTATTCTAGTGATACAATTGAGGAGCAGATAATCAATTAAACCAGTTACCAAATGATTGGTATAAAATATTGTATCTACAAGAGCCCAGTGAAATCACCTTGCCCAGCTCAACCATTTTTCACTTAAACAAATGGATCCAAAAAGGGGAACTTCTGTTCTCAATGCCATGCAATAATTTAGTCCTCAATCAGGAATTGGAAGTCAAGATTGCTGC
This sequence comes from Ateles fusciceps, assembly GCA_036589455.1. NCBI lineage: Eukaryota > Metazoa > Chordata > Mammalia > Primates > Atelidae > Ateles > Ateles fusciceps. The sequence goes on from JAZHEH010000952.1 coordinate 15,128,998, forward strand.
TTCCAAATTCATTCATCTAATTGGTGTTTCAGTGCAAGTAGCAATGTCTTTTTTAATAACACCATTCTGATCATGTCACTTCTTCCGTCAATTATTTCTATGAGTTTCCATTTTTAGTAAATGGTATGAACAACTTAGCATGACAATTAAGATCTTTTTTGATACAGGCTTTAGCCTACTTGCCCAGCCTCATCCCCCACCACTCCCTGCTTTTCCCATCGTGTTTCAGCACAACTGACTCTCCTTGGCATCCCTCATATGTGTTTGCTAGTTTTAGCTTCTAATCTTTGCTCAAACAATCTCTATGTGTAGAATAATACCCCTTTCCCTGTTTTGTCTCATAATTTTTCCTTCTCTAAGATTCAGTTCATGAGTTACTCCTTTTGAAGCATCCTGTGATATATCTTCTTCCCCCAAAGTGATTTTCCCATGGGATCTGATGAGTATTCCTATGGTTACTCTTACTAAATTGAGTAGAATTGTCATTTTATGGACCTAGCATTTTGCATGTCACTTTGCATAAACAAATTATGTTAATGTTTGACTTGAAAGATAAGTTTAGGAACAAAAATGCTTTTCCAGGGCCTTTAGAAAGACATTAGAGCAGGCATCATTAGTGGTTTTCTTTCCTCAAAAGCCTGAACAAAGTTCCAAAATCTTCCTCTACTCCATGATGCATTCACTAACCTTTGAAGTTTGTCAATAAATAGAAACTTTATTTACTGTTCCTATCTGTATCTAAAACGAAAAGCAAAGTATATTTCTGCTAAGGTCATATTCATTTGATCCTGAGGTCATTGAAGAAAACCTTGAGGTTACATCTTTGTTCAAAAGCAAAGAGGGCTGAAATCTGATACTGAAATCTGCCAATGCGCAGGAGAGGAGAATATGATATACATGATGTCAATAAGCTGACTCCACTACACTGCAATGGTTCTCAATCTTTTAATTCCAGTTCTACATTTGAGGGATCACATTCACATCTTAGCAAACTCCAAACATAGTGACAGTGCACTTTGGCCATTTTTACACAGGTAAAGACGGTGCGAGTTATATGCAATCCTTAGCTCTAAGTAAGTATAAGAACACTCATTTCTCTCACTCTGAAGAAAGTGAACTCAGGTCTAGATCATGGCAGCAACCCAAACCTTCCACTTACCTGTGTCTTTCTCTACTGAGTATCTTGGTAATTTATATTCAACTTCAAGTATTTATGGTACTCAAGGATAAAGGAAGCATCTTACCCATTTTTGCATCTAAATTTCCTTTTCATATGAGATAATCTCAAAGTATTTCATACGTTCCTATCCTTGGACTAGCATCTTCAAAAGTCATCTCATTTTATCTTTATCAAAAGCCTATAAAGAAATTCTGATTATTTACTTCTGTTAAAATGATGTAGGGATAAGATAAAATAACTGATTTACCCCAAATCAGTTTATAAATTTCAGAGTTTGGAACCAAGTCATCCTAAGTATAAAATGCACTTATTTTATTACAATAAAATATGCTTAATAAATATTTGCCAGATGACCAAATGGATAAATGAAAGGATGTCCAGGCTATAAGAACTGTTTGAAATATTTTCCACTGCCGGCATACCCTTTGGTCACAGTTTATTTAGCTGTCCAGGTTTTACTTTTTGCCCTACCTTTGCACTCTTTGCAGAGAGATATCAGAGTAGAATCCTACTTGAAAGTTTACCTATGTCTTTCCTAAAGCCTCCCTTCATATAAAAACTACCACATAAATACACATACTGAAAAAAGAGATAGTAAGTTAAAATAAACTTATTTTGGTCATCCCTCGAAGACTTTCTAAAAATACTCATTATAAAATATTTGTTGTTTTGTGTGTGTGTGTGTGTGTGTGTGTGTGTGTTCCTGGAAGAAGGAATTATAATGTTCTCACTCTTTAAGATTCTGACCCCTGCACAAATATTTTTTGAATTAGCAACACAAAGGGAGATAACGTATTTTGTTTCTGAAAAATAAAATAATTGAATAAATTCTCAGTAATTTTTTAAGCTTGATTCATTACATCTTCTAGAGACACTCTTTATATGGCTACATCGAGCTCTTGAGAAATCCTTGCACTTCTTTTCTCCTTTGTCATTAAGTCTTCATCACCTGATGCACATAGAATCTCCTTGTTTCTTTGATACATCCCCAGTCTCATCCACTGTCTTCACTACTATGGCTTCCTGTACAATGACTGATGCAGGTATTTACCATATTTCTGGTGCACAATTTTTAATAGACATGAAGGACTGTCACCATGTGATTATTCCCATAAAGAGATTTTGATGGCCAAATTTCTCAGGTCTGCATTCAACTGGGTCCACACAAGCTGTGTGTGACAGAAATTGAAAGATTCTTAAAGATATGAAAACTTCGTTTACTATAAAATCAGGGAATGTAAAAAATAATGATCCTTAAAACATTGGGCTTGCAATTTGTAGAATGGATTTTATAGGACAAGAGTGGAAGCAGGCAACTAGTGAGGTTACTGCTGATCTACCTTTATCAGAGGAGAAATGATAGTGCTTGGAATTAGAATGGTGGCTGTGGGATGGAAATAGCTCCATAGAATTAGTGGATATGTAGAAAGTAGAATACACAAGATTTTGTGTTCAATTGTAAGAGAGTCTACAGGAGGCAGAGGAATCAAGGGTGATTTTCAGGTTTTATTTCTACTTTTATCCTAAGTCTGTAATTTTTTTGTTACCTAGAAAGTTAAGTTTGTACAAACTTATTACTACAATTATTCTTTGTCAGAAAGCAAAAATAATCCCAGACGATTACTGGCTGGGAAGGGTAGGAGGAAGTAGAAGATGAAGAGAAGTTGGTTAATGTGCACAAAAGTACAGTTAGAGAGAAGGAATATGTTCTAGTGTTTCATAGCACAGTAGGGTAACAGTAGTTATTTGTTTTATATTTCAATAGCTAGAAGAGAAGATCTGGAATGTTCTCAACCCAAAGAAATGGTAAATATTTGAGGTGATGGATGGCCTAACTATCCCGATTGGTAATTATACATTGTATACATGTATCAAAATATCACATGTATTCCCATAAATCTATAAAATTGTTATGCATCAATAAAAACAATCCTAGAAATTCTTGCCTCTGCATAAATGCCTTTGTATCTTAACTATCTCCCCCACAGAACATGCAAATTCATTAATTTCAAGCCATGTATCTTTATCTGCCTCCTTCACTCCGAGGAATCTGATAGATGGTTACTATTATATTTAAGGACAGAATATAAGGAGGGAATGGATTTGATGTCTCACTCTGAGCTTGCAAAAGATGAAAAAACAATTAACTGAATTCAGCCAAGATTTAATGGCACCCTGTATTTACTTGGCCTATCAGTGAAATAGAAGATATGGGTAGGCAAATACATTTTGAACCATCTTGCTTCTATGCTTTTGTTTTAGCTACAGCCCTCACTTATCCTAACTATCAAAATTAGTATTTCCAATTTCTAGAAAAGCTTTTATATCAGAGCACATACTTACTTCTCTCTCTTTGACTTCTCTTTTGACTCCAATAATTATTGTTACATACAATTCTTAAACTGAACTTAATCTTGCACGTCTATATCACTTCTGTAAGATTTATAAGAAATTCAAATTGAGCTCCCAAATCAATATTTAATATATACTGTTTTTTTCTAATTGAAATTCATACTTAATTCTGTAAATGCAGGTTAATATTCCTGTACTTATTTCTATTTCCCTTAATGCATAGCACAGAGCTATACATGTGTTTCATACTTATTTTGGTTCACTCAGCCTTTATAAAGTCACTGTAATGTGCCATATTTTATGAAGAAAAGTTTATTATAATTGCATGAGGAAAAACTTCTCACTGTTTTACACATAAAAAACTTTAAAAATCCAAAAACATACTAGATATTTTTCTAAACAGTTAAACAGAAAATGTCAACATGATAATGGTAATGGTGGTGACAATAATAATAAAAGCCTTCATTCACTAAATGCCACCAACAGAGCAAAATAAAATCATCTATTTTACTATTTATAACACATGTGGAAATAAAATTCTCAACATGATAGCACAGAGGATGAAAGAAGAATATAAAAATGCTATGTTATAAAGTTCTTATACTATATATAAGGAGGTGTAATATTAGTTAATAGTTGAACAACCGCTAAAATGTAAAACACATTATAACCAATAAACAAAAGTATGTATATCATGGAATAATAAAAATAGTCGATTAACCTAAAAGAACTGGGGGAGAGAAGAACATATGATACAAATAGAAAACAATTTGCAGAATAGTAGATATACCAAATCTTTAATTGCATAAAATTTAAAGGGTCTAAATGTACCAAATAAAAGGCATAGATTTTCAGATTGGATAAAGTGTAAACCATACTTATATATTGTCTATCAGAAATTCATTTTAACATAAAGACAAAGAGTTTAGAAGTAAAAGGGAAAAAAATATGCCAAGGAAAATCTTAATAAAAGAATGCTAGAGTAGCTATATGAATATTAAACAAAACAGATTCAGAATAAGGATATTACTAAAGACAGAGACATTCTGTAATGATAAGAGGTTAATCAACAGGGCATAGTAATCTCAAATGTGAATACACCAAGTATTGAAACTTCAAAATACGTAAAGCAAAAAAACATTAATAATAGGCAAATTAAAAAAAAATGTACAAATCTAGTTGAAGATTTCAACACTCCCTTCTCAGGAATTGATAAAACAAGCTAACAAATACAAAAATCAATAAGGATAGAGAAAACCTGAACAAAATTGCAAACCAACCTGACCTGATAAATATTTATGGAATACTTCATCCCCAAAGATTAGAATACACATTGTTTTCAAAGAGCATTCACTAATATAGGCCATATTCTGGTACCTAAAACAAATTGTAATAAATTTAAGATGGCTGAAATCATGCTCAATATATTCTCAAAATAAACTACAAATTGATAATTCAAAGATGTCTGGAAAATTTCCAAATATCTGAATAATAAGCAACATTATTTTATTTATTTTAATTGCTCATTTACTTGTTTTTTGGTGAGAATACCTAAGATCTACTCTCTTAACTAATTTCAAGTATGGAATACATTATTATTTACTTAGTCACCACGTTGTTTGTTAAGATCTCTAGAAATTATCCAATTTACAACTGAAAGTTTACACCATTTGACTAACATCCATTCATTTTCCTCCACCTCTTCAACCCATGACAACCATCATTCTATTCTGTTTCTCTGAGTTCAAGTTTGTTTAGTTACCAAATATAAGGAGATCATGCAATATTTGTCTTTCTGTGTCTGGCTTATTTCACTTAGCATAACGTCCATTAGGTTTATCAGTATTGTTGCACATGGGAGGATTTTCTTCTTTCTTAGGGATGAATTACATGTATCTGTATGTAAACATTTTGTCTATCCATTTATCCATCAATGGACACTTAGGTTGTCTCCATGTCTTCGCTATTGTGAATAATGCTGTAATGAATATGTGAGTGTAGCCATTTTCATATATATCAGAAGTGTGATTTCTGGGTCATATGATAATTCTACCTTTAGATTTTTGAGGAAATTTCATAATTATTTTCCATAATGGCTTTACCAATTTACAATTCTTCCAAGAATGCAGAAACATTTATTTACCAATTTACAATTCTTCCAAGAGTGCACAAACATTCTTTTTTTTCCAGATCTTTACCAACAGTGCTACTTTTTGATATTTTAACTAATACCCATCCTAATAATTGTGAGGTGATAGCTTGTGATTTTTAATTAACATTTCCCTGATGATTAGTGATGTTGAACATTTTTTCATATCTGTATTCCTATATGTATTTTACTTAACATTTCCCTGATGATTAGTGATGTTGACCATTTGTATTCCTTCTCTATAAAAGTGTCTATTCAGGTCTTTTGCCCATTTTATAATCAGGTTATTTGTTTTGTTTTGTTTTTGCTATTGAATTATATGCACTCCTTAAATGTTTTGGGTATTAACCTTTATTGAATATATGGTTTGCAAACATTTTCTCCCATCTTATAGCTTGCCTTTTCATTGTGTATTGTTTCTTTTGCTGTGTAGAGCTTTTTAGTTGAATATACTCTTACTTATTTATTTTTGCTTTTTGTTCCCTATGCTTTTGGTGTTGCATCCAAGAAATGATTGACAAGACCAATGTTAAAGAGTTATTCCCTGTATTTTCTCCTAGAATGTTTATAGTTTTAGATCTTATGTTTAAGACTTTAATCCATTTTGAGATGATGTTTTAATTCTTTTCAATTTCATTCTTTTACAAGTGGATATCCAGTTCTCCCAACACTATTTACTGAAGAGACTATCCTTTCTACATTGTGTATTCTAGGAGACTTTGCCAAAACTTAGCCAGCTGTATATGTGTGGGTTTATTTCTGAGCTTTCTATTCTGCTCTACTGGTCGATGAGTATACTTTTATGCCAGTGCCATAATGTTTTGATTACTAAGATTTGTAATATAATTTGAAATTAGGTAGTATGAAGCCTCCAAATCTGTTTCTCTCAAGATTGCTTTGGCTATTTAGGGTCTTATGTCATTCCATATGAAGTTTAGGATTGACACAGTTTTAAATACTTCAAGTGTTAATACATTAATCAAAATGGAAACAGAAAATATCAAAATTTGTGGTGTACAGTTAAAATAGACCTTATGGATAAATAAAAAGAACTAAACTCTTAGAGAATGAAAAAATCTAATGATACATGTTTTTGCCTATAGAAATAAGAAAAAAGAAGAGAATTTAAAACAAAATTAATGGAAGATAGAAAAAATAGAGTTAAAATCACTGACATAAAAATACAGTAGAGAAAATTAATAAATCCCAAACCTTGTTCTTTGAAAAAGATCAATAAAATTGATTAATCTCTATCCAGACTGACAACAAAATAAAAAGAGAGGTTATTGCTACACATATTATAAACATCAAAATTAAGGTAAGATTATATTATGAACAAGTTTATATCAATAAATTGTAAAACTTAAATGGACAAATGTTCTGAGAGACAAAACCCATTCAGGAAGAAATAGATATATGTAACAATTACATGTCTACTAAAAAAATTGAATTTGTAGTTAAAATTTTCTACAAAGAAAATTATAGTCTCAAATGGCTTCACTGGTGAATTCTATCATATATTCAAAAAAGAAATAATATCATGTCTAAACAAATTCTTCCAGAAAATAGGAAAGATGAATTATTTATTTTACTTTATTATTTTTTGGAAACAGTCTCTGTTGCCCAGGCTGGTGTGCTGTAGCACAATCACGGCTCACTGCATCCTTGACTTCTCAGGCTCAAGTGATCCTCCTACCTCAGCCTACCAAGTAGCTGGGACTACATGCATAGGCCACCATATACAGCTACTTTTCTTTTTTTAATTTTTTAAAAAATTAAAAAGTAGAGAAAAAGTCTGACCATGTTGCCCTGTCTGGTATCAAACTGCTGAGCTCAAATGATTTTCCTGCCTCAGCCTTCTAAAGTGCAACGATTACAGATACGAGCCATTGTACCTCATCAAGAACTGTTTTTTTTTCCTTTTCTTTTTTTTTTTTTTTTTTGAGATGGAGTCTCGCTGTTTTCCCAGGCTGGAGTGCAGTGGCATGATCTCGGCTGAATGCAACCTCTGCCTTTCCAGTTCAAGCTATTCTCCTGCCTCAGCCTCCTGAGTAGCTGGAATTACAAGCACGCACCACCACACCCAGCTAATTTTTTGTATTTTTAGTAGAGATTGGGTTTCACCATGTTGGCCGGAATGTTCTTAATCTCTTCAATTCGTGATCCACCTGCCTCAGCCTCCCGAAGTGCTGGGATTATAGGCTTGAGCCACCGACACTGGTCAAGGACTAATTCTTAACTCAGTTTGAGACTCGTCTTATTTTGGTTCCAAAAACAGTTAAAACTATTATAAAAACTCAACTATAGACCAACGTTCTTCATGAATATAGGTGAAAGAATATTTTTCAAACAAATTAAATCCAACGACAGCTAAAACATTTAGTATATTATGACCAAATTTGTTTACTCAGTAATGTAAAATTAATTTAATAATTGGAAAACAAATGCAATCCCTCCTATTATTAGACTACAAAATCTAAAAATATATAATCCTCTCAATAGATGCAGAAAAAATCTTTTGATGAGATCCAATATTTACTCTTAAGAAATGTGTAGGAAAACTAGAAAAAATAAAGAATATCAAACTGATAAAGGCACCTATGACATCCTAAAGCTAACATAAAAATTAACAGTGAAATATGAGATGTTTCCTGCTAAAATAGGAAAAATGGCAAAGATGTTCATTTTCAAAACTTCCATTTATCATTATATTATTGGTCCTAGCCAGTGCAACAAGGCAAGAAAAATATCACATAATGTTGAAAAGAAGTTAAGCTGTCTTTTTCTGCAGATAATGTGATTCTCTATTTCAAAGATCTTTATGATCTTTTTAACATGATGGGAAGTGATAGTTGCATGACTTCATGAATATACTAAAGGCAATTGAATTATCCACTTTAAAGTAGCTAATTTTCTGTTATTTGAATTCCACCTTCATAATTTATATTTACAAATAATCTTATTTGTTTATATTAACATAAAATAGCTAAAATCAAAGTTTTTTAAAGTACCATTTACAATTGCATCAAAATTATGAAATACTTCAGGGATACATTTAACAACATATGTACAAGGACTGTACTTTGAAATCTACAAAACTGATGAAAGAAATTAAAGAAGACCTAAGTAAACAGAGAGATATGCCATGTTCATCAATGAGAAAACACAATTCATGAAGATAACAATTCAACAATTCCCATTAAATAGATTCAAAGCAATCTCAAACAAAATCCTAGCAGGAGTTGTTGTAGAAACTGATAATAAAATGTATGTGGAAATGTAAGTAACATGGAATAGTCAAAAATGTTATTGCAAACAATAACAACACAATCAAATATCTTACCCTACTTGTTTTCAAGACTTATTATAAAGTGTAGTTTATGATAGGAAAAACATATAGATTATTACAATGAAATTGAAAGTCTAGAAATAGACTTGCATATATATGATCAGTTTAATTTTAAGAAGGATGTCAAAGTAATTGAATGGTTGTATATTTGTGTTTTCAACAAATAGTGAAGAAACTGGAGATCTATTTAAAAAATTAACCCTTATCTCACATTATGTATAAAAATTAACTGGAAGTGCATTATATAGCTAAATATTTTAAACATTAGCTTTAAAGTTAAAGCTATAAAAATCATAAAAATCATAGATGAAAAAATCTCTCTTTTTTTTTTTAACTTTAACAGTTTACTTAATTAAAAATAGAGTTAAGCCATTAGATGATGTGCTCAATTTAACCTCTCAATTGTCTTTGCATGGATCAGGGGGATTATCATTTACCTTTTTTAATTTTTATTTTTTATTTCAATAGATTTTTTGGCAACAGGTGGTGTTTGGTTACATGGATAAGTTCTTTAAGATTTTGGCGCATCCCTCACCTGAACAGTGTACACTCTACTCAGTGTGTAGTCTTTCATCCCTCACCAGCTCCCATCCTTTCTCCTGAGACCTCAAAGTCCGTATCATATTTATGCCTTTGTATTCTCATAGCTTAGCTCCCATTTATGAGTGAGAGCCCAAAAGGTTTGGTTTTTTTATTCCTGAGTTTCTATACTTAGAATAATGGTCTCCAGTTCCATCCAGGTTGCTGCAAATATCATTATTTCATTACTTTATATGGCTGAGTAGTATTCCATGGTGTGTGTGTGTGTGTGTGTGTGTGTGTGCCGCACATGCGTGTGTGTGTGTGATATATATATCACATTTTCTTTATTCACTCATTGTTTGGTGGGCATTTGGATTTATTCCATATTTTTGCAATTGCGAATTCTGCTGCCATAAACATGAATGTGCAAATGTCTTTTTCAAATAATGACTTCTTTTCCTCTGGATAGATACCCGGGAGTGGGATTGCTGGATCAAATGATAGATCTACTTTTCGTTATTTAAGGAATCTCCACACTGTTTTCCATAGTTGTTGTACAGTTTACATTCCCACCAGCAGTATAGAAGTGTTTCTTTTTCACCACATCTACATCAACACCTATTATCTTTTGACTTTTTAATTAAGGTCATTCTTGCAGGAGTAAGGTAGTATTGCATTTTTGTTTTGATTTGCATTTCCCAGATCATTAGTGATGTTGAGCATTTTTTTCACATGTTTGTTGGCCATTTGTACACCAGCTTTAATTAATTGTCTATTCATGTCCTTAGCCCACTTTTTGATGACATTGTTTGTATTTTCTTGCTGTTTTGTTTGAGCTTCTCATAGATTCTGGATATTAGCCCTTTGTCAGATGCATATTTTGCAAAGATTTTCTCCCATTTTTGTGAGTTGTCTGTTTACTATTTTTTTTTCTTTTCTGTAAAGAAGCTTCTTAGTTTAATTAAGGTACATCTTCATTTTTCATTTCATTTGCTTTTGGGTTCTTGGTCACAAAGTCTTTTCCTAAGCCTATGTCTAGAAAGATTTCTCTGATGTCATCTTCCAGAACTTTTTATGGTTTCGGTCTTAGATTTAAGTTTTTGATGCATCTTGAGTTGATTTTTGTATAAGGTGAGAGATGATCCAGTTTCATTCTTTTTACATGTGGCTTGCCAATTATCCCAGCACCATTTGTTGAATAGGAAGTCCTTTCCCCACTGTATGTTTTTATTTGCTTTGTCAAAGATCATTTGGCTATAAGTATTTGGCTTTATTTCAGGGTTCTCTATTCTATTCCATTGGTCTATGTGCCTATTTTTATACCAGTATCATGCTATTTTGGTGATAATGAGAATAATCTTCTTGCTACTTGTTTAGACAAATATTTCTTGGAAAGGACACATAATCATGAACCAAAAACTTCAAAATATATAAGATGTATTTTACCAAACTTAAAAATGTTGCTCCTTGAAAGACATTGTTAAGAAATAAAGAAGGTAAGTCAGAGTAGACTGAGAGAAAATATTTACAAACTATACATCTGATTAAGGTTTTATATTATATATGTATGTATGTATACATATACATACATGTATACATACATACACATACATACACATATATGGCTTAATAGCAAGAAAAAAAATTCCAATTAAAAAAAAAAGTTAAAAAATTCCAATTAAAAAAAAAAAGTTATGGCGAAGGCACATGAAAGGATGTGCAACATTATTAGCCATTAAACAAATGCATATCAAAACCAGAAGATACCACTACATACACACCCAAATGGATATCATTGGTTTGACCACCCCAAGTGTTGGTGAGAGCATGGAACAATTGGATTTCTCAATCATTGCTGTGGGAATGCAAAATTGTAAGCCATTTTAGAAGTAGCTTGATGTTTTCTTATAAAATAAATAAATATTCACTATATAATCTAGCAATCTAATTCTTAGGTATTTATATAAGAAAGATAGAAACTTATGTTCACAATAAAACCTGTACTAGAATGTTCAAAGCAGTTTTTTTCCTTAATAGTTAAATGTAGAAAACAACCAAAATATCTATCAACTGGTAAACAAATAAATAAATTATGTTATACCAATGAAATACTAATCAGCCATTAAAAGAAACAACTATTGATAGGTTTACACTGACAAACTTCAAAAAGGTTATTCTAAGGGTAAATAGGCAAAAATTCCTCCATACTATATAATTATATTGTTAAGAAATTTTTTAAAAGGTAAAACTATAGTAACAGATAACAAATTGATAGTTGTTATGACTATGCCTAGGGGTTTGTAAGAGAGCAATAAAATGTTCTATATCTTTTTTGTTGTTTTTGCTCTGTTGCACAGGCTGGAGTGGAATGGCAGGGTCTCAGCTCATTGCAACCTTCGCCTCCTGGTTCAAGCGATTCTCACTCCTCAGTGCTCTGGGGTACAGGCAACTCTTGTGCCTCAGCCTCCTGTAGCTGGGATTACAGGTGTGTGCCACCATGCCAGGCTATTTTTTGTACTTTTAGTAGAGACAGGGTTTTGCCATGTTGTCCTGGCTGGTCTTGAACTCCTGATCTCAGGAGATCCTTCTCCCTCGGCCAACCAAAATGCTGGGATTACAGGTGTGAGCCACACTCCTAACCAATATTTCTTAACTTTGGTGGTGGTTATATAATTGTAGATATTTGCCAAAACTCAAAAAACTGTATACTTATAATTGGTGATTTTTTTTTGCATAAAAATACATCAATAGAATTAGTTTTTTAAAAAATACCAGAATAATTATTCTAAAAAATAACAATAAAAACCTTTCTGGGGTCTCTGCCTATTAAATTATAATCGACTTGATGAGATACTCTCACACCTGTATTATCTCTTCAAATTTGAACTCTCTCCGCTTCTTACTCAATCAAGGTGCCGTGGAAAAATACCCTTCAAGATTTTCAGCTCTATGGAAGATCTCAGAAAGATTTAAATGTAACAACTTAAAAATATATGATCTTAACAATGGGTGATAAAATCACACATTTGATTTAACCTTGATCCCATCCTCACATTTCATTTGTAGTATCCAGGTTATTACATTTGCCCAGAGGCCATATCTTACTTTTTAGTCATATGCCAGAGAGTGTAGCTGAGAATTAGGTACAATTCTATTTTCCAGTCCTATAAATCCTAGGTTGGAAATATTTTCTCTAACTTCTGATGGGGAAATGAACATCTCTTTCTTAACCGAGGCTCCATTCTCATAACAGGCAAACAAAAGATTCAATTAGTACTGTCAATATCTTTCCCGAAAATCTCGGCAAGATTCACAAGTGCGTTGGGTCAACTTTTTCTTAAAATTTCAATTTTACCGTAGGTAATAATATTTCCACTCATAACACCCATCGCCCTTCCTGCACCCTCCGAAGCAATTTCCACACTTCCCCGCCATCCTTCGCTAACAGTTTCGACACCCTCTGCCGGCAGCCTGGTCCCAAAGCCAATGCCATGCATTTTATATTTTTGTCATGTTCACACTGATTTTTTTTCCAGTTATTTAGTCCTATCTAGCATTTCTCCCAATAAGCAAGGACTTAAACAACAAGGTTTTTTAAAAACCATTTTCTTATAATTTTGGGATCATTTTGTGGTTCTGCTGCTGCATATGGTGTTGACTGGAGTCAATAAATAAGGGAGCTTCATTCAGTCAGGAGCTTGGCTGAGGCTACAACATCCCAGAGGCAACACTTAAGAATTTGGGGCCCCACCACTGGCTGTTTGCTACAGAACTTCATTTCTCATCTTCTGACCTCTCTCTCTCTCAATCTCTCTCTCTCTCCCCACCCCTCTTTTCTCTTATCCTTCAGTATTGGGCTCCGGCTCGTTTACATAGCGCTGGTGTTGCAAAAGAGCAAGAAAGGAAGCAATTAACTTTTTTTTTCTTTTTTTTAAAATTTTACTTTAAGTGCATACTATATCTGGCATTTCTCCCCATGTTACCCTCCCCCACCCTCCCAGGCCCAGACTCCTTCAGCATCAGGTCTGCTACATTTTACTGGCCAAAGAAACTCACACGTTTTAGCCAGATTCAAGGATAGGTGAGTTAGATTCCATTCCCTCATATAGTGTTCTGAACTTTCTGCAGGGTGAGGTGTCAGAGCCCCAGCATTGGAATGTGTTCATCTGGCAGGTTGGTAAGAATTATATGCTGACAACAGCATAGTTTTGAAAAGGGAAAGTTTTGTTAGAAATAAAGAGCACTGCAGAAGAGTGCAGCGGGTTGCTTCAGCAAGAGAAGACTGAGTGTGTGGTGGTGGATTTTTCCTTAGGGGTATTTATGGACCTTAAAGTGGGAGATGGGGGATAATTTAGACCATATTAGCCACATAGGTCATGATAAATGATTGCATTTGTAGACATATTGGTGCCTTGATGTAGGCAAGGGTTGTACAATGAGTTTTGACATGTATGCATTCCAGAGATGTATAGAAATTCTAGTTACTTAAACATTTTTGGGAAAGAAATCTGGAACCAGATGCCTGCTATGGATAATAGGGAAGTCTAATTATTTATAAATTCTTCAGATGAGAAATTTGCTTCTGGATGGTCTGCTTGATGGTCACCAGGTAATCGTTGCTCTTCTCAGTTTCAGAGGATAGAGGAGTTCCTGGTGCCCATCTTTGCCCACAATCAATTATGCTATATTATTCTTGAATTTTCCAGATATCATAGGTCAAAATATTCATTCCCAACTCATTATTTTATTTTGGCATTTTTAGTTAGGCTTCCATAACTAGAGACTAGAAGGGTTCTGATTAACACAAATAAAGGAAATGAATGTATGTGACAATTAGCTACAAGTGGAAAGTAAGGTAGGAGAAAAAAATTCTGAGTGCCAGTGCTGAATGAGAGTTAATTATCTGGAGCCACAAGTCTCAAAGCATGGTGTACTCTGTACAGGACCATAGATTAAATCCCAAAGAAGTGTCTGAAAGTACTTCATCTGGTTTTCCCAAAGCATTTTTTAGGTCCTTGTTTCTGCAGAATGCTTTTAAGTGATTCCGTGAAAAAATGAATTTCATTGCTAAAGGGCCCATCTGAACTTTTGATAGCTAATATGCACTATGAATCATAAAGCGTGATATGTGTTACAACATCTACTGAATTCATTTTAACACAGATTCCTTACTTCAGCATCTTGAGAAATGATGTTCCCTGGGATATGCTCTGGGGAGTTCTGGTATGGTCTGAGCTACTCATTTTAGAAATGCAGAATCTGAAGCACAGAGTTTAAGTCACTTGCTTGTGGAAAGCAGGAGAAGAACTTAGGGCCTCTTACTGGGTTTCCAGTCTCAATCTCCATTCTCCTAGTGGCTGAGGTATGAACACATATGCCATAGGAGCATGACTTTTACTGCTTTAAGTTTCTTAAATCCTCTCTTTATTTACCCTTTCCACACCCAGTCCATGATAGGCGTCTTCAACTCTGATATGACACAGAATTAAGCTCATATGGAGTTGACATACATCAGTCATTGATGAGTATCCTGTCAGAACCTCAGTAACAAGTTTCCTTGTTTGGAAACTTCATCATGAGATCATTAAGAAGCACATAAAATTAGCACCTCTCATTACCAAAGACCTTATGAGACAGGTTTCTTTCTGGAGCTAATTCTGATATTTCATAGATTATCACCCTCCATATGCTTTTTGGAAAAAATCTCCATTGCACCAAAACCAGCCTCCAAAACCTTCCCTTTTTTCCCCATGAAAACATACACACATTTGAGCACCTACGTGTGTTTTCCAGACAACGTAAGTGCTTTGGACACATTCTCCTTGACCAACTTGGAGTTCTGGTCTTATGTAAAAACATTCCACTCTTTCATGTTTTCCAGACAGTGTCTAATTGGAACGGAAAATGGCACAGAATTGGGTGTTTGGTGAAGGAAATGACATGTGGCCCTCTTAGAACTAAGGGGTGATGTCACTAAGATGAAGACTCCATTGCCTGATGCCTTTATGGCCAGGAATTAGTGAGATGTGGTAGAGAGAGCACTGGACTGGGAGTCAGAAGGTCTGCTTTCCAGTCCTGGTGTGGTACTACCTCTCTGCTTGACCCTGGGTACACCACTCTCCTCAAGTTTGTTAGATTCTTTATCTATACAGTAAGCCCTCTCAGCCAAGTCTGGTTTTCACTAAGCTAGATATATTAACTTTGAAAGTCAAGGTGTAGAAGTAAAGGGATATACAACTGGGATGTGAAAATCTGTCATTTCGAAGAAAGATTAAGCTGGCTCTGTACAGTCTCGAAAGTCTGCTCAAATGGATGGGTAGAAATTGCAAGGGAATTGCAAACAGATTTTTACACTAAATCTGGATGATCAATAAAAGGAATTTTATAGAAGAAACAAAAGAATCACTTAATTTTGCTTGGTGGGGTTTATTCATTTATAGATATTTATGCAGAAGAGAAACAGGACATGAATTATATCTTTAAGAGATCTCTGGCTTTCGTGTAAACAATGGATGATAATGGACTTCAGAAGGTGGGTGCAGCAGAACTAAAAGACTATCCAAGTACTCCATGGGAAAAATAATGGTGAGTTGGGCTATGGCGGTGACATTAGAAATTCAGGTGATTTGGGGCAGATACTGAATGGAGGAATTATTATGACTTACTAATGGATTGATTATAAGTAATGAATAAAAAGATAGGATGAAGAATGTCTTGAGGATTTTGGCCTTAGCAATTGAGTTGCTTTTGTTTCCCATTTGCTGAAATGGCAGAGATTGGGAGCAGGATATATCTGGGGTAGAATAAGAGTCAGCATTTCCGTTTTAGACATGTACGTTTTGCAACTTCCAAGAGCAGATGGCAAACAGAATGTTGAGTCTATAAATTTGGCTCCCAGAGAGGAGATTTGGGCTAGAGACAGAATTGGAGAGTGAGGAGCATTTATATGATACTTGATAAGCTTCAAACAGGGACACCATTTGAATTGATTCCTGAAGGATGAGTAGGGTTTACAGGTAGAGAATGTGGAGAAAAACATAAAAACAAAGGGAACCAGGTGGAAAAAGAAAGAGAACTAACAAGATCAAGCCAAGGTCCTGTGGACTCTCAATGTCTGGGCTTAGACCACTGCATATCACTCTCTGTAACAGCAACAGTATCTTCTCTATAGAGAGATCCACTAGCCTTCTCAGATCCTTAGACATTTGGGTTCAAAGCCCACAAAAGATGACAGCTAAGGGTAGTTTATTTAAGGATAATAATAGAGTCTACAGATTATTTCTTTTTTCCTCAAACTAGAGATAATTTTCTTTTTTCCCCATGAATAAGATTGAATTCATTAGTATTTGGCTTTTTCCAAGTCTGGCAACCTCATCCAGCATAATTCAGTGCAGACTTCAATGTCACAACCCGAGGGACTAGGCTAGATTATAAGCAATTTAGAGATTCCTTGTCACAATTAATTTGTGTTTAACCAGAGATTCCGAGTTTATTTCTGAACTATTTTTCTTTTAAATCAGTTCCAAAAATAATGCATGATGTCCTTTTTATAGACTTTGCCAAGCAGCAAGTGTTCTTATAGCACAAGCTTCGAGGAACTCTCAAAACCCTTGTCACCTTAAGTTTTATTATCTCAGGATGTTCTTGCAATTCTCCTCCTTTATAAGAAGGGTTCTGATCTCTCTGTCTTTCCTGACACTGTCTAGTTTGCAATTTTCACTTTAGACTTGCATCAGTTTTATATTGCTGTCATAACAAGATACCTTAAATTTAGAGGCTTAAAATAGCTCAGATTTATTATTTTACCACCTATCGGTCAGCAGTTTGGCATGAGTCTCACGAGGTTAAGAATTAAGATACTGGAAGGCTGTGTTACTTTTTGGGGACTGTAAGGAAGAATTCAATTCAGTTCCATGTGGTTGCAGCACTATGATCTCTACTTACTTGTTATCAACCAGAAACTACTCAGCTCCTAGTGGCCCCTATATCTCAGAATCAGCAACAAGGTGTCAAGCCCTTTCACACTGCCATCTCTCATGACTCTTCTTCTGTCCTTCTGTTTCTCTGGCCCACTTTTCTGCCTTCCTTGTTTACTTTTAGAAATTCATATGATTATATTCAGCCCATCCAGATAAGCCAGAATAATCACTTCATCTCAAAGTCTTCAACCTTAGTCACATAGGTAAAGTCTTTTTTTCCATGTAAAGTAATATATGCACAAGTTTTGGGTTTTAGGGCACAGATACATGCAGGGAATATTAGCCTGTCTAGCACAATTAAGAAAGCAGGGGCCAAAAATTTAGCCTGCTTTGTCCATGATGGGAGAACAGTATAGGTAAATAGTTTAAATTTGAATCCAGGAGCCAATATTTCTAACCTCATAACTACAAAAACAACAAAAATACTTATAGCTCAAGTGTGAATGATGTGTGTATTTCACAAGAGTATAACGATGTATTGGGAGTCTCTGAGATAAGGTACCTGTAGATTTAGAAGCTTGTTCCTTCCCATATTAGCCATGTGATATTGACTCAAATCAGTTTGTCTCCCTGAACCACAGTTTCTCACCTATAAAATGATAAGTACAGGATCCACTTGTCAGGATTTTCAGTGAGTACTTAATAAGACATCAGTTGAGAACAAAGCACAGTTTACATAAAAATGCAATACACTAAAAGGATAAATTCATGTCCTTATACTGCACAGATGAGAATACAGGCACAGAGAGGAGGAACAATTGGCACACGGTGATAGAGTGGGTTAGTGGCAAACACCAGACCAGATTACACAGTGGTACAAGAATTTGCAGGGAGAGTAATTACAAGAGCAAAGTTCCGCACCTGCTTTCTCCAGCATTCCATAAGCAGCTTGGGGACTGAGCTGCTTGATTCCTTTCCACCCAGGCATCCCACAGGAATTAGAAGTTAAAGACAGGCATTCCGGCTTCATCTGATGTGACAACTTTGGTCTTCCTCTGGCATTTCCAGTTCCCACATTCCCCTTAAACCTCTGCCCCTACAGCCAAATTGCTCACTTAGCACCAAATGCTTCCTGCACACCAAGCCACTTTGCAACTGCTTAATAAAAATGGAACCATTTAGCATCAGTTGACATAAAATAATTTTCCATTTCATGTCAACTGAAAATCACCAGTTTCCTTCTACAAGTGACATTTGGTACCCGGAGGCATTTGGAGTCATTATGAGTTATCATTCACTAGACTGCTTGCCTTCATATGATCAAATGCTTTATCTAGAAGCACTATGGATACAAGCTGTTGCATGTAATTAAATATAAGGATTAAAATATGACCCATTTTACTATCAAGGTGGAACCTCATCATTGCCTGAAGACAAAAAGTAAATTGTTATTGGGTTTGTAACTCCAATGTGGCATGTAAGAGTAGAATCATTGATTCATTTGGTGAGCAAAATAGTGACCTACTATGTTCTATGCACTCTTGCAGATACAAAGGTAAATAATGGTCTTTGAGAGAAGAAAGCAACAAAGGATGCCTTACTTGCCTTCTAGGGCTACCACATACAGTTGTATAAGTTACATACTATACACGTGTACCCAGCCAATGTAGCAAGATATCTAGCCCACTCTCCTAGGGAAGCTATACACTCTGGGGGATGAGCTACAATCAACTGGGAGAAGGGGCATGTTTGTAAATTATCACAATAGTGTCACTTTATTACGAAGTTCTTCGCTGCCTCTAACAGGAGGATGTGCATTTTTAAAGTGTTCACAAGGTGGTATAAGGAGAGGCAGCCCCGTAGACCAGAATAATTTAAAGCTGACGTTGGAGTGAATGTGGTAGATGTTCAAAGGCTGTCTCTTTCCTTTGTGAGGGTCTTCTGGGGTTATCAGGAATTTGCATACTCTAGCCCCACTATAGCAGGGCCCTCTAATTTGATGAGCTCTGATTCCAGTGCCCCTCTGGCTGAATACTTATGACCACACCTCAGCCCCACAATCCATCTCTTTAACTCACACAGACTGTCTGTGTTAGGTTTCCTCACCCTGCAGGCAATTTTGTACACAGTCCCTTTCAGGATGCCTGATGGCTGCTGCCTTGCCCAGAGGACATATGTGCCTTCCCCATTCATGGCAGGAAGAGGGTCTCCAACAGCCACCCTCACTCCCAGCTGTTAAAGACTCCTTTGGCAAGTTTTTTCCACCAGTTCCATAACTCTTACCTTGTGCTGCATCAACAGGAGGCAGTGGATTTTCTGGGCCTTTGAGAACCTCCTGAAACACAAAGGCATGGAGAAAGGTCTTGGTACATCATGTTTAATAAATGGATATATTCACATATGTAAATAAATACATATTTAGTATATGTATACATATATATACATACACACATATATATGTATGTATATATGTGTGCATATATACATGTATGTGTATATATATACACATATGTGTGTGTATATATGTATATATGCACACATGTATATATGTGTGTGTGTGTGTATGTGTGTGTGTGTGTGTGTATATATATATGTGTGTGTAAAATCCAGGGTCATCTTCCCATTTATGATCCTTAAACAAATCACATCTGAGAAATCCTTTCTGCTAGGTAATGTACTCTTCAGATAATGTATTCATAGATATAGGGGACTAGAGCCTGGATATCTTTGGTGGGAGGCTACTATTCTACCTACCACCATCCTTAATTTTTATAGGCAAATGTATTCAAATATACATATACATATATGCATATATGTATGTATATAATTTATATATACATATATTTATAAATAAATACAAATACCTTCTCCAGCTCATCTAGTACAAAACCATATATTTATAAATAAATACACACACACACTGTTTACTTTATATACACACATATATATACACATATATATGTATATTCATTTATGAATATATATGTATATTAGATATATTATGTATATTATAGTACAAAATCATATATTTATAAATAAATACACCCACTGTTTACTTTATATATATACACACATATATACATAAATGAATATACATATATATGTATATATGTGTATATATATAAAGTAAACAGTGTGTGTGTATTT
Source organism: Ateles fusciceps (assembly GCA_036589455.1). NCBI lineage: Eukaryota > Metazoa > Chordata > Mammalia > Primates > Atelidae > Ateles > Ateles fusciceps. The sequence goes on from JAZHEH010000952.1 coordinate 15,149,616, forward strand.
ATTTATAAATATATGGTTTTATACTAGATGAGGTGGAGGAGATATTTGAGATCCTCTCATTTAAAATATGATTTATGTAGCACCTGTGAGATTCACCTGGTTGGGGGAGGCACCCCTGCTAGACACTTGAAAGACTAAAAGACTAAAAGACATAGGAAATAAATTCCAGATGCCATTTGTATTATTTTCCTATTGCTATTATAATAAATTACCACACACTTAGTGGCTGAAGACAGCACAGATTTATTATCTTAATGTTCTGGAAGTCAGAAGCCTGAGAAAAGATCTTCCAAGGTGAAAAATCAAGATGTCAGTAGAGCTGCCATTCATTCTAGAGGCACTAGGGGATAACCTGTTTCCTTTCCTTGTATGTTTTCTGGAAGCTACCTGCATTCCTTGGTTCATGACAACAAATCACTCCAATCTCTGCTATCATCATTACATTGCCTTTTCTCTCACCTTGACCCTCCTGTGTCTCTCCTATAAAGACTCTTGTGATTACAGTGGGTCCACCTGGATAATCCAGGGTCATCTTCCCATTTTAACATGTTTAAATCAATCACATCTGAGAAGTCCTTTCTGCCAGGTAATGTATTCTGCAGGTAATGTATTTTTCAGGTGACATATTCACAGGTATAGGGGACTAGAACCTAGACACCTTTGATGTAAAGCTACTATTCTACTTACCACATCATCCTTAATAGGAGGCCACAAATAGAGACAATTTTTAAAAAGTCACAAATTTGAGCTCTTTAAAAGAGTGAACTTGAGTAGATTACTTAAACTCTCTCAGCCCTCAGTTTCTTCATCTATAAAAGGAAAATAATAATAGTTCCATGAACCTGCCTCATACAGTTGTTATGAGTATTGAATGAGTTAATATTTTCAATACACTGAGAACAGTGCTGGCTCATGGTTAGTGCTACATAAGTGGTTGTTTTCAAAAATTACAAACTACATTGCAAAGTTCACTCGAGGTCCAGCTGTTTCTAATTTAGTCAGCACTGTGTTACATATTCTAGAATTAATTACAGCAGAGGCTTATTAATTTAATGGATGTTAATATATTGCGGGAGTGAGTCCGATACAATATTATATGTATTTACTGTGGTTTTTAAAGAAAATATTCTAACATGATAAAGTTTCTGTTGTGAAATTTGAGATTTAGATGATTTTTATAATTTTTATATTTAATCTATGCCCTATATTTTTTCAATTAACAGTATAATGGTTATGTTCAAGAAAAAAATAAGTAATACATGCAATTTTATATATAGAATATATGTATGTGTAAATATATATATGTGCATATGTGTATATGTGTGTGTGTGTGTATACACACACACATACACATACGTACACACAGACAGAAAGAGAGGCCAGATAACAGTCATTGGAGAAAATATTCTTTACTCAAGCTTATCATAAGATAAGCTAACACAAAAATACTTAGTGGTCTTTCTTTACTGTTGGATACAGTCTAGACACCCTGACCTAGCATTCAAGGCCTTCCAGAAACTGGCTCAAATCACCTTTTACCCCTGTAGTTCTCTCTATTCCCTTGTGTCTGAGAATCAATCCAGCAAAGGATGCTAAGATGTGAAACTGCATTGTAGAAGAGAAAGCAACCTCCTTGAAAGTCAAATGTTGATTTGGTAGCAATTCTGAAGAAGAAAGATGCATGCTTGGCCATCAGATTCCCACTTGAGACTCTTTAAAAATGTACCTGCTAAGCATCATTGAAATACAAAAGTTTTCAGCAGGGCTGGTCCTGTTTTCTAGGAAAATGCATTGTTTGAGGCAAATTGCAGTTTTCACTTTCTTATCAGACGATTGAAGTGAGACATAAATGAACATACAGGAACATCCTGGAAGAAAATACAAATCAGAATAGAGAAACTCACAGCCCTGCCCTGGTGTGGATTGAGAAAAACTGGCCTCCTGGTGTCCACGTGCTCCCATCAGATGATGTACCATATACCAGACAGAATGGTCTTTTTGAAATGCGAACCTCCCCTGTCACCACCCTCAACACAGGTGCAGCCCTTCATATGGAGCTTGGGGTGGTACAAACAGCATTAATTGAGGGAGGGGCCAAGATGACCAACTAGAAACAGTGGTATTCAGAGGTTCCCATCGAAAAGAACCATAATTGAGTGAATCCTTCACCGGCAACTAAGGTATCCAGGTTCTCTCATCAGAACTGACTAGAAGGCTGGTGTGGTCCATGGAGAGGAAGGAAGAACAGTGTGGTGTAGGGGTCTACCTGAGAACCACAGGTGGGAGCCCCTTCCCCCAGCCAAGGGAGGCAGTGAGTAAGTGTGCTACCCAGCTACGGAAACCATGCTTTTCCATGGAACTGTACAACCCACAGATAGGAAGATCCCACTTGTGAATCCATACCACCAGGGCCTAGCATCCCAACCTTGGACCGACCAGAATCTCAATAGCCTCTCAGCTGGAATCTGCTTAAGCTTACCAAGCTCCCGGGGGAAGGGGTGACTAGCACCACAGCTGCAGCTACCTGCTGTCTAGGCCATTTGAGCTCTTTGCAGGAGAGGCAGCAGCCAGCACTGGGACTCACAACTGCTAAACCCACTAAGCTCCCTGGGCGAGGTAAGGGTGGCGTTCATCACTACAGCTCCAGGCTGCACTTTTCCCCCGCTGGAGCCAGGAATGCTGGATGGCTTTGTCCCAAGACATGTCCCCCCACAGCTCAACATACTGGCTGTGGCAGACTGTTCCCAGAGTGTGTCTTTAGGCCTGACCCTGGCCCGTTCATCATCACTGGGCAGGGCTTCCCTGCAGGAACTCCAGTAACTCCAGCCAGAGGCTTAGGGGCAGAATGCGGATCTCTCTGGGCCTGAGTCCATAAGGGGAAGGTTGGTGACAGTCTCTGTGGACGAGCAGACTTAGCCTTTCTTCCTCATAGTTCTGAGGAATCTGGGCGGCCCAGACAAGTGGGTTTTCCCCCAGCAAAGCACACCCCCCTCTACCAAGGGACAAAGTGCTTCTTTAAATGGGTCCTGTTAGCCAGGTTTTCAGACACCCCATACAAAAGAGATCCTACTGGCATCAGTTGGTGCCTCTTGAGGTCAGAGATCCCAGAAGAAGGAGCAGGCACCCATCTTTGCTCTCTCCAGCCTCCTTGAATGACATCTCCAGGAGCGAGAGCAAACCAGGTGCATAGGGCTTGAAGTGAATCCCCAGCCAACCGCAGCAGCCCTGCAGAAGAGGGACCTGACAATTGAAAGAAAAACGAACAAGCAGAAAGCAACAACAATGGCATCAACAACAACAACAACCAAAGCCCACACAAAAACCCCATCCAAGGATCAGCAGCCTCAAAGATTGAAACTAGAGAAACTCACAAAGATGAGAATCCATGAAAAAAATGCTGAAAACTCAAAATGCCAAAGTACCTCTTCTCCAAATGATTGTAACATCTCCAACAAGGGCATAGAACTGAATGGAGGATGAGATGAACTAGTTGACAGAAGTAAACTTCAGAAGATGTGTAATGAAAAACTATGCTGAGCTAAAGGAGCATGTTCCAGCCCAATGCAAAGAAGCTAAGAACCTTGATAAAAGGTTAGAGGAAATGCTAATTAGAATAACCAGTTTAGAGAGGAACGTAAATGACCTGATGCAGCTGAAAAACACAGCATGAGAACTCAGTGAAGCCTACACGAGTATTAGTATCTGAATCGACCAAGTGGAAGAAAGCATGTCAGAATTTGAAGACCACCTTGGTGAAATAAGGCATGCAGACAAGACTAGAGAAAAAATAATGAAAAGGAATGAACAATGCCTCTAAGAAATAAGGGACTTGATAAAAAGACCAAAGCTACAATTGATTGGAGTACCTGAAGGACATGGGGAGAATAGAAACGAGCTGGAAAATACATTCCAGGATATTATCCAGGATAGCATCCCCAATCCAGCAAGAGAGGCCAACATGCAAATTCAGGAAATATGGAGAAGACCACTAAGACACTTCATGAGAAGATTGACCCCAAGAAACATAATCGTCAGATTCTCCAAGGTCAAAATGAAGGAAAAAATGTTAAGGGCAGCCAGAGAGAAAGACTGGGTCATCTACAAAGGGAAGTTCATCAGACTAACAGTGGACTTCTCAGCAGAAACTCTTCAAGCCAGAAAAGATTGGGGGGCAATACTCAACATTCTTAAATAAAAGAATTTTCAATCCAGAATTTTGTATCCAGCCAAACTAAGCTTCATGAGCAAAGGAGGAAGAAAATCCTTTCCAGACAAGCAAAGGCTGAGGGGTTTTGTTACCACCAGGCCTGCCTTGCAAGGGTTCCTAAAGAAAGCACTAAACAGGGAAAGTAAAAAGTGGTACCAGCCACTGCTAAAATGCACCAAAATATAAAGACCAATGACACTATGAAGAAACTGCATCAACTAGTGTGCAAATAACCAAACAGCATCATGATGACAGGATCAAATTCACATATAACAATTCTAACCTTAAATGTAAATGGGGTAAATGTCCCAGTTAAAAGATACAGACTGGCAAATTGGATAAAGATTCAAGACACATCAGTGAGCTGTATTCAGGAGACACATCTCATGTGCCAAGACACACATAGCCTCAAAAAAAAGGGATGGAGGAAAATTTACCAAGCAAATGGAAAGCAAAAAAAAGAAGGGGTTGCAGTCTCAGTCTCTGACAAAATAGACTTTAAACCAACACAGACCAAAAAAGACAAAGAAGGGCATTACATATTGGTAAAGGGAACAATTTGACAAGAAGGGCTAACTACTCTAAATATATATGCACCCAATACAGGAGCACCCAGATTTATAAAACAAGTTCTTAGAGATCTACAAGGATACTTAGACTCCCACACAATAATAGTGGCAGACATTTCACTGTCAATATTAGACAGATCCACAAGACAGAAAATTAACAAGAATATTCAGGACTTCAACTCAGCCTGGATCACATGGACCTAATAGACACCTGCAGAACTCTCTACCCCAAATTAGCAGAATATACATTATTCTCAGTGCCACACGGCACTTATTCTAAAATTGACCACATAATTGGAAGTAAAACACTCCTCCACAAATGCCAAAATAAACAAAAAAACCTGAAATCATAACACATAGTCTCTCAGACCACAGTGCAATCAAATTAAAACTCAGGATTAAGAACATACTCAAAATCACACAATTACATGGGAATTGAACAGCCTGCTCCTGAACGACTCCTGGGTAAATAATGAAATTAAGGCAGAAGTCAAGAATTTCTTTGAAACAAATGAAAACAAAGAGACAACATACCAGAACCTTGGACACAGCTAAAGCAGTGTTAACAGAAAAATGTATAGCATTAAATGCTCACATTAGAAAGCAAGAAACCCTAATATCACAATTAAAAGAGCTAGAGAGGCAAGAGGAAATGAATTCAAAAGCTAGAAAGACAAGAAAGAACTAAGATCAGAGCAGAACTGAAGGAGATAGAGACATGAAAAACCCTCCAAAAATCAATGAATCCAGGAGTTGGTTCTTTGAAAAAAATTAACAAAATAGACTGCTAGCTAGACTAATAAAGAAGAAAAGAGGGAAGAATCAAATAGACACAATAAAAGATGATAAAGAGGATATCACTACTGAACCCACAGAATACAAACTACCATCAGAGCACACTATAAACACCTCTATGCAGATAAACTAGAAAATCTGGAAGAAACAGATAAATTCCTGGACACGTACACCCTCCCAAGACTAAACCAGGAAGAACTCAAATCTCTGAATAAACCAATAACAAGCTCTGAAATTGAGGCAGTAATTAATAGCCTACCAACCAAAAAAAAGCCCAGGACCAGATGGATTCACCACCGAATTCTATGAGAAGTACAAAGAGGAGCTGGTACCATTTCTTCTGAAACTATTCCAAACAATTGAAAAGGAAGGACTCCTCCCTAACTCATTTTATGAGGCCAACATCATCTTGCTACCAAAACTGGGAAGAGATACAATAACAAAAGAAAACTTCAGGCCAGTATCCTTGATGCACGTTGATGCAAATATCCTCAATAAAATGCTGGCCAACAGAATCCAGCAGCACATTCAAAAACTTATCCATCACGATCAAATCAGCTTCATCCCTGGGATGCAAGGGTGGTTCAAATGCACAAATCAATGAACATAATCTATCACATAAATAGAACCAAAGACAAAAACCACATGATTATCTCAATAGATGTGGAAAAGGCTATTGATAAAATTCAACATCCCTTCATGTTAAAAACTCCCAATAAAATAGGTATTGATGGAACATACCTCAAAATAATAAGAACTATTTATGACAAATCAACAGCCAATATCATATTGAATGAGCAAAAGCTGAAAGCAGTCCCTTTGAAAACCGGTACAAGACAAGGATGCTCTCTCTCATCACTCCTATTCAACATACTATTGGAAGTTCTGACCCGGGAAATCAGGCAAGAGAAAGAAATAAAAGAAAGAGAGGAAGTCACGTTGTCTCTGTTTGCAGATGACATGATTTTATATTTAGAAAACCCCATCATCTCAGCCCCAAAATTCCGTAAACTGATAAGCAACTTCAGCAAAGTCTTGGGATACAAAATCAATGTGAAAAAATCACAAGCATTCCTTTACACCAACAATAGACAAGCAGAGAGCCAAATCGTGAATGAACCTCATTCACAATTGCTACGAAGAGAATAAAATACCTAGGGATACAACTAAGAAGGGATGTGAAGGACCTCTTCAAGGAGAACTACAAACCACTGATCAAGGAAATAAGAGGACACAAACAAGTGGAAAAACATTCCATGCTTATGGATAACAAGACTCAATATCGTGAATATGGTCATACTGTCCAAAGTAATTTATAGATTCAATGATATTTCCATCAAACTGCCATTGATACGCTTCACAGAATTAAAAAAAAACTACTTTAAATTTCATATGGAATCAAAGTCTCTGTATAGCCAAGACAATTCTAAGCAAAAAGAACAAAGCTGGAGGCAACATGACACCTGACTTCTAACTATACTACAAGGATACAGTAACAAAAACAACATGGTATTGGTACCAAAACAGGCATATAGACCAATGGAACAGAGCAGAGACCTCAGAAATAACACAACACATCTACCACCATCTGATCTTCAACAAACCTGACAAAAACAAGCAATGGGAAAAGGATTCAATAAGTGGTGTTGGGAAAACTGGCTAACCATATGCAGAAAATTGAAACTGTATGCATTTCTTACACTTTATACAAAATTTAACTTGAAATGAATTAAAGACTTAAATGTAAACCCCAAAAATCATAAAAACTCTAGAAGAAAAGATAGGCAATACCATTCAGGACATAGGCATGGGGCAAAGACTTCATGATGAAAACACCAAAAGCAATTGCAACAAAAACTAAAATGGACACATGAGATCTAATTAAACTAAAGAGCTTCTGCACAGCAAAAGAAGCTATCATCAGAGTGAAAAGGCAACTTACAGAATGGGAGAAAATGTTTGCAATCTACCCATCTGACAAAGCTGTAATATGCAGAATTTAAAAGGAACCTAAACAAATTTACAAGAAAATAAACAACCCCATCAAAAAGGGGGCAAGGTATACGAACAGACACTTCTCAAAAGAAAACATCTATGTGGCCAACAAATATTTGAAAAAAAAGCTCAATATCACTGATCATCAGAGAAATGCAAATCAAAACCACAATGAGATACCATATCATGCCAGTCAGAATGGTGATTATTAAAAAGTCAAGAAACAATAGATGCTGGTGAGGCTGTGGAGAAATAGGAAGGCTTTTACACTGTGGAAATGTAAATTAGTTAAATCATTTTGAAAGACAGTGTGGTAATTCCTCAAGGATCTAGAACCAGAAATACCATATGACCCAGCAATCCCATTACTGGGTATATACCCAGAGGAATGTAAATCATTCTACTACAAAGAAACACACACACACACACACACACACACACACACACACACACACACTTATGATTATTGCAGCACTATTTACAATAGCAAAGACATGGAACCAACCAAAATGCTCATGAATGTTAGACTGGAGAAAGAAAATGTGGTACATATACACCATGAAATACTATGCAGCCATAAAAAGGAATGAGATCATGTCTTTTGCAGGGACATGGATGAAGCTGAAAGCCATCATCCTCAGCAAACACAGAAACAGAAAACCAAACACCGCATATTGTCACTGATAAGTGAGAGTTGAACAATGAGAACACATGGACACAGAGAGGGAACAACACACACCAGGGTCTGTTGGGGATTGGGAAGTGAGAGGAGGGAACTTAGCAGATGGGTCAATAGCTGCAGCAAACCACAGTGGAACGTGTATACCTATGTAACAAACCTGCACTTACTGCACATGTATCCCATTTTTTTTTACAAGAAATAAAGAGAAACAACAACAACAAAGAAACAGCATTATTTCAAATCTTGCTTCCTCTGTTTTTAAGCTGTGGGACCTGAGGCAATTGCTTCAGCCCTCTGTGTCTCGGTTTCAAGATTTATTTAAAAATCACAGAATGGTAATTAGGATGCAGGGGTTGTGGTTGAGAAATTGTATGATGACATTTTAAGAGCACAAGTCCTGAAGACAGACAATGGAATTCACATATTGGCTAGTCTAATTCATAGCTGTGAATTTGAACAGGTTACTTAATCTCTTTGGAATAAATAAGGATAAAAATTGTATTTACCTTGTGGGTCATTGTGAAGACTAAATGAAATAATATATTTCACATCCTTGACTAAGCACTGGGTTCCTGGGAAGAGCTCAATGAATGCTAGTTATATGAAGCACTGGGCAGATGCTTAATAAATAGATGGCAAATAATGTAAGTAGGAGAAAAAAGAAATTTGGACAAAGTGTAGTCACACAATGTAATGTGACTGAAATGGCACACATGTCTCCTCCCAAGAGTGCTTTCTGAACCCAGTGAATTTCCACTGCTGGGGGAGAAGGGGTGGCAGACTAGATTAGGATAATTGTTTTTCTTGGAAACCAAAAAATCAAAGTTTGCCTCAGGCACCTCTATTACTGCAACTTCAGTCTAATCCCCAAATCCCACTGATACAATGAATGAAACTTGAAAGCTGCAAAGAAGAGAAGGAAGAATTGATGAGAGGAGCCAAAACCCTTTAGGCTTCAGTTTGATCCTCTTCTGCCATCTCCCCCGCCCTGTCTTTACCCCAAATTTTTGCAAGCTTCCTCTTTCTTTGGGGGAAAAAACTCTTTCTTCCTCCAGTTTACTGTAGCAACATTTTCTTTCCTTTCTTTTCTTTTTATTTTTCTTTTAAGTGCAGGGGAAACATAAGCATGCCAAGGTACTAAGAGGGAGACTCCAGAGAACAAGAGGGCAGGGCCCTTGGTCTTAGATTACAAATGCAAAGGATGCAGGTCTTGCTCAAGTCCCTTGCCACATCACTGCATCTCTCTGTTTTCCTGTGTGTGGTTTCACCAGGCAGAGAGGAATCAGAGGCCAAATATTAAGATCATAAGGTAGTCAGCTTTGGAAGTAAGCCAGGTCCTACTAATAACTTTAGAGTTAATCTGTTAGAGCCTCAGTTTCAACATCAGCAAAATAGTATAAGATGCATAAAATACTTGGCACCATGCTCAAGAAACCATGCCAACTCCTCTTCCTTCTCCTTTTCATCCTCACTTTCTTTTACTTCTTTAAATTTCCCTCATCTTTCTTCTCCTTATTTTTCTTGTCATTTTTAATTCTCATTCTTTTGTTCCTCTTTCATTCTCCATCTCTCTTGCTCAGTCAGGGGCCATGTTCTTTTACCTATCTCTGCTTCCCCTAAGACCTCGTATGTACTTATCTCTGCTTCCCATAAGACCTTGTATGTAGCTCAATGTATATTTATATAATAAAGAAAGAATAACTCTCAACCATTATTTATTTGTATATTAAAAAGCACTATCATATGTTGTGTTTTTACTAATGGATACTAACTAGCATAATGCAAATACTTCTCAGTAAATAATTAAAGAAGCATTAAAAATTCTAGAACTTTAGTACCAGAAAACCCACATAGTGCCTTCAGCTCTGACTTGACAGAAAAACAATGAAGGCTAAGAGAGGAATTGGGATTTATCCACAATCTTCTTGGGGACATGGACAGAATGACCTACCTTACTCCTCATCCATATCTCTATTTCTATAGCACAGCACCACCCTCTATGCAGGTGAGTCACTTGATTAATCCATTCATTCATCTATCCATCCATTCATTCAATGAAAAAACCTAACAGCATTTACAATGTGTCAGGTATGCATGGTGCTAGACACTGAGGATACAACTGCATGTAAAAATAGACCTGATTTATATCCTCATAAAACAAACTTACAGCCTAATAGGGGAGACTGAATTAAAACACACACACACACCACTCTACTCCAATCCATCCCCATCAACATACATAAATAGATACTCAGTCTTAAATTATGATATATAATTTGAAGGAAAACTGTAGTATGCTATGAGGGAGAGAAAAAGGTGAACACTATTGAACTTTGGTATTGAGGAATGCATCTTTAAGAAAATGCCTTTCAAGAAGAAGCCCAAGGATTAAAGAGTAAATTTTGCTAGTCCTCTATCCCATTGCTTATATGGTTGGCCCACCCACAATACCCTCTCTTATCTTCTTACTTCATCGAAGACCTACACATTCTTCAAGGCCCAGGACAAGGGACATTGATTCTGCAAGTCCTTACCTATCATAGCCCTGTCCTTTCTAACAAAAAGATTAAAGTTTCCCTATAAGAATAAATTTTAGTCATTTCCATTCATAGCAAACACCTTATCAAAGATGGTTGACTCAATTTGTGATGACAAATCCATCAGTCTCCTCTATATTTAGATGAGATCAATCTATGTTCACCTGGCTAACATTTTCTGAGATGTACTGGATTGGTGTGAGTACAGGCTTGGTCTAAAACTTCCATAAACTTCCTACTATCTCATCGCATCAGAGGTATATGCCACCAGTCATTATATATTAGAACAATAAAATTTGCTAAAGCAACGTGAAATCTTAAGGGATTAGAAATTACAAAGTGGAAAGAAAAGAAGGATGAATTTGAAAATGGAAAAAATGAATTTCGATTCTACTTCTGTTTCTTAATGAATATTAATAATGATAGTAATAACAGCAACAAAAACAAAAACAAGACTAAGTCCCAGACTTTATGGAACTCTTAATATATTCTAGGCATTGTACTAAGAACTTTGTGTATATTACCACATTGATTTCTTACAGAAATTCTATTAAGTAAAAATCATTAGTTTTACAGATGAGGAAACAGAGGATTGGGAACAGTACATCACTTTCCCAAGGTAATACACTTGGTAAGTAATGAATGCAAGGTTCAAGCTAGGTGGTTTAATTCCAGAACCCACCCTACATACTCACCTGCAAGTGCAGAGCAATCCTAATAACTCATTTAGCCAGACTGCATTAATTTTTATATTCTAAAATAATTAGTGGGGGATGGCATAATCAATGACTTCTGAAGTACCTCTTTTTAAAGAGGGTATATTTCACTGCCAGGGAAGATGAAGAAAGACTTCTTGGAAGAGGTATATGAAGATCTGGAGTTTAGAAAAATTCTCAATCTCCTTTATTCCTTTCACTGCATCTCAAAATCCCATCCTGAAATTCTTTGATTGTTTATAGAAGATATTCCCAAAGGGGGCAGCTCCATACTCTGCCTTGCAGATTGCAAAGAGAGATAAATAACACATTCCTCATTCTCTTACTCACTGGGGAAATTGGGGGCTGTGTTTACATCGCTTCCTTGGTATTTATCCTCCTGCTGGCTGTTCCATCCCCCTCTATTTCATGTTGTTATTTTACTTCCATTAGGGGGAGTAGGAAAAATATTAGAAACCATTCTGATCAACCCCAATCCTCAGAGGGCATTTGCTTGGTCAAAGTCAGCCTCCTCTCCCTTGTAATTTTCCCTACAAACATCTCATTCGAGAGGTATTTTCCTTTCTCTGAATACTAATGTCCTGATGATGATAAAAATAAATAAATATTTCACACACATACACAAACACACATCAAAACAAAACAGAAGGAAAAGAGAGAAAGAAAATATTGCTTGATTTTGCTTGAAAATCTTGCATGCTTGATTCATTTCATGTTTATATCCTCCTGGATTTCTTCCTGGGCTCCTGGGAATTGCCTACTTAGCAGTTAGGAAGGGCTACTGGGTTACTACAGTTTTAAATGTGGCATGCCTGTTTTCTGTGGCTTTTCCTCTTTGGGAGAGAGCTGGGCTTTATTAAGAAACCTTCAAAACATATGATTCTTCATTCTTTATCCACCAAGTCCATGGAGATGTTGATATAGTCCATTATGTCTGAGGGACTGACAAGGCTGTTATTTTTCAGTATTTTTCCAGAAATGGAGGCTTTGCTACAAAAAAAAAAAAATGCCCTGGGGTTGATCAAATGAATTTTGATCACCTGAGTCCTTATTGGGTTAAAGTTTCTTTACCCTGGCTCTTCAATGAAGGAAAAATATATACTGAATATCTAGTCATGCCAAAGTGTGCTCCCTATGCTTTTCCATTTAATCTTATAAAAGGAAAGGCACTGACAATAATAACAGTGTCCTAATTTCATAAATGAAGAAACTGAGACTCAGAGTATAAACACAATTTAAATTGGAGATTCTAAGGAATCTTTGCAGCTCATTATAACTCATTTACTACCCTGTCACTTCTCGGCCTTTTGGCTAAGATCAAGTGTAGGATCTGTTCTTATCAGATTTACTTCCCTATGATAATCTTTAAGAGAGAATGTGGTACAACTCACATTACTAGATTTTAGGATATTAGACTTAAGTCTCTTACCGACTGCATGACCTTGAGAAAACAATATGAACCTCTCTGAATCTTACTTTCCTCCCTTCTGTAGAGGTGCAAAATTTGAATACAGAAATGGGAAACAGTACTTACTAACTCTGTGTCTTAGGTCAGCTTTCCCCAAAGTAGTGTCTGAGATGATGAATCACCCACATGGTATTTATTAAGAACATGCTTGTAGGAAAGATCAATAAGGTAAAAGCAGGAGGGATGAGACAAAACCAAGCAAGTACATGATTTTGGGTGAAGCCTCACTCTCAGCCCGATGCTGAGGAAACTCTAGAGCATGTTGTTCCTTACAGTTTGCCCTAACTCAAGGCAAGGTTGTATAATCATCAAAGTGGGGGATATTTAGCATTATCCCAAACATGTATAATCTTTTGTTATAAGAAAACTCAAAATTCTCTCTTCTAGCTATTTTGAGACATGCAATACAACAGTTAACCATAGTCACTCTATTAAGAAATAGAAGACCAGAACTTATTCCTCTTATCTAACCATAACATTGTATTTATTAATTAATCTCTCCCAATCCTGCTCCCCTCTTCACTCTCCAGCCTCTGGTGACCACAATTCTACTTTCTATTTCTATAAGATCAATGTTTTAGATTCCACATGTGTGTGAGATCATGTGGCTTTTGTCTTTCTGTGCCTAGCTTATTTCACCTACCGTAATGTCCTCCAAGTTCATTCAGGTTGCTGTAAATGACAGGATTTCATTCTTTTTAACGTCCGAATAGTATTTCATTATGTATATACACACATTTTCTTTATACATTTTATACATTCATCTGTTGATTAATACTTAGGTTGATTCTATATCTTGGATAATGTGAACAGTGCTACTATAAACATGGGAGTACAGATATCTCTTCAACATACTTATTTCCTTGGGATATGTCTACCCAGTAGCGCAATTGTTGGATCATATGGTAATTTAGTTTTTAATTTTGTGAAAAGTTTTCATACTGTTTTCCATAAAGACTCTACAAATTTACATCCCCATCAACAGTGCATGAGTTCCTCTTTTTAGCCACACATGGTGGTGTGTGCCTGTAGTCTTAGCTACTCAAGAGGCTAATGCAGGAGGATCCCCTTGTGCCTAAGAGCTCTAGGTTGCAGTGAGCCATGATTGGGCCACTGTACTCCAGCCTGTGCATCAGAGCAACAGCCTGTCTCTAAAAGTAAAAATAATAATACTAATAATAATTTTTAAAAAGAGCTGCCCTTTCTTTACATCTACACCAGCTTTGTGGATTTTTTTTTTTTATAATAGTCATTTTCAAAATGGGTTGAAGTGATACCTCATTGTGGTTTTGATTTGAATTTCCTTGATTAGTGATATTACACACATTTTCATGTACGTGTTGGTCCTTTGTATGTCTTCTTTTGAGAAATGTCTATTCAAGTATTTTGTCCATTTTTAAATTTGGTTATTTATTTTTTTTGCTATTGAGTTGCTTGAATTTCTTATATATTCTGGATATTAGTCCTTTGTCAGATAGATAGTGGGAAAATTTTTCTCCCATTATATGTTGTCTCTTCAGTGTGCTGATTGTTTCCTTTGCTGTGCAGAAGCTTTTTAACTTGATGTAATTCCATTTGTCTGTTTTTCTTTTGTTTGCTTGTGCTTTCGAGTTCTTATTCAAAAAATCTTTGCTGAAACCAAAGCCATGAAATGTTTCCCCTATGTTTTCTTCTGGTAGTTTTTATCATTTTGGGTATTACATTTAAGTCTTTAACCCATTTTGAGTAGATTTTTCTATGTGGTGAGAGATAGGGGTCTAGTTTTCATTTGCCTGCATATGAAGAAAACTGAATATCCAGTTTTGCCAGCACTATTTGTTAAAGAGACTGTTTTTGACATCTCTGCTGAAAATCAATTCTCTGTAAGTGTGTGGATTTATTTCCGTGTTCTCTATTCTGTTTCATTGTTCTATTTTTAAGGCCAGTGCCACATCATTTTGATTACTATAGCTTTGTAGTATACAGAAGGTTAGGTTGTGTGATGTTTGCAGCTTTGCTCTTTTTGCTCAAAATTGCTTTGGTGAATTGTTTATTTAAAACAAGTACACTTTATGGCATATTAATCATATGTCAGTAAAATTTTTACAAATTGCTAGTGCAATATCTGGAATATCTAATAAAGGAAAATTAAATTTAAATTAAATTTTAATTTTTAATTTAATTTAAAAATTAAAATTTAAATTAAATTAATCTTCTCTGAATGATCATGTCTTCATCTCAGGTCCCACTAGGTTTTTCTAGATAAAACCTCACTGAAGATAAGCTCAACATTTTTTAATTATAAAACACACAACAAAATAATTCAACATGATTAATAGTCAGCAGAAATACTAAACAGAAAGATTAAGTCCCCTAGTTTTTATTCTGGCTTTATCAGTTAGTTACTTAACATCTCTGAACCAGTTTTGTCCTCTGTATCAATGGGGACAATAATAGTACATAACCTATAGGGTTTATTGTAAGGATTCAATGAATAACAGCAATTTAAGCATTACAAATGTTGTTTGAAACAGAGAAATGCATGCTGTATAAATAATAAGTAGATTTAGCTGTCAACAACAGAAAAGGAAAAATAAAAGCAGCTGAATTGAAAAACTGGAAACTGATCTATAGACATATAAAAATAATTAACAGGTGAAACAACCAGTCAACACACATGTCAACGGGTGTTTGACTTCATGTGGGAACGAATACAATATATGTGCTTTAAATTTTACAAGATGTGTTATTTTTATCCTATTAAATTGGCATAGATTGAACTATATTTTGGATATTATCCAGAGGTTGGCATAAAAGTATAAGAATGGGCTTTGCAATACACACCTGGAGAAAATGTAAATTGGAACAAACCCTTCTAATGTGCATTTATTCAGACAAGTTTATCAAAAACCATTTCATATCATGAAATATTTCACTATATTTTTAAGAGCCAAGGGCAAGTGAAATTAGCTTATTTTGATGGAAAAATTATATAAAACACATAGAGATATTCTCATAAAAACACAGCATACCATAGACTGGGGTATGATCTCCCAGGCTCCAAAGCTGCCCATAGGGACAGGTTTCTGTGAACAAGACGGTTGCTCAGGAAGGCAGGTTTGAGTTTATTCCACCTGTAACTGAAGGTCTAGATCTTTGAGAGTTTGGCTTAATGCAGAAGTCTAAATTTCAGCCCTCACCCTGAGTATGCACAGATTCTCCTCTCCTGACTCCACTGGAGCTTGAACCCCAATTTTTCTAGCACAAAGACCCCAAACAATAGCCTTCAACATTTTCCCCCACCCTGACTCTGCCTTCTTAGGGCAGCTACAGCATCTACTTTTTTGCTCATTATCAAGATCTCAGTTCCTTTTATCACCTTTGCTGAATGAGATTTGAAAAGTGTGTTGGTCGTTTTTAAATCAGATGTTTGTTTTTTGCCACAGAGTAGGAAACTGAAAAGCTCCACTACTACATAACGCTTGGAAACTCTAGATATAATAAGAAGTCCTACGAAACATACAAATGAGTTCACAACCCTCTTATATCTAGGGTTACTAAGCATTGTGTGGCAGTGAAGCTTTTCAATTTTCCACTCTATTCTATGGCAAAAAAAAACACAAATATCTGATTTTAAAATGACCATCATACTTTTCAAATCTCATGGTCCTCTAACTCTAGGAGGATAACCTAAAATTACACATAATGAAAAACTTGTTTGAATGTATGAAAACATGAGAAAACAAAGGATTGTTGCATTTGGCCAGGCACTGGAATACTCCAGGTTTTTAGCTCTTTCTTTTTTTTTTTTTTTTTTTTTCAATTGTACTTTAGGTTCTGGGGTACATGTGCAGATCATGCAGGATTGTTGCATAGGCACATACATGGCAAGGTGGTTTGCTGCCTTCATCCCCCCCCCCCATCACCTATATCTGGTATTTCTCCCCTCATTATCCCTCCCCACCATCCCCACACCCCGCTGTCCCTCCCCTAACCCCCCCCCAACTGACCACAGTGTGTGATGCTCCCCTCCCTGTGTCCACGTGTTCTAATTGTTCAACACTTGCCTATGAGTGATAACATGCGGTGTTTGGTTTTCTGTTCTTGTGTCAGTTTGCTAAGAATGATGGTTTATGAGGCTGTCTATAGAGTATTCCTCTGTGTTGTCTTAGGATTCACATACCCATACCTATATGACTTATCACATTGTTTGACATTGTCAGTTTATAAGTCTGTCATCCCTAGGTTGTGTCCTCTCTAGAAGCTAGAATGTTTTCTCCATAACTGTGTCCCATTACCTAGAACTTTATCTGTCACAAGTGTATGTGCTCTGTGCATGCTTGCTGAAAACAATTAATGACTTTCTTTTTAAAAACTTCTCTGATGGGATGGTAGGAAGGACAGGTCGTAGATGCAACCCTTTGGATCAATCAGAATAAATGATGCAATTTTTAATTCACAAATAATAATTGAACACCTAATATAACTGTAACCACTTTCTAGGTCTTTATAAGTGTACTTATTTTAATGAAATAGCTTTTTTTTGTCAGGAATTTCGTTTAAATTTCTTATCAGTAATATATGTATATATCTGCCTTATAAATAATTAAAATTTACATTCCATATCAGTGTGTGTGTGTGTGTATATATATATATCTTCCTCATAAATAATTAAAATTTAAATTCATATCAGTATATATATATATATATATATAAAACTTCCTTATAAATAATTAACATGTTTTATATATGATCTGTAGACAAGCACTTCAGTGTAGTAGCAGAAACACCTGCTAGAGAAACCAACCTGGGTTAGGTATTTTCTAACTGTGTGACCTTCAGCAAGTTACTTTCCTTCAGCAAGTATCAATTTTCTTTCACATGCTTTGCAGAGTAGTTATGAACATTATAAATAACATCAATAAAATACCTGGCCCATAGTACGTGCTCAATAAATCATAGCTGTCACTATTATATCATGAGAATTATTTCTAGTGTGAGGATTAACTCCCTTGTTGAGTCTGTTTTCCATGTTCAGGCCCTAGACATTTGTTTTTGTTAAAATAGGGCACATTGTGACTTCCTGTTACTGGTACTAATCCTGTGAAACACATCCATGATGAATAATTATGCCAGTTAGGACAAGACAAGATTGAGCTCACACATTTTTTTAGAGATCAAGTAAACATGAAGCAAACCAAATTTATTGGCATTTCCAAATCAGAGCCAGCAGTAGAAAGACAGTACTATAATGTTGATGCCTTCAAATTCCCTAAAAAACAAACTTACTTGATATGACAGAAAGTCTATTCTCACAGCAAACACTGGCTTCTGAGAAAACCTCAGGATGTCCAGATGGGCCCTTAGGGCATCAAGGGCTAAAGCGTCTCACTGCCTCCTGTCTATAAGCAGATAGTGTCTCACAGTGATATTTTGCTGCATTACCACATTACTTTCATCTGGTGCCAAGCATGTGCTGGAAAAGCCAACAGGAAATGAAAACCAGCTAATTTGTAAAATTTTCTCATGACTTTTATTTCTCAATGTATGCTTTCATCGATCTCGCTGAGTTCTTGGGATTGGAGTGGAGAACAATGACTTCAGGCCATGCATGGTCTGACCTTGGCAGAGGCCTTTCCTTTTGGCTTTTCCTGGTCAAAATGGTTCAGACTCCCTTGAGTGAGCAGCATAGCCACAGAAGAATCTCATCTCTCTTCTGCCTATTTGTTCAGAGAAAGCCATGGAAAGATGTGCTGGGGGAGAATATCAGACTTGGAGTTCTACCACGTATGCATTTAGAGGTCTTGGGCAAATCATTTTATAGTCCCAGGCCTTTATTTGTATTTATAAAATGGAGTCAATATCTAGTTTATGGGATTGAAGTCAGAAACCTTTGATACAGCATTTGCAAAAATCGTTTATAAGTGTTCAATCCCTGTACCCATGGAATACTTGTTTTTCTTGCCATTGCTGTTACTAGAGAGATGAAACACCCTTTATCTCTCAAACTAATGTCATCCCTAACACTGGCTTATCTGCAATGTGGGCAACAGACTAGAAATAAGACTCTGAAGAGGTCTTGTATTACATTCTTCACATGTATCTATCCTCACCAAACATCTGTAAGTATCTCAATTTACTGAGTAGGAAGATATTGTGATTTTTCCGCAATTGTGAGAGGCTCTGAAAACCCAAGTGCATCACAGTAATTGACTATCTCAATCTGTGATGCTGGTTTCTATTTAATTCTGCAAATTATTATAGAGGTACAGCACCTGTTTTAGGCAAGGTTCTCCACAGAAAAATAACTTCAGTCTTTGCTCCCAAGACTTTCAAATGATTGGAAGATATCTCCTGTAAACATACACACACATCATGGAAGATAATCTACATCGCTGAATGTCTACTGATTTAAGTATTCATCACATCTAAAAAATACCTCCACAGCAACATCTAGATTGGTGTTGGACCAAAAAATGGGCACTATACTTGGCCAAATTAACACGTAAAATTAACCATGACAGCACCAAACACTGTAGAGTGTTTCCACGTGGAAAGAACTAGGTAGTGGTTTGTAAACAAGAAGGCATGGGGGAGCACGTGATCATAGTCTCCAATATCTAAATGGCAGTTTCGGAGCAGGGCTCACTTTTTGTGTGTGTGTGTGTGTGTGTGTGTGTGTGTGTGTGTGTGTGTTTTAAAAAAATTAATTTATTATACCTTAAGTTCTGGGGTACATGTGCAGATTGTGCAGGTTTGTTACATAGGTATACATGTGCCATGGTGGTGGTTTGCTGCATCCATCGTCCCGTCATCTACATGAGTATTTCTCCTAATGCTATCCCTCCCCAATCCCCCCCACCCCCTGCTATTCCTCCCCTAGCTCCCAATTCCCCAGGCCCCGGTGTGTGATGGTCCCTTCCCTGTGTCCGTATGTTCTCATTGTTCAACACCCACTTATGAGTGAGAACATGCGGTGTTTGGTTTTCTGTTCTTGTGTCAGTTTGCTGAGAATGATGGTTTCCAGGGCTTACTTTTAGAGGTTGCTGAAGGCCCAACAAAGACTAAGAAATGCAGCTCCAGAGAGGGCAAAGGGAAAATAAGAAAGAATGTTCTATCAGCTGAGAGAATGTTCATACTCATATGTCAAATTCTAGCTGTATTATTTTAATGAAGGCTTCAAAATATAGCTGGGCTTTTGTGCCCACTGAACGCTGCCCAGGGATGGTATGCTGCACAGATGGGATGGCTCAAGGTAGCACCTAAGTTCCCTCTAAAGAATGGTATTCTAAGATGTCAAAAAGATATTGTGAAACACCTAGAGCAGTTTTAAAATCCCACTTCCTTACTATGTAATGTGCTTTCCTCTTAATGAGGCCATAGAATACCTCCTTTCAAGAAGCAGGCATGAACATGCTTTTTCCTGTCGGAGACATTTGTTTTCAAAGGTGCTGATTCCTATCTAAGACTCATTTTGGACTGATTGTTTTCTCATTATCATGTCAAAGCAAGACTGTAGAAAGTAAAAAATGGCATTATATTCTTGAATTAGTATGCTCTTTCTTTGGTATACTGAGCATTTACTAGATAAGCTTGAAAATTGGGATTCAAATTGTTTTAATCACCCTTCAAATTATTGCACTCTACTAGAAAGAAAGAAATATGATTATTTACTCACACAGTTCAGGTTTCTCTAAATTTGATGACATGGTTCTGTTCTGTCCTTGACTCATTTTCTGACCTTAGGCAAGTTAACTTCTTTATATCTCAGTTCCCTATCTGTAAAATGAATATGTTAGTTCCACTGAATCATTCATTTTTTAGGTTCTTTCTGACTCTTTACTTTCAGTGACACTGACTTCAAGTTATCTTTAGAGATCTTATAGAACTCTATTGAAGTATGGCATATAGAACCATTTATACATCCTTGTATTATATGAGATTTGCCAATATTTTCTGATTGTATACAAAATCTGTTAGAATATTAAAGCTTCTCAGACAAGTGTTGACCAACGCTGAATCCTGGCATCATAAAGAAAACTGCTATTTTTCTATTATAAAAATCTCACTCAACAAAACCTGTCAATTTGTTTTTCAAATCACAAGGTATTTAGAGGTACAATTGCATACCCTGGGTACAGATTTGATTGGAAAAATATTCCCAAATACTCCCTCCCATTCAATGGCTTTAAATATGAAATGTGTTCACTGTTATCCCGTGCTGTTTATCTTTTTTTTTTTAACCACGTATGTCCATTTGTGAGGTTCACGTATTCCTATTATTTTCTAGGTTTAAAATTCTTATTTCCAGGGTAGAATTACAAAGAAGGGAGCAATTGAAAACATCTGCTCTGCTTTCAAACACTGACAGGCACCGCCATCACACTCCTTTCTGCTGCTGGACAATTCGGTACAGCTAGAGGCAGAATTGTTTTTACCCTTGTCTGGGGTTCTCTTCCTGGCCATGAATTAATGAAATGCACTTAACAAAAAGCTGTTTCTCGTCCACTGAATGGATGTACCTGTCACTTGCTCTGATAAAGAACACCTATCGCATGAAGACAGAGTGGCAGAAATCTTAGTTGGATATTCTAATTATTATGTTTGTTTTCCTAAAGCTCAGGCTGTTTGAGGCAGTGTGAATAATGGATTTTGTCTATGTTGCTACAGGGTGAGGAGGGAATGGGGAAAGAAAGTACCTGCTCCTAGCATGAGTTTCTGAAGTGAATGAAGGCTGTAGATGCAGAGGAAGTTACCTGCATCACTGCATTAGATTCATTCTCGATAGCAGCATCAATGAAGTTACTGCGAGTTGTATTATTAATAACAGCTATCATTTGCTGAGCACTTACATATGGAAGGTGAGATGGAAAGCAATTCAAACAGACTCGATCCTCATGAAATCTTTCCAAGTTTAGTATTATCTTTCCTTTTCTTTTCAGATGAAGAAACAGGCTGCAAGGCCAGAGCTATAATGTTAAAAAGGTGAAGACTTAGGATCCAAACTCAGTTGCAGGTGATACCAAAATCTGTGCTCCTAACTGCTACATGGTATACAGACTTTGGAGGCAAACACACACCTAGGTTGGAAAGCAATTGTACAACTAATGTGTCCTGAACTTTGGCCAAAATATTGCATCTTTCACAAGATTAATTTTCTCACCCTTAAAGTATAGATAATAACTGCCACATAAAGTGGTTATTGGAATTAAGTTCATAACACATTGAAATGCTGGTTTAAGTGCCTGATGTACAATAGGTTCTCAGAAAATGGGTGTCAGTTCTCCTTTATGGAGATATTCAAAGGGGACAGCTGCTTCATAGGTATTTTTATTTGGTATTACTACCCCTTGTTGGGGAGAGGTGGATAAAATGCCTTTCCATTGCCTGCCAGCCCAGAACGTCCATGATGACGTGAGTCATTTGTTCAGGATAACACAAACATGCTCTGTCTGCCTCCTGGCTCAGGGATCTGACTTCACCCTCAAAGGTTTCAGAAGCAGACAAGGTATAAATTGTTCTTCAAACTTTTCTGATAAGATCATGAAACCTCAAATTTAAAAGCTTTACATTGTCAAATGTAAAGTCCCTTCGATGTCCACTTATAAAAACAAAAAAGAAAGCCTTACTCTGAAAAGTTAATGCACTGTTTGAATATTTCCTTGGGAAAAGAGAGACATAGAGGTGGTAAAGGGGGAGAGGAGATGTTAGGGCACAGGGGATTCTGGTCTGGGTCCTGCACCCTCTCCTTTTGTGACTCCACCTATTACGGGAAAGAGATCTGAGTTACTCCTTGTTACCGATGGATGTATCTGTCCAGGTCTGCAGCAACTTCAATTCTTGCCTCTTAAGAAGAAATAATTCAACTGAGTGGCATAAAGCAGAAAAGGAGAAGACTGAGGCAATTTCCAGAGCAGGAATGA
Source organism: Ateles fusciceps (assembly GCA_036589455.1). Classification (NCBI taxonomy): domain Eukaryota; kingdom Metazoa; phylum Chordata; class Mammalia; order Primates; family Atelidae; genus Ateles; species Ateles fusciceps. Next base: position 15,172,487 of record JAZHEH010000952.1, read on the forward strand.
AAGTTTATTTTTAAATGCCTTAAATAGGAAAGGAAGGTGTGCATGGAAAAGGCCCACAAAGCACATGAAGGTTAAAGATAGAAGATCAAGTGCACCGTTTTGCCGTGATCTTGGGACTTTGATAAACTCGCCTCTTTCCCATGACTCTTTCCTTGGAGTGGGCTGCCCGCATGCACAGAGCCCTCCTTAGCCTTGAGAAGTGAGCATGCACAATGTGTTTAAGGAGTTACAGGCATGCCCATCTGACGCTTTTTTCCCTTTTCCAGTGGAGGGTACCCAGAAGATCATACTTTGCCATTTTCCCCTTAACATGCATGCCCAGGAAATTTCTTCTCCCTTCTTTACCATTTTGATGTTAACAGGTGTGGACTATCAGAAAATGGCCTCTCCTTGACGCTGCTGAATCATCACTCTCGGAGAGGCAATCCAAGAATTACCAAACCAGTACCTGACATTTCTTGCGGGTGGGGAAAGAGCCCTCTTCTGCCTGGCTCACGCCTACCCACCTACCTGTAACACACTCTAGATGTCTATCTGGACTTAGTGTTTTCATCTTCTAAATGAGCAAATTAACCTAGACTAGCAGAGCACTGGAAACTTTCCAACCCAGTGGGTTTGGTTCTCCCATTTACTTCTCTTTCTGTCCCTGTCCTTGGATCTCTTGTACTTCTTATGACATTGTGATGGCTTAATTTTATGTGTCAACTTGATTGGGACATGGAATGCCCAGATATTTAGTTAAACAATATTCTAGGTGTTTCCATAAGAATGCTTCTAGATGAGATTAACATTTAAATTGTTAAACTGAGTAAAGCGGATGGCCCTCCCTAATGTGGGTGGGCCTCATCCAATCAGTTGAAGGCCTAAGTAGAACAGAAAGGCTGACCCTCCCCCATGTAAGAAAGGATTCTTCCGGCTTAATGGCCTTCAGACTAAGACATCAGCATTTTTCCTACCTTCAGATATAAACTGGGGTTCAAGTCTGCTGCCCTTAGGACTGAAACTCAACCATCAGCCTGGGTCTCCAGGTTGTGAGCTCAACCAGCAAACTTGCAAACCATGGCGCTTGCCAGCCTCCAAAATTACAGGTGTCAGTTTCTTATGGTAAATCTCATCATGTAAAAGCTCCCTCACACACACACACACACACACACACACACACACACACACAAACAGCTTATCTGTCCTAAAGAATCTTCACTCTGAAACCTAATAAGTTCAATTTAAGAAAACAGTACAGTAGAAATGACTGACATGTCATAATAAGTAACATTAGCAATATATAACTGACCATTTGCAAAGCATTCTTTATGCTCACCTGTTCTTTGATATTTCTGTTTCCAACTAACCCCATTGAGCAGATTAATGCAATCCTACTTTCCAGATTAAAAGACAAAAAAAGGAAGTTGAGAGTGGTCCTTGGCCATATAACAGATAGATTTCAAATTGCAATTGTCCTCAGCACACAGGGACATGCCTTTCTATTGTGCCACAACAAATTTCTAACTGATATTTGCACTTAACAGAGACCTTTGAAAACTCACTTCGTAGCAATGAATGACCTAGTTGAGTCAGGTTGAGTAGCCTGACAGAGGAGAAAGATGCCTAAGGTCTACGGTTGCTTTGAAGTGAAGATCTGGCCTTGGTACAGAACCTTTTCATAGGTGCAGAAATCCTGATTGTCCTGCTTATGGCAATCAGAGTGGTAGAGCAGCAGTAGAAAATACAGCGGAATGAAATGCTTACCTCATCATAGGCTCTGATGTCAGAATTTCCCTTTGGGGTAAAATTATTTTTTAAAATAAAGAAATGCCTTAATGAGCCCCTTGGGATGGCTTAGTGAAGGAAAATTTCCAAAGACAATGATTTCTGTGCAACAGTAAACGATCCCTCACTAGACTCCATTAAATCAGGATAAATTTTTGTTTCCCTTCTGGAAATAAGGGCTGGAGCTCAGCTTATGAGGAAGAGATTAGAGACAAGAGGCAGGAAGATCAAAACAGGTTGAGATGACGATGGAGAAGAGACAGTGAAAACATTTTAGTGGCTGGACAACTGAAATTATTTTCAGCACACTGCAGTCTAAGACTTGAGTAGTGGAGTTTTGGAGATAAAGAGTTAGGATGTGTAACAAAATAGCACACATAGATGCTAAAGTTAGGAGACAAAGATGATTTTGAGAAAAAAAGTTTCTAGCAACTCACAGAAATTTTAAAATCAGCTTTGGATTTGAGGGTAAATCTGAAGGCTGAAACACATAGCGAAATCTCAAGATTCAGAGAGGCCCTGCCTATTATCTGGGTTATAATTCTACACAGGTGGATAGAAAGATTCCAAGTTGAAAGTGTCTCTTCTCACCCCCCCTCTGCATTTTAACTTTACATGAAAATTAAAAAACTAACCTGTTGGCTAGATGGTAGCTTCCATGTAACAATATCTACGTGTCATAGATTGAAATGGGATTAAACCCTTCCCACTGTGCCTAGCATTGTGAGATTTCATCCTTAAGAGCATCAAGCAGTGGGAGTGATTTAAGATGACAGCAGAGCTTACTGTTCAATCCTTCAAATCTTTCCCACGTCCACCCTGACCACTGAACAGTGTGTCTGGTATATTGCATTCCACTGTGGTTGAAAGATACATCCGGGGTCTGTAGCGTATTCCCCTTCCTCATGTTTCCATTACTCAGGGAACATTTTCGAAAGATGAGATCTGCTCAATTTTGGAATAGTTTCCAGAAGGATGTGGCAAAGTGCCGCTTCATTTTATTTACTTAAAATTAGACCAGAGCAAGGAATTCCAGTGTCCCACTGTGAGCAGTTTTGTACTGATGGGAGGATAGGAAGAGAATCATGCCCATTTGCTGCTGGAATACAAGAGGGGCTCTTCATCATTACTTCATATGACTCCCCAGTTCTGAAAATTGCCATTTCAAATATTGGTCCTCTTATGGAAAACACAATATTATATATTTTTCTAAGCTTCTTCCTTTCTGCTTCTACTTCTCACCTAGCATTGTCATTGTGTTTTCACTAATATCAGCTCTAGTAGAAGTGGAGAGCACTTAATGGAAAAACAATAACTTTATAAACTAATGCCCTGTTGCCCAAGTTCTAAGAAGCCAACTACAGACTGTACTTGTTAAAGACTTAAAATTTACCTTCATTGCAAATGTATTAGTCAGCTTGGGCTATCATAAAAATTACTATAGACGTGGAGGTTTAAACAATTGAAAATTTACTTTCTTACAGTTCCAGAGGTTGGAAATCTAAGATCAGAGTGCCAGCATGGTCACATTTAGGCAAGAACTCTCTTCCTAGCTTGCAGATGGACACCTTCTCACTATGTCATCACATAGCAGAGGGAGAGAGGCCTGCTACTCTTCTTAGAGGCTACCTTCTTGTTGTATTAGGATTTTACCCTATGGCCTCATTTAACCTTAATTACCTCCTAAAGACCCTATCCCCAGATACAGTCACACTGAAAGTTAAGGTTCAGCATTTGATGGGGTGGGAGGGTCTGGAAGGGCACACAACTCTATCTATAGCACTGAGATTTCCAATGTCTAAAACATTTAATTTCTCAATCCTCAGAGACAGATCTCAAAAAAGAAATCAAAATTGGCTTAGATTTCCCAAGGATTTCCATATCTATATACTAGAAGAGAATTCAGACTTACGTGTCTGAGAAGAATAAATTCAGTGATCTGATTTGTTCTTTTCATGTGCCCATTTATGGGTTGGAAAAAATTCAACCTTTGGAGTGAACAGATTGAGTTCTAATCCTGGTTATATTACTAATTTGATTTATGACCTCAGCTTTTTCCATCTGTAAAATGAATCCTTCTCTGTAGATTCCTTCCCACTCTGATAGTTCAGAAATCTGGGAACTATGGATTGGCATTAGTACTCATTTGGGCAGAGACACCCTGATTATCAAAATTCAAAGAATGCTCCAATCCCTGAGGGTCTACATTTTTATTGGCCTCATGACCAAGACACTGGAACTGAAAGGGCCTAACTAGCATGTTGGAATAAGACTTTCAGGGAAGAGGTGGAAGACAGATAATACACAACAGTCTAGAAGTGACATTGGGAGCCAACAGGTAGAAAGATTCATGGGCCAAAGGGGCAGTTCCTGGAGTGCTCTTCCTGCCTGCTGGTTTATGTATTGTGACCCCACAATACATAAAGAGAATATTTCATCCTTCTCTTCTTTCACTGTTTTTCTCCCATTGACACTTTTGTAACTCATGCTTAGTCTTTGAGTCTCATTCTTCACTTTTTTTTCTTCCTTGAAGATGCCCCTATTCTGATTGGATTTGAGAATCCTCATTTGGAGTTTGCTCTCACTCTGTGTTTTCCTGCATTCAAGTATTTGTTTTTTATAAGGTGTAAATGCTTGAGGTAAAAGGTCTTATTAATTGCCACTATCTTGGAACACTGCATAGTGGAGAAAACATGGGTCCCATTACTGAGACTATTTTCCTGGTACGGCAGAGAATGGAGTAGGCATTGGGAGATCAAAGGCCAACTGAATCTGAGTTCTGCTCCTCTCGGCTATGTGATTTTGGGCAACTTGTTTAACCTCTTTAAAGTGCTATTTTCCTTTTTCCAAAACGTAAGGATAAAAATGGTACTTACTTCAAGCTCTATGGTCAGAACTTAATATCAAATATAGTAAATGTAAAGTGCTTATAAAATATCTGGCATTTAGAAAATATCTGTTAGTGAAGGGTTAGCTATTATTATTCTATCCTTTACCAGACTTCTAGACTACAAATCACTCTGTTGTCTCTTCTGAATACCATAACACTTACCTGTATCGTAGCTTCCTCATCATGTTCTAATCACGTTTATTCATATGTGTTTACCAACAGTGAACTTCTTGAAAACATGATCCTTGTATTTCTTATCTTTCTGTCCCTTGTACCAAGTATAAGATAAATGTCCAATGCTTATTGAATGTTCAATGCTTGTTGAGTCACTAAATAAGGACAACTGACTTCACCCCTATTTGTCTTGGATTTGCTATTTAATCTTGTCCAACAATGTTTCCCGGCCACTGCATAAGGACCATGTAGCTCTGCTAGGCATTAGAGGAGTGATAAGGCAAAATGCATGATTTCCAGGGTATCATCATGTGTTGGAGATGGGAGACAAGCATGCAAGTAACTGAGTTCCAGTGTGTCCATATGTAAAAATGAAGATGAGAAAACTTCTTCTCGTTACCTCACAAGATGATAGGGGTATCTAATAAAATAATGAGTGCAAAAATGCGTTAGAAGTTACAAAGTATCATTTATATCCAAGTTAATAGTACGATTTTGTGGAAGGTTGGTTCAGTATTACAACTTCTCTGGATTTTGGATCATTGAATAACATATAGAAACCTTGCTATGGATGCTTTCAGAGGCAGCTTAGGCTGAAATTTGAGTAATTATTAATATCTTTTTACACCATTGCCTTTGGTATTTACGACCTTATGTTTATGTGGCTTCAAGAATGATTTACTCATTCTCTAGTTTTGTAACTTTAATAATTCAGTACTTGGAAAGATTAAGGATCGACACTTCATTCTTTTACAATATCATAGTATGCAACCTTTCATGTAAAAAAAAAGGTGGCATAAATCAATATGCATCTATCTGTACATTTTTTCAAAAAGAAATACAGGAAGGTAAACCAGACACTAACGAGACAGACTGCCTGCAGAGAGTGTGTAGGAAAGAATGGGGGAATGGAATCTGGCTGGAAGGAATAAAGGATGAATGGCATCTCCTTGAGAATATGTCTTTGTAAAGATTTTACTTTGGAATAATGATAGTATATTACATACCAGATAAATAAATAAATACCAACCAATCAGACAGACAGACAAAATCAACTGAGAATTGGGAAGGAGGTAAATTTCAAGTAAAATGCAAACATTAACAAATGAACTAACTCCGTAAAAAATAAATGAAATCATTATAGGGAAGGGAGTGGGAAAGTTAAGGACTAACCTAAGTAATACTGGAAAACAGTAGTTTGACGACAAATTATAAAGCTAATGACAAAAATAACTGTACACAATATTTTACACTAGTTAATAAATTTGTTTTCCATAAGGTTATTAGTTCTGAAACGACTTTAAATGCATTCTAAGATAGCAAATAAATAAATTTGCTATCAAATTATAGATAATGAGAGCCAGATTTCTCATTTTTTAATTTTTTTAATATATTTTTTTCTTTAATGCATTTATGACAGGTTTTTCTTTTCTTTTTTTTTTTTTGTTTATTTATTTATTTATTTATTTATTTTACTTTAGGTGCATACTATATCTGGCATTTCTCCCCATGTTATCCCTCCCCACCCTCCTCCCTTCCCCACCCCTCTCCCTTCCCACCCCCCACTGTCTCTCCCCTATGCCCCCCAACTGTCCCCTATGTGTGATGCTCCTCTCCCTGAGTCCACGTGTTCTTGTTTTTTAAGAAAGGACTCATAATTAAAGGGTGAAGGCTAGAATGAACCATATAATGTTGGCTTTGAAGCAGAGGTATTTCAATAAATTAATATATGTACATAATATATAAATGTATTTATATATATATGTATATAAATGTATTCACACACACTCGTATGTACACACACAATCATATTTGTGTAGATATATATATACAGTTACATCGATGTAGATGTAGATGTGTGTGTATGTGTGTGCATACTTATACCTTTTTATTTTTGTCTGCTAAGAGGGCCTAGAAGTAATAATACTACAATACTGCAAATATAATAAGCACAGTTAGCGTTTCAAAATAGTTTATAAATACTATTTTTAAAATAAATGAAAAGGAGAAATGAATTCATTTAAGTACCAGATTATTTCAGTGCTAGTACAAGGAAATGCAAGATGAGCCTGGGACAACTTATGGTGCCAAGAAATAGGGGAATGCGCTAAAAAAATGATGGGGCCTCTAAAAAGGATGTACCAGTTAATCTGTATTTATAAAAATCTGAAGAAGCTTTCACTTGTAAATTTTATGACAATATAAGCAACAAAATAAATATTAATAGTAGTGGATCGTAACCCATAAAACAAAGAAAATAGCCTTTGTTGTTTTATATTGACATAAACAAATAAGTAAATGAGGGAGAGTGAAAGCTCTTTCCTCAGCGGAATTCCAACTTCTATATGAAGAAAGATAGACGGACTGCATCAGTTGGTAAACACTACAGAAATAGTTGTTGCAGGCAAGATTTATCAATGGAAACTAAAATTAGTGGGTAAAGCCATGATGAGAAACAAGATTTTTGCATGAGAGACAAGATTTTTATAGAAACAATATCTTTCTACAAAACAACATATTTATAGAAAGTGCCTTACCATACGATACTTATTAAATACATGTGAGAAGACAGTAACTTTACATTGGAAAACCAGGCAGAAACCACGTCAATCAATGATGAACTTTAATACAGCCAGCAATAAAATACGTGGACATTCTTTACCTTCTAATATTATGCACTAAGAAGAACATAGCATCATTTTTATGATATTCTTGCCAAAAAATGCATTTTCTAAATTTAAATATGAGGGAAGAGCAGATGGTAGACATTCTACCAAATAATGAAGCTGTATTCTTCCAAGTGTCATAGTCATACACAAAAAGTTTAAAAAATAAAAATAAAAAAGTTTGAAGACCTGCCCCAGTTTCAAGAAGACTAAGGAAAAAGGGCACTGGAAAGTAACCTATAATCCAGGATTGAATCCTGGGTCTGACAAAGGATGCCAGTGGGACCACCGGCAAACTTCACATCAGATTTGCAGGTTAGTTACTAGAACTGCACCCATGTCCATTTCATAGTTTGATAATTATACCAAGGTTATGAAACATCAGGAAATGTTAGGTGAAAGGTAAACAGAAACATTGTGTATTTTGTTTTTCAACTCTTTTATGAATTTATTTTTTTCTCAAATTAAAAAGTAATAATAAAATAAAAACTTTATTCCTGCAATTAGGTCTCTGATGTTAGAAACAAGATGGTCATGACATGAGATCTGCTGCCAGAATCTGGAGTATCTTGATATCCTGTATAGTTCGATGGGGTTTTCTGTCTGACTTTTTTACAATCCCAGCATCAAAAAATTTATATTCAGAATCTGTGGGTAATAAAAATGGCAAAACACCAACCCACACTGTGCCAGGTGCTGTGTTGGGCACTATATTTACATCTCTGTGTCATTCATTATTTTGTATCATGTCATTTTCCTGTCCTCTACTGCATACAATTTTAATTCTGTTTTATAGAAAGAGGAGGTCCAAACCAGTCCAATCCTCTTTCTGAACACAGAGAGAAAACAGCTTAATTGGAAATTGCTGTTTTCTTTCCCCCTAAGTTGGTAAAAATCATTTTCCATTTCTTCAGTCAGTTGAGAGTCACTGCCCTCCAGGAAATGAGGAACGTTTCCCTGGACTTTATTTTTCTATGTGCTATAAAATTATTATGATTTTGTTTCATTTTAGGGTTGAGGCAGGGATGTCAGAGGAGAAATGCATTAGGGCAAGGGAGTAAATAATATACAAAACTATAAGATGCTTTGAAAGATTGCCAGGAACAAGGTGAATAATTGATGACGATCTGATGCATTCGGTTAGTTCCTATGAAATGGTCCTTATACCAAAATGAATTGTAAGCTATTTCCTTTTCTCTCTCTCTCTCTCTCTCTCTCACACACACACACACACACACACACACACACACACACACACACGAGTCTGTTCTTGAGCTCCTTTCAAACTTAACAAATTGATCATATTGCTGTTCATTTAGAGTGTCCAGAAAGTCAGAGTCATTCACCTTCTCTTTATTCCCAAGGCTTTGTCATAACATTGGCACACATTTACTTGCATGCAATCGTATGCAGCTGGTCCCCCTGCTACAGGACGGGCTAAACTGCTGCCTCCTGTAGAACTTTCCTGCTCTGACCTGAGCACCATCTGCCCAACAAAACAAATCTACTGTATCATCAGTATCTACCTGTGAACAATAGCCCACAAGTCTTGACCTGTCATAGAAGACTTTCTGAGCTCGGCCTTCTGTCCTCTTTTTCACTGGATGCTACAAAACCCTTATTATCTTTTCTTTTTAACTTTTATTTAGAGGCACAAGTGCAGGTTTGTTACATAGGAAAACTTGTGTTATGAGGGTTTGCTATTAAATTAATATTTATTCCCTGCAAATTTATTATCTGACATTTCTTGTCACCTGGCCTTTATTCACATAGCCTCTCCACTAGGAATAAATCCTTTGTCCTCATCTCAACCTACCAAAATTCTGTCTCTCATGCCCATATAACTGAGACTACTTTCTTGAAACCCTCCCCCAAATTTTCTAAATGAGAATTCAGCATTCCCCTTTGTCCTCGCCTTGTAACTTTTTTTTTTCAGTTATTCTCTTAGTAACCTGCCTCCAATTTCTTTTGCAGGCAGCTGTCTCTATTCCTTGACTGAAAACATCTTGAACATAGGCAGGGAATCCATGTTTTAGTGTCTGTTCTGCTTAGGAATGCAGAGGTACGGTTCTGAAAGATTGTAAGTGAAAGGTTCAAGAGGAAAGGTTGCCATAGAGAGACAGAGACATATGATACATAGTTTAGTAAGGTAGAATATGTTCTGTGGAACATAGCATACCACCACGATTCTGGAAAAAGTTAAAGTGCTACTCTCTGCATGTTTTCACAGCAATAGCTTACAATTTTTTATATTATTAATTCTTAAAAACCTACTGGGTTTGGCTCTCCTTATTTTTCTCATGAGAAAATTGAGAGTTGGCCCAGGATTATGGCTTGCTCAAGTCTATCCAGGGGCAGAACAAAGACTTATAACTACACAGATTTAGGTGAAAGCCAGAACCTGGAAAAGAATTCCACAGAAAAGGTGTAGTGGGGGAATACACCATACTTGGAGGTCCACAGACTTAATCTCTAGTTCCAGCTTGCCCATTTAACAGTTTAGTGGTCTTAGTCCTTTTATTTTTTTCCAGGCTTTTCTTTACTGTTTATATGTCTACAGATAGATTTTTCTAAGGATACCTGCAAATAAAAAGTGATTCTTGAGTTATGTCCATAGTGGAGGGTCCATTCAGTCAGTATAAGAGGCCCCCAAATCCCTGAACTGTTAGAGACTCAGTCTTCTTCATTTGTCTTTTGGTGCTTAACTTTGCTCATCGAAAGGGTGCTCTGTTTTGTTAGTGGTCAGCTGTGATAAACAAGCATTGCTGTGGTCACAGGAGAGAGTCTAGTGCACTGGTTAAGAACATGAACTATGGAGCAAACGGCCTGGGTTATACTTCAGCTTCATCCCAAACTAGCAGTGCCTCACTTTCCCCCGTCTGCAAAATGACAACAGCAATAGTATTTTTAAAGTAATGGCAACAACCACTATTATTGCACCACCCTAATATTTATCTCACGGGACTCCTTGAGCATTCATGACACCCCACACGTAAGTCTCTAAGAACAGTGCCTCTTGTAAATGGTAGCTATTTTTATTCTTATGCCAACCACTCGGGCCTACTGGGAAGATCAAATGAGAACAGTTTGTAAACTTTAAAGTATTATGCTAATGGAAAATAAAGACTTAGTAGAACTAATTTTATTACTATTATTTAAAACTAGGAAAAATGTGCCCTCTTGTTCTAAAATCTTTCTGGGGTCATAAGCTAAACATCCCAAAGAACGATTCATGCCATTTATAGGAGATAGTTTTATTCTGTCTAAGATATTTTCAAAGTTAATTTTACAGTAGACTTTCTCCAAAATACCTTTTGTTGGAATCAGTTTGTAGACTTGTTTTTTTAAGGACTTCATTTTAAACATTCCCCCTCCCAAAATTAGAAAAAAATAAGTAAATGTAAACAAATAACACAAGTTACAAACTACAAAAGGCATTTTTGTGTGCAAAGATTTTTAACTAGAAGTAGATATATACTCTCCACAGACAGCTTCTCCCTATATATTTATATTCAGATAGTAACTTTAGGCTGTAAACTCAGGACTTAGTAAGGAAAATTATCTTTTTATGTCAGAAGCATACAGATGCTAAATAAAATGGGTGGATGACACATGCTGTTCCTATCACTTGCAAAGTAACCTGTAAGAGCCAAATAATATGAAACTTTTAAAACATGACACCTATATATGAACTGAATATATATGTGCAGAAAACAACTTGAGAAATGGTTTAAGGCCGTTTCCAAACTGGTTTATTGTCATCATTTGTACAACCATCCTATTCTTTGGTTATATTATAAAAAGGAATTGCTGAGGAAAAGGGGGTGGGTATGAAGGAGCTGGTCAACCTAGTACATATAAAATATTGATTTCAACCCAACACCCATGTTTTTGGACAAGTTTCCATTTACAAGTAACTATCTATCAGGAGCTACACTGATGTATATCAATGAAATATTCAAAATATATACAGGGCCAGGCATGGTGGCTCATGCCTGTAATCCTAGCACTTCAGGAGGCCGAGGAAGGTGGATCATTTGAGGTAAGGATTTTGAGACTGGCCTGGCCAACATGGTGAAATCTGTCTCTACTAAAAATACAAAAATTAGCCGGGCAGTAGTGCCGTGTGCCTGTAATGTCAGCCACTCCAGAGGCTGAGGCAGGAGAATCACTTCAGCCTGGGAGGCAGAGGTTGCGGTGAGCTGAAATCATGCCACTGCACTCCGGTCTGCGAGGCAGAGTGAGACCCTGTATCAAAAAATAAAAATGAAAATAAAAAGTAAAATGAAATATATACAGAAATAAATACTGCTGAATCACTTGTAATGGTGAAATTATTTCCCCTTGCGGGCACTGAGCAGGAATGGGAGGACTGATGAACAAAAATGACTGTGGAATTATTCATGGAGTCAATTCTTAACTCAGGCCTTAGAAACAAGATTTCTTTAAATGTAATGACTGCTGGAAAAGGTGTGGTAAGAAGAGCTGGGAGCAAGCAGATGAGGGAGAAGGTGGCGATCTTAGGAGTAAATTGCATCGACAAAGGGATGAAGACAAGGATTGTGGCTCAGGTTATTTGGATGTCACTGGACATGTTGTGTTTAAAGACTAACAAGGGGTCAAGAGCTGGGAAAGGTCAGGTAAAGATCCTTGAATGTTTTTGAGCTGGCTTTGCTCTATCTGTCCTCAAGTCTGTCCATAATCACCTTCCCAAGGAAGTAACTCCACAAGGATTTTCCACAGATGACTTGTTCCATGTGATGCTATGCAAAAAAAACACAAAAAAAACACCAAATTTCCATTTCAAATAAACTTGGAAAAATTGGCATAAGTCAAATTAAACATATTTCATTTGAAAAAAAAAAAAAGTTGCTAAAAAGATCAAGGGAGAGGCAGAGAAAAACTAAGGGAAGCAAGAAGGAAGGAACTTGGAGTGGGAAAGAAAGATGGATAAAGGGGCCCGTCTGGGAGCATAACAGGAATGTAGACAGGTGATTGACCAACACTGAAAATTCCTGGAAGTTTTTAAAGGAGGTGGGGGCTATTCTGTCTAAGAAAACTGAGGGTAGCAAATAAAGGAAACTATCCTGAATCAAAAGTTTGCTTCAGGTTGGCCCTGTTATAGATATTGACATACTATAAACCATAGAATGAGATAGCCTAGAAAATTACTGTTAGAAGAGATCTTGGAGGCTTTCTAGTATGAACTTCTTTCTTGATCTCTCCATATAAACATGTCCACTCACTATTTTTATGTTGTTTTTAGCAGACAAGATCCACTTAATCCATTGTGACGTATTCTTGTTTGACCTCTAGGAAGCTCAGAGCTGAATTTAATGTAATACTGAATTGTAGCAACTGTTACCTATTATGTTTCCAATATAACCATATCTTCCCTTCTTGCAAATATAGCAAGAAAACCTACAGTGGCTCAAGGGCTATTCTAGGCTCTGTGAGGGCCACAGCAATGCTTCAAAGAGCTCCAGCTGGCAATGGGAAATATATTTTTCCACATTGATTAATTCATTAACTCCTGAAGTTATCGAATGTGTATCATGTGCCAGAATCTTTGCCAAGAACCTTAAGAGATGTAAAGAATAAAAGTTAAAGAAATATTCTCTGTATTCATTACCGTAATAATATGTTATTGTGCATCTATTGAGAATACATCTTATAAATAGGCAAATTATCTTAAAAATTGGTTATGGTGAGTGCTCAAACAGATATGAGATTTTTACTGCAGGTCCTTTGAGATTTTTGTGGTACCTATTGATCCATAAAATTCCAATCATGAAAAGACACAAATCTAAGTGTGAAAGATCTATCTGTGTGTCAATGGAAACCCTTTAAAATGACGGGACTTACACTTCGTAATTTATCTGATTAGTCTTCCTGCCAGATCTTTTTAACTGAATCACCTTACATTTGGGATAATTACCGAAGGACATTTACACTATTTTGAAGGTTAATTCCAACCTCATTCATTCAGCGTATGTTTGGCATGTCCTTGTCTAATGCCAAGTCCTGGGCTAGGCAAAAGGACATGGAGATTGTTTCTGAGTTTCCTCATTGAGGAATTCTGGTTCAGAGCCCTCTGCCAATCACTACTGTAAATATATTATCTAAGTGCTCAGCAGAGAAAATTCATGTTCCAATTTTCTGATTGAGTAACCACCGTGACCAATCTCTGGGCAGAGCCATCAGGAAATAACTGCTATTTAGCCTCACATGTCTTTGTTGAGCTTTATGCCTACACAATAGGAGGATTATACAAGGAAGTAAAAGATAAGTTGACAATACCTAATACAAACATATTCTTTTCAGAACAGAGCAAACTACATGAGATGGGAAACATGGCAAATATTTCACAGAAACCAGTGAATAAGATTTAGGATGTGCATTTGACATTCTCTGACATGTTTTGGTCCTCACTTTTGGCCAAATTAGTCTGTCAACAGCATCTACTTGATGCCTACAATGTAGAGTGGCTTGCATTTGGCACTGAAGATGGAAAAAGAAGAAAAAGTCAGAGACATTTTTGGAGACAACTCCAGAGGGCACCATTCACAAAGATTGCAGTATAAATGGCACCCTCTAAAATCGTGCAATGCACAATTTTTACAATGATGTAAACTGAGACTAAGAAACATTTCCCACTTCTATATTTTTATATATTAATGGGGATGGCCTAATCTGGTAAAAATACAAAGCCATGAACAACAACAACAAAATGTTGTTGAGAGAAAATAGTAAAACTGTAGACTTGAGGTTTAGAAGCAAGGACAACGAGTTTAGATTTGTCAGGCTCAGATTCAAATCCAGACTGCAGAGCAACATTAGGAATCCATGATGAAGGCTGATGGGAAAACAGAGCCGATCAGAGGGTGAGACTGAGATTAGAAACTTGTGTTTAAGATTTGTCAGTAGAAAGTTGATAGCTGGAGAGATGAGATGTGGTAATTTTGTAATGGAAATAGATCATAAAATTAGAACAGACAAAAGAGAAGTATAGGATTAGACCTTGGCAAACCTCTACTTAAGGAACAGGATTAAGGTAGGAGAACCTAAAAAGAAGCTGGAAGCTTGTGCATTCATCCCCCAGTGTCACTGGGTGAATGGTAGTGGCATATCACAGACCACAAAGATTGTCAAATCCACAAAGACTCTGTGGATTTCCGAACTGTTGTTTGGCAAAGTCTGGTTTGCCATATAAGGGCACAGATTGTCATTTTTCACAAATTCCAACCTTCTGTTTCTTAAGATATGCCTCAATTGCATTTGTCAATTCTGTCAAGGATATTTCCTGGTGGTGAGGAAACTTTAAATCCCGCAAAATCTTAAGAATCCTTTTTTTTTTTTAAGGTAGTAGTTATTTAGATAGTAAAAGAGTTTAACCATTGTTTTATATTCAGGGGGAGCTGTATTTCATATTCAGGGAGAGACTCAACAAATATCCTATGAAATTCAATAGATGGGCAGAAATTAACAGACATTCCTTGCATTCTGTGGGTGTTTAATCCATCCCTGACGGTGTGACAGTACTAGAGACTGCAATAAATTGGTGAACAAAGCTGACACAATCCTTACTTGGCAAATTGATATTCTAACAGGAGAAACACACACCTACAGCAAAGCAAAGTAACAATAAAGACAGCAAAGAAGTGCACACATAAAACTGTTCTATGAACAGGAGATAAAAAGGGAATCACAGAGGACCACGATTTAGACAGGGTAGTGATGGAAAGCCATTCTGAGATGATACCTTAGTAGAGACCTCGAAGGTAAGAAAGTGCAACCTCATGAAGAGGCTGAAAAAGAAATATTTCAAGCAAAGAGAATGGCATTCGCAAAGGCTCTAAGGGTGGCATAAGCTAGACAAGTTTAAGGAGGTGGCTAGAAGAGGGAAAGAGTGAAAAGAATTAACATGGGAGGAGTTGGGAGCTGGTTTATTGCCTTATGTGAAGAATGTTTAAGGCAAACAATAATGGAGTGGAAATCACCTTGGAATGACAATCAACACCATCCAGGAGCTGCTGGGCTAAGTTCGTGGTGATCAGTGAGAGACAGAGATGGATGAATTCAATGATATGCACGAAGACATAATTTACAGGGTTTGTTTATGGACCAGTGCATAGAGCCAAATACAGAAGAATTTTAGGGATGACTCCCAGGTTTTTTATTTGAGAAACAGGATGGATGATTGAGCCATTTACTAAGAGGAAGATAATGAGGTAGTGCCAAGTTTCGGGAGGAAAATCCAGTTTTATTTTAAATGTGCTAAACTTGAAATATCTGTGAATGATGTAGTCAAAGACAAGAATAGCAAAATTTGAAAGTGAAAAGTGATTCTTTTTCCTGTAGAAAAAAAAATGGATAGGATTCTCAACAAAGTGAACAAAAATGTGATCAGATCATTTATTTGCTTAAGCTTTTCAATGGTCCTATTTTTTCCCCCTGGATAAGGATCCTGATACTTAGCTGGGTATTCAAGGCTCTCTGTGGTTTGTCCACAACCACTACCCCTACTTATCCCACATTCCAAAGCAACAGAAAGTCCCTCATTTTATAAAGAATTCATTTCTGAAGTGGGGGAATATCTTTTTTCCTCCTTCTCAAGTATATGTGATCTAAATGGAGTGGTACTATAGGAAAGAAGGGAGTGAAAAAGAAAATGTTGCTTTTTTTTTTTTTTTTTTTTTACAGTATCATAATTCCTTTAAAAAATATTATACTTTAAGTTCTGGGACACATCTGCAGAACATGTAGGTTTGTTACATAGGTATACACATGCCATGGTAGTTTGCTGCACCCATCATCCTGTCATCTACATTAGGTATTCTTCCTGATGCTATCCCTCCCCTAATCCCCCACCCCGCAACAGGTCCTGGTGTGTGGTGGTCCCCTCCCTGTGTTCATGTGTTCTCATTGTTCAGCTCCCATTTATAAGTGAGAACATACAGTGTTTGGTTTTCTGTTACTGTATTAGTTTGCTGAGAATGATGGTTTCCAGCTTCATCCATGTCCCTGCAAAGGACATGGGCTCATCCTTTTTTATGGCTGCATAGTATTCCATGGTGCATTATGTGCCACAATTTTTTAATATGCAATACCTTTCAGGACATAGGCATGGGCAAATATTAAGACACCAAATTCAACAAAAACCAAAATTGACAAATAGGATCTAATTAAACTAAAGAGCTTCCGCACAGCAAAAAAAAAAACTATCATCAGAGTGAACAGGCAACCTACAGAATGGGGGAAAATTTTTGCAATCTATCCATCTGACAAAAGGCTTATATCTAGAATATACAAGGAACTTAAACAAATTTACAAGAAAAAAACAAACAACCCCATCAAAAAGTGGGCAAAGGATATGAACAGACACTTCTCAAAAGAAGACATTTATGCAGCCAACAAACATATGAACAAAAGCTCATAGTCACTGGTAATTAGAAAATATTGCTTTTTCTGATCCACGAATCATTGGTTTATGGACCAAGGCTGTTGTAATAAGGATGATTTTGAAAAGTAAAACATAAATACTTGCTAAGGTCCTATTTTCTGTTCGTTTGTTTGCTTTTCTGCTTCAGCGAACCAGCTCACTGCACAAACTAGCTAGGAAAGGGGAAGAATTGGCTACAGATAAGCCCATGGCTGGATAAGAATGAGTTAAATTCTCAGAATGCTTAGCCCTTAGACCTTCTCTAAGAGGCAGAAATGGGGTTATTGATAGTAATAAAAATATACTCACTGTGTTTCACTGGAACAGTGACCTTGAAAATTCATTGGCTGATTGCCTATAACATGTATGGCAGGTACTTGGAACTCTAAGGGGAGGTAATAACAAGGGGGGTGCATTATTCTTTCTCAGAGAACTTGTAGTATCAGGGAAAGACATAAATGCAGTATAATAGAATACAAGGTTAGAAGCTGTCAGTCCTCAGGAATCAAGGACATTTAAATTGTTATTAGAAATAAGATGGTGGAGAGAGAACCGCTAGATGAGAATAATATCAAGAGCTTTATGGAAGAGGATCTGTTTGAACTGGGCCTTAAATTACAGATATGATTTTGACAACACGAAAAGAAAGATATTTCAGGAGAAAAGTAGAATGGAACAGAGGCTGAAAGATCAATTATATGCTTGTCAAACTAGAAGTAGTTCAGTAAGCATGGAAAGTAAAATTGGAAGTAGAAGATAAGGATGGAAAAAAAATTGGTTCTGGACCAACCAATTGTTGCTTCTTCCATATCTAACCCACCAACCTCACAATTCTGAGCCTGAAAGATTTGATATGGGATTAGCTCCACTCTCAGCTCTACAGAAGGGGGTCCTAGATTAGACTGAATTTATCCTCACATCTCATTTTCATTTTCAAAAGGATTAATCCAGGGATGTTAGCTGGTGGGAATAAAGGAGATACTCTTCTATGGGTTTTTAGTAAGCAAACCTCTTTATCTTCAATGCATATTATAGGATACTACTCCCTTTCTCTTGCTAGATGTAGACACAGAAATCTGAAGTTCTGTGATCAGAGGAAAAGTAAATAATAAAAATAATCTGGCACTGAATAAGCAACACTAAAAATTAAAAAGGAGAAGAACTGAGTCCTGACAACATTCTCTTTTGCGCCAATGGATTAAACCTTACATGAGAGTAGTGCTATTTCTAAATTTTTAAGTTCCATGAGCCAATAAATCCCCCTTATGTTTTAAGCCAGTTTACTAGGATTTGCTATTACTTGCCACTAAAAGCATCTTGATACATAAGCCTTGAAAAG
Source organism: Ateles fusciceps (assembly GCA_036589455.1). Taxonomy (NCBI): domain Eukaryota; kingdom Metazoa; phylum Chordata; class Mammalia; order Primates; family Atelidae; genus Ateles; species Ateles fusciceps. The sequence continues at coordinate 15,190,765 of JAZHEH010000952.1, forward strand.
TACATTAAGGCTTTGTTGGCAATAAGAGATCTGCTGATATCTGTGTCTCCCAGAATGCCATAATCTGGAAAGTCATCCTTATGGTAGTGGGTAATGCAGAACACCATTAAGTCAGGATAGTCCAAAACAGAGGCCATGAAAGTTAGCCAGTCTTTTAAGCTGAGATTAGTCTTATTTTGCTCTCATTCCCTGCCTGGTCATTTGACTTCTGTCTTTGCCTCCCAGAAGAGGAAATGAAGTAATTCTACTTGACTCTTTCCTTGAGAAGAGCTACTTCCCTTGGACTTGGAGACAGACACTGTTTTTCTCTCTCCCACTGACTCCATAGATGTATTCATTTCTCTTTAGGTATTTAATACAAACCAGATAAACCACAAATTTATAATAACTTGAGTCAATTTCAATTCTAAGGCAAGTTGAATCTTCAGGGCCAATGCTTCAAGTACAAGATACTGTGATTTTAATGACAAGGAAACTGTTTGGGGAATTGCTTTCCCAAACTTTTCTGCCAGTGTTTAGATTATAGCATGTAGTTCAGGAGTACATTATGAGTGATCCTCTTGAACTTTGTCAGCAAGTCCTCATAAATCACATTCAAGAAAATAGATTTAACTTCCATATACATATATATGAAATTTAAGAATTTGGACAAGTGTAATAAATTCCAAACTGTTGGTTTATAGCAGTAACTCGCCTTTTCAATTTGGAGATACAAATTTGGGGCGAGAAGGCTCTAATGGAAATAGCATGTTCTCTGAGAAATCAGAGGGCTACTTGACTTCTGGAATACTTGGAATACTTTACAAGGAATGATACCTTATTTTGGAATTTTAAAAAGCCTGAGTTATGGGTCCAGGTATTTGTGGGGATTCCACCATATTCCAGCTGTTAAACCTTTGTCTTTTCATCAATGAAATGGGTTTAACATTTCCATTTTATTGTAGAGTATAAAAGGAAAAATATTCCTGCATAAATAAAATAATATTTACAATTTATTGTGCTCTTACTGTGCTTCAGGGATTGTGTCATAGACATTAGTATTTATCATTTATTTAGCCTTTATTATATATGAGTCACCAAGTATTCATGTATACTAATACTTACATTTAATAATCACACCATTCAAATAATGTAAGTACCAGTATTATCATTCTAGATGAAAAAATTGAGGAACAGAAATATGAAGAATTCACCCAAAGTCACATAGGCAAAATATGCTAGAACAGAGAATCAAAGAGAGGCAGTCTGATTTTTACAGAACATTACTCTTCCTTTTCCTAGTAGCACTGAGAGTTGAGTACTGGGAATACCATTTTATCAGAAGAGAAACCTAAGACTCTTTTTGTTTTGTGCTACAATAACAGAATACCACAGACTGGGTGATTTATAAATAACAGAAATGTATTTTCTCACAGTTTTGGAAACTGGCACATTTAAGATCAAGGCACCCACATCTAATGAAGGCCTTCTTGCTTTGTCCGCACACATGGTAGAAGGCAGAAGGGGAAGAGGAAGATGAACCCTATGTCCTCACATGGCAGAAGAGAGTGAGAGAGTAAAGCCATTCCTGCAAGCCTTTTTACAGTGCCATTAATTCCTTCACGAGGTGATATGGTTTCGCTGTGTCCCCACCCAAATGTCATCTTGAATTATAGCTTGCAAAATCCCATGTGTTGTGGAAGGGACCTGGTGGAAGGTAACTGAATTATGGAGGTGGGTTCTTCCCATGCTGTTCTCATGATAGTGATTAAGTCTCACAAGGTTTGATGGTTTTATAAAAGGCAGTTTCCCTACATAAGCTCTCTTGCCTGCTGCCATGTAAGATGTGACTTTGCTCCACTCTGGCCTTTCACCATGATTGTGAGGCCTCCTCAGACATGTGGAACTGTGAGTCCATTAAACCTTTTTTTCTTTATAAATTACCCAGTCTCAGGTATTTTTTCATAGCAGTATGAAAATAGACTAATACATGAGGGGAAGAGCATTTATGACCTATACATCTTCCATGAGGCCACACCTCCCAAGACTGTTTCATTGGAGATTAATTTCAACATAAGTTTTGGAAGATACAAAAATATTCAAATAATAGCTCTTACAGACTTTATAGAACTTTCCCAGTTTCGCTCAGTTTTAAACTTAAAACTTAACTCCAATATTCTTTTTTATCTTTTAGTTCACATACTGTGATATTTTCATCATATATACCCACTCTGTTCATTTCAAAATTTTCCATTTTATGTTTTCTACAAATTATATTCTCACCTTTTTCCTTCTGAGCTAGATTTGAGTAACATACAAGACGTCAAATAAACAAATTACTGATCACTGGGTATGTTTTAAACCCATGTTACTTTTAAAGAAACTGGCGGAAGAACTTTATATGAACTCATGTTATATTGACTCAATTGCGTATCAGTTTAAATGTATAATTTGTAATTTCATTTTGAAGTTTACTATACTTTATACTTTTTAACTGCATTCATCACCATATTGATGTCTTACAATCATTAACACATTATCATATACCCTTAATGCATGCCATATTTATTCATTTCAAACTCAAATTTTAATCAGGATTGGGGAGTTTGAGTTCTCACTCTTTATTATTGGTAAGTTTCACAGTCATATGTAGGACTACTCTGTTGTTTTCTTATGGTCAAGTTTGTAGATTCCTCTAAAATCCTTTTTTTCTGTAAGACAGAAAATGTCGAATATTAGAATTTCCAGTTTTATTTTATCAATGGCTGTCACCTCAATCAATTTACATAGCCCCATCCCCATATATATTGTTCAACATGCAAGATGTTATGCAATGTAAGCAATATAGCATAGTGATTTGACTACACTAGCTAATTAAATGTTCTATTATAGAACCACCAAAATGCAAAAAATAAATTGGCCAGGTTAAAATGAGAAGAAGCTATACAAGCGATTGGATTCAGAATCATTAGAATTATAAGGCATGCTATTACGAAATGCCTCTGTATTCGATGCTCACATTGGCTCACATGATTATGGTGCTTTGTAGCTTGCAATAACCTTCCAAATCTCTTGTCTCCATTAATTTATATAAGCACTTTGAAAGGCAGGTATTGCTTTTCAAATTTTCCAAAAGTGAGGATCAGAGACATGACAGAATTTCCCAACGTTTTGTTGTTAGCAAGTCACTGGGCTAGGATATAAACCCAATTCTGATTCCAGAATCCAAGCACAATTCCTTATGCTGACATGGATATTATCAGTAGATAAAGGGTTAAAATTCCATAGGCTTTTATTCTGTCTTCTCTGGTCTTGGAATCTACTGGGCCCCCAATGAATGGCTTTGTTTTTCTCTGTTTTTGTCCCTTTCTCTTCCTTTCACAGTTTTTTGGCCACATTCATAGAAAATGATGCCAATTAAAACTTTGCAAGGCCAAGGCTGGTTAATGTATCACTGACCAGACATTTCCCAGGATCTGGCTGAACTCTGGTTCCTCGATTATCTGTATTCTGCCCCCCTCCTGTCTGGAGCCCCTAAGAACCTTCCCTTGCCAGGGTTCAGGTCTCTTTGTCATTGGTCTTGGGCTCCATACTTAGAGGATGGGCATCCTGTGCATGTCTACAGCTGGCGCACCTTCTGCATGCTGTTTTTATATGAACACTTTAAAAATACAAAGCCCTTTCGTCTTCTTTTCTTTTTTCTCTCCCTTCCTTTCCTAGATATAGGGATTATCTGTAGGCTCCTCAACTTTCTCTGCCTCCAGTAGACATGTCAGGCCTAGATGGGGCCACACACTGACAGTCTTTGCTCTAGCACTGTCACTTTAGTTGTGTTCTTGTGTCCTGAACTTTTGGTTCCCTGGGCTGCTCTCTAAACTATTTATTTAGAGAGAAATGGAATTGAATCCAGGTCAGTTTGATGCCACAGCCAGCACTCTTTCTACCACCTTATGCTGGCATTGAAGCTGGGATTTGAAATACGGTGATCTGAAGACTTCTGGTTGATTCCCAGTATTCATTCTGCTCAGATTCTTTTTAGCAAAGACAGACATTTTAGAGCAGCAGTTAGAATGTCTAGTTTTGGTTTCAGTGTCCATCAACTGGGCCAGTTTTCACAGTCCTCTTCTCAGTAATGTTGAGCTACACTTTTCAGCTGTGCACATTCTCACCCACCTATAAGGTCATATTTGCCATCCTCTTTCTTTTTCTGCAACTAGGTGTTATCATGCCACAATGTTCTGGCTAAATAGATATAGGCTGATGTAGTGTATATGGGGTACTTATTCCTAAAAGGGAAGCTATGTACCCATCCTATTCTATTTTTTCTTTCTGATGCTTGGAATAATGTTTTAAGGGATGCCACTGTGCAGCCATTTTGGTACATGAGGTTGAGGTACACACCCCAGGGATGGTGGAAGAAAGAAGTAAAAAATCCTACATCACTGATGTAAACAGACTCATCATACCAAATTCATACCTCCTTCTCATAGTATACTTCGAGATGAAGGAAACTGATCTTCTATCTTATTTTAAAGCATTGTTGTTTATTTCTCTCATATACAACAGAAACCAATTTCAACTAATACAGATTGATAGATCTTTAAAGAGATGAACAGAGAGAGTTAGAGGTTGATAAAATAAAGGAAATTGACATGAATAGAGGAAATCTAATGTAGCTGTTGTAGGTTATATGTGGCCAAGAGAAAATATTTCAAAAGCATAGATTCTTCCAGAATTATCTGGTAGTTCTGTATTTAAACAACTTAATTATAATATTTTCCTAGTCCATCTAGTCCTATGTGAAAGCATAAAGTCTGTGATCAAACTCTTGAATTTCTACTTGCTATCTATTTGACATTGAATAAGTCCATTTATCTTTCAAAGCTTTATTTTGATATAAATAAAAGAGTGGGAAGTATCAGTAAATTATGACATGCAAAGTGTTTATCGTAATAATGGAACAGAGAAGGCACCCAAGTAGTAGGAATTCCCATGGGTTCAGACATTCCCTACAGTTCCAGGAAAGTCATTGCTGGCTCGTCTTAAAGGAGCTGACTGTATTCCGCCAAGAAAATCTTTCCCCCTTACTCCTGCTCTCTTCCCTTCCCTATTTGGACATATAGAGAGATAAGTTTCAATGATTTCACAAAGATTCCGTTAGCATTAAATGACGGACACATGACCCAGGAGAAATGAAACTCTGTCAGTGGAAATATCTAAGTGGAAGTGTTCCTGTCCATGAAGCTGTTGCTTTAGAGACCTTGTCAGTAAGAACTTTTGTCTTAGGGGTTTGTAAATATTTATATTTTTTAACTACTATGAGAGGAACAACAGCCATTCCACATGAATGGATTACGTTAAATGTACCCAAAGTCTGTAATTCAGGCTGTCAAATGTGAGGAAATACCAGACTTAAGGCTGCCATTCCAATCCACTCAGAATAAATACGGACTTTGGGCAGAACTCTTTCTCACAATGGCTCATAGACATATGGAAGATGTTACCGGAGAAGATGACTGAAGAGAAGGAAAAACACATTAAGTGAATTTGAGAAATACCTAGTCTTTCTTCCAGAGTGGAAAAGGTTTGAGGCTTGAGAGAAATGATCGTTGGCCTAGAAATAGAGAAATAGATCAATATTAAACTGAGAATGAGGGGGTGGCACATGGAGGCTTTTCTCGTTGCTAAGAGAAGTCTCTGTTTTTCATTTATTGTTTTGGGGGTCTGTTGATATGACACCAATATAGGAACCAAAATGTGAGTCTGGGCAGACTAGGTGAGGGGGATGGGATTTACTTACTGTGGAGGTCCTGTGTTAAGAGTGTGACAGAATTTCCTAGAGTATAGAACACAGATGGGAGCTGTGTTTACAGAACTGAGAAAACGCATTTCAGTGAGAGATTGACCAGTGGGTCATATAAATTTGATTCAATTCTACATGTGTGTACTGGACACCTACTTTGTGCCAGGCATAGGCCATGAAGCTTGAGAAGCAGTCTGATTTGATTTAGTGGAAAGAATGTGAGCTTGTAGTCCTTGTTCTAAGGCTCACAGGCTTTGCAGAGTAAAACAAATCACTTCCACTTTGTGCGTGTCAATTTAAAATGTCAGATTTTCCTTTTTAATAAATAAATCCTAGGTCAGATCATTTGGCTGAAGTATGGGACTAAATGGGCTCACTAATGCTCTCTGTTTCACCCTTCAGTCTAGACTGGGGAGAGTTCCAAGTGTGGTAATATGTTCACTCATTTGATGCCCTTCCTTGCAATACCCCTACCTGTGATGGGGTATACCACACCACATTTTTAAACTCAGATATGGTCAAATGACGTTTTTGTGCAGTGGGATGTAGGCAGAAGTGACACACATTTGAGCAGAAGCTTTAAGAGCCAGTAAGAGGTTCAGTGTAACTGCTTTTTCCTCCTCTCTGTTCTGAGGACCAACAATGGTCCATATAGAAGCTAACACATCAGCCTGTGACCTAGGGTAAAAATGATGCGAAGCTGTACTATGACTGACCCTCACCAATATAAAGCATAAGTCAGAAAGTTACACTGAATGTTTTAAGTCACTCAGATTTTGGGGTGCCTCTTGTTACTGCAGCAAAGCCCATCTATCTCTACTCACAGGATAAGAGAAAACTCTAATCTGCACATTCTTACCTTATGATGGACTAAATCACACAGTGTGCTATATCCCCAGCAGAGAGGGTGGAATTCACAAATTCTTCATGTTTATGGCATTTCAATAGATTAACTCTACCCAATTAAGAATTGTAGGCCAAACTTCATCACCTAGCAATTAGTTTACTCTCTCCTCCTCTATGTGAACAAGACAGTAAAATTAGGCTAAGAAACAAAGAGGTAATGTTACCTTAGTGATGTCTCCTGCAAATGAAAATAAGATGTCTGTTACCTCTAACAGCACTGAAGACCTGTTGAACAGGGAGGTAACCAGCTCAGATATCATTCTGAAATGTCTCTCTTGACACTCTGGAGGATAAAGTCGAGTACATATTGCTGCAGCAAGATTGACCAAGGAGGAGGAAGTAAAACAATGAGGACAAATGAATGAAGAGGTGCACTTAATAAAGACAATTACAAGAGAGCTGAAGAGTGCAAGCATGAGAAGCCTTTTGTAGACAGGTGGATGTCAGTGGGAGTTCAGATGTGTGGAGGAAATGTAGCCAAAGGTACGAATGATAGGGCTGTGACTGTGTCATTCCTACACAGGGAAAATTTCACCAGGGGAATTAGTTTAAAATGTTGAGTAAGGCATTCAGTTCTGGGATTTTTCTTTGATCTTACATGGAACATCAGTGGTCGCTTGGGCCTGTCCTTTAGGGCCATTCATGTTTAGATACAGACCCCTGGGCAAAACGCACCATTCTACTGGACACTTGTGGCCTTTCTAGTACATTTATGGAAGATTTACTGGAAGACCACATTGTTTATGATTCGTGGGAAGTATTCATAGGCATCTTTAAAAAAAGTAGAGATTTGACCACAGTTGTGCACCCTGAGACAGGAGACCACTGGACAAAGTGCCAGGAGAATAGCTTAAGGAATTCGATAGACCTGAGTTCAAATTGTAGCTCTAGTTTGGCTTGGAGCAAGTTACTTAAAACCACTGAATCTCAGTTTTCTCACCTATAAAATAGAGGATAATAATAATAATATGTACTTAAAAGTGTTCTCATGAAGATCCCAGAATGTAAACAATGTAATGTGACCAAAGCAGAGTAGGTATTCCATAAATGCTATTTCCTTTTTCTTTCCCACACACCACTTAAATAATGTGGAGTGAAACTGTGTCTGAAAGACACCATTGACTGATACGTTTGTTACCAGTCAACTCACCCTTTCATTTTGAGAGTCCAAAAACAATCTTTCATGGTAAATCAAAGCAAATATGCCATCAAGGAAAAGACAGGGACTAGACATTTTTGGCTTACTATTCATTTAAAATAGCTTGAGCCAGAGGGACAATTTCCCTGGAGGAAAGATGACTTGGATGGGTTTGTGTGTGGGGTGAGGAGGGAGGCAGTGGTCACTCTTTCCAAATATCATCTCATCTGCTGTGGGGGACGTGGGGGGGAAGTGATGTGCTTTGTGGTCCGAGACAAGAGAACTCTGGCCAGTAGATCAAAGTTACCATGAGACATTTCTCAGTTCAATTCATTGCAGCTAATAGCCCCACAGTGACTCTTCAGAGGTAGTGAATGCTCTGTTACTAGACACAGGCAATCTGAGGTTAGGATAAGACTGGTAAGTTAAATAAGGGGTAGAGATTCCCATACTTAATGAGCACTTTGACTAGATGCAGGTAAATGCAACAGACATGTAATGACAGTCTAGTACATGAAAGACCCCAGCCATACTTTGGAAGAGGAACAGATTCAAACAGAATATAGTGTCTTTCTGCTTAAGTACAGATAGCCAACTCTAGGTTCTTTGATTCTAGGATAGACTCAGTAACTCAGCTTTCCCCATTTCATTTCAGTCACTGACTAGATATTATAAATTGTCAAACTTGTGCACTATTTACTCTGATAATTCTACTTTATGCAGAATTAGCCAGCTAGAATTGTCTTCCAGAAGAAAGTGGTCATGTAAACTTGACTTTAACAGAGTTGCATTTTCAATGTTAACCAGAAAATTCAAGGAGAAAAAAGTAAATGAATTACATTAAGACATATTTAATTGAAAAGCAGAAGGGTTAAATCAGCAAAGATTTGTAGTTTGTAAAATTGGGTTCTAGGCTTAACTTAGACAAAAGCTGTATTCTTTCAGTGATTCATATCTATTCCCTGGTCCTTGGCATCCCCATCTGTACTACAGAGATGCATTATATCAGTTATTCCTTTCTGTTCTGTGAGCCTCAGTATCCTCATCTGTACTATAGGGATGGAACTTGGTAATTTTCAAGTGTACCTCCTGCACCCAAATGCTATCATCATTTTAGTAATCTAACAGACATGTACTAAATTTATGCTGTGTGCAAGACACCATCTGAGGAAACAGGAACAGAGAAAGGAACAAGACAGTGACCCTGCCACAGAAGAATTCATTGTCTCATGGATAAAGTAGCTAATAAATCCATGATTGTGAGACAAGTTATAAAGAGTTGCATGTAGTAGGTACTAGGGAAATAAAATGAGTTAACAAATGATTCTGCTTTGAAGGAATGAGAGAGCCTTCTTTAATAAGCTAGTATTAAATTTTCACATATCAGAATATGGGGCAAATCAAGGTGATTCTATTCTTAATATAGATTTTTATATATTCATTCACTAGAACTGTTTAGAAACTTTAGGCCAGGTGCAGTGGCTCACACCTGTAATCCCAGCACTTTGGGAGGCCAAGGCAGGCAGATCACCTGAGGTCAGGAGTTTTAGACCAGGCTGGCCAACATGGTGAAACCCCTTCTCTACTAAAAAAAAAAAAATACAAAAATTAGCCTGGTGTGGTGGCACGTGCCTGTAATCTTATCAATAGCATGACATGGAAAGTGGAAATGATAAATTTTGAGAAAACATGGCAAAACGAAAAGAAAATCAATCTTTAAATTACGGACCTTTGTGGCTTTAAAGCTTAAAGAATAGCATTCTGGCTAAGCAAACCAAGAAATATGAGTTAAAAATCTTACTAGACCTATTTCAAATTTAAGAAAGATTTAAATTTTAAAGCTATGAAAATTTGGAAAAAAGCTTTCTCTCTCTGGGCTCAAGTTTTCTCAACTGTAAAATGGGCACCAAAATATCTAACTCACTAAGTCCATCTGATGATTTAATGGGCTAAGAATTATTAAGAGCCTGACATGGGGCCTGACACAAAACTGGAGTTCTGTAAGTAATTCCTGTCACTCTCTCTTTAAACTTTTCTGGTATTAGAGGGGGAAAAGCAGTGAATGATTTGCTTTGAGTAACCCAGCACATTGTGCAAATGTTTTTGAAAGTGAAAAGGCATCATCCACCTGTTTAATTGCATTGTCTCAGGCATATATTCAAGTATTAACATAGCTTTGAATCACTTACAATTAAGACTATCAGAGAAATTTTTCTCTCCTCCTCTTCATTAGTCCAAAAATGAAAGTGGAGTGAATTGGATATTCCTGTCTCCTCACTGTCTCTCTCTGTAGATGTCTGTTTTGTGGATTTATAAAACATGTTGAAGTGCAATTTTTTTTTTTTTTTTTTTTTTTTTTTTTGAGACAGAGTATCACCCAGGCTGGAGTGCAGTGGCACCATCTCGGCTCACCATAACCTCCTCCTTCAGGGCTCAAGTGATTCTTCTGCCTCAGCTTCACCAGTAGCTGGGATTACAGGCGTGCACCACCATGCCTGGCTAATTTTTGTATTTTTAGTAGAGACGGGGTTTCACCATGTTGGCCAGGCTGGTCTTGAACTCCTGACCTCAGGCGATCCACCTGTCTTGACCTCCCAAAGTGCTGGGATTACAGGCATGAGCCACCACACCTGGCTGAAGTATAGAGATTTTTAAATTTCCTTTTTATGAGAAAAAAAAAGGAAATAGAAAAATTGGTGTGCAACTGAACTATATTATATGAGAGAACTTTAAATTAGGAAAGGTGGAAGAACCTGACTTTCAGGCTGTTGATAGTTCACATCCCAAAATATAAATTCAAGTCATTGAAAGATTTTTTTCAGATACATCATGGAAATTAGGAACTCTAGTTAAAAATGATTCAAATAAGCCTCACTGAAAGGCATGCAGAGTAATGTTTACAAAATTTTTCTTTGGGTCAATTCTTACTTAAAATACCTATTGCAAATTCTTTAAGATCCCCTGTATGCCCGACACTATGAAAGAGATTTTAGTATCCCATCTTGTTTAAGTCTTCCAACTCTATGAGATGGGCACTTTATCGTTTTCATATAAAGAAACTGAGGCATTTTATATACTTTCTATATAAGAAAACTGAGGCTTATTCTAGTGAAATATTTGTTCAAGGTCATAGCACTTCTAAAATGCAGCATCAATAAGTCATACTCTGAATCCCTCTTGATTCTATATTTTTCTATGGTACCATGCTTTTCCATATTTTTAATCAAATAGATTTTATAAGAGAAATTCAAAGTATAGATATGCAGTTTATAGCATACAACCTAGGAAACTTTCTGGAAATAATTTTTATTAATTCTTTTTTATTAAATCTTTATTACTCTGCAGGATAATTTTTAAGAGAGAGAAATATGCTTTCAAATGTAAAACTTATCTAATGCAAGAGCTAAATTTCAGAGCTACATTCTTCATTTTGTCATAACATCCGAAGATGACGTGCTGTGAATGTCATATGTTTTCTAAATTTTTATTTACTATTGATGCAGAATTATAGACAGATGAGACAAAGAAACAGAGACATATCTGAATAGTTTCTGGGGACAGAGGGATACAACAGAAAGAAAGTTGGCCTGGGAGGCAAGAGACATACTTCCTGGTTCTTTACTGGTAGGTAGCTTGATTTGTATAGATTTCATCATGTTGCTTTCCCCCTCTCAGACTGAAAAGAGGTAACGTTCATCTGCCCAATTTCCAAACTCAATCTTCTGTTTCTGTACATCTTCTAAGATTAAATGGGCATTTTCTGCTCCCCCTCTTACAGGAAACTCCTTAGATTGGCTATTGAGCCTAGCTTTCCTGATTAGGCTCTTTCCTGTTGAAACACTAGAATAAAGAGTGTAGAAGCGTTCATAGTAATCACCTAATTCTACCCTTAATGCTCAGATGAGAGACACTGAGGATCACAAAAAGACAAGCTTTGGCTTACCAAAGCAACATGTCAATTCAGTGCAGAGCTGGGACCAGACCCCAGGCCCCCACATTCCAGTCCAGGGACCTGCATTGCCTCCAACCTGATTAAATCTGACGTCAGACTTCACAGAGAGATGTTTTGTTGTTTCGTTCTATTATATTAGTCCAGAACATACAAGTTTTTACTGTATAATGAAAAATGATCGCTCTTCTTAAAGAATAATTGAAATGAAAAAGTCAAAGTAATCACACTGCATCTGCAGATATTGGCATTTCAGAACACTGAGTGCATAATAAAATAATCCTTAAGGAAATTAGTTATTGTCTGAGTACACTGGCTGCTTTGACTTCCTCAAATGCACTCTCACTAATATTAATATTGTATTGAAAAATATTCAAGGTCTTCTTTCTTTGGTCTGCATTATAATGTCTGAAGAAAAATTATATGTTTTAGTACTATAGAATACTTGCAATAATAGACATGTAATGGCCTAAATCAAGGAGGTAAGATGCTAGCTTGGCAATTTATCTAGAATTATGTTTACCTCCAGACCCTGGGTTTCCTTGGGAGACAAGCAGAGACATTGCATGTCAAAGGGGTATGCACTCATTTCATATCATATATCATATCATATCATACCATATCATATTTGTATATAGAGAGAAGAAAAGCCAGTGGGGAGAATATAGTGTACTGATTGCTTACCATAGAGAAGGCTTCATGTACTTGCCTTATTTATTCCTTACAATAATCCTGTTTGTAGTCATTATTTCCATTATTTAAAAATCTGAAAGGTGAAGCTCAGCAACACTAAGTAGAGAATTCCAAGTCATTGGTGTTCGGGGTGGAGACAGAAGCGTTTAGAACTCTGAGACTTTCTAAATTCAAAGGCTATGCTTTCTTCTGGTTGGTCTCATTACTTCTAATGAAGAAGCAGGGAATGTTTATGTTGAAAGATTAAAATACCATAGAGGGAGATGCCTTTTTGTTTTCAAAACTCAAGACCAGTTTAGAAAGGAGAGAATAGATTTTTCCCCTTTTTCTCCTCAGAATACTGAGCAAGAAATACAGATGGACATAATAGAACACATACGTTTAAGAAAGAGAGGCCATCCAAATAAGAAGAGTTACATGATATCAAATTGGTCTGCCTCAGAAATAACATGCTACTCCACATGCCCATCAACAGTAGACTGGATAAAGAAAATGTGGTAAGTATATACATCATGGAATACTATGCAGCCATAAAATGGAATGAGATCATGTCCTTTGCAGGGACATGGATGTAGCTGGAAGCTGTCATCCTCAGCAAACTAATGCAGGAACAGAAAACCAAACACCATGTGTTCTCACTTATAAGTGAGAGATGAATGATGAGAACACCTGGACACATTGTAGGGGAACAACACACACTGAGGCCTGTTGAGGAGGCAGGGTTGTGGAGAGCATCAGAAAGAACAGCTAATGGGTACTGGGCTTAATATCTGGTTGATGGGTTGATCTGTGCATCAAACTACCATGGCACACGTTTATCTACGTAACAAACCTGTACATCCTGCACATGTACCCAGGAACTTAAAATAAAAGTTGATTAAAACTTTTAAAAAATCAAATAAAAATAAAAAATAAATAACATGCTATTCAAAAATGTGTTCAAGGAGGATAGTGACTTCACAGATATATAAGGAAGGTTGAAGTCTTATATGAAACTTTGAACTGGTAAATCCCTAGGAAGACATCACAGTCTACATTTCTAAGATTTATTATTTGATCTGTAGCACTTTGGTTAACATAGAAGGTACATACAATTCCTGTGATTTTAGGTTCCTAAGTTTTGTCCAAATGCATATTTTTGAAAGAAAAAATCCTCAGCAGTGCTATATTATGGCTTTTGGCTGAAATCACATGCCTAAAATGTGCAACTGAAATATGACTTTATGGAGGAACTCCAAGTTTTTTCAGAATTATATACTGTTTGAGAGGGGGTCAGCCGCAGAACTGCACATCTCTGCAGTGTCTTCAAACATTCTGAATTGCTGAAGTCTGCAAAACCAATTAGGAAACCTCCAGAATGGGAGGTCTTTTGGCTTCCTGTCTTCAAACTGCCATCCAGTAGAACAGGAACCAGAAGCAATATGCACTCACTCAAAGCTACCAGGTTGGACACTTGCTAGCATTAGAAGAAGGCAGACCCAGGAGAACTGTCAAGTGGGTGAAACTCATCTTGTGCCCTGAAGCCTCCATAAAACCACAATATATTGGAGATGAAGAGTTCCAGCAATATTTTTTATCAGCCAGTGACACTAAACGGCAGCTCAAAAAATAGAAGGAAATTGTTTAATATTTAAGAGAGCCAGTGGATATTTTTCCAAGATTAGTACTAAATTTTAAGTTCCTAGATTCATTTTGTGCTTGAGAAATTTGAGAATTTCAGAATGATAAAGAAATTGAAATTATGACCTCACTAGACTTTCCCTAATTTCATATTAATAAGTGTCCATGGAAAAGGGATTTTATGGTCAGTTAAGTTTGTGAATCAGTGGCTATTATATAGGTTTATTGGAGAGCCACAATGCCTGTTTTCAAAGCTCTGATAAATCTCACAAAGATACTTGTTTGACTTTATTTGTTTCCTAAACTCACTTGATTGCAGAATAATTTTCCTTCTGGCTACCTATTGACATTCTAGTAAACACCTGGATTTTTCAAATTGTAATTTGTAAGTGTTAAGGTTGACAGTTCCAACTGGATACTTGGTTTCACAACCAACAGGGTCACCGTGTCAATGTCCAGCTTGATGATTTACAATAATGGAACACTTACCTGACTCTATTTCCCTATCAAACTGTAAGTTCTCTGAGCACATGGTTGTGACATGTTCACCATTGTTTCTCCCACACAAGAAAATCAGGGTTCAATAATTACGTAATCATCGCTCCCATAGGTATCCCCATTATATTTTTTCAACAATTCCTATCATCAAAATACCAATTCTAATATGGAACACCTGTTGCCTTGCTACAATCCTGGTCCTCTTCAATACTAATCTTCTCTCTATATAGATGATAGCTCTGCAAGGATGGAAAATGCTGATTATTTCTCTCCCTCTGTCATAAGCCTCAACTTCTCCATGTCAAACACTCCCAGGTTCTTTTGCTACTGCTTATCTAATTTGATTTCATTTTTTCTCACCTTTCTGGCAATGAATTCCAGTTAAACCATGGTTTATATACAGTTAGACAAATCTAGATTCTATTTGTAGCTACTCCATTTTGTAAATGTATGAGCTTTTTGAAAAATGCGTGGCCTTTGTGGCTCTTTCTTACCTAATACTTCATAAGAAGTATTTATCTCTTATCCATTGTAAAATCAACCTCATAAAACTGTTGAGAAATAAATGATAATGAATGTAGGTCCTGCGACATATTGCTAATCCATGTTATTTAATATAGCTTGTTTAGACCTGGCACCTTCATTCCCAGAATCTTCCTAACGTATAGAAATCTATTCCAAAATGACTTCATTTGAGCCTATGTTGTGAACATTTGCTTAAACAAGAAAAAATAGAGTGCACAAATGAGAGGTGATTGTACCAATTTCTGACCACTTCCAGAGAATCTAGTTCCACTTCTTCCTTATACCTTACAAAGTTGCCTTTTTACTTCTCTTTCTGTCCATGTTGCTTACCTCATGCCTTTACAGAAAGCACTCCCCAACAAATACCTTCATGCAAATCTCTAGTTAAAGTCTGCTTTTAGGGGAGACTAAACGTATGATACCCAGAAGCTGCATGAAGATTTTTGGGGAAGGAGACATCCTGAGGTCTTACAACTGTATAGGAAGGAGCAATGAGCTAACCAGTTTTATGCAGTGATAGAAATGTGCCCTAACTTCATACTCTCTTTCAGTGAGGAAGTCTGGAGATGGCAGACACTGTGTTACCTGTATTTAAATCAGTTTCTATTTTGCGCATCAAATTCTTGTCGTCTTTTGATGATGTTCAAATTTCATAAATTTGGAGCTAAGGAAAAGAAGTAAGAAGGGAGTGTACACTAGTTGGGATATATAAACCCATCTTATTTTTCTCTCTGGGTCCTATGTCCCCACTATGACAATGGGTCAGTTAACTATATGATTTCTGAAGGGCTGTGTGGCTCTGTTCTGTTTCTTAGAGTTTTGAGTCTTTTGTGCAGTTAATAAATAGTTATGGTACAACTACCATGTGCTAATTCTGTTGCCTTATTTTGAGGATGTAATAGTGAGCTTGCTAGAGAAAGTCTAGAACTTCATGAAGATTCTATCTAAGTAGTAAGACATATGATTAACAATGTGAAAGATAATGAGTAATACAGAAAGTCCAGAATGTTCAGGGAACACAATGAAAGGAACTCAGCAAACAAGAACTGAGGACAATCTTCACAGGAAATGTCCTCTAAACTAAGGCTTAAAGAAAATGAGCCACACCAACAGATAATGAAAGAGGTTTCAGACAGATTAAACATCAGGTGCAAAATCTTAAAGGCTTCAATATGTTTGACAATATGAGCAATTGAAAGAAGGGACCCTTACATAAACATTCAATCTCTAATGGAAATTATAAAAATATACAATGTACATCAGAAAGCAGGGGGTACCTTATATTTTGTCTCCTAACATAGTCTATGTCATCATTTAGGTACATAATTCAACATATCTGTATTACCTGGAATCTTCCTAGAATTACAGATTCTCAAACCCCACCATAAATTCACTGAATCAGAATCTTGGAGGTAGGAGTCGAAGAATCTGTTTCAATAAGCTCTCTGGGTGATTCTGATGCACACTAGAGACTGAGAATCACTGTTCTGTTATTTCAGGAGTTGAAACTACCTTTCTAATATATCTAATTCAAATCTTGGCATTTGAGGTTGCATTCACAAAGACACAGATAATCAAACATCTAGTCCTGAATATTTGGTACCCGAGGGCTACATATTCAGCACTGCAAATCCTCTTGCCAACTCCCCCAAAATTTCTGAACACACCATGACCTCATTGGACTCTAAAATATAGCTCTCTAGAGGGCATGATGTTTACAGGATTTTAGAATATCAATTATATGACAAAGATACTTTCCTCTATGCAAGCAGCAAACAATAGCCCTGTTTCTCCATAAATGTCACTAGTGGGGTGGGTCAGATATGATTTGGTTGGTGCTACCATGTAAAATACCTTTTATGTGTCATTTTTTAAAGAAATGGGATAATTTAGCATCCCCCCTAATCTCTTACATTAGTGTGCTGTGACCTAGACCCAGATAAGAAAAACTGCCCTTCACTGCCAAGAGTTATGTTAGCACCTTTTTAGGGCAGTAAAGAAAAAGATATATGATAATGGAAGAAAGAAAAAAAACCAATTTCCATAGTGCTTTAAGCTGTGACTAAAACCCAGCATATGAAGCAGAGGCTTTACTGAGAGATCATAACAGACAATGCATCATAAACCCCACCTCCATCTAGAAGGACAAATAGTGTGTATGAAGGAAAGCCCTTGCCTGGTAAGAGACTTGGTTAATAGACTTGGAAAATCCTTAAAGACAATTCAAGCAAACACACCACATGTTATTGTTTTGTTTAAGGCCTGAATTAGTGCTTACGTTTTGCTCTTCTTGCTCCATTATGACAGTCAAATACCGAAAGAAAAAAAAAAAACAAAAAAAACACGTCCTAGGAATCCTAAAAGAAGGGAACTATGAAGTAATAAGCTCTAGAAAAGAACATTGCTTACTAGGAGGACTGAGCAAATTGGATCTTCAAAAGACTTATGCCTGCTCTGAGTTCCATGCCTTCTTATACAGCATAACAAACACCAATAAGCTGCTCTGGGCAACTAAAATGCCTCTCATTTAGCAAATCCTATTCTCTTGAGAAGGCAATTTTGGTTTTAAATAGCAAAGGTTTTCTTTCTTCACCCATAGATGAAGTGTAAGAATTAACTATCCATACACCCATAGATAGTTAATTCTTACACTGGTCAGTTACCTCACATTAGAGCAATTAATATTTATGTTTGCCTGCCCCAACCAAAACACATTTGGTGATTTGGTTTGGCTGTGTCCCCACCCAACTCTCATCTTGAATTTTAGCTCCCATAATCCCCACATGTCATGGAAGGGACCTGGTGGGAGGTAATTGAATCATGGGGGTCAGTTTCTCCCGTGCTGTTCACATGATAGTGAAGAAGTCTCATGAGATATGATGGTTTTAGAAGGCATTTCTCTTGCACATGCTCTCCTGCCTGACACCCTATAAGATGTGACTTTTCTCCTCTTTCACCTACCATGATTGTGAGGTCTCCCCCAGCCATGTAGAACTGTGAGTCCATTAAACCTGTTTTTTGAAAATAAATTACTCAGTCTCATATATGACCTTATGGTAGCATGAGAATGAACTAATATGGAAAATTGGTATTAAGAATGGAGCGCTGCTGTAAAGATACCTGAAAATGTGAAAATGACTTCAGAACTGGTTAACATGCAGAGGTTGGAACAGCTTGAAGGGCTCAGAAGAAGATAGGAAAATGTATGAAAGTTTTGAATTTCCTAGAGACGGAGGGCTTAGAAGACAGGAATATGTGGGAAAGTGTGGAACTTCCTAGAGGCTTGTTGAATGGCTTTGAGCAAAATGCTCATAGTGATATGGACAATAAACTCCAGGTTGAGGTGATCTTAGATGGACATGAGGAACTTGGGAACTCAAGTAAGGTCACTCTTCCTGGGCAAAGAGATGGGTGGCATTTTGCCCCTGCCTTAGAGATCTGTAGAACTTTGAAATTGAGAGAAATGGTTTAGATCAACTGGAGAAAGAAATTTCTAAGTGGCAAAGTGTTCAAGAGGCAGCAAAGCATAAAAATTTGGAAAATGTTCAGCCCTATGATGCAATAGAAACGAAAAACTCATTTTCTGGAGAGAAATTCAAGCCAGAAAGAAAAGAAAGAAGAAATTTGCATAAGTAGCAAAGAGCCAAATACTAATTGCCAGGACAATGGAAAAATGTCTCCAGGCTACTTCAGAGACTTTTGCTGAAGCCCCTCCCATCTCAGGCTTGGAGGCCTAGGATGAAAATATGTTTTTTGGGGCTGGGTCCAGGGCCCCCCTGTTGTGTGCAGTCTCAGGATTTGGTGCCCTGTATCCCAGGTGCTTCAGCCATGGCTAAAAGGGGCCAAGGTAACAGCTTGGGCCATGGCTTCACAGGGTGCAAGCCCCAAGCCTTGGTAGCTTTCATGTGGTGTTGAGCCTATGGGTACACAGAAGTAAAGAATTGAGGTTTGGTGACCTCCACCTAGATTTCAGAGGATGTATGAAAATACCCAGGAGGTCTAGGCACAGGTGTGTTGCATGGTTGAAGCCCTCATGGAGAACTTCTGCTAAGACAGTGGGAAAGGAAATGTGGGGGTGGGAGGCACCACCCAGAGTCTCCACTGGGACACTGCCTAGTGGAGCTATGAGAAGAGGGCCAACGTCCTCCAGACCCCAGAATGGTAGATTCATTGACAGCTTGCACTGTGCTCCTGAAAAAGCCACAGACACTCAATACCAACCCTTGAATGCAGCCAGAATGCAGGCTATATCTGCAAAGCCACAGGGGCAGAGCTGTACAAGACCATGGGGACCCACCTCTTGCATCAGTGTGACTTAGATGTGAGATTTAGAGTCAAAGGAGATCATTTTGGAGTTTTAAGATTTTACTGTGCTCTTTGGACTTCATGGGGCCTGAAGCCCCTTTGTTTTGGCCAATTTCTTCCATTTAAAATGGGTGTATTTACCCAATGCTGGTACATCCATTGTATCTAGGAAGTGACTAATTTGCTTTTGATTTTACAGACTCATAGGTGGAAGGGACTTGCCTTGTCTCAGAGGAGACTTTGGAATGTGAACTTTTAAGTTAATGCTGAAATAAGTTAAGACTAGGGGACTGTTGGGAAGGCATGATTGGTTTTGAAATGTGAGGACATGAGATTTGGGGAAGGCCAGGGGCAGAATTATATGGTTTGGCTGTGTCACCACTCAAATCTCATCTTGAATTGTAGCCCCTATAATCCTCACATGTCATGGGAGGGACCTGGTGGGGATGTAATTGAATCATAAGTGTGTTTTTCTTTTCCCTGCTGTTCTCATAGTAGTGAATAAGTCTCATGAGATCTGATGGTTTTATAAAGGGCAGTTCCCTTGCACACACACTCTTGCCTGCCACCATATAAGAAGTGCCTTTCTCTTCCTTTGCCTTCCACTATGACTGTGAAGCCTCCCTAAGCCATGTGGAACTGTAAGCCCATTAATATGAGGTAGGATAGGCTTGTTAGAATAAGTGAGATATCCATAAAATGAAAGAGTTCAGAGGAGAAAATATTGCTTTCAGAGGTAACTTCATGGAATAAGCAGCATTTTAACTGATACTTGAAGAACAGATGGGGATGTTATTTTCAGGTAAGAGAGCTCCTAGAGTTATGACTGATGCAAAGAATATGTTTGCTTTTTTTAAAAATATGCTTTGTACTGAAAGTCAGTCCTGTGTTCCTGGTCATGTATTACAGAGAAGAAAGAGTCTATCTTGAATAATTAAGGGGAGAAGAAGGCCAATGTAAAAATTCAAACTGTTTGAAGGAAGAGTCAGCATCAAGTGTTGGGAGTAACCCAGATGGTGCTGAAGATATGGAGGAGGTCCCTGGAGTAGGAGACACATTCAATGGGTGTATTTCAAGTGAAATACTATTGCTATACTATATTACTCTTCTTCAGAACCTCACAAATTGTCAGCAAAATATTTAGATTAAAAATATTGTTGTTCACTATTCTTATCAAACACACACAAACAGAATACTACATGTTCTCACTTGCAAGTAGGAGCTAAACAATGAGAACACATGCACACACAGAGGGGAGCAACATACACTGGGACCTTTTGGAGGGTGGATGGTGGGAGAAGGGAGAGAATCAGAAAAAATAACTAATGGGTACTAAGCTTAGTACCTGGATGAGGAAATAATCTGTATAGCAAACCCCTGTGACAGAGTTTACCTATGTAACAAACCTACACTTGTACCCCCGAGCTTAAAATAAAATTTTAAAAATACTGCTGTGATAGAATTTCTAGTGAAAGCTCATGAAAAGCTAGATAATTGTGTTAAAGTTTTCATGGTGTCAAAGAGGCACGATGGAACTAACACAGTATATTCTAGGTAGAGAATTGCAGAGGTCCAACCGGTAATATCTTAGAGAAAGTCCCTAGATATAACTGAGCCACTGAATAAATGAGCAACTACATATAAAAGCTGATGCCTATGCTCAATGTCAGGCTATATACATTCTGGTTTTTTAATGGTGTGACCCAGCAATCGGTACTTTTAGCCAATTCAGCATCAAGTGCAACACTATGTCTGAATACCTGAGTTTGGAAAATACTTGTGTAGAGGATATAAACAAAGTAAGGTAATCTGGACACAGGAAGATAAAGTGACTATTAAAATTGAGAAGTTTTCATGGCTACAGGGAGGGGAACAACACACAGTGGGGCCTGTCAGGGTGGGGTGTAAGGGGAGGGAGAGCATTAAGACAAATACCTAATGTATGCGGGGCTTAAAACCTAGAAGATGGGTTGATAGGTGCAGCAAACCACCATGGCACATGTATACCTATGTAACAAACCCACACATTCTGCACATGTATCTGGAACTTAAAGTTAAATAATTAAAAAAAAAATCATGACAAATACCATAAATAAAATATTTTATGGATGCTCTAGGCTTACATGCTACCAGCTTAACAACCCAAAGGGGTGAAAGGTCACTATTTCCCAGGAAGTCCAACCAGACTTTCCAACCAGAGCTTACATGGGCCCAGTATGGTGACTGTCTACCTCTAAAATAAATTAATTAATTAAATTAATTGACAGGCTTTCATATTAGTTATTAAAGAGAGGGAAATATGATGCCCTGGATTCATGTTATAATAGCAGGTTTGTGTGTAGATAATAGACTGGCTAAAAGACTGCAAGTCAAATGAAGCAAACAAATTTTTCCATGTGTCTAGGATTGGCCAAAGACATAACAAAACATTGTATGTGTGTTTTTTTCTTTTCTATTTTTGCTATCCCTTGGGACAGATAGCTCTGGGTCTCGTGGAGTTATGAATCAGAGTGTTCTGACATATGCAGCTAATAGAACATGCATTAGCTTTAAAATTAGGTGCTCTGTTCTGAGCACCCATGATTTCATTCGTTATTCTAAGAATATTAGCCTCTCCTAATATGGAAGAGATGAGAATTTTCTTACAAGTTTCACTAACTCCCTTATGATGAATCCACTACCCATTTAGTCTTTTTACTTTCAATTCTCCTGTCTCTGCCCAGAAGACAGATGACAAAAATGGATCCCTCCCACCCTGATTCCTGAATTACTAAGACTACTAACCACAGTATTTTAAGCAAGGAATTCTCAGTTAAGGGTATATATAACTTCTGTAATTAAAGAAAAGTGTGTGTGAGTATGAGGTGTGTGTGTGTGTGTGTGTGTGTGTGTGTGTGTGTGTGTGTGTGTATTTGAAGTCTCCTTCCCTCCAGGGAAATAATCTATCGGATTTTCAAGCAGGCCATAACCCATACACTGTGAAGTGTCTCTGTCATGTAATAAAGAGCATTACTTAGAAAACTGAATTAAAAGACTGACTATGACCCACACACATATGTGACTTCTGGATGAGACTGTCACTCCAATGAATGCAAATTATCCAATATATTTTAAGATGCCAAATAGCAAGGAAGAGCATATAAGAGATTCTTGTACCCCATAAACATTCAGATGCACGCAAAGACTACAGCATCATAGCTAGATGCAAAGCACATTTTATTTGAGAAAAAAAAAGCCATAAGCAAAAGTAACTTATGTATATTGATGATCTTTGTAATGGAAGTATTGTGTTCATATGAAGAAATGTACTGTGCTCTAATTCATTGATCATCAGGATTGCCATGAGTATAAAAGGAACATTAATATCATTGATCATAATGGCTACTGTTTATTGAGTGTTTACCATGTAAATGGCATGTTTTGTTTAAGCCTCACAATCTTATTTGTTGGATATTATTGTATCAACTGTATGAATGAGGAAGAAAACCTTAGACAGATTGGGTGATTGAAGAAAGGTCAGAGTAAGTGCCCAAGCCAGGATTAGCAATTTAGGGGAAAGAAGAGAAGTTTGCATAAAGGTAGCTCTCATCAAAACAAAAACAAAACAACGAGAAAGAAGAGAAGTTGGTTTTATTCTTTGTGACTCTAGAGAATAGCAGAAATGCAATCAGGAGAGGAAACATTGTGAGGATGTGAGTGTCCAATCATCAGAAATATTCATATATTCACTTTTGCAAATATTCACTTGGCCAGAACATTATAGAAAAGATTCCTGATTTCTATGAAGAGATTAGAGTGATCAATTTCAGGGATCTTTTTCCAAACTCGGAAAGATGTTTGCATCTCACCTTTGCATGATATAAATGGTCTTTTGGCTCAATAATCACTGAAAACCACTCAGATGAAAAAGTAAACTTGACCCAGACATTGGTCCTTTGGACTCAGATGTGACAGTTCTTCTTAAATTAAAGCATAGTCTGATTCTCTTTTAGCTCCCTCCTAAGACAAGTAGGGGTTGCAATGCCTGTTGCTGATGTCAGCTATAAGTGATGCCTGTAAATGCTCTCAGAGTGTTCAGAATTTGCACCTGAAAAGTGGTTCTGCTGTTGACATTTCATGCCATGAAGAAACTGGCCTATGAACCTGTGAACTAACAGGTGGCATAAACAATCATGCTGGGAAGATCAAATAAGATAATGTATATAAAATTTCTTGGCACAGTAGCTAGCACATAGTAAGTTTTCAGTAAATATTAGTTGAATCCAGTTCTGTTCTGGTAGACACAAATATATTTTGCCTAGATATTCTACCCTTTTAAGAAAGAGAATGTTCCCAGGTATAAAGAATACAGTCAACAGATGGCCTCCAACTGTCAGCAACTTCAGGGTCTACCTTGGCTACAGAAAACTGCCTCACTGAGCTCACATCCTCCCTGGGACAGTCTGCATTCAGAGACTGGGTGAGGCAAGGTATAAAGTCTGTTATTTCTCCTAATGCAGGGTCCTCTGACAAGCTCTATTCTGTACTGGCGGAACCTTATCAGACCTGTATGGCCTCTGACTTCTCTCACTACCAATTCTGTACCCTCCCTCTTCCTTTCAGGGGTATTGATCCCTAATAAACATCTTGTATGCTGAACTCCATTTCATTGTCTGAACCCAGAGAACAAAGCCTGCAACATCTGTCCATATCCGACAGACTCATATGTAAATTGCAAAGAATGTGAGCTTGGATATTTTCTAGCCTTTAGCTACCTGGCTTAGCAGGGTTTGGGCCAGAAAACTTCTAAGGATTCGTCTAGTGCTAATGCTGCACATGCTTTCGCTTCCTCCGTTTATATTCTCATCATTCCCTCTAGAAACCTTCTCCGTCTCTTGTTTTCTTCCCCTGCATTTCCAGAGCTTCCTGTGTTCCCAGCAGAAAACCCTTATCCCACTGCATTGTCATGTAGCTTTAGCATGTCTGTCTTTCCTGTTTGACCCCTTTGGATCAAAGATGCTGTCTTTTACCTTAAAGTCACCTGCAGCACCTACTGCCTGGTTTGAAGTCTTAAAGGTATTCAATAAATGAGCGTTTAGCATGCACACTTGTACTGATACTCTCCAGGGTTACTCTGACTGAGGAATACATAATAAATGGTACTCCATACTCCTCTTTCCAATTGTCCTCTTGTTTAAGTAAACACTTTCCCACTTGGTGACGATCAATTTGTTTTCCAATGAATTGCTGCAGGACATAAACATGTCTAAGAAACTGGCCAAGTAAATGAAGACATGGCTTTCTATTTTAATCAACTGTCAGAGTCAGGTGGTGGAATATCACAGCACATCATTATTTTCCAACCAAGCATGTCTCTTTAAAAATGAAATTACAATTGCTTTGTATTAATTTATTTTGTTTTCCTTGCAAGAAGAAAGGATGAGCAATCCCACAAAACAAAGGCCATTGAGATAGCTGGACAGGCAAAAAGGAGGTAGAAAAGTAGGGAAAGGGGAAAGAAAATTATATTTATTAAATGCCTAATATATGTCGGGCACCATTCCAAGCTCTTTGCATACATTCCATTTAATAATTGCATTTTATAAATAAGAAAATTGAGGTTGAGATTAGTTAATGTTTTTCCCGGAGTCCTACAAGAATGTTCACGCAATTGGAAATAGAAATTCAGGCATTATATTTCTAACAAGTGGATCTGTCTCAACAAATAAACGGAGATGGAGAACTTAGAGGTATCCAGCATACCAAATCATCATGGGTGGCCAGTGCAGATTGTTCAAAGGATACGAGAAAAAGAGTGAGACTCAGAGAGAGAGAGAGAGAGAGAGAGAGAGCACATTACCTGTAATAGTGTAATTAATGCTTATTGAGTAGAAAGTATTGGGCTAAACAGGAGAATATGTATAATTGCAAAGCATGTTTTCTGTCCACAAAGAGTTCTTGTATATAGTTAGGGAGGCAAGACAAGAGTGCATAAAAGGAGAATTAGCCATGCAGGTAAATGGGATAGGAATGTTATATCCATCATAATAAATTCAGAGCCAAGAGCCTGTCTTAAACAGGATAGTCAAAAAGGACTGAAAGGAAGGTCTCTCCCCCACTCCTGATTAATTTGCTGATTGATGTGGGGGATATTTTGTGTCCTCGTCTTTTCTTTGATCTCTTCTTTCAAGGTCTTTCCCTCTAACCAATTCTGCACAGAGTTGTCCGAGTGGGCTTCCTGAAAGTAAAGATCACACTAGGACACACCATAGCTTAGCAGCTAAATAGTTCCTTAGCTGCTTGAAGTAAAGGATGTTGCTTACATGGCTATGAGATTGTTATATGTCTATCTGATAACCAAATTGCCACTAATTTACCATAAAAGAAAAGGAAAATAAACCCAGAATGTCCCATTTCAAGGAGTTGCACACATTGCCCTGAAAATTGTTTACTAATTACAATTTACTTTCATATATCAATTTCTGTGTAGATATAGAATTTGTCTATAACCACATCCAGCTGTACACCATGAGTATTTTAAGAGAATGAATATATAAAATGATATGGAAGAATTTTAAAAATAATGCTTACCAAAACACTACTCACTTCAAACAAAGGCTCTTAGCAAAAGAAAGCCCTTTCATTAAAAAACCAGAATTCAAAAAATGCAAGGCTATTTTAAAGTTGGAGGCTGTTCTGGTGAAAAGCCAGAGAAAAGCCCATCCTATCTGTGAAGATTTTGCATACGGATGTGTAATATAGACATACAGGTTAGATTTTCTTTGCAGAGAAGGAATGCGGTATTGTGATGTTTCTGAAATTCTAAACCTGAACAGGGGTCGGTGGGGAGATATTACAGTCAGAGCACATATGCCAAAGTATGCTTTATGAATGCTAATGCTGAAAGGTTTACTTTTAAGGACGTACATGGGTTTCCCTCCTGCCCACCTTTCTTAAAAGGGTCTCCCTTGGAAAATAAAATCAGTGATTCTTTTTCAATGGACCCACAAAGCAGGAACAGATGTGACACGAGGATACCTTGTGCATACCTCAGAGGAAAATGGCATGGCCTAAAGCAGGGTATCTGGCTAAAGGCCAGAGAGAAGGACAATTGGAGTTTAGTCCCCTAATGACATGGTTCACCTCAGCTCACTCTTTTGTGCTTGTGTAAAAAGTCCAGTGGAGAAAATGAGTTGTGTTTACTCATTGCAGGCACAAATGAAGTTTATGCAGAAGGCTGCCATTTTCCTCAGCTCTGTGTTATCTCTTTTTCCCACATCAGAATATCCACACTGCTTTACTTGGCCATCTCTTAATGCATGGAAGAAGTAATGAAGCATTAAGCTTGAGGCCTGAGTTCTAGAGTCCAACATGCTCAGTTAGAATTCTGGATTGGTTCTGCCACCCAACAAGATAATTAAAAAAAAAAATTATTTGCCATCTCTGTCCTCAGTTTCTCTCTCTGTTATATACACAAGGTAATAATATGATCTCCCCTCACTGAAGTCTTTTTCTAAGATTCTATAGATAAGACCTGAGGAGGACCTAGAACAATACCCAACATATAGCAAGTATTTAATAGATGTTATTTGTTATAATTATTAAGAATCACTTTTTATTTTTAAAATTAAACAATTTAATTTTAGATTCTGAAATTAAACAGAACGTGCATATGATTGCTACATAGCTGATATTGAATATTGATGTGGATTGGGCACCTAATATACCCAATACCTAAATAGTGAACATAGTAATTACCAATAGGTAATTTTTCCCTCTTCACCTCCTTTCCATCATCTACTTTCTATTATTTTTTGTATTTATTTGGGTCAATTCTTTTTCTCAGCAGAAGCAAGTCCCTGAAATACAGAAAGCATGTCAGATTCACCTTAATATTGTGCTTTCTCAACTCTGTTTCAGTGGTGTGCTGATAAATGTTCAACAACTGGCTCTCCAAAAAAAAAAAAAAACCCTCCAATTTGTAATGTTTGCCAATTTCTGTGGTGTAAATACTCCCACCATGATTGTTTTCAGGCTATCAACATGACATCAACTGGCTCACAAAATTCCTGAAAATTTAATAGTGGTCTCTAGTGAGGCAATACAAGCCAGCTTCAGCACACCACTCAAGGTATATGCAAAGGAAAGATGTGAAAGAATAAACATGTGAATAAGTGAATGATGAAATTAACGGTTCACATCATGGATTCTCAATGTTAAGAGAGCCACAGCATTCTACCATTTATAGGGTCTTTTAATATTCTTGTTTATTCCCGTTAAAGGAGTCTCTGACCAGGAGGAATATTTACCAAGGATTTCTATGCAACATTAGTAGTTTGTCTTGTCCCAAGAAAAGGTAAATCTTGATCCAAAAGCCTTGAGTACTGTCACACATTGTATGTTTACTGTGAAAAATCATAATGTGCATGGGTATGCTAATGACACTGATAAGTCTTTTAGTACCAAAATCCACTTAACTGTGTTTATTTCAACACTTCTCAAAACATTTGACCACTGAAACTGTTTTGGCTGGGTAACTAATAACATCATGAAGAATTAATATCTCTGCAAAACACACAATGGAAAACATTGACAGAGCTACTTTTTCTTATTTATATGGAAAAAAGTAAATATCTTCAGTAATGCTGGAAGAATATATTTCTAAAACTTGGAACTACGTATGCCTTGAATATCCCCCCACACCAAAAAAAATGGATTAATCAAAATAATGGGGACTATCTCCCAAGGGCTGCACAATTCTATAAGGTAGATAAAATACCCCCATTGTACAGATGACAAATGAGGTCTCAACAAATTTAGTTGATTTACTTACTGCCCCACTGTTGATCAGAGTTCAAATCCAGATTTTTCTGTCACTCAAACTAACATTCTTCTACAATAGCTAAATGAGATGTCATGATGAAATTTTGGTCATCAGTTTCAGCTTAGTCTTTCACTCTACAAAGCAATTTTAGTATGTTTTCTTATTTCACTTTCTCTTTCTTCCACAGTAACTATTTTAAAATTTCTGCATTGTCTCTGCTACTCCATTTGCAGAAGATTAATTCACTTCCTTTTGACCAAAAATATAAATAGCTCTAGAAGTATATTTCCTTAGCTATCCACTACCTGACTTAAAAATTTAGCGTTACTTGCACCCATCATTCCACTTTCCCTTTGTTTATCTAAAAACAAAACAAAAACTAAAAACAATGTCTCTATACTTGCCTACATACTCCAGTCCTTTTTTGACTTTTCAAATTTCACCTTTTATCCACACCCCTGGCTCATTTTCTACCTCTTCCTCTCTATTGCTTTTACTTTAAAATTTTTACAGTTTTTAGCATGGTTAATTTTCTCCCTATCCACAAGCAAGCTAGAATAACCCTTTCTCTTTCTTCTTTCATCCCTCCTTTTCCTCTTCCAATTTTCTCCTCTCTCTTCTTCTCAGCCAAGTTTCTTGAAAATCTTGTCTATACCGTCTATCTACATATTCTCACTTCTCAACCACTTTTTAGATTTCTCCAATTAGGGCTTTGCTATCACTCCACTGAAACTTTTTCAAGATCGTCAGTGATCTTATTGTGAATCACGGGGCACCTTTCAATTTTGTATTTAATTAACCATTCTTTTCTTCTTTCAAAATGCTATTTCTTTTCCTTCATGGAGAGCTCGCTTGACTTGGTTTCTTCTACTTCTCTAGTGACATTGTCTCAATCTCTTAAGGAGGGTTCTCTTTCGCCTGTCCTCTACATGCTAGTCCTCCTCAGAGATTAATTACAGTCTATCTCTATATTCATGGTCTACTTGAGTGCATTCATCTACTCCCATGGATTCCACTACAACCTTGATGCTAATGACTTCAGATTTACATTTAGTCTAGAAGAACTCATGGCTTCAAGAGCATATCCAATTTCTTACATAAAATTCCAACTTGAATGACCTGCAAGTATCTTGAAATCTAAATGATTGGTAATCTCCTACTCTCAGTAGGTTCTGTCACTAGAAGATAATTTCTAAGTTGTCTTAGAGAGTAGGAGATTTCACTTAGAAGCCCGAATGAAATTTACTTTGAGAAAGTGTTCCTTTTTCTTTATTTTATTTTATTACACTTTAAGTTCTGGGGTACATGTGCAGATCGTGCAGGTTTGTTACATAGGTATACATGTGCCATGGTGGTAGTTGGCTGTATCCATTGCCCCGGCTTCTAAGTCAAATGAATAAGTGAATGACTGAATAATAATAATCCTCAAATTTTCTCTATATGCCTTTTCTTAAAAATAATTCATTGACAAGTCTCATTGATTAATGTATCTAATACTTCCAAAATTCATCCATTTCTCTTCAACACATCATAACGTATACTATGATCCAATCTTTTTCTGCTCGGCATCAGTAGCAGCCTCCTATCTCAGTTGCCAGTCTGCACTTCTGTCCCTGTATAAGTCCCTTACGTATTTTAGAGCTGCAGGTATGGTTCTAAACTTAAAATCTGTCCCTTTCAGTATTCTTAAAAGTTCTCCAGTGCTTTCTCTTTGCTTTCTATTCATACCTAATCTTAAAGTTATTCAAACTATGTCAGTTGGCTGAAGCAGTTTTATTACCCAATCTTTTCTATTCCACAACTCCTGTAAACACACACACACACACACACACACACACACACACACACACACAATCTATTTATCCTGACCAATTCTCTTTCATCCTCCATGTCTCAAGCTAAATGTCATTTCTTCAAGAAAGCATCTCCTCCTCCAGTTCCTAAGGTCTTTCTTCCTTACATTTTCATAGATCCATAAACTTACACTGGCATAACACTCACCAAGCATTTTTATAAAATTATTCTCT
Organism: Ateles fusciceps; assembly: GCA_036589455.1. NCBI lineage: Eukaryota > Metazoa > Chordata > Mammalia > Primates > Atelidae > Ateles > Ateles fusciceps. Next base: position 15,221,011 of record JAZHEH010000952.1, read on the forward strand.
CCTTCCTCAATAAGTTTGAGTTATGCATTTTTGAAAAAGTGCGTGAAACCTAAAAATGCCATGGTAGAGCACTTTCTATAACAAATAACAACAAAGTAATATTTTCCAGGATTCCCATTGCATTCTGGAGATAATGCATTCATATTATTCTTTTCTATAGTCGTATTATTCAAATAGTCTGTATGCATATAATTTGCATTATTTAAATTCATATTATGCCAATACAGGACATAAGAATTCCAGTTTAAATGACAATCTAACACATGTGTTTTTCTATGTTTCCTTCTGAGTCACCATGAAAATGATGATAATAAAATTATAATGTAGAAATTCATGATGATTAAAGGAACTTGAAACAAAATGACCTGAAAAAGAGGGAACAACAAATTTTTGGAAGATGAAAAGCAGATGAATAAGAAGTAACTATCCTAACAGACTGGAAAATCCTGAAACCCAACTGCCTTTCAAAAGAGAACCTAATAAAAAACCAAGCTGACTTACATCATGGAATCTTGGAAAGGCTAAAAAATGGTAGGTACTAAGTAGCTTGGAAGGTAGAGGGCTAAACACACATCCTGCTCATAAATCTATACAAGGAGCTAGACCCCTAGATGGACTATATCCCTTGCACCGAACCAAATGCTTCTTTATGACCCTTTTGGGAGGCATTTTGTGTGTGTGTTGAGGGGGGATACAGAGTGAGAAATGCTTTAAAGTTGGAAGTCTAATCAAGCAGAGGCCAGGAGTAAGATGCCACTTTGAAAATAAGAGAATTTTAGTGAATATTCTGAATGGTGACCACACCCTTCCCACACTCTCTGGTCAACCAAAGGGCATACAGAAGATGGCAGGTAGAGATAGGGATGGTTTCCTCTCTGGAGATTCTGAGTGGCCCAAAGAGACAAACAGAAACTAATGATTTTAAGAACCCCAGTCAAACAACTTAGTTACTATTAGATCACCATACAGAGATAGCGATCCAAGAGTCAACAAACCCCACTTGTATACTAGATTTTTGTTCTTCATTCTTTAATGTAAATGAATAGTCGAGTTTCCTGGGACATTAGAGGACAGGATCTACCATGAAAGACAAAACCTGAAATGTAAAACCATAATCAGAAGTTTATAATAATTGTAAGATGAATTATTACATTCACAAAACAAGAATATGGTGCTATAAAAATGGAACTCTGAGAACAAAAAATGGTTTTGAAAATTAAAATCACGATTGTGCCTCAAAAGTATTTTCAAATTGGATTAAAATATAATGTTGAGAAAGTATGTCTGAAAATAGAGGAAATAGATAAATATAAGGTAAGTAGGGGAGGAAAATTTTATTGTTTTAGAGGACTGACTAAAAAGTCCAGAAGTGATTAGTAACGCTTTCATAAGGAAGGAAAAGAAGGCTGGGCACAGAGGCTTACACCTGTAATCCCAGCACTTTGGGAGGGCTAGGTGTGTGGATCACTTTCAGCCCAGGAGTTGAAGACCAGCCTGGGCAACATGGCAAAACCCCATCTCTACAAAAAAATACAAAAATTCCCTGGGTATGATGACGTATGCCTGTCGTCCCAGCTACTCAGGAGACTGAGGTAGGAGAATCACCTGAGCTCAGTAGGTCGAGGCTGCAGTGAGCCATGATTGTGACAGTGCACTCCAGCCTGGGTGACAGAGTGAAACCTGGTTTCAAACAAAAAGGGAGAAAAAAAAAAAGGAAGGGAAAGAGAAGAATGGAGATAGATTGGAGGAAATAATCATGTGTGTGCATGAATCACAAATATGAATCAATGCATATCATAGGGGAATTTCTAAACACTGAGGATGTTAAGAAGACCATAATAATTTTCAGGGAACAGGAAAAAAAGAATTTATATAAAAATATTGAAATTTATGATGTCATCATTGCTCTCAACACAACATCAGACACCAGAAAAAAATAGAGCAATGTCTTTAACATTGTAAAGGAAAGTATTTCTAACATCTAATTTCTAGACTCTCATTCAAATTTAAAGGTAAAATAAGGAAAGGTTAAAATGTGCAAGAACTGAAAAAATTAATTTACACAGAAAGCTCCTGTGTCCCAATAAAATTGAGGATTCCCAATGTACATAAGAAAAGCTGCCGGGCGCGGTGGTTCACGCCTGTCATTCCAGCACTTTGGGAGCCTGAGGAGGGCAGATCACCTGAGGTCAGCAGTTCGAGACCAGCCTAAACAATATGGTGAAACCCTGTCTCTACTAAAAATACAAAAAAAAAAAAAAAATAGCCAGGCATGGTGGCGGGCACCTGTAGTCCCAGCTACTTGGGAGGCTGAGGCAGGAGAATCGCTTGAACTCCAAAGGCAAAGGTTACAGTGAGCTGAGATCGCACCTCTGCATTCCAGCCTGGGCGACAGAGCAAGACTGTCAAAAAATAAAGAAAAAGAAAAACAAAGAAAAGCATGGGTTTCAGGATATAATGGCTTTTATATTAGATAGAAGTCAAAAGGAATCCTGAAAAGAATGATGAAGAGAATTTCCAAGGCAAGAGCTGTTTGGAAAGCCTAGAGAGCAGTTAGATGGGATCCTGAGGATGGCAGGCTCTAGGAGGAACGTCTCCAGGGGGAAAAAATAGATGTTAGACTGATGGGTAATGATTGATTGATTGATAGGCAGACAGACAGACATAGACAGATTTTTGTTTTGACTTTAACCAAAATAATAAAAGTTTTATCATTCTGGTGGATATTTAGGAGGCTTAAGGAAAAAAATCCCTGAACAAACAGATTAATGATGCAATTTTAAATGAAAAGAGGGAAATTAATACAAAGAAAGAAAAATTTTATGTCATATTTTATGATTCAGCTCTGAAAATATTTACCTGGTTTAGTAATATAAACACTAAAGTTTATTTTAATTTTAAAAACAGATAAAACTAAAAGTTACTAGAAGGAAAATGTGTGTGCTTTTGTATTGATATAAAGGAATGGGCCATAGGCACTCACAGGGGTCTTCATCAGATATGGTTAACAGTGGGTAGATAACTTCTAAAATTAAGACTAAAAATGTACTAAATAATGTAGAAAAACAGAGGTGACTGAGTAGCCAAAGAAATATTTTTAAGGTTTTGAAATTGTGTGCCTCACAGGAATAGGAATCAGTAGTGGAAAGGGAAACAATTGCTATTTATGTTAAATGTCTCATAATACCTGTTTGACTTTTTTTTTTAAGTTCCATATATTACTTTGATAAACAGTTAAACAGTGGGATGGAATGGGGCAGCACACATAGATCAATGTGAATCAACGTCATGTTGTCCTAAATTGGGTGCTGAGCTAGAAAGTGCTGATTATGTTATTATACTTTATAGCATATATAAAGCTTACAAGTATTATTTTGTATGCATCAAACACCTAAAAAGGTATTTTAATACCTAAGAAAGTGTTAAAGGAAAAAACAGTAGAAAGTTTTATAATCCTTTGGGTATATACCCAGTAATAGGATTGCTGGGTCAAATGGTATAACATTCTGTCATAAAGATACATGCACGCATATGTTTATTGCAGCACTGTTTACAATAGCAAAGACTCGGAACCAACCCAAAGGCCCATCAATGATAGACTGGATAAAGAAAATGTGGCACATATACACCATGGAATACTATGCAGCCATACAAAAGGATGAGTTTATGTCCTTTGCAGGGACTGGCTGAAACTGGAAACCATCATTCTCAGCAAACCGACACAAGAACAGAAAACCAAACACTGAATGTTCTCACTCATAAGTGGATGTTAAACAATGAGAACACATGGACACAGGGAGGGGAGCATCACACACTGGGATATGGGGTAGGGGGAGCTAAAGGAGGCATAGCAGGGGGATGGGGGGATTGGGGGAGGGCTAACATTAGGATAAATACCTAATGTAGATGATGGGGTGAAGGATGCAGCATAACACTATGGCATGTGTATACCTATGTAATAAGCCTGCGCAATCTGCACATGTACCCCAGAACTTAAAGTATAATAATAATTAAAAAAGAAAGAAAAAAATGCTAAACACTTGAAAACAGGAAACCTCATGAATGTTATATGTTAAAGCTTTTGGAAATGGGAAATTTATTTACCTAAGCTTCTAGTGACTGTTGGCTCTAGTGTCTAATAAGCTTCATTTTCTTTGATTAAAATAATAATAATAAAACAGTAAAGTGAACAAGTCTCCAGTAAACCTTAATGGAGAGTTAAATGTGTGGTGTGTTTGAACACCAGGTACCATTGTGAGACACAAGACCATGAAAACCACTGGGTGGGAGGAGAGAGGCTGTAAGTTGCATCTTAATGATGTGCATTCTTCTACAGCAGAGACTTGCAAAGGGCAGCTTAGGGTTGCACATGCCTCTCATCCTGGAATTTGTTGATAAAAGCAGTGGAAAATTTGGATCAGCATACATCTAAACATCAATTGCCTATTCTTTTTAATGAAGCTAAAACAGGGCAGAGCGTATACTAACCTAATTGCTGTCTTTCCTGCTGGTCTGCAAGCTCCATGCAGCTTGGGAGCCTGTGTCTTATTCACCCTTGAACACTGGCTACCATTTGCCTCATACATTGGGAGAACTAAGTAAATGGTAATTGAATAATTAAAGTATAGTTCCTATGGATATTTTTATGTTGCCGTTGATTAAGCTGAGGTGCTATTGACTACAGGGAAATCTCATACTTGCTTATTTATCTGCCTCTCTCTCTAAAATGATATAATGGCAAAAGCATAAAGTTTATAGAAAGAAGCCTCCAGCTTAATTCCTGGCTCTGTCCTTTACTGACTATATCATTTTGAGCAAACTGCCACAGCTCTCTGACCTAAATTCTCTCATCTATTAAATGGTCATAATAAGACTTTTCTCATAGACAGTTATGAGGAAGAAATGAGCCAATAAATGTATATTTTATAGACTGTAAAGTAATATATAAATGTCAGTTGCATCTGTGACTAAAGTTCTTTCTGATATATATTTTCTGTGGATTGTACCCATTTTAATCCTCTATTTCTTTTCCAAACTGGATTTGTAACTTTAAGCACAATGTTAGTCTTTATGCATTCATATTAAGAATTGTTAAGATAGGAATTGCCACAAACATTTATATCTGTCTCCTTGAGTCACAGAGCCTCAAATATGGGAATCAACTACATTTTGCCCAAGGTACTACTTGTCCTACCATTTTTCTGGTGAATTTACACATTTAAACAGTTCTATTTCACAGTCAGTAATTACGATGTAGGAAATTATTGAATCATCTTTTTAAAATTACCTGTGTTTTAGACAAAGGCATGCTATGTGACATTCCAAATAAAGCAGAATTAAATCTAACCATGGTAAAACAAAGACATGATTATCATTAAGTTACAATTATTTTATTATTAGATACTTATGTGTATCAATGACACACCCTTTAGACTAGTTAATGTCTTTGCAAATATAATATAGGTTAGACCTTTCTGTTAATTAGCTATAAGAGAATGTATACAGTAGAAAGAGCTAATGTTTTATGAAAACATGGCTGAATTTAAACCCTTACTGAGCCATTGAATCTCTCTGATCTCTGGTTTCCTTCTCTGGACAAAAATCATAGAGATGCTTGTAAGGATTAAATACATTGTATAGAAAGTGCCTGGCTGACTTTCAATTAATATTAACAGTCAATATTTTAGAGTCAAGGTTTAAATATTTGAACCCCAGTGCTCAGAAATAATCATCTGGCTATGCTTATATTTACATACTAAATTGAATAGAAAGAAACGAGTGGATACCAGGTGGTTCACCATGAAGAAATTGAGTTGCCTCTTAGAGTATAGCAGGAATAATAGTTCCAGAAGGAGAGAATGGCTGGACTGCATCTGTGTAGCTGTGTTGCACATGATCAGAGAGCCACAGATGTCAGTGTGGTGCTAAGTGCTTTACATGTGTAACAGGAGCAAAAACAAAGACAGTGAATCAGGAGCATCTTGTTGCTCTATCCTCACACTGCAACTCTATTCAAAGAAAGGTGAGCTTGTCAGATAGAAGCTTTTTGTTCTTTTGAAACCTTAGATGCCTTTGGCTGTGCATGTTGGTGTTAAAACCTGAGAAAATCTGCAATGCCCTACTTTTAGAGTGCCTAGAACTTTTGGAGTTGGAAAGCCTGAATAGGAGGGAAAAAAGGACAGAAATGAAGAAGTAGATAGCCTTATGATGCAGAGATCTTTGCACAGCTTTCCAGGAAAGCCCCCAGGATCCCCCGGTAAATTCTGCCAAACATGCATGTTGAGGTGAGTTTCTGCTGTATAAAATAAAGCAATGCAGTTAGAGACAGAGGTGGTAAGGAAAATATCCAGTCTCAAGGGAAGCCAAATATCTTCCAATGATTCATAGACAGATGTACCTTGGAGATGTTGTGAGCTTGATTCCAGACCATCAGAACAAAAAGAGATGCACGAATATTTTGGTTTTCCAGTGTATATAAAAGTTATATTTATACCACACTGTAGTCTATTAAGTGTGCAATAGGATTATGTCTAAAAAAATGTACATATCTTATTTTAAAATTACTTTACTTCTGGCCAGGTGTGGTAACTCACACCTGTAATCCCACCACTTTGGGAGGCCAAGGTGAGAAGATTGCTTGAGCTCAGGAGTTCAAGACCAGTCTGGGCAAAATGGTGAGATCTTGTCTCTATTAAAAATAGAAAAATTACCCAGGTGTAGTGGTATGCACCTATAGTCCCAGCTACTTGATTGGCTGAGGCAGGAGAATCACTTGTGAACCCAGGAGGTGGACGTTGTAGTGAGTTGAGATCATCCCACTTCATTCCAGCCAAGGTGACCAAAAAAAAAAAAAAAATTATTGCTAAAAAAGAACATGCTAACAATCATCCGAGCCTTTAGCAAGTTGTAATTGTTTTGCTGTATGTGTGTGTGTGTCTATGTATGTTGTATACATATGTGTATACATACACACACACATTATCCAGGCCTGATGTCATGCACCTGTAATCCCAGCTTCCCAGGCTGAGGCACAAGAGTTGCTTGAACCTGGAAGCGAAGGTTGCAGTGAGCAGAGATCATGCCACTGCACTTCAGCCTAGGTGACGAAGTGAGACTCTGTCTAAAAAAATAAAATTGCAGTAATTCAGTCACATCTTTAGGCTCCACTTTTAAGTCTAGTTCTCTTGCTATTTCCACCACATCTGCAGTTACCTTCTCCATGGAAATCTTGACCCCTCAAAGTCATCTATGAGATTTGGAATCAATGTCTTCCAAACTCCTGTTAATGTTGATATTTTTACCTCCTTGCATGAATCATGGATATTCCTAACGGCATTTAGAATGGTGAAACTTATCCAGAAGATTTTAAATTTACTTTACCCAAATCCATGGATGGAATTACTATTATAGGAGCTATGGCCTTACAAAAATTTATCTCTTAATAATAAGATAGTGGATTGGACAAAGAAAATTTACATACATATATGCTATGGAATACCACACAGCCATAAAAAAAAGAATGAAAGTACATATTTTGCAGCAATATGAATGACACTTGACACCATTATCTTAAGCAAATTAACACAGAAATAGAAAATCCAATACCCCCCGATACCGTATGTTCTCACTGATAAGTTGAAGCTAAACATTGAGTATGCATGAACACAAAGATGTGATCAGTAGTCACTGGGGATTCCAAAAGGGACAAGGAAGGGGAAAAGTTGACAAACTGCCTGCCTGGCGCATGTTCAGTGCTTGGGCAATGGGATTGTTAGAAGCCCAAATCTCAGCATCACACAATATCCCCATGTAACAAACCTGCACACGTACTATCTGAATCTAAAACTTAAAAACAAAATAAAACAAAAAGGAGAGTTAAAATTGCTTCTTGATCCATGGGCTGCAGAATAGATATTGTGTTATCAGGCATAAAAATAACATTTATCTGCTTTCACATGTTTATCAGAACTCTTGGGTGACTAGGTGAGTGTTAACATAATATTTTGAAAGGAAACTTTTTCCTAGGCAGTAGATATCAACAATAGGCTTAAAATATTCAGAAAACTATTTTGTAAACAGATTGCTTCATCCAGGATTTGGTGTTTTATATATTGGACACAGGAAGAGTAGATTTAGTGTAATTTTTAAGGGTCCTATGATTTTGGGAGTGATAAATCAGGAGTGGCTTCAACTTAAAGTCATCAGCGGCATTAGCCTCTAACCAGAGAGTTAGCCTGTCATTTGGAGCTTTGAAGCCAGGCATTGACATTTCTCTAGATATGAAAACTAGAACGGCATCTTCTTACAATAGAAGGCTGTTTTGTCTACACTGAAAAACTGTTGTTTAGCAGAACCACTTTCATTAATGAACTTAGGTCTTCCATATGACTTGCTGCCTCACACTGCACTTTTATGTGATGGAGATGGCTTCCTTTGCTTCAACCTTGTGAACCAATCTCTACTAACTTCAATTTTTTCTTCTGCAGCTTCCTCTCAGACTTCGTAGAATTGAAAAGAGTTTAGGACATTGCTCTGCAATAGGCTTTGGCTTAAGGGAATGTTGTACCTGGTTTGATCTTCTTCCCAGACCATCAAAACTTTCTCCATGCTAGCAGGAAGGCTATTTAATTTTTTTATCATTTGTGTGTTCGCTGGTACTTTTAACTCCTTCAACAACTTTTGCTTTCTATTCACAATTTGGCTCACTGTTTGGACAAGAAGCATGGCTTTTGGCCTAGCTCAGCTTTCTACATCCCTTCTGCAACAAGCTGCATTATTTTTAGCTCTTGATTTAAAGTGAGAGACATGTGAATCTTCCTTTCACTTGAACACTTAGATACCATTTTGAGGTTATTAATTGGCCTAATGTGCCTTATCAGGTAGGGAGGCCCAAGGAGAGAAAGAGAGATGGAGGAATGGCTGGTCAGTGGATCAGTCAGAACACATATATTTATTGATTAACTTCACTATGATATATAGGCATGGTTCATGATACCCTGAAACAATTACAATAGTAACATCAAAGATTATTAATTACAGATCACTATAACAATCTAATAATAAGAAAAATATTTGAAATGTGAGAATTACTAAAACGTCACACAGAGACACAAAGTGAGCACACGCTATTGGAAAAGGGAGCTGCTGGACTTGCTTGATGCAAGGTTCTGTAATCTTTTACAATTGTAAAAACTGTAATATATGCCAAGTGCATTAAAGCAAACTCACTAATATAAAGTACACCTATAAACTTTGGGAAGTACTTTAAACTTTTACAGGACAATCTGGAGGTTTAAAACAATTTTATCTGTTTCACGTATGTGGATTTTGACCATAATCCCCAAAGACAGAATCCTGAATGCCATAATCCCAAATGTTGAAATCCTGACACATCAAAATCCCTAATGTTTAACATGCTGAAATCACAGGATAGTTGCATCATGTTAGGTGAAAGTATTACCTTGTCTTTATTTGCATTTGGTGGAAAATTGAAATGACTTAATTAGCCATGTGATATGGCAATGATGAAGAGTTTAATTTAAAAAAGCATCATTTGCCTGTATTAGCATTCCTTCCAGCTGAGGACATTCCAGGAGCTCTTAATGAATTAAAGTCGTATTTGCTTGAAAAAACCAGCAAAGTTACAGTTTCAAAAATAATTCAATGCACAGTAGGATAAGAGGATACTGATACAACATTGTTGCTATTGATCACTAGCATTATTTCCATCAAATACGTGGTCTGTATATGAGTGCAAGTGGAATGAATTTCCATGTAACCATTTCAATAGAGAAGCATGACCCAAAAAGATGAGAAAATTTAACAGGGAATGCTCATGTTGGTATATATGGATTCATAGAAGACTTTCAAAAACTGCAGCACCATGCAGAAAATGAGTGTGAACATATTCTACAAGGAGAGTCATGTCATAAAATTAAAAAGACAACTATTCACTGTGGTACAAGACTTCAAAATATAGCTAATGGTCATGGAAGTCAGCCCATTTTCTTGGGCCCTTATGAAGTGCCTCCGTGCAATTGCCCATAATCTATTCCTGCAATATACTTTTTTGTATGTTGGATTTTCTTTTCAATTTTTTATTTCTGAAGGCTTTTTTTTTTTTTTTTTTTGAGATGGAGTCTCCATCCTTCACCCAGTCTGAGAGTGTAGTGGCAGAATCTCTGCTCACTGCAACCTCCACATCCTGGGTTCAAGTGACTCTCTTGCCTCAGCCTCCCGAATTTCTGGGACTACAGGCACATGCTACCATACCTGGCTAATTTTTTGTATTTTTAGTAGAGACAGGGATTCACAGTGTTAGCCAGGATGGTCTTGATTTCCTAACCTTGTGATCCATCCACCTCGGCCTCAAAATGCTTTATTTTTCATTTTCTATACTATCATTTTCAATGCTGGAGATAGAAATTTTGTGTGAGACTTTTAGAGAGTCCGAAATTGTTCTATGCATATTTTTTCACAAATTTCACTAAGCATTATCATAATGTTAACCTTGTGTGTAAGCATTGTGCCTGTACATAAAAACAGTGAAATTCCTCAGTAAATGAAGAGATGTCCACCTGCATTTGTGAATGATAAAATTTCTTGACATCTCATTTATTTGGGCAACTGTACTTGTGGTAATGACCCATTGAAGTTTTTGATCAAACTGGTCAAAAGACTTGAGATGTTTGTCATGGTATTTCATATGACCACAGTTATAAAGCTGGGTGCACAATTACCAACAACACTGATATGTGTTTATACATTTTGACCTATTTTCTTATGAATATAATTTGTCTGCTCATAACTTACACCTGTGTGACTGTCATTAGTATACCTTATCATTAATGCTTGTAAAAATATGTGTGTTAATATTGCCTATTTTATTGTATAAAGCAGCCTAAAAGTGTTCTGTTATGTTTTTTTTGTTTTTCTAATAAATCCCCATTTAAAATGTAAAGAAATATATTTTAAATAATTTTGAGATTGTATTTTCCAGAATTATATTTTTGGATTCTTGATCTTTCAGGATTTTAACATTGGGATTATGGTGTCCGGATTGTTTCTTTCCGGGATTATGATTAATTCACCAGATGTTTCAAATTAGGATTCAGTCTTGGGAATCTAAGATAGTTCAGTCTTTTCCATGTAACTATGGGAGGCTGAGGACCTCAGTTAGGAAGAATCTTGTACAAACACTGAGATTTTGGCTTTATTCTAGAGGCAAAAAATAGAACCTCAATCACTAGACTTGACATCCACTGGAGATTACACATGAGCACAAACTAAAAGTCCACACAACATGCAGCTCACAAGGACTCAATAACAAAAATGGTTTGACTTAAGATCATTTATTTTTGAAGAAACTCACTAGAAGTTCTAAAAACGCTCCTGTAATTTGTTTTAGGTATCAATTCTGTAAGATAAGAATTACCATCCTTATTTTGTTAAAAAGGAAGCTGAGGCTAAGCTAAGCAATTGATTTGACCAAGACAACAGAAATAATAAATGCAAACTAAGAAACTGAAATCTAGTTCTGTTGCATTAAAAAGGAAGATTACACATCTGATAAACAACGTGTTCCTTTTCAGTGTGTTATATATTGCACAAGATGCTCTTAAGGTTGTAAAAATAGGGGCATTTTGTGCATAATAAAAAGAATTTATCTGGCTCTCACTCCCACCCACTGTTGTGCAACCTCCAGTCCTTCATGAAGTCTTGTCCAGGTATTTCTGAAAGTTGTCCAGGAAAAGTGTACTATGCTCTCCTGACCATGCCTTCTCTGCCCTCAGTTAGAAACTAGCTGTGCACACTGAAAAAGAAAAGACAAGAAAAGAAGAAATGAAAGGGAAAAAACAAGAGATAATAAAAGGCAGCTTTAATGGGACAGGATGTGAATAAAATGAAAATCAGACCCTTGAATAGGCAAGGACTGAAGGTCAAAGGTGGAGTGCCCAGCTTAAGAAATATATAGTGAAACCCACTTGTGATAAGTTTTGCAATTAAGCTTCCTTTACTGGATCAGAGCAGATACTATAACAATGACCATACAGCTATAATTTGCTAACTGTTGTCCAAATCTAGGCCTTGAGATTTTTTTTTTCCGCTAAAATAAAAATAACAGCAGTTTCCCTTCCTTCTTATTTTCCTTTCCCTTTTTCCTTCCATTTCTATTCATGGGCATCAGCATATCCTGCAGCCAAGGAAATTGGGTGGAGGTGGGAGTGGGGGCATCAATATACCTGGCTGCCCAGAGGTGCTGATGTGTATGGGCAGTGAGGAGAATACACACATGTAGTGGTGAGGCCCGGGGCCAGGGAGGCAGAAGCAGCGAAGAAGATAAAGTCAGTGTGGTTGAAGACTGCTTACATTAAGCAAATAAGCCAAATGATTGAGCAAATGAGTAAATATTTTAAGAATAATCAGAGCCAGTTTTTGTATTACTAGTAAAATAATTTACAAATATAAAAAGAAAGACATCTAGAAAGAACATGGAGGCATTTGATTGGAATTGGAGGTTTTTACATTTTTTTAATTGTTTATGATAAATCATCTCAAAACAGTGACTCAGCAAGAAAAGAAGACTTCAGGCCACTATCCATGATGAACATAGATGCAAAAATCTTCAACAAAATAGTGGCAAACGAATTGCAACAGCACATCAAAAAGCTTATCCACCATAATCAAGTAGGCTTCATCCCAGGGATGCAACGCTGTTTCAACATACGCAAGTCTATAAACGTAATTCACCACATAAACAGAACCAAAGACAAAAAGCACATGATTATCTCAACTGATGCAGAGAAGGCCTTCAACAAAATTCAACAGCCCTTTTTGCTAAAAACCCTCAATAAACTAGGTGTTGATGGAACATATCTCAAAATAATAAAAGCTATTTACGACAAAACAACAGCCAATATCATACTGAATGGGCAAAAACTGGAAGCATTCCCTTTGAAATCTGGCACTAGACAAGGATGCCCTCTCTCACCACTCCTATTCAATATAGTATTGGAAGTTCAAGCCAGAACAATCAGGCAAGAAAAAGAAATAAAGGGTATTCAAATAGGAAAGGAGGAAGTCAAATTGTCTCTATTTGCAGATGACATGATTGTTTATTTAGAAGACCCCATCGTCTCAGCCCAAAATCTCCTGAAACTGATAAGCAACGTCAGCAAAGTCTCAGGATACAAAATCAATGTGCAAAATCACAAGCATTCCTGTACACCAATAACAGACTTAAAGAGAGCCAAATCAAGAACGAACTGCCATTCACAATTGCTACAAGGAGAATAAAATACTAGGAATACAACTAACAAGGAATGTAAAGGACCTCTTCAAGGAGAACTACAAACCACTGCTCAACAAAATAAGAGAGGACACAAACAGATGAAGAAACACTCCATGCTCATGGTTAGGAAGAATCAATATCGTGAAAATGGCCAAACTGCCCAAAGTAATTTATAGATTCAATGCTATCCCCATCAAGCTACCAATGACCTTCTTCACAGAACTGGAAAAAACCACGTTAAACTTCATATGGAACCAAAAGAGAGCCCGCATAGCCAAGTCAATTCTAAGCAAAAAGAACAAAGCTGGAGGCATCAAACTATCAGACTTCAAACTATACTACAAGGCTACAGTAATCAAAACAGCATGGTACTGGTACCAAAACAGAGATATAGACCAATAGAACAGAACAGAGGCCTTGGAGGAAACACCACACATCTAAAACCATCTGAACTTTGACAAACCTGACAAAAACAAGCAATGGAGAAAGGATTCCCCTGTTTAATAAATGGTTTTGGGAAAACTGGCTAGCCATGTGCAGAAAGCAGAAACTGGACCCCTTCCTGACACCTTACACTAAAATGAACTCCAGATGGATTAAAGACTTAAACATAAGACCTAACACCATAAAAACCCTAGAAGAAAATCTAGGCAAAACCATTCAGGACATAGGCATAAGCAAGGACTTCATGACCAAAACACCAAAAGCATTGGCAACAAAAGCCAAAATAGACAAATGGGATCTAATTAAACTCCAGAGCTTCTGCACAGCAAAAGAAACCATCATTAGAGTGAATCGGCAACCAACAGAATGGGGAAAAATTTTTGCAATCTACCTATCTGACAAAGGGCTGATATCCAGAATCTACAAGAACTAAAACAGATTTACAAGAAAAAAAACAAACAAGCCCTTTCAAAAGTGGATGAAGGATATGAACAGACACTTTACAAAAGAAGACACACATGAGGCCAACAAACATATGAAAAAATGCTCATCATCACTGGTCATTAGAGAAATGCAAATCAAACTACATTGAGATACCATCTCACACCAGTTAGAATGGCGATCACTAAAAACTCTGGAGACAACAGATGCTGGAGAGAATGTGGAGAAATAGGAACACTTTTACACTCTTGGTGGGAGTGTAAACTCGTTCAACCATTGTGGAAGACAATGTGGCGATTCCTCAAGGACCTAGAAATAGAAATTCCACTTGACCCAGCAATCCCATTACTCGGTATATATCCAAAGGATTATAAATCGTTCTACCATAAGGACACATGCACACGTATGTTCATTGCAGCACTGTTTACAATAGCAAAGACCTGAAACCAACCGAAATGCCCATCGATGATAGACTGGACAGGGAAAATGTGGCACATATACACCATGGAATACAGCCATCAGAAATGATGAGTTTGTGTCCTTTGTAGGGACATGGATGAAACTGGAAACCATCATTCTCAGCAAACTGACACAAGAACAGAAAATCAAACACTGCATGTTCTCACTCATAGGTGGGTGTTGAACAATAAGAACACATGGACACAGGGAGGGGAGCATCACACACTGGGGTCTGTCAGGGAGAAATAGGGGAGAGACAGTGGGGTGTGGGGAGTTGGGGGAGAGATAGCATAGGGAGAAATGCCAGATATAGGTAATGGGGAGGAAGACAGGAAATCACAGTGCCATGTGTGTACTTATGCAACAGTCTTGAATGTTCTTCACATGTACCCCAAAAATCTAAAATGCAGTTAAAAAAAGACTCAAAAAAAAAAAACCAACTTTTTCTGTTTGCATATCCTGTGGGTCAGGGATCCAGGGGAACACAGGGGGTACAGACTGAGCTTGCTCCATGATGTCTGGGGCCTCAGTTGGGAAGGCTTCCATAATTGGGCAGACTCAACTTCAGGGGACTAGAATCATTGAGAGTCCTTAGGGCAGTTGAATTTCTTTGTGCTAACTCCATATACTTGTGCATTCTAGTGAACAAAGTGAAAGCTGCATGTCTTTGCAGAGTCTCAGTAAACATGTGGCATCATTTCTCCATCTCTATTGGTTTCACGTGAGTCACAAGTTTGTCCAGGTTCAAGGAAAAATGACATCAAGTCACCCATCAATGGAAAGAGTGAAAACAAATTTGTGGGCAGCCAAAGGGATTGTCATGAATTTATGTTTATTAGGTACCTTTTTATATAAATAAATATAAGAATTTTGTATATGTATATATGGATATACATGTACACACACATATATATGTGTATACACACACACACACACACACACACACATTTTTTCTACCTCTGTCCTTTGAGAAGTCCTTAAGACATGACAGACCAGTGGCAATGAGCACACTGAATAGTCAAACAAACTTAGCTTCTAAATACCTACTTCCACTAAAAGGAATGACAAGTCCTTGGATAAATGGCTGAATCCAGGACTGAAAAGGTATGAGAGGAGGATAGAATATCTTGTTTTGCTAGAAAGTAAAGAAATGATCAGAGAATACTGAAACGTCAAAAGAATTTCAGACCCAGTTCAAAAGGTTCCTAATCGCCACAGATGGGAAGATTTGAGCATCCAATCAGAAACTGATAGTAACATGTAATGACCCATTGAATGAATTAAAATCTATGAATCTGTAGTAATATAAACAAACAAGCCATTAATCATATCAATGAGTGGGGTAAAGAGAAATTTCTTCCCTGTACTGAGATTCCAACTAACAAATGTAGAAGAAATTATGGAAATAGAAAAAAAAACACCACTTGGCAAGCATCACAGTTATGGCTGATTTAGGCAGAAGTCATGATGGCTTTTAGGGAAGTGGTTGGAGTTCTGAAAAAAGTAAGACACTAAGGTAATCTCTGAGTATCTACCCACCCCTGCAAAATACTCATCAGTTATAAGGAAGAAATGATTACTGTATTGTGGTAAAATCTGATCAAGAGCAACATGACCAGGTGATAAAATCCCACATGACCACAAGAGGGATGAGTCAACATCATGCATTTCTTGATGGGACTTGTTGAAAAAAGCACAGTGTCACTTCTGTTGTACTCCTATCAAACCATATAGGACTATGTAGAACTATAAAGACTATATACTATCTGATCCAATTATATGACATTCTGGAAAATGCAAAACTACGGAGACAGTAAGAAGATGAGTGGTTGTCGGGCTGGGTGAAGAGAGGGATGAATGGGCAGAGCACAGAGAATGTTTAGGGCAATAAAGCTGTTCTGTGTGATACTATAATGGTGAATTCATGTTATTACATGTGGTCCTAACCCATAGAATGTTCAACACCAAGAGTAAACCTAATGTAAACCATAAACTTTGATAGATCATGAGGTGTCGATGTAAGCTCATCAGTTATAACAACTGTATCACTGATGCCAGTTACTTATGGGGGGGCTACTGTGCATGTGGGGGGGCAGAGAGAATATGGGAACTCCCTGTACTCTTCATTCAATTTTATTGTGAACCTAAAACTGTTTTTAAAATACAATTTAAGAAATTTAAAAAAACAAATTAAAGAAGGCAAGGTCTGTGTCAGGCCAACTTCAGAAAGAGTCTGGTTGAGGGTTGGTCTACAAAATGAATGGATCATACTCTTAAAAATTATCAAGAACATGAAAGCCAAAGTATGGCTAAGGTGCTATTTCAGGCTGAAGGAGATTAATAAGATTGAACAACTGAAAGCAACACACATTCCTGAATAATATGCTTGGCCAATGGGACACTACTAGGATGGCTGGTGGAATTTGAATGGGGCATGTGGATTGGATGCTTGTACTGTATCAAGGTTGATTTTCTGAGTTAGAGGCTTGTACAGTGGTGATGGAAGAGAATGCCCTTGCCTGGAGTAAATACACAGTGGAAAATTGAGGAGTCATAGAAACATTATATCTGCTGTTGATCTCAATGATATGGGAGAAAGGTTAATGACAGTTGGAAGATGGAAGAGAAAAGCAGAGAAGAGAGTAAATGTGGGGGAATCCATATGTTATAGGTTGGATTATTGCCCCTAAATTAATATGTTGAAGAACCTAACTTCCAGGAACTCAGAATGTAACTCGGACAGGTTCTTCAGAGAGGTCAATCGAGTTAATGTGAGGCCACTGGAGAGGGCCCTAATCCAATATGGCTGCTGTCCTCATGAGAAGGGGAAATTTGGTTCTTTCCTCCTTCAAATTTGTGGATTATTTGGGCCAGGAATACAAAATAAGAGAAAAGAAAAGAAGCAATTATTTATTTAACTATGGCTGTCCTGGCATATGTGATCTTCAAAGTCTGAGACCTAAAGATGCTGGTTTTAAAAAACAAGGAAGAGGAAAATTGGCCACAGAGACATGAACAGAGAAAAGACGATGGGAAGAGACACAGAGAGAAGATGGCCATTTCCACGCCAAGGAGAGAGACCTGAAACAGGTCCTCCCTTCACAGTCCTCAGAAGGAATGAAGCCAGCCCATGCCTTGACTTCAGACTTTGGACTAGATTTCAGTCCCCCCAGAACTGTGAGGCAGTAAATTTCCATGTTTAAGTTATCCAGTTTTTGGTATTTTGTTACAGTAACCTTAGCAAACTAAGACACTATGCAAGACAAATGAAGAAGTTCTTCATATTGTTCTCACAACCTTTCTGTAAGCTTGAAATCATTGCAAAATGTAATATAATTAATAAGGATATATTGTATACTTGAAAATTGCTGAAAGAGTAGATTTTAAGTGTTCTCACTACAAAAAAATAAAGATGAGTATGTGAGACAAAGCATATGTTAAATAGCTATTTAGCCATTCCATAATATGTGCATATACATGTTACATATCTCAAAATATTATTTTCTACACCATAAATATGTACAATTTTACTTGTCAAATAAAAAATAGTGATAAACTATAATTTTGTATGCAACAATCTATTAATATTTTCACATATGCCATCTCCTTTGATCTTAGGTACACCCTAATGAGGTAGGTGAGATGGGCATTTTGAGCTGATCCATCTCACAGTACAATAGTCTCGGAATGGGATGCGAATGGGTCATCACAATTCACACTGTTAAAGGAAACCAGATCTTAAAGAGGCGATGCCCAAGCCTGAGTTGCCAGTGATGGAAGCCAGTAGTTCATACCTGTTAACAGTGTAATAAAGCTATCAAAGAAAGAAAAGCAAGAGAGAGACTCTTTCAGAGTTTAGATTTACAAATTTCCCTGAGCCCTATTTCCTTAAAGAAGGCCAGGTGTGGTGGCTCACACCTGTAATCCCAGCACTTTGGGAGGCCAAGGTAGGTGGATCACCTGAGGTCAGAAGTCTGAGACCAGCCTGGGCAAAACAGCGAAACCCCCATCTCTACTAAAAATATCAAAAAAATAAAAATAAAAAATGGTAGGTATGGTGGTGCATGCCTGTAATCCCAGCTACTCGGGAGGCTGAGGCAGGAGAATCACTTGAACCCAGGAGGCAGAGGTTGCAGTGAGCTCAGATTGTGCCATTGCACTGCAGCCTGGGCAATAGAGCAAGACTCCATTTCAAAAAAAAAAAAACAAAAAAGAGAGAGAGAACTAAAGGAAAAAAAGGGAAGAGGAGAGAGAGAGGAGGCAGAGAGAAGTGGGATGCAGGCAGTGGATGAAGGCAGAGAGAGGAGTGATGACCCCTGGCTGGTTTTGGTGCCCACCTGAAAGGTGATAGGCACGCAGATGGAAGAGAGTCAAAGGAAATCATCCTGTCCTCCCAGGCAGGCATGCTCTCTCGTTCCTCTGTCCTTTGGCTTGGTCATAAAATCTCAGCAATGTCACTTACCATGTGGCATTGTTATTTAAGACTACTTGCTTCTTCTCAACTAAAGCCTGAGATTTTCCAGACTCTTGTTTATTAGTTATGGAAACTTGTGTAAGGGTGGCAACAATGATATCTTCAAAACACAGTCATACAAATTCACTTTTTTCCTCAAGACCTGCTGATGACTGTCAATCTCATTCAGAATTAAACCCAAAATCATTCCCTAAACCCACATGGCCCTACATGACCTGTCCACCTGTTGCCTTCCTATCCGGAATCAGCTCACTCCAGCCTCCTGGCACACCTCAAGAGCCCTCAGAGTCACTGAGGTGAGCTCTAGAATTTGGGCTGAATTTTTGCCTCCAGTGTGCTTCCTTCTGCTGTTCATAAGGCTGACCCCTTACCTCCTTTGGTCACTTTCTAAAATTCTAAATTTAAAGACTCCCCCACTCTGCATTTCCCACTCAATTATTTTCTTGATAGCTCATCACTACATAAAATAGTATAGTTTTTACTAACTACAATTCTTGTATAAATTGTCTATCTTCCTCACTAGAATATATGTTTCACAGGCCAGATTTTTTTTTTTCATTTACTGCTGTATTTTTAACACATAGAGTGCTGCTTGGCATACACTAGATGCTCAGTCATTATTCATTGAATGACTGATAGGAGTTACTTGACCATCTTGTGCCTCAGTTACATTATCAAAACTGATATTATAAATATCAAATGCTGGTGAAATATAAGGAAATTGATTACTCACACATTGCTGGTAAAATATGACATGACATAACCACACTGGAAAATAGTTTGGAAATTTCTTATTAAACTAAACATGTGATTGCCATATGATTCAGCAATTACATTTTGGACATTTATCTCTAAGAATGAAAACTTATGTTCTCATGAAAAGTTGTACATGAATGTTCATAACAGCTTTATTTGCAGTAGCTGAAAACTAAAAACAACTCAGGTGTCTTTTGGGAGGTAATGGTTAAACATACTGTGGTACATCCATACCATGAAATATTACTCAGCAATAAAAAGAAATACACTACTGATACGGCTTGAATGAATCTCAAAGCAAAAAAAGCTAATCTCAGAAGGCTATGTACTGTATGATTCCGTTCACATAACATTCTCAAAATGACAAAATTAAAGACATGCAGAATAGATTAGTAGTTGCAAGTAATTAGGGATGAGGATGGTGGTGGGGAAAATAAATGTGGATGCATTTATTAAAGGACAATATAAAGAAATAAAATTTTAAAAAGGACAATGTAAGGGATCCTTGTGGTCATATGAAACACTTCTGTTTCTTCATAGTGGTGGATATGCGTACTTACACATGTGATAAAATCACACAGAAATAAACACATGCACACTTACAAACGAGTACATTTAAAACTTTGAAAATTTGAACATGTAGCTAGAATGTATTAATGTCCATTTCCTCTTTGTGATATTGCAAGATATTATTGAGGGAAATTAAGTGAAGGGTACACAGGATCTCCCTGTATTATTTCTTACCAGTGTATGTGAGTCTACAATTATAAAAGTTTAATTAGAATGGTAGATTTTTATTTAATTTTTAAAATATGAAATAAGTACTTAATATGTGCATGGCTTTTTCACAGCAGTTGTAAATATTAAATGAATATACATATATATGTAAACATTAAATGGATGTATGTATATGTATATACATACACATATCGTATATTATATATGTACATGCTATTTTATAAATATTATATTTATAAATATTAATTAGATATATATATGCAGGAGTCATGTGTGGATGGAGAGCACTGGGAATGCTGCTCAGCAATATAGGAAACACTCAATACGTTTTAGCTATTTTTATTCCAGTCTTCCAGGGCGCAGCCTGTGTTGAGTTAGTCTCTGATTCCCAGTATGCGTATTGTTTCTGATGTGTATTGCAAGTGTCAATCAATGTGTGCTGAATAAATCACATTGCTAATTTCTTGCACCAACCCTCAAAGTCAGTGAGAGTGCTATAGATCCAGACCTTTATAGTGGTAAAGATCAGTGTAAAGATCCAGAATTATCCAGAACCATAGACAGGAAGACAATAGGACCACCTAAGCTCCATTTCTCAGCTTTGCCACTAATATTTCATAAAGCTTTCAAAAGCCCCTTTTCCTCACTGTGTCTCAGTTTCCCCATTGGTAAGAGGAGGGAATGGAACGATATTATTTCTAAGGGTCCTTTCCAAACTTTAAATACACATGTTTCTGTATTTTACAAACACAGAGGATTACCCTTCCTAAAACCTGAGAATGTGCCTGGGAGTCCAGAAGTAATACATATTGACTGCAAAATTTTGGTTTCTAGTTCCATCTGGGTCAAATTGACTGTTCTGTTTTAGGGCCCCACTAAAGCATGTTTTTTAGCAGATGGTTTCCACCATTATAGTTATTTGAAGTAGATAGTAGGCAAAATATCTGTACATGACAGCAAGCCAAGGTTTTGAAATTCTTTAAGGGGTAAGAAATTGCAGAAATGTAAGCTATAATTATAGAATTATCACTACCATTGCATCATTATCATCCAAAGCCAAGGGGTGTTACCTTACTAAATTTAAAAACAATAAAGGCATGTTATAATTTATGAAAGCATAAAACAGTCCTTTAAAAAATAGCAGCTTGATTATTTTAGCTAATATTTGTAATACAACCGAAGATATTCATGCAGTGTCTTTGAGAGGACCCCCTGGGTAATTTTCCATGCCAAAGGTTAGCCGATAGCTGACAGATGTCCTTACTGAAAAAGATTGGATTTTACACCGCTTGAACATTATATGCAGTCATTCTTGCCTGGCCTCTTGCTTCACGTTAGCGTATCTGGAATGTGCAGCCACTTCACAGCTAAAATTGTTGTATGTTTTTTAACTTGCTATGGATTCCTTGGATATTAAAATATTGAGGGCTTATTGAACACTTTGCTTGAACTCATCCTTGCAGAGACAGTATGAAATAATTACAATGCAATATGCAAGCTTTTCTATTAATATTAATTTGTTGAAGAACTACCAAGGAACCCCATTTTACTTAGCTAACTCACCTAACACTCATACTCTTTCAAAGAGATACTAAGCATTTCAGTTTTCAGAGAGCAAACGACATCAGAGAGATTATATAACCATGCAAAAGCCAGCCACTCATAAATGGGAGTGTGGAGATCAAAACCCAGCTTTCCTACTCTCCAAATCCTGAGCATATCCAATGTGGTAGGCTTCTTCAATCGAAATTTTTAAAAAATAAAAAAAAATCGTAAGAAATGTGTGGATGATGGCACATGAGTTACAATAACAGAATAAATAGAAATTAACTAGAGCTTGAGTAACCAAAGAAGATGAGAAAAATCTTTTCAAAGTGGTGAAAAATTGGTAGGATTGTACAGCCAGGAAAACTGCCTTTAAAAACTGAGGCTGGAGTAAAGACATTATTATACAAGTAAGAACTGAATGAATCATGAATAAATTTTCACAAAGGAAATTCTGAAAGATGTATTTATGGATAAAGAATAATCCCAGAATCAAGGTCTATAATGCAAGGAAGCGGTAGACAAACAAATACTAACTCTCCGACCAAACAATAATAGTGTCTAATTTGAGGTTAAAAAGTAAAAACAATCCAAGAGGCAACTTGAATATTAGACAACAATAGCACATGTATTGGGAAGGAGTGAGAAGTATAAAATAATTTTGAAATTCATGTATTGTTCAGCATGGGAATACATATTTTAATTAACTGATGACTTTGTTAATTATGTATAATATTTTGGCATAACCACTAAAACACTAGAAAAAGGATATTAAATTAGAGTACATATGTTTCAATTCCTAAAACAAATAAATAAGTGAACAATGAAGACTACAATGAATAGGAGTAAAATTCCCAGGCTAAAGCAAGGATAGATAAGGCAACAGAAAGGTGGATTATAAATGGACACCTAGAGAGAGGATCTTATATACTCCAGAATTCTTCAAGGAAGATAAAATATTGGTCAACATACCTCCCATTGAAAAGATCCTCTACAGTGGAGCCTCCAAACTCTCTTTGCTGAGGACAGGTTCTTAAAACTATTAAATAATGTAAACCTTCCAGTTAAAACACCTAGCCAAAGCGATCTGCCTGCAATAGTAGTTTTCAAATGTAAAACTCTAGGTTATATTCCCAAATGTACTGACTACATAGGAGAGAGGTAGGGGAATTTTTATCACATATCCCAAGAGATAATGAAGTGATGACCTGAGGACCACATGTTTGAGAATCACTGTTCTACATGAGACTATTGCAGTCCCTTGGCAGTTCTGTTTTTTAAGGAAATTAATGCCAAGGTACTTGGCTTATGTATCAATTTCTGGAAGAATTTAAGAAAACAAAAAACAGAGCATGCATTCATTTTTATACAAGGTAACTCTTCACATTGATGAAACGGGTTTCATGGCTTTAAGAACCAAGGATAAGACCTTGGTAGATTGAAGTGAATGTCTGAGAATCTTTGATAAGCAGCCCATTGCATTCCCCCTGCTGACATTCAGTCCAAGGTCCCTGCCATCTTTCTTGTTTGTTTGTTTTCTCATTTCTTCAGGGCCATGTAGAGGAAGAGGTGTTTAGAATAAGTTGAGGCCATCTCATTGAAGCACAAAAATCCATCTCAGAAACTATAGGGTAGTCAAATTTCAGATACGCACAGAACTAAACTCTTCCTGGGTAGGAACACACTTCAGAATTTATGACATTGATAAAGGTTAAAAAGCCTAACATCCTCTAAAATCTATTTACTGCAAAATGCAGGACCTGCATATAAACTTTTTTTCTTCTACAAAATTGATTTTAAAAAATCTTGTAACATTCATTTGGCCAAGCAGTTATTTATTCACCCTCATATTCACTTCCCTTTCCATGCTTATATGTATTCTTTCACACATTTCTGTACAAAGTCACTTGTACTTTACTGAGCCAGGCATTAACTCATTCACAACAGTCTCACTCACTTGGTCAACCATTTATGCAGTCACTTACTTATATCATCTTTCACTGTTGTCTCATTCTTTGATGCTGTAATTCATGCATTTGTTCACTTATCCATTTACTCATATATCCATTTACCCATTCATTGAAGACACACATACACAAAATCTTCATGGAAGCTTCTTGGCTAGAGTCTAGGCTGTTCTGCAGTGTAAGCCAGAGATTGGTGATAAACCATGAATTCTTCTCAAAACCCTTTATTTTATTTTATTTTATTTATTATTATTATAAGTTCTGTGCAGGTATATGTGCAGATCATGCAGGATTGTTACATAGATATACACATGCCATGATGGTTTGCTGCATCCATCCCCACCCCTGTCATCTACATCAGGCATTTCTCCTAATGTTATCCCTCCCCAATCCCCCCCACCCCCTGCTATCCCTCCCTTAGCACCCCCATGCCCTAACAGGCCCTGGTGTGTGATGTTCCCCTCCCTGTGTCCATGTCTTCTCATTGTTAAACACCCACTTATGAGTGAGAACATGCCATGTTTGGTTTTCCGTTCTTGTGTCAGTTTGCTGAGAATGATGGTTTCCGGCTTCAGCCATGTCCCTGCAAAGGACATGAACTCATCTTTTTTTATGGCTGCATACTATTCCATGGTGTATATGTGCCACATTTTCTTTATCCAGTCTATCATTGATGGGCATTTGGGTTGGTTCCAAGTCTTTGCTATTGTAGAGTGCTGCAATGAACATATGTGTGCATGTGTCTTTATAGTAGAATGATTTACAATCCTTTGGGTATATACCCAGTAGTGGGATTGCTAGGTCAAATGGAATTTCTATTTCTAGATCCTTGAGGAATTGCCACACTGTCTTCCACAATGGTCGAACTGATTTACACTCCCACCAACATTGTAAAAGAATTCCTATTTCTCCACATCCTCTCCAGCACCTGTTGTCTCCAGATTTTTTAATGAACACCATTCTAACTGGCGTGAGATGGTATCTCAATGTGGTTTTGATTTGCATTTCTCTAATGACCAGTGATGATGAGCTTTTTTCATATGTTTGTTGGCTGCATAAATGTCTTCTTTTGAAAAGTCTCTGTTCATATCCTTTGCCCACTTTTTGATGGTTTTTTTTTCTTGAAAATTTGTTTAAGTTCTTTGTAGATTCTAGATGTTAGCCCTTTGTCAGATGGGTACCTTGCAAAACTTTTTCCCATTCTGTTGGTTGCCAGTGCACTCTAATGATTGTTTCTTTTGCTGTACAGAAGCTCTGAAGTTTAATTAGATCCTATTTGTCTATTTTGGCTTTTGTTACCATTGCTTTTGGTGTTTTAGTCACGAAGTCCTTGCCCATGCCTATGTCCTGAATTGTATTGCCTATGTTTTCTTCTAGGGTTTTTATAGTGCTAGGTCTTACGTTTAAATCTTTAATCCATCTGGAGTAAATTTTTGTATTCGGTGTAAGAAAGGGGTCCAGTTTCAGCTTTCTGCATATGGCTAGCCATTTTTCCCAACACCATTTATTAAATAGGGAATCCTTTCTCCATTGCTTGTTTTTGTCAGGTTTCTCAAAAATCAGATGGTTGTGGATGTGTGGCATTACTTCTGAGGCCTCTGTTCTGTTCCATTGGTCTATATCTCTGTTTTGATACCAGTACCATGCTGTTTTGATTACTATGGGCTTATAGTATAGTTTGAAGTCAGATAGCTTGATACCTCCAGGTTTGGTTATTTTGTTTGCTTTTTTTCTTTATTTTTGCTTAGGATTATCTTGGCTATGTGGGCTCTTTTTTATTTTGCTTATTTTATTTTGAGAAAGAGTGTCACTCTTGTCACCCAAGTTAGAGTGTAATGGCATGATCTCGGTTTACTGCAGCCTCTGCCTCCTGGGTTCAAGTGATTCTCCTGCTTCAGCCTCCTGAGTAGCTGGGATTGCAGGTGCCTGCCACCACACCCAGCTAATATTTGTATTTTTAGTAAAGATGGGGTTTCACCATGTTGGCCAGGCTGGTCTCAAACTCCTGATCTCAGGTGATCCACCTGCCTTGGCCTCCCAAAGTGCTGGGATTATAGGCATTAGCCACCACAGCCGGCCTGATTTTTCCTTAGGGTCACACCTCAATCATCCCAGAAACTTCAACACAGCTTCCAGTTTCCCAGAGGTCATGCCACTATCTCAGATGAATGGGTCTTAATCAAGACCTTGATGTATGCATAGTCACCAAATTCTATTATTTTCTTGTATTCTAATTGATCTACACCATAAGATGATCATGCTCCCTACTCTATGATTGTAATTATGTTATGTTACAATTTAGCATAAATGACTCCTGGCTTAGTTAAACTCAAGAATTGTACTTCCAAAGTACAAAGTACTTTTTTCAATAACCAGCTGGACATTGTTTAATATTTGTCTTTATTTCTAGAAAGTAAGTTCTAAGAAAATAGCACATTAGATGGTGCTGTTTATTAATGTATCCTCAGCCCCTAGCATAGTGTTTGGCTTCATAAACATTTGTTGGCAGTAATAAATGTGGCAAGTGTTGCCATTGAGAAGGTACAAAAAGCCTAGGGAGAGAAGATATGGCATAACTCTGCATTTGAGGGGTTGTGGATGATGGGGAAGATGCACCAATGATTATGATATTTCACCTATGCTTTGAACATAATAGGAGTTTGCTAGGCAAGTGTGTGTGTGTGTGTGTGTGTGTGTGTGTGTGTTTCCCAGCAAAAGAAAAATATTTGCAAATATTTGCAAAGACACAGAGGTCTAACAAAAGGGAAGTTCACTAGGGTTGAATTATAATGAAAAGGGAAATGAGAATGGGAGTAGGGCAACACTGGATAAATAGGCTGGGAAGGTAGGCAGAGATCACATCAAGCATTTTAATCCATGTTAAGAACTCTGGGCTTAATTCTGAGAGCAGTAAAGAAGTGATTTACAAATGGAAATACCTGGACAGAAAGATGTGTGTGTGTGTGTTTGTGTGTGTGTGTGTGTGTTTGGTGGGGGGTAGTGGCAGCTGGAGAGAAATCACTTATGAGTGAATCAAGACACTTAGAAGTGAAGGACCAGATATATGGTTACAGTTCAAAAAGAAGACTATCTTGCTTATTGGTGAATATTGTCAAAGGATTAAAAAAGAATTGTCAGAGTCATGCTTATATTTAAGAACCACATTTAAATCAGAAATACAGGATTCATACTCTATTTTTTCTTACCCCAAGTATGATATATATTAGTCAATGTGTCCTATCAATTATACCTCTCCATGCCTTTAAAACACCCATCAGCTTCTCTTTATTCCTACTGCCATGCCGCTGTTCAGACACCTATTGTTCCTGACCTAAACTGTTGCAGTCACCCCATCTCTATATTTTTTGCCTCCTATATCTTTTCCCCTAATCTGTGTCCCTCACTTTTTGTCAAAGTAAGCATTCTAAATGACTTCTTTCTTGTTTGATTTTTATCAATAGCTGTAGATTATCTAGATAATCAAGTCTAAACTCAAAACTGTGCCCTACTTCATGATGATGTCTCCGATGATTCTTTTAGCACCATTTCTTCCATTATCTGACTTTTTTTGAGACAGAGTCTCCTAGTGCTGTCTCATGATAGTGTTCTCATGATATCCGGTTGTTTAAAAGTGTGTAGCACCTCTGCCTTCACTTTCTTCTTACTGCCATTTAAGATGTCTCTCCTTTCTCTTCACCTTCTGCTATGATTGCAAGTTTCCTGAGGCCTCCCCAGCCATGCTTCCTGTACAACCTGCAGAACCATTAGCCAATTAAACCTCCTTTTTTTAAATAAATTACCCAGTTTCAGGTGTTTCTATAGCCATGATAGATCATATAAGTAGGGCAATGCTATAAAGATACGTACAAATGTGGAAGCAACTTTGGGACTCGGTAATGGGCAGAGGTTAGAACAGTTAAGAGGGCTCGGAAGACAGGAAAGATGAGAGAAAGTTTGGAACTTCCTAGAGACTTGTTGAATGGCTTTTACCAAAATACTGAAAGTGATATGGACAATGAAGTCCAAGATGAGGTGGTCTCAGATGGGGATTAGAACCTTATTGGGAAATAGAGAAAAAGTCACTCTTGCTATGCTTTAGCAGAGACTGGAGGCATTGTATCCCTGCTCTGGGTATATGTGAAACTGAACTTGAGAGTGATGATTTAAGGTATCCAGCAGAATAAATTTCTAAGCAGCAAGGTATTCAAGAAGTAGCCTGGCCACTTCTGAAAACATATGGTCATATGTGTGAGCAAAGAGATGAAAAGGAAGCAGGGTGTAAAAGCTTGAAAAATTTGCAATCAGGCCAGGTGTGGTGGCTCACACCCATAATTCTAGCACTTTGGGAGGCCAAGGCGGGCAGATGACCTGAGATCAGGAGTTTGAGACCAGCCTAGCCAACATGGTGAAACCTTGTCTCTACTAAAAATACAAACATTAGCCAGGTGTAGTGGTGTGTGCCTGTTATCCCAGCTACTTGGGAGGCTGAGGCAGGAGAATTGATTGAACCTGGGAGCTGAAGGTTGCAGTGAGCTGAGATCACACAATTGCACAGTCCAGCCTGGGTGACAAGAGTGAGACTTTGTTTAAAAATACTTAAATAAATAAGAAAAAAGAAAATAAAAAATTACAGCATGGCTATGTGGTAGGAAAGAAAAATCCATTTTCTGGGGGAAGAATTCAAACAGCCTGCAGAAATTTGCATACGTAAAAAGGAGTCAAATGTTAATAGCCATGACAATGAGGAAATGTCTCAGACCTTCCTGGAAGCCCCTCCTATCACAGGGCTGGATATCTAGGAAAGAAGAACGGTTTTGTGGACCAGGCCCAGGGCCCCACTGCCCTGTGAAACCTTGGGACACTGCTTCCTGTGTCTCAGCCACTCCAGGTTCAACTTGGCTAAAGGACCCCAGATACATCTCAGACTGGTGCTTCAGATGGATTATAAGCCTTGGTAGCTTCCATGTGGTGTTAAGCCTGTGATTGCACAGAGGGAAAGAGCTGGGGATTGGGAGCTTCTGCTTAGATTTCAGAGGAGGGGATAGAAATGCCTGCATGTCCAGGCAGAAGTCTGCTGCAGGGGTGGAAACCTCATGGAAAACCTCTAGTAAGGCAGTGCAGAGGAAAAATGTGGGGTTGAAGCCCCACACACAGAGGGCATTACCTAATGAAGCTGTGAGAAGACAGCCACTATCTTCCAGACCCCAGAATTGTAGATTCACCAAAAGCTTGCATTCTGCACCTGGAAAAGCCAGAGCCACTCAATGACAGCTTGTGAAAGGAACCACAGGGGCGATACCCTGGAGAGCAACAGAGGCAAAGCTGCTCAAGGCCTTAGGAGCCCACTTCTTTACTTCTTGCATCAGTGTGGCTTGGATGTGAAACATGGAGCCAACAGAGATTACTGTGGAGCTTTGAGATTTAATGACTACCCTGCTGGGTTTCAGACTTGCATGGGACGCATAGCCCCTTTGTTTTGGCCAAGTTCTCTCTCTTGGAACAGGAGCATTTATGCAGTATCTGTATCCTCATTATATCTTGGATGCAACTAACTTGTTTTTTATTTTACAGGCTGTTAGGCAGTAGAGACATGCCTTGTCTCAAATGAGACTTTGGACTTGGACTTTTGAGTCAACGCTGGAATGAGTTAAAAATCCAGGGGACTATTGGGAAAACATGATTAGTTTTGAAATGTGAGAAGGACATGCTATTTGGGAGGGTCCAGAGGTGGAATGACAGGGTTTGGCTCTGTATTCTCACCCAAATCTCATGTTGAATTATAATTCCCACTGCTGGAGCTGGGACCTGGTGAGAGATTATTAGATCATGAAGGTAGTTTATAATGGTTAGCATCATCCCTTTCATGCTGTCTCATAATAGTGTTCTCACAAAATTTGGTTTTTTAGAAGTGTGTATTACCTCCTCGTTCACTCTTTCTCCTGCTTGTGCCATGTAAGACATGCCTCCTTTCTCTTCAACTTCTGCCATGATTGTAAGATTCCTGAGGCCTCCCAAGCTATGCTTCCTGTACAGCCTGCAGAACCATGAACCAATTAAACCTCCTTTCTTTATAAATTCATATGGAACCAAAAAAAGAAAAAAGCCCAAATGACCAAGGCAATCCTAAGTTAAAAGAATACAGTCAGAAGAATCATGTTACCTAATTTCAAACTATACTACAATGCTACAGTAACTAAAGCAGAATGATACTGGCACAAAAATAGAGGCATAGATCTATGGAATAGAATAGAGACCACTGAAATGAAGCCACATACTTAAAGCCAACTGATTTTTGACAAAATTGACAAAAGTATACAGTGGGGAAAGACACTCTATTCAACAAATAATGCTGAGAAAACTGGCTAACCATATGCAGAAGAATTAAACTGGACCCCTACCTATAGCCAGATACAAAAATTAACTCAAGATGGATTAAAGGGTTAAATGTAAGATCTCAAACTATAAAAATCCTAGTAGAAAATCTAGGAAATTATCATCTAAACATTGATCTAGGCAAATAATTTATGACGAAGACTCCAAAAACAAATGGAACTAAATAAATAAATAAATGGTATCAAATTAAACAAAAGAACTGATGTACAGCAGAAGAAACTATCAACAGAATAAGCAGTCAACCTATAGAATAGGAGAAAATATTTGCAAACTATGCATCTGACAAAGGATATATATCCAGAATCGACATGGAACTTAAACAAATGAATAAGATAAAAACAAATAACTCCATAAAAAAGTGGGCAAAGAACATGAACAGACACTACTCAAAAGAAGACATATAAGTGACCAACAAACATATGGAAATATACTCAACATCACTGATTGTCAAAGAAATACAAATCAAAATGATAGTGAGATATCACCTTACTCCAGCAAGAAGGCCATTATTAAAACATCAAAAAATAGCAGACGCTAGTGAGAATTCAGAGAAAGGGAAACACTTACATACTTCTGGTGGGGAATGTAAATTATTTCCACCCTTGTGAAAAGTAGTTTGGATATTGCTCTAATAATTAAAAATAGAATTACTACTTGGCCCAGCAATACCATTACTGGATATGTACTGAAAGGAAAATGAATTGTTCTGTCAAAGGGACACCTGCATTCATACATTTATTGCAGCACCATTCACAATAGCAAAGACCTGGAATCAACCTAGGTGTCCATCAACAGTGGATTGCATAAAGAAAATGTGGTACATATACACCACGGAATTCTATGCAGCCAAAAAAATAATGAAATCACATTCTTTGAAGCAACATGGAGACATGGATGCAACTGGAGGCTATTAGCCTAAGTGAATTAAGGAAGAAACAGAAAATCAAATACCACATATTCTCATTTATAAGTGGAAGCTAAACATTGGGTAACATGGACACAAAGATGGTCTCAGTAGATATGGGTCACTTCAAAAGTGGAGAGGGAAGGCTGCAGATAAGTGTTGAAAAACTACCCACTGGGTACTCTGGTCACTACTTGGATAGCATGATTATTAGACTAATATTCTAATAATCCAATAATCATTATAGAATAATATCTTAATAATATAATTCTTATATATATTATTACAAAAGAATGTAATAAGATGCTGATTATTAGATTATTAGCATCATGTAGTATCCTCATGTGACATACCTGCATATGTATCCTCTGAATCTAAAATTAAACATAAATAAATAAAATCAAACTCACACACATACAAAAAACCAAACCACAAAAATAAAAAAAAAGCTTCATTTTGACACTTAAAAGGTATTAAAGCCTCATTTAATACTAAATTTGACTAGACTAAGCCCTCTCAACATTGGCATTATTGATATGTTGGGGGGCTTTCATGAGCATCAATAAGATAGTAGGCAGCATTTCTGGCCTCTACCCACTAGATACCCACACCATACCCCAGGTATGACAACCAAGATGTCTCCATATTGCCAAACGTATCTTGGGGGATGAAAATTGCTCCTGGTTGAGAATGACTGGCCTAAATCTTTCTTCCCTGTGCATTGTGTTCATGCAGATAAACTGTGCTTCTTCTCATCACAGAACTTCTAAACACTCCAGCTCTTCTATATGAAATCTCCCTTTCCCCACCTCAAAATCCTTAATGTCTAATCATTGCTCATATCCAAGTGTAACGGACCTGGGAACAGGCCATAATCTGAGGGGGGAACTGGTGGAGCCTACACTAATCCACCAATCACAGTATCATAATATAGCCTTTCCTTTAGGGCTAATTTGTGGCTACATGTTCACCACTGGAATCAGGGAATAATTTCTGACTCCTCCTTTAGCCAGTATACTTCATAAGATCAGGGGTCTTATCTATTTTATCCACTATTACATCTTCAGTACCTAGTATGAAGGCTGGCCCAGGATGGAAACTCAATGAACATTTATTGAATGAATGAATGGATGAATGAATGAATGAATGAATCAAAGCTGAACAAAAATTTACAGTTATTGGGAAAGTAAAGTCAAACTTACAGCCTCTGAAACTAAAAACTATTTGCTGAGTTCTGATTTTGCATCAAGCAAGTTGCTGAGCCATGGGACTCAGAGAAAATAATACACAGTCTTAACCATAAGAGGCATAGCCTTCCCTTCCCTTTCTTCCCTTCCTTTCCTTTCCTTTCTTTTTTTTTTGAGATACTCTCACTCTGTCACCCAGGCGGAAGTGCAGAGGCCTGATCTCAGCTCACAGCAACTTTTGCCTCCTGGGTTACGTGATTGTCCTGCCTCAGCTTCCTGAGTAGCTGGGATCACAAGTGTGTGGCATGACGCCAGGCTAATTTTTGTGTTTTTACTAGAGACAAGGTTTTGTCATATTGGCCAGGCTGATCTTGAACTCTTGGCCTCAAGTTATCCACCCACTTCAGCCTCCCAAAGCACTGGGATTATGGGTGTGAGCCACTATGCCTGGCCGCACACAGTAATTTCTCATCAAAGAAAATCAGAAGGAAAACTAAGAAAGACTCTTCTTACTAAGACGAAGGCAAAAAGCTTATTATAACTACTCAGTCTTTCTAGCCTCTTCCCAAAGAACCCATATTTATTGTTACTGGAAATATATGTAGTAGAAGGTATAGAGATTAGGAGCCCAGCTCCAGGCTTCAGGGACAAAGAGGCAAACAGGAGTTTTTGGACCCTGTGGCATTCTGAAACCAGATGATTAAGTGTTTGTTTTCCCGTTGTCTGCATTTCTGCCTTGTCCTCCAACATGAATAATTGCCATGGTTTTGGTAGGCTGAAGTATATTCTAGAGAAATTGGACCTCTAATTTTGCAGAATTTCACAGTATCTTTCGCAGCTCTGTGTCAAATTGATTGTTTAAATCTAGTTTATTTTACCTTCTTGGTCCTGGACATACTATCAGCTGAAATATTTATATCGCTGCCTCTTAGGAGTTATGCATTTCCCTTGTTCTGTTAAAAGAAAAAAAGTGCTGACCTGCTGTATGTATATGAGTAATTGTTTTTATTTTAATTACTTGAGTGCCTGTGGAAGGAGATTGGATTGTCTGGCCTCTTTTTTCTTTGACCATTTCTTACCTTACTTTTATTTTTTCCTTTTACCACCAAAATTGTTACGCTGGTCACCAACAGTGTCTTTGGAGACTATTTGAAGCTGAAATATTCATGCTAAATCAAGCCATTTAAAAGGAGGTGTGGGAAGTATAGACATACATAACTATGCCTTGCTACTCAATGCAGAAGTCCTCCTCACCCAGACAGGCCCCGGCATACTGAAAGAAAAGCTTAAGTATATTATTGCTGTTGTTTAAGTCTTATTTTTGAAAACAAGCCCCCCACACAAATAGACACACACATTCTTTCTTGCAAATAGTGTTCTGTTCCCAACATGTTCGCCTTCTGATCTCATTCATTTATTCAACACAATCAATGAATAATCACTGTGTGCTAATCAGAGAGCAAACCAATCAAGTCTCTGACTGTATAGAGTCTCTGGCTTACCAGGGAAAGTGGATAGCTCAACAATTAACATCATCATGGGGCGATATACCATGGGAGGGTGTTTTTTAGATCCAGAAAATCATGCAAGTTATGTCAGGAGAAGTGATATTCAAGCTGAATAAGAGGAATATGTGAGAAAAGGCTAGCAATAGAAAGGAAAACCATTACAGGTTAGAGTTGAAGTGTCAGTTGGTAAGAGATTCAGCTTAGGGAGGTGAGGACCTGGATGGTACCATTTTGAAAAATTATATTTCTACAACCATGTGGTCAGGCATACTGTGTTCAGTGCCAGATCCAAATCTTCATAGCTGTTTGGTCTTGAGCAAGTTTCTTTCTAATAGTTGAGCAAGATAGAACATATAAATTGTTTGCACAGTGGCTGAAATGTGGTAACTGCTCAATAAGAACTAGTGTCTATTATTATAATAACTTGATTAGTATTATAATTATCGTCATTATTATTATTGCATAATTTTATATTTTCCAGTTCAGACAAGTTATTTGGGATCCACATCTTTCTGGAAGCAAGAACAGAAAACCAAATGCCACATGTTCTCACTCTTAAGTGGATGTTGAACAGTGAGAGCACATGGACACAGGGAGGGGAACATCACCCACTGGGGCCTATTGAGGGATGGGAGGGCTAGGGGAGGGATAGAAGTGGATGGGGGAGAATGGGGAGGGATAACATTAGGAGAAATATCTAGTGTAGATAATGGGGGCATGGATGCAGCAAACCACCATGGCATGTGTATACCTATGTAACAATCCTGCACCAGCTGCACGTATACCCCAGCACTTAAAGTATAAAAAGAAAAGAGTTGAGCAAGGTGGAGCATATAAATTGTTTGCACAGTGGCTGAAATGTGGTAACTGCTCAATAAGGACTAGTGTCTGTTATTATAATAACTTGATTAGTATTATGATTATCATTATTATTGTTACATAATTTTAAAAATTCCAGCTCAGTCAAGTTATTTGGGATCCACATCTTTCTGGAAGCCATCCAACATTTTATCACCTCTCTACCGATTTTACCCTTGTTCCCTCTCCATCCATCTTTTTATTTCTCTTGCCCTCTCACTTCGTAGCTGATGCTCCACCATGGTTGGGCTCCAGGAACTGGGGAATTGATAATCTAAAGTAATGGAGTCCTGTTTGTTATTTCCACGCCAGGACCATGTCAAAGATCAGTTCCCACACATAACTCACTTGGAAATTCATATTAGCATCCTCTTCCCCTTATGGGGGAGATGGATGAATGAGCAGAGCATAAAATATGAGTCAAATACTATTTCCCGCTTGGTTGTCAACACTAAAGATACTCTTCAGTTTGACCCTGTTCATGTTTCTCAGTTTTTCTACATTTCCATATCCACACTGCTATATCTGAGGTTAGGATTCAGCTTCCATTTAAATGAGTGTAATATGGTCCTCACGTCCTCACTTTTCTTTGTTTCCAAACTGGCCTGCTCCAATCCAGCTTCCACTGAGATATCAAAAACATCTTCCAATAATACCACACTGATCATTTTATATCCACATTTGAAAACCTTCAAATGTTCTTCAATATTATTTAAATAATAAATCTATCAGGATACTTTTTACTGCAAAGAACAATAACAAATTCACAGTAATTTAAAAGGTAATGAGAATGTATTGTTTTACATCCCTGAGAAAGCCGGAGGTGACTTGCACTGGAGGCACAATTGATGAGGGTTAATACGGTTTGGCTCCATGTTCCCACTCAAATTTCATTTTGAATTGTAATTCCCATAATTCCCTTGTGTTGAAAGAAGAACTTGGTGGGCTGACTTCCTCATGCTGCTCTCGTGATCGTGAGTTCTCACGAGATCTAATGATTTCACTCTCTCTCTCTCTCTCCTGTTGCCATGTAAGAGGTGTTGTTTCCCCTTCCACCATGATTGTGAGGTTCCCCAGCCCTCACCAGCCATATGGAACTGTAAGTCAATTAAACAGCTTTCCTTTATAAATTACTCAGTCTCAGGTATTTCTTTATAGCAGTGTGAAAACTAACTAGTACAAAGATATAAGCTGTTTCTCTGTTACTCTCCTAGTTTCCCTCCAAATGTCAGCTTTATTCTTTAGCCAGCCTTTCTCATGAATGGAAAAATATTTAAAGAAGTCATAGGTGTTCTATCTGCATACCACACCATCTAGAGACAGGGAGACAAACAAAAGTCAAGAGATTTTTTTCAATGGCTTCATCTTAAGGCTCTGAACCACTCATTGAATCTATAGTGATATCAGCAGTTGATTGCCTTAGGTTTCAGTTTGATACCCATCTCTGATTTGAACCCTGTGGGAAATTTTGTGGAACTGCTGTAATCTGTTAATTGAGGGAAATCAGGACCAACTGTAGAATCATGAATTAAAGGAATTTCTAGCTAAACAAAATAAGCCATTGTGGAAAGATGCAATGGTTGCTTGGAAGGCAAATACTGACGTCCCTCACCTAAGGTTGTCATTCAAGGCTCATCACAGTCTACCTCCAACTTGATTCCAATTTCCCATTAGGCCTCTTCATATGTTACTCTTAACAGACTGAATTAACTAAGTGCCCAAAATTTCTAGTTCTGTGCTTTTATTACAGATAAGCATTTTTTTTTTTTTTGAGATGGAGTTTTGCTCTTTTGCCCAGGCTGAAGTGCAGTGGTGTGATCTCTGCTCACTGCAACCTCCACCTTCCAGTTTCAAGTGATTCTCCTGCCTCAGCCTCCTGAGTAGCTGGGATTACAGGTGCATGCCACTATGCCCAGCTCATTTTTGTATTTTTAGTAGAGATGGGATTTCACCATGTTGGTCAGGCTGGTCTCAAACTCTTGACCTCATAATCTGCCCGCCT
The DNA here is from genome assembly GCA_036589455.1 of Ateles fusciceps. Lineage (NCBI taxonomy): Eukaryota > Metazoa > Chordata > Mammalia > Primates > Atelidae > Ateles > Ateles fusciceps. Next base: position 15,257,978 of record JAZHEH010000952.1, read on the forward strand.
TGGCCTCCCAAAGTGCTGGGATTACAGGCATGAGCCTCCACGCCTGGCCCCTATTCCAGGCTGACTTTCTCTGTGGAATGCCAAGCTTCTGCCTCTCCTCTCTCTTCAATAATGCCTTAAAACCATATCTAGTCTTTAAGATACACCTCAAGTGCTATGTCCTCATAGATACATTAATATTTCTCTGCCTCCATCTCCAGATGTAATGAAATAAAAATCACTGAAGTTGCCACCATCCAATCTGGATTTGCATTTAGGAGCTATCCCTTACTAACAGAGTGGTTACATGAAACTGCCTTCCTAGCTTGGCCTTTTTATCATCTTACTGAAGGATTGGTTTTCTCTTTTAATTTTTTAACCAAGGAAGTACTTTTGGTTTGTCTTGGAGTGTTCCTCTATAGGTAAATGATGTCACTTCTTATTTAAATACCTAAAACACTGCTGAGTTGGATTTTTGAGCTGGCATATTGAAAAGCCCGGAGAGCTACTCATTTTGTTAAGGAAATATTTAAAGAATAACAACCAGATGCTCTAAAAATTATTACTCAAGTGCATGAAGGCTATTGAGGCAGCGTTCAAAAGTTACACATTCCTCATAGTTCTGCCCTGGGGCACCAATATATATTTTAGCTCATTTGCAAGTAAGTTTTATTCTGCACAGCACCTATATTTTCGAGAAGTAATTTGTAATCAAATTTTATTACTTGCGGATATAGTAATCAAAAAGATGAATTGCATAGCATTATTTTCTATTTTTAGTGACCTGAAATACCTCTGTTACACAGTAAGTTATTAACAAACTGTAAATACATATTTAACTTAACACTTTAAAAGTAAGCATTAATGAAGCAAAAACACTTTTGATTATTATTGGATTATATGGGTAATAATCACTGATTCATTAGTTTTGAAAGTTCAAGCTTTGGTTATGAGGAGCTTTTGTCAGTGTTGCAAACTTGTATTCTGATTTCCTTTTAGGGCAAAACAAGGGCATATGTAAATGCTGACATGAAGGCATGAAGAAACAAAATTACAGCACAAGATGTCAGTTTCAATTGTGGGACAGGGCATTTTGAGAACTGATATGGTTTCCTTTATATCCATTTCTTTATTTTTTAATATATATATTATATATATATTTTAAATATACGTATATTTTAAAATATATATATATATTATATATATATTTTAAATATATGTATATTTTAAATATATATATAATATATATAATTGCACTTAGGTTCTGGGGTACATGTGAAGAACATGCAGGATTGTTGCATAGGTACATACATGGCAATGTGGTTGGCTGCCTCCATCCCCATCACCTATATCTGGCATTTCTCCCCCATGTTATTCCTCCCCCCGACTCCCTAGTCCACCACTGTCACTCCCCTAGCCCGCACCAACAGATCCCAGTGTGTGATGCTCTCCTCCCTGTGTCCATATGTTCTCATTGTTCAACACCCACCTATGAGTGAGAACATGTGGTGTTTGATTTTCTGTTCTTGTATCAGTTTGCTGAGAATGATGGTTTCCATTCTCTACAAAGGACACAAACTCTTCATTTTTTATGGCTAAATAGTATTCCATGGTGTATATGTGTCACATTTTCCCTGTCCAGTCTATTATCAAAGGACATTTTGGTTGGTTCCAGGTCTTTGCTATTGTAAATTGTGCTGCAATGAACATTCGTGTGCACGCGTCCTTATAGTAGAACGATTTATAATCCTTTGGATATACACTGAGAAATGGGATTGCTGACTCAAACAGAATTTCTATTTCTAGGTCCTTGAGGAATCGCCACACTGTCTTCCATAATGGTTGAACTAATTTATACTCCCACCAACAGTGTAAAAGTGTTCCTATTTCTCCATATCCTCTACAGCATCTGTTGTCTCCAGATTTTTTAATGATCGCCATTGTAACTGGCATGAGGTGGTATCTCAATGTGGTTTTGATCTGCATTTCTCTAATGACCAGTGATGATGAGCATTTTTTCATATGTTTGTTGGCCTCATATATGTCTTCTTTTGAAAAGTGTCTGTTCATATCCTTCACCCACTTTTGAATGGGTTTTTTTGTTTTTTGTTTTTCTTGTAAATTTGTTTTAGTTCTTTGTAGATTCTGGATATCTTAGCCTTTGTCAGATGGGTAGATTGCAAAATTTTTTCCCATTCTGTTGGTTGGTGGTTCACTCTAATAATTGTTTCTTTTGCTGTGCAGAAGTTCTGGAGTTTAATTAGATCCCATTTGTCTATTTTGGCTTTTGTTGCCATTGCTTTTGGTGTTTTAGTCATGAAGTCCTTGTATATGCCTATGACCTGAATGGTTTTGCCTAGGTTTTCTTCCAGGGTTTTTATGGTGTTAGGTCTTATGTTTAAGTCTTTAATCCATCTGGAGTTCATTTTAGTGTAAGGTGTTAGGAAGGGGTCGGTTTCTGCTTTCTGCACATGGCTAGCCAGTTTTCCCAACACCATTTATTAAACAGGGGAATCCCTTCCCCATTGCTTGTTTTTGTCAGGTTTGTCAAAGATCAGATGGTTTTAGATGTGTGGCATTGCCTCCGTTGCCTCTGTTCTGTTCCACTGGTCTATATCTCTGTTTTGGTACCAGTATCATGCTGTTTTGATTACTGTAGCTTTGTAGTATAGTTTGAAGTCAGGGAGCATGATGCCTCCAGCTTTGTTCTTTTTGCTTAGGATTGACTTGGCTATGTGGGCTCTCTTTTGGTTCCATATGAAGTTTAACGTGGTTTTTTTCCAGTTCTGTGAAGAGGGTCATAGGTAGCTTGATGGGGATAGCATTGAATCTATAAATCACTTTGGGCAGTATGGCCATTTTCACAATATTGATTCTTCCTAACCATGAGCATAGAATGCTTTTCCATCTGTTTGTGTCCTCTCTTATTTCCTTGAGCAGTGGTTTGTAGTTCTCCTTGAAGAGGTCCTTTACGTCCTTTACTAGTTGTATTCCTAGGTATTTTATTCTCTTTGTAGCAATTGTGAATGGCAGTTCATTCTTGATTTGGCTCTCTTTAAGTCTGTTTTTGGTGTATAGGAAAGCTTGTGATTTCTGCACATTGATTTTGTATCCTGAGACTTTGCTGAAGTTGCTTATCAGTTTCAGGAGATTTTGAGCTGAGAAGATGGGGTCTTCTAAATATACAATCATGTCATCTACAAATAGAGACAATTTGACTTCCTCCTTTCCTAGTTGAATACCCTTTATTTCTTTTTCTTGCCTGATTGCTCTGGCTAGAACTTCCAATACTATATTGAATAGGGGTGGTGAGAGAGGGCATCCTTGTCTAGTGCCAGATTTCAAAGGGAATGCTTCCAGTTTTTGCCCATTCAGTATGATATTGGCTGTGGGTTTGTCATAAATTACTTTTATTGTTTTGAGATACGTTCCATCAATACCTAGTTTATTGAGAGCTTTTAGCATAAAGGGCTGTTGAATTTTGTTGAAGGCCTTCTCTTCATCTAATGAGATAATCCTGTGGTTTTTGTCTTTGGATATGTTTATATGGTGGACTACGTTTACAGACTTCTGTATGTTGAACCAGCCTTGCATCCCTGGGATGAAGCCTACTTGATTGTGATGGATAAGCTTTTTGATGTGCTGTTGCAGTCAGTTTGCCAGTATTTTACTGAAGATTTTTCTGTCTATGTTCATCATGGACATTGGCCTGAAGTTTTCTTTTTTTGTTGAGTCCCTGCCAGGTTTTGGTATCAGGATGATGTTGGTCTCATAAAACGATTTGGGAAAGATTCCCTCTTTCTGTATTGTTTGGAATAGTTTCAGAAGGAATGGTACCAGCTCCTGTTTGTATGTCTGGTAGAATTTGGCTGTGAACTCATCTGGACTTGGACTTTTTTTGGTTGGTAGGCTATTTGTTGCTGCCTCAACTTCAGCCCTTGTTGTTGGTCTGTTCAAGATTTCAGCTTCTTTCTGGTTTAGGCTTGGGAGGGTGCAAGTGTCCAAGAATTTATCCATTTCTTCCAGGTTTACTGGTTTATGAGCATAGAGTTGTTTTTAGTAGTCTCTGATTGTAGTTTGTATTTCTGTGGAGTCAGTGGTGATATCCCATTTACTGTTTTTTATTGCATCTATTTGATTCTTCTCCCTTTTCTTTTCTATTAATCTGGCTAGCAGTCTGTCTAGTTTGTTGATCTTTTCAAAAAAACAGCTCCTCAGATTTATTAATTTTTTGAAGAGTTTTTTGTGTCTCTATCTCCTTCAGTTCTGCTCTGATCTTAGTTATTTCTTATCTTCTGCTAGCTTTCGAGTTTTTTTTATCTTGCTCCTCTAACTCTTTCAATTTTGATGATAGGGTGTCAATTTTAGATCTTTCCTCACTTCTCACGTGGACATTTATTGCTATAAATTTCCCTCTAGAGACTGCTTTAAATGTGTCCTAGAGATTCTGATATGTTGGGTCTTCTTTCTCATTGGTTTTGCAGAACATCTTTATTTCTGCCTTCATTTCATTATTTATCCAGTTGACATCCAGGAGCCAGTTGTTCAGTTTCCATGAGGTTGTGCAGTTCTGAGTTAGTTTCTTAATTCTGAATTCTAATTTGATGCACTGTGGTCTGAGAGACTGTTTGTTATGATTTCTGTTCTTTTGTATTTGTTGAGGAGTGATTTACTTCTAATTATGTGGTCAAATTTAGAGTAGGTGCAAGGCGGTGCTGAGAAAACTGTATATTCTGTGGATTTAGGGTGGAGAGTTCTGTAAATGTCTATTAGGTTTGCTTGGTCCAGATCTGAGTTCAAGTCCTGGATATCTTGTTAATTTTCTGTCCATTGATCTGTCTAATATTGACAGTGGAGTGTTAAAGTCTCCCATTATTATTATATGGGAGTCTAAATCTCTTTGTAGGTCGTTAAGAACTTGCTTTATGAACCTGGGGTGCTCTTGTATTGGTTGTGTATATATTTAGGATCATTAGCCCTTCTTGATGCCTTGATCCTTTTCCCATTATCTAATGCCCTTCTTTGTCTCTTTTGATCTTTATTGGTTTAAAGTCTGTTTTATCAGATACTAGGATTGCAACTCCTGCTTTTTTTTGCTCTCCATTTGCTTGATAAATCTTCCTCCATCCCTTTATTTTTAGCCTATGTGTGTCCTTGCACATGAGATGGGTTTTCTGAATACAGCACACTGATGGGTTTTGACTTTTTATACAAGTTGCCTGTCTGTGTCTTTTGATTGGGGCATTTAGCTCATTTACATTTAAGGTTAATATTGTTACGTGTGAATTTGATCCTGCCATTTTGATGCTAGCTGGATGTTTTGCCCGTTAGTTGACACATTTTCTTTATTATGTCGATGGTCTTTACTATTTGGTACATTTTTGAAGTGGCTGGTACTAGTTGTTCCTTCCCTTGTTTAGTGCTTCTTTTAAGAGCTCTTGTAAGGCAGGCCTGGTGGTGACAAAATCTCTCAGCAATTGCTTGTCCATAAAGGATGTTATTTCTCCTTCACTTATGAAGCTTAGTTTGGCTGGATATGAAATTCTAGGTTGAAAGCTCTTTTCTTTAAGGATGTTGAATATTGGCCCCCCACTCTCTTCTGGCTTGTAGAGTTTCTGCCGAGAGATCCGCTGTGAGTCTGATGGGCTTCCCTTTGTGGGTAACCCAACCTTTCTCTCTTGCAGCCCTTAGCATTTTTTCTTTCCTTTCAACCCCAGTGAATCTGATGATTATGTGCCTTGGGGTTGCTCTTCTTGAGTAATATCTTTTGGTGTTCTCTATATTTCCTGGACTTGAATGTTGGCCTGCCTTGCTAGATTGGGGAAGCTCTCCTGGATAATGTCCTGAAGAGTGTTTCCCAGCTTGGATTCATTCTCTCCGTCCCATTCAGGTATACTTATCAAACATAGATTAGGTCTTTTCACATAATCCCATATTTCTTGGAGGCTTTGTTCATTTCTTTTCACTCTTTTTTCTCTATTCTTGCCTTCTTTTTTATTTCATTGAGTTGATCTTCAATCTCTGATATCCTTTCTTCTGCTTGGTCGATTCGGCTATTGAAACTTGTGTATGCTTCACGAAGTTCTCATGCTGTGTTTTTCAGCTCCATCCAGTCGTTTGTACTCTTCTCTAAGCTGTTTATCCTAGTCAGCATCTCATCTAACCTTTTTTCTAGGTTTTTAGTTTCTTTGCATTGGGTTAGAACATGTTCTTTTAGCTCTGAGAAGTTTGTTATTACCCACCTTCTGAAGCCTGTTTCTGTCAGTTCATCTGATTCATTCTCCATCCATCTTTGATCCCTAGCTGGTAAGATGTTGTGATTCCTTGGAGGAGGAGAGGCATTCTGGTTTTTGGTGTTTTCCTCCTTTTTTGCACTGCTTTCTTCCCATCTTCGTGGTTTTATCTACCTGTGGTCTTTGTAGTTGGTGACTTTTGGATGGGGTCTCTGAGTGGATGTCCTTTTTGTTGATGTTGAAGCTATTTCTTTCTGCTTCTTAGTTTTCCTTCTAACAGTCAGGTTCCTCTGCTGCAGGACTGCTGGAGGTCCACTCCAGACCCTGCTTGCCTGGGGATTACCTGTGGGGGCTGTTGGGGGCTGCAGAACAGCAAGGGTTGCTGCAGGTTTCTTCCTCTGCTATCCTCATCCCAGAAGGGTACCCACCAGATGTCGGCCTGAGCTCTCCTTTATGAGATGTCTCTTTGGGCATACGGGGGTTGGGGGAGCTGCTTGAGGAGACAGTCTGTCCCTTACAGGAGCTCAAGTACTGTGCTGGGAGCTCTGCTGTTCCATGCAGAGCTGCTGGGCAGGTACCTTTAAGACTGCTGCAGCTGAACTCATAACCACCTCTTTTCCCAGGTGCTCTGTCCTAGGAAGGTTGGCTTTATTTATAAGTCCCTGTTGTGCTGCTGCCTTTTTTTAATAGATGCCCTGCCCCCGCATGGAGTAGTCTAGCCACAGTCTGCCAGCAGAGGCATAGCTAACCTGCTGTAGGCTCTGCCCAGCTGCTGTGTGAACTGCCTTGGTTGTGGCAGACTGCCTCAGTAGTGGGGGGGACGCACTTCCCCCACTGAGCTGGACGGTCCTGGATCCAGCTGCTCTTGCTGCGAAACTCTCAATCCAGAGCGTTTCAGATTGCTTGTTTTGTGGGGGTGGTACCCATTAAGCCAGATCCCCTGGCTTCCTGACTTAGCCCCCTCCCTTTCAGTTGAATGGGTGGCTCTGTCTCCCAGGCCTTCCAAGAGCCAGCCAAAAAGGCAGCCCAGACTTGTGTGAGTTTCTGTGAGCCGACGCGGCACTGGCTGAAACCACCAGGCTGAAAACTCCTGGCACTTTTCGGCCCGGGAATCTCCTGGTCTGTGGGCAGTGAGAACTTGTTTGGAAATGCAGTGAACACTCACCCTCTGCACCACTTTCACTGGGAACTGCACTCTGGAGCTGTTCCTATTCGGCCATCTTGGATCCCTCCTACTCTCTTTATTAGAACTTTAAAAAAAAATAATTACGTAACTTTGATTTCTCAAAAAAAAAGTGACAGGGATCATATTTACCCTCTTACTCCATTGAAACTACCAACAAATAAAATATATAAACCAATGGTTTTCAAGACATCAGACAATGAAGGGTAGTGATCCCTGAGAGACAGGAAACAAGGTGAACACTGTAATTGCCACAGTTTATCACTGGTGGGAGTTTCCAGGCCTGGCAGAAAGGAAAAGAAACGCAGTCTGAACAGAAAATGTTTCCTGAGCTGAGGCGACAGTAATGAGTCCTAGGAGACCAAGGAGGCTAGAATTCTCAGTACAGAGTAATAGAGAGGAGTTAGCAGCACAAAGAGAGAACTTTGAACATATACAGGGGGTGCCTCTCAATATTTTTAGCTCAATATTGCTAGAATACTGATTCCTTTAAAATGATCCTGTAGCTTCAATGCAAATACAGTCGAAAGCCTAAAAGAGATTTCTGTAGATGTTAACATACTGCTTCTATAATTTATATGAAAATACATGGGACCTAGAATAGATAAAATAGTTTTGAAAAGAATGAATATGAAGGACAAATGCTACTTGATATTAAGACTTGTTATGAAGCTGATATTTTTTAAAGGCATTTGTTTTTTAGAATGCAAATGTTGCTGATGTTTTGCCTCACAGCGCACTTCTTCTGAGCTCTTGTGAGCCAGGGATGTGGAGACATCTGTTTCCCTTCAGGGGCCTCTTCAGTAGCAGTTTCCTGCCACAAATTCACTCTCCATGTTCTAAATGCATATAACCTTGTTCTAGTACTGCCTGTCCTCTAATTGTCCTTCTCTTTTCATTTATTTTTTAAATTCGAGGCAGCACTACAGAACCTTATAGATTGAGCTTGTCCAAACCACAGCCTGTGGGCCTCATGCAGCCCAGCATGGCTTTGAATGTGGTCCAACACACATTTGTGGACTTTATTAAAACATTATGAGATTTTTGTGTGTGTGATTTTTTTTTTTTTTAGCCCATCAGCTATCATTATTGTTAGTGTATTTTGTGTGTGGCCTAAGACAATTCTCTTCCAGTGTGGCTCAGGAAAGCCAAAAGATTGGACAGTGCTGTTATAGATGTTTTCAAGATCAATAGACAGAAGGACTAATCAATTGATCTTGGGAAAACTGCAGATAGTGGCATGGAAGAGCTATCATTTCTTAGAGGATTCAGGTTAGTGAGGACCACGGTTTCTAGAACTTAGTAAGGCTACCTTTGAATTTAGAACTCGCATACTAACCTAAGATCTTTGAAACCAAAAAAATATGTGAGACAGATCTCAATCAAGTCAGAAGTTTATTTTGCCAAGATGGAGGACACTCCTGAAAAAAAAAGAAACACAAGTTCCAGTAGGATCTGTGGCCTGTGCTTTTTTCCATAGAAGGTTTTGAGAACTTCACTATTTAAAGAAGAAAAAGAGAGCAGGAGGAGAAAGAGGAAAGTAAAAAAAAGGAGGGTAGGCAATGAGGCAAGTGGTTACATTTTCGTGAGGCTTTGATTAGTCTCACTGAATCCACATTTTATATGTGAAAAGAAATGAATAAGGAAAAAAAGTCAATTATTAATTCATTCATCTGGTGCTCAGGAAATTTACATTTTATGTGAGATAAAATAAGCTGGGCTGGGTGAGGTGGTTCATGCTTGTAATCCCAGAACTTTGGGAGGCTGAGGCAGGCAGATCACAAGGTCAGGTGTTCAAAACCAGCCTATGGTGAAACGCTGTCTCTACTAAAAATACAAAAAAATAGCCAGGCGTGGTGGTGTGCGCCTGTAGTCTCAGCTACTCAGGAGGCTGAGGCAAGAGAATCACTTGAATCCAGGAGGCAGAGGTTGCAGTGAGCTCACGTCGCACCACTGCACTCCAGCCTGGACAACACAGTGAGACTCCAACTCAAAAAAAAAAAAAAAGCCTGTGAAATTATAGCTATCTGTTTGGGAACAAAAGGAAGTAAGTTGTGTTGTTGTTGTTCTTGTTGCTGTTGTCATTTTTCAAAAAGAATCAGTTCCCACTTATCTTTTTCCTTTGGCATAGTGAGTTTGGGGTTCTGAGATTTTATTTTCCTTTCATAATCTCAATTATTCCCTGTAAATAATTAGAAAAGTAAGATTGCTGATTTTTTTTGAAAATTCTGTAACAGTGATATTATTACTTTGTATATCTTTTATCATTTTTCCCTTGTCATCTAGGCATATCCTCACTTTTATACATTACTATAATTTAAATATACCACAAAAATCCATATAAACAAACTCTAAAATAATCTTCTTGTTAAAAACAAAACTAATTAACTCAGTTCCACAAGAACTTTTGAAGCCCTACTATAATGTTTGACCCGAAGTTACAAACCTAAATTTATATGTTCTCCTTTCACAAAAAGGGACAGAATGAAAAGAAATGTGGATATTAACTTTTATTGCAATTTCTCCAGTCTTCAGCTATATCTGCATGTTGTTTTCCAATTTCAGAAGGTTATTATGAAAGAGCAAAATTAGCCAAGTGAAATAATGTGTGACTGAACCTTCTTTTCTAGGATACAAGTTGCGTAATGTAGAACATGGCTTTGAAAAGAAAGTCCTCCGTTTGGGTCTTCCTAACTGTGGAACTTTGCCAGTACTTTTACACTTTCTTGGCCTCTCTTCTTACATCTAAATACTAAGATCATCATACCTATTTCACAGGGTTTTTATGAGGATAAAATAAGATAATCAATATTAAGTTCTCAATTCAGGGCAGGACACCTGGTCATTGTTTGGTCAAACAAATTCCCTCCCTCTAGCATGGAGGAAGGGATGAAGAGGCTGCTGATCATCAAGAGAAGGGCGAAAGCTGTCAGCAATAGAACATAACAATTTATAAATTTCTTATTTCACAAGAAGCTCTGGGACATCCATGGAAATAAACAAACACAGAGTCTGGGGCCCATTCCCAACCACAGAGTTCAATGCAAATGCACCTGAATGACTAACGTGTGCTACAAGATGATTCACCAGCCCCTGACTGCAATCTGTGTCCATCTGCTGAACTGGCCTGGCCACTCTACCCAAAAGGGGCCCACATGGACTTCTTCAAATTATCTCTTAGAAAGAGGGATTTCTGCTTGCTCTCAAGGTGTCTTAAGCAAAGTACTCATTCCAATTATTTAGCAGTCTTTGTGAAAGAAGTAGGCAAGGTTTTCTGTGCATTCTTAGAGTTCATCAAGATCCTATCCCTCTTTTAGAAAAAGGGAAGACAGAGTCCAGATAAATGAGGAGTGACTTGCCCAAGGTATCACAGACAGACAGACAGACATTCAAGCCTCACTCTTTTTTTTTTTAACTCCAATGCATTTGTACTTTGCAATGTGCTGCTTAGCAGGGTGCTTGCCAAAGTGTTATCTTTTTCTTGGGAATTAGAGGAGTGATGGGATCATGTCCCAAAGCCCTCCAAATATCACTCAGTAGCCTCACATGCTGGGAATTTTTCTGTATCCACAGACACATGCAGTCTGACCCTTGCTTGCTAAACTGCCCATTTGTGACTTTTCTCTCCCCATCTGCTGCGATTGTTTGAATCCTTCTTTACAAGAATTTAGTTAGACATTAACACAAATACATATTTAATCTACTCATGCACCTTTAGGAGATATGCTAGTCGATTGTGGCCATTTTTCTCACTGAGTCTCTAAGTTACTTAAAAACTTGTCTCAATATAGTTCTCCAAGTAGATAACAAATGTGGGAATTATTTCAGAAGCCATTCACTGTGCAATCACAGAGAGTAGGGTCTCTATTAAACAATGTTCTCTTTCAAAGGAAACTCACAAAAAAATATAATTCCAATACAATAGTGCTAGTGGTGAGTCTAGGGCTTTGGCACATAGTGGGAACTTAACAAATGTTTGCTGAATGAATAAATGACACAACTGAATAAATGTGATAGGCATTAGATAAGTTTTCCCAACTAACAATTACTCTTACAGAATTTTCCAGAAAGAAAAGAGATTGATGTATTGTTAGAGACGCAGAGAGGGGAAGCAATTTGACAAGGTTTTTATTAAGTGATTCTAATCAAAGCTGAATAACACAGGGACTTATTAGTAGAAAGAAAAATTTAAATATCAGACATTGAGAAGGGGTGAGGATCCTACAAAACTGATCTCTGTCCATGAAACCAACATACTTTATAGAAATTTTTAATATTAAAGAACTCCTAGTAAGTTTCCAAAATGGACACACATACACATGCACCCTTTGGATCTCACATATCTGTTTGCTTCATAATTAATGAAACACTATGAAGTGAAATTGCTCACTGTGTTCTGTTCTTTTTTGTAAAACTTTGAAATATGTATATTTATTATATCTTAATGTGTTTTTTAAAAAGTTTACCTGGTTATGGCAATTGATGAAATTGGCAGCTTCTCTCACTTTGAGGTGATTTCAGAAATCATGGTGTCCAGGAAAAAGAGAGTGAGGGGAAAATGTAGTTTTGGAAAATGCTGCTGCTCTTTCTTAAATATAATGGTGTTTGTTTGTACCTGTGGTTAAAAGCCAATGACTCAGCTTTGCAACAAAACTCACTAAGGAATCCCAGCTGACTCAAAATTACACTGAAGATCTCTGGTTTTAGTGTAGCTGTCTGGTTTTCCCATCAGACAGCCTTTCCATAAATGGTTGCTTTGCTTTGTGATTTCTGAATTGATTGTACTTAGAAAAATTTTCTCCTGCATATGCAGAGAAGAGGGGGTGAATACCTTTTAGGCATTTTACATAGAAGACCAATGAGAGAAATGAATGGGAAAGTTATAAAGTGATTGATTTAGGGTAGGGGAGTGGACCATTGTATTGGAAGGAGCACATGGCTTAGGAGAGCTGGCAACCTGGGTTCTAGGGCAGGCTCAGCTCCCTCTTCTTTGGCAAGGCCCTCCCCCTCAAGAGCCTCCCCCTTTCCATTCGCATAAATGAAGGGATTTGGTAAAATTACTTTGGAACATTCTTTGGCAGTATCTCCAATAGCAGAAAATATGTATGCCCTATGATGAAGCAATTCCACTGCTAAATATATAGCAACAGAAATGAGTGAAAATGTGTATTAAAAAATATATGCACTTTGGGAGGCTGAGGTGGGTGGATCACTTGAGGTCATGAGTTTAAGACCAGCTTAGCCAAAATGGTGAAACCCTGTCTACTAAAAATACAACAAAATTAGCCTGGTGTGGTAGTGCATGCCTGCAATCCCACCTACTCGAGAGGCTGAGGCACAAGAATCACTTGAACCTGGAAGATGGAGGTTGCAGTGAGCTGATATTGCGCCACTGTACTGCAGCCTAGGCAACAGAGTGAGACTGTGCCTAAAAAAAAAATATATATATATATATATACACACACACACACACACATGCAGAAGAGTTCTTATCTGCATTACCTATAACAATAATTTAAAAACTGGAAATATCTCATGTGTTCATCAACACTAAGCTGTGTTATAGTCATGAAATATTTTATAACAAAAGGAGTATGCAAAAGCATGGATGAATATAATAAAGTTGAAGAAATACACCAGGCACAAAAAAAAAGATTCACACTATAAGATGCTATTTGTGAACAGTCAAAAATAAATAATACTAATTTATAGTGAGATAAGTGGTTTGGGATCATATAGCTCTGCATTGGAATCTTGAATTTGCAAATAAATGGCTGTAGGGCTTTGAATAAGCTGAATTATCTCTCAAAGTCTCAGTTTCCTCATGCAGCTCCTAAAGCAATTGACATAGTTTCTTTCATATGCAAGGTATGTAGAAAACAATGATTCTCACTATTAGTGTTCCACACTCTTAGGTCTGGTGTTCCTCTGAAGTATGTTATTCTAGATTTGGAAGGAATTCCTATTTATGGCTTTAAGTCTCTACCATGCCCCCTATCACATACATCTTGGTTCTTCTTTGTTTCTTCTATCCCTCTTTCTATCCTTATACCATCCATTTTTGCTTTCTTAATGCCTTCTTCTCTTTCTTTCCATCTTGTCTTGCTTTTCATCTTTCTGTGGCTCTTCAAGGACTTCACATCATTACTTCGTCCTAAAGCACTTTCAACACTAAAAGTAGTTGTTGACATTTTCTCCTCCTTCACTCTTTTCTTCTCTCACTCTACTGTTTTCCATGTGTTTGGTCACAGACAATGCCAGCCACATAAGTGTGTAACCAGTAAAATTCCATGTGGATTCATTCCTGGGTTCAAGACACAGCTGTGCCATGGCACAAATGTTTCATGTCACTTAATGAAAAGTAATGGCATCAAGGAATTCAGAAGCTCTTCTGACATGTTCTACTTGCATGGAGTACAATGGTAAATCCCTCACTTCTCATTTAGCCAACAGCCTCACTGTCCCTCAACCCATGGCAGTCCAGTCCCCCCTAAATGAGTGTTGTTGTTTTTTTTCTACTGCTCATGAACACTGTTGTCTTCTAATTTTCCTCTCGATATCAGCAATACATTTTTAAACTAGATATTATGTCCTATAACTCCTTTGTTTAAATCTATCCAACAATATCCCAATGTACCTAAAGTACATTCAAATTAAGAACCATAACCTATCAGACCTTTCATGATCCTTCCTCTCACCACACACCTACCATCATTCTCTCTGTTTATTACAATGGTCCTACTTTTGTTTCTTACATATACTATATACTTATATTCAACTCAGGATTTTTGTACATAAAAAAGCCCTAGTAGAACATTCTTTTCCCAGAATGTTTTATGAATAGCTCCTTTTCATCATCCAAGTTTATGTATCATGTATTGGGAGAGGGTTTTCCCAAGGCCAATCTAGCTAAAGTAACTTTAACCCTATCCTAAATTACTGTGGCATTGTTCTATTTAATTTTCTTTATAACAACTCTCATTAACCTCATTTTTTTGTCTTACTATTTTGTTGTTGTTTACATGTTTATCGGTGTGGATGTTGGGGGTGGGGAGTTAATATGGTTATAGGTGATGTCGGTTGTATTTGTATTACAGGATGTGGTAAAGTAGCTATTCAGTAATGGTGTTCCCTGTGGTTTGGGTTTTCGTTACACCTCCTCATGGTCAAATCCATGATCCTGGCGAAAGAATTGGTGTGTTTAATGTAAAGAAATGTAGCTTTAGATGTCTTTCTCTCTTCATCTCTGATTCCAACATAATCACACTCACTGGCTTCCAGTCACTGGGGCAAGCCATTTTCCAGGCTTGACTTGAGAGTGAGAACTCTACAAATTTTTTGTCTTTTCTTACAGGCTTTTATATGATCTGAGCTAAGAATTTTCTGAAAAGGAAGAATACTCTTGGCAAGTTTTAGACTATTAACCAAAGCGTCAACAGCTGAGTTCCAGCTGACTAACTTCTCCCCTGCTTGGTATATCCAAAACAGGGGGAGAAGTTAGTCAGCTGGAACTCAGCTGTTGATGCTTTGGCTAATAGTATATCCAAAAAAGTACAGTAAAACTACTTCTTGTATTTGTTTTGTTTGTTTGTTTGTGTTCCAATCCCAAAGAACTCAAGTACTCCCCCATAACAGCATAAAGAGATGACAATTTGTTGCTAGTGTATTGTAGGAAATGTACAGAAGAAACACTGTGAATACTTAATAAATGTGTGTACCCCCCCCCCAAAATTTGAACTTCCTTTATAAAAATTTCAATCCTGTGTTTATTTAATATTTATTTTGTAAACAAACTCTTAGGCAGAGACTACGTATAATAATCCCTTTAAACCCTCTTCCCTTCCTTAAAAGAAGGAATGGGTTTAGAAAACACACACAGACACAGACAGACACACACACACACACAACAGATGGGCATCGGGATGTAGCAAAAACATTTTGGAATTGGATCTGAACTTGTTTCAACACATTGTAGCTGCTTGATATTGACAGAACATTTAAGCTTCTTCAGCTACAGCTTCCTCTGTAGTACAAGACATATAATCACCACTTTACTTTTTTCATGGTGGTTGTTGAATGCAAAATGAATTTGTTAAATTCTTAGGAATTCAATTAATGTCAGTTCTCTTCATCAGCCAAATCACCTTAATAATGATCTTTGCTAAGAGAACAGTCAAGTGAAAGTTAGGTCTTTCTGATGCCCCTACGGAACACAATTGCTCTACTAGAATGATTGCAGTTCTTCTTCTGTTACTCTGGAGAGTATTAACCTCACCTGAGTGCAGCTTGTGGGGTAGATACACACCCATCAAGGAGTAGGATGAGTTTGTAAACAATTATGCAAATATGGCTTCATGCTTTTCTCCAGACATGACCACAACAACATGAGTGCAGATTAAGCACTGCAAACACTGTTCGCAAACACAGCATTTCATTCTGTTCTTCCTGAGAAATAGAAATTAATGTCTAAGATTGAGTCTCACTTCAGCTATACAAGTAGAGCAGGAATGAGAGGTGGCTGAATTATCTCTGTTCTCTTTCAAATAATTCTCAAAAACGAATTTGAAAAGTTTTGCATGGAAGAAAAATGCTGGAATAATGGAGGTGGGGGTATCTTGAGCATTTGGGAGTTCATATTATTTCATGGTAAATGTTAATACAAATTACCATCCTGTATTTTTCCTCAAAATTAGACCCCCAGACTACCTGTATCTTTATCTCTTAGATCGCAATGAAAGCATGAATCCTGAATAAGGGGCAAAAAGACACTCTAGATATGTGATTGCTTTATCTATTAACTGAGTAGGGTGGAGGTAGAAGGGACCATTTATATTTATATGCAAATATCACATTAAATGCCAACTATTGAGTGGCCATGGTGAGTTAATCTCATATCTATGTTTTAATCAGCTTAAGTTCTCTCCTTTGTACAATGAGAATAAATTATATGAAAGTTGTCATTTAAGGGTAGAGACTATTTTTATATATAATATTTTTATCAAAGCCACGCTCATTTTTTTGGATAAGAATTTGACTTAATTTACTTGCTCAACATATTTTTATTTAGTATCTATTATGGATCCAGTTCAAGTCTAGGTACTTGTGATAAATTATTGAACTAACGATGCAAAAATCATTGCATTTATGGAACTTATATTCTAGCATAGTTCACAGATAAGAAACACAGTATATTTATATATATATATATAGAATTATAAACAAATTTATACATATAATTTGTTTATGCATATACACATGCATATAAACATGTATAATACTATAAGTCTGACGAAAAAATCTTGAACAAGAAGACTTCTTAAGATGATGGTTAAATCAGTTGGGTTCATGAAATATAACGATACAAACAGACCAATATCTGTGTTGAACATATTGAATTTGTTGTGCCTTTGTTTCTCCATCTGTCTAATAATAAAATTTATCAACTTCAGTAAAGTTTCAGAACATAAAATCAGTGTACAAAAGTCAATAGCATTTCTAGGGTACATGAGATATTTTGATACAAGCATGCAAAACGTAATAATCACATCATGGAAAATTGGGTAACCATCTTTTCAAATACTTATCCTTTGTATTACAAACAATCCAATTATATACTCTTTTAGTTATTTTTAAATGTATAATTACATTATTATTGACTATAGTCACCCTGTGATGCTATCAAATACTAGGTATCCACAAAAACTAAAAAAAAAAAATCAAAAATAAAAATCAGTAGCATTCCTATACACCAATAACATTCAAGCTGAGACCCAAATCAAGAATGCAATCTCATTTATAAGATACACACACACACAAACACATCTAGGAATACATCTAGCCAAGGAGGTGAAAAACCTCTGTAAGGAAGATTACAAAACACTGCTCAAAGAAATTATAGGTGAAACAAAAAAATGGAAAAACATTCCATGCTCATGGCTTGGAAGACTCAATATCATTAAAATGGCCAAATTGCCCAAAGCAATCTACAAATTCAATGCTATTACTATCAAAATACCAATGTTATTTTTCACAATACTAGAAAAATACTATTCCAAAATTCATATAAAACCATAAAAAAGCCTGAATATCCAAAACAATTCTAGGCAAAAAGAACAAAGCCTAGGCAAAAAGAACAAATTCTAGGCAAAAAGAGGCATTGTGTTACCTTATTTAAAACTATACTATAAGGCTATAGTAATCAAAACAGCATGGTACTGGTACAAAAACAGACACAAAGACTAATGAAGTAGAATAGAGAACTCAGAAATAAACCCGCACACCCACAGCCATCTGCTCTTCAACAAAGACAACAAAAATAAGCAATGGTGAAAGGACTCCCTATTCAATAAATGGTGCTGGGATATTTGGCTAATTATATGTGGAAGAACAAAACTAGCCCCCTACCTGTCATTATATACAAAAATTAACTCAAAGATCTATTAAAGATGTAAATGTAAGAGTTCAAACTGTAAGACTCCTAGAAAAAAACCTAGGAAACACCATTCTGTACATAAGCCTTGGAAAATAACTTATGACTAAGTCCTCAAAATCAGTTCTAATAAAAACAAAAATTGACAGGGGTACCTAATTAAACTAAAGAGTTTCTGTACAACAAAAGAAACTATCAACAGCATAAACAGACAATCTACAGAATGGGATAAAATGTTCACAAACTAAGCATCTGATAAAGGTCTAATATCCATAATCTATAAGAAATTTAAACAACTCAACAAGTCAAAAAAAACTTCATTTAAAAATGGACAGAAGACATGAAGAAATACTTTTCAAAAGAAGACATATGAGCAGCCAATAAACATATGAAAAAATGCATCATATAACTAATCATTTGAGGAATGCAAATCAAAATCACAATAAGATACCATCCTACACCAGTCAGAATGGCTATTATTAAAATATCAAAAAATATAGACACTAGAGAGCTGTGGAGAAAAGGGAATACTTATACACTGTTAGTGGAAATATAAATTAGTTCATCCCCAGTGAAAAACAGTTTGGAGATTTCTCAAACAGAACTACTACTCAACCAAGCAATCCCATTACTGGGCATACATCCAAAAGAAAAATGAATCATTCTACCAAACGAATACATGTACTCACATGTTCATTACATTCTATTCATAATAGCAAAGACACGGAATCAACCTAGATGCTCATCAATAGTGGACTGGATAAAGAAAATGCAGTACATATATACCATGGAACACTACACAATCATAAAAAAGAACAATATTGTCTTTTGCAGCAATATGGTGGCAGCTGGAGGCCATTATTCTAAACAAGTTAACACAGGAACAGAAAACCAAATATAACATGTTCTCACTTATAAGTGGAAGTTAGACTTTGAGTATTTGGGGGTTTAAAGATGGCAACAATGGAAATTGGGGACTACTAGAGTGGGGAGAGATGGAGGGGGCAAGAGGCGAAAAACTACCCACTGGGTACTATTCATTCATACCCTAAATCTCAGCATCACACAATATACCCAGGTAAAAAACCTGTACATGTACCCCCTGAATCTAAAATAAAATTTGAAAACAACAAAAAAAAGGAATTTGTAATCAATTTCAGTCATAACAGTAAATCTAACATATTCAATTTTTTTAAAAGTATCATCAGTTTCCTCAAAATAAGCAAATAGAATGTTGAAGTTACTCTAGAGGAAATGTGTAATATATAAAATCAGATCAGTATAATTTCAGTAGGAAGACAGTGACATCTATCTGTGCTCTGGTCTCTCTCTGGGTGTAATTAGCTCATATATCTCAGATGAGAACTAATCTGAACTCAGTTTCTCAGTAGAGATTATACCTGTTCTACTGATCTTAAAGATATCTGTAAGAATCATGTGTAATAGATGCACTCTAAAATATGTATAAATTCTATATGGAAGCAAGGTGCGTTAAGAGAAATTATATATTTCTCATTAGATTGCAAGCATAAATAACATTTTATTTACCTAATGAAATCTCACATATTATAAGCAGTCTGTATGTCTTCAAAGGTGTCTTGTAAGTTTACTGTTATAAATACAAAAGCTCTTCTACTTAAAAAATTTCAAATTGTAAGTGTTCATAGATTTTAATAATACTCATGAGAACAAAAGCAGATCGACTATACCCACCACAACCAGATAAAAACAACATCATAAACTCTTTTAGTTTCGTCCATCCTTTTCTTTATTAGTTTATGTCATATTAAGTATTGCAACTACTACAATTTTATAAACATTCTGTGATAAAGACAAAATGCAAACATCTTTGGATATATTTTTAAGAGAGTTAGCAAGAAACAAGAAGACTTAGAATTAATATTGTCAACATCTACAGTTTTCCTGTGAAACTTAATTTTACATAGATTTTGAGGAATATTTTCAGCATGTTAATAAATGCACTTGTGTACAGCTATGTAGAATGTAGACTTTTCTAAAAGACTCATCTGTACTCACTTTCATGACTGTTGTGAAAATCAAGGACATGCACAAATACGTAGTGTTTTTAGGCTGAGTGATGGCTTCCCCAATATGTCTTTGGCCTATCTCTAGAACCTTTGAATATAACCTTACATAGTTACAGGGATTGTGCAAATGGGGTTCAGATAAGAGTTTTGAGATGGGTAGATTATCCTGTGTTATCTGAGTGGGGTCTAAACGTAATCACAAGTGTCCTTATAAGAGGGAGGCATATGGCAATTTGACTACAGACACAGAAGAGAAAGTGATGGGATGACAAAGTAGAGCAATTTGAAGATGCTAAGCTGCTTGCTCTAAAGGTAGAAAAAGGGACAAAAGGCCAAGGAATACAAGAAACCCAGCTCTAGACGTTGGTAAGTGCAAGGAAAAGGATTTTTCCCCCAGAGCTTCCCCAGGAGGAAGGACCATGCTGACACCTATGTTTGGGCTCAGTGAAACTGAATTTGGGTTTCTGACATTCATAATTATACAGAATAAATGTGTGTTATTTGGAGCCAACAAGTTTGTGATAATTTGTTTTGGCAGTGATAGGAAATTAGTAGAGTGTGAACCTCAAATTATTGGTGACATTCTCCCAAAAGATACAATTTATGAAGCTAACATTGTGCTATTCTGTGTTAAACAAGATTCAGATTCACTGGGCCCAGAATCTTGAGATCATCTCTTACATCTTCAGTATATCAGAGGACAGAAAATGTCTTTTCTGAAAGCAGATGAAGCCAAATTAACATTCTGGATCTACACAGAAAGATACCATTTTTGATAAATTGCTCAAGTTTTTGCCTCAATGTTCTCATCTATTAAAGGGAGCTTGTAATTATGTCTTTACTCATAAGGCTTAGGTTAAGATGAGATGAAACAATGGATGCTTAGCACATAGCACAGTTTTGGCATCTATTATGTTCCGTGATCATATTAACTGTTATTGTTCTTGATGGCAGCAAACCCTGAGCCAGGAGGCAGCAATGTATTGGCAAGATCAACATCTGCCCAAGATAAAAGCGAAGTTGTGACACGCACTAGATGTAAACTCACAGTAAAAAGAAAAAGATGGCAATTACCTTGATTATTGTTACTTATTTGTTGAAAAAACCTGTTCAGATGACCCAACACTCTTTGTCCTCACTCATGTGTGTTAATAAAAACTTTAGTCCCATAGATGTCAATGCAGCTGTGTTGAAGTCATCTTGGTAAGAATTATCTTTCAGAGTTGGGAACCTGGGCTCTGTCACTGACTAGGAAAATGACCATTGGAGAGTTATTTTTCCATTATGTACCTCAGTTTTCTTACATGTAAAATGGAGATATTGTGAAGTTATCTATGTCAGTAGGCTATTTGAGAGGTTGATATCTATTTGGGTATACAGAAGGAAACTATTGTGCCTAGAATATACAAGTCCTCAAAAGAGGGCAGTTATGAACAGTACTAACTGTTACACACTGGGTGTCAGTCCATTTTGTGTTACTATAACAAAATACGGAGATAAAATAATTTATAGTGAACAAAAACTTAGTGTCTCATGATTCTGAAGCCTTGAATATCCAAGATCCAAGGAGCTGGTATTCGACAAAAGGCTTCTTGCTATGTCATCTCATGGCAGGAGGACAAGAATGGGAAAGTGAAAGCAAGAGATTTAATTTACAGACCCCAATCCTTTCACAATCAGCATTAATCCATTCATATCTTGCATTAGGCTCAACCTCCCAACACTGTTGCATTGAAGATTAAGTTTCCAGCACATGCTTTGGTTAGAAACATTTAAATTATAGCACTGGGGGTATAAAATGCATCAAGATTTGTGAAATCTCCTCAAAGATTTTGTAAGTCCAGGCATTAAACTTTGAGGGCTCACAGTAAATGGATAGATAGATAGTTAAATAGATAGATATAATCATTCAAAGTGGCCTAAATGCTAGAATACTTCTGTAGAAATACATTGTGAGCCACATATAATGTTTTAGACATACTGAGCAAATAAAATATATCATTAAAACCATTTCAGCAGTTTCTTTTTACTTTATTTTAATGCAGTTTTTAGCATCTGCATTAAAATAAAGTAAAAAACTGATGAAATAGTTTTAATGATATATCTTATTTGCTCAATATGTGTAAAATATTATTTCAATGTCATTAACATAAATATATGAATGTAACATCTTATATTTTTTCATATTTTGTCTTTGAAATCTATTGTGTTTTTATGCTTAAATAAATCTCTCAGGTTTCCCTAGTTCTATCTAGGTTTTAGCCCAGGAAGACTCTCATGCAGGAAAACCCCTCAGTTTCAGACAAACTAGACCAGTTAGTTACTGCATCATTTTTATTTATTTATTTATTTTATTATACTTTAAGTTCTAAGATACATGTGCAGAACATGCGGATTTGTTACATAGGTATACATATGCCATGGTGGTTTGCCACATCCATCACCCTGTTATCTACATTAGATATTTTTCCTAATGCTATTCCAGCCCTCTCTCCATCCTCTGCTATCCCTCCCCATTACCCCCACCCCCAACAGGCCCCAGTGGGTTATGTTTACCTCCCTGTGCCCATATGTTTTCATTGTTCAACTCCTACTTATGAGTGAGAACATGTGGTGTTTGTTTTTCTGTTCCTGTGTCAGTTTGCTGAGAATGATAGTTTCCAACTTCATCCATGTCCCTGCAAAGGATATTAACTTATTCTTTGTTATGGTTGCATAGTATTCCATGGTGCATATGTGCCACATTCTTTTTATCCAGTCTAACATTGACGGGCATTTGGATTGGTTCCAAGTCTTTGCTATTGTGAATAGTGCTGCAATAAACATACTGGTGTATGTGTCCTTATAGCAGAATCATTTAAAATCCTCTGGGTATATACCCAGTAATGGAATGGCTGGGTCAAACAGTATTTCTTGTTTTAGATCCTTGAGGAATTGCCTCACTGTCTTCCACAATGATTGAAATGATTTACACTCCCACCAACAGCATAAAAGCATTCCTATTTCTCCACATCCTTTCCAGCATCTGTTGTTTCCTGACATTTTAATGACTGTCATTCTAACCGGCATGAGATGATATCTCAATGTGGCTTTGATTTTCATTTCTCTAATGCCCAGTGATGATGAGCTTTTTTTTTCATGTGTTTGTTGGCCACATAAATGTCTTATTTTGAGAAATGTCTGTTCATATCCTTTGCCCACTTTTTGCTAGGGTTGTTTATTTATCTTGTAAATTTTTAAGTTCTTTATAGATTCTGGATATTAGCCCTTTGTCAGATGGATAGATTGCAAAAATTTTCTCCCATTCTGTAGGTCGCCTGTTAACTCTGATGATAGTTTCTTTTGCTGTGCAGAAGCTCAATCCCATTTGTCAATTTTGGCTTTTGTTGCCACTGGTTTTGGTATTTTAGTCACGAAATCTTTGCCCATGCCTATGTCCTGAATTGTATTGCCTAGGTTTTCTTCTAGGGTTTTTATGGTTTTAGGACATTTAAATCTTTAACCCGTCTTGAGTTGATTTTTGTATAATGTGTAAGGAAGGGGTCCAGTTTCAGATTTCTGCATATGGCTAGCCAAATTTTTCCATCATTTATTAAGTAGGGAATCCTTTCCCCATTTCCTGTTTCTGTTAAGTTTGTTAAAGATCAGATGGTTGTAGATGTGTGCTGTTATTTCTGAGGCCTCTGTTCTGTTCCATCAGTCTATACATCCATTTTGGTACAAGTAAAATTCTGTTTTGGTTACTGTAGCCTTGTAGTATAGTTTGAAGTCAGGTAGTGTAATGCCTCCAGCTTTGTTCTTTTTACTTAGGATTGCCTTGGCTATATGGGCTCTTTTTTGGCTCCACATGAAAGTTAAAGTAGTTTGTTTCTAATTCTGTGAAGAAAGTCAATGGTAGCTTAATAGAAATAGCATTGAATCTATAAATTCCTTTGAAAAGTATGGCCGTTTTCACGATATTGATTCTTCCTATCCATGAGGATGGAATATTTTTCCATTTGTTTGTATCCTCTCTTATTTCCTTGAGCAATGGTTTGTAGTTCTCCTTGAAGAGGTCCTTCACATCCCTTGTAAGTTGTGTTCCTAGGTATTTTATTCTCTTTGTAACAATTGTGATTGGGAGTTTGCTCACAGAGCAGAAATGAGAAGATAGAGATAAGAAAAACTCTTCAAAAAAATTAATGAATTCAGGTGCTGGTTTTTTGAAAAGATTAACCAAATAGATAGACCACTAGCCAGACTAATAAAGAAGAAAAGAGAGAAGAATTAAATAGACACAATAAAAGATGATAAAGGGAAGATCGCCACTGATCCCACAGAGTGCAAACTACCATCAGAAAATACTGTAAACACCTCTACACAAGTAAACTAGAAAATCTAGAAGAAAATGGATAAATACCTGGCCACATACACCCTCCCAAAACTAAACCACAAAGCAGTCAAATCCCTGAATAGATCAATAACAAGTTCTGAAATTGAGTCAGTAATTTATAGCCTACCAACCAAAAAAAGGCCCAGGACCAGACAGAGTCACAGCAGAATTCTACCAGAAGTATAAAAAAGAAGCTGGTAGCATTCTTTCTGAAAATATTCCAAACATTAAAAAAGAGGAACTCCTCCCTAACTCATTCCATGAGGCCAGCTTCATCATAATATCAAAATCTGGTAGAAATACAACAAAAAAAGAAAATTTCAGGTCAATATCTCTAATGAACATTGATGCGAAAATCCTCAATAAAAAACTGGCAAACCAAATCCGGCAGTACATCAAAAAGCTTATCCACTATGATTAAGTTGGCTTCATCCCTGGGATGCAAGGCTGGTTCAACATATGCAACTCAAGAAACATAATTCATCACATAAACAAAACCAATGACAAAAACTACGCTATTATCTCAGTAGATGCAGAAAAGACCTTCAATAAAATTCAACAGCACTTCATGCTAAAAACTCTCAACAAACTAGGTATTGATGGAATGTATCTCAAAATAATAACAGCTATTTATGACAAAACCACAGCCAATAACATACTGAATGGGCAAAAGCTGGAAGCATTCCCTTTGAAAACAGGCATAAGACAAGGATGGCCTCTCTCACCACTCCTATTCAACATAGTACTGGAAGTTCTGGCCAGGGCAACCAGGCAAGAGAAAGAAGTAAAGAGTATTTAAATAGAAAGAGAAGAAGTCAAATTATCTCTATCTGCAAATGACATAATTATATATTCAGAAAACCCCATTGTCTCGGTCCAAAATCTCCTTTAACAAAGTCTCAGGATATAAAAATATAAAATCAGTGTGAAAAAATCCTAGTTATTGCATCTTTATAGCACATCTCAATTTGGACACTAAATTGTCATAAAAAATGCCTAATCTACATTTAGATTCCATCAAATTTACAGAAAAAGCATTCACATATCAAAATCCTCCCAAAGTACTTAAAAGAGTGTTAATAACTGAATAAATCATCCATTTTAACTTTAAATTAATTAACATTTTTAAATGCAGTTCCTCAGTCTTACTAGATACATTTCAAAAGTTCAAAACTTACATATATCTAGTGGTTACTCTATTGGACAATGAGGTTCTCTTCTTCTAAAATTACATATCAAATAGTCTATGCCTTCTGGAGGTTTATTCTCCCATATAATCCAAGTTTCATTCCAGAACTGATCTGAGGAACATATTGTCATATTGTATACATTACTGAGTATTACATTATTATATAATTGAAACACCTGGCGGAGATGTGATATGATCACTGCCTTAAAGGTGTAATATTATACACTGAAACTTTGTTAAGAAATTAAGAAATATTTATTTAAAAGTATTTGGAAGGAGTGGAGTGACAAAAGCAGAATAGTTGGAAAGCAGGAGTGAAAGAAAACTGTGAGGAAAACACATATAAAATAAATAGAGCACGTCACTATTTGTCCACTCTATTGTTGAAATACAAAAGCTAAGCTGAGAGCGGGGAGATCTTGCTCAATGGTAGGCATGCTAAAGACCATGAGTTAGTCCTTCTCCTTTCTGGACCTGACTTCTTCACACTTCTAGCAATATCATAAATGGAGCCTTCAGAGACCCACTGCTCTTCTGAACACATGGAAATGCATTATAACAATGACATAGTAATGATATTGCAGCAGTGGTATAACAATACATAGCTAAGACTGAAAGAAAGAAGCATAAATCCTGAAGTGTAAGAATTCAGAGATAGATCTAAGCCAAATGCATATATATTTAAGTTAATGCCATAGTGGTTAAAGAAATAACAGACAAAATGGGGATTGAATGAATGCTCCTGCAGGAACAGGAAGTGCGGAATTAGGATTGCAGGAAACTGAAGCTGTGTATAGATGTTCTATATAATGCCAGGGCCATAAAAGACTGTAGAATCTATATTACAAGGGGAATATTTTTTATCCCTTTAAGTACAGAAAAGTAGCAAGAAAGTTTGTCTCCTGCCTATGGATAATGGAAGGAAAAGATGTATCTACAGTTGGACATTGAAAAAATTAACATGTGCCATACATGCCTATTTGGTCAGAATTTGATGTTCATATGCAGTCAGGATCACAAGTGAAAAAAAATAATGCGAAATTTACTATAAGATCATTGTAAGCCCTATGGTTTCAGGATAAACTAATGAAAGAAACCACACTGGAGACACTTACAAACTCCAGAGAACGTGTGCCTCCCATTGACAGCAGGGGATAGAGTGTGGCGGAAGGACCACCACTGAAAATAAACACATAGTCCAAAATTACAAATTACTTGAGGAAATAATCCACCATGTGGGAGATCAACAGAAACAACAAAGCAGAAAATTAATACCCCAAGAAATTGAAATCAGAGAAAAGAAGAATGAAGCTATCAAACAAATATGTTTTAAATGATTAAAGAGAACATAGACAGAAACAAATTAAAGTGAAATAATAAGAAATCATAAAAATATAATTAAAAATAGATACTATAGAGACAAAAATATATGGTCTTAATTTTTTAAAAACAGTAGTGACTGGGCTAAGCAGTAGATTAGTCATACTTGAAGAGAGAAGTAAAGAACAAAAAGATTAAAAAGATAAATTACCTAGATTGAAGTACAGAGCTATAAATAAATGTAAACACATTTAAAAATAGGTTAAGAATTGTGAAGTAGGATTTTAGAAGTTTCAATACTTTATTTTGTTAATACTTTATTAATTGTCTAAAACAATGTATGGCAAGTAGTAGATACTCTAAAAAATATTTGTTTAAAAGATGGATTAATGAATGACATTACAGAAAGAGAAGATACACGATGCATGGTGATGGAGTGAAAAATAAAGATATAATAGCTGTTAATTTTTCAGGATAGAATAAAGATATGAGGTATCATTTTAAAGAAATGTAACCAGTCCTGAAAAGGAAAAAATCAAAATAAACACACAGAGAAAACAGAGTGAAACTGTAGACATAGTAAGAATCATAAAAGCAAACAAAGAAAAATCCATAATAGCCAAAATAAATACAAAAAAAATAGATGTTTGATAGACTTCTTATCAGTTATAATAGAGGCCACAATGAAACAATATATTCAACATGCCAAAGGAAAGTAATTTTAAGCAGGTAATTTATAATATCAAATGTCATTCAAGATTGATAGTAAGGTGAACAAATATTCAGAAAAGACTGAAGACTTATAGGTCATTACAAAAAGTATAGCTAAAGAATGTATTTCAGAAAGAACCAAATTACAGTCTGAAGGAATTAGAGATGTGCAAGTTATAGCGGTGAGGAAAAAAGTAAGTAGACATGTAAGTAAATCTAAATAAACAGAAACGAAAACAACTAAATTGAGGTAATTAGGAACAATGTGCAAAGAAAGTAACCCAAACAATAAATAACAAGAATGACAGGGTGGCAGTGTGAACAAGATAAAATATTCTAGGCTCTTTGAATTGTTTGGCAAGTTTGGAGAGACTGACAAAACTAAGACTTTGTTGTCATGTATGCATCCTAGCATTTAAACACACACACAGAAAAGAAGACAGAAAAAAAAGAAAAGAAATGCAACACACACACACTGACACACACACACACGCACACACACACCCCTACCTCATTAAAAGATAAATAAGCATCTCAAATACATTTTTAAAATGTTTCATCAACTAGGCCACACAAGAAGTCTAGGCAAATTTCAAAGAGTTAATATCATAGACCATGTTATTTAACCAAACTAGAAGAAAAACAAAATCAGTAACAAAAAGATAACTAAAGTATTTTATTTGAGAGACTAAAAGTCAATTAAATTATTGATTAAGAATGAATACAGAAAACTAAGTTATTTAAATCTGAATCACCATAACAACATTATTAAATCTTATGTGATATGGCTAAAGCAGTTACTAGGGCAAATTTATAGCCTCACTTAAGAAAACAAGATAATACTCTGGAAGCCCATATCTCATCGTTACAATATATCCATGTAACAAACCTGTACACGTACCCCCTGAACCTATAAAAATGTTAAAAAGGAAAATATTGGATTAAACCATTTAAAAAGCTAAATATAGAGAAAAAAGCATTAAATTAAATATTAGAAAAACTGTAGAGGAAAGAAAATATAAGCAAAAAAGAGAGAAATGAAAACAAAGCAGTACATAATAGAATCAAATTGACTCAAGAAAAAAAGCAAAGAATGGATAAAACTCAAATCAATACAGAGATTAAATAAAAAATACATCTATATCTAAACATGGGCACACTCCAACTGAACGTAAACATTTGCAGAAAAGATCTATCAGAACTATAAGGCATGTGCAATGCCTGTCTTATACTATCTATTCCAGAAATGTTGAGCAAAAACATGCTCCCAGTCATTTTTTACTAAGATTAAAATACAAAACTGGATAAGATTACTACAAGAAAATTTAAAACAAAATCACTTGAAAGATTTATACAAAATCCTAATGAATGATTATCAATTGTTATTCAGTATTTTCTGGATACTGACAGATAAATGTTATCTCCAAAAGGAAAGAAAGATTTATACAAAATCCTAATGAATGATTATCAATCGTTATTCAGTATTTTCTGGATACTTACAGATAAATGTTATCTCCAAAAGGAAAGAAATTTTAACTGTTAAATAAATCTATTGCTTTTAACTCCTACCATTAAAAGAAAAAAGGAGTAAAAACATATGGTCTTCTCAAGAAATGTAAAAAGGTGTTTAATGGAATAATATCCATTCACGGTATAGCTAACTCTCAACAATTTAAAAAGTTAAAAGGCATTTTACATATACATTTTTCCAGCAAAAAAAAAAAAAACCTATAGCAAAACTACTCAATGGCGACATATTAAAAGCATTCCCTGTGAGGTCTGGTGAATTGCTATTGCTGCTTCTCTTAAATATGACATGGATGCCCAAGCTAGCACAATAAGATGAAAGGCACAGAGAGAGAGAGAGAGAGAGATTGGGAGGAAGGAAGGAAGGAAGGAAGGAAGGAAGGAATTGGAAAGGGGGAGGAATTGGAAAGGGATAAATGATGACTAGTAGTTTTACGAAATGATTTCTGCATAAGAATTTCAAGAGAATGTATAAATTATTTGAAATATTAACAATTTAGAAAGACTGTTGGGTACAATATTCAAACAGAATTATTAGAAAATATAAATTTATTATAAAACATAAATGTCTTAAAGATGCTATTTATGATAGCCACCTCAACTATACAATATGAAAAAATAAGTCCAGGAAAGGATTTACATTAATTTGAAATAAGAACAAAATTATGAAACTTATTGAAGTATGTAACAGAACACTTGAGTATAAGGAGATTGATCATGTCGATAAACATAAAAATGCAATATTAATTTCTCCCAAATTATTCTACAAAATCTCCAATTAATCTATAGTAATAAGTGCAATTTAATAACAATACCAATAATATGTATGAATCTGTTCATATATGCATGTATGTGTACATGTATGACCATGTGTGTGTATGTGGCATGTGTATGTGTGTGGCTTGTGCTTGCATGTGTGTGTGACCTGACAAGTTGTTCCAAATGATTGGATGAAAGATTTTATGGCTGAGACTAGCCAAGAAAACTTTGAATAATAATAAAAGAGGCAGAATTTTTGGCAGAATATTAATAGTTTATATAAAGCTATGGCAATTAAAATATGTTTAATTAACTGAGGGATAGACAAATTTTAACAACAGAAGAAACTAGAAACTTTAGAGCTCAGAAACAGGCACATTTACATATGAGGAATTGCTATATGAGAAATGTGGTATTTGCAATTAGTGTGAAAAGAATTCACTATTCTGTAAACAGTGCTAAGTCAATTGAGTATTCTTAGGAAAAAATCAAAATAAAATTATTCCCTACCTAATTTCAAATGAATTAACAATCAAAATAAAATTATTCCCTACCTAATTCCAGAAGAATCAACAATGTAAATGTGAATAGCAGAACTTTAGGACATTTAACAAATACGAAATCATTTCTATGACTTCAGGGTAAGGAAATATATAACAAATGAAGTGCTAAACTTGTGCAACAAAAATTACTGATAAATCAAAGATCCAAATAAATGGGGAAATACTTTCTGTGCACAGATCTGACGACTCTATATTGTTTCGAAAGCAATTCTTTTTACCTTTTGGTATAGGAATTCAACACAATCCCTGTCAAAATTTCAGCAGATTTTAACATTTTTTTTAGAAAAATAAGTCAACAAACTGAACCTAAAGTTTATATGAAAATACAAGAAAATAATAAAAGCCAAAATAAATTTGTAACAGAAAAAGATAGGGGGCTTAAAGATCTTAGTTTCAACTTACCTAACTTACAGAACACAATACAGCATGACAGTTGTGTAAGGATAACCAATGGAAAAAAACTGAAAGTCCAAAAATTAATTTTTACTTTTATGGCCAAATTTTGACAAATGTACAAAAGCAATTTAACTGCAGAAAGAACAGTCCTTTCAACCATGCTCTGAGAAATGAAATGATGAATTTTCACCCTTATCCTATACCACTCACAAAAACTAACCCTAATTAATTAAACATAGATTAATTAATCATAGATCTAATTAATCATAGCTCTAAATGCAAGAGGTAAATCTATTAAACTTTTAAAAGGGAACTTTTGGGGAAATGATGTTAGATTTAACAAAGTGTTCTAGACATAACATCAAAAGCATAATCCATACAAGAAAAATATTAAATTGGACTACCATCTCACACCAGTTAGAATTGTGACCATTAAAAAATCTGGAGACAACAGATGCTGGAGGGGCTATGGAGAAATAGGGATGCTTTTACACTGTTGGTGTGAGTGTAAATTAGTTTGACCATTGTGGAAGACAGTGTGGTGATGTCTCAAGGATCTAGAAATAGAAATACATTTGACCCAGTAATCCCATGACTGGGTATATACCCAAAGGATTATAAATCGTTCTATAAAGGCACATGCACACATATGTTGATTGCGGCACTGTTTATAATAGTAAAGACTTGGAACCAACCCGAATGCCATCAATGATAGACTGGATAAAGAAAATGTGGCACATATACACCAAGGAATACTATGCAGCCATAAAAAAGGATGTGTTCATGTCCTTTGCAGGGGACATGGATGAAGCTGGAAACCACCATTCTTAGCAAAGTGACACAAGAACAGAAAACCAAACACTGCATGTTCTCACTCACAAATGGATGCTGAATAATGAGAACACATGGACACAGGGAGGGGAACATCACACACTGGGGCCTGTTGGGGGATGGGAATTCTAGGGGAGGGGTAGCAGCGGGTGGGGGGGATTGGGGGGGGATAACATTAGGAGAAATATCTAATGTAGATGATGGGGGGGGTAGATGCAGCAAACCATCATGGCATGTGTATACCTACGTAACAATCCTGCACGATCTGCACATGTACCCCAGAACTTAAAATATAATTTTAAAAATTGGACTTTGTGAAAATTAAAATAATTTTTACCTCAAAAAAATGTTAAGAAGATGTATATACTGCATTCATCCCCCCCATCACCTACATTCGGCATTTGGCTTGTGTATACCTATGTAACAATACTGCACGATCTGCACATGTACCCCAGAATTTAAAGTATAATAATAAAACAAAAAAGAAAAGAAGATGTATATACAAGTCACAGACTTGGAGAAGTAGTTGCAAATCATATTTGGTAAAGGACTTTTATTTAGAATATATAAGGAGGCCATATAACTTAATAATAAGACAAACAATCCAATGCAATGGAAAAATATTTGAAGATCTATTTTATCAAATAAGATAAACAAATGGCCAATAAGCTCATAAAGGGATACTCAGCATCATTAGTCAATAGGGAAATACAAATCAAACCTACAATGAGATAGCACTACCTATCCACTACAATGTCTATGATCAAAAGACAGACAATAGTAAGTGTTGATGAGGATGTGGAGAGTGGGAATATTCCTACAATGCTGGAAATGTAACATAGTGCAGCCACCTTGAAAAACAATTTGACAGTTTCTTTAAAAGTTACATATATACTTACCACATGACCCAGAAATTCTACCCTTAAGTAAATACTCAAAAGAAATTAAAAAAAATTTGTCACATAGACCTGCATGTGAATTTTCATAATAACATTATTAGTAGAAGTCAAACATGGAAACAATGCAATTACAGGCGCACATCACCATGCTCAGCTAATTTTTTGTATTTTTTAGTAGAGATGAGGTTTCACCATATTGGTCAGGCTGGTCTCAAACTCCTAACCTCAGGTGATCCACCCACCTCTGCCTCCCAAAGTGCTGGGATTACAGGTATGAGCCACCATGCCCAGCCTGTACCATATATTTTAGCCCTTCATTTGTTGATGGACATTTAGATTGACTCTATAACTTGTTTGTGTGTGTGTGTTCATTGATGTTGTATTAAGAATTAACATAAAGAGATTAACTGAAAGAAGATCAAAATCCTGAGGATATGGGTCAAAAAACAGAGGATTAATTGCCTCTGTAGGGGCCATATATATAATGAAATGTCAATCAAAATGGCACCGGAAGGGGAAGGGGTGAGTCAAGAACTTCCAGTTGCATCAGATAACCAACTGTCCATTGCACAGAAATGATCCCATCTTGAATGAGATATGAGTGAAAAAGGGAAATAATAAGAAAAATAAACTTTGAACATGTTGCTTTACATTTGACAGAGCTTGAATATGTCTTATGTCATTTGCAGGATTGTGATGTAAACATTATTATCTTCATCACAAAGATGAAGGAAAAGAGGCTCCTACTGACTAAGCACCTGGTCCAAAGTCACACTGTCCCAGCACAGGGCCAGGCACATCCTGGACACTCAGCAAACCAACCTGAAGCTTCATTAGCTTAAGTGCTGAGCTAATCTTCTAGAAAGGGCTGCCTGACCACTTTCTACTTCCTGGCACAATTGTTGGGCACAGAGAGAAGTCAGCCAGACCTCTTTTTCATATTCTAGCCAAAGAAACTCATTTGGACACCTGAATGAAAGTAATTTTTATATTCTCTAATGACTATAACTCACTTTCTATTACTTAAATGCGATGACTAAAAGAGTTCTTGTGAAGCCAGATAGCATTTGCGAATGGGCTGCTGTGACTTGACAGATGGATTTGGAGCCCAGAGCAGGGACCAGAGCTGCTGAAAGCTGCAGGTGTTGGCAGAAAACGACTTCCAAGCCATTCCTCTTTCCTTGGACAGTGATAATCTGGGCTTTTTAACTGATTAGAAAATCTAAAAAGTGCTCCTTAATTTTTTTTTTTAGTTTGTATATGAGAATCAGCTAACTGCTGAAATAGCTGATTCTCATATACAAACTTAAAAAGCTTTTTTCTTCACCCTTCCTAGCTAGTTCTAGCTTCTCTCTTCACTCTGAGGACTATTTAGCACACTGAAAATAAGGTCATGAGGCCTAAAGGATTAGACTCACCTGAGAATATCCTGTATGTCTTTGCTAAGACCTGGGGAATTCAAGAGAAGCCGCAGTATCCCCCGCTTTTTTTTTTTTTTTTTTTACAAGCTATGCATTGTTTAATTTGTTGAGTTTTCAAGGTATTTTAAGTATTCTAAGAAAAGATGAACTGGGTTATTTAAATACTATGCCATGGTTAGTAAACAGAAAAGAACCAGGTTTTAGAGTTAAAGATTCCTAGGATTTTTAACATATCACTTATATCAGGTTTTTTTTTTTTTTTATATCGGGCTGTTTTTAATGTTTAAAAATGTCTCCGTTTCCTTTATGAGAAAGGTACTTTGTTTTCAGAATTAACACTTTAGCACAGTGATTCTCAATTTGGGCTGCACATTAGAATCTCCTGGGGGAGCTTTTAAAAACTACAAATGCCCAAGTCAATTAAAGCCTGTGTGTGAGAGGAAGGTATTTAAAGATACAACACTAGGACGCATCTAAAGTTGAAAAGCTACTGCTTAGCCAATCAGAATGGAAAGTTCAGTTTTACAGGGACACAGAAGTTTTCAACGTTTACTCTAAGCCCCTCCATAGATGGGAAAGTTGAAGCTCAGAGAGTTTCATGAGCTTGCCCAGAACCACACAACCTGAAGCAGAATTCAGGTCTTCTGAAATCTAAGTCATAATCTTTCCTATGGTAGTATAACATTAGTGTGAGTTGCTAATAAGTTGCCCAGAGAAGACAACAGAGTTTGGGACAGCAATGGCTTAAAAAAAATAATCTAGAGAGAGGCTAGCAGTGAAGTTAGCCTCCATAATGGCCTGCACTCTGATTACCAACACACAAAACCTTGGATCTGACATCAACCAAGAACCATGTAATCCCATGTCCACCAGTGGGGTCAAGCAGACACATAACACAGAGAGATGGGAACCAGGATGAAATGGAGAGTCGTGCCCACCCAAAATCTTTAAGCTTCCAATTTGTAACAGATTTCAGAGTAAACAAATCAAATTGATGAGCTGAATTCCCTTGTAGGCTGCTGGTTTGCAGCCTTTGACTTCAGTGTCAACTGATACATTACAAACTTCAGTCCTAGATTAAGGAGGAACTTCACAGTGTGATGTGACCCGGCATTTTGCATTTAGTCTGATCATCTCCATTCTAGACCTAAGGAAACCAGAGGCTAGAGATGTTGAGTACAGGTACAGTGTCTCATAACAAGAGAGTGAGAACTACAAGAGACGTCTTTGTATTCCCTGCTTCATGCTCTTCTGGGTGTTGGAAGAGCATGAAACCTGAAGTTGGAAAGACAAATTCAAAATAATAGTGACACCACTTCCTAGCTGGGAGACTGGAGCCAAGTTACATTTGCCTTAGAAAGTCTTGGCTTTTTCCACTATAAAATTTAAAATAATAAAAGTAGTGACTTCATAATGTTGTAAGGGGGGATTAAATAAAACAACACGTGTTAAATGTTTAGCTCAGTGCCAAGTACAGCCTGAGGATTTCTGAGCTGATGCTTTGTCATTGTTGTTTTGCTGTGCCTTGTTGCTTCCTATTTCAAAGTAAGGCATTCTTAGAGTTCCTGATTTTTTAAGGACCAGCTAATTTCAAATTGGCTCTCTCTGCTCCAGCAAGCCTAAGTCTTTCTGCCACCAGAATGCAAACACACTTGAGTTCACCACATTGAGACCTCCATACACAGTACATTCTAATTGGCTGTGTGATGTTCGGAACTAGGCCATCACAGCTTTAGGGCTGACTGGTATGTACCTGAGGTCAGGGACCCGGTACAAGACCACTCCAAATATGGCAGCCCCTTTTTGTAATGTATTCATGAGGAAAAATGTAGTTACACAAAGAAAGTAAAGGGAATCAGAAGCTTGAAAATCTTCAGGCCTCCTGAACCCTGGAAATGACTTACTTTTCCTGTGGCCTGAGTGAAAGGAGTTTGGTCTGGTAAGTTGGCTTGTCTTCGTTCCATCTCTGTCTCCAGTGTCTTGCTCCAGCCTCATCCCACCTGCCATCGTCTAGCAGACTTAAGGAGGGACATGCGAGTGTGGAGTGATGGGGCGGATACGTTTTGCAATCCTCCAGAAAGCCCTAAACTGTGTTACTGGAGCTCACTCTCGGTGATTAGAGGCAGGATGAGGCTTCTAAGGCATATGGGACGTGAACTTGATAGGAAACTCCTGAATCCCATTCAGCGCATCCAGCCTCAGGGGAGGGAAGAATACGCTGGCATCTTCTGATGTGGGCTTCTGCGTTGCACGGCCTCTCTCTGTCCTTGGTGCGGTCGGTGTTGATAACCACAAGGTGGCATCGCAGATTAAAGTGAAATACTGCAAACTTGCTTCCCCTGTTCCCAGGTGAGGCTCTGGTATTCATTCCATACCCGGGAGTTAAGAGGATATTGCTCACAGTCTGTTCCTTTTACAGATGATGATATTGAGGCCAGAAACAAGGCATAACCTGCCTGAGCGAGTTGTGGATAGACATAAATCTCCCAAGTACTAATCAGGAAGGGAAATGCATTACCCATTATTAGGTACCCAGGTAATGAAACTTGCCCCTCAATTTAGCAAAGTGTGGAATACATCAGTGTGTATTAAAAATTATTTCCTCTACCAAAATGAGTATAAGAAATTAGAATGTATCCACCATGAGGGCAGGGATTGTGCCTATTTTGCTTGCCACATAGAAGATCCTAGAAGTTTTTTATTTTTGTATTGGTTTATATATCCTAACTTGTATAGATTTAGATTTTTCAGCTCTAGATTAGAAGGTAATGGAGGCAAAAATCAATTACAAATGATTATTGAGAAGCCAACACATATCGGGGGCTGGGTTATGCTCCTACTGGGAAACTGGCCCTGTTTTTGGTAATCAGGGGATGACAAAGGTACACTGCGGACCCTGCCCTGCTCTTACACATCTGCTGTGAACTCACACATTGACTTTTCGAGACGCTGAAAACGGAGCAGGGATGTTTGAACTGCCTTAACCCTTACTTTAACTCTCCCTCTCTGGCTCCTCCACAAAAATCAGGGTCCAGCTTAGTTTCTGACTCTTGGAGAAGTCAAGTGGTCTCTGAAGTCCATTGGTAGCATCAAGTACTCTGGACGAGCTTCCTGACATTCCTCTGCTGCAGCACTAATACACAGGGATTCCTTCTCATTCCAGGTTTGTCACTCTCTGAAGTGCCTTAAAAAAAATGACTTTTCTTTGGGCCTCAGTTTCTCTGTGTTTAAAATTATCTCAAAGCCAAACATCTCAATTTTCTAGATCATCTAATACCCTCCTGTCATGAAGTTTGTTAGCGATTGAGTCGCCTCTCCTACTGCTTCTGCTTCTGTTCAGATTCCGTTATACCAAAACATTGGCTGTGCAGTGAGGAGTCCCTAATGACTGACTGTGGAATGTTTATTCTTTGGAAAGCTCTGATGTTGGGACCTCAGGGAAAAAGAAATGCCATCATGCTGTTTTAGAAAAATGCTCCCCCATCAGAAGAAGACTCAATGATTCTCAGTAGAAGTAAAAACAGAAAAGAAAAAAAAATCATGTGCCCACATCCCAGATGAAGCTTAGTTTTGTTTTGTTTTTTTAATACTCAAATAAGCCAAGTGACCTCACTCAGGACACTGAATTTCTTAGAGTGATATTCAAGAGCAGATAGATTTTCTGATCCCAAATTTGAAAATCCCCATGGGTAAAAATCTCCACAGAAAGTAAAACCACCAATGTTGGAAGGGGAATGAAATTCAATCATTACTTTACAGGTGTGGGTATTTTTAAAATTGATACATACTAATTGTACCTATTTATGGAATGCTTATGATACATTCACACGTGTTATCACCGAAGCAGGGTATTTAGGATATCCATCACCTCTACCATTTATTATTCATTTACTCTGGGAACATTTTAAATCTTCTTTTCTACCTATTTGAAATGTATAATATATTGCTGTTAACTGTAGTCACCCAACTGTGCTATCAAACCCTGGAATGTATTGCTTCTATCTACCCGTATGTCTGTATCCATCGACCAACATCTCTTCATCTCACTCTACTCTTCCCAGTCTCTGGTAAGTATTGTTCTACTATCTACCTCCATGAGATCAATTTCGTCGGCTCCCCACATGGGAGTAAGAACATGCCATATTTGTCCTTCTCTGCTTGGCTTATTTCACTTAATATAATG
The DNA here is from genome assembly GCA_036589455.1 of Ateles fusciceps. NCBI lineage: Eukaryota > Metazoa > Chordata > Mammalia > Primates > Atelidae > Ateles > Ateles fusciceps. Next base: position 15,296,021 of record JAZHEH010000952.1, read on the forward strand.
TTTTCCAGTTCCATCCATGTCACAGTAGATCATGTGATTTCATTCTTTTTATGGCTGAGTCGTATTTCACTGTATATATTTAACACATTTTCTTTTCTTTTTTTTTTCTTTTTTTTTTGAGACCAAGTTTCACTCTGTTGCCCAGGCTGGAGTGCAATGGTGCAATCTCAGCTCACTGCAACCTCCTCCTCCTGGGTTCAAGCAATTCTCCTGCTTCAACCTCCTGAGTAGCTGGGATTATAGGCACGCACCACCAAGCCCAGCTAATTTTTTGTATTTTAATAGAAACAGGATTTCGCCATGTTGGCCAGGCTGGTCTTGAACTCCTGACCTCAGGTAATCCACCCACCTCGGCCTCCCAAAGTGCTGGGATTACAGGCGTGAGCCACTGCTCCCAGCCTTAACACATTTTCTCTATTCATTCATCTGTTGACAGACACTTAGGTTGTTTCCATAGCTTTGCTGCTGTGAATAGTGCTGCAGTGAAAATGGGCATACATACATCCCTTCAATATACTGGTTTTCTTTACTTTGTGTAAATATCCAGTAGTGAGATTGCTGGGTCATATGGTAGTTCTATTTTTAATTTTTTGAGGAACTTCCATACTGTTTTGTATAATAGCTGTAATAATTTACATTTCTATCTGTAACGTATAAGAGTCCCCCTTTCTCTGCATCCACACTAGCATTTTATTTTATCTTTTTTATAATAACCATTATAACTGGGGTGAGATGATAACTCATGGTGGTTTTGATTGCATTTCTCTAATGATCAGTGATGCTGAACGTTTTCTATGTGCTGTTGGCTATTTGTGTGTCTTCTTTTGGTTTAGTCTTAGCAAAATCCTTCCTTGGTGTAACTGAGCTCTGAATTTAGTGTCCCAAGGCACAAAAAGATTTCACTGGCAGTTCTCATACTGTCCTACCATCCCCACTTCAGCTCTGAGTGTTCCAGTATTCTAGCTTAGGGCTCTTTTTGTTCTTTCACTCACATAACATGGTTTCCAGGCCCCTTTCCTTCTGCTCCTGTTGTCCAGTGTCCTATTTGAACAGTGGTGGCCTGAACTGCAAAATCCCCATGTAATTCCCCCATGTAATTTATTTGTGTCCATCTCTGTGCTAAGCAAAAACAATAAGGAGACACCGCCTGTGTTTTTGAGGAGCTCTTCTACAAAACAAAAGTATCAAGTAGCACATAAACATAAACACAGAAACAGAAACAAAAGGCAGAAGTTTTAAGGTGGTTTTCCATGGATGGGACAGAAATTAGCACAGATAGCAGACAAAAGGTTCTTAGTACTCATTTGTATTGTCAAGTTTCTGGGTGTTCTTATTTTGTTCCCAATACAGTATGACATTAAAATACATGTCTACATTTATTGCCAATGAATGTTACCCACATGAATATTAAAGGGAATGAATTCCCAGGAGAGCAAGGCTGGTTATATTCTTTCTTTTGTTTCCCTACTTTCTTCTTTTAAGTCAGGGATAGCTAAGTGCTCAGAGTAGACATTTTGTTTCATTAACCCCTTTCTTTTATGAATATTGGCACAGCTGAGACTCAGAGACAATGGTGTTTGCACCCAACCTAAAATGGACCAAAGTGCTAGCTAGATTCCTTTTGCAAAGAAACTCATCTTTGCAGCAAATGTGTTTCTTTTTGTTGCTGATTGCACTTGTGAGATCATCAGGCTCTGGGTGTGAATGCAGCGTAATGACCTCAACCTTTGCATCTTTGCTCATTGAGCACTGCTGTTGGCTGTTCAAGGCATCGGTGGAGGGAGGAATAATTCCCCTGCTAATTTGGAGACCCCTTTACTTTTCTTGTAATTAGTGTAGAACTTATATCTTAGCCACACATTTGTAGACCATGCTGCTGGTTACAGAGTAAAGTCATACCCATCATTTTATTTCCTCCTCATCATAGCCCTGTGAGGCAGGTGAGAATACCACCATTCATACCTAAGGGGACTGAAACTTTCAGATTGCAAGAAATAGGTCCTATATCATGCAGGAAAGACCAGGCAAAGAGGCAGAGGCTGAATTTGAACTCAAGACTTTTGGCCTCAAAGCCATTGGTAAAGTTTTATACTTTATGGCTGTCTCCAAAACATTCACTTTTGTGTATAGTGCAACCATTTGCAAAGCCCCAGACGCTTAATTCTAGTTTCGCCACGCCTCACAACAGCCATATGGGTTGATGTGCTTACTTTACAACCAAGGTGCATAGCTTTCTTTGAATTTCTTCCCTTTGTGTTTGGGAAAAGTAGGACAGTTATATAAAGTTGAAGAATGGAATTTTGTGTGTGTGCATATATGTATGTATGTGTGTTTAACAGCAAAAATCTCCTTCCTGTATTCTAGAAAACGTAATGGAGCAAAATTAGAAGCAACTCAACTTCCTCTGCTTCTCTTCAGTCCAGGACAGTGAAAATTTTCATAATTTTCATTCACAAAAATGTACCCCAAACCCTGTAAGATACAAAATATTTAAACAAAATTCACTATATTTTCAATATAATCTCTCTCCCATGAGTAAAAACTGGAATTATGTGGTTTTTTAAGATGGTAAATATGTTCATCAAAGTTTGATTCTCTCAGTTAACAATAACTTATGCTTGCTGGTAATTTACAATTGACCAAAAGCTTTTGAATATAATATTATATTTAAATCTTCTAGGACTCACACAAGGTAGATATTATCGTTTCCACTTTACAGATGCAGAAACCAGAGCATAGAGATGATCATAAATTTCCCAACCCCTGAGTGACAGAGCTCAGTCATGCAGAACTCAGGTTTGCATGACTCAACTTATGCGTAGGTTCTTGGAATTTTCCATAAAAGACAACAGCATCTTTTGCCCCTCAACGACTAGAAAATACCTTTTCTGTCAGCAATCGTCGAGATCTTAACAGCTTTAGTTCAGGGAAGTTCTTTTTTTTATTTTTTATCAGGTTGCTGGAGATGTTATACAAAATAAGAAAGCAAGCTTAATTCATTCTGTCAGCTCAACTTGTAGTCACTTGACATGTGAAAATTACAGATGGCAGCTTCTCTATCTGTAACTTTGACACACTAAATCATGAATGTGCCTCTCACGTCTTTGCTGAAACAGCAGGAACAATGAATGTCCAATTGCTACACAGGTAAGCAGTCAGGACCAAGACTATTAGAGATATCAGTGTAAGTAATATTCATTCCACTCAGTACAAACCAGTTCCCAGATTTGGCAGTAAACTTCTGAGAGCCTGGACTTGGGTTGCCCCAGACCCTGCAGTTAGAGTGGACTCTCTGGAGAATAATATGAAAATCATCAAAGCATTTCATCCTATACTTTGATAAGTTCAATAATGTTATGTAATTAGAAGAGACCTTAGTCACCTTCTAATTCATTCATTGTATGTTGCAGATAAAATTACAGAGGCCCAGAAAAGGAAATGATCTGCCTAATATCCCACAACAGGCCAGTTGTGAAGCTGGACATTTAGCTCCTATAGAAAGCTTTTTTTCTTCCATTACACAGTAGAGATTCACTGAACACCCATCCTATGTCTTGTTTCTGAGTAATGACACTAAAGAAATAACAAAATTAACACATGAACTTGCCCTTCAGGCTGATTAGAAAAACAGATCAGTTAATAGAATAATCATGCATGTAACAATGACTACAATAATTTAAAATAATAACACCAGCCAACATACACTGAGTGGAATCTATTATTCTTATAGTCATCCCAAGAGGTAGATGTGTCATTATTTTGAGGAGGTAAAAGGAAACAGGATTGTAGAGGTTAAGTATCAAACCCAAGTTATGCTCATCAAGTAATGGAGCGAGACTATTTGTACAACTGGTGCTTTGGGTAATCAGAGAAGGAGAAATGCCCATAGCATCCTAGAAGGAAGGAAAAAGTGATACCTGAACTGGGTTTTCAAGGAAAAACAGAAATTAAACAAGTAAAGAAGGAAAAAGAATGTTAGAGAGTGAGGAAGAACATATATAAAGTTAGAAACACTTGTGCCACATCAGGCAACTGGAGGAAATTTATTTTTGTTGGAATACTGGATTTGTGTGGAAGAACAATGACAGCTGAAGATTGGTTGGCAAATTTGGGAATCTCAGATTATGAAGGGTCTTGGTAAATACTTCTAAAGAGCCTCAAATTTTATTTTAAGTCAATTTATTTAGAACAATGCGGTGTCAAGCAAATGAGACAGCATGACCAGATTTTCATCATAGATTGACATTTTTGATTAGCAGGTAGGGTGGTCTGAAGAACTGAGGAAAGAGTCAGGTAATCTACTGAAGAATTTACATCGACAAGGATGTGATGATGAATGCAGTCCATGGATAGGAACTAAGAGTCAAACCATAACTGTGGTACCCTGGCATAATGTGTCTGCATGCATTCACATTCATTTTGTGTATACCCACACATATTGTATATATTACGATGTCATAATACATGTGACATACAAATAGATAATATACATGTATATGTACAGGCACACAGTATAGATTGATTACAATTCTTCCAGTAACGCATTGTCACTCTTCTTACCACAAACATGAAAAAGGATACTTTCTAAGCACTTTAATCCAACTTGCAAAGCTTTTGGTGTCTGTTCTTGTTCACCAACGTGGCTTCATTCTTCACCACCCTAGCCCCAGTCTACCTTCTAGGCACATTGTGGTGCTTTTTTTTCACCCCTGTAAGAAGCTATGCTCTCTTTTATTTCTCCTCCCCTCATTATTTCCCACTCAACCTTCAGAACTCAATGTAGATGTCACTTTCTTTGGGAAGCAAGTCTGCCCTTATTGTCCATATTGGCTTAAGGGGCCCTTCTATATGATTTCAAAGTACACTTTGCATTTATCCATTATAGTGCCTATTGTACTCTATGATAAAGCCTGTTATCAGCACTGTCCATTTCCTTATTCTTAGCTCCACAATTGTATCTCTCTTTTGTCTTCTTTACTTCTTAATTCTTATTGCCTATGCCTAAACAGAGGGTAAAAAATGAGGATTATATGGCCAATAGTAGGCAACCAGTAAATATTTGTCTATATTTACTATAAATAAAGAAGCAAACTAATAAATAATGAGGAAATGAATGGAACACAGGTACACCAGCCAATAAAACTAAAGTATTAGAGTCCTCACAGATGTTGTTACACCTCACTATTTGTTAGTAATTTGAAGTAATTCTGAAATTTCTGCCTTCCTCCCTATGCTAACCTGCCACTAGGTTTCTAAGGATCCATTCAACAGCGAGAAAGCTCTGACTCAAAAATTTTTAGAAAGTGCTTGAAAGAGATGAACCTGCCTTTAGTCACCTGGAAATACTGGGTTGCGCTTGACACACTCAGCTATAACAAGCACAGGCTAGAGGAAGCTTTTAAAAGTTTATTTATTTTATTTTATTTTTTTACTTTACTAGTACTTCTCTTGGTTTCAATAGGACTCACTCAATCACTTTCAAAGAGTAGCGTAATTGCTACTGTATCAGTCAGAAACTGGAAAACTTCACAAGTGATGACCAGGTTGCAATTATAATTTGAATACTTGATATTTTGGCAATTTTCAAAAGTGAAAATGCCTACAGAGAGTCTAACAAATGTTTTAAGTTATTCTATTGTGTTACATTATGTTATATTCTATCCTTGACTCCCTCATTCTCTCCTATCCTATTGTCTTCTAGTTTATCCATTTCCAATCTATTCTATTCTTTTTCATTTACATTTTCCATGCCATGACACACTAGGGTATCAGCAAAAGTCGTGCTGGTAGCAAAAAATAAATAATCCTTGACCCCAATACTTCAATAAAAAAAAAGTTTACAAAAATATTTCAAATATATGTTGATAAGTGTTCTATACAACCTTGTGCAAAGTTCAGATATATACACAGAATCAGTTTATTTTTATAATATCAACACTATTTTCTTGGAGAAGGTAATAAAAGAAACATATTTATAAGGGTGAATAGGAGTTTGTAAAGAAAGACTACAGAAGGTCATATTCTAGTGAGTGAGAACAGATTATTGAAAGTGATAGAAGGGTGAAACACAATGATATGTTAAAAAATCTATAACTAATGTCTTTTTGCTAGTATATAAAGCACAAGGTGCTTCTTCAGAAAGATTTGGCAGCCATCTCTGGCTTCTTCCAAATTCATCATTCAATCACATTAAAAATAATAATAGTATAATACTATATACAATGGCATATACTTAGGTGACTTAAATTCAAATTCAAAGTGAAAGTGATGTCTTAGTACTAGAAATTTCCATACATTTGGATCTTATATTTTTAATTTTAACCTAAATCCCTTAAGTACAGTGACTGCATCTTTAGTCATCTTCATAGCCATCAGATCAATATACACGCTGATCTCAAACTGTGTGTAGACTAACCTTTTTGCTATGTAAAAATCTACATGTGTAAGATAATAGAGGATACTGTTGTATAGAGACTGTGTTTAGCAACATAGGCAATATAATTAATTTATTTATTCAACCAGTAACAATCATTTACTATGACCTAGCACATTTTAATCTAAAACACATGTGCCAGACCACAATGACACATTGATATATGGTTGCAGAGGAATGGCTAATGATTGACAATGAACACAGGAAACATTCGTAGGTTCTCTACTAATCCAAAGACAACACCATTAAAAGACGGAGTATCTAATTACAAAAAATAAAAATGAGGACACTGGTCTCAACTAGATCTCCTGCCATTAACAAATATAAAACTGAAAACTCACATGTATAGTAAACAACTGTTTTCAAATATTGAGCAACAGGTAAAGCATAACTGCAATCACTAAGAATTGGGAAACAAATGTAGTGAATCCCCAAATCAACAGGTTTATAACATGGGGATAAATTTAATTCCACAGGGTAGGAAGTATTCTAATATGAAGCTGAAGGAATAGAACTTACAATTCCAAACTGCTGACACAAGCTCCAGAGGAAGGCATTGTATGGAAATGTGGAAATCTCTATACAGAAATTTGGATCTCCCTTTGAGCATTTGGCTGAATACTTAGTTGAACCTACTATGTAACCTCCAAGTCTTGGCAAAAAAATAAAATAAAGCAATAAGAAGACAACTACTAGGGAGATATTAGCTCAACATCTATGAGCCATGAGATTCTTAAGTTTGTACAAAGCAAGCGAGAATGGAGAGATATTATCCATCTCAGATGAAATCCTGAAGAGCTTTCACCTTAGGAAAAGGACTAATCAATTCACAGAGTACAGGGTAATCTACATGAACCTAAGAAAATTTACAAAAAGGCCTGAGAAGAAGATAGAGACTTACATAAAAGCCTCAGAATAAATTAACTGCCTGGCAAAACAAATATCAACTCTTTAAGTAAAGGCAACAAAATCCAGGCACTCAGTAATGTGGTATCCACATTTTCACATATATAATTCAAAATAATGAGGTATCCACATATTCACATATATAATTCAAAATTACTAGACTTGGAAAGAAGCAGAAAACTTTGACTGACAATCAGTAGAAAGATTGGTCAATAAAAAATGCCCAAAAATAACACAAATAATGGAATTAGCATACAAGGACTTTAAATCTTTTATTATAAATATATTCAAGTACTTAAAGGAAAATGTGAACATATCTAGAAAAACAGATAGGAATCTCAATGTAGAAGTAAAAACTATGTTTAAAAAAACAAATAAATAAATTCTAGACTAACAAATTCAATATCTGAAATAAAGGGTATTAACTGAATATATTTAACAGCAGACTAGATGCTACAGAAAGCATGATAAGCAGCCTTGAAGGCATAGCCATAGAAGTTATATCAATTATCATTCTAATTGATGTGAGGGGTAACATCGAGCAGTCTAATATATATGTAATTGGAGTTTTAGAAAGAGAGAAGAAAGAGATCAAAAAGAACATATTTCTTAAAATACTGGCTAAAAATTCCTTAACTTCACATAAAATGAATGAACCCAGAACAAGGGTGCCCTCTCTCACCATTCCTATTCAGCATAGTATTGGAAGTTCTAACCAGAGCAATCAGGCAAGAAAAGAAATAAAGGGTATTCAGTTAGGAAAAGAGGAAGTCAAATTGTCTCTCTTTGCAGATGACAAGATTGTATATTTAGAAGACCCCTTGGTCTCAGCCCAAAATATTCTTAAGATGATAATGAACTTCAGCAAAGTCTCAGGATACAAAATCAATATGGGAAATTCACAAGCATTCCTATACACCAATAACAAACAAACAGAAAGCCAAATCATGAGCAAATTCCCATTCACAATGGCTACAAAGAGAATAAAATACCTAAGAATACAACTAACAAGGGATGTGAAGGACCTCTTCAAGGAGAACTACAAACTACTGCTCAAGGAAATAAGAGAAGACACAAGCATATGGAAAAAATGTTCCATGCTCATGGTTAGGAAAAATCAATGTTGTGAAAATGGCCATACTGCCCAAAGTAATTTATAGATTCAATGCTGTCCCCATCAAGCTACCATTGACTTTCTTCACAGAACTGGATAAAACCACCTTAAACTTCATATGGAACCAAAAAAGAGCCCACATAGCCAAGACAATCCTAAGCAAAAAGAACAATGCTGGAGGCATCACACTACCCGACTTCAAACTATACTACAAGGCTACAGTAATCAAAACAGTATGGTACTAGTAACAAAACAGAGATATAGACCAATGGAACAGAACAGAAGCCTCAGAAGTAATGCCACACACCTACAACCATCTGATCTTTGACAAACCTGACAAAAATAAGCAATGAGGAAAGGATTCCCCTGTTTAATAAATGGTGTTGGGAAAACTGGCTAACCATGTGCAAACAGCTGAAACTGGACCCATTACTTACACCTTATACAAAAATCAACTCCAGATGGATTAAAGATTTAAACACAAGACCTAACACCATAAAAACCCTGGAAGAAAACATAGGCAATACCATTCAGGACATAGGCATAGGCAAGGACTTCATGACTAAAACATCAAAAGCAATGGCAACAAAAGCCAAAATAGACAAATGGGATCTAATTAAACTCCAGAGCTTCTGCACAGCAAAAGAAACAATCATTAGAGTGAACTGGGAACCAACAGAATGGTAAAAAATTTTTGCAAGCTACCCATCTGACAAAGGGCTAATATCCAGAATCTACAAAGAACTAAAACAAATTTACAAGAAAAAAACAAACAACCCCATCAAAAAGTGGGCAAAGGCTATGAACAGATACTACAAAAGAAGACATACATGAGGTCAACAAACATATGAAAAAATGCTCATCATCACTGGTCATTAGAGAAATGCAAATCAAAACTACACTGAGATACCATCTCACGCCAATTAGAATGGCGATCATTAAAAACTGAAGACAACAGATGCTGGAGAGGATGTGAAGAAATAGGAATGCTTTTACACTGTTGGTGGGAGTGTAAATTAGTTCAACCATTGTGGAAGTCAGTGTGGCGATTCCTCAAGGATCTAGAAATAGAAATACCATTTGATCCAGCAATCCCATTACTGGGTATATACTCAAAGGATTATAAATTTTTCTATCATAAAGACACATGCACATGTATGTTCATTGCAGCACTGTTTGCAATAGCAAAGACTTGGAACCAACCCAAATGCCCATTGATGATAGACTGGATAAAGAAAATGTGGCACATATACACCATGGAATACTATGCAGCCATAAAAAAAGGATGAGTTCATGTCCTTTCCATGGACATGGATGAAGCTGGAAACCATCATTCTCAGCAAACTGGCACAAGAACAGAAAACCAAAGATCGTATGTTCTCGCTCATAAGTGGGTGCTGAACAATGAGACCACATGGACAAAGGGAGAAGAACATCACACACTAGGGTCTGTTGGGAGATGGGAGGCTAGAGGAGTGATAGCAGGGGGTGGGGCGGTTGGGGGAGGCATAACATTAGAGAAATACCTAAAGTGGGTGACTGTGGGATGGATGCAGCAAACCACCATGGCATGTGTATACCTATGTAACAATCCTGCAAGATCTACACATGTACCCCAGAATTTAAAGTATAATTTTAAAAAAAAGAGAGAAAAAAAAGAAGCTGAATGAAACTAAGAAAGACTAACACAAAGAAAACTACATTTGGCACATCGTGATTATATTGATGAAAACTCAAGACAAAGAAAGAAATCTTAAAAGCAGTCATCAGGAATACTTATAACAATTATTAGTAACTTCTCATTAGAAACAGGCCAAACAGTATCCAGAAGATGAAAGAACAACATCTTCAAAGTTCTGAAGTAACATGGAATTCTGTATCTGACAATAAAATATTTTAAAATAAAAAAAAATTCTTTCAAATGAAAAAGACAACTTTAGACAATCGAACACTAAAATAATTTGTCACCAACAAACATGTTAGAATAATATATAAGAAATACTAAAGGAAGTTCTTCAGGCTAAAGCAAAGTGATGCTAGGTGGGAAACAATCTATACAAATGAACCACACTGGAAACAAAACTTTAAAATATGTTTTTTCTCATTCCATAATTCCTTTAAAGATAATTGGCTGTTCAATGCAAAAAGGAATAACAATATAGTTGGATTTATAACATATGAAGAAGTCAAACCTATGTAAACCAATTACTACAGGCAATGTGTTTTAAGTTAAAAGACACATACAGGCTGCAAGTATAAGAATAAAAAATACTTATAAAGCAGACACTGATTATAAGAAAACTGGAATGGTAGGAGTGCTAGGTTAATATCAGTCAAAATAAACGTTATAAAAATAAATATTTCTAGAGAAAAGTAGAGACATTTCTTAATAATAAAGGTGGTAATAATTGTTCAATTCACCTGGAAGACTAAACAATCCTAAATGTGCATGAACATAATAAGAGTTTCAAAATGAATAAGAACTAATAGAAATGAATGGAGAAATATACAAATTTGTTGAAAATTTTAACATTCTGCTTTTAATAATTAATAGAATGCATAGAAAATCAGTGAGAATATAGACAATACAAACAACTCTCTTATGAACTTTTTCTAATTGGAATTTATGAAACACTCCACTCAGCAGGAAACACATTATTTTCATGTATATATGGACTGTTCACCAAAATAAAGCATTTACTGGGCAATAAAAAAAGGATCAATACATTTATTGGGGGAAGAATAAAAGCAAAGGTAGCATTGAGATCTAATTTCACTTTTTTACATCAATTGATTATGTCTGCATTATGTCATTAAAGTATCCAAATTAATGTTATTACTGTTCACATGTGTTGTTCTATTAACTCTTCGTGTGATGTGGCAAGTTTTTTTGGATCCCTGAACCTTAGTTTTCTCAAATATCAATGTTTGGTTTTAACAAGACAATGTTTCCTTAAATTAATTTCTACTATTATTTATGAAAGCAGCAACCATCACAATGTGTTGTAAATAAAAGAGCACCTCAACAAATATTTGTAAAAAATGTTAAATAAATTAATAAAAGAGATACTTTGAAGGTACTCTGCTACATTTCATCCTTTACATTTCTATCTTTAAAATATGTCTTCTTTCCAAAGTGCAATAGACTAAATGTAATAGGTTAAAGAATTGGAATTTTTTATCCAATTTAAATACTTGCCCTTTCCCAATTCATTATGATGTATAACAGATATGCAAATAGAGTACAATTTTCAGTCATCTGTTTATTGAAGTAATAGTGTGATATTATTAGGTAAATTACAGTGTTTATTTGTTGGAGTAGTATATAAAAACATGCTGGCTTTTCTGTTACACAAAATGTTATTAATGCCCGTGAAATATGAAATGGCACTAATGGAATTAACGTAAAAAATTCAGATTATTAATATATTTTGCCCCTATCTACATATAATATCTTGCAAAGCCCATTTTGCTGTCGAAAGTATGAATTCTGGGCTGGGTGTAGTGGCTCACATCTGTAATCCCAGCACTTTGGGAGGCCGAGGTGGGAGGTCACCTGAGGTCAGGAGTTCGAGACCAGCCTGGCCAACATGGTGAAACATTGTCTGTACTAAAAATACAAAAATTATCTGGTGTAGTGGCAGGCGCCTGTAATTCCAACTGCTTGGCAGGCTGAGACAAGAGAATCATTTGAACTTGGGAGGCAGAGTTTGCAGTGAGCTGAGATCACGCCATTGCATTCCAGCCCGGGCGACGAATGAAATTCTGTTTCAAAAAAAGAAAAGAAAATGTGAATTCCGCAGGATTGCTACTTAAAGCATAAATAACAGTGTGTCAATTGTTTTAAAAATGAAAGAAAGTATGCTATGGTTTTGCAACTATTTTTGATCTAATTTTAGGATTAGGAATACTTAATTGAATATTCTTTGAAGTGTTTTGTTGTAAATCACAGTCACACAGGCTATCAATGTTATGAAGAGAGTAGAGAAGGAATGAATCCCAGTCTCAAATAAGTTTTGAAAATATTGATCGAAATAAATTCTCTGACTTAATAGGTCTTTTAATATATTAATGTATATTTCAAATTTCTAAACGGTGGAAGACAGATCATTACATAAAGGAATCCCCAAACTTTTCACCATGTGTAGTACAGTCCTGAGGCTGTTGTAACAAAGTAACACAGAGTTGGTAGTTTAAAACAGCAGAAATGTATTCTTTTACAGTTCTAGTGGCTGGAAGTCCAAACCTAACATATCAGAAGAGCCACAGTTTTAACAGAATAACCTCGAAAAATGTCTTCTGCTAATCAATAATTATGCTTTAAAAAATTCTAAGTGTTTACCAAAACATTTCAAAAAATATACAATGAACAAAATATATCTTTTCTTTCACTAATTTAGCACATGTATTAATTTGGAAAAAGTTTTTTTAAGTATGTCTTATGTTTGTTAAGAACTGAGATATAAAAGTTGATGAATAAGATATGGTCCTTGCTTTTTTGAAGCTTAGATAGGCTTAGGAAAATAAGATGTAAACATAAAAATCCATCTTTAGAGTAATAAGATAGTCTATTAGAAATATAAAGCAATAAAAGAAAATATAAAGAAAAAACACCATGGAAATAACAGGTTAGCAAAATAAGACAGATAAAATGAAATCCTTATGGTGAATAGATAAATGCATGGATTCAATGATGAATTCAAGAATCAAGTAGAAATTCAGACTAATGAATGTACATGGGTGATATCACAAAGAAATTATTGATTAAAATTCTTTTAACTTAAGAAATGTAATGGAGTAAAACAAAGTTGTGAATTTTCATATAATAGGAATATTAGAAAAAAAGTGAGTGGGGGATGCATAAAAAAGCTTATTTGAAGAAATAACAATTGAGACTTTCCTAAAATAAAAAGAAGAAAAATTGCAGATAAATCCCATGAATAAAGAAAGTGCTAAATCACATGAATAAAGAAATCAAAACAAGAAACAAAGAAATAATAATAAAAAGACTGTACAGTAAAATTAAAGACTTCAGTAAAGGAGAAAATTTTATCCAATTCTAGAGAAAAAGAAGACCTTATATATAAAGGAAAAGGAAATCAGGTAGAAACCAATATTGTGTATGAAGCACTAAATGCAAGAGGTTAGTGGAGAAATATTTCCAAAGTACTAAAAAAAAAAGTATGTGTGCATCAACTTTAAATGAAAAAGCCAAATAATCATAGTCTTAGACATAAAATATCTCAAAATTTTTAATATAAAAATACATTCTTTGAAGATATTTTTATAACAAGTATTACAAGTAGACTATTAAATTCAGGAGAATTATAGAAGATCTTGCAAACAAAGTTAATTAATTACCTTAATAAAAGTTATTGTTTTAATCAGTGATCCCTCACAAGATAAAAAAAAAAGTGAGAAAAGAGAAATGTATAGGAATTCAGATTAAAACTTAATATGACACTCTGAGAGAGTGAAGAAAAGGACAAGTAAGAAGAGAATGAACTAAAGTGTTTCTCTTGATCATGGAAGATGTATACAATGAAAGTCTTAAAAACGATGAGAAAATGACAAAGCAACATAAAATTCTTAATAAATTGTCTCTAACCATCAGAAATAATTCAATAGAATGTGTAACTTTTCTGAACTGCATAACAAAATTTACTCCATTATTTGGAGCCAGGAAGGAAGATGAAAAGGGAAATAACTATGGCAAATAGAACTATGAAATAAAGTTACAGAAATAAGTACAAATATAATCATAACACATTAAATGTTCATGGTTTAAATTTACTGCTCAAGACTCAGAGATTCTTAAACTGTACTTTTTAATGCCAAAATCCACTAATTTGTTATCTTTAAGAGAAAAATTAAAAACAAAGCATATGGTGTACACACACACACAAAAATAGAAACATATATATGAGGATGATATTACCACAGATAGCTGAGGTAGCAATTTTTATAATATAATTTGAAGTGGGAAAAACAGTAAAATAACAACATAGGTAATAGAACAACAGATTTAAAAAACCTCAATGTTTATAAACATATATACACCTAAAGAGACACAGAATTAATGAAGCAACACTATGAGAACATTAGGGAGAAATAAATGTGGCAATAACTTATAGGGTGAGATTTTTACATGTTCCTCTAACAGCCCAAGTAGATGTTTAAAATAAGCAAAAGTATTTTTTAAAACAACAAAAATATGATTAGTAGGTACTATCTAATAGATACACACAGAACACTATACCCAACAAAGAATATACATTTTTAAGGACATATAAAGCAGTAATAAAATATGTAAGAGATTACATAGTACTATTAAATAACAAAAAGTAGGAAAAGGAAATTGAAAATGTAGGAGTTGCAATTTCAAAAAGAGAATAAAAGGTATGGGGTTGCAATTTTTAAAAGGACTTCAGTGAAGTCTTCATTTATAAATAGATATTTAAATAAAGACTTGAAGGAGAGGGTGTGACCCATGTGAAAGTCTGGGGGGAGGAATACTGCAGGGAGAGATAACATATGCTATTTTATAGTTAGCTGATATTTACAATTATGCCTTATTGTGTATGGGGTGGGGAATTTATATGGTTAGTTTATGCGTTGACCCATATCTCATCTTGAATTGTAATCTCCGTAATACCCATATGTCAAAGGAGAGACAAGGTGAAGGTAATTGAATGGGGGGGCAGTTTCCTTCATGCTGTTCTTGTGATAGTGAGTTCTCACAAGATCTGATGGTCTTATAAGAAGCTCCTTCCTGCTACCTGTGAGGAAGGCACCTTGCTTTCCCTTCACTTTCCACCATGATTGTAAGCTTCCTGATGCCTCCCCAGCCATGCTGAACTGTGAGTCAATTAAACCTCTTTCCTTTATACATTACCCAGTCTCAGGCAGTTTTTTATAGAAGTATGAAAATGGACTAATACAGGAGTGAAATAGGAACCCTTTCCTTCCCCTACAGGTGGAAGTCTGAACTGGTGTAGCCAATTTCAAGTGCAAATTTTGGTAGTACTAAGTGAAATTGCATATGTATATGGCCAGGAATGTAGGAATCCTACTCTTGGGTATCTACTCCAGAGAAAGCCATGCACAAGTCTATCAGGGGATGTGCATGACAAATTTATTCATAACATATGTATGGTAATACAGAAGTAGATCAATCTAAATGTCTATTACCAAAAGGTTGGGTAAATTAAAAAGAAGAGGGTGATCAATACAAAGCAGAGTTATAGTCAGAAGACACAAATTAAATGCACCTAGGTGAATAAGGTTAGATGTTAAAAACGCACTATTTATTGAATAAATTAAATAGAATAAATAAGAAATGTATGATTTCATTCATGAAAATTATAAATGTATATTTACATAAGACAACAAAATATTTATTAAGCTTGGCAGTGTATCTAAGAAACATCAAATATGCTAGTCTGGATATTATGAGGAAGAAAGAAGAAAAGGGGAGGGGAAAGAAAATGAATAGAAAATAAAATGCAAAGTAAAATAAAACAAGTATGGGGCCTTGAGAGAATCAAGATAATTACCATGAAATAAAGTAAGATCGACTCAGTTATATGCTTCATCTAAGATTGAAAACAAAAACAACACAAACAACAAAACAGTTCAATATAAATTATGCAAGTAGTATGTAAAGATGAAAAATAAACCTTTGTGTACCCTTGCATGTGAGATGGGTTTCCGGGATACAGCACAACGATGGGTTTTGGCTTTTATCCAATTTGCTGGTCTATGTCTTTTGATTGGGGCATTTAGCCCATTTACATTTAGGGTTAATATCGTTATGTGTGGATTTGAAGAATCAATGTTGTGAAAATGGCCATACTGCCCAAAGTAATTTACAGATTCAATGCTATCCCCATCAAGCTACCAATGACCTTCTTCACAGAACTGGAAAAAATCACCTTAAACTTCATATGGAACCAAAAGAGAGCCCGCATAGCCAAGTCAATTCTAAGCAAAAAAACCAAAGTGGAAGGCATCACACTACCGGACTTCAAACTATATATACTACAAGGCTACAATAATCAAAACAGCATGGTACTGGTACCAAAACAGAGATATAGACCAATGGAACAGGACAGAGGCCTCGGAGGCAACACAACACATCTACAACCATCTGATCTTTGACAAACCTGACAAAAACAAGCAATGGGGAAAGGATTCCCCTGTTTAATAAATGGTGTTGGGAAAACTGACTAGACATATGCAGAAAGCAGAAACTGGACCTTTTCCTGACACCTTACACTAAAATTAACTCCAGATGGATTAAAGACTTAAACATAAGACCTAACACCATAAAAACCCTGGAAGAAAATCTAGGCAAAACCATTCAGGATATAGGTGTAGGCAAGGACTTCATGACCAAAACACCAAAAGCATTGGCAACAAAAGCCAAAATAGACAAATGAGACCTAATCAATCTCCACAGCTTCTGCACAGCAAAAGAAACAGTCATTAGAGTGAATCGGCAACCAACAGAATGGGAAAAATTTTTGCAATCTACCCATCTGACAAAGGGCTGATATCCAGAATCTACAAAGAACTAAAACAAATTACAAGAAAAAAACAAGCCCATTCAAAAGTGGGCAAAGGACATGAACAGACACTTTACAAAAGAAGACATACATGAGGCCAACAAACATATGAAAAAATGCTCATTGTCACTGGTCATTAGAGAAATGCAAATCAAAACTACATTGAGATACCATCTCACGCCAGTTAGAATGGCGATCATTAAAAAATCTGGAGACAACAGATGCTGGAGAGGATGTTGAGAAATAAGAACACTTTTACACTGTTGGTGGGAGTGTAAATTAGTTCAACCATTGTGGAAGACAGTGTGGCGATTCCTCAAGGACCTAGAAATAGAAATTCCATTTGACCCAGCAATCCCATTACTTTGTATATATCCAAAGGGTTATAAATCGTTCTACTATAAGGACACATGCACACGAATGTTCATTGCAGCACTGTTTACAATAGCAAAGACCTGGAACCAACCCAAATGCCCATCGATGATAGACTGGACAGGGAAAATGTGGCACATATACACCATGGAATATTATGCAGCCATCAAAAACGATGAGTTTGTGTCCTTTGTAGGGACATGGATGAACCTGGAAACCATCATTCTCAGCAAACTGACACAAGAACAGAAAATCAAACACCGCATATTCTCACTCATAGGTGGATGTTGAACAATGAGAACACATGGACACAGGGGAGGGGGAGCATCACACACTGGGGTCTATCGGGGGGGACATGGGGAGGGACAGCAGGGGGTGGGGAGTTGGGGAGAGGTAGTATGGGGAGAAATGCCAGCCACCATGTACAGGTGATGCAGAGGAAGGCGGCAAATTACACTGCCACGTGTGTACCTATGCAACAATCTCGCATGTTCTTCACATGTACCCCAAAACCTAAAATGCAATAAAAATAATAATAAAAATATATATATTTAAAAAAAGATGAAAAATACAAAGTTCAGACTGAAAACTAAAAAGAAATAGACATATAGATCATATTTGTGTGTGTGTGTACATGCACACTCACACACACATTTCCAGTTGGTGATATATAGATGTTTTACACTTTTTTAGTTACTTTATTTATTTTGCATATTACCACAGTGAAGCTTCTTTCTTATAATCAGAGACAAGGAAAAAAGAAAAGAAAAAGTGCCTAAAAGCATCTGTATTTCATTTTGTTATTTTGCTTTTTAATGTCATAACATATAAAAAACATAAAGTGAATTAAAAAGATATCAAGAGATCATCAAAATGGCTGAAGAGACTATTAAACCAAATAGTCAAGGAAAAGCAAAGGCCTAATCTATTTACATGCACACCTCCTGAACATAAGACCAATACACAGGCAAGCTTGAGTGCCTCTCAATGCCAGTTTTTGCTGCATTATTAACTGTTTCTCTAGCACATATCAAATTCAACATTTACCCATGCTCATTAGTTGAAAAACTAAATATGGAACCTTTGGTTCTCTCCTAAAAAGGGTCTCATTACTATGACTAAAGTTTAAAAAGTGTATCATTACTAAGCCTGCAAAGATAGTCATGCCTATAATGAGATGGAAAAATCCAGACATGTGGTGCTTTCTAAAGAAATAATAATTTTTTAAAAGGGTAATTTCCTGAAGTGAAGGCTTGGCCATTTTTTAACTTCCACAAGCTATTTAAAAGATCAGACTTTTGATCCTAAATCAAGAAATCCACTTTAGACCCATGCAATTTTGCTGCCTTGGGTCACTAAAACATAGGCCATAGCCATCCTGGAATTCCAAGAAATTCACACGTATAGAGCACTTGGTCTTAAGAGATGTTGGCAGACCTTTTTAAAATAAGAATGAAAGCAACTTCATCCTAATAACTCTTATGATATCCTTTGATAGAGACAAAGTCCACTAGGACTGTTCTAGGCTGAAAACTCTAACAGATATTTCAAAGTGATGATATTTCCTTTTTCTTAATAATACACATATCAAATTTTATGACCCTTTATAAATATTCACAATTTTCTCATCTTTCTGTAAAAATTCATCTTCTCCTGTTACCTCTCTTTCCTCTCCTCCTCCTCCTCCTCTTTTTTCACCTTTTTCTTCTTCCTTCTGTTCATCTCCCTCATTCTTCTCCTCCTTTTCTTGGTCCTCCTCCCTTTTCTTCCTCATCGTCTTTTTTTGGCTTCTTACTTGTTTTTATTACTTTCTTCTTCATCAGTTCTAAAATTAGCTTCTAACTGACTCAAATACACTTCAGGAATTAGTGCTGGTTGTCAACAAAGAGTTATTATCATGACACCATCTTCATTATTTAACAGACTTATATTGAATACTGACTATAGCCAATAACTAGGCATACCATTTTCATAGACATGCCTGCATCCTCAAATGCATTCTGTCACCAAGATTCTCATTTTATAAGTGGAAAACCAATGTGGATTGTGTATCTCACATAGGGTATATGCTATGTCAAATTCTTTAAATTATTTTATAAAATATTATGAATACCCTATATATTATATATAATTAGATCATGATACAGATGAAAGAGCTGAACTTTAAGAATACAATACATTTGCAAACTCATCTCCTGTGCAAAGATACACATAGGCTCAAAATAAAGGGATGGAGGAAGATTTACCAAGCAAATGGAGATTAAAAAAAAAAAAGCAGGGGTTGCAATCCTAGTGTCTGATAAAACAGACTTTAAACCAACAAAGATCAAAAGAGACAAAAAAGAGCATTACATAATGTTAAAGGGATTAACGCAACAAGAAGAGCTAACTATCCTAAATATATATGTGCCCAGTACAGGAGCACCCAAGTACATAAAGCAAGTTCTTAATGACCTACGAAGAGACTTAACTCCCACACAATAATAGTGGGGAGACTTTAACACCCCACTGTCAATACTAGACAAATCAAAGAGACAGAATATTAACAAGGATATCCAGGACTTGAACTCAGATCTGCAAACCTAATAGACATCTGCAGAACTCTCCACCCCAAAACCACAGAATATACATTCTTCTCAGCACCACATCACACTTATTCTAAAATTGACCACATAATTGGAAGTAAATCACTCCTTAGCAAATGCAAAAGAATGGAAATCATAACAAACAGTCTATCAGAGCACAGTGCAATTCAAATTATAACTCAGGATTAAGAAACTCACTCAAAATCACACAACTAAATGGAAACTAAACAATCTACTCCTGAATGACTACTGGATAAATAATAAAGTGAAGGCAGAAATAAAGATGTTCTTCAAAACGAATGAGAAGAAAGACACAACACCAGAAATTCTTGGACACATTTAAAGGAGTGTCTAGAGGGAAATTTATAGCAACTAAATGCCCACATGAGAAATGAGGAAAGATATAAAATCGACACCCTAACATCACAATTAAAAGAACTAAAGGAGAAAGATCAAACAAACTCAAAAGCCCTCAGGAGGCAAGAAATAACTAAGATCAAAATCAAAGCAGAAATGAAGGAGATAGAGACCCAAAACAACCCTAAAAAAAAAAAAAAAAAAAAGCAAAGATGTTCCTCCAGAAAAAAAAAATTAATCCAGGAGCCGGCTTTTTGAAAAGATCAGCAAAATAGACCACTAGCCAGACTAATAAAAAGAAAAGAGAGAAGATTCAAATAGATAAAATAGAAAACGATAAGGGGGATATCACCACTGATTCCACAGAAATACAAACTACCATCAGAGATTATACAAACACCTCTATGCACATAAACCAGTAAAACTAGAAGAAATGGATAAATTCATGGACACTTACACCTTCCTAAGGTTAAACCAGAAAGAAGTTGAATCCCTGAATAGACCAATAACAAGGTCTGAAGTTGAGGCAGCAATTAATAGCCTACCAACCAAAAAAAGTCCAGGACCAGATAGGGTCACAGCCGAATTCTACCAGAGATACAAAGAGGAGCTGGTAGCATTCGTTTAGAAACTATTCCAAACAACATAAAAGAGTGAATCCTCCCTAACTCATTTTATGAGACCTACATCATCCTGATACCAGAACCTGGCAGACACAACTAAAAAAGAAAATTACAGGCCAACACCCATGATGAACAATAATGCAAAAATCTTCAATAAAATACTGGCAAACCAAATCCAACAGCACATTTAAAAGCTTATCCATCATGATTAAGTCAGCTTCATCCCAGGGTGCAAGGCTGGTTCAACATACGCAGATCTATAAATGTAATCCATCACATAAACAGAACCAAAGACAAAAACCACAGGATTATCTGAATAGATGCAGAGGCCTTCAACAAAATTCAACTGCCCTTTATGCTAAAAACTCTCAATAAACTAGATATGGATGGATTGTAACTCAAAATTGTAAGAGCTATTTATGACAAACCCACAGCCAATATCATACTGAATGAGCAAATAGTGGAAGCATTCCCTTTGAAAACTGGCACAAGACAAGAATGCCCTCTCTCACTACTTCTATTCAGCATGGTATTGAAAGTTCTTGCTAGGGCCATCAGGCAAGAGAAAGAAATAAAGTGTATTCAAATAGGAAGAGAGGACGTCAAGTTGTCCCCCATTTGCAGATGACATGATTGTATATTTAGAAGACTCATTGTCTCAGCCCAAAATCTCCTTAAGCTTATAAGCAACTTCAGCAAAGTCTCAGGATACAAAATCAATGTGCAAAAATCACAAGCATTTCTATATATCAATAGTAGACAAATAGAGCCAAATCATGAGTGAACTCCCATTCACAATTGCTACAGACAGAATAAAATACCTAGGTATACAATTAACAAGGGATGTGAAAGAGCTCTTCAAGGAGAACTGCAAACCACTACTCAAGGAAATAAGAGAAGACACAAACAGATGGAAAAACATTCCATGCTCACGGTTAGGAAGAATCAATATCGTGAAAATGGCCATACTGCCCGAAGTAATTTATAGATTCAATGCTATCCCCCATCAAGCTACCAATGACCTTCTTCACAGAATTGGAAAAAACCACCTTAAACTTCATATGGAACCATAAAAGAGCCCACATAGCCAATACAATCCTAAGCAAAAAAAAAAAAAAAAAAAAAAAAAAAAAAAACAAAGCTGGAGGCATCAGGCTACCTGACTTCAAACCATATTATGAGGCCACAGGAATCAAAACTGCATGATACTGGTACCAAAACAGAGATTTAAACCAATGGAACAGAATAGAGGCATCAGAAAGAATGCCACACTACAACCATCTGATCTTTGACAAACCTGACAAAAACAAGCAATGGGGAAAGGATTCCCAATTTAATAAATGGTGTTGGGAAAACTGGTTAGCCATATGCAGAAAGCTGATACTGGATCCCTTTCTTATGCCTTATACAAAAGATAACTCTAGATGGATTAAAGATTTAAACACAAGACCTAACACCATAAAAAATCTAGAGCAAAACAAAGGCAATGGCATTCAGGACATAGGCATGGGCAAGGACTTCATGATGAAAACACCAAAAGCAATAGCAACAAAAGCCAAAATAGACAAATGGGATCTAATTAAACTTAAGAGCTTCTGCACAGCAAATGAAACTATCAATACAGTGAACTGGCAACCAACAGAATGGGAAAAAATTTTTAGAATCTACCCATCTGACAAAAGGTTAATATCCAGAATCTACAGAGAACTTAAACAAATTTACAAGAAAAAAACAACCCCATCAAAAAGTGGGCAAAGCATATGAACAGACACTTCTCAAAAGGAGACATTTATGCAGCCAACAAACATGTGAAAAAAATGCTCATCATCACTGGTCATTAGAGAAATGCAAGTCAAAACCACATTGAGATACAACCTCATGCCAGTTAGAATGGTGATCATTAAAAAGTCAGGAGACAACAGATGCTGGAGAGGATGTGGAGAAAAAGGAATGCTTTTACACTGTTGGTGGGAGTGTAAATTAATTCAACCATTGTGGAAGACAGTGTTGCAATTCCTCAAGGATCTAGAAATAGAAATACCATTTGACCCAGCAATCTCATTACTGGGTATACACCCAAAGGATTATATAAATCATTCTATTATAAAGACATGCAAACATATGTTTATTGCAGCACTGTTTACAATAGCAAAGACTTGGAACCAACCCAAATGCCCATCAATGATAGACTGGATAAAAAAAAAAACAAAGTGGCATATATACACCATGGAATACTATGCAGCCATAATAAAGGATGAGTTCATGTCTTTTACAGGGACATGGATGAAACTGGAAGCCATCATTCTCAGAAAACTGACACAAGAACAGAAAACCAAACACCGTATGTTCTCACTCATAAATGGCTGTTGAACAATGAGAACACATGGACAAAGGGAGGGGAACAGCACACACTCGGACCTGGGGAGTGAGGGCTAGGGGAGGAATAGCAGGGGGTGGGGGGATTAGGGAGGGATAGCATTAGGAGAAATACCTAATGTAGATGATGGGGGTGAGGGAGGCAGCAAACCACCACCATGGCATGTGCATACCTATGTAACAGACCTGCATGATATGCACATGTACCTCAGAACTTAAAGTATAATCAATCAATAAATGAATGAATAAACAAATAAATAAAATACATTTCACAGGTCATAGAGTTATAAAAAGACACATATGTTAACTGAATCCAGATTTGTCTTATGCCAAAACCAGTACTCTTTCTACTACTAATTGCATTGCTTCTAAGAAACTGAAGGGAAATAAGTGGCAGACTAGGTTTAAGATCCACTTATATCGAGTATAATTGACTTCCTATTTTAATGCATTGATACTTCTCTATAATCTTATTTCAGCTTAACATGGAATGATATATTATTTTTAACATCCAGACTTCAAAATTTTCCTTATTTGTTTCTTCCCCTGGGCAATGTAGGAAGCCATGTTATAGAAGACAAGTACCTTCCAAGAATATACACTTGGTAAAAAAAAAAAAAAATTATTGTGAACATTAATGTGAACTCATTATAAAATAATGGATGGCAATTTTTGTCCAAGTGGCATATAGAGGACAACAACTCAGTTCAATTCAAGAAACATTTATTGGTTGGGTGCCGTAGTTCACACCTGTAATTCAAGCATTTTGGGAAGCCAAGGCAGAAGGACTGCTTAAGCCCAGGATTTCAAAATCAGCCTGAGCAATTTTCCTAGACCTTGTGAGCTGTGTTCATGCCACTGCACTCCAGCCTGGGGCACAGAGTGAGACCCTGTCTTAAAAAAAGATTATGGAGCACCTATTACGAGAAAGGCACTATGAGTCTTTCAGGACACAAAGAAAAAAATAGAGCTATCTCTGATTTTAAAAAGAAAAATATGCTAAAACAGATCACAATTAAATATACCCATGCCAAATTAATGTTGAGCCCTGGGAGCTTGGCCAGCATAGCAGAGGGAGTCTAGATGTGCAAGGTGAAAATAAAGAGGTGGCAAGGGGGAGTCTCTGGAGAAGACGGTTGATGTTGACACATCCATAACAAGAAAAAGTCAACTGGATAGAGAAAAGAAAGTTCTTAGAGGAAGTACTGTGAGCAGAGGCCTAGGAGCAAGAAACATGTAGAGAATTTAGAGGATGGTGATTAGATTAGTTCACCTTGAGCTTAGAGGTCTTGTCGAAGACTAGTGAGAAATGGTAAGTGGAGGTTTTCCTGTAAGGCCCTTTAAGTGAGATTGAAGGACATGTGATGAATTCTCTGGGCAGAGGATAGGATCATTGTGATGGGATTGCAATTGGGAGCTACGGATCAGCAGTGTTCTCCTTTCTCTATTGTACATAAGCGAAAATCTGCATCTCAGAGAGAGAAAGTGACTTTCTCCAAGTCCCACATCCAGTCAATTGGCAGAGTCATTTATTCAGCCATTCTGTAAATACAATAGTTATTAAGTGCTGACAATGATAAGGTTACTGCAAACCCACAATGTTTTACCTTTATAGATTTACCTACTACTGAGCATTTTAAAATAACTATCATTTATTGAGCTTTTACAATATACCAGAAATAGTGATGAGCTATTTAAGTAATAGCTTAAGTAAAATTATCTTAATTTTAATACAATGATTTTAATACATAATTCTTTAATAGAATTATCTTAATTTTAATATAATAATTATCTCACATTTTCTACTTCCCACTAGATTCTAAACTTGTAAGAATGGGTGACCTGTTTTATCTCATTTCATTAATGTATTTTCAGAGCCTAGAACTGTTCCTGGCATGTAGTAGAGCTCAATAAATGTTTCCATTAAAAAGGCCTCTTTATTAATTGGCCACTTTTGTTAAACCCATTTTTTCATTAAGATTAGTAATCCTGCTGACTCCCAGGCCAGGATTCTTGGCTCTGAGCAAATCTTTCCTCTCCCCATTACCCATCCCATCTCTCTTCACTTTCTGGGAAGCCAGATGAACAACTGCAAATATAATCTCATTTTCAAAGAGCTTGATCTTTCCTCTCAGGCCCTGACATAATCCCCCAGATGTGCAGGAAGCCACACGTGTTTCCCAGAAGCCTCTTCTAAGCAGGAGACAATAGTCCCATGGTATGGCTGTGCAGGTGGTACACATTCTAACATCAGGGAGACAGAACTTTGAGGGAATGTTTCAGCTTGGGACAGGATGGTAGAACCCTGTGGGGGAAGATTCCCAGGGGAACTCTGGAAAAAACACTACATAGGAATCTGAGAGTGGTTACAAGGTCCCATCTCCAGAGGCTGTGGACCTGATGTAGAGACTGAGATGTCATCAACCCTACCGGGTGCATGCTGTGTGACTGTAACTTTGTGCACATGCTACTCTTTAAGCCCTCTATAAGATTCATCTGTGACCCACCACTGCTTACAGAATTCCAACTCACAATTGGTACCACTTGACCCCCCCCCCCCAACCCCATTCTTCACTGCATCCCACATACCCCCAGCCCACCCTGACAATCCTCTCCACCAATCCTTTGACTTTTCCTTGAATACTATGTTTAAAACATTGAAAGTGCATTTGGAATCTATGTAGTTATATGATCTCAAAGTCGGAAAGAAGCAAAAAGGTTGCTGAGTCCAATGTCCCGTTTAGTACAGGAAAAACACAAGCCCTTCAAAATGGCTTAAATCCTGGCTGGTTAAAATGATATGAACGAAATCAATGTTTATTAAGGAAATGTTTATTTTTTTCTCCTGATACGTGGAAGAAGCACACCTCAGAAACAAGATGAAAAAAGAGGGAAGCTTTGGTGAACAAAGATTGACTGAAACAGCAAAGTTTTGTTTTTTTTTTAATTTGACTGCGCATTAAGCTGGTGGCTGAGTGAATAATTTACAAAGTGATGCACAAGACTCCATAAGTGAATGGAATACTTTATATAAATAAAATTATAATGTTTCTTGACCTCTTTCAACATACACACAAAAACCCCACAGAAGTTCATCCTAACAGGTGTGAGGTAATATCCCAATGTGATTTTTATTTGCACTTCCCCTGATTATTAGTGCTGTTGAGCACTTTTTAACATACCCATTGGTCACTCATATGTCTATTTGTGAGAAATATCTATGCAAATCTTTTGCCTATTTTTAATTGGCTTGTATGTAGTTATTTGGTTTTGTTTTCTTCTTAGAATTTTGCTAAGTTGTGTGGATTTTTACTTTGCAACTAAAGACAATTACAATTTATTGAATTATCAATAGAACACATTAGATTTTTAATTTTTGTCAAGCTGTTACATGTAAAGTGGTCTGTCACGGTTATATTTGTTTCTGTTTTGGATTGTTCATTTTTACTTTTTCCTTATTACTGGTGAGGTAAAGCATATTTTTTATATTTTTTAGGCCATTATAAGCCATTATGTTTTCTCTTCTGTCAAGTGGCTATATATAACCTTGGGTCATTTAAATTGACATTTTTATTGATTTTTAAGGTTCTTTATGTATTATGGATACCAATCTTTTATCTGTCTATGAAATACTTCACAAAAAAAGATTTTTAAAAGACTTACCTTAACAAGCCCATTAAAATATATATTTTCCCCAAGAGACATGTTAGTTGTTACTATTTTTTGTCATCAAAGATTATGATGAGCAATAAGTAGCAAGTTTATTACATAGGTCACATCCTTGCAATCTAGATTCATGGATGAGTCTGCATACACCCAATTTTTTCATGGAAAGAAGAGCCCCAGTCGCTGGTTCTACAGATGTCCTTTATCTTAACCATTTTCTTTCTTTGAGGAGTACAGGTTGCTTCTGAATCCCCTAGCACCGAGCCTTTGGGAAGAGAAGTAGGAGAAATAAATCCAGAGACTATATTAAATTCAGCATATTTTTGTTTTTGTCTGTTTTTTAAATATAATTTTGTTTTATTTTTGTTGAAGTGCAATCAATAAATATTACTCAGTATATATTTAAGTTGCACAATGTGATAATTTGATAAATGTGTACATTGTGAAATTATATCAACATCAAGCTAATTTATATATCTGTCACCTTCTTTTATGTGTGCGTATGGTGAGGACACTTAAGATCTACTACCTTAGCACATTTCAAGTATACAATACAGCCTTGTTAACTGTAGTCACCAACATCATTATGCTATGTTTGAGATCCCCTGAAGTTACTCATCCTATAGCCGAAAATGTGTACATTTTGACCATCTCCCTATTTTCCCCTCCTACCTCCTACCCTCTGGCAATCACCTTTCTACTCTCTGCTTCTGAGATTTGACATTTTTACATTCCACATGTAAGTGAGATCATGCAGTATTTGTCCTTCTGTATCTGGTTTATTTCACCTAGCCTAATTTTCTTCACATTCATCCCTGCTGTAGAAAGGCAGGATTTCCTTCTTTTTTTTCTGGCTGAATATATTCCATTGTGTATATATACCACACTTCTTTTATCAATTAATCTATTGACAGACACTTTGGTTGTTTCCCTACCTTGGCTATTGTGAATAATACTGCAACGAACATGGGTATGCAGATATTTCTTTGACATTTTAATTGCATTTACTTTGCAACGGAATTAATAGCTATGAGTGGGATTTATGGAGCATACAGTGGTTCTACCCTTCATATTTTGAGGAACCTCTAAGTTGTTCCCCTTAATGGCCGTGCCAATTGCACTCTTACTAATAGTGCACAAGGGTTCTCTTTTCTCCACATCCCACCAGCATTTGCTATCTCTTGTCTTTTTGGTAATAGCCATCCTAACAGGTGTGAGGCAATATCCCAATGTGATTTTTATTTGCACTTCCCCTGATTATTAGTGCTGTTGAGCACTTTTTAACATACCCATTGGTCACTCGTATGTCTATTTGTGAGAAATATCTATGCAAATCTTTTGCCTATTTTTAATTGGCTTGTATGTAGTTATTTGGTTTTGTTTTCTTCTTAGAATTTTGCTAAGTTATGTGGATTTTTAGTTTTTTTATATTAATTCCTTATCAAATGTATAGTTTGCAAATATTTTCTCCAATTCTGTGAGTTGTCTTTTCATTTTGTTGATGGTTTTCTTTGCTGTGAAGAAACGTTTTAGTTTGATATAGTCCCATTTGTTTGTTTTTGGTGTCTGATTTTCATGTCATATTTTAAAAAATCATTGCCAAGACCGAAGAGATTTTCCACTAAGTCAAAGAGCTTTTCCCTTATGTCTTTGTCTAGACATTTTACAATTTTAGGCCTTACATTCTTTCATTCATTTCTAGCTAAGTTTTGCCTATGATATAAGATAAGAGTTCAGTTATATTATTTTACATGTGGATTTCCAGTTTCCCAACACCATTTATTGAAATACTGTACTTTCATCATTGGATATTCTTGGAGCTTTTGTCAAAGATAAAAACTTGTAGGCATGGGTTTGTTTCTGGGTCCTATATTCTGTGCAGTTGTTCCATATGTCTGTTTTTGTTTAATGCCAATGCCGTATTTTTGAAATTACCATGAGTTTGTAATATAGTTTGAAATCACGATGTATGATTCCTCCAGCTATGTTCTTGCTCAAGATTGTTTGGGCTATTCAGGGTCTTTTGTGGCTTCAGGTGAAGTTTAGGACTGTTTTATCTATTTTCATGAAAAAGTGCCATTAAAATTTTTATATGGATTGCCATGAATCTTCAGCTCGCTTTGGGTTGTATGGATATTTTAACAATATTAATTATTCCAGTCCATGCACATAAGACATCTTTCCATTTAGTTGTATCTTTTTCAGCTTCTTTAATCAATATCTTATAGTTTTCACTGAACAGGTCTTTCACTTCCGTGGTTAAATTTTTTTCTAAGTATTTTTTATGCTATTGGTAAATGAGAATATTTTCTTATTTTTTTTTCAAATAGCTTAATAGTATATAAAATTGCAACTGATTTTTATCAGCATCTCTTAATGAGGACACTGAGGAAGAGACAGAAGAACTGATATATAAGTAATAACTGCAATAAGAACACAAATATTCTACACAAACTGAGATTTAGAATTTGCAAAGCACTTTGTATTACTAGATCTTATCTCATTGGATCTTCCTAGAAATAGCCTTATTATTTTCTCTATTTCACAGAGAGGGAAATCAAAGTTTGGGGGGAGTGTCTAACTAAGTTCATACAGCCAACAATTAGCAAGGCACGGGTTCAAACTTATCATCTTCTAGTCCTAGATCCTTTTGTCTGTTGAGGGCAGATACATTTTGATGAATTGGCATATAAGCTTACTCTGCTAGAGCTTCAGTTCACTAACGGAACCACAGAATACATTTTATAGTGTAAATTGCTTGCCCCGTTAAAATTGCAATTACTTTCCCAACTTTTAAAAAGTGAAAGGATGAGACCAAAAGCCAGTAAATTATAGGTAAAATTATCTTCAAGCTGACCTGATAGATGAGAGTCCAGATGTTCATCAATTATTATTAAAGGCCATTTGCACAAGAATTTTCTTGCTCCACACAAGCAACCACACTGTTATTTTATGTAATGGTAATAATTATAATGAGACTTGCTTTATTCATTCTTCACTAACCAGCCTTGGTATATAAGCCATACAGAACAATTTGCTTCCCTCAGATACACATTTTGACATACGTATTTTTTTTTTCTTAAGAGTTGTCATGAGTCCTTGAAATTGGAAGAGACTTCTAGGATAATGGCAGCCAACACAGGCTAAATTTTGCATTGTTATGTTCTCATGAACTGTCACCAAATGCCTGGCTCTGTGAGGCCTTTCTTGATCTTTGGGTCCACTCATAATGCTGCCCTTCAGAACCTGAATAAACTCAGATGCTCCGCCATGGCTTCCAGATTCCATTTCTCTCAAGTTTCATGGTCCCGTGGTAAATATCTTTTTTTTTTCAACGTCCCCTTTTCATTTTATTTTTGCTTATTGAAATACTATGTTAAGATTTGGCTCAAATAAAAAATTAAGGCCTTTTTCCAATACTGTTCCTTCCCTTTTGCATGTGCAAATATCACTCTGTAACTCATTGCCATCAGCACACTATACTAGCTGCTTGGGAATGCCTTACCTGCCCTATGAGCCTGCAAGCTCCTTGAGGGAAGGGACCAATGGGTCACAGACAGCGTTTTATAAGCCTGGACTATGTTCATGTTAATGCTGTTGCTCTTTGTTAAGGGCCAGAGTCACAGATATGCTACAGAGGACATACTGTGGTTTCCTGCACATGGGGGGGATGCAGCTTCTGTTCAGACTCTGAGTAGCAAGTGAAGACCATAAAGGCATTTTACCATGCATTCTCATCACCTCAGCAATCGGAAACACTGATCCCAAAGGAAAGACAATCATAGAGCACTCAGGGTAAAGAGACAGACTGCTCACTCATTCAACAAATATCTATTGAGCATCTTCCATGTGCCAGATTCTGTCCCAAGGGCTTGGGGGATAGGAGGGTGGATGAGGGCCCGAGTCTCACAGGGCTTACAATGAGAGGATAGGTACAGACCATACATCAAAGAAATAAGTGAAACAAGTCACATGTTTAATGGGAGAAATGGTATAGAAAAAAAATCAAATAAGGTGATTATAGTTAACATTAATTGCTTGTACATTTCAAAATAGCTAGAAGAGAATAAGTTGAATGTTTCCAGCATAATGAAAAGCTAAATATTTAGGGTGATGGATATCCTAATTATCCTGATTAAAATTATATGAATGTATAATCCTAATTACCCTGGTTTGATTATATGAATGTATAAAGTTATTGCATGTACTCCCAAAATATTTACATCAAATAGATATCAATATAAATAAATAAATAATAGGCCAGGTGTAGTGGCTCACACTTGTAATCCCAGCACTATGGGAGGCTGAGGCGGGCGGATCATGAGATCAGGAGTTCGAGACCAGCCTGGCAACACAGTGAAACCCCATCTCTACTAAAAATACAAAAATTAGCCAGGTGTGGTGGCAGGTGCTTATAGTCCCAGCTACTCAGGAGGCTGAGGTAGGAGAATCACTTGAACCCAGGGGGCAGAGGTTGCAGTGGGCCAAGATTGTGCCACTGCACTCCAAACTAGGCAACAGAGTGAGACTCCATTTCAATAAATAAATAAATAATCAGGAAAGGAGACAAGAGTTCAGTGGGAATATTATATAAGGTGGTCAGAAGGGGCTTCCTTGAGAAGATGTCTTTGGAGCAATGACCTGAAGAGATGACGAAGTGATCCAGACACACATTTAGAGTAACTTACCTCTAGTCAGAGGAATGGCGACTGTAGAGGCCCAAGGAGATAGCAAGCATAGCATGTTGGAGGAGGGGCAAAGAGTCTAAGATAATTGGTATGGAGACAGAAAGGAAAAGGTTATTGGCATCATGGGGAGCCAGATAGGAGAGGGATTTGTAGACCATTTTAAGGACAGGCTTCTACTCTGAGCAAGTCGCAAAATTTAAGAGAGTTTTAAGCTAAGGAGAGATGTCATCTGATTTGTGTTCTAAAAAAGTTGCTCAGTCTTCTGCCTTGAAAGTAGGGGGACGGGGTAGCCCCAAGGACATTATTAGTTAGGAGGTTCCTGCACTAATCTAGCAAAATACAATGGCATCTTGCTGTGGAAGGGGGTAAGTGGATTGTTTCCATATTCATTAATGGATTGGAGATGGTAGGGAAATGTTGAGAAAAAGAGGTCAAAGATTACTCTAGCAACAGCAGATTAGAATGGGCACTTTATGAGGTGGGAAAACTACTAGAGAGCAAGTTGGTATATTTGCTGTATGTGGGGAAGATAAAGGGTTGGGTTGCAGTCATGTTAAGTTTGAGATGCTGATTAGACATACACAAAGAGATTCTGATCAGGCAGTTCATTTAATAAACCAACCTGAAAGTCCAAGAAACAGTTCTGGGCTAAAAAAATATGTTTATTATTTATCCACAACAGGAATGCTTTTTCACAAAAAAGTATTAACCCTAGACAAGAAAATGTCCGAAGATGGAGACACGGGCATTTCAATATTAAGATTTCCAAAAAAGACTAAGGTGTGAACAGAAAGAACAAGAAAAACAGGGAGAGTTTCATGTTCTAGAAATAAGTGAGCATAATATTTTAAGGGAAAGCCATTATAAGATGGCCCCAGCTTCTCTAGAAAACATGATTGGTTGCTTGGTCCTTCAAGGCTGCTGCATCTCAAAACAGCTGGACAAAGGTAGTATAGAAAAATGAAAAAAATAAAAGTATCAGTGTCCTTCTCTGTTCCTGTTTTCCATTGACAAAAGTCTTCCTGGTGAGTAGATTCCTGGTTTGATTCTACCAAGTATCAGCCAGGTAATTTTCAAAAGGGTTTTACCACCCAGCCAGTGTATGCAGCTAGAGGCTCCACGGATCCAATCAAGGCTGGAGCTTCTCAGGCTCTAACTGCAGTGGGCCTGATGGAAACCATGACCTAAACTAGGTCCTCACGCGGGAAAAGGTGAAAGCTGGGCTTTGTAACCATCAGGATAGTCTGAACCACCTGTGGTGCTATTCTGGCTAGGAGGCAAATGGATGAGCTTCAAGCATTTAACACCAAGTAGATATGGAAATGTGCTTAAACTTGGTCAGTTTGTTCTGTGAAGAGATGAGAAGTCTTTTGTTGCATTGCTCTTTCTTTCTCAGTTCCACCAAAAAAACCTCTTACTTGTCTTTCTTGCTTAGTCATATATCATCTCTTTCATAAAGCCTTTCTAAACAATATCAGCCTTTCTTCCTCTTTCTGTCTCAGTGCCTGAACTGCTCAATCAAGGATTTGATTTTGAATTTAAGAATTCTGGGATTCCTGGTTTGATTTTACCAACCATCAGCCAAGTGAATCTGAGTAGACCATTCTTCCTTTCTTAGTATCGTATCAATTTAGTACTTTGTGTAAGCTAGAGAAAATTATATGTGCTTGCGGTATCACTTAAGAAGATCATTAGGTTACCACATGTGATACTACTTTGATAAACCATAACACTGTGCACATCATCGTCGTAATCGTCATCATCATTCTGTCTTTGTTTCCTGTGATTGAGACTTTGAGGCCAAGAGTGACGCATCTTCTTTTATCTGTCCCCCCAAATATCTAGCGCAATGATAAGCCACTTAATGACAACTGTTGGCCTAACCAAACTTGGGAGAGGAAAAAAAAAAAAACACAAATCCTTTGCTTCAAATTCTTTGTGGAACTCGGTTAGCCATAAATAAATAAATAAGCATATGAAAATAAATTACAAATCCAACTGCGCGCCTTGCCCTGAACTCTGTTTGACGTTAGAAACCAAGCCTCCCCTCTTTTAAAATTGAAATATGAAACATTATGTGTGATTATTTTTTCCCTTTTAAATACAGAGCTGTGGTTGCAGAAATAATTTAATATACTGCACTGCACTTCCCCTGCAAGTGTGCCAATTCTGACTACATGTTTCCAGATGCCCTTGTTTGTTGTGGTTCTTTGACTAGTACCTGGCCAAGGAGCTGAATGGCTTGTCTCTGTAGGTAGCTCTGGCCAGCAACACTCAGCCAATAGGTGCTCTAGGTACAAACAGCACCCACAGGATCACTCTT
Organism: Ateles fusciceps; assembly: GCA_036589455.1. Classification (NCBI taxonomy): domain Eukaryota; kingdom Metazoa; phylum Chordata; class Mammalia; order Primates; family Atelidae; genus Ateles; species Ateles fusciceps. The sequence goes on from JAZHEH010000952.1 coordinate 15,330,031, forward strand.
ACCCTGAGGTCAGCCTTCTGGAGTCCTCTGGACTCCCAAGCTCAGCACCTGTACTTTATGTTTAAAAGCCAGTAAATTGAGGAAGAAGTTGAACTGGCCAAGATAGTCCAGCAGGCAACAAGCCTAAAACAGATTTAATAAAAGATTTCATTCCTTTCCACTATGTTTTTGTGAGATATTTCATGGGAATTGCCACTTGGGAGGTACATGCAGCTAACCTGGGGTATGGCCAACCACAAGCTTAAGGCTTTCAAAGGCTGACTCCTGGTCTATATGCAGAAAATCTCAAGGAGTAGAGACTGCACCCAAAAATCTCCAGCCCACGAGCTTTTTGCCACAGTGCGAGAGTGGGCACTAGAAAGTCTATTGTTTGAGTACAGAGATTTAAATTGTAGTTGAAATGCAACAATTTATTCACTATTGCCTTGGACAAGTCTGTTTTTCTCTGCAAGCCTCAGTATTCCCATCTCTAAACTGAGAGGCCTCAGGTGTCTAAGGCATTTTTTAATTATACTTTTTTGTAATGTGCCCTGTGGAGACATGGCGAAAAACAGCACTAATTTTGAGCCACACATCCTGGGCTCCCATTGGCTGTGGTTTTTACTACCTTTTGGCTGCATAATTTTACCCAAGTTTTCCCCTCCCTGGTCTTCAGTTCGCCCAAAGAAGGAACTGAGCAAACATGCCAAGCTCCATTTTGGCGCTCTGGCATCCTAGTTCACTGTACTCCTTCGTTGTATATGGGACAGCAAGGCTGTGTCCTACACCCCATCAGCTGCCACATCTAGAGAAAAAGAAAACTATAAAAACTTCCAAGGAGCAATCAGAGATGCTCTCTTTAAACCCTCTCCCCCTCAGAAAGACTCCAAGTTTGAACTTCTCTCCCATATCCCTTTGCTCTGGAGAAAAGATTAAGGCACAGTCTTAGCTCTAAGGACGCAGGAAAATGAGCTGCCTTGAGGCGAATCAAAATCTTCACCTTTCACTTTTGGTTTTACACTTTCCTGTGTGTATTGGGGAGTGGAGATAGGGTTAAGACTCAACGTTTAGTTCCTGAATTTTGCTATTATTAAGTGCTGTCAGCTTTACACATGCATTCAGTGTCCCAATTACATCTTGGGTTCCAGCCCAAACACTTTTGCTCTGGTTACTCCCATTGACTTGAAAACCTGTGTGTCTTCTCCTGCCCAGTGCTCTTCAATAGAAGATAATTATAATCATACTATTACTGCCAATAATAATAATAATAATAAAACAGCTATAGCTTATTAATTTGTCATTATGGGCAGAGTAGTGCAGTGTGATTTGCATACATATCTCATCTATATATCTCTTAAAGTTGGACTCCATGTAAAGATTTTTTGGTATTTCTCACCTTGCCTAGGACAAGAAGAATGACAGGCACTCAAGAAATGATAGATTAATTATCTAATTTAACCACCACGTTGGATTGGAGGAAAATAGTCAAGAGATGCTCAGAATCTTCTCAAGGTCACACAGCTAATGTAAATATCAGAGCTAATATTCAAACAAAAGTCTGCAAGATGATAAATTTCTTCAGGATCTGTATTGCAACAAATTACTTGCATAAACTTTAAGCTTTAAAAAAAAAACTCTCAGGGAAAAAGGCATCAGGTTGTAATGAGAGCTGGATAAACTGGAAGTAGCTAGTAAAAGCAGCCTGGACATAGAAATTTCTACATGTGTGTTTTGTTGGAGAAATTGAAGGGAGCAGTGTACATGATAGTAGAAGAATTGCTTGTCGAATACCCTTTTCTCTTCCGCTTGAAAGGCCTCTCTCTTTTAAGTACATATTGATTAGAGTCCAAATATCTCAATTCTATTCTTAGCACAGCACCTAATTACAATGGATTCTCAGTTAAGCCTGGTGGTTCAGTTCCCCACCATCCTCCACCTCTACCCGCTTTTAACAGAGATCAGAATAATGCATCAGAATGGCTTTCTTTTTTAAAGAAATGATGATCTACGAGAAAAATATATTAACAACATTGTGTTCATGTTAAACATTTTAACCTTAATGACCTAGAGTCATTTTTCTTGGCAGACAAAATTTCAACGCCTAACTTAAAAAAGAGTTATATGACATTTATAGTTATATAATAATATTAATAACAATAGCAACAACAATAATAATCAATTTTAAGCACTAGCTATGTGCCAGGCACTATGCTAAAACAATTATATGCATTATTTCATTAAATCCAATCAACATCCTATAAAGTTATTACCAATATTATTCCTACTTTGTAGAACTTGGCCTTAGAGAAGTGAAGAAATTTGCCCAAGGTCATGGCAGCTAGTGAGTGAAAGAATTTGGAATTTTTCTGGCCCTATGGTCTGAGTTCTTAATTGCTAACATAAACTGATTCTACTGGTGAGAAACAGGATGATGCTTCAACAGCTGTAAGATATACATCTGGGACTCAGAGGGGTTAACTACCAAAGGAAACAGACGTAATATGAGTAGAACAAGAAAATGCACATGTGAGTGCCTTTGATTTTTTTTAAAATAAATTAGGAAAATTTAAGGCACTGGTCTGCATGTCACAGAATTTTACATTTGGGAGGAGGACAACTCAGTGACCACCAGCAGCAGATCTTAATGCCTCTTTCACTTGAATATCAATTTATAGTTATCCGTCAAGGCTTATTCCACAATATAGTTATCTAGTTTCTTGTGAAGTACTTAGTCAGACTTGGACATAGTTTCTTGTGAAGTACTTAGTCAGACTTGGCCAATGTAGTGCAGAATGCTTAAGTGTCTGGCTTCAGATCACAAAGTTAATACATGGAAGTGCCATGTGTCAAATCCTTGTCGTTCTGTTCCAGTTACAGAATGACAGGATCTTTCTTCCAGATAAAAAAGGTATTGATGAATTTTAAGCATCTTGACAAAAATTATAATTATTTGGTAGCATTGTCAAAATGGTTTTTAGAGACACTGGGAAAAAATCGGAGAGAGCAAAAATGTGTTTTGGATAATTCATCAGAAATATTGAAACAACATTTAGGTCTTTCAGAAGGAACTGCACACTATTAAATGCACTAAATCATGACCAGCAAATACGTAGGCTTTTGGCTTTCAAGAACTGAAATTATGTAGCGTCTCCTGGACTTGGGGAAAAGGATCCAGAATTTTCCTTCTTCAGACATAGGAATAAAATCACAGAAAATATGGAGGTCAAGGACTTCAATTAAAATCTTGCACAGTTTTCTCTATGACATTGTGAGATTCATCAGTGAATCCTTTTAGGATACTAAGGCTGAGTTATGAGTATGAATTCAAGCACTGGGAATGACCCTGTGTGTGTATCTGTGAAAATATTCAATCCAAATGGAATCCAGATCATAGGGGAGGTATAAGTCTGAGAGGCAGCATTGTTACTTATATCACAAATCATTGATTTTTTCTTTCCATTTAATAAATTCCACTCCAGGATGAAACATGCAAGTTGTGGAAACATACAACATCAGTTTCTGTTAGTGACTATCATGGACATACTGAAGCAAGATGAGGACTGGCCTTGAGCTTTCTTGTGCAAGCTCATTTGGGGTGTCAGTTCCAGGCTTGCATGTAACTTAGATTTTGTGTGTGTGTGTATGTTTTTTATTCTACCCTAGTGATGTTTTCCAGACTGAATCCACTATTGTGATTTCTATAGAAAAAGAGGAAAGCTGGACGAATAATACTCCATGGTATATGTAGTTTCCTGCTCCATGTGTGGAGTTAGAAAGTGAAGAGGAATGAACATCACATAGTGTGGGGCTCCTCCAGCAAAGCAGGAGTTTGGGGAAGGGCTTAGGAATGGCTTTGGGAGGGTAGGCCCTGAACTGTGTGTTGGTGGAGGGGCTAGGATAGTCAAAGCACCACACTTTGATTACTTTCTCTGCTTGTCTCAAGGTCTGACTCCCCTGCTATTCCTCAAATATGACAGGCACCCTCCTGCCTCAGGATCCTTGCACTAGCTGTTATCTCTACTCAGAATACTATTCTTCAAACTGATTCCCATAACACCTCATTCAAATGCCATTTTTTTCAATGAGACTCACTCTGATCACCCTGTTTCAAACTGCAACTTGCATCCTCCCTAAATCCTTGTTTTCTCCACACTTATTACTTTCTAACAAACTTATTTATTTATTTAAATTAGTTTTTAGTTCCCTCTGAGAACGTATGCTCGGAAAAGAGAGGATTTCCATCTACTTTGTTTACTGATAAATCCCAAGCACACGGAATAGGGCTGGCATAGGATATAGGCACTCAAATATTTTTTAAATAAGTGGGTTTTTTCATATTGTTTCCTTTAATTACTTTATCATATTAGGATGTAAAACCTGTCAATACACTTCCTTTAAAAGTTATTTTTTTCGGCCAGTACGGTGGCTCATGTCTGTAATCCCAGCACTTTGGGAGACTGAGGTGGACCTACCACTTGGAGGTCAGGAGTTCAAGACCAGCCTGACCAACATAGTGAAACCCTGCCTCTACAGAAAAAAAAAAAAAAATTAGCCAGGCTTGGTGATGCATGCCTATAATTCTAGCTATTTGGGTGGCTGAGGCAGGAGAATTGCTTGAACCTGGAAGGCAGAGGTTGCAGTGAGCCAAGATCACACCACTGCATTCCAGCCTGGACTACAGAGTGAGACCCTGTCTCAAAATAAAATAAAGTTATTTTTTTCAAAAGGTACCAATTTAGTAAACATGCTTAAGGGATACAACTATACCTACCCACAAGGCATTTTAGTTTTACAAATATGTAATTAGTCAAACCAAAAAAAGCATGTCGGACAGATGAATGAATGTTAAAGCCAATGTTAAGTAACCTTTAAGGAGAAAGGGTGAGGAGTCAGAGGTGCTTGTATGTATCATCCTCCAGGAGCCAGGCATTGGGAAACACCACTTTACAAATAAAAACCTGAGATTCTGAAAACTTAAGTGACTTACGTATGTTACACAGCTAATAAAAAGAAGCGGTACGATATAGGTTCATTATTCTTGACCCCAAAGCCTAGGATTTACTGCAACATAGTGTATTATCTTCAAACTGTAAATTCTTCAGAAATGGTTATTGTAGATAATTTACATGTTGGACGCAGAGGTGAGCATTCTTTCTTCAGGACTAAGGGGTTCATTTTCCCAGATGTTGGGATCCCTGTACACTAACAGCTCTCCAGCTACCAAGTGCCCTCTACTGAAGGGAGCCTCCTCACCACAGGTCACACCCCTTCCCAGGGTCAGCCCATATCCAATACTCTTCAATGTGGGGTACAAAGACATGGCCCCCTTGCTTCACATGGAGCAACTCTGAAGGCCATCCCAGCTCCAGCGCTTCCCGTGGGACTGATGAAAGCCTCTGTTGTGACTGCATCAGACCCAACTCCTCCCTTTACCCAGTCCTAGTGCCTTCACACTCCCACAGGTGAATCTCCCAAAAGCACCCCTTGATGAACTTCTGACACACAAATCTCAGCCTTGGAGTCTGTTTACAGGGAGCCTGATCAATGTCAATATATTAGGTGGTGTTGTTGAGTTCAGAGATTAGTGAACTTAACAATACCAGCAGCATATTCCTTAGATAAGGTCCCAGACCATAGGCAGTGTTGGGAACTCCTAGTTTCACTAAGTTTAAGGCACTCTCTCCTAACTTCCAGAAAAGCACTTCGGTGAAAACATCTCTGATACTTAATTTCACCATTGTGAGATCACCTGTTAACTTGACTACCTTGGTAGTACATTACCAATTTGACATTTGTATTGGTCCATTCTCACATTGTGATAAAGAAATACCTGATATTGGGTAATTTATAAAGAAAAGAGATTTAATTAGCTCATGGCTCTGCAGGCTACACAGGAATCATAGCAGCTTCTGCTTTAGGGGAGGCCTCAGGAAGCTTACAGTCATGGCAGAAGACAAAGGGGGAGCAGGTATCTTACATGGCAGGAGCGGGAGCATGAGAGCGAAGGGGGAGATGCATACTTTTAAACAACAAGAACTCATAAAAACTCACTCACTACCATGAGAACAGCACCAAGGGAATGGTGCTAACCCATTCATAAGAAATCTACCCCCCAAGATCCAATTGCCTCCCACCTCCAACATTGGGGATTATAATTCAACAGGAGCTTTGGTGGGGGGCAAGTGGAGAGGTGGACACAGATTCAAACCACATCAACAATCATCACAGCAAGCAGGTAACTTACCCTGAAAGCTCCTACATTCAATAAATAAGACCAACAGTGAGCTGGGAATTATGCTGCATTACAAAGAAGTCAAAGATCCATAAACCTAGTTCTAGCCTCAAGTAGCTCTTGGTTTAGAAGATGATTCTCTAACTTTTGTTCACCAGAACCACCCAACAAGCTTGTTAAAAACTTTCATGCTTGGTCTGGGAATTGGAACTAAGAATGATTTCTTCTGGGTTCTAATATTAATATTGCTACACAAGTGATATATGAACCACTTGTGAGAAATTCAAATCCCAAAGATGACATAAAACATACATTGCTAGGTCTAACCTTACTAAGCACCAGATATCATGCTAGAATCTGTGAAGAATTTTAAAAGCATATGGAATGTAGTCCACATCCATGGACTATAGTCCAAAGTATATAAAGACATAATCTACTATTATTGGAATTATAATATTCCAATAAATCTATATATGTTTAATAAAAAACCATTACATATTAGATAATATGCTAGCCTCCAAGGTAGCACAAAGATGAAAATACATGGTTCTTCTCCTCAAAAGGTTTCATTAGCGCTAGATAAGAATAATTAACTTCTGCCTCACTTATTTACCTATTTGTTGCATTAATTAATTCATTGCTTTATGCATTCAAGAAGTACTTACAAAATAGCTAGTAAGTGAAATGTGCTATCATCATGGCAGAAAAATGCGTGGTGAGTATCTACAAAATAGTACCAGTATCGTACTATGGTAGGGTTGACACCTCAGCTTCCACACATTTTTCAATATCTAAGTCTTGGATAATTAAAATCCTTCCTATGGCAATGAAATGCAGTCAGCTTAAGGTAGTAATCACTGTTAACATGTGTGTTAACACATGGAATTGGATAACCCTGATTCACTTTCATTCAAAAATCTGTGGGCAGGGGTCGGTGGTAAGAATTTTCTTCGGTTTGGCTGATTCAAATGAATCATTTTTGAATTTGGAGAATTTCGTAATCACTAGCCTGACTGGCCTGCACTAGCAGTTTTCTGGATTTCTAGGAAATTCTCTGGTATGTGTCATAGTGAAGAAATGTTCCAACAAAGAAAGGGGGGTAAATGAAGAATCATAATCATTTAGAAAGAATTCACCAAGAACTAGATTTCTGTGTGGTGTAAGTTAGAATTGCACAACACAGTTGCAGAACACACGAGATGCATGACAGGTGGGGCTGCCTGCCCTTCTCCTCACCCTCCAGAGGCATCAGGGTGAGTCAATCTTAGTTCTCATTTCCATAGGGCACAGTTGGATCACAGACTGAAAACAGACTCCAGACAGCCACTACCGGTTAATTAGAATTGGCATAAAATATGTTACCTAGTTTCCATTCCTCCTGCTGCCATTTGGATTTAAGAGTGTGGAGATTGCCCAGGCATGGTGGCTCACACCTGTAATCCTAGCACTTTGGGAGGCTGAGGCAGGTGGATCACCTGAGATCAGGAGTTCAAGACCAGCCTGACCAACATGGTGAAACCCTATCTCTATTAAAATACAAAAAAATAGCTGGGCATGGTGTGTGCATACCTATAAGCCCAGCTACTTGGGAGACTGAGGCACGAGAATTGCTTGAACCCAGAAGAGGGAGGTTGCAGTGAGCTGAGATCATGCCATTGCACTCCAGCCTGGGCAACAAGGGTGAAACTATGGAAAGAGAAAGAAAGAAAGAAAGAAAGGAGGGGAGAGAGAGAGAGAGAGAGAGAAAGGAAGAAAGGAAGGAAAGGGGGAAGGGAAGGAAAGGGAAGGGAAGGGGGAGGGGGAGGGGAGGGAGGGGAGGGCAGGGAAGGGAGAAAGGTAAGGAAGGAAACAAAGAAAAGAGTGTGGAGATTATGAATTTAGATCCAGTTCTACCAACCAGAGATTTTCAACTGACTTAATTTCTCTTGATAACAGTTCATTAGTCTTTCTAGCAGATTACCTATCTAACTAATGCCTCTGTGTGTTTTTGAAGATCAGGGCAGAAAATATGTGACTCAGTACTGAGAAAAGAAAGGGGGCAAAGGCTAACCTGATCATAGATAACGGCTTTGTTTGACACGATCCCTGACTTCCTCACTTCTGTACCCTCCTCTCCATTAAATACCCCACCCACCTGCAATGTACCTTTTGGCCATTTTGAACTTCTATCATTTTCCTGAACTATTATTTTCCTTTCGCTTTATCACTTGTATGCTATAATAAATGCTGTTTTCTTTGTCTGAATAAACATCTCCCTATTCTCACCTCTTTCTTCACCCCTTGCGAAATTCAGGACTACTTATCACTTGAGTATACCATGTATTCAAATTTATTCTTTAGCTTTGATGGCACATCCTCTGTGAGGTTCTTGTTTGTGGCATCGGTCTGTGTTGTACCACATTCTTCCACCACTCCCTGTCATACCCTTATCTCAGCAAGAGCCTTTGACTGTACCTCTTTGTAATACACATTTTATGTAATGAAGTTACATGTTATACTTGATAAAGCGGAGAATAATTTAAGAGAAGCTCATAAAAACAACGAAGGTTTGGTTATACATTTACCCCATTACCATCTACTAAGTAACTTCTATACGCCATAAAATGAAGAAATTAAGAAGAAAATAGCACCACCTGTTCCATCAAAGTGTTCACAGTCTAGCAATAGAGACAGACTCAAAATATTTGACTTTAAAATAATGAGGAATTGGGTACTAATCATTTGTTCATATTAATGGAATACCTGCTGACTTCACCTTTTCAGGCTGCTATGACAAAATATTAATAGCTTAAACTGGATAATTAATAATCAACAGATTTTACTGCTTATATTTGTGAAGGCTGAGAAGTCCAAGGTGAAGGCACTAGCAGATTCAGCATCTGAGGGCCTGTTCCTCTTAGATGGCACTTTCTGTAGCCTCACAAGGTGGAAGGGGCAATACATTTCTTCAACCTTTTTCATAAGGGCACTTATCCCATTCATGAGGGCAGAGCCCTAATGACTTACTAACTTCCCAAAAGTCCTCAACTCTTAGTGCTATTATATTATGTTGGGTACTAGGTTCCAACATATGAATTTTGCACTAGGGGGAGACACAAACATTCAGATCGTAGCTACTGCTATATTCCAGGCACTGTTCTAGGCAATGGGGTGTACAGGTGAGCAAAGCCAAGCCTCACACTCAGTGAGCTTCTATTACAGAGCTTGAAGGGAGGGGAAATCTGAAAAGCCACGATGTTTACAGGAGGAAGATCCCATTTTGCCTTGGGTGGGAGTTTAGATCTGGCTTTTATGAGAAGATGACATGTTTGCTGGGCCCAGTGGAGCAAATGGAGTACTAACTTTAAAGGGTGAAGGAATGCTCATTTAACTATGGAACAGCTAATGCATAATGGATGTGGTTGTAGGAGCAGAGTTCCTGGCATGAAGTAGGTATTGATCAATGAATTATATTTGGATAAATAACCCAGATCCAAAAATGAGTACTCAACTTGAGAGTCCCCTTCCCTCAAGGATCATACAGTCTAGTGGAGAAGTTCATTCACTCTCATTCACTCCTAACAATATAGTGAATGAGAGGAGAAGCCAAGAGTGGACAGAATGGAAACTCTAAAACTCATACATTCCTCTCCTGTCACCATCCTCCCAAACATCCGCTAGTCCCTCTGTTTCCCCCTCTGAAGACATACTCTTCTTGGGAGTTCTGAGTATCTGTTTCTTTTGCTGGGTGCTTCACCTTGGCTTCTTCCCAAATGGCTCCAGCAAATGTTTATTTTTATAAATGTTGTATACACAGGGCAGAAGATGGAGAAAGGGGGTGAGCCAGAGTCATTTACGAAAGCACTTTGGCACTCTGCTCTGGAAATCATTTCCGCAGGAGGCTGCCCTGGACAGAGTGCACTTACTCTCAGACCTCCCATCCCCACTTCCAAGCAGAAGTCATTGCAATTTTTATTTACAGTCAGAAGCTCCATGAAATTCTGAGCCAAAAGGCTTCTTTCCTGAAAAGCTGGTAGTGGCCTCCAACATTCTGCTATCACCTTTAACAGGAACTCTTTGCTGTTTGTTCCCAACAAATAACCAGGCACCTGGGTCAGAAGCAGAATTAAGAACCTAATTTGTCCCCATCCAAGGACATTTAATGGGCATCTACTTATGCAAATCCTATCACAGCCACTGAGAACACAAGACATAGGATCCTAAAAAGAGCAGGAAGAGGCTATCTTTTATTGATGACATTTTATATATTGCCATGATCTACATACACAAAAAAGATATTATCATCCCATTTTACAGACTAGGAAAAGGAAGGAAGGGAAGGGAAGGGAGGGGACAGGGACAGGAACAGGGGAGAGGGGAGAACTGGAGGGAGGGAGGATTTGAGGTTCTGTAACTTGTATAAAACCCACAGCTGGTGAATAAGCTTTCTACTCATTTTCTCTTTGTCACTCTTCAATCACACTTTCACCTCCACTTCTCCACCAAAATTGTTGTTATCAAGGTAATTATATATAAACCTAATTATTATAATAATGATTGACACCCCACATTGCTAAACACAAAAGTCAAACATCAGTCCTCATCTTGGTTCACTGATTAGCAACATATAATAGAGTTGACTGCCTCCTTGTCCTTGAAACTCTTTCTTCACTTGGCATCTGAGACATCTTACATGATCTCTTGGTTTTCCTGGTGCTTCACTGCCAGCACTTTCTCAGTCTCCTTAGGTGGCTTCTGCTTGTGAACATCATCTTCTGCTATTGAAGTATCTCAGAATTCAGCCCTTGGACACCCTCTTTGCTTTGTATACATTCACTCTTTTGGTGATCTCATTCCATCTTATGCTTCAAATCCCACCTGCATACCAATAGCTCTAATTTCCTCTATTCTGTACCACTTCTCTAAACTTTTCCTTGGTATATGCAACAGCTACTTGCTATCTCCCCCTTGGATGTCTCAAACTTACATTTTCAAAATTAAAGTCCCCTGTTTTTTCTACTCCTCTGATGGGACTCCCCCAGTCTCAGTTCATGGCAACTTCATCTTTCCTGTTGCTCAGAAGAAAAAGCCTCTTTTGGTTACACCCCACACCCAATCTGATGTCTGGATCCAGCAATTCCTCTCCACCTGGCCTGTGACCAGCCATCTGCAAGTCCTCATCTTCTCTCAACCAGTTTACTTCTTGGAGTCTTTTCCTTTGTATTTGCCCCATACAGCCTGATCTTAACTCAGTCACAATGTGATCCTAATAAACATGTTAGACTTGTGGTTCCTGAACTAACAGCTCTCCAGAGGCTTCTCGTTTTATTCAGAGTAAAATCCAAAGACCTTAAAACAACTGACAGAACCTTACTCTGTGTTCCTCCCTGAACTCATCACTTATACCCCACCCCCCATCCCTGCCACTCTGCTCTGGTCACATTAGGTTTCCTGTTGTCACCTCTGTCTAAAATTCTGTCCCCCAGAAACCTACACAGCTGATTTCCCCATCTCCTTAAGGTCTTCACTCAAATGATACTTTCTCAGTAAAGACATATTGACCACTTTTCTTTAAATTAAAATCCTACCCCAAGATTTATTTTGTCTCCCTCTCTTGTTTTATTTTTCTCTATAGCATGTCCTCCATCATATATTCTATATATCTTATTTGTTTTGTGTATTTTATCTCTCTTCCCACACTAGGAAGTAAGCTCCTAAGGGCAACACTGGTTCTCTCACTGATATATTGTACCTAACCTAATAATACCTAAGTAATAAATATTAATTGAAAGTGAATAATTGTGAGACATAGTGCTCACATCACTTTAGAGAAGCACATGTCATGTATGGGACCTTCAATTAATATTTATTAAATAAATCCAAACAAGAAGAAAAAGGGAGGCATCACTGAGGCTTGGCATAAGCAAGGAAAGCTTTGTGGAGAAGAAAATAAAAAATATTCCTTGAGTACTTATTGTGTGCCAGGTACTATGCTAAGTGTCTTATAGCTACTATCTGATTAAACCCTCTTAATGACTCTGTGAAATAAGTTCATAAAATTACTGTGTCCATTTTACAGATTAGAAAACTGTTGTGTCAAAAGGCTGACTCACTTTCTCAAAATCAGTGCAACAATTTGTATAAGATCCCAGAAGCCAGATCTTTCTCACTCTGATTGCCAACCATGGGGTACCATTTTGGAAATCTCTCTAGAGATGAAACTATCCTACTTGAATTAAAAAGAGAAAAAGAACCAAAGAGAGTTACATTTGAAAAGAACAACTGTTTATTAGTATATTTCTTTATTTATTCAATAACTATTATTAGTTCCTTCTAACAATTCTATTATACTGTGTGCTGTACCCATAGGATGGAAAAATGAATGAAACATTCCCTGCTGTCAATAAGCTTACAACCTAGCACAGCCTAGTTAGTGTAATTATCACTAACTACTAATGTAACTAGTTATCAATAACTAGTTAGTGTAATTATCAGTGTTTTAACAGCTTTGTGCTTTAAGAGCACAGAGGAGGGAGCAATTGATTTCCTTAGGGATGGATCATACAAGGAAGATCTCAAAGACAGATGGCATCTAAACATAAGCCTACATAATGGATTAAACTGTTGCTAAGTGCAGAAAGTGGCTTTCAGGCAGAGGCAGCAGCAAGAGTATGGGATCTGCTCAAGAAAAAAGCTTAGCAGGTAAAATAAGGAGATGAAGATGACTTAAGGGTGGTAAAGAAGCCATTACCAGGTTTAATCTGGGTTGTGGGCTGGTCAGATCTGTGCTTCATTGAGGTCACTCTGATAGCCATCAGGGAAGATGAATGGCAAGGAATAAAAACAAGGACAGGATGCTGGGTTAGGGGCCTTGAGACATCTGCAAGAAAATGGTGAAACCGCGCCATTTTTGACATGATTAGGCTTTGTGTTCCCACTCATGTCTCACCTTGAATTATAGTCTCCATAATCCCCATATGTCAAGGGAGAGACCAGGTGGAGTTAACTGAATGACGGGGGCAGTTCTTGGGCTAGTGAGTGAGTTCTCACGAGATATGATGGTTTTACAAGTGTTTGGTAGTTCTTCCTGCATTCATTCTCCTTCCGGCCATCTTGTGAGGAAGGTGCCTTGCTTCCCCCTTTGCCTTCCGTCAGCCATGACTTTAAGTTTCCTGAGGCCTCCCCAGCCATGCAGAGCTGTGAGTGAATTAAACCTCTTTCCTTTATAAATTACCCAGTCTCAGGCAGTTCTTTATAGCAGTGTGAAAATGGACTAATACAAGTGCTAAGGCAGAGGAAGTAAGAATGAAGACTCAGGTATCCAAACTTAATCAGTTATTCTCAAATTTGGATGTCCACTGAATGACCCAGGGAGCTTTAAACAACTCTGGGACCCTGAACACAGCCCAAACTGATTACATCAAAAATTTTGGGCATGGGGCAGAGTGTCAATAGCTTGTAAGGCTCCACAGGTAATTCTAATGTGTAGCTGAGTTTGAGAATTACCTGGTTTATGAATTACCAGGTCTGGATGACTAGTTGGATATGACTGGGGAGGAAGAAAGAGGACATAAAGATAGATTTTCTAGCCTATATAACCTTGGGAAAGGCTATTGGTTCAAGGTCTTATCTTCCGAATGAGTGGCTCTAACAGGCACTTCATGATAGCCTTGGGCAAACGACATACTTCTCACCTAGAAATACTGGTAAACTTACCCTGATAGAATTACTGTGAGGATTAAATGAGATAATGCATATAAAACACATAGCATGGTGCCAGAATCATGAGTGCTCAAAATTTTTGTTGTATTAATTATTTAATTATGTTAGGCAAGAACAAGTCTACAAGAAAAAAAAAATGTTTTTCAGATGAGGGATATTAAGTTTGGTTCTCAACATGTTGATTTTACAGTGTCTGTGGGATATCTAGTAGTTGTTTGGAAATAAGGGTGTTCAAAAGGGACTTCAGTGCTGTGGGTACGAAGTTGATATAGTTGAGTGGTATTGTTAAAAATCGCATAAACGTATCATTCAGGGAAAGAGTATAGTGAGACGAAAGGGTGAAAAACTAGCTTATCAGTTAGTTCCAATTATTCTAAGCCTCAGGTGTCTTTTCTGTAAAGTGAAGATAACAGTATCATGTTTTACAGCATTCGTGGGGTAATTAAATGTGATGATACAGGTAAAAATCATTAAAAATATGAGGCATCCAGAGTGCAAGAAGCCAGATGAGAAGAAAGGGAAAGAATTTTCAGAGAAGTAGTTGTCAAGAAATAAAAGAATTTGAGACTTGGGGGAATTATCTTTCATGTTAAATATACAAAATAAATAATTTGGGGGCTTGGTGTTCCCATTGGTATAACAAGGCCTTGAATTAACGGGTATTTATGTAAGTATTAATTTATAGTCCTACTTCAAATATGAGCTTCCTACCACAGAAAACAAAGAGGGAAATGCGATTAGTTACACGACTGAAGTATTACTTCCCAAGAGGAAACAGTTATTTGCCTGTTTTGAAGCTGGAAATTAGTTTTTTTTCCTGGGTCCTAACTGAAGGAAAAATGTGCAATATAATGGCATGTACCGAATTCAAAATCTCTAAAAAGCTTTTAACACTGAGTTTTATGAGGCTGCTTCTCATAAAGTCTATGTTTAATGCTACCCCATAAATACATATTTACTAGGGACCAAATGATAATACTGTTTAATAATACCATAATAATGAAATAAGCTACCGTTTAGTGAGCATTTATTATGTGTCAAGCATTGTGCAGAGTATCTTATTTACATTGTTCTTATGCATCACCAGAAGAAGTGAGAGGGCAAGTGTTATCCATGTTTTCCATGTGGAAAATCTGAGGTTCCATGAGAGTAAATGACTGCTCAGGATTAAACCACCGGTAAGTAGTATGGCCAAGATTTAAAACCAAGTTCAGGCCAGGCACGGTGGCTCATGCCTGTAATCCCAGCACTTTGGGAGACAGAGGCGGGCGAATCATCTGCAGTTGGGTGTTTGAGACCAGCCTGACCAACATGGAGAAACCCCATCTCTACTAAAATCATAATAATAATAATACAAAATTAGCTGGCCATGTTGGCAAATGCCTATAATCGCAGCTACTAGGGAGGCTGAGGCAGGAGGATCGCTTGAACCCGGGAAGTGGAGGTTGTAGTGAGCTGAGATAGCGCCATTGCACTCCAGCCAGGGCAACAAGAGTGAAACTCGGTCTCAAAAAAAAAAAAAAAAAAAAAAAAAAAAAAGAGAAATCAAGTCTACTCACCTTCAAGGTTTATGCTTTTGATACTCTAGCATTTAACCTATTGTTTTATAAACATGGTTTTTAATGTGAGTGGTTAAGGCACAAATCTACTGATTTTATTGATAAGGTAAAAGAGGCTCTGAGAGGTTGGAAACTCTAGAGTCCCATGAGTTTTTTGACAGCAGGTACCATACACTGAGCCCTTTCCAGCTGTCAGTTTATTACATTCTGCCCTGTCAAATATAACGTTGGCTGACATGAACACAGAACATAGGTTCTTACATTCCAGCTCTCTTATAAACAGAGGATATTTTCAGAAAAGTACAGAAAATGTCAGGCAGATGATTTCGTCATAATTCTAAAAGATACTACTTTCTAGTTATTCTTTCTGGACAAAGTAGCAGTTTTACCTTTTGTTTGTTTTCGTTTTTGTTTTTGAGACGGAGTCTCGCTCTGTCACCAGGCTGGAGTGCAGTGGCGTGACATTGGCTCACTGCAACTTCCGCCTCTCCAGGTTAAAGCAATTTCCTCCCTCAGTTTCCCAAGTACTTGGGATTACAGGCACGCACCACCACAGCCAGCTAATTTTTGTATTTTTAGTAGAGGCGGAGTTTCACCATGTTGGCCAGAATGGTCTCTATCTCCTGACCTCGTGATTCTCCCTTCTCAGCCTCCCAAAGTGCTGGGATTACAGACATGAGCCACCGAGCCCGGCACCGTTTTACTTTTAAGATAAGTCAGTGGCCAGTGGGAGAAGACTCTGAGTGGAGGAGTCTTCACCCAGCCCATCTGGCTCAGCAACACACAATTAGGGCACTTTCTCCCAGGGAGAAATACCAGCCATTTCTGTCTTGAATTAGCTCTCACAATTTGTATTCTCTGTCTCTCTTCAGCTACAAAGAAAATCCCCCTGCACTTTAAACAGCAGAGCTTTGCCCAAATACTCCACCCTCATCAATCTTCATTTAAATGGCAGCAAAATGACCCTATGAATAAAGGTGGTACTTAATAAATTGGCATCTTTTTAAATAATTTTCTTTTAACTAACACAGGGAATTGGATGACCAACTTAGAGGAGGAGAAAGTGATAAAATGTAGCAGGTTGTTTAGACCTGAGGACAGCCCAGGTCTAAACAATCTTTACCAGCCCTATGACCTGAAGCAAGTCCCTTACTGGATGAGTCTTGGGGTTTTGGTTTTGTTTTCTTCTTTGTAATAAGGGAAAATTAATTGCACTGTTTCCTATGGTAATTGAGAGTACTGTTACCAGCAGGGGGAGAGGGGCTGTTTTCATGTGAAAGATGCCTGTAATCAAACACTTCTAGGTTCCCTTAACCTCTCATGTACCTTATTGGAACACATCTGTATTCATAGCTCAGCACCATTCCTTTCCTCCTTGGAATCTTTCCGTCTTCACAGAGCCTATGCCTGGTTGTGCCCTCTGCCATGCAATGAACTGGACAGTAAAGGCCCTGGCCATGCCAGAGAGACCTGGGGGATGTTCATGATTGCTGTGACCAGGTGGGCACATCTAATTCCAGAAGTCCACTGCACATTTCATATAGCTCTTTCAGTAATAAACTCAATATTTGGCTTTCTATCCACTCAACTCATTTGTGTAACTTGGTTATACAAATTCAGAACTTGAGAGCTCCCCTAAAATCCCAGTAAGTTTGAAATAAAATAAGGTAGATCAAGGGATTAATACAACGCTTCTGGTGCTGTTTGAAGGCATACTTTCAGAGGCTCTTCCTTCTAATGTAGATTTTATGTGTTATTCTAATTGATTCACCAGCTTCCTATTATTAATAGTTAATGACTAATTATTAAGATTTTGTTTGGAACAAGGTTCTACATAACAGACTGTGTGCAATGTAGAGGTTAAAAAATAATAAAAATTAAAAAAAAAAAACCAGAGTCAATCTCACCTTCTGGGATTTACCAGGCTAGAGATAAGAAAAAGAAAAATGCAAATTTGTTTGTACAAAGAGGTCGAAAAGAAATATGACACAGGAAATAGACGAATTGCTATGAAGATTAGCACATAGTAGGTACAATTGTTTTTATTCCATGAAGAAACAATTTGTTTTTCTTGTTTGTTTTTATCATGAAATTGATATGAATAAGCTCCAACCCTTTCTCG
This sequence comes from Ateles fusciceps, assembly GCA_036589455.1. Classification (NCBI taxonomy): domain Eukaryota; kingdom Metazoa; phylum Chordata; class Mammalia; order Primates; family Atelidae; genus Ateles; species Ateles fusciceps. The sequence continues at coordinate 15,347,624 of JAZHEH010000952.1, forward strand.
GGCCTCTGATTCTGCATCTGGAAATAGAGGAGGGCTATTGAATGACATGATATATTAAGGTTTTCCCTGGGCTGAAATGCTCTGCTCCATTCTCTTCTGTATCTCAGGGGTATCGTAAAGAGTGAAATCAGAAATGCAGGTTTAAGCCTCCTTGTTCTGTTGGGACTAGGAGGCAGGATAAGGAAGATCCCTGACCCCCAGGGTCTACCCTACCTCTGCAGAATTTCATCTTCCTGCAAGGCATCACCCAAAGAGATTCATGCACCTTCCTGAAGACATGCCACCACTCCCATCTTCCTGTGTACTGTCTGCACTTTGTCTTTAGCAAAAACTGAAACCAGCTTCAAGGGTAACAAGATGTGTCCCTGATCTTGCCTACGTAATCCATAATGGAGCAATACAAATTTTAGCTCCATTTGTCTACAAGCAAAGGCTTCCCAAAAGCCCCAGAGGCAGTCCCACTTGGGGTGAGGTTGGCAGTTCCACATCCTTCAGTGGGAGAGGGGGGAAACAATGGGATGAGGGGGGCAAAAAACTGGATTCCAAAGAGAGGAACTATTTAGTTCAGAATCATAAGAGCTCAATGCTAAGACTTTAAGGAATCCAGTCAATCCCTCTTCCCAGTTAAATACAAAATAGCAATAAATGACCCTCACTTGCATTCCCACCCCTCATATCAGAGACCACATTAACATAAGAGAAAGAAAACATACTATGATGACAATAACTATTATTTATTGAATAGATTCTGTGTGCTAGGTACTGAGCTAAGTGCTTTACATATTGTTCCATTGAGTCCTTGTACTATTATGAGGTAGTTTTTTTATTGTCATAATTTTATACATGAGGAAACTGAGGCACACAGTATTGCAGTAACTTACCCAAGGTCACCAAGCTGGAATGGAATATTTGTCAGTTCTCCAAAATCTCTGCTATGGCATCCCTTTAACAAGATCCATGTATAACAGGACAATTTTTCTCCTGTTCCCTTCTTTCTATCTGCCTCCTTATTACCATCATGCTGACATTGCTTGGGTCCAGGGCATCACCACTTTAAACTCGCTTACGTCGGCCCCTTATCTCCACTTCCTCGACATTAACCTAGTTCAAGGCATTTTCACGTCTCATCTGAACTGGACACTCTGAGGCTGCCTCTCGCCAATGCATCTTCCATTACGCGGCATATGGGATCTTTCCCAAAACTAACATCAACCGTAGGTCTGACCCTTACTTTAACTCTTCAGTGGCTCTATTAGGCATGGTCCCTATAACATGTAAAACAAGGCTTTCACATTCCAGTTTGTGTACTCCTTCAGCCTCACTTATTGCTAGTCTATTTCTGTGTCTGTGTGTTTTACACTTTATTCTTCACTCACAATAAGCTTCTGTTGCCTCCGTTATGTGTCATAACTTTCTCTTGACCCTTTAATTGAGGATATGCCAGTCCCAATTCCACCCACCTCTGATAATTGTTTTATATCCATCAGCTGTGAATTAGCGTTCATGGAGGGCATCACTGTGTGCTCCACATCCAGGTTAGATGCCCTTTCCATGTGCTTCCATTTCATGCCACACAGACCCTTGTCATACTGTCTCTCCTGCATCCATATTTACATATTTTTATGTGCTTCACCCAGTTGTCTGCTCCATTAGAGGAAGGACTATCTCTTTTTTATCACTGTGCCCCTATTGCTGCCTTCATTATATTTGATGAATAAGCGAAGCAATAAACAGAGGAACAAATGAGAGACAGTTGAGTTGGAAATTATGAAAATTAAAACCCTGTATTATTTTTTCCTTTGTGTTCTTGGCAATTTGAAATACAAAAGTGGCAAGCACACAGAGGGGTTTACAACTTGCGTTGAAGTCACTAATATTGTTAGTGCTTCTCCTTATTAGATACTTGCTTCCTGAAGACAGCGAAGCTGGATGAATTAATACTTCATCAGTAGCCCCACCATAAAATACCATAAGTAGTTTAGATTACAGAAAAGAAGGCCTTTTGCCCTTGAATGCACTTTGATGTTCACTGAGGTGGTAAGAATCTCTCAAAAGCAAGGGGAAAAATAATCCTCAAAGTTTCTTGTAGCAAAGAAATTGAAATCTGCAAACTCTACTTCATTAAAAATACTGCGCAGTTTCAAGTCCTCTGATGACTCTCAATAAATATTAATTAAACTTAATGTGAATTGAATTAAGCAGAACACCTATGAATGACTCACTTTTTCCTCAGAAAAATTCAAGGAGCTCTAACAGCTGCTTATTGACCTATGGTAATAGAAATTTCTAGACATAAGCCATGAAGAGAAGGGGAAAGAGGTGAGAGGGGGAAAGATAGATTACAATAAAACAGAGCTCAGTTCAAATCCCAACTGTACTATTACATAGCTGTGCATCCTCGGGCAACTTACTCAAATGAGCCTTGATTGGCTTGCCTTTAAACTGGAAATATTGATACTTGTATTTGGAGATTATAAGTTTATTGTGAGAGTAAAACATACGTGTGTTTTAACTCTAAATTAGAATATACAATAAAGAAATTTCTCATCGATCCATGCTAGTCATGAAACATATTACCATGTCAACATATTTGGACTCACTAGTCTCCAGAATTGTCTTATGAGTGGTGTGGAAACTCTCTACTCTCTCTGTCACTGTCACTCATTCTCTCTCTCTCTTACTGTCACTCATTCTCTCTCTCTCTATATATATATGTATAATATATATATGCTATATATGTATGTATATATACTACATATATACATATACATATACTACACATATATGTATATATACATATATAGATAGATACACACACACACATATATATATATGTATGTATGTATATAAATTCCTGCCTGATGAGGAGGGGGAATCAGCATGGATTTGAAACACCAGAAGACTGAGCTTCAATTCTGGTTTCCCTGATTTGCTGTGTGACCTCAGGTAAATCATCCACTTTCTCAAAGACTTAGTGTTATGGAAATTTAATATATAATGTATTTCAATGGGTTTTGGGAAATACTACCTGAAAGACTTCGTTCATATTATTTAAAGCAGGGGTTCTCAACTGGGGGCAATTTTACACATATACCTCCTAGGAATATTTGGCAATGTCTAGAGGCATGTTTTTACTCTGCAGGAAAGGGGAGTGCTACTGGAACTTAGGAGGTAAAGGCCAAGATTGCTGCTCAATATCCTGCATTGCACAGGGCAGTCTCTTTTCACTCCTCCACAGAGAATAATCTTGCCCAAAATTTCAGTAGTATGGAGATGAGAAACCCTGATTTAGAGGTTGATATAATGAAAATTCAAATGTGGTCTCTTAATAACAACATTCAAGAACATTTGTTTTTCTTAAATGACTAATTAATGATAGCCAGCAGTGATCAAATTCATTTCATGGTGTATTTTTTCTTCTCCAGCTTTATTGGAGTATCATTGACAAATATAAGTAATATGGATTTTAGGTGTTCAGCATTCTTTTGATATACTCGTACATTGTGAAATGATTAACATCATTCATATGATTTGGCTGTGCCCCAACCCAAATCTCATCTTGAACTGTAGTTCCCATAATCCTCCACATGTCATGGGAAGGACCCGGTGGGCAGGGGGAAGGTAATTTAATTGTGGAGGAAGTTACCCTCATGCTATTCTCATGATAGTGAGTGAGATATCACGAGATCTCATGGTTTTATAAGAGACCTTTCCCCTTTTTGCTCACCACTGCTCCTTCCTGCTGCCATGTGAAGAAGGACATGTTCACTTCCCCTTCTGCCATGACTGTAAGTTTCCTGAAGCCTCTCCAGCCATAATGAACTGTGAGTCAATTAAACCTCTTTGCTATATAAATTACCCAGTCTCAGGTATGTCTTTATTAGCAGTGTGAGAATGGGCTAATACAGTCATCAAACTAATTAAAATTTCCATCAACTCACAGTTACCTTGTGTGTGTGTTAAGAACATTTAAGATCTACTCTCAGCAAATTTTGAGTGTATAATACAGTATTTTAATTACAGTCACCATACTGTACATTAGATCTCTAGAACGTATTCATTCTGAGTAACTGAAAGTTTGTACTCGTTGACTAACATCTCAACCCATTTCTCCCACCACTACCCCACTCCTGGCAACCACCATTCTACTCTCTGTTTCTCTGAGTTTGATATTTTTAGATTAAAAAACACACAGCAATGAAATGATAGTCTCTCAGTAAATAGTAATGGGAAAACTGGATATCCCCATGTTGAAAGAAATGAGATTTTTATCTCAGATTATATACAAACATTAACTCAAAAGGGATTAGACTTAAACATAAGATTTGAAACTATAAAAATCGCTGTAGAAAAATATAGGAAAAAACCGTTTTCATATTAACCTGTGCAATGACAACACCCCCAAAACATTGGCAACAAAAGCAAAAATAGACAAATGGAATTTCATTAAACTAAAAAGCTTCTGCACAGCAAAGAAAATAATCAAAGAGTGAAAATACATCCTATGGAATGAGAGAAAATATTTTCAAACTGTACATTATGTAAAGGGTTAATATCCAAAAGACCTGACTAGACACTTACCAAAGAGGACATAAAAATGGTCATCAGGAATATTTAAAAATTCTATACATCACTAATTATCAGAGAAATGCAAATTGAAACTACAATGAGATACCACTTCATACCTGTTAGAATGCTATTATTTAAAAACAAAACAAAACAAAAAAAACCGAAGCACTGGTGAGAATATCCAGAAGAGGGTTCCTCTGCACGTTGTTGGTGGGAAAGTAAATTGGTATAACCATTATGGAAAACAGTAAGTAGGTTCCTCAAAACATTAAAACTAAAACTCCCGTATGATCCAGCAATCCTACTCCTGGGTATATATCTAGAAGAAATAAAATAAACACGCTGAGATATCAGCAGTCCTATGTTCATTACAGCATTATTTACAATTGACAAGATATTGAATCAACATAAATATCTATGTATGAATGAATAGGTAAAGAAAATGTGGTATGCATACATAATAGAATATCATTCAGCCTTTAAAAAATGAAATCCTGCCATCTATGACAGAATGGATGATCCTGTTTTTTTCAGATTCACCCATATAATGGGAGAAGATATTGCAATTCTTTGATCTAATGATCTTTCAAAAGAATGTATTTCTGTGTGAAAACACACGTGTATGTGTGTTCAACATGTTCTTTGAGTGCTTTCAGCTTTTACCTATACAACAGAGCATTCCTGTAAGGCAAAGAGAGCAGAAAGTATTACATCCATTTAACAAGTAAGAAAATCAGCATCTGGAGGCCGCATGACTTGACTGAAGTCACAAAGCTATTACATAGCAAATGATATTTTTGAGTGTCTGGACATTTTAATTTAATAGCTATATAGAAGCTGATACAGAGGGGCATTCATGCTAAGATTTAGTATTTGTTTTGATTCAACATTTCAGTTTAAATCAGTAAGAATTGGTTAGTTATTGACACTAAGCTTGTCATACCTAAATGACACAATTCCTGCCATCAAATTTTCAGAAACTAGGATACATTTCTAATCTAAATATTGCATGAATATAATGATGTTAAGGAAAAGTTGCTGATTTCTAAATTACTAGAGTGAACAGGTGTTCAAATAAATGTTCTAGGAAAACAGTGTAATCACATGAAATTTAATTAAAAAGTTAATATAAATAATGAACTCTTTCCAACATAACATATGTTATGTACTCCAACACACATATATACAAATATGTGTTATATTCCCAATTGGATTTTAAGTCCCTTGAAAACAGTGACTCTTTCTCATACCATGGTTAAGATGGTGCTTGGCACATATTAGGTTCCTAGTTTAAAGAAAATGCTTGGGGAGGGAGGAGGACAAAGAATAAATATATTTAAAATATTGTCTAGAAAATCAAAGAAGGATTATGTTCATGGAGTAATAATTATATTTAAAATGTGTGGTGAATTATTATTTTAAAGTGTTTTGTATTATTAATAACATCCCTTCAAATAAATAGGACTCCCTTCACTGAATCAAATGCATGTATTGCCATATATAAATTAAATGACCTGTCAGCATGGAATGGAGAAAAGTGAAACAAATCAAACTGAATTTCAACCTTCTACTGGACTTCATAGAGTTGTCCCTAAACCTCTTGGAACATTATTCAAATAGCCCCTAGCTCATTGAGGTGGATTCTCTTTCTTCACTTCACTTGGAGACAGGATTGCATGAAATTCAAATAAAAACCCCTCTATGAAAGCTGAACCATGAGGTAACCAGCATCCTAAACCTGCCTAACCTGCACACATGCACCTACCAGTCAACAGTTCTCCAAGAACTGATTAGCTCATCATCAAGAACATAACCAGCTGGGCAGAAAAAGAATCTTAAATGAGCAGTTTCTTAAAAGAAGAAATAGAAGAAGAAAGATAATGGAAAGGAGGAAGGGAAATCAAAAACAGCTTAAAGAGAAGAGAAAAAATACCTTCAATCATTTGACCCCCTCTAATTTCTCCCTATCAGTCATGCCCAGACCTCACTTTCTTCCCACAGCTTAGATCCTGGGTGCCCACTTTAAAGATTTCCTTTATCAATAGAGTATTTTCATTTCCTCTGCTATGGAATATTCACTGATTTGCTTTGTTAATGTTGCAATGTGAACACTGATGCTGAGAACTGGGAGAATTTTTTTAAATGTCTAACCCTGTAAATGGGGCTACACCAAATTGATAGCCTCAAACCTTACTTGAGCTCTCAATACTCTATGGATTTGGCTATTCAACACAGAGCAATCATTCATATTTCCCCTACATACTCCTCTCAAGCTACCTCCCTGGCCACTATTTCACTGACCCCAAGTGGGTCTGGAATCTCCACCAATTCTTGGGAGGAAGCTTGAGAGGAGTGAAATAGTGGCCAGGGAGGCCACAGATAAAACCTCCCTTTATGAATAATAGAATCCAAGACAGGAAATTTCTTCCGTGTTCTCCCACAAGTCTCCAAGATAAGCTTCATTTCCATTCATTTTCCTCTGTCTCCTCCCACCACAATATCTGAGACTGTGTCACTTGTTATCTAAGGACAATCCCTCCATCTGTGCTCTGGTGAATTTCTCCAGAACTTGTTCCTCTGAGCTATCCCCATGCCAATGTGTGTCATCAGCCCCATCCCTCTTTCTCTCATGAATTCTTTCCATCTACACAGACAATTTGTTCACCCATGTTAAGACACTGAAGTTTCTCCCAGATTAACAAACCACAAACGAAACTGAGTATGTGTCCTCTTCCAGTTACTCACATTTTTGTTTTCAACCCTTTGCAGCATAACTTCTATAACAAATGTACATACTCCTATTCTGTCATTTCTCATCCTCTATTTTCAAATCAACCCATTATCATCTGGCTTTCTTCCCTTCATTCATTTCCCATCCCAATGGCACATGCCACTGTGCAATATGTAATTCATAAATATTTGGTGAATGAATCAAACTTGTTTTTCCCACCTCTCCACTATCTTTAGCCAAGTTTATCAAAGACCGCACTGTTGCTGTATCCAATAAATGTTTCTCATTTCTTATCAAAAGGGCTTATACACAGCATATGACACACTGTCATCATGTCTCCTGAATTCCTTTTTTTTTTCCTATAACAGCTCTATTGAGCTAGAATTCACATGCCTTAAAATTCACCTTTTTGAAGTGTACGATTGAGTGATTTGTAGTATATTCACAGAGTTGTGTAATCTTAACCACTATCTAATTCCAGAACATTTATATCACTTCAAAGAAACCCCATACCCTACAGCAGTCTCTCCCAATTCTCTTCTTCCACCCATTCCCTGGCAACCACTAATCTACTTTCCATCTCTATGGATTTGACTATTCAGGACATTTTATGTAAGTGAAATCATTTAAAATGTGGTCTTTTGTGACTGGCTTATGTAACTTAGCATAATGTTTTCAAGACTTATTCATGTTGTAGCATGTATCAGCATGTCATTTTTAAATGGCTGAATAATATTCCATTGCATAAACATATCATGTTTTGTTTATCCATTCACCTGTTGATGAACAATTGGGTTGCTTCAAATTTGTTACTATGAATAATGCTGTTATGGAAATGTGTGTACAAGTTTTTGTATGGAAGTACATTTTTATTTTTCTTAGTTACCTACCTAAGACCGGAATTGCTAGGTCATATGGTAACTCTATGCTTAACATTTTGAAGAACTGTCAAGTTTATTTCCAAAGGAAGTGCACTATTTAACATTTCTTCCAGTAATATATGAGGGTATCATTTTCTCCACCATTTTCATCTTTGTCAAACTTGTTACTGTCTTTTTAAATTGTAGCCATCCTTGTCAGTGTGAAGTAGTGTCTCATTTTAGTTTTCTTTTGAATTATCTTCATGTCATATTATGTTTAACATCTTTTCATGGGTTTATTGGCCATTTCTATATCTTTGTTTGAAGAGGAATGTCTACTCAGATATATTCTCATTTTCAATTGCACTATTTGCCTTTATTGTTGAGTTGTGATCATTTCTTATATACTCTGGATGCAAGTCTCATGAAATACATGGTTGCAAACATTTTTTTCCCATTATTTGGGTTGCCTTTTCACTTTCTTGGTGGTGACCTTTGAAGCAAAAAGTTTTTAAACTTGATCTTATCCAGTCTACCTACTTATTCTGTCATCACTTACGTTTCTGATGTCATATCTAAGAAACTTTTGCCTAATTCAAAGTCATGAATATATACTACTATATTTACTTATAAGAGTTTTGGGCTGGGCACGGTGACTCACTCCCGTAATCCCAGCACTTGGGGGACGCCAAGATGGACGGATCACAAGGTCAGGAGTTTGAGACCAGCCTGGCCAACATGGTGAAATCCCATCTCTACTAAAAATACAAAAATTTGCCTGGTGTGGTGGTGTGCACCTGTAATCCCAGCTACTCAGGAGGCTGAGGCAGGAGAACGCTTGAATCCTGGAGGCAGAGGTTGCAGTGAGCTGAGATCACACCATTGCACTCTAGCCTGGGCGACAGAGCAAGACTCCATCTCAAAAAAAAAAAAAAAGTTTTTTAACTTTTATCTCTGATATGTAGGTCTATGATCCATTTTGTGTTAGCTTTTCTATACAGTGTGAGGAAGCGTTCACCTTCATTTTTTTCCAGGTAGATAGCCAGTTGTCCAGTTGTTTCAGCACCACTTGTTGAAAAGACTATTGTTTACATATTGATTTGTCTAGGCAACCTTGTCAAAAATCAATTAATTATATTGTACATATTTATTTCTGAATTTTCATTTCCACTGCATTAGTTTATAGCCTGTCTTTATGTGAGTACTACATTTTCTTAAATACCATAGTTTTGTTATAAGTTATAAAATTAAAAAACTCACTGTTGCTATATCCAATAAATGTTGAAAAACCATTTTGGTCCTTCTTGGTCCCTTGCATTTTCCTATAAGTTTTAAAATCAGTTTGTCAATTTCTGCAAAAAGAGGCACTAGGATTTTGATAGGAACTGCATTGAATTTATAGTTCAATTTGGGAAGTACTGCTATCTTAATATTACATTTTTCAATCTATAAGTGTAGTTTAAGTTCAATTTATTTAGGCCTTCTTTAATTTCCTTCAGCAATATCTTGTAGTTCCCGTGTACATGTCTTGCATTTCTAAGCCTCGAGGGCTATATATTTTAAAAATAATTAATAAACTTTGGTACAGCAGAATTTAAAGTATCTAATAATTATAAGTTACCTGAATATACTCCCAGTGAAGAATCTTTCTGTGTTTTTATTTTGTTTCGTTAAAATAGGAAACTCTTTTAATGCACGTACAGTATTATTTAGTTTACTGTTTGGGCCATCCCTTCTTGTTTCTTGGTGTGTTTCACAGTTTTGTGTTAAAAACTGGCCATTTTTCATAATCTAATGTGCCAACTCTGGAAATAAGATTCCTCTTTTCCCAGGGTTTCCTATTGTTACTATTTGTTGTTGCTGCTGTTTGAAGTTTGTTTGTTTAGTGACTTTCCTCAGCTTATTATATAAAGTCTGCACTCTGTTGTGTGTGGCCACTGAAGCCTCTGCTGAGTTAGCTTAGTGATCAGTGAATGATCGGATAAAAATTTCCGTGAATGACTTGAACCCATAGGTCTCTCACACTTTGCCATGGAGCTCTGAGTGAATGTGTTAGGGCACTGTTTATGCAGACAGTGTCAGCCCGCATAAGAGATTAGGATCTTCTCAAGTCATTCCTGGCCATTTTCATAGCCCTGCACATGTACGTGGTTTTCTAGATGCCCTAAAATATGTTGGAGTCTTTTAAAGCCCCCTATAAATGTTTCACTTTTCAGCTTTTTCCTTTAAGATTCTAAGCCTCTTATTTGCTCTAATTGATGCAACTGGTATTACTACCTCAGGCAGCTTCAATTTAAATGATGGACACCATTCATTTTTCACAAACACCCTGGGGATACAGCATTTGCCCCACTGAATGAGCTCTGAGTCAGTAAAAATAAAGCCAGTCCCCATGAATGGGGCTTTCCAGGGAGTTGTTAGGCAGGTCAAATAGTGACTGGTCCCTGGGAATGCACTTTTGGGAGATCTCTAAAGACTTTCTATCCCCTCCAGTAGCTGTAAGACTGCAGTTTTTCACAACTACCATACTTGTGAGGCTGCTGGTTTTCACTGCTACTGCATGGAAAAACGGAAATAGTAATAGTGTGTTAAAATGCTACAAAGCTCTTTGCTGTTTTTACAGAGATTCAGCTACTTTTCTTTAATAAACATTCCCCAGATTGTTACAAGCTTTTGATTAAGTTTTACAGCTCTGAAAAAGTTTATTTTGTCAATTTTTTAATGTTCATTTTGCTTTTATGAAGTAGATTTTCAGAAGTCTTTACTCCAGCTTTCAGAAAGTGTTCCTTCTCATAATTATCTCTATCTCTCTGGCTACTCTTGGGATGTTTAAAGGCTCTTCCTTTTAATGTGTATGGCCTATAACTGGTTTTGTTGTTGCTGTTGTTGTTGTTAGAGTTCTATGTTAGATGCTCTTCCCTGCTCTCTCACCTTTAATCAAGTCCTTGGATGTCCTGATTCACTGCTATGGCTTCTGTTAGCATCTTTGTGATGGAGGCTTCTCATCTGTAACTCCAGCACATGTGCCTCTCCTGAACTCCACACTCTTTTATCGAACTGTCTATAGATATCTCTTGAAGTACCCATAGGCATCTCAAATACAATCTGTTCAAAACTAAATACATCATTGACTTTTTCCTCCTACCCCATATCTGCCATTTTGATGTCTCTTATCACATTTAATGGTACTACTATATACATAGTCAAAAAAACAACCAACAGTAACCCTTCATACTTCCTTTCTCTATCCCATACAGCAGCTTAAATGGTGGTTGTATCTGGTCATTGAATTTTCCTGCATTTTGATAACATTACTTTCCATTTCTTGGCCATTTGCTACATTTAGAAGGGAATTAAAGTGCTTTAATGAAATATACAAAGAACTTCAAGATTTGGATTCTGTCATGGTCTCCAGGATCATGTTTTTATACTCTGCCAGCCACCTTGAATTTTCATTTTTATATTTACCTTGTCTTTAGTATTTGTTGTCCCGAGAGAAATCTCTGTGTGCTTGTATAAGTGCTCATATATTTTTGCTTCTGCTGCCTTGAATTGGATTCTGCTACTTGCAACCAAAGAATCCTAAATAACAAAATAAGCTTCACAGCATAACTACAGCATAAGTTATCTTGCTTTACCCATTATTCTAATTTTTCTCACTAATATATCTACCCTTAGCTGAGCTGATGAGGCTGTTTTCATATTCAGTGTGGTCCAGACTCTTCCAGTCTATTTTCTTGTTACATTCTTGACAGATCTCATCAGCAGACTCTCTCCTCACAATTCATATTATGCCAAGAGATCAGCCCTACCCATCAATTTAGTCTCTGAATAGAGAATTGCTATCTCTCTCTCAGTTTTTCTTTTCTCTTCTCAGACAAAATCCTCCTTCTATGAGGAAGAAAAAAACATGGCGTGTTTACTAGCTAAAATTTACTAGTATATGACCTGTTATTGCCCTAGCAGCAAAACCCTATTGGATACTTTTCTCTTTTCTGGATCCAGTATATGTAGATTACATAACCCCTTTGCAAAGTGTAAAATGGCACACAATAGTTATTATTTATTCTAACCATAGGGAGGCAGATTTCGGTTCTGGGATTGTTATTTGCCTAAATTCATGTTTATTGATTATGGGGGCAATTTAAGATACAAGTTGGTCTTTGGCTCTGACAAGCATGTGTTGCAAACCTGTTTCCTCTTACTGGCTAGTTTCCGACTTTGAGATAGTGTTTTCACCACTCCATCTCATTTTGTTTCTTTCCTTTCTTAAAATTTATAAAATCTGGTAAAGTCCATCAAAACTTGAGGATTGTTAGGAGAATTAACTATGTGAATGGACATAAAAAGCCTAATACCGGATCTTGTCAGTGATAGCCATTCAATAGATGACAGCTTAGTTTATTGTCATCAGCATGATCATTCACCATGCAACCTCTGCTTTTAACAGATTTCAGCCTATAATCTTTTGTTTCTCCTTTCTAATCCTGCACTTCCTCTGACTGTTCCATTTTGGTTCTAAGCAAGGAGGCTGCTTGTGTCTGAATCTGGTAGATCCTGAAATCTCTGCTTGGCTTTGTCAGACAAGTTCAGGCATGTACAGACATGTCCATGAATTTCTCAGAAGGTTGACTCTGCCAAAGCCAGAACACCACCTCCCCCCTTTCCACTGGGTCCTGTGCTCCAAGCTGTTGGACATAAGTTCGTGCTTTCAAAACTTCAGTATTTACACGAAGTCTGCAATTCTGATTTACCCTGTGTCCAGCTGCTGATACTTATCTTGAAATTTCTAAGTGCAAGGCTGCAATCAAAGCATCAGGGCACAGAAATGAACAAATAAAGATGTTTTGGGACTGCCTGCTTTTCTCATGCGATTTGCACATTTTTCTTGGCTTGCGTAATCTGAGGAGGCTGGGACCATGGGCCCTTCATTCCTTGGCCCAGTGGCAGCACATGGCAATGTTACAAATACAGGGAGCTGGACATTCAGGGGGGGCCTCACCCCTGCTAGGAAAGCATCCACCTCTGTGCCTCCCAGACAGCGTTGACGCATTCAGACAAGCTGGACAAAGAATGTACAGTCTACATTCCCTGGCCTTTGAAGGGAAGATGTTGCAATGTACAAGCAGTTGGAGTGTTTTGCCTAATTCATCAAAACATTCACATTTGCTAGTAATACAATGCATCTATGATGAGAAGCACTGTGGATTAAGCACTGTGGATTAAGGATAAAATGGCTTATGTCTCCTAATTTCTACCATTCGGCTAAGCTTTGAAGCAGCCTCCCTTCATTCATGAAACTGCTGCAGGGTTGTTAAAAATGCATGGGCTTTGCAACCAGATGGCTCTGTGGTTCAGACCTGCTAGCTGTGGGATCTTGGGCAACATACCCCTTTCTAAAGTCTCAGCTCTCATCTGGAAAGTAAGGGCAGTAAAACTAAACTCTTAGAGCTTTTACAAGGATTCTTTGAGATGATGTATATTGCTTAGTAGGGTAACAGACACGGTAAGTGCTATAAAATGAACTTTTATCATTCACCTACTTTTTAAGTGCCTACCGTGTGCCAGGCACTCAGCCACACACTTAGCACTTCCTTGCACCTCCATTTGGTTGGACATTGCAATGGGAATTGGGAGACAAGGAGAAGCGTATTTTGAAAGAGGCAAAGAAGAAATTGACTTTAGTCCCAGTATCACGTAAAACTAACCCATATGACCTTGAGCAAGAGATGTCTCTCTAGACCTCAGTTACTTCAGCTGAAAAGCAGAGTGATCATTTCTGCCCTAAGAGCCAATGGGAAGGCATAATAATTATTACAATTATAATAGATGGCATTAATCTAGAGCTTATTTGCTTCTCAGCACTTTCTAAGCATTTTACATTTACTGATTTATTTACTCTTCACAAGTACCCTGGGAGAATTATTACACAGATTCAACTAACAAAGGGATTAAGGAACAAAGAAGTTAAATGATTTGTTCATAGACAGTAACCAGAAATCAACTAGTCTGGCTCCAGAATCCTTTCCCTCAATCATCACACTTTGTCCTTGGTGGACAGTAAAACCCTGTATAAATATGAAGATTTTTACTATGCTGGAAAATTCTACCTAAAAAACTAGTATTTTGATCTAATCATTGTAGGCTCCAATGTGGTTATTTTTTAAGAGAACTGAAGCAATTTCTCTATGATGCATTTTTTTCAGGATTTTAATATAAAAATTTTCAAACAAGCAATATAGTTTAAGTATTTTTATAGTAAACATAAATAAAGTAAACATACCCACCACTCAGGTTCTATAATTAACATTTTACTACTAAAATAATTGTCTTATCACATATCTCTCTCTAGATCTCTCCCCATCTCTCTCCATCAATCTATCTTATTTTGACACATTGAAAACTAAGTTGGCAGGCACCACTACGTTTCACCCAATTCTCCAGTATGAATGTCATTAATTAGAATTTAATCTACTTTATGATCCATTTTGTTCTTTTCCAAAATGGATTTTAGGTTTCATATCTGGAATGAAGATTCATGAATCTCAGAAAATACTTTAACAACAAACCATGGGAGAGTCTACTTTTAATATTGTCACTTCATTATTATCATTATTGTTACTATTGTAGTTGATGTTCACACCTGATTTCTCAATCCTAACAGCCAGTCTGCTATTCAGCTGCTATTTTTCCTGTTCAGATCTTCCATTTCATCCCCAGACATAATGACTCCTGCTCAATTTTTCCCACTTCCACCCTCACCCTCTTGTGCCCACATTCAACCACAGTTTGCTCTCTGCCAGACCCCCATATATCCAGTGGGATTCCAATGCTGCCACAGAATTCCACATGATATCCAAGTATGTGACTGACCCAGCCAATTATTACAATAGCACCTTATATTTAGTTGGTGCTGGACCATTATTTCATTCAGTAACTATTTATCAAGAGCCTATTTAACTAGGTGACCAGGAAGGGGCAAAGAGTGAGCCAGGAGCCAGAGCAAAGAAAGAATTAGGTCAACTAACTCACATGTGTTACATAACTTCTATGTATACAACATTGCCATCAAGGAGTTTATAGTCAGTCAGTGGGGAAAAAAAACAAATGCAGATGAAACAATTGGAGACCAACTGTAGAGACAGAAACAACTAAAATTTCTATGTAGTCATGTAGAATGGTTTGTGTGCATGTCTGCCAAAGAGATGTACAGTAAAAATGCTTGTAGGATTCTACTTCTGGAGAGAAATGAGACTGTAAGTTAGTATTGGTTAGATCTAAGGGCATGTCCTAATACAGGAGATAAAAGAGGGTTTTTTTTTTTAATAGAATTATTAAATAAAATGTTTTCATGAAAAAAAATTATGCTGGGCAATTGATAAAATGTCTTAGAATATGTGAAGAGGCCAGGTGCGGTGGCTCACACCTGTAATCCCAGCAATTTGGGAGGCCAAGGCAGGCAGAACACCTGAGGTCAGGAGTTCGAGACCAGCTTTGCCAACATGGTGAAATCCTGCCATCTCTACTAAAAATACAAAAATTAGCCAAGCGTGGAAGCACATGCCTCTGATCCCAGCTACTCAGGAGGCTGAGGCAGGAGAATCACTTGAACTCGGGAGGTGGAGGTTGCAGTGAGCTGAGATCATGCCACTGAACTCCAGCCTGGGTAAGAGTAAGACTCTGTCAGGAAAAAAAAGAAAAAGAAAAAAAAAAAGAAGACGTGAAGAGATTGAATGAATGAGTCAAAAACTTAAAGCTGGAGCCAGATGCCACAAGGATGAATTTGATAAAATTAGAAAAATGGTTGTGATTCAGAGATAATATCTTTTCTAATATTGTTAGAGCTGAAAGTGTTCGGCAGCACATTGTGGGCCCTAATCAGACAGAGATGAGTGGTAACATTCTACTTAATTGATGAAGGATCAGTAAACAGATATTGGAATCCAGTGAAGTGACTAAAGAGAGATCCAACGAGAAGCAGCCAGTGATTATAAAGACTGAAAGAACTATCGGTAGCAAATTCAAGAAGTCATATGAAATGAACACAAGTTGGTGTCCTGATTCCGTTGCCATCTAGGTACAAGTACTCCAGTTTTATGAGCTCCAGCTTTCTAAGTTATAAAGTAGAATAAAATTTGCTCCTAAAGGATTTTGTATGGGTTGAATGAGATGCTAAACAAAACATGTCTAGCATAGGACCTGGTTCAGTTTGTTTTCTGCACTTGGGTTCTTTCAGCCTAAAGAGTATAGAATTGTGCGAATTTGCACTGAACATCATGAACATTTGTTGTGGCCAGAGTTAATGGATCTGGCCCATGTTCTACATTGCCCTTAAGCATGTGTGGTGACTTTGAGTGAATTTTTTTTTTTTTGAGGTGGAGTCTCGCTCTGTTGCCCAGGCTAGAGTGTAGTGATGCGACCTTGGCTCACTGCAACCTCAGCTCACTGCAACCTCCACCTCCTGGGTTCAAGTGATGAGTGAATAATTTTTAAAAATAAATAAAAAGCCACCTTTTTTGGGCATATTTGTTTAAATTTCTTCCTCAGATAAAAATAATAATAAAAATAAAGCCATCATTTCATCAAGCCTGCGCACATAGGTTGGTGAATACAGCACAGATTGGGTTTGAGACCCCACTCATCCTCTCAGCCATGATGGCCCTCTCTGTCCATGGCTTCAAGCAACATTACTGGGAGAAGAGAGAAATTAAACTATTGGATACACCAAAAAGGGAGTTAGTAGGTACCACCAAAAGAGCCACTTAGAAACAAAGATCCATCTATTTGGGTGACTGGAGTTGAGTGAAGGCATTAGAGAACTTCCAATGTCTTCTCCTCTAGGATTTGAGAGCTAAAACTCTGTGTTCTATGGTAGCCTCAACTCCACCATATGATACAATCCTTTGTATATAAATAGGGTTGCGTTAAAGGTGATAATCTCTATTTTCTTTTTTATAGCAAAGGATTTTAACCCCAAACCTCAACTTGTTAACTCTTTGAAGACTCTAAATGCCATATGTAGGCTCACATGAAGCCCATTCACTCCAGGTACTTTATGGTATTTACTGTGTTTTACAGTTACTTCCCTGTTTCCCCCTCTTTCATGTTAGATGATGAATCTATTTGGAGAGGAGCTCTCAGCACTTCCAAGGACACTACCTTGTCAGGATGCTCCCAGAACTGGTACTTCCAGATGTTCTGCACTCCCAGGCATCCTCAAAATGCCAAAGTTTGACTGTGTGCTCCCCCGACATTGAGAAGGAGGTTATTTGCATCCATTCAGTGCCATGCTTCTATTCCTGAATACCAAAGATGCTGTCTTTGTTCTTCTGTGCCCCACAGAAACCCTGTGTAATTACCTATAACCTCAGTCTCCAGGCTTGACAGGCATGACATAGGCACACAGTTGTTCTCACCATTCCACTTTCCTCCTTCCCTGAAACTTTCCCCATTCCACCACCTCTAACCATGACAAAACTATGCATATAAATAAACATGTAGCCAGTCAGTTTTCAAATGGGTATGAATCCCAGTGTAAGCCACAGTTTGGGCTCATATTTCTACATAGTAAATCTATCAGGGGTATTTGTGAAGTCCTTCACAGGATGCCCAACCTAACTGTGTTTTGGGGATGCATTTTAAATGGAAAATTAGTTGATCCTGCTGTGCAGAAGTGCAGTCAAACAAAGACAGGTTTACTTTTTAAACGAAAGTGACTTTTTTAACAGAATAAAACAGACTCATTTTAAACACTTTTTTAAAAAATTTTACTTTAGGTATATGCTATATCCGGCATTTCTCTTAAAATTTTAGATAAACAAAATAAAAAAAGTAAAGATCAAAAGAAAGAGAGAGAAAGGGAAGGAAGGGAGGAAGGGAAGAAGGAAGGAGGAGGGAGAGGAAGGAAGGATAGAGGAGGTAAGGAAGGAAGGAAGGAAGGAGGAGGGAAGAAAGGAAGGAAGGAAAGAAACTGTGGAAAAACACAATCCAGACAAGACATCTGCTCAATTTTGGATTATATTATTCCGAAATTATCCACAACATACTTAACTAGCTTCTAATTTTTAAAGTAAAACATTTCCAATGTTTTGCTATTTAAAAACATAAACATTCTTATATCTTGCACAAGATTCATGATTACCAACCTAGAATAAATGTTTAGAAGTGAAATTAGTGCCACAGAACCCCACAGCCAATCATTTGGCAATTTTTGCCACCTTCATTCAAAAAGTGCATCCCAAATCCCAGTACTGCCCGTTATTTCTCCCTCCACTATCCCACTACCTCTCCCCATGCTCCATCTCCCAAGTTCATTACCCTAGTCCACTCCTCCCCAGTCCACTCCTTTCCCTAGTCCACCATCTTTCTCTTTCTGGTCCACTTTCTTTAGTCCATTTCACCATTGTCTGTCACTTGAGTCCATCATTCTAATCCATGTCTCCTATCCACCTTTTCTTAGTCCATTTTCACCTCATTCATCACCCTAGTCCCTCACCCTGTTCCATTTTCCCCTAGTCTACCTCCCCAAGACTATCACCCTAGTCCACCTCCCCCTAGTGAGTCCATTTCCCCTTTGTCCGTCACTCTAGTCCCTCACTCTGTTTAACTTCCCCTTATCACCAACATTACTTGTTTCCCTGCCTCTACATCAGTCCTTTAGTTTGTTTTCCACTTAATGGAATGAGAAATATGTAAAAAGGAAAGTCAGATCATATCAACCTCTTAGAACACTTGGAATCAAGTCCCCATCATGGGCTCACAGACCTTCAAAAAGCTGTCTAATGTCTACTCTCATTCATCAAGAACTAAAGGGAATAGTTTCAACTTGACCTGCCCATTTTTCTTTTATGTTTATTTTCTTAACATCAGCACAGAATAATGTTCAGAAAAGTTCATTAACTAGATTTTCATCTGGTTATGAATTTTCCTAGAAAATGACTCAAAGTATATATGATGTAAACTTCAATAGTAAGCATATGTTTCTCCATAAGTGAATTCCCTTTTTACATATATAACTATTTAGAAATAACATGTGTAAAGGAAGAAATGAAAATCTTAAAAAAAAAAAAAAGAGAGACTGTTTGGTATAATTGAAAAAGCTTAATCTCTGGAATCAGACCTATTTGAAATCAAATTCTAGAACCATCATTTACTCATTGAGTAACCAGGTACATTTTTAACACCTAATTGAGTGTTAATTTTAATACTGAATTGAGATTTAGGTGTTAAAAATGTACCTGGTTACTCAATGAGTAAATGATGGTTCTAGAATTTGAATTCAAATAGGTCTGATTCCAGAGATTAATATTTTTGTAATAATCTATAATACAGAAATAATTATCATCTATAATACAGAAATAATTATCACTTCTGTTTTTGTGTCCTAGTTAGGATTAAATAAAATACCAGCCATAAAAGCCATCTAGATCTTTATCTGATATGGTCAATAAATAAAGACTGGTTTTATCTACATTCTTATCATATTGGTGACTACAGCTCTTCATTCTAAAACCTTGTAGAGAAAGGACATAGTGGAATAAAGAGCCGTCCTCCAATATGTGAGGTATCATTTTTATGGAGCAAGGGGATGCTCTTAGGACAGAACTAAATTTACTGTTTAACAGATCCTGACCATGAAGAAACTTGGTTCTGCCAGGTAGCACTACCCAACAAATAATGAGACTCCCCATAAAGGAGTTTAAAACTGAAACCCTCAAGAAGAGGCAGGAAGGACAGTCATAGGTAAAATTAGATCCTAGATAATGTCACTCCTGAACTGTTACTAATCCTTAAATTTCCTTTATCAGTCCGTCTCTGTTTTGCTTGATAAAGGCAGATATTTGAAGGAAGAATTTTCCCATAGTCTCTCAAGCCATACCTCTCAAAGAATCTTCTTCTCCATTGAGATAGAAACTTGGTGTTCATGTGCAATTATGAAAGTTAATAAACTCCAACGTTCATTTTTAATATCTCAGCAGTTTGCCAGGAGTATAAAAATGCCAATATTCTGAGAAAATTATTGTTTACAAATATAATTTGGAGCTCCTAAGTCCTTTGGTTGTCAGCAGATTATAGTAAGAATAACATCACTTCTTGTGTTCTGGTATTCCCTATGTAAGCCCAGTTTCTTCTGCTTTTAACACCTTTCCATCTTCAGTAGTGAAGTCACTGCACTAAGCTGTTCATTAGCTGGAGATGAAAGGGAAGTAGAGGACTTACTGATATCTTCCCAGCAAACTGTGCAGTTTTGCATGTTTTCCATAACAGCTGGTACATATCTATAGTCTGAGTTCTATAGTAAGACATCATCAGAATTTAGCCTTCTCAGCCAAAACATGTGGCATAAGAGAAAGAGATGGCTCCAGCCCCTGTGAAACTCTTGCTCACTATGTGACCTTGAACAGTTTGCTCTGTTTCAATCTCTGTGCATCCTGGTTACAAATATAGGCTTTGAATTAAGACAAATAACTAATGCATGCAGGGCTTAAAACCTATATGACAGGTTGATAGGTGCAGCAAACCATCATGGCACATGAATATCTATGTAACAAACCTGCATGTTCTGCACATGTATCCCAGAAGGTAAAGTAAAATAAAATACTTTTTAAAAAAAGAATGTAGGCTTTGAATCACACTAATCTGTATCCAAAACCTGGCTCTGCTACTCACTAACTTTGTGACATTGGCTGAGTTTCCTAATCTTTCAGAGCCTGAGTTTCCTCGTTTCTAAAATGGTGACTATAGCAATCATTCATTCCCCACAGAGGAATTCCTCTATGACAATTATGGTCATAACTCATAACTGTTAATTGCAATACTGTATGTACAGTGCTTAATCAAGTGCCTAGTATACTGTAAGTGCTCAGTAAATGTTCCATCATTACAATAATTAGATAAATATATTCTAATCCTAGAGAAGCCCTATGTGTATCAGCTAGTGTCCTCAATTCTGTGTCATTAGTTGACTGTCTGGCTGAGACATTGCTATTTTCCCAGTCACTCAAGCTAGAAATGTTGATTTATTTAACAATGGGTCATTTGGGCTCCTATCATGAGTCAGGTACTTTGTAAATTTTTGGGATGTGTTGACCCCAGGACAGATGTATTTTTTCCTCCCCCTAGTTCTTATCGCTTGCAGAGTTGTCACACAGTTACCAAAATCAATTTATTTTAATGCCTAAATGTCTTTCAGTTCCACCTTTTGCTCTCACTCCATCTCACTCTCACTAGCTCCTCAGTGCTAGCTCATCAGCTCTGCTGGATGATCACATCAGCCTTTTCACTATTATTCCTTGATTCCAGCCTCACGCTTCTCCAGTCACTTTTCCCAATCAGTCCCAAGTAGTGCTTTACTGAAATACAGGCCTCATGCTTCCCAGAACAAAACTCAGACTCCTTGGAATTTCATATACAGTCCTTTATAATCTGCTTGTATTGACCTCCAGCTTGATTTTTGACCCCTTACCTACATGGGCAGGCTCATGACACACAAAGCAACTTAAAATTACCTAGTGTGCACTTGCTTTTTCACATTTCATGCTTCCATGTCATTGGAGATGCAGCTTCCTCTCCTCAGAATACCTCTCTCCCTTGCCTCCTGGGAAAATTCCTCCTTTAATATTTATTACAAATGTCACCTCTACTGTGACTCAGAGTTGTTCACTTCATCTTTTGAGCTATCTTTGTTCCTTGAACCTACCTCCAGAGTAAAATTTACTACTTTTGCTTTTTTTAAAAAAAATTATGTAATAGCTATCAGCTCAAATGTCACCTCCTTTGGGAAGATTTCACTGACCACTCCATACCCCAAAGAACCCCAAAGCCATAAATTTCCACACTATATTGTTTTTCATATGACTCCCTGCTATTTACAAGTATAGCTTAATGAATCTTGTAAACAATATTTTGCAAAATAACCATATATTTATATAACTATAAAGCAATTAGCAAATTTTCTCATACTAAAAATTAAGAAACAGTGTGCATCTCATTATTTATGTAAAAACAAAAAGGCATTGACATCTCAAGTAAATACTGGATTAAAAACATGCTGATTATTCAAACTTTAAAATTCTCCATATTTTATCCCTAGGTTAAGCCAGATCAACAGAGAATGGTATCCATGAACCATCTTCTTTGAGGTCCATAAAGAATTGTCTTTATGGAATTATGATTTAGCAGTAATATTTCAGTGTTCATCCAGACTAATGCTATATGTAACAAACAGATATTTGCAGAATATTTTTTGGACTCTTGGTTAAAGTGCTACTGAGAACATCTTCCAGTGTATTCCTCAGTATCCTTTGTGACAAGTTTGTTTTGGAAGTGGAATCCAGGATAACATGTGTATCTATCTATACTTTCTTCTACTAGACACCAAAAGATAGATACCCATTATGTGTCTCTCCTTGCCTAGGGTTACAGGAAGCTCAGTGCTAATTTTGGCACTCAATTGTTATAACCCTACTCCACCAAGATATTTAAAGATATGCTCTTATCTTTACTAGCTTCCTTGCTTATTTTCTAGCTCTTATATATGGATTTTCTCACCTACCGATTAAAGCATTTGTGGCAATAAAAGAATAAAGAATGTGGTAGTAGAAGCAACATGCATTTTGTTTCTGGGTTTTTTTTTTCCCTTTTGTTTTTCATTTTATTTCAAAATGATTTCAAACCTACAGAAAATGTTGCAAGAATATTATGAGGAATTCCCATATACTTTCATCCTGATTCACCAATCATTAATATTTTGCAACATCTGGCTCTCTCTTTGTCTCTCTGTATATGTCTCTGTGTCTGTTTCTGTCTCTCAGTATGTCTACAGTGAACTCACTCACACACATTCACACACACACTCTCACACTTTTTTCTCCTGATTGATAGTTAAGAATAATCTGGCTGTCTATACTAAAAAGAAGGATATTTTCTTATATTACTAGTTATACTGTCAAGTTCAGCCGTGTATCTGGTTTATCATGTAATATATAGTTCATACTCAAATTCTGCTAATTACCCCAAAATGAAGAAACACGGTTTTATGTTCTTTGTTTGTTTGTTTTTGAGACAGAATCTCCCTCTGTCACCCTTACCAAAGTGCAGTGGCAAGATTTTGGCTCACTGAAACCTCCACCTCCCAGGTTCAAGCAATTCTCTCGCCTCAGCCTCCTGAGTAGCTGGGATTACAGGCCTCACCACCACACCTAGCTAATTTTTTTATTTTTAGTAGAGACAGCGTTTTGCCATATTGTCCAGGCTGGTCTCAAATTCCTGACCTCGACTGATCTGCCCACCTTGGCCTCCTAAAGTGCTGGGATTCCAGGCGTGAGCCACTGCGCCCAGCCAGAAGCATGCATTTTGGAGTCACGCAATACTAAGTTTCAAGGTCATCTCTGTCAGTTGGTAGTTGTATAACCTACTTTATTTCACTCAAAATCATGATAATAACATCCTCTAGATGTGTTTTTAAAGATTATGTGTGAAAAAATATGCACAGAAGCATATCTATCACATTGCTTAAAATTTAACAGGAAATAATTTTAAATTATACACAAGCCTCCTGAAATCTTTTGGAAAGTGGGTAACAAATGCAGGAATGGGCAACTGATAAAAGGCTGAAATAACTATGAAGACAACAAGATTGTTCATTATCAAGTGTGTAACAAATGTTTTAAAAAAATCGACTGTGATGACTTAGAATGGCTTCACAGAGAAAATAAAATGCTGGACTTTAAGGAATGCATAGGATAGAGATTGAAATTTTCTAAAGAATAGCCGGGTGTGGTGGTTCACTCCTGTAATCCCAGCACTTTAGGAGGCCCAGGCAGGCGGATCACTTGAAGTCAGTAGTTTGAGACCAGCCTGGCCAATATGGCAAAAACCCATCTCTACTAAACTACAAAAACTAGCAGGGCATGGTGGCGGCAGGTGCCTGTAATCCCAGCTACTCAGGAGGCTGAGGCAGGAGAATTGCTTGAACCTGGAAGGTCAGAGGTTGTGGTAAGCCGAAATAGGGCCACTGCATTCTAGCCTATGTGACAAAGTGAGACTTCGTCCCAAAAAAAAAAAAAAAAAAAAAAAAAATCTGTAAAGAATAGAGGATATTCTAGATGGTGAGACTGAACAGGAAAGAGTAAAGTGAGGAGACCCAAAGCAGGCAGACCTCACTGCAAGTTTATCAACAAAACTACTCCGATACATATTATAATAATAAGAAAACTATGTTTCTTCATTTTGGGGTAGTGAGCAGAATTTCAGTATGAACGGTATATTACATGATAAATCAATGCTGCATGGCTGAACTGACAATGTAACTAGTAATATAAAAATTCCGGAAACTCCTGCTCATACAATTGAGAGTCACTGAGCACACAATAAAAAGTTAATTTCCTAGAATATAAACTGGGAAGAGAAGGATGATATCTGATACATTTTTTTTCCATTTTCAGATTTCAAGTCATTTAAAATATAAAAATGCATCCAGGCATAGCTCTGAGAAACACCAGGATTATCTATTCACCCTTCTAAAGCTGAGAAGCAAATTTGTAGAATCAGAACAGGGACTGGACTGAGTGCTTAGCACCAATTAGAGCTGCACATCTGAAGAAGGGAAGGGAAAGATCCAAAATCTCACAAGATAGGAGGAGAGTGCAGATCAGAACCCACCACCTTCTCTCTGACTCCAAATGCAATGCCCTTGGCTTGTCTGCACACCAATTCTTCTTCATCTCCAGGTCACTGCATTTAATTCTATCCCACCTGAGTATGTGAAATAGAAGTTGTTTGGGAAAATCTTTTTATTTGCCACTTCCTGAATCTTAATTCATCTTGGTGCCAAAATTTATAGTAATCCACAAGGCTGAACAAGGCTGCATTTGGGACCTGTTCCCTGCTCATTTGGACGGCTGGGTCAGAAACAACAGAAGAGAGAGAGCCTGTCTCTTGTGAGTTTGCCAACTGAGTATTTGGATTCAGATGGATCACACGCAACACGTCAAATTGTTTTTAGCTCAGTATCCAAACTTGACTTTTTTATCTGGACTAATCCCAAATTTTATAACATTGTTGAAAGTCACTTGTGGATAAGTTCATCCATACTTTAAAAAGATGCAACCGAAATACATTTCTACTTGTTGAGTGGTACTGGGACAAAGGAAAATGTGTTGGTAGAATGAGGATAAATACTTCTTCCCTGGCAACAGATTTAAAAAAAAAAATTAGGAAAGATGTAAGTGATGATCTGTTATGAAGATGAACAATATATTTTAGCAGACAGCTATTCTCTAGTGGAAAATGTTATGAAGAATCCTGAAGCTATACTCCTGCGAAGCATGAGAGAAGGTCTCCATAGATTGATGATGACTGTCATGAGCATAGGAGGTATCAGTGGCACACACAGATTAGGTGTAAATCATCTCTGATCTGACCTAATGATATACTTTCCTAATGACAGACTGGGACAGTGGCTAGACAAACTCTGTACTTAGGCACAGAGCCTAGATTCCCTGACTTCACTTTTTTTCAACATTCTAGCGCAACTTAAAACCTGGTATCTTCCAGTTTGACAAACATAAGACTCACCACATGTCAAGCAGTTTCTTCAAGTGTTTTGTTCTTTGAAATACAACAAAAACAATCAGTGAAATAAAGTTTCCTTCTATTCCTGAAAAAAATGGCCCAGACAGGCTCATAGACATCAATGTGGCCTTGTCACGACATCTTAACTCCTAGCCACACTCACAAGAAGAACTTGTAGATTCCTCATAGATGTTCTCAAGTTAGAAGGCAAAACACAACCCTTCTGACTTTTTCTAATTGATGCTTGTTTGCAGAAAGCATAAACAAGGCCCAGATTTTTATTCATCTATGGGGATATGGGTAGCTAATTTTTCTTTGAGCCTGCCAGGTTCTACATTATATAAAGAAGACTTTTAGAAAGAGGAGCCCTGCATTAATTTAGAGAGAAACCATCCAGGCCAAACATGCTTGTAACATGTGGGAAGAGGCACAGAAGAGCAGAGGAGGGAGGGTGGAGGAGCTAGAATTCTCTCCATTTTTTGATCCCTCCTGCTGATCTCACCCAAACAAACTCTTCTTAGAACTTCAGAGCCACAACTGGGCAGAAAGCTACCCATTCTCTCTGCCTCTCACGGTCTCACTCTCTTTTTCTTTTTTTTTTTTCATTTGAGAGGATCTGAGCCAAATGGCTCTACACTTCCCCTGCACTAATTCACAGTATATTCAAGTCATCTAGGGAAATGCACCTCCCTACATACGTTCATGCAGAAAAATAAATATGTAATTCTAAAACACAAAAATCTGGGATTTGACCCCAATTTCTAGGATCTACTGTGTTTTCCGGGAGGGGATAATGGCATAACCTGGAGCTTAATGTAAATAAGTCCTAAAAGTACAGTTTATAAATCTAAAATGGTAGAGGCCCAGGGCAGTGCTCATACCTGTAATCCCAACACTGTGGGAGGCCGAGGTGGGTTGATCACCTGAGCTCAGGAGTTCAAGATCATCCTGGGCAACATGGTGAAAACCATCTTAAAAAAATAAATTAAGGCCAGGCGCGGTGGCTCACGCCTGTAATCCCAGCACTTTGGGAGGCTGAGGTGGGCGGATCATGAGGTCAAGAGATCGAGACCATCCTAGTCAACATGGTGAAACCCCGTCTCTACTAAAAATACAAAAAAAAAAAAAAAAAAAAAAAAAAAAAAAATTAGCTAGGCGTGGTGGCACGCGCCTGTAGTCCCAGCTACTTGGGAGGTTGAGGCAGGAGAATTGCTTGAATCCAGGAGGCGGAGGTTGCAATGAGCCGAGGACGTGCCACTGCACTCCAGCCTGGTGCCTGGTGATGGAGTGAGACTCTGTCTCAAAATAAATAAATATAAATTAATTAATTAATTAATAAAATTAAAATTAAAATGGTGGGTAGTGAGCAGCCCAATGATCTGCCACCTAGATTGGGCTTGACTAGAAGATACGAACGCTAATTCTGTCTCTAACACAAAATAGCTGTATGTTCTTGAGGGGAGTTATTGCCTCTTCTGGGGCTAATTTCTTGCTCTATAAATTATCTCTGCCCTCCAGCTTTGTTGCTCCCCCATCTCCTACAGAACCGTATATTCACTTCCATTGTCCCATTGTTTCTGCTGCACTAGGATATGATTATGTGCTTGGTTTGCATTTTAAGGTTGAGAGAATCTGGGTCTTAGAAGCAGATTTGGATTGGATTGCTGACACCAGCCCCAAGTGTATAATCTTGAGCAAGCCAATTAAGCCATGCCTAATTTATATAAAGGGGAGAAAACACAATGGTAAAATGTCTCCTCACCAAGATTATTTTAAAGGTTAAAAATCAGAGCACATATAAAAATGCCTAAGTATGCATAATCTTAAGATTCATAAATTTTACTTTCCCTCATATTTCCTTACTATCTAGCATAAGACTAACATGTAGTGGGTATTCCACAAATCCTGTTAGAGCGAATGGAAGGGAAGGGAAAAGAAGCAAAGAAGGGGAAGATAGAGGCAGACGTGGAAGAAAAGAGGAAATGGTATTAATCATGCTCCACTCATTAGCCTGTCAGTTTCTAAGACCCAGCTATGGCATACACATGCCTTCATCTTCAATTTCTAGTAGCAACATTAGTATTTGCATCTGATCAATTAATATTTTAAAACAGACTTTAAAATTGTTCTATTATAAAGACACAGGCACACATATGTTCATTGAGGCATTGTTTACAATAACAAAGACCTGGAACCAACCCAAATGCCCATCAATGATAGACTGGACAAAGAAAATGTGGCACATATACACCATGGAATACTATGCAGCCATAAAAAAAATGATGAGTTCATGTCCTTTGTAGGGACATGGATGAATCTGGAAACCATCAGTCTCAGCAAACTGACACAAGAACAGAAAACCAAACACTGCATGTTCTCACTCATAGGCAGGTGTTGAACAATGAGAATACATGGGCACAGGGAGGGGAGCATCACACACTGGGGTCTGTTGGGGGGGTAGGGGACTAGGGGAGGGACAGCGGGGGGCGGGGAGGTTGGGGAGGGATAACACTGGGAGGGGATAACGCTGAGGTGATGTGGGGGATGGAGACAGCAAACCACCACGGGATGTGTGTACCTATGCAACAATCTTGCAAGATCTGCATGTGTATCCCAGAACTTAAAGTACAATTTAAAAAAGAGGAAATTATATATGCTGTGTTTTACTATATAGGGGTTCTAAGAGGATTTAATGAAATGTTAATTGTGAAAGTGCTTTGTAAACAATGAGAATCCCGATGACTGAGTTAAGGTCTAGCATGTAGTTATTAGGCCACAGTATTTGTCTCCAGTCCCTGTTTCCCTCATCTAATAAATTTAGAACTGAGGAACCTATTTGAAACAGGTAGCACTCACAAATACAGGAAAATGTACCGACAAATTTCATAGAACTTTGTGGAAGGGGATGCACAGAGAAGAGAGATAAAAACTGGATTATAAAGAACGATTAGACCATGGGTTGGCTAAGTAAGAATTATATATCACATTATATAAAGAAGACTTTTAGAAAGAAGGACCCTGGATTAATTTAGGGAGAAACCATACAGACCAAATATGCTTGTAGCATATGGGAAGAGGCACAGTCGGGAGGAGTCATTCTGGAAAGATGAGCAGAGAAGGGCGGGTTGGGGGAGCAGAATTCTCCCTCCATTTTCAGATGCTTCTGGCTGATCTTACCCAAACAGACTCTTCTTAGAACTTCAGAGCTGCAACTGGATGGAAAGCTCATAAAGGAAGCTCAGAACATGGGGACATGGGGTGAAAAAGGTTGAGGAGGGTAGAAAACGTTGTCTAACTAAGCTCTCTATCACTTAGGGACCCAAACAAGCAGCTCTGCTCTGCAGCTTTCCCAGTGAGAGAAGACATAATTTCCTCCATTTGCAGGAAGATGATAAGCTATCACATAGGATTGGGGGGGATGAATACCAGAATAAATAAGTGTAGATCTGGGCCTGATACGAAGAAACGTCCAAAGAAGCTGCCTGTGTGGACAACTTTGTGCCAAATCCTCAATGCAGAGGTGAGAGACAAAGCTTTATCAAGGGGTTTGGTAGTAGACCCTAGTGGTTCAGGGCAGGTAGACTGCACTGATTACTAAACATGTAAGACAACTCTGAAAGCCAAAAATTACTGGAGTGAGAAGGGAGTACGTGGTAAAAAGGTAGAAGAAACCGGCATTTTTGGGTATGTCCTATTGCATTAGAAGCCACTTTTAATGTACCTATGTCTTCTTTTCAACATTGAGGCTTCTAAATAATAGATATTTTTCCATTCATAGATGGCATTTGCCTGGATCAACCAATATATGAACTGTTAATTTAGTTGTCTTCATCTTCCCTGTGGCTTTGCAGAGGGCTAGTCTAATTATTATATATATGTGTATGATATATATATATGTGTGTATGTATATAATTTCACATATCTTTAATGTCACCTAGTTGAGGTAGTTGTGATCACCTTCATTTTAGAGATTAGTATCTGCTGCCTAAAGCAATCCATGGATTTCCTGAGACCAGACTGTTGTGATCCTAGAGCCCCTTGCAGGGAAGTAAGAGCAAGTTCCCTCTTCCCCATGTACTTTTCCAGAACGAGGATGACCTTAGGAACTAGATCTCACAGGAGAGGATGGTTTTCTAGATGTAGGTTACAGTCTGTGAAATTCAGCCACAAGGGAGAGGCTGGGCAAAAGATACTTCCTCATGATTAAAAGCATAGGCACTGGAACATTGTACCTGAGGTCTCTTGACTCACATCAGTATGACCTCAGAAAATTTAGGGATTGCTTTAAGCAGCAGATGCTAATCAACTTTTTTTTCTTTTTTTCTGGAGAGGAGTTTCACTCTTGTTGCCCAGGCTGGAGTGCAGAGGCGCAATCTTGGCTCACTGCAACCTCCACCTCCCAGGTTCAAGCAATTCTCCTGCCTCAGCCTCCTGAGTAGCTGGGATTACATGGGGCCCACCATCATGCCCGGCCATTTTTTTTTTTTTTTTTTTGTATCTTTACTAGAGATGGGGTTTCACCATGTTGGCCAGGCTGGTCACGAACTCCTGACCTCAAGTGATCCACCTAACTTGGCCTCCCAAAGTGCTGGGATTACAGGCATGAGCCACTAGGCCCTGCCACTAATCTTTAAAATGAAGGCGACCATAACTACCTCAGTAAAATGGCATTAAGAATATGTAAAATAAATAATATAAAATAACTAGATAAATAATGAGCAAGAATAAGTTCTTGATAAATGGTAATAACAATACTATTGTCATTTCTGTGTTTTTTGCCAGAAGAGCTCAGAATTAGGGTAGAAGTTTGACCAAAAGAGCTAATCCTCTCCCAGTAGACAGTCCTACCTTACTAAAGGATTCCCTCCTTTCAATTCACTGAAATTTCTGAGCTCTTAATATTGATGAGGCATTATGAAGGTTATAAAGATTATTGAGGCTTTCCCATTTTTTAATCACTAGAGCTCAAAATTCATGAGATGAAAAGACACATTAACAAAAATCATGTGAGACAGAGCAAAGAGTAATTGCACTCGATAATGTTAAGAACCATTTTGGTCATTTAAAAAAAATAAAAGAATTATTTTACCTGACTGGGGGAGTTAGAATAGACTTTATGAAGCAGGGAGATTTTGACAGCACTGGAAGAAAGCATGGAGTCTGGATAAACACAGATATGAGGGGGAGAAGGAAGGACATTTTTTGCTTGAGGAAGCAGGAGAGTTCAAAGATACATAGATGAGCTTATATATTATCAAAGGACTAAGAAATGAGGCTGAAAATGTAGGCTAGGAGTACAGGTTTTGGATTTTTTTAATTCTATAGGCAATGGAGGAGCATTACACATCTTTCTTGAGTGGACTGTAAATTATCTGAAGATGGAATATTTGTGTATTTCAACATAATATAATGATTGGCAAATAGCACTCCATAATTGTTTGAGTAAATGGTGGATAGTGGATGGATGAATGAAAACATGGATGGATGGATAGATGAATAAATGAATAAAATAATTGTTATAGAAGATATACACTCAGCTGTCTTATACTCATCTGCTTGCTAATTTATACATAACATTTAGTAAATATTAAATAAGTTAATTGTTCACAAACTCTGCTATATACTATTTGTGTTTTGAACTTGGAATAAATTCTCTCTTTACCACAGTAAGCCCAGGAAAGACTATCTTGCCCACCCTTTGGAGAGATTCATTTTCTATGTACTGTACTCTACCTATTGGAAGTCAGGGATTTTTTTTTCATACTCATTTTTGTTGAATCATTGTCTTTATTTTGATAAGAAGGAACACAGTTCTTTACAAATTTGGACCCCCAAAGCCAATTTTTATGTTTCCCGAAGCACTGCAATTGAGGCCATTCTGCCTGGCTATTAATACTCTAATGGAACACTGTGCCCTCTTACAGAGGGGAAATCAGACATTGTGCTGAGCTGATTAGAAGTGATGGCATGGTGCTTCTTCCTGAGAACGGAAGTCTTGTAACCTCAAATACCAAGGACTATAAATCTCAGCAATATATAATGGTAATTGGTTTGAAAGGCCTAATCGACACAGAGAACAGAAGCCAAGTGCAGAATACTCAGAATTGGAAGCTCCAAGCCTCTGCCTGCTTCCAGAAGGAGATGTGTCATTTTCTCCCTCGGTGCTGGGAACAGCAATAAAGGATTTCAAAAGTTGAGCCTCTCTAAATGTCCAGGCTAGAAGCCACAGGTGGTGGTCAATAGGGACCTGGTAAAAACACAGATTCCTAATTATCATGTTTGACATGCTGAATCAGAATCTGTAAATTAGAGCCCAGTAATTAGTGGGAATTTTAACAAGTTTCCAGCTGATTCTTATGCACAATGATGCTTGAGGATCATACTGGCAATCATCAATCCCTACATACTCCATGAGATCTTTCTAAGTCCCCTGCTAATGAAAACATCTTTGATATTGAATTTAGCCAACCCATGCTCAATTTTCACATCAGCCACCTACTTAATGAGCAGGCTTAAGGAAAGCTCTGCTTTCTTTCTTTAATCATATTTTCTTCATTTGTAAAATGAAGAAATTAATGTTTACCAGGCTAGATTCTCATAAGGATCTAAAATGATTCACTAGTATATGAAAATGCTAAGACATGGAAGAGATCCAGTAATAGTAATCACGAGCTTGAAAACCATGTATAACTTCAAAGGGCATAAAAGACAGATTTGGCTATGCACCTCTGAATTTGAAACTAACAAGGTCAAATCTTTTTTGAATATAGACACAATACAGCTGAGATACAAAAAGTTGGAAAGAATTGGACCTGATTTCCAGTTTCATTGCGAATTAGCTACAGAAACTTAGGCAAATCACTTACTTTCTTTCAGACTCTAATTTGCCATCTGTAAAATGGGCATATACCACCTGTTTTTCATACCGTGAGAATTAAGAATATTTATGTAATATACTTGGCAAGTATATTAGTTTGTTCTCATACTGTTATTTAAAAAATATCTGGTATTGGGTAATTTATAAAGAAAAAGAGGTTAAATTGGCTCATAGTTTCACAGGTTGTACAGGAAGCATGGTGGCATCTGTTTTGGGGGGAGGCTTCAGGGAGCTTTTACTCATTTGGGAAGGTAAAGCAGAAGCAGGCATCTGACTTGAAAGAGACAGGACTAAGAGAGGAGAGAGGTGTTACACACTTTTAAACAACCAGATCTTGGCCAGCTGCAGTGGCTCACGCCTGTTGTCCCAGCATTTTTGGAGGCCGAGGTGGGTGGACCACCTGCGGCCGGGAGTTCGAAACCAGCGTGACCAACATGGAGAAACCCTGTTTCTACTAAAAGTACAAAAAATTAGCCAGGTGTGGTGGTGCATGCCTATAATCCCAGCTACTCGGGAGGCTGAGGCAGGAGAATCACTTGAATCCGGGAGGCAGAGGTTGCAGTGAGCGGGGATTGTGCCACTGCACTCCAGCCTGGGCAACAAAAGCAAAACCCATCACCTCCCACCAGCACCCACCTACAATACTGGGGATTAAAATTTGACAAGAGATTTGGTGGGGACACAGATCCAAACCATATCATTCCACCCATGGCTTTTCCAAATCCTGTGTCCTTCTCCCATTGCAAAATATAGTCATGCCTTTCCAGTAGTCCCCCCCAAGTCTTAACTCATTCCAGCATTAGTCCAAAGTTCAAAGTCTCATCTGAGACAAGGCTAGTTCTTTCTGCCTATGAGCCTGGAAAATCAAAGCTAAGTTAGTTACTTCTAAGCTACAACAGAAGTATAGGCATTGGGTAAATACTCCCTTTCCAAAGGAAGAGAGAGGCCAAAGGAAAGGGTCTACAGGCCCCATGCAAGTCTGAAACCCAGCAAGGCAGTCATTAAACCTTAAAGCTCCAAAATAATCTCTTTTGACTCCATGTCTCACATCCGGAGCACACTGGTGCAAGGGGTGGGCTCCCAAGGACTTGGGCAGCTCCAACCCTGTGGCTTTGCAGAGCTCAGCCTCCATGGTTGTTCTTATAGGCTGACATCGAGTGCCTGCAGCTCTTCCAGGCATACAGTTCAAGCTGTCAGTGAATCTACCAAGCTAGGGGCTAGAGGGTCATGGCCCTTTTCTCACAGCTCCACTAGGCAATGCCCCAGTGGGGATTCTATGTGGGGGCTCCAATCCCACATTTCTACTTTACAGTGCCCTAGTAGAGGTTCTCCATGAAGGTTCCACCCCTGCAACAGGCTTCTGCCTAGACATCCAGACTTTTTTTTTTTAAATAATTTATTTATTTTACTTTAGGTGCATACTATATCTGGCATTTCTCCCCATGTTATCCCTCCCCACCCCCCCACTGTCTCTCCCCTACCCCCCCAACTGTCCCCTGTGTGTGATGCTCCTCTCCCCTGAGTCCAGGCTTTTCCATACATCTCTGAAATCTAGGCAGGTGTTCCCAAGCCTCAGCTCTTGCATTCTGTGCACCCACAGGCTTAACACCATGTGGAAGCTGCCAAAGCTTATGGCTTACACCCTCTGAAGTAATGGTCTGAGCTATACCTGTAACCCTTTTAGCCACAGCTGGAGCTGGAATGATTGATTGAGTTGCAGGGAGCAGTGTCCAGAGGCTGTGCAGGGCTGTGGGGCCCTGGGCCTGGCCCAGGAAACCATTTTTCCCTCCTGAGCCTCTGGGTCCATGACGGGAGAGGCTAAAAGCCTTTGAGATCTTTTCCCCATTGTCTTGACTATTAACACTTGGCTCCTTTTTACTTATGCAAATTTCTACAGCCTGCTTGAATTCCTCCCCCCGAAAATGGGCTCCTTTTTTTCTTACCACATAGCCAGACTACACATTTTCCAAACTTTTATATTCTGCTTCACTTTTAAATATAAATTCCAGTTTCAGGTCATTTCTTTGCTAATCTATATGAGATAAGTTGTTAGAAGCAGCCAGTTTACCTCTTGAATGCTTTACTGCTTAGAAAATTTTTCCACCAAGTACCCTAAATAATCATTCTCAAATTCAAAGTTCCACAGATCCTTAGGGCAGGGGCACAATGACTCTAAGTCCTTTGCTAAAGCATAACAAAAGTGACCCATAGTCCAGTTCCCCAAAAGTTCTTCATTTCCATCTGAAAACTTCTCTGCCTGGAGTCACGTCCATATCACTATCAGCATTTTGATCACAACCATTCAACAAGTCTCTAGAAAGTCTCAAATTTTCCCTCATCTTTCTATCTTCTTCTGAGCCTTCCATACTCTTCCAGCCTCTGCCCATTACCCAGTTCCAAAGTTGCTTCCACATTTTCAGGTATCTTTATAGCAATGCCCCACTCCTCAGTACCAATTTTCTGTATTAGTCCATTCTTACATTACCATAAATAAATACCTGAGACTGGGTAAATTGTTTTTAAAAAGAAGGAGGGGAACATCACCCACCAGGACCTGTTAGGGGGTGGGGGGCCTAGGGGATGGATAGCAGGGGGGTGGGAGGATTGGGGAGAGATAACATTAGGAGAAATACCGAATGTAGATGATGGGGGGGGATGGATGCAGCAAACCACCATGGCATGTGTATACCTATGTAACAATCCGGCACAATCAGCACATGTACCCCAGAACTTAAAGTATAATTAAAAAACAAAAATTAAAAAATAATAAAAAATAATAATAATATAAAGGTTTAATTGGTTTATGATTCTCCAGGCTGTACAGAAAGCATGGTGGCATCTGCTTCTCGGGAGGCCTCAGGGAGCTTTTACTCATGGTGGAAGGCAAAGCAGAAGCAGGCATCCTATATGCAGGAGTAGGACCAAGAGAGAGGGGGGAGGGAGGTGCTACACACGTTTAAACAACCAGATGTCATGATAACTCACTCACTACCACAAGAACAGCACCGAGGGGATGGTGCTAACCCATTCATGAGAACTCTAGCCTCCTGATCCAATCACCTCCTACCAGGCCCCACTTAATACCACTTGGGATTACAATTTGACATGAGATTTGTGGGAACATAGATTGGAACCATATCAGTATCTACGAATTCTAACACACAAAACCAGTGATTATGCCGCAAGCTGGCTTGAGGTGGGACTGCTATAGCTTCACATCATCTTCTTTAGCCACAATCCAATTCTTTGCTGTTGAACAACTGAAATTTTCTCACTTAATACGATATTTCATGCAAGCTGTTTTAGGTTCCCAAGCTACCT
Organism: Ateles fusciceps; assembly: GCA_036589455.1. Lineage (NCBI taxonomy): Eukaryota > Metazoa > Chordata > Mammalia > Primates > Atelidae > Ateles > Ateles fusciceps. Next base: position 15,383,556 of record JAZHEH010000952.1, read on the forward strand.
TTTTCCAAATAGCTACATAAATTCCTCCCTACACACACCCCAGTAATGAAACTATGGAATCACTACAAATTGTACCTATGTATTATTTAATACCTATGTATATTCATCCAGTCTTGCATTGCTACAGAGAAATACCTGAGGCTGTGTAATTTATAAAGGAAATATTTAATTTTCTCGTGATTCTGCAGGTTGTACAAGAAGCATGGCACCAGCATCTGCTTCTAGTGAGGGCCTCTTGAAGCTCCCAAATCTTGGCAGAAGGTGAAGGGGAGAACAGGCAGTCACATGGCAAGGGTGGTAGCAAGAGAGAGAGGTGGGGGAGGTGCCAGTCTCTTAAACAGCCAGATGTCACATGAACTAACTGAGGACTCACTCTTCACCAAAGGGATGATTCAAAGCCATTCATGAGGAATCCACCCCCACAATCCAATCACCTCCCACTAGCCCACCCACCCAACATTGGGAATCATATTTTGACATGAGATTTGGAGGAAACAAATATCCGAGCCATATCGCTATGTTCACTTGAAAAGGTAGTTAACCTCTCTAAGCTTCACTTTCCTCCTCTGTAAAATGGTTACAGTAATTGTACCTTTATTATGTACCTATATTAGCTAGGATAAGTAACGTCCAATGTTGTAATAGATAAACCTTGAAATTCTGATAGCATTCTTATCACAGTAAAAGATGATTTTTCTGATGATTTCTGATTACTAGCTATAAAAAAAGGCACTTAACTTCTCTGTTCCTCAATTCCTTTGTCAGTCAAATAATAGTTGGCTGTGTTTAGGAGTTCTTTGTCCATGCCATCTTTCAATGACCTGGGCCCCTTGCCTGTTGTGGTCTCTATCTTCAACACATTATCTCAAAGTTTACTGTAGAAACACAAGGGAGAACATGGGTATGGAATGCCAGAGACTCAAGTGCCTGGACCCAGAAGTGACACACATCCCATCTGCTCATGTTTTGTTGAACAGAGCCAGCCATTCACGTTGCCCACCTAGATGCATGGGGGGCTAGAAAAAGTCCCTGGCAAGGAAGCTGCTTACCAACAACAACTTTCCGTTATGAAAAGACAGCACAAGTCTCTGTCTCAGCCAACATTACTATCTCATAAGGTTGTTGTGAAGATTAAATGAGAAAACACATATTGAGTGCTTAGCACAGAGCCTGGTACGTAGAAGATAATAATTGTTCATGGAAGCCATCATCTTACAACTGAAAGTTTAATTTCATTATTTGAGAGCACTGGTGGAATCCTTTGGATGCTAATTTATTTGCTTTTTGTTATTTTTATTATTATTATTTTGAGACAGAATCTCACTCTGTTGCTCATGCAGTGGCACGATGTTGGTTCACTGAAACCTCTGCCTCCTGGGTTCAAGCAATTTTCCTGCCTCAGCCTCCCAGGTAGCTGGGATTACAGGTGTGCACTACCATGCTCAGCTAATTTTTTAAATTTTTAGTAGACAAGTGTTCCCCATGTTGGCCAGGCTGGTCTTGAACTCCTGACTTCAGGTGATCCACCCACCTCTGCCTCTCAAAGTGCTGGGATTACAGGCATGAGCCACTGTGTCTACCCGGATACTAATTTAAACACCAGATTGGCTCTCATGATTTTTAATCATCTGTCTGATTTTTAATTTTTATTAAATGTGTTTAAAACACATTTATTGAGTGAACCAGACATTCCCTATGGCTGGCCATTATGTTGAATGGAAAGAAAATGAGCATGAACATGCAGACAATTACATACGTGGTTATTTAAGTTACAGTTGTGATGCTACATGAAATGGAATTACAGAATACTTTTTTTTAAAGTTTCTGTGTAGAGAATTTATTTAGGATGTGGAATTCAATACAGTCTTCTCTGAGACCCAAAGAACAAATGGGAATTAGACAAGTGAAGTGTGGTACAGGTTTTAGGCAGAAAGAATGAATGTGAGTCTTCACTTCTTACTAACTCTGTCCTAAGCATCATTCAGCTTGGACAGCAGACCTGATGGAATATTCCAAAGCATCATCAGCTTAAAAATATAAATACATTTTAAAATTCTGGTAAATGTCTACACGGAAAATTTACAACTTACAAAGAACACATAACATCCAAACACTTTATTAGCCCCAAGGAACTTGCAAATGTTTTCATCCCATTACAAACATTCTTTTTCTATTCTTTGGAATTGTCGACCAGTTTTTCTGTATATAACTTTTCTCAGCCTGGTTCAAACCTCTGAGTGTGTTTGAAACAGAAACGTTTCTGTGATTTATACTGCCCTTGAATGAATATCCAGTCCCTGCCAGTTCTGTCACAGCTCTCAAAATGCAGAAATAGTGTGTGCTTGTAGATTTCTAGCCACACACACAACCACACACATGCATTGTATCAGTCTGTTTCACACTGCTAAACAGAACTGCCAGAGACTGGGTAATTTATAAAGGAAAGAGGCTTAATTGCCTCACAGTTCAGCATGACTGCGGAGGCCTCAGAAAACAAAATCATGGAGGAAGGGGAAACAAAGCACCTTATTCACAAGATGGCAGGAAGGAGAATGCAGGGGGAACTACCAAACACTTATAAAACCATCAGATCTCGTGAGAACTCACCATCCTGAGAACAGCATGGGGAAAACTACCCCCATGATTCGAGTGCCTCCACCTGGTCTCTCCCTTCACATGTGGACATTATGAGGATTATGGGAAATTGCAATTCAAGATGAGATTTTGTGTCCCGTAACATGCATAACAAACCATAACGTGCATGCACACACAGAGTCAGAAAGTGTCACTAAGAATGGTAGAGAGAACTAAGTAGACCTAAGGAATTAAGACCCAGGCTCTGCCACTTACTGGTTATGGTGTCCAAACTTCTTAGCATGGCATTCAAAGCCATTCATGATTTGAAACCTATTTGACAGCTGAGCTCCTTCCACCATTCTCCCCCATGAGTGCCCTTGGTTACAGACAGAGCAAGCCTCTGCAGGTCCTTGGCATTTTCTTTATGCATTTTTTTTAAATACATGGTGTGGACATCCACTACTTGAGATGCTCTGTATAAGCACAGGCTTCTCTCTTCACCACTGCCACACACACTTCCACTCAACTCCCACTCAGTCTTAAGATGGATCTCGGCCTCTTCGTTAATTATTTTCCAACCTCCACTTGCCTCATATACACTGCACCAAGTAAATTAGTTACCCATTCTCTGTGACCCTATACCTGTACCTTACCACGCTAGTGCTATTTTCTAACCACTTACGCGTCTTCCTCTCTCAGGGCTCTATACAAATACCATGGCATGGGCAGATAGTGTATGTGTGTGTGTATATACACATACAGTTAATCTCGGTACCTAGCATGGGGTCTTATACATAGTGGGCATGTAACACATGGTTGTCATTCAAATGCCTATTCTAGTCATTTGCCCAGTCTAAACCTCAGTTTTCTCACCTGCTGAAATGAAGAATCATACTTTCTCTACGTATTCTATCCTCATGCTAAATGGAAAAAAATGCATGTAAAGTTCTTAGCAAAGATTCCGTCACATGAAGACAAGGGAGTGATTGAGTCAGCAAACATTTGAGTGCCTACTATGCCCTAGATCATGAATGTAAAAATATTTTGCCAGTGATAAGCACTGATAAATAGAATCATACATTTCATAACAGCATTGTGATTGTTACACTATTGAGTCAAACAGGTACATATGTTTTTTGCTTGTTTAATTATAATGGTGCTAATAATAGGAATAATCCTGTTCAAGTTCTTGAAGAATAATGAGAAGAGTAAGAAATGTAGAGTTTGCAAACATTGGAGTTCTGAACAAGATGATAGCGCTCAATGCATTACCAGTTATGAATTCCAGGGTTAGTGAATTTAATACATTTTATATCATTGCAAATGTTTGCTCTACTCCCGGGGAAGATTAAAAATAAAAAATTCCTGTGTTTGGCTCAGGAGCTTCCTTCTCTCCTGGCAGTATGCATCAGACTAAATGTCACAAGAATATTTCAGCATATGTGGGTAAATATTTACACTCATTTTAAGCAGATATTCCAAATTCCTTGTTGTTTTTCAGCAGAGGCCTAAACCTGGTGGTAAAAGTCATGAATAGAACTTTTTCATTCTCACTAAGCGAGAAGGGGATTTTCAAGCATTCTTGCCTCCAGGGTGCTCTATTTTTCTCCTTCCATTCTCTTTGGGTTGAACTATTGGAAGGGAGAACTAGACCTCTGCCATGGATCTCTCTACTAAGCCACTTCGAATTATTGCTCCATGGTCCCTGGGAGCGACCAGAAGTTTCAGCTGCAAGCTCAAAACAACAAACAACAAAAAATATTTTGTATATATATATGCAAAATACAGTGTTTTTGGCCTTGGATTACAAAATATGAACAATGACTAAGTTTCTGATTTTATGAGTAATGAGAAATAATGGCTGGAGCCAACTAAAGATTCTACTTGTTTTAATGTGGAGAGCAGAAGGGTATATCAACGGGAGAACACTGCCGGGATGACAGGCTGATACTACACAAAGCTTGGGTGATAGACTTTTTTGTGTTTATGGTGCATTGAAATGCCTGTCTTTGTGCGTATGTGTGTGTGTGTGTGTGTGTGTGGTGTTGTGTGTGTGTATTTTCCTGGAAATTTCCCTTTCTTTCCAAAATCTCCCAATAGTAGAAGCCCTCCTTTGTGGAAGAGGCATAAAAAGCTTTGTTAACAGAGCAAAGGAAGACACTAGGCAAAGCTTCATCTTGCCCAATAGGCCAGCTGAATCTTCACTGGTGCCATAGAGTTGACGCATCATGAGGCAAGAGGACTCAGTTTTATGCCCTTGTGTTAGTCAGTTATTGTCTGCAGCGTCCCCCAAGAAGTTTGAGGGTGAGGCCTATCAGCAGTATAACTCCTTCAAAACTAGGTAGAGATGAGGATTTGAGACTTGATTCTCAAAACAATTGGTAGCCATCAATGGATTCTGAGTAGTAAAAATTCGTCACCACAGCTGTCCAGTGGGAGAGTGAATCAGCAATGCATACTGCATACCCTGAAGCAAGATAAGCTGCAAAAGAATAAACTACTTTATAATTCTGCGGACATCTGGGCGACATTCAGGTTACCTGTCATGGGTTTGTTAAAGTAGCACACTGTGACACAAAGAATGAACCCTAATGTGAACTATGTATTTTAGTTAGCAACAATGTATCAATATGTGTTCATCAGTTGCAACAAATGTACCCCACAATTGCAAGATGTTTATAATAGAGGATACTGGAGGTATGGAGAAGGTGAAGGTAGTATATGAGACTTTTTTTTTATTATTATACTTTAGGTTCTGGGTACATGTGCAGATCATGCAGGATTGTCTGCAAAGGTACACATATGGCAATGTGGTTTTACTGCCTCCATCCCCCCCCTCACCTATATCTGGCATTTCTCCACATGTTATCCCTCCCTGACCTCCCACCCTCCCCACTGTCCCTCGCTTGCCCCCACCAACAGACCCCAGTGTGTGATGTTCCTTTCCCTATGTCCATGTGTTCTCATTGTTCAACACCCGCCTATGAGTGAGAACATGCGGTGTTTGATTTTCTGTTCTTGTGTCAGTTTGCTGAGAATTATGGTTTCCAGATTCATCCATGTCCCTACAAAGGACACAAACTCATCATTTTATGGCTGCATAGTATTCCATGGTGTATATATGCCATATTATGCTCAATTTTTCTATAATCTAAAACTGCTCTTTAAAAATCAATTTTTTAAAAAGAAACTAAAGAAGCCCAAGGCCAGACCTGGTGGTTCATACCTGTAATCCCAGGAGTTCATGACTAGCCTAGTCAACATAGTTGAGACCCTGTCTCTATAAAAAAATTTTAAAAAGAAATTAGCCATTCATGGTGGTATACACCTGCAGTCCCAGCTGCTTGGGAAGCTGACATGGGAGGATCACTTGAGCGTGGGTGCAATGAGCCATGACTGTGCCAGTGGACTCCAGCCTGGGTGACAGAGGGAGATTCTGTCTCAAAAATTAATTAATTAATTAATTTTAAAAAATTTAAAAGATGCTTTAAGCAATCCACTTCACCTGGCCAATTCCTACTCATTCTTTAGAAAGTCAGCTCAAATTTAGAGCATATCTCTCTGTCCTTCTAATGGTCTGGATCTTGTCTACATTATTTTATCATCCTGAACTTATCCTTGATTTCATTATTAAATTTATAAGGTTGGTGACTACTCTCATTGTACTGTGATTGGAATAAAAAGTAAATTTTATTGTATTTACCACTGAGACTGTGGTATTTCCAATAGCAACTAATGTTGCTTACCCTAATATATGTGTTCAAAAATATAAAGTATCTTAAAGCTCTAGATAGTTCATTTTCTACACCCTAGAGAGTATTTGATTCATAGGAGATATTGAATAAATATTCAATAAACAGATTGCATGTTCTTATTACAGATTAATTTACCACAGCTATAGGATAAATGTTTCAGGATGTTGGTGTCGAAATAAGACAGCCCTTAGTTAAAGTACTAATTCTTCCTTTTGCTTTTACTTTGTGATATTAACCCATTCATTTTATATTTTTAAACCTTTCTTCTCCTGTGTAAATTGAGAATAAAAATAGTTCCTGTACCATAGGGTTATTGTGAGAAGTAGATATAATATTGTATGGTCTTAGTCCGGGTACTCCAGAAAACAAACTTGTTGCAAGAAGCAGGTGAAAATGCTGAATTTTGGCAGATACAATCCCAGGGTAGGAAGCATGTGGGAAAAAGAAAGTGAGGCATGGAAAGGTGGACAGCAATTCAAAGTAACACATTGCTATGCTGTTCACCATTTCATCATGAATTGTAGACAGACACAGCTGTACCCACATGAGAGGTGTACCCACATGTCCATATGGGCCATCTCTAGGTAGTAGTATAAAGAATCCACATCTCAGAGCATTCCATGGGACAGTATTTATTCTTTTGGCTTCTGTTGTTCATAATTAATACTCCATATTTCTGGACTGCTGTATCTATCCCTTTGGACAGTTGCTCAGAAAACTTAACTTCCCACCCCAACCCACACTCCATGCTGTGCATTTCATCCATATCCAAAAATGGAAAGAAAAACCTGAAATTCAGGGCATGTAGTTAGTGAGTTTGGCTTTGCAAGGAAATTCAAGGGGTAAGGGGCTGATCCTCCTGGGGAAGCTGCTGGTCAGCTCCAAGAGGAGTCAGACAGACCCAACCAGATCTTGTTGGCCATTGTATTAGTAAGGGTTTATAGAGAAGAGAAACAACAACATAACCAATAGGATATAGATATACATATAGATGATATAGATATAAATATAGATACATAAATATGGATACAGGTATAATGTTTATTATGGAAATTGGCTCATGTGATTATGAAAGCCAATAAATCCTACCACCTGCCATCTGCTAGCTGGGGAACCAGGAAAGCCAGTAGTGTAATTCAGTCTGAGTCCAAAGGCCTGAGAACAATTGGTAGGGTTCTCCCAGTGATATAGCTCCCAATCTAACTATAAGGGCTGAAGAATCTGTTGTGAGTTGAGATGGGGGGCCCCACTAGTTGAAGTCCTGGAGTCTAAGGGCCCAAGAACCAGATGAATCATGTCCAAGGGCATGAGAAAATGGATGCTCTAGTGGACGAAAAGAAGAAAATCACCCTTTCTCCACCTTTTTGTTATATCAGGCTCTCAACCTATTAATGATGCCCACCTACATTGGTGAGGATGATCTTCCTTACTCAGTCCACAAATTCAAATGCAACATTCTCAATGACACACCCAGAAATAATGTCTTACCAGCTATCTGTGCAACCCTTAGCCCAGTCAAGTTGACACATAAAATTAACCATTATGGCCATAGAGGCAAGCTTGTGAATAACCCTTAAAGAAGGATGTGATTTGCTGTGATTGCTGAGGTGCTACCAGCATTGGAAGTCTAGGAGGGATTAGCACTAAGAAAACCCAATATGGCACAGAAGATATGTCCAATGCAGCCTGCCAAGAATTGAACACAGTGTCTGGCAAGTAAAAGGCACCCAATTTAATAAATATTAGTTATTATTTTCTCTTTAATTATGCAGTTAAGAACTTTGTTTAAAATTATTGTCTTTATGCCAAAAAGCATAGATTGAATAGAAGAGAGTAAGAATTTCAGCAAACTTTGAAACAGAAGATAAAGTATTTTTTAATCATAAATTGTATTGTTATGAGGACTTCCTGAGTTAATCTATGTACACTGCTGAATATAGTGTATGGTACACACTATGGACTAAATAAACATTGAATTTTTATTGAAGTTCTTATTGAATAAATGGGTATATGAACAATGAATGTCCATCTTGGTTAGTCTGAATTGCAGAGCATTAGAGCTAGAAGAGTTCTTACGGATTGGCTATTCAAAATTCCTCTTTTTATGACAACATTGAGACTCATGGAGGCAGAACTACTTTTCTTAGGTCCAACAGTTAGCTAATGGAAAAACATTCAAGGATAATTGATAATATTTTAATGTCTTCCTCAAATTATCTATTGATAATACTCTGATAATAAAAAGAAATCTGATAATTATAATAATAATAACTATCACTTCTCTAGTACTCAGAATGTGTCAACCACATTACACCTGTGTGGGGCGTTTATTACCCCCGTTTCACACATAGGGAAAATGTGATTTCAATAATGAAGTACCTTGCTCAGCTTTCAAAAGTAAAGTCAGAAATCAAACATAAGCTTTGCGGTGTCTAATTCTCTTATGCTTTATCTCTGTGCTACACAGATGTGGTGTTTGATGACAAATATTTCATCTTATCATCCTTGCAACGTTCATGTAAAAGGAGGAGATGTCATACGACGAGAAACGGGCATAGAAAGAAAGCAAGAGAAGTGAGCCATGGACCGGCAGGAAATTTCAAACCAAGATTCCTCTCCCCCTCCATCTGCTGAATTTGCCATTTGTTGCAACAACAACAACAACAAAATCCCTTCTGGGAAAGACTCACTCAACTCCAGATACTTTTCCAAGACATTCTTGGAGCTGAGACTAGCATATCCAATTTGGCAGTGTGAAGTGTGATTTTAATTAGGCCATTTCCCTCTGGGGGCTGGGGGCTGTGCTGGCTGAACTTCATAAAGGAGTCTGTGGGTGGGCAGTACACAAGTTGCTCAGAGGTGAGGAGCATTCAGAACAAGACTCCCAAAGGGGCCTGGCTGTAGTTTTGTGAAATTTCCTCTATTTCTTCCTCCTCTTAAAGTATTGGAAATTGCTATACCTGGGGAGAAATGTGGCTTCCCCTGGATAGGAAAGGGCTTTAGCACTTTTGAATAAGAGCCAACTGATATCCAAGGCATTTGTTTTCTAGCCACAGGACCCCTGTGTGGATCAATCACTCAATTCAGACAGATGTCCACCTTTCTTGCTCCATGCAATCCCTTCTAGGCCAACAGAGGCTGCTTATGCCACTACCCAAGTAAAACGTTCATGTTTCTTCTGTCCATGAAATAATGTCATCCCAACATTCTCTTCTCCAACATGTCTAATGATTTAAGGGTTTTGATTTCTACAAAGGAGAAACAAATAGAGATGATATATTGTTGACATCTGACTATGTCTCTTCCATGCTACAAACCCAGCTGCACAAGCCAAGGTTTGTGGGTGGGCCTGGTCACTCAAAAGGGACTGACTGAAAGCTGCCTGGAGGATAAAAACCAAGTAGCGCTCAGAAAACCTGCAGCTTTGGAGAGAACCCAGGAGACACCTCTTATAAATCTTCCATTGTTCATTATCATTCTTTTGAAAACCATAATTCACCTTTCATTTTGAGAGATGTGAGGAAATTTCTAAAATGCAAACCCAATCACATTGATTTTCTGCTTTAAAAGACTAGAATAGGTCCTTAGAATACTCATATTAAGGACCTTGCTATTGTACCAAGTTTTCTTTTCCTTTTTTTATTGATAAAAGGTATTTGTACATTTATATAGGGTTCATGTGTATTTTGTTACATGCGTAGAACGTATAATGATGAAGTCAGGGTCTTTTGGGTATCCATCATCCTGAGTATTTATAATTTCTATTTGTTGGGAACATTTCAAGTTCTCTTTTATTTCACAATAGCACCAAGCTTTCTTTTTGCTGTGGCCTTCACATTGCTCTCTCCAGCTTCATTTGCTCTTCTACGCCACCCCTTATGGTTCCCAAAACCAAGTTACACCCTTGATATTTTCATACATGATTTTCCCAGTTACTGCAATACTTTTTGAGCCCCTCCCTTTCTGTCAGTGGGCTCCCCTTCCCCTTCCCCTTCATCCTCAACTCTAGTCCTGTACTTGCTTGACTAAACTTGCTTGGCTAACTTCTCATTCTTCATATCTCAGACTAGATGTTTCCTTCTCTGAAATACCTTGCCTAAATACTCTTCTCCCACTCATTGAAAAAACTGGAACACTCAACCATGCCCTCTTGCAATGATCTGTCTTAACATCTATATTAGCACTTAACATGCTATATTGTAAATGCCTGTTTAATTTGCTCTCCTCCATTAAATTGTAAGCTCTTAAGAAACAAAGACCAGGCTTGTGTGTGTGTGTTTTTAATAATTATACATTATATCCTTAGTTCAGTGTCAGGCATATTGTAGGCATGCAATAAATATCTGCTAAATTAATGAATGAGACCCCAGAGGGTATCATGTAAAACCTTTAATCATCTTTGTCATTTCCTGGGGATTAAATACTTCTCTTAAAAGTATGCAGAATCGGCCAGGCATAGTGGCTTGCGACTGTAATCCAGCACTTTGGGAGGCTGAGGAAGGCAGATCACCTGAGGTCAGGAATTCGAAACCAGGCTGGCCAACATGGTGAAACCCCATCTCTACTAAAAAAATTAAAAATATTAGCTGGGCAAGGTGGCAGGCACCTGTAATCCCAGCTACTCGGGAGGCTGAGGTGGAGAATTGCTTGAACCCAGGAGGCAGAGGTTGCAGTGAGCTGAGATCATACCACTGCACTCCATCCTGGGTGACAGAGTGAGACTCTGTCTCAAACAAGCAAAAAAAAGAAATGCAGAATTTGGAGGGTTGGTGCAACTATTTTTTCAACTTCTATTTTAAGTTCAGGGGTACATGTCCAGATTTGTTGTATAGGTAAACTCATGACTTTGGTGTTTGGTGTACAGATTATTTCATCACTCAGGTATTAAGCCTAGTACTTGTTATCTTTTATGATCCACTCCCTCATCCCACCCTCCAATAAGCCCCAGTGTCTGATGTTCTCCTCTATGTGTCTCTGTGTTCTCATTATCTAGCTCCCACTTATAAGTGAGAACATGTGGTATTCAGTTTTCTGTTTCTGCATTAGTTTATCCATGTTCCTGCAAAAGACATGATCTTGTTCTTTTTTATGGCTGCATAATATTCCATGGTGTATATATATATATATATATATATATATATATATATATATTACATTTCCTTTATCCCATCTACCATTGATGAACATTTAGGTTGATAACTTATAAGTAGACAGTAAGGGCTATTGGCAGTAAACAGTGAGATTTTGGAAAATTTTTGGTAAACATTGAGTTTTGGTAATATTTTTAAATATTGACATAAAGTATGGCAAGTACTAGTGTGAGTGTGTTATATTTGGTCTAGAATCCTATTTATGTGGTTGCCCAAAGAATATGCATAAGCACATTAATCTGTTGGATATCTTTGTAATCACCAATACAGAGCTAAGTACCTAGGACACAGGAATTTTGGTAGAGATGAACCTAGGTATATCCAAGAGGTCATGAGCCTTAGCTAAGGTGAGAGACACTGCCCTTCTGTGTTTCTCCAAAGAGGATGGTGCTGAGCTGAGTCTAGAAAGTCATTCAGCAAGTTTAAGAATGAGGGAACAGCCAAAAGGAGAATCTGTCTAGAGGAGAGCTTATATGTAGCTGAATCAAGACAATAAGAATAGCTGGGATACAGGAATTGTTCAGAATTAAATTTTATAAATGTTGCCTCAGTCTGCATAGCATCCTAACTTTATGGAGCATAGACAGACTCCTAAAAGTCCTAGGTAAGTTCAAAGCTGGTTCATAGCCATGTCTTCATCAGTGTTAACAACATGAATGATAGAATGCACCATAATCTTATGGAGATGGTTATAAAAACAAAGACTTCACGTAAGAAGAAATATCTAGGCACTAGGCAAAGCACTGACATTTGACTCCTGTCTTAGTGAGAGTTCTTCAGAGAGAAACAACTGAAAGATTATCCAGATAGATGGATAGATAGTAGATTGATTGATTGATTGATAGACAGACATGTGTGTATATAGACAGGAAGAGAGAGAAAGGAAAAGGAATTTATGAGCTAAATTAGATCACTCCACTATCAGTCCTGCAATAGGCTGTCTGCAAGCCAGAGAAACAAGGAGGCCTCTAGTGTGGCTCAGTCCAAACCCAAATGCCTCAGAACAGGGAAGCTGGTAGTGTTGCTCAGTCCAAATCTGAAAGCTATAGAACCAAGGATGGTGCTGTGATGGTGGGGTGACTCTCAGTCCAAGACTGAAGGCCTGACAACCCAGAGGGCCACTTATGTGAGTTCTGGGGTCCAAAGGCCAAATAACCTGGAGTTCTAATGTCCAACAGCAGGAAAAGAAAGCAAAATGTCACCCTTTCTTCACCATTTTTTCCATTCAAGCCTCTAGCTGGTTGGCTTATCTGACTGCCCACACTGAAGGTAGCTCATTCCTGCTCAGTCTGCCAACTCAAACATCAATCATCTTCAGAAACACCTTCACAGACACACCTAAGGCAACACAATTATTCTAATCAAAGGCCAAAATACCTGGGTTTCCCTTTTAGCAGAAAAGGGACCGGCTTAGTGCCTAGTGAAGCATTGAGAATAATTAATTATTTACCAGCTATCTGGGTATTCTTCAGTCCAGTCCAGTTTACACCCAAACTCAATCATCACAACTTCCATGTTTAAATAACCACCATGACCCAAGTTGTTACTCTCACTGGCTTCTGTTCTGATACATTAATTTTTCATCAGAGAAAGGAAAGACATTGGCAAAATTTCTGTTATTCTTTTAACTTAGCAGAAGTTACCAATAGTTGCTCATAAAAATAATAGGCACGAGGTCAAGAGATCGAGACCATTCTGGCCAACATGGTGAAACCCAGTCTCTAATAAAAATACAAAAAAATTAGCTGGGCATGGTGGCGCGCACCTGCAGTCCCAGCTACTTGGGAGGCTGAGGCAGGAGAATTACTTGAACCCGGGAGGCGGAGGTTGCAGTGAGCCGAGGTCACGCCCCTGCACTCCAGCCTGGTGCCTGGTGACGGAGTGAGACTCTGTCTCAAAAAAAAAAAAAAAAATAGGCTAAATTTTCTCTATTTTCTAATATAGTAATTCTCAATGTGACTTCCTCAGAACACCTATCGTGAGAGATGTTAATGCACACTGAGCAAAAAACAAAATGTTTCCAGGCCAAAAAGTTTGGGAAATTATACATATTATAGCCTGCTCTTAGAAAATCACATGGCATTTCAGGATGTTTAGAATCTTGAAAAGTCATTTTAAAGTAACAGTCTGAAAAAACTATTTATTAGACCACAGAATTTCTTTTTGAGAAATACTAAATTAATATTTCACAGGAAAACATTTATGGAAGCTCTAGAACCTCATCTAAGAACTGTGATTGTATGGTCCCAAATATTTTTACCCAATATTATGTTCATATATTTTAAAATAAATTATTTTTCTATTGACTTGTCAAAAATCATTTTATGAACATGCAGAGTGGAATGACAGACATTGGAGACTACAAAAGATGGAAGGGTCTGAGGAAGGCTGAGAGTTGAAAAAATTGTCTACTGGGCACAGTACAGTGTGACTATACCATTGATAGATTGCTACACCTCCAAGCCAAACTCCTAATTTTGAGAATACAAAACCACTTGGTCTCAAACACCTGACCTCAGGTGATCCACCCACCTCAGCTTCCCAAAGTGCTGGGATTACAGGCACGAGCCAACACACCGAGCCAAGAACTGGAAATATATTGACATTTTCTACAAAAGAGAGATGTACTCAAATATTTGATTTGTTTTCATTTTCTTTCATTTCAATCATCCTGATTGCATTCACAGTGACACCAATTATAAGTATATTTTATCTCCTTTGTCTTTCATAAATGTTTTCTTTTCTAATGTTTTTAAACTGCTTTGTATTTCTTTAGGTCAGTTTTCTTAAGTCTGCCTAGCGCTGATCTTATTTCCACCAATAAATATGGTGCTTTTTTTTTTATTGTACTATAGGTTCTAGGGTACATGTGTAGATCATGCAAGATTGTTGCATAGGTACATACATGGCAAGGTGGTTTGCTGCCTCCATCCCCCCATCACCTATAACTGGCATTTCTCCCCATGTTATCCCTCCCTAACTTCCCCATCCCCCGCTGACCCTCCCTTAGCCCCCACAAACAGATCCCAGTGTATGATGCTCCCCTCCCTGTGTTTGTGTGTTCTCATTGTTCAACACCTGCCTATGAGTGAGAACATGTGGAATTTGGTTTTCTGTTCCTGTGTCAGTTTGCTGAGAATGATGGTTTCAGATTCATCCATGTCCCTACAAAGAACATGAACTCATCCTTTTTTATGGTTTTGTAGTATTCCACGGTGTATATGTGTGCATATGTGCCACATTTTCTTTATCCAGCCTATCATTGATGGGCATTTGGGTTGGTTCCAGGTCTTTGCTATTGTAAACAGTGCCACAATGAGCATATGTGTGTATGTGTCTTTATAATAGAACAATTATAATCCTTTGGGTTTATACCCAGTAATGGGATTGCCAGGTCAAATGGAATTTCTATTTCTAGATCCTTGAGGAATGGCCACACTTTCTTCCACAATGATTGAACTAATTTACACTCCCACCAACAGTGTTGTTCCTTTTTCTCCACATCCTCTCCAGCATCTGTTGTCTCCTGATTTTTTAATGATTACCAGTCTAACTGGTGTGAGATGGTATCTCAATGTGGTTTTGATTTGCATTTCTCTGATGACAAGTGACAATGAGCTTTTTTCATATGCTTGTTGGCCTCATGTATGTCTTCTTTTGAACAGTGTCTGTTCATATCTTTCACTCACTTTTAAATGGGTTTGTTTTTTTCTTGTAAATCTGCTTTAGTTTTTTGTAGATTCTGGACATTAGGCCTTTGTCAGATGAGTATATTGCAAAAATCTTTTCCCATTCTGTTGGTTGTCAGCTCATGCTAATGATTGTTTATTTTGCTGTGCAGAAACTCTTAGGTTTAATTAGATCCCATTTGTCTATTTTGGCTTTTGTTGTCATTGCTTTTGGGGTTTTAGTCATGAAGTCCTTGCCTATGTCTATGTCCTATAAATGGTTTTGCCTAGGTTTTCTTCTAGGATTTTTATTGTGTTAGGTTTGATGTTTAAATTTTTAATCCATCTGGAGTTAATTTTAGTGTAGGGTATAAGGAAGGGGCCCAGTTTCAGCTTTCTGCAGATGGCTAGCCAGTTTTCCCCAACACCATTTATTAAACAGGGGAATCCTTTCCCCATTGCTTATTTTTGTCAGGTTTGTCAAAGATCAGATGGTTGTAGATGTGTGATGTTTATTCTGAGGCCTCTGGTCTGTTCCATTAGTTATTGAAGATTTTTGCATTGATGTTATGGATATTGGCCTGAAGTTTTCTTTTTTAGTTGAGTCTCTGCCAGTTTTTGGTATCAGGATGATGTTGGTCTCATAAAATGAGTTAGGGAGGATTCCCTCTTTTTGTATTGTTTGGAATAGTTTCAGAAGCAATGGTACCAACTCCTCTTTGTACACCTGGTAGAATTCACCTGTGAACCCATCTGGACGTGGACTTTTTTTGGTTGGTAGGATATTAATTGCTGCCTCAACTTCAGATCTTGTTATTGGTCTATTCGGGATTCAACTTCTTACTGGCTTAGTCTTGGGAGGGTGTCCAGGAATTTATCCATTTCTTCCAGATTTGCTGGTTTGTATGAATAGAGTTGTTTGTAGTAATCTCTGATGATGTTTTGTATATCTGTGGCTTTGGTGATGATACCCTCTTTATCATTTTTTATTGCATCTGTTCGATTCTCTTCTAATTTTTATTAGTCTGGCTAGTGGATTGTCTATTTTGTTGATTTTTCAAAAAACCAGCTCTTGGTTTTATTGATTTTTTTAGGAGATTTTTATCTCTATCTCCTTCAGTTCTGCTCTGATCTTATTTATTTCTTGTCTTCTGTTAGCTTTTGAGTGTTTTTTATCTCACTCCTCTAGCTCTTTCAAGTTTGATAATAGGATGTAAATTTTAGATCTTTCCTCTCTTCTGATGTGGGCATTTATTGCTATAAATTTCCTTCTCAACACTGCTTTAAATATGTCCCAGAGATTCTGGTATGTTGTGTCTTCATTCTCGTTGGTTTTGAAAAACATCTTTATTTCTGCCTTCATTTCATTGTTTATCCAGTTGACATTCAGGAGCAAGTTGTTCAGTTTCCATGTAGTTGTGCAGTTTTGAGTGAGTTTCTTAATCCTGAGTTCTAATTTGATTACACTGTGGTCTAATAGACTGTTATGATTTCTGTTCTTTTGCATTTGCTGAGGAGTGCTTTACTTCAAATTATGCGGTCAATTTTAGAGTAAGTGCGATGTGGTGCTGAAAAGAATGTATATTTTGTGGATTTTGGGTGGAGAGTTCTGTAGGTGTCTATTAGATCTGCTTGGTCCAGATCTGCAGTCAAGTCCTATATGCTTGTTGATTTTCTGTCTCGTTGATCTGTCTAATATTGAGAGTGGAATGTTGAAGTCTCCCACCATTACTGTGTGAGAGTCTAAGTCTCTCTGTAGGTCGTTAAGAACTTGCTTTATGTATCTGGGTGCTCCTGTATTGAGTGCATATATATTTAGGATAATTCGCTC
Organism: Ateles fusciceps; assembly: GCA_036589455.1. Taxonomy (NCBI): domain Eukaryota; kingdom Metazoa; phylum Chordata; class Mammalia; order Primates; family Atelidae; genus Ateles; species Ateles fusciceps. Next base: position 15,400,537 of record JAZHEH010000952.1, read on the forward strand.
TTCTTGTTGTATTGATCCTTTTACCATTATGTAATGCCCTTTTTTGTCTCTTGATCTTTGTTGGTTTGAAGTCCGTTTTCTCAGAAACTAGGATTGCAACCCCTGCTTTCTTTTGCTCTCCATTTGCTTGGTAAATCTTCTTCCATCCCTTTATTTTGAGCCTATGTGTGCCTTTGCACATGAGATGGGTTTCCTGAAAACAGCACAACGATAGATCTTGCCTTTTTATCCAGTTTGCCAGTCTCTGTCTTTTGATTGGGGCGTTTAGGCCATTTACATTTAAAGTTAATATTGTTTTGTGTGAATTTGATCCTGCCATTTGTTACTGGCTGGTTTTTTTGCCCATTAATTGACATGGTTTCTTCATTGCATTGTTGGTCTTCGCCATTTGGTACATTTTTGTAGTGGCTGGTACTGGTTGTTCCTTTTCATGTTAAGTGCTTCCCTCAGAAGCTCTTGTAAGGCAGGTCTGGTGATGACAAAATCTCTCAGTAGTTGCTTGTCTGTAAAGGATTTTATTTCTCCTTCACTTATGAACCTTAGTTTGGCTGGATATGAGATTCTTGGTTGAAAGTTCTTTTCTTTAAGGATTTTGAATATTGGTCCCCACTCTCTTCTGGCTTGTAGGGCTTCTGCTGAGAAATCCGCTGTGAGTCTGATGGGCTTCCCTTTGTGGGTGACCTGACCTTTCTTTCTGGCTGCCTTTAGCATTTTTTCCTTCATTTCAACCCTGGTGAATCTGACGATTATGTGCCAAGGGGTTGCTCTCTTGAGGAATATCTTTGTGGTGTTCTTTGTATTTCCTGTATTTGAATGTTTGCCTGCCTTGCTAGGTTGGGGGAAGTTCTCCTGGATATTTTGGAGAGTGTTTTCCAGCTTGGATTCATTTTCCCTATCATATATTCAGGTACACCATTCAAGTGTAGATTAGGTCTTTTCACATAATCCCATATTTCTCGGAGGTTTTGTTCAGTTCTTTTTATTCTTTTTTCTCTAGTCTTGCCTTCTTGTTTTATTTCATTGAGTTGATCTTCAATCTCTGATATTCTTTCTTCTGTTTGATCAATTTGGCTATTGAAACTTTTGTATGCTTTGTGAAGTTCTTGTGCTGTTTTTCAGCTCCATCAAGTCATTTATGTTCTTCTCTAAGCTTGTTATTCTCATTAGCATTTTGTCTAACCTTTTTCAGAGGTTTTCAATTTCTTTGCATTGGGTTAGAACATGTTCCTTTAGCTCAGAGAAGCTTGTTATTACCCATCTTCTGAAGCCAGCTTTTGTCAATTTGTCAACTTCATTCTCCATCCTGTTTTTTTCCCCTTGCTGGTGAGGAGTTGTGATCCCTTGGAGGAGGAGAGGCATTCTGGTCTTTGATGGTTTCATCCTTTCTGTGCTGGTTTCTTCCCATCTTTGTGGATTTATCTAGCTTTGATCACAGGGAGCTGCTTGAGGCTGCAGACTGTCCCTTGTCTGCCTGTAGAGGTGCTACTTGGCTGCCACAGTCTCAGTCCAGCTGCTGTGTAGGCTTCCTGTGCCTTTTGTTTATACTGGGATATTAGACCTGCCTCTGTAATGGCAGATGCCCTCCCCCCACTGAGCTTGATCCTTCCGGGTTGAGCATGACTGATGTACTGGCTGGGAAGCCCTTAAGTAAGAGGGCTTCAGCCTGCTGGGCTTTGTGGGGGAGGGACCCACCTAGCCTATCACCTGTCTCCCTGCTTTTAGCACCCCCTTTCTCCAGGGAGTTGGTAGCTCTGTCCTATGGGCTCTCCTGGCTATGCATCTGCCTAGATCAGTGCCAACAATTCATGGCAATGGCCAGGGCTGCTACTCAGCTCTATGCAGGTAATTCAGGGGCTTTTCAGCTCCTGCTCTGTGGGTTGCAGAGGCTTTGGGAGAAGGGCAGTATCTGGACAAGTGTGCCAGAAGGGGAAGCCCCTGATCCTCTGGTTAGATGCAGTTCCTGGGTGAAGCAGTGCTTCACCCCACCTCAGTTTTTCTCTTTGGGCTATGCCCACTGTCCAACCAGACCCATTGAAATGAACCTGGTACCTTGTCTGGAGATGCGGAGATCATTCACTTTCTGCATCTCTCTCACTGGGGAGCTGCGCCCTGGAGCTGTTTCTATTCGGCCATCTTGGTGGACTCCTCCCCAAAAATGGTGCTTTTAATGCAGGTTTAAATGACTGTTACATTTTTTACTTTTATTTTGTTACTGATCTTGCTTGCTGCCTTGCTGTATTTATCTGTTTGTTTGCTTATGTTTTTGTTGTTCCTTATATCTGCAAATATTTTTGATCCCTTAAATCATAAAAAAAAATTGTTCACATTTTATAAATTCAGCCAAATATTTGATAACAAATATAATTTTATCTGATAAGATTGTCAAAGATATTCTTCAGTTCCCTTCCCTTTGTAAGTTTTGTTTTACCTTTTCTTTTTGTAGGTATTAGTCTAAATTCTGTGCTATCTCCCCTTGTATTATAATCTTCATTGAAAAAGATTAGTTTTTTTCTTTATCAGTTTTGTAAAAAAATAAGTGGTGGTGGGAGAAGTCCTAGGAGTAGTAGAATAACTCATCAACTCACAGTATAATACCTTCTATTATGGAATAGTATGTATATGTATGTGCAAGAAGGGAAAATAAAAATGAGAGACAGAAGTGTAAGGTTCATGTTTCTCCTTTTTGTTTTCACTGAATTCTGGTGATATTGGAAAGAATGAAACCAGAGATACATTTACTTTTCCTTCTTAAAACTCACATATGCAACCAAAGAATTTCAAAGGATCATTCTAGCTACACTGAACAGGTTGAAAGTAAGATGGGAAAGGAAGCTGTAACAAAAGTATAGATAAAAAATGATGGTTGCTGCATTGGAAATAGAATGAAGGGAATGAAGGTAACAAAACCTGATGATTGTTCCAGGCTCTACCTCAATAGCCCATGATGTTTTCAAGGGGTGGAAGCTATGTGCATCCATATATATATATATATATACATATATATTTCCAAGCATTGAAACCAGTCACTAAGTGAATAAGAATAAATCTTCATTAAAACCAGACAAAAATTCATATTTTAATTCCCATTAATTAAAATATTGCCCTGAATTAAATATTATCTATTTATTTTCAGAAACAAACTCAGGTCACAGCAAAGAGGATTTAGAGTTAGAACTTTTTCTTGGGGATTGCTGTGAGATATTTTATGTCTGTTTTCCTAAAAGTACTTTAATGCTTTGGAAGTAACCATTGTGGATACAGTCATTTCACTCTAAATGTCTGTTTGCACCTTTTAAAAATGGGAATAAAAGTGATAGTATTTATTTGATAGGTTTTACTTGGAAACAGTAAGTAAATATTCAATGTGCCTCCCACAGTCCTTATTTGGTCTAAACACTTCTCAAGGGAGCTCTCACTTGCTCTTTCTTCCTCCTTTCTCAGAGAGACTATCAAGCCTGTTTAGGCTCTCATCTTGGATATTTCATTATAATCTTTGCTTTCCTTTATCATCGTCTTTCTCACAGAGGTATACAATTATGTGTATATGTGCTTGTACCTCCATTAGGTCAGAGATTGTGCCATTTTATTCTCATCTCTACCAATATCTAGACATAGTAAGTCTGTAATACATTTTAAATGATTAAAAACTGATTCTCAATCGCAAGTTTTATTTATCATAGGTGGAGATGCAAACACCCCCTCCTTACCCCCTTTCCTAGAAACCTGAGTAAAAGCAAGGCCACCCATGGCCTTTGATCCTTAGGATGAACAGTGAGCCTCATCAGTAACAGAAGAAAAAAAAGTTATGCCCATATTTGGAAAAGCATGCCTCTCAGACATAAGGGTTTCTATGAGCAAGAGTCACAAGCTATCGTATTTTGATGAGTCATAAATATATTCAGTATCAACCACTTCCAGAAGAAAAGAAAAAAATGGCTTTAATTCATGAAATAATACATCCCATCAGAGAAAAGACATATTTCTGAAGCAGAATACAGCATCTTAGAAAAACACAGAATCTTTAAAGATATAAAATAAGGCAAAATCGCAATATCATCTACTAGCAAGATTTTTTTTTTTTTTGGCTCCTTTGAAAGTATAATTTGTTACTTAATAAGCGCTTTATTTTTATTTGGGAAATTAAATAGTTGTAACTTACCCAATGGAATTGTGTTTTGTAAATGTTGGCCTCTTATAAATCAATTTTACTTCCTTCTCTCTAGTGGTGCCATAGCTCATCCTAGCAAGACAGTCAGTTGGCAATTGTTTTCTGAACTCCTGTAGAGTTCTCAGCAGCCCATTAAGTGATGGATGGCTAGAAAGTTGATGACTGAGAATGGGGAGGAGGTGTGTCTACAGTTAGTCTAGTCACCAATTTATTGAAACTGGCAGAAGAATGATGGCATTTCTTGGACTCTAGAAATTATTTTATGAAACCAGAATATTCATAAGCTAATTTATTCTTGTAATCAAACTGAATCATATTAATCAAATTTTACCCCTTGATTTTTATAATAAGTAGATTAGTTGTGATTTTGTGAAGACTTACTATGCACTGGATTCATTTAATTAATGTGGATACCATTTAATTCTTTTTCTTAAAGATTGTGGGGGTGAGTTGGCCAAATTCAGCCTGGTCCAGGGAAAGTCAGAATTGTCTCATTTGATTGATAGATCTATTCCATTTTTCTTTAAACAATTTTTTTTCATTATGAAAGTACCACATTACGTATTTTTAAAAGACCAAAACATTTTAAAAAGAAGTAACAATCCCCTTTTGTTCCTTGGATTATCAGTTTTGGACTGGCACCTTTTAGCTCTCTTACCTTTTCTTAGAAAATATATAATTTATTTCATTGTTGTTACATTTTCTTTTGAGTTCTTACAGAACATACGGATTTATATGTTTTGCAAACACACCCATCATCTTTCAATCATGATCTTATAAGTTTAATTATATCACAATGTCTGGTTTAAATAATTAAACCACTCTAATAGGTCTAGGATATACCCAGATTAACATTCGAGAAATGCAAATCAAAAACCACAATGAGATATCATCTTACACCAGTCAAAATGACTATTACTATAAAGTCAAAAAACAACAGATGCTGGTGAGGTTGTGGAGAAAGAGAAGGCTTATGCACTGCTTGCAGGAATATAAATTAGTTCAGCCATCGTGGAAAGCAATTTGGTGATTTCTCAAAGAACTTAAAACAAAACTACCATTTGACCCAACAATCCCATTATTGGACATATACCCAAAGGAATATAAATCATTCTACCATAAAGACGCATTCATACATATGTGCATCACAGCACTGTTCACAACAGCAAAGACATGGAATCAACCTAAATGTCCATCAATGGTAGACTGGATAAGGAAAATGTGATACATATCATGGAATATGGTACAGCCATAAGAAAGAACAAGATAATGTTGGAACTAGAAGCCAGTATCCTAAGCAAACTAATACAAGAACAGAAAACAAAACACCACATATTCTCACTTATAAGTGGGAGCTAAACCTTGAGTAGTTATGGACACAAAGAAGGGAATAAGACATGGGGGCCTATTTGAGGGTGGAGGATGGGAACAAGGTGATGATTGGAAAACTGCCTATCAGATACTATGCTTATTACCTAGATGACAAAATAATGTATACGCCAAACTCCCACAGCATGCAATTTACCTATATAACAAACCTACACATGTACTCTTGAACCTAAAATAAAAGTAAAAAAAAAAAACAGAACTATGAGAAGTAAAGTTCTGTTTATTATAAATTACCCACTCAGGTGTTTTGTTACAGCAGTATAAATGGACTAAGACACTAAACCACCAGTTTTTGCTCTGTGATCACATTTCTGTTTCAGTATACTATTTGTTTATTTGTTTGTTTTTAGTGGCATTAATTATTTCCTTGAGAACAGCAAGGGGGATGTTTGTCTCCATGATTCAATCACCTCCCACCAGGCTCCTCTTCCAACACTGGGAATTGCAATTCGACATGTGATTTGGGTGGGGATGCAAAGCCAAATCATATCACATCCTCACAAACACACCTACAAATGTTTTACCAGCTATCTGGGCATCACTCAGCCCAGTCATGTTGACACATAAAATTAAACGTCACATCTTTATTTTCAGTGGAACCCCTTTCAATAATGCTTTTTCCATTTAAAAATGTGTGGTCAGAACCAGTAGTTACTTAATCAGTTATAATATCTTAAAACTTGAATATGTCTCTTCTAGCATCTTCTTTGTCTTCTGGATTCTACCTGGATTAGTTGTTCCCTAAGCCTTTTAATCATTTATTATCCTGAAATTTTTCATCTTCACAGTCCTAGAGATTTATACTTCCTCTTTTCTCCTACATTGGAACTAATATTTCTTGAATTCTTGTTTTCCTTTTTGTTGGTTTACTGTCTCTTTCTTGGAGCACATCCTCCAAAATATTTTTGGAAAAAATATGAATAAAAGGTAAATTCTTCAAGATCACGAATGTCTAAACCTGTTTTCATTTAAAAACATGTAGAGATAATTCTTATTTAGCAATTAAAGTTGCAAATCTTTATCCATTTGAAGTTTTAACGTATTACATGCATTACATGCATAGGAAAATCCTAATAATATTCATTTTTCCCATACTTTTTATGCCCTATTACACTTTCCTATAACTTTTGGGTTTTCCTTTATATTTCTAGGGTTCTGAAAGTTTGTGGTGATGTTACTTCTTGTGTATATCTTTTGATCTATTGCAGAAGTTAGTAAAGCTTTATTGAAAGGACCCAGACAGTAAATATTGTAAGCTTTGCAGGTCATAAGTTCTCTATCTCAATTACTCAACTCTGCCATTGTAGTGTGAAAGTAATTGCAGGTGTTATTAAACAAGTGGGCATGACTGTGTTTCAATAAAACTTCATTTAGAAGAATAAGTAGCTGTCTGAATTTAATCTATGCACCGTAATTTGCTGCCTCTGATCTATTGTGTGGTACATCTAGTGGACCCTTTCAACATAAAACTTATTTACATTAGAGATTTATCATTTTTCTCTGACTTTTTTTTCTTTCTTTTCATCTGTCTTCTATTTCTGGAACTATAATTAAACAGATTACGGTGTAAAAAGTTTGATTTTATGTATATTCCCTCCTATTTTCCATATTTTTATATTGTTGTTCTTTTGTATCTCCAAATTTACTTAATTAGGGATTTCCAAAGAAAGAGAATCAATAGGATGAGAGTGTGTCTATCTATCTATCTATCTATCTATCATCTATCCTTCTATCTGTCTTCCAGATCTACAATGTGGAACAGCATGCTTGAGACTTAAAAGGATTTATGATCCAGTTTGAGTCCAAAGGTGGCAGCCAGAGTTCCAGGGAGAGCTGATGTTGCAGATGAAGTTTGAAAGCAGTCTCTTGAAGAATTTTTTTTTTTCTCAAGGGAGGCTCAGTATTTTTTTGTGTGTGCTAATCAGGCTTTCAATAAATTAGTTGAGACTCACTCCCGTTATAAAGGTCATCCTGCTTAATCTACTGATTAAAATGTCAATCTCATTCAAAAACACCCTGTCAAAATCATTCAGAAAAATGTCTGACCAAATATCTGGGTACCCTGTGGTCCAGTTAAATTACTGTATAAAATTAACTAACACATGTTTCTTCTATTTCATCTATTTAAATTTTGATTCTGCTATTATATATTTAATTTTCAAAAGCTTGTTCTTATTTTCTGAGTACTCTTTTTTCATAAGATCCTACCTTTATGTTTGTTTTATTGGAATGCAGTTTATTATCTTGTTTCTGTCAGAACATTATATTTGTTTAGCTTTCTCTCTGTTTTTTTTTCTAAGTTTTTTTTCTGGACTTTACATAATTTCTATTTTTTGAGCTCTCACTTTTAGTTTGTTTTAGTTTCTGCCTTTCATGTTAGAGGATTTACTCAAATATCTGCCAGTCCTTGAGTATTCATTCATCAATGAGATTTAAGATAATGAAAAATTAATTTGAATTTCAGATTGTGTGAGTGGGACTTTCTGATTGATGGGCCTCATTGAATGATGCTGATCATATTATTGGAGATTCCCTCAAATGCCAATATATGTACAGTTTTAGTCTGGTCAAATTTCTTAGAGAGAAAAACCTTTCACTCTCCTTGACTTTGGGCATATAAACCAGCTTCTGTCTTGAAGGAAGTCAAGTTGTAGAAGAGGAAGCTTAGCAATCTTGCCATTCAGTTTGTAGACTTTTGCTTAAGTTTCCTATTTTTAATACATGTCTTATCTAAACCTTAGCTTTGTCCTGGGTATCCACATCAAGAGCAATGTTAGTTTCACTTCTCCAAAGAGTAAGATTCCTACATTCTTTTGCCTAGTTTGGGGAAGGGCAGCACCTGGCATTCTAGACAGGAGAAGATAGCTGGAACTGTAAAACTTTTTTTAAAAAATTGACTTTTGATGAATCCTCCTTTTCAACTGTCTCCTCATTACTGCCTTATGAGATGCCAGGTGACTTTCCTGAGCCTTTTCTCAGTTTTGTGACATGAGTCATCTTGTTTCTTATGATCTTCATGCTCCTTCAGTCATTTGGGTTTTTGCTTCCACCTCACTGATGATGTGGTTTTCATTAATCCACTTGCTTTCCGTCTTCTTAAATTTTGTTGACATGCCTCATCTGCTTACTTACACCTTCCTTTTCTTTTTTTTTCCACTGGATACTTCTGGGCTTATACCATGTTTATTCCTTTACAGCCATGATAATGGCATTTCAGAAGATCCAAAGAAAAATGTATGCTGTAAATACATCATGTTTAAATGAAAAACAGTAACACATTTTTATTGTTTTCCTGCTACATTCAACATACTTTTATATGCATAGAGCAAGAAACAAAGGACATATGGTCTCTGCCCTCTCAAATCTTTATTGTAGTGGAGGGAGATAATCAACAAATAAAAAACTAAATGTACAAGATAGTTTTTGGTACTCACAGTATTATTTTTAAAAGATAAAGCAAGTAAAGGGTAACTGGGTAACTGACAGAGGGAATCTATTAAGACAGGAATCAAAAAGTCTTTCTCTGAAGAGGTGATATTTAAACAAAAATCCAAATTAGTTAAGGACATGAGGCAAGTTAGAAACGGGTGGGGAAATATTTCCAAATAGTGGGGTCGGCAAAGACCTCATGGCAAGAAGAAACCGGACACTCAAAACACCAAAAAGACAAGTGTGTCTGGGAGGGAATGAGCATGAAGAAACAGACCACAAAACCACAAAGGTGAGGAAAGATCAGATCATTTAGGACTTTCTGAGTCTTGGTAAGAAGCTTGAGATTTGTTCAGAATGAGATGGAAATGTTAAAATCTGATTTTCTTTTTTTTAAAGAAATTTCTTTTTGCCATTCTGCAAAGACTAGACTCTTGAGAACTTAGAGTGAAAGCAGAAAGGCCTGCTGAATACTATTGAACTAATCCAGATGAATGAATTTTATGTCTTGAACCCAACTGGCAATGGAGGATAAAGGTAATGAGTTGATATCAATAAGGCCTAAATGGTAATGCCACTTACATTGCTGGTAAGAAAAACTGGAAGAGAAACAGGTTGAGGAATAGATCAATAAAAGTCAAAAGTTTCCTTTTAATACACACTACTTTTGAGAGATGACAAGTAGCAGCTTAACTACCTCAATCTAAAATTTAGGATAGTCAGTAATGATATTTAAAGTTGTGGAACCAAATGAGATTATGCAGAACAGGGATTTACAAACTATAACCCTGAGTCCAAATATGGTCATTGGTTGTTTTTATTAAAACATAAAACATTTGTTTTTGTATATTATATATGGTAATTTTTGCACTACAATAGCAGAGTTAAGTAGTTGTAATGGAAACCATATTGCCCTAAAGTTTAAAATATTTACTATCTGGTCTTTTATAGAAAAAGTTTTCTGACTTTTGATCTAGGGAGCAATTGAAGACAAATAAGAAAAGAAAGTCAAGGATCAAGTTCTGGAGTTCACCAGCATTTAAAGATTGGAATGATGAAGGTGACCCAGCAAAAGACACTGAGAAGAAATAGCCAGTGAAGAAAGAAAAACCAGGTGAGTGTGATGTCCTAGGAACCAAGTAAAGCCTTAGGAGAAAGAAGGGTATTTATGACAGATGTTGCTGAGAGACAATCTAACATGAGGATTATGGGACCTGACAAGACGAATTTGCGGTGACCTTGACAAGTACAGTCTCTATGGAGCAGCAGCAACAAAGTCTACTTGTTGTGTATTAAAAGAGAGAATGGAAGGTAAGGATGTGAAAAAAATGCATATAAAAATTCTTTTCAGTTTTGCTGTAAACACATGCAGAAAAGTCAGATTGTAACTGAAAGGAGAAAAGGAGTGAAAAAGAAAGCAAAGTTGGTTTGCCAAGAAGGCTTTAAGATGGAGATCAGAGTACAGAGAGGTTGTGCTTTCAGAATCAACATCTGTGGAAGGGAAGGCAAAATTGGGTAAAGAAACAACCAATGGGTCAAACAAGAAATCACAAGGGAAATTTTACAATATCTGGAGACAAATGTGATGAAAACACTGCATAACAAAACCTGTGGGATGCAACAAAAGTAGTTTTAAGAGGGAAGTGTATAGCAAAAAATGTCTACATTATACACAAGAAAGAGGTGCCAGGTATGGTGGCTCACACTGGTAATCCCAGAACTTTGGGAGGCTGAGGCAGGTGGAGTTCAAGACTAGCCTGGGCACCATGGCGAAACCTCATCTCTACAAAAACTGCAAAAGTCAGCTGGCCGTGATGACGCATGCCTATAGTCCCAGCTACTCAAAAGGCTAAGATGAGAGGATTTCTTGAGCCCCAGAATTGGAGGTTTCAGTGAGCCAAGACTGTGCCACTGCACTTCAGCATGGGCAACAGAGTGAGATTCTGTCTCAAAACAAAACCAGAAGAAGAAAGATTCAAAGTAAATAACCTAATATTACACCTCAAGGGACTGGAAAAGAGGAGCAAACTAAATTCAAAATTCACAGAAGAAAGGAAATAGTAAAGATCAAAACAGAAATAAATCAAATAGAAAATGGAAATACCATAGAAAAATAAATAAAACTAAGAGTTTTTTTAAACAAAAATAAAATCAACAACCCCTTAGCTAGACTAAGGATAAATGAAAAACAATAAATAAAATCACCAATGAAAGTAGATATATTAAAGCAGTTGCCTCAGAAATAAAAAGGATCATAAAGGACTATTATGAACAATTATATGTAAACAAATTAAATAGCCTGGAGGAAATGGATAAATTCCTAGAAAAATACAACCTATGAAGATTGAATAAGGAAGAAGTAGAAAGACTAAACAGAACAATAACAAATAAAGAGATTAAAGAAGTATAAAACACCTCTCAACAAAGAAAAGCCAAGAAGCAAATGACTTCATAGTTAAATTCTACCAAACATTCAAAGAAGAATTAGTACTAATACTCCTGAAACTCTTCCACAAAATAAAACTAGAGGGAGTACTTCCAAACACATTTTGTGAGAAAGTATCACCTTAATATCTAGGCCAGACAGACACATCACAACAAAAGAAAATTACAGGCCATTTTCTCTGAGAATCGTTGATGCAGAAATCCTCAATAAAATATTAACAAATTTATCTACATATCAAAAGTATCATATATCATTATTAAGTGGAATTTATCTTCAGCATGCAAGTTTGGTTTAACATATGCAAATCAATACATGTGGTATATCATATTAACAGAATGAAAGCTAAAAACCATATAATTATCCCACTTTACACAGAAAAAGCATTTGACAAAGTTCAACATTCTGTCTTGATAAAAGTCATCAACAGTTTAGGTATTAAAGGAAAGTTTCTCAACATAATAAAGATCATTTAAAAAAAAACTCAAACTAACGTTATAATAAATGGAGAAAAATTGAAAGGATATTTACTAAGATCCTACACAAGGCAAGGATGTTAACTTTTGCAATTTTTATTCAACATGGTACTGGAAGTACTAGCAAGAGTAATCAGACAAGAAAAAAATAAAACAAAGGCACCCCAAATTGAAAAAAAAGAAGTAAAATTATTTCTGTTTGCAGATGACATGATCTTATGCATAGAAAATTCTAGAGTAACACACACACACACACAAATTGTTAGAACTAATAAATGAATTAAATAAACTTGCAGGATACAAAATCAACATGCAAAAAACTGGTAGCATTTTTAAACATAAATAACAACCTAGCTGAAAAATATCCCAATAAAACAATCACATTTATGATGGTATATAAATACCTAAGAATAGATGTAACCAAGCAAATAAAAGATATGTACAATAAAAACTATAAGACACTGATGCATCAAGTTGAATAAGACACAAATAAATGAAAAGATATCCTATGCTCATAAGTTCAAAGGATGAATGTTGTTAAAATGTTTATACTATTCAAAGCTACATACAGATTCAATCCCTGTATAAATAGCAATGACATTTTTTCTTTTTTTTTTTTTTTGAGATGGAGTCTTGCTCTGTCACCAGGCTGGAGCACAGTGGCACAGTCTCAGCTCACTGCAACCTCCACCTCCCATGTTCAAGCGATTCATCCGCCTCAGCCTCCTGAGTAGCTGGGACTACAGGTGCGTGCCATCACACCTGGCTAATTTTTGTATTTTTAGTAGAGACAGGGTTTCACCATGTTGGTCTCAATCTCTTGACCTGGTGATCCGCCCACCTCGGCCTCCCAAAATGCTGGGCTTACAGGCATGAGTCACCGCACCCCAGCAATGGCATTTTTTAGAGAAATAGGAAAAAATAATTCTACAATTTCTTAGGAAGTAAATAAATTGCCAAAGTAATTCTAAGAAAGGAAAACAAAATTGGGGCATTATAATTACTGATTTAAAATTATTTTATAAAAAAACAGTAATCGAAACAGTATTGACCATTGAAACAGACAGATTGACCAGTGGAATAGAACAGAGAGTCCAGAAATCAATTTGAATGTATAGGGTCAACTAATTTTTGACAAGGGCACCAAGAGAACACAATTGGGAAAGAATAGTTTCTTTAATACATGGCACTAGGAAAACTTTATTTCTATAGGCAAAAGAGTAAAATTGAATCTTTCTACCATATGCAAAAATCAACTCAAAATAGATAAAAGAGTTAAATGTAAGATCTGAGACCATAACATTGCTTGAAGAGAACAGAGGGGGAGAAAGTTCCTTGACATTGGCCTTGGCAATGATATTTGGATATTATACCAAAATCTTGGGCTATATAACAATAAATAAATAAATATTACTACATCAAACCAAAAGCTTCTGCATAATAAAGGAAACAATCAACAAAATGAAACTGCAGCCTATGGATTGGGAAAAAAAATATTTACAAACCAGATCTTTGATAAGGGGTATCCAAATTTTATAAAGCACTCATACAGCTTAGCAGTAGAAAAACAAGTAGCCCAATTAAAAATTGGACAAAGGACCAGAATAGAGAAGAAGGCATAAAAATGGCCCACAGGTATATGAAAAGATGCTCAACATTATTAGTCATTAAGAAAATGCAAATCAAACCCACTATGCGTTATCACCTCACATTCCTTAGGGTGGCTATTATCAAAAAGTCAAGAAATAACAAAAGTTGGCAAAAATGTTTGTGTGGAGAAAAGAGAACACGTTGTACACTGTTGGCAGAGTTGTAGATTGGTGTAGCCTTAATGGAAACAGTGTGGGGCTTCCAAAAGAAATTAAACTATCAGATTTCCTTTGGGCATATACCAAAAGGAAATGAAATAATCACCCCATAAAGATATCTGGACTCTCATGATCATTGCAACATTATTCACAAATAGCCAAGATACGGAAACAACCTAAGTGTGCTTTGACAAATGTATGGATAAAATATTGTGTGTATGTGTGTGTGTGTCCTCAATATTAATTCAATTTTGTCATTCAATTGCATATTGGTTATCTGCCTTATACACACACATGCACAATGAAATATTATTTAGCCTTAAAAATGAAGATTTCACAATTTGTCCCAACACAGATGGATGTGGATGATACTATGCTAAGTGAAATATGGCAGACAAAGAGAAACATTGCATAATTTCATTTATGTGTGGAATCTTTAAAGAAGAGTAAAAATATACAGAGATGGAGAATGAAAGAGTGGTCACCAGGAGCTGGGCATGGGAAGGAAATGGGGAGAAGTAGGTTAGAGGTTACAAAGTGGCAGATATGTAGGATGAACAACTCCAGTGATCTATTGTATAACATGAGAACAACAGTTAATAAAATTGTCAGCAGATCCAAGGTGGCTGAATAGGAACAGCTCTGTAGTGCAGTTCCCAGCAAGAACAATGCAGAGGGTGAGTGATCACCACATTTCCAACCCTGTCATTACTGCCCACAGACCAAGAGATTCCTGGGATGAAAAGCGCCATGAGTTTTCATCACAGCTGTTTCAGCCGGCGCAGCAGGTCTCTGCACAAAAACTCACACAAATCCGGGTGGCCATTTCAACTGGTGCCTGGAACAACTGGGAGACAGAGCCGTCCATTCAACTGAAAAAAAAGGGGGCTGAAACAGGGAGCCAGGTGATCTGGCTTGGCAGGTCCCACCCCCCACAAGGACCAAAAATCTGAAATGCTCTGGATTGGGAGTTTCACAGCAAGTGCAGCTGGACCCGGGATAGTCCAGCTCTGTGGAGGAAAGAGCGTCCACCATTACCGAGGCAGTCTACCATTAGCAAGGCAGTCCACCATTACTGAGGCAGTCTGCCATTACAGAGGCAGTTCTAACTACACCTCTGTAAACAAAATCACAAGGAAGTTCACACAGCAGCTGGGCAGAGCCCATGGCAGCTCAGCAATGCCTCTGCTGGCAGACTGTGACTAGGCTACCTCCTTGCTGGGCAGGGCATCTTTGAAAAAAGACAGCAGCATGTCAAAAACTGATAAATAAAGCCCCACCTTCCCAGGACAGAGCACCTGGGAAAAAAGGTGGTTATGAGTTCTGCTGCAGCAGAATTAAACATACCTGCCCAGCAGCTCTGAATGGAACAATGAAGCTCACAGTTCAGCACTTGAGCTCCTATAAGGGACAGACTGTCTCCTGAAGCAGCTCTCCAACCCCCATATATCCAAAGAGACAGTCCAGCTGTCCATAAAGGACAGCTCAGGTTGACATCTGGCAGGTATCCTTCTGGGACAAAGATAACAGAAGAAAAAACTGGCAACAACCCTTACTGTTGTGCAGCTGCTGCAGGTGATCCCCCAGGCAAGCAGGGTTTGGAGTGGACCTCCAGCAGTCCTGCAGCAGAGGGGCCTGACTGTTAGAAGGAAAACTAGAAAAACACAAAGAAATAACTTCAACATCAACAAAAAGGACGTCCACTCAGAGACCACATCCAAAAGTCACCAACTACAAAGACCACAGGTAGAAGAATCCACAAAGATGGGAAGGAACAAGCACAAAAAGGATGAAAACACCCAAAACCAGAATGCCTCTCCTCCTCCAAGGGACCACAACTCCTCACCAGCAAGGCAACAAAGCCAGATGGAGAATGAGTCTGATGAATTGACAGAAACAGGCTTCAGAAGGTGGGTAATAACAAACTTCTCTGAGCTAAAAGAACATGTTCTAACCCAAAGCAAAAGAAACTAAGAACTTTGAAAAAAGGTTTGACAAAATGCTAATGAGAATAAATAGCTTAGAGAAAAATATAAATGACTTGATGGAGCTGAAAAACACAACATGAGAACTTCACAAAGCATACATAAGTTTCAATAACCAAATCGACTAAGCAGAAGGAAGGACGTCAGAGATTGAAGACCAACTCAATGAAATAAAATGAGAAGGCAATATTAGAGGAAAAAGAGTGAAAAGGAATGAACAAAGCCTCCAAGAAATATGGGATTATGTGAAAAGACCTAATTTACATTTGATAGTTGTACCTACCTGAATGTGACAGAGAGAATGAATCCAAGCTAGAAAGCACTCTTCAGGATATTATCCAGGAGAACTTCCCCAACCTAGCAAGGCAGACAAACATTCAAATACAGGAAATACAGAGAACACCACAAAGATATTCCTCAAGAAGAGCAACCCCAAGGCACAAAATCGTCAGATTCACCAGGGTGGAAATGAAGGAAAAAATGCTAAGGGCAGCCAGAGAGAAAGGTTGGGTTACCCATAAAGGGAAGCCCATCAAACCCACAGCAGATCTCTTGGTAGAAACCATACAAGCCAGAAGAGAGTGGGGGCAAATATTGAACATCCTTAAGGAAAAGAACTTTCAACCTAGAATTTTATATCCAGCCAAACTAAGCTTCATAAGTGAAGGAGAAATAAAATCTTTATGAAGAAGCAGTTGTTGAGAGATTTCATCATCACCAGGCCTGCCTTACAAGAGCTCCTAAAAGAATAACTAAACATAGAAAGGAATAACCAGTACCAGCCACTCCAAAAACATACCAAATGGTAAAGAGCATCAACACAATGAAGAAACTGCATCAACTAATGGGCAAAACAACCAGCTAGCATCAAAATAGCAGGATCAAGTTCACACATAACAATAGTACCCTTCGATGTAAATGGGCTAAATGACACAGACTGGCAAATTGGATAAAAAGTCAAAACCCATCGGTGTGCTGTATCCAGGAAACCTATCTCACATGTGAGGATACACATAGGCTCAAAATAAAGGGATGGAGAAAGCTTTACCAAGCAAATGGAGAGCAAAAAAAGCAGAAGATGCAATCCTATTCCCTGATAAAACAGACTTTAAACCAACAAAGATCAAAAGAGACAAAGAAGGGCATTACATAATGGTAAAAGGATCAATGCAACAAGAAGAGTTAACAATCCTAAATATATACACACCCAATCCAGGAGCACCCAGATACATAAAGCAAGTACTTAATGGCCTACAAAGAGACTTACACTCCCACACAATAATAGTGAGAGACTTTAACACTCCACTGTCAATATTAGACAGATCAACGAGACAGAAAATTAACAAGGATATCCAGGAATTGAACTCAGATATGGACCAAGCAAACCTAACAGACATCTACAGAACTCTCTACCCCAAATCCACAGAATATACATTCTTCTCAGCACCACATCACACCTACTCTAAAATTGACCACATAATTGGAAGTAAATCACTCCTCAGCAAATGCAAAGAACAGAAATCATAACAAACAGTCTCTCAGACCACAGTGCAATCAAATTAGAACTCAGGATTAAGAAACTCACTCAGAACTGCACAGCTTCATGGAAACTGAAAAACTGACTCTTGAATGTTGACTGGATAAACAATGAAATGAAGGCAGAAATAAAGATGTTCTCGAAACCAATGAGAATGAAAACACAACATAGCAGAATCTCTGGGACACATTTAAAGCAGTGTCTAGAGGAAACTTTATAGCAATAAATGCCCAAATGAGAAGCTAGGAAAGATCTAAAATTTATATCCTATTATCAAACTTGAAAGAGCCAGAGGAGCAAGATCAAAAACACTCAAAAGCTAGCAGAAGACAAAAAATAACTAAGATCAGAGCAGAACTGAAGGAGATAGAGACACAAAAAACCCTTCAAAAATCAATAAATCGAGGAGCTGTTTTTTTGAAAAGATGAACAAAATAGACAGACTAATAAAAAGGAAAAGAGAGAAGAATCAAATAGATGCAATAACTGTAAATGGGATATCACCACTGATTCCACAGAAGTACAAACTATCATCAGAGATTACTACAAACAACTCTATGCACATAAACCAGTAAACCTGGAATAAGTGGATAAATTCCTGGACACATTCACTCTTCCAAGCCTAAAGCAGGAAGAAGTTAAAACCTTGAACAGACCAATAACAAGGGCTGAAGTTGAGGCAGCAATTAATAGCCTACTAACCAAAAAAAGCCCAGGTCCAGATGGGTTCACAGTCAAATTCTACCAGACATACAAAGAGGAGGTGGTACCACTCCTTCTGAAACTATTCCAAACAATACAAAAAGATGGAATCCTTCCCAAATCATTTTATGAGACCAACATCATCCTTATACCAAAACCCAGCAGAGGCTCAACAAAAAAAGCAAACTTCAGGCCAATATCCACGATGAACACAGATGCAAAAATCTTCAATAAAATACTGGCAAACCGATTGCAACAGCACATCAAAAAGCTTATCCATCATGTTCAAGTAGGCTCATCCCAGGCATGCAAGCCTGGATCAACATAGGCAAGTCCACAAATGTAATCCACCACATAAACAGAACCAAAGACAAAAACCACATGATTATCTCAATAGATGCAGAGAAGGGTACATGTGCAGACCTTGCAGGATTGTTGCATAGGTACACACATGCCATGGTGGTTTGCTGTCTCCATGCCCCCTTAAATTGCCATGGAAGTAAACTTTTGGAGGTGATTGATATCTCTATTACCTTGATTGTAGTCATGATTTCACAGTTATATATGCATATATATATTTCACATATATATATGCCTATATCCAAAGTCATTCAATTGTGTAAATAAATAAGTCCCATGAAGTAGAACTAGTTGTACACCCATTTGACAGATGAGGAGATGAAGACACAGTAGCTTTCTGTGGATCACACAGCTGGCCGGTAGCAAAACCAAGATTTAAACCCAAGCAATCTGGCCTTATGTTTGGGCACTTAATGACTGAGATTTTCATTTTCTTCTTAGGAAACAGCTCCTGCTTTAATACATCCTTGGTAGAGGAGCTGAAATATTAAAGAAAGTACTTTATAAGTGAATGAATATAACACTATAAACTGTGATAAGTTATGGGAAAGGAAATCAAACAGCATTAGAGGAGAAGCGAGAGGATCAGATTTCCCTGGAGAAGAGATGTTCAAGCTGAGACCTGATAAAGGAGCAACATTTCGCCAGATTAAAAGAAGAGATAAGGGAACTTTTAGGCAAAGGAAACAGCAGATACAAGGCCTTGTGATGGAATCAAACCAAACTTTTCTCCCTTCCTCAAACCCAGAGTCCAGTTGATTGCTGTTATTAAATTTGTTTTCTAAAGATTTGTCATTTCCCTATAGGTCCACTGTCACTTCTAGACTACTGTAATAACCTTCTAACTGCTCTCTGTGCATCTACACCTGACTCTCCAATCAGAATGCCATACAGCAGCAATGGTTATAATTCACATGCAAGTTTTACTGGGTCTTTTTTCTGTTGAAAACTCTTCAGTAGATTTCCCCTTCCATTCAGCATGGAATCCTAACTATGTGTCATGATGCTGTGAACATCTGAGATTTCAAGTTGTCTAGTGTGTTTTCCTCAGCTCTGATAGTAGCAATCCATACCCTCTAACTTTGCCTTTGGAGAACGGTTCTTTACCAAATGCTTCAGGAAATCATGGTGGCTCTATAGTTGCAGGATTTTCTCTCCAGACTGCAAGGGTAAGCCCATGACCAAGAACTGTTTACTCAATGCACTCCATCTCCTTAGGCAGAGTGATTGGTCTAAAACAATAGTTTTAAAACTTAAGTATGCACCAGAATCACCTGGATGGTTTGTAAAACGCAGATTGCTGGACCTTGCCTCAGCGTTTCTGATTCAGTAGGCATAGGGTAGGCCTGAGAATTTGCATTCATCACAGGTTCCCAGGTGTTGCAGCTCTGCTTGATGTTGATGTTGAAGATCAAGTTTAGGCCAGAAGCAAGATGCAGAGGTTTATATGTACTCAATAGAGGAAAGAAAGGTCTCTTCTTCTTTGGAATCTATAGCTAGAAAGATGTATGGGTCCATATGTAGCCAAAATCCCTCAACCCCTCACACCTAGAGAGACTCCATCTTCAGGATGAGATAATGTGGCTGAAATCAAGATGAAAACAGACATGAGAGCTAAGGAGAGTCCAGGCAGCATGATTTGAGTTCCTGGATCTGATTATTTCCAAGGCTAGTGTTACTCCTATTTTTTTTCAATATGAGCAAATATATTCCTTGGTGCCACCCCTACCAACACTCACACATACACACACACATACCCCTCGCCACTTTCCCATGCATACTTTCTTACATGAAAGTTAGGTTATTTTTTTTTTTCAGTAACTTGCAACAGGCTGGCCATGGTTATAAAGGCATGGCCTTCAGCACCCTGTCTGATCTATTTTGGGTCTATTTTGCTCTGTTGCATCCAAATTTGGCAGCCTTTTCTGGTCCCTTCACCTTCCACAGGCTTCACAGATTCATGTGTTTATCCTGGAAACCTGTCTCCAACACTCCTCTCATCCCTGCCTAACTAATTCCTGTATAGAAGATCTTCAGGTCCTCAATTGGTCTTCTCTCACCAAAGGTAAGGTAAACTTGGTCAGCGCATTCATAGCTTTAATTACCACAGAAATAAATATTTGTGTAGTTAATTATTAAATCTATGTCTCTTACAACAGAATGCATAAATTCCACACAGGTACAGACTTGACATCTTATTTAAAACTCAATCAGAAAAAAAAATAGATAAATTGGACTTAAACAAAATTAGAAACTTTCATGCATCAAAGGACAGTGTCAACAGCTAAAAGCAATCATAGAAAGAGAGAAAATACTTGCAAATCACACATCTGATAAGGGATTAGTGTTTACAATATATAAAGAACTCCTACAGCACAACAACAAAAAACCAAACAAGCTGGTTTTAAAAAAATGGACAAAACATCAATGACAGACTGAACAAACAAAAAAAAAATGTAGTACATATACACCATGGAATACTATGAAGCCACAAAAAGGAGCAAGTTCATGTCTCTTGCAGGGACATGGATGGAGCTAGATGCCATTATCCTTCGCAAACTAATGTAGGAACAGAAAACCAAATACTGCATGGTCTCACTCAAAAATGGGAACTAAACAAAGAGAAGACATGGACACACTGGGTCCTGTAGGTGGGGTGGAAAGGTGGGGGAAGGGAGAGCATCAGGATATCAGGATAAATAGCTAATCCATGTGGATTTTAGTATGAAAGTGATGAGTTGAGAGGTGCAGCAAACCACAGGGCACACATTTATCTATGTAACAAACCTACACATCCTGTACGTGTGTCCTAGAATGTAAAATAAAATAAAATTCTAAAAAAACTTTCAAAAAAAAATGGGCAAAAGACTTCAATAGACATTTCTCCAAGGAAGGTATACAAATGGACAATAAGCACAAGGAAAAACCCTCAACATCTCTAATTCCCAGGGAAATGCAAGAAAAAAAATCACAATAAAACACCACTTCACACCTGATGGTATATGGCTATTATATTCTGATGGTTATATGGCTCTTATTAAAAAAAAAAAAAAAAAGCAGAAAACAAGTGTTATCGAGAAGTTGATATATTGGAACTCTAACACATTGTTGGTGAGAATGTGAAATGACAAAAAAGCAATATGGCAGTTTCTCAAAAATGTGAAAATATAATTACCATTTGGTCCAGTAATTCTACTCCTGGGTATGTATCCAAAAGAACTAAAGCAGACACTGAAGCAGATGTCTGTACACCGATGTCCACAGCAGCATTGCTCACAATAGCTAGACTGCGAAAGCAAACCAAATGTCCATCAGCAAATAAACAAAATGTGATATGTAAATACAATGGAATATTATTCATCCTTAAAAAGGAAAGAACTTTTGACACGTACTATCACATGAATGAACCTTGAAGACATTATGCTAAGTGAAATGTAGTCATACTCGAAAGAACAAATTTGTAGTATTTCATTTATATGAAGTACCAGGAGTAACAAAATTCATAGAGACAGAAAGAACAATATTATTTCCCAGGGACTGGGAGTAGGGAGAATGGAGAGATATATTTAATGGGCACAGAGTTTCAACTGGGGAAGATGAAAAAGTTCTGAAGATGAAAGGTGATAATGGTTATATAAGGTAAATGTACATAATGTTCATAAATTGTACACTTAAAAATTGTTACAATAAAAATTTTGTGTTATGTATATTTTACTACCCCACTGTGACATAGAAGAAAATGTACAACCTACTTTAAAGCCAAAAATAGGACAAAGATATTACACATATGCCTATTTTCTTAAAGAAAAAAAACCCCACTGCTGTCAAATATAGACCCAGAAAAAAAAAATCTGAGATCAATCCATTAATTGTGGTTATTTCTGGGTTGAAATGGTGGGTGACAGACCTTCAGTTTCTACTTTATACACTTTGTTACTACTTAAATGCCTTGAAATAAGTATACATTGCTTCTTGTGTTAAGAAGCAATCAATATCTCAGGCACTTCTTTATAGTAATAAAAAAATTCCAAAAAAAGAAGCAATCAATAAACATATTTTCATTTTGAAAAGTAAGCGAAAAGCATGAAATGAAGTACAGAACTTTCTGTGTTGGCTGGCCAGAGCAGGTTGAAGATGGCTATCACTTGCCAAGTTTGGGATGCTGTGCTTCTAATTTAAGATGAATATATCATATGCCAGGCCCCCAACAAGGTGTTTTCTGGCTTCATGTTAATTCTGGAAAGGTAATTACTCCCACAACCTGGCAACCTACCCTCTGGGGATTTTTCTGGACAGAGCATGTTTTTCAATACAACAGCAAAAATGATGGGGGAGGTTGGAACTTCAGGAGACTAAGCTTAGAAGTAACCTTTTGTGGCTGGGCTATTTTAACCCTTCTTCATTCATCCCACACATTGCACACCGCAAGTTTGTCTAACCAGGAAACCCGACCCAAGAAAATCAGGCCACAGGTGGAAAGTGAGAGGTGGCATTCGGCTGGGAGAAAGGATGTTATTGTTGGTGAATCACATCCGGTGGGAGCTTAAGGGGTAGCTAGGGCCCTTCCTTAGTCTTGATTTTGTCACTGATGGAACATAAAGGTCACACTGAAGTCAAGGATGAGGATCTGCAGACCGTGTTGAGGAAAATGACTACATGTGCAGAAAACAAAAAATATTCTTTAATGATGCCATGGCTTTTAGTGAATGGGAAAAGGACTATGAAGAGTAGGGTCAGGTGTGGGATTGGAGAGAATATGGGGGAGGAAGATAAAAATGGGTCCTTATTTGTAAGTCAGACACACCTAATACTAGTTTTAGGTCTGCCTTGATTAGATCTGGGGTTATGCGCAAATCATTTAATATCCTTGAATTCCATTTTCCTCTGTGAAATGAGGAAGTTACACCTGGTGACTTTCAAGGTGTATCTTAGTGTAGTGTAGCGGCAACAGCCTAATTGGGCTTCAGCTCTAAGCTTTGCTTCTTACTACCTGCATGTCCAGCTTAGTCCTCCTGCATAGCAAGGTATGCCAAGTCTGGAGCTGGTTCACTGCACGTAAGGTGCTCACACCAGTGCCGTTCACACCACCGTGAACGTAAGTGTGCCCTACCCATTATGTTGCTTTCGTAGTATCAGTAATAATTGTTTGTTTATACATATAGTCTGCCCAAACTGTGATTAGTCATGATTATATGGAGCTACCTGAGTGTGCACAAGGTTTTAGAGGTCATTCTTATTCCTCAGCTAATTGAGGCACAGAAAAGTTAACAAACTTGTCCAAAGTTACACAGCCACTAAATATAGGAGCTGGGATTGGAACTCAGATTGTGTATTGTCCGATTCTTTGCTCCTGACTATTGTGCTTTTGAATTAAAATGTCTCAAGAGCACCTCATCCATTTTTTTCTGTGTGACACAAATCAAAGGTAATATAACAAAAGAAAACACTTTTTAGCTGCCTTGACATTTGTGCTACTCCAGACCTTTCTGCAAAGTGTTCAAACCCCCACCACGTTCGAATCACTCTAGCTGGAAGTTTTCATTTAAGAAGCAACTATTTGAGCTACAGCACACATTTGATGTGCATTTTTGAAAATGTGAGAGTTCTCAAAACATTCTAAATTACCTACCGAAGGAAACAAGACCAGAGAAAATGGATGAGTCATGCTGATTAATATTTGAACATAAACAATTATAAGGAAAACCTGCAGAGAATGTAGGCTGAGAGAATTCCTTGCCCCACACAACGTGTTTCTAAGCCATGGGGGTTTGCCTTCCTCCATATTTCCTGTGTGCCCTTCTCATGGCTTTCCTGCTGCTCCAACCAAAAATCTAGATTAGCCCTCATCAGAGCAACTCCATGATTGGCTTCCCCCTCACATACTAGAGCAAAGCTGGTTGCTGTTGATTCCTTGTTGTTTCCTCTTCTTCACTCCAGAGCCATCCGTGATTCCTCTTTCTCTGCTGACATTTAAGTTTGGCACTCAAGGTTTCTGTGATCTAGTTCTAAGCCACAGTCTCCACAGGATGCCCCACCTATGTTTCTCCTTTACCTATTCTTTGTTTCAGCAAATCTTGCCTATCCCGTGTTCATTGAACATGTTCTCTATCTTTTATGCTTTTGAATATACTATCCTTTTTTTCTGGGATGTCCCTCTTTGCATCCTACATTCTCAATTTCCACTTTGTTCCCAAATCTTACACCAGTATTACCTCTTAGATGGCCCCCTACACATGGACTGATTCTGATTCTATCACTGATTGCATCTCTCAATCTCTGAACCCCAGTCCGCAAGGCTGGTTTCTCTGTTACAGCTATTTCCATTTTGTTCAGTCCCCAAAGTAGAAAGTTTAGGCATGTGAGTACCTCACTTACTCCATCTAGCACTGCTCTCTCACTCATCCAAGACAGAAACAGAACATGCTGAGTGTCTGGGTGAACTGGATATAGGACCCAGAAATTTTGATGTTCTTATTTCTGCATCAGCAATATGTATTCAACATTCATTCCACACATATTTATTGAGTACCAAGAGGCGTGCCAGAACTTGGAGATTCATTCAGAGTAAAAGCCGAAGCCTCACAATGGCTTACAAAGTCCTATGCAACCTTTTATTTTGCTCTGATCCATCCAGCCACACTGGCGGCCTTATGGTGTCTTGAACATGCATGACGTAGTCCCACGTCTGTGTTTTGTAACTGCCCCTCCCTCCTTCCCATGATTATCTTTCTCTAGTGCCAACCACCTCATCCCTCACCTACTTCAAGGTTTTGCTTACATGCCCCTTCTGTAATGAGGCCTCCTCTTACCATACAAGGTAAAATTGCAGTCACTCCCGATCCTGACATTTCCTGTCTTCCCTTTGATTTACCTTCCTCCCTGATGCCTATTGTCTTCTGAGTTACTCTGTGTTTTGTCTATTTATCTACGGATTCTGCTGCTAGAACATTAGCTGAAACCCTTAGGCTTAGAAAAATACCTTACACATAATAGGAGTCCTATAAATATTTGTTGAATAAATTAATGATTACAAAGTCAGAAAAGACATGATCAGTCTTCACCCTCTTCTTCCTCTTGGACCACTGAGAGGATGTGGTCGACTCAACACCCAATAGTAGAAGTGTTTGTGTAGGGAAATAGGGGCAGCCAATATAGACTAGGACAGTCACAGAAAAATAAGCAAGTCATTGTCCCTGCCTTAAGGAGTCATAATTTTCTAGATGAACAAATGATAATTAATAAATAAATAGCGGTTAGGCACAGTGGCTCACACCTGTAATCCCAGCACTTTGAGAGGCTGAGGCGGGCGGATCACCTGAGGTCAGGAGTTTAAGACCAGCCTGGCCAACATGGTGAAACCCTGTCTCTACTAAAAAAAATACAAAACTTAGCCGGGGCGTGGTGGCAGGCACCTCTAATTTCAGCTACTCGGGAGGCTGAGGTGGGAGAATCGCTTGAACCCAGGAGGCGGAGATTGCAGTGAGCTGAAATCGTGCCACTGCACTCGAACCTGGATGACAGAGCGAGACTCTGTCTCAAAAAATAAAAATAAATAAATAATTAGCAAGCGATGTGAAAATGACCTTGTCCAAGGATAAAATAAACTCTCTTTTTAGGTACATCTTATCCTTCCCACTTGTCTATAAACTCCTTGAGGACTTGATTCACAGCGAATGCATCATTTTGTCTCCATGTGCTCCCTTCTCATCTCCTAGTTACAATGCCTGGAGGGAGGGAGCATGAAAGAAGATGCTTGATGGATGAATGAATGGATTCTAAAACAATATGCAAGCACGTTATCCCACTCCCCCTTAAGCATCATAAATACCAATGGTGATTTGGCTGCGAGATTACTATATTTTTCTGTTTATCCATTTGGCTGGCACAGTAAGAAGGGATTTCACAGTCATTCACTCACTGATATATGGTGTGATAAAAGCAGGCGTCTGCCTGTGAGCAGCAGTTCTCCACAAAGCTATTCTGAGAAAAACAGGTCCAGTAAGCTGAGCTCACACCCATTACTGGAGATAGCTCCAAATTTATTACTGGAAGTAGTATTAGGGGGAGAACTGACACAGCCTTATCCTGGTCAATTTCATCAATGATTTGGAAGACATGAGATTATCTAAGCCATGGAAACTGTGTTGCCTTCGTCCACCCACTGGAAGACGATGTGGGCACCTGGATGGTGAGGGGATATTGCTTCTTTTAGAATGACATTCTTGTTTTAGAGAAATAGGTGATAAATCTGGATCTCAGAGAGAAGAAGTGATTTGTCTACAGTTACAGAGCTGCAGCAAGGTTCAGCCTGAATTAGATCCCACATCTGCATTCTGAAGAGTCCGGGATTTTGCTTTACTAATCTGCATCTAGTTGCAAGCTTTTCAAAATAGTTTTGTGCCCAAAGCAAACTCAAGACACACAGTTGGTAATATTTTATCTGATTGTCTCATTTAAAATGAAACATGGCTTCTTCACAAAAAGTTTCCAGTTATGTAATGCTTGGGGTAAATGTCCCCATAAAGATAAAAATGGTAATGATCTTAGTAGAAGTATCAGAAAGGACACTGTGCTCTCCATTCCACACACACACACACACACACACATACACACAAGTCTAATAATGCTATCTTAAATCACACTGGAGACAGAAGTCAGGCCATTACAAAGGACGCTAATAATCACAGACTATCAACCTCACCAAAGACAAAAGTCAAGGGCATTTAGTCTAACTCATCATCTGATACATACTTGTCATTGCTTGCATATCGCAGTGACAGAACCTAATATCCCCAGAACCTTTCAGTTTTAATACTGATATTACTAGTACAGCGATTTTTCAATATTTAGTTCTTCTCTAACAAGATGCCAGAACAAAAATAATTATAAAAGTCCAGAAAAAAACAATTAAGTCGGGAGAAAACTTAGTGGCAGTATGATATACAAATCAACTTATCTTCTATCCAGCACATATAGAGTATCTGCCAGTGAGTGGCCTGTCCCAAGTGGTAGGGATGCCAAGGTGAGTAAGACCTGGCCTCTGCCCCTATCTGCCAAGATGATTTGGAATGGTGGTTCTGAGAGTACTAGTAGCCAAAGTAAGTAAGGAAGTTTGACTCATACACTTACAATGTCTATGGGCGTGGAGAATTGTGAAGAGGAAGGGGACCATGATTCAGGGCAAGAGAGACCCAAAAGTCATGGCTGGGTCCTCAGACGCCTGGTCTGGACACCTAATTTTAAACTCTCACAAAACATTTTTGAGATTATTTGGCTAGCCAAGATCAGGACCTGGAGTATAACTTTCCCCCAATCAAGGATTATTCCTGATTCATTCTTATCTCTTCAGTAATTAGCTAGAACTTTGACACTTAGATGATACTGAGCACATATATCCTGAATTATCAAAAGTGGTGATGGAATAATTAGACAAACAGAGAATTAGGAGTCAATAATATGTGGTTTAGACTCCAAGTGCCAATAAACTTCAGACTCGAGAAATTAGTGATGGATGGAATATCAAGAGAGATGCCTTGGGAGGAGCACGATTTCTGCTGGATGTTGATTCATGATAATCCTTCTCATATGTTTGGTTAATTTATAAGGCATTTCTGTATTCACAATTTCAGTCTAGCTCACAATAAACTATGAAGTTGGCAGAGCTTATTTATTACCCCACTGTAATGGGGGCAACCAACCCTTGAAAGAATTCACTCAGATGTGTCTCACTACAGGATTATTTGTGCTTTACATAGGCATTTGGTCATGATTGCATTCTTCATGTGTTTTAAATGTGAGAAAAAATTAGACAATATGGTAAGTTGCTTGCCAAGATGGTCACAATAATTCCACTGTCCTTGTATGTCCACTCTTTTCAATATGTCTTTGCCAGTCTTCCTATTAAAAAGGAGAGGTTTTTTCCCTCCACTTTGATTTTGGGCTTGGCCAAATTGAGCTGCTTTGGTCAACAAAACACTAGCAACTGTGACAATGGCAGAAACTTGAAAAGTATTTATGCATCACACTTTGGCACTCTTGCCTCTGTTGAAATCTTGACACCATAACTTGTAGGAGCTCAGGTTCACCTGATTGAGAAGCATCCCAGATAATAGTCTGCCAGCTGCCAGTCCTGAAGGTGAGGCCAACTGAGATCGTCCAGCTCTAATCGAATTGCCAGCTAACCTCAGTCATTGTAAGTGACCCAAAATGAACCCAGCAGAAGAAAAACCCAACAAAAATTGCTGACTCATAGAATTGCGAACAAATGAAATAGTGTTCAAACCCTCTAAATTTTAGAGTGGCTTTTAGAAAATGATAGATAACTGATGCCCAGGATATCAGTAAAACATTAAACAATTAAAAATAGACCCTTCTTGGACTCCCTGTGCCACTAAACAAGGAGAAAATTTTCTAATGAAACTAAGCAGTTTGCAACTATTATACCTCTCTCTTTACGGACATTAAAAAGGTGAATTAATCTGGGAAAGCACCCATTTCTGACGTTAGGAAGCCCTCAAAGAAAATAATTTATGTAGGACCATTGTACCTGGCATCCACTAAGATATTCCTTCCAGAGATCCTGTTCAACCATGAAGTCTCCAAATACTAGTGACTGTTGGAATAGGGTGAGAGGATAGCCTCTAGAATTGATTTGAGGGAAAACGTGTTTCATTACATTCACGATTGTGCTAGCAAGAGGGACCGTAAGAAAGTCTTGCCTTAAAATACAATGTATGAGGTTGGGCAAGGTGGCTCACCTCTGTCATCCCAGCACTTTGGGAGGCCAAGGTGGGTGGATCACGAGCTCAGGAGTTCGAGACCAGCCTGGTCAACATAGTGAAACCCCATTTCTACTAAAAATACAAAAATTAGCCAGGTGTGGTGACACATGCCTGTAGTCCCAGCTACTCAGGAGGCTGAGGCAGGAGAATTGCTTGAATCCAGGAGGCGGAGGTTGCAGTGAGCCAAGACCACACCATTGCACTTCAGCCTGGATGACAGAGTGAGACTCTGTCTTGAAAAGAAAAAAAGATACAACTTATGCTTGGTCAAGAGATCAAGGAAAAGTAAAAGGGGCTTTATAAGAAATAATCACATAATTCACAGTGCTCACTGGGGCACTTCTGAGCACAAAAAAAGCACTTAAATTATATAATGTTTCAAATATTTAGATGTTGCCTGACAGACTGGTTTTATTATACTGTCAGACCTATAAAATCATTCTTTATAAAAGCTGTTTCCAAAAATTAAATAACTTTTTTAAATAACTTAAGTTCACATACACTTATAAAAAACATTTTTAAAATTGGTTTATTGATTATTTAAAAAGAAGAAATGATAACTTTTATCAGTGGATATTTAGCTAATATAATGACTCTCTTAGCCATATTTACATCTAATTTATTATCGCTGATTTTATTTTTTTAATGCTTTTTGCTCTCAGTATGGTCCTTTTCATTTTGATATTTCCACTAAATTGCTTGCAGTTTTTCTCAGAGATCTGCATTATGGTCAAGAAATTTAAAATCGTTGATACCCTCAATTGGCTTTACTTAGCAAACCTTAATATTGAGAAAATAACACTCTACAGATGCCAAGACACCTGCAAATCTCAGAGCAATTTATGCTAAGTAGGAGAAATTATCAACTCTACTTTTTCACATTAAAATGTGTAAATATTTCAGCCCAAATATATTTTACAAGTACTCTTTTCTCTCAATTTAACCAGATGGCTCTTTCAACAAATATTTTTACAAGACAAAAACTTGTAAAATAAGTATCTCTAGTTATGATGCTAAATTTAGGTGCTATAAAATTGTACATCTTCTCAATTTCATTCTAATTCAGCATGAAATATAAATTTACCTAATTAACAATAGGAGCTCCTTTAAAAGATTGTAGCTACACATCTCGATGCCCCCAGATGGCATTCGACTGTACCTTCTGCCACTGTCCATATTCAAACACTGTCATCTAGTCGTTTTCTCAAAATCACCTTTACAAATCTCTTGAAATGGTTTCAAGAATCAGTCTTTAACTTCTGTTTTATTAAGGATGCACTTTCATTTTCTGATTTTATTAATACGGGAACTTTATCACAAAATTAAAAACCATTGCCAAACAATAAAAGCAACATATAGTTATAGATTTACGTCAAACAATAAATGATTTTTAAAAAGACTGCAGCAAGGGCATTTCAGACTGCTTTCCGTGGAAAGACTACTCAGCCTTTATTTCCCACCCATATTTAATGCACACATCCCTTATTTATTTCTCACTTGACCTGCCTGGCCATTTACTCCATTTCCTGGGCTGTGACAAGGGCCATGGAATTAATGCATCGTACACCGGTGGCCAGCAGGGGCAGCATTGTTGAATTATTTTTTCAGCACCTGCAGATAGAGGTAGGGTAGGTTTCTCTGCCAGTCCTGCTTATGTGCTGACTCTGAAAGGAAAATGTCGGTTATTTTGTGTGGAAAGGGTCTGAAAACAACCACAACAACAAAATGGACTAAGGATGATTGTTATTCACATGTAACCGTAAAAGGAAGTCTGTGTTAAAGGAAGTTGTCTGCGTAGGATGTATCTCATACACTATAAGCTTTGACGCCATAGTAAAGTCTGAATACAATGTGGAGCCCTTCCACACCCTCCCTAGTTCAAATTCAACTTTTAGCAATGATACTTTACTAGAAAGAAAAAAATCTTGAACAAATTGTAAATTGGATGGGACGATTTGTCCAGTGTGAATTAAGGTATTTGGTCACCTAAATTTAAGGTGTTTCCCTTTTGTAAGGCATATTCAAATATACAGGATCTGACTTAAAAATCTCAGCTGAAAATATTCTTATATAATCAGGCTGAGTAAATAAGGGAAAATAATTAGTACAAATATTGAGAACCATAAAATGTTTGTCTTCATAACCAAAATCAGACCATTTTTATGAGCATTCTGCCTATGTTAAAAATGTGTTCAGAAAAGAATGACTTCCCTCTTCTTCATAAAAGCACCATACCGAGGCAGGCTGAAAGACAGATCATGCCCTCCTTCTAGTGTTTTTGCTGTTGCTGTTGTTTTTGTTTACTGTTTCATTGGATTTTGTTGTTATTGTTTTAAGATATTTAAAACCCTTCAACAGATGCTCCATAGCTGCAAGGTCAGTGTTCAAAAGCCTCAAATTTTTACTCAAAGTCCACTATGATCCAGTCCCCATCTATCACTCTAAGCTCCTCTTTTATGGGCCTCTCTCCTTTATGTTCTTTCTTCTAGCTATGCATGACTATTTTCATTTCTTATAACTATGTGACAATGTGACTTTCTTGTAACTACGTGACTTTGCATATGCTGTTTCTGTCTAAAATATACTTTAGCTCATGCCTTTTATTTATTTAGCAAGTATTATTATTGAGTGTCTGCGATGCATTAGACTATGTGGTAGACATCCTAATTCATTTCTGTATCCCTAGTGTCTATTACAGTGCCTGAAGCATAGTGTGTTAGTATGTTCATAATGGGTAGATAAATAGGCACTAAGTGAATTAGGCATTTTTATTAATTTGAAGAATGCACAGGAAGTACACTGGGGTGAATCACATTTTTTCCAGGTAAAAGGAATCACATGAGCAAATATCCTAGAGATAGAATCAGAGATTTCCTTTTTTTTCCCTCTCTTACTCTTTGGCATTCTGTCATTTTAGTCTACCACCGGCAAGAAGGGCAAAAACAATAGGAAGTGATCCTGACCTCACACCATGTAATCATTCTTAAATTCCAGCTAATTGCATAAGGCATCTTAATATAAAATTAAAAAGCAAATGATAAGGTGCTTAAAAATGACAGTATCACTGGTGTAAATATGACCCATCTTCAAGGACAAGTTTAAATGCCACCTCCTCCAAGAAGCTTTCCTTCATATGCAAACCCACTCCAAAAAGTTGTGATCTCTTCTTCCTTTTTGATCTCCATAGCCCTTTATATGTAGCTTTATTTATTTTAATCTTGTATTTATAGTGATTAATGGCTTCTTCTTGTGTCTTTCCATTCTTTAGCACACTGTGAGCTATCTGAGGACAAAATACCACGACTCATTCGTTTTTGCATCTGCTGGCAACATGTCCTCAATATTTGATAATTTGATTGGAAAATTTAATCTATTATTTGGATGCGCTTTAATATCAGCATTCTCACTCAACAGCTTGCAAAATGTAAGACTATTATATCTTATATGTGAGTAATGCTTTCCACCTCTTTGTCAATGACCTTCAGCCACATCAGTCTGTATTTGGTTCCTGAAATACACCAAACTTTCTTTTTTAATTAATATACCCCACACAAATTGGTTCTTCCTCTCAGAACATCTGTCTTTCCCCTGATGTGTGCACATGTACACATACACATCCTACACATACCTTCTTCATGGCTGCCTCTTTCTCAACTTTTAAGCCTTAATTTCAACATTAGGTTCTCAGAGAGGCATTCCTGGACCACTCTACACAGACTCCCATTTCCTAATATCATGATAGCCCAATCCCTTCAGAGTATTTTTCAGTTTATAACTATATACTTATTGTTTGCCTACTTGTATAGAACCTGTCTATCTAACTATAATAAAAGCTGCATATTGGCATGTAGGCCTGTTTTATTCACCACTGCATAATTGGTGCTAAACACAGTATTTGACGTATATTGGGTGCTCATTACATACTTATAGAATGTATGAGCTTCAAAGAGCTTTTACAAAACTTGGTACCTTTTTCAAGCCTTCCTGCAATCCTGGAAATTAGAGATGAGAGATGAAGCCTTTCCCATTTTACACAGAAGGATCAGAGCCATAGAGGAGTTACTAACATCCCTGCAATAAATCTGTGGAGAAGTTGTTCCAATCTCCTGGCTTGTAGCCCATTACATACAATTCCAGGTCAGGTCTCCTACTCCTTCTCCAGTTTGTTTCCAGTTTGAAAACAAAGTTAACAAGTGTTTTAGCATGACTTTGACCAAGGACTTCTCATGAGACACTTTGGGGGATCTCAAATGCCCTCCTGGGCAAGCAGCCTTCAATCAGAAGCAGGCACGTGTTGCAGGCTATGAAAGGGGAAACCTTCTCTGTGTTGCAGCTGAAAGCACTACTCTGGATATTTAAAGCAAGCCCTCTTTTAAAAAATTAATGACCTGAAAGGGGAGAGAAGAAGCGGCCTATGTAATGTGGAAAGAGGAGCTGAATGACCACAGCCCTGGGCCCTCTCCAGATGATAGCATCAGCCTAGATAATAAATTTGTAACAATGTGGCTGAAAGAAAGGGGACATAATTTCAAAATAAGTCAAAGAAGCTGGTAGCCATAGAACCAAAAGTAAGGATTTGTTTTGAATCTGGTAGGCACAAATCTTCTATCCCCTGAGTAGTTAGATTATCCAGAGAGTAGAGCAGAAACCAGTCATTTCTGAGTCTCAGAGCCTAGTTGTTCCCAGCTCATCAGAACAGGCAGAGTGGCACGTGGACCTGTCTTCTTCATGTGTCTGCTAAACGTGTCCTTCTAGTTTAAAAAAGGAGAAATGAGAGAATGCTTAAGTTATAAAAAGTCAGTCACTCACTCAACATGAACTATTGCCTAGGGATTCTCATAAATCCTCATAATTATAAATGTGTAATAAGTTTAAAAAAATGAATGCATATATTTGAACGTTGTAATTAATGATGATGTGATTAATTGTGAAGCACAGATTACTACCTCTTTCACATCAACCCCAATATTCTGTGGTGATTCCCCCGCCCCACAGATAGACTGGCAGCACGTGGGTACATATATTTATGACTTTGTCATTTTAGCTAAGCACAGTCAAAGGCCATACCAGCAAAGTCCACTTTTTTCTGTTATCTTCTTTCTCCAAACCACTTCTCTCCCAGTCTACTATAGTAATCTTGTAATGGTTTTCCTACCAACATACTTCCTCCCCTCCAATACAGTTTTAATAGTCAGTTGGTGTTTAAAAATATTAGTTGGGAGCTGAGGCATGGTGGAGCATGCCTGTAGTCCTAGTATTCAGGAGGCTGAGGTGGAAAGATTTCTTGAGCCCAGGAGTTCCAGACCAGCCTGGGGAATATAGTGAGTCCCCATTCCCTCCCTCTGAATAAAAACGCATCTATAAGTTCATTTTTGTTAACTTCCTTGCCTAAACACATAAATGGTTGCCCATTACTTTTTGAATAAAGACCAAGCTCCTTCTATGGGTGGCCTATCATACCCTGTGTCTTCTGATACCCATTTACCTCTCCCATCTCTCCTTAAATTTCTTGAAATTTAAAAGATAATGTCGCTAAAGTGAACAAGGAAGCCATGTGTCTTTAAGAAAGACACATTTCTATGGTCTTTTATGTCTCCGTCACATTTACTGTTCCTTTCATGTGGAATATTCACTTCCTTACTCAAACCTGGTTAATTCTAATACATGCTTCACCTACACACACACACACACACACACACACACACACACACACACACACCTTTTCTCACAATAACCTGGCATCCCCCTCTCACTTGGTCGGCCACTTTCCATTTACAACTGTATGCCAGTTTCTATGATTAATTGTTTAATTGCATGTAAGGTGGGGGGTGGAAGGGCAATGCCCATTTTATATACGCTGCTTCTTCCCAGAGATTACACAAGAGGGTGGTCAGTAAATATTTGCTAAATGGCTAAAAGAAAATTTACCCCATTTTTTTCTGACCCCAGGAAGTCAAAGACATGAGTTCAATTCTGAGGAGGCTCAGCACATCACACTACCCCATAACAAAGATGATAATGATGATGAAAATTATGATCACCTACCCTTATTAAGCCCCTTATACCTAATACTAGGTATTAGGCACTGAGATAAGGATTTTCTCTATATTTCTCACTTAACTCCTTCAAAAGCTAAGAAAACAGAGGCTTAGAGAGATTAAGTACTTGTTCGAGATCATATAGCTAGAAAATGCCAGAACTTTGATTTAAAACCAGGACTGCTCAACTTCATAATCTGTTTCTTTTACAGCTCACCACAGGGTGAACTATACTTCTACTTTAAAAGTAGTTTCCCTGGAGGCTGGGAATAAACAACTCAAGGCACATAGCCATGGATGTATGGCAGAGATGTGATCCTTGTGGATAAAGGAGAGAAAGTCACGAAGAAGAAGGGTTTTGTAGAAGAAAGAGTGCACTATGCAATGGTGTGCACGCGAGGAGTAAACATGATCTCACTGAAACTTTCTTGACAGTAGAAACTGTGTTATGATGGTGTGTTAATATTTAGAAATAGTAGAACATAGGGTGTAAGTTGTAAGAAAGAGATTGACATCAGTCTTTTGAGAATCTTGCCAGATGACTGGTGGAGAAAAGTTTAACAGAAATCAAACGTCTGGTGGAGAGTTCCCTAAATTTGCAAACTTCTTACCTACCCCCACTCTAGCCTCAGTAAAGTTCTACCTGTAGAAATTACTAAAATTGTTGGAAAACAAATATTTTTAAATGAATCAATAGTCTTTTAAAATCTGTTTCTATTCTTCTAGTTTAATGAAAATAACTTTATGAACTTTTCTTAATATTTTAAACCTTAGAAAATGAATGTAAAATATTCCGTGAAGACAAGTAAATGAACGAAGTTTACCATTGCATTATTTTGAGAAAAAAGGATTTGCTTATCAAATAATTAAACAACTTTGGTACCACGGGAAAGAATGTTTAAACACTATAAGAGAAAGAGCTATTCTCAAGTACTTTACATATCAACTACTGATAAACTTACTACAAATCACTCCTTTTAATTGACTAAGATATGTCCCTAGAGATACCTACTTGGCAATTTGTTTGAATTAATATATGTTTTTAGAAGACAATCTACATTTATTTTTAAACTTTTGGTAATTCAAAGCATTACAGATTTATGCCAATAGCTCTGTATTAGTCAAAATTAGGAAAGCTTCAGAATGTTTACATAATGCCTTCCATTTGGAATTCTAACAAGGGCCACAGAATCTAAAGGCTCTCCTTCCTGCCTTCCTTCCTTTCTTCCTTCCTTCTTTCCTTCCTTCCCTTTCTCCTTCCTTCCTTCCTCCTTCCCTCCCTCCCTTGCTCCCTCCCTCCCTCCCTTCCTATTCTTTCTTTCCCTCTCTTTCCCTCTTTTTCTCTTTTTTCTCTTTCTTTCTGAATCAATATAGCCTTTTAAAATCTGTTTTTGTTTTTCTAAAGTAGCTTAAAAATAACTTTATACATTTTTCTTAATATTTTAAATCTTAGAAAAGTGAACGTAAAATATTCAGTGAAGACATGTAAATGAAGTTATGTTACCATGTTAATTCAAACAAATTGCCAAGTAGGTGTCTCTAGGGACATATCTTACTCAATTAAAAGGAGTGATTTGTAATAAGTTTATCAGTAGTTGCCATGTAAAGTGCTTGAAAATAGCTGGTTCTCTTATAGTGTTTAAACATTAATTCCAATGAATGAATGTTAGGATTCTTTCAAAAATCATATATTGTTGGAGTTGGAAAGCCCTTAGAGGAGATTCCATTTCAGACCCCACTTGTTATGTACGTGAAGTTTAGACACAGTTTGACCCAAACAGAGCTTTTGACTTCCGAGACTGCTCTTTCTGCTATGACTTTCTGGTTTTGACTTTATACAGTTCTGAAAATTTTTCTTTTTATATCTGCCAAAGGAGTCTAAATGGTGATATTTAATTTGGCAGAAAACCAATTACATCTTTGTAATTATCTCAGGATGCATGAGACGGAATGGTGATTGAACAGCAATCACCTTCACAAAAGAAACTTACTGGTGATAGATATAAAGTATCATTTTATGTAATACATAGTCATAAAGGATTAAATTACTTATCCTCAATTGTTGAGCTGGGTGATATGTACTTGAGACTTTAGGGTTTATCGTGTAATTTTATATGCAACTTTACATGTTTAAAATTTTCCATAATAAAAACTTGACAAAAAAATTAAAAAAAAAAACACTTGTTTATTGCAAATATTACCATTTTAAGGACATCGTCCCTTTCCCTACATTCTTCCATCTGTTTTTCCCCTCACCAGACATGAGGCTGTTACAAAATATTTATTGCATTAAATTGCCTTTAAAAAGAAACTCTGCTTCTATTAGATGATTTCTGTAAGAATCTAACTCTAGAATTGGCTGAGGAAGTTTCAGGATAATATACCTTCCCCAAACAAAATTTGTTATTCAAAATACAGTAATTGAGAGAGCATCACACATTCTCAAATCAAAGGAGCAATTTTGAGAGGAAAACTCTGACCTGGTATTGAGCAACGTACAGTGCCTTTCATTACTGAATCCTAACAGCAACCCTTTAGGTTGGTCTGGTTATTCACATGGTGACAGAAGGTCAATATTCTGACGAAGCAAGGCCAAGGTTACATATTGGAAAGAGCTCAAGAACAAGTCACATCCAGGTCTCCCAGGCTGTGAAGACCAACCCAACTTTCCTTTAACCATCTCTAAAGACATTGCAAGAGGAAGGTGAAAGCATAAGCAAAGGAGGGATGAAAATGCCCATGATATTTCCTCTCTCAAGTTCAATTTCCTTTGCACCAATATCAAAAGCATTTGCTGAAATAAATAATATTTTATAATATTTTGCTTACTTTTTTACATTAGATTAAGTCATTTAACATTTCTAAGTTAAGAACATCTAAAGAAGATTAGAATAAGATTGATATATTGAATAGCACCCATTCCCCCAATCAATACTAGACAAAAATATTGAAGATTTTCATTTTAAAACTAAACACACAAAAATAAAGGTTTAAAACAAAATCAACAGACTAAAATGTTACTTTCATCAAAAGCCTTTGAATTATCTTTTTCCCCATGATAAACCTATCCAATATAGCCTTCCTAAATGTAGTTTGAGTTATCGCTTTCCTCATCAATAAAATTTCTACATCACAATGCTGCTGCAAGGTTTAGAGGAGATAAAGTATTTGAGCACAGTGCCCTTGGCCTGGTTCACGAAAAGCATTCAGCCAACGTTCGTTCCTGTGCCTTTGTTCTATTTTTTTTTTTCTCTTCACATCCATGTTCAGACCAATAGTGACATTTCAGGGATAGTATAAAAGCAACAGATAAGGCTGATGATATTGCAATGGGTCCACATGAAAAAGTATTCAACATGGTTAGGCTTTGTGACCTGTAAATTTTCCATGATTATTCATGTTCATCTAAAGGGAATGTTAGAGGCTTCCTGATCCAAAAGCCACACATTACAGGTTCAGAGATTGGAGATGATTTTCCTGAGGTCATCAGTGTTTAAGTGGGAAAAGTCAGAAAAGTTTATTTTGAAGAAGTCAGGAGTGTCAGACATTCTTGATAATTCATTTTCAGAAGAGCTAAAGTAACAAAAAAAAATTTTATTCCAAATTAGGATCTGGGATTCATTACATAACTTAGCCATCTTAAAAACTCCACTTTGCACATTGGATTCTTGTTCTCAATTCTGTGCTGCTTAAACCTGACCATAGTCAACCAGCAGAAGGCAACACAGCTTCCTTTCTAAGTTCCACTACATATTGTTCAGAGTATTGAGTTTTTATGAATGCAGATCTGTTTGAGGCACTATTAATAAAAGACTAAATGGAACCATTGAATTGCTAGCTATGCATTCAGAAAGATTTATCAGTTCCTTAAACACGATGAAATAAATATTGCCATTCTCCATGACAATTAAGAGAAGAAAGGTGCTAGAAGGAGCCTGATAGATTACCTTCCCAACACAGTTGTGGTGTAGATGGGAGAACAGAGGTCTAACCAAAGAAGAGGTATAAGTTGTCCAAGGTCACACAGTGAATCATGACAAAGCAAGAACTGGAATTCACAATTCTTGGGTCTCTAGTAACTAAATAGGCAAAAATACATGCATGCATATATTCATAAACATTCTCTTTAAAAAGCACCCTTAGGGCACTTATAATTCATTTTGACTTCTTCTTTGCAAAAATCCTATTGTATAGCTATGACCTGAACAGGAAGAGTGACATCACTTCTAGAACATCTGCCTCTAGTGGATAGCATCAAATACCCTAGCCAAGGACACCTCGGATCTCCCTGGACATGCTGGTTCAGCTACTTGCTTGGCTGCCATCAGCCTGACTCACAGCTTCAGAAATGGCAAGATGTGCACACTAAGAAATGAAACAAACCCAAAGCTGAGTCGAGTTTGCCAAAATCATCCCTAAGCCCCTTTAGTTAATTGGATATTGCTGGAGGGGGACCTCCACTCTGCAGCTGAGTAACAAAAATGCCTCCAATGAAGACTTAACCTCCCAGAAGTGAGCTGAGATCATTTCTGGCAATGTAGTACACCTTGTTTATTTTTAGATCAATAAAACAGAACTCATTGACTGACTGCTGGGCTCACACAAATTATTTGGAAGCTACAGCTCTAAAAAGATGTCTTCACAATAAGTGTTTATTAATTTGTCCCTGTCTACATTATTAAGAAAAGAGGTTAATTAAGGTATTCACTGAGCACTGCTTTATTATTTTGTTCACCAAATAGTTATTGAATTAACTTCAATATGCTAGACACTATGTTAGATGCTAGAAAATATAAGTTAAGAACACCCTTCTAGGTGTCTATGGAGATGCACCTTTGAAAATGTAACTAACCATTTTTCTATGGTTCTAGGAAGCAAGTGTTATGTCAGTAACATGAGAGTACACAGTAGGGATACCTAACCATTCCAGGAAGTGGTGGAGAAGGTTTTGTCAAGGAAGCAACATTCAGGATGAAACCTCAAGGGGAAGTTCGATAGAAAGTGTGGAGAAGAATTTTCAGTTAGCAAGAAAAGATATCAAAAAGATCCAAAGATGAGAGAAGACTTGGCAAATGTGAGGAATTAAAGGGAATTATTATGTATGAAGTAATGAGATGAGACTGGGAAAACAAGCAGAACCAAAATTATGAGGAGCCTTGAAGGCCACACTAGGAAATTTTGACTTAATTCCAATAACCAATAAAAGCAAAGAATGGTTGGGAGCAAGAGTGGTATAATCTTGTGTTCATTATATGCAAGTCAGTTAGACTGCAGGGGGAAGAGTTATTTAGAATTATATTGGCAAGGGAACCAGTTAAGGGTTGCCTCAGTAATCCAGGAGAGAAATGATGTTGAGCCAAGACCAGCACGCACAGGGACAAGTAAAACTATCCGAGTTCCTTCAGAACCACTCAAGCAGGAAGAAACAGAGAGCTTTCAAGGAAAGGATAATGGCCAAAGTGAATAGAAGGCTTCCATAGAAGCCCTCTGGAAGAGTGATACATTTGGGTGCCATGAACAAAGAAAAGAACCAAGAGAACTGGATAAAACATTATAAGTGGAGGGAATAGGGGCAAGAAGTCCCACATTGTGTTTAAGGAACAGTGAGTAGTTATGTTTTAAGAAAGTTCTTAAGTGCCAGGCCTAGGAACTTAACGCATAGCTTGTAGGTGGTAAGTGGGTCATTTAATAATAAAGAAACAATGAATAGTTTATTTTTCTTGTTTCTTGTTCATTTGCTGAGTGTGTGTATATGTGTCTGTGTGTGTGTGTGTGTGTGTGTGTGTGTGTGTGTGATCAGCAAATGCTTTTGTCCAAAATTTATTTTTAGTCTCTTTGAGTCTCCTTTATTTAGGAATAACTCTTGTGAACTATATATTAATAAACTTTCTTCTTTTTAAAAACTCAACTTGGTAGTACTTTAACTTTTAAAAAGGACTTATCTAAGCTATGTCCCTGCCATATTTTTGTTTCTATATTTCTCTTAATTTTCTATGTTTGCTCATGCTTATCTGTTCTCTAATACAAAAGAAAAATGTAGACTAGGAAATATGAACATTTATTTAACATTATTGAAGTAACCTAACTTACACTAACAACCAATATCACTTTCAGTACTGCAACTTTAATAGAATCATTTCCCTTAAAATTCACAGGACATACAGATGTCCATTATCACCATTGTCATTAACACTGTAACATTAACTCTGCCACAGCCATTGCTATATGAAAAGAAGATATTGAATATGTAACTATTAATCAAGAGAATAAAAATATTTTATA
Source organism: Ateles fusciceps (assembly GCA_036589455.1). Classification (NCBI taxonomy): domain Eukaryota; kingdom Metazoa; phylum Chordata; class Mammalia; order Primates; family Atelidae; genus Ateles; species Ateles fusciceps. Next base: position 15,441,935 of record JAZHEH010000952.1, read on the forward strand.
CATTATGTAATTGTTCACTTCTAAAATCAAATTATTAAAACATTTAAAATACCACAATATTAGTAAATACCCCCAATTACACAAAACTCAATTTGATAAGCTATTAGGAAAAAATGAAACAAAGCTAGATCCTTGCCTAATTTCAGAGTATAATAAAATTTCACTTGGATTTAAGATTTAACTAAAAAATTAAGAAAAGAAAAGGAAGGAAGGGAGGGGAGAAAAAAAGGGAAAAAGCACTGGAATGAACAAAACCACAAGGAAATAGAGATTAATATCTTCTACAATCTTGAAATTCCAAGATATTTTTCTATATGACGTCAATGGTAGAAATCATAAGGAAAAAGAGTGATATATATGATTATATCAATTTTAGCATTAACATCCTTAAAACACGAATAACAAAGAGCCATTACCAATTCAAATTTAACAATAAGTCTCAACAATGATATTATTACATTCTTACAAGAAAAATGCATGTATTTCAAACATTTTGGAAATATTTTCAACAAAACATGAAAGAATGTTATCTTTGAGTTGTAATATAGTAAGTAACCGCAAGAAATGTAAGATTTCTGCCTTAGTCCATTTGGGTTGCTGTAACAAACTACTGTAGACTGGGAAATGTAAAAACAGCATTAAGTTTATTGCTCACAGTTCAGGAATCTGGGAAGTTAGGGCACAAAGTCAGGATACCAGTAGATTTGGTGTCTGGTGAGGGCCCATTCCTCATAAATGATGCCTTCTATGTGTCTTCACATGGCAGAAGGTATGAACAAGCTCTCTAGGCTTTCTTTCATGAGGGCACTAATTCCATGCATGAGGGCAGAGCACTAGTGAACTAGTCACCCTCCAGAGGTCCCACCTTAAAATACTGTCACATTAGCAATTAAGTTTCAGCATGTGAATTTGAAACAAACATTCACAACACATCATGTGCTACCTCACGAACATTCACACCACATCATATCCTTACCTGCATTTTCCTCTTTTTTCTAAAATCCACATTCGTCATGTGAACATGCATGTGTGTGACTCTGCGCCTGCTTCTATGCATTTACATGATGTGTAGAATAGAGATCGGCCCATAGAAGATACTCAGCAATTATCACTTCTCTTTCCTTCATTTGTACATTCATTCAGAGATGTATAATAAATGATTACCTTGTGGTATTTTATTATATGATGTTATCATGAGCTGTTGGCTAAAATAAGATAAAAGAAACAATAGAATAATTTGTATCATTAATCAAAGAAGTTTCTACTAAATCCCTACGCAATGGCAGACATTGTACTAAATGCTCAGAACATAATGGTGAATAATATAAAATCCTAGCAGTGGAAGAGGACATAATTTGGTGACAGAAGTCTCTGTACAAAGGAAAAAAAAAAAACATAATAAATATGGTAAGTGATAGGACAGAAGCTGCACAAAATGTTAGTGAGCCGAGACAAATGAGCAATTAACTCTGCTCAGGAAATTCAGGGAAGGTTTCCTGGAGCAGATTACAACTGTTCTGGGTCTTTCCATGGTTGGGAAGAACAAAAAGATAACAAAAGAGCTTTTCAGGTATAGGGAAAAACCTACCCTTCTTTCCCTGGAGCATTGAAACTTCCTGGGGAGAGAAAGGCTGAGAAAGCCCCTGAAGATACCCTCCCTGACTCATGGCCAAAAAGGGAGCTTCTGTGTTTCCAGCACTCTCCATCTGGGCATTTCACACCAGTCCAAAAATTACTTCTGTTGCGGGGGAGAAGAAAAAGAAGGCACCCATGCGGGTTTGGAAGGTGCTTTTCTTGTGAATCACAGCTCTGCAACACCCAAAGAGAACCCCAGGCAGAGGCAGAATGGGATTTCCCTAGCACCAGCCAAAATAAAGGTTTGTTCAAAACTAAAGTTTAGAGGATAAAAATGAGGACTTTGTCAGTCTGATGCTGGTATAATCAACCTCATCTTTTTCAATTCAGTAGTACTGTTAGTATATAGATTCCAAAGGACTTGGAGCAGAAACATAGTTCAGGTGGGGGCTAATCTGGAGCTGGATTTCAGAATCAAATAAACTGTGGGTTGAGTGCTAGAGTATTTTAGAGATCTTTGTTCTATTATCAGTTCTACTACTGTCTGGTTTAGGGAAAATCCTTCCTTAGCACACGATTTTTTCCTATTAAAATATGGCAGTTGGCAGTTGGATTACACTTCTTTGTGTGATTCTTAAAGCTAGGATCCTAAGAGTGTTTGGCTGCATTGCAGCCTAACAGATCTCTACAGATTTTAATCATTTACTGGGAGACCCAACCATGCTGGCCAGACCATGATGAGACCTGAGTTTGCAGGAGATAGGTGAGCTCACATCTTCACAGGTACAGATGCCCTTTGGTGATAGACTGTATTATTTGTCCATTTCTTCCTTCCCGCCCTGATCTTGACATTCTTTTTGTAGATCAGAGTGCTTTCCTTGGTTCCAATGACGTGAGCTGAATCTTATCAGTGACTTGGGCCACTAGAATGCGGGCAGAAGTAACTATGTGCGTCAGCTTTAGCCAATTATCCTTAAGAGACGTGGCAAATGTATGTTAGCCTTTTGGAGCTTCTTTTCTCCACCAGGAGAATAGTATGCCCCATATAGTTATTGCTGCTTCAGCTTGGGTCGTGGAGTAAAGACATGTGGAGGTGACCTGAACCCACTCCTAAGTTAAGAGCCCAGTATAGCCCAGTCAAGCCCAGCAAAGCTCAGCCATATGATGATACACAAATTCACATATATACCGCAACTGAATTTCAGCAACCTGTGAGGCTGAAATATATTTTTATTATTGTAAACCAAAGATTTAAGGGTGTCATGCAGCAGTATTATTTTAGCCAAAAGGTGACTAATGCAGTAATCCTTTTTGGATTAGACTCCATAGATTGCCCTATAGTACCCTAAAATGGGGCACTGCATTAATTTTCTATTGCTGTTAAAACAAATTAGCACAGATTTAGTGGCTTAGGCAACATAAATTTATTTAGAGTTCTGGAGGTCAGAAGTTTGAAATAGGTCTCACTGGACTAAATTAAGGTACTGTCAGGGATGTATTCCTTCAGAAAACTCTAAGAGAGAATCCATATCCTTGTCTTTTCCAGCTTCTAAAGATGACCAGCATTCCTTGGCTCTTGGGCCTTCCTCCCACCCTCAAGGCCAGCAATGTTCTTTTTATGCTGCCATCTCTCTTCTTCTTTTCTTCTGCTTCTATCTTCTAACTATAAGGACACTTGCAATGATAGTTAACCTACACAGATAATCCAGAATAACCTTCCCATCTCAAGGCCAACAGATCAGCAACCTTGATTTTATCTTCAGCATTAATTTTTCTTTGATCTGTAACCTAACATATTCACAAGTTCCGTAAATTAGTAGGAGGCCACATTGGGCATGGGGTGGGGGGACATTATTCTGCTTAACACAGGAACCATGGTAAATCCTGTACGCATAGAAGACTGTAGTGGAAGAAGTATTTATTTACAGGGTTCTTGCTGATTGCTCCAGACTTCAGCCTAGAAAGCTAATCAAACCAAAGACTAGGTATAACAAATGCTTTTGGTACTCGACATTTTATACCCTCAGCCTATCTTACCTTAGTGCAGCTATGATGAACAATTCAAAATGCAATAAAAATGCACCTTCAGTGGTGCACCACAGTATCACTCCACATTTCTCCCTCATGGCCTTCTCTAGAACTGTAGAACCCTACTCAGCTCTTATGCAAGTACAGCCTTGACCAGTTGGGTGGAAGCTGATGAACGAAGGCCCCAGTCTTCTGGGAACACATGGGCCATGGCTCAATTTTTAAGGTTCCTCCAAGGGTGTCAGCAGAACCACAATAATTGTAAACTCAGCAGCCCACAGTTGATTGGCTTTTCCTCATTTCCTGCTTCTCTCTCCCTATTCTCACTCCTACTTCCTAGGATCATCTCCCAACTAAACTGCCTGATACCCAGTCCTCAGACTCTGCCTTGAGAGGAGACCAAGCTTAAACACAGAACGATCGATACTGATGAAATTGACTGAACAGCCATGTCTTAAGGTTGAAAGAACTAAAGGACATCTAGTCGAGCTTGTTTGAATACATCTATATTGTTGATATCTATAACATCTCTTACTGTGAATTGTCCATTCTCTGTTGATGTACCTCAAAGGATGGGAAAACCACTTTCATGAGGCAAATCTTTCTAATGTAAGACAGCTCTCAATGAAAATTTGCTTCCTTGAGAAAGGTTCTAATTTTCCCTAGTTTATTTTTTTAAATCCATTAATAATGTCATATATTTTTCCTTATGAAAATACTCTGAGATTTTAGAGACAAAAAATGATGCAACATAAAACTTTTCTATTTTTATGTTAATGTCCCATGACTTTTGACCATACCACACATAATCAGATATTCTTACTATTGATGGAATCTTATGAAAATATTCTGAGATTTTAGAGACAAAAAATGATGTGACATAAAAATTTTCTTTTATGTTAATGTCCCATGGCTTTTGACCATACCACACATAATCAAATATTCTTACTATTGATGGAAACTTCTTTATGAATTATGAAACTTTTATACTAAAAGTTTTTAACTCAACTGTTTCATGAGCAAACATTGAATTTTTGCTTATGTAAAACTGTGTGAATTTTTTTTCTTCTCCTGCTCTAAAAAGGGCCAAGAAAGGCAGAGATGCTGGAGAGGGGGAGAATTTACACTGTTGGTGGGAGTTAAATAGCAACCATTGTGGAAGTGTGGATCCTAAGGAAAATACCAACCCATTACTGGGTTATATCCAAAGATATAAACGTTCTACTATAAGACATGCACACGATGTTCATTGCCACATTTACATAGAACTACCACCGCCCACGATGTAGACTGGAAGGGAAGGCCTATACACATGAAAAAAATGTCTTTTAGGGAAAGGGGGGAAGGGAGGGGGGGGGGGGGGGGGGGGGGGGGGGGGGGGGGTTTACTAATAAAAAAAAAAATGCTGATGTCAAAGGCTATCTATGTCACTTGCTAGCTCTGTCTCCTTGGGAAAGCGTTTCACTCACCAATTATCGGTTTCTTCATCTGTAAAATTAGGATAATGATACTCATGTCAGAAAGTTGTCATGAGGAGAAAAATCTGTTTTCTAACCACTATACCACCAACGCGAGAAAAATCTGTTTTCTAATGAACTACCTGGAAAATCCTCTGAAATGTTTCGCTCAAATAGATGATTCAACTTTAGTTCAAACCTCTAACCAAGAAATGGAACATTTTTAAAAGGGACTCGAACAAGATTTACAACACATTATGTCTTCACTTTGAAATGACTAAGACATTTCATGTTGCAATGACAAAGGCCATGGCTAATTATAATGCTAAATGTTTAATGTGCCTTTTAGTTTGATCTGGTTATTGATAATATGAATCAATCCTATTGTATGGGAGCAAAATATTGTTCTATGTGCTGATATATTTGCAGTCTGCCAATCCTGGCTTTTGTCACACTTGTCCATTTAGCACCTCCCTTATATAATAAAAGTACAGCAGTTTTCCTTTTTGATCATTATGTAAAAGGGGAAAACTGAGGGTCAGAGAGGGGAAAGCACTTATTGATTCCATGAACTGGTAGCAAAAAGTCAGTTGAGAATATGAGGCAGAGCAGTACTGACCAATCATGCAGCCATTGTAAAGGTCCTGAGGCCAACCTTGGCCTATTCTGAGTAGCACAAACACTGATGTGCCATTACAGAAGTGAGTAAGGGGAATAGTGGTAACAGATGAGGTCAGAGGGATCAGCAGGGGTCCAATTATACTGAACTTTTTAGGATATGGGGAAACGTTTACAGTTTATTTTTAGTACAATGAGAAATCTCAGGAAGTGTTAGAAGAGGGGGAGTAGCAAGATCTGATTTATGTTTTTTAGATTACACAGTGTTGTTAATTGACTGTGGAGAGTAAGCGTGTCCCAGGGAGATTGGTCAGAAGGTGATCACAGTAGTCTATGCGAAAGATGATGATGGCTTGGAATAAGCACATGAAGGGTAAAACAAAGTCAGGTTCAAGACTTATTTTAAAGGTAATGCGGTTAAAACATGGGGTTGAATTGGATGTAGAGTGTTAGGGAATGTAAGGAATCAAGGATGATTCCTGCATTTTTTTACATACAGAATACAGAAAATAATGGTACCATTCATTGAAAGTGGGAAACTATGTAGAAACCATGAGGAAGTTCCATTTTGGAAATATTACATGTAAAATGTTTATTAAATATGTACGAATGTAATGTATTCATATATTTACATATATATGTCACTTATGTAACTGAAAGTATGAACCTGAAGATAATTGGTGAGGTCATACTAAGAGGAAAAGATATGTTGGTGTCATCAGCATATACATGGTATTTAAAGTCCATAAACAAGGTGGGTGCAGTGGCTTACACCTGTAATCCCAGCACTTTGGGAAGCCGAGGCAGGCAGATCACCTGAGGTCAGGAGTTTGAGACCAGCCTGGCCAACATGGTAAATCCCCGTCTTTACTAAAAAATACAAAATAAAAATAAAAATTTAGCTGGGCGTGGTGGCGGGCACCTATAGTCCCAGCTACTTGGGAGGCTGAGGCAGGAGAATCACTTGAACTCTGGAGGCGGAGGTTGCAGTGAGCCGAGATCATGCAACTGCACTCCAGCCTGGGCGATAGAGCGAGACTCAGTCTCAAAATAAATAAATAAATAGCCCATAAACCAAGATGACCACTCAATGCACATGTGTGCTAAAAGTAGGAAAGGAACTGAAACTGAGGCTCTGTCTTCCCCCAGGTTGTGGAAGAGGAATTCAAAGCCAGTGGAGGATGCAGAGAAACAGAGGCCAGTGAAGTAGGAGGAAACCAAGAGAGGGTAGCAACTTGGGAGGTAACCGGATAAAGTATTTCAAGGAGGGTGTAGGTGAGAGTGTCCAATGATGCTGAGATAACAGATAACAGGGGGATTGAGAATGAGCATAATGCACATCTAGCCTATCAGTGTGCTCTGCAGGAAAAAAGACCTCTTTCATTTTGTGAAACCCATTTCTCAAACTTATTTATCCTAACAGCACTTTTCTTGTTAATATCAATCACTACGCCTCTTCATAGTCAGTTTGTAAAATGTTGGTCTAGGTGTAAGGAGAGTAGAAGGACTGAACTCCCATAACACCTATTCTACCTCTCTCTTCCATTTCTCTTAAGAAAGCCCCATGAAAATCATCAAGAAAGACAAGATGGCATGCATTCTTGCAAATGTGTGTGGCCGTTCCATCTGATTTCGATTGGGCAAGGCCTGGTTTCTTGGGCATGAGAAGACCTCACATATTAAAATTAAGCCACAAGCAAAATCCAAACCACAGCATTCAGAGGTTCCCTTGTCAAAAACCAGGTCTGAAGTTTGGCAGGGGTGCCTGAGAGAACCTTATGAAGGGTGGGCAATACTTTGCCTGGCTTCAGCACTACCCTCCTTTCCCAGAGTCCACAGTTCTACTGTTAGAGAAGCGTCAGGAAAAAAAAATCTTTCCAGATCATTGCAAATGTTTACTCAGACCTATTTTTGGGTCATTAGCTCAAAACTGCTGTCTGTTCTTCCCAAAGAATTAGAAGAGTTTCAAAAACACATTTATTTGCATCTTCTTTGTTATTCCTCTGTTGCTGTCTATTTGCTTTTATCACTTTTCTCTGTCCTTTATTTCTTTATCTGTTTGGATTCAAGATGGATTGTGTCTGTCATGGCATGGAAAAGGTCTGTTGTAGCCAGAGCAAAGAGGAGTTGCTTTGCTATAGCATTGATCCTTGGCTTTCTTTGCAACCATTGCAAACAGCTAGGCAATTGCATACAACCTGCATAAAAACAACTATGCAGCTGCAACCAAGGTAGAAACTTCCACCAGTCAAGTCAGAGCCACATATCCCTGCTCAAAGTTATGCTTATGCTCACTAATGACACACTGTATGTGAGACAGGATCTTTGCTAAAAAAGCAAAGGGCTGGGGGATGTACAAGTAATGAAAATATGAGGTGCAAGTTTCCATGCATTGAATCATTACAATCACTCCTTAAGGTGCAATGTAGACATCAGTATCCCCATTTTACGGTTAAGGACACTGAGGCATGTTGAAGTAATAGGACTTGCCCATGTCAATCACAACTGGGCCATCAGCTCAGCCCTTCCTTTCTCTCTGGCCCAGGGTTTTCACTTATGTTGACTTGAGGAGGGGTGAGAGAGAAAAAAGAAAATGATTTGTGTCTTTTAAGACCTTATAGTCTGGAATGGGAATTTACTTATGAGCCTGAATTGATATAAGATACAATACCTATAACCTTTTGGTAAAAACGGACTTCAAGCACATCTCCCATCTGGTTGTTCGTGTATTTGTTTGTTCATATCTACTACACACCATGCTGGGCAATTTGCATGATCCTTGAAAGCAAAACAACCTTGCCATGTGTCCTTTTATGTAAAGAGAAAATGCATACATTTCTCTTTACCTTCTTCTTTTTGTTAAAAGTCCCCTTGAATGTCCTATTCAGCAACAAAGAATATTTCTATTGTCATTCTGGCCACAGACAAACATACCACAGAAGAGTAATCAACATTTACTCCCAGATTATTTTTCCCAGATTGGAAAAGCACTGTTTCAATTCAACAACTTAAAAAAATCACATAAAAGTAATATTAAAAATTGTATCACTGACAGTGGCATAAATAGAACCTCTCTCATCGTCTTAAAACATCTTCCCAACTATTATTTTTTATTTCTGGGCCAAAAGGTCTCCCTAATTTGACAGCACAAATTGGACAAGGGTGGAAGAAGAAACTTTGATTTACCATAGCAAAATATAATCTACTCTTGTTTTGAATCACCTTCAAAAAACTAGACATTTGGTCCTATGAAATAATGTTTCAACTGCAAAATGTGGGGACGTCCATGTCTTGGTGAACTGCAGTAAATATTAGATTCTTTTGGCTGGCTTACTTGTCAGCTCCCACCAGCAGCCTCAGTACTGAGCCAGGCTATATTCTAAATAAGGCTGTTAGCCACTGTTTCCTGGTTCTTCATTCAGTCTATGCAGAGAGGGGTGAAAGTGGCTTTTTCTTACCCTCCCTATCTCACAAAGGATGATGACCTTGGTGAATGTATGGTACTCCGGTATTTTATGCATTCCCTCCTGACTTCAGAAATAAGGCAAAGGGATCGGATATGACCATGAATGAATGTGAAGTGGCCAAAGAAAAAAAGAGAAAAATAAGAAAAGGAAGGAAGGAAGGGAGGGAGGGAGGGAGGGAGGAAGGAAGGAAGGAAAGAAGGAAAGAAAAAGAAAGAAAGAGTCCAAATATCTGATAAACTGTTTATAGCATGGCCATTTATCAAGACATCCATTGTGCATATAGCTAGAGAGGAATGAAAGTCATGGGCTTACTCCTTTAGGAGGTCAACTAATCCTTCTTTAATGGCTGGTACAAGGATTTGTTTCTCTCCCATCAGTTTTAGGCTCTGAAGAACACTCATGTGTTCCACTGAATAATACCAGATATATTAAATTAATTCTATTAACCAGCTTAATCTCTAAATCTTTAACAAGGCTCTAATGCATATACATTCACTAGTATAAATGACTTTAAGCAATTTTAGAGATTGCTCATTGGGACAGTAGTTACATTGAAAAGTGAGCCAGTCTCTGACCTTACTGCATTCCACAATGTTAAATAATCGGCTAAATAATTGCAGCCCTTTTTAAAAAGGGGTACAGCATTCTCCTCTTACCCCTTCCCACTCCCTTTCCAGTTTGGAATTTACCTTCAAACCAATTGCAGGACCTATGCACTCCAACCAGCAAAAGCAAGAGATGTGAGAGGCAAGGCCTCCACTGAAGACTGAATATAAAGAAATACAAGATATGCTGTTTCTAAATCTCCCATTTCTCTGGCTGCTCCCCCGTTCATCTCTCCCACACCTGTTACATGCTTTCATCTTGTCCTCTAGGAAGCTTTTCTTGCCCACACATCACAACCTCAGTTAGGTGACTGTTTATTTTCTTACAGCATCTCATGCTTACTTCTATCAAAAATAATCACAGCACTAATAGTCATTGCTACTCTTGAGTCCTTACTATGTGCCAGATACTTATCTAAGTGCTTTATCAATATTAACTTACTTAATCTTTGTATGACCCTCTGAGGGAGGTACTACTATTATCCCAGTTTACATGTGAGAAAACAGAGTGATTTAATAACTTGCTCAATAACACAAAGTCATTAGGTGGTGGAGCTAGTACTAGACCCAGGCAGGTGGTCTAATTTAATCATAATAATTAATATTCTTGAGTGACTCTAGGTGCAAATACTAAGTTGTTTATGTGCTTTATTCCATATCATTCTGCTAGCAGTCCTGTGCTGTAGGGATTACATAATTGACTCATTTCGTAGATGTGAAAGTAACGTGATCTGCTTGAGTTTATATACTGAATAATCATGAAGCCAGGATTCCAAAGTCCCAGATCTTAATCACTCGGCCTTAGTATACAGTTTTATAGCTGCTGATTTATTTTTTCCACGAGATTTCTGTGTGTATGATGCATCTTTCTGTGCTGATTCCCCTCCACAATACCTGTGATGTGCCACGTTTATAAATACTGGCTATGCTCACCTGAACTGAATATATTTTGAAGGTTAGCCCTGTAAATTTGCCTCATCAGGGGAAAGAGAACAGAACAGGAGTTCATTTGTCTTAGCTTTTTCTATGTATTTTCTCTGTTTGCTGTACCTTTCTGAAAATAAGTGGACATACAGAAACCTCTCTCCCTTCCATTCCTGTGACAACGTATACGCTGTATGTATTGATGCTCCATCGTTTAGACAGGACTATGCTGATCTGAGGTGACACAATTCCCTGTGTGTCATGGCAAAACTACACCAAGCAATCTTAGCAAATTCAGATTTTTTTTTTTTTTAACACGGGATTCTGCACTGTAACTGGGCTGAAGTGCAGTGGTGGCATAACACCTCACTGCAGCTTCCACCTCCAGAGCTCAAGCTATCCTCCCACCTCAGCCTCCAGAATAGCTGGGACCACAGCTGTGTGCCAGCATGTCTGGCTAATTTAAAAAAGAATTTTTTTTTTTTTTGGCAGAGATAGTGGTATCACTGTGTTGCCCAGGCTGGTCTTGAACTTCTGGCTTCAAGCTATCCTCCCTCCTTGGCCTCCCAAAGTGCTAGGATTACAGGCATGAGCCACTGTGCCTGGCCTTGTTGTTGGCTTCAGAAGAGCAAATGTAGAATCAGAACGTCTCACATTTGAGTCTGTTTTCTGGATGTCTTTTTCTGGGTAAATTACTTAACTTCGCTCTGCTTTGATTGCCTTGTACAAGAAATGAAACTACTATTTACCTTGTAATATTCCAGAGTGATTAAATAAGATAATATTTATAAGGTGCTCGACACAGTGCCAATAAGAGATAGCAACTATCATGATTATGCATAGCTAAGCAATCTTTGCTTTTCTCCCATTCACCTCCTGAAGACTTTCTTTGCTGCCATGTGCCCAGATTCATTAGGTCTGTTGTTACACATACAGAATGTTTTACTGGTGAGAAGCAAGAAACCACTTCAATCATAGCCTTATATGTGTTGAGTCCTTGCTGTGTGCCAGGCACTGTACTGAGTTCTTTAGATAAACACACTTAATCCTCACCACATCCTATGAAATTGGCACAGCCATTATTATTCTTTATTTTACAAAATAAAGAAATTAAGAAAACAAAGGATTAGACAGGCTAGGCAACTTGTCCAAGGTCATGCAATTAGTAAGTAGCGGGAATGGGATGCCAACTGAGGCAGTCAAACTCCACAGCCCGATCCCTTAACCAACCTGTCATGCTACACTTTCTTTCATGTAATCTTGGGTTGATTCTCTTGTTTTTAGTATGGGTGACAAAGAAGAACAAACACTTGGAAGGTCAAATTTGCCCAGCTGTAAGTAACATTTGGGACTTGGCTTGCCAACGTGGAAATCTGTTTGTTTGCAAGCTTTTATGAGTCCGTTGCTGAGCTCTCTTCACTGGCTGTTTTGTGTATATTCTTTACAGATGATTTTCAGTGGACTTTTGGGTTCCGGGAAGCAGCTGGATGTTTCACATAACTGCCTGTGCACTTCTCTGGCACAGATGTTAAATGTTCTTAAATTTGACAGAGATAAAATCTAGTGACTATCGATTGGATTCTTGACACAGCACTCTCAGGTTTCTTTTCCATCATATTTTACTACATTTCACAAGTAATGGTGATGACCTTCTAGGCCTTCTTTGAAATCTTATTGATCATGTAATTAAAAGGTCTCCCAATGTGTGTCGGAAGTCCACTTTCTATAAAACTCCTGCTGCCTAGTTTAACATAATTTCAATTCACAATTCTGCATAGATGCCCTTCTCAGGCTATGCAACCATTATGTTTAAAATATGTAGAGGGTTTGAAAGGCTAATTTTAGCATGGGTCAAGCCTACATTACAGAAAACATTGCCAGCATTCACCTTCTCATATGTTTCTCTCACTTACAGGAAAGCAGTATTTTGATTCTAAAATAGTTCCACATTCAGGAGGCAATTCAACTGAAACCAGGAACACATGTTCCAAAGGGGGCTTGCAACATCTAAGAGGCATTATACTCTGTACATGGCAAAGTGACTCAGTGAAGGACCAAAAGGACTCATGGGGAAGCCACAATTTGAAAGATGGTGAATGTACATTGTCCTCCCCTTGCTTAATCAAATGTGTTACAGGTTGCTGAGATCTGGGCCACATTTAGGAGATGATACAGTTAGTTAATCCATCTACTGCTCAGTATTTAGAGTGACAGCAAAAATTTTCATATATGAGATATGACAAAGTAGGAAAAAATAACTATAGCCTGAGATGCAGAAAATATAGATTATAGTCTTTCATAACTCGTACTATCAGTTTCTTAGCTCAGGCTGCTATAACAAAATGTAATATATTGAATGGTTTAAATAACAGACATTTATTTCTTACAGTTCTGGAGGCTGCAGAGTCCAAGATCAGGATGCTGACAGATTCACTGTCTGGTGAGGACTTGCTTCCAGGTTTTCAGACGGCCACCTTCTTATTGTATCCTCACACAGTGACGAGAAAGAGGCCTGTGGTGTCTTTCTCTTTTCATAAGGTTACTAATCTCATCACGAAAACCCCACCTTCATTACCACACTTAAACTTAATTATCTCCCAAAAGCCCTACCTCTAAGTACCATCACGTTAGGGTCCGGGCTTCAACAAATATGTTCGGCGTGGTGGGGCGGACCCAATTCAGTCCACAGCACCCAGCAGATCCTGTCCCCTGTCTGCCTGACAATCTGAATTGATAGCATGAGTCTGAAGATCCCCTCTGTATTTACAGGTTTCTCCTTCTGTGTAAAGCCTGCATGAAGCAACGTGTACTCCCATTCTCAGCGCAGTTCTCAGCAGGATTCGAAGTTCGAAATCACTAAGAGCGCAGAAGAAAGGAATGACTTTCAGCTGTTTTCAAGGAGAATAACCTCACCACTCATTGGCCCAAGGGGGTGGCCAATGTTTCCAGAAGTCTGGTGTTAACTGATCTCAAATCTGAACCCTAGTGAATTATAAGGCCAGTTTCCAATCAATTCTGGCTGAAATTCAGAACACTTGTTGATATTTAGGAGCTGGTGAGCAGACTAAGCAGCAGAATTGCCAGAGTTAATTCCTATTACCATGTTCTGGACCCAGAGTAACTCCTGCTAAAAAAAAAAAAAAAGTTTTAAAAGTCTGGCAGTATTGCAGAGTAAAAGTAATAGTAATTCAATCTGGATGTAAGGAATGCATTCACACCCATTTCCAAATCAGCAACAGCCAAGCTGAGTTCAATCTTTGATGTATTTTTAACACCTAATAAAAAACGGGTGCATTTAGTGTTTTATTCTTTAAAGGAGGGGATACACAGTGAGAAGCAATGGCAGAATTTTCCTTCACTATGGAAATGAGTTACAGATGGGTTTCTAATGTTGGTCCACCCAGCCAGTAGTTGGAGGCTTTATATTTTATTGCTGCTATTTGAGGTTAGTGTGTAGGAATTAGAACTCCCCAATGTCATGTCAGTGTAGGGTGATTCAGTAGCTCTGTCAGTTCAGAATTCCATAATCCCCTTAATGATTACCAATAGTTGAGCACCTACTGTTTACCTGGAATAATGATGGTCATTTCACGTAGAGCTCCAACTCCTTGAGACACCTTGAGAAACTGTTATTATCCTGATTCATAAAGAAGAAAACTAAGACTCTGAGTAGCTAAGTAATTTGTCCAGGGGCTTATAGCTTTGGGATTGGAACTCAATCCTGTCTGATTCTGGAACAGAAAGCAGGACACAGACACAGGTGCACTCTGGATTAAGCACTGTAGGGTTACCTGTGACCCGTTTTCTATGACTATGAATTTGACACCCTGTAGTATTTGAGACATCTCTCAAGAAGCTTGCCTCTTCACCCAGTCATGGTGCAGAAATAAAATAGCTGGCCAATTAATTAATTAATTAATTAAGGTAGAATTGAGTATTAAAAGTTTTACTTTATTTAGACAACTTCAAATTTAATGTGGAAATAATGTTTTTCTAGTTACAAAGGCAATACGTATTCATTTTTAAACTTTTAGAAAATCAGAAAGATGAGAGTAAAAGTTATCTTACAACTAAAACGATGAAAAACACGGCTTACATTTCTTTTTCTGAATTACATAATGGTTAGGTGTTCACATTGTGGAGTCAGACAGGCTTAGGTTCAAATTCCAACTCAGGCAATTAATTGCTAGACGAATTTGCATAGAGAGGATTCATTTTCTGTTTGTTACAAATTACTTTAAAAATTAAAAATAATAGCCAACACTTCTATAATATTTACTCTGTGCCAGGTAATCTTCTAACACTTCATATATGTAAGCTTATTTAATTTTTACAAAAATCCTATAATGTGGAAACAAATGTTGTCCCCCCTTTGCCAATGAGGAAACTGAGACAAAGAGAAATTAATTTCCAAAATCACATAGCAAAAAAAGTTGGAGGGCTGGAATTTGAGTCCACGGTTTCTGACTCCACAGCCTATGTTCTCAAACATGAATGCCACTACTTCTGGTATTGTTTAATATTATTTTTTTGTGATTTTTATTTTAAAAAATTAGAAACATACTGAACATATTGTTTAGTTATCTGCTTTCTTCATTTAACAATATGCCTTGAACGTGTTTCCAAGTCATTAAATACTTTTAGGGAATACAATTTTTTGATGTCTGTGTGGTATTCAGTGAATGTCTAAAATGTAATTAACTTAGCCAAATCTCTATTGTTAAGCATTGCAGATGTTTCTGATTTTTCACTGTAATAAACAATGCTGAGATGAACATCATTGTGCATGCATTCTCCGGTTATTTCTTTTGGACAAATTCCTAGAAATAGAATTGCTCGGTCAAAAGGATACATGTTTTATATGGATATTGGTACTTTCTGTGGTTGTTGAAAAATTGTGGATCTCTCTCTGCAACCTTACCACATCAGGCATACTGCTGTGACGAGGGAACTATTAAAAACTGACATAACTAGAGTTAAGAAACACATTACACAGAATCCAGTATTTATTACATACAAACCCAGTGGTTCATGAGACCAAACTTCTTGCTAATTCGTGGCTGGAAAAGTGTAATAACTACTTAACCCTATATGTTGAAACAACCCTACTTCAGTGTCTGGAGACAATGATCCATTGCCTCCATTGTTCAATTTCCCATTGTATAAGGTTCACAGCCTGCTGAAGGAACTAGTGCTTGCTTGAGCAATACTATGTGTCAGGCACTGAAATAAGACCTGTAGTGGTGCTGCATTTGGCAATGGAAAATATGCCTCACGGACAGGAAGTTGAGCAGTCATTTGACTTGCCCAATGCCATAAAGATAGCAAGAGGCAGTTAGAGTGAGGCCCAGACCAGCCTGTCCCCTACTTTGCTCCTTCTGTATGCCACCACACCACCCTAAAAGTTTAACTTCTTGGAGGAAGTGCCACTGTGATCCTTCCCCTGCTTCTAATCTTAGTCTACTATGCAATTCTGGACTCTCATCCAATAACTTTCACCTGAGATCTTACCTAACCTAAAAACCTCAGTGCATCAATTTATCCATGTTATCACTATCAATATCAAGAAAATTGGGCATGTATATGACAATGACCTCATCCTCATTTGCCCATTTGGTTTTCGCACCGAAAGTCTCTTATTTCAGAACTTCTTGGTCCCAGAGAAACCAGGAAAACTGGTCACTCCAGGTGTGGAACTAAACAGTAAAACCTGAGTCAAATATTCACAGATATGTTTCTGTATGAATTAACTATTTTTTTTTCACATTTATTCACTGTCCCCTTCATTCACACCTGTTCACCAGGTAGCCATTTCATGCTTAACTTTGTACTCTAGCTGGGATTCAGAGAGCAGTAAAACTTTACTTTCTTTTCCCCTGGATTAACAGTTTCCAAGCAGAAAGTATCAGGAAAGCATAATTAAACTGTGGGATAAATGCTACAATACAATATGGAACAGACACTAAAGGAGTACTGGGAGGTATCAGCACTTGGGAAGATCAGAGGCGGTTTCCCATAGAAGGGGATATGTGTGCTGAGTATGGTGGGTTCTATGAAATGTATGCAGTGGAAAGGATGAGGTGACAATGGAGGACAGGGTGGTCCAGGTGGAGGGGAACAACAAGACTAAAGGCTAGGAGAGAAAGAAATGGTACCTTTAGGAAACTGTAAGTGGTTGAGTATTGCTGGGATATAAGTGAAGTACTTTAATAGTAGGACCCTGGTAATTCACAGAAGGGAAGCAGAGGTAGAATGTGGTGAGCAAATTGCTGTTCACTACAGAAAAGGATAAGATTAGGAGAAGAAAGAGTGATGGAAGCCTATATTAGGATTTTATGCAGAAAACAAAAGTAATTGGGGCTTGCTGTTTGGGGATTTCATTCATAGGGCAATAGTCATTCGTTTGGTCATTTATTCTCTCATTTGTTCATTAAATGGATATTTTTAAGCATCTACTATAATGCCAATAATATTCTAGGCTCTGGTAATACAAAAATGAATAAGAAAGAGCCAACAGTCCCCCTCTTATGAAACTAACATCCTAATAGAGATCTGACAAAGAACAGAAAAAAATACACAAGTAAAGTTTATTTCAAAGAGGAATAAATGAGAGCACAAAAATGAAAAGAGTGATATGACAGCTAGTGGCTAGATAGCAAGTTCAGATTGGGTTGTTAGAGTAAGCTTATCTGAAGAAATGTCATTTGCACAGTAACGGGAAAATTGAAAAAGCTAGCTATGCTAAAGGAGTAGAAGATTGTTTTAGACATGGAAAACAGCAAGAGCAAGACAAAACCTAGTTCAGCATGTTGGATGGATAGATATAAAATTAATGACACCGGAATATGGAAAAGAAAAAGGAGAAGGGGCGGGGATAAAGTTGGAGAGATCAACAAAGGCTAGCTGGAATAATGTCCTGTCAATGGAAAGTTATTGGAAGTTTATGAATGAAGGAGTGAGGTCATTCAAGCTAGGGCTTTCTACACATACAGACACACAGAGTCACATAGACCCATGTTGACCACCATTCAATTTCCCATTGTATAATTTTTCAGTTTCATGACTGGGAGGAAATCATTTAACATACCTACTATGTGCCAGGTGTACTACTAGTTCTGCAGACATAAGATGAGGAAAACAGGCACACTCCAGTCTCCACAGGGTCTTGTCTTTCTGAAGCTGAGGTTGCTGATCCAAAATTGTGGTGATGATAGCTCTCATGTTGTAAAGATGATATGATGATCAAATGGACAAGAAAAATGATGTCAGACATCTAGCTCAGTGCCTGATACTTAGAAAATGTCCAGTAAATGTTAAGCACTTTCCACTTCCATTATGAACCCATCATTCATAAGGCCAGCTCAAGGCTTTTTCCTATTTTTAGCTAATGCTATCTTAGTTCAGCTCAGTTAAATTTTTCAATCACAGATGACGCATTTGGTGAAATGATACATCCATACTTTGGTACCCCCCATTACTCCCTCAGAGTTCCAAGGGCTACTAATTCATTTCAAACCCCAGTCCTGATTATTCTAATTCTTTTTCTAAACAATTTGTTATAAAGTTATAGATATAATGAGAATGATCAGAGGTCAGCATGTCACTAAATGTTCTGTGTAGCAATGATCAAGAGCAGTAAAACACACGTATGTTCAGGGTGGAAGTTGAAGCTGAGGCAGAGGCCATTGGAAGAATCTCTTAGGCTCTTAATTTCTATTTATTAATTTATTTTATTATTTATTTATTTATTGTGGATTCCATTTCTTTAAATTTTTAAACTATATTTAAACACCCACTTACTTCACTTCCTGGAACCAGCATTTTGCAAGTTCACACACTATCTACTAGCTATCGGAGAAATTTACTAATTGCCAGTTCAGTGCATGAACAGGGTCATAACATTTTTGAAGGGAGACATCTCTGAAGTTATTTTCTGTATTTATTTTCTCATATTAGAGAATTCTTAGAAAAATGAAGTTTTGCTGCGAGTTTTCAGAATTTCTTCCAACTTGCGTCAACTCCAAGGGCATTGGCAAGTTCCTCCTGCCATGTAGGTTCTCCAATTTGGAAATCTAGCGTTTTCAAGAAGATTTCCTCAAATTCTGCTATGTGCCAGATGTCATATGCCAGGAAGTGGTTCGCAAAGATGACATGAACTAGAATTCTGCCCTCAAGTCATTTGTATTCCAGTAAACATGACTTCCCACTGCCTTCAAGCTAAAGCCCAAACTCTAAGCAAGGCCCTGGAAGTCTTTGGCAGACTGCTTCTGCTCCACTTTCATACTTCCTTCTCCTCTCAGCAATAAGAGCTCTTCTTCCTTGGACATTTAAAAAAAATTTTTAAATTATTTTTTAAAATTTTTGTGGATATATAGTAGGTGTATATATTTAGGGGGTACATTAGATGTTTTAATACAGATATGTAATGTGAAGTTAGCACATCATGGAGAATGGGGTATCCATCCCCTCAAGCATTTATCCTTTGAGTTACAAATGATCCAATTACATTCGTTATTTTAAAATATACAATTAAGTTATTATTGACTACAATCACTCTATCATGAGATCAAATAGTAGGTTTTTCAATCGCTGCAATCTTGCCTGTCTTTGAATTTTCCTTACATGATTTCCCAGAAACAATTTCATGCAATGAAAAGAACAAAAACATCAAATTTACATCCAGCAACTCATTTGTTATGTGTTCTTCAGCAGGTCAATTTCCCTTACTCAATCTCCCTAGCTGTTGAACGAGTAGGTGGGGCTATATCATCTCTAATTTTACTTTCATCTAGGATTATAGTGTTAAAAGTAGAATGAACAGGACATATCAAAAAATGTTACTAGAAGTCTTCTCGGACAAAGGAAAATGAACTTTCTTCTGCTGATTCAATCCCATTTTCCCAGAATGATGAAGATGAGATCAAGAAAGATGGCTCAGAACTCTATGCATCCTACTTTCCTCCTTCTGTTTCCTAGTAGGCATCTAATAACACTGACTGAATACTTGCACAGTGTCATGCATCAGCTCCTACATCCTCACAACAATATGGCAATGTGTGGATTATTATTTCCAAGCTACATGTGGCTAAATGGAAGCTCAGGCAGGAGACTTCACTGAAATCTCATAGTAAAGTCATGGACTCAGGATTCAAATAGGAGCTCAGGCTCCCTCCAGGGCAGCACAAAATTTCCCCTATTCAGTCCATGTCCTGTCTTTGATCCTTATGTCCGAGCCTCCATGCAGATGTGACTGCCTAAGGAGACCACACAGTAAGAATCTCAGTTACTAAGTGCTGTGCCAGCGCACATTTACAGTGCCTGGCTCCCTTCTTCATGGTGGGTGGGGGAGAGATCTAGCTCTGTGTGTGATAAAGGGGAACCTCAACAAGGGAATCCTTAGAACTATAAAGCCAAATTAAATCATGGGTTCTGGATGGGGATTTAAACATCTTAGCTGCTCTAATTTCTCTAGAGAAACTGGGAAACCAAGTCAATTCCCATCATGCACTCTCTTCTCAGTTACAGAGAGTTTTGTCCTAGGTTTTCAATCTGGTTTAACTGTGCCATTTGGGGAGGTGAAAACTTCCCAGGATGGAAGGAATTAGTTTTCCGAGCTTGAGAAGGACTTTCATCTCTCAGTCTGCTCTGCCAACCATGCTGGAAAACTAGGACACTGGTGCGATAAGTGAATAAGGTGGATGGCTCCTGTTGTCTGAGCAGAGGCCATTCTCTGATAGCTTTACATCTATTAATTTTCATAGCAATGCCATCATGCCATCACATAAGAATTATCTTCATCTCCAAGTTAAAATAAGGGAACTGAAGCTTACAGAAAGAAAGTAACTAATCTGAGGTCATGCTGCTAGCAGAGATGAAGCCATGATTCTAACTCTGGATCGTCTGACATAAACACCTTTCCTTTAAAATCACATGACTATCTCACTTGTGCCTCTTATCTTAGAATGATATGTGGATCCCTGAGTAGAAATGAATAATAACAGCCTAACCTGCCTCAAAGGAGATGTTTAGTTTTATAGTTACTTGGACTTGAGGAGTATAGGGAAATGCAGATGGGCACTTAAGACAAATTTTGAGAATAGCATTAACACTCATACAGATAAAAACTCCCACCACAAATCATTTGGTTGGAGGAAGTGCACAACCAAACAGAATTTAAGGAGAAAAAAGGGGATAATGATAGAGGTAACATATACATTTTGTAATTGATAAGAGGTTACATACCATAGTAAATAAGCATGCAGGTCCCGTATCAAGATTGGAATCTCAGCCCCTCCCTTACTCAAATAACCTTAAACAAATTATCTGTCCTCTTATTCCTTGTCTTTATTTTTAAAAAGAAAATGAAATATTGCAACCTAACAGGGTTGTAGTGAAGATTAAACGAATTCCTATCTATAGAGAACTTAGAAGAGTATCTGGCATATCATCAATGATATACGTGTCTGCTAGTATTATTTTGAACAGTTGTATTGACATGTAATTTATATACCATATAATTTACCCATTTAAAGTGTAAAACTAAATGGTGTTTAACATATTCATAGAGTTGTTCAATCATCATCTAAATCAATTTGAGAACATTCCCACCACTCTAAAAAGAAATGCTTTGTCTATCAACAGTCACTGGTTATTTCTTCTTAATCCCCTTGCCCTAGACAATCACTAATTTACTATCTCTGCAGATTGGCCTATTCTAGATGTTGCACATAAATTAAATAAATACAATATGTGTTTTTTTGTGACTGGCTTTATCATTTAGCATAATGTTTTCAAGGTTCGTACATGTTATGGTATGTATCACTACTTTATTCTTTATTGTGACTGCATAATATTCCACTGTGTGGCTATAGCACATTTTATTTATTCATTTATTAGCTGAGGGACACATGGGTGTTTCTACTTTTGTGGCTACTATAAACAATGCTGCTTTGAATAATCTTGTTTTATTTTTATTTTTTTCCCATATATAATCAGGAAGGAAATTGTAGGGTCATACAGAAACTTTAACTTCTTCGGGAGTTGCTAGACTATTTTCCCAAGTCAGTGAAACAGTTTTGTGTTCCTGCCAGCAATGGATGTAGGCTCCAATTTCTGCACACCCATGTTAAGAGTTGTTATTGCCTGCCTCTTTTATTTTAGCCATCTCAGGTGACAGCATGGGTGATAGTGGTGGTAACCAATTATGGTTCTGATTTGCATTTCCCCAATGGCTAGTAATATTAAGTTGAGAACCTTTTTATACAGTCACTGTATATTTTCTTTGAAGGAATGTCTATTGAGATCCTTGACCCATTTTTTAAATTAGATTATTTATTCTTTTACTATTGAGTTGTAAGAGCTCTTTATATATTATAGACAAAAATCTCTTATCAGATATGTGATTTGCAAATACTTTATCTCATTTTTTGACATGTATTTTCAATTTCTTTATGGTGTCCTTTGAAATACTAGATTTATTTAATTTTGATCTATCTATATTTTTTTTGTCATGGGTGCTTTTGGTGTCACAGCTATGAAGACGTTGCCTAACCTAAGACAATGAAGTTTTACTCCTATATTTTACTCTAAGAGTTTTATAGCCTTAGCACTGTCATTTAGGTCTCCAATGCATTTTAAGTTAAGTTTTGTATATGGTGTGAGGAAAGGAGTCTAACTTTATTCTTACCCATGCAGATACTCAGTTTTCCTAGTATCATCACTGAAAATATTATTCTTTTCTCCACCAAATTGCCTGACACCTCTGTCAAAATTCATATAAACCGTAGATACAAAGGATTTTCTTTGGGACTTTAAATTCTGTTTCACTGGGCTATATACACATCTGTGCTTGGGCCAGTAACACATTGTCTTGAATCCTTGATTACTGTAGATTTGAAATAAGTTCTGAAATCAAGAAGTATGAGTTCTCCAACTTTTCTTTTTGCAGCTTGTTTTGGCTTTTCTGATTTTTTGTAATTTCACATGAATTTTAGTATCAGCATGTTATTTTCTAAAAAAAAACAAAAAAAAGGTTACCTGAGATTTTGATAAGAATCATGTGTTTAATCTGTAGATCAAATTTGGTAAGTATTGCCATCTTAACAATGGTGTCATTTTATTCATCAACATGTGATGTCTTTACATTTATTTAAGTCATCTTTAATTTTTTCAACACTGTTTTATAGTTTCTAGAGTATAACCTTTCTATTTCTTTTATTAAATGTATTCATAAGCGTATTATTTTTTGATGGTATTATAAATTAAATTGTTTCCATTTTATTTTGGATTATTTATCTAATTGTTATAAAGATATAACCACACTCCTTTTAATCATTTTTAAAGTACTGCTAATAAAAAGAAATACATATGCTAAAAAAAGTTCTATTAGGTACATATGATATTAGCTTGGAACATATAAAATTGCTGATATTTTGACCTTTTCTGGTATTCTGTTGTTTTTGACCTTTAAAAATAGATGTTTCATATGGTCAGTTAAATGAGTAGTGTATTTTGGAAATTTATTCCAGACACTACGTCAATAGTTAATTGCTTTATTTTATTTATTTCACAAAATAAACCTGTGAGATGTATTAGATTTGACCCCCCTGTTTAGTCTTTCTTATCTCTGAGGTTCAGAGATGCTGCATAACTAGCCCAGACATAGACAACAGGTAAATTCAGAGTTGGAACTCAAAATCGGTATGCCCACCTTCAAGTTCATACATTTGGAGTTTGTCCATATGATAGAATATTATGCATATTACTAGATCATGAATTGCTAAAAGAAAGGGGTTATGCTTATTACTGTGGAACATGAGCTTGGAATTAGTTCTGAATTTGAATGTCCAATATAATCATTTACTAGGTGTTTGACTTTAAATTGGTTACTTAACTTTTCCTCTGTAAAGTGAGACTGCTAATTCTGAAGTCCCAGATTGTGAAGATTAAAGCTGATTATACGCACTGCACATGACACAGTACCAAGCATATAGGAGGCACAGAACAACCAGAATCTGTTATTACTATACAGTTTATCAGAACATTCAAAGCATTTTTGTAAAACTTGACTCATTTATTTTTAAGAAAATTAGGATGCCCAATAAAACATTAATAATCACAATGGTTTTGTAAGTGAAGTCACTAGTTTTGGGACATTAAGCTATAAATGAAGAAAGACAGTAGTTGCATGTTAAATACAAAATCCAAACTCCTATCCTTGACTTGAAGTTGAATGCTATATTCAAAAGACTAGCTGTAATGCACAATGGTTTGTGCATGGCCAGAAAGTAAAAACCTCTAGGAATTAAAGTACTGGTCTAAATAGACAGATTGCATGCAAATAAATTAACTTATAATTAATAAATCAATCAAATTATTTCCAGCCACAACGGCATCTTCCACCTCAACTACGGTCTTGCAATGTGGCCTTGTCATTCTGTCATCAATAGGTAATGCTCTTTCCCCTTTATTTAAAGCTGAGCTGGTCATTTAATTGGATTTAATCAATAGAATGACTCAGAATTGATGTTGTATAACTTTCAAAGATAAGTTTTAAAATATATGCTGCTTCCCCTTCATATTTTAAAATGCTTCCTCTAAAAAAAACCCCCCATGTTGTGAAGAAGTCTCAAGTAACCACATATATAGTAATCCACATGAAGAAGAACCATGATCCTTGGCTGACAGCCCCAGATGAACCTCCAACCAGTAATCAACACCAACTGCTCCCCATTTAAGTAAGACCATTTTATACCAACTCCAGTCAATATCAATTGAAACAAAATAAAATATCAGCCAAACTAAACCCAAAACATTGACCCACTGAATCATGATCAATAAAATGTTTGTTGTTTTAAGCCACTATGCTTTGGGGTAAATTATTATGCAATAATAGATTGCCAAACAGCCTGAAATTCTCAGCTCGGAAAACAATGTCAGAATATTATTTATTTCTAAGGTGACACTGCTAAAACATATATGTTTTCTACTTTAACAACCCTATTCATTCAACCATGCCTCCTTGCATACATCTACACTTCCAACAAATATGTTATGTCTGCCTGCTAAGTTTTAGAAACTGTGTTAGACACTATGGATATAGAAATGAGTAGGAGACATGTTTTCCTGCTCTTGTATGTCTATATGACTAAGAAGAAGGAACAAACATTGAACAATAACTACAAGTTGATAAACTGAAATCAGATAGCTTATAATAGAGAGTGCTAGGCTTTCTGCAGGTCAGGGCTGACCTTCCCATCAGGGGCCACCAGCTTGGAGGGATGAGCAGGTGGCTACTTATATTTAAATTATTATTATTATTGGATAATAACAACCTCCTCCATCCCCTTTTCCCAACAAAACAATGGCATAAAAAAATCCTATTATAGTAATGAATTCTGTGGGACAAGAACATAGAGACGATAATGTGTCTCCACCCTATGATGCCTGGAGCATTAGCTGAGCAGGCTTTAAACAAGGGATGACTTGACAGCTGGGAGCTGGAAAAATCTGGAGACATCTTCACTTACATGGCTTGCATTTAATGCTGGTTATCAGTCAGGATCTTGAATGGACTCCTCAGCCTCAGCCCCTATATGGCTCTCCATGTGGTAGCTCCACATGGGCTAATTCAGGCTTCCTCATGACATGGCATCTGAATGCCAAGAGTGAATATCTCAAGAGAGAATGAGGTAGAAGCTAGGTAATATGCCTCTTATGACCAGCTTCAGCAGTTAGCAATGTCACTTCCATTACAGTCATAATCCACTACTATATAAGGGGAGAGAACACAGACCTGCCACTTGATCAGAGAAATATCAAAGTTTCATTGTGAGAGAAACTTATAGAATGGGAGAAATTGTTGCAATCATCTTTGGAAAATATAATCTATTTAAACATATATTAAAACACTATATATGAGAAAAATAAATTTATAGTTCTTAATTCTGAAATGTAAAAGCCACTCACATGCTAAGCCACATGAAAGTTTAAGTATCTCTTAGTCCCAGAGTGCCTCAGGAGCAAAGCACAATTCTCATCATTATTATAACTGCTTCTTGAGGAAAGAATCAGGGGTCTGTCTCTTTATTCATGATGTGACGATGGAAAGATAAAGATTCTTGTAACTGACTATAGCTTCTGTAAGAAAGCAACCCCTAAAATTATAAGAGAAGATCCAGGAGAACATATATTTGAAGAAACCACAAACTTTTATTAGATCAGAAGGCCCAAAGGAGTTACCATGAGTATCAATGCCTCAATACATTCATCAAGTTCATCTCCAGGACATCTTCTTTGCTTGAGTTATATGACTGTCTTTCATGTTCCCCTCTAATCCTAGAATTATCTACCTCCACCCTGGCCTTTACTTGATGTATTATGGCTGCTTAGTTTTTGCTTATTTCATCAGACTGTGAGCTCTCTGAAAATAAGGCATAGTTCTTATAAACTAGTAGATTTTCAACATCTAATTATCGTATTGTTTAGAACACAGTACTGTTCAATAAACATTTGCTTCACAAGTGCATGAGATTTTCAAGATTAAGCAGTTGAAATTATAATGATGTGCATTATCCCTTGCTAACTGCTTCTAACTAGCTATTGGGTCCAAGTTCTACCACCCAGGACAACTATATACCCAGTGAGAATTTCCTCATTAGGATTACCTGAGTCATAACAAAATTTCAAGGAAAGCATTTGCTGATCCTAGGACTGGGAAATAAAATATAAAAGATGAGCCTGGAACATTCTGTAGTGCCAAAAAGGAAAGAACTCAAACAAACAAACAAACAAAAAAATAGGCAAACAAATCTCACAATGATGGGGCATAGCAAAAAGACACAAAAGCTAACTGAAAGAGTTCTCAATGGACAAAACTGTAATAATTTGAGCAACCAAATAAGTCAAACGGTATTGGAAAATAACTTTAAACATAAGGTAAATATCCATGACTCTGATGCAAATAAATGATTGAATAAGTAAATTGGGGGAGAAAAGACAAATGCCAAGGTGAATTTCAAATAATTTCTGTAGTTACTCTGCCCTCAAGGAAGTGGAGCATAACTTCCACTTCCCAAATGTGGACTGTGTATAGCGACTTCTTCCAAAGAGTGTGATATAGAAAAGGGGAAAATAAAGAGTAATTTTTTTCATGAAGAAACCCGACAAATGGTACCTTAGCCAGGTGTTCAAGGTTAACTAACATCCATAGTCATAAATCATGTTGATGGTATATATAATATGTGCTATGGTTTGAACGTGTCCCCCTCCTCTATAATGTGTCTGTTAAAGATTTAATTTCCAATGCAACAGTGTTGGGAGGTACAGACTTTTGAAAGATGTTTAGGTCATGATGTCTCCACCCTGAGAAGTGGATTAACACTGCTATGAAAAGGGCTTATGGAAGTGGGTTCTTCCTCGTTTGCTCTTCTTCCATGTGAGGACACAGAGTTCATCCTATCTTGCCCTTCTGCCTTGTGCCATGTGAGGTGAGGACATGGCTAGAAGGCCCTCACCAGATACTGGATCCTTGATCCTGAACTTGCCTGCCTCCAGAACTGTGTGAAATAAATTTATGTTCTTTATAAATTTCCCCATCTATGGTATTTTATTATAGCAGCACAAACAAAGATAGTACTCTGACGTGATGAAAAGGTCCTTTATCTCTGTGATTTTCCTTCTCAAAATACATAAGCCCACTCTAATCATAAGAAAAAAAAAACTTAGACAATGACTGATTGAAGGACATTCTACAGAATACCTGAACAGCATTCCACAAAGCTGTTAGGTCATCAAAATCAACAAAAGTCTGGAAAACAACGAAGACAAGCCTAAGAAAACATGAGAGCTAAATGCAATGCATTACCCTGGATGGGATCCTGAGACAGAAAAGTGACATTAGGTAAAAACTAAGGAAGTCTGAATAAAGTATAGACTTTAGTTAATAATAGTATATCAATATTGGTTCATTAATCATGATAAACTTATCATATCAATGTAAGGAGTCAATAATAGGGGAAACTGGATGTGAGGTATATGGTAACTCTACTATCTTAACAATTTTTCTGTTAATTTTCACCCATTACAAAGGAAAGGTTTATATTCTTTTAAAAATCCCAAGGAAACATATTTTAAAATGCAGCATTTTCTAGTTGAAAACAGAACCCAATGTAAGCCATCAATACAGCAAAACCCATAAGTGGAGGACTCTTTTAATCTTTCAATATGATGAAACACTAGCAGACTTCATGTTCTGATTGTCTTCTTGGTCACTGAATGCTGAATGAATTACAACAGGGTAGTATGAGAGGTGGGCATAAAATGATCTAAAAACTTTTGTCTTAAGATCTGGTGCAAAAGATTGTCTGAAGTCTAGAGCAAAACTAGTTTCAATCTATGTAAATATCAGGAAATTAAATTCCATATGTTGCATGCCAGATGCTTTTAGCTGCTGCAGCTGTGCACAGTGAACAGACAGTTCAGATTTCTCAAGCAAGAGAAGTGTCATTCTTTGCAAAGGAAAAGGCAATGGCTTTCAGTTGGAAATTAAGGGGTAACATGCATGAGTGACTAGATTCCAGCAATCTGACAAGTTAAATCACTGGACAGTTGGGAATTCCATGTGAGGCTTAAATTTGGAAGAACCTATTAAGGGTGTCACAGCCTTTGGAATGAGGGATTGATTTGAAACATGTTGTTTATTTTAGAAATTATGTTTAAAATGCACATGTATAACAAGGACAAAGATGGGAGGGAGATTTCCATTATAATTCAATATGGATGATCAACATGGAAAAACAAGATTCATCAAAATGTAAAAAGAAAAGGATAATAAAAGGTGCTTATTGTGGCTAAAATCGATTTATATGGGACAGCTTTGAAACTTTCAACAGGAGCCCCAATTCTCTCCAATGCCTGTCCACTTGATTTAAATGCTTTGCAAAATCTGAAGGTAGCACAAACCCCGGAAGTGCTAAATGAAATAAATAGTAGAGTAGAAACATTTAGGGATTAGATATAAGAGGTGACATAAAAACTAAAGGTCTTACCATCTCATGGAAGGATGAGGAGCTTGGAGATGTAGGAAAGGGACTGATTTTCAGGAGGATTTCTCAGAATAGAGACATCAACTTTACTTTCAGCTCTTCCTCTAAACAGATCGGGCATAAAACAGAGCTTAGACATTGACACTAAATTTCTGAGTTTGAATCCCTGTTCGTCAGCTTGTTAGCTTTGTGAAACTTGACAAGTAACTTGATCACTCAGTACCTCAGTCTCTTCATCTATAAAATGGGCACCACACCTTTCTCATGGATTGTGTAGAAAATTCAATTAGCAAATGCCTTTAAAGAGCTTACCCCAGTGTTTGGCGCTTACTCAATAAACACCACCTGCTATTTTCTTTTCTAATACTGAAACGACATTCAGTGTGACCTTTGCAGTCTAGAATACTAATCTGAAACCAACAAAGAAGGATTTTTAAAGAGTTAGTGTGAGATCCTGAATTTAATCTCAAACAAATCAATTGCACAAGATTGGAATGGTTTTGTGGATTTGGGCAAGGATTTGTGGAATAAGAAGCCTAAGTCAAAGTCATATTTCCAAAGACAATGAAACCTGGTTAGACTAGTAGGTTGTCCAATTATTTATGGAATCAAAACATATTCAGAGCATTGACTTCAATTTGAACATCTCATTTTAGAAGGATATTGACAATCTACGGTCCTTGAAAAAGACTAAGATCATAAAATTCTGAAAATCATGTTGCATGGAATAGTTGCCTGAAAAGTTTGTAACCAAGGAGAACAGATACTTCATAGAGTACACAATTACCTTCTCCAAATACTTGGAAAGTATCTATGCACCTAATTGTCAGAACCATTGAAGGACACTTTGGATGACAAGACTGGAGTCATTAAAAAACTCCATATCTGAGTTTGCCCTTGCTTCTGAAATCTCCAACACTTCTTTCTCCGTCTTCATTCTCAGCTGATGCCCTTTCTTTCTTGTTATTTCACTAAGAAACTGAAATCAATCAGGAGATAATTTCCACAGCCCCTCACCTACCTCCCCATATATATATAAGAATAATCTACATTCTATCCTATGATGTATTAGCTATCCAAGACCAAGGTTTCCACCTCATCAGTAGACCCTATCCTCTCTCTCATCTAGTCAAAGACATTTCTCGGGCAATTCTCCCCTCTTTTCTCATGAATCATTAATTCTCTCTCTTCAGGATCTCTCCATTGAGCATGCAAAATTGTTATTTCTCTCATTAACAACAACAAAAAACGTTTGACATCGTTTTTTCTGGTATCCCTGAATATATTTTTCTTTGTCTTTTTGGAAAAAATTTGGCTTAACCAATTTCTCCTCTCCCTTTCTCTTTTAAACTCACTTTAGTGGAACTTTCACCCATACTAACCACTCTAATCAAAGTAATAAATAATTGCCATGTTGCTAACGTCAGTGGTCAATTCTGAGTACTCACTTTACTCATCAGCACGACTTAAAGCACTTATCACTCCCCTCTTTGAAGCACTTTCTTCATTATTTGCCAGGACACTCTATCCACTTAGTTTTCTTTCTTCGTCTCTGGACACTCTTTAGTCTCCTTTGAAGATTCTTCCTAATCTTTTTCATTTTTAAACATTGAATGTCTAAGACTCAATACTGGGATAGTTTATCCTTATCTATACTCACTAGTTAAGTTCATCCCATTTCAGGCCTTTAAAATGCCCTCTTTCCAGGCATCGTGGCTCACACCTATAACCCAGCCACTTTGGGAGGCTGACACGAGGAGATCACCTGAGGTCAGGAGTTTGAGATCAGCCTGGGCAACATGGTGAAACCCCCTCTCTACTAAAATTATAAAAATTAGCTGGACATGCTGGCATATACCTGTAATCCCAGCTACTTAGGAGGCTGAGGCAGGAGAATCTCTTAATCCTGGGAGGCGGAGGTTGCACTGAGCCGAGATCGTGCCACTGCACTCCAGCCTGGTGACAGAGCAAGACTCAGACTCAAAAAAATTAATTAATTAAAATAAAATGCCATCTTTATAATGACTCCTAGATTTTACCTATAACCTGGCAATATTGCACCTGAACATCAGACTTTTATTACAATTGCCAACCCAACAACTGCATAAAGATGTCTCATTTTGCATTTAAAAATAACTTTTGAGAACTGAACTCATAATATTTCCCCACTACCCTTTCACTAAAACTGCCCTATCCATAATTTTCCACATTGTAGCTAATGAAAACTCCATCCTTTTATTTCCTAAAGCCAAAAAACGTGTAATCTTGTGATCATTCCTTCTCATTCTCTCTCTCTCTCCCCCACCTCCAATCCATCAATCCTCTTGATTGAACATTTATAATATGTCTAGAATAATATCACTTCTCACGATTTCCATGTCTATCTCCCTGTTCCAAGCTGCCATGTCCTCTCACCTGAACTATTAATGATCTGTTTAACCTGACTCCTTGCTTGTTCCCTTTATTATCTTCTCAACAAAGCAGCCAGCATAGTACCTTTTTGGACTTTTTAATTGACAAATAAAAATTGTATATATTTATTTTATAAAACACATTTTGATATATGTATACATTGTGGAATGGCTGAATTGGGGTAATTAACATACCTCACATACTTATTTTTTGTGTGGTAAAAACACTTGAAATCTATTCTCTCAGCAATTTTCAAAAATATATTTATTAACCATAGTCTGCATATTGTACAATAAACCTCTTGAACTTATTTCTCCTTTCTAACTAAATTTTATGTTATTTAACTAACATCTCCCCAATCTTCCACCTCCATCCTCTGTAACAAACATTCTACACAGTTTTTATGAGTTCAGCCCTTTTTCATGCCACATGTGAGATCATGTCGTATTTGTCTTTATGTGTCTGCCTTATTTTACTTAGCATTGCCCTCCAGGCTTATCTATGTTGTAACAAATGACGGGATGTCCTTTTTTCAAGCTAAATAATATTTCATTTTGTATGTATGCCACATTTTATTAATCCATTCATTCATTGATGAACACTTAGGTTGATTCCATATGTTGGCTATTGTGAATAATACTGTCACTAATGTGGGAATGTCAAGTCATCTTTTTAAATATGAGTCAAATTGTGTCACTTCTAACTCAGAACATTCCAGTGGTGATCCCTCTTACTCAGAGTGCAAATCCATGTCCACACCATGGCCTGCAGGGCTCTGCATAGTTTCCTGACCCACATCATCTCTTTGACCCTCTATCCAAAAACAATCTCCATTTTCTCTCTCCACTTCAATGATGTGTTACCCTCTTCAACACAACAGTTATTGTGTCACTTTTGAGTCTTTATATTCGTTGTTATAACAATTTTGAGCTTCCCTTAAATAGCTTCATAGCTTTATTTCTGGTATTAACACAATGATATCACCTCAATTTTACTTCTGCCTTTGTTTTCAGATGACAAAATTTTATATGTAAGAAACCCTTAAGACTCCCCCAAAAGCTATTAGAACTCAATAAGCAAAATTTAGTAAAGTTGCAGGATACCAAAGTCAACACACAAAGTCAGTTTTGTTTCTAGACAATAACAATGGCTTATCTAAAAAGGAAATTAAAACACAATTTCATGTACAATCGTGTCAAAAAATATGATACTTAGAAATAAATTTAATCAAGGATGTGAAAGATTGATACATTGAAAGCTGCAAAATGTTGACCAAAGACATTAATCAATGTAAGAAAATCTTGTTTTCATAAGTTAAGGAAATTAATATCATTAAAATGCCCATCCTTCCCAAAGCAATCTATAGAGTCAATTTAATCTCTATCAAAATATCAATGGCTTTTTTTTTTACAGAAACAGGAAAAATAATTCTGTTTCAATGAATTTAAACAATTCTGTTTAAAATGAATTTGGAACCACAAAAGACCCCAATTAGCAAAGAAATTTTGAGAAAGAAAAAAAACGTTGGATTATCACACTCCCTGATTTTAAAACATTTTTTTAAAAGTAATTTCAACTTTTATTTTAGATTCCAGGTGTACATACGCAGGTTTGTTGTGTGGGTATATTGTGTATATTGCTTGATGTTGACACTTGAGGGTACAAATATTCCTATTACCCCGGTAGTGAGCATAATACCCAATAGATAGTTCTTCAGTCCCTGGTGCCCTCCTTCCTCCTTCCCTCTAGTAGTCTCCAGCGTCTCTTGTGTATCCAATATTTAGCTCCCACTAAGTATCTCCAGCTCCTACGTGTACCCAATGTTAACTCCCACTTATAAGTGAGAACATGTGGTATTTGGTTTTCTGTTCTTGCATCAATTCACTTAGGATTATGGCCTCCAGCTGCATCCATGTTGCTGCAATGACATGATTTTGTTCTTTATGGCTGCATAGTGTTCCATGGTGTATAAGTACCATGTTTTCTTTATCCAGTACATCACAGATAGGCATCTAGGTTGATTCCATGTCTTTGTTATTGTGAATAGTGCTGCAATAAACATATAAGTGCATGTGTCTTTTTGCTAGAAGCATCTCACACCAGTCAGAGTGGTTATTACTACAAAGTCAAAAAATTAACAGATGCTGATGAGGCTACAGAGAAAAGGGAATGCTTCTATACTGTAGGTGGAAATATAAATTAGTTTGGCCACTGAGGAACGTGGTTTAGAGATTCCTCAAATAATATAAAACAGAGCTACCATTCAGAACATTTTACAAAGCTATGGTAATCAAAACGTTATGATATTGGCATTCAAGCAAACATATAGATCAATAGAACAGAATAAAGAGCCTAAAATTAGACCTGGAAATATAAGGTCAACTGATCTTTGATAAGGGTAACAAGAGTACAGTGAAAAAAAGAGAGTTTCTATTATAAAGAGCATTAAGGAAAACTGGATACACATATTCAAAAGAATGAAATTGAACCGTTACCTGACAACAGACACAAAAATCCACTCAAAATGGATTAAAGACTTAAGCAAAAAACATGAAAAAACAACACTCATTAACAAAAAAAAAAAAGAAAAAACAAACCTTTTAGACATTAAACGAGGCAATGATTTCTTGGATATGACAACAAAAGAACAAGCAACAAAAACAAAAATCGACAAGTGGAATGGCATCCAACGGAAACGCTTCTGCATCACAAAGGGAACAACCAGCAAAACGAAACTCAATCTGTGGAACAAGAGAAAATATTTGCAGAACATGTATCTGGTAAGGAGTTAATATATAAAATATATAAGGAACTCCTACAACTCAATAGTAAAAATCCAAATAACCCAATTTTTAAAATCTAAAAAGGACCTAAACAGACATTTCTCAAAAGAATACATACAAATAGCCCACAGATATATGAAAAGGTATTTAACGTCACTAAACACCAAGGAAATGCAAATTAAAGCCATAATTATGTATCACCTCACACCTGTTGGGCTCATCATTATCAAAAGAACAAAGTATAACTTGCTAGTATTACTATTACCAAAAAGACACAAGATATAAGTGTTGGCAAGGATGTGGAGAAAAGGGAACCCTTGTACACTGTTGGTGGGAATATAAATAGATGCAGCACTATGGGAAAAAATATGGCAATTCCTTAGAAAAATAAAAACAGAACTACCATTTGTTTCAGCAATTTCCACTTCTGGATATATGTCTGAGGGAATTGAAATCTAGACCTTAAAGAGATATGTGCACTCAGATTTATTACAGCATTATTCAGAGTAGCCGAGATATGAAAACAACCTAAATACACTTTGATGGTAAACAATAAATAAAATATAGTGTATACATATAATGGAATACCATTCAGCCTTAAAAAGTGAGGAAAATTTACCATTTGTGAAAACATAGCAGGACTTGGAGGACATTATGCTAAGTGAAATAAGCCAGACACAGAAGAAGAAATACTGCATTATCTCACTAATGTGTGGGATCCTAAAGTAGTCAAACTCGTGGAAGCAGAGAGTAGAATGGTGGTGGCAAAGGGCTGAGAAGATGTTGAAATGGGGAGGTATTGGTCAAAAAGCACAAAGATCCAGTTATGCAAAATAAATATATTCTGGAGATCTGTTGCACAACACAGGGTTTATGATTAATAATACTATATTGTATCCTTAAAATTTTGCTAAGTAGATAGATCTCATGTTAAGTGCTTTAACCACAGAAAAAGCAAGTGGGAAGTGATTTTTGGAGGTGATGGATAAGTTTATGGCATTGGTAGTGATGACGATTTCTGGGATGTATACTTATCTATTTAAAGTACCAAATTGTATACACTAAATATCTACAGCTTTTTGCATGTTGATCATACCTCACTAAAGCTGTTAATAAAAAGAAGTATGATATATTGTTCACATCTGAAAATAATCTAGAAATCATAAGTCATCCATTTTATGGAGGAACCACTTGTGTTCTAGAGGTTGAAAGTAACGTGTTCCATGTCACATGGTTAGCAAGTGACAGCAAAGGGAACTAATGGAAATTGCTCTTTCCATTAAACCACTCTGAATCCTGGCACGAAGTTTGTATTTGTGTAACATCTTGCCAGAAATAATTACTTTCTTTACTATTCTCCCATAGTTGCAGTTTAAGTAAAAGAAGATTCACTTCATTGTGTTTCTAAGGATGTGTTTATTGCACTAGGCACATGTGCCTTTTTAACCTATGCAAAATTTTATGTTTTTTTTTAACTACAGTGTTTCTGAAGAAAGAGAAAACATGAATCCTGAAAGAATTTCATGCTTTATTTATTGTGTGTGTGTATATATATATATATATATGAAAACATATATATAATCATATACATATATACGCATGAGTAGACAAGAGCACTTAAAAAACACTCTGCTTTATTGCCATTAGCTGAAACGTAGAAACAAAGTCTTATACAGTTCCATTTACCAGGAGTTATATATTTGATAACAGGAAGGTAAGCTAATGAGGGCCCAGGTTGATAATGCTTCAGTAGCTGAGCCACAGACTGAACCTTAAAAGCTCCTGAATTGGAGACCAGAGTGCTCAATTTCTTCAGTGGTGACAAGGGAGTGACCTGGAGTTTGGTTCATAAATGTCTTTGTCCTTGGGATTGTGTAAGGAGGACATGCAGCTTGGGTTAGCTGAACTCTAACAAGGGCAGGAAAAACATCTTTGTCCTCCCTCATGTAGTTTGTTCCTTCCCTTTGGCACAATGTATATTCTGCTTGTGCTTTGAAATGCACTGGTTACAAAACCTTGGGACTCGTCAGCTGTTTTTGTGCAATGCAAATTCCTCTTAGTCTTTCTCCAGTTACCTTTATCTTGTTGGATGTGAGTGATACATATGACAAACATTCCCATTTCCTCTTACCTCCCTTAATTAACAAAATTCCTAAAACTATTTGCTTTTTGTACTTACTCCTTGCATGCCACATTGAATTTGTGAGATTTTTTTAAATGGGTTTTTTGTATTCAATATTTTAGAATACATTTATTTCCTTCAATCAGATTTTATGATTGTTTTATTTCCAGATTTTTTAAGATCAATTGAGGTAGTGTGGGAGATGCAGTTGATTTCTCTTGAAATGAAAATAAAACCACATCTCCAGCTACTGAAGGAGTTCCCAGAGGATATCTAACAACCAACATCAGGGATAGTCACATCCTAGACATTGCATCCAAAGTCTTCATAGAATTCAGCCTAGCCACCTGGTCTCCACATCATCCCTCACTAACACCCCAATAATAATTTTAAAACCTCCTTTAAACCTACGTTCTTCATGATGAGACACTGTATGACTACATTCGGTCCTACTTCTTTACTTTTACTTTCTTTCCAACACAAATGGAAAATTCTCTCCAAAAGAAATATTATGGGCCTCTGATGTCATTATGGACAGTGTATGTGTATCAGAGTGATGTAGATGATGATGCATTTGCTTACAAAAGTTGGGAGGACAAGGGGTGTGTATGTCAGTTAGTCAACACAAGGTGAAAAAACTGGTGGAAAAACCCAGCCACTTGATGACTAAAATTTCTTTAAATATAATATCCATGACCCATGTTTCCGGGGAATTTAAAACAGTGGTTTCCATTGACCACACAATTCAAATTTCAAAGAATCACATACTTAAGTGTGCTTTTATGGACTTGACATGAGAAGAGGGACAGAGAGAAGGGACTAACACAGTTCAGAATGATATATAAACAGCCCAGGCACATGGTGTGTGTGTGTGTGTGTGTGCACACACACATGCGCATGCACACATGCATGCACTCTAAAACTTCTTGGCCTCAAGGAGAATATAAAATACTTAGGGTCTGCCAAGGTATATGGTTTCTTTTACACTACTTTATCATGTTGGGAAATCTCTCTTCCTCTCCCAGCATTCAAGATACAAAGGGTTCAAAACTCAAGTTTGCCAAGAAAAACTACCATTTCCAATCTCACTCCTGTGGGGCCAGATCAACACTACTTGTCCAAGTAGCTTCCCATACCCATTGCTCACCAAATCTCCTTTGCTTCTGTAACATGTATAGATCACAGTTTTGGAAGTCAACATTTTCTGACTGTGGCTTTCTGTTGATGCTGGAGGGGGAAAAGGGAAACACAAGCATAGATTTTCTGAATGATTCTGAAGTTTTTGTCGGTACCGGTTACAAAACCTTGGGACTCTTGAGCTGTTTTTGTGCAATGGAAATTCCTCTTAGTCTTTCTCCAGTTATCTTTATCTTGTTGGATGTGGGTGATCTGTATGACATATTCCCCATTTCCTCATAGCTCCCTTCATTGATAAACATCTTAAAACTATTTGCTTTTGTGCTTGCTCCTTGTACGCCATATTGAATTTGTGAGATTTTTCTTATGATTGTTTTGTATTCAACATTTTAGAATATATTTCTTTCTTTCAATCAGATTCTATGATTGTTTTATTTCCAGAGTTTTTAAGAGCAATTGAGGTGGTGTGGGAGGTGCAGTTGATCTCTCTGAAAAATAAAGTCAGACTGTCCTGGTCTATAAATTTCCATTCTCCAACCTTTTTTCTGTTTTGGTCAATTCTTTTCAGGAAGTTGATCCTTGATATTTTTACCCTTACTTTAGCCATAATTTAAATAAATATGTAAAGTTTTATTAATGGATTCATTCATCATTTATGGAGTCCAATTATGAGTTTAATTGTTATTTTCTCCTCCCCAACATTCTGCTTTGAACAGTTTTATCTCTGAGACCTACATCTAACAAATAAAAATTACTTTTTATGCAGATAGCCCACACCACTACAATTCATTTGTATGATTCTATTCTAGGTACACAAATGTTACATTTTGCTTAGTCTTTATGACATGCTAGGAATGAATGCCTTATTCCACAGGGCATTTTAGAACAACAAAAGTAGTTGGTAACTTCAATATAACTTTCAGTGATGTCCCAAGAGGTTCAGAGATAACCTATTGTAACATTCATGTATTCAGTTATATCACAAAAACGTTTTGAATATCTGAAGCCAAATTAAGTTTATTGAGTCTTTGAATCATTGTCACATTTAAATTTCTCACCATGTTCTTTTTCATGAGTTCCATAACAACATATTCCACTGCTTATTAGACAGCTTTTAGATTCCCACCAGAATCTCTAACTTGGCATGTCTGAAACTGAGTTCATTTCATTTCCCTTCTACTCCCTATCTCAATGAATT
This sequence comes from Ateles fusciceps, assembly GCA_036589455.1. NCBI lineage: Eukaryota > Metazoa > Chordata > Mammalia > Primates > Atelidae > Ateles > Ateles fusciceps. Next base: position 15,480,305 of record JAZHEH010000952.1, read on the forward strand.
AGCTAACCATCCATGAACCACTTAATCAGAATCCAGGAAGTTATTCTCAACACACCTTTGTCCCTTTGCCCTCATGCCCTGCCATTTCCAGAATCCTAGTAAGACTACCTCTTCAATCTTCCTCATATATGACACGACCATTCCACTCTGCCTAAGTTAGGCCTTTTGTACCGCTCATCTCAATTGCAACGACCTTTAACTCCTCTCTGTATTTACAATTCTGCCTCTTCTGCTGTACATAGTAACGAGCGTATTTCTTCATCACTTATTTTATTCTAACATTTTGCAGCTTAAAACTCTTCATTGAGAAGTTCCTTGTTGCTCTCAAGTGAATTTCAAGCAATTCTTTTTATTAGATTCAGGCCCATCTATCTTTGGTCTCATTGCCTCCCATAAGCACCCTCTGCTACAAACATACTATAAATCCCTTTTAATTCTTCATACCAGGCCTACTCTTTCACTCAAAGGTATCCAACCCTTTATATACACTGCTTCTCTTTGCCTTGGGCACTCTCCTAGTGCACAAAATTTGTTACCTTTTTAATACCTACTGCCTTTATGCATTTATTAAATAAAGATTAAGTCCTTTCTCCTCCATGTCAAGCACTGTGCTAGGAAGTTGGGATAAAGAATCAGACACCAGCTGTATTAGTCCATTCTCAAACTGCTGTAAAGACATATCCAAGACTGGGTAATTTATAAAGAAAGGAAGTTTAATTGGCTCACAGTTCCACATGTCTCAGGAGGCCTCAGGAAACTTACAATCACGGTGGAAGGCAAGAGAGAAGAAAAGGCACATTTTATATGGTGGCAGGCATGAGAGAGTGAATGGGCAAAGGGGGAAGAACCCCTTATAATACCATCAGATCTGATGAAAATGCCCTCACTATTACAAGAACAGCATGGGGGAACTGCCCCCATGATCCAATCACCTCCCACCAGGTCCCACCCTTGACACGTGGGGATTATGGGGATTACAATTCCAGATGAGATTTGCATGGGGATACAGAGCCAAACCACATCCCCATGCTCTGGCTTCAAGCGTCAGAGTGTAGAAAAGGAATGAGAGAAAAGTACAAATAACTATGATAGGCATCAAGCAGGAACAAAGAAAATAACATAAAGGAAAAATGTAAGGTGGATAAAGAAATGTGGCTTTATAAATAAACAAAGCTAAGAGACACAGAGATAGGAACTGGGTGTCAAAGGTTTTACAAGTCTGAATAAACATTGCTCTTACCTGCTAAAGATTAGTGCATCCTTCCTTAGGTGACAACTGGGAATGGTGGTTCATAATCACAGTATAAGCAGTTATAGCAAATTCTGTTAAGGGTTTCTTTCTTACTTTTCTTACTCTTTTCTCTCTTTCTTTCTTTCCTTTCTTTCTCTCTTTCTTTTTCTTTCTTTCTTCCTTCTTTCTCTCTCTCCCTCTCTCCCTCATCTCTCTCTCTCCCCCCCCCCCCCCCTCCCTCCCCTTCCTTCCTTGCTTCCTTAGTTCCTTCCTTTCCTCCTTCTCTCCACAATTACAATAATAGATAATCTTGGAATTAGACCAGAACTTGAGGTTATTCTATCTTATTTTTTAACAGATGCTTTCATCTTAATGAAATTCTTAACATGTGGTCTTCCAATCTCTGCTTGAGTATCTCCTATGATAAGGATCTCCTTCAACTTTGAAGAAACAAATAATACTGAGTTTAGAATCAAATAATATGAGTTCAGATCCTGGTTTCGTCATGGATTGATCTACAGAGTGCACCCACTTCAATTTAGCTTTCGAATTGCTCTTCATCTATATTTTAGAAATGAACCCTAGATTGCAGGACTACTGTTGAAAAGTAGACAGATAAAGTATGTAGAAATTCTCAGCTCCATAACTAACCATAGTAGGTGCACAACAAACAGTAGTTCCTTGAACTTTATGATGCTCTCCTCTTCGCAAAATACCTGCTGAGATTTTACCCTTCCATGATATTTCTGCTTTCATACATAGCTAGTAGCTATAAAGTTTGCCATCTTGCTCATTAAATCTAACACACACACACACACACACACACTCCCCTAGAGATTCATAAATGCATGATTTTGGTGTGTGAAATAAAATACATCAAATGTTATTGTTATGATTATTCAGCTGCCAGAATGTTTTATAATGGCACTCAGATGATAAGTGATAGAGGAAGCTCTGAGGTAAATAAAATGAGATTTTGCAAAACTTGTAAATGGTTCATTTAGGCTTATTCTTTAGAGGGAGAGAAGAAACCTTCACTTTTCTCCCTCTTTAAAGAATGAATGTTAAAATACTCCACAAACTTTTACATTCAGCAACTCAGGAAGTGTTTTATTGTTTTTATGTTTTACTTTTTAACATATATTATATATATAGTATACTATATTGTACATTACTTGTATATAATTATATTTTATATATTATTAATATATACAATATACATTATAATATATATATTCTAGCCCCTGGACACATCAGAGAGATAGGAGAAAAAATACTGGAGTAATTGTATTGTCTTTTACAAGTCGTTACTCTTACTTGAAAGTTTTGTAAAGATAAGAACTTTAAGTGTATTCTTCAGTGTGATACCAGCAGCAACCTGAACAGTGCTTTGCCTAGAGTAGTTGCTTGAGAAATATTTACTAAAATAATTCTTGTAAAATAGGCTGATATTCAAAACATTCTTTTTTTATTATTGTACTTTAGGTACGGGGGTACATATGCAGATCATGCAGGATTGTTGCATAGGTACATAGGTGGAAAGGTGGTTTGCTGCCTCCATCTCCCCCATCACCTATATCTGGTATTTCTCCCCCACAATATCCCTCCCCACCCTCCCCACCCCACTGTCCCTCCCCACCCCTTGCTGTCCCTCCCCTAGCCCCCCTCAATTGACCCCAGTGTGTGATGCTCCCCCTCCCCTGTGTCCACATGTTCTCATTGTTCAACACCCACCTATGAATAAGAACATGCGGCGTTGATTTTCTGTTCTTGTGTCAGTTTGCTGAGAATGATGGTTTTCAGATTCATCCATATCCCTATGAAGGACACGAACTCATCATTTTTTATGGCTGCATAGTATTCCATGGTGTATATGTGCCACATTTCCTTGTCCAGTCTATCATCGATGGGCATTTGTGTTGGTTCCAGGTCTTTGCTATTGTAAACAGTGCCGCAATGAACATACGTGTGCATGTGTCTTTATAATAGAACAATTTATAATCCTTTGGGTATATACTCAGTAATAGGATTGCTGGGTCAAATGGTATTTCTAGTTCTAGATCCTTGAGGAATCGCAACACTGTCTTCCACAATGGTTGAACTATTTTACACTCCCACCAACAGTATAAAAGTGTTCCTATTTCTCCACATCCTCTCAGCATCTGTTGTCTCCAGATTTTTTAATGATCGCCATGCTAACTGGTGTGAGATGGTATCTCAATGTGGTTTTGATTTGCGTTTCTCTAATGACCAGTGATGATGAACATTTTTTCATGTTTGTTGGCCTCATATATGTCAAAACAAGTCTACCTTGTTAAAGTAAGATGCCAAAAATTAGTGCATCCTTGCTTAGCTGATGTACTTTAACAAGATAGCCTTCAGTCTAAGAATGTTTGTGTTGGGTTGTGGCTTGAAACAGGACAAGAAGGGTAGTGTTCAGACACACATGTATGTGGCTTGCATCACAGTATATTGTAAATATATATATATATATATATATATTCAAAATAAGACCACATGAAATAATGTGGAAAATACATTTTTGATTGAGGAAGGTATTAATATAATGACATGACACATTTTTTTGTCTTGATGTAAAGGATTTTGGATAGTTTTATTTCCTTCCCTTTGATTTTCCTATATTTATAAAGCTTGATGTTTTCAAAAAGTATTCTTTTTTACATGATGTCAATTAGAGAAGTCTTTCTCATCAGAAGAAAAATGTTCTGTCTTTTCAATTTGTCATAAGTGTATTTGCAATTGGCATTACCCCACTTCAATTTCCCCCCAAAACATTTTATTGACATATACCTTTGCTAAAATAGTTCACTTGGCCCCAATTATCCTAGCAATTTCTGAATATTTAGCTTTAAATAATCATTTTTATTGGGTGTGTGTAATATAGTTGTCCTTGGAAAACTTGATTTAAGCACATGTTAAGAAATGGTGTTGCATTGCTCTACATAAACAATAAAATTATCTAACTCTTTCTTGCACCCCAGGCACCCCATCTTTAGAGTAGTGTTGAAATAAAATCCACATTGCTTCTAGGAAGAAAAAGTGGGGATGAGGGGGGTGGAGTATCAAATATTTCTTATTAGAAAAAAAAACTTACTACAAAAATATCTTAAATTGTGTTTCATTATCCAAAGATACAAAAACAATTCTGGTTGTAATAATAAAATGTGATGTTTGTTGTTGATTATGTTAATTTAAAAAATCAATTCAACAAACATTGAATGCCAGTGTTTGTAGGCATATTGAGACAAATATATCATTATTCTCATTTTTTGTATAGTCTTCAAATAGCATACTAAAGACAGAGCTGTAGACAAGCTTCATCTGACACAAAATTGAGTGTAGTAAGACCAATAGCATAAATACATAAGAGGCAGAGGAAGGAGGCTTGCCATCAGCTAAGAGCAATTATAGGATGGTTTAAAACAAAATGGTAGCTGCAGTGAATCTTGAAGGCTGTTTGTTTTAGAAATACAAAACCAGTGAGGGATATATATGAGCTGAAATAACATGAGTGAAGATAGGAGTGTAGAAATGGTCTGGACTTGTTTGAGATTAAGGGGGAGTTGTTTTCAGTGTGTATAAAGTTTTAGTTATCCTAGATAACTGAATTCTGGAGATTTTCTGTAAAATAGTGTTCCTATAGTTAACAATACTGTGTTGTACGTTTCAAAACTTATTAAGAGAGTAAATCTCACATTAAGTGTTCTTACCACCAAAGCAACAACTACAAAGACAAAAACAAACAAAGGGATACAAGGAAACTTTATAAGGTCTTGGATGTATCTATTGCTTCGATTTTGGTAATGGTATCATGGGTGTTTGCCTATGTCCAAATGCATCAAACTACAGATGTGAAGTTCTTTGTATATCAGTTATACCTCAATAAAACTCTTAGAAACAGGACCTTGATAGAATCTAGCATGGCATGTGGAGGACAGAGGAATATTGTGTGGAATGAAGCTGAAGGCACAGGTTCAAATGGGACTCTGGAGTCTCTATGCTCTTGGTAAACTTTGGACTTAATCATGTAGACAATAATGCACTTTGAAAGAAGTACATGCTGGAGATTTCAGAAGAAAGAGAGTTCAGAGGTAGGACAGCCATCTAGCAGGCAATTTCAACAGTGCACATGGGATGATGAAAATTTGGACTGCAGCACATTCAATGAAGGTGGGAGGAGATGATGGAAGATGAGAACTGTGGAGTGGAGGAATCAGGGAAACATCAGCAGACTCAACCGCATATTACCTTGTTTTGTGGGTTGAATTGTTTCCCCCAAAAAAGATACACTGAAATTCTTAACTTTTGGTAAATACGATTGTGGTCTTTTATAAGAGTCTTTGCAGACATAATCAAATTAAAATTAGATCATTAGAGTAACCTAAATCCAGTAACCAATATCCTTATAAGGGACAGATAAGGATATTGTCTTCCTTATCTGTCACAGATAAGACACAGAGACACACAAAGAGGAAGTCCACATAAAGACAGCTGCAGATATTGGAGTGATATATCTACAAGCCAAGGAACACAAAGGAGTGCCAGCAGCTACCAGAAGCCAGGAGAGAAGCATGGAATAGATTATGTCTCAGAGTCTCCAGAGTGAGGTGACTCTGCTGACACTTTGATTTTGGACTTCTGGATTCTACTATAAGAGAGTAAATTGCTGTTGTCAAAGCCACCTAGTTCATCATACAGCAGCACTACCAAATTAGTACAAACTAATATACCTTGATATAAATTTTTTATCTTTATATTCTCTCATTTGTGTTCTGTAATTTTCTACTCAGGGTCAGACTTCCATACTGCCCTCATACCACAAAAGGAATAAAGACACAGAGTGTTTTAGTATGTAGTTAGGTTATCTAGTACCTTGTAATACTTGCAGTCAAAGCCCCATTGGCTCCTCGCACAGCACAAGTCTGATTCAAGCCTCTGGATGGTGTCTTCCTATTGCACAAGGATGCAAAGATCCCTTTTCAGAACTAAAGGACTTTTTTCCAAGCTGTTAAAAATGCTGCTGGTTGACAGCCTAAACTGTCAGCTTCCTTCAAGAATTGCTCTTAGATGAAGAGGGTTGCAAAGCAATCTTTCAAGGAAGTCTCCCTTCCTAGCCTGCATCCAGTTATTGGTCTATGTAAGAGCAAAAATGCTCAGCCTTCAGCCACGGCTGAGGACAATTCTCAAGGGCCATTCCAGCTTCAGAACCATCTGTGGGTTCAGCTGAGGCCTTGTCATGACAGCATAATTGCCCAACTTCTCTCTTCCCAATTTGGCTTTCTTCTCTTACCCTACTTGTTTTGATCCCAAGAAACTCCCTAATAGATTTGCAGCACACTAGTCTTCATCTTAGCGTCAGCTTTCTGGAGACCATGTCTGCAATAAAATTTGTGTTATACATAAAGCTCAAAGGGTCACTATTCAATGATGAAATGTTTTGAAAGTGTGGTCATTCTCAAGATATTTTGATTCAGCCACAGAGAATCAGCATGTTCTCTCTGATTAATCTTCATAATCATGCTTTCAGTCAATGAATGTTAACTGAGCGATTTTTTTGTGGTTGATCACATGTAGGCCCCTGGGACTTTTGGTGTAATTAAGAAGGGGTCCTTGCCATGCAGTGGACCTCTGTTCAGTTCTTTGATCACCCTTTTCTTTGAGAACTGTCCACCTAGCCCACAATGTTGAAAGTTCCACTGAGGAATGCTGTTTCCTGGCCATAGCTGATTGCTTCCCTGCTAGACACTTCACCTACATTGGACCAATCAGATTTTCCTTTGCCAGTATTTGGAATTCTGAATTAAATTGCATAGAGATTGTAAGGTTTGATTTATATTCTAAACAGATTACTATTTTGCCAGGATCATTTTGTTTACCCAGAACCACAAAATGTCATTATAATCTTCAGGCTTCACTTTGATTTTCTTTGTACCCTTGGATATATCAAATGTCTTCTCCATACCAGTTTACAAAAGTACAAAGAACTTATTCAGAATATTCATAAAATGAACTAAAGTGTCCTAACTTGTAAGATCTTAGAAATGACTTAGTCCAAGAAATTTCCTTTCTTGTTTTTCTTTGGCTGTAAATTTTCTCTTTTCACATCTCTATCAGGCCCACTCCCTATCAACATGCACGCACACACACACACACACACACACACACAGACACACAATTTTACACGGAACCTCATCTCTATAATAGAGAACAATGAATAAGGGGTTAGGCCCAGGATCCTTCAGGAATCTCCTATCTCCTAATGGACACGTCTGTAAAAGCTCTTTGGAATATACTTTGAAAAGCGAGAATATCGTACATTCTTTCACTTTTGCAAATAAGGACAAAACTTTCCAGGAAGAAATGATGCCACAATACTTTAGTCCTGAAGGCCAGACTAGAACCTAGTCTCCTCATTCATCATAGCAAAATTCATTTTCTTTTTATCCTTTATTAGGCTATTCCCAGACATAATAAAACAAAGCCTATTGTGTCCTTCATATAAGTCAGAGATAAACGTTACACAAATTTAAAAGATTAAAATTCAAAGTCTATTTAACCTTTAATAAAGGTTGCAAATATGTCTGTTTCTTCCTTTTGTAGAATATTCTATAAATCTGCTAGTGTGAAACTCAACCAGCAGAAGAGGAAAAGCAAACATATTTTAAACCAAAAAAAAAAAAAGGAAAATTGCCAACTGTTTCCTCTCCAAAAATAAAATAGAAACAATCCTATAACATAGAGTAATCCCCAAGTATATAGGAATATGCATGTTTTGCAATATGAAAAACAGTGGAAAGAAGATGATGCTGGTAACAATAATGAAAATGGTGGTGATGACAATGATTATAGTGGCACTTTTCAAAACAGTGGCCGAAGTGAAAATCAAGCTTGTGTTGCCAAAGTGCTATTTGGGCTCTTAACTTATTAGCTTATGTTTTGACCACTAGCATCTGGTCTCTGGCACATATAACGAGATAACCTGTGCAATCGGAAAAGCTTTAAAACATTAACTAAGTACCACCTCTGTTTAGTATGTAACCCAGCTATATGAATGCAGCAACTATTTCTTGAGGCAGGTTGAAATGAGGTAGCTACATCAAAGAACCAGAATTTTATAAACAAGATGTGTTGGGGTGTAGGGGAGCTTGAGGAGCATCTTTTCCCAGGATGAAAAGTATGTTAAAATCATTACTAGGATACAATAAAAAATTGTTGTGGAAGATACCATTTTTCAAGGAAAGGCTAAGCGTTGAGGAGTATGTGAGATAGGACAAGGATATGATATTTGGAGAATTAACCTAAGTTCAATTTCTGCTTAATAGCTGAATGGCCACCCCTTTTCCTTCCTTCTTTTCTCCCTCTATCTCTTCATTTGCAAATACGATATTTACTGCACAAGAGGGTCTTCAGAGTTAAGCTAAAAGCGCCACTTTTAGGTTGATCAAACAGAAGCTAGGAGGTCTCTCATAGATAGGGCAACCACTCATCCAAGCTTGCTGACACAGTTCCAGTTTGTCTGTTACACTGATTTAATTATTAACAGTTCCTCTTTTGCTGTCAAAAGCGTCCCAGTTTGGATGATTGGCTATATTTTCATCCTATTTATAGGGGACGTTGAAGAAGGGATTTATAGGTAATGAGACAGGTAATGTTATGAAACTAGAATTTCAGATGTGTTGGATAAAGAAAGCCAGGGGGAGAATGGTCTTTGCAAGAAAAGCAGTTAAGGAAAAAAGGAGATTGTATATCCTAGGATCCTTACAGCAGGAAGCAGCATGGATCAAAATCACTGGGCAAAACAGAAAGAAGACATAGAAAGGACTGCTGCAGGATAATGATGTGGGTTAGAAGGAAAGAGGAAAGACACGAGTATTGGAAAAAACTAACTGCTCTGTGATATGGAGACAAAGATAGGCTGGGAAGTTTTGTCATTTGTTCTGTGAAATAATTTCTCCTTTATAGGTTCATCAACCCAATCAAGAGAATGATCAACCCTCCTCTGTAAAGCTTTTGGAGACAGAATTTTCCTTTAGATGTAATGAAATTCTTAGACTTTCCCCTAAAGTTGTCCATTATATTCAGATGACTTAGGCCTCAGAAAGAGAAATGGAACAGAGGGGTTTTTGTCAGTGCTGGGACTCACAGAAAAGGCCTAGTGATTTATAATCATGGAGAATGGAGCTGTCTATAGAATTCCATTTGGGATCTGGTGCTTCTCATGTGTTCTAGCAGACGAAGCAAAGGCCAATCATGTATCTGAAGTGGTCCAAAATAAGACAGATTTTACCTAAACAGGAAAACCTTGAAGGGTAAAGGTTTAAAAGGCAGCTAATATTTTATGAACCTGCCATGTGCAAGATACTGTTATAAGAATCTTTATGTACATGCATAGGGAGTACATGTACTCCTCCCAATAGCCATATCATGTTAGGATCTAGATGTCATTACTAATTCTATTTTATAAGTGAGGATAAGAAAACAGGCCAGAGAAGAGGAATAATTTGCCAAAGTTCACATGGTTAATAAAGTTAAATCAGTATTCTAATTCAGGGATTCTGGCTCAAAACACCAACTTCTGTCTCTTTGTTGTATTTCCCCTTGATAGGGTCTACAACAGGAATGACTACAAGAATCAGGACTACCTAGACTGAATAAGAGAAGATTCGGGACAGACAGAAGTCTTGTCTTTCAACCTCAGAAGAATTGCCATAGGAATAAAGAACTACTCAGGACAAAGGCAAACAGAAAGTTATAGAAGCATTGCTATTCAATATGGGAAGCTCTTCCAGCTATTGAAGCTGTGGGAAGAGTCGTCCAGGGAGCCTCCACAGGTCGACACTGAATGCGAATCATTGCCTTTCAAGGATGCAGAGACAAACATTTTTCATTGAAAGAAAGAATGCACGTTTTCCACCCCCAAATTTGCAACTTTTAAAAAACCCCGGAATGCTATGATTTCTATAGATTCCTATGATGTCTTCAGTAGAGAAAAAACAAAACAAAACAAAAAAAGAAGAAACAAACTGGCATATAGTAAAGAAAATATATAATCAACCAGTCAAATACAACATTGCCATTGAATCTGACTGCACAAAATGGTTCATTTTGTGATTTCCCCCCGATTTTGGTTTCTGTCACCTTCTGGCACAGTGTATGCTAACCCTAGATTCTTGTAGGAACTAAAATTAAGTCATTACAGGAAGAGAGCTCTATATGTTTAGTTAATAATCTCCTTGGAGAAAAAACTCACAAGTTTCCACAGATTTCTTTGGCAACACAATTTGGAATTGTGTACCCTTTACAGTAACGTTCTTACTTAATGTGTGGCTGCATTTCACCAAACTCACTCTTTGTCCTAGGATTGCATGTCTTCTATGTGCTGAAATTGGGAGTAGAGATATTAATGTGGGGAGTTTCCTCCCTTAAGGAGCTCACAGTCTCCTGAGGAAGAAGGGCAAGATAACAGGCCCCCAAAACACATGTAATAAACGTTGTACAAACAGTAAATACAAAGGCCTGTAAAATATCATCTCAGAGGCCTAACAAGAGCATGCTGCTATTACCACGGTGAGAAAAAAAATTGTGTTATAAAGATCAAGATGCCGTAGTGAAGAATCTAAACCTGAGTTCCAAGGACCACATCACAAACAGGCAGGCAGTGACTCAAACTTGGCTAATATAGGGTCAAACAGGCTCTAGTCCTGTCCTGCTCCTTATTAGTGGGTGATTAGACAGAGTATTGGCTTGGAAGAACTTGCTGTTCTTTCAGTTTCAGAAAGAAATGGAGTGTTTTTCTGCCCAACACCTCAAAACAGATGCAAACAGCATCCACACCAAACAAATAACTATATGGAACCTTTCCAGAATATTTGTTTCCTCCCTTACAGTGGTGACGTGGAATTCACACCACGTTGCGATAACAGTAAAATAATAATAATAACAAACTCCTGGATTTGATCCCAGTTCTGTCTTTAGTGGGTGATTGACAGTAAGCATGACAATAAAACACTATAAGCCTTTATTTCCACACCTAGAAAATGGGAATTGTTATCTGACCCACATTTCTTAGGGTTGTTGGTAGGATTTAGTGAGCTGCTATCCATAAAACTACTTTCTAAACTTGGAAATATTATCCCAGCAGTGAGACGGTATAGTTGATGCAAAACTAAACTGTTGGCTTTGTTCAAAGAAAAAGTCTGGTTTGAGAATGCACTTAATTGCTGTTAATGCAGATCTTGCAGGATTATTGCATAGGTATACACATGCCATGATGGTTTGCTGCCTTCATGCCTCCATCACCTACATTAGGTATTTCTTCCATTGTTATCCCTCCCCAATCTCCCCACCCCCCCACTATTTCTCCCCTAGTTCCCCAACCCCCAACAGACCCCAGTGCATAATGTTCCCCTCCTTGTGTCCATGTGTTCTCATTGTTCAGCACCCACCTATGAGTGAGAACATGCAGTGTTTGGTTTTCTGTTCTTCTGTCAGTTTGCTGAGAATAATGGTTTCTAGATTCATCCAGGTCCCTGCAAAGGACATGAACTCATCATTTTTTGTGGCTGCATAGTATTGCATGGTGCAAATGTGCCACATTTTCTTTATCTATTCTATCATTGAAGGGCATTTGGGTTGGTTCCAAGTCTTTGCTATTGTAAACAGTGCCGCAATGAGCACACATGTACATGTTCTTTATAGATTTATACTCCTTTGGGTATATACCCATTAATGGGATTGCTGGGTCAAATGGAATTTCTATTTCTAGATCCTTGAGGAATCGCCACACTGTCTTCCACAATGGTTGAACTAATTTACACTCCCACCAACAGTGTAAAAGCATTCCTATTTCTCCACATCCTCTCCAGCATCTGTTGTCACCAGATTTTTTAATGATTGCCAGTCTAACTGGCATGAGATGGTATCTCAATGTAGTTCTAATTTGCATTTCTCTAATGACAAGTGATGATGAGCATTTTTTCATGTTTGTTGGCTGCATAAATGTCTTCTTTTGAAAAGTGTCTGTTCATATCCTTTGCCCACTTTTTGATAGGGTTGTTTTTTTCTTGTAAATTTGTTTTAGTTCTTTGTAGATTCTGGGTATTAGCCCTTTGTCAGATGGGTAGCTTGCAAAAATTTTTTCTCATTCTGTTGTTTGCCAGTCCACTCTAATGATTGTTTCTTTTGCTATGCAGAAGTTCTTAAGTTTGATTAGATCCCATTTGTCTATTTTGGCTTTTGTTGTCATTGCTTTTTAACAGAATCAAATTAGTCACCAATCTCAAGATGTCCCCTTTGGCACACCCTATCACATCAGTCCTTGATTTCTGTGGTCATACTTTTTACTACTTGATGTTTCTTGTTTATTATTTTGCGGTGTTTTTGTGCCTGCATTAGAACATGACTGCCTTGTAAGCTCTGACCTTATAATAGTCAGTGCTCCATTCCCAGTGCCTGCAATAGTCATGGTCATGGAGTGGGTACCTCATGTGTGTTCACAGAGTAAATATGTAAGTGCATCCATAAACAGACCAGATAGGAAAGTCAGTTGGAATTAGTCACTTTCACATGTTAGGGTCTGATTTTCCTTTTCAAGAAAATGAGATCATTGGACTCAATGCTTTTTAAGAACCCTTTAAATTAGATTAATAACACACCTAAAAGTCAGAGAAGCAAAATAAAATTGGATTTTTCCCTAGAAAGAGTATATCAAAATCCAAAATAAGTTAAGCCCACATTTTAACTAAGAAACTAAAACAATGCCAGAGGTCTCTTACATTTCTTTCTTTGTCCTCCCATTTACCTCTTCCACTTCTGCCCAGGTCTTCACTAATCCAGTGGCTAGATTCTAACAAGATTTAGAGTAGAGGCTGCATATGGAACACGCCTCACTGGAACCAGGACCTGTAATGAGCTTTTCTTCTTCACGATAGCTCTTATGAGCCATCTCATTTCCTTCTCCATTCTTAGCCATCTGCTGAATTCCCAAGATGTGAAGAAGAAGCACTATCACTGGCTTGAAAGATCTCAGGGTCTAGGATGGAAGACAAGAATGGAAGAGTTAAATGCAACAAAAGACATACATGTGGCACCAAGAAGGAACAGAGAAGGGTCGGGAGGAATCCAACAAGGCTCTCCAATAGAGATGACCCGTGAAAATAGAAACTACATGAGCAAAGGCACAAAAGCTTGAAGCAGCATGGTGGATTCCACAGCATGATGAATTCAAGTAGGTGCCTATGAAAAGAGGACCCAGTCAGAGGTGGGATGTGGTAAGACAGAAAAAGGGGGATAGAGTAATCACACTCTACCCCACCATTTGAGATGTTCTGACAAATTTCACTATCTGATCCAGTTCTAAGTATTTTGCTTTGTCAGTCCCACCCATTCTACTATTTTTATTCATGAACTTGCTATATGACCGCAGATTCTCCTCATTCAATTTACAGTCCAGTTCCCCCTACACCATTAATGAAGAAACCAAGTAATTGTTGTCAGGACAGAAAACCAACTTGAATTAGCCTAGGCAAAAAGAGAAAGTTGTTTGTTTTTATCTCATGTAACTGAGAAGGATAGGAATTGAACTGGGAAAATTGTAAAAATTGTTTTTCCATGAAGCCACTATCAGCTTTCAGTATTAAATCTTGCCTGATTTAACACCAAGGAAAGAAAAGGGAATTTCTTTTCCTCCTTGTTTCAGGTTTGTTTGTTGTTTGTTTGTTTGTTTGTTTTTAAGGCACAGTCAAGAGTCTTGGTTGGTTCAGCTTAAGTTACATACTCACCGTCTAAACCAAATGCTTGCTAAGTGAGATTCTGGTTTTAGTCCAAATTGTTTTGGGTACCCAACTTTGGAGGATTCACTGTGTTCCATAACATTTCCTCTAGAGGAAGGGAAGGGAAGGGAAGGTGGGAGTTGAAGCAGAGGAGATATGGTTGAATGGTTGCTCAAAGAAGAAAGGAGAACAGCAGACGTGGACACTGTTACGGTTGTCCTGAGCTAGGAAACCATCCTATCCTCACCACACAGTCCCTTCCAACTCCCATCAACAGTTATCATCTCTCTTTGCTTTTCTTATAGTGTGATCTGTGCCTCACAGACTTTAAACCCTGGACATCAACATTTACAATCACAAACATTTACCTTGAAACTGAGCCTAAATATAGCTACTAATCTGGAAATCTGGAAGAAAAAAGACTTTAGAATGTACAAAAGGGATGTCGGAAGCCCATGCAAATGTTAATATCATGGGTCCTCACAGAACCTATTGCTGAGACTCAGAAACTTTACTAGGTCTTGATGAGCATATATCACTGACTTTGTGCCCCACAATGAATGAAGAGAAGACAGCCACAACTGTGGATGGGGAAGAAGAAAGGGGCATTCCTTGGAGGCAGGCACAGACATTGAAAGAGAGAAAGAAACCACTTGCAAAAGTAGAAGCATCTGATCCCCTTAGTGGAAAAGTAAATAAATCTAGACCCCTCAGGAAGGCTCTGAGAGTATCACTATGAGTCCAGGACACTGCTACTCTCACTGCAAGACTGAACACTCAGAGAGATTAGGCTCTTGGATCCAGAAGGAGCACCTGGGGCATCTCTTTTCCAGATCGTAGCATCTGTGGTTGCTCTGATGATACTCCCCCATACATGGCAGAGAATGTATGTCAGGGAAGCCTTCTCTGTAGGGCAACACAGGGTCATACTGGCTTATACTTGAGTTCAGATCAGGTTTTTGGAGTCAGGTGGGTGTGTGTAGATATTTTTAAGCTACAAGACTCAGTGTCACCAAAAGAGCCAAACAGCTAGCCTTTCTTCTAGCTTCCAGAAGACACGTCAGTGTACAGGTTTGAGTGAGGAGTATGTTCCCTTGGCCATCATCCCAGGCCCCTCTATGGCTCTGCCAGAGTTGGGGATGCGTGGGAGGACACAGCTCATTGTGGCAAACCTCAGCTCCCGGCATGTCTGGCTCTGGCAACCACCAAAGGTTAAAATAATTTTAATAAAGTCTTAATGAACAGCTCAAAGCCTCAGAGTTATTCCTGGGTCAATGGAGTTTAAGGCAAAATTCTGGCATCATTCCATTTTGTTAGAACCATTTGCCATCATGGTTCATGCTATCCACTCATCTGTGAAATATTTGCAGAGCACTAAAATGAGTATTTATAGTAAGTATACCAAGGCTCACTATGTGCTAAGAACTGTGCTAAGCACTTTGCTGACATTATTTCATTTAGTCCTCCAAATAAAGCTATGAGGGGGCTCTTATTATTACTTCTATTTTACAGATGAACAAACTGAGGCTTAGTAAAGTGAAGTAATTCTTCAACAGTTATCTGGAGAATAAATGCAAGTGAATAGATTTAAATCCAAATCTAAACAACTCCTTTTCAGGGAAAGGGCTTAGGAAATAAAAATAAAAATAAAATAATAATAAGAAAATCTAACCAACTCTAAGTCTGTGTGTTGTTACTGCTATGTATGTAATACAAAGTCCTCACATATGAGTCAGGCCCCATGTTGATTATGGGGACATAGAGATAAATAAAATAATGTTTCTATCCTCAACCTTCTTATAGTCTAATAACATAAACAAATAAGTAAATAATTACAATACAGTAGTACATGAATAATGTCCTATGCAAACCTTGGGAGGCTATGAAAATATTGAGGAAAGGCAATTAATCTGGTTTAGAAGATCAGAGGTTTCCTGCCAAGGGTGATTCAGAATGGGGTTTAGAAGAATGGGTAGGATTTAGTCATTTGAACAAGGCAAGAATGGAGTAATCAAGACATGAAGAATCAAGAATTTGATATAGTTAGGAGACGTCTGGGTAGTGCAGTAATGCTCGGATTTACATTAAGCAACAGGAAACCAGCAAAGGCGTTTATTTGGGGAGATCTGATAGCTGCATATTCAAAAGCTCACTCTAGAAGCACCTTGGGCCTTGGGTTGGCAGTGGAGATTCAAGGGCTGGAACCCCAGTGAAGAGCTGGGCAGGCATGTGGACTCTGTCTCTTTTGGCATTGATGGGCACATTGTCTGAGAACTGGCGCACATGGCCATTTTGTTTTCTATCTGTTCCTTTGCACCTTAGAGGTCCTAACTAGTCTCCTATAGGTCCCTGCAAAGCTATTCAGGCATGGAAACTGAAAAAAATATCCTAAACTTTGTGATTTTTTTGTGGTTGCAGCTGATTAAAACCACATTTGACAAAGCGTAAGGAGAAAATACCCTGTACTTGACGGCAGCAGTCAGAAGGGACATGAACGATTAGGAGCAGTCCTCTGCATTACAATATCCAATGCTGATCCAGAAACTGGCCTGCTGGAATTCCTTCTGATACTGGACTATAAAGAAAGATCATCATGAGTCACAGAAAGCCTCTACCTCAATCCCTTCTCATTCTGTTGGGACAGTTAAGCAATCCATATGTTTTGGTGAGCCCGATGTCTTTCTTCTCCCATAACTGCTATGAGTGTGGCAAAGTTCGACATCCTGCTTTGCCTCCAATAGGGGAAGAAATATAGTAGATTTAAAAAGGGCTGTTGTGATTGATTTACAGGAAAAGAAAGTTTAAGGAACAATGCAGTTCATAGTTGGTCAAAGTCTTAAAGAAAACAAGACAGTTTGCAGATTTGGGGAACAGACCTAGGGCGATATTGAGGAAAGTGGTACAGATGACCGGAGATAGTATTCACAGAGAAAATAATGAGAGGAACTAAGAGGTACTGC
The DNA here is from genome assembly GCA_036589455.1 of Ateles fusciceps. Lineage (NCBI taxonomy): Eukaryota > Metazoa > Chordata > Mammalia > Primates > Atelidae > Ateles > Ateles fusciceps. The sequence continues at coordinate 15,497,287 of JAZHEH010000952.1, forward strand.
CTGTCTGTAGATGAGGATTGTATATACATTGATTTTCTTATTCCTCATAGTAGTATTGTGAGGGAAGTATCATTAAGCTCCTTTATGGGGAAAAACACTAAGAGGCATTGAATTATTAGTCCAAAAAACATGCAACTGTTAAATAATGCAAGTGGGATTTGAACTCAGGTCTGTTAGACTCCTGACCTCTAGTTTCTGAACTTACCACATAAGTGAATGAAGTATATTTTTGTGGTTGGTTAATCAGAAGTAGACCCTATAATTTGATTAGTCTGATTTTAATACTTTAGTACTGTTCTAATTGTGGAAGCAGAATTTTAGACCTTACTCTGTAGCTCAATTACATAAAAAAAGAAATGTCATTAGGAGATTCACTCAACAAGGAAGTCAAATCATACTTCCAAAGACACTTTACTCAAAAACCATAAAAAACAGCTTAAGAATGATCCATCTTATCTTTTGAAAAAGTGTGATAAAGATAAAAAATGTCATATTGTCCTAAGTTTAAATTCTATCTCTTTCATTTTCAAGATGAGTGATCTTGAACATGTTACATTTTGTTTTCCACTTAACTCACTTATTTCATCTATAAAATTGAGATATTTTATACTTCACAAGTCAATCATCAGAATTAAATGAGATAATTGTATTAGAAAGAAATGCCTAGGATAGGGTCTGGCATACAGTAGCTAGTCAATAAATTCCTTGTGACTTTAATGGTTGTTAACAGGATTAAATGATGATATGTTATTGCAATTCTATTAACACTATTTCCACTGCTACTATTACTGTTGCTGTGTCTAAAGTCATTTTCCTCAAATAAAGAAATTCTGTTAGTTACTTCTAATGAAAATTGAATATCTTTCTTTGATTCTCCCCCTCCCCCACACTCATTTGGCATTTTTCCACGGAACAGAAGGAGACTGCTGAAAAAGAAACACACACACACACACACACACACACACACACACACGCTTGACAGCCAAAATGGTGGAATGCATCTGCCAAAAATCCACAACTTTATGCCAGGGGCAAACATGTGACTTTATTTTTCCCCACCAGAATGGACTTGTGCTGTCACAGCAAAAATTGATCTTCTGTTTGTGGGAAATTATACACAGTTTGTTCTTGTCTGTGCTGGGGGAAAATTCAAGTCCAAATCCTTGCTTGAAAATTCTGGCGAGTGCTTCCTTCTTTATATTTGTGGACTTTTTTGCCCACAAATGTTTATTGAACAACTGCTGTATGTCAGGCATGGGTCTAGTCATCAGAAATAAAACATTGAGCAGAAGCATACCTAACCCTCATCTTTGCAAAGCTTATGGCTCAGGGAGATTGGTGGGGGGATAAATATAAATCAAATACTCATTTAAATACATGATTAGAGGAGAATGAGAAGCACAAGTAGGTCTTAAACAGATGAAGAGAGAGGGAAGAATGTCTTCATCATAGTAACAAAAGCAAATCTATTCTCTTCCCCTACTGATAAGAAATGCTATCAATTATAGAGAATAAAAGGTTGACAAACTAAGGAGGAGTAATACGAGTTAGAAAGGGAGTGGAGCTCTGATGTATCGCCTGGGAGCCCATCCCAACATAGTCATTTATAGCTTAATTCAATCTCTCTGAACTTCAGTTTTCCAATCTCTGAAATAAAAATAATCCCCCAAGTCCCCAGATCACTCATATGTATGTATATAAATCTCTTTCTATCTACACAGCTCTCCACATCTCTGCTGCTTTGTTAACTCCTATACAACGGTAAAGTTTTCTTCTAAATGCCTCTTCCTCCAGAAAGTTTTGTTTGACCTTCCCAGACTAAGGTAGATCCTTCTGCTATATATCCTGATAGCACCATGAACTTCTCCTTCTGGTACTTACTACACCGATAATAAAACATTTTTTCATGTATGTAATTGTTTAATGTCTGTCTTTCCCACTAAACATTATGAAGACAAGGATCTCGGCTGCCTTGTTCATCAGTGTACTCCCAGTTTCAGGCATCAGTTTGGGCCTCAATAAATATGTTTGGAGTGAACATTGAATAAAGCCCTTAACACATGCCTGGCACAGGAAAGACCAATGAATGGATATTCCTGTTATTGTTACATCGCTTACATCGGTGGTACAGAATAATTTAGCATAATAAAAATTTCGGTCAATAATAATAAAGGCTAACTATGACTTAGGTTTACGATGATGGCTTCCTTTTCTCTTGACGCTTTCAACTTTTCTGCCTTAATCAGGCTCTCAGGTGCAAACACTACCTGAACTTCTGTCTTTTTAAGAGGCAGGGTGGGCAGGGATGGAGTCCACTCTGTCGCCCAGCCTGGAGTGCAAAGTGAGGTCTCAGGTAACTGCAAACTCCACCTCCCCAGTCCAAGTGTTTCTCCTGTCTCAGCCTCCCAAGTAGCTGGGATTACAGGTGTCAACCACCATGCCCAGTTAATTTTTGTATTTTTAGTAGAGAAAGGGTTTCACCATGTTGGCCTTCCACAGTGCTGGGATTATAGGTGTGAGCCACTTCCCGCCCGGTCACTTTAGGCTTTTTCACTGTATTATCTTGCCTCTCTTTACTGCCCAATCCTTCTTCCCTCTGAGTAGACCTTGAATTTCCTGAAGGCAGAAACGACCCTATTTGTTCCAATACTCCAAGTGCTTGGCTCAGTAAACTTGTGACAGGGAGTGTGAGTTACCCAAACTCACCAGTAATTATAAACTACTATGCCTGTGCACTTGCCTAACATGTTATAGCTTCCAAACACTCACTTAATCCTCACATTATGACCACTTTGTTGATAAAAGAACTGAGAACCACTGATGAAACTAAAGTGCCCAAATCAAGTCTCATTGCAAATGATTTAAACCAGGAATCTTTAACCTAAATGCCCTGGAGGACCAGGCAGGTACTCAGGTAAATGCAGTGTTCTGGATGATGGTGTGGAGGTGGGAGGGAAGGTGGAATCAGAGGACCCACATTTGAAGACAACTGGTTGCTGTCAGTCGCTGGCAGGCCATGTTGCCAGATACTCATTTTTTTAAAATGAGAAATCTTGATTTTTATGTGAATCTTACCACTTTCCAATGCTGGCATCTGACTGAAATTCTTTTAAAGTACATTGCAGTGTCCAAACAAAACAGCCAAGGTCTGAACTCAGTCCCTGGGCCACTAGTTTACAAGCTACAACTTAAATTTTAGAATCTTCAAAAATAGTTCATATTGCCTTTCCCAGTGGGGAGAATCTCAGAGCTGGGTGACCCTGAGACTCACTGGTCACTCTTAGGCATAGGCCACTGACTAGCAAAATGACAGAGAATATAGTAGACATTTAAATGTGCTGACCTGGCAAAATTAGAAGCATGTCGCACCCACTGTTAATTTTTAAAAATTGTTCAAGTCCATGAAATCCAGATGTCTGGAAACCAGTGCTTTAGCACAACCCCCTTGTTTTATGGAAGAAAAGACAAGATCGAAGGATGTTCATAGGACGAGCCAAGCATCAAGTCCAGGAGCACTCACTTCCTGTGTGAGGCATCTTGCTTTTCACAAATCTCAGCATCTTCAAGAATATTTACCTTCTGGGTCAGGCACAGTGGCTCGTGCCCATAGTCCCAGCACTTTGAGAACCTAAGGTAGAAGGACTGCCTGAGCTCAGAGACAAACCCAGGAAACACAGAAAAACCACATTCCTACTAAAAATATAAAATTAGCCAGGTGTCATGGCACACACCTGTATTCCCAGCTACCCAGGAGGCTGGGGTGGGAGATTCACTTGACCCACATCTTTTACAAGACCTCCTCAAATCCCCTAATTTAAAATGATGTGGGTTTTTTTGTTGTCTGTTTTTTGAGACGGAGTTTCACTCTTGTGCACAGCCCATGTGCTCTTCAACTCTGCCTCCCTTCCACAGGTATGAGCTCAGCACCTTTAAGTTACTTTAAAATACCTACAGAAGCGCCTGCTTTTTAAGGGCCTTATTTAGAACTGGCACATAGTGAGTGCTTAATAATGTCTTTTGATTGCTGCTCCCTTTCAGAATCTAACACAATATTCCCTGAATGTACTAGGCACTCACTAGAATTTTCTAAATGAATGAATGGGAAAACACAACCACTGTCAGGCTAAACACAGAACCCTTTTTAAAGAAACTCCAGGGAACTTCCAGAGAGTTATAACCTCAGTCCAAATGCCCCTATCATAAAGTTTGAATGGGTGTTTGCTGCTAGGTGATCTATTGACAGTTGTCCGGCGGGGTGGAGCGGGGACTAAGGTGAGGTGCCTCAGAAGGTCTTCAGCCCCAGGTTGCAAGTCTCTGGCACGACCCTTGTGGTCGTGAGGGGGAGCGCCTCACTCGCCCATGCCCCCATCCCAGCCTGCCTGAAGTTTGTTGCTGGCCCCTGTCTTTGTTTGTTAGGGAGCATGACAAAACACCACTGACTAGTTGGCTTGAACACTGGAAATTTATTTTCTCACAAATCTGGGGGCTAAAAATCCAAGATCGCAGCATGTGAGACCTTGTCACCCTTCTCTCTGTGCCCTCACATGGTCATTCCTCAGTTTTCATCTCCTCTTCTTATAAAAACACCAGTCATGTAGAATTAGAAACCCCCAACAATTTAGCTTAGTGACCTCATTAAAGGCCATATTTCCAATTATATAGCCCATTCCGAAGTGTTGGGGTGGGAGAATGTAGGTCTTCAATTTATAAATTTGGGGGGGGATCAAATTCAGCACATATCAGTCCCCCCACCCCCACCAAGCACCATGGCTAACAACTTGTTTTGATCTCTTTGAGATGGTTTCTACCTTGTGACATTTGCAATTGCAATAAAACCATTAACAGTGTCCATAAAAAGCCAATGAAAGTGGACTTTTATGCAACTCAATAATATTTGCCCCCAGAAGAGATAACACAATCCCTCTTCTTGTCATCCACCCAGGACATGACCCTGTTGCATGTCCATATCCTACCTACAGCATCAGGTAAAGAAAATTTAGCATGGACTACACATCCTCTGGTTATAATATATGATTATTTGTAAGGCGAACAGACAAGAAAAGGGGAGAAAGGCCCAGAATCATTTATGTTGCCCATAAAACACAGTTACAGACAGTACCTAGGTTTAAGTGCCCATAAATTCCTGTAAAAATAACTTATATTATAACGACTCCGGAAGCAACTAACTAAAGGATGACCAAATATTTAATTCACTGGTGGAGGTTGTCTGTGGATTCTGGAAGGTTGGAAGAGAAAGAATTCTTTACTGAGATCCTCTTCAACCTAGATAACTACTAACTATGCTGAAAATCAAACAACAACAACAACAACAACAACAAAAATCCCCGCTTTTTAAAAGTATAAGAACAGAATAGGGGACATTATGAACTTGAAGATTTATAGCTCTGTTCAGTTCAGAATATTCCAGAAACGTGCTGGCATGCTTTCTTAGGACATGCATTATAACTTGAGTTATTCAAGTAGTTCTTGGAATCTTCCCTGTCTTTCCTAACGCTGGAATCACCGCCTCAGCTTTGGTGAGCCTGCCACATTTTGGCAAGAAAGACGGAATGAATTAGGAAGAGAGTAAGTGCTGTTTGAGACGAGAAGAATGGCAAAAAGCAGAACGTATTTGTTGGGTCAAGAAGATATGCCCTTGGAAGGATCAAATCATGCAGGCTCCTTGTCTTACAAGTTTGTTTTGGACATCTTTAAGTTGTTGTGTTACTCTGAGCAATTTTCTAAAATGTATTTTATTTTATTTTATTTTATGTTTTACCAGTTCTTTCTTGTGTTTAAAACTGCCTACTGACTTCATACATTTCAGCGTATAAAGTTAATTTTCAAACTTTATGTTCTTTTTTCGAAAATTTATTTTGCTTTTATAGTATATTTTCATAATTGTTTTTATCTCTTTTTATTTCTTTGAAAGTATAAATATATATGACCGTATATATATGTATATGTGTATAAATATAATCGTATTATGTAATATAGTATATATTAAATGTATGTTATAAATTTATATGTATTAAATTTAAACAGTCTTGTTATCTCATATGCTTGGGGTTGTTACCTATTCTGTTTACTGTCCTTTATAGTGGATTATTTCCACACATGATTTTTAATATTCTTGTTGACCTCATTCTATATGGAGATTTTTGTGTGTGTGTCCAGGCAGGAGGAAAATTCTAACAGCGGAGCTCACAGTATAGGGGCCAAGCCTAGTTCTGCTCAAAATTTCCAGCAATGATTTAGAGAAGGATAATTCATAACACTTAACTGTTCTGAAATGAAGATTGAATAGCAAGCTAGGGGCATGAGGGGTATTTCTGCAGGTATAAGGGTATTTTTTAAGTTCTAAGATTTTATCTTGTTGAAGAATGAGACCCAACCAAGGAGGAAGACAAGATGTCATCCTTGGAAATCCTACAGGGGACAGTTTTTCCAGGGTAGTCTGCTATTGGGGTACGAGTGGCTAGCTGCTATCTCCATGCCTGATAGCCACTGATTTTTTATTGGCGTCCTCCCTTGGTTCATCTCATTCTTCTTAGTTGAGTAAGTTGTAACTGGGGTATCCCTTCTGCTAGGAGTCCCGATTATTTTCCACTAGGGGATGGGGGAGAGTTAACATTTCTGGTCCTACAGGCCCTTTCTGGCCAGGGAGGCATTGCTGCAGGTGACCCTGGGATGCCCTTGCAACCCGTGGTCAGATTTTGTTTTATATCTGCTAATAAACAGTTGATTTGGAAGGGAAAAAAAGAAGCCAATATAGTTAATACACTGGACTAAAGTTAAGGTCCCAGAAGATTCAGTGCATGAAGTATAACAAGACATGGGAAACTGGATACCATGCTCCAGTGATGAAAAGCCACCTACCATTTACAGAACTGGCCAACTTCTTTCCTTCTTTGGCATTTGGCACATAGTTACCTTCCTGGTCTACCCTTCACTTTTTAAAAATAAATAGGTTACATGTTCTTCACATGTACCCCCAAACCTAAAATGCAATAAAAAAAAAAAAAGAAGACATAAATAAATGAAAATAAAAAATAAAATAAAATAAAAAAAATAAAATAAATAGGTTAGACGGTATAAGAACAGATTTCCTGCATGCATAAAGTGAAGTTAGCCCTTTGCTTTAACATGGTTGACTGCTGCTAGTTCTTCAGGTCTAATTCTCAGTGTCATTTCTTCTGGACAGTCTTCCCTCTTCACTTTCCTCAAGACTGGAATGAATACCCTTCCTCTATGTCCCCATAGTATATTAGACTTTCCTCCATCATGAAGTTCATTACAGCACTGATGCTTTCTATCTCCCACAATTCAGTAAAATTCTTAAAGACAAAGATTACACTGTTTAAAATAATGCTTTTTAAATAGCCATAATACTGGACACTCACTATATGCCAGAAAGCTGTGCTAAGTTTTTCACATATATTTTATCTTTCATAACCTACAACAAACTTACAAAGTCACACATTTTTATCTCTGCATTAAAAATGATGAAAAGGAGGCTCAGAGGTCAAGGAACTTTCTCAAGATGATTCTGTTGATAACTGGCAGAGCTGGGATCCAAATCAAGATCTGTCTCCAAAACTTGTATTCTTAATAATGTATTATATTTATATTTATATATGTGTATGTATTTCCAAATCATATATATTCCCCCAGTGCCTCTAGCATGGTATAAAATGCATATTTAGTGAATCAAATCATGTGAGCTTTTAGGTGCTAAAATTAAAAAAAGAAAAAGGAATGGAAGGGGGAAATATGATGTTCTGATTATATATTGCCACATGTGAAACTACCCTAAGTGTTAAAAAACAGCACATCTATTACAGCTCATAATCTTGTAGGTTAGATATTTGAGCAGTTTAGCTGGGCAACTCCTCAACTCCATGAAGTGCCTCCTGGGGTCACTCAGTGGTATTGAGCTGATGGCTAGGCTGGTCAAGGAAGTTACCTTGGTGGGGAAGTCTGAAAGACTGGGTTCATTCGGATCTCTTTCTTTCTCTTTCCATTAAGTCTCAAGGCGCTTCTCTGTGGTCTCTCCTGCAGGGTAGGCATAATTTCTACATGGCAGTTCAGGACTCAATGTGAAGTCTATTGAACTTCTTCAAGGCTAGGCTTGGAATGGGCACAGCATCACTTGATTCTAGGGGTGGAAGAATTTGTAGCCATCTTTATTTTACTACCTATGGTGAATTAAATGACAAAGGAGAGTTGTGTAGTAAGAAAAGGTCTTTGAATTGAGGGTCTGCAGGGCTTCTCTCTGGGTTATATCAGGTCCCTCATTATATTTTCTCACAGCACTCTGATCTTTTCTTCTACTGTCTTCATCACAGGGTGTGTAATATGTTCCACTTGACATTACTTGATTAGAGTCTGTTTTCATCTCTGGACTGTTAGCTCCAAGAGGGCATGGAATGTTTCCGTTCTGTATGCCACTGTACACTCAGCAGTCAGCACAGAGACTGACACACAAAGGTCACTTAAAACATAGTTGTTGGATGGGTGGATAGATGGGAAGAAGGATGCATGAATCGTTCTTCTAGCCTCTGAACTGGATGGCTATGCTTCAATTCACCCTTTGTCAAAAAATGATCTTTGAGGTTTCTCTTAGCCCTGACATTCTGTAATTCGCCAGCTGAGGGATATACAATGACTGGAAGGAAAGCATGAGCCAATGATAGGATAAGACTGCCAAGAAAGCTAATGGGACCTCAGGCTCTTATGAATGGGAATGCTGAGTCCAGGACAGTGTCTGCTGCACAGTGTTCTGGCCTCTAACTGGAAACTGCCTCTGCTTATGAACACAGTACTTTTAGAAAGATATTGACAATGTATAAGCTGTCCAGAAGTCACTATACTGGTAGGTGAAGGGCCTAGATATCATAGAGAAGTTGAAAGCCTCAGGATTATTTTTCCATAGAAGAAAAGTCTTAAGGCTCATCACAAATGTATTCATACGTGCAAGTGGTAGCCTAAAGGCAGAAGTAGACTTGCTCTGTGTGAACCCCCAGATTGCAGAACTGTGACAAATGAATGAAATTTATATGAAAAGATATTTTTGTCCAACAGAAAAAAAATTTATAAGCAAGAAGTTGCTTGATAATCACTGTAAGGTTTAAAGGAGGCATGAGTCCTCACACACCAGAAGTATTCAAGAAAAGTGCCTCAGTGCTGAAATACAGATTCTGAAAAGAGAATCAAAACACAACTAATGATTGACCAAATGGCTCATACTGCCAAAGTACAAAGCTATGTGGTATTTGTGGATTTGAGGCCCAGGGAGCAGGGTTCCAACTACATTTCTACCACTTTGACATGTTAGGCACATGACTTTACCTCTTCAATAAGAAACACCTGAGAATTAAATAGAATCATGCATACAACCACCTACTATATCAAGTAGGAGCAAAGTAGACTTGTAATAAATGGTAGTTTAAAAAAATTATTTCTGTTAGTATTATTACATGAAGAGAGAAGAAAGGAGAAAGCATTTCCCAACATCTGCTTGAAGCCAAACCATATATATGAGAAGTTTATATATGTATATAAGCCAAACCATATACATATACGGTTTGTAATTCACCAGCTGAGGCATATACAATGACTAGAAGGAAACATGAGCCTATGTACATATTGTATATATATGTCATTGTATATGCCTCAGCTGGTGAATATGTATATATACCCACACCCACCCACCCACACACACACACACACACACACACACACACACATATATATATATATATATGGTTTGGCTTATATACATATATAAACTTCTTTCCTGTTTACAAATTCTCCTTTTGCAAATGAGAAAACTGGAACTCAGAGAACAGAAACAGTTCACCCAAAGACACACATATAATGGAAGCAGTAAAGATTCAAACCCAGATATTCTAACCACAGAGCCCAATTTCTTAATAAATCAGCTTATATAGCACTTTACAAGTATGCCCTCTTATCCTAATAATATCATTTTCATTAAATGTTACATAAGCATTTGTCCTATTTTCTCCATTAAGCCAAAACCTTTGCAGGACAAGGACTTTTTCCGTATTCTGTTTCTAGTCTGTGTCTCTAAGTAAATCCTTAAATGCCTAAAGGGTCTTAATACTTCTCCCAAACTGTAATTTTGCTGCAAATTTCTTTCTAGAGAAGATAATTTTTTATAATATTTATTTGGGGCTCTTGCTTACTAGGCATTGAAAACATATTCTCCAAACCATAACTATTTTAATATTTTGGGGGTGATTCTCACTCTATCAACCCAATCTGAGTATGCAAATGTACCTCCCTCCAAGTTCATCTGTCTGTGCAGCCAATTCAAAGTCTGGGCAATTGAAAGTAATTTAAAGGATGCAAGCTTGCCTATTGCTAATCATCAGAATTTGGCCAAGTTATTTAACAGCTGTAAACCCCAGTTATCTTATTTATAAAGTATTTATTATAAGCTATCTTGTAACAATTTTATGAAGATTAAATGAGATAATACAAGAGAGGCAAAATTGTGTTCTGCAAAATTTTTTATTTTCCTTCTGGGCACATAAGTAGTTTTTATTGCCCAGGCTCTTTATATCTAAGTGAGGGCATTGGTGCTTAAATCTAGCCAAAAGAATGGGGCAGTTGTGACATAGGCCATTTATTTCCCTGGACCTCAGAACTTTCTACTCACTAATCCTTCCCTAGTTACACCAGTTGGATATTAAAAAAAATCTAGTGAAGGACTCTAAGGTCCTTGAATAGGCCTGAGATGAAAGATGTCACTCAGATAGAGGAAAGCTGCTCTAGCCACACTGGACTGTGATCACTGTACGTAAGTGTTTATTTGGGGATTGTTTATTACAGCTACTAGTATTTCTGGCCCTGACTTAGACAGTCAATAAATAAATGCACCTAGCATGGTATCTGGCACATAATACTTCATAATTGTTTTCACCCTTATTCTTCCTCTCATAATTTCCTTATTTTTGGCACAAGAAGCCAAAATAAGCACATTTTCAAATAACAATACTATTACAATTTATAAAGCTTCTCATCTCTATACATATGTATTATATATATATATATATATATATATATGTATGTATTTGAACCACGCAGGTCCCTGAAACTGGCATGAATTTATTGCCTGCATTTGCAGTTAAAGAGACGCAGTAAAATTATAGGGAGAGAAAAATTAATTTTGTATGAACATTACCTGTGGGCTTGATCAACAAATAAGTGTTTCATTTAGTGTCTCATATCTGGCAATATAGGTAGTTAATGACTATCAAAACATTTCATGTGAGCACTGGTACTCAGAGCACAGCCCAAGGCTGTATAGCTAGTAAGTGATAAAAATAAAAATTTAACTTGAGCCAATATGTCTCTAAAACCTGAACCCTTTTGAATACACAGGCAGTCACGAGACTGCCAAAATTACACAAGCAGGCTGCCACTGAGCTCATAAGAGACTACAAAAGTGTTGACTCCTAGCCCAGTTACCCTTTCACTACCCCACATTGCCTTCCCCTGGAGACAAATGATCTATCCCCCTGTAATTGGTTTCTCAGCTATCAGAAGGAAGATAAGAATCTTTTCCATCTGCATCACTTCTCAATGACAACATGGTAGCATAGCCGTTTTTGAGTGAATTAACCAGATTTTAAATATTTAGAATTTACTGCGGTTGCCCCTTTATGAAATCAAATAAACCAAAAGAAATATGCTTCTGACTTTGTGCATAACAAGAAATAAATATATCGTCTGCAAGGGAAAATATGGGTGCCTTTTGCCATTGAGTAGCACAGCAGCAGATGGAACTCAGCGTGAGGCACAGAAATCCATGGGTGTTTCCTGGTGGAGATGTCATTTGCCAGAAGAAAGCTGAATCGTGAGACTGTTTTATAGCAATGAAAATAAACAACTTTATTCAAACATAATTAATCTTCCCCAAAATATTCTTCCTTCCTTGGTGTTTTTGTTCTCACCAGTGTTTGAGGAATCTAGGTTTGAGTCACCAAACACCTATTTTGATTTTTTTAATGTTTTATGTTTAGATACAGACGTGTCATTACCCACTGAGAGCTTAGTCATCCTTTCTCAGGGTCACATCAGTGCCTCCACCCATCCACGAGTCCAGCTTTTCAGTTTCAATTATCCCTACATCTTTATGTCCACCTTCAACTACAGCTAGGCCAGTGGCAAACTGATCCCTATGTATGGCTTGCAGCATTTCATCTTTGTATCGGTGTCTCTGTTCCCTCCCTTGTGGTTTTCTTATGTTTATATCCCTCTACAAAAGTCCCCCCCCATATTCCCTTTCTGTTTTTTCTTTAAAAAAGATGTTTGTTTTTTGTATAAAGACTCATTACCAGAAAATTGCTATAAATACTCAATTACCTAAATATTTCCAATTCCATTAGTTTTTCACATTAAAAAAATACATTTCTAAGATTTGTTGAAAGCCAGAAAAGGCAAAAAAAAAAAAAAAGGAAACCAATGTATTTGAAGTGCTTGGGCTGTGCTCAGTGTTGCACCATGCACTTCACAGAAATTACTTTGTTGAATGCCCACAATGACCTCGCAAAGTAGACTGACATACTTCTTCTCTATTTAACAATTAAGAAACATAGGGTTCAAAGCGTTTAAGGAATTTCCCAAAAACCACCCAGCCATAAAATAAGTGGTAGAGTGTAGAATGCAGAGCACAATCTCTTTCACTTTTAAATCCCTAAAAATTCCCAAGACACTGCTATACTCAGCTTCTTTCACTGAGTAAACTAAAAGCATAAATACTGAAAGGATTGTCAAACAAAAAAGGAAACATCCATATTTAACTTTTCTATATGAACTACATAATCCATCCTTGACTTCATGGAGACTTGGATTATACACTGTGCCTGCATGACATATCAGAGTCTGCTTGACAAGTCAACCATCCCATCAACTTCCTCATTGCCGTCCCTGATTTGAACCACAAAACTGGAGAGCTTCATTAATCCAGTGTCACATAGGAGACTTTGAAGATATTCTCTTTTTGTCTTTTAATTTGGCGTCTGTATCAGGTTAAACTCAAGTGCATTTTCAACACTCCATACTCAAGAGGAGAAAGAGGAGAAAAAGGAGGAGAAAAAGAAAGATAAAGAGAAGAAAAGTGTACACATTACTAACTTTTTATAGAGCCCCATCCCATTCTGTTCCTTCTTACCTTAAGTACTTAATCATTAACACTGTGAAGGTGACCTCCTTTGGGAAGAAGGAATATTTCTAAAGAAAACAGTGTTTCATGTGCACATTAAGTTCCCAACAAATAGATGTGTAGCTTTTAAATGATTACTTTGTCCCAGAACTTTATATGAGAGTGGTGTTGAAATTCTCCCCAGAAGTTCTATGTTTTGTCAAGGACCTTTATTTTCTCAAAGATTTAAAAATCTGGGCCTGGCTCATGCCTGTAAATTCCAACACTTAGGAAGGCTAAGATGGGAGAATTTCTTAAGCCCAAAAGTTGAAGAAGACCAGCCTGGGGAATATACTGAGACGACACTTCTAAAAAAAAAAATTAATTAGCCAAATGTGTTGACACATATGTAGTCTCAGCTACTCCGGAGGCTAAAGTAGGAGGATTGCTTAAGCTGGCGAAGCTGAGGCTGCACTGAGCCATGATTGCACCACTGCACTCCAGCCTGAGTAACAGAGCTAAACTCTGTCACAAAAAAATTAAGAATTAAAAAATAGTAATAATAATCTGATTAAATCCATCAAGTACATTTAAATTAATGTAAATAGAACTCAACTTCATTATAAGATGAAATTAAAACCAATTCATTACCTTTAAAATTAGTGAATAAAGGGAAAGACTCAAGCATTTATCCTGCCCTTCCTATAGCAACTATACCACTGATTAAATAGTAGGTAACGGAAAGTAACTTTTTATTAAAAATATCCCAGTAGATAAATGCAAGATAAAAAATAAAATTAGAGTAGTTTGAACTTCCCCCTATCCAGTGAATTGATAGATCCAATTACTGATCATCAACAGCTATGAATATCACAAGGAAAACCAGTAGTCATAATGCATTTGTTGATGGAAGAACTCATCACCACTTCCAATGTTACCAAAGGGACTGAACTGAGTCTCTTCAGGACTTGGATCCAGCTGCCTCTTTGCAAGAAATAGGACAGAAGAACATGTTGTCCTGTACTATTAATGTGCAACAAACACAATCCAGACTGTAGGACACTACCCAGATGCCGTAGGTACTCATGTAGATAAAGAGTAAGGAAAAGTGAGGGTAAATCTATAAATTAATAGACTCAACATTAACAAAAATAATGAGCAAGCCTAAATTATGGTCTCTAGGAATGCATACTTAGGTGACAAATCTATAAAGAAACAGAAGGTGATCTGGCTTGGCTCTGTTTTCCCACCCAAATCTCACCTTAAATTGTAATAATCCTCAGGTGTTGTGGGAGGGAGCCAGTGGGATGCAAGTGAATCATGGGAGTAGAGTTTTCCCCATGCTGCACTTGTGATAATGAATGACTCTCATGAGATCTGATGGTTTTATAAAAGGGCAGTTTCCCTACACAAGCTCTTGCCTGCCACCATGTAAGACATGCCTTTGCTCTTTCTTCACCTTCCTCCATAATTGTGACACATCCCAGACATGTGGAACTGTGAGTCCATTAAGCCTCTTTCCTTTATAAATTACCCAGGTATGTCTTTATTAGCAGCATTAGAACAAACTAATACAGTAAATTGGTACTGGTAGAGAGGGGTGCTGCTATAAGGATACCTGAAAGTGTGGAAGTGACTTGGAATGGGGTAACAGACAGAAGTTGGAGCACTTTAAAGGAGCCAGATGAAGATAGGAAAATGTGGGAAAGTTTGAAACTTCCCAGAGACTTGGAGGGCTCAGAAGACAGAAAGATGTGGGAAAGTTTGGAACTTCCTAGAAACTTGTTGAATGGCTTTGACCAACATGCTGATAGTGATATGGACAATAAGCTCCAGGCTGATGTGGTCTCAGATGGAGATGGGGGAACTTTTTGGAAACTGGAGTAAAGGTCACTCTTGCTATTCAAAGAGACTGGCGGCATTTTGTCCCTGCCCTAGAGATCTGTAGAACTTTGAACCTAGAGAGAGATTATCTGAAATTTGAACTTATGTTTAGAAGGGAAGCAGAGCATAAAAGTTTGTAAAATTTGCAGTGTGATGACGCAGTAGATAAGAAAAATACATTTTCTGGGAAGAAATCCAAGCCCGCTGCAGAAATTTGCATAAGTAATAAGGAGTTGAATGCTAATTGCCGAGACAAAGGGGGAAACGTTTCCAGGGCATGTCAGAGACCTTAGCAGCAGCCCCTCTCATCACAGGCTCAGAGGCCTAGGAGGAAAAAATTATTTCCTGGGCTGGGCCAAGGGCCCCCCCTGCTGTGTACAGCATAGGGACTTGATACCCTGAATTCTAGCTGCTCCAGCTATGTCTAAAAGGGGTCAAGGTATAGCTTAGCCTGTGGCTTCAGAAGGTGCAAACCCCAAGCCTTGACAACTCCCACATGGTGCTGAGCCTGCAGGTGCACAAAAGGCAAGAGTTGAGGTTTGGGAACCTCCACCTAGATTTCAAAGGATATATAGAAATGCCTGGATGTCCAGGCAGAAGTTTGCTGCAGGGGTGGGGTCTTCATGAAGAACCTCTGCTAGGGCAGTGTGGAAGGAAAATGTGGGGTTGGAGCCCCCCACACAGAGTCCTCACTGGGGCACCACCTAATGGAGCTGTGAGAAGAGGGCCACCATCCTCTAAACCCCAGAATGGTACGTCCACTAACAGCTTGCATTGTGCACCTGGAAAAACCACAGACATTCAATTCCAGCCTGTGAAAGTAGCCAGTGGCTGTGCCCTGCAAAGCCACAGGGGTAGAGCTACCCAAGGCCATGGGAGCCCAACTCTTGTAATAGCATGACCTGGAGATCATTTCATGGCTTTAAGGTTTTACTGACTCACTGGATTTTAGACCTGCATGATGCCTATGGCCCCTTCATTTTGGCCTATTTTTCTCATTTGGAATGGGTATATTTACCCAATGCCTGGACCTTCATTTTATCTGGGAAGTAACTAACTTGTTCTCAGTTTCACAAGCTCATAGGCAGAAGGGACTTGCTTTGTCTCAGACGACACTTTGGACTGTGAACTTTTGAGTTAATGCTGAAATGAGTTAAGATTTTGAGGGACTGTTGGGAAGGCATTATTGTGTTTTGATATGTAAAAGAGATATAAGATTTGGGAGGTGCCAGGGGCAGAATGATAAGGTACGGCTCTGTGTCCCCACTCAAATCTCACCTTAAATTGTAATAATCTCACATGTCATGGGAGGGTCCTGGTAGAAAATAATTGAATCACATGGAGAGTTGTTTTTTTTTTCCATGCTATTCTCATGATAGTGAAGAAGTCTCACAAGAGCTGATGGTTTTATAAAAGGACAGTTTCCCTGCACAAGCTCTTTTGCCTGCTGCCATGTAAGATGTGCATTTGCTCTTCCTTTGCCTTCTGCTTGACTGTGAGGCCTCCTGAGTCATGTGTAACTGTGAATCCATTAAACCTCTTTCTTTTATAAACTACTCAGTGTCAGGTATGTCTTTATTAACAGCATGAGAATGGACTAATACAGAATAAGATGACTAGAAGTAAGTCAGGAAGGTTGTCAGTTTTGTAGGGGAGTGTTTGGGGTAGAGTGTTGATTTGGGACAGAACACAGATAGTGCTATTGGAGTAGTGGGCAAGATTCTATTTTTTTATTTAGGTGGTAGTCACAAAGCTGCTTTACTTACAATAACTCATATTTTGTTATAATAACTCATATTTTGTTCTGTGTGCAGATACAAAAAAGCACACAAAACAAAATATGAGTTATTGCAAATAAAGCAGCTTTGTGACTACCACCCAGATCAAAAATACCTAATTAAGCAGCTCACTAAGACTCTATTTATTAAATCGAACATTCATCTTAACCATGTATTGGTTATATGTAATCTTAACCATTACTTACTTAACCTTGAGTAATCTTAACCATTACTCAACAAAGGAGAGAGTTCCTCAATATAGGAAACATTAATTTTTAAAAAGTGAGGCAAGAAAACATTGTCTCCCATGAAATTTGGAGTCACGCATGCCTAGATTCAGAATATGTATTAGTTCTACAATTTGTTACTACCTCTTTACCCCAAGACTTAGTTTCCTCATACGTAAATGAAGAAATTTGAATTTAAGCTTAAAATGGGATAATAATATCTTTTTCAAAACTTTTTGGGAGGATTAAATGAGATGAGATGTGAAAATTAAATTAAACGTAAAATGCCTGAAATAACGTTCCTACACAGAAAAACCTCAAATGGCACCTCTGCTTATTAGAGGCAGGTTTGTATAACAGTGCCCTTTTGACTGTGAAACAGTTTCAAACAGGACTTAAGTCAGGTATTAGAGCTAGATGGCAGATTTAAATATTTCAGTTTATGATGCAGGTGATACACCAGTGCCCAGGTGCAGATTCACAGGACAGTCCACAAGAATCTAAAATAGTTGTCATCTAATGAAAAGCAGGCACTGTATGAGAAAGCATTGCCCAGTAAAAAAAAGATACAGACCTTGTGGAATAAAACTGAGTTTTCCCTTCTAATACAGGGATTTGCATTTCTACATGGAAAAAGTCAATTGCTACCAGATACTGCTTAGCAAGAAATTGATTTTCTGTTTCTGGAATTCATGAAATAATCAGTTATCTTCTTATCAGGGCTGTTGTTTAGGTAACTCTTTCACTGACAGAGTTATGTTCTTTCAAACATCTCTGATAGAGATGTATTATATGAAGATGCCAAATATTACTAAATACCTACTATATACAAGATATTGAGCTATATGTTAAACATGCATTATCTATTTTAACACATACACAAGACTTGAGATTCAGATAGCATCATCTCTATTTTAGCTGTGGGAAAAATAAGGTCTCAAGAAGTTTAGAGGTCTTGTTCAAGGCCATAAAACTAGTAAACAGTGGAAGTGGGATTTGAAACTAGATGTTTGTGGTGACAATTTCAGGCTATACTGCTTACTGCTTAACATCTCCAGAAATACAAAATACCAAATATGGATAGTAATATATATATTATATATAAACCTAGGTGGCAGCCACAAGGCCTCTGTGTGTGTGTGTGTGTGTGTGTGTGTGTGTGTGTGTGTGTGTGTGTCAACATATACTGGATCAAGGCCACCAAGCAATTAAATAACTAGAAGATAGAGACAGAATTTTGACCCAGGCAATCTGATTGAAGAAACCTAACCTACATACATACTACCTCTAAATAGAACATCTTCTGGATGCAATTTTTCTTGGGAAATCAAAAAAGCATAACTCCAAATGGAGCTCATATTATACAAGGAAGAGACAATAGTAGATACACTAAGAAGCAATATAGGTAAAGTGAGATAAGATGAATGCTAGAGAAAAAATAAACCAGTATGAAGAGATGAAAAATAATGAAAATGAGTTAGGGAATAGAATGGTTCAAATAGCCTCTTGAAAAAATTAAAGAGGTGTCAACATCTCCAACAAATGAGAGATGGGAGTCTCCTTTCTTTCTTCTCTCTCATGTCTTTTAGCACCACACACAAACAAACACATATGTGCATACACATAAACACATACGCATTAAAACATGCACACATAGATACACACATGAACACATCCTGTCTTCCTCCTCTGGCCCAAACCATGAGTCTTGGTCACTTCTGCCTACATGCCCTGAGGTCACCATCTCTCCTCTCACTGTTTCTTTCCTGAGGAGGTTTTACGCTCTTCCTTTCATAAAGCGCTTATAAGACATACACATAATGAGATGCCTATGATGATGTTCATGGGCATCATCCAAAAATCTCATTACAATGCATATATCTGGGACTCAACCCCACAGAACCCAAATCAGCAATTTCTGTGTGAGGCCCAGAAATTGCACTGTTCACCTAAACACCAGATGATTCTGATGTAGTATGAGAGTGTCTCATCATTTGGAACTGTTTTATCCATGACACATCAAAAAGAAAGCAGCCTCTTCTAGACTAGAAGGGTAGATTGACTATTGACTTTGAAGCCAGCAAACCTTGAGTTTCAAATCTTTTTATTCATTTTTTTAAGGCTTGTTTATCTAATCTATAAAATGGAAAAAAAAATGTACCTACTTTATTGGATTGCTGAAGATTAAATTAGATAATACATGTAAAGTAAAGTACGTGATGGTAAGTTTTGGGAAGACCTCAGAAAATTCTACTCTATTTCCTCTTCATCTCTCTCATGACATTATCTAACTAGTTCTATCCCTCTGATATGGAGAAAAATCTCAATATGCTTACTGAGTGAACGATGAATGGACTTCCTAAGAAGCATAATTTTTGGAGTTTGAAAAACATCATCTGGAACTGGCCATAAGAGAAGAATTAGGCTAACTACCTGCCAGATTAATAGGCGAGAGATGAAGTTTAGGAGACCCGAAAGGAAGCAGCACAGTGGAAAAAAAATTTAAGAACACGAGAAGAAGTCTCTACCACCTATAAATCTTTAGCAAATTAATTATTCTGTCCAAAAACAAGTTTTGTTATGACTAAGCACATTTCCCTTCTTTGTGCTTAACCTAAAGGAGAGATTTAGCCTATTTCCATCCCTTTGGGACATAGTGTAATGAAGTAGTCTAGAGCACACCTCTGAAGTCAGATTGCTCAATTTTCATTTTGACTCCACCACTTCTTTACTGTGTGACCTTTGGAAAGTCACTAAATCTTTCTGAGCCTTAGATATTTTATCTGTAAAACTGGATAAGAAATAATATTTACATTATAAGGTCACTGGGAGGAATAAATGACAAAATTCATCGGAAACATTTAGCATTGTGCCTATCCCAGAGATAGCACTCTTCAAGGATTATCTTTAATATTATACTGTTTTTAATCTTATCTTTTCTATTTTCTTTCTGGGATTATTCAGGTAAGTTCTGA
Organism: Ateles fusciceps; assembly: GCA_036589455.1. Lineage (NCBI taxonomy): Eukaryota > Metazoa > Chordata > Mammalia > Primates > Atelidae > Ateles > Ateles fusciceps. The sequence continues at coordinate 15,517,325 of JAZHEH010000952.1, forward strand.
GCTCCACACTTCATCTTTGCAAAGTGGATTGCAGGCAATGTCTCCCTCATAAAAGCCATGATCCATGCAATACTTGCATGCCACCAACAAGAATGAACTCAAGAGAACATCCCAATAAACTATGAAGACTTCCCAGTAGTGCAGTCTACTCAAGAGAGAATGCATTATTAAGTACATATGTCAGATATACTCACCAGTAATAGTCAGCCTGGCCTGGCTCTGCTTTCTGGCTACATGGAAATTTTCGAACAAAAACTTTGGATAAAAAAATTACCCCACAAAAAAAAAAAAAAAATAAATTGGTCCACAAAGAGGGAAGTCACAGAAATTACTCATATTATGTGCAGAAAGTTTTATTCCAGTGTCATCATGGCCTTAAAACTCTTTTTTTTTTTTAATTATACTTTAAGTCCTGGAATACATGTGCAGATCTTGCAGGATTGTTACATAGGTATACACATGCCACTGTGGTTTGCTGCATCCATCCCCCTTTACCTACATTAGGTATTTCTCCTAATGTTATTCCTTCCCAACCTCCCCACCCGCTGCTATCGCTCCCCTAGCCCCCCATCCCCCAACAGACCCTAGTGTGTGATGTTCCCTTCCCCTGTGTCCATGTGTTCTCATTGTTCAACACCCACTTATGAGTGAGAACATGCAGTATAAAACTCTTTTTCTTTGCCCAGTCATAACCCGATGTTGATCATAAATGTCAGCCACCCTTTAAAGGTGCCTTTTCATACCTGCCACACCCTTGGGTCCCCTACAAGTGCTGCTTACCTTCAGCCAGAAGCAGCTGCTGCTTAACCTCCTAGGAGAGTTCTCAGACTTAACAGCAAGAGGGATCCGATTTCCACTATCACTTTCCCCTCCTTCTACACTTCCTTCACTGTCCTAGGTCACATTTTCTGCAAACCTGTATTAGTCAGGATGGATTATTTTATAGCTACAGACAATCCTGAGCTCAATTGTTTAAAACAGCAAACATTAACTTCTTACTCATGTGTCCCTAATGAGATGTAGGCTGATGGAGCAGCCACCAACTTTAATGTTGCTTGTCTCTGTGTCAAAGAATAAAGAGTTCTGGAGGGACTTACAGTGACAATAAAATGTTCAACCCACAAGTGATACTTATGTCTTGTTGGCCAGAACTAATTACTTGCCCATCTACAAGGGGGCAAGAATGCACATTCTGCCACATGATCAAGAAGCATTAAGTGACCAATTCAATGAATAAAACTAATGACTGCTGCTGCTCCTGAAAGCACACATTAATTCATTCATTCAAAACACATCTCTCTACTGGGTTCCTACTTAAGTATTGTGCCTGCCCTCAGAGAATTCCTAGTGGGAGAGGCAGACTAGTAACCTGATACACGTTCTACTCAGGGTGCACAGAATATATTGGAGTGTAGCAGAGTGCCATGGGAATGAGGCCAGGGAAGTTTTCTTGGACAGGGAAACCTTCTTCAGAGTTTCTTAGCCAAACTTTGAAGGATGAATTGAGGTTGACTAGATGAAGGGTTAGGATATTGTGTCCCTGGTGAAGGACTTAGTATTAGCAAATGCAAGTAAATACAGCCTGTTTGCATAATCGAATCAGTTCAGTATAGTTAAAACGTTGGATTTAAAGAGGAGACTGGTAGGAGATAAGGCTAACAGAGTGAAAGAGGCACATTCTGAAGTGCCCTTCCAGTAATCCAAGCCATGAAGAGAGCTTGGTCTTTATTCTAAGAGCAATGGGGTCCCATTCAAAAGTTCTCAGAAGGAGAGTTAGTTGTCATTTTGGAAGATGACTCTGGGAGCAATGTGGAGAATAGGTTAATGAAAAGACCAGCGGCAGTTAAGGAATAGTCAGAATGGTGGTGGATCTGAATGATGGATGATGCTGCCCAGAAACGAGGCAACACATTGAGGAGAGAAAGAAAGATGTGGCTAGAATCAGAAGGTATTAAGAAAATAGAATCACAGTCAAGACCTGATCATAGTGAAATTTTCTAAGATACATTCCCACACAGTAATAGTGGGAGACTTTAACACTACATTGTCAATATTGGACAGATCAATGAGACAGAAGGTTAACAAGGATACCAGGGACTTGAACTTAGACCTGGAACAAGTAAACTTAATAAACATTTATAGAACTCTCTCCAAAAAGAAAAAAAAAAAAAAAGATAACCTTCATAGAGCTTGGACTTTCTTCCCAGAAAATCAACAACTCAAATTTTACCAACAGTACTTACATGTTGGCAAAGATCATTATTTGCTCAGGAGGAAAGACAAGAAAACTTAAAACTGTAAGCACTCTTTACAAGTTTGGTGAAACTGTAAGGTATACTTTAATATTTACTACCTTATGTGTTAAAATTCTTATCTCTATTGTACAAAAAAAACTCAGGTAAATTAATATGCCATGTTTGCAAGACATGAAGGGGGAGTTGAAATGCATACCAAATTTTCTTGAAGTCTAAAACCTATGTATTTACCATGTGTGTCGTATTTCAAAGGATAGAATAAACATCATTACAGTTATAAGGTGCTTCCCAGGGGCCAGTCATTTTAATAAACATTATTAACACATATTATGAGCCACTTTTCATGCTTGGTTTAGGCATACATAGTGATGGACTAATTTTATGACTTTAGGGAGCTTGGAACTGTATATACATACAGAAAATAGAAAGTGTCTTAGTGTTTTTGGAGTAATATGGTAAAAGAAAAAAAACAGAGCAGATTGAGTTACAGGAAGATCATGGGATCTTCCATATTGAACTGGAAATGCCAGAATAACATTCTACGTGGGGGACCTCTAAGAGTGAGGAGTTATGTATTTAGAAATAAGCTGCATAACATGGGGTGTTTGAAAGCTGAAGAATACATAAGTTTGCCAAAGACAGATTCTAGAATAGCATAATCCAATTTGCTCCAAAGTGTTTATAGAGACTTTCTAAGATGAGACTAGGGTAGGCAGTGTTCCCCAGAGTTTATTGACAATATAATTCTTTTAGTAAATAACCTCTCAAGACTGATGTTACAAAGAGCACACTTTAATAAATTTTCTTCTAGACCAGCAAAGAGAAGGTTCCTTATTCAGAAGAAAGTAGAGTCTGCTTCAGTAATAACCAACATCCATCTCTCAGTAGTTTAAAACAACAAAAGTTTATCACTGGTTGACAGGGAAACTCTCCTATACACTATTACTTAGGAAACCAAGTTGATGGAACAATGACTATCTTGAATGTTGTGTCTGCACCAGAGGGGAAAAAGACCTCTGGTGGGTGGGGTCTTCAGTTTATCCCTTAAATATTCTGGCATGGAAAAGATACATAACACTCATCTTTACAACGTACTTGTCAGGACTAGTCTCATGTTCCACTGGACTACAGAAAGATTAGAAGTGTGATTTTACTATATGCAAAGAAGGTTTAGCCTACCATGTGGTTATAATTATTAGATGAGTGGTAGTAGCATCAATCCCAATGAAAAAACATTGAGGAATTCCCTTACTTATACAGCAGGAGAAAGCATCTTGAACAAAGGAACAATGTAAGGGGTGTATGAAGGATTTCGTGGTATAGTTCAAGACACAGATTTTCCTGGGCTCTGATAAAATGCTCTTTCCAGACTTCTCTTCCAAAGGTTTTTCTCCTTTCAAGGGGGGTTTTGTGTGGGGTGGAACTACTGGAAATTCTGTGCTGTCCCCAGTTTGGCTATGATAGTCCCATTTTAAACCATTTCTCCTCTTCCCCACTTAAGGTCACATCATTTTTGGATGGGAATGTTGATTCACCATGTTTCCAGCCCTCACCTGTGTCATTCTTTCTTCCTGAAATCCCTCCTTGTTTCCTGACCTGTTTTTACTTGGTGATCAACTTTTCCTTTCTTTCATGATTTAAGAAGCTTAGACAAGAATCATCCTACTTGACCTTTCTTGCTTTCACTCTTGGGGTTCTCTTGCTCAGACTTTGGTGCATGCCTTTACAGAGCCCCACCCCTGGATGGCCTGTTCTCCTGTCTGCACTTCACTCAACTCTTGTCGCAAAGCCAAACACCCTGATCAACCCACAAGCCATTTTTTTCACCTTACTTATGGTAGTGTGACATAGTATAAACTACATAGAATTTGGAACAGACAGACCGAGTAAAGCCCTGACTGTACCACTTCTAGTCCCCTGACCTTGAGTCCATTACTTCTAACTTTACTAAATCTTTCTTTCCTCATCTGCAAAATGGGGTCCATGATGCAAAAATCTCACAAAGCAGTTGTGATGCTGATAGAAAGATGGGATATAGGAACTGAGGAACTGAATACAATCCCTGTGTCAGTTATCCATGACTAAATACCAAACTACCCAAACACTTTGTGGCTTAAAACAAAACAATTTCTTACTGCCTGCAAGTCTTTAGTTTTTCTGGGAAGTTCTTATCTGTCCAGGCTTTAAAGATCTCAGCTGGTCTCACACATGTGTTTGTGTCTTCTGGTGGGTCAATTGGGGCTGGCTACTCTAGGATGGCCTCATTCATTGTTTGGCAATTGGCTGTCAACTTGGGATATGGGTCACTTGACTGACCATGTGTCTTACATTATCTACCTAAACTAGGCTTGTCTTCATGGCAGCTGGCAAGGATCGAGGAGACAAAGCAAATGCATGTAAAACCTCATGGACCCACATTCAAAACTAGCACAGTCACTTCTGCCACATTCTACTGGCAAAGCAAAATCCAAATCCAAAGATATTGAGGGTTAGAGAGAAAGACTCCACTTAATGGAGGAAGCCGTTAAGTAGCATTGCAAAGGATGTGGATACGGGAATATACGGAGGCATCAGAACCATTTTATAAGCAATCTATCAGAGTTCCATTTTCTTTCTTCCTCTCTCAAGTCTTTCCCAAATGGTCCTATTGATTGTAAGCTTCTTGAAGTCAGGGGCTACATTACATACATTTCTATTTTTCATATTTCCTAAACATCCAATGAACAGTACCACTATCATCACTATCATTCATTAAATGTTGACTATATTTAATGCTCTGTTTTAATCACTTTTTAATACATCACTTTGTCCTTATGACTATTCTCTTTGTAAGTGCTACTCTTGACTGTCTTCTCATTCCCATATACTTAGTAGGTTCCCAGTATAACTCTACTAAAGGTACTTTTTTTTTTCTGCCTCAAGCTATTCCATGGGGTTAGCACCTGCTTTGCGGTTCCAAGAGATGGGGCCAGAAGTGCAATAGTGAGTCAATCAATCCCATCTTTGACTTCTCCCAAAATCCATTTCTGTGTATCACCTGTCTCACCTCTAGTTCACCCTACAGATTTGTTATCCTGGATTGAATTCAGTCTCCCATGAACTCTTGTAATACTTCTCATGCCTCACAGTACCCATATTACTCATCTTGCTCACCCACACACCTCCTACTCCCCTCTATTCATGTCTTTGCATACAATCCTCCCAGCCCTCTGCTTATATGAGTTTATCACAGTTATTTTCCAGAGAAAGATACCATAAACCCTAGGCTTAGTCATAAAGAACAATGATAACACCAATGTCTTTCTATTGCCAAGTTCTTGTCCTGACATCTCATTAGATTTCTGGACCCACCCAGCTAGATATGTGAGGCAGGTACAACAGTCCCTGTTTACAGGCAGGAAAACTGAGGCATAGAGAGGTTTAGTGCCTTGCCCAAAGTCATATAATATATTAATGCTCAAGACAAGAAGAAAACTTGGGATTTATAATCTATAGACCAGCAATGGTTATACCCTCTTATCATTCAATGTGATTTATTCAGAAGTTTCTTACATTTCTCTAGCTTTTTTGTCTGCTATGCAGCAATGCTAACTCAACATAAACAAAGGACATCTCGTGGACATTGATTATATGCTAAGCACAATCCAACATGGAAGGTATGTGAAGTCTGTCCATCCAAGGAGAAATACTGGTGTGCTGTATACAAAAGTTCTTTGTATTTAGGCAATCCTGGTTAAGCCTCTATCTCCTGCTCATCTTGAAATATCGGGCAACTTGCACAATATGTTTGATCCTCAGTTTCCTCCTTCTTTAGAAGTGAGAATTAACCTTCACACCACAGGATTATTAGGAAGATTAAATGAGATGATACAAATAAAGCTCTGACACATTGGAGCCCTTCTGCAGGCCATTATTATTGTTAATAAATATGAATGAGGTAAGAATGACTCATGTTACTCAATTGCTCAACTGTTCCTTGTTCAATCTTCATCACATTTGTGTCCCTATTATTCATTCCATGTTCGTCTGCCAAAGATATAAACCTTTTTTTTTTTTGTCTTATGTGCCAAATTCCCAGATGACCCTCGTAGCTCAAAGGGGTATTTTGAAACACAAGTGATAAGTGGCATATTCTTTCCACTAAGTGTCTTTTTTTTTCCCTTAAGCAAAGCTGAACAGGAGATTGAGGGGAACAGTAGCTTAGGAAAACACTAATATCCAAAAAATTGGTAGAGACACAATACTGAGTTCTTGTCTCTAGGCCACTACAGAACTCAGCCTCTGATAGTAAATACAGCAGCCTGGATTATGATGCTAAGGAAAATAGTCTGTTCAAATCTAAAATTCTTTGAAGTCAATTTTACATGTGTTGTTGCTTTTTAAATTTTCTTTCAAAGTATCAGAACTCACAAAATTAAATTTAGACAAATGGTAAGGATTTCCTTCCAATGCCTCGATGTTGCAACAGTAAGTACTATGTATATAAAATTTATTTTGTGCTTCTTTGTTTACAAGCAGGTTTGCATATATTTCTTTCTACTTAGTTATCTAAAGACCTATGCGAGTTAAAGTAATATTACAGTTCATCTGTATAATTGGAGGAGAAGAAACTGGACTCAGGAGTTGAAGCAGCATGTCCAAGTTTGTGGTGTTAATGATGGGAGAGTTGGAACTTGAACGCATATTCCCTAGCATCAGTGCTTTCCCACCCCAGCCTAGCCACCTTTGAACCTCAATGGCTGTATTGGAATAAGATAAAATGGGACCAAATAGGATAAAATGGAATCGGATAAAACGGGAAGAATTTTCTTCCACACTCAGCTATACAGGAAAGTTTACAAAGCGTGACTTCCTTCTTGAAGAGTGGAAAGTTGGAAAGCACTGAATGAATCTGTAGAAGACAGATCACTCTGTGAAGGAACAAGGAAGAAACTGAATAATTTAGTGAACGTTAATGGGCTTTTCAGAACATGACAGCCGTCTGTTCCCATTCCCAAACCAGACGGCCACTGAGCCAGCATTCTTCCTGTCTGATTCTTTTGAACAACCTGGGGACAAATAAGGAGTGCTTTCTAGTAGGTGGAGTCTCCCTGACTAGTGAGAAAGGTTGTCTTCCCCTTTTCTGGGTGCTGATTTACATGGATGTTGATTTGCTGGGTGCTGATTTACACAGAAGTTGGTGGGGCTAAGTGAGGTAGTAAGAATCTTGAAGGCTTCTCTCCTTTTGGATCTGTTGTTATACACAAGGGCAGTGGAGGTATACCGGATAGTTTCCTGGCCACTCTATAGCTAGCTTACATCTCTGATGTCATGATGTCAATTACCATTATGGATGTTATCTTCCCAATTGTAAAACAAGAGAGCTAGGCTTCTGTCTCTGAACACCCTTTGAGTTCCAAAATATCACTGTTCTCAATCACTTATCAAATCTTTTCATGTTAACATCAACAGATCTATATCATTCTTTTTAATGACCACATTGAATACCACAGTGGAGAGTTTTGTTTTGTGTTGCTCTGTTTTGTTTCGGTAAAAAGCCTCTAGTGATAGACATTTCAATTTTTTTCATTTTTTGACATTATACACAATTTTCTAATGTACTTGCATATTAGTGTATTTGTGCAAATACTTTAGAAGGTAGCTTTCTTGAAAAGGATTGAAGAAGTCAGGGCACATGCGTATTTTAAAATTAAATTTATACTGCCAAGTTCACTTCCAAAAACTAATGTCATGAACATTTTATTCCGTTAAATCTCAAATGACTCTAAAGACTACGGTAGAAGCAGAACCCCTATCAGATTTGTTTGGAATATTGATGATTATGACGATAATGATGATCATGGTCAACATTTGTAATATTCTTACAATGGGGAAGTATTATGCTCTGCATCATTCAGATCTTATAGGTATTGCACAAGAGATAAAGGAGGCACAGAGAAATTAAAGTAACATGTCCAAAAATAGATAGCTAGTCAATGAAACAGCCATGATTTAAGCCTGTTTCTTTATGACTCTAAAGCCTACTCTACCACTGCAATAGTACACAAGTGCTTACCATACACTAGCATTATGAGATGTTCTGCTGGGAAAAACTGCATAGTAAATGAATGGGTTCTGTGACCAAACAATTTTTGGAAACTTTTTATATAGCCTGTACAATTTTGGAGATTCACAGTACTCATTAACTAAATAAATGCTCTAGAAAGGTGTTTAACCAAGCCAAATAAGCATTTTTCAAACTTACTTGATTGTAAAACCCTTACATTAAAACATGCCTATTCTGAGGAACACACTTTGAGAAATGTTTTCCTGCTTATACGGTATCTCTATGATTCATTCATAGAATCTCAGAAATTTTTTAAGTTGTTTAGTGTCATTTCCAATAAAATGTTGACATGGAGTAACATTCTTCCCATAAACATTTGCAGAAATGGGAGTTTACTACCTTATAGACCAGCAAATTCCATCTTAGGATTCTTCTGTTGTTAGAAAGTTGTTTCTCACAAAGTCAATCCCACACATCTTTGTGAAATGTAATCACTGGATCTAATTCTATTCATTTGCAGTTTCATAGGATATATTGAATCTCACTTTTCAGATTTTTGATGCCAATGATCACATCTTAGTTCATTCTTCATCATCTTATCCCTTCATGGCTCAAATTTCTTGCTTGTTCTTATCCGGCTTGGTTTTTTTTTTCATCACTTCACTGTCAAAATGATTCTCTCTTTAACATGCTACTCTTTGTCTATATTGGTAGCAAAGTATAATTCCCAGAGCTGGACACTCCATTCTAAGTGTGGGCTGACCAGCCTGAATTAGGATAAAACCAGTCTCTTGCTTGAAGCATTCCATTTCTATTAACATGTCCTAGTTTGGAATAGTTTGGTTTTATAGCCACAGCACACTGGAAACTCCAAGCAAACTTAAAAGCAATTCAACCTCTTAATATCTATTAATTTGAAAGGGAGGGTGTTGATTGTAGCAACTATTGAATAAAGCAGACATATAGGTGATTACAAAGTTTTGTTCAGTACGGCTCTGACCCCAAAGTAGTATTTAGCTTTGTGGTCTCCTGGCTTAAAGAGTTCTCTCTATACTCAGAGAAATTGATACATTCAGGTAGGAGAGGTGAAGGGAAACAGTAAAGGATGAATTATAGCAATTATTTGGCAAAATTTGCACACAAAAAAATATTGAAAGTATAGACCAAAGGAAAAAAATTACAAACCAAAGTAAGAAGAGAGTATGACTAGTATGACCTGGCATTTTTCCTATGTCTTCTTTTTTAATTCTTGTATCATGAACTATTTTTAAAGTGCAGAAACTAAGAACTTGAAAGGTTAAATGACTGTCCATGTATCCTGCTGGCAAGATACAGAATCAAGTTTTCTGCCTAGTTATGTTTGAACTTAAAGCCCTAAAATTCTAGAATTACAAGACTTTTCCCTCAAAACCCCTAGATGAACCCCAATGGGTGCTGGGACAGAGCAGCAAAGTCCAGTGAGCGCCACTTCTGAGATGTGCCAAGGGCAGGTACTAGGCAAGAAGCAACTTTCAAAGACCTGAAATAGTCATCGGAAATTGCCCAGTTAATCAGCCTCCCTCACAGCCTTTCAAGAAGGAACTCTCTTTCAGCTGCCACAATATGAATTAATTCTGAAAACTATAAGCCTTATAGACAACATGCTGAGGGTCTTCTATTAGGCTTTCTTGGGCTCCAGTGATTTGGCCTATGTATCTTGTCTCCCTTAAAGTCATCTTATTGTTTCTTGTAAGTTCCTCAGATCCCAGAAATATTGCTCTACTGATGGAGAAGGAGCTACACAGGGCTGGATGACATCATTTTCCCATATGGAGGTTGGGATTTGCCAAGTTATTTACCTAAAAATTTGATATTATCAAGACTATAATAAATAACATTATTATACATTTATTATGTGTCATGTACTATGTCAAATGTCTCCTATGTAGCATCTCATCCAGTTATAACAATCACATTTTGAAGTATTAGTATTATTCCTATTTATCAATAGGGCAGCTACAAAGTTAACTTGCCCAGAGTCACACAGTGCATAAGGAGTGGAGCTAAAATTTGAATCCAAATTTGTCTGAACCAAAGCCTAGTTAATTCAATACATACCCTGAAGCTTCTCAGATTTTGGATGCATTGTAATCTTCTAGGTCTTAAATACACCCCAAATCCAGATTCTGATTGAGTGAGATTTCTAATGGACCAATCTGCATTTTGAATCTACATTTTGACAAGCAACACTGGATAATTCTGAGCATCAGTTTTGCAAAGAAAACATTCTGAAGCTTTAAGAGGAGATCCCCTTCACTCTGAATTGTCGCCTTTCCCCTAAATGTGAATATGATGTCCTTCTAATAAGGAAATAGCTGGAAAGCATCACGGCTGAAAAAGAAATGCATTCCTGTCTGGAGAGAAGAAAAGTGATGAGGCTAGGATAATGAAAGAGGATGAAACAATCCATCCTGAAATCCCAACACTCAGTGATTTCTAAAAGTTTTACCTACTGAGTGGGTTTTAATCACAGTGGTCTTCTTCAGCTTTACCCCACAGGCTTTCCTGAATTGTTGGTGGGAGGATTTCCTGGACCAGAAACAACACAGCAGCAAAATGGTGGGAAAGCCATGACTGGTCAGGGGCTTCATATACAAATCAACCATCTCTCCTCTCCTGCTCTTTTCCAGACTCCTGCACCCAAGAGGAGTGAACAGAACTGGGAGCAAAAGTAGCCAGAGAATGAGCAGTTTCCTGTGGAATATAAAATGTATAACTTATGCATTGCCTGGAAATGCCATAAGAAATTAATATTTGTTACAGAAACAGTGGGGTTGCATTAATATTTTAACGGTGAATGAATATTTAATCCAAAACTCTGGATAGAAGGCAAACAAGACAACCATAGCAGGAACAGTTACACTACCAGGTTAAGGCTGCTAATGACTCATTGGATTTGTCAGTGGTAATAATGACACACAACTTATATGTTATGTAGTTCCTTTAACATACTGGTAAACACTCTTCAGAATCAAAATCAGGATAAGTTTTGTTTATTCTTTGAGAGGCAGCATGATGTATTAAATGGAACAACTATTTGCAATCAGGGGAACCTGGACTTGGGTAACAAGGCTTTAGTTTACTGGCTGTGAAACCATAAATAAGTTCAATCACCTCTTTGGGCATTATCTTCAAGATAAAATGAACGTCTACTTTAAAAGATTGTTGGCAGCATACATTATTCACTCAATGTTTCCTTTTTTTTCCTACTAATTTTTGCAATATGGCAAAACAAAACAAAATAAAACGGTGGCTGAAACATCTCTTAATTTAGCCCCAAGTCTACTTCTTTGAGATAGAAAATAAAATTTCCATTTTCCTATTCCCCCTGAATACTTGAATGTGTCTTTCATCATTTATCTTCAATGGAAACTTCTGTAAATAGTTGAAGAAAACTATCTCACTAATTAAAATCCCAGTTCTATCTATGACCACTAAAATTAAATTACAATACACTGACAATACCTGTTTTTTTAAAAGCATTAAGATGTCTCCCTGTGGTCTCACTGTTAATGATTGTTTACAATATAATTGCAGAAAATCAATAAACTACTCCTGGAAGGTAATTCTACTTTCTTTCAAGGCTAGAATATGCCCTTGTAGTAAATGGTCCCTCTTATCTCTCCTCTGTGGTCCTGCTTTACTTCATTAACTTCTTTATTCTGCCATTGGGGACTTTCTATAGTTTAGTAGTTAAATGCATGGGCTTTAGAGTTCAACAGCCATTGGGTACACATCTTCACTGGGATTCTTATTAGTAATATGGTCTTGAAGAAGATAAACCCCCTAGGGTGAGGGTCCTAAGTTGTTACATTGAAACATGACATCTATCTCATCGCATTATTAGCATCTATGAAATATACATATAAAATAAAATATATTGTACCATTCTAAGTTACTTAGTTAAATTCATTTAGCAAAGATTAAAACCAAGTCTTTTTGAACCCATTTCCTGTATACTGAATTTCTATAATGCACTAAGAAGACATTTTTTTTAAGTGTAAGGTTACAGTCAAAAGTTAACCACAACTCAGTGCATACAATGTGTTCTGTCTAAGAGCAAAAAGCCTCAATGGCTTTAGGTTGTAGTATTTAAGTGTAGTGTGATAGTTTAGTTGCTCACCTCATATGGCCCAATCTGGAAACCAACACATAGAGTACAATAGGCCATTCACAAGAGCTAGAAAGATTACTTTATTGCTTTCATTCATTTTTTGATGAATCCAGGTATTACTGAGCTTATCCATCCTTTTCTCATATTCACTGTGAATAAAAAGTATTCTAATATTTAGATGTTTCTTCCAATCCTAGCTATTGTCTTCTTCTTCTATATGAATCTAAGACTCTGAATCTCAGTTGTCCATTTCTTAGAGAATATGTACAGTGATGGAATCATGCACTATTTAATTCTCACTTCTCTAAGAAATTAATTATGTGGGACATTAAGTAAAGAATTTTAAAAATAGTTTACATGGAAAACCTCAATGACTCTACAAAAGTACTCCCAGATTGTTAGGTAAGTTTAGCCAGATTGTAGGATGCAAAGTAAAAAGAAAAGAAAATCAATAATATTTCTATATTCTAGAAACGAACAATTAGAAACTCAAGTTTAAAACAAAATGCTACCTATCATAGTTCAAAAAAAAAAAAACCCTGAAGTTTTAGGTTTAAGTCTCTGGTACAAATCTAATAAAACATACACAGGATCTTTATTAGTAGCTGAAAACTACAAAAAATTTATGAAAAAGTTAATAAATACTTCAATGGTAAGACATACTATGTTCATGGATTGGACATCTCAACCAAGTAAAAAAGTCAGTGATATGGTTTGGCCCTGTGTCCACACCCAAATATCATCTTGTAGCTCCCATAATTTCCACATATTGTGGCAGGGACATGGTGGAAGATAATTGAATCATGAGGGTGGGTTTTTCTCATGCTGTTCTTGTGATAGTTAGTAAGTCTCACAAGATCTGATAATTTTCAAAAAATGGGAATTTCCCTGCACAAGCTCTCTTCTCTTGTCTGCCACCATGTGAGATGTGCCTTTCACCTTCCACGATGATTGTGAGGCCTCCCCAGCCACCTGGAACTGTAAGTCCGATAAACCTCTTTCTTTTTTAAATTGCCCAGTCTTGAGTATGTCTTTACCAGCAGCATGAAAATGGACTAATACAGTAATTTGGTACCACTAGTGTAGGGCACTGCTAAAAGATACCCAAAAATGTGAGAGCGACTTTGGAACTGGGTAATGAGCAGAGGTTGAAACAGTTTGGAGGGCTCAGAAGAAGACAAAAAAAAAAAGTGGGAAAGTTCGGAACTTCCTAGAGACCTGTTGAATGGCTTTGACAAAAATGCTGATAGTGATATGAACAATAAGTCCAGGCTGAGGTGTTCTCAGATGAAGATGAGGATGAACTGAAGCAAAGGTGACTCTTGTTGTGTTTTAGCAAAGAGAATGATGACACTTTGCCCCTTCCCTAGACATTTGTGGAACTTTGAACTTGAGAGAGATGATTTAGTGTATCTGACAGAAGAAATTTCTAAGGAGCAAAGCATTCAAGAAGTGACTTGGTTGCTATTAAAAGCATTCAGTTTTAAAAGGGAAACAGCATAAATGTTTGGAAAATTTGCAGCCTCACCATGTGATAGAAAAGAAATACCTAATGTAGATGATGGAGTGATGGATACAGCCAACCACCATGGTGTGTATATACCTATGTAACAAACCTGCATGTTCTGCACACATATCCCAGAACTTAAAGTTCGATTAATATATATATATATATAAAGAAAAAAATGACATATTAAAACATTTAATAATTGTACTTTTGCTGAAAAAATAATTCTGGCAATAAGCACTATTAACAATAGCAGAGACATTGAATCATCCTAGATATCCACCAATGGAGGACTGGATAAAGAAAAATGTGGAACATATAAATCATGGAATCCTATGCAATGATAAAACGAAACAAAACCATGTCCTTTGCAGCAACATGGATGCAGCTGGAGGCCATTATTCTAAGCAAATTAATGTAAGAACAGAAAAACAAAATACCACATGTTCTCCCTTATAAGTGGGAACTGTACATTGGATACTCATGGATGTAAAGATGGCAACAGATGCTGGGGACAACTAGAGGGTGGAAGGAGAGAAGGGAACAAGGGTTGAAAAACTAACTTTTGGTTACTACACTCAGTACTTGGGTGATGGGATCATTTGTGCCCCAAACCTCAACATCACACAATATACCCATGTAACAGACCTGCACATGTACTCCCAAATCTAAATTAAAAGTTAAAAAAAATAAAATAAGGCAAAGATATAGGAGGAAGAATTTCTAGCAATAGCACTGATGCAAAGTAAATGGTTATCTCATATATTGCTGGAGAAAATGTAAAATATTAAGTCATGCTGGAAAACAGCTTATCACTTTCTTATAAACTTGACCATATGCTTACAATGTGACCCAGCAATAGCACTTTGGGGCATTTGTCCTAAGAAATGCCATGATGATAAAACACAAAAACTTGTAAGTGAATATTTATAGCACCTGGTTATAGATTTAACACTTATGAGCCCCCAAAATTCACTTTCTGAAGTCCTAACCACTAATGTGATGGTATTAGATGGTGGGGACTTTGAGAGGCAATTAAGTCATGAGGGTAGACTCCTCATGAATAGGATTAGTGCCCTTATGAGGGAATTATGATACCAAAACGCTCTCTTTCTGCCATATGAAGGTAAACAGAGAAGTCGGAAGTCTGCAACTAGGAAGAGGACCCTCACCAAACCCCCCAATCATGATGACACCCTATCTTACACTTTCAGTATCCAAAACTGTGAAAAATATTTTTTGTTGTATTTTTAAGCCACCTAGTCTATGGTATTTTGTTAAAGCAACCTGAACTGACAAAGATATACTTTTATTTGCAAGTTCAAAAATTGAAAATAACTCAAATATCCTTCAACTAAATGGATAAGTAAACTGTAGTATATCCATACAACATAATACCACTTAGCATAAAAAAGGAAAAAACATTGATACAACCAAAAACTTAGACAAATCTTAAAGACATTAGGCTGTGTCTTTATAATCTTAAAAGATTATATATTGTATGCTTCCATTTGTATAAAATTCTTGCAGTGAAAGAATTCTAGTGATAGAACATCCCTCAATCAGGTCAATGGTTGTCAGAGTCGGGGATGGGGAAGATGTGGCTACTAAAAGTTAGCATTAAGAAGTTTTTTGAGGATGTTGGAACATTTTTATATCCTAATTGTAGTAGTGGTTGTACAAATGTATACATATATTAAAATGTCATAGAACCATACACCAAAAAAATAACGCTTAGAAAAACTAGTGAAATATGAATAAGGTCAGTAGTTTAGGAGTGTTTTGCCAATGTCAATTTTCTAATTTTTAATGTGTATCATTACGTAAAGTGTTATTATCAAGAGAAACTAGGTAAATGGTACCCTGGAACTTTCTATGCTATTTTTGCAATTCCTAAAATGAAAGAACAAAACTAACTTGAATATCCTACTCATTATCTTTCAAGTGTTACTGATATTTTTTCTTATTTCTCTGCTCCTATGAGACCAAGAGCCACTGTGTCCTCATAACCTCAACAGTTCTTTTCAGCATTTGCTGTCATAGACATTTTCAACAACACAAAATCACTAGGTAACTAAGCTAAAGGTGAAAACACTGTCCCCTACCAGTAGTGGATTATTTCCTTTGATAAAATGCTCATTGAATGTTCATTATGTGCCTAATTTTACAATATGTGTAATGGTGAGAGTGGGAAGGTGGTTACTTGGATAAAGAAAACCAAGGAAATGGGATAAGAACATAAATTACTGCAATTCAAAGCAGAAATCCATTCTTAGCAAAAGAAAAGAATATATTGCAAAGTGAAAAAGTAACAACTTAACTTTTAATTCATATATTGGGGCTCTATCTATAATTTCACCAGGAGGAAAGTGTCAACAACTGAAAAATAGGAAAAAAACAAAGCCAAAAACACTATGATAGATGATGTTAATGAACCACAACCAAACTTTAAATATCTGTCATTCTGTGTCTTCTTCTGGATAGAGTTAAGTCATGGAACAGACTTCTATGAATGCTTACCTTTTTGTTTCTCCTGGAAGAATGCATGAAGTATACGTGGTGGAGTGAGCATGATGGATAGATAAGAAAGGGAAAAAGCTAGAAGCTTGCATTCATAACAGAAGTTGCAGTCCTGTTACAAAGTGTCTGTGTTGTCAAGGAAGGGAAGGATCCTTACCATTCCCTGCCAGAAGCTGTGCAAAATACCCTACACATCTAATTTCACTTAATCTCCAAACTCCCCTAGGAGGTGGGAATTGTGTTAGCAACAGAATTCATCTCTGTCTCTCTTAAACAACAGGTTGTTGTTAGGCAGAGGACAAAAAGAAGTCTGTAGCCCTCCGCCCCTATGAATGCTGACACTGAGACACCTCCACTCCAACTGAGAATCCCCTCTCCCCTCATTCCATTGTATCTGACCCATCTACTTAACCTAGAAAGTCCAAGGCAGGGGCATCCAATGAGCCACTTCAGAGTTGCGCCATTCAGTCCAGGACACACGAAAAGATGCAAATCTCATATTTACCTTTCTGCTCTCCTTCCAGACACAAAATGAAGTCCCCAAATGGAACAAGACCTTATCCATGGCATACCAAAATGACAATTGCCTACTGTTAGTTACTATCATCCCAATTTTACAGATGCAGGCTTCAGGCGGAGAGAAGTGAAAAGAAAAAATGTCCCAAGACTGCATAGCTAGTTTTAATGATTCTAGATTTTAGACTTACATAACTGGGTCTAAACACAAAACCCAAGGTCTTTCAACTATAATTTTCACACCAGTTTTTTTTTCTCTCTCTCTGATGTGGTGCTTCTTATTTTATTTTTATTTTTTGAGACAGTTTCACTCTGCTGCCTAGGCTCACTGCAACCTCTGCTTCCCCGGTTCAACCAGTTATCTGGTCTCGGCCTCCTGAGTAGCAGGGATTACAGGCCCATGGGTTTTACCATGTTGGCCAGGCTGTTCTGGAACTCCTGACCTCAGGTAATCCACCCGCTTCAGCCTCCCAAAGTGCTGGAATTACAGGTGTGAGCCACTGTGCTTGGCTGGTGCTTCTTAAATTCTACTCCTTTATACATTGTAGGAGTTGCACCACATTATTTTTTTTTCTCTTACCATTTTTATGCATGCTAGCCTGATTTTCCAACTCCCAGGACTTCCCGCCTTTCAATTATTTGTGTGTGGGCTTCCTGAGGCCAAAAAAGCTCACTTGTCTTGTGTCTGAGACAGACCCAAAGTAAAGTGAGAGAATCAACATTTTGGGTGCATCCCTCAACCAATGACTGACAAGTGTTGATGTGTAAATAACCCAGCTTCCTGACTCCTCCCATAGGTTTTTTTTCTAATGTGATAAAATACATGTAATATAAATGTACCATCTTAACCATTTTTAAGTGTATAGTTCGGTAGTGTTTAGTATATTCATTGTTGTGCAACCACTCTGCAGAACTTTTTCATCTTACAAAATTGAAACTAAACTCTATGCACATTAAACACTAACTGCCCATTTCCCACCCTGCCAGCCTTTGGAATAGTTTTAGTGAAAATGGTACTTATTCTTCTTTGAATGTCAGGTAGAATTCAACGAAAAATCCATCTGTTCCTGGGCTTTTATTTGTTGGAGGATTTTTTATTATTGATTCAATCTCACTGCTTGCTATTAGGCTGTTCAGGATTTCTTCCTTTGTCAGCTTTGGAATTTATTTTTTATTTTATTTTATTATTAATACTTTAAGTTCTGGGATACATGTACAAAATGTGCAGGTTTGTTACATAGGTATACATGTGCCATGGTGGTTTGCTGCACTCATCAACCCATCATCTACATTAGGTATTTCTCCTAAGCTGTCCCTCCCCTAGACGCCCACTCCTCAACAGGCCCCAGGGTGTGATGTTCCCCTTCCTGTGTCCATGTGTTCTCATTGTTCAACTCTCACTTATGAATGAGAACATGTGGTGTTAGTTTTCTGTTCCTCTGTTAGTTTGCTGAGAATGATGGTTTCCAGCTTCATCCATGTCCCTGCAAAGAACATGAACTCATCCTTTTTTATGGCTGCATAGTATTTCATGGCATATATGTGCCACATTTTCCTTATCCAGTCTATCACTGATGGGCATTTAGGTTGGTTCCAAGTCTTTGCTACTTTGAATAGTGCTGCAATAAACATATGTGTGCATGTGTCTTTATAGTAGAATGATTTATAATCTTTTGTGTGTATACCCAGTAATGGGATTGCTGAGTCAAATGGTATTTCTGGTTTCTTTCTGAGTCAAATGGTATTTCTTGGAGAATCACCACACTGCCTTCCACAATGGTTGAACTAATTTATACTCCCGCCAGCAGTGTGAGAGTGTTCCTATTTCTCCACATCCTCTCCAGCATCTGTTGTTTCCTGACTTTTTAATGATGGCTATTCTAACTGGTGTGAGATGGTATCTCATTGTGGTTTTGATTTGCATTTCTCTAATAACCAGTGATGATGAGCTTTTTTTCATGTTTGTTGGCTGCATAAATGTCTTCCTTTGAGAAGTGTTGGTTCATATCTTCACCCACTTTTGGATGGGATTGTTTGGTTTTTTTCTTGTAAATTTGTTT
The DNA here is from genome assembly GCA_036589455.1 of Ateles fusciceps. Lineage (NCBI taxonomy): Eukaryota > Metazoa > Chordata > Mammalia > Primates > Atelidae > Ateles > Ateles fusciceps. Next base: position 15,536,382 of record JAZHEH010000952.1, read on the forward strand.
ACATTCATTGTAGAGACTATTAGCCTTTTGTCAGATGAATAGACTTTCTCCCATTCTGTAGGTTGCCTGTTCACTCTGATGATAGTTTCTTTTGCTGTTCAGAAGTTCTTTAGTTTAATTAGATCCCATTTGTCAATTTTGACTTTTGTTGCCATTGCTTTTGGTGTTTTAGTCATAAAGTCTTTGCCCATGCCTATGTCCTGAATGTTATTGCCTAGGTTCTCTTTTAAGGTTTTTATGGTGTTAGGTTTTACATTTAAGTCTTTAATCCATCTTGAGTTAATTGTTGTATAAGGTATAAGGAAGGAGTCTAATTTCTGTTTTCTGCATGTGGCTGGCCAGTTTTCCCAACATCTTTTATTAAATAGGGAATTATTTCCTCATTGCTTATTTTTGTCAGGTTTGTCAAAGATCACATGGTTATAGGTGTGTGGCATTATTTCTGAGGCCTCTGTTCTGTTCCATTGGTCTATATATCTGTTTTGGTACCAGTACCATGCTTTTTTGATTACTGTAGACTTCAGTATAGTTTGAAGTCCGGTAGCTTGATGCCTCCAGCTTTGTTCTTTTTGCTTAGGATTGTCTTGGCTATATGGGCTCTTTTTTCTTCCATGTGAAATTTAAAGCAGTTTTTCTAATTCTGTGAAGGAGGTCAACAGTAGCTTGATGGCGATAGCATTGAATCTATAAATTACTTTGGGCAGTATGGCCTGTTTCATGATATTGATTTTTCCTATCCATGAGCACTGAATGTTTTTCCATTTGTTTGTGTCCTCTCTTATTTACTTTATTTACTTGAGCAGTGGTTTGTCATTCTCCTTCAAGAGGTCCTTCACATCCCTTGTAAGTTGTATTCCTAGATATTTAATTCTCTTTGTAGCAATTGTGAATAGGAGTTCACTCATGATTTGGCTCTTTGTTTGTCTTTTATTGGTGTATAGGAATGCTTGAGATTTTTTGTACATTGATTTTGTATCCTGAGACTTTTCTGAAGTTGCTTATCAGCTTAAGGACATTTTGGGGGAGGTGATGGGGTTTTTTAAATATATAGTCATGTCTTCTGCAAATAGAGACAATTTGACTTCCTCTCTTCCTATCTGAATACACTTTATTTCTTTCTCCTGCCTAATTGCCCTGCTGTGGGTTTGTCATAAATAGCTCTTATTATTTCGAGATACATTCCATTAGTACCTAGCTTATTGAGAGTTTTTAGCATGAAGGGGTGTTGAATTTTACTGAAGGCCTTTTCTGCATCTATTGAGGTAATCATGTGGGTTTTGTCACTGGTTTCTGTTTACGTGATGGATTACATTTATTGATCTGTGTATGCTGAACCAACCTGGGATCCCAGGGATGAAGCCAACTTGATCATGGTGGATAAGCATTTTGATGTGCCGCTGGATTCAGTTTGCCAGTATTTTATTGAGGATTTTCACATAGATGTTTATCAGGGATATTGGCCTGAAAAAAAAATTTGTTTTGTTGTGTATCTGCCAGGTTTTGGTATCAGGGTGATGCTGGCCTCAAAAAATTGTTCAGATATGGATATTGAGGAAAATATTGAAAACAGGCCAGAAAGACCTGATGTCCTAGGTGGCAAAAGGGCAATGCTAATCTCTGATAAAACAGACTTTAAACCAACAAAGATCAAAGAAGACCAAGAAGGGCATTACATAATGGTAAAGGGATCAATGCAACAAGGAGAACTAACTATCTTAAATATATATGCACCCAATACAGGAGCACCCAGATTCATAAAGCAAGTTCTTAGAGACCTACAAAAAGACTTAGACTCCCACACAATAATAGTGGGAGATGTTAACACTCCATTGTCAATATTAGATCAATGAGACAGAAAATTAGCAAGGATATTCAGGACTTGAACTTAGCTCTGGACCAAGCAGACCTAAAAAATATCTACAGAAGTCTCCACCCCAGATCAACAGAATATACATTCTTCTCAGCACTACATTGCACTTATTATGAAATTGACCACATAATTGAAAGTAAAACACTTCTAGCAAATGCAAAAGAACAAAAAATCATAACAACCGGTCTCTCAGACCACAGGGTAATCAAATTAGAACTGAGGATTAAGAAACTCACTCAAAATTGCGCTACATGGAAACTGAACAACTTCCTCCTGAATGACTACTGGGTAAATAATGAAGGTAAGGTAGAAATAAATAAGTTATTTGAAACCAGTGAAAACAAAGACACAATGTACCAGAATCTCTGGGACACAGCTAAAGCAGTGTTTACAGGGAAATTTATAGTAGTAAATGCCCACAGAAGAAAGTGGGAAAGATCTAAAATCAACACCCTAACATCACAATTGAAACAACTAGAGAAGAAAGAGCAAACAAATTCAAAAGCTAGAGAAGACAAGAAATAACTAAAATCAGAGCAGAACTGAAGGAGGCAGAGACACAAAAAGTCTTCAATAAATCAGTAAATCCAGGAGCTGGTTTTTTGAAAAGATTAACGAAATAGACAGACTGCTAGCCAGACTAATAAAGAAGAAAAGAGAAGAATCAAATAGACACAATAAAAAATGATAAAGGGGATATCACCACTGATCCCACAGACATACAAACTACCAGCGGAGAATACCGTAAACACCTCTGTGCAAATAAACTAGAAGATCTAGAAGAAATGGATGAATTCCTGGACATGTACACCCTTCCAAGACTAAACCTGGATGGCTCAGGATTTCTATGTCTCCCTGATTCAAGGTTGGTGGGTTTTTGTTTACAGGAATTTATCTATTTTATCTAGTGTTTTTGTTTGTTTGTTTGTTTTGACTGAGTCTCACTCTGTCTCCAGGCTAGAGTACAGTGATGCAATCTTGGCTCACTGCAACCTCCAACTCCATAGTTCAAGTGATTCTCCTGCCTCAGCCTTCCAAGTATCTGGGATTACAGGCTCATGCCACCATGCCCAGCTAATTTTGGTATTTTTAGTAGAGACAGGTTTCCACCATGTTGGCCAGGATAGTCTCAAGCGCCTGACCTGTGATCCACCCGCCTTGGCCTCCCAAAGTGCTAGGATTACAGGCGTGAGCCACCGCACCCAGCCTCCTCTAGTTTTTCTAGTTTGTGTACATAGAAGTTTTCATACTAGTCTCAAATAATCTTTCGTATTTCTGTGGTATCAGTTGTAATGTCTCCATTTTCATTCCTGATTAAGCTTATTTCAATCTTTTCTCTTCTTTTCTTGGTTAATGTAGCTAGTGGTCTATCAATTTTGTTTGTCTTTTCAAAGAACCAACTTTCAATTTCATTGTTTCCTTGGTATTGTTTTCTTGGTTCCCATTTAGTTTTGTTCTTCTCTGATCTTCGTTATTTCTCTTCCTCTGCTAGCTCTGTGTTTAATTTCTTTCTGTTTCTCTAGTTCCTTGAGATGTAATATTAGGTTGTCAGTTTATAACGTGTCTTTTTATTTCAGTCTCTGAGCTTCCCTAGGACTTTTTGTCTTTTTAATGTAGGTGTTTAGTGCTATAAACTTTCTACTTAGTGTTGCTTTTGCTGTATCTCAGAGGTTTTGATAATTTGTGCCAATGATATCATTCATTTTGAAATTTTTTGTGTTTCCATCTCGACTTCATTATTGACCCAAAAATCAATCAGGAGCAGATTATTTAATTTTTGTGCATTTGTATAGTTTTGAGGGAAGTCATTATCATAAGTGAGGTAACTCAGGAATGGAAAGCCAAATACCGTGTGTTCTCACTTATAAGTGGGAGCTAGCTAAGCGTACTCGAAGACATTCAGAGTGGTGTGACACACACTGGAAACTCAGAAGGGAAGAGTATGAGAAGGGGGTGAGAGATGAAAAATTACCTAATGGGTACAATGTACACTATCTGGGTGACAAGTACACTAAAATCCCAGACCTCACCATTATATAATTCATCCATGTAACCAAAAGTCATTATTACCCCTAAAGCTATTGGAATAATTTTTATTTAACAAAAGGCAACCTTATTTCAACAAGATAGAGGACTAGGGTATTAAATGTCTCCCCCACTCCCCTGCTCCCATTCTGCCTTGGGTTGCCCGAAGCCACAATTACAGTTTTGTTTGTTTGTTTGTTTTTGAGACAGAGTCTTACTCTGTCTCCCAGGTTAGAGTGCATTGGCGTGCTCTTGGCTCACCACAACCTCTGCCTGCCGGATTCAAGCACTTCTCCTGCCTGCTTCAGCCTTCCAAGTAGCTGGGATTACAGGTGCGTGCCACCACACCCGGCTAATTTTTGTATTTTTAAGTAGAGACAGGGTTTCACCATGTTGGTGAGGCTGGTCTCGAACACCTGACCCTGTGATACGCCCACTTCAGCCTCCTAAAGTGCTGGGATTACAGGTGTGAGCCACGGTGCCCGGCCATAATTATGTTTTGTTGTCTGTCCATTTACTTATACTCCCTCTGAGGTGAGCAGCAAGATTTCTCAGGAACAAATATTCAAGGATTCTGGTGGAAAAGACTGAATGATGAGGCTTTTCTTTTCCATTTGCATTTCCTTCCTTCCTTCCTTCCTTCCTTCCTTCCTTCCTTCCTTCCTTCCTCTCTCCCTCCTTCCCTCCTTCCCTCCCTCCCTTCCTTCCTTCCTCCTTTCCATGTTACATTCTCTCTCTTGATCACTAAGTCATTCACTTTCAAAAAGTACTAAACAGCTATTCTATGAGAGACTTTATATTAAGCATGATAAGAAAAACCAGACTTCCAATATTTAACAAAATTCATTTAAAAAGCATTGCCTCATCAAGGCCTCTGCTAGATGCTGGAGATGCTGGGTCTACGATGACAAACACATCACTGATTGTGATCTCAAGAAACCCATTGCCCTGTAAGGGGAGACAGACATATTACTCATTTGTTTCATCACTGAATCCCTAGGCAGGATGCTGGAACTATTGGCTCTTTTCCATCTTTAGCATGCAGGACCATGCCTGGACTCCAGCTGATATGCAATAAATGATGAAACAACTACATTTATTAGAACACCTGTGGTGTGTCAGGTATTTTACATCTTTTATTATTAATCCATTTCCCAACCTGTGACAAAGCTGTGGTCAATCCCACTTCACAGATGAGGAAAAGAGGTACAGAGAGGTTAGGTAATTTATCAATCTTAAGCATCATTCAGAGATAAAATTTTAAAAATGGTAATGCAGCTCTGCCTGATGCCGATGCACATTATTTTCCTACTTTTCCATGCCTTTTATGCAAAAAATAAAAAACCACTAGGTATTATTTTTTTAAAGTTGATGAGACCTTTCTAATTTAAGAAAGAAACATTTTTTCTAACAGGCAGGAATTTGAGTTGTAGCCAATTTTGCATGGCAAGAACTTTAACAAATAAATATGTAAATATAACTGGCATGTCCCCTATGTCATACTAGCCTGAAGTGTCTATAGCATGAATACCCAAATTTTGTTATTTCAAAGGCTAGCACCTGGAAGATTGTAGGATCTTAGCACCATCTAGCTAAAATCTCTTTCCAATTATTGTTGCCATTCACATATACTCAGTAGTAACTCATCTTTTATTCTTCTATTTTGGTTCCTTTGTTGACGTCTCCTGTAGAAAGTCACTTGGGGCGGTTGCCACCATTAACATGGCACTCAAGATCCTGAATGACAATTCTGTGCTCCTGCTGAGGAAGATTCATGTCAAAGTCTCACAAAATACACTTCCAAAGATTTTTTTTTTTTATCATTATGACTATGTGCCCAAAGTAATTTGTCAAAAAGACTTTGCCCATGGAGTAACTGACTCACCACATGCTCTCACCATCACCTCAATAGTGAGTCGAGAGCTCCTGCTGCATTTTCTACAGTACACATTGCATCAGACCCAAGTTACATTCCAGGCCTAAAGGAGGAGAATGCTCCACTCCTCAACTCTGCCTGATTCTTTATGACATGGCCTGAAGAAAATGTTCTTATATGTAGTAGATTGGTTATAAAACTTCTCACTCCTTTCTGAATCCATATCCATTGATAGTAAGCTCCTTAAATCTGAGTTTGGACCATGTGATTTGTTCAGTGAGATAATAACAAACTTGATGTAAGTAGAGGCTTGAGAAAGGACTTTCGAGAACATGCCTAGACAGGACTGCTAGAGGATGAGGCATGTGAAACAGATAAATCTGTCCGAGGCAAGGCAATTTTAGATTTGCCAATACTCAGCTGATCACCTGAGTCCCAGAAAGACCAGAATAACTGGCCTAACCAAAACCAGCCTGATTTAGCAGAACTGCCCATTCAAGTTATAGACTTGTGAAAACATAACTTACAATTATTTCAAACCACTATATTTTTAAAAATATATATTTTTTTAATTTTTGTAGTTACATAGTAGGCATATATATTTATGGGGTATGTGAGAAGTTTTGACACAGGCATGCAATTTGTAATAATCACATCAAAGAAAAGGTTACCCATCCCCTCAATCATTTATCCTTTTTGAAACAAACAATCCAATCATACTCTTTTAGTTATTTAAAAATATACAACTAAATTATTATTGACAATAGTCACCTGTTGTGCTATTGAATGCTAGGTCTTATTCATTTAAGTATTTTTTGTATCCATTAACCATTCGCACCTCCCCCAACCTCCCTACTGCCCTTCCCGACCTCTGATAACCATCCTTCTCCTTCTACTATATCTCCATTAAAAACACCACTCATTTTTTAGTGTAATTTATTATACAGCTGTAGCTAACTGATATATTGTGAGTTGTCTCACAAATTATCTCACTGAAAGATTATTTAGCTCCTGCTACCAGCATTTCTCTCCAGAGAGTCATCCTCCTGTTTCCATCCTCCTGTATCACCCCTTTCCTTTCCACCCTTTCTCCTACAAATCTGCTTAAAAATTCACCTATGGTGCTATCAAAAGCGGACACACATGACCTATTGCCCACTATATTCTTCTGTCCTTAATCCCCAACCCTTCTCCCAGTCCCCACCTCTGCATTCACTAAGGTACCAACATGTTCTCTTCTTCTTCAATAAGAAAGAAAAGTAAACACAAACCTCTCATGTAAGTTAATTCATACAAACAGATGTCTATAGTGCTGCTAAATCTATCATTTGATTAGGCAGACATAAATAAGACTAAATTATCTTCAGACTAAGCAAGGATCTCACAAAAGAAAAAAGAAATACATATAAATATAATTTGTATACACTCTTCCCTTTGTATACTAGGGTTCTGCATATGCAGGTTCAACCAACCATGGATTGAAAATATTAGAAAACAAAACAGTATAAAAGTACAACAGTTTCATTTTATTCTCCTAACACTGGTCTCTTTGATTTTATTTTATTTTAATGTTTTTTAACATATAAATAATTTTAACTGTTATTTTACACTCAGGAGGTACAGGTACAGGTTAGTTACATGGGTAAGAAGGGACATGAATAATCCCATCATCCAGACAGTGAGAATAGTACCTAGCAGTTTTTCAAATCTTGCCTTCTTCCTTCGTTCCTCTATCTAGTAGTCCCCACGGTCTATTTTTGCCATCTTTATGTCCAAAAATGCCCAATATTTGGCATCCACTTATAAGTGATAGTCTGCTATATATGGTTTTCTGCTCCTGCATTAATTCACTTAGGATAAGGATTCTTAGCTGCATTCATGTTGCTGCAAAAGACATGATTTCATTAATTTTTATGGCTAAGTAGTATTCCATGATGTATATGTACCACATTTTATTTCTCCAAACGACCATTGATGAGTACCTAGGTCGATTCCATGTCTTTGCTGTTATAATAGTTCTCCAAATTGCTTTTCACACTGGCTGAACTAATTTACATTTCCACCAACAGTATGTCAGTCTTCCCTTTCTCTGCAGCCTCACCAGCATCTATTGTTTTTTGGCTTTTCAATAATAGCCATTCTGAATAGAATTGTATTTTGGTTTTGATTTGCAATTCTCTAATGAATTGTGATATGTAGCACTTTTTCATATGTTTGTTAGCCACTTATAAGTCTTCTTTTCAAAAGTGTCTGTTCATGTCTTTCACCAATTTTTTAATGGATTATTTGTTTTTGCTTGTTAAATTGTTTAAATTTCTTATAGATTCTGAATATTGAACCTTTGTCAGATGTTTAATTTGTAAATATTTTCTCATTCTGTAGGTTTTTCTTTTACTCTGTTGATAGTTTCTTTTGCCATATAGGAGCTCTTTCATAAGGTCCTGCTTGTCAATTTTTGGTTCTTTTTTTGTTTTTTGCAATTGCTTTTAGGGACTTAGTCACAAATTCTTTCCCAAGGCCAATGTCCTGAATGGTGTTTCCTAGGTTTTCTTCTAGGATTCTTACAGTTCAAGGTTGCACATTTAAATCTTTCATTCATCTTGAGTTTTTGTTTTTTTTTTCCTCTGGTGAAAGGTAGGGGCCCAGTTTCATTCTTCAATCTTGGCTAACCAGCTATCTCATCACTATTTATTGAATAGGAAGTCCTTTGCCCATTGTTTGTTTTTGTCAGCTTTGTCAAAGATCAGATGGCTGTAGGTGTGTGGTTTTATTTCTGTTTTCTCTATTCTGTTCAAATGGTGTATGTGTCTATTTTTGTACCACTATCATGCTGCTTTGGTTACTGTAGCCTTATGGTATAGTTTAAAGTCAGACATGTGATGCCTCCACCTGTGTTCTTTTTGCTTAAGAACAATACAACAATTTTTAAGACACAAATAAGAAAACAATACCAGGATAACAATCATTTACATTGCATTTACATTGTATTAGTTATTATAAGTAATCTAGAGATGATGAAAAGTATAAAGGAGGATGTGCTTAGGTTATATGAGAATACAACACTATTTAATATAAAGAACTTGAGCATCTTCAGATTTTGGTATCCGTGGAAAGCGCTGAAAACAATCCTCCAAAGATAAGGAGGTATGATTGTACACAAGTACATCATGGACACACACACGCTTAGATGTGACTTGTATGCATTACACAGAATAAGATTAAATCAATATGAATAAGTAGAGGAGATGATGAAGTGTAAAGTCAGGGAAGATTGCATTACGTTATAATACATTGTTACCACTAAGAGCAGATCTCATTACTTATTTTTGCTTCTATTATACATGAGCGTCACACATACCCTTTCTTAACTGTAGCAGATTCTAAATTAGCAGAGTATAAAGTAGTGATCTGTTCATGCCCTCATCTTGATTTGTGATTTCGCCAAGAACACATGAAAAGCTTTGACTTTCTGGGAACCCATCATTTTTACCTGGTGGGAGACCAGGCCCAGGCTTGCCAGGCCATCCTGGTGGCATCAGAGAAAATCAGTCATGCTCTGACTTCTAAGAACATTTTTCCTTTAATCTCATCTCTCAGACACCTGCAAACAGGTCCCCTTTTCCTTTAATCCATGCTCTTATCTTACCTAAAATAACCCCCAACATCAGAACAACATATCTTCCTCCTTTTCTGAGTCAAAATGATCTCTGCATTTTGTGAGCAATATTTTGCTGGTGAAATACTTGATAAGGACCAACTATATGCAAGTGAATGCAGTGAAAGAAGCTCTGTACCGGGTTTCAAGGCACAGTTCTGATCACAGTTCTGTCACCAACTTACTTTGCGAGCATGGACAAGTTATTTCAGGCTGGATTTTTGTCTTATTGTTTTTGAAATGCAGCACTTTTCTGAAGTGTTCTTTAAGACTTGATATAGTTTCAGAAACTGTGTGAGTGGATCCCGAGGTTCTCAAATTGTGTCAGAAAGCTTGAAGCTGTGCTGCTTAAGGATCTAGACCTTAGATTCTATTATTATGCCCCTCGTCACGACACTGTGATCTTTGACCTGATCTGCTTCAGTAGATTTCTATTTCATTTCCCTGTTTCCACTTTTGTATTGCTATAATTAATTCTCCACATGGATTATCAAGTAATGTCTGTAAATACAAATCAAATAATCTCCCTTTTTCACAAAAGCACTCTAATTGTTTTCCATTGCCCTTATAGTAGAATCCAAATACCAGCTAAAGTCAAACTGACCCTCACCTGCCCCAACCTCGTCTCCTATTACTCTTCCAGGCTGATAACCGCAAAGAAATAGAAACTCCAGTCTTAAAGTCACATGAAACTGGATTCATCCAGCAATCTGAAAGAGCCTGGAAGTTGATTCTCACCCAAGAAACTCAGTAAGAAACACAGTCCTGATGACACCTGAATCTTGGTATTGTGAGACCTTACTCAGAGTCCACTGGACTTTGTGTGAGATCCAGCCAAGCCAAACAAAACTTATAATCTACAGGATTATGAGATAACAAATTTGCATTTGTTTAAAGCCACTAATGGGGTAGTACTTTTTTTTACAACAGCAACAGAAAATTAACACAACAAATGACAGGACTCATCGGTAACGATTCCATGAGGAAAGAGGTTCCAAATCTCCTTCCATCTCTTATAACTGCTTCTTCTCTCTTAGAACCTTTCATCCTACTTGTATGTCAAACAAATCCTGAAATTCAGATTACTCCTAGTCCTGGATGAAACCTCAGCTGATATTGCTGACTTACCATCATTCAAACATGAAACCTGGGCTCTAGATGTAGCAAGTTGATACCACTGAAGTTTTGGAATCCATTCTTTGTGCCACCCTTGAAGATGGTAAGGGTAGAAAGGGCACGTCCAACATGTAAAAGGGCTGTAAATTATAAAACAGAAGAAACTAGGAGCTATTTTTCAAAGAGAAGGGAGCTCAGGAAGACAAATGTCCGCAAGGCCTCAAAGTGGTGAGGAAACAGGCTTCTTTTAGCTCCGGAGAATATAAATTAAATGGGTAGGTGTGTATCATAGATAACTTGTGTCTAGGGGAAAAAATGCTAACCATAAAAAGTGTTCAGGATTACTTTTGGAGGTACTTAGATTTAGGATATTGTATTTGAAGAGCATGGCCAAATTGACAGAAATTTGGAGCATTTCAGAATCTCTGGTCCAACGTTCTTGTTTTGTCAATGAGTAAACCAAGGCCTAGAGAGCAAGACTTACCTCATGAACCATAAAGTCTTTTGCTATCATGAAATTTAGTTTAAATTATTCCTGTTGGACAAAAACCATATGATCACCTCAACAGATGTAAAATAAAGGAACTTAACAAAATGTAACATCCTTTCATGATAAAAAATGTGGCACATATACACCATGGAATATTATGCAGCCATCAAAAACGATGAGTTCGTGTCCTTTGTAGGAACATGGATGAACCTGGAAAACATCATTCTCAGCAAACTGACACAAGAACAGAAAATCAAACATCGCATATTCTCACTTATAGGCGGGTGTTGAGCAATGAGAACACATGGACATGGAGGGAAGCATCACACACTGGGGTCTGTCGGGGGGAAAAAGGGGAGGGACAGCGGGGGGGTGGGGGAGTTGGGGAGGGATAGCATGGGGAGAAATGCCAGATATAGGTGATGGGGAGGAAGGCAGCAAATCACAACTGCCATGTGTGTACCTATGCAACAATCTTGCATGTTCTTCACATGTACCCCAAAACTTAAAATGCAATAAAAAAAAATATATATATATATATAATTATGTATAGAAGGAAAGTACCTCAACACAGTAAAGGCCATGTGTAACAAATACAAAGCTAAAATTATACTCAATGAGAAAAAGTCAAATAATATTCAATAAGATCAGAAATATGACAAGGATGTCTACTCTCTCCAATTCTCTTCAACACAGTACTGGAAGTTCCAGTCAGAACAATGAGTCAAGAAAGAAATAAAAGGCATCCATGCTGAGTGAGGTGGTTCATGCCTTTAATCCCAGCACTCTGAGAGGTTAAGGTGTGCAGATCACTTGAGTTCAGGAGTTCAAGACCAGCCTTGCCAACATGGTGAAACCTCATCTCTACTAAAAATACAAAACAATTAGCCAGGTGTGGTGTGGTGTGCCTGTAATCCTAGGTACTCAGGCATGAGTATCATTTGAACCCAGGAGGCAGAGGTTACAGTAAGCCAATTTCATGCCACTGCACTCCAGCCTGGGCAACAGAGAAGAAGGGGAGGGAGAAGGAGAAGGAGGGGAAGGAAAAGGGGAAAGGAAAGAGAAAAAGGAAGAAAAAGAAATCTCAGAAAAGAAGAAGAAATAAAAGTCGTCCAATTTGGAAAGAAAGAAGTTAAATTGTCCCTGTTCACAGGAAACATGACCTTACATATAGGAAACCTTAAACTACACACACATGCATGCACGCACACACACACACATAATTGTTAGAACAAATAAGTTGATTTAGTAAGGTTGCAGTATGTAAAATTAACGCAAAATTCAGTAGTATTTCTATATACTAACAATGAACAATCCAAAAATGAAATCAAGAAAACAATTTTATTTACAATAGGTGCAAAAAAAAAAACAATAAATTTAGGAATACATTTCACCAGGGAAGTGAAGACCTATACACTAAAAACTATAACATATTGATGAAAGAAATTGAAAAAGACACAAATAAATGGGAAGATATTCCATGTTTGTAGATTGGAAGAAGAGAAGAACATTAAAATGTCTATCCTACCCAAAAAACTCTACAGATTCAATGTCGTTCTTATCAAAATAAAATAGACATTTTTCACAGAAATAAGAAAAAAATCTAAAATTCATACCGAACTGCAAGAGAACATAAATATCCAGAGCAATCTTAAACAAAAAGAACAAAGCTGAAAACATCATACTACCTGAATTCAAAATATACAACAAAGCTATAGTAATCAAAACAGCATGGTACTGGCATAAAAAGAGACACATATACCAATGGAACCAAATAGAGTTTCAGAAATAAATACATGCATTTAGAGTCAATTGATTTTCAACAAAGGTGACAGGAATACACAATGGGGAAAGGATGGTTTCTTCAATAAATGGTACTGAGACAACTGGATATTTAAATGCAGAACAATGAAATTTATCTCACATCATATACAAATATCAACTTAAAATGCATTAAAGACTTAAATTTAAGACTTGAAACTGTGAAATTCCTAGAAGAAAACAGAGGAATAGCTCGATGACATTGGTCTGGGCAACGATTTTTAGATACAAACCCAAAAGCACAGGCAACAAAAACAAAAGTAAAAATAGAAAAACAGGGTTACTTCAGACTGAAAAACCTTCTTCACAGAAAAGGGAACAATCAACAGAGTAACCTATGGAGTGGGGAGAAAATATTTGCACATCTTATAAGAGTTTAATATCCAAAAATATATAAGGAACTCAAACAACTCAGTAGCAAGAAAACACATCATCCAAATAAAAAATGGGCTACACACCTGAAGAGACACTCTTCAAAGACATACAAATGCCCAACAAAAAATCATTAACATCACTAATCATCAGAGAAATGCAAATTAAAACCACAGTGAGATATCACCTCATACCTATTAGAATGGCTATAATAAAAAAGAAAAGATAACACCATGTAGAGAGGATGTGGAGACTAGGGACCCCTTGCACACTGTTGGTAGGACTCTATATCAGTAGAGCCATTAATGAAAAATATAGAGTTTCCTCTAAAAATTAAATCTATAATTACCATATGATCCAGCCATCCCACTGCTGGATATGCATCCACGGGAAACAATATTGGTATGTTAAAGAGACAACTACATTCGCATGTTTTACAGAATTATTCACAATTGCCAAAATAGAATCAACTGAAGTACCCATCAGTGGATAAATAGATAAAGAAAACGTGGAATATGTATAAAATAGCATGCTATGTTGTTGCAAATCAAAGGATTTTCTTATTTTTAAAGGCTCATTTTCAACAACATGGATGAATCTGAAGGACATAGTAATAACTGATCTGGCACAGAGAAACAAATATGACATAATCTCACTTGTATGTGGAATCAAAAAGATGAACTCATAGAATGATGGTTACTAGGGGCTGGAATGGGGTGGTCTTAGGATACAAAACTCAGTTTGGAAAAATATGTTGAAAAGGTCTACTGTAAAACATGGTGACAATAATTAATAACAATGCATTATATTCTTGTAAATTGCTAAGAGAGCAGGTTTTAAGTGTTCTCACAACAATATTGATAACTATATGGGGTTACACATATGTTAATTAGCTAAATTTAGCCATTCCACAATGTATACATATTTCAAAGCAACATGTTGTACATTACAAATTTATATAATTTTGTCAATTAGAAGTATTAATTCAGTAAAATAAATAAATAAATAAAAATAAATAAATGATTCCTGCTGTATGAAATTACAAAAGACCCATGGGAAAGACTATCTAAAGAGATTATGTTGCAGTTTTCTTTTCTTTTCTTTTTTTTAAATATATATTTTATTGCATTTTAGGTTTTGGGGTACATGTGAAGAACATGCAAGATTGTTGCATAGGTACATACATGGCAATGTGGTTTGCTGCCTTCCTCCCCCATCACCTGTATCTGGTATTTCTCCCCCATGTTATCCCTCCCCAACTCCCCACCCCCTGCTGTCCCTCCCTTAGTTCCCCCCCAACAGACCCCAGTGTGTGATGCTCCCCCTCCCTGTGTCCACGTGTTCTCATTATTCAACACCCGCCTATGAGTGAGAACATGCGGTGTTTGATTTTCTGTTCTCGTGTCAGTTTGCTGAGAATGATGTTTTCCAGGTTCATCCATGTTCCTACAAAGGACACAAACTCACAGTTTTTTATGGATGCATAGTACTCAATGGTGTATATGTGCCACATATTCCCTGTCCAGTCTATCATTGATGGGCATTTAGGTTGGTTCCAAGTCTTTGCTATTGTAAGCAGTGCTGCAATGAACATTTGTGTGCATGTGTCCTTATGATACCTTATATGTCCCATTTCCTTCTAATTCATACTCTGGTGCTGTTTGTCTCTAATGTGAATTCTGGATTTACAGTATGTACTCTTGCTGTCCATGTACTGAAAAAACCGGTAGGAACTGCAGTTCTCATCTGAGTCTTCAAATGAAAATCAGATTTCAGATGTGCTTGTGACTTATCCTTCCTTGTCACTTGAAAAGGGATTTGTGTAGCCAAATAAGGGTTCAATCAAGATATTCAAGTCCTGTTTTATCGACTGAGCAATATTTGCACTTTTACTCATTCAATCACATAGAAAAACATTAAGTCCTTCCATGATTAATAGTAGTATAGAAATGAGTAACATAAAATCCTCACCCTCTAGCTCATAGGCAAATGACGTGGGAAGAGGCTACTTCTATAGCATACCATATCATCAGTACTACAGTGAAGGGCTCTCCAAGATGAAAATGAAAGGAATAGAGAGTGTAGAGCCTGAGGCATAAAAGAAAAAGGTGGGCTCCTTGTACAGAATGATTGCTTCACAGAGAGCTTGGGGATAAAGGAACAGATAACAGATGAGGCTGGGAAGCTTGGCTAAGGTCCTGAATGCCATGCTAATTTGTATTTTATTCTGAAACTAATGTATGTTAGAGGTTATACTTAAAGAAGAGAAGAAATATGGCAACATTTTATTTTTAAGAAAGGAATTCTGGCACAGTGGGGAAGACCAATTTCCCATAACTCACTTAACAACAGCCATTTTTTTGTTTTACTAGAAATTATTCTCCTGATTACAATACATCCAGTGGGGCTCCTCAGTTGGTTACATAATGTTAGCTACTAATCATTGCTTTCAAATGTGTATTAGTCATGATTTTTGAAATATTTCTATAGCATTTGTGCACCCATATTTATAGCAGCATTATTCACAATAGCAAAATGTGGAGGCAACACAAGTGTCCATTGGTGGAAAAATGGATAAAGAAAATGTGGTATACGCGTACAATGTAATATTATTTAGCCTTAAAAAGGAAGGACATTCTGAGGCATACTATATGTGGTTAAACCTTGAGGACATTATGCTAAGTGAAATAAGCCAGTCACAGAAGGACAAATACTGCATAATTCTACTTATACGAGATAAGCAGAGTAGCCAAACTCATAGAAACAGACAATAGAATGGTGGTTGCCAAGGTCTGTGGGGCAGGGGAATAGGAGGTTAGTGTTTAATGGGTATACAGTTTTAGTTGGGAAAGATTAAAAAGATGGGGATGGATGGTGGTAATGGTTGCATAACAATGACAATATACTCAATGCCACAGAACTGCACACTTGAAAGTGATTAAAATTGGCTGGGCGAGGTGGCTCACGCCTGTAAACCCAGCACTTTGGGAGGCCAAGGTGGGCAGATCACGAGTCCAGGAGTTCAAAACCAGCCTAACCAATATGGTGAAACCTCTACTAAAAATACAAAAATTACCTGGGTGTGGTGGCATGTGCTTGTAGTCCCAGCTATTTAGGAGGCTGAGGCAGGAGAATCACTTGAACCTGGGGGGCAGAGGTTGCAGTGAGCCGAGATCATGCCACTGCACTCCAGCCTGGGCACTAGAGAGAGAATCCGTCAAAAAAAAAAAATAGTGATTAAAACGACAAGTTTTGTTACAATAAAAAATACATACATAAATTACAAGCAAGAGGCAAACTCGAAATTCAGTTTTGTCAGAGTCCTGGAGTATACGTCATACCATACAGCTTGTCAGTGATTATGCATCCACTGTCTTCAACTCCTTCTTCCTCTGGATTCTTTTCCAGCTGCATTTCCCTCCTTAAAATGTGATAGTCTTGTCCTCTTCTGGCCTGTATAAAACAGAGACCAGCTCCATTGCTCGGGGAAACTAAAATGACGAGGGAGCGTGTGAGATTGTTTCATACATCCCACATCTTTATCTGTACCAAGAGACAAGCCTGGGCCAACTCTTGTTCATTTTGTTCTGCTGAATCAGGGAAATTCCATCTCTCTTGCAGTAAGTGGTCAGACTAATAGGGCCTCAGGTAGGGGGACAACCTGCCAGACATCTCCGTGTCTCTGGCTTTCTCCCTTGTATTTGGCATGAGACCGGGAACCCAGATATTTTCAAAGAGAGGGAAAGTGATGACCTGCAAATTGAGCCAGGCCAGAGGCCTGAGTTGACCATTTTTAGCCAAAAACCAGAGAGGATGCTTGCTGTAGAGTGGGACTCCAGGAACCTGATGCCTGCTGAGATGGCACCAGAATATAAAACACCTGAAAAATGGGAGATGCCAGCAGAAACAAACGTAATAAAGATAGGGAAGGGTAGACCAAGTGACCCAGGTGCAAATTCTGCTCCATGATTTTGGGAAACTCTTACCTCTCTGAGCCACAGAAAACTTAACTTATAACAAGAACACATTATTCTATAGAGTTATGATGCATAAAGGGATGACACAACATTGTGTATGATATGCTATAGGTGCCCGCAAATGTTAGAGCCTCTCTTCCTGGCATCATATCAAGAGGCAGTCCAGTTTTAAATGATATGCTAGTCTCCCCTTAACAGGCATTTGTGTATCTCTGTTGCAAAAGATGGTACCACCCAGTTTTCCCCAAATATGTCGTAATCCTATTAAAGGCCTACTGTGTGCATTGTGATTGTTCATCTTTGATCTCACTCTAGCCTTTACTTCTGACGCTCGAATTGCTTTTGATACTTTCCTCTTACTTCTTTTACGTCCATCTTGTCTTGCAGGTTTCAGACCACGTTTGGGGACAGGACTGTTGTTGGATGCCTGGCTAGGGTTAGGTGACACAGAATGATGCTTCTGGGACTCCTGGAGCTTTTTCTTTCCTTACTCGTACCTAACTGGGTATGTACTTCTGTTTCCATGCTACCCACTATTTTCAATTATCTGCTGAGGGGTCCTTGAGTAGTATCTTCAGAGAATAACTTTTTCAATGAAAAGTGTTCTACTGGGGAAAAAAAATCAGTAGATGATATTTGCTCTTCATTTTGTCACATAACCGGGGGCTGGCCTCCAAGGATTTTAAATGTGGGGAGGACCTTTGAGATCATTTGATGCAGAGGTGGTAAACTTCAATGCCCACCAAGGCCAAGCAGGGAAGGTGAATGAGTGATGTCAGTCAGGAGAGTGAAGTGGAAAGGCCAGGCTTTATCTAAAGGCAAAGCTGCCACAGAGGTTCCCAAGATTGATGCCCTCTGTGATTGCAGGAATGCTCTAATGCACCCCAAATATTTATTTGTTGGCAATTAATATCCTTAAAAATATTTATGTTGGCACCAAATACAAGTGTTTTAAAGATAATATGTAGGCCAAAGAAGCATTTTAGCACATCCCTGAACCACCAGTTGGCAATTTCTGACTTGCCCAAACCCTTCATTTTACAGATCTGGGACATAGACATACACCGCCCAAAGTCTCACCAGACAGTCCTAGCAGAACTAGAATGAGAACTCGGATCTGAGGCTGATCCACAATCTGTTCAGTGTACCTCTAATTACATGACTCTTTCATTCCATCTGGGAAGAAGAGGAAAGAGAGAGGATGAAATGCTCTTAGAATGAGGGAGCAAAACAGGGGTAACCCTGAGGTGGAATATATGAACCTTTCTCAAAATTTCATCAACTCAACACATTTTTGCTGAACAAATGCAACCTGCTGACACTGTCCTAAACACTGAGGACTCTATACAGAACACAGCAGAAGACCTTGCCCTCATTACTGAACTCACTTTCATTTCTTGAACCTCTCAATATTTCACCTTCAGACTTTCATAATACTCTCCCTTTGATGAGAACAGGGTTCTCTTGACAAAGCCTGGCTAAATTTACTCATTCTTCAAGATTCAGCTTAGATTCTACTTCTTCCAGGAAGCTTTCTGCCATGCACACACTCTCAGATCTGTATCAGATAAACCTCCTCTGAGACCTCTCAGTGCCTTGTATTTTCCTACTGAAACACATCTCACAAGCATTCTAATGTCCCTTGCCTCCACTAACTTCTGAGCTACATGGGAGCATATACCATGGCTATCTTGTGCACAACTTACTCTCAGCACATTCAGCAGTCTGTAGCACAGAGTTGGTGTTCACTAAATGGTACGTATTCCTTTCAAGAATGGCAAACCAAGACCATGAGTGTTCCTCAATACCAACCTCTGATAGAGCCCACACTGTCCCCCACCCCCGGTCTCCTAAGATCCTCTCATTTACCCTCCACTAGGCACCCCCCTCCTAGTGCCCAGATCTTCCTGCCTCTCTCTGTTTTTCCTTCCAGCCCCACGTTTTTGTTCTGGAATTAGTCTCCACTTTATTAGGCTTGCGCTCCCTTTGAAGCCGTGGCTACACATGGCCATACAAACCCTGGCATCTCAGCCTCCAATCATCAAGATCCTTGGTGACCTGACAATAAAACATCTGGGCAACTGACTCATATGGGTTTTCTCTTGATGCGCGTGGCTTGGCACTACTTAGGCACTGCCTGAAGGTCAGATGCTGAATCCCTGATGCCGTGACAATTTTCCTTTGGTCTCTTGAAATCATCAAGGGCTTGTATACATGGGTAAGGCTTTTTTAATCAGGGAACAGCTGCTTGTGGTAGGGGAATCTATTTGTTGAGCCCACTATTAATTAGTAACATTTTCAAAAGCAGAACAACAAGAGCAAAGTTTATGACTGAGAAGGGAAAATTGGAAGCCATATATAAAAGCTGTGGGTGATGAATATTGGATTAACATGCCATGATAGAAGGATTTTCAGGTGAAAGATGAAGATTTCCTTTCTATGACTTTAGAGGATGAAACTTCGACTAGAAGTTTCAGGGGAAGAGGATTTTATACTTTATCCTTTCAACAAAAAAGACCAAATCATAAGATACTCTTTTGTTATCTTTCAATAAACATTTGTAAAATTCCTCTGTGTTTTGAGCCATTTCTTGAACCAGGCATGAAATGAACAGTTATCAAACAGAGTTCTTGCTCTCAAGGAGACTGCAGTCAAATGAGGGAAATTAACACTGAAACAGGAAAATTTGATCATGCAATGTTGAAGTACAGTGACACATAAACCTTGTGAGAGCAGAGGAGCAGGGCACCATTTAGGGTTTTCAAACCTGGTACTACCAGCTACCGGTGACGTGATCTTGAGAAAATCTCTTAACCTACCTGGTAGGATGATACTGGACCTAAAAGGATTTCATACAAGCAACATTTTGTAAATTAAAAATGGACTTATCAATGTTCATGTCCACCATTAAACTTCCCCAAATTCACTTAGGACTGTCTTGTAAGTTATTGAGATTCTGGTCTTAGGAAGAATTTAAGGAAGCCAGTACCTTCTTAGATATAAGATGTTTAAAGAGAAATTCCTACACTGGGGAGAGGCTTGTATAAATAGAGAACCTCTTTTTCCAAGGTCTTGTTTTAAATAATATTAGTGAATTTGTTCCAAGAAATAGAGAATGTGTTGAAGTTAAGCTAGCAGCCATGTGGCACTAAAAATTAATTCACACCTAACAATGGAATTGAGATAGCTACCCCTGAACCCTGCCCTGATTAAGAGTATTTCAACTTAGATCACTAGCAAGCATAAGAGTCCCTTCTCATTCTCCAGTGACAATCTAATTTCAGAATGTATTTTTCCAAGATTTTGCCACCTCTCCTTTTATTTATGTATTTGTTTGTTTGTTTGCTTATTTATTTGAGATGGAGTCTCACTCTGTCACCCAGGCTGGTATGAAGTGACATGATCTCTGCTCACTACAACCTCCACCTCCCAGGTTCAAGTGATTCTCCTGCCTCAGTGTTCCTAGTAGCTGGGATTACAGGCATGAGCCACCAAGCCCAGCTAATTTTTATATTTTTAGTAAAGACGGGGTTTCACCATGTTGCCCAGGCTGGTCTTGAACTCCTGATCTCAAGTAATCTGCCAGCCTCAGCCTCCCAAAGTGCTGGAATTATAGGCTTGCAACCTGTCCTTCTGTCTCATCCCTCTACCATCACCAAGTCCTGTTGATTTTACTTTCTAAACAGATTTTTATTCATCTTCAGGCATTTTCTTTGTGCTGCCTTCACCATCTGTCGTCTAGCCTCTAGTCCTGTTTTCTCACCTCTAGCATCCAGTATAATCCCTTCTTTAAACAATAGCCAGAGCGATCCTTTATAAATGAAAATCTCATCGTATTAGTTTCTTACAGAAAACCATTCATTTCCTATCACTGCCTTCAGGATCCAGTCCAAGTTTTGGAACAATGTGCACATTATGCTCTGGTCAGTAAAAGCAACTGCACTTCTCAAATTATCTATCTGGAGTGTTCCATGGGGTCTTTGCACATGCTGTTCCCTGTACTTGAAAACATTCTCCTAGTCTGAGTGAATATGTGCTTCTTCCTTTATGAAATCTTCCCAAACTTTTGCCCTCCTCACTTCTCATCTTTGTTAGAATTAACCACTTATCCCTTGAGGCTTCAAATGACTGCATGTGTACCTCCATACAGTATTTGTTAAATTAAGAACTTAAACTGCCGACAGGACCACTTGGTGGGAAAAATATAATCAGCAAATTCGTACATTCTTTCTTGGGCTTTCTCTTATTATAAGAGGTCCCAAGCACTGAGCATTGAGCCAAAGAAGAAATCCAGCAAATTTCAAGATTTATTCTCTTTCTTCAGCTAGCTCATAATCTCCATACAGAAGCCTGCTAATTAGACTATATAATTAGTGTCATCATGGAGATCTGAAGAATAATCAAGTGAGGTGAGATTTTTCATTTTCTTGTGCCATCTGGGGACATCGAAGCATAACTTTCCGACGTTATATCATGAACAAAACATGTATTCAAGCAAGAGATAGTCCCATTTATGTTTCTGTGAGACAAAGGCACAGAGTAAAGATGAGATGTTCATCCTTAAAATCTCGACTCTCCCCACAGAGGCTCAGTTGGTGGGCAGGGGGCGGTATCCAGCACTTGCATTCTGCTCTGTGGAAGCTGCTGGCGAGTGGCAGTCCTTTCCACCAGGGACCCTATTGCCATGAAGGAGGAAGGTTCAGAGCACATTCAGCCTTTGATGGGCCACCATCTGGAGCTGTCATATTTCTTTCCCTCAGGCAATAAAGGTGTTGTTTGGAGCTTATTAATCCAGCATAACAACAACAAAAAGTATACAACTGCATGAAGAATTTACCTGGCTGGGAAGGGAGTTGGAGTATGAGCGCTTAACTTCTGGGGTAATGTGACAATTTTTTTAGGAAATGTGAAGGGCAGGAGAGTCACTACTCAAGGACATTGAAAACCAATAATAACAAGCACTTTAAAAATGGCATGTTAATCTTTGTAGTAACCTTTCTTCTGCATTGTATAGATGTACAGTTCCTTGGGTTGGAATCACCCAGAATAGGAGAACATGACTGGTGGGAGTCATGGCATTCCTTAATTATGTTATTAGTATTATTATTGGGCTTATTCAATTCATAATGAAATTTCTAGGCCTAAAATGGGTTTCACTAGCATACATCATCAAAAAGATTTAGCTGAACTCATGCTATCCACAGGAATTGTGAAGGAGTAGATTGGGCCACTTATATAATAGGACTCAGGAGACCTGGATTTTGTCCAAGCAAAACCCAGGGTGACTCGACATCCCACTCTGTTCCTGCATTTTCCCATCTCTAAGATTGGGATGGGATATATTGGACAAGACAAATTTCTTTCTAGTTCTGCCTTTCTTGGCACCTATATTTCCATGAGTTTTATTATCTCAGCTCTCTCTCTCTTAACAATGATACTGTAATAGAATATTGTAAGCAAATCATCAGAGAATGTTCACCGGAACATCAAGATTTCCATTGTGTTCATCAGGAACACATAGCTCTGAGTTCTGTGACACTTATAAAGAAGGCCCTGCAATCAACCTTAGTGAGATCTAACGTTCATTAAAATATTGGTAACACTTCTAAAGATAATGATAGCCACGTCAAGCAGGCCACAGAAAATATCCATTACACAACTATGGTGACCGTGAAATATCAAATCAAGTGAATTAATTGTATTTGAGTGGACCAGTTGCCATTATAACCTTGATCTGTATTGAGATTGTTAGTAATGATAATTAATAATAGTAATTTCTATATAGTGTTACAGTACATTCAGAAGACTTTTAAATCCATACATGGTATTTCTCAGTGAGTAAAGAGAGCAAGCTACTCACAGTAGAGTTATCATCGTGACTTCAAAGCACAATGGTTATAAAGTTTATAGCATGGTGTCTAGCATCAAGTGAGTGCTTGGTAAAAGTGGGATTAATTATTGTCATTTTCATGAGACAGGTAGGCAGGAGAAGAAATTGTTAGATCAATGTTCCAAGTGCCCCATTTACTAGATGTGCTTTAGAATCCAATTCTCCTTATTTCTGAACCTATGTACTGTTTCTATAATAGTATGTTATCGAAGGAAGGAGAGGAGGGGAGGGAGGGAGGAAGGAAAGAAAGAGGGGAAGGGAGGAGAAGAGAGCAGAGAGGAAGGAGGGGAAGATGGGGGAGAGGGGGAAGGAAGGAAGAAGGAGCAGGAGCAGGGGGAAGGGGGAAGGGAAGGGGAAGGGAAAGGAGAAGAAAAGAAAAAGAAAATTTAAAAAAAGTTCTAATGAAAACATGGAATGTCATCTCTCTTTTTTCCCTCATGAAATAAAGACTGAGAATGATTGAATCCATTTGGATAGAATGGAATTTCTTGGAACAAGCATTTGTGGTTGGAGTGGCTCCTGTAAAAGTTGTGTAACTCTCTATCATTCAGTGTGTTCTGAGCATCGGAAATGGGCTGGGTGTGGTGGGAGATACAGACACCTGTCGCAGGCAGCTCCATCTCTAAGCATGTACTCTGTACCAGGCACTGTGCCAGGGGCTTCAATGCACTATCTCATTTTTGTCTCACAATAGTGTTGAGAAGTGGATAATTTTAAGCCTATTTACAGATGAGGAAACGGAGACCAACTGAGAGCTTAAGAAATTTTCCAAGGGACATGTATCATGTAAGTGACTGAGCTAGAATTTAAACCCACACTTCTTGTACTCCCATGTTTAAGTCACAACGCTTCTTCTCCACGTCTTTACATACTGCTTGGCCAGAGAGGACATATACATAAGAGGCAAAGTGAAGGAGTTCCCTGTGTATATTGGATCATGGAGACTCCTTTGTATATTGGATCATATCATTTTTATAACTGAGTTATGTGAGGTGAAGGAGACATTGCCATTTTCATTTCTCAGATGGTGAAACTGAGGTGCAGATGAGTAGAGTGGTTGGCAGGGAGATGAGGGCAGGAGAGCTGCTCAGGTGCTCTAGGAAGGTTCTCTTGGGAGTTAGCCGTGAGGTTGAGGTAGTGTGGGTTTATTTTCTCCTTTCTGATGATTGGCAAGAGAGGTGTTAGTACAAAGTAGTAAAAGCAAAATCTCTAGTCAAATGGCTTTGGCTGAAACCCTACCATAATCTCCAGGGAGTCAGTCAGCTTCTGCCGGTAAGTCCCAGGAAATCATGGCTAAGAATTGTGCTCATTTCAAATGGGTGAATAAAAGATCTGATGCTTTAAAGCTTAACAGTGTGCATAGTCTTAGCAAGCACCATGGAAATTTTAATTATCACATCATCATCGCCATCATCATCATCATCGATTTTACTGTCTAGTAGCAAAGGGAACTTAAATTAACCAGCCAAGATAGAGTCAATTCATGAAGTCATGCACACATGAAAAATCCTAGGCTCACCACCTCTTTTCTGTTTTACCCTAGATCAGTCTCTTGACACTCCTTCCCCCTCCTTGGGCTTCAGGATTCTAATCTCTGAAGTGGAGCTAATAAAGATTCCTGCTGTTCACCCCCTTGCTGGGAGGTCCTAATTTTCAAGTGGGGTAAAGAAAGAGAAAGCCTTTTTGCAAACTCTAAAGCAGACTGGGCACATAAAGAGTCTGTATTGCTAACTCATCTTTAATTATTTTTCTCTTTTTAAATAACTAAAATTCACGCATAAATATACTTTCATTGTGAATATAAAAGACAAAAATTCAGACGAAACAAAAGTCTCCTGGACTCATTCTTGTATGTTTACCCTGGGCTCTCCCAATCTCTTCTTCCAGTGTGTACCGTCCCAATCCCTGTTTTTATCATACTCAGTTTGTTGTGTGGTTGTTACTTAATATTTTGCTTTTCTAATGAAATATATGGCAAAGTGGTTAAGTGGTGGGTTCAAGACTCAGACTGCCTGAGCTTGAATTGTAGCTCTATCATATTTTTAACAATGTGGTTAAGTCGTTTCCTCTCTGGTCAATTTTCCTCTCTGGTCAATTTTCCTCTCTGCAAAGTGAGTGCACAAACTAGGGCTTTGTTGTGAGGATTGACTAGATTAATGCAGCACCCAGCATTTAGTGATTCTTAGTATATGTTTATTAGTATTATTATTGGACAGGTGAGTTAATGAAGGCATGGGTCATACTTGATTCCTTGACACTTAGCCTATTGCCAGGTGCCCAGTGGGTGATTGATAAACATTTATTCAGTTAGTAGAAAAAAGCTACATTCATTTTTGTCTGAGGATGCCACTAAGGAATGGGGGAAATCTCAATAGAAAGACTATTAAAATGAAAATCACTTATATTACTTGAGTGATTACTCTGTACCAGACAAGTCCTAAATACTTAGTAAATACTGACTCTTTTAAGACTCACAGAAACCCTAAACAGTAGATCTTCTTATAACTGCTATCATTTTATCAGTGAGTGTACTGACTCACAGGTTAAGTCCCTTGCACATGGTCATATAGCCAGAAATCAAACCTGGCCAGTGTGTGGCAGGGAGAAACTTTTGTTTCTGGCATAGGAACTTTTTATTTGTTTCCAATCCTGATTCTCTACCCATAAGAGTTTGTTAACTGACTTCTCATGACAATATTGAGTAACTTGGCTGGTAGTAACCACCCATCGATTTCTCCACTTGTCTATCTGGGCTGATAGTGTTCGCTCTCTCCCCGCTGAAGGATGAATATCATGATGCAGGACATAAAAATAAGTTAATATTGTCTTTGAGAACTTATGCATGACAGTGACCAGGTAGTCTGAGATAGGTGTTGAGATCATTTGGCAGGTTGAAGCCTGATTGTCTGAGTGAGGCTGCTGTCCAGAGAACCACTTCTATACTTAGAGCCCATTGAACTTCAAGACCTAGTTTACCACCCTGAACTGTGTTCAGAGTACGGAATGACTCTAGAGTGCTGATGAGAATCAGGGAAGAACTGAGTGCGAAGGACTCCTAGGGGGCACATCATCCAGGGCTCTTAACAGAATTCTTATTGGAATCAGGAAGGAAATTACCAAGTCTGTAAAATAAGATGTGAAATTGTGTGTAAACATGAGGTAATGTTCACAGTCATTTAATAATGTATAGGAAATTGTGTATAAACATCAGCGTAATGTTCAGAGTCATTTAATACTGTGCAGATCATAGACACCAACCAATCAGAAAGGACTTTGATTCTATAGAACAGAAAGGACAGTGGTCCAGAGAACAGCTATACTAGGGCTTATTGTGGCCCATAAGACCAGGAGCCAGGTCATTTTCCATTTCCAAAGTTCTGACAGGTTCTCAAAGAGAAAAATAAAAGATCTGTCTAAAGCAACACAGGAATTTAGTGGCAGAAGTGAGACCAGAGCCTGGACTCTTAACTCCCACTAGAGTTCCTCCATCAGTCTAGTCTCTCCTGGGGCCTTACTGAACACTACAAAAGCAGATCCAAGTGTGAGCTCGTCATTTCTCAACATGACAGTGTAATGTAAGTTTAAGCTTCCCTTTCTTCTGAGGAGCACAACATACTTTCCATAAACTAGAGCCACTGTCTAAAGTTATTATTATTTATTAACTTTTTTAATTAGTGCTTTCACTAACTTACAATAGCAAAGATATGGAATCCATTTAAATTCCCATCAATGGTAGACTGAATTTTTTAAAATGTGGTTTATATACACCATAGAATACTATGCAACCATAAATAAAATGAGGTCATGTCTTTTGTAGCAGCACAGATGGGGCTGGAGGCCATTATTATAAGCAAACTAATACAGGAACAGAAAACCAGATACTGCATGTTCTCACTTATAAGTGGTAGCTAAACATTGAGTACATACGAGCACAAAGAAAGGAACCACAGACAACAGGGCCTACTTGAGGGTGGATGGTAGGAGGGTGAAGGTTGAAAAATATTGAGTACTATGGTTTATTACCTGGGTGACAAAATAATGTATACACCAAACCCCGCAACACACAATTTACTTATACAACAAACCTGCACACGTATCTTTGAACATAAAAGTTATAAAATACGGAAAGGAAAAAAATTTTTTTAAATTAGTGCTTTTATGCATAGTCCAAGTCAGTCCAGGGTCTGTATGCTCCCAGGATTCTGTGATATTTTCTCTCAATGTTCATCACAATAGTGTTGCCCATGGACCTAACTCTGGAGGGCTGGACACTGCTGGTTCCCTTTATCAGTGAAGTTAAGGACTGACTTGAGGCACTGCACAGTAAATATTCAGTTATCTTAAAGGAACTTGCAAATTTCTCATTGCTGTAGTTTATTTTAAAGGTTAAGAATATGGATGTTGGAGCCATACTTGGTTTTTGGTTCTTGCAAATGTATGCAGTAGTCTAAAGATGTTTTTCTCTTCTATGAAATGAAGATAATCATATTGCCTGCCTACTAAGGGTCTTATAAAGACTAAATAATGTAATGTATAAACACCCCATAAAAACACTGATAAATGTCAATTCTTCATAACAATACTAATAATAATTTTAAGAATGAAAAATCTGCTGGGCGTGGTGGCTCACGCCAGTAATCCCAGCCCTCTGGGAGGCCAAGGCAGTCAGATCACGAGGTTAGGAGTTCAAGACCAGACTGGCCAACATGGTGAAACTCTGTCTCTACTAAAAAGTATAAAAATTAACTGGGTATGGGGGCTCGTGCCTGTAATCACGGCTACTTGGGAGCTTGAGGTAGGGGAACTGCTTGAACCTGGGAGCCGGGAGGTGGAGGTTGCAGTGAGCCAAGATCATGCCACTGCACTCCAGTCTGAGCTACAGAGTGAGACTCCATCTCAAAAAAAGAAAGAAGAATGAAAAATCATGTTAGTCAGCTAGCCAGGCATTAACATAGTGTTGAGCACACAATTGACAATTGATAAATAAGTATTGATGAATAAATGAATTATCGTCATCTGCAGTAACAGAAGCAGCATTTTGATAGAAAGCATATTGGTTAGGAAATTCTCACTTTGGAATGGTTTGAATGTGTGACTTTGGGAGAGTCCTTTCCCCTCTGTGGATCTTTATTTGTAAAGTGAGTGTGTTAGATTTAACAAGTTGTTAAGCACTTTCTGTTAAAAAACAAACACACACATACAAACTTCAATGAGCTGGTGTGTCACATACTATTGGCTAACATCATCTTTATATACCTGCTGTCTAGCCAAGGGTATGTCCACGTGGACAAGCTAAGTAGCAACATAAGGCTGTGTGTGATAGTGCTGACTGAATGGCTTGGAGATTAGGTATGAGAGTTTCAGAAAAGGGAGAATTAATTCCAACTGGTGGAGGGTATAAGAAAGGTTTCCTGAAAGAGTCAGGACTTTCTTCAGATGTGTTTTAAGAATTTGTAGGACTCAAGCTAAGGTGTGGGAGAAGTATGGAAAATTCTGGAAGTCAGACATAGCTAAGGGTTATGGAAGTTTCACAGAGTTCACCAAATGTTCACTGAACTCCTATTCAGTATAAAGCACAGAGGGTAGGCCAGGCGCAGTGGCTCACACCTGTAATCCCAGCAGTTTGAGAGGCCGAGGTGGGCAGATCACCTGAGGTCAGGAGTTCGAGACCAGCCTGGCCAACATGAGGAAACCCCATCTCTACTAAAAGTACAAAAATTAGCTGGGCCTGGTGGCGAATGCCCGTAGTCCTGGTTACTCAGGAGGCTGAGGCAGGAGAATCGCTTGAACCTAGGAGGCGGAGGTTGCAGTGAGATTGCACCACTGTACTCCATCCAGCCTGAGCAACAAAAGCAAGACTCCAACTAAAAACACACACACACACACACACACACACACACAAAGTGTAAACCCCACGAGGGATTCCAAAAGGCAAAAGACTAAGGTCTTATTTTCCAGAAGCTTAAAGTGTGGCATATAAAGGAATACAGGAACATGAATCCAACAATATGAGAGAGGGATAAAAACTAAATAATCCTGTAGGAATGATTTATTTTAATGTTTAGACATGAACAATGTTATGAAGATGGTGATATTTGCACTCATTGAAGTAAAAGCATATAGGTTAGAGTTCTGCTTTGAACATATATCTTCTAGCTAGGTGATTCCGGGTCAATTCCTGCCTCTCTCTGAACCTGAATTTCCTATCTTTTCAAACAAACAGAGTAAAACCTACCTATTTGAGTTGCTGTGAGGATGTAGGTTAGGTCCACGCATGGCACACAGAAGAGGCTCAGCAAGCCATGCTATTCTCAATTGTTACAGATTGAGCTCATCACAAAGCATTGCTGAATTTGTTTCCCATGAGAAGGTCTTCACTGAAGAAAAATTAATTTCACTCCTTCAATCTCAGTTGATATAAAAAGTGGCCAATTAGACAGATTCTGCAATTTATTTAAAAGAAAAACAGATCTGAAAGCACTGTCCGTTATAAGACTCAAGGCCTCCTCTCAAATAAACCACAAGATACATTTGTCCTGGAATTAAGCAGGAGGGGTTATCAAACGTTTCATTTTCCACTCAAAGAAACACTGCAACATGTACTGAATGAAGAGAACTCCCACCATTGCCTGTTAATGATTTCTCACAAAGCTCCCTCTTCCAGGAGATTATAGAGATATTTTCCTGATTCCAATTTAAAACAATTAAAGATTAAAGGTGGATTAGAGGCGGGCCAGCCAAACTGTTAAGAATGTGAACTTTGGAGTGAGATAGCCTTGGTTCAAATGTGTCATGGGATCTCACCAAGTTTTTTTAAATCTCATTATTTTCAGCTTCATTTTTTTTTCAATCTGACAAATTGAGAAAAATAAGACACACTACAGATTAATTTGAGGATTAAATGAATGTGAAATTAAATATATGTAACCAATCAGAATAGTGTCTGTCATACTAAATCATAGCTAATTATTATTATTTCTAAAGGAATAAAAAATGAAATTTATAAAATAATATGCCATTCTACAAAATTTTTTAAAAGCATGCAGTGTAAATTACTGTTTTTTATCTTTAATTAAAATTCTATGCATAAGAAATGCCTTGGGCGCCTGAGATGAACAAAATGGGGCACCTTGGCATGAGTGAAAGGACCAGGGTTGTAATCTAGATGTTTCTATTTTAGCTTCCTAGTCTTAAACCTGCAGGAAGGCCAGGAGAGAACCCAGTTGATTCTAAGCCAACCACTGCTGGACACAAAAATTTCCAAAACTTACAGAGGAAAACACCCTGAGCTCATCATCCTCACTTCTAGCATCAGAGGTCCCTGACTCCCAACCCCGTACCTCCAGCTCAGGCAGTCTGATCACCAGCTCTCTTTCTGTGTGGCTCTAAACTCAGAATAGCAGTGAGTAAGTCACAATATTAATTTTTGTTTCCGAAGGATCTTGGAGATGCTCAAAACTACTCTGGGCTATGGGTAAATTTATTTTTCATATGATTCAAGAAGACTGAAGGACTGACAGAAAATTGCTGGGCAATTCAGATAAACTGGGTTCAAACTTACCTCCTAGTCTTGGGAAGTTAAAAACTTAATACAGGGTCTAACCCATAGCGGGTGCTTAATATGAGGGGCGTCATTATGACTGCTGGTGTAATTATTACAACTGTCAACTCCAGTACATGTGTTAAAATAATACACCCAAACTACTGTTAGGGGGAAGCAAAGAAGCTAATGTTTACCCAACACCCACTGACATATGTACTCATCACTGTGCAATACGATATCCACGTCTTATCTAATCTTCCAGATAACCCCAGGAAATCCATAAAAATGAAGAACAAGTTTCAAAAGGTTAAGTGATTTTTCCTAGCCCCTAGAGCTAGTACACAGAGTTCTCGATTTGGATTGGCTGGGCTCTTCACTATTTATTTAGTCTCTTCGGTTCAGTTTTGTTTTGTTTTTTTTCTCCTGTAAAATGGGATGATTATTAGATCCACTCTGTAGGTCTGTTATAAGGATTAGATGGGATTGTTCCAACAAAAAGCACTTACATATTGCTTGGAACACAGTGCATACTCAATAAATGTAAGCTGTTATTAGAATTGTTATTCGGCAAAGATAGGATTTGAACCCAATTTATTCTACTCCAAAGTCTACATTCTTTTTAGTGATCTTCACTTGAGCAACTGATGAACTATATCTGTCGGGGTATTCACAGATGCATCATCTGGGGAAACTGAGACAGATAAAACAAAGAAATTAAGTTGACTATTTATCAAGAAACTAATAGAATCATAATACCATGATTGGCACCACATGTTGTATAAGGAAGCTATACAACATATATAAATATATAAACTTAAATTCAACAGGTATTGTGGACAAGCATCTTTATACATAGCACTGAGCTAGGCAGTTGGGAAAGAACAAATATGAACGCAACAGTCTCTGACCCAAATGGAAAAAAGAAGCATGCCAATATGTAATTATGCCTGAGAGTTTGCTTTGAGGATGTGCTGATAGAAATTCCGAGGAAGTTCTGCAAGAGCCCAGAGGAGGGAGCCCTTCGGGCTACTCAGGGAGGGGGTGCAGTTTGTTGAAGATTCTCAGCAGATGACAGAACTGGCCCTTGAAGATTCTTGCCTTTAAAGATCCTTTCCCTTGAAGGGTTCTAATCTTGGAGGAAAGACATAAACAGGACACTACACTAAGAACAATGAGAGATCCTATCTCAGTGAGCTCCAGATTCTGTGAGACAGATGATGCTTGCTTTAGGAATTCTAAGATGAAAATAATCCATCTGGTTTGACATAAGAAGTACATAGGGCTCTGGCTCCAGGGAGAAGCTGAAAAAAAAAAAGCTCAAGTGACCATTAAAATTTAGATCTGTGGGGGAAAAGGGGGGGGGTACTTATTTATTGAGCACCTACTATGTCATGCAACACTCTAATCTAATCCTCATGACAACTCCATGGTAAGGTCAGAGAGACTTAGAGAAATTAAACAGCTTGCTGAGAGTCATGAGAACCCAGGTCAGGGTGACTCTGAAACGTGCTTTGAACCAACCTCACTCATTCAAATCAGTCTCAATCTTTAGGACTCTACTTTGATGTTACTCTTCTAACTTCCAGTAGAATCTTATGTCCTTCATGGAAAAATGCTTTTAGTAATTACCAAACAAAATGAATACTGAAGGAATATATTATAAGAATGAAGACACAGAGTCAAAGTACCTTTTAGGAAAAAAATACCGTGAAACTTAAGGGAGTCCCTGGGGAGTAGGGCTGGACAGAAGGAAACTAACTGAATGTGGGATGACTAGATGGGAATTGTTGCCTTACTCCAATAATTAGGGGCTCCATTATAGTTTAAATCTGGAAATGATCCTAGGAATATTTGATTCCAGTTTTTCCATTTTACATGAGAAGAGAATGAGATCTAAAGATCTACACAAAGCAGAATTATATCTTGAGTCACCTGACATTTAAATGATTGCTCTTCTACTAAAAATGATTAAAGAGAGGGAACACATCCATAAAAGATAAAGTGTTATAGTAAAAAAAGGGATAGCAGCACATGGTACATTATATATAGTTGAAGGTCTTATATATATACATATATATGAATGTCAGTCATAGATCAAGGGTTAGGGTGGGTCATGAACCAAGAGTGAAATTTCATGCACTCAATTAAAAACAAGCAAATACATTCATACATACATACATACATACACACACACAGATATGCATAAAGAGTTTCCACAGATGGAAACAAATAGTAAATATATGTTCAATGAATGGATGCGTGAAAAGCCTTGCCAAATGATTCCAGTGCATTTGGGGGACACAGGATCAAGGAGCTCACGGAGCTAGAAGACATGAACTTCATTGTCTGTTTGTTTTCCCGCCTACTAGAGGAGAGAAATAACTTGGCCTCCTCAATTCTAGTTTGTCTTTAAGAACCTGATGAACACTTTGTCCTTGACAACAATAGAACAAATGGTATTTATATATCATTTTTATTGTTTACAAAATGTTGTACTCCAGAGCATATCTTGTCCTCAAAAAAAAAAACTTGCCAAGTAGATATTCCCATTTTAAAGGTAAGGAAGTAGAAGGGGGAGATAAATGAAGGGACTTACTCAAGGACAGAGAACTGGTATGTGTTGGAGGGAGTAGGAAATGAGAACTAAAAATCTTGTGCTCCCACTGCTGATCTGAGAATTGACCAATTCCCGGTTGTCCAGAAATATTCAAAATTATTGTATACAATGACTTAAAATCTCCCTGGAAGACATGCAGTTTCTAAATCCTAACTGTCACAACTGAAGTAAATCTGTAGTCATGGTCCAGCCTCTATTGGAGAGGAAGGGGGATTTTGAATGATATAATTTATGTTGTTCAATATTGCTCTCTTTTATCCAATGGCAACCTTTTACAGATGACTTGGAGTTGCAAAAAGTCAAAGATTTGCTTAGGCAAATTCCTTATTCATGACATTGTGCACCCAAGATTTCCTTTCCTCCAGCCAGTCTCTGAAAACACATTTAGGATATAGTGCTATTTTCATTTTATGACTGCAGAAACAGAGTTCAAACATTCTTAGCCTAAGACTATACAGCAACTTCTTTCTAAACTAGGAATCTATGAATTTGAGATCTCCGATTTTCAGAAAGGTTCCATAATCGTTGCATATATCACATTCTGGCTTTCATAAACGGGATGTCTGAGTCATTTGCTCATCCGACAAATCGTCATACTTTCACCAACAAATATTCTTTCCTAGTTTTATCTCTTCCTGAGGCGTGTAGCAATGTGCCCAGCTCTCAAGAAAGATCTGGAGCAGCCCTGAAGATAAGAGCACATGGGGAAGAAAGTCACAATTTAGTGGAGTTAATTTCATCACAGACTTTTAGCACGCTATTCACATGCAAACTTCACCCAGCATAGTTTTATCACTACTTTTTGGAATAAATTGGTAATTAATAGTTTGTAATCCACCACTGCTAACACGTTTTGACTTATTAAACACTTGGACAAAATAAAAGAGGATCTGTTTTGCCATAAGGGGGAGCTTTTGAGTTCTATAAAGAGGGGAAAAAGAAGAAAAAAATATATTACATGTATGTTCCAGTTCAAAAACACACCTACAAAGTAGCAAATGGTCAGATCCTTACCTGTGATTTTAACAATGTCAGAGGACCTGAGTTGCTTAGGTTGGAAAAAATTAGGCAAATTAATATTTTTCTCTCATTTTCTTCCTATAAAATTAAAATAATTTCTAATGACCAACAGAATATTTTAAAGAGTATTGGGGGAATTCAGAGACTCAGTTGTACTGGGAATACCGCTTCCGAAAGGCGGACGTCCTGGACAGTGCCTTTCTTCGATTTTCTTCTGATGATTCCATAAGGACTTTGGACACATTTGGATTAGCTGCAGCCAGCCTTATGTGGGGGCTCAGAAAGAGGGGGATGGTTCATCATGGTACAACTTTAAGGAAATTCTGAGAGGGAAAACGACAGGGGAAGCAAAAAAAAAAAAGAGAGAGAGAGAGAGAAAGGAAGAGGGAAAGAGGTAAAGGGAGAGAAAGGGAGAGGAGAGAGGAAGGAGAGAGAGAGAGAGTGAGGGAGTGAGAAAAAGAGAAAGAGAGGGAAAGGGAGGGAGGGGGAGACAGAAAGAGAGAGAGAGAATTTTTTAAAATCTGAGAATCAAGTTTCAAGACTCTTTATGTGCTATAGAAAAGGATGAGGTTTACCAGCAAAGTGCAAAGGGGATCCTAAGAGAAGAGATCGATGTTTTTTCTCCTGCCATCAGAAATAATAATAATAATGATGATGAGGGTGGAGTGAGGGAGGGGCAAAAAAGCAAGCAAAACAAAACAAAAACAGGAATGTGTGTTTTGAGCAGGAATGAGGAGAGCTGGGAGGATCGTAAGGGGGTGTGTACAGAATTTCATTAAATTGTTACTTTAAGATTGTCTTCTGAAAAAAAAAAAGGGGAGAAAAGGAGGGGGTGGAGAAGCGGGAGCGAAGGAAAGGAGGCAAACGGCAAAGTGAAGGAAAGCTGTAGCTCGGCCTCTCCAAACTGATTGATTAGTCATGATCCCCGCAGTTTTAACAGGGACTCATTCAATTGGGAAGGTGGAGCGCTGGGAAGCAGATTAGCATACGCTTGTTTACTCATCTTCTGAGGGATTTTCTCCCCCTCTTCCTTTCATTTTGTGAAGGAGGGAGGGGAGGGAGACTGTGGGGGGGAGAAGGGGGCTGTGGCTTATGTTATAAAGGACGCAAAAAATAAATAAATTAGAGCATCTTTTGAGGGGGAGGGAATTCAGTGGCTCAGTCTTAGAGGAGCTTTTTTTTAGGAGCGAGAAATCATATAAAATAAAATGAAATAAAGCAAGGAGGAAGGCAACCAGCTGTTGGGGGCGGATAAGGCAGATAAAGGAGCCGGGAAAGAAATAAATTGCCAACCAGGAGGAGTTGGACTGTATTTTTCAAAGGTGGGAGAGTGGAGCACACACCTTGAGGAGGAAAGCGAGAAAGAAAAGAAAAAAAGCAAGTGGAAGGGGGGGCTCGCCCAAGAAGGGTGAAGAAGCGAAGAAAGTCGAGGCGCCGAGGCTCCCAAAGCTGGCAGCTCCCGGCAGCGGAGCCGGGGCAAAGGGGGGGGGGGGGACCGTCGGATATGCGGCTTTGGAGTTGGGTGCTGCACCTGGGGCTGCTGAGCGCCGCGCTGGGCTGCGGGCTGGCGGAGCGTCCCCGCCGGGTCCGGAGAGACCCGCGGGCCGGCCGACCCCCGCGCCCCGCCGCCGACCCGGCCACCTGCGCCACCCGAGCGGCCCGTGGCCGCCGCGCCTCGCTGCCGCCGCCGCTGCCGCCGCCGGGCGGTGCCTGGGAAGCCGTGCGCGTCCCCCCGGCGGCGGCAGCAGCGGGAGGCGAGGGGCGCCGCCGAGGAGCCGAGCCCGCCGAGCCGGGCGCTCTATTTCAGCGGGCGAGGCGAGCAGCTGCGCCTGCGGGCCGACCTCGAGCTGCCCCGGGACGCGTTCACGCTGCAAGTGTGGCTACGAGCGGAGGGGGGCCAGATGTCTCCGGCGGTGATCACAGGTAGGCGAGGGCGCCCCGGCGGGCGCTGCACCGTCCCTGCGGCCGCAGAGGCGCGCGGGTGTCCAGGCGTGGGTGGCTGGCGGGTCCGGGCCTTGCGGGGTGTCTGTGCGGGAGCCGCCCCGCCAGTGGCGCGGAGACCTCAGGGCGAACGGAGAGCCTCAGCTTCGCCCGCGGATGGGCGGCGCGGAAGGCGGCGCTGCCCGACCCCCGGAAGGACTGCGGAGCTCTCCTGGCGGACCCGCGACCCTCGGTCAGGGAGGACTGGTTCCCGGAGAGCCTAGGGCGTGTAACCCGTGCTCCGAACGGCCAGATACACGCCCTCCGTTTGGGATGAAAGGGAAGATGAGCCAATTTAGATGAGTGTTCAGGGAGACTTGGGGACCGTTGATTTCTTTGACGTTTTAATCGGAGTCACTCCCCTTCATTCGGCCCCATTCCCCTGAAAGCCGCGGAGGGCAAGGTTGCTGTGATCGTCAGGACTATAAGTCCTCGAAGTGCCCCAAAGTTGCTCACTGATTGAAGCCTGCCTCTGGGACTCACCCTCACCTCCTCCACGGCATCCCATGTCCTAGCTTTTAAAGCCCGTTGCCTGACACTCCGGGCTGGGACAAGACCTTCCTAACACACCTCCCGCCAGCGTTCCCCAAACGCGGCTGCGGAAACGGGGCGCTTTTCTCCTGTGAGACTTTACGAGCCCGTAATGAAGTTGAGTTCTCCCTCCTCAGCCTCCCTCTCTCTCTCCCTTTCGCTCTTCCACAGCAAAGCCTATAGTGAAATCGGACCCTTTCCGAGGATTGCAAACCTTAGAAATGCTCCAGCATCCATTTTTCCCCCCTCTAAATGAATCTGTGGAAATGCCTTTAATAACACGGGGAGCGGAGTAGGGGGCGGCGTTGGAGGAGAGGAGGAAAGTTTTGCCTTTTCTGTCTGGGAGATTCCCTTCCTGCACAAACAACCTTGCCATATCCTGGGACTTCTAAAAGTGAGAGTAGGGGTTCCCCCCTTCGCTGCAGCCAGGAAACGTGTGAAGGCGTTTTGCGATCCCACCCCCCCTCCCTCACACACGCACACACACGCGCACACACACACACACACACAGAGACACACTTTCTTAGAAGGGAAAGCTCTGAACTCTTCGGGCAGTTCTGATTCTTCCTGTCTTTCCATGGCTTGGACATTCGCAAATGTAGCACTGATTATCCGATTGACCTGAAGACCCCTTTAGGAGATCCGCACTCTGCTGCTATCCCGAAGAATACGTGCCCCAAAGCCCCCGCTTTCCCGCTATCAGAGGAGAGAGAAACAGCGATTCCCCCTAACAACCCACAACTGACGTCATCGCATGGTATTTTTCCTCTTTTTTCCCCCGGGAAGAAGAAGGAAACTGAACTCATTCACTTTTAACTCGCAAGCCCTATTTGCCCAGAGGAGGGTCTAATTTGGAGTAGAGGAGACGTTATTCTTAGTAATAATGACGATGGTGATAATTTAGGGGTGTAGTATGTTGACTTCTCTTTTCCAAACATGTGAAAAAGCACAGAGACTGCTGCTTGGAGGTGTTTTTGTTTTTGTTTTTGTTTTAATCTGTAGGTCTGGTTTTTCCTAGTCTTTACCTGTGATTTGGAAGGCATTCCCCGGAGAGAGGAGAGCACAGGGTTATGCAGGGTATCATCTGTGAAAGGGTAGTGAATGCATTTTAACGATGTAAGTGTGTCTTCATAAATACATGTATATACATATATATAAAACACCTGGGATTCCACAGGAGACTGCTTTATAAATGTCTGTAATTCAGACAAGGACTCTCTCTTCACACGCGTTCTCTTGAGCACTCATTCACTCTCTCACACAAAGATTGTTGCAGTAAAATACTTTAATTGGATGGGGGACGTTAGGTTATTATTGCTTGTATAAAATGCCTGGTCCTTTTTATGTGTGGAAATAACATTCCTCTCAAAACGAAAAAAAAAAAAAGCACTGCTGTCGTGTAGCACCAGAAAGCCAGGAGCTTTTCTCCTGAGGATTCTGGTGGATTTCTTTTCCCTCCCCTAGCTGAGTTCGAGCCAGATTTGGCGGTGTGTAAACACCTGGCTCTGAGCCAGAAAAGACTCATTCTGCATATCCTCCACATGATACAGGCTGTTGTACTAAAAAGAACCTGCTTCTCCTTGAATTAAAAAGCAAACAAACAGAGGGTCTTTGCAGAAGTACTTTCTCAGCTCCCTCCTTCGTGTAAGTTTGGGCTGGGAGAGGCAGGACCGAGGTGGGCAGCAAGGATCCGGTGCTAAGGCTCACCCACTCGCTGCGACCTCAGGTGCCCAGTTTGCTGCCTGACCCTCTGCTGGCTTTCTGTGGCTGGGCGTTGCCACTTTCCTAGGAATCCCTGGTCACCTATCTTGAGAGAGCAGTCATCGCTCAGCAGGGACCGCGCTGCTATTTCAGGCAGAGAGTCGCTGCCTTGCTGTCAGGCCAGGCTGCCTTACATCACTCTTTGCTGCAGGATTCAATTGGGTTTCGTAAAGGTCTAATTTTACGGTGCTGTTAACCGGGTCTGTCGTCTGGCAGAGGCAGGCCTTGCCGCTCCTGGTAGGCGGGCTATGCTCCCAGATCCGCCCGGGATGCTATTTCTGCCCCGGTTCAAACTTCACTGACACCAGTTCAGACAGGCGCTCGGAGAGACAGGGGAAGGAGCGAAGAAGCAGTTTGCTTCTGAAGCTCAGAAAACATGACTTTTTTTCTGAAAGGAAAGGAGAAAAAAATATATTAATACATTAAAAAAAAAAAAAAAGCTTATGCAGGCAAAAACAAAGCCAAAGTTAGAAAGTGCCTATGTGTAGGATTCTCTGGAGGGTCCACCGTGGATGGTCTTTAGTATTGAAGAATCCTTGAAGGCTACTGTGAGAAGAGTCCTCTGAGGTTACCCGAGCCAGGTTCCCTTTTGGCTAAATGGGGGAGAAAGAGACACAGAGAGGGGGAGGGGTGTGTGCTGGATGACACAGTTCCCCAGCGGCATGAACTACGATTTAATCCCTGACATCCGACTTCCAGGCCTTGCCCCCTGCACCTCCGAGGGAATGTGTCTCATAAACACCATCACCTCTCACCCCACACAGACCCACCATCCAGACACAATCTTCCTTCAGCCTTCATGCATAGCAATTTGGGATCCCTTTCAAGTCAGGGGATGGGGGGTTGTTTCTGACATATCCCTTTGCTTTTGTACCACACCAGGCAGGAGGAACCAGACCCCTGCTCCTCATCCCCAACTGCCCCCCAACACCCCTCCAGTTTGAAAGAAAAGGAAAACAAAAGTCTCAATTTGCTCCATTGAGCAGAGGCCTTGAGCCGCAGTTAATCTTGTTAAAGTTTCTCCTGACCTGTTAGATAAGTGAAATGTGTACCCCACAAGTACTGCCCTGCTCCCACCCCGTCACACTCCCCTTCCCTTAGTGATTTGGAATTCCTGCTCAGAAGAAGAAAGGGATTTGCCTGAATCCCAACTAGCACCTCTGCTTGCCGGCCTTTTTTCATTTGTTCTAATGGTTGGACTGGATTGAGTGTGCTGGTTACTTCCAAGAATCTTTTTCCTTCCCTTCTGCAGCCCCACTTCCTAGTACCCACAGCCTTCAAAGAAGAGTGCCCACATTTTCTCCACTCAGCATTGCTGTAACAGTGAGGGCTGGGTTTTAATGTAAAGCTAGGAGTCCATATATTAACAAGGCTTTCCCCTACTATCTGTAGTCCTACCTGAGATCTAGAATACTGCAATGGTTAGAACTGAGTTCTAGTGGCCAGGTTACCTTAGTGGAACCTGCCCCTCACTGACTGTGTGACCCTGGGCCATCAAGCTAGTTGACTTCTCTGGACTTCATTCACCTTCCTCCTGTACAAAGTGATGATGGCACAAGTCTTTATCTCATAGAGTGGTGTAAATGCTAAGAGAACTTGTATGTGGAAAGCACTTAAAACGACTTGGTATACAGTTAAGTGCTCGACAGAC
The DNA here is from genome assembly GCA_036589455.1 of Ateles fusciceps. Lineage (NCBI taxonomy): Eukaryota > Metazoa > Chordata > Mammalia > Primates > Atelidae > Ateles > Ateles fusciceps. Next base: position 15,576,577 of record JAZHEH010000952.1, read on the forward strand.
TTCATTCTTATTAGACATGATTTTCCAAAGATCTCAGTCTTGGCTTTCTGGGCTGGGGAACACGTGGAGGTAGGAAGAAATTTGACTCTGCCTGGGTGCTTCCTTGATGATGCTGGGCACTTCCCTTGTGCCTGCATGTTTTGCCCTCACAACTACCCTGAGAAGTGTGTACTTCACAAGAGACGAATCTGAGTTTCACAGAGTTGAAATGACTTGATCTCAAGTCCCACAGGTTCTCAGCGAACAGAGCCTGGATGTGAACCCGTCTCTGTTTCCTCTGTCAGCAGTCTCCAAAGATGGAGAGAAAAGAAATGGCTCACATGCTCTTTCTTCATCTTTCTGCAGAACATTTCCATTCCTTTCTGCATCTCTGTGTGTCAGTCATATACCTACAGACTGAAGAGGGCGAGAAATGGGTGTAAATCTCACCCAAAGCCCTGGATGAGACCTGGCAGATCTGTTTTTCTTTTTACATCAAATTGTCAGATGGACAGGCTTGGAATTTCTCTCACATGCTGATTTGAGTCAAGTCACTTCATCCATCTATCCCTTGGTTTATTTATCCATAAAATGGGCATAATTACATCAGAATATTTCAATGAAATCAACATGCAAAAACTACCCCAGCGCAGGGTCAACTCGTATTAGGGACTCAGTCAAAGGTAGCCAGATCTAGGAAGTAGCCTCATCTCCTTTTCCAGTTTGTGCTTTTGGCTTTCAAAAGTGGGGCCTGTTTGTAGGGTTTCCCCCTCTTGAGTTGCTGGGGAGTCTATCTAGAGTAGATAATGTATCTTGGGGAACAATTAGACTCCTTCAAATACCTTTCTTTCACTTTGATCTTCTCTTTGATGTGCTGGGATGACCCCTTGGTAATAAGAGCCAAAAGAGGCCCAGAACCATTGGGACTTGTAAACAGGAAAATAAGTTAGCATTAAGAGAAAGCAGGCACCTCTGAAAAGGAAGCCACACAGATCTACTGTAGGCCTCTTTCTCCTTCCCCAGGTGCTCCCCAGACTCTCATTTTCTCTTGAGCTACCACTCAGTGAATAAATAGAGGTGATAAAGGCTGTGAAACATGGGAAAGCACTTCCCATTATTCCCCGCACAGAGAAGGGCAAAATCAAGTTCCAGAGATATGGAACTCAGGAGTATGGGTTGTGTACGGCCAGCCTGGCCATGAACCCAGTGATCACCTGGATCAAACAGTTCACTGTGCAATAGGAAAGTTGAGGACCAGGGTCACACAAAATTAAACTGTATTCACAGATGGTCCCCTCTAAATAGGGTCTGAGAGATCCTTTGGCTGCACCACGAATAACCAGCTTTTAAAACATCCTTCTGCCCAGGCTGCACCCCAAGGATTTTGATGTCGGCCTGGGAACTGGTGTTTCCCAAAGCCTTTTCAGGTAATGTTGAAGGACCACTAGTGAAAATAATTACTGATGTAGTGTGACATCTCCTTGTTCTGCAGAGGCCCAAAGGGGAAGTGATGTTCCCTGCTTACTGAGCTGGTTAGTAGCTAAGCCTTTAGCGAGGTTCTGGTGCCCCAACTCTGAAGGACCCCTCTTCCATACTGAATTCCTCTGTTCACTCGAAACCCCTGGGTGCCACAGGTCCTGACATTTCATTTTTCCAGTGCTATTCCATACCTTTTCCTTCTGGTGGCTTCTTTAAAGTGTGACCACCTGATGGTCCCCATCTTTACAGGATGCACCTGATCTTAAATAAATCTCTCGCAGTTTTGGAGAGAGAAGCCTATTTAAATAGCAAAAAGGATTGTAAGAAAGGGAAGCTCAACCCCAAGGCATTCACCCTTCACTTTGTCCTGTTCCTGGGGTTTGCCCTGTTTGTAGGTTTCTAGTCCTTTAGAAAGGTGTGTGTTCCTATTTTTTCAAAACCCCTCACCTTGAGCTCACTCTAAAACCAGTACTGGCTACAGGTGTCTCCAATGAGGAAACGAGAAAATCTCCAGGTACCAGAGGTAGGAGGACTCCCTCTATGGGCAGCTCGTATCTAATCTACCTATGGCCAAGGGCTTAGGAATCCAGTAGGCATTGATTTCTTTCCTCACCAGCTGCCCCTTCTCTAGAACTTAGTTCCCTTCCCCTCAAGGTTCTCCTAACTTTCTTCTTACTGCACTAAGAGTTCTGCTTCATGCCTCGATGCAGTTACTGGAAATGCTCAACTGTGATTCTGACACCAGCAGCTGAGAACTGACTTGTAAGTTCTTTGGCTTGTTTGAAGATCCGTAAGTGGGAATTAGGAGGTTAGAGTTCAGGTCCTGGTTTGGCTTCCTCTAAGATTTGTGACCTGTGGTCTGTGACTTAACCACTGGGGCCTCGGGGGAGAAGGTTTGGGGGATGATTACTCTCGACATTCCCATGTCGTGGGTTGTCGTGGGGGACCAGGTGAGACAATGGCTTAGGAAGCTCTTGGCTGAGGTCAGACCACAGTGCACAGGTTAGCATGGTTAGGGGGAGCTAGAAGGTAAGAGATGTGAGGGATTTGTGCAATCAAGGTCATTCCTGGAAAGGTGGCTTTTTTATCATCATTCACATTGTAGATGAGAAAACAGTGATGGACTTAGAAAACCTTTTCATGCCTGTGACCTCACTGGAGTTCTTTGATGTTGGGACTTCCTAAGTCTGCCAAATCCTGCCACTTACTGCCTTATGACCATGACCATTTGCTGCTTGTCTCTGAACCTCAGTGTTCTCAGGATGCAAAAGGAGGGTCAGGGGTAAAATAGGGACTTTCACACTGTGCCCCAAAATCATAGGGAGCCTCTGGGACAAGGGTGAAGGGCAGGACTCTGCCTCTCTCCTTCCCTTCACCTTATTCCACTTAAATTGTGTGATTCTACAAGATTCTGTTTGAAGGAATATGTTCCTCCATTACAAATGACATGGACTGACATTAAGAAGTTATTGTTAATCTTGATAGGTGTGATATGATATTGTTCTTGTGGTTTTTTTAAGATCCTAATTTGTTAGCAATGCATCCTGAAGTACTCATGGGTAAAATTATATTATGTCTATTATGCTTGTTTATGTGTTTAAAAAGCTCCAGAAAAACAAACAAACAATAAAAGGTTTTTCAGGGGGTAGTGGTAGGCGAGAGATTAGCAAACTGTTAACAATTGTTGAAACCAAGTGATTAAACCTTGGAGCTTTCATACGTTTTTGTTCGTGCTTTGGTGTGTGATCGAAGATTTCCATAATAAAAAGTTAAAAATATTTAAAGTGTTTGAGAGCCACAGGAGGAAGTGAAGTCTCAGTTCCTTGCAAGTTCTGTGACCTGAAAGGTTTGCAAATACAGAGGCCACCACTTGGAGACGGCTAGGGAGGCTCCCAAGGTCGCACAAAGATTAACTGAAAGTTGTGACGCAGCCCAGGCTGCAGACCTGAGGAGCTCCCCATCCCCTCCTCTCTGTACACTTGCAAACTCAAGGGAAAATGATCGTCCAGGGAGAACTGGAGGGAAATAAAAGCGAAGAGGGGAGCCTTAGGAGGAGCATGGAGAAGGAGCAAGTGGAGACTTGCTTTGCAATAAGAAGCTTTTGAGGGAGAAAATTCTACCTATTGCAAAATGTTCAGCATCTTTGGCCCTGTTCATGAGAATTTCATGGGATCTGCTAGTGATTGTGACAGTCTCAAAAGTATTGTGACAATACACACACACATATACTCACATGTACACATACCCTTTTTTCTCATTTTTCTGGTTCTTTATTTCTCTCCATCTCTAACTGCCTGGAGAGCAATTCTAGAGCCTTCTAGAGCCCTGGGGCTGTGACCTGCAGGAGCATATGTTTACTCAGGAAGTATTTTGCAGTGGTTGATCACAGGACTCAGGAAGCAAACTGCCTTGGCAAACCCTGACTATTGTACCTGCTAGTTGCGTGACCTTGGGCAAGTTAACTTAGTATCTCCAAGCTTCAGTTTTCCCATCTGTAAAGTGCAGATAATACTAGCTGTTACTTCATAGGGTTGTTTTGAAGATTAACTGGGCCTCCATGTGGAAAATGCTTAGTAATGGAATCTAGACCATGGGATAACCCAGCAAATGTTAACTCATATCAGTATTATGTGTGCCAGCCATTGCCATGCATTATTTCTAATACTCTCAATAACTCTAGGAGTTAGACATACTTATCTCTTTTGGCAAAGCCAGGAATTGCCTTTTCCTCCCTCACAACTCAGGAAAGAGTTATTGCTATCATCTTAACGTAAAAAATAAAAATAAAAATTTTAAAAACTAAAATGAAAAGCAAACACTATAAACACTTTATTGGGTCATTTTACAAAAACAATGCATGCTCATTGTAAAAAAAATCTCAGAAATGCAGATAAAGAACAAGAGACCAGGTAAAATTTGTCTGTTTCCTGCCCAAGCGTGCAACAAGTATTTTTTGAGTTTCTGTTATGCGCTGGGTATAATTTTAGGCCTTGACGACAGAGCAGTCAATGAAAGAGGGAAACATCTCTGCCCTCGGGGAGTTTATATTCTGTGCAGTTGGTGTTGGGGAGAAGGTGGACCCAGACTATCAATGAATAAGCATATATATCCCATAATGTCAGATGAATGTTTATAAAGAAAAAGTTGAGAAGGAAGTCTAAGAATGCCGTGTGGGAGTGGGGGATGCAGGAGGAGCGAGATTTGGAAAGAGTGGTCAGGGGAAGCCGTCATGAGGGTAGCATTGGAGAAGAGACCTAGGAGCAGGCCTGAGGCTCTCTGGAGAAGGCCATGGTGTACCCCAAAAGGAGGAGCAGTGCACTTTGAGCTAGGAGATGTCCGTTCTAGACAGGCACAGTCACTAGCTTGCTGTGTGACTTTAGACAAGTCACTTTCCTTCTCAGAACTAATTTTCACAGCTGAATTCTAATTGCCTAGAGAGCAATTCAGTGTAGGGTTTATGTGCACTGAAGACCCTTCTACAGACACTTTCTAGGATTCTGTAATCCTCCTCAAGGCTGACCTCAGACAAGACTGTGAAGTTGGCAGTGGTTCCAGTGTTCTTCCTTTTCTGGTGTATTTTCCTCCACTAGGTGGTGCCTGTGCCTGTCACCCTCGGGGGCCAAGTGCAGACACATTTTTGGCTTCCACACCTCAGCAACACTGGGGGGCGGGGGGGGGGAGAAGCTGGTATGCCTTCTTGCTAAGTACCATTGACTGATAACAACTTGGAAAGTGACTGCTCCATTGGTGGATACTCTTTTATGACTGCCCAGAAAGCTTTGTATCACAAAGCAAAGTACCAGTGGTAGAATTTCTAAGACTGACTGAAGACATTATTTGGGGAATATTGGTACTTCCTGATAGCTGGAAGCCATCCTATTAATAATATAGCTAATTACAGCCCCCACAAATATCCAGAAAACTCACTGAGTGACTCCCAATCATCACTTCCTGGGTAAATGCTAGCACATTCATATTTTGTAATTTCTTACGATATAAAGGCCGTTCCAGACCAATTCCTGGACTTTGGAATAGACCACTGGCCTTTTAGTATTGCTTATCATTTCAGTCAGATAAGTCAGTGAGTTGAAATACCAACACTCTGGAGTCTGTTGTCATTTTCCAGACTATTTTCCTTCAGAAGATTCCCGGAACTGTCATCTCTGAAGTACAGACATCCTGCTGATCCTCTCAACTCTCTTCTTCTTCTCTCTCTTCCTACTCCTCATACCTACCTTATTTGCTTTGACCACTTGGATTTCTCTCCAAACAAGATAAAGAAAATGTGTTTGTTGTCCAGTATTGTTTGCCACAAACTCAGAGTCCACAGAACCTGGAAGAATAGAAGAGGTTTCCCTCTTCTACATTAGATTGCAGAGAACCCTGGTAAAGTCTCCAATTCCAGTGCACTTGGAGGAAACGAAGATGTAAAAGCTGGGCAATCACAACTTGGGATATTGAAGTATGTGAGCAGGGGCAGCATGCCATTAGATGCAGAGTCCTAGTATAGCCTCGTGCGTTTAGGAAGCTGGTGGTCCAACCTGTATCTGTTAGCCTTGTAGTCAAGAAGTCATTCCTATGTCTGTCCCATATCCATTCCTGTTGCTCTATAAACATGAAAGGTGGCTCGGCCGAATATGGCCAATGCGTTTGTGTGGAGGGGGTTATTTTCCCCAGTGTGACTGGAGATCTTTCAGCTAAGAGGCTGATGAAAGAAGAGAGAAGGCTGTGTTAACAGGCCAATCTTAAGATGCAAGCCACCCAAGCAGAAAACATATAACATTGATAAATGTGACACTCAGTTTTGTGAAGTAAAATTCGTAAAAGTCCAAAGAACCAAGGTGTGTGAAAGTCCAAAGGACTCATCGAAGCCATTTATGTCATAGATGAGGAACCCGAGGGTTGATGAGGAAAGTGGTTTGTCCAAGTCAGTGACCAAGCTGGGTAAGGCTGAGTACCATTGACTGACAACAACTTGGAAAGTTACTGCTCCATTGGTGGATACTCTTTTATGACTGCCCAGAAAGCTTTGTGTCACAGAGCAAACAACTTAAAATGTTACTCTTACATCGGTAGATCCTCCACTGGTAGATACTTTAAAGTCTTAAGCCAGGTCTGGGTCTGCTGGTCTCCTGACTTTACAACCTTTCCCGTAGATTAATTATCCATCTGTCTACTAATGTCCATTATTTGTCTTCAGACTCTGCTGGGCTCCAGACTCACAGATCACCTGTCTACTGGAAATATTAGCATGTACTACAAACTCAACACTTCCGAAACAATCATCTTTTCTCCAAAATTCCTTGCATCCTCATCTTGGTTGGTGTCACCCACTCTAGATTCCATCATCTACCATATTCAATCCATTAGTCATCAATTCCTGACTATCCTGCTTTCTTATAATGTTTATAGCCAACCTCTCTGCTGTATCTTCAATCCTCTTTATTTCTTGCTGTGACTATTTCCCTAGTATTGTAATGTCCACTTCTCTGAAATCCAATCCCTGTATCCACTTCAACCTGCTCATCAACATCCAACAGTCAGATCTTTCTAGAATGCAAATCTAGCTCTGTCACCCCTAGCGAAAGGCTCTTCAATAGAATCTGAATTATTTGAAGCCCCCCAAATGTACCTGGCTTTTTAAACATCATTTTTTTTTTACTTGACTTGTCTTCTATTTCCCATGCACCATTTTGCAGAATGCTTATTCCTTTACAGGATTTTGCTCAAGGTTTCTCTCTTCCGAGAAGCCCTCCATGACTTCTCCCAAAGTGTAACTTGCTCCCTATGTCATTCATCTGTTCCCACTATGCCTTCCTCACACTTTTATCCACTGTGCACATATTCGGGATCTTATCCATCTCAAGTTCACCATTGCCTAGCTCAGTATCTGACATATAAAGGGGCTATACATATTTTTGCTTAACAGATGGGTGACTGGATAAGAGAACCAGTTGAATATCTAATGAGTCTGGGGGAGAAAGAGCTCAGGAACCTTAGGCATGTTGCATTACGTAACCAAAGCACATGACCCAGCATGTGCGTCACCATCAGAAACATTACACAGTGGTTAATCCATTTACCCCGAGCAAAGAAGTCAGAAGGGAAAAGAAATCTGGCCTTCCGAGACAGAAGGGGGAGGGGAATAGTGTATTTCAGGGCCTCCTCGGCTCACATCATGGCCTTTCTAATCCAAGCCACATTTTGGCCTTTGTCTCGCCTCTCAGCCCTGCGCCTGTTTGCAAAGCGTTTGTTTTGTGTGTGCACGGCAGCACATAATCGTAAGCTTTGCTTGCCTCTCAGATTTCCCCCTCTCACCCTTATCAGTATCTTTCTCCTCAAGTGTCCTGGCAGTCATATATCTATTGCTTGAGTTTTCACCATTTCCCTCCTTTCTGATAGGGGGGCTTTGTATCTGCTTTCCTTGATTTTCCTTGATCTTGTGAGACCTTGTGATGACCTTAGGATCTGGAATTTTCTGTCTGCTGTTTATATACCCCTAGGAGAGAAGACACATTCTCAGCAGTAATAACTGTAATGAAAGCAGCTAGCTTATAATAAGCACTTACTATATGCTGGCACTATGCTGAATGCTATACTTTGAACCCTCTGAAACTGAGTTACAGAGTTGCATGACTCCCTGAAGTACCCAAGACTAATGGGTGGTGAAACTAGAATTCTAATCGACACCAGTTTAATTTTATCTCTCTCATCCTCAAGGCCTGACACATTGCTTGGAACACCGCAATTACTCAGTAAATGTTCCGTGAGAGAATGAATATATGAATGACTGAATGAATGATGGTGCCCCCCAGTGGCTAATGCAAACATTTGAAGAATGTAGAATGAAAAAGGAAGGAAGGAAGAGAGGGAGGGGACAGAGGAAGAAATAGAGGAAAAATCTGAATGAACATTATACGATTTCAAAGAGGTTGGCTAAGGAATCTTAGATATACAAAGTACATTTTATTTGCAGGTGATTTTCAAACAGAAAGACAATTTACATCCATTAGAGCATTTCCCACCTTTAACTAGTCCTTTGGGAGATAAAAAGTTGTCCCTCAGTATCCACGGAGGATTGATTCCAGGTCCAACCTCCCCCACCAATGCCAAAATCTGAGGATGCTCAAGTCCCTGACATAAAATGGCATAATATTTGTGAATAACCCACACACATCCTCCCACATAGTTTGAATCATCTCCTGATTACTTATAATACCTAATGCAATATAAATGCCATATAAATAGTTGTTATATGGTATTGTTTTATCTGTATTATTTTTATTAATTATCATATTTTAATTTATTCTGAAATATTTTCAATCTGAAGTTGGTTGAATCTACAGATGCAGAGGCTACAGATAAGGAGGACCAATTGTACAGTTATTTCAAAGATACTCTATTTGCCAAAAATGTTTTCGGAGTCCTCTTTTGAGAATCAGTGCCTGGGACATGTTTCCCCCAAATATACTCAATGGAGCTTCCTTGTCATCCTCTCATGAGGGCCCTGATGCTTTCTCAGGCAAATTGAGGAATTATGTGGGTGCTCATGCTGGGTGAATATGGGGTTTTAAATAGAAGAGTGGCAAGGCTGATTTTGAGGTGACTATTATGAGAGCTGATTGAGCCTTGATAGAGCCAGTATTAAGCTCTCAGGATGACTCCTTTGCAGAACAGCCCCGAAGATGCTGATTAAATCTGCTGAAAACAAATACAATATCTTGACCTTCCCTTTTCCAAATTCTAAAGCTGGAGTCACAGAAACTGTTTTATCAAATCAGCTCAGTTTACAGATCGAGAAACGGAGATCCATAGACATTTACTTATTAAATTAAGCTAAGCTAAGTGAGTAAGGTTAAATAGCAAATTAGCAGCAAAATTGAAACTAGAATTTAAGTCTGTTGACTTCCACATCATGCTCTTTCCACTGGCTCACTTTATTTTCCTTTACAGTGTGGTTGATAGTTATAACCGTGGGTTCATATTAGTAAGATTATTAGGAAACATTGTACAACTGTTTAATAACTTTTTTAAAGGACTTCTTATGTGCTAATCTGCTGTCCTAGACATTCTTTAAGGTTCAATGAGGAATAAAAGTTTATTAGTAAAGGTAAATGTTATTTTGTTTCTTTCTTCTCTCTAAACATTCATCTGTTTATTTAATATATAGTTATTAAGCAATTTTTATGTATTATACATTGAGTTAGGAGATGAGAGTTAAAAAGAAGAACAAGGCACACAGTTCCATGCCTTGAGGAGCTCCCAGTCGTAGTGGTGGAAGCAGACTGGTAAACAGATCCATGACGTCATAGCAACTGCTATAACTAAGCAATTAATAGAGTCCTGGGGAAGCACAGAGCAGAAACACTATGTTATGAAACACCCATGTTTATCATGGAGGCTAAGTAGCGCTCTGAAATTTCAATGGCATAAGTGATCTTTTCCACCTGGAAGGATTGTTGACTTGAAGGGAACAGTTCATGTGTATGTATGTAGAGTGTGTGCTCTGCCTTGCGTGGGGGGTATAGTCATATATGTAATTTTAAACATATAGCCACAAATCAGATGACAGCAATCAATATCTGGTTTCATGTCTCAGCTATAGATACTTAACCAGAGCATCTTTTAGGAGTATGATGTTAGGAAATTATTGGACAATTCCATATCCATCACCATCTGAATCAAGCCAATACAACTCCGTATCTTCCCCACTATAGCATTTACCACACTCTATTGTGATTTCCCCTGGTATCTGTCTGTTTCTCCCCCAGTTGTCTCCGAGCTCCTTGGAGCAGAGATCATTTTAGTCTTCATCTCTGCATTATTCCTATTATTTCTCACAATACTGATCATGTTGTTAAGTGCTGGACAAACATTGTTAAATGAATGAACAGTTTAGAAATGGCTCCAAATGAGGAATAAGATAAGGTGATTGAAAGTTAGTGCTGTGAAGAAAAGGTGCTTTGGGAATTAACAGCATGAGCCTTAGAAAGACCTAACAGTGAAGGCAGACACATCATGAGTGGCACTGACTGGGAGATAGCACCCTGGTCTCTCTGAGATGACCAGTTACCTATTGAAATATATATTCTTATCATCTTTTCCTATCTCTCTGCCTCTGTTTCTTTCCAGTGAACCAGTATACCATCTATATTAGCTTTAAGTCCTTTCCCTGTGGTCTCTCTCAGCCTCTCCAACCCACTGTTAGAGACAGCTGCTAAGAGCTAGGTAGAATCATAAGGGATGTGCCCATGTTCCCCCCTGCAATCTTCACCAGGACCCTAGAATATAAGAGGAGGAGGATGGCACACTAGACATTTTTTTTAATCTACTGTGCCAGAAAGTTATCAGGGGGCTTCAAACAATGGAGTTACTGGATCTGGTTTATGTTTTCCAAAGATCACTCTGACCACTATGTGAAGAATGGATTACATGAGGCCAAGAGTGGAGTCTCAGTTTCAGCAGCATCATGGTGTGGATCAATTGCTGATGTTATGACTTAGTATTTTGGTTAATATAATTATCATTTATTTCTTTGCTAATACCAAGACCAAGTGCAACACCAGAATAGCACTCCTATTTTAGATCAGCAGAGAATAGGGGAGTTTTGCACTTGCGTTCAGAAGAACTTGATTTGTAAACCCCAAGACATTTTCTGTAAAAATGTGAGGTTGTGCACATTTTTCTGGAGTCAAAGTTCTTTTTAGTTTCTTAAAGGGATCTATGTCCCCTAAATGGTGACTTACATGCTGAAAAACAGGGAGCACACCAGGTCATTTCCTGAAGCTTGTCCCAGCTCTAAAGTATGAACACCGTAGGGGATCTGTGAAGATGAGGATGTTGATGTTGAGTTGTCATATCAGACTGAGCAATTGCACTTTCCTTCATCTGTAACCTTGTTGGAGTAAATAGAATTTGGACCTTTTTTATCTGAGGAGGAATTAGTTTATTTCTTAGAAATAAAATCTACAACTTTGTTTATTCAAACTCTGCTTTCTGAGTTTCTCTGAGTTTTTAAATAGGCAAGTTCTCTTCAAATATGGCCTGAAGTAGTCCTGTGCATAAGTATGCACTATGGACTTTGATCATGAATCCACAAATCCAGCCACTTATCCAACTTTTCATCAATCTACTCTTCCATCCATTACCCATCTATCAACTCTCTCTCTCCCTTTCTTCTTTCCTCCCGCCCCCTTCCCTCCTCCCTTCCCTATTCCCTCCTTTTTCTCCATCCTCCCTCCCTCCCTCTCCCTCCCTTCTTTTTTCCATTCACCTTTCTATTAGTCCACCCCCCTCAATCATTTCTGATCCATTCACCCTTCTTTTCTTTCCTCTTTTCTACTATCCATCCATCTATTCATCCATCCATTCATCTATTCATCCATCCATTCATCTGTCCATCCATCCTTCCATTCTTTTATACATGTAATTTTCCATTTACCAGTCTTTGTGCTAGGACTAGAGCAAGAGTTAGGAGGTTCCAATTCTTGTTTTTATGCTGCTGTGAGTTCTTAAAAAAAAAAATCCCCTGAGACATCTTCACTGAACCTTGTACTTCCATAGAGTGTGAAAAACACTCGTTGAAAACTACTTTGAAAAAGTTAAAGTATTCTGCCTGCATAGTTCTATATTATAAATATTCCTGGTAGTGCTCTGAGTCTGGAACTGCACTACTAGAGACTCCCTTATCAACAGTAATATTTTAAATAGTTTCTACCCTTAGGTTAGCAGGTACTGGAAAACCAATAGAAAGTCTGAAATGTAGGCCTCTCTTTAGGAAAGGGCAGACCAGAGGAGGTAGCTGCCTGTCACTTAGCTCCTGGGACTCTCTTTTCCCATAACCTCCCAAAGCCCTTGTTTAGTGATGATGAGCCTTCACGTTTTGTGTTTGCCTCTGGATGTATGATGTAGCAGAACACTGTTGTGGCATGGGGTTTTTTCAGTTTCTGAAGCATTTCGACATGTACCTATCATATTCCCACTCGCCTTGTAAAGCAAGCATTTTCATTTAATACAGTGAGGTCTTTGTATTCTCAACAACAAACACATGGTCTAAGACTCTAGGACACAACCTGCCTTTTTCTCCAACCCCCACTCTCACCCCTCCCCCGACTCTGTCCACCCTTACAAAGCCCAGTGTTAGCAGAAATATCTGTTTACAAACGAGGGTTCCAAAAGAACAGTATCAGTAGCTCAAACAAACCTCTGAAACATGCCCCTGCATCTATACTTGGAACCCCTGTGAACAGTGTGTATCACAGGCAGAAGCTTTCACGGAAGGCTTTCTGCCTTTCCATCTTTCCATCTGTCCTCATGTCTGACTTTCTCTATCTCCTTCCCCTTATTCATTAAAACCATGGGGTGCCTGAACTGGAGAGGCAGTCAGATGCTGGTCTGGGCATTGTGGATATCTAGGAGACAAAGCCCAGACAGGGGAGTTGCTTGCAGACAGCAAGACAAACCCAAACACATCCGCCTGCAGTGTCATCTGAAGCAGAAGTTGATTGAAGGATTATTAATTGGGTGGATGTAATAGTCACATGATAATCATGCAGCTCTAAGCCCTTTTCTAAGGTTGTCAGCGACTGAGGAGCCTGTATTGCTGCTCTCTTGAACTTGTGTCTACTGTAGCTCCCTATTACCTATGCATAACAGCTAATATATTTAATGCAGAATATGTGTCGGGCACTGTTCTAAAAATTTTGCATACATTAACTCTTTAATCCTCACCATGACCCTCTAAAGTAGGTACTATTATGACCGCAATTTTCCAGATGAGAGATGAGGAATCCACACAAGTCAGTGGTAGGAGCATTCTTCAGAGTATATATTCTAACCCCTCCACCATAAACCTCTCTAGATTGGGTCTAGATTCTGTAGCCTCACATTCACCTTCCTCCCTTAACATTGTTTCCTACCGTAACTTTTCCTCATTCTTTCCACCAGGGATTCTCAACCTCAGCACTGTTAACATTTTCAGAATGCGTGATTCCTTGTTGTGGAGTTTGGCAACATCCCCTGGCCTCTATGTACTAGACACAGTAGCCGCACCCTCCTCCCCAGTTGTGATGATCAAAAATGTCTGTGGACATTGCCAAATTTTCCCTGTGGGCAAAATCTACTGGTTGAGAGCCACTGACGTACATGGATTCTTCTGATTAAACTGAATTACCTGATGCTCCTAAAACACATATTTCTTCCTTTATGCTTTTTCACATTTGTTTTTCCCCTTGACCTTACAGTGTTCTTGGCCTCCTCCTCATCAATCTTCTCTTTTTCATCGTCTTTCAGTTCCTCAGCATCTTTTACAGCCAAAGAGGAAATACTAATCTGTCTGGGTTACTGATTTGCTTGTTTTTATGCCTTTCTTATTTAAAAAATGGTCACCACTTCTAAACGTTTGAGATAAAGTGCCCCCACTGGAGTCTTGAGTTTAAAACTTACTTTGTACCATGAATTCCACAATATTTTACAGAGTCTACCATGTATCAGTTCTCAAGGTAATCACTGAGGATATGAAGTCAAAGGAGGTAAAATCTCTTTCTTTCAAGGAGTTTATGAGATAGACTCTCAGGGAAATAAAGGGATCTGAAGACCAACTCTCCATCCTCCTTCAGTTGAATACACGTGGAAACCAAGGGGCAGAAGGTAGATGATACTTGCTCAAGGTCAGCTGGACACCAGAATCAAGGCTGAGCTAATCATCCTCTACCTAGTGGAATAAAATTAAAAATCTGAAGTCCCAAAGAGCATCTAAATACTTTTTATTTATTTAGAGGCTTAAAGGCTTTTTGAGTTGAGTTATTTATAATTTATGATTTTCTAACAGATGTCAAAACAATAGAAATTTAGTAGTGTATTGACCTCTGTCTTTGAAATTGTGCTCACATTCCACCCTCTTCATTAATAAGTCTTAAAGCTGAATGACTCCAGGTTGCCACATGGACACTGGACAGGAGTCCTGAGACTTTAGTCCTGGCTCTGTTAGCTCTGTGACTATCAAAAGGAACACCATGTAATCCCCAACTAATGATCCCCACCCACTCCCATGGACTGCCTCAAAAAACACCAAAGATTCATTCTTTTCTATGGAAGAAACTTTAGATCTGTTGGCGTGTCATTCACAACCCTTTGTGATGTAGCCTCAGACAGCCATTGCCACTTCACTTCCCTCTGTTACTCTGTGCACCCTCAATCCCATCAAAAGCCGATGTCTTTCTCATCTCGAGAGTTACCTTTAGGTGGACTTCACAGCTCTTGCCATTGCTCATGCTTCGCCTTGTGTTAGAAAGTCTTTGCCCAGCTTCTCCTTCCCCAAATCCTGTACCTCATGCAAGGCTCAGCTCTTTTGAGACTCATCCAGGAAAACTTCCCTGCATCTTCTTGTCAGAATCAAGCATTCCTTCTGCTGAGCTCTGTTTGCTTGTACCATTACTATAGAACTCACTTTATTGGTCTTTATGTATTATTAAAAGCAGCCTCTTGTCCTGGAGTAGTCAGCTTTCTCCTGGCTAAGCAGAAAAAATAGAAGTTAAATGTCAATTCTGGAGTCTGATTGCCTGGGGTTAAACTCCATCTTTGTCACTTGCCAACAGGTTACTCAGGCTTAGGTGAGTTATTTGGATTCTCTGAGCCTCAGTTTTCTCATCTGTTAAATGATGACAATAATATTTCCCCTGCTTGCATTATTGTGAGAGTTACCTAAGTTATCTATGCAAAGAAGTTCACACAATACCTGGCCCACAGTAATCACTTGGTAAGCATCAGCTGTCCTTGCTCTCCCTGCCTAGAAGGGTAACTCTGGAGGACACCAGCCCTGCAAAGTGGCGATCTGCCTGTCTGGCCTTGTCCCTTTCTTATCTCCCTTTGCCATCTCTCTCTGGAAAGGCTCACCCTAGGCTGTGTGGGCCAAGATGAGGTGATGGCAGGCTCATCCGAGAGAGGAGCTTTGTCTTCAGAGCTCAGCCCACACTGTCTGGGGTGTATTTGTATATAATTTGCTGTAGGTCTGCATCAGGTATGAAATTTACGTCATTTGACTTGCCCATGTGGGAATCTTCCCCATTTCTCTTGGCTCCTTAGATTGGCTACAGGTGCTCAGTGCCTCCTCCTCCCAACGCTCTTCGGCAGATAAGGAACCGAGGTACAGAGATGAAAATAAGGCTGATGACTCATCAGTTAGACACAGTTGGCACAGTGCCTGAGGTCAACAGTACTTTTGTTAGACTACAAAAGTGGTTTAATTTCTTTTAGAATGAGAAGAAAAAAATAATATAATAATAATACATTTATAATAAGGAATCCAGCATCTCAATTACATTTATGTTCATAACAATGTAATCATGAAGCATATATATATATATATATATATATATAATTTATTTATGGAAGAAGGAGCCCATGAAAGTCATGAAGTGACCATGGGTGAAAAGAAATTTGCCCAAGGTGAATAGCGGCAAATTAAAGCACAAGTTCGTGTCTTACTACGCTCCACATAGAAATGTTTTTCTCTGCATTTTTAAGAAGACTGCTAGAATTTATTTTACCACAGTCATCTTCTTTCACAAATGAGAAAATGGACACCTGAGAGAGAGTGTGACTTGCCTAAAGTCACATAGCTTACTCTCGCCAACACACAGCTAAGTTGTGTTTTCCTAACTCCCTGCTACTCCTTTCACTATTTATACATCCAAGCCTAATGACCACGGATGTCAACCTCCCATTATATAGATGGAAAAATTGAGTGCCAGGAATTTGAAGGGGCTTATATGATATAACAAGGACTCCCTTTTCCTGCCTCTAAATCAGGGCTCCCTTCAGTACTAAGAGGAGTGTTTGAAAACTAGATACACAATTTTAGTTAGACGGCAGGAATCAGTGCAAGAGATCTATTTTACAACACGATGACTGTAGTTAATATTGCACACTTGAAAATTGCTAAGAGAATAATAGATTTTAAGTATTCTCACCACAAAATCTCTGATAAGCATATGAGGTAATGGATACTTAATTAACTCAATTTAGCCATTCTATAATGCATACATATGTGGTACAGTATAAAGATACATTTTTTTTGGTCAATTAAACAAACAATAATACAAATTTAAAAGAAAAAGAAAAGATTGTTTGAAAGCTAAAAACTCAACTGAAGCAGGATTCCTCATAGCCTTGGGCACATAAATCTTTTATTTATTTTTCCATTCCACAAATGTTTATTGAGGACTTATGTCCTGGCTACTATATGGAGGGCTCTATATAGTGATACAGGGTAGTGGCAGACATGTACTCTCTGCTCTGATGAGGCTTACATTCTAGTGGGGGAGAGAACCATTGGAGGGTGACCTCAGAAATGAGTCATATTATCAACAGTGATCATTGCCATGAAAAAAAAAAATAGATCAACAACTAAACAACCAAAAACAGTATGAGGATCTCAAAAAGACTTAGGAGAAAAGAGAGGCTGTGCCCTCAATAACTACCTGTGTGAACTATCAAGAAACAACTCAAGTGTCCTGTGGCGGGTGCAGAAAGACATCTGAGTCAAAGATCGACTAAATCTGTGCCAGATACATACTGATGATGGAGACTCATGAAGACTGAAGGTCTACTGGAAAAAATAATACTGTCATTGGTCTTGAAGATCAGAAAAGAGAAAGGACAGAGATAATAGGGAGACATTTCCACCTGTAGGAAACAGTGTGGGCCAAAGTGAGGAAATCTTACCAGAGTCTTTACACATTCAGAGATAGGTTGAGACCAATTTCTGAAATGCAAAGTTGAGGTTGGTCTTTATTCTGAGGGCATCAGAGAAAGAGGTTTGTCTGTCTGGGGGAGTAGTGAAAAACAGGATTTTAGGAAGATGAATCTGGTGATGCTTCACAAGCTGTATCAAGGAGGGATGAAACTTCTGGACCATGGGCTGGTTAGAAGAGTTTTCCAATAATGGTGATGATGATGGATTTAGCACCAACTACATGTTTTTTCATACCCTTTGTGGTGCATAATAGGATGCTCATTTTACCAAGTAAGGGAAGAATAGCTCAGACCAAGATTATGACTTGCTGTAATCTCTGCTCCATGGTAGCAGAGTTGATATTTGAAAATGTATCTCATTCCCCAGCTTGAAAAGATAAACGTCCCTCTCTCCTGTTAGCTTGTGAACTTGTGGATAGAATGCTGTAGTATCCACATAACTACATGTAGTTCATTCATTCAATTACAGTCTGTTAAGCACCTACTAAGCACCACCATTATGCTAGGCAATATGTGATATATTCTTTTAAACTTTAAACATATGTGCATGAACATATACAAAAGCAAAGAGAGATAAAAATGGAGTTGACAAGATGAGCCAAGGTCTGATTATAGCAAAACTGGGAGAAAGTTTTGCTTTATCAGGGAAGCTTCCTTTAGTTCTCTGATAGTATTAATGACTATTAATGTCTTGATTTCTGGAGTACTGAGCAGAAAGAACCCCCAGTATTTTTATTAGTGACATTAAATTGACATGTCCATGTGGTTTTGCAGGGACATGTAACATATGCTTCTGAGGTTATTAGCCACAGTTCTCTCCTTCTTCTTGAATTCTGTCTCTTTTCTCTTATACTTCCCATGCACATTTGGTTTTTCTTTCCCTCACATACATCCATCATGATGCCCATTTCTTGGCTGCTTGTTGTACACCAGGCATTTTGATAAGTGTTCTATGAACAGTGTCTTATTATGTCCTTCCAACCAGAGCTGCCTCAAGGTCATCACAGAGCCAGAACTGAAAACAGCTGTATTCACTCCTAAACTGTGATCTTCACCACCAGACTGTCCACTGTGCTTTTCTCCCTCATGCAAACACCCTCACATGCATTTCTTTATTTCCCCTTAAATGCATGCACACATATAAGCATTTCGTCAGCTTAATGGGTACTTTCTACTAGCCAATCATTGTGCTGGCCTGGAAGTACGAGCAGTGAGTCATTTGTTAAAATGTTGTGCAGATGATTCGAGTATGAGGTTAGGTGTAAAGGGGATGATTAAATAACCAGTAAGAGAACTTCCAGCCCTGACTCTGCCTAATTCAATGAATGGTGAAGGGTCAAGTCTTGGGGCTGCCATGAAGGATATGACAGCAGGGTGCACTGGTCCTTGACCATTTTATGGGAAGTGGTATCGTTGTCTCCAAGGCTTGATGAGTGAGTGGAGGGTGGAGCTTGTAGATTCTCAAGTCATTAAAATGACCAAAGGAAGGGTCTTTCTGCCAAGACAGCCCCAACATCAGCCCTGCTCAGTCCACCAGGATCTGGTTTGTGCTGCACAACTTTCAAGGATGAACAAAACTATAATGTACTTCTTTGACCCCATCCCCCACCTGTTCTTTCTTCTTTGTCCTTTTTTCTTGTCCTCCTCCACTTCCTTTCTTACGCTGATGCGCACCAATTTCATATGCACCGATTTCATCAACAATGTGTGAAAAAAGAGCAATAAACACGCAACTTCATTTCAGAGAACAGCGTCAGAAAGGAAACTTTCTGTGCGTGTTTCACAGCACAAAAAGGGGAAAATGATCCCAATTCTGAAAAAGAAGGAGAGATATTTATTATTCGTGTTTGTTTGTTTGAGACGGAGTTTCGCTCTTGTTGCCCAGGCTAGAGTGTAGTGGCACGATCTCAGCTCACTGCAATCTCCACCTCCCAGATTCAAGTGATTCTCCTGACTTAACCTCCTGAGCAACTGGGATTACAGGCACCTGTCACCATGCCTGGCTAATTTTTTGTATTTTTAGTAGAGACGGGGTTTCATCATGTTGACCAGGCTGGTCTTGAACTCCTGACCTCTTGTGATCCACCCACCATGGCCTCCCAAAGGGCAGGGAATACAGGTGTGAGCCTCCACGCCTGGTTGGAAAGATATTTATTATTAATATACATTTTTAAAAAGTGTTTGCAAATGAGCATTTGGGTTTTCTTACTAAATCCTCGAATGGCACTATTTGTTAAGTACTTGTTATGATCAGTTTACATATGAGGAAACTCTCAAGGAGGTAAAGAGATTTTGCCCAGGGCTACACAACTAGCTAACAGGGAGTAGAGCTGACATACACAGATCAGCCTCATGCCACTGTCCATGTGTTGTAACACTTGTTTTGTTGGCAGTGGCCATGTGCCAAGTGCTGTCATGTTCATATTCTCGTTAGTTCCCCCACTACAACTGTCAGAGGAAGATGTATCATCCCCATTTTACAGATGGGAAGACAAATACTGGGAAAAGTGCCCTGATTTTCTCATCCATAGCTAGTAAATGGCAGAGCCAGCATTTGAACTCAGATTTACTGGCCTGTAATCCCCTTACCTTTCTACGTCCATGCAGACTGCTTACACATGAGCAAAGAAGGAAGGCTGGAGACACAAGAGCCAGAGGGGAATTACAGGTGCACCTTGAGCCCTCAAGAGCACGTTGCCATCCCACATGCATTACATAAGTCTGTATATTATTAAAACTTATGGGTTTCAGGAACCCTCAGGCATACTACTCTCAAGCTTACCTCACATCTGGATAGCCTTACATAGTTTACAAGGAAATATGCATGCATTTATCTCTTTTCTCTCTCAAAAGACATCTGCAAAGTATACAGGACAAGATTCTTCATCCTAGAGTTCATGTGGGAAAACTAAGGTTCAGAGAGGTGAATTAACTTGTCTGATGTCACACAGCTAATAAAAAAAGGTGAGCAGACCCATGTAGTCAGGGGGGTTTCACATAACAGTTCGTGGCAAGGAAAAGGAATACAGGCAGGAGAGCAGACACAGGTGCCATCAAGGGTGCTCATTCTATGGCTCCATGTTGTCCTGCAAAGGGAATTCTTGTCCTCCTCCTACACTTGCATGGCCAGCACATGAAAAACATCTGAGCTAACCCTGACCTTGAGAATTGTTCCATGTGGTTACTTTCAATACTACTGCCTCTCTTGTACAAGACACAGAGACGTCCAGAACCCAGTATAAGTTGGTAGAATCCTCCAGTCCTGTGTGTCTCCCTTTAAGCCTCTTCCTTCCACTGAGCCTAAGGTAAATCTTTTGACCCAGGGTGGACCTGGAGGGATGAGGATGCTGAGGAGCAGTTCCCCCAAGTACCCTCCTCAGCGACATCCCAGCCTTCCTCTGAATGCCTGATGGTGCTGAGTCCTCCAGGTCATTTTGGTGGGTCTCCCCCGACTGAACCAAGTGGGGGGGACCATGGGTATACTTAACCCAAATCTGTCTGTTTTAATCACTCTCCTCTGGACAGATAAAAAGCTTTCCATAGGATTGCTCTCTCAAGCATTCCTCTGTGGCTTTGATACTAGCGATTAAATCATGGAAGGGAAAGCAAAACAAAACAAAACAAAAAAGGGACCAGTTCCAACCTTTAGCTTTTAATTTTTTTAGCCTCATGAAAGAAACTAGATTGTTGACCTAAATTCCCCTTTCATCCCCTCATCCTATCACCTCTGCTTGTATTCTCCTGGCAGATGTCCCACAGCTAGTGGGCATCCTTTAATTGAAGGGCCTGAAACTGCCTTTTACCCTGCCCCGCAATGACCTTACATCTCCCACAGGAGGAACCCAGGCTGGGATACCTGGAGTCACTGGAATCTTGGAGTCACAGAATGTGGATGGAAGGGACCTCTGTGACCATGTAGTCTAACACTCACATATTCTAAGGAAAGGAAGTGAGGACGTCCAGAATGGGGATCTATTCGCCCAGGAACCACAGCACAGCATGGCAGACTTAGACATTAGAGCCTTCATGGTGAATTGAGAGCCATTGCCATTGAAGGAAAGCATCTTGGGGTGGAGCTTTGGCTCCAGAGTGAGAGCGATAGGAGTTAGAAACGTGATTTTCCCAATCCCTTGCTGGGATCCTTGGAGGGAAAATCAATTAACCTCTCTACATCTCAGTTTCCTTATCTGTCAAAGGAATAGTAATAAATCCCACTTAGTCTGTGCTTAGTAAACAACTACATAGAGGCTTTCAGAAAGTGTTTGTTATTATTATCATTATTTATTTTAAAAGACTACTTTTTCACAGCAGAAATGTCCTGGTAGAGTTTTTTCTCCTTCTTTATTCACTCTCCCAATCAGAGAAGACAAACTGCATATAAATTGTCATCCTTTGCTAATTATCCCCCCCTAGGCAGTGATGACAGAAAGTCAAATGTTATCAGAGATAATTTTATGTTGACTTAAAGCTTCACAGGAAAACATTCTGGGCAAGACAACAGGAAGAAAGCATAGCTGGAGTCCCCCTCAGCTGTGGAGAAGCTTTCTAATTTGAAATCAGGAGACTCGAATTCCAGTCCTTTCTACCCTTTAGTGCTGTGGGACCTTAGACAGGGGACCTCACTTCTCTGACTCTACAGTTTTCTGATCTGTAAATAGTACCTATTATAGCAGGTTGCTGTGAGGATTCTAGGAGACACCTTGACTAGGAAGTTGCTGCCCACATGCCCAACACACAGCAGGTGATTCTGAAATGCAGAAGCCCCCCTTCCCAGTGAGGAATGTTTCCTGTTTGTGGTGACCACACCACCAATTTTGCTATCTTTCTAATACACCTTGCTCTACTCAAAACAGCAATTGAGTAAATTGAGATATTGCATCGTAACAAGAGACAAATTCTGAACTGGGAATAGCCATTAGGAGACAGGAGAGATTTTAGAAAAATTTCAGTGAGAGAGCTTAGAAAATTCGTTGAATGATGGTTTTTTAGGGCAGTCATAACAAAGGACCCCAGCCTGGCTGGATTAAACAACAGAAATTTACTTTCTTAAAATTCTGGAGATCAAAAGTCCAAGATCAAAGTCACAGGCGGATTTGTTTCTTCCGAGACCTCTCTGTCTCTCTCTCTCTGGTTTGTAGATGGCTGTCTTTTCCTTGTATCTTCACATGGTCTTACTTGTGTCCTAATTTCCTCCTCTTAAAAGGACACCAGTCAAATTGGATTAGGATCTCCCTTATCACCTCACTTTGATTTAATTATCTTTTTAAAGACTCTATCTCCAAATACAGTTAAATTCCAAGGTACTGGGGATTACATCTTTAACCTGTGAAATTTGGTGGAACACAATTTAGTCCATCACAATGAAAAGAAAAATGGAAGGCAGCCAAGAGTGTGGCAGCCAGCTCGGAAAGAAAAATTAGTATAGACATTGGAAGTTAGAGGAAACCTGGGTCAGAAACCATCGGGCAAGTAGGCTGGTAACGGAAGTCCAGATGCTGAAGGGCAAGCTCAAGAAGGCACCTGGACAACCGGGGTCAGGGCAAACTTTGGGTTCTAGCAAAGTAGGATGAGCCCAGAGAAATAGATTACTCTTTGATAATAAAGAACCATTGATTCTTAGTTCATTTTTTAGGCCCAGACAGAAGAATGATAAAGACACCAGCTTTTCAGTTCTGTTCACCTTGCTTGTGTTGGTGCTCTAGAACTTACAGAAATATTTCCAGAGGGGGCCATACCTTTAAACAGCCCACAACAAAATATTTGGCCTTTGGCACTTAATGTAGTGACCATGACTAAGAGCCTGGGTGTGGGAATTCTATAGACCTGGATTCTGAGCTGTGTTGCTTTGGGAAACCATTTCCTTATCCTGAGGCTTAGTCTACTCTGAAGAGTGAACAGTGCTGATAGATTTGTTGTGAAGATTAAGCAAGGTAATTAATGTAGAGTAAATGATAGTAAGTTCTCAATAAAGGGTGACATACTCTTATGGAGAAGGCAGAAATGAGGAAGTATCCCCTGCTCTCTTTCTTTCTTTTTTTCTTTTCTTTTCTTTTTTTTTTTTTTTGAGATGGAGTCTCACTCTGTCACCCAGGCTGGAGTGCAGTGGTATGATTTCAGCTCACTGCAACCTCTGCCCCCTGAGTTCAAGTGATTCTCCTGCCTCAGCTGGGATTACAGGCGCCTGCCACGACTCCTGGCTAACTTTTGTATTTTTAGTAGAGACAGGATTTCACTATCTTGGCCAGGCTGGTCTCAAACTCCTGACCTTGAGATCCACCCACCTCGGCCTCCCAAAGTGCTGGGATTATAAACATGAGCCACCGTACCTGGCCTCTCTTTCTTTATTTTTAACTTGCAAAAACAAACTCTACAGAGCACCTACAACATACCAGGCTTCAGGTTGGATGTTGGGCATTTATAAATGAAGCAAACAGCCACATATGTAGAAAGCACAGATATTGAATGAGTAATTACTCAGTGATGAGATGAGTTTTAGGACAGGGAGGAGTACTCCTCCCTGTCCTAAAGAGGAATATTTGTTGATGCCTGGGTGGCATGGGGTCATCAGACAGATTTGCCTTGGGGTAGTATCTAAGGCAATGATCTTTAGAGAATACCCCTAATGCCCAGAGGATTCTGTACAGCCATAGCCAAGGTTCTGAGAGACTCCCTCCATGCCTTTGAGCTTTTCTCCCTTGTGGATGTTCTTCTTTCTGGATGAGTTTGAATGGATAGATGAGAAGAAAAAGAGGCAATGAAAAGAAATAGACATCAAGCTTCTGGGGGGGGCCATGGAACCCTTCTCACATCAAGCCTAGCTGCAGGAAGATGGGGTGCATTAGAAAGGTCAGCTGGCCAGCGTTCCAGGGATGATGCTTTTAGGGGAGGACAAGGACAGGCTCCTTTCCTGCTGGCCCTCAACCTCTTCTGTGCAGTGTGCCCAGACACACTTCTATAAAGGGGCTCTTGCATGCTTTCATTGTCTAGTTCTACGTGCTTATAGCATTGAGAAAGACTTATGCTAATTATATGTAGATCGTGTGCAGAATTGCGTGTGGCCTTCCATCTTGCCACATGGGACTGTATCCCTTGGGATCATCCTCTAGGCCCACACAGATGGTGCTGACTTCAGATAAACTTGCACCAATATTTTTTTTTGTACTATGCCTCTATCTTTACAGAGAACTGTGGGGAAGGGCAGTGTGGAGATGTGGGGATTCTTTTGTGTGCTCCAGAGAACAGCATTCTGTGTCCTGTATAGAGATCCTCAGAGGAGACAGAATCTAAGCATGAAAGAATTGGGAATGACATAAGGCATCTAATTCAAATCAACACATATTTTTGAGCACCTTTTACTTACAAGGAACCATTCTAACAGTGAGCAGAAGAGCTCTTAAACTCTAGGAAGGGATCATTTTTAGGGAGACCCTCCTTTTACAGAGAAAGGAAATGAGGTTCAGCAACATGAAGGAGGTGGTATGACTTGTCCCAGGCAAGGTTACCTGGGAAGTCAAGCCTGAATCTCTGGTGCCAAATTTCTTGTTCTGAGCTGGTGGTACAGAGATGCTTCCCTTTCAGACCCTAAAATAAGAGTAATGTTGATTAAGTTATTTTCACATAGAAATGGAACCCCGTCGCCACCATACTCCCCCAAACTTACTGAAGCTCAGTGATTTTCTTTCACTACTTACACTCCAGGTGAATATTTCCCTCTGAATTTCTGAAGCCACTGCTTCAAGGTTCTCATTTCCCTTAATGTGTTTCCTTTTGGTTCCACTGATAACCCTCTCTTTGCCTTTCCTCTCTGCCTCCCATGGCTAAGCCCCCCTTATTTCTTAGCTCTTCTGCAGAATCTACCTTTTCTCACTTCTTCCCCCTTCTCTCAACTGCAAACAGAGGTGACCTGAGCCCAGGTCCCAAGGCCCGGGAAGGTTCTGAACTGAGAGCACCCTACAGATGTGTAAACATTTTACTTTGCTAACCAGGCTAGCTGACTTCCAAGGGCAACGGGGAAAACCAGGGACTGGGAGCCCTGGCAAAATAAAAACCTGCAGAGAGAGAAAGAAAAGAGAGCGGGAAAAAGGATCTTGCTTCAGATTTTAATTTTCTCATTAGAAGACCCTTCATTTTATTTTCATGAGGAATAGGGTTAGCTGCGAGAGAGAGAGAGAGAGAAGATGAGCTAAGAGGTGGTGAAGGGCATGAATGTCGTGGCTCCAGGAAGCTCTGCTCTTAAATTCTAGGAAGGGATCATTTTTAGGCAGCAACAGACAGATCTGGGGCAACTCATTTCAAATCTGGAGTTGAATCTTAGGCTTCTGAAGGAGTCAGTGGGGAGGCAGCTTTTAATATGTAGTCTCCTGATATCATCTAAGCTGATGGGATCTATGATTTCTAAGAACAGTTTGCCAGTGGGTTTGAGAAGGACCTGGGCTTTTTTGAGCCTTCCTTCTTGATATATCGGGCAAGATGTCTTCAGGGTACTCTGTCTTTCTGGCCTTTCTATTTTGTTTCATTTCCTCCCTCCTTTTCATCCTCTACCTTGCTTCTGAACCCTCCAGCATCTTAACAATGAACTCTCATTTGGACAGCCATTGTATGCAGAAGATCTCATATTCACTATGTCTTAAGTATGATAACATATTTAAAGAGAGATACAGATGAAGGAGTTAAACACGTAGAGGTGAAGTGATTTTGCCCCAGATGTACAACTAGTAATTGCTGTTGTCAAGATTCAAAGTAAATTACCCTGAGTCCAAAGATCCTGATCTTTCTACTTTACCGAGAATACATTTTATCCTTTGACTCTCCCTGTACTTCAGTTATAGAGACATAAATTAATGCCTTTGATTCTGTTTGTCCTTAAAATGCCTATCTTTTCTCGTCTCCTGCTCTATTTAGAATCATTCCCATGCACGCTGTAGCAAGGTGCTGGACAGGTTGCTGGGATGACACAGACACAACCATTGCTCTCAAGAAGAATACAGTTTAGCAGAGAGGGGATAATGGTGAGAACACAGGCAACTCCAAAACCAAAGAGCATGTGTCGAGTTTTCTGAAAGTAAAAAGAGTTCAAAGAAGAGAATAATCACTATTTACAGGGCAGTCAGGAAGAACTTCTAGAAAGAGGTACCTTGTGTGTTAGTTACTGGGAAATCTAGAATAAAGTAAATTAGACTTGGACCTAGTATGTGACATGAACCTTCACTTAATCCCCTCCTTTACCAGACAGAGAATCAGGACCTAGAGGAGACACTTGGTGCTTCACTAAGATTGCCTGACAGTAAGAGCAGGATGACTTTGTAAGGAGACTCTGGCCATTTCCAGAAAAACTGTTGAGCAGGAAGTGGGAGGTGAGGTGTCAGTTGGCATAGATGCTGGGCGAAGACTGCTGGTCATGTCAGCTGCTAACAAAGAGATTTACACCAATTCTAAGCTTCCATTGCCCACAAAGGAGTGAAGACTGTGTGGGCCTCCCCTATTGATTTTGCTGGAAGCTCTCCATACTCATTTGATGAGCACTAATGGCAGGTGCACTCCCAGAGTTATGGTGACCGCAATAATTCTCCAGCTGAGAGTAGACACTGTCCTTCTAAATGAGCATCTTTTATTCACTCTCCTCTGCCTCTCTTTCTTCTCCCACCTGGCCTCATACATCATCTGACATTTAAAATACACTCTTAATTAGAAAGTCCTCTTCCCCATCCAACAGCTTTGTCTGTGCCAAGGACACTGGGTATATTCCAGAAGGGCTAGGAAATGGGAGTTGGTGAGCCTAAAGAGAATTATATCCAGAGAGAATCCACTAACCTACTTCCTGGGATTCCCAGAGTAACTGTAGGGATGCTTGGCTTGGCACTTCCTCAGCTATCGAACTCAAATTTGTGACATGCCCTAGGTAGGTGGCGTGGTCCAGATGCCTGATGACTTTGGTGAGGCAGGGGGAGTTGCTATAGAATTAGTGCCCAGGACAGTGAATCCAAGGGTCTGATGGATCTAGGATCCACTTACCGAGCAGTTGACCTTGCATCTGTCTCTCTATCTCCTTTAACTTCCATATTCTCGTCAGTTAAATGAGAAATTTAATGTCACTACCTTAGGGATATTGCATGGATTAAGTTAATGCATATACATACCTTAGCACAATGCCTGGCCTGCCATAGAGGCTTGGGAGATTTTGTTCATTATTATTAACTATTATGTAGGCGTACCCAACATGTTTGTTTTTATGTTGAGAAGGCACTCCATATATATATATATACACACACACACACACACATATATATATATATGATGCTTCTATATATAGGCCTCAGTAAAAAGCTAGCTGAATCAGGACACAGGAGAACTGTCAATGACTCTGTGACTTGACAAATGCCTTCCATTCTCTGGGTCTCAGCTCTCTTACCTGTCACACGAAAGGTTTGGAGATGATGATCTTTGAAAACCTTTTTAGTTTAGCTCTGAAGTGTATTTTCTTTCTTTGGGGATAAATGGCAAGATTCCTGTTAGAGAATAAAGTTCCAGCTTTTCAGTCCTGTCCCTCATTTTTATACCCCAACTTGCCTGACAATTTAATGCCACTGATCATTTAATGACTGCTAATGGCAGATGAACACTCAAAGTTCTGGTAACTATGGTAGGGACCTCCCTTCTAAACGAGCATCTTATATTCATTATCATCTCCCTCTGTTTCCCATTTCATGTTGTGTATTATCTTACACTTAAAATACCTTCTTTTCTTTTTTTTTTTTGAGACAGAGTTCCCCCTCTTATTGCCTAGGCTGGAGTGCAATGGCATGATCTCTGTTTACTACAACCTCCACCTCCTGGGCTCAAGCGATTCTCCAACCTCAGCCTCCCAAGTAGCTGGGATTATAGGCATGAGCCACTACGCCTGGCTACTTTTGGTATTTTTAGTAGAGACAAGATTTCACCATGTTGGCCAGGCTGGTCTTGACCTCCTGACCTCAGGTGATCCACCCACCTTGGCCTCCCGAAGTGCTGGGATTACAGGCATGTGCCACCACTCCCAGCCTAAAATACCCTCTTAATTACAAAGTTCTCTTCCCCATCTAACAGCTTTATAAAACTGATGATTTTTAGATTTTTATTATTATTGCTGTTGTTGCATTTTCATTAGATGAAGTACCCTTTCTTCAGACAAAAGTCTTTCTTCTATGCTCCATATTCAAAACCAATAAAAGTTAAACTTCACAGGTTAAAGTTGTGCTAAGAATGCCCCAGTCCCAACTTACTCATCCTCTCAGATCCCCCAGCCCTTGCCTTGCCCTTGAGGTGGTCCCAGAGGCACCGTTAGTAACTGCTAGGATCCCACAGAACAGTTGGAAAACTATGAGTCAAGGATAACCTGATACAAATGTTATCAGAGAAAAATAACTTAGCCCCCCCCCTCCCCTGCTCCTTTTCCATCCTTTATTTATTCATCTTTCTTTTTGGGGCCACATAGGGCTGTATGACAAATGTTCTTATACCTCACGTGACCGAGGATGGGTCGTGGGCATTCACACCGTCAGTGACCAAGACAACACAGACCCACGCTACTTTTTCTCCTTGAAGACAGACCGGGCCCGGCAAGTGACCACCATCAATGCCCACCGCAGCTACCTCCCAGGCCAGTGGGTATACCTAGCTGCCACCTATGACGGGCAGTTCATGAAGCTCTATGTGAACGGTGCCCAGGTGGCCACCTCTGGGGGAGCAAGTGGGTGGCATATTCAGCCCACTGACTCAGAAGTGCAAAGTGCTTATGCTGGGGGGCAATGCCCTGAATCACAACTACCGGGGTTACATCGAGCACTTCAGTCTGTGGAAGGTGGCCAGGACTCAGCGGGAGATACTGTCTGACATGGAAACCCATGGCGCCCACACTGCTCTACCTCAGCTCCTCCTCCAGGAGAACTGGGACAATCTGAAGCATTCCTGGTCCCCCATGAAGGAGAGCAGCCACCCCAAAGTGGAATTCAGCAATGCCCACGGCTTTCTGCTGGACACAAGTTTGGAGCCTCCTCTGTGCGGACAGACATTGTGTGACAACAAAGAGATCATCACCAGCTACAATCAGCTCCCGAGTTTCCGCCAACCCAAGGTGGTGCGCTACCGCGTGGTCAACCTCTACGATGACAATCATGAGAACCCGATGGTGACCCGCGAGCAGGTGGACTTCCAGCACCAGCAGCTGGTCGAGACCTTCAGGCAGTACAACATCTCCTGGGAGCTGGAGGTGCTGGAGGTGAGCAACTCCTCCCTGCGCCACCGTCTCATCCTGGCCAACTGTGACGTCAGCAAGATTGGGGATGAGAACTGTGACCCCGAGTGCAACCACACACTGACCGGCCACGATGGCGGGGATTGCCGCCGCCTGCGCCACCCCGCCTTCCTGAAGAAGCAGCAGAACGGGGTGTGTGACATGGACTGCAACTATGAACGGTTCAACTTTGATGGCGGAGAGTGCTGTGACCCAGAAATCACCGATGTCACTCAGACTTGCTTTGACCCCGACTCTCCATACAGGTAAGGCCTTACTGGGCTAAAGATGCCCAGTTGAAAGTTGAACTTGCTGTCCTCCATGTTATAGATAAGGCACCTGAGGTCCATGGGTGATATACAGATTTTCTGGTTCACCCAGCAGCTTCATGATTGAGGCAAGTCTTTTACTCAGGGTCGTCGTGGAGACCATAGGCAAACACAGTTTATTACAAAAGTATTCATTGAGTGTCTACCAGGAGCTATGAAGGAAGCCTGAGAGTTTTGTCTTCTCAAAGAGCTGAGAGTTTAAATTGGGTGATATGAGCTGAGTACAGATAGCTGTTGTATTGTATGACACAGGGTGGGTGACAGTCGCACAGTCCAATATGGTAGTTCCTAGCAACATGTGCCTACTTAAATTTCAATCAGTCAAAGTTAAATAAAACTCAAAATCCAGTTCCTGAGTTGCATTAGCCACATTTCAAGTACCCTAACCACATGGGGCTAGTGGCTACCATACTGACAAAACAATATGAAACCCTTTAATCATCACAGAAAGTTCTGGTGTACAGGCCCAAAGATCTAGGGCCACATAGGGATACACAACCTGGCCCCGTGGACTCAGCTCTCTGTGACTTCCTCATTTTGCAACTTCTTAGAAGCTGTTTCTTCTTTTGTAAAATGGGGAAAATAATGGCACCTATTATGTCAAGTTGCTCTGAGGATTGATACAGAGGAGACATATAAAGTACACTCTCTTATAGCACATCATTAATTCTCAATAGTATGTTTGTCATTACTTGTCTAATGAAAGGTAGTGTGCTGTGTTTAGGGAGTGCCTTAGATGATCAAAGAGAAAAAGCTGACTTGCAGCTTGACTATCAGGGAAGCCCTCTTGAGAGGGGGTGACATTTGAGCAAGGTCTTCAAGAATAGCTCTAATTTGCAGGATGGTAGAACAAATCTAGAGCTCTAATGAACAACATGAACAATACAATCGGTATAATAGAACAAGTCTAGAGGGCTAAAGTATAGCATGAGGACTATAGGAAATAAGTTGAACTGTACTTGGGATTCATGCTAACTAACCTGATTTTAACTACTTTCGGCACAAAATAACAAAAGAAAATGGGTGACTTAAGATGATGAATATGTTTTATTTGTTTCACTATAGTA
Organism: Ateles fusciceps; assembly: GCA_036589455.1. Classification (NCBI taxonomy): domain Eukaryota; kingdom Metazoa; phylum Chordata; class Mammalia; order Primates; family Atelidae; genus Ateles; species Ateles fusciceps. Next base: position 15,607,452 of record JAZHEH010000952.1, read on the forward strand.
AACTATTTGCTATCTATATGTATCCCACAACATCATATCTACCTTAAAGATACACAATAAAATTTACTTGAAAAAAGAATAGGTGTAATTTTGACATCAGAGACTGGGTGGAGGAAGAAGGAGGCCACTCCAGGCAGAGAAAACTTCTCACATCTACTGTTAAAAAGAGGACAGAAAAGGGGGCCTTTGGTCTAATGCTTCACTTAGCCTCTACCATTGCTGTCTACCATAACCAATAATCCCAAAGTAGAACCCAAAGGTGAACTCAGGAGTGACCTGTATTAAATGTGGGACCTGGAGGAACTAAATTCAAGCCAGAGACCATCAATATCCACTTTCTTGTTTTTCCCAGATTCACACTGAACTTTTCTATTCTGTCCAACACACAGGACCCTGGACTTGCTGATGGCTCGAGCACATTTGCCGACCTCTGCAGGTTTTCTGCTGACTCTTCTCTTTATGTCTCTCTCAAAAGAGCAAGGGCCTCCTGTGTATGAACAAAATACCTATGTACAAAGGAATGAGGATGCTGGCAGGAGAGTGCCCTGCCTGGCAGAAAGTCAGAAAGCACCTCAGCTCAGTTTCCTGGCACCAGGAGGGTCCCTGGACTCTCACCTTGGCTCCAAGACATGAGCAGCCCATGTGAGAAGAAGCCTTGATGTGTGACCGGTCTCTTCCAGGTCATAGTGCATTGTCATCTCTGCTCTCACTTGTGACTTTCCAGAACTTGGCAAGGGAGTCAGCACAGAGGTTAACATTCACATTTGACTGACGGGAAATAGAGGAAACTCAGAGTGAAGTGACTTGGCTTAGTTCATGGGTCAAGAAAATCATTAGGTTAAATCACAAGTGCAAGTCTATGCTCAGTGTGCACCACTAAACTAGACTCCCAAGAGGTACCTCTGTGCCTGCTCAGAGTGAACGTGGGTAGAATGGGCATAATTGGAAGTCATCCATCCATTTGTATATCCATTTATTTGCTCATTCATTCACTCATGCAACAAATGTTTATGCAGCACCTACCAAGTGCCCGGAAGGTGGGTACCCTGTTTTGCTGTGAAAATTCAAGATTCAAAAAGATGAAGAGACTTAACTAAGATCACTCTGCTAATAAATCGATAGCTTGAATTCAAACCTAAGACTACTAGGTCCAAAGCTCCCATGGAAGGAGGATATGTTTTGTTTTGTTTTGTTTTGTTTTGTTTTGAGACAGAGTCTCACTCTGTCGCCAGGCGCCAGGCTGGAGTGCAGTGGCATAATCTTGGCTTACTGCAACCTCCGCCTCCTGGGTTCAAGTAATTCTCCTGCCTCAGCCTCCCGAGTAGCTGGGACTACAGGCACACGCCACCACGCCCAGCTAATTTTTGTATTTTTAGTAGAGACAGGGTTTCACCATGTTGGCCAGGATGGTCTCAATCTCTTGACCTCGTGATCCGCCCACCTCGGCCTCCCAAAGTGCTGGGATTACAGGCTTGAGCCACTGCACCTGGCTGAGGATATGTTTTAATCTAAGGAAAAATAAGAGGCAGAATTAAAAGACAGGTGACAGGGAGAGTGGCTCTACTAAAGTTTTGGGGAAAAAAACTACGTACCATTGAGACAGGATGAAGAGTAGCTGGGCTTTGGAGAGCACCATGCTGGTGTGGAGGGACCATGAGGCCCCAGGTTCCAGATACCTCACAATCAGCAGACAACACTGTCAGGTTCCAAAGGCCTTCTCTTTTCTAAGTCACGGGAATGCATGCCCAGAGTGTCTGTTAGCAACCAGGTGCCAGCTATGACCGCTGTGACCAGGGCTTGTTTGTTTGCTGGCTGAGAAAGCTGTGTGCCCTGCGTGAGGCCCACCAGGCCACGTGTCATCTCGTGATGAGGCTAGGGCTTTCTGGGTTCTGGCCGAATCAGCTCTCCTGTGTACAGACAGAAACCTGTGGAAGGTTGCAGATAAATTTTTGCTTTGTGAATTTAAACAAAAAAGGGAGGAAGGGAGGGAGGGGAGAGAGGGAGGGGAGGGTCATGGTTACATGGTCATGACACATACATTTCAAGCTCTGAAGGCCTAGCCGGTGGGGAAAGTTGCAGAATTATTCTATATGGTTTCTAAGCCATGGCTGGGACTTGAGTGTTGCAATTATAGGAGGCAGCTTTGAGCTGAGTAATAGATGATATCATCTCCAGTTAGATGGGTGAGTGAGCTTCCCATCACCAGAGGCATGCAAGTCAGTACTGATAACCATGCGTAATGAGGCCATAGCTGGGATTACAGTGCTGGTGGAGAAGGTGGCCTTGTGGTCTTGGTGTTGAGCACTGCACAATAATACCTTATTCCGTATCATGTCAGAAAGCCAAATATTGACTGTTTCTCTTCTCTTTAACAGGCATTTATTGGGCATGTCTATCCCACCAGCCTTTCTGCCTTTCACTGGGGGTGTTGCAATGAGTTGGACTTGTTCCTCACCATTGAGGGGCTTCCACTTTAGTGGGAAAGTCATATAGAAACATAAGAAACTCTGATTTTTAAATTTACAGACACACAGTAGGACCGGCGACCTAAAAAGCAATTTATTTGACTAGGGAAACAAGGCAAAGCAGCTGGAGGAAGCATAATTTGAGTAGGCATTTGAGAATAGGCGGCCTGTTGAGAGGTAAAGATGCAGACTGCATCAGTCAGGGTCCTAGCAGGAAACAGATGGCACATTCAAACAATAATTAAGGAGAGTTGAAGGAGGGGCTATTTGCAAGGAGAAGCTGTTTACAATATTGTAGGCAGGACTGAGGACAACCCGCAAGGCCTCGCACTATACTACGGGGTAGGCAACCATGGAGAGCCATTTCCCCCCTTGGCTTGTAGGGGCAAGAGGAAAAAGTGGTTATGGGACCCAGGGAGAAGGGTTGTATGGAGAGGGATTCCTGGGATCAGCTGTGGCTCTCAGCAAGGGAAGCAGCCAACCTACAGCCACCTGATAAGAAGAAGGGAACCAGGAGAGTAAATTCCACATTGTCATTCTCTCTGCCTGCCAGTCTCCTGCCAGTGCTTCCCATTTGGTAAACCCAACTGGAAGTCACAAAACAAAGGAACCTGTTGATGCAATAGAAGCCAGCCTCCCAAGGACACAGAGCAGGGTGGGGAGTGGTTCTGGATGAGCAAGCAGAGAATGTCCAGAGAAAGAGACAGCCAGCCCATGCAGAGGGTAGAGCATAAGCCAGGCAGTGGAGACGGTGAAGAGTGGTGTATAGAAGAGAGCATGGAGTGTAAGGGGTCAATCGTTATGACTGAGATCAAGACCATGAGCAGAGAAAACTTTAGTTCATCTCATGGAAAACTTTAATGTCAGACTTAATCCTCTTTTCCTTCCTCCCTACATTCTTCCCACTTGCCCTGCCTTCTGTCCTTTTCTTCTCTTGATAAATATTTGTTGAATGCTCTCTCTGTGCCAGCCCAGTCACTGCCCTCCTGGAGCTTACCACCTAGTGGGTAAGACAGAGAAGTAAACACCCCACTGCAATCACTGGTGCGAAGGAAGGGTCCACAGTACCAGCAGGGATGAGTGGTCTGTGTGAGCAGTAAATGTCTCTATGAGACCGGCCAGTTAGAAAAAAGACATTCCAGGTGAACCGTGGCCATTCTCTGCAGTGGTGGGGAAGCAGCCAGGGAGGCAGAGCTTCATCTGCAGCCATTAGAGATGTCTATACACAGGTAGAATGCATTTCACACACCCTTTTACAAATGAAATGGAAAACCTGGATATTAATAGAAAGCTCCAGTGTCAGGAAATCGCGGACATTTGACACTAGACTGTAGCTGTCTCACTGAGAGAGGATATTGCAGCAAACCAACCAAGTTCCTGTTTGGACCTTTCCAAACCGCAGGCTCTGGTACCCTCGAGTGAACTCACCTTTGTTCATGAATATCTACTCATGTGAAATGGGATGGGTGGAAAAAAAGACACTTTCCCTACACCCTGTTGTCTCATATGGAAACATTTCCTTTGTCTTCTCTTTATTATTATTTGGGAAATATGTCCTTTGTCTTCTCTTTATTATTAAGGTATTTTTAATGTAACAAGGGCAGTCCCCCTGAGGCCAGTTTTTTGTTGCTGTTGTTTTTGGACTCCATTTAAAGTTATTGGAAGTCTCACAGAGGGGCTGCGATAAGTCTTGAGGACACCCCCAACCTCTCTGCTGGCAGCTGTAGCCTCCCTCAGCTTCTTCCTCTGCTCTAATCAGGGCCCACTGAATGATCTGTCCTCTCTGGGTGCGGTTTCCTACTTAATATCTGATTTGATCTCATGGAGCGTAAACTTCCTACTTTCTTCTTTCTTTTCAGTCTGAATGAGGGACTCTCAGAGCTGAATGGAACCGTAGATGGGTTCAGTTCTCTCCTGCTGCAGATGGGGAGACCAAGCCCTCAAGGAGGGCCAGACATTGACTCAAGCCACACAGTGAGAGTGGGGCTGAGCTGAGACGGAGACTCAGGGTCTCACTTCCTACTCCCAAACTATCTCAACTGCCCTCTATATTGCCTTGATACTTTAGACACCAGCTTAAAACCTGGAAAGGTTATATTTAGTATGTTTATGTTTTTACCCATCATCCATATTCCATTAAAACACCTTAGTATCCAGAGAACTGTGATAAATCCTGTAGGGGTCCAAGATATAATCTCTGTCTTCAAGGTGCTTGTATGCTGTGGTTTAATGACATTTTGTTAGAGTCATTCAAGAGAAGGCAAGAAGGCAGATGACTAATTTCCTTGTAAACCACATAGACTGTAAGACTCCCATGAACTCTGATAAGGGGCAGGATCGCTGTGGTTTGGAGAAGCTGGGAAAGGTTTAATGATGGAGAAGGGACATGATAGGCTTCTAGCATGAGCAGGCTTTGTAATGATAAAAAGAGCTGGTGGGAAGGCAAGACATGTAGTGTTAATGGGATAAAGAAATTAAAGTGGGAAGGTGTTGAGAAGATGCAGGAAAGAATCTGGTTGGGGCTTCATGTGGGGTGATGCCACAGTTTTTTCTTCAGACTGTAGACATTGAAGACTCAGGCTGATACAGAATGAAAGAATTCAGTTGAAATAGATTCTAGCCTGGGCTGGGCAGTTTGTTAGCTATGCAATCTTGGGCAAGTCTCTTAATCTCTCTGAGCCTCCAATTCCACATCTGTGTAGAGGGAATAACAATATCTGACTGCCTGGATCACACAGTTGCCATGAGGGTCTCGTAAAATAATATCCCAGAAAGAGTTCTGGGAAGAGTTAACCAGCATGAAGATGAAAGGGGGCACTGTTATTTTTTCAGTACCTTTGTTCATTCTTTTCCAGGAATCACGTAAAAGAAATTGCTTGGAATTTTATAATCAGAATATCAGGGTTTATTTAATGTGACTAATATTCATTAAAGCAATAACAGGAGTCAGGTCTGGTGTAGTGGAAAAATTATGCATGCTAGAGGCTGACCAGGGTTTGAATCTTGGCTCTACTCTGCACTAGCTAACTGACCTTGGCACATTGCTCAATAAGAATCACTGGTTTCTCATCTGTAATAATTGAGTAATAACAGCTATCCTGTGGCATATCATGGCACTTAAATGGAGTCATCTGTGTGAAACACCTGGTATGGTACAGTGCCTGGAGCGTATTAGGTGCTAGAGAAAAGCCTCCTCCCTTCTTGTGGGCACATGTGGACACCATTTCCTCTCTGTCAGCACTGTCTTATAGAGACTGTTCCTACAGGCTCATAAAAAAAGGCCTGGATGAAATTGCCATATACAAATCAAGAGCCTTTTTACTAAGATTATTTTCATTCTTAAAATACTAGCTTTCTTTTAAAAGGACTAGCCACAGAATTGGTATTTTTAAATAAAGACCATATAACTTCTATCAAACTCATTGAGTTATTGAATTTGCACACTGGCTTATTTTTAAAATGACCCAAATGACTGGCAGTGTCAAAGGACATATTTCTGTACAAAACCATTCCAGGCAACGTTGGGATGGATCATAATGAGAGATGTGCCAGACTGGTGAAGTTTCTCTATGTTTCCACCATCTCCAGCCCTCATGCCTGCTTGAGGGTTGATGCACAGACATACAGATGCAGGCATACTTGCACATATGGTTTTCTCTGATTCAGTCTGGGTTTTCTTCATGTTCTTTCGAGCAAAGTCCACCTTTACTCATAAGTTCCATCCATGAGCCTTGCACACATATCTGTCTTTAAGAGCAGAATAGAGGGGGTGAACTGAATTAAAAGAAGAACTGCTCAAGGCCCCTAAAGATGAAGTAAATAAGGAGCTCAAAACAGTGACCCATGAGGAACAGTGGAAGATCAGTACAGCTTAGCAAATAAATAAGAATACAAGTTTTGGAGACAGAGCATACTACAGTCAAGTCATTTAACAGTTCCATAACTTTGCACAGGTCTCTTCCTTTGTCAAAGACTTAGTTACCTCCTCTGTAAAGTCAGGGATGAAAGTAACAGTCTACTGCATTGGGTGGTTTAGAGGATTGGATGAAATAATACACAGTCAACCCTTTAGAACGGCACGTGGCACATAGTGAGCTCTGAAAATAGCAGTTGTTATTCCTGCTGTTGTTTGGGGACTTCCTTCCTCTGATAGATCTTCTGACGTCTTATTGTGCATATCCCCAAATTCTTAGCCCCCTTTCAATCCTGAGCCCCCTCACTACAATCTCAGTGCGGGAGTAAGAGACAGAGATGACCTAATCGACCACTCCGTACAACCAAAAGCCCTTTTATTTTATCACCCACAGGTTTCATTTGTTAAATATTTTTTTTAATTCCAAAAGTCACTTACAAACCGAATGCTAATGTATTCATTTTCCCAAGAGATAAGCAGCATGACACACTAAGTTTAAGCATTTCCAGCAAAAAGCAAAGGCATGTCTGGGATTGCAAGTTGGGGCTCATTAAATAGTGAGTAGAGAAGGAACTGGAAGCCAGGAGGGTACTCGTAGTGTGCTCAGGACTACAAAAACCAAGGCTCTCCTGACCTGGGACTCTTGCCCTAGCACACTCTATAGTCTCAATGTTTACAGATGGGAGTTGGGACTATTTTGTGGGAAGAAGTCAGGAACATGCCAGGATCTGAGGTGCTCCTTCTCTCATCCCTTTCCCAAATGTGTTCCCTGTCCCATCTCCAGCTGCCTGGATAGATGGCAGTACTGGGTGACCTTTCAAGGGCCTCAGCAGAAGGCAGTTGGTTTTTTTTTTTCCACCCTGGGTTTGACATGCTCAGCACTCTCATTTTCCTTTCTGCATCCACTGATGACACTGACCACTCATGACAGCCTCCGCACTTGATCAGATGCACTTCCAGGTTAGGAAACAAAGCCGGTGGGCGTGTGAGAGAGGATGGAATTGACAGACAGCAGTACATTTTGTTTTATTGAAATACATTTTTCTAAGTTGGTTGCAGCTCAGCTTGTTCCTCCAAACTCACTGCTGGGCAGTTTTCCACCTCCTGAGAGGAAACCTCCACACCTCCACTCTCACTTGCTGAAAACACAAAACTAGTGTGTGAATAGCAGTGCATTTTGTTCACGGATTTGTTTGCATAACTAGAATATGCTCGTGTTTCTCCATTTTTCAGAAGAGCATTTCCTGTCTTCTTCCTTTCTCCTTTGCTTCTCCTTCTTTTTCTTTTCCATGCTCTAGATTGTTTTAGTGGTCTGGTAGTGAAGGGTGGAGGGTGGAGGAGCACTGTCTCTACATCAAGCTTCTGATGTGTGTGATTCCAGACTTGTATGAGTTCAGCCAACCAACTGCAGCTCTTAGCTTTGAACTTGACTTCTAACTACTGAACTATTTTTATGGCCCACAGAGGGCCATGGTGATTATAACTCCACAAAATCATGAAGTAAGAGAGACACAAAGGAGGTTTCTTTCCCATGAGGATCCATGGTAGAAAAACACAGTTTGCCAGTGGTTTGGCCAAGCATGAGGAAGGAAGTGACTAGATTCTTCCAGGAACTTGGTGGCCAGCATGATGTAAGACACTTTTCTTCTCTCATTTCAGATTCTTCATCTGTAAAATGGGAGGATTTGAGGTTTGTTCATGTACCGGTATTCTTCAGTCAGACATTGGAATCCTGGTTCCAGGATTGTGGGAACTAGAACTAGAGTACAAAGGAAGGGCTTAATATTTAAAAGGTACAAATAAAGCCATGCACCGGCACTGGAGACACCAAGGGATATAAGAGACTGTCCTTGCCTTCAAAGGATTGACCAGCCTCTGTATCTACTTGACTACAGTGTTCAGTATGGTAATAAAGGAACGAATATGCCCTATAACAAGTTGAAAAAAAATTCCTACTCATATTTCTCAAATCCCCCAGTGGCCTTGTGATGATGGTACCCCATACTGGGGCAGCCTACATATCTGCTATTTTATTTTCCCTCAGGCTCCAAATGTGGCATCCTCTTTCCAAAAATTAATTCGAATTTAATTCTACTTTTGACAGCCTGACATATAATGTCATGCTTTCCAGCATCACTTCTCTATCTATACTTGAAGTCTTTGATCATCAGATGCCTCTCTAAGAGTTGTCTGTTTAACCTCAAGGGAGACCCACATTTGGAGAAGTTATTAGACTTATTAACTCATCCAGAGAGACCTACCTACATCTACTGTAATGACGGTATTGTTTTAATTTTAAATAAATTTGATTTCTTTTTTTTTTTTTTTTTTTTTTTTGCCTAAGTTAAGTGATTTGTATGGGGCTATGGTCTAGATTAAAATTTAGACATTGCCATTTTAACACATATTGGCGATAATGTAATTCATGATTTATCTTTTCTAAAGTTAATGTATTTTAGTTGATCTTCACATCAGTTATATGCCTACATGGCTAACATCTAGGTCCAAACTATGCTGTCTTCTGAAATAACCCTTGTACCTAAAGCATTGTGCCTGATACAACTTATGAAGTAGATGTGATTGTCTTTGTTTCCTTGCGTGTTAAGTGTAAGAGAGGTCACAGGGCTGTCAGTGAGTTGTGCATATTCTGTTCAGTGTGGTCAGTTGTGTTATTTATCAAATGTGGTTTTGATGTTCCAAGAAGCAAGTGAGGTGGTGGGAAGAGAGCTATGGGTCCTTGAACTGTATAGTTCTGTTGCCAAAATGGTCATCTGACATCAGATAATTGCATTACTGTTATGTTGCTTTTGAACACAATATCGCAATTCCATTGTTACACCTCCTTACTGAGCAAGAGATTCCTCATGCCTTAATGGCTGATTTGAAAATAAATGAACTCTGAGTTTCGGAGGCTGTCAAAGCAGAGATTGTGGTACTCCAAGAGAAGATCTTAGGGAAGTGACTATTCATCCAATAGTTTCTGCATGAGTGTATGTGTCTGCCTTCTATATGCCAGGCACAGTCCTAGGTGCTAGAAGTACAACATTGAATATTGCACAAGACACCTGTGATTCTGCCCATTTGGAATTTCCTGCAACAAGATAAATAGCTAGCTGGCTAATTGCTGCTATGGGGAAGTCCAAGGTGCTGAGGGAACACAGATAATGGCTACCTGACTAAGACATAGGGGGTCGGAGTAGCTTTTAGGCTGCGTCCTAGAGGATGAGTCATGTTAACCAAGTGAGTGTAGCTGAGCTTGCCAGGAACCAGGTATTCTGACACTTTACTTTCTGTCCTAACAATCTGCGTAATTATTTTCCAAAAGGTAAATGAAAAAAATGGCAGCTATGTAGTTTCTAGTAAAATGCATTCATTGTGAAGTAGTGCCCTTTATTCTGAGATTATTTTTTCTTTTGGAATACGACTCAAGTACCTTTTATTTTATGATATGAGGGAACTCATACATGGTGGAGTGGTTTCTTTTCCCTTTTTGAATGCTTTATTTATTCATCAAAATTACAGATCACTGCTGACTTCCATCTCAATGTTTATTATTAGGTTGATGCAGAAGTAATTGTGGTTTTTGCCATTTAAAAGTAACAGTGAAAACCGCAATTACTTGTGCATCAGTCTAATAATGTCCCAAAAGTGTAAGAACCTCACCACTGGTGCACTCTGCCTCTCTGAACCAGCACCTCCCCTCCTCTGAACCAAATTCTCAGGATTCTCCATCCTACCCATTACCTGGTCCCATCATGATCCAATCCACAAGGAACTGAAGGCCAGTGATTTTCCTGTGGGTTGGCCTTCCAGGAGACTCAGCAAAGGACATGCTGCTGGCAGATAAACCTCTTACTGGGCCTACCATTTAGAACACCAATAAGGGCAGGTTTCAATGTGTAGGGTCTGTGACTGATAAAAGAAAAATACTACAGGAGACAAAATCAGAAACCAAGACCAATATTTCAGCTTCTCTCACTCTGTCAAATTTTCCCCATTGTGTTGCTTTTGAATACAGCATCACGATTGTATGAATACCACTACTTCTTATATATACTCTTGTTGCTGTGAGACACTGACAATGCCTCCTTCTCCACTTTGATCACCTCCACTCCATCTCCCAAATTGCTTCAGAAATTTCCCTGGAAAATGTAAACCAGATCATTTTATTCTCTTATATATAATCTGCCAGGGTCTGCTTGGGGCTCCCAGGACATTTTCAGTTCTCCATTGCTTGGTATACCAGACCCTTCCTGATTGTCAGTTTGTTGTGTGTTGCTTTGAAGGAATTCCTGAGGCTGGGTAATTGATAAAGAGAGATTTATTTGGCTTATGGTTCTACAGGCTATACAAGAAGCCTGGCTCCAGTGTCTGCTTCTGGTGAGGGCCTCCAACTGCTTCCCCTCATGCTTGGAAGGTGAGGAGGAGCCAGCATAGGCAGAGATCACACGGCAAGAGAAGAAGCAAGAAAGAGAGTGGAGAGATGCTAGATACTTTTTCACCATCAATACTCTCACCAGAATTAATAGAGTAAGAACTCACTGCCATGAGAATGACACCAAGCCATTCCCAAGGAATCTGCCCCCATGACCCAAACACCTCCTACTAGGTCCCACCTCCAACACTGGGGATCACATTTCAATGTGATGTTTGGAGGGGACGAATATCCAAACTATAGCACAGATGTAGCCATTGCTGTCCCCTCCAGCCTTGTCTTATGAGGTTCCTCAACCTTGGAAACACTTGCAAGTGAGGACTTGTAGTGTCTCTTCTCATGTTCTTCTAAGCCTCTGGGCTTTCTGGAGCTTCTGACATTTTGTCTGTTTCCCACACTTGGTTCAATATCAAACCAAGGTTTATTTTTTATGTGAAAACCTCGATGATATCTGACCCTCCTTCAGCTGGGTGTCATTACTGTATGCTCTTCTTATATTTAACACCCACCCACTCTATAATAACACATATGATAAGGGGAAGTAAGAGACTAATGACTAAGGATATGGTTGGTAGTATACAACAGACTAGTGGTTGTGTCCCATCTGTGACACCTAAGAGTGGAGGGACCTTGGAAAACTGGTGTCAGCCCTCTTAGCCCTGGTTCCATCACTTATAAGTTGGGAATACTCTAAAGGTTTTATAAAGCTTCAAAAATATAATATGTTAAAAAAATACTTCAGGGGAGTGGTGCCAAGATGGCCAAGAGGAGGCAACACTGGAATGCAACTCCCAGCAAATGAGACGCAGAGGGCTAGAGGACTTCACGATCCCAAGTGAGGTGCTGGGTTCATTTTGGAGGGACTGGAAGGACTCTGAAAGTAGCCCAGGGAGGGAGCCAAAGCAAGGCAAGAGCTGCCAAGGGAGAACAAACCAAGACAGGGCGGGGCACGTCCCCACCTGGAATGTGCAGCCAGCTCAGAGGGTCAGGGGATTTCACCCCCTCAGTGCTGCTATTCGGATCCTGTGCTTACCTCATCCCTCCTGCAACCCACAGTCCATGAGAGCCCCGCCAGACTGAGGGGCGCCATGGGTTGTCATGCAAATCTGAGTAACAGCTCCCCACCTGGTGTCGCAAGTTGTCAGCAGGACCTGGGCAGAAGTTTGGACTAGCGCCAGTGGGATGGAACAACCTGTCCCACAGAAAGAGGCAGAGTTAAAAACAGAGAAATAGGTCACAAGGCCTGGCAGGCCCCACCCCCAACAAAACTCAAACTGAAACCCGTGCACCAGAGAGCTTGGCAGTGAATACACCAGTTTGACCCCAACCAGGAAGATCGAGCTCAGGGAAGGAGAGACACCATTGGGAAGGCAGGGCTAATTTCACCTGCAAACAAACCCCAGGGGAAGACCACCTACCCAGCTACCTGACTGAATCTGAAGCAGCCCAGCAGTGCCCCTACAGGCCAAAATAGATACAGCTCCAACTGCAACAGAAAGGATGTCCACTCAGAGATTTCTCCTGAAATCACCAACTTCAAAGATCAAAGGGAGATAAATCCATGAAGATGAGAAAAAAACCACTGCAAAAAGGATGAAACCTTCAAAGACCAGAACATCTCTTCCTCTCCTAGGGATCACAACTACTCACCATCAAGGGAACAAAACAAGACAAAAAAATGAGTGTGACGAATTGACAGAAGCAGACTTCAGAAGGTGGATAATAACAAATTTCTCTGAGTTAAAAGACTATCTTCTAACCCAATGCAAAGAAACTAAGAACTTTGAAAAAAGGTTAGATGAAATGCTAACTAGAATAACCAGATAGAGAAGAACATAAATGACTTGATGGAGCTGAAAAACACAGCACGAGAACTTTGCAAGGCATGCAAAAGCTTCAACAGCCAAATCACTCAAGCATAAGAAAGGATATCAGAGATAGAAGATCAAATCAATGAAATAAAATGAGAAGAAAAGATTAGAGAAAAAAGAGTGAAAGAAATTAACAAAGCCTCCAAGAACTATGGGATTATGTGAAAAGACCTAATCTATGCTTGATCAGCATACCTGAATGTGACAGGGAGAATGAATCCAAGTTGGAAAACACTTTTCAGGATATTATCCAAGAGAACTTCCCTGACCTAACAAGGCAGGCAAACATTCAAATCCAGGAAATACAGAGAATGCCACAAAGATATTCCTCAAGAAGAGCAACCCCAAGGTACATAATTGTCAGATTCACCAGGGTTGAAATGAAGGAAAAAATCCTAAGGGCAGCCATAGAGAAAGGTCATGAGCCAAAGGAAAGACCATGAGACTCACAGCGGAACTCTCAGCAGAAACTCAACAAGCTAGAAAGGAGTGGGGGCCAATATTCAACATCCTTAAGCAAAGAACTTTCAACCCAGAATTTCATATCCAGCCAAACTAAGCTTCATAAGTGAAGGAAAAATAAAATCCTCTGTGAACAAGCAATTGCTGAGAGATATGGTCGCTACAAGACCTGCCTTACAAAAACTCCTGAAGGAAGTACTAAACGTGGAAAGGAACAACCAGTATGAGCCACTGCAAAAACAGACCAAATGGTAACTAAACATAGAAAGGAACAACCAGTACCAGCCACTCCAAAAACATACCAAATGGTAAAGAGCATCGACACAATGAAGAAACTGCATCAACTAACGGGCAAAACAACCAGCTAGCATCAAAATGGCAGGATCAAATTCACACATATTAACCTTAAATGTAAATAGGCTAAATGCCACTGTCAAAAGACACAGACTAGCAAATTGGATAAAAAGTCAAAACCCATCGGTGTGCTGTATCCAGGAAACCCATCTCACACGCAAGGACACACACAGGCTCAAAATAAAGGGATGGAGGAAGATTTACCAAGCAAATGGAGAGCATAAAAAAAGCAGGAGTTGCAGTCCTAGTCTCTGATGAAATAGACTTTAAACCAACAAAGATCAAAAGAGACAAAGAAGGGCATTACATAATGGTAAAGGATCAATGCAACAAGAAGAGCTAATGATCCTAAATATATATACACCCAATACAGGAGCACCCAGATACATAAAGCAAGTTCTTAATGACCTACAAAGAGATTTAGACTCCCATACAATAATAGTGGGAGACTGTAACACTCTACTGTCAATATTAGACAGATCAACGAGACAGAAAATTAACAAGGATATCCAGGACTTGATCTGGACCAAGCAAACCTAATAGACATCTACAGAACTCTCCACCCCAAATCCACAGAATATACATTCATCTCAGCACCACATGGCACCTACCCTAAAATTGACCACATAATTGGAAGTAAATCACTCTCAGCAAATGCAAAAGAACGGAAATCATAACAAACAGGCTCTCAGACCACAATGCAATCAAATTAGAACCCAGAATTAAGAAACTCACTCAGAACTGCACAACGTCATGGAAACTGAACAACTGGCTCTTGAATGTTGACTTGATAAACAATGAAATGAAGGCATAAAGATGTTCTTCGAAACCAATGAGAACGAAGACACAACAAAGCAGAATGTCTAGGACACATTTAAAGCAGTGCCTAAAGGAAAATTTATAGTAATAAATGCCCACATGAGAAGCAAGGAAAGATCTAAAATCGACACCCTATCATCAAAATTGAAAGAGCTAGAGAAGCAAGATCAAAAAAATTCAAAAGCTAGCAGATGACAAGAAATAACTAAGATCAGAGCAGAACTGAAGGAGATAAAGACACAAAAAACCCTTCAAAGAATCAATAAATCGAGGAGCTGGTTTTTTGAAAAGATCAACAAAATAGACAGACTGCTAGCCAGATGAATAAAAAGAAAGAGAGAAGAATGAGATGTAATATTGATAAAGGGGATATCACCACTGATTCCACAGAAACAGAAACTACCATCAGAGATGACTACAAACAACTCTATGCACATAAACTGGTAAACCTGGAAGAAATGGGTAAATTCTTGGACACTTGCATCCTCCTAAACCTAAACCAGGAAGATGTTGAAACCCTGAATAGACCAATAACAAGGTCTGAAGTTGAGACAGCAATTAATAGCCTACTAACCAAAAAAGGCCCAGGTCCAGATGGGTTCACAGCTGAATTCTACCAGACATACAAAGAGGGAGCTGGTACCACTTCTTCTGAAACTCTTCCAAAAATTGCAAAAAGAGGGAATCCTTCCCAAATCATTTTATGAGACCAACATCATCCTGATACCAAAACCCGGCAGAGACTCAACAAGAAAAGAAAACTTCAGGCCAATATCCAAGATGAACATAGATGCAAAAATCTTCAACAAAATACTGGCAAACCGATTGCAACAGCACATCAAAAAGCTTACCCATCATGATCAAGTAGGCTTCATCCCAGGGATACAAGGTTGGTTCAATATATGCAAATCTATAAATGTAATCCACCACAGAAACAGAACCAAAGACAAAAACCACATGACTGTCTCAATGGATGCAGAGAAGGCCTTTAACAAAATTCAACAGCCCTTTATGCTAAAAACTCCCAATAAACTAGGCATCGATGGAACATATCTCAAAACAATAAAAGCTATTTACAACAAACCCACAGCCAATATCACACTGAATGGGCAAAAACTGGAAGCATTCCCTTTAAAATCTGGCACTAGACAAGGATGCCCTCTCTCACCACTCCTATTCAATATAGTATTGGAAGTTCTAGCCAGAGGAATCAGGCAAGAAAAAGAAATAAAGGGTATTCAATTAGGAAAGGAGGAAGTCAAATTGTCTCTATTTGCAGATGACATGATTCTATATTTAGAAGACCCTATTGTCTCAGCCCAAAATCTCCTTAAACTAATAAGCATCTTGAGCAAAGTCTCAGGATACAAAATCAATGTGCAGAAATCACAAGCATTCCTATACACCAATAACAGACTTAAAGAGAGCCAAATCAAGAACAAACTGCCATTCACAGTTGCTACAAAGAGAATAAACTAGGAATACAACTAACAAGGATGTAAAGGACCTCTTCAAGAAGAAATACAAATCACTGCTCAAGGAAATAAGGGAGGACACAAACAGATGGAAAAACATTCCATGTTCATGGTTAGAAAGAATCAATATCGTGAAAATGGCCATACTGCCCAAAGTAATTTATAGATTCAACACTATCCCCATCAAGCTACCTATGACCCTCCTCACAGAACTGGAAAAAAAACCACCTTAAACTTCATATAGAACCAAAGGAGAACCCGCATAGCCAATACAATCCTAAGCAAAAAGAACAAAGCTGGAGTCATCATGCTACCTGACTTCAAACTATACTACAAGGCTACAGTAATCAAAACAGCATGGTGCTGGTACCAAAACAGAAATATAGACCAATGGAACAGAACAGAGGCCTCAGAGGCAACACCATACATCTACAACCATCTGATCTTTGACAAACCTGACAAAAACAAGCAATGGGGAAAGGATTCCCTGTTTAATAAATGGTGTTGGGAAAACTGGCTAGCCATGTGCAGAAAGCAGAAACTGGACCTCTTCCTGACACCTTATACTAAAATTAACTCCGGATGGATTACAGACTTAAATGTAGGACCTAACACCATAAAAACCCTAGAAGAAAACCTAGGCAAAACCATTCAGGACATAGACATAGGCAAGGACTTCATGACTAAAACACCAAAAGCATTGGCAGCAAAAGCCAAAATAGACAAGTGGGATCTAATTAAACTCCAGAGCTTCTGTACAGAAAAAAAGAAAAAAAAAATCATTAGAGTCACCCGGCAACCAACAGAATAGGGAAAAAATTTTTCAATCTACCCAACAGACAAAGGACTAATATCCAGAATCTACAAAGAACTAAAACAGATTTACAAGAAAAAACAAACCAACCCATTCGAAAGTGGGTGAAGGACATGAACAGACACTTTTCAAAAGAAGACATTTATGAGACCAACAAACATATGAAAAAATGCTCATCATCACTGGTCATTAGAGAAATGCAAATCAAAACCACATTGAGATACCATCTCATTCCAGCTAGAATGGTGATCATTAAAAAATCTGGAGACAACAGATGCTGGAGAGGATGTGGAGAAATAGGAACACTTTTATACTGTTGGTGGGAGTGTAAATTAGTTCAACCATTGTGGAAGACAGTGTGGCGATTTCTCAAGGACCTAGAAATAGAAATTCCATTTGACCCAGCAATCCCATTACTGGGTATATATCCAAAGGATTATAAATTGTTCTGTTATAAAGACACATGCACATGTATGTTCATTGCGGCACTGTTTACAATAGCAAAGACTTGGAACCAACCCAAATGCCCATTGATGATAGACTGGACAGGGAAAATGTGGCACGTATACCCTATGGAATACTATACAGCCATAAAAAATGATGAATTTGTGTCCTTCGTATGGACATGGATGAATCTGGAAACCATTATTCTCAGCAAACTGACACAAGAACAGAAAATCAAACACCCCATGTTCTCATTCATAGGCGGGTGTTGAACAATGAGAACACATGGACACAGGGAGGGGAGCATCACACACTGGGGTCTGTTGGAGGGGAATAAGGGTGAGACAGTGGGGGGGTAGAGAGGTTGGGGGAGATAACATGGGGGAGAAATGCCAGATATAGGTGATGAAGGGATGGAGGTAGCAAACCACATGTCCATGTATGTACCTATGCAATAATCCTGCATGTTCTGCGTATGTTCAACAGCCAGAACCTAAAGTGCAATAAAATATATGTATTAAAAAAATACTTCAACAGTTCCAGTGTGTAGTAAACTTTCCCAAATGGTAGTGTTATTAGTATTATCATGTTATGTTGTGATCATTTACTTGTCTTACTTTCTTCATAAAATTTCTAATACCCTAATAATGAAAATCATGCTTTTTTTCTCATTATCTGTAGGCACAGTTTCTAGCATAAAGCATAGTATTTGATAAAATCTCAATAAGTGCTGATGAGTGAAAGCAGAAAAGAATAAATGAATGATATGTGGAGAGGAAGGAAATTAGGAAGCAAAGAATGCAGGCAGGGAAGGAGGGAAGAAAAAATGGAGGTAAGGAAAGAATGACTCATTCAATAACTAAATAAAGGAATGATCAATTTTTCAGTTAGTCTTTGATGCTGTTACATTTTTCTTTCCTATGTGTCAAGCTTCCATATAAAATCTGTTATTTTGGAAACTAATCATTCAAGATTCCAAGAATTTAATAAACTCTCCCAGCATTTTCTTTCTGTGTCTCTTTTTATAGACTAACAAGGCAGATTTAGCATTTTTGACAATAAAACTAAGCAGGAGGATCAAGTCCAGATTGTTAGGACCCTTGGGATAAAGAACAAAATTCAGGTCTTTGTACTGGTCACAACTTGGAGAAAGTCTGTTATTTGGAACAAGGATATGGATGCAATAAACATTCTGAGGTTTATCATACTTTAATGACTTGCCTTGAGTGGCTTTGATCTTTATATTTGGTAATCATTTTCAAACGGTCTGGTGTGTTCTGAAAATTAAGTAGTGGTTCATGGACTTGAGAACCTCCTTGGGAATGACAAGCTACAATCTGAATTTGGAAATGGGCAATGTTACAGAATTTGCTCTATGAGATGGAGAAACAAGACAACCTTCTGTGAAGAAGGTAAACACATAGATTTAGTGAAGGAAACCAGGTTTTGCTGGTGGAGCAGGAACCCAACAGGCATTGGGAGCTAAGGCTAGTTTTCTTCAGATCTATGAACTAGCTTAAAAGAGAATTCTGCATCTTGAGGGTTTTTCATGAGTTGGGTACTCTTCTAGGCATTTTCTCATGTATTACCACCTTGAATTTTTATATCCCCCATTTCTGGGTTGAATTTTCTAATTCCCATTTCACAGATGAGGAAATTGAGATACAAAATGGCAGGGTCAGTTGTCCAGGATCACAAGGCCACTTTGTGGAGAAGGAGGATTTGAACTCCAGTCTGTCTCTCTCTTAAAATTACTGTCTGCCGCCTTTAATTCTAACCTGAAAGAACCGTTCTCAGCTTCCAACTTAAAAGTGGCCCCGTCTCAGCCAGTGTTTGGTTCACACAAACCCTCCTCCAGTTGAGGGCATCAGCACATGGCCAGTACCATCCCTGTGACCAGCCGCACCCATCAAGGGCCCAGAAAGCATGACTCTGGCATGACATTGCTTAAAGATCTCCTCAGCTATCACTTCTGCATAGGGGGAAGTCCATTGAAGAGCGACCTGCTTTGAGTGTGAATAGAAATTGAGAGTCTTCAGTCTTGACCTGGGCTTACTGTAAACAGTACCATTGAAACTGGAAGGCCAGTGTGTTACATTTCTAGCGATGGAAAAACTCAGGGCTTCTCACACTTTTTCCCATGATTTTATTTAAAGGATTTGTTGCTGTTGCTGTTGTTGTTTTGCATTCTGAATGTGGTTCCCTTTTGCTTCTCTCTCAATAAAACAGGCCCTGACAGCCCTCTCATTCAGATTATTACAGAGTCGTGCCATCTCAGGCCAGTGCATTTAGGAAATATGTTGCTGGCACTCACCAACGAGTGACATGCGTAAAGAAAATATTCTAATGACAGCTGAGTTGAGAGAGCTTTGATCTCTCTCCAGAGCTGTACTCATGGCTTTGAAATGCAGTTCTGGCAAAGGGGTAAAGTCTGGGTGCCTTGGCAATCAGGGCTGGGCCCCCTGAAACAGACATTCCAGGAGACCCGCAATTTCCACAGTGGATCCAGGTGCATGGGTTGTGCAGGAAGAAAAGAGACACTGAGACACCACTCTCGAGAGGCGGCTCAGGGGAAAGGATCTAAATTAGGAGGGACGTTTCAATCTAGCCAATATTTTCCAAACTTTGTTGTTTGTACTGTTGTTTGGTTTTTGGCAAAGGTGGAAGTGTAAGGGGGAGGGGTGTGGACGAGGAATTATGGTCAAATATATTTGGGTACACTTCCTGTACTATCTGCCTTACTTTGATTTTGCATATTTGAGGCTCTGAAAATTCTTGCAATTAAAAAATATATGTATTTAACCCTATTTAACAGAGCATGTCCCAAACCGGTTTGACTCAACAATTTTTCTTTGAATATTCATCTCTTTCTTATAAATTTAGCCTTCTGTAGAACATGATCTGGAAGACCCAGATCTATTTCACAACATAACTGAATAGGTAGAAACCGTGAGCTGGAGAACAACCAGCAGAGTATAGTGAGAAGTGGTCAGATACTCAGGCAATGCAGGTTCCCGCACCCAGGTGTTCAGCTGAGGGAGAGAATGGAGGCTGCCATCCTTCCCATTACTCGTTCTCTAAACTATGCACCTTTGCAGGGGAACTGTGTCCACTTGAAGGAAGAGGTGACTTTACTTATGATACAAAATTGCTGTTATACACAAGTGACATGTACACAGGTTGGAGAAGAGAGGCTTGTTGCCAGACTTTTCTATGCCCTGTATTAGATATTTGACCTTGGGCAAATCATTCCCCTTCCTTGAGCTCTGAGCTTGCTCATCCTGTTTTGAAACTATGCAATTTGAGTGAGAGGTGCTCAGTAGCTGCCCATGAGTGGTGGTTCTGTCTTGAAGGATACTTTTAAGTGATACAGAGATAATAAAGATTTGGTCCTGACTGCCAGAAGTTCATTACCTGATGGAAAAGACAGAGGAAGGATTCATTTTCAGATAGAGGTGATGATGATGATTTGAGTGTTATAATTTTCATTTTACTAACAATAATGCAATAAAAGGAGCCTATCCTAACCAGTGATGCCTTCTCTGTGCCAGCCACCATGCTAGGCACTTAACCTATGTTGCCTGTAATCCTCATGACACCCTTGACAGGTAGTCATCATCATCCCTACTTTGCAGACAAGGGTAGTCATAAGAGGGTACATGGAGTGCATCACGTGTAAGCTGGGCTTTTCAGGGATTGTAAGATTTAAAAGAGCTAAGAATCAAGAAGAGATATTGCAAGGCAGAGAAGGGAAACTAATGGACATACTTAGAGTTTGGGCATAATTGGGGAAAACTAAAGGTTCTCAGAACAAGGAAACCAAGATAACTTGAGTAGTTGAGTTTGTAGGAGGAAGAAGGTTGGGTAATGAAGAAGAGACACTGAAAACTGAGACTGCGAGAGCCACCCAGAGGCAGACTGTCCGTTTAGGTTCTTTCCCAGTAGGTGAAATTAGGAGACCAGGATATGGAAGGAAGCTCACATTTTCTAGTTACGTGCTGGGACTGTGCTGAGCTGTCTTATTTAATCCTGTTGGTATCCTCCTGAGCTAAGTGATACTCAAACTTACTTGCCCATAGATTTAGGTCTATCTGTCCAATTCTGAGTAGCCAAGCTTCTATGCAGATTAATCTACACAGATTAAGCTACAGATCAACACACACATGGATTACAGACTAATACACACACACAGAGTTGGACAGACAACTTTCTCATAGATATAGGTCTGTCCGTCCAACTTTGTGTGAGTTTTGGGATTTTGATTGATTTTTTCTGGGAGGTAAGTAGTATTTGTTTGTTTTTGTTTTTGTTTTAAGGGATAGGATATTGCTCTTTTACCCAAGTGGGAGTAGAGTGGTGCCATCATAGCTCACTGCAGCCTTGAACTCCTGGGTTCAAGTGATCCTCCTGTCTTAGACTCCAAAGTAACTGGGACTACAGGCATATGCCACCATGCCCAGCTAATTTTTTGAATTGTTTGTATTTTTTGTAGAAATGGGATCTCCCTGTATTGCCCAAGCTGGTCTGAAACTCCTGGCCTCAAGAATTCCTGCCACCTTGGCCACCCAAAGTGCTGGGATTACAGGCATGAGCAACCACACCAAGCCCTTACATTTTAAAGTGTATTTGAACAATGTACAATGTATGCACAGGGCCAGCCTTCCCAACAATTGCAAAATGGAAGTCATGTGGCCCTTTTCCTTCTCTCACCTTCACTATTCCTAGACAACAGGTATAGTGAAGGTGAGAGAAGGAAAGTAGTTCTGTAGTTTCTTCTGAATTTGACCTCCTGTGCTTTCTCTTCTGTCTTGTTGACAAAAGGGAAAAAAACATTCTTTCAAGGCATAAGGGTAGGGAGATAAATACCCACATGTATTCCTGTCCCGGAGATTTTCCCCCCTGATATATTTGAGAGACACCCAACCTGGCTCTGTATTAGCGGGAAAACCTCAGGCAACAGAAGGAAAACTTTCATCCACAGAGCTGTGTTGCTGCTTTTTTTTTCCCCCCTTTGGGTAGGTCCCTCTAGGAGAGGTAGGGAAGAGAGATGCCAGTAGGGTTAGGGGCCTGGATTGCTGCTGTGGATTCTTCCCCTTCAGGGAAGTGGAGGCTTCCCAAAGTATGGGGAAAAAAATCACGTACAAGCCAGGGAGAGGCTCCCACATCCCATTTTTCTGCTTTGGGCTAGGATGAATACCACTTTTTGAAAAGATTGGCTTCTGCAATTACCACTGAATAAACAACCAATTAAAACGTCTCCCCCGCCCCTACCCCACCCTGTCTTTTTCTCTCTGGAAGCTTTTCTCATCTCAGAGCCATGGGCAAAGGTGGCTTTCTCTAATAACATTTTTGTTCTCTGCCTGAGAGAACATTTGATGGAAATGAACAAATCAATTAGAAAATAATAAATTATGTGGAAAGGGCTGATCCAAGAAAATCTCGGCTCCTCTGTGTTTTCATTCTTCTCCCATGCATTGTTTCCCTTTTCACTGTGGGCCTGAGTGAGCTTGGAAATGAGGGTGAGGTTGTGGGAAGAGTTGGACACGTCTAGATTTGTACTTGGCCTTGTCGCCTGTTGTGTGATCTCTGAACCCCTGTTCCTTCATCTGTACGATGGGGATAAGTGACAGGAATAGTTAAACATGCGCTGAGGCTTTCTACATGCCAGGCATTCTTCTAAGCCTTTTACTTTCTCTTTATTAACTACCTTAACCCTCTGAACAGCTGTATGGGGTAGGTACTATTATCACCCTCGTTCTGTATATAAAGAAACTGAGGCACGGGAAGTTAAGTACATTTCCCAGGGTGACCCAAACATAAAGTGGAAGAGCTGGATTCAAACCTAGGGCTGTAGCTTAAGAATGAGCCATCTCACCCACTCCGTTGCATTGCTTCAACTACCTAACAGGGATGAGACGTGTACCTAGCACAGGGTCTGGTATACAGCAAATGCTTAATAAATGTTGGCTGTCTCCTTCCTCGTTCTCTTCCCGGATGACAGAGCAGACTGATTAGAATCCCTCCTGAGGCTTCCAGCCTAAGAAGTTGAATGTGGGCTCTTGAGGAAGAAAAAGAGCTCAGCAGCGAGATTTCAAGTCAATATCTGAGCTTGTGATTCTTGGAATTAGTCAGCTCAACCTAGACATAGATATAAACTCTCCTGGCCCCACCTATATCTCCAACCCATGTTTTTTGTGAGAAGTTGTACAAATTACGGTCACATGAATGTTTGGTTTCGTGAGCTTGGGGCTTTTTGTGACATGGGCGGCCATGACACTCTAGGTCTCAGACGTATCCTATTCACAGCAGGGTAGAGGGGTAGGTTTTCCACCCACAGAAATGCTTTGTGGAGCACCAGGCAGCTGTTACTAATTTCAATGTATTGATAAGAAAACCGAGGCCCCATTAGTCAGGAATTACTAAATTTGAGACTGAGAGTTAAATATTTTGACTCCTACTTTTCCCAATTTAATTCAATTCCATCAAAAATCTACTGAGTATTCACCAGGTATCAAGCTTTGTGCTGAGAACTGGGTAAACAGAGATGAATAAGGCACTCCCCTTCCCCCAGGTGGCCACAAATGTGTATTATATAACAGACAGAGGAAGTGATTAATTGAAATGGCAAATGAGAGAGAGTGCACTGCTAGCAGGAGGTGGACGAGTATTGAGATGTTAAAAGGGGTGCAGGTGAGGAGAGCATCAGGGAAGTCTTCCTGGAGGAGGGATTCCAGAACAGACTTTAGATTTGTTCTTCACAGGACAAAATGCTGATCAGAGTCCCAGCAGAGGAAACAGCATGAATAAAGGTGCCAATGGGATCATGCACTATACATGGTGCAGAGACGTAGTCTGTATGCACTGGGACATTCAGGAGAGGGAATACAGAGAGATGAGGCTAAGGAGTAGGCTGTGTCTTGGAGGCCATGCTGGGAACTTGGACTTTGTCTTTCGTATATGAGGAAGTTCTTCTATTATTCTAAGAGGGGAAGAGAAGGGAACCATCATTAATGTGTGCTACTGGCTGAGCTTTGTGAGAACTCCTGGGGAGAGACAGCATTAAGAAAAGGAAAACACTGCCAAGTAGCAGCTTGAACTTAGTAAGGTCTGAAGATGGTTCTCTAAACCTCTAGAGATAATGATACTACCTACCTCTGTGTTTGTAAGAAGCCTAACAACTTTGGCAAGTCTCTTAAACTCTCAAGGACTTATTTTTATGATGTGTAAAATGGAATCATCTTACTTATAATATTATTGGGGGAATTCAATAAGGTGGTGTTTATAACGTGCTTAGCAAATTTCCTGGCACACATAGTTGCTCTAAATCATTTGGAGAATGCCTGTTATTTAAATAGTATCTTTTTGGGCATGGTAACAGTCAAAGTTCTTCTTCTGTTTCAGAGCCTATATGGATGTTAATGAGCTGAAGAACATTCTTAGATTGGATGGATCAACACATCTCAATATTTTCTTTGCAAACTCCTCAGAAGAGGAGTTGGCAGGAGTAGCAACTTGGCCATGGGACAAGGAGGTCCTAACGCACTTAGGTGAGTCTTAGAAACTTCTTCAAGAGGAAACTGGAGTAGGACGGTAATACATTCAGTGCGATGATGATCATTATTATGATCAAGATGGTGGTGGTGGTAGTCGTGAGGGTGAACAACCCATTTATTTATCACTTTAATTTACAAAATTTTTTAGCATCCTTTATCTCATTTTGACCACCAAGCAATTTTCTGAAGGAAATAGCACCATATTATTAACCATGTTTTATCAATGGGGAAATGAGACCCAAGGAAGAAATGGGGCTTATCCAACATCACACACAAGACAGTGACAGTCGCAATTGGAATCTAAGTTTCCAGCACTATCTATTGTTTGCTTTCTCCTTAAAGCCTCTGTCTCCTAGTTCCTGCAAATATCTTCTCAGTCTGGTAACCACACTGTACTGGCACAGCCAATCATGGGTTGGCTTGAAAGACACCAAAGAGGCAAGAGAAAGTGAGTTTGTAAGAACTCCTTGTTCCTCCATGTTCTACCCACCAACACCAACAGGAACTCTTCTTACATTCAAATTATGCATATCCATAAACAAGACATAAGTTTCTGCAAACCAATCACCAAAAGTTAGACATGACAACAGTTTCTGAACCAGGCCCTGTAAGCAAACATTGTAGTTCTTTAATTTCATTTTTTCCATGCTCTCTTCCAAAACACATCTATATGTAGACATGCTTTTCTTTAAGTGTACATTTTTAAAATCATAGCATAGATGAAATTCTGTGTTCTTTTTTTACTTAGTATTATGCTATCTACTTTTTTTTTCCATGTCACAGAAGTCTTATCCTTACTTCTCACCCATTTTTTTTTTTCATTTAAAATCACAAAAGAAAAGCACCCTTCTGGGTTATTTCCCCCTCTCTAAAGACAAGATTTTTAAAAGCCACATAATATTCCCTTGAACAAGGGCACTGCCATTTATTTAACCATTTTCCCTTTGGTAGAATGTTCCCATTATTTACAAGAATGAATCGTGATGACTCAGTGAACATCTTTATCTGAGAATGTTCTGGCTCAGCAGTGACAGTGCTGGATGTATCCTCAAGCCTGCCTGGTCTCCTGGTGAAACAGAGTCCAGTAGCTGCTCCATTGCTATGTTGTCTTGGAAATGAGAGATTCAAATAATAGAAGTCTTGCTGAATTAAACATAGTCATAGTTCCCTCCAGACGACTCTCATTTCTCAATTGTTTTTTAGAGAATGCAACCAATTTGTGTGCGTGCGTGTGTGTGTGCATGCGTGTGGTTGTATAAATAAAGATAAATATCTACTTGTTCTCAGCTGGATTTTATGCCCTAGGAGATATTTGGCAATATCTAGAGACATTTTTGCTTGTTACAAATGGGGGGAATGATACTGGCATCTAGTGGGTAGAAGCCAGTGATGCTGCTAAATGTCCACAGTGTCCGCTACAAAGAATTATGCAGTCTAAAATGTGAGTAGTGCTGAGGTTGAGAAGTCCTGAGATAGATGACATATGGGTAGATAGACAGGCAGATAGACAGACACAGACAGACGGGGTTGTAAGAACTCCTAAGAAGAGAGCGTGCAGCTTAGGCAAACTTGAAGATGATCAGCTTATATCACATACCTAGTGTGTGATATATGTAATGCTATACTAGAGCCAAAATTCGTGTTTGTTCTCAACTGTGACTTGACTTAGCAGTATGGCCTTAGGCAATTCTCTTTCCTTCCTCAGGTGTCAGTGTCCTTCAGTATTAAATAAGCAGGTCCTAGGAGGCCAGAAAACCCTAAGGACCCTTCTCAGTTCTGAAATTCTGTCCTATTAGAAAAGTAACTGGAAGGGCCATGATCAGAGTCTGAGAATGGTTGAGCAGCAGACTTCTACAGTTAGAAAAAAATACTCCTGTAATTCCGTAAGTTTCAGAGAGTTGTTCAGGGCCAGGAATAAGAGAGGCTATAAATCTACAGCATGTTATAGTACTTCAGGATGATGTCAGGCTCAAGCTATTTCACGTTATAAGAGAAGCAATGAAACAGGACTGGGGCCCAAGTGCTGTCACTCTATGAAAAGGTGTGAGGTGGGAGGGGATGAGGTAAAACAAACAGGGCTAGCTTAGACATTAAGTCTGCAGTCCAATCATCATCCCTGGAATGGTCCTGTCTTCTCATTACCTTAATAATGAAGCTTCATGGGGAGACAGAGCATCACTGGCATTATTGTAGCTGCTTATTTTAGAGCTCACCAGAGATGCAAAGTCCTTTTCCACAGTCACAAGGCCAGTGTGAAGCAGAAGGAGGATTGCAACCCATGTCAGCTAACTCCAGCTGGACTCCACGCTGCCCTCTCCCCATCCTGAGAGATGCTGCTCATAAGTAGTTTCTCTGCAGTAGCCCCAGTCAAACTCAATTTATTACAACCGTATTTTTTTACCCTCTTTCTGCCGTTACACCATGATCCCTGGAAAAAGCCTTGGGTGTGAAGCGGATCATGTTTCGTGTTATGATTGACAGAAAATAATTGAGAAAGATTTCCTGTCTCAATTTCTCTTCCTCCCTGCCTCTGCCTGCCCCCTTCTCACACCCATGTCCATGTGCACACCCACACACTCACATGCCCTCTCATACATCTTTATCTTTGTGTTAGAAAGCTCTAAGCAATTCAAAATTGCTCAGAAATTCAATCTCAGAAATCAAGTCCTCCAGGGACCCATACCCTGACATGGAGACAGAGCCCTTCTTCAAAATCAGAGACCTCTACATAGACTCTGTGAGTGCCTTGACTGAGCAGGCACACCCGTTCCAGAGGTTCAGTCTAAGATAAAACTCTCCTCAAGCCCATGTGGGGCTTGCCAGTTCAAATCAACAAGCCCCTACCTCCTCACCATTCTTTTATAAGATGCCGCTCTACACCTGAAGTGCCTACGTTCAAGGTTCACAGACCTGATTTTTAACCTTTCCTTAAACATTTTCAAATTTTAAAGTTTAAATATCTCTCTGCCAGCCTGTATGCCTCTCCTAAAATGAACACAGCACAAATACTACCCATGTATTCTGCTGAGATCTGTTCTGTCTATCTCCCCCAAGCTAAGCAATACTGACTCTTCGGAGACATGTGATACAGTCCATTGCTTCTCAAACCAGAATATACAGACAAGTCATTCAAGGCCGTTTTTAAAATACAGATTGTGTTTCTGTAGGTCTAGGGTGATTCACTTGATGTATGGAGGTGCTATTCTAGCTGCTCACACTAGATTAGTTAAACCTCACAAACTTTAGATGAGTTACACAGCAAATATTCAACACACATTTAATGGGATACTCTACTTCAGGCCCTGTGATAGTCATTAACAGTAGAACATTGATTAAGAGTCCTGCTCAAGAGACATTAGCTAGTATGAAAACTGTTATAATGGTGCTGACCTACATGAGTGTTCACGCTCTTACAGCATCAGAGATGAAAATATGAAATTTAGAGATGCTAATTAATCCACTCAATGTCCCAAAGTTAGTGAAGGCAAAATGAGAACCAGAACCAAGATGTCTGAACCTGAGGACTTTGACTAGACAAGAATATGTAGAATATTTGGAAATAAGGGTAGGCCTTACTTTCTAAGGGAAAGGTTGCAGCAGAATGGTTTACTGGCTGAGAAATCAGAGTTTCTGAATTGCTCTCCATTGAAATCATTTGAAATCGCCTTGGGTAAGTGCCTTTACCTCTTTAAGCACTGGTGTTTTCATATGAAAAATGAAGAATTGTAGAAAATGACTTTTGAGGTTCCTTCCTGCTCTGATAGCTCATGATTCATGTCACAGGTTGTAACAGTTCTCAGGGCAATGGAGTCATAGGGTGGAGAAGCTTGTGGTTGTTTTGGGCAGCATCTCTTTCTCCTTGGTAGACTTGGGGGTGATTGTACCAAGAAGCAGAGTACCTAGCTTCCCTGATTCTCTGGATTTCCCCTTACAGGTGGCATTGTCTTGAACCCATCTTTCTATGGCGTGCCTGGGCACACCCACACCATGATCCATGAGATTGGTCACAGCCTGGGCCTCTATCATGTCTTCCGAGGCATCTCAGAAATCCAGTCCTGCAGTGACCCCTGCATGGAGACAGAGCCCTCCTTCGAGACTGGAGACCTCTGCAATGATACCAACCCAGTCCCCAAACACAAGTCCTGCGGTGACCCAGAACCAGGAAATGACACCTGTGGCTTTCATAGCTTCTTCGACACTCCTTACAACAACTTCATGAGCTATGCAGGTAGGGCCCTACACTCTGTGGGGTGAACAGGACTGGATGTCAAATGTGGGATTTAATCCTGGCTCAGGGGAGCCTTGAATGAGCAACTTACCTTTTCTAAGGATGGAAGGCCGAGCTCTGCAACTCAGCCACCTAATGTCTTTGGGTCATTCTCTTTGTGGGTTTCACTTTCTCAAGAAAATGGAATCACTGGACTTGGATCTCCAAGATCCTTCCAAATTTGCAGCACAATTTTCTAAGCTGGTGGTGGTTGAACCTTTTTTATTTAACCCATGTGTCCCTTAGATAAGCATAAAACTCTCACATCCTCTGCTGTTATGTTCTGCAAGAACAATAAGAATGCTGTGGATTTTGCAAATAAAAATGATGACATGAGATTGGGTATGATTTTTTTTTCCTAACCGCATATATCTTATCATATATCCTCTGTGTATCACTAGTAACATAATAACGTTAGGGGCATTAGGGGATGCCCTGCACTTCCCTTTAGCACAGGATACATCAGGGCCTTTGAGCTCTTTAGCACCTTTGGCAAATTAGAGCAAGACACCCCTTCCTCAGGGCTATCATAGCCCTTACCTCTGCACCTTCGGCTAAGAGATTTTGTGTTAGTCACATTCCACACAATTGCACATAGCAAGCCAGCATCAAATTCTATGATCATACTCAACTTGATGTCTCTTTCCCCCACTAGAACAAGTAAATTCTATCAAGACAGAGATTGCATCTAGTATATCACAATATTCTCAGAAGTTAGCACGGGGGCCAGTCCTTAATAAATGTTTGTTAGGAAAGGAAGAAGTAAAGAAAGAGAGGGAAGAGAGAGGGAGGGTTAGAGGGAAGGAAGGAGGAAAATGAATACATTCTCTGATAACAGGTATATAAAATTGATTCTTATCAAAAGCAATATCTCTACTCATGTAACAAAATATTGTCCTTAAAGGCCAATATGCTGTCTTTCATTTAATTATCACAACAAATCTGTGGAGTCAGAATTATTCCCACTCTACAGATGACAGCATTGAGGCTCACTGAAGTCATTTGCACCAGTCACATATCTGACTCCAAGTATTTTTCTCTTCTTTTTTTTTTTTTTTTTGAGATGGTGTTTTACTCTGTTGCCCAGGTTGGAGTGCAGTGGCATGGTCTCGGCTCACTGCAACCTCTGCCTCTCAGGTCCAAGTGACTCTCCTGCCTCAGCCTCCTGAATAGCTGGGATAACAGGTGCCCGCCACCATGCCCTGCTAATTTTTGTATTTTCTGTAGAGACGGGGTTTCACCATGTTGGTGAGGCTGGTCTCGAACTCCTGACCCCATGATCCACCCACCTTGGCCTCCCAAAGTGCTGGGATTACAGGTGTGAGCCACGGCGCCCGGCTGCATTTTTGTCATTCACTCTCACATTGCTCTTCTAAAGAGAGCTAGCTGATGGTTGACTGGGGAAATTGAGCAACCTGGGTGGCTTTACACTCTCTTCCACAGAGATGCCTCAGGGGAGTGCCCTGGTGAGTAGGGCTTTAGGTTCTCGTTTCTGCTGGAGCCAGGGAAAACACACCCCCTTTCCGACTTTTACATTTCTGTTGAGGTTTTGCCTCATTTCATTTGAAGAAAGGAATTTGCTGCTGGAACCCAAAGGGTTCTATGATCCACAGTGGTCCTTTCTGCTTGTCCTTTTGGGTTGATGACCCCTGGGGACCTCTCCAGTATAAGGCTCATGCGGTCCAAATCTGAATTGAAATGTCAATAACCCACCTCTGGTACCGTAAAGAGTCTTAGATTTGAGTGCTCAAAAAAGACCAGGGTGCTGGGTATTTCCTGAACAGCAGATTCCCATTGGGGTTCCATTCCCAGCCAAGCTGACATGCCACATCCGGTGCCCCATCGCCTTACACAGCCCTGCTTCCCTTCCACTTCTGTAGCACCTTTTCTTGGCCAGCTCAATGCACATGGAAAATAAACAACAACATAAGTTTGGAAGTTTGCCGGCCTCTTAGGGGCCTAGGAGCTGCCACTGGCTACCAGACCCCCCTAAACTAAATATTTTTTGTTCCCCTTTGTACAGATCTAAAGGGTGATTGATTTATTGGTTTTTATTTAAAAGAACCCCTCAGCTCAGTGATGCATTAACAGCAGAACTAATTCACTGAGCTACGAAAACAAACTTACACCCACAAAAGCATATTCAAGGCAACCACGAGCTTTGAAATATTTGTTTTCCTTAGGATTTCTGCTAGATGAGGTGACAAAAGCAGCTGGATGAAATTCAAAATGCAGAACAGGATTGGGTTCTCAGGGATGTGGAGAGCAATGCGTGGGAGCTGTCTCATCAAGACAATTGGGTGGAAACATGGCTGGGTCCACTTCTTCTCGTTGCTTTATCTTCCCGGGTGCTTCTTCCTCAGGCCTGATTACTGGTAGGGCAAACGGTTGTGATTGCCAACAGAACTTTCTATGAAGATAGACGTAGTCTGTATCTGTGCTGGCCAGTATGGTACCCACTACCTGTACTACTGGTATGGTAACTGAACAATTGAAATACAACTAGTGTGACTAATGACCTGAATTATCAGTCTTAAGTTATTTTAACTCATTCGAATCAGAATAGCCACACGGGCTGGTGGCTACCACATTGGTTAGCTCAGGCCTGCAGTAATTCTTGAGTACATATGATATGCCGGACACTGTATGAAACTTAAGTAGCCCAACGAGGTGCACAGGTTTTACAGATGCAGAAAATGTGGTTCAGGTAGCATAAGTATCTTGCCCAGCATCACAAAGATAAAACAAGGCAAAGGTGAAACCTAGACCCAAGCCTTTCTTGCTGCAGAGCCTGTGTTATTAACTAGTAATTATCTGCCTCCTTTTCTGGTTCTGGGAAAGGTTGAGAGGGCCTCAGATGCTCAGATCAAGCAGGCACCAGGCAGGTAATGGGGGGAAGCCTATTTCAATAGGCAGGCTGGACAGAGCTCCAGAGGAGTATAGTTATGTTGAACTCTTGGATAAGCCCTCAGCAGATAAAAAAGACAGCACACCAAGTTCCATTTCCTGGAGGTAATTGGCTACAAGAGTTTCTGGAGGAGGACACTGTGGTCCTCAAAAGTATAGGAAACCAGGCTGTCTCTAGCCTACAGAAGCAAGTGTCTTGCCACCATGTTTCTGTGTGTCATGGCTTCTTAATATCCACACATAGATTGATCCAGCAATTCCACTTCTAAGGAATATAGCCAAAGCAAATAAATCAATTGGTATCCTTAAGGATTTAACCATAAGAATGTTCTTAATGATATTCATTTCCTAAATATTTATTAGGTATTTACTATATGCCAGATATAGAAGAAAAATATGTGTGAATAATTAGAAACTGCTTACGAGCCCAAAGACAGTAGACTGCTGAATAAACTGCAAGGTATTCATGTGATAGGACATGATAGGGCAACTAAAAATGATGGAGAAGACAGTTGAAGGACATGAACAGAAGAGTAACATGGTAGTTCAGAGCATGACATTTGGAGTGAGGGGGACCAAACTTGAATCTTCCGTGCCCCAGCTTTCATTTTTGGCAATTTACTTCTCCTCTCTGAGCCTCAGTTATTTCATTAATACCATTGAGGATAAGCATACTTACCTTGCCTGATTGTAGGTGTAATGGTACAAATAAAGCACTTAGAACTGTTGTTCGTCTAAATGCCCATCAATGATAGGATAAAGAAAATGTGGTATATATACACCATGGAATATTATGCAGCCATAAAAAAGAATGAGATTATGTCTTTTGCAAGGACATGGATGGAGCTGGAGGGCATTTTCCTTAGCAAAGTAACATAGGAACAGAAAACCAAACACCGCATGTTCTCACTTATAAGTGGGAGCTAAATGATGACAACACATGGACACATAAAGGGGAACAACACACACTAAGGTCTATTAACGTGTGGAGAGTGGGAGGAAGGAGAGGATCAGGACAAATTACTAATGGGTACCGGCCTTAATACCTGGGTGATTAAGTAATCTGTAAAACAAACTCCCATGACCCAAGTTTACCTGTGTAAGAAAACTGCACATGTGCTCCTAAACTTAAAATGAAAGTTAAAAAAAAACTGTCCTTGGTATCATAATTAGTGCCCAATAAAGGATGATTAGTAGGATTATTGGTTGACTATTTAATGTGAAAAGGTCAGAAAATCATATATATAGTATAAGACCTGTATATATGTATGTAATGATAAGAAGTGCAGAAATTTACTATAGATATTTACATTCATATACAAACACATCTATATACATACATATACACACATATACATTAAACATCAGTTTTATTATCTATCGGTAATGAGTTCAGAGTAATGTTTATTTCTTTGTAACATTTTTGACATATTCCAGATATTCTACAGTGAATTTATTACAAATTTGTTATCTACATTTATTATTATGACTATTATTATTATCATTATTTTTAAAAAAGCAACAAAAACACAGGGAGTTTTACACAAGGCAACTTAGTTATCCATTCACTAGACATTAGTTAGCTTGTTAAAGGCTCTCATCAGCTTTATGAGGCAGGTAACGTCTTTTTTTTTTATTGCATTTTAGGTTTTGGGGTACATGTGAAGAACATGCAGGATTGTTGCATAGGTACACACATGGCAGTGTGATTTGCTGCCTTCCTTCCCATCACCTATATCTGGCGTTTCTCCCCATGCTATCTCTCCCCCAACTCCCCAGCCCCCACTGTCCCTCCCCTTTTCCCCCGACAGACCCCAGTGTGTGATGCTCCCCCTCCCTGTGTCCATGTGTTCTCATTGTTCAACACCCACCTATGAGTGAGAACATGCGGTGTTTGATTTTCTGTTCTTGTATCAGTTTGCTGAGAATGATGGTTTCCAGGTTCATCCATGTCCCTACAAAGGACATGAACTCATCGTTTTTGATGGCTGCATAATATTCCATGGTGTATATGTGCCACATTTTCCCTGTCCGGTCTATCATCAATGGGCATTTGGGTTGGTTCCAGGTCTTTGCTATTGTAAACTGTGCTGTAATGAACATTCATGTACATGTTTCCTTATAATAGAATGATTTATAATCCTTTGGATATATACCCAGTAATGGAATTGCTGGGTCAGATGGAATTTCTATTTCTAGGTCCTTGAGGAATCGCCACACTGTCTTCCACAATGGTTGAACTAATTTACACTCCCACCAACAGTGTAAAAGTGTTCCTATTTCTCCACATCCTCTCTAGCATCTGTTGTCTCCAGATTTTTTAATGACTGCCATTCTAACTGGCGTGAGATGGTATCTCAATGTAGTTTTGATTTGCATTTCTCTAATGACCAGTGATGATGAGCATTTTTTCATATGTTTGTTGGCCTCATGTGTGTCTTCTTTTGTAAAGTGTCTGTTCATATCCTTCGCCCACTTTTGAATGGGCTTGTTTGTTTTTTCTTGTAAATCTGTTTTAGTTCTTTGTAGATCCTGGATATCAGCCCTTTGTCAGATGGGTAGACTGCAAAAATTTTTTCCCATTCTGTTGGTTGCCAATTCACTCTAATGACTGTTTCTTTTGCCATGCAGAAGCTGTGGAGTTTGATTAGGTCCCATTTGTCTATTTTGGCTTTTGTTGCCAATGCTTTTGGTGTTTTGGTCATGAAGCCCTTGCCTATGCCTATGTCCTGAATGGTTTTGCCTAAATTTTCTTCTGGGGTTTTCATGGTGTTAGGTCTTATGTTTAAGTCTTTAATTCATCTGGAGTTAATTTTAGTGTAAAGTGTCAGGAAGGGGTCCAGTTTCTGCTTTCTGCACATGGCTAGCCAGTTTTCCCAACACCATTTATTAAACAGGGAATCCTTTCCCCCATTGCTTGTTTTTGTCAGGTTTGTCAAAGATCGGATGGTTGTAGATGTGTTGTGTTGCCTCCAAGGCCTCTGTTCTGTTCCATTAGTCTATATCTCTGTTTTGGTACCAGCACCATGCTGTTTTGATTACTGTAGCCTTGTAGTATAGTTTGAAGTCCGGTAGTGTGATGCCTCCCACTTTGTTCTTTTGCTTAGAATTGACTTGGCTATGCAGGCTCTCTTTGGTTCTATATGAAGTTTAAGGCGGTTTTTTCCAGTTCTGTGAAGAAGGTCATCGGTAGCTTGATGGGGATAGCGTTGAATCTATAAATTACTTTGGGCAGTATGGCCATTTTCACGATATTGATTCTTCCTAGCCATGAACATGGAATGTTTCTCCATCTGTTTGTGTCCTCCCTTATTTCCTTGAGCAGTGGTTTGTAGTTCTTCTTGAAGAGGTCCTTTACATCCTTGTTAGTTGTATTCCTAGGTATTTTACTCTCTTTGTAGCAATTGTGAATGGCAGTTCATTCTTGATTTGGCTCTCTTTAAGTCTGTTATGGTGTATAGGAATGCTTGTGATTTTTGCATGTTGATTTTGTATCCTGAGACTTTGCTGAAGTTGCTTATCAGTTTCAGGAGATTTTGGGCTGAGACGATGGGGTCTTCTAGATATACAATCATGTCGTCTGCAAATAGAGACAATTTCACTTCCTCCTTTCCTATTTCAATACCTTTTATTTCTTTTTCTTGCCTGATTCCTCTGGCTAGAACTTCCAATACTATATTGAATAGGAGTAGTGAGAGAGGGGCATCCTTGTCTAGTGCCAGATTTCAAAGGGAATGCTTCCAGTTTTTGCTCATTCAGTAGGATATTGGCTGTTGGTTTGTCGTAAATAGCTTTTGTTATTTTGAGATACGTTCCATCAATACCTAGTTTATTGAGGGTTTTTAGCATAAAGAGCTGTTGAATTTTGTCAAAGGCCTTCTCTGCATCAATTGAGATAATCATGTGGTTTTTGTCTTTGGTTCTGTTTATGTGGTGAATTATGTTTAAAGACTTGTGTATGTTGAACCAGCCTTGCATCCCCGGGATGAATCCTACTTGATCATGGTGGATAAGCTTTTTGATGTGCTGTTGCAATCGGTTTGCCAGTATTTTATTGAAGATTTTTGTATCTATGTTCATCATGGATATTGGCCTGAAGTTTTCTTTTCTTGCTGAGTCTCTGCTGGGTTTTGGTATCAGGATGATGTTGGTCTCATAAAATGATTTGGGAAGGATTCCCTCTTTTGGATTGTTTGGAATAGTCTCAGAAGGAATGATACCAGCTCCTCTTTGTATATCTGGTAGAATTCAGCTGTGAACCCATCTGGACCTGGGCTTTTTTGGGTGGTACACTCTTAATTGCTACCTCCACTTCAGACCTTATTATTGGTCTATTCAGGGTTTTGACTTCTTCCTGGTTTAGGCCTGGGAGGATGCAAGTGTCCAGCAATTTATCCATTTCTTCCAGGTTTACTAGTTTATGTGCATAGAGTTGTTTGTAATAATCTCTGATGATGGTTTGAATTTCTGTGGAATCTGTGGTGATATCCCCTTTATCATTTTTTATTGCATCTATTTGATTATTCTCTCTTTTCTTTTTTATTAATCTGGCTAGTGGTCTATTTTGTTGATCTTTTCAAAAAACAGCTCCTGGATTTATTGATTTTTTGAAGGGTTTTTTGTGTCTCTATCTCCTTCAGTTCTGCTCTGATCTTAGTTATTTCTTGTCTTCTGCTAGGTTTTGAGTTTTTTTTATCTTGCTCCTCTAGCCCTTTCAATTTTGATGATAGGGTGTCAATTTTAGATCTCTCCTTGCTTCTCATGTGGGCATTTATTGCTATATATTTTCCTCTAGACACTGCTTTAAATGTGTCCCAGAGATTCTGCTATGTTGTGTCTTCATTCTCATTGGTTTTGAAGAAGATCTTTATTTCTGCCTTCATTTCATTGTTTATGCAGTCAACATTCAAGAGCCAGTTGTTCAGTTTCCATGAAGCTGTGCGGTTCTGAGTTAGTTTCTGAATTCTGAGTTCTAACTTGATTGCACTGTGGTCTGAGAGACTGTTTGTTATGATTTCCGTTCTTTTGCATTTGCTGAGGAGTGATTTACTTCCAATTATGTGGTCAATTTTAGAGTAGGTGCGATGTGGTGCTGAGAAGAATGTATATTCTGTGGATTTGGGGTGGAGAATTCTGTAAATTCTATTAGGTTTGCTTGGTCCAGGTCTGAGTTCAAGTCCTGGATATCCTTGTTAATTTTCTGTCTAATTTTGACAATGGGGTGTTAAGTCTCCCACTATTATTGTGTGGGAGTCTAAGTCTCTTTGTAAGTCATTAAGAACTTGCCTTATGTATCTGGGTGCTCCTGTACTGGGTGTGTATATTTTTAGGATCGTTAGCTCTTCTTATTGCATTGATCCTTTTACCATTATGTAATGTCCTTCTTTGTCTCTTTTGATCTTTGTTGGTTTAAAGTCTATTTTATCAGAGACGAGAATTGAAACTCCTGCTTTTTTTTTTGCTCTCCATTTGCTTGGTAAATCTTCCTCCATCCCTTTATTTTGAGCCTTTGTGTATCCTGGATACAGCACACGGATGGGTTTTGGCTTTTTATCCAATTTGCCAGTCTGTGTCTTTTAATTGGGGCATTTAGCCCATTTACATTTATGGTTAATATTGTTATGTGTGAATTTGATCCTGCCATTTTGATGCTAGCTGGCTGTTTTTCCCGTTAGTTGATGCAGTTTCTTCATTGTGTTTATGCTCCTTACCATTTGGTATGTTTTTGGAGTGGCTGGTACCAGTTGTTCCTTTCTATGTTTAGTGCCTCTTTCAGGAGGTCTTGTAAAGCAGGTCTGGTGGTAATGAAATCTCTGAGTACTTGCTTGTTCGCAAAGGATTTTATTTTTCCTTCACTTATGAAGCTTAGTTTAGCTGGATATGAAATTCTGGGTTGAAAGTTCTTTTCTTTAAGGATGTTGAATATTGGCCCCCACTCTCTTCTGGCTTGTAGGGTTTCTGCTGAGAGATCTGCTGTGAGTCTGATGGGCTTCCCTTTGTGGGTAACCCGACCTTTCTCTCTGGCTGCCCTTAGCATTTTCTCCTTCATTTCAACCCTGGTGAATCTGACGATTATGTGCCTTGGGGTTGCTCTCTTGAGGAATATCTTTGTGGTGTTCTCTGTATTTCCTGGACTTGAATATTGACCTGCTTTGCTAGGTTAGGGAAATTTTCCTGGATAATATCCTGAAGAGCATTTTCCAGCTTGGATTCATTCTCTTCGTCACATTCAGGTACACCTATCAAATGTAGATTAGGTCTTTTCACATAGTCCCATATTTCTTGGAGACTTTGTTCATTCCTTTTTACACTTTTTTCTCTAATCTTACCTTCTCGTTTTATTTCATTGAGTTGATCTTCGACCTCTGATATCCTTTCTTCTGCTTGGTCAATTCAGCTGTTGAAACTTGTGTATGCTTCATGAAGTTCTTGTGTTGTGTTTTTCAGCTCCATCAATTCACTTATATTCCTCTCTAAGTTGTTTATTCTCGTTAGCATTTCGTCAAATCTTTTTTCAAGGTTCTTAGTTTCTTTGCATTGGGTTAGAACATGTTCTTTTAGCTCACAGAAGTTTCTTATTATCCGCCTTCTGAAGCCTGATTCTGTCATTTCATCACACTCATTGTCCATCCAGCCTTGTTCCCTTGCTGGTGAGGAGTTGTGATTCCTTGTAGGCTGGTTTCGGGTGTTTTCATCCTTTTTGCACTGGTTTCTTCCCATCTTTGTGGATTTATCCCCCCTGTCGTCTTTGTGGTTGTTGACTTTCAAATCGGGTCTCTGAGTGGAAGTCCAGTTTGTTGATGATGAAGTTATTTCTTTCAGTTTCTTAGTTTTCCTTCTAACAGTCTGGCCCCTCTGCTGTAGGACTGCTGAGGTCCACTCCAGGCCCTGCTTGCCTGCGGATCACCTCCAGCGGCTGCAGAACTGTAAGGGTTGCTGCCAGTTTCTTCTTCTGCTATCTTTGTCCCAGAAGGATACCTGCCAGATGTCAGTCTGAGGTCTCCTTTATGAGGTGACTCTTTGGATATATGGGGGTCAGGGAGCTGCTTGAGGAGACAGTCTATCCTTTATAGGAGCTCAAGTGCTGAGCTGTGAGCTCCGTTGTTCATTCAGAGCTGCTGGGCAGGTACGTTTAAGTCTGCTGCAGCATAACTCATAAACCCCCTCTTTTATTTTATTTTTTTTCCCAGGTGCTCTGTCCCAGTGAGTTAGGGCTTTATTTATGAGTTTCTGTTGTGCTGCTGCCTTTTTTCAGGGCTGCCCTGCCCAGCCAGGAGGCAGCCTTGTCACTGCCTGCCTGCAGAGGCTTTGCTGAGCTGCTGTGGGCTCCACCCAGCTGCTGTGTGAACTTCCCCTGCAGTCCTGTTTATATGGGTGTAGTTAGAACTGCCTTGGCAATAGCGGCCCACCTCATAATGGCAGACTCTCTCTATAATGGCAGGCTGCCTCGGCAATGGCAAACTACCTCCGTAGTGGTGGACTGTCTTGATAATGGCGGACACCCCTCCCCACACAGAGCTGGACCGTCCTGGGTTCAGCTGTGCTTGCTGTGAAACTCTCAATCCAGAGCTTTTCCAATTGCTGTTTTTTTGTGGGGGTGGCACCAGCTGAGCCTGATCACCTGGCTCCCTGCCTTAGAGCCTTTTTTTTCTTTTTAGTTGAATGGTCGACTGTCTCCCAGGTGTTCCAGTCACCTGTTGAAAAGGCACCGGGATCTCCCAGGTGTTTCAGTCGCCTGTTGAAAAGGCGCCGGAATCTGTGTGATTTCCCCTGTGGCGACCCACGCACCAGCTGAAAACAGCGGCGCTGAGATTCATGGCACTTTTTTGCCCGGGAATCTCCTGGCCTGGCTCCCTGTTTCAGTCCCCTTTTTAATCAGATGAATGGGCGACTCTGCCTTCCCAGAGCTCCAATTGCCAGCTAAAATGGCGCCCAGACCTGTGTATTTTGTATGGAGAACCGCCGCACCAGGGCGCCAGCAAAACAGCCATGCAGGCCAAAACAGCCACACTGGCGAAACAGCCGCGCCAGCCACAACAGCTGCTCCAGCCACACCAGCCACGCTGGCGACCCGTGGGGCTCCTCTGCCTTTTTAAGATGGGGTTTCACCATGATGGCCAGGCTGGTCTTGAACTCCTGACCTCAGGTGTTCCACCCACCTCCGCCTCCCAAAGTGCTAGGATTACAGGCGTGAGCCACCGCGCCTGGCTGACTTCAGTTTTAAAGTTCAAATACATTCCTGTCTCCTTACCAGGTTCCATCACCTATCCATTTTTTTCAAACTTTCTTTTTATTGACAAATGTGAAAATGGTTACTTTTTAAGTTATTAAAAAAATATACTTTTGAGAGGGTGGGGGAAGCAAGTAAAATAGAAGTTTATACAGGGAAAAAAACTATTGTTTTTCAGCATCATTCATCTTGGTAAATGCTTGTTGTGCCCTTGCTCATTGAGTCCTCACAACTCCATGGGTTGGCGTCTATTTAAATGCCCCCCAATTTATACGCAAGGGAACTTGAGTCTTAAAGTTATCTCATGTTTTGGTCAAGGCTGATTCGTATTCTGTTCTATGCCTGTGCCTTAAAGTACACAGCCATTTCCCTAGGAATGAACAGATGTGCTATTTCGAATATTTTCACTATTATAAATTATGCTTCAAGAAACATCCTTGTATGTATATTTTACCCATGTTTATCCAAGAGTATCCATCTTTTGAATACATAAATTCCTTATTGTTAGATCAAAGAGAATGAGTATTTTATATTCTGTATTTTTTTCCTGCTTTTAGTTTTCCAACACTCCCATATAATGAGCACACACAAGCATACACGCACACATGCCAACACACACACTATTCCCAATTGACCTTTACTAGCATTTATCATAGGACAGGCATCGCTGTTAGTGCCCCACATCCCTGCACCTTGGCCATGTTTTGAGATGAGCAATCGCATTATCATCATTGTCTTCACTTCACGGATGGGGTAACTGAGGCACTGGGGGCAGAAAATCACTTGTCCATAGATTCTATGTGCACTGATCTAATCATATGGCCATAATTCTTCCCTTAGCCGTCATTCCCTTCTCCTGCATCTAACCTATTCTGTGTCTTTTCCAAGGCTTTCAAGATGAAGTACAAAGTTCATGGCAATAAAGAAAAAAAAATGTCAAATGATCTGGCCCTTTTCAGACTGAGATCTTTTTCCCAGCAATAGGGAGCCATAGAATGTTTGGTATTCAGGAGTTATATGGTGGCATCTGGTTACTGGATTAGTCACTATACTGTGTTTGATAAGAGACATTGGGCTCTTCTGCTTCTCCAAATATGTTAAAGACTTCCCTGGGGTGCTGGAAAGGAGATTGGCAAAGATTACTAA
Source organism: Ateles fusciceps (assembly GCA_036589455.1). Lineage (NCBI taxonomy): Eukaryota > Metazoa > Chordata > Mammalia > Primates > Atelidae > Ateles > Ateles fusciceps. The sequence continues at coordinate 15,648,607 of JAZHEH010000952.1, forward strand.
GGGGATTTAAGGCAGCTTCTGTGTAGAACCTCCCTCACACCCCTGCCCCTTTCCTAAGCTGGATTCTCAAGACCCTATCTAACTGCCCAGCACCTGCCCAAATGTATTTAATGTTTGTTTAATAAGAAGAAAACAGTATATACTACAGGATTCCCAGTAGCTGGTTTATTTTAAGATCAGAAGAGCCCTCTGCTCCTCTGTCTGGGGCCCAGCTACGGGCTCCCTGACCGGGTAGACACCTCTGGGAAGTGGTGTTTTTGGAAACCAAGCCAAAACAGTGCCTTGCGCTCCCCTGGGGCAGTTAAATAAAACTGCTGGAGTGAGAAATGGGAAGCAAGCCTTCTCCCTCAGGGCGAGGTCTTAGGTCATACCCTGGAAAAGGGAGCGTAGGATCAAAGGTCGTTAGATCTAAAGACACCTGAGAGATTATGTTCCAAGCTCCCTTAGACTCAGGCTCAACTCCTATTTATCAACCACGTGTAGGATTTTATATCCATACAACGTCTCATTTATGCTTGAAAATAAGTTCTCATATTGATCAGAAGCACAACCTTGAAGTCAGGACTGCCTGGGTTCAATCCCAGTGTATCCCCAGCTTTGTGATTTTGAAATAGTTGTTTACCTTCTTTCAGCTTTAATATCCTCTTCTGTAAGATAAGGAAAATAGTAGTACCTGCTCCAAAACTCATGAGAAGGGAAGGAGTTTAACATGTCTGAAGCATAGTGCACCAATGGCAGCACCGAGCGGGAGATGGTACTGCTCATGTTTTCTGCACCGCACACTACCCTGGCTTGTTTCCAGGTCTGCCTGACTCCCTGGCCTGTGCTCTCTGCCTAGGGCACCATGCCTCTGTAGTCATGCAGCACTTTCTCCTGCAATCCCTCTCCTTTCTTTTCCAGTATTAGCCATGCAATCTGATCAACCTCAACGATCTCCTTCTTTAGAAGCCTTCCTGGTCTCCTGCCTTCTCCTGCCCCCCATACCCCCCACCCCCACCCCCCACCCAACCCATGCTGTCTTCCTCCCTTTATCAGTGATTGACATCACAGACTTTAGCAGCCTTGTAACAACCTTGACTCATACATTGGACTGATCTTGACTCCATAACTAGACTAGTACCTCTCCATGGGCAGGAGCTTTTAAAGTTTCATCTTTTTATGCCTTTTGGCACAGAGCAGAAATGTAGTAGACACTCAGAAGGTTTGTTTGAAGGGCAATATCACTGCATCAGTTAATAGTGAAATGAATGAATGAGTGGGTGAAAGAATGTGAAGGAATGAATTGGAACCACTATGTGCATCAAAGAATGAGTAAATGAGTGAGTGGATGAACAAGTGAATGAATGAATGAATGAATGACAGATACTGAGTGGAGGGTGAGGGAGGGAGGGGAGTAATGAAATTGTTGACTTAATGCCCAGTGGATTCGAGGCCTGTGGAAAATAGCTGATCTTGCCTGTGTCCTTTGCCATGACCTCTGGGCTGCTCTCTTCCCAGTCTCAGCCATACTTTTTCAGTTCCATCCACCCTCCCCTCCCTCCTGTTTCCTCTCACCTGTCTCCAGAAGTGATGACTACACTAATTTGTTCACAGGCCATTAACTCTTGAGCTCTGGAAGAGGCCAGCCCTGAGTTGGCAAGGAACAACTTGGGTGCTGGCTCTCACACCACCAGGAGCCGTCATAACTCTCTCGCATGCCTAACCGCCCTTGCGGCTTGGTGCTTATCTCTCCCTCTGCCTGCTTGCAGATGACGACTGTACAGACTCCTTCACGCCCAATCAAGTCGCCAGAATGCACTGTTACCTGGACCTGATCTACCAGAGCTGGCAGCCCTCCAGGAAACCAGCGCCTATTCCCCTCGCCCCCCCAAGTTGTGGGTCACACAACGGACTCTGTGACACTGGAGTGGTTCCCACCCATAGATGGCCATTTCTTTGAAAGGTGAGTATGTTCTGTATAGTGCTGATTCCCTTCTCTCTCTCCTACCAAGAAGAGGGAAGCTTGGAAGAGAAGCAGACTTGGAGAGGGATTTTGCGGTATTTCTTGTTATCGTTCAAAAGATATCTCTGCCACCTAGCACAGTGACTGGCACATATAAGCATGTTGTAAATTTGAGGTCAGGGAATAAAAAAAAAGATTGCTAATAGAAACGAATAAATAATAACAAATATTTTTAAGTGAATGGGTGCTAAGATTCACTTTGTTATTAGAATCTTGGAAACGTCTTTTGCTACAGCCCTCCTCTGGGATGGAGGTACCAGTCTTGTCTCCATGGGCTCAGGATTTGTGATTGCCCCTGGTTAATCGGCAAAAAGGTTTATATTATATTAATTATTTTACATTATATTTTATCATATCATGTTTTACATATGGAGTGTCTATATATATATATATGTGTATCACATGTGTGTACATAAGTACATAGAGAATATATATATATATATATAAACACAATTTTTGACTGTTCCAAATGTTTTCTTTTTTTTTTTAATTTTGTGGAACTAAAGGTAGAACTTTTATAAGACTTGGGAATGATAAACTGAGGCACAAGGTACCTCTGTTCTGCTGCCCTGACTGTTCATTAATTAACCATATGACCTTGAGCAAGTCACTTTCTGTCTCTGAGCCTGATTCTCCCTTACCTGGAAACTGGGTGTAATGATACTACAGTGGCTTGAAGGTGGAGACCTGCATCAAATGGTCTCTTGTGATACCTGCCCCCATATAGACTCCTTGAGGAGCTCAAGCTCTAAGGGGACTAGATTTAAGAGTCATGAAAATAGACCAAGATATTTGCATCTATTTGGGGAATTTTGCCGTAATTCAGGGAAGATTAGTGTATTACCTCTACTCCCAGCCCTTCTTTGGGATGCTTTATCTAGTATTGGTGCTACAATATTAATGATGGTAAAAATAATAACCATGCTAATAATTAATTAATATTACTTTATTGTAGTTGCTGGGATCTATCAAGTGCTTACTTTGTGATGGATTCTATACTAAATATTTTATATACAGAATCTCATTTAATCTTTCTGGTAATCTTGTATAACATGAATCATCTTCCTTATTTACTAGATGAGAAGAGAACTAGAGCTAAAGAGGCTGAAAGGTGACCAGAGGGTCATAGAAAGTGGTAGGGACTGGGCTTCAGCTCCTGTTGTGTAGTGTCTTATCTTAGACTCCTGTGTCCTTCGTTAAGTTGCTCCAAAGCTAGAATTAGAGAAAAGGCATTATACCTCCCCTGCCGCAAAAAAAAAAAAAAAAGCCACAAAAAGAAGCAAGAAATTCTTATTTGCAAGTGTATTTGTCTGCATTTGTGTGCGTGTGAAAGACATACTTGGCAAAGGACCTAAATATGCACTTCAAGACACACAAATGGCCTACAGCTATGTGGAAGAAATGCTCAACATCACTAATCATCAGGAAAAGGCAGATTAAAACCACACCCCTGTCAGGATGGCTATTACCAAAAAGGTGAAAGATTACAAGTGTTAGCCAGGATGTGGAGGAAAGGGAACGCTTGTACACTGGCGGTGGCAATGTAGGTTAATATAGCCATCATGGAAAATAGTGTGGGGGGTTCCTCAGAACATTAAAAATAGAACTGCCGTATCATCCAGAAATCTCAATTCTGTGTATATATTTAAAGAAATTGTCCGGGCGCAGTGGCTCACGCCTGTAATCCCAGCACTTTGGGAGGCCGAGGTGGGCAGATCATGAGGTCAAGAGATCGAGACCATCCTAACCAACATGGTGAAACCCCATCTCTACTAAAAATACAAAAATTAACTGGGTGTGGTGGCGCGCACCTGTAGTCCCAGCTACTTGGGAGGCTGAGGCAGGAGAATTGCTTGAACCTGAGAGACGGAGGGAGCAGTGAGCCGAGGTCGTGCCACTGCACTCCAGCCTGGCGCCTGGCGACGGAGCAAGACTCTATCTCAAAAAAAAAAAACAAAAAAAACTGAAATTAGCATGCCAAAGACATAGCTACACTCCCATGTTCACTGTACATTATTCACAATAGCTAAAATGTAGAAGCAACCTAGATGTCCATCATCGGAGGAACAGGTAAAGAAAAGGTGGTATACAGATGGTCTCCAATTGATGATCATTTGACTTCCACTTTTTTGACTTCCCAATGATAAAAGAAGCAATATGCATTCAGCATTGCTTTCAGTATTAAGGTAGTATAAACCTATTGTAAGTTGAAAATATTGTAAGTCAAAAGTACATTTTTGACCTATCATATTTTTGACTTAAGATAGGCTTATTGAGTGAGTCTTAACCCCATTGTAAGTCAAGGAGCATCTGTATATAAACAATGGAATACTATTCAGCATTAAAAGAGGGGGAAACCCTGTCATTTTCAACAAAATGAATGAACCAGGAAGACATTCTGCTAAGTGAAATAAGCAGGAACAGAAAGACAACTGCATAATACACGTGGAATTTTAAAAAACTGAATTAATAGGGATAGAAAGTAGAATGATGACTACCAGAGGCAGGTTGGGTGAGTGGGGGAAAGGGACGACATTGATCGAAGGGCATAAAGTTTCAGTTTGATGGGAGAAATAAGCTTTAGTGATCTGTTGCACAGAATGGTGACTCTAATGAATGAAAATGCATTACATATTTCAAAATTGTGAAAAGAATAGATTTCAGATGTTTTCACCAAAAAAATAAAAGTGTAAGACATGATGGATTTGTTAATTTGCCCAATTTAATTGCTCCACATTGTAAACATATATCAAAACATCACATTGTACTCCATAAATATATATACAATCATTATGTGTCCATTAAAAATAAAATTTAAAAAAATTTTTAAACATATTTGATCACAGTACCACAAAAAATTTGGACGCTAATTTTTCGTCATATTACCATCAGTACCTGAGTCTAGATTTTTTTTGGCAGCTGGTAAATATGATCATGAGGGAAGGAAATGCACTTCCTAAGCTCTCTGTAGAAACTCCCTTTCCCCTGCCCCAGCTACCCTCACTGGGAGTGCAGAGCTGGGTTTGGGAAGCCTCATGTGACACTTCAGAGCTTTCCAGCAGCCCATAGAATTATTTATTTTTTCTGTGGTGATGAGAAGTATCAGACTTTTGGTCAAGCCTCGGCCTCCATTCCACTTAAAAACGGAAGTTTTGTAAAGGAAGCTTCCTGTGTATGTGTTTAATTTATATTTTATAAAGAGTTACTATCCATTAAATAAATACCACCTGATTGTTGGAAACCTATTGGAGGGTTAACCGTTGTATAATGAGATATGTCTGTTACATAGTGTCCTTAGCTTCAATCAGTACGTTTTTAATAACATATAGTCAGTCGGTTCTTGAGGCTCATACAATAGCTATTCTGTGCAGCTTAAGATTTCATAACATAGTTATCATACGTTAAATTAAAACTGACATTTCCAAAACATATCTAATTAGGGTTAGCAGCTACGTTGACCATAGTCTATGGCTAAAAAAAGTCAGTCCACAAGTTCAGTAAATTGTTGTAAAGAAATGGAACTGTCTTTCATGTATATCACTCTCCCACACACATGGAATTTATACTCATGTAAATTGGCTTAGTAGAAAGTGTACAAGCTTTAATGTCAGGTCATCCATTTCCCATTCTCAGCTTTATCACTCCCAGTTAACGGGACCTTGGGCAAAGCTATCTCACCTCTGATCCTCTGAGTTTTCCTCCATCAAAATGTGCTAATTATGTCCATGTTGCCTGGCTTTTATGAAGAATTCAGCAAAATAATTGTGGAACGCGAAGCACACACACTCTGTGTTCAAGGAATATCAGCTCCCATTTTGTGCAACATTTTCCAGAGCTATTTAGCTACTTGAAAATTCCCTTTCCCCTGCAAAGCCTCAGGTGTTTTCCAGTACATCCATCAATGCCAACCTCTCACTCCTGGCCATCCTCATGTCCTCCTGCTGTTCTTACATCTGTGGTCTAAGAGAATACAAGGGTTTCCCTTAAAAAACACATTCAGATCCTCCCACAGCCTGTGTCCTCACACATGGGCAACTGAATACATAATTTAAGGCCACCCCTAGTGTTCCTAACTCTTTTATTTTTATCTGTCTTGCAAACACATGTTGACTGAGTGGTTTCCGTTATCTGAACAATTGGCCATGGTGTGTTGGAAATAGTACTGGGAAAACCAAGAAACCTGGGTCTGAAGTCTTTGTGACCTCATCCATTCCCTCTGCCTTTGGCCTCAGCTTTCTGATCTGTAAGCCAAAGATGTCGTAGCATTTCTCAATCAAGGTTCCTCTTCTAAATTTTAGGACATGGAAAACAATTTGAGTAACTATTTCCTAATTTCTCCCAAAGATGGTACGTAATAAGTACCATTTTAGTTTCATAGGAGACAAGTTAATTCATTATATACAATAGATGCCTTAGAGAAGCACCGTCCAATAGGATTTGCTGCAATAATGGAAATATTTTATATTAGCACCAAAATTATAGCCATTAGCCAACTGGGGTTTGAAATGTGACTGGTGTGACTGAAGAATCAAACTTCAAAATTTTTTAGATTTTAATTAAATTAAGTTTAAATAGCCACTCATGACTAATAGCTGCTGTATTGGACAGCTCATACTTAGAGCTTTAAGCTTTGATTTTCATGAAACCCAAGTAAGAAAGATGAGCTCTCCCAGCTTTGGTACCCTGCATGTCTATGATTTCATTGTGTGTGTTTGTGTATGTTTATGTGTAGATGTAAGTATCCATGAAGACAAAATGAATGCCAAAGGTAGGAAACACAATTCCTACATGTGTAGGACATCATACCTTTGCTGTCAGCTGGATGATGATTTGTTCACTCATCAAAGTATTTATTGGGAGCCTAAGATGTATCAAGAATTCACTGAAACTTAGGTGGCTTTATGTGTATCACCCACAATAAAACATATAAAGGATACAGAAAGAAAGAATGAATGGCCATTAAGGTCAGCATGGTTCCCGAATTCATCCCAAGACAACTGTAATCCCAGTGTCAACCTAAATCCAGTCATGTGACTCAGAGCCACTATGCATGGATTGTGGTCATCCTAAGGGAACTCTTCCTTCATTAGCAGTGCTAAGAAAGTCTCTCTCTCCACTCCTACTTTTCTGCATATGAATATATTTGCATAATTGTTATTATTGCTACTCCAAGAGTAACTCATGGATTTAAAATATGCAGAAAATTTAGAAAACCAGGAAGAGTAATAATATGGGGTGGGATCAATCATCCTATATTCCATTGCCCAGAAATTGCTCGTGATAATATTTTGATTCAGAAGGTTATTTGAACATTGAGATACTGCTGTAGATTTAGATTTGGATATGACTTTTTCACTTAATATTATAGCTTACACATTTTCCATGAAGTTGCATAATCTTTATAAATATTTCTGCAATAAAAGCTTGCCATTCCATTAAGTATATTAACCATGGGCTATTTAATGATTCTCTTATCGCCAAATATTAATATTAGTGTGCTTGCAAAACAAGATGGTTTCATATTTACAATGATAAGGCTAAGAATGCAAAATCTATAATTTGAAGGTCTGCACTAGGTTAGTCATGAGTATTAGCACATGCCTAGGTGACTGGTATCCATCCATCCATCCATCCATCCACCCATTCAACTGCTTATACTGACCAACACTGTAAAACAAATTGTGTGCTGTACCCTGAGAGAAAAAAAATGATAGTTATTAGATACTGACTTTGTCCTCAATGACCTCACAATCTGTTGGGGGAAACTCTTGCATGCCAAAAAACATGTCTTCACAAGGAGATGATGTCCAAGGTGAATCTGAAAGAGGAGAAACATCTCCCAAGTGAAAAAAGTCTGCAGAGGGGGATGTGGGTAACATGACACAACATGATAGGTAGGTAGAGCTTATCATGGAGAGAAACAAAGCTAGAGTGAAGCAGAGGATAGTATGAAAGAGCACTGACTACCACATCACTGGGCATTAGGGGATAACAAGAGGTGTAAGCAAGGGTGTGACCTGTTCATCCTGAGGTTTGGGGATGATCTCCTGACAGCGGTGTGGAGGAGGAACGGGGAGCAGCAGCACACTGTGATGCTCACAAGCGCATGGCTCCTGACTGTGAGCTCAGAGGCATAGAGAATGTCCCTGTGAGGGAAAAGCCATAAGGCTTCAGACCTGGTTTCTCCGTTGCATCCTTTCAGGTAGCCAAAGCACAGAGATTCTTCCAGGAGTGATGAAAGAGTTATTATCAGGACCATTGCACTTTGAGAAATAATGGGTTGGGCTGGGACATTTCTTGACATCTTCTCAAGATTTAGTTTCCAGTCCCTCTGCAGCGGTCACTCAGATTTGCAGTTTTGGGTTCACAATAAGACAGGAGAAGAGGACTCATTCCTCTCCCTTCTCCACAACTGCCTCATAAACAGATGCCAAATCTGGAAAATGAGTAGGATCCCAGAGACTGCTATAGCCAAAGGAAGATTGAATCCAGATACACAAGAGACAAGTTGGTAGGGGAAGCCATCATAATATTCCACTTCTGGGACTGGTCCTATTGAGGAATTGGCTAGCCCCTTGGAAAGCTGCTAAAATCAATTAGATGGCATGGTAGAGAAACTACTTTTGACTGTAAAATCGAGGAGTGACTCATCCATCCACAGAATGTCAAGGCTGGAAGGTTCTTTAGGCATCATGTAATCCAGCCCTCTTACTCTCAGATGAAGGAACCATGCCCTCTTTATATTTAATGCCTAAAACACAGGATGGTGTCTGGCACATAGTAGGTACCTAATAGATATTGTAAAAGGAGTAAACTTTGAGAATGAAATGGAGCAAAAGATTTTCTCATAACTACATTGCAAATCCTCAGTGGAGCTTTACATGCCCGATAAAATTAAAATTATTGCAGGTGGTAAGTCATCAGCCTGTTGACTTTGTGCTGCTAAAATTCAGAGAAATGTATACATCGTCAGAACATAAGCCACTTAGGCCCAAATGAGGCTCTTGTTGGGCAATGGAGAGGCATTTCACTTACAGTTATTTCCAGAAGCCTTGGCATATGTATGAGAAAAGGGGGAGACACAAATTTGCTGTATTCTCTGCCCCATCGACTCTGACCTAGTCCCGTCAGTTGCCCATTCAATTGTTCCTAAGCCGGTGCATTTTCCCTCTTTCCTTGGCCTCCTAGAGAATTGGGATCAGCATGTGATCTTTGCCTGGAGGGGAGAATCCTGGTGCAGTATGCTTTCAACGCCTCCTCCCCAATGCCCTGCAGCCCATCAGGACACTGGAGCCCTCCTGAAGCAGAAGGTAAGCCAGTCTTGTGGAAGCTCATTGACAGGTGGAGTGTGCAAAGAACAGCTCTTTCATGGAGTTTTATGATTTTTACTGGTCTTTCCCATGTACCATTTGATTTGATTAACATCATCCTGCAAGGTTAGTAGTCAAGCACTTACCCATTTGACAAATACTTTTTGAGCACCTGCCATATCCTAATATGTTATTCTCATATTACATATGAGAAAACAAAGGCACTAAGATATTAAGAAGTGCCAAGGCCACGCACCTGATAAAAACACAATAACCTGGGGTATTTATATATCCTTCAGACCCCAACTGCTTGTGGTTACAAACAAGGCCACTTTAGAGTCAATACAAATATTTTGGGGCTTCAAGGCGTCAGTAATCTTTGATTCTTCTTCCGTTATTTCTTAGACTACACAGAGCACTTTCACATGTGTTGCAAGTATTCCTTTTAATTTCTTCTATGTACCCTCTTTTTGGGATCTATTTACTAGTAAGACACTTAAAGGAAGTGCCTTATGATTGCCACTGTTATGGGTTCCACCCGCTATCAGACTCTTCCCTGCTCAGGGGTGTCTCCCAGGCTTCCCAAGGAACCAATGATCTCTGTGCTTTCTTACATCATCATTGAAATTAAGAGAAGAATACCTTTTGCCAAATGCTTGTTGTCACACTTTATCACTTGGCCTCAGAACCAGGCTGGCAGAGGCTCCATACTTTCCTCTTAATCTTCCATCTCCCCCCTCCCTGGTCCTTGGGGGATGTACACATAGACCCTGCCCCCAGCCAGTCCCTCTTGCTCCTCTGCAGGTCAGCTCATGTCAGCAGTCACTGGGTGAGGACACTATTACAGCAGCGCATCAGAGGGAGCGGAATCAGTCTTCTCACTGAACACCAGTGAGAACTCCTCCCGCTATCCTCTATATTTTTAGAAAGAAGGTTGAAAAGAAAAAGCCAGAGATAGAATAAAGCAAGGGGGAAGGATCAGAGAGGAAAGTGAAACGACGGCCCTGCACTTTATTTTTTAAAGTAGCTTAAAATAAAAATGAGAGTCAAACTTGGGAAGTCTAAACAAATCCATCTGGAATGTAAAGCAAGAGGGATGTCTGGGAAAAGCCCTTAGTTCAGCCTCACAGATTCACAGGCTGTCAGACCTGAGAGAGACGCCTGGGGTCACCTGGCCCGGGCTCCCCCCAAGTGCAGGAATCCCCTCTATGTGCATCCTCACTGAGGTTTCCTGGTGCCTGTTCAAGCTCCAGTTTTTTTAGAAAGTTCTTGAAATCTGCAATTGTAATTTTTCCACCCAAACTGAACCCACTTTGGGTTGTCACAGAGAATGTGTGTCTCTGCCACCTGACAGCATTTTGCATACTTGTATCTAGTGAGCCCGCCTCACTAGTGACAAACACAGGCACTATATGCTGGGCACTGTCTCGGGCACATGGGCAAGGCAGTGCTGACTGTCTGCCAGGAAAGTCAGATAAGTAAATGGGCAATTGCCATTCAGTGTGAACAGGCTTATGGTAATAGAAGTGCCAAGTAATGCTGGGGGCCTGTAAGAAGGGGACCTCATGCAGAATTGGAGACTCAGTCTTCCCACAAAATATCACAACACTATTAACAAGGTGCATTTGAGAATGTGAAAGAAGCTTGGCATGTTCACAGAGTGGCTGTTTTCTAAATCTAGTTCAGAGGCTTATGGGGTTCCTGGAGGCTTTTTTAGGGTGTCCTCAAAGTCGAAAGTATTTTCATAATAATACATATGACATCATCTGCTTTTCCCACTCTCATTCTCTCCTGAGAGTCCAGTAAGGTTATCTGATAGACACATGACATGGAATGTCATTTGTGCTCTGATAGCTAATGGAACACACTCTTATGTTTTATTGAATTTTAAAATTTCATAGCTTTAGTTTATAATATGGAAACTGCTAATAGATATAACCTTTTGCATAAGCAAAAGCTCAGTAAGGCTGTAAGAGTTTACGTAGGTTCAGACATGAAAAACAAGGTAGAGGTGGGTTTTTGGGTTTGAGAGGTACTTGGAAGGTAGACTTCATACACACAGTGATGATTGGTTCCTTGGGAAGCCTGGGAGACACCCCTGAGCTGGGAAGAGTCTGATAGTAGGTGGAACCCATAACAGTGGCAATCATAAGGCACCTCCTTTAAGTGTCTTACAAGTAAACAAGAGGTAAGACAGGTGAGATGGATGGGTTTGGATTCACACCGAGGGCAGTGAGAAAACCACGTGCCTTATGAGGACATGGTATATGGTAAGACCTGCATGTCATAAAGATTGCTCAGGCTGCTCTGTGAAGAAGAGATCAAGGGGATTTTGTTGCTGGAGGAAGGGAAGCACCAAGGAAGCTGTTGCCAAAATCCAGCGGAGGATTGATGGTGGCCTGGTGAGGTCAGTGGCTGTGAGAATGGAGAGAAGTTTTTGAGGTTGAGAGGTACGTGGAAGGTAGAATTAACAAGACTCTCCCTTGAGACGTTTCTGGCTAAAATTATCTTGCTTTGTTCTACCACTTGTTTGAATAAAATTATTTCCAGACATCTCCCCACACCTCCATCCAACGCAATCATCAGTTGGTGAAGTTTGCTCCTAGTTTGTTCTTGACCTTTTTAAAGTATGATATGCAGAATGGAGTTCAATGGGAGGCATTGAGGTCTCTGGTTCCCTGAGCCAATTCGGAGCTCCAAGGAAACTCAGCAGCCTTGGGTTTTCCTCCTATGTAAATTTAGTACATGCGGGCCAGGAAAAGACACTGTTCTTTTTTTAGAGCATCCTATTACAGTCTCTGTGATCCTTTTGGCTCAGACCCTTTTAATATCCTTGAAGAAATAAACTTTTCCATGAGCCAAATGCTGTAATTTATTTCTCAACTCATTCTCATTCTATTTATCTTTGCATGTTTAAGTTTTTAGACTTCCCAAACTAACTTAAAACTCTCTAAATTCATGAGCAATGCCAGACATATCTATAGGGTTGGGGAAAAAAACGCAGGGTGGGGGTGCAGGGGAGGAAAGAGGAGGACTGGAATGTGATCTCAGCCCTACTATTGATGTACTCTGTTCCCTTGAGTGAGTCACATAGCTTCTCTGAAAATGACATTGTATCTACAGAATGAAAAGTTGAACTATAATGTCCTTTCCAGCTCTAATATTCCATGGAGCTCTAACTTCTTTTTATCCCATATAAAGTGATAGAAGATTCTTCATTTAACAAATCTTTATTGGAAATGTATTGCATTTCATTAGCTTCATTTCAAAGAAAGTAAATATAGTCATAGAAACTTCTTGCCTTTGTTCACAGATAGCGGTTGTGCTCCTACCCCTTGAGTAAAAACTATTTCGTACATGAATATTTTTGAGGTATTTGATGCCATGCTATATCTGTAGCCTAGAAATTAGACACCTTTCTTGATCTGATTGATTCAAATCCCAGTTAAGATCACTTATGTAAGTATAAAATAGATCCTAAGTGTTGGGTTTTCCATGAGAGATTAACACATGGCACTGTTTTCATTTTTTTTCTCATTTGTGTGTTTTCTCTATCTCTTCTGCCCAGAATGTTTCAGGTGTGCTTAACTGTTTACCGGGAAAAAAGCTTGGTACCAAGTTTTTATAACTTATGTTGTTTCAACAGCTGCAGTGTGTATATACAAAGATATATAACGGGTGCCTATATAGCGCTTCACAAATGTAAATGTAGATTGGCATGAATGTGTATAAATATATATGTCTATACACATATATGACCTTATTTCTAGTGGACAGCTTATATAAACATGTAACTTTTCATTTAATCATCACATATACAAAAGGTATCTATTAATAATGAAGCAACAGGGCTTTTGCACTTATTTTTCTTTTCTTCTACGTTTATTCTTTTCTTTTCTTCCACCCTTCCCACTCCTCCTTCCTTATCTCCCTCCTTTCTTTCTCTGTTTCTTTTTCTCAGCTCCCATCCTCGCCTTGCAACTACGTGTCCAATCAGTCTCCCAGCTGTGTTCATTTTTTCTCCTTAGGAATTCTGACTTGCCCTCTCCTTGCATGGTTTCTTGAAGTCCATATATTGTCTGCATTAGTGCAATACTCCCTAAATGGTCTCACAAGACTAAAAGCTCCCCTGAGAACAGGGATCATGTTGGGAAATCTATTCTCTTGGAACTTAGCCTACCTCTGGAAACACACCTGGCACTCAGTAGTTACTCTTTGAATGCATGGATGGATGGAAGGATGGGTGGATGGGTGCATGGCTGGCTGGCTGGCTGGCTGGATGGATGGATGAATGAATAGTGTTTGTGTCTCTAAACAGTGTTTTTTTGTTGTTGTTTTGTTTTTTTGTTTTTTGTTTTTTGTTTTTTTTTGAGATGGAGTTTCACTCTTGTTGCCCAGGCTGGAATGCAATGGCACAATCTCAGATCATTGCAACCTCTGCCTCCTGGGTTCAAGCAGTTCTCCTGCCTCAGCCTCCCGAGCAGCTGGGATTACAGGCATGCGCCACCACACTCAGCTAATTTCATATTTTTAGTAAAGACGGGGTTTTGCCATGTTGGTCAGGCTGGTCTTGAACTCCTCACCTCAAGTGATCCGCCCACCTCGGCCTCTCAAAGTCCTGGGATTACAGGCATGAGCCACCGTGTTCAGCCAACAGTGGTTTTTCTAAAAGGCGACTCTGATGTCACTCATTTGCTCAAAATTTCTCAGTAGCTCTTCATCTATTTCAGTATAAAGTTCAGTTTCCTTAATGTGGCATAAAAGCCACCACTTCAGAGTCTTGGTTCCACTTAGCTTACCAGCCTCAGCACTTGTTGCTCTACAATTGCACTCAAAACCGTAGTCACGTTAACTTACACTCTCTCCCAACTGTTCTCTTGCTTGGAATATCTCCTCTTACCGACATTTTTTCCTTGTTAATACCTCCCTACTTTCCAGGACAGGGCTAATACATTTATAAGCATCGATTAAAGATCTCATCCTATTCAAGGTTTACAGCCACCCTAAGGTAGGTAACATTGCAGTAGATAACACAATGAGAAACTCTATAACTGATATTTTAACCCAACTTTCATTGCTTCAAAGCCTGGCACACTGCCTGGACCTACAATATCATATTCTACTCCCTGCCAGGGAATTTCTAAACCATCTGAGTCTCAGTTTCCTCTTCTGTAAAATGAGTTTCATACGACCTGCATCGCAAACTTAGTGCCAGTGTAAAAAGACCTGAGGCGTGTAGTGTGCTTGGCACAGTGCCTGTACATTGAGGATGGGCAATTCGTGAAGGCTGGTATTATTAATGAGGTTGCTGTTTTGGTTATGGTTACACTCAATGCCTCTTGGAACTCTTTTTTACATCCAAGGGTTTGCCTCTAATAACCAGACAATCACAAGCTTTGTTAAAATTTCTACTCCTGTTTATTTGCTTGAGCATAATGACCAGACTTACCTTCCTGTCCTTTGGAAGCATTTGGTCCCTCTGTTGATTAACAAGAAACTAGGGAGGAGGATGAGCCAGGCAGATTTGTCATCTTTGCTCTCCTGTGGCCTCCTACCACTGACAGTCATTTTCTCCAGGGAAGGGGGAAAGATTACATTATCCCTTGCCAGTTGCAGGAGAAAGCCCATGGAGGGGTGGAATGTTCACCTGGCACCCACCATCAGGAAGCATGCTCTGATGTTCCATGCTGTAACTTTTAACTCAATGTTAACAGGATAGAAGGTCCTTCCTTTAACAAATATTTATTGAGCATCTACTGTGTGAATTTTCTATGGACCAGGCACGCTGTTTTAAGCAAAAGCTACATGGCATTGAGTGAAACACTGCTCTTTAATAGAGGCAAAAATGACAACTCTCTACAAGATTTTGATGACAATCAGATGAGTTAACTATTGACTACGAGATGTGTTTCGCATACTGTAAAGTGCTGCCTTCAATGAAGTTGACTGAGTGAATAAGTGACATATGTGTGTCAACATCCCACAAAGTTAAGAGAGTCAGGAACTCAGTGGGTTGGAAAGTAGACAAGAAGAAAGGCTTCAGCGAGGTGGGAAGTCCTACTTGTGTTTTCCCTGAACTAAGGGTTGCTTTGAGCCAGAAGTTGCTGCAAATAATGAATGAAACTAGCCAAGGAGAGATAGAGGAAATCTTGTAATTAAATCCATCTTCTCTTGCTCTGATGCATTATATCTAAGAAGTTTCTGTATATTTTCTTGACCCTCCTTCTCTTTCCCTCTTCTCTTCTCCATCTCCACTTGGTGGCTTCTCTCTTTCCTTGGCTAAGCAGAGGCAAGGAGGTTAGAGGCATTTACAGCCTTCACTGGCATAGTTTTTTCACTCCAAATAACTTTCTAGTATTAACATTATAGTGATTCCTATTACCCTGTAACATTACCACAAAACATTTTAAAGCAAATATCTTTTCTTTTTTTTTTTTCCTTATTTGCTTCAGAAATATCCAGGGTCACCACCACCCTCCCAACGTACCACTGATGCTGAAGAAAAAAACAATGTGGCTAGGTGGGCATGGTGACGCATGCCTATATCAGCTACTCAGGAGGCTGAGGCAGGGGGATCACTTGAGCCTAGGAGTTTCAGCCTGCAGTGAGCTATGATCAGACCATTCCACTCCAGCCTGGGCAATAGAGCAGGACTCCATCTGTCTCTTTTTTTTTTTTTTTTAAAGATGGCTCATTGGACAACTTGAGGTCCTTGATCTTACCATCTGGTCTGTCTTTCTCAAGAGGCTCCCTTAAACAAATTAAAACCAATCACTCCATTGAGTCCTGGCTCTTTTTCTCAGTAGTACAAGGAAGAGCTCTCTGGGGGTCTAGATGTGATCTCAGCAGAGAAAAATTCAGAAGTTGCTGCAGGCTGAGATCAATGGGATGAGGCATCATCTCCCTAGGGAAAGAGAGAAGAATCCCTCCTTCCTTCTCCCCGGCTCCTCACCCAACCCTCCCCTTCCTGACTCAGACAGAACAGAGCGTGGAGAAGCTCAGTGGAATGGAATGACTGCATGTAGAGAAGGGGAGGAGGAGAGATAAGAGGGCTCCAAGGCTGCCTTCCAGCTCTGTTGTTCATGGTTCTAGACGGTTTCCTCCCAGGTCCTCAGTCTGCAGGGTGGATGCTATTTATGCTCACGTATTCTTTGCTAGTGGGCGGGGTGGATATCAGGATTTCTGTCAGTCCAAGTGGGTTTTACCAATGGCAGTAATACTATAAGGATTCTAATTTATTCTAATGTCCCCTACATCCAATAGACAGTGCAGATTTCAAAAAGGGGCAAAACTCAGTTCTCATACTGACCTTTATACTTCAAGCTGCATGAACCTGATTGATTCACTCTATATTTGGGAGCCTGTTTTCTCACCTCCTAAATAAGTCCTTGCAAGAATTAAAGAAGTTCAGGGGATGCAGTGGGTGTTAGCCAGTGTGTACCCTTTGCTTATTTTCTTCTTAGGCAGCACAGCCTCCAAGGAGAAGATGAGGAAGGAAAGTTTGAACATCAACTCGATAGTGAGATGAAAGCAGTGTGACTCAATGTCTGGTGATTCATCTGAAATCTGTATCGCAAGGATGGGGATGAGGTGGATGCTGTGTATACAGCAGATTTACCAAGACACCAAAACCTTCCTCTCCTTTCCCCTCTGTCTAAGTTCTAGTCAGACCAGTTTCTCATGGGGTCCACAGGAGACTCTAAGGATGAGAATAAAGCTCTTTCCTCAAGAACTCATTCCCTCATCTCTTCTCCATAGGTCATCCTGATGTTGAACAGCCCTGTAAGTCCAATGTCCGCACCTGGAGCCCAAATGCAGCTGTCAACCCACACACGGTTCCTCCAGCCTGCCCTGAGCCACAAGGCTGCTACCTGGAGCTGGAATTCCTCTACCCCTTGGTCCCTGAGTCTCTGACCATTTGGGTGACCTTTGTCTCTACTGACTGGGACTCTAGTGGAGCTGTCAATGACATCAAACTGTTGACTGTCAGCGGGAAGAACATCTCCCTGGGTCCTCAGAATGTCTTCTGTGACATCCCACTAACCATCAGAATCCAAGATGTGGATGAGGAGGTATACGGTATCCAAATCTACACCCTGGACGAGCACCTGGAGATCGATGCTGCCATGTTGACCTCCCTTGCAGACACCCCACTCTGTCTACAGTGTAAGCCCCTGCAGTATAAGGTGGTCCGGGACCCTCCTCTCCAGGCAGATGTGGCCTCCATCCTACATCTCAACAGGAAATTTGTAGACACGTAAGTGCGCTCTCTGAATAGGGAGTTTGTTAAGTGGGTGGGTTGTGGAGGAACATAAGGCAGGTCAGAGAGGCCTGGACAGGAAAGGGAAGGTTCATCACAGCAAGACTCATTCTAGGGATTGTAACCCATCATTGGGTGTAGATTTGTCTTAACATGGCAGAGTTGATATCATGAGACGAGCAATGGGCAAGGAACCATTAGACCTGGATTTGGTGACAAATCTGATGTGTGATCTTAAGCCTCATAAGCCTCTCTTAATCTTAGTCATTCCAATAGTAAATGAAGGAGGTTGGATGAGAGTAACAGTAAGAAAATCATTTATTACTAACGTAAGTAGAAGAACTGAAGTTTGCTAATGATTTTCTTTTTCTACTAAATTGAAGACAATTAATGCATTTTGATTGTTTTTTCAGTGGGTGAATCGGGGGTGAAGTTATAGTAGATTGGCTGGGGGTTGAGCACAGTCCTAGGGATTTGCACAAAAATTGTGCTGGAAAGTGAACATCAACAGTAACAGCATTTGTTTTTATCTTATTTCCTGAGGCAGAACAGTGGTTCAAACCCATGTGATCCTTAGGACCTTTGCAGCTTTAGATTTCCCTAACTCTTTTTGGATGCTCACCGCTCTTATGCGAAGTAGTACTTGTCTTTCATACTCACTTCTCGGCTGGGGCAGTGGCTCACTTTGGGAGGCCAAGGCAGGCGGGTCACCTGAGGTCAGAAGTTCAAGACCAGCCTGGCAGACATGGTGAAACCCCATCTCTACTAATAATACAAAAAAATTAGCTGGGCGTGGTGGTACATACCTGTAATCCCAGCTACTCGGGAGGCTGAGGCAGGAAAATTGCTTGAACCTGGGAGGCAGAGGTTGCAGTCAACCGAGATCATGCCATTGCACTACAGCCTGGGCAACAAGAGTAAAACTCTGTCTCAAAAAAAAAAAAAAAAAAAAAATTACTCAGTTCTTAAGCTACCTCTCCAAACTTCTTCCCCAAACATCCTGAGAATTTCTGTCTTAGGAGGAAGACCTTCTTTTTATGAAGCCATTAGTGCTTTTCCTGTGTGCTAGAAAATGGGCTAAGATCCTTGCATCTTTTACTCATTTCATCCTCTCCACAACCACAGCCCTATTATTCTTATTTTACAAAGAAGAAAACTGGGGCTTAGAGAGGTGAAGACACTTGTCCAAGATCACACAGTTAGGAAGTGGTGAAGGCAAGGATTGGAATTTCATTCTGACTCCTAAGCCAGTGTGCTCAGCTGATGTTTAATTAAAGATGTGATTCCAACTTCTGTTTTAATTTACAAAAGGATAGAAGCTTCACCATCTAATTTAGGTGTCTATGAAATTAGTTACCCAGAATCTATGAAGTCAATCACCAAACATTTATTGAATACCTCCTATGTACAAGGGACATTGGTAGGGGACACTTTGAGTACTGGAAAGAAGAATAGCTCAGGAGTAAGACATCTTGTTCCTTGCCCCAACCAGTCCACTTACTAATGTTAGGTAAATCAGTCAATCTCTTTGAGCCTCAATTTCCTCCCCCTCTGTGATGAAAATATTGAAGTAAATGGTTTCCATAGGCCTTTTGTGGCTCTTTATTTGTTTCTGAAATAATATAAGACAATCTCTGCCCTGTCTAGTTGAAAATATTTACTAAGCCAATTATTAATGGAAACCAAGTTCTAGGGGAAACTTTTAATCTTTTTTAGGGGCAGAACCACTTTCAAACACTTTACCGGCACTTCCTTTTACATGCTAGCAATTAATGTGCACATCACAGGCAAACTCTTGCTAATTCATTGGATCAGAGATGAAGAACATCTGTTTAAGAACTCAGAAAGAGCACTTCATTTATGTTTGAGAACGTACTTAAAATTTTAAGGATGCTCTTGCCTTAAAAACATTCCATAGCCCTGTCTCTTCCATCTCCTCACTTGTCTAGACTGGTCGAGTTCTATAAATACGCATCCACTTAAACTTTCTTTATAAAACAATGGAGGGAAGAAATAATAGATGTTTTAAAACCTCAGTTTAAACTCAGCTTTCATTTTTTGCGTCTAGTTATGACCCTGTGAGAGCTGCCATGGGTTAATAAGTGTGGAATGGTGAAAATTAAACTGAATAAATGAAAGCACCCTTAGTGATTTAATTCTAGTTTCAGCTAAATCTCAGCTAAATCACTAACTGGTTCTACCCTCTTAGGTGAGTCACTTGTCCTTTCTAGTCTTCAGATGCCTCAACTTTGCACAAAGGAGGTTGCACTAGATTAGTTCTTCTCTTTTTGTTTTTTTCTTTTCTTTTCTTTTTTTCTGAGACGGAGTCTTGCACTCTCACCCAGGCTGGAGTGCAGTGGCACAATCTCAGCTCACAGCACCCTCCGCCCCCCGGGTATAAGCAATTCTCCTGCCTTAGCCTCCCAGGTAGCTGGGATTACAGGCATGTGCCACCATGCCGGGCTAATTTTTGTATTTTTAGTAAAGACGGGTTTCACCAGGTTGGCCAGGCTGGTCTGAGAACTCCTGATCTCGTGATCTGCCCTCCTCGGCCTCCCAAATTGCTGGGATTACAGGCGTGAACCACCACGCCCGGCCAGTTCTTCTCAATTTGGATTGCACGTTAAAAAACTTGGGACCTTTAAAAACTGTTTGGGTCTCACTTGCATCCCACCTCCACTCTCTATCTCCCCCACTCCCAGATATTGATTTAATGGTTAAGAATAGGGTCTGACCATTAGAACTTTTAAAATCTCACATGGTGATTTTAAACCAAGTTCAAAAACCAGTGCACTAAAACAAGTTCTCAAAGTGTGGCCCCAGACCAACGGCATCAGTATCACCTGGGAACTGAGAAAGGCCAGACTCTCAGGCCTTAGTCCAGCCTAGTGAATCAGAAACTCTGAGTGCAGGGCCTCTTCCGGTAATTTGGGTGCTAGTTAAAGTTTAATAGCCACTGCTCTAAATGATCTCCAAGGCCCAGGGATCTCTTTCACTCATGTAACTATGTGCTCAATTTACAAATATGTACTGAGAACATTCTATATGCCAGATTCTGACTGGAAACAGTATTAGGATGACTCAGACCAGTCCCTTTCCTGAAGGCACTCAAACTTAAGTGCTGAACTGCTACCCACTTTGTAAAAGTGCCACGTACTGTGCCAAACCATCAGTATTGAGGTTGACACTCTTACACACAATTTGTTCTTTCATTCACTCTCCAAATATTTCTTTAATCCCTACTATGTGACAGGCACAAGGGCTAGACTGAGGCCTTCATCGGCCTTCGTCTTTGAATCTTTGGTGTCCCAGGGAGTTTACTGGACTGGAAACTCAGAGAAGGAATGTGGATGACAGTATATAGCTATCACGGTGCAAAGCTGGGATCTGTATGTAGATCTGTCAACTCCAAATCCAGTGCTCTTGATCATTCATTCTCTGGTTGAACAAGTATGTTTGTTTATGCCTCTGTCTTCTTAGGATCCTCAATGTAGAGCTAGAAACATTCTTAAAAGTGAACTCTCTGAATTGGCTTATTTGTGCATCCCAATTTAGTCATCTTTTAATTCTTCTCTCACATTCAGACCTGTAAATCTTCCAGCACAATCTATATCTATTTTATCTCACCTCCTTGGCATTCTCAATATAATTCTTGAGGGAAATGAACAGACATAAGGATAGGAGATGTTTATATGATCTGGGTGGACATTCTTGTGAGTCCAAATTTCACAAATCAGATCCAGATTTCTGCCTCTGAACTCCAAATGCTTTGATCACCCATCAATCAAAAAAAACTTTAGTTCATTCATCAGTTCACTTGCTCAGCAAATGTTTGTTGACTCCCAGCATGAACTTAGCTACTTTCTAGCCTCTAAGGATGCAAAATGAATAGGGCAAGGAAAAGGTTTTGCTTTCACTGATTATTACAATGTAGTTGGGGAGACAAAAAAGAAACATGTTATTGTATAATATCCCAGTTGGATAGGATTTTGTGATTTTAGATAGGTGGTCAGGAAAGTCCTTTCTTATGAGGTGACATTTGAACAGAGACTAGAAGTGTCCCCTAGTAACTTATAATGAAAGCTAGCTGAGCTGCCATCCCTGGGATCCCAGTCTGTTTGGAATACGAATTTCTCATAACATGATCCTTAGTCTGTCCTTGATCACAGTTTGTGTTGTGTCATATTTAGCAGTGCTTATGGTTTTTCTTTCACCTGGTTTGTATTATTATTATTTTTTTTTTCGAGACAGAGTCTCGCTCTGTCACCCAGGCTGGAGTGCAATGGTGTAATCTCAGCTCACTGCAACCTGCGCCTCCTGGGTTCAAGTGATTCTTCTGCCTCAGCCTCCTGAGTAGCTGGGATTACAGGTGTGTGCCACCATGCTTGGCTAATTTTTGTATTTTTAGACAGGGTTTCATCATGTTGGTCAGGCTGGTCTCGAACTCCTGACCTTGTGATCCACCCGCCTTGGCCTCCTAGAATGCTGGGATTACAGGTGTGAGCCACTGCGCCTGGCCTATATTCTTAGATATAAAATTTATGACACTTAAATGACACAATAGGGGCTCCATGGATACTTGTTGAGCATGTGAAGAAAAGTCAGCCACAGCACAAGTGGGCTCTCAGAAGATGAGTCTCTTGCTTTTAGGTCTTAGTTATAACATTGATATGTGATGCCATATTAAGCCTCAGAGGATTAGGAAAGTTTAGCCCAAATCAGGGTCAGGTGAAGGCACAGGTGGCTCTTACATGCTGTTTCTATGGCTCTCAAGCTGAGTCGCCACTTTCTTTATTTTTTCCTAAGCCTCATTTCTTTTTATAGCTCTTCCCATTTCTCACCATGTCATCCATCCTTTGTTCTTGTATGTATCAATTTATTCATTCATTCATCCATCAACTAGTGAAAATTTAATATAATCTAATGTTAAGTAATACTTGTCCCGTTTAACAAATATTTATTAAATGTCTGTTCTGTGTTAGGAATACAGCTCTGATTAATGCAGACATGATCTCTGGCCTCATGAGCACACAGTTCTAAATGAAAAAATGTTATACTGAAGCATGAAAAGTGTTATGGTGTAAGGAGCATGTAAACTGAGATTTGAAGGATGCATAAGAGCTGATTATTGAAGAGGACTGTCACAGTTCAAATGGTTGAAACTAAGTGGATGTTCAGCCCAGACTGACAAATGAATGAATGAATGAAGAAGGAAGGAAGGAACAAATATACTGCATGTCAGAAGGGCATGCTTAACCACAGATCAAATGTAGAGCTTTGAGATGGAAATGGTTATTAATTTGGGATATCTGTCTACTTCAGTTTCTTAGATATACTTCAGTCTTTTTAGCTGCTGTACAGCGTCCCATAGTATGAATGTGCTACAGGTAACTTAGCCATACCCTTAATGATGGGCATTTAAGTCACTTCGCACCTTTTCCTATTGCAAGCAAATGTTGCAGTAAGCATTCTCGTATGAACAGCCTGGTAGGCAAATGCATGCAAGCATTTCTCTAGGGTCAATACTGAGAAATGGAATTGCTGGTCATAAGCTATGGGCCTTTTTCATTGTAATGGACATAACTATGACATTCTGAGCCGGTGAACTAGCTTCCACCCCACCAGCAGTGTGTGCCAAGTGTGCTATATCATAACTACTTACTATTTGGCATATTGAAAGAGTTTTGTCTTTGCACTTTTTTACCCACTTTCATAGGAAAAATATGACTTCTCATTGACATTTCTGTTATGTATTCTTAAGCAAGCATTGACTCAAATATTTACTGGATAATTGCATTTCCTGTTCTATGACTTGTCTATTCATGTCCTTAAGATAGGCCTTATCTTTAATCCTGCTCCACACCTCAATTTTCCATTCATTAAATTGGGATTTCAGTGTCAGCCCTATTGCATATCCATTAATATTATCCGAATCCAAGGAGAAACAGGAAGTTAAGAGGGAAATAGCATTTATGAAGAAGTTACTCTGATTCTTCTTTTATGTATTGATATAGTTATCAAATGCTGATTTAGTACAATCCCTGTGCTGAGAAACATGACACATTTTGAAAATACAACAGGTAACAAAACCAACCCAGTTTCTGCTGTCAGCAGAGCCTAAATTTAATCATTGTGTCAACCATCTTCACATTGCTAATATTACTTGTAGTGTTTACTACTGGAAGCACTAAGATTACTGCTAACAATAACTACCATGTAGTGAAAACCTCACACATGTTCAGTAATTTTTTAGAAGTCTACCAATGATGTTTAGGTATTGGCACACCTGACCTTTTAGATGGAGGAGCTCAGACTATAAAAGATAAGGTGATTGATGTAAGGTCCCCCAGTTAATAGATGCTAAAGCCAAGTTTTATATCACTTTGCCTGACCCCAAAGGGTGTGCCTGGCAAGATACAGAGCACGGTCATTGTCATAATGACTGGCAAAGTACAAGGTGGTATGTTGATGGGTGGATAAAAGTGAATACCAAAGTTAGATCTTCTTGCTTCCAAAAGCAAGAGAATAAACACCAAAAGAGGAGAAAGCAAATTTTTTTATTGTTTTTTGAACATTTAAGCAGATGCGGAGGAGGGTGCTAAGGAAATGGACATGGCCAAATCAGCATGATTTCCAGTAACCTGTTGCTGATATGCATGATTCAGGTTGGACTCCTTCCTGAGCACGGCCTTCTCCCACGCCTGCCCAGCATGGGTTTGCCTCTATTCTGAAGTCCCACCCACCAGAAGAGATGAGCAGCATCAGTAGAGAGAGTTGTTTTTCCAAGCCCAGAATGAATACCATTGCTCTTAGCTCAGGCCAGGGAGCACATAGTCAGCACAATCTCACTCTATTTCTGGAAACCAGGCGTTATCCACCTATGACTCCCTCTCATCAGTCTTGGGCCAAGTGTTTCTCAGAATGAAATATGGATTCTGGGAATATTAGGATAGGCAAAAGGGCTTAATGAAATAAACTGATCTCCAGGGTCAGCAACAGCCATAGAGGTGCTGTCTCTAAGTACCTTCACAATTTTGAAAGGGTGAAGGGCTCCTATTGGGTTCTAATACCACCAAAATCACTTACGTACATTTTCATACATTAATACCCTACTAAACTTTGTAGTGAGTGGACCATTATAGGTTCTCTTCTACAGATGGGCAAACTGAGACCCTTAGAAATTAAAAATTGCACCGATAGCTCCATTAATACATTTATTCATTTGTTTGTTCCTATGTTCATCCACTCATGCATTTAATAAGGAGTGCCTACTTATGTCAATCTTTGTACTGGCAGTGTAATTCTGAATCTTATAATCTGATAGGAAAGATAGGCTGAATAATAGCACACATAAAATTATAATTATAAACTGAAGAGTATTATTACAAGAGGTTATAGTAGAGTATAATTCCTCCTTAAATTAAGAGAGAGTCTGTAGATGAGTACAGAGACAAGAAGGGGCCAGACTGTTATAAAAAGACAAAAATAACAGATGTTGGTATGGGTATGGAGAAAAGGGAATTCTTAAATACTTCCGGGGAAATGTAAATTAGTACAACCTCTATGGAAAAGAGCATGGGGATTTTTCAAGGAACTATAAATAGAACTACTATTTGATCCAGCAATCCCACTCCTGGGTATCTACCCAAAGGAAGAGAAAACATTATATCAGAAAGATACCTGAACTCATATGTTTATCACAGCACTATTTGCAATTGCAAAGATATGGAATCAACCTAAGCATCCACCAGTTGGATGACAGGATAAAGAAAATGGGGTATGTATACACAATGGAATATTGCTCAGCCATAAAAGAAAATGGAATCTTGTTGTTTGAAGCCCCATGGGTAGCACTGGAGCCCGTTATCTTAAGTAAAACATCTCAGATATAGAGAGACAAATACCTCATATTCTCACTTATAAGTGGGAGCTAAATAATGTGTACACACGGACATAGAGTGTGGAGTGATAGACAATGGAAACTCAGAAGGGTGGGGGAATAGAAGTGGGTGATGATGGGAAATTACTTAGTGGACACAATGTGCATTATTTAGATCGTGGATTCCCCCAAAACCCTGACTTCACCACTCTGCAACCTAAGAATATAACAAAACTGTATTTGTTCCCCATAAATTTATACAAATAAAAAAAGAAGGGGCCAGATTATGAAGCGTTTGTAGCTCATGTTGAGTTTAGATTTATTCATTGTGAAATAGAAGGACTAAACCAATGAGGTCTGAGATTTCAAAATACTGCCCTAATGCTCTGTGAAGAAAGGAGATTGAGGAAGGATGAGCAAATCCATTTAGGGGTTCCTGCTGAAGTCCAAACCAAAGATGATGATTATTTGCATAGAAAAGTGAATTAATTGGAGGTATGTTTTAAAAGTAGAACCAACAGGACTTGGTGATAGATTGGATTCAAGCAGTTTAATCAGAAGTAGCTGTTCAATAACTCTCCAATTTCTGGTTTGAGTATCTGGAATGAGGGGAAACGTTGTTTCCTGAAATAGAGAAATATATCTTAATTTACTGTTTTGTGGGGGGATGGGGTAGAACAAGAGTTCAGTCTTAGACATTCTGTGTTTGAGATGCACGTGAGTCATATGAGAAGAAATGCTAAGAAGGCTGTTAAACAGGTAGGACTGAAATTGCTCATGGCTGAACCGGATCTATTATAACACAACCCATATCTACTCACAACATGCTAGGAAACGTCTCTGCAAAGTAACAGAATCTTGTTCCTTAACCATAAAATTACTTTCTCATCCGTGATATTTTCTACTCCACTTTTCTTTCAGTGAATCATTAAAGATAAAATAATCTGGTTAATCCTGATACCATCTAAGTAGAAGGAAAGCAATACTCTATATGGAAAATTGTGTGTAGTTAATATAACCCTTCCTGGTTTAGCATGATTTTAAAAGGTTTTGAGAAGGCATGTATATTTGAATCAGTTATCCAAAAGGCATTAGGCTGTTCTCCACATAATGACAGGAAAAATTAGTAGGTCTTTACAATGAACCTAACACAGTGCCCATTAATATGTAATCGCAAACAGATATCCTAATGTTCTCAACAGACTTTTCCCCCCATTCTGCAAAAGATGCTCAGAGAAACTATGTAACAGGCCCAGATACATTCAGCTGGTAAAATGGGTTTGATGACTCTAAGCTAGGACTCCTTGTGTTATTATACAACTGTAATACAAGTGTAATAATTATATCCATCATTTATTGGCTATGTACTAGGCATTTTGCTAAGTGCTTTAAAAAGTTTTTCTTATTTAATCCTTTTAAAAAATTCTTTGAGCTTTTATTATTAGTTCCACATTACAGCTGAGACAAGTGTTTAAAGGCATTAAGAAGCCTTCCTCTGGAAGAGTTAGAGGTGAGATTCTTAGCCACTTCAACCTTGTGCCTCTTATAAACATGCATGAATAAACTTGAGTGGAAAGAAACTTCCTGGCATGCAAGACTATTGGTTAGAATTGAGGTGTTTCTCCTTATAAATGATCAGAGCCCAGACACTGAAGTCAAGTTTTTTTAAAAAAGCAAGTTATAGACAGAAAAGAAAATGAAAGCCAAATGCAGTGGCTCATGCCTGTAATCCCAACACTTTGGGAGGCTGAGGTGGGAGGATTGCTTGAGCCAAGGAGTTCAAGGCCAGCCTGGGCAGCATAGAAAGACCCTGTCTTGACAAAACATAATAATCAAAAAAATTTAGCCAGGTGTAGCGTGCACCTGTGGTTCCAGCACTCAAGAAGGTGAGGCAGGAGGATCACTCGAGCCTGGGAGGTCAAGGCTGCAGTGGTGAGTCATGATTGTATCAGTGCACTCCAGCTTAGGCAACAGAGTGAGACTCTGTCTCCAAGAATAAAAAAAAATGAGACAGAAAATAAATATTATACCTTGGAGAAGGGGATGATGGGTCTCAATCGTCCAGCTGCACTGCATTGCTAGAGGAATTGTGTCTATACCTGTCAGCAGAAAAACAAATAGAGCAATTGTGATATGTCCAAATATTTCTATAGATTTCTATGGATTAATAGTTTCATGACATATTAATATCAATTCGGAGAGGGAAAAAGAGGTCTGTGTGTTTATTAGGAATGCTAGTTTAAACCTTGTTAAAGAGGTCTTGTTCTGCAGAACTTCACGGAACATGCTACTTTTCATTGTGAGTCTCCCAAAGGTTGCTGGAATGCTTTATGTAGTCTATTCTGACATTGTTTGAAAAAGGTACCCTGTTTTTCCTACAGCATGTCGTAGAACTGGCATTACTGAGGAAGCTCCTTTGGAAAATGATGAGTTAGTGAAATCAGGTTGCAATGGGTGTCCTGGTGTCACCTACTACATCATTATTTTCTGTTCACCCTGGGGTAGGTAGGATGGACTAGGCTTGACTGTGCTGCTCCAATTCCTGATTTTTAAGAAAACAAATAAATGACGAGGAAAGAGAAGGAAAATAACAGCTGTCAGAGCAATTACAGATGTGAGAAGAATGGAGGAATTTATCTCACACTGGGCATTGGCAAGAGGAGTGGACAAAATCCATTCAGTCTATGCTTAGAGACACTGAGAATCATGAGGGCAGGTCTTGCTGGGTTTATGTTGTGTCTGTTAAAACACAACCTCAGACACCACTTTAGAAATGCCAAATTTGGAATCAAGAGATCTGACTCCCCACATGAGCACATAGCCTTGCTGTGGAACAGGTTTCTTTGTTATTTGAGCTTAAGTTCCTTCCCTTGGACAAAGTGGGTGACAAGAGGTATAGTCTAACAAGGGGTGTTGGGAAAAACTGATAAGATAATAGACTTGCAAGAACATGATGCAATCTGGTGAACTATAAAGAATTAAATGTTCGTGATTTTTTCTATTGTTTGGTTTTGCACTAGGCTTGTTCTTGGCCAGAGCCATGACAGAGAGTCTGTGTAAATGGCAAACATTCTGACACACACAGACACACACATCAAGCAGTTTCCCATAAACTCTACCCAGAGTTGCTATGGTTCAGTGTTGGGTTAGAAAAAGGAAAAGATGAACTGTACCTTAACCTTTGTAACTGAGCTAAAGAAAAAATAAGAGAGAAAACTCACCACGTGCTGGCCCTGGATCAGGAGACCTGGATTCTAGTACTGGCATCCTGAAATTTTGCTGTGTCCCTGATCAGGTGGGTTCCCAACTGTGGGCCCAAGACCCCCTTCTGTAAAATAAAGGGAAAGGTCATAGCTTTGACATTCTGTTCAGATTATCCTTGAGCTCTCACCTGCACTCAGTGCTTCTAATTAAGTAAAGACAGAGGCAGCAGGTTACATGTCACATTGTTAGTAAGTCTGAACTTTGAGTCTAGGGACTGGCCATCTAGATCTAAAGAAAGCCTCCAGGCACGGTGCGACTCTCAGGACTCTACCTAGACCTAGCCTCTCTCTTAGGACTTACAAAGCTCTTCCTTTGAGACAATTTCAAAATGTTTTGGTGCATTTTTCCTGGATGGCATTTTAACTTGACAGTGAGATACTAGAGTGGGGGGGGCTGTGTAATATCTGCCACGTTATTCTCTATCTTTAGCATCTTGTGCAAGGCCACACATCATATAGATGGTCAATGAATGCAGATAAATAAATGCAGGGATGCATAAATAAATGGATCAGTAAACCCCGTGGCACATCAATAAGTGGTCAGAAATTCATGATAATACAGATCATATCTGGAATATTGGAGGTCTTCTTTTAACTTCTAAGGTGGGTTAGTTACTAGAGCATTGAAAGGACAAATAAGAATACATATATATATATATATATATATATACACATATATATATACATATATATATATATATATATATGTATATATATTTTAGATGGAGTCTCACTCTGTTACCAGGCTGGAGTGCAGTGACACGATCTTGGTTCACTGCAACCTCCCCCACCTCCCAGGTTCAAGCGATTCTCCTACCTCAGCCTCCCGAGTAGCTGGGACTACAGGTGTGCATCACCATGCCCAGCTAATTTTTGTATTTTTGGTAGAGACGGGGTTTCACCATGTTGGCCAGGATGGTCTCGTCTCAATCTCTTGACCTCATGATCCACCCACCTCAGCCTCCCAAAGTGCTGGGATTATAGGCATGAGCCACTGCACCCAGCTACAAAGGAGCATCTTACAGCATGGTCACTGCTTCTCTTGGGCCCTCAGCTCTCTTATCCTTAAAGCAAAGGCATTGGGCCAGAAGGTGTAATTCCGTGTTTCATTCATTCAACAGGCAATTATTTAGCAATGTCTGTGTAACACATCCTATACTAAATAATGAAGATAAACCAGTCAGTAAGAGACATACCAACCTTCCAGGAGCTTAGTCTGCAAAATGTGAAAATAAACATGTAAGCAAGTGGTAACTAACAGTGCGAAAGATGTTATGTTAAGGGAAGCTCATGGGCTAGGAGCTCCTCACTTAGCTTCACAAGTCGGTGAGAATCTCCTGAAAGAGGTCGCAACTAAGCCAAAGCAAGAAGATTTAGCCAGAGAAGGAAAGTGAGACTGCTTGCTCAGGGTGGTGGCTGAGGGTAAAATTTCAAGAAGAGAGTTTGAGAAAAGAGGCCAGAGAGGTTGACAGGGGTTAGATCATGATGGTCCCAGGGTGCATTGCTGTAAGGTCTGGACTTCATCCTGAGAGTGGTGACGAGCCATTGAGTGTCCATAAGGGAAGAGAAGATCTTTGTTAGATTTGCTTTTAGGACATCTCTTCGACTGTGTGTGTATATCTGGGTAAAAGTAAGGATGGAGGCATAGAGCATAAATGGTAAAGGAGGAAAAGCCATGTTGCCAAAACTAAAGTAGCTGAGAAGCCAGAACTTGTCTAGGGTGGTCAAGTGGAAATGGAGAGCACTGGATGTGGTTGAGGGATATTAATGGGATAAAATACTTGTATAACTAATCAGAAGGGGGGAGGCAGGTGAGTGTGTCATGAAAGATGCTGTGTTACTGGCATCACTGAAACACAATGAATGCAGACATAGAGGCATATTTGCGTTGGGATGAAACAGGGAGTTCAAAAGTGCCTTCCAGTTGCTGGCCTGTGAATCAGGCAGGCATACAGGCAGTTCACCTTGAGCCACAACATTTCTTTCCTGTGTAGAGATGCAGGAGCAATTGGGGTATACATGTGCATGTTTGCATGGGTGCCTGTATGTGTCTGTGGTGTGTGTGTGTGTTGGGAGCAGGCAAACAAAGACCTGTGAGACCACGTGTTTTCATCATCCACTGATTCTCAAAGTGTAGTCCAATGTTCTAAAGAGGTCCCTTGGGGGATCAGGGAGTTAATCTTCCATAGAACTAATACCTATAACATTACAAGGCTCAGGCTTTGTTTTCTACCTAGGATTAATAATTCACTCATGGGCTCTAACACAAGCCAGACACCACCTCAGTGTGCAAAGCAATGCCAGCTCCCCTTCCATTCTGATGCTGGCTTTTACATTCTTGTCAAAGTGGGAACTAGGTTTTTGCCTTAGTTTCAGAATCCTATGAAGTGAAAAGTTTAGAAACTTCCATCCAAGGATGTTATTAAAAAATGCCAGGACAGCTGGACTCTGCCATTAATTTGCCGTATGACTTGTGGCAATTTATTCCCCATCTCTGGGCTTTAGTATCCGTCCCACAATGAGAAACTTGGAGTAAGTGATATTCAAAGTCATCCAGCTTTGATTTCTACATATTTGTGTTTCCTTCTTGAGCTAAGCTCTGTGTATACAAAGTCAGTCTCCAAAAATTTTCAGCAGAGAATTTTGAGATGCTCAAACCTCCTACTGTCTAGGAATTAGACTGAAAAACTCTCAGGCCTGGAAAGAGCATTGAAGATCATCTACGCCCGGACTGACACTTGACATATGAGAGAATTGAGCTGAAAGAGAGGAAGTCACTTCTTCAGAGTCACACAGCCATTCAATGGCAGAACAGAGAATTGAAATTGGAGCTCCTAATTCTCAATCCAGGTGTTCCTTTCCCCCCACGTAACAGAGTACTGGACATTGGCCAGACCTTGGGACTCACATTTGAACTCAGCTCCCTCTGATTATAGAGAAGTCTTCCTTGTTTGCTCGGAATGAAATCTTAGAGAGCTGCCATAGTAACATCATGACAGCTGATGTGGGTGAGGGGGGTTGGTATAGGAAATGAGAGAACACATTTGGCTAAGCTCGGGGTTCATGTGACCCTCCAAGAGCCTGCATTCCAAAACAAACTCAACCTTTTAGGTTCAAGTTCTCTCTCTCATCAGAAATGTGACTTCCTGCTTCTAAGAAGCAAGGCTTACAAAAAGGCTCACAAGACTTCATGGACATCAAATAGCTCTTACAAAATAGTGTTTTGATGAGTTAAGTGTAAATGAATCAGAAACATAAGGATTACATTTTCCCCAAGTGCACACGGGTTTCAGAATTGAGGGGAAGTGTAGTTTGCTAACTGCACGCTGGCTTTCATGGAACCCAAGCCACTCCTGGGGAGGGTAAGGGGAGAGAAGAAAGAGAGGCCCAGTCCCCATATGGTTTTAGATGTGGTGCCAAATTTGAAAATGCTGTTGGATTTTCCCTCTGCCAGTAATAAAATTGCTGGCCACCCAGAGAGGCCACAGGGAGGAGAAAGGAGATGGCTTTCCTTACTGGCCACTGGTCCTCAGCAACTGTGTTCAGTTAGTGCCGCTCAATCATCAGCTGTCACTGGGGCCCTCCTTTGGACTTGCTGGCCCTGCCTTGGCCTCGATTTTCACACTCTGCAGCATGCCTTGTTTACCTCCAACTGTATCTGGTGTTTTGGCTCCCAGAGTCCTTGGCAACAGGTCAGCTTGTCACAAGCCCCTGCTCTGTAATCAAGTGACCTGTCCATCACCAGTAGAATGTTTGGGGAAGCTGTCACACATCACCTTTGGTTGCATTCAGGAAAACACACGAGTTCTTTGTAGAACTTTTCCTCTCTCCCCTCTTTAATGCTATCCAGGTGTGGAGTTTCCTCCAAACTGGTAAATGTCTTCCCTTCAAATCTCAGTCTGACACAAATAACCTCAGGACCTAACCTCAGGATTTTAACGGTTAAATCTCAGTACTGCTGTTACCTTATCCCGGGATTTGAAGCTCTGGATCTTTTATAATTTCCACATTGTCCCTCCATTCTTTCCCTTCTATTTTGTTTTATTACATAAAGAAAGTAGAAAATTATTTCAATTGGTGGTAAAAGATGATTAAAACAAAATAACAAAGGCTTTGGCTGCAAACTGTTAGTTTTATTAAATTGGCTACTGTGTTTTAAATTAGTACCAGGGCAAATCTTTGGACAATTATATCAAAGACTGCTGGAATTAATCAGTTGCATGTATACAATTGCTCCTTTCAGAGCCTTATACAGAGTGAGGATGGCATTGCCAGTAGGAGAAGAGTGAGTTTTGCATTACCTGTGTGAGAGGGAGGGACCCTAGCCCCACTGAGAAGGAATTCAAATGCCCAATGGAGTCTCAGATCTCTTTCGTCTCATTTTTCATTTATTTAATCCAGGCAATGGGTTGGAAGCTCACAGTGGCCACCAGGAGAAATAAAAAGATGGATGTTGCAAGGCCAAAGACCGTTTTCCAAAGATTCTTTTCTTGGCAGTGAGTCCTCATCATGACAGCTTTCCTTTAATAAGGGGGCACCTGAAGTGGAAAGGCTGCAGTCTACTGAGTAGCTGGGTCCAGAAAGAGGGAAGATGGGTGTGGTGGGGTTCCAGGCTATACAAAGACCGGATGCAGATTCAGTATCTCAACTACTGTTAGAGCATCTGAGTTCTGATTTCTACAGCTGGAGGTAGGCAGGAGGCTTGGGGAATGATTGCATTCAGTTCCCTGCTTTTGCAGCAGTGATTCTCCATCACTCGGTGGTTCAAGCCCCAACATCTCACCTCAGAGCCTCTGTTCGTCTACTGCATGCTCCACCCAACCATTTTAGCTAAACATTTCCACTTCCTTTGCTTTACCCTGAATTTCAGTCTAAATGAACTGTTCTTGATCTAGAAAAAGTTTACCTCTGTCTTGTTTATGCTGTTTCTACTGCTCAGAACACCATACTTATCATTTACGTTTTTTGATATTTTTTGATATATATGTGTGCTTTCTCAAACTACTAATTCATTCAACAGATATTGCTGAAAACCCTTTTTGTGCTAGGCACTGGACCGGGCACAGAGATACAGCAATGAAGGGCTAATGTTCTCTGTCCTTGAAGCACTTAATATACACCAAGGTAGACAGACATTCAACATGTGATTGCAAAATGTGTGTTCAGTTTTATAATAAAATATGGGGCAAGAAGGATACCTGTGGAAGGAAACCAGCATAACCCAAGTATCAAAAAGAAGTCTCCCTAAGCCTTTCTCATTCTTTAAACCATTGTTTGGTCTTCCTCTGTTAGCGCTTTCCGAACTCCACCTTGTGTTACAATCACACTCTATTTGGTTTATCCTCTTTTTGTCCTTTGAACTGTTTGAAACCAATGACAGTATCTTCATCTTTGGGTTCTCCAATTTGACTGAACGTCATACATTTTTTTAAAAATTGAACATTAAAGGTGATTTCCAGAGAAAAATAGCTGATTAGGCCACAATCACAACAAAAATTAATAGAACGGTAGCCATTTTGTACTGATACTTGGTCCACAGTCAGTATGTTAAACTATCTTTCAAGGTATTTCTTCCCAAGGGCATGCAATGGTTTCTGTCTCGGATCCTTAACAGCCACCCCCATCACCAATAAAAAGTAAGACCAAAATACCTCTCAGTCAACAGAAATAAAAGGTTTCCTTAAAAATTCAGAGTAATACCCAAACAAAATTGGAATACAAGTGTATATAGTCATCACACAGTGGAAAAAACTGTGTGTATGTAACTTTAATATGTGAATATTAAGACAGAAATTCTTTTGAGAAGACTAATCACAGCTCCAAGGTCATTCAGTAAAGAAGGACATTTTGTAAGTTTTAATTCTTTTTAAATAAAATAGAATATAAAAATATCTAGCATACTGCCAAAATTTTGTAGGTACTCAATTTATTCTATCCTACAGGGACTATTTGGTCTCTTTGCCTTCAAGTACTGCCTTTCTTTTCAATTTTCCTTCCAAACTAATTATCTGTACTGCTACCTAAATGGTATTCCACCAAACAAGTATGATTATGTTATTTGCTGGGAAAGCCAGTCCTTCCCCTTTCTCCTGATGACTTCTTACTTTCTCCAGTCAAGCCAGTGTACCTCCATGGGAAATTTTCTCACACTCTCTTCCTGTCATCCGGGGTAAGAAACCAACCCTCTGTGCTTCTACAGCCCCCTACATTTTTTAGGCTGTTTTAAACTCATCGATGTTAATGTAGTCTCTTGCCTGCCATTCAGTGAGCATCCTAAAGGCAGGACCATATTGTGTTCATCTTTGCATCCCAGAAACCAGTGAAGGCTATTTCGGTGGATAAGTATAAGCACACCTGAAATAAAACAAATATACTTATTCAGAAGTTTTAAAAAATAATCAAAGCCATAAATATAATCAGCTAGCATTAAGCTAACTATCTGGATATACTTGTCAGTCTTTTTTCATGAACATTAAAGATGGAGAGATATTAGAAATTTGTGATCTTATATTTATACAAAATAGTGTGTGTATGTGTATTTATACATAGAAAGATACTAAAAGGATCTTAACCAAAATGTTCACGATAGCTGTCTCAGGGTAATGGAATTTGAGATTATTCTACTTTAATTCTTTCATATAGCATTCTAATTTGCTATCATATGCATAGATGATCTTTATTGTTAGGGGGGAAAAAAGCAATTGCAATCATATACTGTCACTTCCCAGTTCTTTTAAAAAGTCAGCTTCCATTCTAAAGATATGTTAGAGTTGAAACTATTGTTCTCTACCTTTTTACATTTAAAAATTATGTAATATAATATTATCTGAGTTTCGGCTCCCTAAAATACTTTAGCACCAAAAAGGGAAGCTTGCTTTATCTTCAAATAGTTTTTGTCGTCTGTATTTGACTAGACATTACTATATGGCTCACTAGGGTGTGGTCATCCAAGAAGTCACCTCAATGTCATGGAAAGATAAAAGATTCTAGAGTCAAACAGCGTAGTTTAAATCTTGTTTTATAATTATTATGTCTCTGATATTGAGCAGATGACTGAAATACACTGAGTCTCAACTGAAAAATTAAAATCATTTCTGCCTTTCAGGTTTATATTAGAAATAGTATGGAAAATTTGGCAAACTATCTAAACCATAAATATTTCCAATATGAGCATCCATTGGATATTCTAGATAAAATATTACAGATATAAGTAGCATCCTTTAAAATGCATGAGTGAGATCAGAAAAACAGAGAAGGATATTTCAGGGGGCAAGACGTGAAAGAAATAAAATAGAACTGGGAACTAAACAGGTAAGCCTTGGATCTAAATTTTTGGTTGGTACAGTTTGGATAAGAGAGAGCCATCACTTTTGGCAACTGAGTGGCTTGAATGTTCTTGTTCACCCCTGGAGAGGACATGTGGCTCTGCAACTCTGCAAGGCAGTGTACTGGGACTAACACACCTTTAAAATAAGGATTTTAAATAAGATTTTCAGGACCCTAAAATCTACATGTTCAGTGAAAGGGTGTACTGGGGATAAAAAAAAAAAACATAGGTATATGCATATGTCTAGCTGCTTACCTTAACAATGTGACAATTAACATGACTTGACTTAACTGTCATTGAGACTTACTATCTTTGCCTAGGATCTAAGTAGAAATTTATAACCATTGTCTTATACCTCAGAAAAACTTGAGGTTTGAATTTATACTGCTCAGTTTGGTGTGAAAATGCCTGAGCTAAAAAATTAAGTAAATATAAAAGATTCCAGTTAGTGATGTTGCAGGGGTACCTAGAAATTAACAAAAAATTACTCTCAGGGAAGACAGGGACTTGCCCCAGGGAGCACATGATTCCCACAGATTAAAACCCAATAGACATGAGTTCACATCTCAAAATTGAAAACACAAAAAAGTAAACAACACATCAATAATAAAGATCAGTAAACAACTCAAGGGCTTTTTACTAAATTTTGGGTGAGAAGTATACAAGTTAGTATTTTAGAATAAACAGAATATAATAACAAAAGTAAATAAAATTAGCACAATTTTCAAAGGTTAGATGAACAAAGAAGGGACAAACAATGAAAATTTAAAAATTCACAAAATCTAAGTGAAGAAAGAAGGAAAGGAATAAATAAGCAAGGAAAAAATGGAAACATAAGTCATTATTCTAATTACATTAAAGTCAGTTGTATGAAGATGGAGATTCTCTAGTCAAATTTAACAAAAGAAAGTTTTCCTGAAAGGTTAAAAGTAAAGGTGGGGACAATATTTACTAGGTAAAGGCTAACCAAACAAATTTAATATTAGTTTCAAACTAAGGAAACATTAGGCAAATATGTTACTGTTATTAAAAAAAAGTCACCACATAATGATAAAAGGAAGATATTATGATTTAAAACCTGAATTTACCAAATAATATGACCTGAAAACATATAGATCAATGACTTTTACCTAAAAAATTGATAAATGCATAATGAAATTGTGATATTTTAACACATTTTTCTCAATAATCTATAGATCAAGCAAACTAAAATATAGTAATAATCTAGATTTTGAACAACACCAAAAAATTGAGCTGATAAAAATATATGGAACCCTGATACAGAACTAAATTATGAATATTTATTTCTAGAATAGAGATGTAGACTACTTAAAAAAATTTTTTTTACCATGTCCTAGGCCACAAAACAAATTTCAACAAATATCAAAGAATCGATATCACATAAAACATGAGTTTTGTCCATAATGTAGCACATTAACAAACAAAACACAAATGAATCAATGAAAAAGGTAAAACTTTTCAATCAATGGAATTTGTAACAAATGAGCAAAAATCTTATATATTTGCCAGGGGAATTCAGCAATGTATTAAAAACCACATACAATGTTAAAGAGGTGATTTTAACATTAGGTGGTCTATTAATGTAATTCACAATATTTGTGCATTAAATGATTTTTAAAACAGGAATTTTTACTAGATGTAGAGTATTTTTTAAAACCCTGTAAAATTGTATTCTTTCATGATGAAAAAATAATAGTAAACTGGGAATAGGTAAAATGTAAAAAGTATATTTTTGATCACAGGGTCAAATCCAGAAAGTCCAGTTTTGCCATTGGTCTCCTACCTAGCACAGCTAGACAAAAAATAGAAACAAAACAAGTCTGAGGATTGAAAAGGAAACAACAAAGCTGTCATTATTCTTCATCTGCTAGAAACAATATAGAAAAATTAGTAAGATCAACAATTACTAGAACTAATAAAACAGTCTATGAGGACTTCTGAATTTAATATAAATTTATATAAAACACAACTATTTTTATTGTCTCCAAACTATTAGAACACAAACATGCCTACATGTATTTGTGTGCATGTATGTGTGTTTGTGTGTAAATAGCTAGATAAATAAAAAGCTACTATTTACTGTAACACTGACACCTATAAAATGTTTACAGTAAGGCATATAGTCCTAATAAAAATCATCACAATTTTTATGAAGAAAGCTTTAAAACTTTACTGAAACTATAAAAGAAGACCTAAATAAATAAAAAGATAAACTGTGTGCATAAATGGGAAGACACAGTATCATAAAAATGCCCTTTCTCCTCAAATACATTGACACATTCAATGAAATTGGAATCAAAATTCCAACAAGGATTTTTAAGGATGAAGCTTCACATGGATGTTCACATGGAAGAGCAGAGGGCTCTTTTGAAAGGGAAAACTGTAGAATGAACTTACAGTGTAAATCAAGACTTTTATATTGCTATGGAAGTTACTATAGACTGCTGTTGATAAAAAGATAGATAAAAAATAGACCAATGAAACAAGATAACCCAGAAAAAAAACTTATAAAAATACTGAGATGATACATGGCAAAGGCAGTATTATAATTCAGTAGTGAAAGGATTAACTGTTTTCCTAAAGGGATTAACTAATGCTGGACAAATAATTTTAATACATATTTTAGGAGAAAACAATCCTTATTTCATATCGTTTAAAAAACTACATTGTAGGTGTCTGAAACCATATAGGTAACAAACACAACCTTAAAATTATTGAAAGGAAATAAAAGAGACTCTTTATGATCTTGGATTAAAGGAATGTTTATTCAACAACATAGGAAAAGCACAAACCACGAAGAACACAAAATTCTCTTATCAACAAAGCAGCGTAAACATAATGAAAAATTAGGAGCCAAAGACTATGAAATGGTATTTGCAATGGCTTTAATTATAAAGAATTAATATCCAGTATATGTAAATATACTTATATATTAATATAGAAAAACAAAAACAATTTAAAATAGGGAAAAGGATGAACAAACAGTATGCATGACTAGAAACCTGCTTGATCCACAAACGTGAAAAGATACTCAGGTTTGTTAGTAATCAGGGGAAAGGCAAAATAAAACAATGATTAAGTTTCTTTCTTTCTTTCTTTCTTTTTTTTTTTTTTTAAGACAGAGTCTGGCTCTGGCATCCAATCCAGGCTACAGTGCAGTGGCAAAATCTTTTTTTTTTTTTTTTTTTGAGACGGAGTCTGGCCTTGGCATCCAGGCTAGAGTGCAGTGGCACGATCCTGGCTCACTGCAACCTCCGCCTCCCAGGTTTAAGCGATTCTTCTGTTTCAGCTTCCCGAGTAGCTGGAACTACAGACACATGCCACCACACCAGGCTAATTTTTTGTATTTTTAATAGAGATGGAGTTTCACCGTGTTAGCCAGGATGGTCTTGATCTCCTTGCCTTGTGATCCGCCCACAGCCTCCCAAAGTGCTGGGATTACAGGTGTGAGTCACCATGCCCAGCCAAGTATCATTTAATAACCATCAGATTGATGAAAAAAATTACATATTTGGCAGAATCAAGTGCTGGCAAGGATGGGAAGCAATGGGAAGCCCGTGGATAGACGTGTTAATTGATACAATCATTTTGGTAAATACTTTGGCAATATCTAGTAGTTGAAGATGCATTTACCTTAACCTAACAATACCATTTTAGCTTTTTTTCTTTTCAGAAAACTCTTGCTATGTACACAGAGGAAAAGAACACAAATGTTTAAAGTAACATTATTGTAAATAATAAACATTGTGATTAAATAACAATAATAGCAATAATAAAAGAACCAACCTTGGTATCTATCAAGGAAAGAATGGCCAAATAAAGTATGATATATTCATACAGTAAAATATTTATGTTAGCGAAAATAAATAAGCCAGTTCTACTGGTGGCAATATGTGTGATCTCAAACAATGCTAAGGAAAAAAACAAAGAGCCAGCTACAAAATAAGTATAGTATTAAAACATCTATGAAATTTAAAATATGCAAACAATACATATGTGCAAAAAGTATAAAAATTTGCATGGGAAGGAAATTGGATTCCGGAGGAACATACAGGTGCATTTAAACTTGACCAGTATTTATTCCTTTCACACCAAAAATAAAAGATGTGAAGAAAATATGACACAATGTTATAATTTGACAAAGCTGGATAGTAACCCTATGAACATTTGTTGTAATATAGTCTGTAGTTTTCTATATAACTGAAGTATTTTCTAATTAAAACAATAAGAATAGCATGTATAGAGTCTTTGGCACATCATCTCAGGCTGAAAAAGTGAATGTTTCCTTCCCTTCCCATTCTTGGCTGGAGGCTTATATACAAACTGCCCAGACATTATCCTCTGGTTCTTAGCTCAAAGCTAGACTTGATTACTTGGGCTCTTCCTGAGCCAAAGGCATCCTAGGTGGTCCCATCTTACATCTTCTAACTCAGGCAATCTGGGTGGTAGATCCAGACCTACACACATTCTCAGTGCAGAATTTTAAATGCTGAAGCAGTTTCTAGCCTGTAGAAAAGATCAAGACATAAAGATACAATGCTATACTCCTCATTAAATTAGAACCATGGATTGCAGAAATGATCATCACATCCTTCCCAGATTCTTCTTTCATAGATGAAGAAATGGATGGACAGAAAGAGGAAATGGCTTGTCCATGGTCAATGAGTCAGCGGTAGTATTTCAGAGGGAATTTGTGTCTCGTGACTTCCAAGTCTTTCAGCTGGTCTTTGTATGTAAACTCTTTGTGATCCAAAACAAAGTGTTTTGATTTCTATTCTGCTGTACTTTCCAGCTCAAGCAGTGTCTTGGAATGGAGTTAGACAGAACTGGTTCAAGTCCCTACTCCATGACAAAATATTGTTACTGTCGGCAGGTAGCTTAATCTTCCTAAGTGTTAGTTTCCTCATCTGACAAGGATAATTATTCAAGGGATTGTTCCTTAGGTTAAGATTGTACATACAGAGTATGAGACATAGTGCCTAGCATATAATAGGTAGGTAACAAATAGAAACTATGATTACTCTTTTTATCCCAGAAGATGGAGTTTTAAAGAAGTATAACACAGGCTTTTTTGTTTGTTGTTTTTTGTTCGTTGTTTTGTTTTGAGACAGAATCTCGCTCTGTCACCCAGGCTGGAGTATAGTGATGCAATCTCAGCTCGCTGCAACCTCTGCCTCCTGGATTCAAGTGATTCTCCTGCCTCAGCCTCCAGAGTAACTGGGACTACAGGCACCCACCACCGTGCCTGGCTAATTTTTGTATTTTTAATAGAGACGGGGTTTCACCATATTGGCCAGGCTGGTCTGGAACTCTTGACCTTGTGATCTGCCCACCTCGGCCTCCCAAAGTGCTGTGATTATAGGAGTGAGCCACTGCGCCTGGCCTAGAAGCATAACGCAGTTCAGTTATAGAGACTATTTGAAGGGATAGACCATAATAAATGAATGCTATGATACGGAAACAATAGGATCAATAATGAGTATTTAAGTAGCTCAAAAAGGATTTTCTGGAAGAAACAAAATGTGATGTTTCCTTAGGGTAATGAGGCTGTCTCTCCCCCTTCCTCCTATATAACTTTTGTGTTTCTTATTTGACCTTCACAGTGGCATGGGACAAGAATCATACATCATAATTAAAAGACAGAGAAACAGACCCCCCCCAAAATCACATGACTTGTCTATAGATTTCAAATAGGTTTTAATTGACCTATCATATTAACTACATACCAATACACTTTAATTTATGCATTTTAAATGCATATTTAAGCTTAAATCATAAGATGCTTAGCCTCCATATGTTTATATTAATATTTTAGATAATGATTTCATAATCTGTAATTAAATTTTAGTGTAAGTTCTCCAAATTCGATTTACATTTACCATCAATATGAATTTCTGAGGCAGAATAATGAGATTATATCAACCAGAAATGCCAGCATTTTTGTTTCTAATTATCAGAAATACAATTCTATTGTGTATGCCATTTGTGATATGTGTTAAATAATGGTGACTAAATGTAGAAAAAGGTATTTTGTTTTATTTAAAAAAAAAAAAAGCATGAGGGCCAGGCACACCTGTAATCCCAGCACTTTGGGATGCCAAGAGGGGAGGATCACTTGAGCCCAGGTGTTCTAGATCAGCCTAGGCAACTTAG
This sequence comes from Ateles fusciceps, assembly GCA_036589455.1. Classification (NCBI taxonomy): domain Eukaryota; kingdom Metazoa; phylum Chordata; class Mammalia; order Primates; family Atelidae; genus Ateles; species Ateles fusciceps. Next base: position 15,690,822 of record JAZHEH010000952.1, read on the forward strand.
TGAGACCCATGTCTACGAAATATATTTAAAAAATTAGCCACTGTGGTGGTGCACACCTATAGTCCCAGCTACTTGGGAGGTTGAGGTGGGAGGATTAGTTGAGCCCAGGAGTTTGAGGCCGCAGTGAGCTATGACTTCTGCCTGGGCGACAGAGCAAGACTGTCTTTGCATATATATATACACACACACACGTGTGTGTGTGTGTGTGTGTGTGTGTATGTAAAGATTCCACAAAACAATCCTTCAAAATAGGCAAACAACTCCATCACATGTAAATATATTGGCTACAAACATAAAATAATCAGAGGCAGCCTTGATGATTTACTACTAATGATGGTTGAAGTTTAAAAAGAAAAAATCTTCAAATGGCATTCAACATTCTATGAAAGAAATCAGAAGTAGCCAAAATAATCACATCTCAGATGAACTGCTAAAATTTTAGTTCCAAAGAAAGAGTAAATCGGAAGTTTCAGCTCGGTAGCAAGCTCCTGTCGCTGCGCTGAATGAAAAGATTTCGAGCTGGAGAGTGACTCTAAATTTAAGAATATTCTGATGATGTTGGCAAGACTGGAAACGAGATATGCTCGAGGCAGGACGTTAAGCCAGGGGGCTGCTTCAGCCGTCAAGATTGAAAATATAGGCTAGAGGAGAGATGAAGAAAGGATGACGTGGAAACTCCTGGGTGGGGAGAACTGAGAGGGCTTAGGGTCCATCTGAATGTAGAAGGCACAGGAGGGGAAGGAGTTCAAGTGATAGCACAAGGCTTTCCAGATGGTTTTAGGAGCAGCTGAAAGGAACAACTTGACAAAAATGTCCTACTTTTAGACCAACAATGAAATAGGTTCTAACCTCCAGCAAAGCCTTCAGAAGCCACTAGCTTATCCTTCTGAAAGAAATCTATTCTACCTGGGTTCTTGAGAAAAGAACCCTCATTTAACATTAACTCTGACTTTAACTTGGGTAAAATAGAGTTTTATCATAGGAATTTTTCCATGAAAAAACATAATCTTTTTAGTAACTGTTGTACCCATCCCACTGTCCCCATCTTTTTACTTAGGGGAGTAACTTGGGCTTCTGTTTTTCTATCTTAAAACTTGGGATAACAACACCTGCCTCAAAGAGCTGCTTAGGCTTCTGGAAAACAATGAAATATGAACCACACACACACAGCTAGAAGAAGGAAGGTTATTAAGTTTTCTGTACTGATCAAATGTGATGTTAGTGGATAAGAAGGAGGTCGGTGGGTGGAAGTTACAGGGAGGGCAGATTTTGCCCCAGGGTAAAGAGAAACCTTCTGGGATCCAGAATTTTTAGAAGCTGGAATGGGTCACAGGAAAAGAGAGCGAGCTGCCAGGTACTGGGGGTGTTCCAGCCAAGTGAAGTAGTAGAGAAGATATTTTTCATCAAGCCATGCACACATCTTCATCTTCATGGGTTTGCCTAACCAAGGTTATATTAGTTATTTGTCACTCCATCTCTTCTAGTAAGGGGACCATAGCATAAATTCAGTGGACAGGAATGTTGATAATTAACCATTAAAATTGTAATGGATTAACATTTATTAAATGTTTATCATAGGCTGGGTGCATATGTGCTTTATAGGTGTTCTCACACTTAATCTGCAGATAAATGCTGTAATGCCAGGTTTATGACCGATTTGAAATAGGCTCAGAAAGGTAAAACACCGGCCCATGACTTTCTGGCTAATAATTGATGCAGCCAGGACAGAAACACATGTTTTCTTGTCTCTGTGTTGATGTTTATTGAGGAAAAGGAGGAGGAAGAGACGAGGAGAGAAGACAAAGTGGAGAGAGGAGGAAAACATTCACAAATATTAGCCAGCCACCTTAAATATTATCAGCCACAAATCACTTGACACATGCCACAAGTGAAAAACGCAATGTAGAGAAGTACTTTTCATATTCATGCTTTTCCACAGAACTACCCCCATCTACTTAGACAGTGACCGTACAGCCCCAGTGAACTGGATGTAGTCTGAAGAAAATTTCTCATTTTATATCATAATGTGGCCATTTAAAAAATATGAAACATGACTCCATATTTTAGAACATAATGAACGCATATAGAATGTGTGTCATATTTATCATGTACCTTTGTGTATCTCCTGGGATTATTACTTTTTTCTCCACCCCCACTTCAGTTTTAGAATTATAAACCCTATAATTCTGTCAACAAATTAGGATTCAAGGTTTACAAAACAATCATCATTCATGCATAAAAATCGCTCAGGATCTTTGTATGTCCACCTGTTTCGTCATTGTTGGCAGAGCACTAAATCTCCAGGGATTTTTGGTCTCCCCCACAATATTAGTAGTTCCAGTGCTGTAAAAACAAACACCCTTTGGGGTAATACATCCGACATTCTCAGGAAAGTTGTGTTCTTTCCCAGAGTCCTTCAATGCTCATAAACTCCAACTCATTATTGCACTGAGAGTCTGAAGACATTCTCTGTCCATCACCCCTGCACCTGTTATCTTGTTGGCCTTATCCAAACAGCCCAAGCCCTAACAGCTGAAATAACAGAGGGGCAGGAGAACTTAAGATTTTTTTACATCATCCTTTGGTTTATGAAATCCCCCCCCCAACTCTGGAATCTGATAGGAATTCTCTTCATTATCATTTTGTGTTTTTTCCCATGGTACATTTTTATTATTTAAAAAAAATAAATAATTGATGCAGAGGTAGATAAACACAGGAATAACATCTTCATTTGAAAATGGTCAAAAAGGAAATAGGGAGGAAGATGTAGTCATGTGGAATTGATATGAACATGTATTTGCCTTGGAGGTTAATTGGCACTAGCCGTATTCATGTGGTGGTTTGTTTGTGAGGAAGTCAGAGCAGATACTAGGAGGTCTTTAGGTCAGAGGAGAGATAATCTAAGCAAGTTGGAAATCTGGCAGAACCAGTCCTTGGAATTGCGATTCCAGGACATGACTTGACTTAGAAAGGGGTGAGGTTATTAAAACAGACCTAAAATAGGGATAAGATAGGCAGAATATAGGATATCACTTAATAGCATATGATTGTAAGCAAGTTGCTTAACCTTTCTATGCCTTAGATTCACCATCTGTAAATTCAACATGAAAATACTAGGAGCCATATAGGGTTGTTTTGATTTTCAAATAAGAAATTTATGAAAAGTGTTTAGCCTAAGACTCTATATTCTATTTGTTCTATGAATGGATGCTGCTATTATTATTGTTGTCAAGAGTAAAATAAATTGGGAGAAGCAAGTGGCAGGGGAGGCAGAGAGTCACTGTACATGCAACATCAGGAAAGGGTTTGCTCACGTGTAATGGAGTTTCTCCTCTGGTCTTAAAATGAGGAAACATGATCAGATAATGCCCTGAGAATCTGATGTGGTGCTTCCCACCTCTGTGCTTTTGTTTGTATTTGTTTCTCCTGGATGGTTTCCTCCCAAACATCTTCATTTTTAGTCATTTGCCATCTGATACTTTTCCAACAGGGTTGCTATATAGGTTAAATTAAAGAAAAAATAAAACACCTGGTAACATACCTAGTTATCAGTCAACTGATGCTAGTTATTACTGTACATTTTAGTGTGTCCATTATACTTAGCCGACTAATGTAACCATAGTAGACAATAAAAAGTATTAGATAACTAAATGTGCATTTGATTTCAAAAATGAGCAAGACTGATGGAATGCACTCCAGGGGATCAGTTTTTCATCTTGTCTGCCCAGGGTTGTAATTGTATAACTATGTCTTCTTTGTATTTTCTAGGGATCTAAATCTTGGTGATGTGTACCAGTATTGGGTCATAACTATTTCAGGAACTGAAGAGAGTCAGCCGTCACCTGCTGTCACATATATCCATGGAAGTGGGTACTGCGGCGATGGCATTATACAGAAGTAAGTAGATCTAACTAAAGAAAGAAGAGGAGGAGGGATGCTGATTACGATTAGGTCAAGAGATGGTCAGGGTGCTGAATAGAAGAGTTTATGACATACTCTTCAATGTATGAGCTGTGATTTACTAGTGGTCCCCAGCAGTCTCTGGATTGGTGTCCAAACAATTTGTTGAACTCGGAAGAAAAGCAATGACTATTTTTTTGAACGTATACATTTTGCAACTACATAATATGATTTAGACAGAACTACCCTTATGCACCTACTACCATTTGCTCTTGTACTTAATTGCTTTATGTGTGCTATAAGGATTCCATTCGTTTTTTCCATCACAGCACACATTCAGTTAACAGAACACAGTTCATCTAGGTTAAAACACTTTTACATTCTTTTCTGGTTACCATTCACATTTGTGAAAACTGCATATTTATTTGTTACTTCTATTATATCATATTATACAACAATTTACAAAATGAGTCAAAGGCTCATAAAAATAGCAAAGTATTTTAACTCACTATAATGTTTAAACCATAAATAATAAACAGTACTCTGGAGTGAATATTGAATGTGAATATGAATACAATGAAGCAAATGAATTGGTAAGTGTGGATTTTATCAGATTATCAGTCCATGCATCCTCTTGTTCTCAGGACAAGATGCTATTCAACTGGTAAATAGGGGTGAGGAGCCACCAAGAGTTTTACATTGTTTAAAACTCAGTAAATAAGCTTTTAAGCTCTTTTCCTCTAGAATAAGGAAAAAGGGTTTCTAGCACAAAATTGAGAGTTTTGTGTCTAAAGGTGGAGAAAAGACCAATAGTCATTCAAAATTAAATCTCTTATTGCTAAAATTAAGTTCCTCATTGCTAAAGTATTTATTTGCAAGTCACACTATCGCTAAGAGACTTTTTAAACTATTGACAGATTTAATGATAAACATTACGTGTGGAGAAGGCAAAACAAGCTATTGGCAAAATTCCTTCATTAAATAGCACTGTTGGGTGTCACAGAATATCTGTGCAATATGGAATTGCAATTACTATTTCTATAAGGGGAGGGGTGGTATGAAAAAAGAATTTGCTTCACAGTTGGATGAAACCACTGACGTGCAGAACATGAATCAGCTCATAGGAGTAGTACATATATGAAAGAGACACATTAGATGACTATTTCTTTCTGCCCATCACTAACACCAAGCTAGAGGGGGAAGAACAATTTAATTTGTTTACGATGATTGTGTGGTATATAATGTAAACTGGAAACCTCTGCTTTGGGATGAAAGGACCAGCTAGGAATACAGCAAGGATGATGCAGTAATGCAGGTGAAAAGAGCTGGCATATGAATACTCATCCACATAGAGGATCAGCCATTTGCCAGCAGTATTCTTTCTGAACATGACTTAACATTAAAGGAAATAGAAATATTGCAAACATGATCAAATGACTGGTGAATTTTATCTTTTAAACTTACTGTGTAAAAAGATAGTAGTATGTACAAGATTCTATTCCTCTTTGCTCCCCACTTCACAACTAATGTTTGCCAACTATTAATGAAAAGGTACTAACTCAAGTTTTTAAAATAAGAAATGGCATTAGAAAAATATTGGCACTGATAAGGCAAGTAATTATTTGCATAATCTCAAGTGGCTTTCTGAAGCGGGAACATGTATTTACATCATATATATATATATTTCAGGAACATACATTTATTTCTTAAATGTCCTACACCTAAAACTTCATATTCGAATTGTCAAAATATTTAAGATTGAAAAGATTAGTGTAAGAGTTTTTGAGTGTTGAATTATAATGCAAACCAGCTGATTGCCAAGAATTTGACTCCTCAAGCATATCAGCCTTGATCCCTAAGCCTCCAGAAATGTCCTCCTAATCCCCACCTTTTCTTACCCCTGAAAATGAACATCCCTGACAAGGTGGAATGGTGCATACTGCCACATCAGTGTTTGAGTTAATTCCCAGAGGAGAGGGGGGACTCTCCTCCATCTTTTTTGCAACATCTCATATCTTCCTTTTGCTGTTGCTTCCCCCCCCACACACTTGGTTTTGTTCTATCCTACATTTGATATTTCTATTTTGTGTTGAACTTGCTGCTTTCTTTTCATATTAAAAAGATGACATTGCCCCAAGAGCCAAAAATAAATGGGAATTGAAAAAAAAAAAAAAAAAAAAGCTTGTCACTTGCTTGAGCTATTTAACATACAAGGCTGTGTGTATTTAAGATCCATATTCACACGTAACAACAGAGCAAGAAGATACAGTTTCCAATGCACCAAAATTGGGGGAAAGGGACACTTCTCACTGTTCTCTCCTACATTAATGCATCAACTTCCAGCTTTTGATACAACTGCTGTCTGATGGAATATTGAACAACTAAGCAGAGGGCTCTCCATGGAGAAAGTACTGCATCATTTGTGGGTCCAAGATTGAACTTCATATCTAGAATATCCAGAAAATGTTTGCAGTTGTTACTGATAACTCATAATTGTGATTTGGGAATTTCTAATGTAGCCCAGTTTTTTTTTTTTTTTTAAGTCACCAGATTTGGAGCCTCATCTACAGCTCAGTCTATCCATGCTGGAAACATATAGATGCATTGGGCAAACACTGCAAATGATAACATTCTTGCTGATCTAAAACTATTAGTATCATAATTTTTATTATTAATTTTATAATAATAATAGTATACTTAATTTAATACAGTTTTTTTTTTAGTACTTTTACCTTGAATTACTATCTTGCATAAATATCAAACACATGTTGAGTTACCTGTAGATATCAAATATTGGTTGATATACTTTGTTGAAAGCTAAATTTTGCTTACAGATGTTTCCCTAAGTGTGGGGGGAGGAAGACTTTGGGGAAAAGAAGAGATATCATCTTAGCTAATAGAATTTTTCATGGAATGATGCAAGTTAATTTGCTCTATGTGTAAAAGAATTTACAAAGAAATATGGATAGACTCAGCACTCAGTGAGGCCCCTAATAGATGAGTGCTTTCTTAAATGATCCATAGCAGCAGGTTCTCTCGTTTCATAGATAGGGTAAGGATGAAGACAATGGATGAATGTTTTGATAACAATAATAATATTTACACATACTTTTTGAGCCTCTACTGTGCATGAAGCACTGTGCTACATTGTCTCCTTGAGTTCTCCCAACAGCCATGTGAGGTTGGTCTTATTATAATACTTTACAGATAAACAATGAATGCACAGAGATTATAGAGGTTTTCTCATGCTTCCGCATCCGATAAGACGTAGAACCTACACGTGAACAGAGGGCCCAGATTTTCATCTGGATTCCCCATTGCACTGCTGTGCAATGTGACAGCCTGGCAAAACTAACAAGTAAAGAAGTGACTGCATGCTGTCTGTTATATCCTAGGCACTGTGCCAGAAACTGGGGTGCTAGGATGATGAGGACTCTGTCACTTCCTTTGGCAAATTATAGCATCTTATAAGGGGCTCTCAAGTAACAGGCAAAGACAGTCACTTTGACAAGTGCCGTGATAGATGGAGCAAGATGTCTATAGACACAGAGAAGACCTGCTTCAGCCCTGGAGGTCAAATAAGGTTCTCAGAACCTCTTTATCTAATGATAGATCTGTCATGCCTAGGAGATATTTGTCGTGACCCAAATGTTTTGTTTAAACCAGTAGAACACTGTTTGGGTGGCAATGGAAGGGAAGTTGAAAGTAAGCTTTGTGGCTTAGGGAACCAGCCCAGGTATTTTTTTTTTTTTTAAAGTCTTTTCCAAAACAACCCATGAATTAGCTTACAAGCACAAGGTCATCAGCAATTTCTAGCAAGCAATATCCACTGCCAGAGAATGCTGAGGCCAGCTAGAAATACTAACTTCTTTTTTGCTCATAGGTGTTCAGACAAGAGGGGACTTGTGTGGCTCTTTGGAGATCAATGCTATGCCCTAGCCATCTTAAGGATCGATGGCAAGGCGCTATCCTGCTATTCTGACACCTCTTAAAAGCAACAAACAGGCCGGGTGCGGTGGCTCAAGCCTGTAATCCCAGCACTTTGGGAGGCCGAGGTGGGCAGATCACGAGGTCAAGAGATCAAGACCATCCTGGCCAACGTGGTGAAACCCCGTCTCTACTAAAAATACAAAAATTATCTGGGTGTGGTGGCATGCACCTGTAGTCCCAGCTACTCGGGAGGCTGTGGCAGGAGAATTGCTTGAACCCGGGAGGCGGCAGTTGCAGTGAGCCGAGATTGTGCCACTGTACTCCAGCCTGGCGCCTGGCAACAGAGTGAGACTCTGACTCAAAAAAAAAAAAAAAAAAAGCAACAAGCATTGCCCACTGTTAATTGCCTGGGTGAAAGGAAAAGTCTAAGGCCTCGTCGATGCTGTGACAGGTGCCAGCTGGTCTCTGGGGAAGGAGGGACAGCTGTCACACACTCTGCAGAGACCTCCCAAGGCCAAGTGGGAATGGGGACTGTGATTCCTTGAGCATCTTCTATGTGTCACCCACTGTGCTGGCCACTTTAAGTTACTCAAAGGAGTAGGATTAATTATCTCCCTTTAGCACATGAGAAAATTGAGGTTCAGCCTCCACAGAAGCACTGTTCAATGGACTTTTCTGCAATGATGAAAATATGCTCAGTGCTGTCTATTACAGAAGCCACTATCTACATGTGGTTCCTGAATACTTGAAATGTGGCTACTATGATTGAGGATTCGAATTTTAATTGTAATTCATTTCAATTAATTTAAATGTAAATCATCACAGAAAGATCAGATCGAGAGGTCAAGATTATATGGTTAGTGTGAGACATGGGGTTCTAAACCCAAGTGTTTTGTTTTAAAAAGGAGAGTTTTCCAGAAAGCAATAACCCATCCAGACTTTCAGGTTTTGCTCCTCCTTCTCCTAACCTAAGCCCAATTCAAAGATCATTGCTCATTTTCTGCCCATCCCAACCTTTGCAAAATCATCCTCAGGTGATGGAAATTATTCCAACATAAACAAAAGGGGGTATTAGTATTTCTTAACAGTGTCGTCCCACAGCCCTTGGAATTCTTGATGGCACGAAATGACACACCCAATGGAGAAAGGAAAATTTTTCAATGGAAGGATGACTAAACTTGAGTGCATGAATGAAAAAAGAAAAAACAAACTTCACCTTTAAGTATATTGGAGGAATAAGAAGGATATCAAGGCAGGGAGCGGTAAAGGAACAGGATCTCCAAATTTTCCTTCAAATATGCTCATTTAAGATCAGAAACAAGAAAATGGCAGTGAGATGTCCTAGACACTGCAAGAGCAAGACCATTTATTTGTTCATTAGTTCTTCCATCTCTTACTCCCATCTGACTTGTTGAATGACTGGAGATCTGAGAATGAGTTGGAATCAGGAATTCTACTTTGTCATCAGAAACACAAAGCAAGGCAAATATGAAAGTATTTTATAAATCTACACCTTTTAGAAATCTCATTTGAAGATGAAGAAACAAAAGACTCAGACAGAGAAAGGGATTTGCACAAGGTCTCACTGAAGGTTCATGGCCCAGGGAGGGACTTTTCCATATCCGGCCATGGTTTTGAGACTAAATTGGCAAATTTCTCTTCCATATCTGTTCTGCAGAGGCCAAGGTGAAGAATGCGACGACATGAATAAGATTAATGGTGATGGCTGCTCCCTTTTCTGCCGACAAGAAGTTTCCTTCAATTGTATTGGTAAGTCTTTTTCATTTTTTGTGACCTTGCCAAAGAAGTGAACGGTGCAGAATAGTTGGTAATTATAATACCAACAATGGTTATGACTAAATGATGATTCATGTCTTTGTATTACACCTATTTATTGAGTGCCTTCTACGTGCCAGGCACTATTTTCTTTTTTTTATTTTTATTTTTATTTTACTTTAGGTGTATACTATATCCAGCATTTCTCCCCCATGTTATCCCCCCCACCTTCCCCACCCCCCCGCTGTCCCTCCCTAGCCCCCTACAACTGCCCCCAGTGTGTGATGCTCCTCTCCCTGAGTCCACATGTTCTCATTGTTCAACACCCACCTATGAGTGAGAACATGTGGTGTTTGGTTTTCTGTTCTTGTATCAATATCCGGAAATACAGCAGTGAAAAAACAAACAAACAAAACCAAGAGCTTAAGCTTTCATAAATGATGCCAATGACGGGTAAGTGTTTTGGATCAAGCTTTACAAACATCCCTGCTTTTTTCACACTGACTGTCCAGGATGGGTAATACTGGAGATGTTTTAAGTCTTTTATTCTTACTTCAGAGATAAGAAAAAAACCAAATGCCAGAAAGATTTCAAAAGTTGTCCAGAGTTACACAGGTCAAAAGTGATTGAAGACAAAATCAGGACTTGAACCTGATATTGTCTGATGCTCAAGCATATGCTCAACTCATTTTGCTTTGCAATCTTCAGCCAGGATCCAGGTAACACCAGGGTCCCCTCTGCAGACTCAGAACCTTGAGCATTCTCTCTGATCTGAGGAAGGAGGAACAGCAGACCAGTCTGTGTTTAGAAAGCAAACGTCCTTTTCCCACCTTCACCGACTCATTTGGTAAATTTGTTTTCCACTGCCTGCTCTTGCAGTCTGGCTGATCTTGTTTCAGCCTCACTTGGGAGGCCCTGGTCAGCCCCGGGCTGGTAAACTGACAGGGGTTGGGGGAGGCAGGGGTGGAATGTTGAGCTGGCCCAAATGAGATCATACTTCCTTTAAGATGCAAATCAATACCTGAAGATCAAAAGTCCCCCAGCAAATCCCCCTGGGCTGGAGGTGAAAACTAATCACAATTCATTTGCAAGTACAAAAGACAGAGTTGCTGTATCTGAAGAGGGAAGGGGTAGCTCCTAGGGGAAGAAAACCTTCATGGGAAGATTTCTCACTGACAGGCAATTTTCTAAGACTAAAGGGAAATAAATATCATTGCATCCTCACATCTGCAGTGCATTCAGGGGTGCATGTAAACATTCTTCCTCCCAGTAGATTGCGAGCTCATTGAGGGTAAAGACCATATGTCACATGTCTCTTACTCAATTCTCAATGCGTGCTTGTTGAGCACCTACTACCTTCTTCACACCCAGTAGGGGCTGAGCAACACAATAGAGGTGCTCTGGAAATATTTATGGTTGGAAGATAGGAAGATACCCCGGAAGGAAGGACGTGGAAGTTTTCTAGGCAGGGTCTTGGGTTTTAAATTGCCAAAAAATGTTTCTCCCCTCCGTTGATTTGAGTACAGTCCATAGTAAAAGTGATACTAGCCTAGTGATGTGGTAGAAAGAATTTTGAATTAAAATTAGGAAAACCAGGTTCTAGTGCCAGCTGTGCTGAGAACTTACATAAAGCTGGCCAACTGGCTTCCATAGTCTGGTCCGCAGTTTACCTACTGTAAATTTTTTAATGATTGGGTTCAGTGGTCTATAAGAGCCTTACCTGTACTTCTGTTGTATGATTTCTGAGGTGGGTGACTAAACTCCGTCTAATTGTGAGCTCTACCTGAAGCAAACTCTTACCTTTGTCGTCATCCTCATGGCAACCAACACTAGTCCCAGCCCATGCTGAAAAATATTTGCCTATTTTACTTGCACTAATGTGGCAGGTAACTTACGTGTTTCTGGGAAGAAGTAGAATGGGTTGAAGGTAGGATATGGTACCCGGAAAGAGATACTTGAGCCCTGACATTCATATGCTGTATTGCTTTAGAACTGTGCAATGATCAGAAAAAATAAGGACATCTCTGATAAGCAGAAGCTCCCCATCCATGGAAGGGGTCTGCAAATGATGGTCCAAAGGCCATAACCAGCATACTGCCTGTAATTGTAAATATTTATTGGAACACAGTCACACTTATTACTTTGCATATTGATTATGGCTGCTTTCATGCCACAGTGAAAGAGTTGAGTGATGGCAGCAGAGATTCTATGGCAAAGAAACTAAAATATGTATTATCTAGTATTTTACCTATGAAGTTCATCAACCCCTGTTCCATGGATTTGGGGTATTTGATATGCTTGTTTACTGGAGCCAGGTGCAGAGAGTAGGTGAAAATTTTAATATGATTCACCATTTCTTATTAACAAAACACTGCATTTTAAACATAAAGTATAGCCAGGAATGGTGGCAGGCACAAGCTACTCGGGAGGCTGAGGCAGGAGAATCACTTGAACCCAGAAGACAGAGGCTGCAGAGGGCCGAGATTGTGCCACTGCATTCCAGCCTGGGTGACAGAGCAAGACCTTGTCTCAAAATAAAATAAAGATGAAGGGGTTTCCAAGGGTGAAACTGGGATCCTCCTAGATTCATTTTGTAGGCTGTTATTCTCTACCAGATTATGTGTTCTGCTGCTGACAGTGACATTTGCTGAATAATTCTTATATACCAAGCACATTTATAAACTCTTATTCTCATAACAACTCTTTTACTAAACTGCTCTTTCAAAGAGGAAGCTGAGGCATGAGGTGGTGATCAAAGGATACACAGTTAAGTGGTTTAGCTGGAGTTTAAACCCAGAGAGCCTGACTCCAGAGCTCACCATGGTAAGCTACCTGCAAAAAAGGATAGCTCCTGGTCTTGCAGACTTTCAGGGTGAATTAAAAAAATACTGTAAAACAAGACAGGTCACAAATTAGTGGAATGGAATACAAAACTGTCAGTGGTGTGGACAGTGTCCAAGGAAGGCCCTCTGTTACCCCTATGGGTTGAGTGGAGTTTTTGTTACAGGAAAGCCTTCAGCTGCGTCCTTCACTGGCCATTTAAAATCTCATTATAGATATTCACAGAGATATAGGCATTCCAGAGGTCCCAGCTCCCAGGGACTACATTCCAAGGACAAATCATGTAGCTTGATTCTAGAAAACTGTCTTCCTCTGAAAGGAACAGCCGAAAAATAGACAGTGAATCTTTACTCCCAACAGACCTATCTTAATGCGTCAGAGAAGTAAGACAAGTGTGGGAGGCTGTGCTGAGGTTGACACTGTTCCCATGATTGCATTTGTTAAGACAGTGGTCAAGACAGCAGCCAGGAGATCAGGCATAACATGGCTTAGATGTGTTACCTTGGCTAAGCCTCAGTGTTCTCATGTAGAAAATGGTAAAAGCCCTATAACCCAACAGTGGATGATATTTACGAGTATTTTTGGCTGCTTTCTATCAGAATTCCCTTCCTAGTCTTAGGAAATAATTATTCTAACAAGGAAGAGCCCAACTCTCAGTATAGAAGTTGAATATCCATGCATCTCCTTCTCCTGGCCTTCCATGTACCTTGATTGTGGGTATACAACTTAGGCTTTCCCTCTACTCTTCATTCAGACACACCAACCCACGACTTTGAATTGGAAGCTAGTAGTGATTAGACTTAGGGATACTGTAGAAACCATTTTGCTGAGGATAGTGGGAGTGGCCACATCCATACCAGCCTCCTAGGTACCAGGGACTGCATCTAGCATCAAAGCTGAGATAGCTATGCACAGCACCGGCTCTGCATCCCCTCACTAAACTAGTTCTGGGGCCTAATCTTGGGCTTGGAATTGAGCTTCAGAGCACACAAGCCTGGCTCTCCAGAGTGTTCCATAAGTATCCAATATTCTTTGAACAAATTTGGCTTGTTTGCTTTCCCTAAGTTAGCCAAAGTTGGTTTCTGTTGACTATCACTTAGTATCTAGGCTGAAGATTATTGCCATAAGATAATATGAAATTTAACTCCATTTCTAGCAAGTTGGATGTGCTTGATGCAGATTACCTATTACTTTTTTCAGTGCGTGTTTGTGTGGAATATTGGGGGCACAGGATACCAGCAACTACCACCATTTATGGATACCGACCAGGTGATAGGCTATTCCTGCACCTCTTTGTTTTCTGTGAACTGTAGGTGGTCTCTTGTTTCCATATGTGGGATCTAAGATCTCTTATGACATCTTAACTTGCACAGGGTCACATGGCACACAGAGGTGTGATCCTCTCTCCAGTCTGAATTGAGAACCCTGCTTTTTCTACTCTGCCACTCAGCCTCTCCATTTGAGTGACTTTCTTCCTTCCTTCCACCTTTCTCTCTTTTTTCTTCTTTTTTTTTTTTTTTTTTTTGAGATGGAGTCTGGCTCTGTTGCCCAGGCTGGAGTGCAGTGGTGCAATCTCGGCTCACTGCAACCTCTGCCTCCTGGGTTCAAGCAATTCTCCTGCTTCAGCCTCCTGAGTAGCTGGGACTACATTTTTTCTTCTTTTCTCTTTACCTCTTCCTCTTCCCCTTTTTTCTTCTCCTCTACCTCTTCCTTCACTCTTTCTTCTGCCTCTTCCTCTTCCTTTCTCCTTCTCTTCCTCCTTCCCTTCTACATTCTTCTCCTTCTCCCATTTAGAAGGGCTGATATTTCTCTGGCTTAGTAACACCAGCATTATGGTGGATGACAGATTTATGGTGACATTCCCATTCATTTTTCAGAAGCCCACACATCCGGAAATATTCCCAAGGTGCCCATGTGTTATTATGCAAGACCCTGGGGACTTCTCGTTCTCAATTTCCCACCCCCTGGTGCCCTCATCTCCCAGCACATAATAAGTTGCTTGTTAAAATGAACGCCACCCACATGACCTCTTAGGTAATGCAGGCTTCATCCCTTTGCAATGTGGAAGTTATCTTGTCTTTTTTCCCCCTCTTCAAAAAGCATAACATACACCAGGCCTGAGGTTTCAGTGAAAAAATGTGGTATCAGTAAAATGATAACTCCCCCCCCAACAGGCACTGGCTGGAGGCATTGTTTCACAGCATTGGAAATTCTGTTTCTAAAGTACTGAGTCATATACTACAGACAGGCTGCTGATAAAAGCTAAAGGAGGTGGGGTAAGAGTCAAATTAGTCAGACAAACTGTGAGGGTCCCCAAAAGGGGTTATACTTCGTAATATATCTTTAGGTGGTGCCGGAAACGTGCTACCTTATGAAATGGAATCTAGTGCATTACAGGAGATTCTCGTGCAGCTGTGGAGAAGCCCTCATGTTCTGTTTTGACTTTCCACCCTGTATTCTTCAGCAGAGTTGGGTCCAGATCCCAGTTTAGACCTAGAGGCATCCTGGCTGCAGCTTAGCATCTCAGAGCCTCAGTTTCTCCCTTTGTGAAATTAGGGAGACTGGAGTAAGGACTCTAAAGCTTCTTCCCTCATCTGATACTGAGGAACCTCTTGATTTGTCAAACAGCTATTTAAAGGCTTAAGGTTTCAAATCCTGCTTGATGCGGATATACAGTCAAGAAAGCAAAGCAAAATGGACCCCCACATAGACTTTCCCAGAAATGCAGGCATTCCCCTGTGTCTCTTTTTCTCCCTCCCTCCCCACTCCTCTTCTCTCCCCTACTCCTGCCATTAGCATCACTTTGTGTTGCCTGACATAGCATCCCCAGCCCTGTTCTAGAGGTGGGGCCAGTAACTCAATTAGCACCCCCAGCCCCAGCTCCCTCCCCTCCTCTGTGAGGCACATCTAGGGGGAGAAGAATCTGTCTGCCTCCCCCACCAGTTGCTGGGAGGGGCAGGGGTTCACTGAGCCTTGTGGCCCCTCTGTCAGGCTGCTCTGGCCTGCTCTGAGCCAAGGCGAGAAAGGAAAACAAGAAGATGAATCCCCACGTCTTCTTGGTGGAGATTCTGATGAGACTTTAGAACAACAGTGACTAAAAAGGAAAACAGCATCTGCTGGAGGAGACGGGGGAAGAATGGGCTCTGCTGGGAGTTGCATTTATTATTATTTTTCTTTCTAACAACATGAAATCATAATAGATGATCCACCTCTCACCTTAAAAAATTAAAATTATAAAAACAAAATCAAACTTCTCCAGGCTGCATGTATTCAATCAGACCTCCCTCTGTGGAACACTTAGTAACTTTTTCCAGAACACGTTTTTGAAATAAAGCTTCCCTTGGCTTGAAAGCAGGCCTAGGAAAGAGGAAAAAGAAAGAGGAATATGGGCAGGGGTCATGGTGGTAGTGATTAAGACGAGGAGGGTGATAATACGTCAGCTAGGTTGGTGGCATTCTTAACACTGGAGTAATGACATAGGGTATCATTGTGAAGAACACAGATTCTAGGTGGAAAGACTGTCCCTGACACTTAGTCTGTGTTGCAGTTTTCTCATTCAAAAAATGGGTAAGGTCCTATTTCTTAGAATTATTGCAAGGAAAAACAAGTTTATAAGGAAAAACAAGTTTATATTTGTAAAGCATTTAGAATGGTAACACCTGACAAGTTTTATAGATGTGTTTGCTACTGATGCTATTATTGTCATAATTAATTAATTTTTTTTTTTTTTTTTTGAGACAGAGCCTTGCTCTGTCACCCAGGCTGGAGCGAGTCTAGTAGCATGATCTTGACTCACTGCAAGCTCCTCTGTCCGCTGGGTTCAAGTGATTCTCCTGCCTCAGCCTCCTGAGCAGCTGGGATTACAGGCATGCACCACCACACCTGGCTAATTTTTGTATTTTTAGTAGAGACGGGGGTTTTGCCATGTTGGCCAGGCTGGTCTCAAACTCCTGATGGCGCCTGCCTCGGCCTCCCAAAGTACTGAGATTACAAGCATGAGCCACCGTGCCCGACCAATTAATATCATTAATTCAGAAGTTATATCCATCTTCCCAGAAACTCTATGAGATAAATAATGTTATCCCTGTTTTGTAGAGGAAAAAACTGTGGTTCAGAGAGATTTAGTAACTTGCCTACAGTCACACAGAGAAATAGCAGAGGTGAGATTTGCAGCACCTAGCCAGAGTCTACACATTTTAACCATGAAGTTACTCCATTTATCAGATACCCAACTGTGCCAGTTTTTCTGCCAAGAACTATTTTTAAAAATGATTTCATTCACCCTCACAGCAACTCTGCAGAGCCAAAATACACCATTTTGCTGATCAGAAAATTGAGGTGTTGAGAATTTAAGTGAATATCCAGTCATATAGCCAGGTAGGTCAGAGAAGGAGACTTCATAGTTTGTCTGTCTGCCCCAGAGCCTATGTCCAATTCCAGACTAACTCCTGAAGCACAAGAGAGTCTTTCTCTTTTCCACTATTTCTGTTTGCTGCCATTGAATCACAGCAGGAAACAAAAGTGAGTGCATATGTCCTTGTGCCATTTTCATGAGTCATGAAACAATTTTCAGTTATTATCACTCTGTAAATGTTCCATGGCATAAAGCTCATACCTCCAATGTAGGATAATTCTGTATTTTAGGCTGTATTTTTATTTTTAACAGATCATCCTCCATTGACAGTAGCCAAATTGTTTTTTAGCATAGAATGTATTTGGCACTTAATAGGATTGTCATAGCAAAGTTGGAGACAGAGGAGCTTGCGTACAAGTGCCTGTTGGTTGCAGTTACTACATGGGTCATTTTAGGCATCTCGCACCCTCTGAGTCTCAGTTTCCTCTTCTGAAAAATGGACATAATTATAGCACCTACAGTTTTGTTTAGAAAAAGAATGAGATGACACCTATAGAGTGTTTAGCACAATGCACAGCAGTTAGTGGGCAATCAAGGATGTCAGTTAATGCCATCTCTTCTTCCCCCTTCCTCGTTGCCTATCTCAGTTGTGAGCGATGCAAAGGCGGCCAACCGATTACCAGCAAAAATGGTCCTGAACCAAATCCTGAGGCTGAATTACAGTGGTGCCTTTTGCAAAATGACCAAACCTCCTAGTTCTCAGTTTCCCCACTGTAAAATAATGAGGAATTTGATGAGCTCCCAGGGAGCTTTCAGCTTCGATTTTTAGGATTTAAATCCAAGGTTGTTATTGTTTTAAAACTGGTGCATTTTAAAAGAAATCAGGGCTTGGGGATGAGAAAGGAATTCCTTTCACCCAAAGGGTCAAAGGGGGTCACTGAGGGGACAAAGAGCAAGAAAAGGAGGCAATGGGGCGGAAGGCTGACCTGCTGGCAGCACCAAAGTTCTGAAGTACTCAACAGGGAGGTCTGTTGGATGCATTCAAACACCCTTGAGTCAGCACCGGTTAGGATCAAGCTTGCTATCCTGCCTCAGACCAAGGCTTACCACCTCCTTTGGAAACCCAAGAGGCCTACCCTACAGAGAGGCAGGGCTGGAATGAAAAGAAACAGAACGGCCTCTGACGCCAGAAGGGAGGAATTCTAGCCTGCAGCCCAGGTCAGCTTCCTGACTCTCAGGAAGGGGTCAGGCTCAGGGGAACCGACTTGGAGCTTGCTTGAATGTGAGGAATCGAGACCAAACTTTGATGTGTGCCTTTGAAAGGCAGCCAGAGTCCAAGGCAGGTGAATCTGGGTAGCCAAGAACAAGGACTTCACTGTGACATTTAAAGTGACCATAAATTCATCTGCACATACATGTGCCTTGATGTACATCTGTGCAGTTATGACTGAGACGGCCTGCAAGAGGGTAGAGGCCCCTGGGTTGGGTATCAGGGCCTTTTCTTAGCTCCTGGTTCTCCGCCGTTTCTTGGAGTCCATGCTGGAAAGGAAGAGACATTTAATATTCATGAGCTGTGATCTCAACTTGAAGGGAGTGCCCTGAGGGAAATTGAAATATTAAGCAAGTAAGGGATATAGACCTAATTGTATCCTCCTTTTCTTTTTGGAGAGAAAAGTAATGTGCCTAAAATAAAATGATGGATGGGCAGTAAGGATTGTGTGGAAACCTCACTGTTAGAGCCTGCAGGAAAAATCGGTGCTGCCCCAGCATGTGCAGTCAGACCCAGGCAGAAGACTCTGCAGATTGGCTGCTGGATGATGTCATTCATTCATTCAGTTCATAGTTTTTGATGCCTGCTGTGTGCCAGGTACTGTGCTTGTTTCAAAGAAAACAGCAGTGAAAAAGGAAGGCCAGGGAAGTTAGGAAAATGACACAAATAACTATTTAAATGTCATTGTTGAAAATGTCACTAAGTGGAAATACTTGGAAGTATATAACCAAAGGGCCTCCTTTACATGGAGGGGTTAAGGAGACCTCCTTGAAGATTTGACATTTAAGCTGAGACTTGAGGGTTGAGTAGGATGTGGACCCATTAGGGAGATATGGAACAGGTAACTGAGCAAGGATTGCAAGAAGTTTAGACTATGCCATTCTCAAGCAGAGAAGAACTTTTGTAGAGGGGAAAAGGAAGTCAGCATGGCTGGACTGTAGTGAATGAAGGACGGATGAGGCTGAAGTTTAGCAGGCTCTGATTTCTCAGGCCCTTGAGGACTATGGTGAGGCTGCTATTTACGGCATGAAGGAAGGAGACCGCAACGGAAGTGTGTACCTTCTACACTCTCTGCCAAGCTCTGCCCTGGGCACAAAAGCAATGTGCAATGCTTGCACAGACAAGGCATCGGTAAACTATCACCCATGGCCAACCCAACCTGCTGCCTCTTTTCATAGGCAAAGTTTTACTGAAACACAACTATGCTCCTTTGTTTACATATTTGCTACTACAAAGGCAGAGTTGAGTCGTTCCAACAGAAATCTTATATGGCCAACAAAGCCAAAATATTTACTATCTGGTCCTTTACTGGAAAGTGGTTGACTGTTGGCAGAGGTAGATGAGTCTACAGTTGGCTTTTCATATCCTCAAATCCTACATCCTCGGATTCAACTAATCTCTGATCCAAAGTATTCAAAACTAGCTGACTAAATAAATAACAACACTACAATAATTTAAAAATAGAAAAACAACAAAGTATTTACAATGCATTATGTATCAGGAGTAACCTAGAGATGATTTAAAGTACACGGTAGGGTGTGCATAGGTCATATGCAAATACTAAGGGACTTTATAGAAGGGTTTTGAATATCTTCAGATTTTTGTGTCCCAGGGGGTCCTGAAACCAATGCTTCAAAGATACCTAGAGATGACTGTATAAGTGGGTAAAAGTATAGCCACTTGGACAGAACAAGGCAGATGAGAGAGAGCGAGGGATGAGGCAATCATTTCATCCATCTCCCTCCTGAGCTTGTACCAGCATAGCTATAATTTCACTGACTCTTATATATTTTACTTCCACATCTGTGTTCCTTACCCATAAGGGAAAAAGCCATGCCATCTACCTCTGTATCCCAACATCCAGCTCGAGCCAATCATTGAGACACTGAAAGAAATGATACTTTGAGGCTAAAAAGGGTTGCCAAAGGAACCCAGACAGATGAGTTCCAAAAGGCTCAGGCAGCATCCAGGATCCTCCCCTGACCAGTAGAAGGGACTGTGCTGATATTTATGGAGAATCTGCTGCAGTACCTCATTTCAAACCCACAGCACCCCTGGCTGCCAGGCATTGTTAACACCACATTCCAGGTGACACAACAGAACCCCCAAATGTTCAAGTGACTTTTGAGAATATGGCCTTCATTAGTAAATACTTATTGAGCTGGGAAACCACTACAAGAGAAGCAAGTCTTCCCGAGTGCTGCATCTTACGCCAGGCCGGCTGCCGTATACCCCACTTAACCCTTCTCTTGATTTTCCCAAGTCTACAGGAAGGTGGGGCCATTACCCCCCCATTTTACATGAGGAGAAACTGAGGCTCAAGAACATGAAGTGTCTTATTCAAAGCAGATGCTTATTAAGTGACAAAGTTGAGATTTGAACCAAGATCTCCCCCAACTCCAAAACTAAAGTCACCAGATGACCTCCTCCAAAATATGAAACCTTTAGAACAAGAAGGAGCCAGTGAGAGATACACAGTCATCCCTCAATATCCCTGGGGGATTTCTGCCAGGACCTCTGTGGATACCAAAATCTTCGGATGCTCAATTCCCTAATATAAAAGGGAATAGTATTTGCATGTAACCTACACACATCTTCCCATCTACTTCAAATCGTCTCTAGATTACTTATAATATAAATGCTACATAAATAGTTGTTATATTGTAATGTTTAGAGAATAATGAGAAGAAAAAAATGTCTATACATGTTTAGTACAGATAGAATTTTCTTTTGCATCTCTAGAATTCAGAGATGGAGAACCAGTGAATATGGAGGGCCAACTGTATAGACTGCATGTATTTCCACCCTTTTTTCATCTCACCATCTCAGACAAAAGTCATAGTAGTACCCATAACTCGTTATTAATTTAATTAAATTAATTAGATAAAATTCACTCAAGCTCTTTCTCTATTAATTCCATTGGTTAATCACATTAATGCTATGAGGATAGTTTTAACACTATACAAGCATCATAAGTAAGGAAATGGAGGCACAGAGATGTTAGTTCCCAGTAAGGGTCTCTAGCCCTGGAAGGCTCTGGCTCTTAAGCCCTCAAGCTTAACTACTAATTTATGCTACATCTCCATCATTAAGGTTATCTAATAACATGTGTACTCTCAAGAGCTGAACAGCATAGCAGCAAACAGATAATGAGAAGGGAAAACAATGCGCAGAGCTAAAGAAATCTTCACATAAAAGGATCCCCGGGCCTTTTTAGAAACACTGTCTGAAGTGTTTGTTTACAGATCATTAAATACTTAACCGAGGGAGAAACTAAAAGCCACCAACTTTCTCTTGGCCAGTACTGATTAAGCACCAAAGAAATGTTAACATAAAGCAAATAAGAAATTATAATAATGATTAAAGGACTGAGAAGTTGTGTTTTTTTTTTCATTTTAATTTACTGGACAGAAAGATAAAATACCCCAGGTCCAATGTCTGTAGCTCTGCCCTCGAGCATATTTCCTGTCTTTCCAGGCAGCAGCCATGGTGGTCCTGCAATCAGCCTAAAATGCATGTGACCGGGATCACACTGTTTTTTTGTCTATATAAGCACCTGCTGCATACAAAGCTCTGTGCAATGCAGGGTTAAGCAGCAGAAACCTTTGTTGGAGGGTTGCAGAAGACAATGGTCATTAAAGATTTGAAGGGATTGGTGTGAGACCCTCCCGCTACAGCAGTGGAAAACCCCTGGTTGGGGGTTGGCGAGTCTGGGAAAGATTTCTGGACAGTGGGACTCAGATAAGACCAGGTTGGACACTCTGCCACTCTAAAGGTCTAGACAAAGGGCTTTTCTCTGTATATAGTGAATGCACCAGTCCTAAAGGAAGCTACTGCATGGAAGTCACAGGGGGATGAGTGGCAGTTCTGATCCCATAGCAAGTAGTAGTTTCTGGGCAGAGGCAAGACATGATGAGAGCAGTATTTTAAAAAAGATCAACCTCCCTGAATAGGATGCTCTTCAAGGGCCAACAAAATACTCTTGGCAAACTGACCCGAAGAGAAATCAGGATGATTTTAGCTTTCAACACCAGTGAGAAACCCAGCCCAAATTATCCATAAGTTTAAATTAAACTATCAGCTGCCATTGGCAGGACTATGAAAGGTCCTGGCTGGAGCTGGTCCCTCAGTTTAGGAGTCCAAAACCACGTGTATAACTTGAGTTCAGCCTCATTACCAAAGAAGGGGCTGCACCAGTGTCTTAAATCCCTTTTCCATTTGTCGGTGTACTTTTTGCCAAGAAAACTTCTAAAGGAACAGGGAGGGAGGAAGAGCTGATTGACCTGCCCAGAAGCACAAGGACCACTTCTCTGCTTCAGGCTTCATCCCCCAAATACCTTTTTCCACCTGAGAAACAGGGCGATATTCCCTACTTCATAGGATTGTTATGATATACTGTTTTATTAATTTATAAGTATATTTATTCGTCACAGAGGCTTTTATTTATTGAGCACCTCTTACGTGCCAGGCCCATGCTAGGTACCATGGATGCCTGTGTTTGTGACAGTTCCTGTTTTCCAGAAAGTGATCAACAAATATTGATGATTATGGCTAACAAAAATAATAATCTAGTTCTTACTAACAAGTAGAGAGTGACCTATCCCTGGACGAGATTTGAGAATCAGTCTTTAGGGAAAGCATGCCTGAGATTCTATTAAATAACTTGTTTTAACAGACATAGTTCAGTATTTTTCTCTTTTGTCTTATCTGACTCTTTCTTGAAATTCAGAACTCCTGGTGCCTTTGAGGTGTTAACCTCATCTGTTTTTCTTAACTTCCCTGACCATCCCTTCACAGACCTTCTTTCACCTACTCTTTAAATATCAGGAGTCTCCAGTGTTCCATAACAGGCACTCTTCTCATTCTACCTTCTCCCACTGTATGACTGCAAAATCTCTATCTTTAGTCTGAGCCTTTTTTTTTTTTTTGACCCATGAACTTTTATATCTAATTGCTCTACTTGGACGCCCCCACGGGAACTCACATTCAACACATCTTACACAAAGCTTACCATCTTTCTTTCCAGACCTGCTGCAAGTGTTTTTTGCTAATCTCAACTGGTGGTGCCAGTAGCCAACCAGACATTTAAACAGAAGCTTGGGAAACATGCATAACTCTTTCCTCTCTGCCATTTCCCACATCCAAATAATTGCCATTCTTCCCATTTGACTTTGAAAAATGTTATCTTTTCTTCGTCCAAGTCAGTCTCTCTCTCCCTATGATCATTACTCTGCCTGAGGCCCCCTTCAGCCCCTGATTAGGCTTTTACAAGAGAACGCTTGTGAAATGAACAGGTGGCTTGTTCATCTTTGCTTGCCCTGATCTATCCGCCAATAGGTGAGAGCAAACTTCCTAAAGTGCAGACACCTTTTGTTGCTCTCCAATTGAGAGTCTCAGGTGGCTCCATGTTGCCCTTGAGATAAATTTAAATTCCTCACTGTGGCATTCAAGGCCCTGCTGATCCGAGCCTAGGATTTGCCAACACCATCTTGTGCTTTATACCTCCTACCTTGTTTCTGGCTTCCTCTCATTTGCTCACAGTGTCCCCCTGCTGGAATGTGCTCCCCACCACCCATTCCTCCTCTGAGAGATATAGCCCAGGTGTTGTCTCCTAAGGGAAGCCTTCTCAAATCTGGGTAAGATTGGACTGGGGATCCCTCCTCTGTGCTCCCACAGTACCTTGTACCTCAGATCAGAATTCTGTGCAGTCATAATTTACATATCTCCTCTCACTAGGACCTGAGTTCGTTGAGCGCTGAGACCTGCTTTAATTCATCTGATTTCCCAGGAGTTAGCCCAGGGACTGACAAATGATTTGCAGTTCAGTAAATATAGAATAAATGAGTAAAAGAAGGATGTATTTCTTAAGAGATGGTTTTATTTTTCAGGCAAGAATGTGTAGTCAAGCTTTGCTGGTCTTTAGGGTCAGACAATTCTGTTTGAATCAGAAACTTTCCACCTTCTAGCTGTCATCACGGGCAGGTTATCTTGGGTCAGGTGGCTTGGGGTGGTGGTTTCATGCTCAAACCCCAGAACTGAGCTGCTTGTATCCAAATCCTAGTTCAGCCACAAAAAGGGTGGGGGCTCCTTTAAAATGTTCATTTTACTGTATCGATATACCATAGAGATAGAAAGTATGCTATCTTAGCCAGTACTTTTTTGAGGTTTCTTTTACTAAGTAAAGATGTGCTCAAATGCCGCCTTTCCTCCTCTATACTGACAGAGGTCCTTGCTCTTTAGTAAGTCCAAACGCTTTAGAATTTTAGTAGAATGGGTGGGTGGAACCAGTGATTTTGGTGGTATTTGAATCACCCCATAAGACTCTTGGATAGCCCCAAATTGAGCTGCTCTTTAGTGTGAGACGGTCTGTGGCTTGCTTCCATTTGGGGAGAGAGCCTAATTAACTCGTAGCTGGAAAGAACTGCAGGTCTGCCACCCCCCAGGCAGAGAATTCAAAAGGAAGTGGATAGCTGTGTAAATAACACTGCTTTAAGGGGCATTTAAGCCAATGCTCTTTGTTAAGGAAATTGATGGCTTTGTAAGTACTGTGTCTGAAGGGAGTACTTGAGCTGAAGGTCCCCATCTCGCCTCGTAAATTTCCTAATGGACTGTGGGCCTGGAGGCTGGGCCCAGTGCGTTCAATCACTTGCCAACAAAAACTCAGATTTCACTCTAAAAAAATTAAGAATGTTTAACCAAAACATAAGTTATCGAGCCTGTGCAGTTTAACTGTGGCACAAGGTAGCAGAGACAGATTACTTCCTTTAAGGAAAGGGAAACTCCTAATCTTTTACTTAAAAAAAAAAAATTTTTTTAACACTGGATGTGGTGCTATGTTCTTTCTCAACAGCTTCTCATTTTTGTCCTCATCACAGCTGGGAAGATAGTCATTATTTTACCAATTTGCCAAAGTGGAAACTGGGACTCAGGGCTAAAGTGTGCTGGTCATTGACACCAGCAATTAGTGGAGAGTCAGGTTGTGATCACAGCTCCATCAAGCCCCCGAGCCCCCCAAGCAGCGCCCAATCGTAGGGCATCCCAGAGAGTATCAGATCAGCCCATCTCATCAGGTTCTCCTCTGTATCCACATCCATACAAAGTAGATTAGCTGGGCAGCATGGAAATGACTTACCCTCTTGAAACCTCAATTTCATTCTCTGTAAAGTGGGGATAATAATACCACATATGGGGCTCTTCTAGAATTGAATGCATTATGTATTTGAAACATTTAGCACAGTGCCCAGCATGTAGAAAGTCATCCAGTTACCCATTTCACAAATATGCTAAATACAATTTTAATTGGGGAAATGGATGATGCTACAGGAAGACCTAGGGAGGGGGCCATTAGCCCTTCTGAGGGTGGCTTTCCAGACAGGTTTCTAGTCATAGAATAAAGGACAAAGGGGACTAGTCATAGAAAAGGCAGCTCTGAGGATTTGAATAAAGCTTCTGCAAAGGTGGGGAGGTGAAAGGAAACTTGGTCCACTCAGGCAACGACAATCTGTATCTGTCTGGAGCTTAGAAGAGAGTGTGTTCGAGAAGAGAGAAGCCCGCAGAGGCAGGCAGGGACCAGAGCACACCTTGTCAATCATCATCAAGCTTCTGTCGGGAAAAGCTAAATGAATAACTCAGTATCTTCTGAGGCAACTGCTTTCAATTTTAGACCAACTGTACTTTGTTAGAAGAGTTTCCACTGTGTCCTTTCTGAGCCTTCTTTGCTTCAGGTTAAATGTCTCCATACCTACACGATTACTGCTCAGTGGTTGGTGCCTATCCGGGGTCCTATTCTTTGACCATATCCTAGCACATCAGGGGCCCAGCATTGGCCTCTTCAGCCATGGCTGGACCAGCTAGGACTGGAGACACCTTCTCTGGCCTCTGGTTTGGAATCTATAGCCAGCGACTCAGTCTGCAGTTTCATGCTTTTGTTTGGGCAAATACGTCCTTCATTTGGTAGAAACTGACCTCAGAGTGACCACTGCTCCTTGGAATTTTTTTTGGACATGAATAGTTATGGTGACTCTTATCATCCCTGATCAAAAAGTGCAGTGGTTTTCATTGATATTTTCAAATGTTCCCAGTTAACTCTTAAGATTTAGGACCAGGCTGGGCATGGTGGCTCATGTCTGTAATCCCAGCATTCTGGGAGGTCGAGGTGGGTGAATCATGAGGTTAGGAGTTCGAGACCAGCCTGACCAACATGGTGAAACCTCATCTAAAAATACCAAAATTAGCCAGGCGTGATGGTGTGCGCCTATAATCAGAGCTACTCAGGAGGCTGAGGCAGGAGAATTGCTTGAACCCAGGAGGCAGAGGTTGTAGTGAGCCGAGATCATGCCACTGCACTCCACCCTGGAGGACAGAGCGAGACTCCGCCTCAAAAAAAAAAAATTGATTTAGGACCAATTTCTTTCTGTCTCCCTTCCTTCCTTCCTTCCTTCCTTCCTTCCTGCCTTCCTTCCTTCCTTCTTCCTTCTCTCCCTGCTTTCCCTCTTCTTATTAAGAGATGAGAAAGACATATACACACCTTGTTAAAGAAGAAAATTACAGTTAAGCAATACAAATTAAAGCTTATAGGTTTAAGTTATTATAACATTTTATTCTAAGGGCTGAAGAGTAATCCATAAAAGAAAGAAAACTTACCCAAGAGCAATCCTGTGCACTGTCTCTCCTCTGTTCTTTAGAGGACTGCAGCATGTCTCATCAACTTGGAGATAGAAGACACTGTGGCTTAAATGGCTCATCTTTTTAGACTTATCTAAACCATATTGCAGGAGGATGGTCTTTGAGGTGAACCAAACCAGTCAGAGCTCAGGGTGGGAGGGATCCATTTTAACACTCTGGTTTCTGTATGGGAACCCTACCAAGAACATAGCACACTGCGGTCACCTTAGTCACAACCAGCTATGCCAGACTAGGGCAACTGACTTGGTTTTCATGTGGTTCCTGACTCATCTTCGATTCTTTGGCC
This sequence comes from Ateles fusciceps, assembly GCA_036589455.1. NCBI lineage: Eukaryota > Metazoa > Chordata > Mammalia > Primates > Atelidae > Ateles > Ateles fusciceps. The sequence goes on from JAZHEH010000952.1 coordinate 15,717,864, forward strand.
TACTGGTAGACATAGCATCCACTTGTCCAAGCATCTTTCTTCGCTGGAATCTTATGCATGCCCTAACAGAATGATAAGCTGCTTGTTTCACTGGATTGCAGAATAGATATGCATATATGTGTATACTGACTTTAATTTGCATGCCTTGTTTTACTTTATGCTTACAAACATGCATTTCTCACAGAGCAATTTTTATTTGCTGTTGAGTATTCCCAATATTTATATAATAAGCCTTAATCAGCCGGTCAGAACCCTTGACCTCTAACAATTATGCAGCGTTCAGTGACTTACTTACTCTAAGTTTCAGTTGCCACTTTTGCACAGAGAAACATAGGAACTAGAACCATATAGAATGTCTAAAGAACCTTGCAGTATTAAACCATTCATTCATTCAGCAAATATTTGTGATTATCATCTATGTACTAGTATCTGAATGCAACAGTGGACTCAGCAGCCTATGTTTCTGCTCTTATGGAGTTGCCATTCTGTTTTAGAGAGAATACAATTATCAAGTAAACATTTGGAGAAGCAAGATCATGCTATGAAGGGAATAAAATAAACTAGTGGCATAGACACTGTAGTGAAGGTGAAAACTATTTTTCGATAGTGTGTTTAGAAAGTCCTCACTGAGAACGTAATGGTTGAGCTAAGACCTAAACCGATAATTGGGGAGATGAGTTCTGGATTGTATCTGCAAAAGTAAAATGTGAAAACAACACTGCTTATAGTTTTTACTTTTGAGTAGTTTTTAGTTTTCACAGCATTATTTTACTTTATCTTTATACCTGCTTTTGAAAATGGGTAGGAAAAGTAATACTGTCATTTTTTTAATAAGCAAAAAGAGTCAGATGCAGAATAATGACAAATGTTACTGGTACCATGTAAGTAAGTTAGCAAGAGTTGAGGCACACACTTTAACTTCTGGCCCCTTATGCCATCTGCTTTTCATTATAGTTCTCTGTAAGTTTTTCAGAATGGGTTTATCATCTACACCCTTGTCAGTCTTCATTTTGCTGATCATGTTTCCCCATCTTAACTGGATAACTGATTTAATGATCAAAGGGGAAAATATCAAGAACCAAATATATTTTAAAGTGACAGAACTAAAAGGGATCACAAAGCTACTTGATTTACCTCTTATTCTATACAAGGGGAAACTGCAGCCCAGGGAGGGAAAGTGACTTGTCCAAAGTCATCGGGTTGATCAGGGCATCTGTTCTAATCTCCAGTTCCCTTTACTCTCTGCCCATTAGTGTACCAGGCTGCAGATTTTGAGAAAGTGTCCCACATTTCTCTCTCTTTTCTCTCTCTTTCTTTCTTCCTTCCCTCTCTCTCTCTTTAGTATGGAGATACAATCACACTAAAATCACTGAAGCTTCTTTGTAATTTGCCATCTTTTATTACCCTCTTTCTTTGCCACTTTTTGCACTCTCTCTGAATATCAATATTTTGGATTGTTTTTCTCCATTTATTAGCTTTTATTATCCAGGCCAAATTTCATTTTGTTATTTCCTGCCCATACTTTTGTAGACCTTTGGGTCCTAGGTATTGCCCTCTCCTTCCATTTGTGGTTAGAATGCCTGCCTATCTCTTGGCTGCTATGTAATTCATGTGGCACTGGATTTCACCCCCTCTTTCATATCTTGAGATATCATTGTAACCCAAAAGAGAACGAGCTGGAAGTCATTTAGGGCTTTGAACATTCTGCTCCATTGGCTGCACTGTCATTTATAAGGATGACTATCTTTGCTTACAATATTTTAAAACCATTCAAATTACTATACTAAATTCAAGGCGATGTAAATGCATCTTCAAGTTCCAATTCATAAGACTGTCAAATCTCTTTATTAAATTTTAGTCTAGTATGTGCTACCATTCCTATCCAGATATTCCATTTCTTTTCAAATTCAGTTAGGACAGAAAATAAAACAATATTTAAGACAGATGGTGAGGCATGATGGCTCATAGAAAAAAAAATATATTGTGAGACAGTTTGTGTAAAATTGGATTTTCCCCCAAATATGTGCTTGGATTTATGCTCTGACCTCTTTCTAATTAATATTTTCATAAAAAATTTTACATAATACTATCTGCTAAAGCAGATCAAAATCAGGTTTGAGACATCTTCAGAATCATTGACAACAGAGATTCTAAAACTCCAAAAGAACTTTGTTAATTTATCATTTACTGGGTACCTGCTGTGAGATTGACACTATCCTAAGTATTCAGGATATTAATTAAAGTGAGACAAGGGCCAGAAATATCTGAGAAGTCAAGAGCTGTACAAAATCATTCATTCATTTATTCACTGATGCATGTATTTTTAGACATGACATAATATGGCCAGGTAGCTTTCTTGATCCTAATGGAAAAGATGCACTTTGAAACAGGCTTCTATAAAGCTTATATCATATGGGAGCAGGAAACAATAATAAATAGAAATGTATTTAAGATAGTGAATACTACTGTGAAGAAAATAAAGCAACATGGTATGCTACTCTACAGTGGGGATGGAGGATTCCAATATGAGCTAACTGCCGGTAGAGAAGGTTGTTGTTTGAAAAAGTAACATTTGAAATAACTGCTAAATAATGAAGAGGTCATGAGAAAAGCCAGGAAAGAAATATTCCAGAGAATGTGAATATCAAGTTCAGGTTCTTGGAGGCTTATTTAGGGAATAGACACTTGTGTGGCTAGACGTCTGTCTGGATGAATGAATGAGTGGATGAATGAATGGTAGATAGTGAGCAAGGGGGACTATCACAGGATATGGAGGAATAAAGCAGGGGCTTGTAGGCCCTGATACAGACTTTGAACTCTTCCACATGAGATGATAAGCCATTGAAGAGTTTTAGGTGAGGGGCGTGGCATGGGGTAAGTTTATGTTTTTAGAAGAGCACTATAGCTATGTTCTGGAGGAGGAATAATTGGGAAACAAATGGTCGAGAAAGAGAAGTGAGCACTGCAGTAGTGATGTTGGCTTGGACTAGGGACGTAGCGATAGAACAAAGTAGATCTATTTGAAACATCCTGGGGGAAAGAAGCCTATAAGATGTACTGATGGACTACATGTGGTGTTAAAGGGTGAGCTGAAAGAAAACAGGGATGATGACTGGGAAGGTTTTGGTTTGGTCATTGTTAGGTGATGGTGTTGTCATTTACTAAGGTGGAGAAAAGGGAATGTGGGGGAGAAAACAGTATTTTTTATTTAGATATGTTTTTGATGTCTTTTGAAGATTTTGTGATGCCTTTCCCTAGGTAGATATTTACTAGAGATACAGTTGTAGGCAGCTGGGACTTAGAGAAATGGTCATATCTAAGACTATAAACGTTTCAGTCATTGGCACAGAGAGGTTTTAAAATTTTTATTTAAAGACAGGCTGGATAAGAGACTGTAGATAGAAAATAAAAAGGGGTTCCCATCTAACCCTGAAGTCTGACAGCATTCCATGTAGAGTGAGGGAAGGAGAAGACCTCAAGTGAGTCTGTTTTAAATAAACACATCCCAGAGGACTAGGATGACATGATGTCATGGAAGTCAAGAGAGAGAGAGGACTGCAAGAAGAAAGGAGGGGCTACTTTATATGCTTCAAGGCAGTCTAGCAAGATGAGGATTTTGACATTATGCTCAGCTTTAGCAACTTTGAGGTTGATGATGACCTTAATGAGATTGATTTTGGTGGAGTGGTGAGTATAGAGGCTAGACTGCAGAAAATCGAAGGGTGAAGTGTAGGAGACAGAGTGGATAACACTAGTTTAGATAACTCAATAGATTTTACTGTGAATCATAGAAAGGTAAATATGAGGTAGGGGAAATATTATTTAGGAGGTGTATAACAGAATGAAAGGAGGTTTACATTTTTGTTAATTTAAAACTTTAAATTTTTTCAAGTTTTTTTTTTACTTTTAAATCTTTAGATGGGCTGTATTCTATTTTGCTGTTTGGAAGAAGAGAATAATGACACAGGAAATAGAGGGAATTGGTTTGTGCTAGATAAGCAGTGATGTAGAAAAGTGAGAGATGTCATAGAGCTGAGAGATGTCAAGTTGCTAGAATTAAATCTTAATGGAAGACTCAAAGGCAGGACCAGCCTTTCAGACAAAAGAAGTAAGGGCAGATACTCTGAGATGTGAGTTCTGGGAAAGAATTGTGTGCATTTGAGGGTGGAGGTGTGGTTGGAACTAAGAATAAACAGAAAAGTTGGAACTAAATTACAAAAGGACTTGAAAGCTAGTTGGGGGGAAGTTAAATTTTGTAGGAGTCTATTCAGTATTTCAAACATGAAAATATTCGTATTTTAGATACATCATTCGTAGGCTGCTTTGTGAGAAGGGATTAAAGTAAGGAAGATGCAAAGCCAGGTTTGAGTGTGCAAAAGCTAAGTAGATAGAATATGGGGCTGCTCTGGAAGAGCTTTCCTTGATGGGCCTGAGTGTAGAGTTAGAGTGATAATGTGACTACTTCCAGGGACATTCTTCCTGTGCTTTCAGTCTGTTGGAGGATGTTTGATTCACATGGTGAAACACAGGAAGGAATTTCTGGCCCATGTGGGTATGTGGCCAATCTTTGAAGGAACCAGAAACCAACTTAAGCTTCTCTGATTCAGTAGACCTAATCGGCATCTGAAGCTTGTTAGCAGATTCATGGTTCCTGAGGGGCCCTCACTACCCTGTCTTTTCTTCTCTGGGCAGGCTGATCTGGTTGAGGAGGTTGAGAACAAACCCTGGTTTGAATAGAATTAAATGAGGTCAGCAATGTGGGTTTGACACGAAGCCTTTGAAAGACAGGCTATATAAAGTCAAGATATTTCTGTTGCAGAGGAAACATATGCCAATATATAGCCACCTCCCAGTCCCACCCAAGCTTCTTTCCTTTTGTAAACCTTCAACAGGTAAGCACTCCTGCTTCCCCCTGTTCCAAGAAGCTGATGTTTGGGTACAAAGATTGTGCTCTGTTGTGTGTGTGGATTTTTCTTCTTGTTGCTGTTTGGATGAATTGTGATGTGGCATAAAGACTGTTGTTATTGGACCCATCTCTAAACAAACAGCTGACCTTAAAATATGCTACTTTTTTCCTGGTCTTTAAAGACCTTTTTGAATAGTAATTGTTGGACTAAACGAGAATATCATAATGCCAAGCACTGTTTTAATAGATAGAAATAGAAATAGATGCTAATTTCTCAAAAGCTATCTTATCTTTATTTGTAAGAAATTTAGAAAGACAGGTAAATCCACTCATTTTTTGGGAAGTGATTCATTTCAGAAGAGTGCACATTCAAAATCTTTGCTTTCTTCCTGAGCTCTGAATTAGTGACTAATAACTCTCATCTCCCCATCTGCAGGTAGTTTTGTGTATGTTTGGTTTTCTGTTTGGCTCATCAATGGGCTGGAAGCTTAGTAACCTCAATAGCTTCTCATACTAGTTATATTTAGTCAATACCAGTGGGTATTATAAAAAGTGAAATCAGAAATTTCCAAAAGTAATATTGAGACTTACTTAAGGGTAACAAACTATTTTGCTCCCAGAATTATATATTGAAAATTGGGGGGGGGTTGGGGGGGTTAGAGGAGGAAGAGCAGGGGGTGGGGACGTTGGGAAGGGACAACATTTGGAGAAATGCCTGATGGAGGTGATGGGGGGATGGAGACAGCAAACCACCATGGCATGTATGCACCTATGCAACAATCCTGCAAGATCTGTATATGTACCCCAGAACTTAAAGTACAATATAAAAAAAAAAGGAAGAAAATTGGGTCTGATGAGGTGTGGCATGGTGCAGTGGATTACTGTGAGAACACAGGAATGACACTCAGCTAGGGTAGAAATCAGGAAAAAAAGGGATGAGGAATAGAGAAGACTTGCAAAGGAGATGCTCTAGCTGAACCTTGAAGAACCAATGGGAGTTAGCACAGTGAAAAATGGAAAGCACATTTCAGGCAGAGAAAAACAACCTTTGAAAGGGCATGGAGAAATGAAATGGAATTGTTGGTTTGGAATGTGTATGAAGAGGACAGTTTGTGGATGATCATGTATGCCAAGCTAAGGAAAATGATCTTTTATAAGCAGTGGGGATCTATCAAAGGAAGGGCATGGTACGATTTCTATGTCAGGTAGAGAGTTATACCCAAAACACCTTAAATTATCTCACTATCCTTCAGAATACACATTATCTCAAGCCTTGTTTGAAGAACACATTGGCTTCAGTTAGTTTTTACGATAGCCAGTAGCTTATGACTATCTGTTCAACATCTTGAAACTGATGAGAGTCAATGTAAAGGCAAGTTTCCTTGTGAAAACTATCCCTAATATCTTGTACTGAGAAGACACAAATAATTTAATTTCTTCCTCCCTTCTCCAGCTCTGACCTCTTAGCCTCTTTAGCAATTTCTGTCACTTATTCACCTGAGTGATTCCAGTGATGTCATAAATTCCCAAAGTTTCTAATCCAGCTAAGTTAATTATTGTTCACCAATTGTGTTGAAATCATTCCAATATAAGTCAATATATTCTTTTCTTTAGGCTGTTACTTTTTTCTTTTGTTTAGTTGCTTCCTTGACGTTTATACTAAAAATAGCTCAGGCATCCTGTTTGATCATTTCTATCCCTCAAGATACCTTAGGATCTAGGGCTGGGTAGAGAAAAGTAGAATCTCTAATTAAGAAGACTTCTCCAACTCCAACTTCATTATCACCATTGTTAAAAATAGACCCTGTGTCTTTAAGACCGGTATTAATTTCCCATCTCAGTCTGTTATGCTGTTTGATCATCTTCAGAACCTTGTTGAGAAAGTCTAAAATGTAATTTTTTTTCATTTTCTATATGAGGAAACTGAGGCATAGGGAGGTGAAACACCATGTCCAAGATTAACCAATAATCAGAGATAGATCAGGAGCTTGAATCCAGGGTTTCTGACTTCGAGGATAAGAACTCTTAACAATAGCTCTAACCTGAGCCTTTACTTAACACTTCAAGGTAAACAAATCTCATTTTCCTGAGATTTGGTCTTCCATGCTTTCAAATGGGAATAATGATCTCTGTGTATCTTAAATAGTGTCCTGCAGACATGCCTCAGAAACTCAGGGGCATAACATTTCACCTTAATGCTCCAGACAAATGAAAATAAGTCATTTCGTGGCAGCATCAACTATGTCTGTCCACTTACAGAAAGTCCATTTGCCTCAGGCTCTTGAAGCTGAGCTCATTTCTTCCAAAAAGAAAAGAAAGCTTCTGGCATGTGAAAGCTCAACTGGGGAAGACAGACTTTGCTAATGGCACCCCACCCACATCAAGTCTCCTATCTGGATACAGCAGTTTTCTAAATGTGTCACCACATGAAAGGGAATGGATCTGAAATGAGGAATTCCCTGATGTGAGGGAAAGATGATGTAGAATGGAGAAATCAGAATGCCCAGTGTAGTCCCACTATAAGCTAGTCACCACTTGGCTTACAGGTCCATTTCCTTCTCCCTATGACGTAGTCTAAAGAAAATAGTCCAAGGGTGCAGAGATTAAACTATATTTGGATGAGAGTATATACATCAGGGATGCCAGATTTTGGTCATTCATTCAACAAATATTTATTGAAAGTCTATTATGTTTTCAGGACGACGTGTATGTGTATAAAAGTGTGTGTGTGTGCACATGCATGTGTATGTCTGTGTATAATTTTCAAAGTACCCCTCCCAATGAAATGTATTATTATCAATGGCACCCAGCTACGACTTGGAAGTTATTTGACCTTAATATTGACTTCAGACTCTTCACTACAACCTGCTCAGCATCTAGCATAAAGTATTTAAGGAGAACCAAGTAAATAGATGTAATGAAAACAAGAAGACTAGTTTGTTTTAGTGTTTTGTTGTTGCTGTCTTTGTTTTTTCTGGCCGTACATTTGTATTCCATTCCTCACTCTGTTCTCTTCTGTGCTGGGGGCAGAGGGAGTAGAGAGAGAGAGAGAATTCCCCAGACACAAGCTGGCAGATGTAGCTGAAGGGCCCTCGGGACACTAGTAGCAACAGAAACTGAAGAGCTGTGTCCAAGGATGTTATTTTAAAAAGGAACTCACAATAACTTTGTCAGCAGAATCTTGGAGAAGAAACTGCATCTTTCTCTCTCTCGCTCCCTTGTTTTCTTTTTAACTCCATCTTTTTTTCTGTCTTTTAACCCTTCCTCTACCTGTCTATCTATATATCATTTATCTACTTCTCGACCTACCTACATACCTGTTTACCTACATATTTCTATTTCTACCTTTCCTCCATTCTCAGGTTCTGCTGATTTCTGGCAGACAAATTTATTGTGGTCTTAAACATAATCAGGAAGAAATTAGCCTTCAGAAGAACTAAATCTAGCCCCAATTTCTGTCATTCTGAGAGGTTTTCTGCTAAGGAAATTAATTAAGTCATTTTAGAGAATAGATCTTACCCTTATAGAGAACATAATCTTACCCTATTTTTCTTTATATTGGGGGGGAGAATAAAGTGATACCAAGAGTCAGGCACCCCTATGTTCTTATTTCCAAGAGGTTCTTTTTGTTGTTCTGTAGCTCTGGCATGTAGGGGAATATTTCTCTGCTAGGTGTGAAAAGGCCAGTCTTCTACTTCTTGCTCTGCTACCACCTCTCTCTGTGACCTGGAAGCAGATGCCTTCCTCCTTGAGCTCACAGTTTTCCATTAGATAAAATGTATGAAGGGGCCAGCATTGTACCCACCATCATCTGAAATCATTGCAACAACGCTGGGTAAATATCATTACCTCCATTTTTTTCTTCAGATGAGGAAAATTAAGTTCAGAGGGGTTAGGTTATTTTATTTACGTCCTCTTTGTAGTGCTTATAGGAAGCAGAATTCAGATTTGTACCTACTTTTGCCTGATGTCAAACTCTTGCTCTTTTCAATTGTCTGTTTTGGGTTTCTGAAGAGTAAACTCTGGGTTTATGGTGGTCAGTCTTCGATTGGGCCTAGGTTATATGCTATGTAGATTGACCACATTCACCAAGAGGTTGGAGCTACTGAGAACTGCTGAGCCTGTGTTCTTTCTATGGTTGAACTGTCATGAATGCTATTGGTCACTGGCATTCTCGGCTGGCTTACACCCATTCTTAAATAATTGACTTATAACAAATTGATTTATTCTGTTTCTTTTGCTCATTCTTTCTTTCTTCCTTTTTTCTTTCTTTTTCTTTTTTTTTATTCTTTGAGACAGGGTCTTGCTCTGTGACCCAGGCTGGAGTGTGGTGGTGTGATCACTGCTCACTGCAGCCCTGACCTCCCAGGCTCAATTGATCCTCCCACCTCAGCCTCCTGAGTAGCTGCGACTACAGGTGCACGCTACTGTGCCCAGCTAACTTTTGTATGTTTTGGAGAGACAGGGTCTTATCATGTTGCTCAGGCTCGTCTTGAACTCCTGAGCTCAAGCAATCTGCCTGCCTTGGCTATTTCCAAAGTGCTGGGATTACAGGCATGAGCCACTGTGCCCAGCCCTGTTCTGGCTTCTTTATAGTATTTCGCTAGGTAAAGTGTTGGCACAAATAAACAAGGGATCCTGGAGCTTGGAAGAAGTTCAGCATTCTGCTGCCCCTGAATTCAATGACTTTTTTCAGATAGCATCATAGAAATCTGTCTTGTTTCTCCTTGACCGGGGCTCATTCTCACTAGGAGAAAGAAAGTTGCTTGAAAGTATTTCAAGTGAGCACTGATTTCACAAGCTGATTTAATTCCTCCACTTAGAAGCAAATTGACCACTTAAGAGTATTCTCTCTCAATGATTATTTTGGGATGTACAAAGCACATTTATGTTCATTTTCTATTAGAGTTCTATGGTTATCCTGAGAGGTTATCCTGGCTGAGACTATAATTTCTACATTACAGATTGGGGACAGGGGGCAGAGGCCAAGAATAAGTAAAGCCAGTTGTGCAAAGTTGCTATAGCTAATATAAGGGACAGAAACCAAACCCTGGTCTTTGGCCCTAAATTCAGTGCCCTCTCCAGAGCTCCACTCCATTATTTTGTGAAAGAATGTTCTAAATAAAGCAGAAGCCTTAGAGTGACCATACATCCTGATTTGCCTGAGAGATTCAGATTTTCCCAGGATATGTTCCTTTTGCCTGGACATAATTTTTAATAGCACCACTTCATTTTAAAAGTGCTGTAGTTTGAATGATAAATTATATAGTAACTCTAAGACACTGGCTAGCAACTACATTTCAAGGAGCTCAGAATCTTTCAGAAGTGCTGCAACATCTAGACTTAATAGCAGCACAGTGTGATAAGTGTTAAGATAGAAATCTTTATAAAATAGGCACCCACACAGGAGGTGGTATTTAGCTTTGCCTAGAAAAGTTGGGAAAATAGCACAGAAGAGCTGATGCTAGAATTAGTAAAAAGGTGGACAAGGTGATCTCTTTTGGATGGCCACATTGAGGTTTTTCCTTGTATTGTTCTGTGTTGAAATATCAAGAAACATGCATAGGTCATACCTACTTAGAAGGCATCCTACTGCTAGCTTTGTGCTTCTGTTATCCTTGTCCTTGCAGCTAAGTGAGAATCATTGCAGCCAGCTGCAGCTTTAAATCATTCCAAACAGAAACGCTTGCTGTGGTTTAGATGACATGGGAGCTTGAGAATTCACTTGGTCTTTAACTAAAACTCCTAGGGTATCTGACAAGCCCTTAGAAGCCTGTAGTGTTAGACAGGAAGGATTCTTGGGGGTCTCAATAGTGTAACCTCTTTCTCTGCTCTGATGGTTGAGCCCAGAGAGGCAAGGAGAGTTGTTGAAAGTAACAGAGCAATTTGGTTTTGGAGCTGGGAGTGAAGTCAGTGTCCCTTGTATATCAGTTCATGCTTTAATGCAAAACTGAAATCTTCTTTGGAGTTAAATAGCCCCCAGTTTGCATCCATGAAGTTCTGTTGTGTCAAATAATGCACTCAGAACTTGGAAAGTGAACGCCTAATTTGGAGGACCAGATCAGCTATTAACACACTGTGTGACCTGAGCAAGTTATTAAAGATGTGTGGAATCTCAGTTTCCTCATCCGGAAGAATAATATCTTCCTCACAAATTTTTTTCATTTTGTTTTATTTTGTTTTGTTTTTTTTGTTTTGAGACAGGGTCCCATTCTGTCCCCCAGGCTGGAGTGCATTGGCCCAATCTTGGCTCACTGCAACTTCCAACTCCCGGGTTCAAGCGATTCTCTTGCCTCAGCCTCCCGAGCAGCTGGAATTACAGGTGCTTGCCACCACGCCCAGCTAATTTTTTTTGTATTTTTAGTAGAGACGGGGTTTTGTCACGTTGGCCAGGCTGGTCTCCAACTCCTGATCTCAGGTGATCCACCCACCTTGGCCTCCCAAAGTGCTGAGATTACAGGTATGAGTCACTGTGCCTGGCCTTTCTCACAAGGTTTTTATGAGGATTGTTTAGAGTAATGAAGGTAAAAGTGCTTGTGAACTTGTTATTACAGCAGAGACACTCAACATGAGGTTTACCTTCTTTACATGTTTTAAGCGTATAGTACAATATCATTAACTATAAGCACACTGTTTTACAGCAGACTCCTGTAACTTTTTCACGTTGCACAATTGAAACCACATACTCTCTGGAAAGCAACTCTCCATTTCCTCCTCCCCGAAGACCCTGGCAACTGCCATTTTACTTTCTACTTCTATGAGCTTCCCTACTTTAGATGCCACCTGTAAGTGGAATCATGCAGTATTTGTTCTTCTGTGACTGGATTATTTCCCTTAGCATGGTGATCCCCCAGTTTCATCCATGTTGTTGCAGATGGCAGAATTTCTCTCTTTTTTTAAAGACTGAGTAATAGTCCGTCATGACTAATAATGATGGGCTTGACAGTGCCAGTGGTTTTGGTGGTCTGATTCCACAGCTGCTGCTAATAGCTGAGGCCAAAGAACAAATATTTATTTATTCACTCTCTTTCTTCATCTATACCTGCAGATGAACCCAGCCGGTGCTATTTCCATGATGGTGATGGGTTATGTGAGGAATTCGAACAAAAAACCAGCATTAAGGACTGTGGTGTCTACACACCCCCGGGGATTCCTGGATCAATGGGCATCCAATGCTTCAGTATCTCATCAAGACCAGCAATGCCCAGGCTGGGTCATCATCGGACAGCCAGCAACATCCCAGGTAAGAGCCTAACAAAGTGCAATGTGTCCTGCAGACATTCAGAATCTCCACTATGCCACGCAAGGCTACTCACCTCTAAGGCAGTGTCATTGGATGTGGCCACTTGAGCATATCTTTATTAAATGTACTGTTAGGGCTTCATGAATACCATGTGTAAAGGATTCGATCTGGAATTGTTAGGGCAGGGAACATTGTATGATGGGGTAATGACTGTCCTCCTGTTTCCTTGCCTGTTATAACTAATATTTGGAGAAAGAACTCCATTTTGTATATATCATGGACTTCAATGAGGTAAGAATGAATTTATATTGGAAGTCCTACTTTTTAGCGGGCACCAAGCTGTGTACTCCCTGAACTAACAGTAATTATACAGTAATTTGCTTTGTGGCCTTAGACTAGTCTCCTCACCTCTCTGGGCCCTATTTTTCTCCCTCAACCTTAAAATAAAGAGTAGTTGAGCTTGTTGATCTCCAAGGACCTTCCCAATTCTATGAAGCTGTGACTCATGCCTCAGTCCCCTAATGCACTATTTATGTGCCACAGTTCTTCCCCAGGGGACTGACAGCTTGGTCCAGGGAGTGAGAGTTTTGGGGCCACCAGTGCTTGTATGATTCTAGAGATGGCCATGCTGTCCCGAGAGCCCCCTTTCCAATTATCTTGTTGAGGAAGCACCTGCCTTCCCTGAGACTCACATTTCCCAGAGACATGACTCAGTGCTTCTGGCTGCCTGGCCTAGTGGCCTTGCAGAGACCAACCTGCCTCCTGGCCTCGCAGATGAGCTGCTATTCCCAGGCATTCCTTTCTAATATTGCTTTCTTGATTTAGGTTCAGTGGGGTAGGCCTGGCTTCTAGAAGAAAGAAAGATATGACCTTCCTTTGGGGTCCAGTGAAGAATAAATGGGCGAGGTACAGAATAGGATCACCTCATTTTTAGTTGTTGCCTGTATTTGATTATTTCTTCATTCACTTTTTGTTTGTGTTTACATTACTAAAGCCTTTATTCATTTGCATTTATTTCTCAATGCCCTCAGGAGAGTGGAAGCAAATGGTAACATGGCATTTTCTGATGCTTAACATGCATAGTGCCAGCCTGCTGAATGAATGAATGAATGAAAAGTGCATGGAGAGATGAATGGCTAGGGTTCATGCTCCCCCCTGTGCCGCCTCTGTACTTGGTGGAATCATCTGTGTGGTTGCCTTTATCATACTGAACTCTTAAGTATCTGTTTGTGTGTCTGGCACCCCCATTAGGCTGCTGTTTCTTTGAGAACAAGTTTCAGTTTTATTCATCTTTGTCCCCTCATCTTCAAGCACAGGATCTAGATAGGGTGCCCAGCAAATGTGTGTTTATTGACTGTAGATACACATGCACACACACACACACACACACACACACACACACACACACATCCCATTCCCACATGCAAATGAACAGCACTGAGAGACAGCACTCAAGTATCACCTCTCTATCACATAGAATGTCCTGCTTCAGAAGCAACAGGGCTGGGACCAGCAAGAGAACCAGGAATTCCAAATTCAACACTTGCATCCAGTTCTTAGAAATGTTTTTAAAAACAACCTTCGAACAAGAGAATTATTAACACACTCAGAACCTCCCATGAGCAAGAGCTGAGGTAGCAGCTGTGCTTAAAAATCACCCAAAGATTATTGCGACTAATGTGAGAAAAGGAGAGAAAGAATTTTTCAGTCTTAGCATTTGAAAAGAGGCTTCATGGGGCAATTATTCGAATCTTGTAAGGAGGGGCTGTCAGGAATTACGGGTGATTATCTCTTCCTAAACAAAAATCCAATTTAAAAAATCATTATAAATACTAGCTCTTCGATCTACAAAGAGGAGATGAGGAAACAAAATCATCCTATTGAATTATTCATTGTAACCAATTTTATTTTAATGAAATCGACTAGGTTCCATTACTCTGGGCTTGGACATAATCTTTGTTACAAGGAGATTTCAGCTGTAACTAAATTTGCCATAATGAGATCAGCTTGCCGGAGAATAGAGGGTCAGGAGAGGGAATATGTGTGCAGGCTGGGTGCAGGGCCAGGCAGAGGGCAGGAGAACAAAGTCTCCTGAATTCCTCATCTGAAAGCAAGTACCTAGAAGTCATTCACACACACACACACACACACACACACACACACACCACCACCACCACCACCACCACCACCACCACACACAGAGGCACATGCACACGCATACACGTGTACATGGGCACACAGTCTCACACAGACACACACAGACACAGATACACACACACACACACCCCTGACCACCACACACAGGGGCACATGCACATGCATACATGTGTACACGGGCACACAGTCTCACACAGACACACACATACACACACGCACACATACAGAGCCTGCATAATTAGAGGTAAAAGCTATTTCTGAAGCGCAAACATACCTCCCTTCCAACAACAGAGAATGAAGAGGAAGTATAACTGTGCCCTTCATTACCTTGTACAGTGATTAGAAGAGACTGGTAGTTAATTTTCACCCTGTCAGGGCTTCCAGTGAAGACGTTGATAGCTTGAGAGGAGGAGCTGGGAGGCTCTTAGAAGTTGGGCTTAGAAATAAGATGGGAATTGTATCATGTGCGTCTCAATTTCCCCCCAGATGCTCATACAGTCCCTCTTCTCTCTCTCCCTCTTCTCTGTCTCTCTCTATCTCTCTTCTCTCTCTCTCTCACACACACGCACACATACACACACACACACACACACACACACACACACACACAAACACACACACGGAAAGGCCCTGTAGGAGCATGGGAGTACCAAAGCAGATAGAAGAGAATAGCAGGAAGGAAATAGTAGTTATCAAGGTCCACCAGCCACTGGACACATGTATGCACATTATATAGCCAATCCCCTTGTCATTCTTCAAGGTAGGATTTGTTCTCTGCCTTGGAGAAACTTAGGAACACAGTGGCTTCCCTATAAGTTACATAGCCCATAAGGGAAGAATCCAGGATTAGAAGAATCTCATGGAAGATGAATGACAGTGGCCCCTTGGGAATATGAGGTCACATTCAAAAGTTGGAAGTAGCTGGATTCTTGGAAAACTTCACTGTGAAACAAGCAGAAAGACTCCTAGATGGATAGATCTCAGTGTGGAGTGTCGCTGTACAGACTTCATTCAGTACTTGTATTCTCCTTGAGCAAACTTATAGTCACTGCCCATACCTTCAAATTCATGCTGTTCCCATTCCCTGACAAGGTGGCCCTATTCCATGACACCCTGGAGTTCCCTAGGACACTCCGTGAACTTAGGGAATGATGAAATAACCAAGTCGTTCCCATTTCCTCTGTGCAATTCCTCCTTACTCAAACCTTGAGTAAGTTACTCCTCTGGGAATCTTAGTGTCCTATAGAAAATGAGAATAACATCTACCTTGTGGAAATTAAGATGGATAATTCAGTTTGGTCCAACTTTCTGTCTTTCCTGATGCAATAAAAATGATAAATACGGATGTTTATTGCGATTATGTGCCTAGTTCTGTGCTAGAGTCTGTGGAAGAAACCAAAGAACTGAAATACCCAGCCTCTGACCTAGTCACTGTACAAGACTTAGGAGTGAGAATTCTATGAAAGGCAATAATTCTGCAGGATCTCTTTGACTACTGCAAAGAAACAACATGCATTGCGCTATATGGCTTGAGAATATTAATTAAAACCTCAGTTTTGATGTTGTAAAAGCCTGCCGCATCTAATGGTTTCTAGTCTTTCTCGTTCATTCTTTTCAAACAAGATTCCCAAATTTGGTTAGGGCAAAGCTAACCCTGAACGTTGAGTCTCATATCCAAACCTTATCAAAAGTATCAAAACTTCCTGGTTGTGCAAATTGGATTGAACATCCTATAATAAGAGACATTCTTTGGATATTTTGGCCATGCACCTTCCTGGCCCAGCTGGAATCAAAACGTTCTTGAGACACACAAAAAAATGGAAATTAACCAAAAAAAATCAAGTTATATCTCTTCTGGGAACCTCAAAACCTGGTTTGGGTTAAGTGCTTGCAAAGATCTCGTATTGTTCTTATTTTGTCTCCATGTTTCACATTTCTCTAATGCTTTACACAGAAGGCTGCCAAAATGAGATGTTGATATTCCTTCCTTTTTGCACCCCACCTCCAGCATTTTTACCAAAGTCTGTTCCTCCTATCCAAAGAGACACCTCCCTCCTTTGCAGAGGCCTGAGGAGGAAATGGAAATACTAAGACTATCTATCTGGAATTTACAATGCTCTCCTAAGGGATTACAAACCTTCAGGCAACGAACAAATTTATGTGGTTAATCCTTGGAGGGTAAAACTTAGACTAAGCATTTCCAGGGCAGTAGTTTGAGGGCCAAAGTAAAGAAAGCCTTCCAAAGGATGAGAGCTATCTACAGTGGGATGGAGTGCATTGTGATATAAGAAGTTCCCCATCATAAGGCGTTCTGGCTGGGCTGCTGACTGAACAGAAGATTCCTGAACTAGAAGTCAGGTGAGACCTAGGTATTCCTCTTTTCTTTGTAATTGATTCTCTGGCTTTATGTCCCATTAACACACAATTGGGTGTATTAGTCCTTTGCCACTTCATTTTGAGTTGCTATTATTACTCCTTAGCCCATCCATAATACTTCATGCGTCTACTAAAATACAAACCAGGCTGGGCACAGTGGCTCATGCCTGAAATCCCAGCACTTTGGGAGGCTGAGGCGAGTGGATCACCTGAGGTCAGGAGTTCAAGGCCAGCCTGGCCAACATGGTGAAACCCCATCTCTTCTAAAAATACAAACTTTAACCAGGCATGGTGGCAGGCGCCTGTAATTCCAGCTACTTGGGAGGCTGAGGCTGGAGAATCATTTGAATCTGGGAGGTGGAGGTTGCATTGAGCTGAGACCATACCATTGCACTCTAGCCTGAGCAACAAGAGGAAGACTTCATCTCAAAAAAATAAAATACATAACATAAAACGCAAACCACAGTATGTCTTGTGATATGACAATTTATTTATTAATTTATTTATTCACTTGATCAAACAGACATATATTTGAGTCCCGCATTGAGGAATGTGGGACAGAAATCGCATGGGCATTGATGAGAAGTGAAGTGAAGTAGAAATCATGTAGATCTGGCTTTGCTCTCATAAATTTTCTTCTGACGTGGAAAATCTTGAGTAAGTTACTCCTCTGGGAATCTTAGTGTCTTGTAGAAAATGAGAATAACATGTACCTCATGGAAATTAAGGTGGATAGTATCTACCTGGTAGAAATGAAGGAGGCAAAGAAAACACTCTGTGCTAGGTTTGTTCACTTGATTGGTAGTACAAATGTTAATTCCCTGTCATGTTCATGTTAGGCTTCCTTTTATGCATTTCCCCCAAAGCTGGCTCTAGGGACCCACACAGAACAGAAGCTCAGTCAACATTTTGTTGAATTAAACATAGTTGCGTCAGCAAATGCATACTCAGAACTGCAGCAGGCACTTTGAGAAACTTCAAAGAAGTACTGGTTCTTTTACTGCCTTCATAAAGCTTACTACGTCATCAGAAGGGTGTTTTCTACTAGAAATAGTAGCCAAAGACCCAAAAGTTTAAGATCTAGAGGGAGTTTCCCCGAGGAAGAAACCACACTGCTATCAGCTTACTCAGCCAGTAGGGACGAGAGCCAGTTTGTAGGATAGAAAAGTCCTTTGCCCACTTTCGGAAGATCCTAGAAAATTTATTAAAATAGCATTTATCAAGTCCTTCCAGGCTTTCCACCAAATTTCTTGAATCCTACTAAAGCTACTACAAAAATAGGAATCACTGTTCTCACTTTACAGATTAGGACACAAAGGCTCAGAGAGCAGAGTAACTTGCTTCAGGCTCGTCCCTATAAGGAGCAGAACCAAGATGCAGGCCACTGTGTTCATAATAGAAACACAGCTACAGGACTAGGCAACTCAAGCCTGCTTCAGTGACTGACACATGAGAACAAGCTAGAAGAGCTAGTGTCTTTTGCATCTTTTAATATGTGGTATGCATTTAAGGAACACGGTGAAAGTGGGCATTCCCTCTCTCCAATACCCAAAATTCTACCCTACAATTTTTGCATACTGCTTAGATCTCCAGCTTTTGGCATCCATTCTTTCACCCACTGCCCTTTCCAGAGAGTTTTCTAAGATATGTGTATGGAAATAAGAGAGAAGCATAAGTGTTTTAAGTTGCCAACCCTTGCCTATAAAAGCGATCTTGGAATGTCTGCCTAATTATAGCAGGGGCATGGGGAGAAAAAAATAATAAATGCACAAATAAGAAGAAGAAATTTTGCTCAATTTACAGTTTTATCACAAGCTATGTGCTATATATAGGAAACCTCAAAATGTCAGTAAAAGAGAATCTTAAGATGTGCACATTTTCTTTCTTTTGAAGCAGAGTCTCTGTCATTCACGCTGGAGTGCAATGGCACAATCTTAGCTCACTGCAGCATCCACCTCCTGGGTTCAAGTGATCCTCCTGCCTCAGCCTCCCAAGTAGCTGGCATTACAAGCATATGCCACCACACCCAGCTAGTTTTTATATTTTTAGTAGAAACGGCGTTTTACCATGTTGGTCAGGCTGGTCTCGAACTTCTAACCTCAAGTGATCCATCCTCCTTGGCCTCCCAAAGTCCTGGGATTACAGGCATGAGCCACCGTGCCTGGCCAGATGTTCATATTTTCTGATGGTTGCCAAGTCTGAAGCAGGAGAGGAGAAGCCATTCATCTGTGTCTTCTTCGTCCTTGTCTCCAGAACAAGGGACTAGATACCCACTAGGGTATTCTGTGGTACAAGGATAAGAAATCTTTCCATGTACACTTATGATGCAGTGTAGGAAGTGCTCACAGAGGCGGATCCAGAGGAGGTAAGGGAGAAGTGATTGCTGAGCTTCAACTAAAAGGATAAGCTGGAGGACAGCAGAGGGGGAAGACGGAATCGCATGGTGCAGGCTGTGAGGGGTATATCAAAAAATGGTCAATAAGAAACGAAGGGGAAGTCAAGAGAGATGAGCTAGGAAACATGGTTAGGAAAATCATTCCAGTGCTTGGAACTTGACATGATCCTGAGGACAATGGGGAGCTTTTTTGAGTTTTTCAGCAGGGTGTTAACATGATTGGATCATTGAAAGAAGAAAATCGGCAACTGTAGAACACTTCTTACATGCCAGCCCTTGTATTATTTCACATAGATTTCAGAAGAACCCTGCTGAGAATTCTTAATATTCCTCTCTCAAAATGAAGAAACTGAGTTTCGGGGGAGATGAACCATCCCATCCGTGATACTCTTTCTTCTATTTTCTTTTCGTATGCCAGGCTACTGGTATTGCATTAAAACAGCCTCACTTGGAAATTCTGCATTGATAAACAATTCTACAATGCTATTTAGATAGTACTATTTGCAAAGAGCAGGAAGAAATCCTGTACTTTATACCCAGTGCTGAAGTCACTTTTAAGGAGCTGTCTGTCCCTTCCTTGTCTGCCCTGTCTGCTATGGCCTTCACCAAAGCACTCGTCTCTTCTCATTAGTGAAATGAGAGAGCCTTTGCCAATGGTGGTGGAAGGAGGAAAGGCGAAGGGAACATGCTGAAATTTCAGAGACAACTCCAAGCAGTTTTCCCAAATACTCAAGGGATCTGTTTCTCCTGGTGGTTTCTGAATAATTTTTTCAAGAGCATGTGTGCAAGTCATCTAAGGAGACAGAACAGAAAGTACCATGGTCTAGTTCAGCCTGTCCCATGGTGTGGGGTACCCAAAAATCCCTCCAGGAAAGTAAAAATCAGAGCCTGCCTCAGAAAGGAGCCCACTGAGTTGGTCACTATAATCACCCCAAAACTTGTCATGGAAACCTTGGACTGTGGGAGACTTTAAATTTACTGAATCTCATGAGCTCCCAGCAAAGAGATCTATTAGATTCTGCTCCTAGCTGTCTCTTCTATTCATCCTTTGCTCATTAACTCTTTCAATATCTGTTCAAATCTACAAAAATCTAGACACTCTGATTGGCCGTAGGATTTGGACTGAAAGACTCTGAGTGATGGGAGCTTTATAAAAAATGAGATCTGGCATCAGATCAGCCTGATTTTCAGTTCTAGAGTCCACCGCTTACTAGCTGTGAGATTTTGAGCAAGTCAGTTCTCTTTGCCGCTGCCCAAATTTTTCATCTGTAAAATAGGAGTAAAAACATCTCCATGGCAGGTGCTTGTCAAGGATGAGACAGTTGATCTAGAAATGCAGTTTTCCTTCTGGTAGCAATCAACAAAGTTTTAAAGAAACACTTCTGTCTGCCTGTGAAGTTTTGGCAACTGAGGAACAAATCCAATTAGGAACAGCATGTGGGTCTTTTTGTCTAACAGAATAGATTTTGGGGCATAGAAATTTAAGCAGAAAGCGACTTTGAGAGTCTCTTGGTCTTACTTCACTTAATTAAGACTTGACTTTGCTTAAACAACTTCCCTGAACCTCTCAATCCCATCCGTTATAAAATGATTCTGGTATGTATACTCAAAATCAACAGAATCTTGTGAATCTTCTGTGATCAAAGGATCATTTTCAGCATGGGGTTGAACAAAGCAGCCACTGGTCTCAGACAGTAAGTTATGTGCCATGGAGGAAGGAAGACACCAAAATAGCTTCTTCCAATAAAAAAAGACAAAGCTGGGCAAAGCACTGTGATACAAGGACAAATGGAGTTAGCCTTAGAAGTTAACCTTTGAGGAGGAAGATTGAACCTGAATAAAGTGACAGGTTATCTAGAAAGTGATTTTTCTTTCCACTTGGGCATTTGGGGGAAGCTGAAAAAAACATTATAGTATAGCCATATTGTTTCACAGAGGAAGCATAAGCTTTAAACCCAGAAAGACCTGAACTTGCATACTGTCTGTCTGACTTGAGTACCAGCTATCTGATGCCTTGCAAATGACTTCAGTTTTCTGAGCCTCAATTATCCTCATCTTCACATGATCCTGCTGTCATTCTGTGACACGGTATGAGAATCCAATAAGCTAACATATATAAAGTGTACAGTACGTCGCTATGTCTTGCTGGGCATCCAATTCATGTCAGTTCACATCCCTTCTAAACCGTGCTATGCCTGAGCAAATTGAATCTGGAGAAGGAACAAAAATGTGTAAGAGAGGAAAGTCATGAAGGGATGAGCCTGGTATTTGTAGGCATGGAACAAACAATGTATTGATTGATCAGGGAAGATGCCATGTGGAACAGTGAAAGCCTGGTTTGAATAGTGAGTATTCATGTCTCAATTGACACTTGACTCTTGACTTGAAGCCCAAGAATAAGCAAGGCTTTGTGGTCTGGGGTTACTTCCACTGATTCTCCAGGGAGACCAGATATAACCCTCCAGCCCTTTCCATGGCCCACCTAGGAAGATTCCTTGGCCTCTGTCTTCCTTTTTCTTTAATCCTGGCCTACCCCTATCTCATTGCCTTCATTTTCCACTTCCTCTTTTCTTAGTCTTAGCGTCAGGACTACAAACCTTTCTTCTATCCCTGTCATTTGCTCAGGCTCCCTTAAAACCCTTCTCTGTTCTTGTCTTTCATTTTCTTTTTTTTTTTTTTTTTTGTTATTGTTTTGCTTTAAGTGGGGTCACCGGCATTTAGCCAGCATGGCCTCTGCTGTGTAATTTAGTTTCATGTTCTGTACCCAAGAAACATGTAAAAAATGTAAACAGCATTCACTCTCCTGGGCTGTAATGCACTTAGGAAGCAATAGCCAGTCAAGCTTGCTGAGCCTGCTGCTTTGGCGGTATTGAATTCTGTCCCTAAAACCACATACTCATTTATCTAAGTCTGAAAGTAAACTTTCTCAAGCCAGCCCCAAAGGATGGGGTTTCAAGGGGGAGTTAGAGTTTGGCTGTGCACAAGATCTTGTTTTTATCTGTGTGTGTGTTTATTTGTTTCTGTTTGTCTTTCAAGCCCCCTCTTCCCTACTCTCTATTCCTCCCCCATCCTTACTTTGATAAATTAGCGTGGGTATGTTACCTGTAGAATGAGACCAGGAAGGGCCTTCTGCCTCCTCTTAAGAAACTCCAACCATGGTTTTCTTAAACTCTGCCTAATTCTTCAGCCAGACCCAAGCACCAGGATATCCTGGGTACATTTGTACATGTTTGTTTTCCAGGGAGAAATGGGCCCAGAGAGGCCCATGAGAGATGTCCCTGCTGAGAGGTTCCCTGTGCCATGTGTCCAAGAAAGTTTTCCCTGGGGCTCCTGCCCACCCCAGAATCCTTTTCCAAACATGACATATGTGTGCAGCTGGTGGAAGGGGACACTTAGGTGATATCTGCATTTCTCTCCTTCCTGGAAGAGAGACCCCTAGGGAAGTGACAGGTTTGGAAGAGATCTCGTCTCCTGGCAAGATGCTGCCTTCAGAGGTGCAGATGCCACCTGGGTGATGTCCATGTCTGCAGTGCAGCTGACTGGTGGCAAGGGCTCCAGGAAGACAATATCAATTTAATGCAAGGGAAAGGAGGAGATTAAACTGACGTGCATCAAGGAGCTATAGTCAGGAGTTTATGTTTCAGAGAGGGCAAAATTGTCTCAGCGTTCACAGGCCAGACTCCGGACTACCTGTCCAATAGAGCCTTCCATGATGATGAAAGTGTTCTTCATATGAATGTCCTGTTCAGTAGCCTCTAGCCACCTATGATACTGAGCCCTAGGAATGTGGCTCATGAAACTAAGGAACTACTTAATTGGTTTAATTTTAATTCACTAAATTTAAATAGCCTATTATGTAGGCATTAGACTCCCTTATTGGACAGAGCAGGTCTAGAGTACATCACATGCAGGGCTGCTACTTGCATTGAGATCTTGAGCAAATTAATTAGCCTCTCTGGTCTTCTTACCTGTAAAATTAAATAATTAAGGGGAGATCGTGAGAATTTCATGAGATAGAACACTTAAAGCACTTAGGACAGTGCTTGGAATAGCGTAAGTACCACCTAAATTAATTGAGTTCCCGTCATTGCATCAAATCTTTATAACCAACCTGTATGGTGGGAACTGTGTGTCCATTTCACAGACAGGGAAGCAAATGTTTACAAAGGGCCCCTACTCTAAATTCCAGAACAGGAGTATATCCAGTTATTTCTGGCACCAAAGCCCATTTATTTTTCACCACACAATATCACAATGCCATCTCTCCAGAGATTTATTTATCTTCCTTCCTTCCCTCCCTCCCTCTCTCCCTCCCTGCTTGCTTGCTTTTTCTTTCTTTCTTTCTCTTTCTTTCTTTCTGTCTTTCTTTCTGTCTTTCTTTCTTTCAGTCTCACTCTGTCACCAGGCTGACTCACTGCAATCTCCGCTTCCTAGGTTCAAGTGATTCTACCGCCTCAGCCTCCTGAGTAGCAGGGATTACAGGCACTCGCCCCCACACCCAGCTAATTTTTGTATATTTAGTAGAGACGGGGTTTCACCATGTTGGTCAGGATTGTCTCGATCTCCTAACCTCGTGATCTGCCCGTGTTGGCCTCCCAAAGTGCTGGGATTACAGGCATGAGCCACCGCGCCTGGCCTCTCCAGGAATTTTTTAAGTGACAGTTCTCTTTCCAAGAGTGAGATGTGACATACTCATCTTTTTGTAATTCAATGTCTTAAATCTTTTAAGTCTGCATAAATTCTCTATGGAGGACTTTTGCTTTTGGAACATATTCTCTGTAATTCACAAGAAATATTGGTTTCAGTGATTTTTCACCTGTGAAGCTTTCTATTTTGTTCCTCGTGGCCTATAAAATCCAAAAGCCTTAGCAGGCAAGTCCATGCACAATCTCTACCTTTGCTTTACAGCCCATTGCCTAAGGGGCACATTCCAGGCAGTATGGGCCAATTGCAATTTCCAGATATGTCTTGGGGTTTCCTTTCTCCTGACTGGAAACACCATCATTTGCTCCTCTACCTTTTTAGGGCTTAACTATCCCACAGGGTTCAGCTCAAGTGGCTCCTCTTACATATCCCTCCCCTGACAAACTCAACCTATGAGCAGCTTTCCTCTTCTATGTACAGAATACTTATGGAATAATCAGACAGGCCTGAGCACAAGCTGACTTTCAGTGTGCATTGCTTGTGTCTACAGCTTTTCATACCACATGACTGGTGAGCAGCTAAGGATTTGGCCCTCATCTTATGCCTTTAGGTATTTCCCGTGCCCAGCACAGGGTCTGCTGTGTGGACAACACTCAGAAAAAGTTGATGAACGTGTTAAGTGATGTTGGGAATTTATTAAGCATCTGGGAACAATATCTGCTGGGTGATACCACCTTTATGATTGGATTAAATATATAATATTAAATTTATAAATCAGTGTCTACAAGTGATTCCCTTATGTTTTTAGGTTACAGCCACCTGCTAGTACCATAAGTGATCAAAGCAGGCAGGGCCTTCTGAAATCCCCTGGTTCATCCCTTCACATTACAAAGGAAATAAGTGCTACTGTGTGAACTGGGGGGAGGAAATTCATGTCCTGAACCTGAAACCCATCCTGAACCCAAATCTCATGTTCTTTCTGCTATTCTGTGCCTCCATAATCCATCCTCACTCCCAGAATGTTCACTGCACAATGAGAAGGGTTTTTTTTATAACTGTTTCTGTGTGCTTACTGCTGTGTGTTCACCATCAAGAACAGGGCCTGGCATATAGAGTTTCATGACAAATACTGATAAATACATCTTTTTTGTTGTTGTTGCTCCGCTAACAGCTTTGGGCAAAAAGTAGGAAACAGCTTCTAGAGGCTGAGCCCCAGGATAGAAGCTCTACCCTTTGCCTCTTGTTATTGCAGGAAAGATTGGGGTCTAAGCAATTTTCCTGTGATTGGCTTCCTACAGAAATGGATGGCAACCTAAGGGGCTTCCTTTCTGGCTTGAGAATGTGGTTCACCTTCAGAGAGATCTCCCAATACAAGGCCCAGCACAGGAGGGTATGAAGGAGTAAGAGGAAGAAAGAAGGGAGGAAGAAGAGGTGGAGGTAAAAGGGACGAAGAAATATAGAAGTAAGAGACAGAGGAAAAGGAAGGACTACACAATAATAACAAATGTCAGTAATAATCATAATAGTCATCACAGAAATTGATAATTATGAGTAGATAATAATGAGTAGCCAAATGGCTTGGCTATCAGGGTGATTACACTCTGTAGGGAACCCTACAGTGTGTTTGTACATTTAAACCTGTCAAACATTCTATGAGGTAACTACTGTAATTTTCACTGATTTACAGAGGAGTAAATTAAGACTCACAAAGGTTAGGTCACTTACCCAAGTTCTACCGGTGGCCCGGTGGTAGAACGGGGAAGTCTAGAATTTGAACCCAGAACCACGTCCCCCTATAGCCAGGAAGAAAGACAAAGCAAGTCATGAAGGAGGAAAATGTCAATTTTGTGCTTTTAGTGTGTAGGGTGTATCTAAATATTTGCATATGCAAGAGCACTTTTAATCCTCATAATCCCCCCAACATAGGTACCATCATCTCATTCTGCAGTGGAAGACATTCGATTTTATGAAGGGTTCAAGACCATGTTTTCAGTGAATGTCAGAAGCTGAAATTCCAATTCACATTCCTTTGATTTAAAATGTATGTGTCTTCCGGTGCTCAGTGGAAGATTCAGGCAAGTGGCAGGTGCAGGGATTGTTGAGAAGTTCACATTGTGGATCCCAGATTCCCAGGCAGTGCATCTCAGAACAGCTGCTTCAACACCCTGCTTTTGTGCAGATGTGTGCTGCCCTGGCCAAGGCCGCCACTCGGGGGAAAGCATCACTCTGGAAGGTCCTTGTTCCTCAGAGAACTCTGCTGATGGAGTGGCGGACACGTAAGTCAACAGTGTCCATTGCACTTCTGGTGAACAAAGCTCCCCTCTTTGTATATCACAGTCACCGTTTCTACCTCTAAAATCTGGAGGGCCAGGCCAGGGAGAAATGCCACTTTTTGTCTTTAAAAATGGGAGTTCTTGTTTGAATTGGAAGGTCTGCCGGATGCTGTTAAAAAGATAAGCGACTGCTGTCTGCCTGTTCCTTGCGTACGTCACTGCATTGCATCCTTTGGATCCTCTTCCTAGGAAAAATCAAGCTCGAGGCAACCTAGGCAATAGTACTACCTCCTCTTCAAAAGCAAAAAGAAGACAGCAAATCATGCAGTGATTCCCAGCCCTTCTTATTGAGGCTGTAGGAAGGGATGGGAGGACACTGAGGTCTGCAGTGAGGAGCAGGACGCAGAGACAAAGCACTCTGCTGAGCATCTTGGCATCTAGTGGGGTTCCCTGCAGGTAATGTGACTCGTACTTCGCTTTCGACACAATTTGGAACACACAGATCTTAATTTGGAAAGCTGAATAATAGGAGAAAGGGGGAAGAAGGGAGGAAACAAAAACAACAACCTGGAAACTTCTAGTTTTATGAACTTGAGAAAGTCTTGTTCTTTCAAGACAGATGTTTTTAAGTAAAAAAAAAATCACTCTTCTGACCTTTCTTGAATAGGTCAATGTGGTCAAGACTGCCATTAACCACTGTTCAACTATTCATAACCAAGGGTTTCGGTGACCAGGCACCGAACTTGGATGTGGTCATTGCTTTCCTGATTAACCCATAAATGCCCAGGGGCTCCCAGAGAAAGTACAAGAAGAGGTGGAGAAGCTTCCTAAGACATCCCCCTTTAGGCTTAGTAGCTCTGAGTTGAGTGGTGGAGATTTCCATGTTTCAGTGCTTTACTCCTGAGTTGGCTGTGTTTCTAAATTTCACTTTAGAATCAGCAGAGAAAGCATTTGGATTAAAGCTAAGTAGATATGTGTCTTTTATCTTCAGTGTCTCAGTCTCAGTCAGTTTCAGGTTTGGAGCTCTAGAGCAGAAGGCATTACCTGGCCCTGTTCTATGATTATGGTGTTTTCTTATTCTGGTCCAGAACTTGGAAGTGTTTCGGTGCTCAGCATACTGCTCTAGAACTGACAGTGCCTCTGGGCTCTGAAATAAAATTCATGATTTTTCCAGATTCTTACCTGGAGCTGGAGATACCTCGGAATTTTCTACTGCTGGCAGTAGCTCTGTGCTCCTGTCTAGAGTTGAGTGTTTATCCCGACTGAACTTAACAGTGTTCTCTTGATCTGATCCAGAGTTTACACTGGTTTTATATTCTGATCTAGAATTCATAACATTTCATTAATTTCTTTCAGTACAAATGCAAAAATAAAAATTAAGGTAGAGAAAATTTGCAAGGTTTTTTTTTTTTTTTTTTTTTAATAATGTGCTCAGAACTGTGTTCGCAGCAATATTCAGCATCTCAAATGTATCCTTCACACCTCTGCTGCTGACATCATTTGGGAAACTGGGTTTGTCTTGGCTTAGCTGTGGCCGAGCTTTTCTGCTTCTCTGGCCTTTTTTTTTCCCCTCCAGTTCCTGCTCTCCAGAGTCCATTTGATATTAAGATTTTGCATTACAGATCCGGCCTTCAGGCATAGATTGCCTCAGCAATTTCCTTCTCCAAGCCCCTCCCTCAGCCTGCACAGCGCTTGAACACAGAACCTACCACATTTCTCTAAGAGTGTTTGCTTGCTTCATTTTTACCTCCCACCCCCATGGGTTTGGGAGCTTTTAGGAGAAGGAATTTTTATCTTTATTGCTTTTGTTTTTCTGAGGTCCCTTTTCTTCATGCAGACCATGGGAATGAAAAACCTAACACATAAATAAGTGCTAAATAAATGTTTGTTGAATGAGTGAATGACTGCGTGAGAGGGACATAGAAACGTTTGAGCCTAGGCTGGACCAAAAAAAAAAGATGATTCTTTCAAAAGAAAACAGATCCCTGGGAGCACCCAAACTACTGCCTCTCACCCTGTAAGAATATCAGGAAGGTTTTGCATCCCACTCTTTTAACCCCATCAGCATCTTACTCTTGGAGGTAGTACATGTGCTGTAAAGTCACCCACGGACCATCTGGCCGGGGATCCCGTGTTCCTCCTCTGCTGCAGATTACGTAAACTGGACGGCAGCCTCCAGATGTTAGCAGTTTCTGCTCATTTTTTTCCTCCCTTTTCAACAACAATAATAATAATTAAAACAAACACAGGCCTCATTCCCCCCACCCACACCCCTGAAATTACAAACAAGTGGGCCCAGATGTCCTCCCCCTTCCTGTCCAAGGGCCTCCTTGTCTTGAGGCCCAGCCACCGACCTTCAGCAGGGCCTGCCCTGGGCTGAGCCGGACAGTCATGCCAGCTGCCCTGTGGCGCAGGGCGCAGGCCGCAGTCTCCGGAAAGGGAAATGGCCATGTCATGAGAAGTCTCTGTGCCAGACTTTCCCTCTCCCCCCCTCCCACCCCAAAGCCTTGGCCTCCAACTTAAATGGGTGTATTTTGGAGGACTAGATGGCTTAAGAGATTAGTAATGAGATCCCAAGTCTTTCACTGCTGGGTCAGGAGTTTATAGGCGGGACTGGGCGACTAGTGAATGGCATAATTAGGGAGACAGGGAGCAGGCCTGTGGAGGGCCCTGTGAAATGAGCCCGCCCAGGCCTTTAATGGCAGCAGTTGTCAGCAGCACAAAAGGTGACCGCCACATCTGACACTAATCACTCTCCCTTGTTAGAGGATTTACTAGCTGGAGGAGCTCAAGCCCCCTGCCCACCTCCTCCTCAAAAGGGGCATCCGGGAAGGGACTTGACCCAATGCCTGGCTGTACTGTCTGCAGAATGGGGAGATAATGCCAACCCTGCGGGTTACAGGTGTGAAAACTAACGTTTCATGCAATATAAATGAGTGACTAGTGTCATTATTTTAATCAGAACTGCTGCTGCTATTGCGAATTTTCTTTCTCTATCTGAAAAAGGGGGTGGGATGGGAGATGAATCTCCTCATCACAATGACATAAGGATGGTGGTGTCCATGGAGGTGAAAGCATTTGGATATTTATCATCCTCACCGTTATTGTCACCATCCTCATTAAGATCAGCATTTACACTGTGCGGGTCTCAGTTTTCTCATCTGTAGAATCGACTGGGAATAGGAGATAGACCTGAAGTAACACAGACTTCAGCATCCACTCCTGCTGGTGGGGCTCATTCCCATGTGACATCAGTGCTACCATTCTCTCATCCATTGCACAGGACAGGCACCGTTAATTAAATAGTGTATCCCTGAATGCAGGCCTCTAAATCCATCTCAACTCCTGGTGGATGCTGAGGTCTATGTTAGCATCTTCACAGGTGTAGACTTGGTGCCTTATTTATTACCTCTGGACCCAGGCTGTTAATAAGGCAAACAAGGAGGAGGATAGTAATACTGGCTTCCCAAAAATGTTGGGGTTCTATGCTTGGAACATAGGTGCTGGATAGCAAATGATAGCAAAGAAAATATGTTAGCTTTACCACTTTCATGAATGCTCTCTTAGGTCTGTAACATAGCTTTTCCCTTAGAAGGTTGAGACATCCATCTGTTGTCCCCCAGAAACTCTGAACCTGCGTCTGTGAAATTAAGCAATTTAATGAGTAGTCTCTCACATTCGGTTCTGTGATTCTGAACCATATCATCTCTAAGAAATTCAGTCTCCCTGCCTGTAAAAATGTTAGCATGCTGGCGGGCAATGTTGTCTTATATGATTTCCGTATTCCCTTCCTGTTGAAAGCCTGGCTTTTCCTCCATGATCATTTGGTCCGGCCAGGGGTTTGCACCCTAAATCCCAGGATTTCAGACTTGTGGGGGAGGTGCAGGCCTGAAGGGTATTAGACCCCTAAGGAGTGTGAAATGCCTAATGTGTTAGGGACGGATCCCTGGAGCAATGAGGTGCTAATCAGCCCAGAGCTGAGCCCCAAGGCTGGAGGGTATCCAATGCCCTTATCAGAAGGTGTCTCCTGGGTGGAGGCCCTGAGATCTGCTATTATTTCTAGAACTCTGGGAGGGAAGAAGAAGGCATCTCTCTGTTTCACACTCTGGCCCTGCACACAGGAAATACTTCTTTTCTTGATTGTCTGTCTATGCCAAATAATAAATCCTCATATTGACAGAAAGGCAAACCACCCCTCCCCTTCCCCTCTATCTCTTTAAGGCAGGCATCAAAGGAGGGGAAAGCTGCTCTGGAGGCCTAGGGAAAGTGATAATTGTTTCTAATGGCCGGTAAAAGAAAGCCTGGCTCCCCACTCTTTTTCTGCCATTGCTATTAAGTGTGTAAAAAGGAGATTGGAGAAGGGAATTGGCTGTGTGTGTGTGTGTGTGTGCACGCGCACGTGTGCCTATGTATTGTGTTGTGTATCTGTTAACCCTCGGTTTCCCTTAAAGTTTTCTGTGTTCATTGGGTCAGTTTGGAATTAGAGGCATAAGAAGGAAGCAGGGATGGGAGTAGGAATGAAGAGAAGATCCCAAGTAGGAGAGGTCTATAGTACTCTGCAGGTAGTGGGAGAGGCCCTGAACCTGAAGTTGGAAGACGTGAGTTACGTTTGTTCATTATATGCATTGAAACATGTTATTGTTGTAGTACCTAAGCTGGACCTTCCTCTGTTCTTACTACTGAAGATAGAAAAGGCAAGAGCTCATTCTTTCCCTCAATGAGCTAATGACCAAGTTCAAGAATTGCAAATAGGATTCATCTTCTAGGCCAGTTCTGAGCAATCGTAAGTGACTCCCCATAGCGTTTTGTTGAGATGGATTTAGAGGCCTACATTCAGGGATGCACTATTTAATTAATGGTGCCTGTCCTGTGCAATGGATGAGAGAATGGTAGCACTGATGTCACATGGGAATGAGCCCGGGTTCTCCTGGTCCCTTTCCTGCACTACATGGTTATTATTATCTCTAAACGTCGGTCTAGGCTCTGCAGACGTGGACTTCTAGATCAAATGCATCACCAGTGAACTGCATATACAGCCTTGGGAAAGTCACATGAGTTTAGCATAGGGGACATTTGGTGAGCCCTGGCCAGTAACTGGCATTAGACACTGATGAAAAGGAGAGAGAAGTCAGGCATAGGCACTGTCTTTTAAACTCATACATGGAGATTCAGATGGACAAACAAGAAACCACAATAAGGTATCCACCAAGAGTTACTGGGAGGTCAGGCCAAGGAGTAAGAAGAGAACAGACTGAGTCAGATGAGCATGGGTTTGACTGCTAAGCCTTGGTAGGCTGACCAATACCTAGCCAAACCTCAGAGTCCTTATATCTCAACTGGGGATAAAGCCGCTTATTTCACAAGATTATTAGTAAGGTAAAATGAGATAATACACAGGCAGCACCCATTCTGGCAGACTATCTTTAAGAATCGGTGCCCTTTCCCAGAGGAGCACTGAGGAGGGGGCAACACCGTCTGATAAAAACAGCAAAGCCTGGTTTATGGAGGAGGTTTTATTTCACCTGGACCATTCTGTGTCCAGGTTCCCTGAGGCCCTTTACAGCTGTAGTCTTACAGGCTGTCTCCCAGCAGGCTTTCCCTCCTGCAGTCCTCAGGACCCTTCAGGGTCTTGGCGGTTTCTATCAGGAAACCAACTTCTGCCCTTCTTGCACCCTTGCAATTCTTGGGAAATAATCTGGCATTGGAACTGCAAGCCTGATATTAAAATGTGGCCTAAAGAGAAGTATTGGGAAACACTTCCTGGCTCTGTGTATGTGTGTGTGTGTGTGTGTGTGTGTGTGTTACACACATGTACATTTATGGGTATTGTTATTGTGTTATTGTTCAGTATCCATCCCCACACTCCTCCTCCCCATTCCTTTTCTTCTGTTTTCTTCTATAAGGCTCATTCACAGGTCCCTTTGGGTGGAAAAAGGAAATTGGAGAGGTTGGGCTAGAGCTTTGATGAGCACTTCCTCCCTCCCATGATTGACAAAAGGGCATGTAAATCTGTAAAATCGAAATTCAATAGAAACCTCATGCCATGTCCCCTGTGTGGGACAATACCAGAGCCCCCGCTCCCCCTCTTCTCCCTCCGTCTCCCTGCCTTTGTGTACATCGTGTGTGGGTGGAAGATAAACTGGATTTTAAAAAACCCTTTGAAAACAAGACATCGTTAACTCCTCTAATTGAAAGCAGTCTTCTGCAAAGGAGGGGGATTTGGAGGCGGGTGCTGGATGTAGTGGCTGGCACTGCACTGAGTGGACAAGAGTCCCCAGGTCCTGGAGCCACAGAGCCCTCTGTTTCTGCAAACCTGCGACCCCTAGTTACCACCAGACGTCCTGACCCATCACAGAAAAGTTTACTGTGTATCTTCAAGCCAGTCTTTTCTCCCTCCACCCGGCTGAGTTTCTTCATCCATCAAATGTGAGAATTGGAGTAAGCATTTCTGAGGTCCCTCCCAACTCAAACATCCAGTGATCCCAAAGCTCTGGGCGAAGGATTTCCCCAGCTATTTTGCAGCATGGGATTGCAGACACAAAAAGGAAAAAAAAAAGGAAAAGAAAAAGGGAAAGAAAACACATTGCCGGAAAGGCTGCAGTAAACTTCTATGTTACTCTTCTGATTGTCTTTGCCCAAAAAGGTGTCTTGGAAATCAGCCTTCAGCTTCAGAGAAAAGGACTCATGAGTCTCAGAAGTCAACAGGATGTTCACCTGGTCCAGAGTGTGGTTTTGTTTGTTTCTTTGCTTGTTTCACACTTAATTTTAGAGTCGACATTATTTTCTGCAGCACTCACCTGAGAAGCTGGAAATCAAAAGCTGGCAGAATGTCAGAGCTGAAAAGCCCTTTGGAGATGAACTCGTCTTACTCTGTGTTTCCATAAACGGGAAGAGCGAAGGTCAGAAAAAGTGAGCAATTGAGTCAGTTCTAGGAGGCAGGTCCCTTGCCTGTCAATTGCAGACTTTTTCTACCATATGACTCCACTCCGGGGCAGACCTGAAAAGGCCTGTTTTGGTCTGTTGAAGCAGCTTCTATTTCAGGAGCCCCAGGGGGAAGACAACAAGGAGAAGTCTGAAGTCCATCTTCCATGTGGCTGGGATTAAGACCCCATTAGCACAAATAAATCTATTTTCTTGTTAGAAAATCTCATCACAGCCCTGAGAGATATGTAGGCAGGCTCTCTTGAAGTTAACATCTATGGTTAAGAATGTGGGCTAAATTTGTGCCTGGATTTGAATTTTGGTTCTACCACTAACTGGTCGTGTGATCCTAGGCAAATTACTGGGCCTTAATTTTGTTATTTGTAAAATGCGTGTAATTGTGATATCCACCTCACAGAGTTATTGTGAGCACTCCATGATTTAGTACGTGCAGAGTCCTTATAACGGTGTCCAGCATAGAACAGGCAACCCTTTGGGAGGCCGAGGCAGGTGTATCATGAGGTCAAGAGATCGAGACCATCCTGGTCAACATGGTGAAACCCCCGTCTCTACTAAAAATACAAAAATTAGCTGGGCATGGTGGCACGTGCCTGTAGTCCCAGCTACTCGGGAGGCTGAGGCAGGAGAATTGCTTGAACCCAGGAGGCAGAGGTTGCGGTGAGCCGAGATCGCACCATTGCACTCCAGCCTGGGTAACAAGAGCGAAACTCCGTTTCAAAAAAAAAAAGAACAGGCAACCAATTCATGTTGCTGCTGCTGTTGCTTGCTGGGCACCTACTATTTCCTGTGTGCTGGGAAATCTGCTGGGATTTATTTGAGGATAAATAAAACATGCTTCGCACCTTGGAAATCTTGAGTTTAAAGAGATATAAGCCTGGACTCTAAACAACTATAATCTAACTTGACAAGTGCTGTAACAGGTATAAATAAGGAACTATACGGACACATAAGAAAGAGCAATTAATTCTGCCTGGGGAGTGAGTAAAGGCTTTCAGAGGAGGGATGATATTCGATAGTGGCTTTGAAGCGTGTGTAGTATTTCACAAAATGGGCAGTGCAGGGGTGGTGGGGGGTAGGATTTCTGGGCAACAGCATCATGGAGGGGGAGTCTACAACATGTGGGAGAAAGAGTTGTCTGGCATGAAGGAAGCACTGTTGTATAGATACCAGGGAAGAGAGCAGTGAAATTGGTGGAAGCAGCTGAAAGCCTTTGTAAGCTGTGTCAAGGGAAGGTTCCATCCTGTGGATCCTGGATAGCATGGTGGGTAGATAAGTAGTAGCAGGGTGATATGGTTAGTTTTTCCCCCTTTGGAAAGTTAGTTATGGGGACCATTTTTATGAATGAATGTGGCAGGACCAGAGGCAAAAAGACTGGTCATTGGTGCCCTTTCTCCACCAGAGGAAGCAGAGGTGTCAGTCAAGTCCAAGTAGCAATTGTGTTGCTTTGTAATTGGGTACACAGAACACGGAATTCTAGAGATTAGTCAACTCCTAGTTGTGATGTACAACTCGATACAGGACCTTGGAAGGGATTTTCAAAGCCTCTGGACCTCATTTTCTCACCAGAGAAAATGTAGTGTCTCTAATCTCATGGATTATCAGGGTTAAATGATATTGTGACTATGAAACTCTTGGCAGATATTATGACTGTGGGTGTCCTTAAGCTCCTGGGGCCCTTAAAGGTCATTCAGTGCAACCATTCAGTATAATTGCAGAGGAGGAATCAGAGAGTCAGAGAAATGTCCAGTTAATTGGAGACAGAGCTGGAATTAATCAGATCTTCTACTGTACATGGATGGTATTTGAAGGAAACACAGACAATCTCTGCAGATATAGACAGTCTAAGGGATTCTGCTAAAATGAGAGACCCCCTTCAAGACCAAGTGGGAAAAGGGTCACTTGTCTTTCGGTTCCTCCAGGAATACTTTCAAGCTAGTGGATCAGCATTTGATGTGAACATTTTAGCCATTAAAAGTAAAAAATTGTTTATTTTTTATTGTGGAAAGAGCACACCATGAGATCTACCCTCTTAACAAATTTTTAAGTGTATGGTACAATATTGTTCACCATAGGAACAATGTTTTACAGCAGAGTTCTAGAACTTACTTGTCCTGCTTAACTGAAACCTTATGCCTATTGATTAGTAACTGATCCCTTTTCCTTTCCCTCATCCCCTAGGAGCCACCATTCATTTCATCTTTGGTTCTATGAATTTGATTATTTTAGATACTTCATATTAAGTGAGCTAATGCAGTATTTGTTTTCCATGACTGGCTTATTTAACTTAGCATAATGTTCTCAAAGTCAATTACTCTTATTGCAGGTTGCAGAATTTCCTTTTTTAAGGCCAAATAATATTCCATTTTCTTTATCCATTCTTCTGTTGATGGACATGTAAGTTGTTACCACATCTTGTCTATCATGAATAATACTGCAATAAACATGGGACTGGGCAGAAGGGAAAAACAGATTTCAGCTCCATAGAATCTCTCCTTCTCTCCTTTTTAGTTTCCCTAGGGAAACCCAAAGCTAGAGGCTGCCAGTGTTCCTAGAGCACTCTCGATGTGTTCCACAATACAGGGAGCAATGTGAAAGGAGGCAGCAGGTCTTGTTCATACTAGCATGGCAGAAAGGGGAAGTGTTCATCTTCCTGACATCTATTGGACTGGAAGGCTGGGAAGGACCTCAGCATCACTGGAAGGATTTGTGATGTTGGAGTGGGGGGATAGAAGGGAAAACAGTATGGCTCTGCATGGGGTGTAAGAAATGTGCAGATTGGGAAGGGGGAAAAGGTTGAGAAAGATTGGGAATGTCACTGGAGCCAGTGTCACTGAAGGAACTGGAGGAGGAGAGATGATGAGTGAAGAGGAGCTTGGCAGTGACGGTAGGGAGAGCTAAAGAGGCCCCTGGAATGTGTGATGGAACTGTCCTGCATGTCTGCTTCCAAAACGTTCAGTAGAGTCCACATTGCTCAGCAATGCTTTATGGAGTTCAATTTGCCTTTTTGGAAGGTAGAAAAAAAAACAAAACACAGATCGATGAAAACAGAGCATCCCCATAAAATCAGTCACCTTGGGGTTCATACTTGTATCCTTAGTGATCAACATTGTGTGATAGGCAAGGCTCTTTTGTTTTCAGTTCTCTGAAGCCTGGCATGCCACATGCCATTTAGGCTGCCGAATGAGCAGATTCACACAACGTCTATGAAAGCAGGAGGCTTGTAGGGATTTGCCTCTCTCTTCCTCTCTAGCCTCTCTCCACTTCCCCAGGAACATAGATGATTTTTAGATCAACTAGGGCTTTGGGCAAAGGTTCAGCTGGATTTGTTCATTCTTCTCTGATCTGCTTTGACTGTCCTTGGTCAGGATTGCAGCCAACTTGAAACAAACACAAAACAAAATAGGAAAACAGAAGAATAAAATAATACCAGTATGTTTCTCTAAAACCCTGTCTAGTGCTAATAGAACTGACAAGCTAAGAGGAAATAGTATTTAAGC
The DNA here is from genome assembly GCA_036589455.1 of Ateles fusciceps. Classification (NCBI taxonomy): domain Eukaryota; kingdom Metazoa; phylum Chordata; class Mammalia; order Primates; family Atelidae; genus Ateles; species Ateles fusciceps. The sequence continues at coordinate 15,754,297 of JAZHEH010000952.1, forward strand.
AATAAGAGGGCTTTGTTCATGTCAGAGACTCCTTTAGCCATAAATGCTTCAGATGCAGACATAAGACCCCCAGTCCAGCCTTCAGAGATGTCCTTCACCAAGCTCTGCTGGGAGACAGGCAGCTAAGAACACAAGGGGAAAGAATTCCAAAATGATACATGTCGAATTGCTGGCCTGGATTTCAAATTCCATAGATAGTTTATGCAAAGTCTTGCACTGTTGTAAAGTGTAACAGAATCCACTGGCAGATCTCCCTAAACTCGGTCCCAGTTGTTTTTGAGAAAAATAAATAAACTTAAAAAGGTCTTCCAGCACATTTAAGTGTGAGGCTCCTAGAGATTTGAATAACTGGAGCCATCACTTAATTCCTAGCAATGGGATGGCCGGTTCATGGCATGTTTATTCTTAAAAAGTTACCAGTGATATTCAGATAATTAATATTGTGCTCTCAGAACCCATCAGTTCCTAGGGCCGGAGTGAGGGGAACTTTGGCAGCTAACACATTTCAATACTTTCTGATGTTTTCAAAGCAATGAAACTCTTCTCTTAAATGAAATATTATAAGAGGCAGCTTGATGTGTAAAACAGGTGAGTGGAGATGCTCTGTTTGAAATAGTAGAGTGGAAACCAGGCAGATCTTCTCTACATCATGAGCCCCAGCCAACTTCTCTGTGGAATCCCAAGAATCCATGGAAAACATGAAAACTTGTTGTCCAACCCAACCCGACATTCAGTTGTGCAAGGTAAACTAAGGACCAAAAGGCAAGATAACTTGTTCACAATTGCACACCACATTTTGAGCAAGCCTGGACTACAACCAGGTTTCCTGAATCCAAAGCCAGCTCACCACTGTACAACTTCCTGAGTGACATTATGCAGTTCTCCAAAGCTTCTTGTCTTCCTCTGTTGGAGGTTTCCAGAATGAATTGATGAAGGTGTTAACAGGAAGAGAGACTGAGTGAAGGGTATATAAAATAATTTGTATTATCTTTGCAACTTTACTATAAATATGACATTACTTCAACAAAATGTTTATTTAAAAATAAAACTATTAATGCCTGCAACTGCAGATCACCATGTAACCATATGCTTTGATTCGTGTCTCATTATTTTAAAGAGAATTGAAATTTGGCATTTTCCAAGAGCTCCTTGAAGCCAGAACTATTGCAAGAAGTAATGGAAAGAGAGGCATTTGAATTTGCACAAATTTATAGATGGGATTCCCAGGATGGAATATTGCATTGAATGTAGGTGGAGTTCTCAGTAAGATGATGTCAGGAGTAAGAAGGATGGACTGTCATAGAAAATTCAGACCTGGTCCAGTTCACTGGAGCCCACCGTTCTGAACACGTTGTTAGGAAAACTGATGTTGATGGTTTTATATCTATTTTCAATGGCTTTCTAAGCTAACAATTTGGATTTTTTTTTTAATTTATAAAATTGCATAGGATGATGTAAACCAAAAACACCTATATATAACAGGTGTATGCACTACCTGCAATTGACAGCTATACATTTTGTCGTATTTGTTTCATGTCTCTTTCTGTAAGAAAAATAACACACCACAAATAAGACTGAGGTCCCTTTTTTAATCCTGACTCACAGTGTCATTCCCCTTCCTTGATACACAGAGGCAACTATCACCCTGAATTTGATGTACGCTTCCCTACTCTATTTTTAATTCACATGAACCGCTGGGCAATATATAGTTTTGCTTTGTGTTATTTTAATAAATGACATCATAATGTACTTAACCATTTGCCCCTTGTTTCTTTTTTTCCACTCAATGTTATGCTTTGCGATCTCTCTATGTTGATGTCTATGAACTCACCATTAGGGCTTCCTTTTTATTTGGCTAGGGACCATACTGAGCCAAGCGTTAAAATATTTTTATATCGTCCTTGTATATGAATACAGTTCATTTTTCTTACTGTTCCTTTGCCATATAGAATTCCATCATGTGACTATTTCCTATTTTATACATTTCTCCTCCAACAGGAGAACATATAGACTATTTCCAATCTTTTCCTACTATACTTATTGCAGAAATGGATATTCTTAATCCTTGTATATACTTTTTTTTCTTTTGTTTTTGCTTGTTTTAGGTGTTTATGTTTGTTTAATCTTGTTGAGGTTATATGACTTTTTTTCAATAGCATATGAGATCCTCAGAGCTCTCCAGGTCAGCCGTACTTTTCAGATGAGTAGAATGCACTGAGAAGATATGAAATGACAGGCCCAAATTCACAAGGAGGTTTTGAGAGAGGAGCCACATTAGAGAGCAGAGGAGAAGTACCAATTTGGGATGCCCTTCTACCAAAGGTCTCACGAATTTCAAGGACTGCTCAACTGTTTCTATTCCCTTATTGCACTGTTTATGTTTATATATGCATTTGTAATTACTTGACTAATGTCTGCACAAATTGCCTGCTCTAAGCTCTTCAGCATCTGTCTTTTCTATCATTTTGTCCCAGAGTGTTTGACAAGCCACAGTTACTCAATAAATATCATTCAAATGAATAAAAGAACCAATAAATTAAATGACATTTGAGTATGCAAGAAATTCCTCAGTTTGAAGAATTCTGCTTGTCTATATATGTTTTCTCTTTCTTTTAATACTATTTGGTATTATCTATCATTGAGAATGAATTTGTGTGTGTGTGTAGGAGGTGTGTGTGTGTGTGTGTGTGTGTGTGTATAAAGTTTTGGAACTGATTTTCTTTGTCAATGGGGAAGCAAATGCTAATGTTTTCACAGTCTTTTCTCTGATGTAATATCACTCGGAGCACAATTTACAGATTTGTTCTAAAATTGTCTACTTGACATTCAAGATTCTATGAGATCTAATTCTTCCACCCACCCTTTCTGCCACTGTCCCTAAGTCTTAGTAGTAACAGGCATTTTATCACAATCTCAGCATTCTGGGTTTCTGCTTTCCTGTGAGCCTGGCTTCTGCTCCTGCAATGCCCTTCCTCTTATCACTGCCCTACTCTTCCAGGCCCAACTTAAGTATCAACTCCTCCAGGATGTGTCTCTGTGAGAATATCTCTGTCATCCCTACCATCAAAGTACGTTATCTATTCTATCCTTAACAGCATTGAGGATTACCTCTTCTACATCAGAATGTGAGCTTCTGAACCAGATTCTGGTCTTTTCTTCCCTGTTTTTCCCTGTGGTGCCAAGAGCAAAATAGGTGAACAACACAGGTTTGTAAAATTGAATTAAGTTGAACTTCTGATACTCTCTAAAACATGATTTTTTTTGTCTATCTTTTTCCAGGTGTGTCGAACCAAGGTGATAGATCTCAGTGAAGGCATTTCCCAGCATGCCTGGTACCCTTGCACCATCAGTTACCTGTATTCCCAACTGGCTCCGAACACTTTTTGGCTCCAGGTGAGCTGAAGCTCTGAGAGCTTTGGAATCTCCGGCAGCGAGCCACAGAAAACACTGACTCCCATGACCCTTTCTGAATATGGGTTGTCTACCTGCTGAGGGTGTTAATTGTAAGAACAGGGGAACAAAACACTTAGCAGTGTGATGCTTCCTGAAATGGAATCCTAATTGCTCATGGAATGCCCCCACTGAGCTCTTGTTTTAGCAAAGAGTTTGGATGTATCTTGTCTGCCTGGAACCTCCTATTCATTGTTCAAGATCTTTCAAAATGATCTTTCTCTTTTGAACCCTGTACTGATCACCGGAGGAAGACGTGACCATTATCTTCCTTCTTGTCCTGCACATGTGAGGTCACTAGTTGGATGGCACGTGTCACGTGGTATTACAGAGCTGTCTGCGGTCTTTCTTTCTGGCTAAGGATTGTGGATATTATTGCATTTTGGCTTATGTGTCACTGACCTACTTTGAATTCCCCAAAATGCAAAGGCCATATCTTATTTAGCTTTCTCTCCTCAATGCTGAGTGCAGAGATTGACATGGAGAAGTGACAGATAATCATGCATACTATTTTTTGTGTGTGTGAATTTTAGTGTGCACCAGGACCTTTGCTACACACTTTGTTCTCATTATCTTACTGGAATCTCAGAGCAATCCTGTGATATACCTGTTTTTTTGTTTGTTTGTTTGTTTTTGAAACGGAGTCTTGCTCTGTTGCCCAGGCTGGAGTGCAATGGCATGATCTTGACTCACTGTAACCCCCGCCTCCTGGGTTCAAGCGATTTTCCTGCCTCAGCCTCCCGAAGAGCTGGGACTACAGGCGTGTGCCACCATGCCTAGCTAATTTTTTGTATTTTTAGTAGAGATGGGGTTTCACCATGTTAGCCAGGATGGTCTTCATCTCCTGACCTTGTGATCTGCCCGCCTCGGCCTCTCAAAGTGCTGGGATTACAGGCTTGAGCCACTGTACCTGGCCTGTTTTTTGTTTGTTTTTAATCCAGCATTTAGAAATGATGGAACTTAGACCCAGAGTGGCCCAGCCATTCACTCAATATCACACAGCTAAGTAGGAGCAGAGCAAAGACTGAAATTGGATTTCTAATCTCAGAGCCTGTGCTCTTCACGGTCAGGTTTCATTGCCTCTTCCTTCCAATCTTGGACCCCTGACGAACAGTAGCCCAGTTCTTAAGAAGGAAGTTTCTCCACAAGTGCATTCCAGTGTGGCTGCCTCCCCAGCACGTGACTGAGGGCACATCTGACCCTCCTATGTCTTCTCAATTTCAGGCATATTTTTCTCAGCCAATGGTTGCCGCGGCTGTCATTGTCCACCTGGTGACGGATGGGACATATTATGGAGACCAAAGGCAGGAGACCATCAGTGTGCAGCTGCTTGATACCAAAGATCAGAGCCATGATCTAGGTAAGCATGCCCTCTTGGGTTTGGCTTGCTCTCGGTACTTGCTTCCACCTCTGCCCCATAACTAGTTGTGAGGATCAGCTTAGAATGAGCTCTTCCTTCCTTTATCCTTTTTCTTGCCTCTTTTCTATTTGGCATTCTGGTTGCTCTCAAATCGAGATGTGGTTATATATCCAGAGAAATCTAGATCTGGCAGAGACAGGGGATATGGGGCCAATGGCCAAGCACTCCCTTCTGCCAGCAACCTTTAACCTCAGGCATCCCGTATCATTCCCCAAAGACGCTGAGAAGGAGCAAGACTGAGTAAAAGGCATTTCCCCATTGTACATATCAGCACCTGAGACCCAAAGAGAGGCACTGAGAGACCCCAGGTCACATGGTAGGTCAGGAATTACTAGTTAGGTTTTCAGTGTCATAGCCTGTGGCTTTTTACCCTATAACCTGGAGTGTTCACAACCCTCCACCCCAAGTGGGGGACTATATCACCAGTTACAACCTCTGGAGAAGTTCCCAGTGGGAATAGGAATAGAAACATTGTAGGAGTAAGGAGGCAGTTGAGGCGTCAGTCAGGTTTACCAAGTGCCTGAGTGCAGAGCCACGGGGGGAGAACAAGGGCTGGACTTGTCACCTGTACCACCCCTTTGCATACCCACATGCACTGTGGTTCAGAGGAGAGGGCCTGAATCCAGAGCTGACAGCTGAGGTTTGAATCCTGTCCCACCACTCACTCACCTTGAGAAGGTGAGCAAGCTTCCTGTCCTCACAGCATGTCACTTAGAGCCTCATTTGCTTCATCTACACAGCAAGGACAATGATAGCCACCTTAGAGTTGGAGTGTGCTATTATTCGACACTGTTATAACCATGTCTAGCACAAAATCAGATACTAAGAAATTCCTGTTGTCGCTAAGAATTTCCTGTGACACCCGCCCATTTCCAATCTACCCTGGAGAGCTCCGGGCAGCCTGGCTACTCCAAGCATTTGGAATTCTTGGCCAGTACTGAAGCCTGGATTTCAAAGCTGTGCCCACACCATTCCGCAGAGAACGCTTTTCAAAGACCTGTAGGAAGCAAGCAGGCAAGGGGTCATTTCAGGGTCAGAAAAAAGCCAAGGGAACAGGGAAGGTTTTCTTGTTTTGTTGTTATGCTTATTTACTGAGTTAGTTTTAAAGGCAAGGGAAACGTATGAATAAGGAAGAGAAAGGACACCCTTCTGGACTTAGCAGGATTCCTAGGAAATTTCCCTAAGTGAGAAACAAATATTTTTGTAGTTGTCGTGCCATAACCCAGGGCTCTGAGGAGAGGTTTTTCAGCAGAGTGGGGGGAAAAGTCTGGTTCCACACACCCTCTTTGGATCCTGCTACTGATGCCTGAGGCTTTTCTGTTTTTCCCCTTCACCCCCCGCCCCATCACCATCTTTCCCAGTTCACACTATCCCAGCATTCTGAGGCGGCTTCACCTCTGGAACTGAGACGGTTATCTGCGTCAGGCTTCCTTACATAGCAAGGAAGACTTCTCCTTACATAGCAAGCCTGCCAGGACCCAGTTAGGTTTATACCATTTTTTGGATGTGAAAACTGAGTTTTAGGGGCTTTCTGGAGTCCCATTATTAGGAAGGGGCTACACCAGCATTTAAACTCAGGTCCACGCAGCACTGAAGCCAGCTTCCATTTTGCCAACTCCATCCTGCCACGGCCTTCCTTTCCTTTTGTCTCTTGGTGTACCTTTTCTCCCTGGCCCTCCCTCTTCCTTCTTGGAGGATAGGAACCTGCTGCCTGCATTAGAAAAAACTGAGGACTCTTGAGTGAGGCAAGCTTGGATTCTCCTTAAGAGTTTGAGTCATGCCTGGGCCGTGTTCCTACGGAAAGCCGCCCCTGCCCACGATTCTCAACCTCCTCTGCAGATTAAGCAAGAGGGCCTTCCCTCTCAGGGCTGCTTCCAGGTTCACAGATGACTTAGGAGAGTGGGCTTTTTATCCTGGGAAGTGCCTGTTGCTATGAATTATTTCTGTCACTTTTCCAACTGACCAGGCAGGCAGCCTGAAACCCAGCAACTCAGACCAATGAGCCCTACAGCAATGTGGGAGGGAGGCGAGAGCCTGGGATGCTTGGCTGAGGGGTGGCCATTTGGGGGGAGGGGAGAGGGACTTTGGGCAGTAGGTGAAGGGGAAGCTTAGCGGGCAGGGAGGCAGGGGGATTGGAAAGATTTGGAACAAGAAAAAGGCAGACAAAGAAACTTTCCATCAGACTCAGAATCCTCACCGGCCACCCAATGGTGCTTTTGTGCAGTGACATGAAAGGGTCTGGGGGCTTCGGGAAGGGCCCGTTGGGGAGGGCGTGACTGGCCTTGAGTAATGAGCCTGGCCCCTCGGCCCCTCTGTCTCCCTTGACAGGCCTCCATGTCCTGAGCTGCAGGAACAATCCCCTGATTATCCCTGTGGTCCATGACCTCAGCCAGCCCTTCTACCACAGTCAGGCGGTACATGTGAGCTTCAGTTCGCCCCTGGTCGCCATCTCGGGGGTGGCCCTCCGCTCCTTCGACAACTTTGACCCCGTCACCCTGAGCAGCTGCGAGAGAGGGGGAGACCTACAGCCCTGCTGAGCAGAGGTAAGGGACCCATGGCCTACTTGTCCCAGGCCATTTGTAGCCAAGTGGAGACAGTGTGATTTTGAAGCTGGGTAGCCATTTGTGTGGCTGTAAAAAGTCTGTGCATTTTTCCCTTCTCCATCCATCCTCTGGCCTCTGGCTGGCTCTGCCTTTGGGCTTGAGAGGGCCATGCATCTCTAAATTCCTGGGGCAACTGAGGGAAACAGGATTGTGTGGTGAAAAAAGAACCTCCTCACCTGGCTTGCAGCGGCAGAATTGACAATAGCTTGCAGGGTGACCCTGGAAACATCAGTTTCCTTCTCTGAGCCTCAATGTCCTCATCAGAACAAAAAGAGGATTAGCTCTCTCTTATCTCTGAAATACTGGAATATTCTGCTTCCTAGGTGGCACAGGCGGGAGGCATAACCCTCCTAACCAAGGGGGATGGAGTGAGACTGGTATTTGTATCACCCTGGGTTCACCGTGTGCATCAGGGATAGGTGAAATCTCTCTGTCTTCCATAAGCCTAGCTCCTATGACCTCACGAGTGGTCTAAGAGCCTGTCTTTCGACTGCGTGACATCACTCCCTCAGTGCTTTTGATCTAGCATCCGCTAACACACCCAGTGTGGAGCTACAAGGGAGTGGAGTTTCCCCAAAAGAATACAAGCTTTGGGAATACTCTTACTTGGGTTTGAACCTCCACATTACCACTTCTTAAATGTGTATTCTTGGTCAAGTCACTTCAGTTTTCTGAGTCATAGTTTTCTATTTTGGAATAACAGATAAAATCTACTCCACAGGGTGGTGGTGAGGGTTAAACGTTGTGCTGTGGATAAAAGTGTTCCTGCAAACTGTTAGGCATTATGTAAATATAACATATTTAAAAAGAATATTTATAACCTTCTTTTGATGATGATGGTGCTGCTTCTCTGCACAGAATTTTGTGTAAAGTTCTGAAAGTTAGAGCTGGAAAAAGCTTCAGAGATTATCTCATCCATCAGACATGTCCAAACTTCTGTGTTCCCGTGTAGAATCACAGGGCCCAGAAAGGGGAGAACTTGTGCAGAGTTGCACAGCGTCTCTCAGATTTGTTTAATGAGATCCAGAGGAGAGAGAGTTGTGATTTTTGTAGGCTCCCCAAAAGTGAGGCTCTCTGGAAGTCGATTCATACCTGGGGGGGGAAAAAAAGAAAAGGGAAGAGGGGGGACACCAGCATTTCCCACGCCCCTGTTGCCACAGAGGACACAAAAGGTGGTTGCAAAATCCACATTGTTTAGCACCTACTGTCTCTAGCTTCTGTTGTGCAAAGTCTGTCGCAATCTTTTGGAGGCAAGAGCGTCTTAAATATAACTCATTGTCATATTTCACTCTAAAAGGATGTTTTTATCCCTTGTTCTCCAGACCCTATAAAATAAGTTAATTCTCAGAGCCTGGGGAAATGATGTCAATGAAAATCCATCAGATCGTTTCCACAAGACTTTCCCATTCTTATTCAGCCATCCTGATCAATCATACGTTGACTGAGGCCAGGACTGACTTGTTTGAATTCTTGATGAATGGCGCCTGTGCCCTAAGTAAACAGTAGGAAATATTTTACCTCTGAAACATATCGATCGATATGTATTTGTTAGTTCTTTGGTTGTAGAAGGAACACTGAATGCGGGGAAAGTGCTGCCCTGTATCTGATTAATTATGTAAGCTCGGATTAGTCATCCCTTTCTCTGGCCTCAGTTTCCCCATCTTTAAAATGATGATGGTGGTTCGCATGGATTCTCTGCGGTTCTTTCCAGTTCTGACAGTCTGTGATTCCCAAGAGCTGGGAAAGATGAGAGAGGACAGGAAGGTACAAACACTACCCAATAATTGTCTTGTTTTATTATTGCACCTTTTCTGGGAGGTATGGCTCAGAGAAACAGAGTGAGTGAGTCATGGCCATCCAGGCAATAAGAGGCAAAATCCTGCTTTGTCTGTCCCTGAAAGCCATGCTCTGCCCACCACAGGAAGGCATGAGTAGCAGAGGAATTTTCACAACTGGACCCATGTGAGCATCTATTCAGTGGAACTGAGTGAGGGGGATGGAGCTGCAGCTCTGAGGTCTTTGGCTGACTCGTTCCTGAGCTTGGATCAGGCTAGGACAGGCTGAGTCTTGAGGGCTGAGACTGCAGGGCTGCAGCACCTCCTCCTAAGTGCCCCCTTGGGGAAAGGACAGCAGCTGTTCATGGGGAGCTGAACAAGCAGGACTCTGCAAACATGCAAATGCATTAAAGCAAACAAACAAGGGAGGAAAGAAAGATAAAATGAGCAACAACTGTAAAGAGCCATGGGATGTTTTCCATCATTCTCAAAACACCAAAATAAATAGCATCACTTTTTATAGTGCAAACTTCAGCTGGTTGTAGCAGAAACATCCCACTTTACTCTCAGCTGTTCCCAGGTAGGGAAAAGTACTGTTTCTCCCCCTCTCTCTTCCTCCTCCCTCCCACAGCCTTTTCTCATCTCCCTGCACCTCTCCCTCTCTCCCAATCCCTTTCTCCCACCTCTCCATCTCCTCTCTCTCTCTCTCTCTCTCTCTGCTTCTCCTACCTGCTTTCTCCTCCTCATTTTCTGTCCCTCCTCCTGAGAGCAGTGTGATGCCTACTCTGGTGCCTTGGGAGGAGCACTACCACAAAATGAGTTTGGGCAATGTGTTCCACTCTAGCTTCAGGGGTCTCCAGTCTTTTTGCAGTACTCGGTGTAAATTCAGAGACCCAAGAAAACAGGATCGGGTTTCAAAGGAGAGGTCCAGTTGTGAATTCTAGTCAAATCCCAGCTCTGTGAAAAGGAGAAAAAGTGGGAAGAGGAGCATAGTGGTAAAGTGTAGGGTGGTGAACCAGGCTTCTTTAATGAGAACAGCTACAGTGATGATATTTTGGCTCCAGTATCTGTCACACACACACACACACACGCGCGCACACACACACACACACACACTGCACACACACACTCACACACACACACACACACACACATACACACACGCACACACATCACACTCATCCACCCTTGTGGATCTAGACAGAAATTGAACAGTTCATTATAAATTTTAGAAGGCCAGCTTTGGGAGGAAAGTAAGTTCTTCACATGGCTAGATTAACTCTTTCAGCCAGGGAAGACTTCAAGTGTTGTTTGTTGGTTGGGGGTCCGGGTGCCCACAGACTGGAGCCAAGCATTTCTAGAGTCTGTGCCCTGATGAGACCCCATGTGTGGAATATCCCATTAGGTGATGATATAGGGATTCATATATAGGATTTGGAACACAGAATGAAGCTACTCTTGGCCAGAGACCACAGATCACTCAGGTCGCTGCCACAACCTCATCCTGCTTCCCCAGCCCGCAAAAGAATTAGTGCCTCTCAGCACATTGGTTGGGAATCACTAGTCTGGGGAATGTACCTGCAAATAGAACTGCTATGACTAAGCATATATATGTCTTTGACTGTGCTGAATACTGCCTGACTCTTCTCCAAAATATTGTCCAATTCACAGCCCCATCAGTGACCTACCAGAGTTCCAGTTACTCTGTATTCTTGGCAATGCTCGAGATTGCCAAAGACTCCTTTTCCTATTTTTCTCATTTCAAAGGGTTCTGAAATTATAGACCTCAGTTGTTTTGTTCTCATAAAATCATGAGGCCTGAAGCTGGGGGAGGCTCTCAAAGATTTCCGGTTCTGTGCCCTAATTTGAGGATGGGAAATCTAAGGTCCAAGGAAGGGAAGTTACTTGCCTAAAGTCACCCAAGTTGGGGACAAAACCAGCACTGGAATCTAGTTCCCAGGAATCCAGTTATCTTTCCTCTTTGTCAGAGGTTCCAAGACTCATGTTCCACAGACCATATTAGTCCATAAACAATCTCTCTTTGGCCTTTATTAGTTATCTCCTTTAATTAGTTGCCAACATTTAAATATCAGGAGAGTTCATATTAAAAAACAGCATACTTCTTGGAACTCTTTAAAGAAATGAGAAGCTTTGAAAACATCAGGCCCTCCATCCCACTAGGCAACCTTTGACGGGAGCAAAGCACTCTGCTCGTTGGCCAGGCACATCACCTCTCCTCAGCACACCCCACTCAGCTTGCCTGAACTCTGCAGGCCACTGAGCTTGCATCACTTAATCTTCAAAATCTTGCCTCCTTACCACACCACAATACTGGCTTCTAGAAATCCAAGGTAAAGAACCTGTTAAGATCATTCCCCCAGGTGCCATATTTCTGGGTAGAAAAATGGGGTACTAGCATAGGAGCTCTTTCTTAGTTTCACTTCTTAAGTGATCTTGCAGAACTGATGCCAGGAACAGTTTTTCCTCCATTTTCCAGTGTGGAGCACTTGTCTTTTTTGTTATCCTCATCTGAGCAACCCAGAATGATTTATAAACAGCCTTTCTGTTATTATCTCTGCTTCCCTATGGCATAATTGCAGCTAAGTAGCAGGGCACAGCAGTTACACTGTGAGTCAAGGAACAGAACCAGGAGAGGAATGCTTGTCAGCACTTTAACTTCTGGCTTTATCCGGGTTCCAGCACTCTCTAGGTATCCTCTCTTATGCATGACTGGAGACCATTCTTATTGACGATGGAGACAGCAATGGGAGATTAGGAATGTTTTACCTATGGAACTTGAGTCCATAAGTAAATACATTAGGAATGTTTTACCTATAACTTGAGTCCATAAGTAAATACATTAAAAATATAGAAAAGAAGAAAAGAAAAAGATATTTAAATATCTAATTAGCTCTGCACCCCAGGGACCTCCACTTTTGCCCAGGTGTGAGAATTTGATCCATAGAATTATCTGCATCCCTTCCCACTCGTCCATCAAATCAGCCACCTTTCTCCCTTCGGAGAAGTGTCTTCATTTTTTCCTTATTTTGTTATTTTTATTTACTGCCCATCACCGGTGTTAAATCCTTCCCTCTTTTTTTTTTTTTTTTTTTTTATGAAGCAGCAGAGTCTTTTCTTTGTTTTCCATGTTTTGCTTTTTGTTTTTGTGTTTCAGAAATGACAGGGCTGTGTCACAGAGTTATTTGAGAGGGTCAGTCAGGGTAATGTTTATCGTTTTTGGACAGTGTGTTCACACAACCTTTTCCAACCAACAGGACAGCAAGGAAAAAAGAGCAGGGACTTAGGGGACAGACTGGCAGATCTCCATTGAAATTCTGTCCAAGCTGAGTGCCCTTGGGCAAGCAATTTAAAACTCGTAGTTCCAGTTTCCTGTTCTTGAAAATGGGAATAATATCACTACCTCCAAGAGTTGCTGTGTGGAATGTAAATAAGGTGAGGTAGGTGAAACACAGCGGCCAATGCCTGACACAGATCACCTCCCTTATTCCTTTTCTTCCTGTTTTCAAGCTGCGGGCCAGATGCAGAGCCTAAGTCCCTGAAGCGTATTCTAGAAGGCCTAAGACATGTCCCATAAAGAAAAGGTTATCAGAGTTTAAAAAATAGTATGTACCTTAGCCTCTTCTGGAAATTCTCAATGGGTTATCCAAAGTATTGAGAAGTCCTGCAACTAAAAAAACTAACTGGTTTCATAAACTCAATGCTATCCTTACTCATGTGACCATGAAATCTTTTAGTCAGGTGATACATGAGATCAGGGACTATTTTTCCTTTTGTAGCAAAAGAGACAGAGTAGAGACCCATCTTCTCAAGGAGCTTTATAGTTCCCAAAAGTGCAGTGGTGCAGTCTCGTCTCCCTGCAACCCCTGCCTCCTGGGTTCAAGTGATTCTCATGCCTCAGCCTCCCATGTAGCTGGGATTATAGGTGTATGCCACCACTCGCAGCTATTTCTGTTTATTTTAAGTAGAGATGGGGTTTCACCATGCTGGCCAGGCTGGTCTTGAACTCCTGACCTCAAATGATCCGCCTGGCTCGGCCTCCTAAAGTGCCGGGATTACAGGTGTGAGCCACCGTGCCCGACCTCCAAGCATTTCCCATACATTGGCCCTTCTAGTCTATAAACACACCAAGCTCCAACCTGTGCTGTAATTTTGTACCTGCTCTTCCTTCTGCCTGGTTCTGCTTCTGTCCCAAACCTGTATATGGCTTATCCCTTCATTTTATCCAGGTAGTAGTTCAGGTGTCCCTTCTTCATGGATCCTTCTATGCAAAGTGCCTTGCCCCTCCCCACTAACTGTCACTCTCTATAATTTCACCTTGGTTTAATGCCCTAACTGCATGCATCGTTATCTCAAATGATCTCATTTATTACTTTTCTTTGGCACGTATCCTCCCTCCTGAAATACACAGGATAGCAGGCATCTTGTTTATTCCCTCCGTCACTATATTCCCAGTGTATGGAACAATGTTCGGTGCTCCGTAAGGCCCCCAGTGAAGGTCTGTTGAATAGATGAATGAGTGGATGGTGTTTCACCCTCTTGACAATTCTAATAAATAATTTTATTACTTCCACTTTACAGATAAGACAACTGAGGTTCAGGATGTTATATAAATTTCCAAGGTCAAACAACTGATAAATGGCAGAGCTGGAGCTGGAGCCCAGATTTCCCTGATTGATAAGCCTTGTGCTCCTTCTATCCCAGAAAACGAAGCATTTCAGATTTTCATTTTCTATGAAGAAGAACTTTAACGTGCACATAATAATCAGGGATCACTGTTTATACTTAGGCTCTGCAACTTAAAGAAGAAAGTCATCTTTCCCTCTGGGTCTTCATAAGAGCCCAGGTGCCTTCTGGGAGTGGAGAGTAAGAATGCCCCAGACTGTTAGGCACAGGTCAGAAGAACAGCTTGGGAGCTAGTAGCTTACAGAGTAAATCTATTTAAATTGGAACCATTCGGTTCCTTCCCCTGGTGCTTACACAATGTGAACAGATGCATTGTTTGGTGTCAGAGCCCTTGGGTTGACTCCACAGCTACAGCTCTTTGAGGTCTCCACATGGCACAACACTGAGGATGTCAGGAGAAAGAACAAGGGCAGAGAATTGGAGTGTCTCAACAAGTGTTCCTTAATGCCAGTTGCCCTGCATTTCAGGAGGGAATTGGAGAATTGCAAAGTTCCCATCAGTGAGAGTCTGAGACCTAAATTAAATGCTTGTTCTTTTCTGGGTACTTAAAAAAGTAAATTGGTTTGTGATATGGTTTGGAGGCTTTTAGCTCCCCGCCTCCCCAGACTCTGCTTCTCACTATACTTTTGAGCAGGGGTAGAGAATAGGAATAAGGTCTCAATAAAACCCTCAGTTGGTTGGGTATCGTGAAACTGAGAGAGAGAAAAAAAAAACTTGCAAGCCTTTTCTGACACTGGTTTGGCCAAAATGTCTCCCTGTCTCCTAGATTAAAAACAGAAGCATAAAAGCCTTGAGGTTCTGGATAAAAATCTGTGCATACGGTAGGCTAGGTGTCGGGGGTAGACACGGTCAGAGAGGCAGACGTTAGAGAAAACTGCTCCCTAGAAGTTCTTAGTGTTAGACAGAATCAACCTCTTTAAGGTGTTTAAGAGCTATTGCAAGGCATCGTCACTATTTGTTTTCTGCTATTTAGGAAACATCTGCAAAGCATTTTTATTGGCACTGCACAGTACACCAACATGAAATAGGCATTATCTCTGCCCTCATGGACGTTCTAGTTCAGAAACATGGGACGAGATTAATAACGAGGCCTTTGGAGTCACCCATCTACATGGGCACTCAAACAAGTAACTTAATCTTGCCAGTCTCCAATTTATCCAACTGTAAAATGAGTAACACTTAGCTCATAGGGTTGTTGTAGGGATGGAGTGAGCTCATGTATATAAGCAATCAGCTAATATTAACTAATGTTATTGAGTGCTTGCCTACCTATAGTACAAGGGGAATGATCATCCAAGCATGAGGATATAATTGCTGTTTCTATATGCATCCTTAAAGATTGCCCTGCAATCTGGTATGTTCCACCAGCAACGAGGAACTGAGTTTTTAATACATCAAACATGAGGCAATGGCATTGAGGAAAGAAGGGTAGAATGCCCATGAGGGTGCTTGCTGAAGGACACAAGGGAAAGCTTCCTATAGAAATTTTCATGATGCTTGGACCTAAAGAATGAGTGGAATTCAGAGTGGCAGAAAGGTAGAATTCAGAGTTGCAGCAAGGTGCAAGGCATAGTCACCGTACAACTCCACTAATGATTTGTAAGTTACTTTACAGTATAAAAGTCTTCTACATCCATCACCTCAGTTGAGTCTTGAGGCTGTATGAGGTTGGCCAAATTTGAGAGCGTACTGAAGCTCAGAGATGTGATGTACCTTGCCAACTAGGTAGTAGAGCGTAGGTGTATTTATAACACCAGCCACCTCTTATTGAGTGCTTAGTATGTTCCAGGAGTTCTGCTATGCATTTTTTTTCTGATTTAATTCTCAAAATGATTCTTGTAAAATACAAAAAAGGCTTTTGCTCAACCTCGTGCCTGGCAGAAAAACACAATAAATATTGACTGTAATCATGATGATCCCCTTCTCACAAATGGAAAAACTGAAGTCATGCAAGGTTTAAATCTTGATAACATACAAAGCTTTTAAGTGGCAAGATTTGAACTCTGGTTTGTCTGTTGCCTTAACTTGAGCTCTTAATGAGAAACTTTAATCACTGTCTCTAGAGTCATCTTCACCTCACCCAGTACCCCTTTCTGTCCTCAGTCTCAAGCCCCCTGAAATCTTGGAGAAAGAGGCTTTTAGCCTTTATCTTCCAACTGGAGTGTGGCTGTCCTGTGAAGAGACTCCTTCTTCCCCTCTTGTTTCTTTCCTCCCCAGCTGCGTGCACTTCGCGTGTGAGAACACTGACTGCCCAGAGCTGGCTGTGGAGAATGCTTCTCTCAATTGCTCTAGCAGCAACCGCTACCATAGCACCCAGTGTACTGTGAGCTGCTGGACAGGCTACGTGCTCCAGATACGGCGGGGATGATGAGCTGATCAAGAGCCAGGTATGCACAGGTGCTGAGCTCAGAACCTCTCTGCAGCCCAGGGAAGGCTTACTGGGTGTTGAACACGTTCTCTGCTAAATACCCAGCAGCGCTTAAAATAGTGCTGCCGCATAGCAGGTGCTCAATAAATATTTGTTGATTAAATGAATGAGTGAGTGAATCAATTAACCAAGCAAGCAGTCTGGAATCTCTAAGAAAACGGGTACCTGTGCAGAGTAGTGTTCCACACAATACTTACCAGTGTTGTTGTATAGGTTGCAAATCTCTAAGACCGTGGGGCTATTTTGGAATGAATATCTTAAAATCAGATCTCTGACATAACTGAATGGGCTGCTTTAGGATGAGATGAGCTGTCTGTCAATGAGATGTTCATTCATTCAGTAATTCATTGCAAAGCATCTGTTCACAGGAAATTGGGTGCTATACTAGGTGCTAAAGAAAAAGAAGCCATTGACTTGGTGCAGTGGCTCATGCCTGTAATCCCAGCACTTTGGGAGGCCAAGGCAGGCAGATCACGAAGTCAGAAGATAAAGACCATCCTGACCAACATGGTGAAACGCTGTCTCTACTAAAAATGCAAAAATTAGCTGGGCAAAGGTGGCATGTTCCTGTAATTCCAGCTACTTGGGAGGCTGAGGCATGAGAATCACTTAAACCTGGGAGGCAGAGGTTGCAGTGAGCCGAGGTCATGCACTCTACCCTGGCAACAGAGCAAGACTCCATCTCAAAAAAGAGAAGCCATTAAGATAAATCGAGTCCCTCCTCTAAAGGAGCTGAGTGTCTAGTGGTGGAGTAATCAAACACCTCATTAATAATGGCCCCACTGTGTGATAAAGGCTGTCAAGGGAAGTGCAGGGTATTGTGGAGGCACAGGGAGATTCAAGGGAGGTACACTGGAAAAAGTGACATGGAAACAGATAACTAGACAGATCAGCAAAGGAGTGTGTGTTGGGGGAGAAGGAAGAAATATATGCACTGGGCACAAACAAATGTGGAATCCCACTGATGCTAAAAGTGCCACAGATGTTTTTGTTTTGTTTTGTTTTTGTTTTCTTTTTCTATACTCACCCAAGCAATGAGTGGAAGGGCCAGCTGGATCCACTGGTGCAGGGCCCTGTCAGTTTAGTCAGGATGTGTGGGGTTTATCTTTAGGACAACAGGGAGCTGTTGCAGGCAGTGACATGAGCACAACCTGGTTGGCAAAATCTCTTCTAGATACCCATGTGGGCGTAGCTTGGAGTCCGGCAGCAAGAATGGTAGCAGGGAGACCCCCTCGGACAGTCATCAAAGGGGTCATGGACAACAGGATGTGTCCTGCAAGAGATTAGTGGTAGTGAATGATTTGGAGTGATGTGGCAGAATGTTGCTTCACCCAGATGGTGCTGTAATGTCTCAGGTGGGGCATGGGAGAGTGGCACAGGTTGTCCTGGGATTTGAGGATTTCTGTCACTAAATGTAGCCTTTTCCTGGGCTGGCCTATGGATTTTGCCTTCACACTGTAAGCACACAAGACACATTCCTTGTTACTGGGAATGCCTGTTTGTACAGAACTTCGGGACCTACTTCTGTGAATCAGATGTGGCAGGCCTGAACTCCTGTAGAAACAATTCGACTGTTTTTGGCAGTGAAGGACCTCACTCAAGCACACATCCCTTTGATGTGTGCTTAAGAGGGGAAATGTCCTTTGCTTTTAAAATCTCAGATCAGCATTTGGCAACTCCAGTCCCTAGGATTTAGTGGCTTCCTCCTTGAATGAAAGCCTCCAGGCTGCCATGATTGTCCATTGCTTGGCTCTGCAGCATGGCCTTGCCCTCCACCAGCTCTGCCATCTTGTAGTTTGGTTAAAATCTCCACTTACTCTTTCATTTTTCCTAGGCTTTTTTCTGTCTTTGTACTTTTCTCTCTTGACTATTGAGCCACCAAATCTCAGAGTAGGGAGTGAATCTTGGAGCAGTTGAGTTCAATCCATCCATTTTGCCAAAGAGAGAACTTAAGTAAGGAAAGGGACTTGCCTGTAGTTTCATAACATGGAGAAAAAGCATCCAGGTCTCCTATATCCATGGAGAATGCCTACTGTGTGCCAAGCACTACAACAGCTTCTTAGTAACTAACTCCTTTAGAGCTAAGAAAAGACACAAAAATCAACACCCGATGACCTACCATTGAATCGTATTTCACAGTCTGTTTGTGAAAGAAGTCGTCCTGCCCCGTGAGGTCTCAAAACCTCAAGACTCTCATCAATAAAATGGAAATTGTGATCTGGAAGACTCTATAGACAGCAGTTAAGAGCATAGCCTTTGGACTCACGTCCAACTCATCCTCTTTCCAGCTGGTTAACTTAGGCTGATCATGTAACATCTCTTGGTCTCAGTCTCTGTGTCTTTAAATGAAAACTGGAATATCTAATTTATGCAGGTATTGCGATCATCACAAGTGAGCTAATGTGAAACACTAAGCATTGGTCTCCTGGTGCCTGGACAGGACTCTGAGCTGTCACCTTGGGAAGAAGGGTATTTCTCCACATCTAGGGCTCAGTCTGCCACTCCTCACTATGCACACCTCTGCCTTTCAGATGGGACCCAGCGTCACAGTGACCTGTAGAGAGGGCAAGTGGAACAAGCAGGTGGCCTGTGAGCCAGTGGACTGCGGCTTCCCAGACCACCATCACATCTACGCCGCCTCCTTCTCCTGTCCTGAGGGCACCACCTTTGGCAGTAATTGTTCCTTCCAGTGCCGTTATCCTGCACAACTGAAAGGTATCTTGAGTCCCTTCCCCAGCTCAGCCCTCCTTTGTCTATGGGAAACCTGCGCCCAGGCCCTCTTTCTGGCTCTCAAACACCAAGGGTGGGATAGGGTTTAATCTATGCTCCTGACTTCTTTCCACCAATTGTATTTATGTAAACTGCCCTGCTGTGCAGATAAGAAAGAAAAACTAGAGTGTGGATAATTATGACAGGGAAGCCCTTTCCAAGACCTTGGAAATCTTGCAAAGAAAAGAAAGAGAGGATAGAAGTGAAGGAGGGAGGGGGAGAAGGAAGAGAAAAAGAGAAAGAAGAGTTTAATTTGGGGCTGATGCAACTAATTCACTCTGTATGATTAGGGCCAGTAAGCCTTACAAGGTAAGTGTTACTATTATTCCCATTTCACAGATGAAGAAACCAAGCCTTAGAGGGTTTAGAACTTGTGTGGTGGCTCACGCCTATAATCCTAGCACTTTGGGAGGTGGAGGTGGGCAGATCACGAGGTGAGGAGATCAAGACCATCCTGGCTAACACGGTGAAAGCCCCTCTCTACTAAAAATACAAAAAATTAGCCAGGCATGGTGGCACGTACCTGCAGTCCCAGCTACTTGGGAGGCTGAGTGCAGGAGAATCACTTGAACCCAGGAGGCGGAGGTTGCAGTGAACCAAGATTGTGCCACTGCACTCCAGCCTGGGCAACAGAGCAAGACTCTGTCTCAAAAAAAAAAAAAAAAAAAAGAACTTGCTCAAGGCTGCACCATCAGTGGTGGGGACCACATTGAAACCCAGGTCTGTCTTTCTCCAATGCTGGCTGCTACTTGTTAAGAGGGGCCAGGTGGGCAGAGAAGAGCAGATCTGGACAGGAAGCATCTGGCATCCCCTGAGCTGGGCACCGGGCTATTGAGGGGGAATGAGTCTGGCATATCGGAGAAGAGGTCACATTTTATGGAAAAGTGAGTAGCTGGTCTGGGTGTCCTAGAATGCTGGGACTAGATGTGGTATGTATTAACTCCAGATTATGAAATCACACTGCTCTCAGTCAATCGGAAGCCTTTGGGAAAGGGAGGTGTATACGTTAGCACTGATTATTATAGCTCTCATTGTGGCTAATAATAATGCTTAATCAAAATGATGCAGATCCTTCCACTGCCAGCTGTAGTTGGGGAAGAACGACCTAGCTGTGGAGACAAGGCCTTAGGAGGACCATCATTTTGATAGTTGGTGATCCCAACTTTGCTTTTCCCTTGACCATACAGGGAACTACCTCTCTGGTTCCATATTGATCAGCTAGGACCCATTGCCATTTCATGCAACTTGGTTGTCAGCATCATCTAGTGTTCAGAGTCCAGTGCTAAGGCTTCTGCTTGGACCCAGTAACAGCAAGAACTGGGCAAATGTCCTGCGGCCTTTCTCTTGAACTTGACATTGCCACCTAATTTGCCCTCCTACCCCCATCTCAAGCTAGGGGATTAAAGAGGTGATCAATTTCAACTTTCTTCTTTTACTTGCTTCCCTTTCCTTCTTTCCACCTTTTGTTTTTCCTTTTATCATAACATGGTTTAAGCAAAAAGAACAATAATTTTTTTTAATATACTTGAAGTTCTGGGGTACATGTGCAGAATGTGCAGGTTTGTTACATAGATATACACATGCTATGGTGGTGTGCTGCATCCATCACCCTGTCATCTACATTAGGCATTTCTCCTAATGCTATCCCTCCCCAGTCCTCCCACCCCATCCCCCCCACCCCCTGCTATCTCTTCCCTAGCCCCTCCACTCTACCCCAACAGGCCCTGGTGTGTGATGTTCCCCTCCCTGTGTCCATGTGTTCTCATTGTTCAACACCCACTTATGAGTGAGAACATGCGGTGTTTGGTTTTTCTAAAAAGAACAATAGTTGTTTCTTTTTAAAAAAACTTTTAAGTTCAGGAGTACATGTGCAGGTTTGTTATATAGGTAAATTTGTGTCATGGAGGTTCATTGTACAGATTATTTTATCATCCAGGTATTAAGCCTGCCTTAAAACCCATTAGCCATTTTTCCTGATCTTCCACCTCCTTCCACCTTCCTCCCTGTGATAGGCCCCAGGGCCTGTTGTTCTCCTCTGTGTGTCCATGTGTTCCTGTTATTTAGCTCTCACTTATAAGTGAGAAGATGAGGTATTTCTTTTTTTGCTCCTATATGACTTTGCTAAGGATAATGGCCTCCAGCTCCATTCATGTTCTCAGAAAGGATATGATCTCATCTTTTTTATGGCCACATAGTATTCCATGGTGTATATATACCACATTTTCTTTATCCAGTCTATCATTGATAGGTATTTAGGTTGATTCCATGCCTTTGCTATTGTAAATAGTAAAAGCACTAATTTTAAACAGTCGATAAATAATAATGATAATAACGACCAACCTGAAATCCCTTCTGCCCTCAGTTTTTGCCCTAACTGGCCCTCTCTTTTGAACCTCTTGTCCTTCTTAATCTGTCTCTTCTTCTGTAACTTCTGTTAAGTCTACCCCTTACCAAGTCTACTTCCCTATTCCTTGCAATCTCCCTGTACCAGCCCTGGGCTAATGCAGCCTCTCGATTGAGTGCTTGTCCTTATTCCAGTTGAGCTAGTGCATTTTTATTTTCTCCAAACAATATTCTGTCACATTCTAACATGCTAGAGATGGTCAAGAACTCAGCAGAAAACTTTGGTGTAGGGACAAACAGGTTAAGTGATTTGTTCAAGGTAACAGCTAAATTCATACTTTATGCATTCAACAAATGAATACTGAGGACCTACTATGTACTCAGCTGTAGGCTAGGCTCTGGGAGTACAGAATGTACGAGATACAGCCCTTGCCAGTGTCAGCTTTAGCTGTAGTGCACTGCTAACTTTTATTTACCCTCTTCCAGAAATCACTTTTCTGGTTTGCATTTTCTCTCTTGATTAACATTTTGCAGTCTTTATGTTCTCTTGTTGCAGAAAACCATGACTTTCACTTCATAATTTATGGTGTCCACAGCTGATACAATGTACCTTTTTAGAGTCCCAACACCTTTTCCACAGATATTTTATCTCTCTTGGGCAATTTGGAGAGAATGTGCTTCCTATACTGTTTATACAGCTCCCCTCCCCCACTAACCTTGTGCTTTACCTTGGCACCCAAAAGCCATGACTGCCCAATTACAAAGGTAATGCAAAAAGAAGTTTGTAGACCCTGGTATTCTGGATGCTTCTATGCTTCTATGGAAAACAAATGAATCACCTTTTTCACACACTTTACTCTTTTTACTTGATGTTAAGATACTTACAGTTGTCAGTATCACAGTTTATCAATGTGGAATCCCCTGTGGGGTTTACAGACACCAGTCTTCCTTGTGCTAACCAGATGAATCATACTGACAAAGAGAGAAAAATGAAAAAAGTGAGAAGGAATAGGATAAGTGGAGAAGTCTGCATAAAATCGCAATAGTTCTTTCTCCCCTTTCTTTCTTTTCCTGCTTTTCTTCATAGTACGTGGCACCTTGCAGCACACTCATATTCTTTTTAGGATAACTTATTGTGCTCCTCCCTGTCCCACTAGATTATAAGCTCCAAGAGAGCAGAGATAGTTCTATTTCGTTTTATTTTATTTTGTTCACTGCTTTGCCTTCCACATATAAAAGTATCTGGTGCAGAATTAGCACTAAATGATGTTTGTTGAATCAATGAAGACTTCTGTGATGATTCTTTCAGAGCTACTAATGAAGGTGAAGAGAGAGGAGGAAAGTGAGAGGAAGTGGAGAAGTGAAGGAAGGAAAGGAGGGAAAAAGGGAAGAAGTTAAACAGACGAAGACACGGACAATACTTCTGTGGGCACTTTTCATACATGCTTCATTTCATCTTCCAGCACCCCGAAATGCAGCAGCAATTGTTTGCTTTCCACAGATAGGAAAACTGAGGCTTGATGCTTCCAGAATGAACAATAAGGACTCTGCTGATCATATGTAGCCAACTTCCCATTTAAAACAACCATCTCTGTAGTTAGAATTTGTTTCGAACCTCAGTTTTGTCTTTGCCAACTAAGAACTTGGTCAAGTCACCTTTCTCTGAGTCTTCATTTCCAGACGAGGACTGCCACACTAAATACACTGTTTATTATGGGACTAAATGAGATTGCATATCAGAAGCACTTGGTACATAGCAACTACTCCATAAATGTCAGTTTTCTCCCTATCACTCCGCCCCTCCAACCTGCAAGTCCTGAGCCTCCCACATGTTTCCAGCTTTGGTTGTCAATGCCATTCAGTAATAACCAGGAGGAAGAGAGTTTGGTGGAGAAGCACAAGTTTCAGGTCTTCCTCTAGTTGTCTTGGGGAGGTTTTTAGACAGGCTGTGCGTCGATAATATATGAGCTGGCAGTGAAAAGCCCAACTCCCATGTTTTTCTTTTATTTGCAACGTTCCCCATCAGACCAGCTTCCTGATGGCAGTCAGCACTCTGTCAGAGCTGGCACAGGCTACAGGGGAAGTGCTGCTCTTTCAGCTGCTTTGGCAAAGCTTCACTGAGCACCAGGACCTGAACAGAAAATCAGATCTCCTGATAATGTGATACCGTCACTTCCAGGCATTGGTGGTGGGAGCTGGGGGAGGTGGTAGGCAGGACAGACACAAGCATGCCGAGCCCAAGGGGAGAGTGGCAGCTCGAGGTCATACACTCACTGATATCAGAGCTTGCTGTAGTTTCTGGTAGGAGCTTTTGCTGCCAACTACTGGAAGGCAAGTGCCTCCATCTCTCTGCTCAGATGCCCACTTGTAAAGCAAGATAGATGGATTCAAAGATTGTGAAGGTGTCTTTTCTATGCAGCAGAAGAGGCTCAGGATCAGAAGTCAGAAGCCTTGGATTTTAATTCACTGTAGACATGGGGGTAATTCACCGTCCCGCATTTAGAGCTCTTCTTTGTGGAAGCTCTTTTCATCTCCCTAGGCTCCTCAGTTGGAAGTAGAAGGGGTTGGAATTCCATATAAGGGATCTCCTGGTTCTTCAAGTCAGCTAAAATCCAAGCAGCTATGCATTAGCTTATCTGTCAGAGACTCCTCCCTCCTCTAACCCTGCTTGCCTCTGTCCTCCAGGCAACAATAGCCTCCTGACCTGCATGGAGGATGGGCTGTGGTCCTTCCCAGAGGCCCTGTGTGACCTCATGTGCCTCGCTCCACCCCCCGTGCCCAATGCAGAACTCCAGACACCCCGGTGCAGAGAGAATAAGCACAAGGTGGGCTCCTTCTGCAAATACAAATGCAAACCGGGATACCATGTGCCTGGATCCTCTCGGAAGTTAAAGAAGTAAGTGGGGTTGGAAATGCAAACTCATGGGCTCTGGGGAGGACAAGAGTTAGGTTCAAATGCCTGACTGGATGGAACCACTCATTTCTTCACTGGAGGCGATGCTTGCCATTCATCCCATTCTGTTCTGTGAGAAGCTAGAAGGATTTGTTAATAATAGTTTTGGGTCAAACAGAATAAACTTTAAGTTTCAGCTTGGCTGCCTAATGGCTATGTGATCTCAGACAAGTGACTTGACTTCTCTGGGCTTCCTTTTTTTAAAAAAAAAAAAAAAAAGCAATAAGAGGGGTATGATAATAACAATTACCACAAAAGGTTGTTGTGAAGAACAAATAAAGATGTGCACGTAAAGTGCTCACAAAGTGCTTTGCACATAATAGTTGTTCAGTAAATGGCGGGTATTCATAGCATCATGGTGCTGGCACCCATCAGAACACTCTGTAAAAAGGGGAGAGAACCAGGGGCTGGAAGTGCATGAGTTTTTGTCTCAATTCACATATAACTGGAAGCATGACATTTCTGCCTCTTCTTGCTAGAGGAGTTCTGTAGATGAATTCTCCTTAATCCCTACACAGGCCCAACCACCATCCAGTAGGTCAGGTGGGAAATCAAAAACAGGAGATAGGAAATGGGGGGGCCAGCTGGTCGTGTATATGCAGGGCATGGGTCTAGCTGTTTGGTCCTTGAGCTGTCTCCTCTTTGCTCCTTTCCTTGAAGACGGGCCTTCAAAACTCAGTGTACCCATGATGGCAGCTGGCAGGAGGCAGCTTGTGTTCCTGTGACCTGTGACCCACCTCCACCAAAATTCCATGGGCTCTACCAGTGCACTAATGGCTTCCAGTTCAACAGTGAGTGTAGGATCAAGTGTGAAGACAGTGATGCCTCCCAGGTAAGCCTCCTGGAACTTGAGGTCAATACCCTGATCCCTTTTCTCTCTGCTTACCAAAAACCAGCCTGTATTTCAGGAACCACTTTCTCCAAGAGACTGTCTAAATAGGCTTACATTGTATAATTGCAGTATCATCAATGCAGAAGTTAAGAAACTGGGCTCTAATTATCTACTTTTGTATTCTCTCTGAACCTCATTTTCCTACCTACAATAGCATATTTTATTTGTTCAGAGATTCTTAGCTTTGAATTTTTTTTTAAGCATTGAAACCTTTATGAAGGAAATCATACATGGAATCCCAATGTATGAAGTTGATAAAAGTGAAGTTCCTAAAACAGGAGTGACCAGGGCTCTTTTGCCAGTTTGCTACCACCATTACCACCCATGTGGGTCCTTGAAGTATTTAAAATCACAAGACTACCACTATATTTAGACATCAATTGGTTCCTGAAGCATAAGGAAAAAGGGGACCATATTAGATGGAGAAGTACAGTTTTGAGAACACTGTGGAAGAAAGGAAGAGCCAGAAGGAGGAAGGTTTGAATTTCATCTCAGTTCACATGTAACTGAGAACAAGTTCAGCACTTCCGCCTGCCTCTGCTGAAGGAATTTTCCTCAAATTCTACACATGCCCAAAAGGACAGTATGGGAATAAGAGAGTAGGAAAAGAAACAAAAGGCTGAAAAAAACCTTAAGTCCACAAGGAGCTCCATCTCCGTGGAAGCAACCATGGAGAGTTGATAACCCAAGTCCCGTGTTTCCTGGGTGTGCAAGGATCATCAGCCAGGTAGGGACCAATTTCAGTGAAGGTGTTGTCTTCAGTCAGTCTTAGTGGTCTTTATTATTTCATATTACCAGGCACTGCCAAACCGCCATTCTCAATCCCTCTCATTCCCTCTACATCCAAGCAATGACTAGGTCATACCCATTCTCCCAGCCCCTCCTGAAGCTGTTCTCTTTTGTCCCCAGTGCTCCTGCCTTCACTCAGGCCAACATCATCTCTTTCATGAGGCACCATGCAGCTTCTTGATCATGTTCCTGCTTTCATTCCTGTGCCTCTTTCCAGTACATTCTCCACATTTCAGCCAGAGTGATTTGAGCAATTATGACAATCCCTCTGAACCAGGAGCCCCCAGTCCCTTAGGATAAAGTCCCAACTCCTTAAGGTGGCATTAAAGACCCTTCCCCATCACCAATAAGATGGATCTCCCCTCCCACCTCTGCATTCTCTACCTTAGAAAGCGTTATCCTTGTACCTTGTTGCAGCTGCCTGACACCTCATCTTCCTTCGCAATTTAGCCTAGGCACCCTTTCCTGCGGGAGCCACTCCTCAACATCCCTTCCACTGCTGGGCTCCATGCCTCTGCTCAGGTGCCCCCTTCACAGCATTGGCCACACTGCGTTGTCACTGCCTGTTTCATTCCACATCCACACACTAGGCTGTGAAACAATCCTTCACTGCATCTGCACTCTTCCCTGCACCTTCAGCACTTAGGACAGTGCCAGGCACCTAGTAGGTACTCAGGAAATGTCACCCAAACTAAGGGCAGGGAGGAAAGACTGCAATGAACATCAAAGGCAGGTTCCCCCTTTACAGATGAGAAAACCAGGACTCAAAGAGGTTACTCAATCCCCCATGGTGACACAGCTGGCATCGGCTGAGTCACAGTTGGGATCCAGGTTCCCCCTCTCCAACTGTAAATGGGCTGAGTCCAGTAGGCACCACCTGAGAATCCTGCTCACATACACTCACGGCATCTGTGTGCATTCATGGGAGTCATTCCTATCCTTGACTGCCAGGGAGCCAGAAGCCAGTGCCGAAACAAACAAAGGGCTGGAGGATTACCATGGCCTCTTGCAGGCTGATCAGCTTTCCTCTCACTCCCTTACATAAAACTGTTGCTAACAGTTACCCAAACTGCTGAGCCAAATAATAATCTGGCTGCCGTAGTGTTATCAAACTTAAAGCCAGTCTGCCTGGGGCCTTCCAAGTAACTTTCATGGCCAGTTTGTATTTAAAGGAGAGGAAAATGTAAATTTATCAGACAACTCAAGCAGCTCTGTTTGGCAACTGACAGAGAGGCTAGTTGCAAAGGAGCAGGGTATTGCTTGTCTGCTCAAAGAATGAGGGTTTGCGTGCCAAATGGGCTCCTAATACAATTGACATTTCTACTTTGAATTTCCTCTGCCCTCAGACAGGAGGCCTGAGAGCCAAATCCAGTATTCACCTCAGATCCCCTCTTGCTGCCTATAAACACAGCAGAAACGCCCGGCTCAGAGCATCTTGAATCAAACAGCTTGTGTGGAGCAGGGATTCTTTACTTTCTAAACAAGTTTCAGATCCTGGCGGGGAAGGACAGGGGCTATCGTAGGGGGAGGTTCACACACTCTCTTCCACTGCCACTAAAAGCAAATAAAAACCTCACTTTATTCATTCCTTGGGAGTCAGTATGATGCTGGATCTGTAGTTTGAGTTCAAATCCCAGCTTCATCACCTACTCACTGGAGGACAAGTTACTTAACTCTTTAAGTGTCACTTTCCTTTTATATAAAATGAGGAGAAAGTATTACCTACCTCATGGTTTGTAGGTGAAGCTTAAATAAGGTAATGAAAGTAAAGCATGTCTATGGGTACCCACTGGACTTGTGCAGTGCACAACCTATGCAATCATACGTGGTAGCCCTGGGGAAAACACAATTGAACTAGCCTGCTTTAAAGTCACTCCAGGGGCAAGGATCCCTTATGCTCTATGTGGGCTCCTGGAGGACCTAGAAACACAACAGATTGCAACCTAGCCCTATGCTGGCTAACTCTCAAAACTGAGGTTTCTGTTTTCTGCATATGTCTAGTCAGTTTTTCCAGTACCATTTATTAAATAGGGACTCCTTTCCCCGTTGCTTGTTTTTGTCAGGTTTGTTGAAGATCAGATGGTTGTAGATGTGTGGTGTTACGTCTAAGGCCCCTGTTCTGTTCCATTGGTCTATATATCTGCTTTGGTACCAGTGCCATGCTGTTTTGGTTACTGTAGCCTTGTAGTATAGTTTGAAGTCAGGTAGCGTGATGCCTCCACCTGTGTTCTTTTTGCCTAGGTCTTGGCTATATGGCCTCTTTTTGGCTTAAAACCTAGATGATGGGTTGATAGGCACAGCAAACCACCATGGTACATGTATACCTATGTAACAGACCTGCACATTCTGCACATGTATCCCAGAACTTAAAGTAAGAAAAACAAAAAACTGATAAGGGGCACCCTTCCTGCTTAAGGCCAGGGTGTGGAGTAAAGAGACCAGCATGAGCTGTAGTCAAACCTGGTCTCTTGCTCAAATAAACCTATAGAATAAATAGTCCTCTAGTTCCTCTAGACCAGCACTGCCCAGTAGAACTTTCTGCTGTGACGAAAATGTTCCATATCTGTGCCAGGCAAGTGACGACCACTCCCATGTAGCTATGGAGCACTTGAAACACGGTTGCAGCGAATGAGCAACAAAATGTTAACTTTTATTAAATTTAAAATAATTCAAAGTCAAAGGTAAATAGCCATGCTTATACAATGGCTACTGTATCAGATAGTTCAGCTCTAGCACTTATGGTATTGTTGTCTCTTTAAACCAAGATGGAGAACCTTAAAAATAACAGTTTTTTTGACTTTGTTTTTGAGTGTCAGATGTGTGCCAAGCTGCTACTGCAGACTTGCTCTCTTTTGACAGCTCATAACATACAGTTGGAAAAGAAACAATATCCCCATTTTACAGGTGCAGAAAGAAGGCCAGGGGAGGCTAAGTTCTTGTCCATGGCAATGAGATAGCAGGTGGTGTTCTTTCTGATCCCTAGCTCTGCTCTTTCCACTGCTCCCAAACATTTTCAGGACAGACTAGGAGCAAAGCACAGAGATTTCATCCCCAGGGCGTGAGGAGATACTCATCTCAGGAATTCATCCAGCTCAGATGCCCCTGAGCTGGTTGATGAGATAACACAGGCCTGGCTACCTATGAGAAGCACTGTGGGGGCTTTGTAGGTGATTCAGGGAGTGGTCAGCCTTGGGATGGGGGACAGGGTCTTTGGAAGATGCATCAGCAGGGGACGACAAAAGCTAAAGGTGCTTTATGGGCAAAGTGATGCATGCAATAATGGATTTCAGCAACTCAGCAGGAGGAAGAGAGGAAGAGTGCAGTGGAATCTATAACACAGCCAGTTCATTGCACAGATCACAGCAGGTGGCTGTGAAAGCCTTTCTGCCACAAGTGGTGTAGAGCTACCCTCTCCACTTGTGGGCCCTTCCATGGACGAGGTATAGCTCACGTATGTCCAGTGCCTCAGCTAGCTTTTCATTTCAGGTTGTTAAATGTTTGGCCAAGCACCCAGGATATCCTAGAGGAATTCAGAAGAGTCACAGACCACTGTGATGTTAAAGCTAGGCAGGACCTCAGAGACCCCCACTGCAGCCCACTTGTTTTACAAATGGAAGCCCTAAAGCCCAGAAAGGGAAAGGGACTTACCCTGAGTCACATAAGCAGAAACAGGTCTTAAACTATGTCACTGCACAATTCACACTTTCTACTCATCCTCACTCCTGGGGCAACATGTCACCCCTGTACCTACCTTGGAGGACACAAAATGCATGTGAGGGCATTGACTGGGAACAGAGACAAATGAGTCACAGCAGTTGCAATTTAATGAGCACTTACTACATCCCAGTCACTGGGATGAACATTTTAAACTGATTGCTTCATCTAAGTCCCATGGCATCTGGCATTACTGTCCCATTTTAAAGATGGGGGAAGGTGAGGTAAACGGGTTTGTCCTGTCTTATACAGCCAGACGTGGTGGAACTGACACTCTTGTTATTAAGTCAGCATGCCTCTAAAGCTTAGCCCTTTAGCTCCTGCACTTGCTCAGTTTTTGTCTTGCTCAGATGCCACTACATTTCTCCCTGCTATTATTTTGTTTATTTTCATGTCTTCTAAGGAGAATAAGTCTACTACTTCTCCCTCTTCCTTTCTTTCCCTTCTTTTCCTTCAGCCTACTAGGGTGCAACAGCTTACAGTCAAGAGACATGATTCTGACATCGGCAGCCTCTGTGACTTGAGCACATGGCCTCCCCTTTCTGGCTTCTCTCATTTCTAAAATGTACTGTTGGTTGGGTTGATTCTAAACTTCTCTTAGAGACAGTAGAGCAGAGTGAGTAAGAACCTCATCTGACAATTACAGAGCTCCGTATGTGTGTTAGGCTTTAAATACTTTACATAAACGGACTCACACGATCCTTCTGATCACTCTCTCAGTAGCGGACCACCCTCTCCATGTCCATTTAGCAGTCAGGGAACTTGAGGCATAGAGAAGTTAAAGAACTTCCCCAAATCTATCCAGCTGGGGGAGATGCCAAGCTTGCATTTGAATTCAGGCAGTTTGACTTACACCCAGGCTCTTAACCATGACACTAGCATCATTCAAAAACTCACTTTTTCACTTTCTAACAGAGTCGGTTTCCAAGTCTGCAAAAAGAATATAATTTCTACTCTACTGTATTGTTCAAGTGATTTTTAAAGCACTGGGCACGTAATAGGTGTTTGATAATATAATTATTATATGCCTTCAGCTCTCTGTAGATCTGTGTAGCTAAAGCAGCAGGAGAGTCAGAAAGAGCTCAGTATGCTCTTGTAATAACAGGCACAGGCACAGAGAGGCAAACTGCTTTGCTGAGAGATGCTCAGCTCTCTTATGAGAAATTTCACCTTAGCATGAAGAATTGTACATTTGGAGTCAAACATACCCAGTCAGTTCCCTGACAACACCCAGAAAAAGTACCCTCTGGTCTTCCCAGATTGGAGCCTCAATGATGCCAGATTTTCTCTGGTCAGACTAGACTCA
Source organism: Ateles fusciceps (assembly GCA_036589455.1). Classification (NCBI taxonomy): domain Eukaryota; kingdom Metazoa; phylum Chordata; class Mammalia; order Primates; family Atelidae; genus Ateles; species Ateles fusciceps. Next base: position 15,785,443 of record JAZHEH010000952.1, read on the forward strand.
TTCGGCAATAATTGACTCTGAAGTTCTGTACCAGGTGGTAGGCAATTGCTGAATGCATGAGCGTCTAGTTTTAAAGAAGGATTTAAAAATCCAAAGAGGATCCAGAAAGTCCGCTGTGCAGAGGGCACACCAAGGACAAAGACGTGGAGGTGGGAAAGCAAGAAAAGTTTGCAGGAGAAACAAAGTGATTCACTTGTCTAGAAGGAAGGATATGTGCATGCAAGAGATGGAGCAAGAAATATCATCTAGATTTCATTGTAGAAGCCCTAAAGTGCCAACCTAGCAGTATGCCTTGTTCTGAAGGCTAAGGTGTCTTAGCAGAAGGATGCTATCTATTTTTAAAAGCAAATTTAGCAACACAAAGTGCCAGATGAACTGGGCAGGAGAGAGATAAACCAATGTTTAGCAAAACCAAGGCTTTATGCTCCCACCTTTCATTCATGGTGGTGCCTCCCATGTGAAACTCTGTGAGCAGACTCCGGCTACTTCTAATACATTCTCTGTTACAAACCAAGCTCTCCCGCCAGCCCTGGCCCAAGTAGTGCTGAGGTCTGCAGCCCTTCAGGGGCTGGAAGCCAAATACATCATAGGCCCAGGCCAAGGCTCCAGGAAATTGGGGTCAATTTCCTACTCCCCAGAGGGCCCAGGAGAATCATGGGACCTAGAGCCTGGGGCTCTGAGAAGGAGAGTCTGGGCTCTTTGAAGCCACATGAAGCTGCCTAAGTTTGCCATGAGACCATCCAAAACCTCTGGGAGTAAACTCTGCAAGCCGCCTTGCAGCTGCATGCTCAGGATGGGCCACTCTTCTCCTAAGCCAGGGAGGTTTCCATTGCAATTGCACCCTCCTTCTGCCGGCACAGGACAGGCCTGGAAAGGGGCCTCTTTCTGTTCTGAATCCTGTCTCTTTGCAGCTGTTTTCTCAAAGAGGGGAGCCTCAGCCTACATCAGTTCTTTTAAGGAGTTTATTCAGGTTTTCATACATTCATTCATAATTTATTCCCTCATTCATTAATTTTTTCCATTTACTCACTTGTACATTTATTTCCTCATCCACACATTCATTTACTTTCTTATTTCTTAAAGAAATACATTCTATCACTCTCTGCCAACTCACCCCATCTTTTGTTAAACGAACAGTTCTTTTGGTTGGTTGGTTGGTTTTTTATTATACTTTAAGTTCTGGGGTACATGTGCAGATCATGCAGGTTGTTACATAGGTATACATGTGCCATGGTGGTTTGCTGCATCCATCCCTCCGTCATCTACATGAGGTGTTTCTCCTAATGTTAGCCCTCCCCAATCCCCCACCCCTTGCTATATATTTCTCCTGTTAGCCCTCGCCTACCCCCACCACCCCCAACAAGCCCCCGTGTGTGACGTTCCCTTCCCTGTGTCTATGTGTTCTCATTGTTCAGTACCCACTTATGAGTGAGAACATGCGGTGTAAACAAACAGTTCTTGAATGAACAAAAATATCTATTAAGTAAGTGATGAATGAATGCACAGAGTGGCCAGGACCTTTTAGGCATGTGGAAGACCCCGAGGACACAAGGTTGAATAGGGCACCAGCCTGGGCCTTGAGGAGCTCATTGTCTGGTTGCATAACAGATGATAAACAAATAGGTAATGTCTTGTGAGAGACATTCAGGTAGTACCCCGTGCAGAACTGAAGTGGCATGAGAGCAGGATGGGTTGTGTCAGATAAGGTGTTTGCAAGGTAGACAAGGTGGGGTAGGTAGGAAACATAGCAGACAGGAGGAGCAGTGAGCACAAAAGCATGGCATATGATGCCTTCACAAATGCAGGCAATTGAAACTGAAGTTCAAGGTTGGTGGTGGTGCTCTGGAGAGCAAGAAACTGGAGAATTAGGCAGAATGAAGGCTGGGAGGGCTCTGGAGCCAGCACAGAAGTTTGCACGGAAGCCGAAGGTACAGGAAGCCATTGCATACACTTTTGCATTGGTGGAGCACAGCCAGCTCCTTTGGCTTCATGTCAAGTTTCCCATCTTATTATAAGCCTGAAAGAGGTAGTGAATTCTCAGATCTTTCAGAATATGGGCCCCCTACACAGAAACCACCTGTGATTCTCCATTTCTTTTTGGTAGAGTCTCGACTACTTAAGTTGGCATTGAAGGCTCCATGCTGTATCTTTGTTATCAGCTCATCTTCCCCTGCTTCATCCCTTGAGTCATAGAATTAGAACCATACCAGGTTCTCCAACAGTCACTGTATTTTTCATCATTTGCACATGCTCTTCCATCTTCAGGAATGTCTTCTGTTCCTTTTTGGCCTGCAATTCCATGCATCTTCCATATATCATCTCCTCTAAGAGGCCTTCCCTGATTGTCCCCTCATAACCAGTTACTCTTCCTTGAGTACTCACATTACTGGTGTGACATTTGCCTTGCCTCACTGAGCCCTCAGTTTCCCCATATGTAAAATGGAGATACTAACACGATCACACTAACATAGCTGGTGGCTCACATGACTGCCATAACCACTAGCTCACAGAGGCAGGCACTGATTCTCTCCACTTCTGCACCCCACAGAGCTGGGCACAGATTGGAAACTAAGGAATCTTACTTGAATTAGCTTTCTGAAATTCAGAGGTTGGAAGGGGACTTCAAGAAGGGATTTATGTCTTCAAGCTGTATTTGCCTAATGCTTTGCAGAAGATTGAGAAACTATACATCCCTATTTTAAAGAATTGCAAGGAAAGTACAGATATAAATATCCTCATATCACCCTCTTCATGCCATTATTGTTGGAATGTAATGAAATGGAACAGAATGCAATGGAATGAAATGAAAGGAAGGATAAGGGAAGGAAAAGAAATGCCTTGGGAAAAAAGCTTCTCACTAGACCCAGATTATTTAGTTAACATATGACAGAGCCTCGGCATAGGATACTTTCCCACTTTTTAAGGGGAAGCAAACTTTATTGCTACTCATTAACCCATGCTCTTACGTCCTGTGTCAATCGAAGAGCTGATGGGCTCCTACCTTCTCAATTAAAAAGAAACTCCCACACACAAATCAAAACTATAATTGGCTCTGATGGAAATTTCTGAGACTACTAAGCTTGGACTTGGGAGTTTGGCATTCTGGGAAGCCTTGGGCAAGTTTCTTCCTAGTCTGAGTCCTCAGTTTCCCCATATATAAAGTGGAGATACTAACAATACCTCTCTTTCAGGGTGGTTGAGTTTCAACCATTGTTAAGAGGTTGTTTTGGAAGACTTCAGAGCTCTGAAGAGATGAAAAATTGTTTCCTGTTTTATTCCAAATAGCTTATTCAGTTGGGGCTGGTGTCTCTCTTGGTTCTGACTGTTTCTCTGTTGTTAGGGACACGGGAGTAACATCATTCACTGCCGGAAGGATGGCACCTGGAGCGGCTCCTTCCATGTCTGCCAGGAGATGCAAGGCCAGTGCTCAGTCCCAAACCAGCTCAACAGAAACCTCAAACTGAAGTGCCCTGATGGCTATGCCATAGGTAAGATGGGCCTGAGAGGGGGAGCAGTAGGGGGCAATTCCTTCCAGCAATGCAGGGTTAGTGCCTGGGTGGGTCACTGAACACCTTGGTCACACGAGTTCCTGTGTAGGCACCAGAGAAAGATAGAAGAATGAGTCTAGACTGTGTCCTCCCAGAAAGAATATCAGAGACAGGGATAAAGTGAAGCAATGGTGGGTGAGTGTGCACAGTTACACCAGAGTACCGAAAAGCCGTGACGTGCCTGGTGGGGACACAGAAGGCTCCCAGAGGAAGGGATGTTTACACAGGGATTTGAAAAAGCTTGTTGGGGAAGAAATGCTATTACAGGCAGAAGAAACTCTGTGACTGAAGAGCAGGAGTTATGAAAGCACACACTGCTATGGAGGGAAGCAACAGCAGTCTGGTGCAACCGCTTTCATTATTAATCTTACAATTTGCATCACACTAAACATTCATGAGTACCTGATATGGTTCAGGCCCTTCATCAAGCACTTCAAAGGCATTATATTGATCTTTGAAATAACCTTTAACAGATGAGGGAATCAAAACTTGAGGGGATAATGGAACATGCTCCCAAATCCTGAGGCCCATCCTATTCCAAAGCCTGACTTCTTTCCATGGCATCTCAGCTGTATCCAAGATGAGCACAAACTGAATTTTCAAAATACTCTTTGTATGGTGACAGGCCAGCTCAAGAAATACACGCAGTGAGAAGAGACAAGCTGGGATTGTATGCCAGGGATTTGCCTCGTTGAAACCAGGTGTCTGGACAGATGCATTAATCACAAGCACCACGGCTTTCTGGGCTACTCAGAGTGCATGGAGTGTGACCTCATTTAAGGGCAGGGATGCTGACCTTTTGGGCAGATTCCCTAATTGAACATGATGAAAAGCCTAGAGAACTGAATGTCGGCCAATGTGATTTATGGAGCAGTCGCCAGGGGTGCCTGGTGTAGACGGTTATCTGAGTGTGCAGAGAGCCAACCTGATCTTCAACCAGCAAGCAGAGAGTTATCACTGCATGTTCAAAAGCAAGGCCTGTGGTTGGAGAGGGAAGGTTCATGGGGACTATCCATCTCTTTTGAAGATGAAAACACATGCCCTCAGATAGCAGAAGTTCTTCACCTTAACTTACAGTGGAAATCAGCACTCCAGCATTTAGTCCAGGGCAGTGGCTCCTGCATGGGTCAGAAAAACACCAAAGCACATGATTGCTCTCACTGATGGTTTAGAAGGTACTTTAAGATCCTACATAGCCACCAATTCATGAGATGCTGACCAGGAGGGTTGCAGAGAGATGGGATCTTATAGGGCCTGCCACTGTAGGCCTTCTAGAAGGTTGAGGCAACAAGTGTTGCCATGGTGAGCAGCATGGGCTGCACCATCTCAAGGTCAACACTTTCTTCTTCCCATCATTCTTTATGGGCGTGTGTGATCCTGAACAAGTATGTCTGTGATGGGGTCCCAACCTTCACAACCTCCAGCTCAATCAGAATATGCAGGTGAATATTCAGTCATGCTCTTAACTGGCATCGAGTAGCCCTGGGGAGAAAAAGCCTGATTAAGTGACCTTTAGGGAAAACCTATAGAAACAGATTTGCTGCATATCTACGCCACTGATATATTCAAATACATTCATACATGCATACATAAACACATGTCACATGCTCAAATGTTTCATTACCAAACATATCCCCAAACACACACATCATATAGTAAGCTCATGCCCAACACCTACACATCAGCCAAACACCACACAAATGCATCACTCCCACAAACACATACACACACAGGTAGCACACAAACCTACACACAGCACTCACAGGCAGTACATACAAGTCTCATCCTTCAACAAACACTAACACGTTTTCTGTCCCCAAATATACCAATCACATAGAAAGATGCACAAAAGGCAAACAAATATCACAGACACATTTACCTATTTCGTTCACATGTCCCAGCTGCCCACAATTGAGTACAATGCCTGGCTCTCTTCTCTCCATCAGAACAGTGGAGAAGAGGGGAAGGGGTGCGAGGGTGTTATTCCTTTACCCACTGAGTTGTTTCATGGTCAAAGCAGAAAGGGAAAGAAATCTATATGATATTGCAAACTGAATTAACTCCCCTTTCCTGTACCCCAAGTCCCCATGGCTGTCACCTAGATGTCCATCTTATGAATGTGATAATCCAGGGCAGATGATGAGTGCATAAGGTCATTAGAGGAGAGCAGAGAGAAAAAGCCACATAGGGCGACAGGAAGACTGAGGGTGAGAGTGAGAGGCAAGGCAGGAAAGCAGCTTTTCCTCATCCACTCAGCCCCAGCTGCATCCCTGCTTTCCTCCCAACGCCCCTCACTTCCACCTCCCAGGCTGAGCCCTTCCCTGGGGAGAATCCACTTTGCCAAGGAGAGGGCTTTGATCACTGGCCTCATACGCAGGGGTGAGATACATGTCGGGCTTGGGAGCTGGAGTCACCCAGACCAGTTCCCTCTCCGTGCCTCTGCCAGGCCACCTGAGGAGGCTTCTGTGGCAGTTATGAGCCCTCAGAAACTTGCTGTTGCTGCCACCAGGGCTGCCACCCTCCCTGCGCTGGAGCTGCGGGGGCCTGGTGAGATCACCACTCTGTAAAAATGCCAATTGTGGCTCATATATCACAACACAACAGCCTGATCCTAAAGCCCCAGAGCAGGCGTGGGGGGGAGGGGAGCCCGGGGGGGGGAGAGGAGGAAGAGAAATTACGACATGACTGCTGCATAGGACAGCAAGTGTCTCCTGTTTTGACCATGGTTTTTTCTTCTTCTTTTTTTTTTCCCTCTCTTGGGATAAGATAGCCTTGGTCTATTTCTCAGAGGCTGCATTTTTTTTTTCCAAAAGAATTTTCTCATCACAGTCCTGTCTCATCTTTGCTCCCTAAAAACTCATTTAGAACTGGTCTCATGATAATGCATGCTCCATAAGCAGTTTCTCTGACCGCTTAGGGATTTTTGCTTCTTATTCTCATCACTCATCGTTTTCGTCTGTGTGTGTCTCATTTCTTGTCTCTCCTCTGGCTCTCACCATCTCTCCTGCTTCGATGGCTGCCTCCCTCTCTCCTCTCGCTGTGTGGCTGCACTGTATTGATTGTGGGGCCTGGAATCAGAGATGTGGCCCTCTCCTCACCAGCTTTGTGCCCTGAGCTTTATGCCTTTTGGCTCTCCAGCCTGTGAGACGGGTGTCATGACAGGGAAATGAGGGCTGGATTTGCAGGGAAATGAGGTAACATAGAAAAACCACGGGGTGAGGCCAGAAATTGCCCCTAGTCAGGTTCAGTGTCCCATTGTTTGAAGTGAAGGGATTCTACTCACTAGTCTGAGGCAGGAGCATCGCTTGAACCAGGGAGGTGGAGGTTGCAGTGAGCCGAGGTTGCACCACTGCACTCCTGTTTGGGTGACAGACAGAGACTCTGTCTCATAATAAAATAAATAAATAAATAAAAATTTAAAAAGTGAAGGGCTTTTAAACATGGTCCTGCCACTCCATCCTTCCTCTTTCTTTAGATTTGTGAGCGTCTTAGACTAGAAAGGATGATAAGATGGCAACAAGAAGGGCAATGGATAGATGATATACATACCCGTGTATACATGCCTCTATGTATTTGCATGTTTATGTGTATGTACATACATGTTAGTGCATGTCATGTTAGTCATTCACGCTTTCATGGACTCATTACCTAATTTTTTTACATCCTATATATACACATAGGTGTGTGTATATATATATATATATACATGCAATTAGCTATTTTAAAGGCTCCCTTCCAAATATACATATGTACATTTTGTATCCATATATACATTTTGTATGTATGTATATTTGGAAGCGGGCCTTTAAAATAGCTAATACGTACATATGTATATTTGAAAGGGGGGCCTTTAAAACAGCTAATAGAATAGGATATTTAAAGAAAAGAGTTGACTTGCTCCTAGTGAACTATTTAGTGTTTGGAAGGTGGTTTTGATACGATGACAGAGAAATGACCTCTTTCAGCCCTTGTCGGATTCTGACAGGTTGTTTCTTTGCCCACATGAATAAATGCCTCTTTGGGGCATTGCCATGGAGTAGGCTTGATTTTTCAGATGACCTCAGGATGTGTGAGGTCAGGGTAGAGAATGAATGAGCTGAATTACAGTCAACTTTTCAACCCACAGCCTGGAAGTCAACTGTCTTCATCCAAAAGTTACTGGACCAAACGCGTCTATGTAGTAGCCTTCTCTCTCTCTGTTAGTCATTTACCCCTTAGTTGACTCATTACCTGAGGTTATTTTTATTATTATTATTATTCTTTTATCCATTTAATCCATAATTTACTCATTCACTTATCCATGTATGCACTTACTTCCTCCTCATAACATACCTAAATGCATATTCATCATTCAGTCATCTTGCTATTCATTTACCCATTAATTCACTCATTTCCTCACCCATTGATGTGCATATTCACTCACTGTCTCTTACACTCATTTCATAAATACTTACTGAGTGCCTACCATCTGCCATGCATAATGCCAGGCTCTGGATATAGAATGGGGAGCATGGGTAGTGCTGGCCCTGTAGAATTATAATCCAGCGGGGAAGAGAGAGCTATTGATATCACACTCACCAAGCAAACAGGAAATGGTCATGTGACAATTCTGTCATGGGCACCTGTGAGGTGTTTGGCCTGTCAGGAAACCATGGAGGTCTTCTTTGAGCAAGTGGCATGGGATTGAGGTCTGTAGGGTTATTAAAAATGCACTAGTTGGAGTGGGAAGGGTCTTTAAGGCACAGGGAAAAGCAGGGATGAAACCAGGGGAAAAAAATAAGCTGGTATTGCATTTATGTGCTCATCATTCACTCGGCCACTGCTCACTGAGCTCTCCCTGTGTGTCAGCCACGGGTTAAACTCCGAGGTGAATCAAGCACAGCCAATGATGGAGTACTCTCACTCGGTTGTGGAAATCAGGGCAAACTTCTTAGAATTGAACTGGGCCTTCGGATAGAATTTGGTTATGGGAAGGCAGACGGGGGGACATTTTAGGAGATGGGGTGAACAAGGGAAGAAGCACAGAGACTGAGAAAACCAAGTGTAGTTCAGTCTGGTTGAACCAACCAAAGAGTGAAGGTGGTTAGTGAGAGAGATTGACCGGACCGCAGGAGGCACTGAGCACCCAGCAAAGAGGACTGTATCTTGTTCTGGATGTGGGGGAGGCTTGGAAAGGTATTTGAGCAGAGGGAGGAGCTTGATCAAACTAGGCTCAGGGCCGATGAGGGTGGCAGCAGGAATCAGCCATATGGGAGGCATGTGAAGGGAGTCAGGGAGATCAGAGGTGGCCCTGCCCGGGGGAGCCTTCTCCTTCCCAATGCCTTGAGGTTGGGTAGCTGAGTCCACCGGGGACCAGGGAGCAGCAGGGCCCACTCTGCAGGAGGGCCGTTTGCAGAAGTGGAGGGTCTGGGGCCTGAGCCACTGCCTCATGCTGTGTTTCCCTCAGGGTCCGAGTGTGCCACCTCGTGCTTGGACCGCAACAGTGAGTCCATCATCCTGCCAATGAACATGACCGTGCGTGACATCCCCCACTGGCTGAACCCCACACGGGTGGAGGTGAGTGACCAGGAACATCTACCTACCTGCAGCTAAGGGGGAGGGAAATGATACTGCTGAGGACTTGCTATGTCCCGGGCCTGAGTTCATTCTGTATCTCATTTAATCGTCACACTTGCCCTGTGGGTGTGTGTTGGGGGAAGCTGGGGTAGAGTGGGGGAGGAGACTTATTCACAATCATTTCTCTAGTCCTTAATTATTTAATACTTTCTCTCTGTGTCAGGTCCTATGTAAAGGGCCTTTTATTTTCTGTCCCACTAAATGCTGATGTCAGCCTAGGAATAAACTGAGGCACCAGTAACAGAGGTAGGGAGCATAGAGCCAGGTCTCAGACCCAAGTCTGTCTGGCTGGAAAGTCCATCCTTATAAGGATGGTGTTGTATGTCTTCTCTGATGCCCTCCCATGTAGCCTTCCACTTTACATAGCCTAGGTTACTGGTATCTTTCTCCAAGCTTTACCTATTTTGGGGAAAGCAATTAATAGGTGTCTAGCAAACTAGTAACATCGGTTGTTTGTGGAGAACATGCCGTGTTCATGTGTCCGGTGCTTATCACCAAGACGCCATTTAAGCCTCAGTACAGTTGTATGAGGGAGGGGTCATTGTCTGCATTTTCTAGTTGTAGGACACTGAAATCTCAAAAGTGAGGCCCTGAACCAAGGCTCGAACCCAAACATGAGTCTGAGTGCTATGTGCTTCCCACAGTGCCAGGCCAGCATGGCCCCAGCCAGATGACTCCAGAGGCTCCCGCCTCTGGGCAGTGTCACTTTGACTTTGAGGTCAGCTATTCCCATTCACCTTCGTGTCACCCCATCAAGTGGGGCCCCTGGAGCTGATGTGGGCCCTGCCCTTGTCCCCCAGGGCATCACAGATCCCAGGCCTTATGTGTCACTCTGGGCACTGGCTCCTCACCCTGGAGAAAGTGAAAGAAGGAGGCCAGAGTTGGGGGGTGGGTGAGGTTCAGCTCTGTGTCTCTCTGCCAGCCTGCTGCCTAGGGTGCTGAGAGGCCATGAAGCCCAGGGAGCTGTGGTCTGCCTGCTTGCCACAGATCACACTCCGGAGAGCTGGGCAGAACTGATACTGGGTGTACTGTTTCTCAAATGCGCTGAGGGCACCATTGCCAGGGCTTAGTCAGCGCCCGGGCATACAGACCTGGCCAGACCCCTCCACTCCTTTGTGTGCCCTGGCATGCTCCTCCCCCTCCTTTCTGCTTCCTCTTTCTCTCTGCTCTCTCTTTCTGTCTCCATCTTATTCTCTCTAATCTCTTTCCTACCTCTGTCTTTCCAGTCTTTTTCTCTCCTCCCTCTTCTATCTTTCCCCTTGTTTTGTCTTCCTCCCTGCCACACTCTCCTTTCCATCATCCTCTCTGTTTCTCTATCTCTGCCTGTGACTCTCTCCATATCCCCAAGACAGTCCTATTTCCCAAACCTCAAGCTCTTCCATCTGTTTCCTCCACCATTCCTGAACCAGAATTCCCGCACAGATTCCCCTGAATGCCCCAGTGCACACTGAGATGCTCACATACCCAGGCATGCAGGGAGCCCACACGTCAGAATCTCAAGGCAGCTGGAGATCATGAAGGACAGGCTCCTCATTGTACAGATAGGGAGACTGAGGCTTATAGAGGAAGGCGGCTGGTCCACACAGGCAGCACAGCTGGAAGGACAAGCTGGACTTGTGATTGGCAGGTCCTCCCATGCTACCAGTTCTCCTTCGGTTTCCCACCCTAACTCCCACATACCCAAAAGCAGGTGAGTTTGACTCATACACAGAGCAGACATAGAAGACCTCCCTCTCACCCCAGTATCAGAGATCTTCTTGGCCTGGCCCAGCCTCCCACTTAAGACCTTTTACCTACCCCCTGGGCAAATTCCCACCCTTCTCTCTGTGAGTCCTGGGCACTAAAGAGTTCAGTTATAATTCACTGTGAAATAAATCCAGGGATTTGAAAGCCTGCAAGCTGCCCGCCTCCCCATCATTGCCCACCCGCCGCCTGCCTGCCCCATCCCCCACCCAGTTCCCCGGTCTGCCTGCCTTTGTTGATGCTGTCCTACCGAGAGAACCATAACGAGGTTCAGACCTCCACTGGTCTCTGGAGGCCTCATTATCCAGGAGGAAAAAAATGTGGTAGAAAAAAGGGAGGAGGGCGAAGGGCAGAGATTGATGATTTCCAGGAATAAGGCAGAAAAGCTGGCCTCTGCTGCACCCTTGCCCCTTGTGCGGTGAGAGCTACAGAAATAGAGCTGCTGGTACAGGTGTTTCCAGGCCAGAGGAGGCCCTGGATAGCTCCTCTGCTTTTTGAGGGTCTGCCTGTGAGCACCAGTGCAATTTAGATGGCTGGGAGTGAGGCTCTGCTCCAGCTGCTGCCACTTTTATCCCCAGGTAAGAGAGTGAGGCAAGAATGGACATTTAAAGGGCACTTGCTGTGATCAGGCACTGGGCAGGCACTTCCTCTCCTTTATTTCCACCCCCACCCCTACCACACACGCACAACCACACACACATTTCCCCTATTAGGTGGATAATAGTCTCTTCCTGCTTCCAGTGGAAGTAATGGAATGCCAGAGACAGGAGCCACTTGCCTAAGGGAAATTGAAGAGAGACCCAGGCCAGTCTGATAGTTTACTTCAGCTATCCCCCGCAGCCACTATGGAATGTAGAATAATAAAGGCAATGCATTTACTGATGGCTTTCCAGGGATGTGTTGGCAAATAGTTAACAATTGGCTCTCCACAAACATGAAACTCTGATTTATAGCATTTCCCAATTTCTGTGATATAAATATTCTACCGTGACGGATTTCAGGGTTTCCAGATTGCTGTCACTGAGCACAAAGTTGGGAGATCCAGGCACTGTTGGCTCTTGCGAGCCTGTGCAAGCCAGCTGTGGCCCACCACTGCCGCTTAGCCAAGACACGCTCTATTTTAAGCACTTTACATATATTGACATGAATGAAGAGAATGATGACTGCTTAGAGGAGTGGAATGTCAACATTGAGATCACAGGTCATGATGAGTACACCAGGACAGTGAGCTTTGTGAAGGCAGGACCGTGGTCATGTTATTTACCATAGTACCTCCCCTAGTGCCTAGCAGCAGTAGGTACTTGCTAAATATTTATGATTGCTGAGTCAGGTGACCAAGGTTCTAGTGTAAGCCTTGGCGCCTTCCTTCTATATGTCCTGAAGTAAATCCTGTCACTTCTCTCAGCCACAGTTTACCCATTAGTGAAGTGAGAGCTAGGCTTCACTCAGGAGTCACAAAATGAAATACCACCCGAACCAGGCAGGTGGAGAAATGAGTGAAGCAGGCCAACATACACTGAGGCAGCCGAGTGTGATGGCTCACGCCTGTAATCCCAGTTCTTTGGGAGGCCAAGGTGGGCAGATCACCTGAGGTCAGGAGTTTGAGACCAGCCTGGCCAACATGGTGAAACCCCGTCTCTACTGAAAATACAAAAATTAACTAGGCATGGCGGCACGCGCCTGTAATCCCAGCCGCTCAGGAAGCTGAGTCAGGAGAATTGCTTGAATCCAGGAGGTGGAGGTTGCAGTGAGCTGAGATTGTGCCACTGCACTCCAGCATGGGCAACAGAGACTCCATCTCAAAAAATAAAAATAAATAAATAAATAGAACCACTGAGGCATATTAGTAGTAGAGTATTTACTATAAATATTTCAGAAAGAAAGACTTGCAGAAAAATGTAACACCCATACACATACCACCCAACTTAAGAAATAAAACTTTATAGATACTGTTGAAGTCCTTTTCTATTTTCTGTTTTTCAATTAAAAAAAAATTTTTTTGGAGATGAGGTCTCACTGTGTTGCCCAGGCTGGTTTTGAACTCCTGTCCTCAAGTGATTGTTCTGCCTCAGCTTCCCTCTTTTTTTTTTTTTTATTGAGCTATAACTTATATGCTAATCTTAAGCATAAGGCATTATAAATTGTTATGTTTGTGTACACTCATGAAACCACTACCCATATTAAGATGTGGACCTGTCCAAATCTTCAGGGAGTCCTCCCTCCCCATGCCAGGCTATTTCCTCAGCACCAAGGTAACCACTGTTTTGTTCTCTATCACTATGGATTGGTTTTGCTTATTTGTAAACTTCATATAATTGGAATCACGAGCCATTTTTACATGTGTATTTTTAAATTCTATAAAGAGAAACACAATGTACCTTCTTTTTTGTGTCCTAAGCCACCTTCTTCTCAGTCACCTTCCCTGCTCATGCACTTTTGAAAGTGTTTAGAGGTACAGAGAACTCTTCCTCTAATCTAATAAACAAAATGATACAAACTCAATAATAGATGGAAATGCCCCTCAGGTTCAATGGTGGAGAGACTGCAGGGAATGGTGGAGACTATGGCAGACTATGGAAAACATAGTTGTTGTTTTTCTGCTTCCAAAGGGGACAGCTGTAGCCAAGTACAGCAATGTGGAAATGTGGGTCTCCTGTGGCCAAATTTTTCATTTTTTCTTGGGTACAAGGAATTTGGAGTTTTTAAAATCTGAAATCTCTTTCTTTTTTAAAATTTTGGCAACTAATTTTGACTTTTTTTAAGCACTTGTATGCCAAACCAAACATTTCTGTGGTTTGTGTAGCCTAGAAGCTGTTGGCTTGCAACCTTTGGATGAGATAGACTGTTCCAGCCTGGAGATCTAGAATTCTGGGGTGGCAGCCTGTCTCCCATCACTTCCTACGAAATAGATCCAATTTGCTCACACATTGTCCCTTGCCCAGGGATGCTGAGAGTGTTTCACAATAGAAAATGCATCTCCCTATCCTCAGGACTTTGTAATTCCTCTAGGTGCTGAGACCTTGTCTTTCATAATAGCTTCCAGAAAAAAAAAAAATGGGAGGAGGAAAGAGAAGGGAGGGAATGAATTAAGGAGAGGTAAATTGCCATTTATTGACTCTCTCTAATATGTAGACACGGTTTGCTAGGCAATTCTATATATGCCACTTCATTTTGTCTCCATCACTCCCCGGTGAGGTAAGGATTATCACGTTGCAGATGAAGAAGCTGGGGCTCGAAGAGGTTGCCACTGCCCAATTCACATAAATGAATGTGGCAGAATTAGCTAATTGCACTGCCTTCCATCCTGCAAGGGCAACCCTCATACATGTCTTTTAAAAATATGCAACACATGCAGACAGAGAATGCAAAATTCATTTCGTGAAAAGAAGGGAGCTTTGTGGAAAACCCTGCCGAGTATCTAAAGATTAGAGGTCGAATGGTTCGGAGTGACTATTTTAAGTCCAGACTAACTGATGTACAGATGGAGAACTAAGTGTGCTGGAGGGGAAGCCCATAGACAAAGAGATGCAGCCGGAATCTACTGATGTTTTCATTCATTTATGGACACGCTCATACATTCATTCATTTAATTATTCATTTGTTCATTTACTTATTCAATAAACACCGAGTATGCACCTCCAAGTGGCAAATATTCTTCAAACACTAGGAATACAGAGTGGGAAATGCCTAGGCTTTTAAAAAGCTTACCCTAGAAAGAAGCCAGAAACTCAGTGGCTGATAACAAAAAGCAAATAATAATAATAATAATAACTGATAGGATCCATTCATAGCAGGTCCCATAAATCAAGGAAAAAGCCAAGAGGAAAAGGTCTCATCTTAGAAGGCATCCAGGAGGGGTATGAGATCTGGGCCTCTGGATGAGGGGGCTCTCTTAGCTGCCTTCTCACATGTCTTTGGCTCTGCTTGCGGCCTGTCTTCTTTGGCCTTCATCTTTTAGATACTCTGCCCCCTCCAACATTTGTCTCAAAGGGCCTTTCCACCTTTCTGAACTTTGGTCTTCCCATTGGTCAAAAGAGTAAGCTATTTTATACTTACAGCTTCAGGGGATAGTATACTTTGAAGGAGAGTATAGTGTTCAAAGCTTAGACCTTAAAACCAGATAAATGTGGGTTTAATTGCTGACTGTCTCTACCTATGTGTACGATTTGGGGCAGGTCATTTAACTTCTCTGTGCCCCAGTTTTCTCTTGTGTAAACCAGAGTCAAAAATAGTACCTATCTCATAGTTATGGTGAGAATTAAATGAGATGAAAGCTCTGAGCCCAGGGCTTAGAGCATAATATTTATTTAATAGAGGATTTTGTGCTGATAAGGATGAGGATACTGTGGTGATGATGGTGTTGATGTTGGTGGCGGTAGTGATGGTAGTGATGGATGGTTCATGCTGGTGATGATGGTGGTGGTAGTGGTGATGCCATGATGATGATAAGGAGAAAGTGGTGGGTGCAGATGATCGGGTAGTGTTCATGGAGGTGTTGATGATGATGGTGGTGCCAATGGTGTTGATAATGATGAGAATGATGATGATGGTAATTGGAGCCAGGAAGAAAAGATAGTCTATTCTGCCTACCACCAAGGCAGGAAATGAAAGCCCTCTTACAAAACCTTATCTGAAAAGGCTCTGGCTGGGCTAGATGTCTTACTAGTACCAAGAGGAAGAAGGCTGACATTTGAGGGGCCCCGTCTGGTATCTCCCAACTTCTCCTGCATATAGTGTAACTATTCCTTCAGCTCCCACTGCCTGTCCCCTTTCCCAGTTCTAGCATGCAGAGGGGCCCTGTAGTGAGACAGGTGGGCATGCAGCCCTGAGTAATAGTGGAAAATCCAGAAGCCTTGGAAAGATAAACAGGCTTATGCAGATAGTATAAAAGTCCTTTTCCAAACCCACATCAGGTAAACCTCAACTGACAGAAACCTGTACAACCACACCAAGACACTCCTACAGATGGATTAAATTAGCTCTCAAATAAACAGGGGAAGGCATAGGCATCAAATCCCTAGTAGATTCTAACTCTGCTGTTTTCTACTTCTTAAACCTTTACCAAATGTCCCCCAACATCTCTGGATTTTGACTGGGAACAGACTCTCATACTTAGAGATGAAAATCTGGTTAAGAGAATTAAAGCAGGTGATCTTCACCCAGCCCCGTGGCTGGGAGGTAGAAGTGAAGAAGGTAGTAGCTTAACTGGAAGAAAGGAACACTGACACTACCCAAATTCCCTCATTTATATTTGCATCACATTCGTTCATGGATTTGTTCACTGTGCTCCATGCTTCACCCTGGAAGGATACAGACATGTCTGAAACTCAAGACCTGCCCTCAAGAAACCTAAGAAATTGGTACTTGGTTTACCATTTTCACATCATTTATATGAATGCATCATCTAAACAAGTCTGTGACATTTTCAGTGCCCATCTTACAGATGAGAGAACCAACCCTCATAGTGGAAATTTACAAAGCAATTCCAAATCAGAATTGCAACCACATCTGTCCTATTTCATATCCCATGAGTTTTCCCATATGAGTGTATTAGGGGAGGGTAGACAATTTCAGTAGAAGCAGTAAGGGGCAAGATAGTAGATTTCACATTGCAAGATTGACTGGGAGATCATCAAGTTAAGCTCTTTCTCCAAGGTCTTTGATTTACTTGGAGGAGGCTAGTGGCTACATTCAGATTATACTAAACTGGTCCTCTAAACTAGACTTGTTTAGAGGGTAAGTCTAGTGCTTGACCTTAGATGATCGTCTGATGCTCTAGAAGACAGGAAGTCAAGTAAAGAAATTATTGCCCATTGGTAAAATCATCTCTATTTTGAGAAGAATCTGTTCCTTTATAAAATAAATATTTATTTAGCATCCCCCTCTGTGCCAGGCATTGCTGAAGGCATGGGGTAGCTCATGGGAACCTGAGAGGTTATGGAGCCGAGAAGAAAGGCACCCAATCCAATCAGTCACTCGATTCCCTTTGTCATAACCTCACCAAGAAACCTAATTACAATTTGGCTCCCATATAGGCCTGCCCTCAGGGAGAGAATAGGCTGTTCACATGGATTTTCCACATTCTGGCCCACGTGGCTGTTTATTTTTTAATTAAAATTAATCAGCTGGCCTCTCAGTCAGTTGAACGAGCTCTGATCGTGCGGACTTCCCTGGCTGGTTGCTGACAGTTACCTCAAATCTAAGCATGTGTCATTTTATTTTATTTCATTCTTCAACGAAATAATTGTAATCTGGTGTGAAAACTGGGGCATCTATGGAGAATAGAAAAGGGAGCTTCTAGGATTTTTATGGTGGCCCTATTCCTGATATTATGTTATCTTTCTAGTCTTGTTTAGCTTTCTTCTTCATCCACTTTGAAAAACATCATCATGTTGGATTTTATGTTAGGAGCTTTAGTAAATCATTTCTGAAACAATCAGTTATTTTCAAATCCTAGTTTCTCTACCTAACAGCTATGGAGCATGGGGAATTTATTCTCTTATGACGCAAGATTAATCCCCCACCTCACAGGATCGTGGCAAGAAATAAATAAGATAATGCATACAGTAATTAGCACAACAAATACACTCAAATATATATTTAGTTGTCATTATCATCATAATTATTTTTAAAAAGGAGGCTATGAATAAGTGCCTATAAGCTCTGCCTGATAGGGCTAGGAAAAGTACCACAAAAGACATAAGTTCTGAGTAGACATTTTAAAGATCCTCAAAATGACAAAATGGGGAAGGGCATTCAGGGAAGGGGCAGAGCAAGAATGAATTCACTGTGGGCAACTTCAGGTAACCACGGGCAGACCCGTATGACATGGCAGCAGGTGACAGCAGGAGGGGTTCTCTGTTTTTCCGGGGTTTTGAGCCACAGGTTGGTTCATTCGTCCAGCAACCCATTTGCTCTCAGACTGTAGTGTGCATTGGAATCTTCTGAAAGGCTTGCTAACATGCAGAGTCTCAGGGCGTGGCCTCAGAGAGTCCAGTTCATTAAATCCAAAGCAGGGCTGAGGAATCGGCCACTGTAACACACTCCCATGGCAGTGCTGATGAAAGTGGTCTTCAGCTCATGCTTTGAGAAATGCTGCTCCACACTTTTCTCCCATCTTCCTGCCGCAGCCACACACATGCACCATGAATGTACATACACATGCACACATGCAAACACGCACATGCATACACACACACCCCTCCTCCTCCAGCCTTATCTCAACTCCACAAATGGATCAAACATCAGTTGAGAATTTTCTGAAGGGCCTTTCTGATCATGTCTCCACCTCCCAGTTCTGCTTCTCCTCAACGCTTGTTTCTGCCAGGGAAATACAGAACCATGACACATACGGTGAACACAAATATTATTTTAATCTTATGGCTCCTGTTATTGCAAGTACCCGGGCAAGTTCTCCTTGTAAACACCAGGGTGAGGTCAGGACTTGGAAGGTCCCAGAAGAGGTGGGGTGGTTGAATGTGGTGCCAACACAGATGTGGGTCCCTCCCAATCCCAAGCCCATCTCACCTCTCTGTCTCTCTTCCCACAGAGAGTTGTCTGCACTGCTGGTCTCAAGTGGTATCCTCACCCTGCTCTGATTCACTGTGTCAAAGGCTGTGAGGTGAGTCACGGGGAAGGCACTCTTCAGTTCCCTGGAAATAATCCTGCTGTTGTTATTGTTATTGTTGTATTAATGTTGGTTATCCTTTGCCATACCTACTGAGTGTTGAAAATATCCATTTAGCAGACTTCTTGGACAGGGATGAGCAGCCTCATTTTACAGATGATGGAATTGAGGCAGAGAGATATAAAGAAATATACTAAAAAGCACAGGGAATGGGTAACAGAGTTGGGTTCCAAGCCAGGCTTTTGTGGCTCCAGAGCCTGTGGTCTTCAAAATATGGGATCTGTAAGAAAGGAAGGGCGGGAGACTATAATGACTTACCATCTAGAATATGCTAATGTTGGAAATTTACCAACATGATTACATTTAGCCTTTACAGAGTTGTGTGAGGTGGTTTTGTCTTTAATGTCTATTTTACGGATGACCTTTACTCGCAGACCTATGCCTTCTGCCCCACATCTTAGCCATTTACTCATGCCTCAACCCCAAAAGGAATATGAATGCCTTAGAGATAACATTGGGCTGAGGTGGAAGACTCTTTATGACCCTTAAATTCTGTGACTTCACAGTTGAGCCATTCCCTAGAACTTGGAATTATAGAGATCTGGCTCTGTGTATCAGTGACAAGCTTGGGAGGACTTAAGGGGCATGGTTCTTCGGACCTCAGCTGTGTCCTCATGGGAGGGCTGTCCACAGAACTCAAAGACATTTCTACACATCACTCTGCCCCTTGTGGCTCTTCCCAGCTGGCAGTGAAAAAGCGGCCCCAAATCCCTTCCAGGTGGATGGCCAAATCTCTGTAATTCATCCAGAGCCCACTGAGGAAAACGCAGGTGAAAAGCGTCAGATCATGCCCTAGAAAAAGTTCTATTTGATGAAACTCTTAGAATGCCAGAACCGGAAAGGCTCTTTTGCCTACTCTCAACTAACCTTTTATTTTTAAAATGGGTAAACAGAGACCCAAGCAGTGGCTGGATCTAAAATTTGATGCAATGTCAGAACTAGGAAGGCTTTTAATTTGATCGAGTTCTATTTACTTGGTGTAGAAAATGAGGGCCAGAGAGAGGATGAATTGTCCAAGTCAGCACAGCACGATAACCACAAAGACAAAACACAAGCCCAGCTCTTCTAACGTCCAGGCTGGTGCTTTTCTCCTACTACTTGCCTATGATCCATTCCCTGACCTCTGTCACCAGACAATCCCTACGTCACACATTTCTTTCTCTACATTCTTGGGGGATTTCCTGAGGGCATTTGACATTGTAGTTGACTTTCAGAACCTCATTCTCCCAAGCTTCAATTGGGAGTGGCAAACTCAAAGCCAAGGCCCTGTGGCTGTTGCTTACTTCTGTCTCTCTGGATCAGTCCAGCATTTGGGGAAAAGAAAGCTTGAGTTACCTGGGCACTCATTCTGCTGAGTTGGCGGTCTGGGCAACCAGTGTGACAGCGGAATTCAATCCCTTCTTGGACTCAGTGGTGAGACCCAGGAGATCCTCACCTGTCAGGCTCCGAGCCCTGCCAGTGATGCTTATCGCCTTTGCCCTTGCAGGTGCCCCTCATCTCCTTTCCTCTTTAGCTTAGTTCTAATAGTGCCTTGTCTGTAGCTGAAAAGTATGCTTAGAAGAGATACAAATTCTGGGACCATCAACCTCAAGTATCCAGAGGTAACCAAGATAAAGGGTTTGGGGACCACTGAGCCTCTGTTCTCTATACCACGCTGGGTCCAAAGTGATCATTCACTCACTTGTTCATCAAAGCTTCACTGAGAACCTCTTATATGCCAGATATTGTTCCAGTTATGGGAATATATTGGTGTTAGTCCAGTGAAAATAGTAACTATGCTCTCCTTGAGTCATCTATGATATCTTCTTGCCTGTCATCCATCCATCCATTCATCCATCCATCCATTTATCCATCTATCCACCCATCCATCCATTATTTTACTAAACCTTTATGGAATCTATATTTGCACAATGCCAGACATTTTGCTAGGAATCTAGAATATAAAAATGGATGATGCTTATAGTATAGTGAAAGAGATAGACAAAGAGAAAATTCTAAAATCCTGAAGAGCTATCACCAAATCAAATACAAGAAGCTATGGCGCACAGAGCATCCCGAGGCTATGAGGGGTGGCATTTTGGAGAGGTAACATTTGAGCTGGATCTTGAAGGATGGTTTGTTTGTCTGGATGCATTACTAGTAGAAGTAGCAACATGAGATACACCAGAGACAGGGGAAATCTCCAGGTAGCAGAGCTTTTCTCATGTTGTTCCCTATCTCTAGAAATTCTCTCTTCTCCAACCCCATCTTAATTAACTCTTATTCATTTTTATGATCTCAGCTGAAGCGCCATGTCCTCAGGGACACCTTCACTGAGCTCCCTGTTCAGATCAAATCTTTCTACTCTTAATAGCATCACGTACCTCTTCTCCATAGCTCTTATCAGGAGTTGAAATTGGTTAATTAGATGTGTGATTACGTGATTAAAATCTGTCTCTTCACTAGAGTATAAGGTCCGGAGGGGTAGGAACTATAGCTGTTACTGAGTCACTATTGCATCCCTTTCCTTAGCATAATGTGTAACACATAGTAGGAATTAAATACATAGGATTGAATAAAGATAAATGGATGGATGGATAGGGGGATCAAAGGGTATGGTTGTAGGAAAGAACATATAAGATAGAGTAGGTAGTGATGGGACTGGAGAATTTTTTCAGAGCCCAAATAGAAAAGTATCACCTTCATTTAATTTTTCTCTTTTTCCCTAGCTACTTCTTCACCAAGCCAGTTCCTTTTATTTGAAGGAAGGGACAATTAGTCTCCATCATTAGTCTGTTCATTTATTACATAAAAAAGAACATAGGCCAGGCGCGGTGGCTCACGCCTATAATCCCAGCACTTTGGGAGGCCGAGGCGGGTGGATCACGAGGTCAAAAGATCAAGACCATCCTGGTCAACATGGTGAAACCCGGTCTCTACTGAAAATATAAAAAAATTAGCTGGGCATGGTGGTGCGTGCCTGTAGTCCCAGCTACTCAGGAGGCTGAGGCAGGAGAATTGCTTGAACCCAGGAGGCGGAGGTTGCAGTGAGCCGAGATCGCACCACTGCACTCCAGCCTAGGTAACAAGAGTGATACTCCGTCTCAAAAAAAAAAGAACAAAAAACAACAACAACAAAAAAGAACATAGCCCACAGGCAGACCTCCTGAGGCAGGAAGGAAAAGAAAGGGTTTATCCTTTCTTTGTTGTTTGTACCCTGCTGCTCTAATGTGAATGTGAAGTGTTCATTCTGGTGGTCACACAGCAGAGTCACACCTGAACCCACAGCCAGTGGCATGCACACTCACACACCTGAGCTCAGGTCTTCCTTGCTCTTAGAGCTCTGTCTAGCTGCGATCTTTTTAGACTCAAATAGTGGAGCAGTGAAATGAAATCTGGCATCATGAGTTCCGGGTGCAAAAGTTCTGTGAGTGAGAATTTGGAACAGAGATGCAAAAGCCAGGAAGGCCACATGGGATGGAGCTTGGTTCTCTCTGGAGCAGTGAGGATGGGAAGGGGAGACTACTTGGTCACAGATGGTGTGCTTGGATGCAAAGGTCTTAAACAAATGACATCTCTTTCCCATGAATGAGTCACTGAGCTTTAGAGACCCCAACTATCACTTTAATCAGAGTGGTTTCACTTTCATCCGCTTTCTATATTGAAATGTCACACAATAGTGCATTTGGTGGTGAGGAGAGGGGTAGCTTCACTGTTTTGAGAAATCATTGAGGCAATCTGACCTCTTTATTTCATTAGTGGGGATCCTGAGGCCTGGAGGAGATAAAGCCACTTAACCAAAACCACAAAGTAACCACCCCATTGGCTGAGGTTGGGAGGACTGGAACCCAGGTTTTCTCAATTCCTGCCAACTGCCCTTGCCACTATGCCAGTACAATTACATTCCACTTCAGAAACATTACTGAGAGCCACAGTTGAGTGCAGCCTTAAATGAGGTGATTGGGAAACAAACACAAACTAGACATTGCCCATGTCCATGAAGAGCTCACAGTCTTGCACCAGCAACAGAAACATAAACAGCCCACAGAGTACAATGTGGGGGATGAGGAAATACAAGTGACTGGGGCATCCAGAGACTCCTGGACTTTCCCCTAAAAAGGCTCTGGGTTCAGATAAATAATGGCTTGATTCTATTATCTTTTCTTCATCTTTGGAGTGTCCCAGGGGTGGAAAAACACATAAAAGAAATAAATCAGTATATGCTGGAACAGCCAAGAGTGATGAAGTAAAAAACCACAGATGGGCCGGGTGCAATGGCTCACGCCTGTAATCCCAGCACTTTGGGAGGCCCTGGCGGGCGGATGGCCTGAATTCAGTAGTTCAAGACCAGCCTGGGCAATACAGTGATACCCCGTGTCTACTAAAATACAAAAATTAGCCAGGTGTGGCAGCAGGCACCTGTAGTCCCAGCTACTTGGGAGGCTGAGGCAGGAGAATTGCTTGAACCCAGGAGGCAGAGGCTGCAGTGAGCTGAGATCACACCACTTCACTCCAGCCTGGGTGACAGAGTGAGATTCCATCACAAACAAACAAAAACATAGAGCCGACTTAGATTTAAATCATCTACTCTGTGCCAGTGTGATTTTGGGCAAGTCCCTGTCTTTGAGTCTCAGCATCTTCATCTGTAGAGTGAGAATAATAATACCTACCTCACTTATTGTTTGGAGAGCAAAAGAAGAAAACAAACATGTAAAATGTGTGCCATCAAGTACATCTGCCCTCCTCGTGAGAGGGAGCCCACCATCACACACACACCATGGTGCCACATTTCTGTGAGTTCTTACCTTTGATCTTAATGCCTCTTGGGCAGTTAACATTCAGCTTCCTAACATATTTGCATATGTTTTATTATAAATTATGTTTTTAATTACATACTGCTGAAAAAAGTGAGAGAAGGAGGCTCACATTTTCTGGTCATTTCTTTGAGTAAAATGAGCCCTCTTTCAGGAAGAGGTAAGCCAACTGTCCTGTAGTTTTGCATCCCCCGAGCACACAAGAGGCTGTCTCTCAGCATAACCTTACTCTACTTGGAAAAAACTGGGATAGATAAGAGTCTTTATGAATGGTAGAGGTGGTAGCTTATCCAGGGGGGTGTTAGGGATGTGAAGTCTGGCCGGCTAACCGGGGAGGGCTGTGAAAAGATGACAGACACCCAAAGGACTGCGCAGCTCACACTCACTCCAGGATGCTAACAAGGCCTCATTTCCTGCTCCTCTCTCCCTTTCCAGCCCTTCATGGGAGACAATTACTGTGATGCCATCAACAACCGAGCCTTCTGCAAGTATGACGGTGGGGATTGCTGCACCTCCACAGTGAAGACCAAAAAGGTAGGCCAGTGTGCACCCCTGGGCAGCTGCCTCCTGCCCGCATCTCCAGCTTGCGGGGCCAGAATCACCCCTACATGCTGGACAACCCATTGTCCTAACTGTGCCAGCACTGCCCACCGGCTTTATCATCTCTCTCTCTCTCTCTTTTTTAATTCTTTTGGTCAGTAGTTGAGCTAATATCATGCGCTGGACCCTGGCTGATTTTTGCAGATATGGTTCTCAAAGCTTAGACTCAGATATGGAAGCAGATAATAAAAGCGCAACGTGTACTTTCAGAAGGGAAGGACGAAGTGCTTTGGGGGGTCAGGCGAGGGGTCAGAGAAGGCACTGCAGAGCAAGAGGCATCTGCGCTGAAACTTGAGGGTTAAGAGGAAGGGGTGAGGAGGGAGGAGGTGGTCAAAAGAATGGTGTCTGGGGCAGGAGACTGGCATGTAAAATCCCAGAGAGAACACGTTTTTAGGGGGTAGGGCTGAAGTCTAGGAGAGAGAAAATAGGACATTCCTAATGAGGTCATTTACAGTCTTTGAGCATTTTATTCTCTATCTTATTTGTCATACCTGTAGAATTAGGGAAAGATGGTCATGGTCCTGATTTTCTTTCCTTATGTCAGGACACACCCAGGAGTGATTCAAGTGTTTATAGTAAATCAAAGAAAAACATTCAACTAGATACACATTAAGCCCTCACAGAAAAGTGACCACCTCCATTTTTCTCCTGACTACAGCTGAGATCAGAGTGTGGGGCCCCAGCCAAGAGTTGGGAGGGAGGTGGTAACCCAGCCAGCCCGGGCTGAGAAGCGTTCTTGTGATGAATGAGTTAATGGAAAACTATTCCTATTTTTATATTCATCTGCAATCTGAGCTGAAAGATCATTTCATCTGTGTCATTTTAAAGAGAGGGGAATTGAGTATCTGAGACAAGAAAAGCAAAGAATCATAGTCAGTCATGGCTAAAGAGCCCTCTATGACTACCTTGGCCCAAACGTTTCATTTTATTAATATACAGGGGCACTGAGGCCCATAAAAGAGGAATGATGTGTCCCAGGTGACAGAGTGAGTGATAGAAAGAGTGAGGCTCCTGAATTCCAATCCAAGTCCCTTTATGACTGGGTTTCTTCAAGAAAGGTGCTTTGACCCAAAATACAGAAATGAGTGGGACAAGACCCAAGGAACACACTCTAATTGGATGGCTGTTACCGAATCGTTTGGTTGAGGAATAAAAATTCTGGGATTGTTCAGGATCCATCAGTCCTATGTGGGCGACAGTTTTTAACATGCCTACCTTTCTTTGGTTTCGGTTTGGTTTTAATTTTTGATAGGACACTGAAGGTGTACAATTTTTGCTTAAGTAGGCGAATAAAATTCATTAACCAAAAATGAATTTAAATTATGAAATAATGCATATTGGAACATTCAGAAAGAAGAAACCAAAAGAATTCACTTATTATCTTAAAACCCAAAGGAAAACCACTGCTTTTTATTTTGGCGTATTTTTTTCTGTATATTTTGTTAAGCGTTATGGTATTTTTGTCTATGTATCACTGCCTCTCCAGCTTGTGATCTTGTCACCAGCTACTTGGGAGGTTGAAGCGGGAGAATCACTTGAGCTCAGAGAGGTCGAGGCTGCAGTGAGCCATGAGTACCACTGCACTCCAGCCTGGGTGACAGGGTGAGACCCTGCCTCAAAATTTTTAAAAAAAGAAAAAAAATCTGATAGTAGTATTAACTTCTCAGCTGTATTTTTTGCTTCCTTTTGTTTATTATGTGGTTGTGATGTATGATAATTTATACAACCATTTACTTCAACTTTTAACTTTTGGATTATTTATTTTTTCTTATAATTTTAACTAATGATGCTCATGAACTTCTTTGCACACAAAATACTTTTACAGCCTAATTATTTCTTTATGTTTGATTCTTAGAAATGAAATGTCAAGGGAAGGGTGTAAGCATATTTAAGACTCTTGACACCTGTTTCCAAATGAATATAGTGAACAATCATATCTATTTTCTTCCACTGAGTCAGCCACCTTTGAACATGAATGGACAATGGAGTTTGTGTTTGAAATAGAAGTTTGTATAGAATTATGGCACCATCTGACACCAGCAACAGTTGGAGAAAGAGCAGCTCTGTTTAAAATAATTTTCCTATTGCACTTTAGATACTAAAACATAAAATGTGAAGCTGATTTTTCGACAGAGAACTTTCCAAAATGGATTCCTCTCTCTACAGAGTGCATTGTCAGAATATGAAGTCATGAGATTGAGGTTCAGGTACAGATTCCAAATTATTATAGTACCTTTGCCATATACATGTATTTGAACACCAAGCCACCATCTTGGCTCCTCTGGTCTGGTATCGAGTTCCACTGCAGCACTTTCAGACTCCCAGGCCCGGAGATAAGCACAGACTCTTCACTAAGGAACCTTAAAACCAGCTTTTTGCTAGTTCTGAATGCATTTCATATTCTTTTTTCCCCCTTGTCTACACACATTATAAATGTATTTTGGGCTTCTTGTGTTAAGAAGTCCTCTTCTTCCACTTTAAATTTCTTGTTTCCTCTTGTTGACTGAGGCTGCAGAATGCAGATGGCCAAGCTGCCTTCATCCAATGAGGTGAATGTCCATTGACGATCTCTTGTGTGCTCAGCACCAGACCAGTTTGTGGACCAACAGTATTTTTGCCCTTGTGAAACTTGTAGTCTATTAGGGGAGCCTATAATTAAACAGGGAGCCACACAACTATTGCACTTAATTACTTTTGTGGAAGAGGCAATGATGAGAGAGTGTGAGATTTTATGGAGAACAGCGTGAAGGTCTGAGGAAGCTTCTCTGAGGAAGGGCCATTTACGTGAAGATCTGAAGAGGGAACAGGAGTTTTTCTAGTGAAGGTGAATAGTGGATGTAGGTAGAGGGGGAAAGAGCTCTTAAAACTGTACATGAAGAATGGATTAGAGAGACTAAGGGCCTCCTTTATAGCAGATAGGGCTTTGCCATCATTCTTTCAGTTGCTGACAGGTGTTTGGGGCTTTTCAGATGCAAGATTCCTAGAAGTCTGACTTCTGGAAAAGAAAAATGTCTCAAATTTAAGTCACACTTCCTGTAATTTAGATGATTTCCCAGTTTGACTTTAAGGAAACTCCAACTTCTTGAAACTTTTCTCCTCTTTCTTGGACACCCTCAACTATTCCCTGCAGTAGACTGGCTTAGAGGTGGTGAGAGATGGAGAAAATAAGTAACACAAGACTTCCCTAAGTGAGCTACTGTGTGTTTCAGACACCCTGCCAGTTACTTGGCCTCTGTTTTCCTCCTTAATCCTCATGTCAACACAGAGAGGTCACTATTCTTATCCCCATCACAAAGATGAACCAGTCTGGGCTTCGAGTACATATGGGACTTGCCCAAGCTCACTTGGCAAACGAGTGGGGAAGCCCAAGTTTGAACCCATTTCTGTCTGACTCACAAGTCCTATTCTTTCTCCTGCATGGGGCTTTCAGAAGAAGAAAGCATGTGGGGTGCCTGTGTTCTTGGCACACCTCGGCATGGCCCTCCCAGTTCTGGTTGGAGACATTTTACCATGAGCCCAGACTGCCAAGGAACCTTGTGTATGGGACCCTTCCCTTGGCAAAAAAGGAGAGCAGCTTTTCCCAGCAGCAGAGATGGAGTGGGGGAAGTAAGTCTCCCAGCCTTGCCCATGATCCCTGACATCCCCAGCAGCCCAGACAGGAGTTTCCCCTGGGCATCTACAGGCCAGAAGAAAGTTCTGGTTTGTTTCCAGCTTCCACCGCAAGAAGCCTCTCAGACAAGGAGAGAGGCTACTTTCCTCTCATGCCTCTGCCCTTACCTGCTGGACCTGTTTATTTACCACTTTCCCCCCCAGCCCCAGTCTCATATAGTGAGACCTCCCCTCCCCTTATGCACCCAGGCTAGCACTCAGAGAAACTCACCCCCTGGGGCAGATATGCTTCAAGCACCTTCCTAAATTATAGGAATTCAGTTAACTGAGCACTTACCATTTGCTGGGCTGTGGCTAGTATCTATCTCTGTGAATGTTATCTCAAATTCCAGAATAATTCAACCAAGTAGAACATTGAGGTTGTGAGAAGTCGAATCATTTGTACAAGGTGACAGAGCTGTATTTGGGATTTAGGATTTTCTAACTCCGAACAAATTGTAGTAGCTAAGAGTTATTGCTTGACATGTCATTTCATTTCATCACCACAATAATCCTGTTGTAGATTTTTTTTTTTTTTTTTTTTTTTTTTTTTTTTTTTGAGATGAAGCCTCACTCTGTCACCAATTCTGGAGTGGCTCACTTCAGCCTCGACCTCCTAATAAGTTCAAACGATCTTTCCACCTCAGCCTTCCAAATAGCTGGGACTACAGGCACACACCACCGCACCATGCTAATTTTTGTATTTTTTGTATCTCCCTATATTGGCCAGACTGGTCTTGAACTCCTGGGCTCAGGTGATCCTCCACCTTCAGCATCCCAAAATGCTGGGGTTACAGTTGTGAGCCACCATGGCTGGCCCTAGGTGTGATCTTTTTAATCCTCATTCTGTAGATGATGAAACTGGGGCTTAGAAGGGTTAAGTTCACACAGCTAGCAAGTGGTACAGCTAAGATGCAAACCTAGAGAATTTAAGCCACATAGAACCTGCCTCTAACCCCCTGGAACATCCTTTTGCAGTGGGCTCGTGTCTTGCCCAAGCATCTTGTGTCTTGTGTCTTGCCCCTTGTGGGTGATCTTGCTTCATCAACCTCCTGGAATGGAGTTCTTGCCATGAACTCCAGGCCCGGTGTTAAGCACTCAGCATCTTCTACCAGTCTTCCTTCTTGCCAGTTTCCACCTAAATTTCTTCCCCGGTTCCCAGGGCTGGGGCCTCCGTGATGCCTTGGCCCAGCATGATGCCTGTCTGCTCCCTTCATTCTCCCTCCCTTATTTGTCTACATAGACACCAGCTGTTCCCCACATCCGCCTTATGGAGTGACCTGGGCCTGGCTGGCAGACGAGAGCAAGACGGTGCAGGAACTCTGTCTGACAGGGGTGTCCAGTTTCCCCACCCCAGACACCTGCCTGCAGTGTGAGGCAGACAGGAAGGGGCAGGACTCAGCCTCTCAGGATGTCAGTTTATTATTTTCCTGTTGGAACCTTGAGGAGCCTCAGATACAAAGCAGATTTCCAGAATGGTTGCTCCAAGGGTTTCCCTTCATGACAAAAAAAAAAAAATCAGTTTATAATTGGGATCATTCTAAGTAAGCGTGTGTTGGGGTGTGAGGAGAGAAAAGGAAACAACCTTAACATATTCAACATACCAAAGCTTTCTAAGGTGTGGTGGCCTGGAACACTAGTTGTGGTCATGTTTCAGACGGCTGCTAAGAGACTGATTCTTATAGATGTCTGGGGGAGTTGGGGTATAGTCCTGGTTTTGTGACTTAGCTCCGTGACCTTGGGTAGGCCAGACCCACCTTGGGTTTTTATGTCTTGATATTTGAATTAGATTCCTGTCTAAGAATTCAGCATACCAAGGCTTTCTAAAAATGTGCCTAAGGACTCTTCACATGGCTGCTTGGATGAGGTGGTCATGGAGCAGGAAGTTGAAGGCTAGTTAAGCCTCAGACCTGCAGAGAATAAGAAGAGGTTAATCCTCGAAAGATATCTCAGCACAGGATGGTGTACCCAATTCGTGCAACTGTGTGTAGGGCTACCATATTTGCTCAATGACAGATTTGCTAAATCTTAAACCCTACCTAAATGAGAACATGGTTTCTTAAGAAAGGACATTATACCCAACATGTAGCACTTTGGTCTAAGAAGGCTAGTGATTTTATAAGATATGGAAAAATAATCAATATCATCATATGGAAAGCAGCCTTCTTAGCAGAGTAGGTGATAACCTATATCAACAAAGGGCTGGGTATTGGGTAGCTGACTTGGGAATGTGCATCAATGTCTCTTCTTGGCCCAGAAGCCAGAATAGTCTTTTTAAATCAAGTCAAATCATATCACACCTCTTTGCAAACATGCAGTTCCTTCCCATTTTACTTGGATTGAAAACCAGAGTTTTCCCAGTGGCCTACAAGGCCCTTGGGAAAATGTGGGTGCTTTGCCCACCCACCCACATTGCTTCTCTGACTTTGCCCCTTTCCCACTGTCTCTGCCTTGCCTTATTCACCTCTCGCCCTCTGGACTCCTTGCTGTCCTTAGCTCAGCTCAGGCATCCTTCTACTTTACAGCCTTTGCCACTGTGTCATTGGCAATTTCTTTGGCTGAGGACCCTCTTCTATTCATCTTCATGACTCACTCTTTAACCTCTTTCAAGTCTTTGCTCAAGTGTCATGTTCTCAATGAGTCCAGCCCTGATCACTCATCCCACCCCCTGGCATTCCCACACTCATTTGCTTTGCCTTCTGTTTTTTTTTTTTTTTTTTTTTTTTTTTGCCTTGCTTCCCTAATACTTATCACCCTGGCACACACCATAAAATATATTTATTATTTATGATCAGATGACCCCACCCCTCTTGATACTAGAATACAGAATTCAAGAGGATAAGAACGTGCTTCTCGACTACTGATCTATTCCAATTTCCAGTGTACCTCACTGTTTCCTGTCCAATAGCAGGTACTCAACACCCACAAATAAATACTTTTTGAATGAGTGAATTTAGGGTACTATCTGCTGTGTGGTAGAAACTGTACTAGGCAGTGGGCAAGAACCTGGTCCCAGCTGCACTGAATTCATGTCTTATGGATAAGTAGCCAGACATTTAGAGTATAGCAATCACTCATGGAGACACAGCAAGTAAGGAGGTCAGCAGAGTTTCCTAGAGATGGCAACACCAAAAGCAATACATGAAAGGTCCAGAAGATATTACCCAGAGGAAAGCGGTAAGGGAGGACAAGAGATAGGAGTGGGAGGGCAAAGGGTGTCTCTGGCCAAAGGAACAGTCTGTGCAAAGGCCCAGACATTAGGGAAAGTGTTAGGAAATTATAATTCCCTGAATATTCCCAGAGCATGGTGCAAGGGAAAAGAGATAAAAGGTGACCCTAGATGAATAAGCAAGGCTTTTATCACCCAAGCCAGGGAGTTTGAACTTTATCCAGAGGCCAATGAGGGTATCCAGGAGGATTTGAAGCACTGAGCCAGTCTAGGGAATCCCAGAAGGCCTTTTGGAAGAAGCAGACGTGCTTAACTTGGAGGATTAGTAAGAGACAACAAACAGATGGCTAAGCAGACTAGAATAACTCTTCCATGTTCAAAAATTACTGGCTTCTGGAATGTTATTATTACCCCCCTCCCCCACTTTGGAAGGTAGCCCTGTCTTTTTCCTTATGGATGAAGTAGACACTCATTTTAGCTAGGTTCTATGATGGAATCCAGCCCTTCTATCCCCAAAACTTATCATCATTATTATCAACATTATTACCACCACCATCACTACCTCACTGTCAAAACCATCAGCACCATCACCACTGTCATCATCATTTACTGAGTCCGTATTTCATGCCGTGCATTATGTTAAGTGCTTTGCTTGCATTCCATACTTTACCCAACATCCTTCTGTGTGGTAGGGCTGTTAGTACCTCCTTTTTACAGACAGACAAAGTGAAGCCCAGAAAAAGAAGTAACTTGCCTGATAGCATACACCAAAGTCAGCGACAGGGCAAGGACTCAAACATGCCTTTTTCTCATCTAGGCCAGTGCTTTCCTCCAATTTACCATATTTTTTCCACTTTGTCCTCCATTTATCCACATGACCACTTTATCTTCATTTAAATAGCTTCTGTATTCATTAACTGTCCCATGTTTTATGCCAGGTACTGTATCCATCCTACCTTTAAGAAACTTACAGGGGAATCATCATCCTTGGCATCATGCCTTTATCTATTTGGTCTCATTAAATCTTTCCATCAGCACTATGAAGACCCTGAGAATCAACCAGGTGAAGTGACCTGCCAGTGACCTGGCTCCCAAAGCCAGCAGGAGACAGAGTCAAAGCTCTTTATCAGCACAGCACGACTCTTGTCCCTCCCCTACCAGCACCCCCAGCATGCTCTGCTAGTTACCTCCCTGTTGAGTCTGAGTCAGAATCCAGCCCCTGCATGTCTTTCAGCCCTAGACAGGATCTGCAGCCAGGGCCTTGTGGTGCAGTTGCCTGAGTTGCATTCCTGAGCCATTCACATTCACAGATGGAGGTGTTAGCCTCGGCAGCTCACCCAGAGGGAAAACCATTGTGCCTGAGCACTGTCTCTAGCCCTGAGTAAAAAAGGAGAGAATCCTGGCCTTTAGACATGGACCTGGCTTGCTAACAGATTCCCAGAGTGGGTGGCCAAGCCATTTATGGGACAACCTAGCCACATGGTGCTGAGAATCCCCAAATGTAAACTGGCCACCATGGTGTTCATGCTGTGGGGTGGTAGGTTTTCTTGGGAGGCCGCCTGGGGGAAAAGGTGGGGAGCTGCTTGGGGAGTCAGGGAATCTGACAGTTGGGCTCAGAGCTCTGATTTTATCAAGATGTGATTCTTCTCTCTATGCCTCAGTTTCTTCGTCTGTGAAGAAAGGACCCTGACTCCTGTTCTGCCCTCCTCCTGGGGCATGGTACTGAGGAGTGCCGGGCCACCTACTAGCCCAGTGACTCACCTCTTTGAATCTTAGTTTCCTTTAAGATGTAAAACGGGGAAAGTAAGAATAGTTACCTTCTCAGCATTGCTGGGAAGAGTAAGTGAGATAATAATGCACATTGAGTTTAGCTCAGTGCCAGGCTAAATAAGGATAAAGGTTATTGGTGATTAAAAAGACAAAGCAGCAGGCAGCCTTTTCAGGTTGTGAAGAAAATTCCTTCTTTTTACTCTCACTTGCTGAAAAGCTCTCAGGTGTTTGAAGCGGGGTTTGGAATCCTGCACCATCAACTCACTGACTTGTACTGATGCCTGGGACAGGTTAGTTTTGCTTTAGACATTCTGAAGCCTCTATTTCTCATCTGCAAAATGAGTAGCTAATAATGATAGTCTCACAAGGTGGTACAGAGTCAGAGAGCTAGCATATAGAAATTGTCTGGCATGGGAAAGTCCTTTGGAGTCACTAGTATGTGTGCAATGGTATTGACCGCTTGAACCTGCATGAACAGGTGTCCCCAAGTCCTTTCCAGGTTAGACCTAGGAATACCTAGAAATCTCCACCCTTTTCTTCTCAGCTTTATATCCGTGATTAGTGAGGAACCTTGTAACAGAGGAGGCTTTGAACGGGCAGTTCACAAAGAGGCAAGAGGAGGGAAGAAAACACCATGTATCTCCTCTGCATTGGGTACTCTGAGAGCTGGAATGGATATGATATGACTTCATTGACTCCTCACCAGAGCCCTGTGAGGTCTTGATAAAGATTCTTGTCTTACTGATGGGGAGACTGAAGTCCATATGGTGCCAGGAACTTGCTGAAAGTCATAGAGTTTCTATGTAAAGTCTACGACCTACTACATACAAGCATGTAGTGGAGGCAAGGAGGCTCTGGGTCAACCTCCTGAGACCAGCCCTTCCAGGCTTTGTCATATTCTGATTGAGTTTCCTTCAGTGTTTACTTGGGAAGTGCTGAAACTGCCCGGACTGGCCTGGGGAGGGAAGAAAAAGGTGGTACCACCCCAGCATAGCCAGAGTGCCGAGACCAGCCTGAGAAACTAACTGGCTAACTGATGGCAAGGCCTTGCCAGCCAGCACTTTTGAAGAAGCTGATGGAACTGGGGAGGGCAGAAAGGGGAGCATTCAAGACAGGGTTTGTGAAGAAAGTCTATGTTTCAAGCTCCTTTCTGGTCAGGTCTTTGCCTTCTACCTTTCTCAGTCTGAGAAGGATTTTCAGCCAGATAGGAGGGTGGAAGCTGTGAAGATCAACTCTTATTATAGGTAGGGAAGCTGAAGCTCAGAGATGGGAAGTAACTTGCCCAAAGTCACCCAGCAACGGACTGCAAGAGTGGAGGCTCCCTGACTTGTATTCTGCCTGCATATTCATGCATTCATTTGTTCATTCATTCACGGGTCATTGAATGCCTATTTTGTGGTATATAAAAACTCAGTTCAACAACAGTCATGGTCCCTGCCCAGAGTGAGCTGACATCAAAGTGAAGAAGTGATTCAGTATAAGAAGGGTGTAAAAATAAGATGTCGTGATACAGTATGAAGGCAGTGGTGCTATTAGGTTGGTGCAAAAGTCATTGCCATTTTTGCTGTTACTTTCAGTGGCAAAAATCTCAATTATTTTTGCACCAATCTAATATCACTACTGAGGGAGGTAGTGATGCTTGAGAAAAGACCTGGACAATGAAAAAGAGCTGGCCTGGGAAGACCAGTCAGAGTGGAGGAACATTAGTGGCTAAAGACACAAAAGTAGGAAAACAGAGTATATGAAGAACCGATAAATAAGCCACTGAGAGTGAGGGGGAAGAAGGGAACCAGGTAAGATCTGAGAATTATGTAGAAATCAGAACGTGCAAGGCCTTGAACTTGTGGTAAGAATTTTAGATTTTATTCCAAGACACAGAATTTTTTGAATATTTGCCTTGCATGAGGTGCAGCAGAAGGCACAAATGATAAAGCAGACACGAAACCGTCCCTAATGGGTGTTTGAGCTCAATGGGAAAGGGTTACAGAGGGAATTTTAGAGAAGACATTAGAGGTAACTGGATCGTGTAATGATAGAATGAGAGCAATGGTAGGAGATGGGGGATGGATAAAGCGCGGGAGGAGTTAAGGACAAGGAGATTGTTCAAGTGTGGAAGGTGGGAGAGAGGAGAGGGGACAATAGGCAGGAAAGATGGTGAAATATGAGTGAGTGAGAAATTTGATTCAGCATGTATGTATTCAGCACTGAGCATCTCAAAGGTGTTAGGCCATGCACTGGGGCTTTTGCACATTTCTTCTTGATTGATCATCACAAAAAATGCCATATGAAATTGGTATTTTAAAAAATCCTCCTTTCGTAGATGTAGAAACTAAGATCATGACAGTGGAGGGGTTTTCCCAAAATCATGCGGCGAGTATGAAGCAAATGAGGACCCCAATGCAAGCCTTTGGCTTTTATAGTAGTACTGTCCACATTCTACCCCAGTGGTTGGATTTTGACTTGGCTTTGCCCTCAGTTTCCCTGCTTGGAATGGGAGATTTCCTCTCTATGTCACTTCCAGTTCTAACGTTCTGTGCTTCTACTAAAGATAAAATGAATACGGACAAATATTCTAGATTCTAGTTGAATATCCTAGATGTAGTCCACAAAGTCACAGAGGCTGGAAAGTAAATGTCCTAAACAGAGAACAGCAAGTAGCTGTAAGCAAGAAGAGAGGTACTGCTTGGAAAAGGGACTGTGAAAATGCTTACCACAGCATCAAGCACTTATGAACTTAAATTGAAAAGAGAAACAAAGACTCGTGGTACCCATAAGAGTCAGTGAGAAATGGAGAAATGAATAGAAATGTATTCATTCTATGGCTTAGGCCCTGTGAAAACAGGAATAAGCAAGATTGACCTGCTCCCTGCCTCATGGGCCACAGAATTGGTGGGAGGATAGACCAAAAAAATAAAGGAGAGGGAGGGGGGAGAGAGAAAAGAGAGAGAATAATTGAGCACTTAGTGTATGTCAAGCACCGTGTGAGGTGTTTTTTGTAAGTTATTTTATGTATTCCTTATCACAACCTCAGGAGGTCTACATTTTTATTTTTCCTATTTAATGAATGAGTTCATTGAGGCTCAGAGAAATTGTGATATGTTCAAGGTCACATCTCAAGTAGATGAGAGAGCTGGGGCTTATACTTAAATCTTTCTGATGTTCCATTGTACATTTTAAATTATTGCAAAATTTGAGGGTGGAGAGAGGTTGGGAGGGAGGGAGAGAGTCAAAGAGGCAGAGAAAAAAGAAGAGCTAGACATTAAGAATGAGTTCACAAGTACATGAGAGAGAGAGCAATAGAAACAAAGATTCTCTCTGAGACTACGTGACCACTGGGAGACCCTGTCCAGGCGGGAGGCAAATGAGGTCATTAAATCCATCTGCGCAGATGGGAGACTCTCTGGGGAAAGTTACATGCAAATGTCATGATGCAATGAGGTGAAATCTACTTGCGTAGTTCAGGCGGGGGACTCAAGCAGGGACTGCGCTGTGCTCTTTGGAAAGATAGATTAGCTGCTGGATGGGGAAGACACTTACTCCGTTGGGCTCTTCCTATCAGTTTGCAGAAAGGAAAGCTGGCCAAGGTCACAGAGCACATGAAGAAATGATCTGGGAACTGGAATGAACTCAGTCCTCTCACTTTTTTGTATGCTGAAATCTGCTTCCCAGTTCCTTCAAATTTTGTGCAAAACCTCCATATGATCTATTACCTACTCAGGATTCCAAGCCTCCCAGAAGGTGGTCTAGCTTCCCTAAGACATGCTTTTTGTTTTCATCATTGCCTACTAAAATCAAAGTGACCGATAACGTGCAGAGAGTTACGTTTTCTCAAAAGACTCTTTCACATCCTTTCTTTCACTTGATCACTTATATATCAGATATTCCATTACACAATTATACCAACCCACTTTGCTATAGTGCGCTACAATTTTCCACCCATGATTTTACTCAGCCCTTATAGTTTACAGTACAAAGTGGGTCTTATTATATCAGCTCTACATAGGGACCTGAGGCTCAGAGATAAGTAGCTTGTCTTACTTTAAATACCGGAATTGACACTTCTTATTACTTTTGGCAAATTCTTATTCCTTTCTGAGCTTCTGTTTCCTTATCAATAAAAGGGTGATTGCTGTAGCATCTCTCTTACAGAGTTGTTAAAAGTGTTTTCTTGTTTGGAAAGCACTGAGTACACTGCCTTACCCCATAGAAAATGTTTGACCCATAGAAAGTGCCTCTGCAAATGAAAACTGCTGTGATTATGATCTTGGTGCTCTCAATAAAAGTTATCACCAGGATAGCACGAAGCAGAGCCATGACTTGAACTTGAACCTTCTGCTCCTTGGATCCAGTGGTTGCATCCTGCCCTGCACTGCCTTTCTGATCATTACTACTTCAGACCAAACCCCCTGATTCACTTCTTCTCTCTTTCTGCAGGTCACCCCATTCCCTATGTCCTGTGACCTACAAGGCGACTGTGCTTGTCGGGACCCCCATGCCCAAGAACACAGCCGGAAAGACCTCCGGGAATACAGCCATGGCTAAGGAAGGACAAGGAGTTGTCCAAGAATTCCCAACGCCAGGACCCGCATCCCTTTGGTATTGATTTCACAGTCAGCTGCTCAACGGAATGGCCTCTCCACACCAGGGATCCTTAGCACCCAACCGGTCTGCCTTTAATTTTACCCAGGAAGGACTCACAGTGGGGCAAATGAACCAAGTTTCACCATGCTGAATGATGAAATGGATTCCCATCCCAAAGTCTGAGATGGATTGCATATGCAGTATGCAGTCCCAGAGCCTCCTAAAATTCTAGCCATTTGTCACACAACCACAGCAAGAAATATGTTCTATATCTAGAGTGTACCCATCTGTGGTTAGTACACATGCATGCATACACACCCATACAAACATCTGTGTGAGGGCAGTTCTGGAGATTAGCAGAGAGAGAGACTGGAATAAACTCAATCTTTTCTTTCCCAAGCTCCTAGCCAACACTATCCTTGGGAGAAAGAAAGTTGCAGAAACTGCCAAGACCAAGTGTGGAGATGTCAAGATAGCTCACACCCTGAGGCTCAGAATATAGCAGGCATGCACAATTATGCAGTCCTCTGGGACTGGAAGTGAAATGGTCTGTGATCACCTACCTTCTAGGGAACTGGAACCTAGGAAGAGGTAAAGATTATAAAGTATGCAAAGCCTCTGCATACTTCTGCTGCCATGAGGGATTTTACCCCAACTCCAGGGTTTGAGGCCAATCTGAGAATGGCTTAGGATTGCAGTGTCAAGGTATTATATCAGCCCCTTGCTTGAGGCTTGAGGTCATAATACCCCTCTAGGACTTACCTGTTCCCCAAATCCTGCCTTGGGACCACATTTGCTGCTACTTTTCCTGCTGCTCTATCCTATACATTGAATAATCCAAGATGGTAGAACTAGGTTAGGAAGAACTCCACACAACCAAACAGTCTGCCTTAAAAGTGACCCACATTTTGCCACAGCTCCTCACTTTTTAGCCCTTCTGCAAGAGAAAACCCCTCATGGGTCCACATAGTGAGAAGTTAAGTTTCCCGTAAGTGGGCCTCTCACCTGGAAAGGAGTTGAGGGATATCAGATGCTGGAACACTCACTGGAAGTCCAGAATGTCTAAGCCAGTGTTCGATTTTGTAAACAAGTGGAACAGTGTTAAGTTTCTATGATGTTGGAGCCATCCAGAGACTGCTGGCATTGTCGAGGCTCTTGGATTATTATCCTTATCCTAATCTTCCTAGCCCTTCAGGCTAGAGAAGGCTTTGATCCTGAGAACCTCACTGTTGCTCTCAGGAGATACAATTCTGGAAGAGAGAATCATCTTGTATAAGATCAGTATAGGCTGTTCTTGAGAGGGCCATCAGAAGGAAGCCAAAGAGTTCACAGCCTCAGCCCCAGCAACTCAACATAGTCATCATGTTTTCTATATGGTCTTTCCAGCTACCAGTACTCCCTTCCATACCTGTGACAGGGCAATGCTTTTCTCTCTCCCATGTCTAGTCTCCAAAAGTTAAGTGAAAATTAGTCAATTGCACGTGGAAGCCCCCATCTCTTTGGGGGTCTCTTTGCTTCTTTTCAGTCAGGTACCTGTCCACTCCCTTTGAATTAATATGGGAAGAAATTAATACAGGATGAAGTGGAGAGAAGGGTTGAGTGTGACATACTTTCTGAAATCTGGAGCTGGGAATTGAGGAGAAGGGAAGGTTTAGACTAGTTATATCACATAAGGATGACTGTAAATCAAGTCATCTGAAATCTAGTAAAGACAACCAACAAAAACAAAACCTAGTGTAGGGGTAAAAAATAACACGTTATGTGTGCAGCCCCTCCTAACTCCTGCATCCAAGGCAGGTGTTGCCATTCCATCATAGCCCTTTTTTAAAAAGTTGGGACCAAAAATAACTTTAGGAACCACCTTATATCACTCCCAATAGCACTTACCTGAAGATCAAAAACACTTGAGAAGACATCTGTTGGCCATCTCTGGCCTATCACATTAGGAAACATATCAAGGTGCTTTTGGCCCAGGTGCCCACAAATAAGGATGCAGTGCTTAGTTTACGAGACTTGTACCATATCACAAACTCTGAGATTGGGTTCCATATTGGCAAGGCTGCCACGGTAGTTAAGAATAATCTTCTGTGTTTCTTTTTCACAAAACCGTATCTCATTTATATCCAGAGCGTTATTTCACTGTAATTATAAGGGCCAATTATTAGCAAAAAATAAGAATAATGTTAGAAGAATCGATCCTATTTTGAACCCCTCTCCAGTATCTTTGCACTCTTGCCAACTCTCCAGGCCTCTCTCTTGCCCTGGCTGAGATATCAGCCTGTGTGGTGTTAACTTAGAAGGTACTATCTAAGAAAGGTAACAGTATCAACCCTCCCAGTTGCTTAATTATACCCATAGATAATACAAAAACTTTGAAGACCCAAAGATGGTGTTACTAACGATGTGATTTCAGCAACCACAAAATAACCATACCAGCTTCCCTCAAATCAGTCCTTATCCTCTTTCTGTCTTCATTCCCATCATCATCTATTCCCATACTATCCAGCTAAGCAAAGATTCCTGGAGGCTGACTTGTATCTTTAGACTCACGAGTGAATTCAGCTCTTCTGAATCAAGATCCACTAAGTCTCTTTACTATCATTCAAACCTGCTGCTAACAAATTTATATTTGCCAAGGATATTAGGCAAAGAGGCTACTTGATTGGTGGCCAACTTGTGTCCATATGGAAGGTATCTTTAATAGGGCTTTTTCAAACCTTAGTGGAGGAGGGTCAGCTCAATTTGGGCAATGTATTTCTTCCCAGTTTCATTTTCTTCCTGGGAATTAACTTGTCGTTTCATTCCTCAGTCATCTTCTGTTTAGGTGACTGGAGCACTGAGAGGCAGCTCTGAAGCACTATTGTGTATCAGCAGCTCAAAGGCCCTAAAACACTGAAGGTTCTGCATCTGAAGTATTAGATTGTTAGCAGCAAAAAGGAAAAGATAAGGTGGACAGTTCTCTAAGCTATATTTAGGGAAGCTTTTCCAAGCCACAATCCTAACTGCCTACCCAGAGGATTTGCATTACCCCCAGATTCTGTGCCAACAACCTTTTAAGGGAATACAGTCCTTGGGAAATCAGTTTTGATAGTGAATTGGGGTATTAAGGAAGGGAAAGATTAACAGTCATAGATAGTAGGGCTTTGAAAACGTAAGTATCAGCTGCCACTCCTGGCTTCAGCACATTGAGTCACTGCCTAGACGGTTCTCTTGGTCTTATTCCCACCTTGGCCAATGCTTAAATGCTATTTGTTGAAGCTAATTCTTTGAGACAGATTTCAGCTACCTCCCTTCCAGGTTTGATTTAACTTGGTTATAACTGTCAATTTGTTATAGGTCTTACCTGTGTGAAGAAAGAAAGAAAAGAAAAGAAGGAAGGAAGGGAGGGAGGGGAAAGAAAAAGAAAGAAAAGAAAGAAGGAAAGGGGAAAATAAAAGGAAGGAAGGAAGAAAGGAAGGAAATTATAAGGTTAACAGTTTTGAGGTTTTGTGATTTTTTCTGGAACTACTTCAAGTGAGAAAATAAAAAAAGAAATGGTGACAAAGCTGTACAGATAGAGATTAATAGAACACAAGGAGATTAAAAGGAAATAAAAATGCATGATTAAAAACTAAGAATAAAAAACCTATTTTTATGTTTCCTAAAGGAAATTGTTTATTCTACAGACTCAGTAGGTAGACGCAAACATAAGCATTTCCCTAGAAGACATAGAGTGGGATTTGATAACACTATCTGTTATTTTCCGTACATTGTGGTAGGTCCAGGAAATATGACATTTTCCTCCTTGATGTGTTATTGTTGTTGGGGGGTGGGTGGGCATTTTGTTTATTTGTTTGGTGGCAATCAATGGTAGTAGGGAGGGGGGAGGGCTTGATATTGGTTTTTCCAGATATTACGGGGACATACTGTATTGTTGTGCTTTTCACATTATAAGATGTTTATATTTACCAGTACAACACTGGGCTTTATAAAGACTGCACTCAGAACCACACTGCACAGTCCAGTTTTTTAAAAAGCTGCTACATGACGAGACAGGTAATCCCAGTGAGTTTTGAGAAACAAAACAAACCAGGTAAACAACAAACATAAAAACCAAATAGCAAATGAATAAAAGCCTGTTCTTGTAATTTATTCAACTTTTGCCAAATCCCTACCAATCACTTGCTTTTTAAAAGAAATGTATAATGGCCAAAAGAGAAATTATGTCCCTATTGTAAAGAACTTAGAATTTCTGACTCCAGGCAGCAGTTTGCTCAGTGATCTTGAACAAGTTATCCAGTCACCTCTACACTTGCATCAGTTTCTCTAGCTGCAAAATGGGGGATACTATATACCTACCTCACAGTGGGAGAGCAGGAGATTTTGAGGCCCTGCGGTTTTAGGTGGGCTGTGAGGGCCAACGCTTGACACAAAGTCCTGGCTTATGATTCACGAATGCACAGGCCCATTGGCCTTTTCAGAAAGATAACGAGTGCTTGCTCGATATTTCAAGGAATAAAGCTGGAGCTCCTGAATTGTAGTCTGCCTTAAAGGACAGACCTGTATTGGAGAGTATTTTATCTTTTAGGCAAATTTGATCTTACCCTTTACCAATTCTATGATTTGGTTAAAAGCTGATTAATTCCTATAATGTCAGTTAGCTAACCGTTGTCTATTTAAGACTTCCGGGTCATTTTCAACTTACAGAGGAAGGGAATCTCTAAAATCTCTTCTTCAGAGGGCACCTCACTTCTCAGACTTAAAATTCCACATCAAGTTTTCCATTAAAAGAAGATACGGCATTCTGAGTGCAAATAAATGGGGGCTCCTTAAACTACACACCAGCAATGAGGAAAATTCTGAACAATTATTGAGTTGCTTTCTTGGGTCTCTATAATCAATAACCTGTCTGCAGATATCTATCTATATAACAATATTATATATAAATATAAATTTACATATATATGCACATGTATATATAGTTGTACATATATGTGTGTATATATATACTTAAATGTAATATTTACAAAATAAAACTGTGATCTCGTCTAGAGAAAATGTATTCATATTACAAAAGGCTCTTCCATATTTATGTATCATATAATACCTTTTTATTATTGTTATAATTATTATGGGTATTTCTAATTAATACGATGTTGAAATCTGTTTGGCATCTTCTGGGAGCTACCAAAAAAATGACACTCCATTGAAGTGCTTAAAAGCTGTTCTCATAAGAATTCTACCGGCCTATTGTAAAAAGAAAAAAGAAAAAGAAAAAAGACACATCGCAATCTAAACACCAAAAACTAAACCCAAGTCCAATCCTTTCTCTGTACCTCACGCGCATAAATTTGCTGCTCCTATTTTTTTTTTTTCTGTTTATGTGTTTTTATGGATCTAAGTTAACTCTTTTGGCAATACATAAAAATGTAAATAGTAAACTTTATTTATTAAGAATGTCATCTTTTTTAATTTATATTTACACAATTGTTCATCTAATTTATTTTTTCTATACAGTTTTAAATACTCAGACATATTTTGCTGTTCATATTTTTATCCTGTTCTCATGGATTTGTTTTTCCATACTGTTTTCTCTGATCTCAGTTACAGGTTGGATCTCACAAATAATAATGTCAGAGACAGAAATATTTTGCCACTGTTGATTACTATACTTTTAAGTTCTATATTATGAAAATATATAATAGCTTATATGCTTCAATGTGTTGTTGTGTGGTTTTTGTCTGTTGTGGAATGCTAAAGGGCTATCATATATACACAT
The DNA here is from genome assembly GCA_036589455.1 of Ateles fusciceps. NCBI lineage: Eukaryota > Metazoa > Chordata > Mammalia > Primates > Atelidae > Ateles > Ateles fusciceps. Next base: position 15,828,356 of record JAZHEH010000952.1, read on the forward strand.
TAGCATGGAGAGGAGCCCTGGGGCCTGGAATTAGAATCAATGATAGCACAAGATTTTATCCAATATACATCCATTCCTCCACAAAATTAATTCCTGAAAGTATCTACATTTTGCACATGCAAAAACTGAAAAACTTTTTTACATGTTACAAGAAAGTTTTGGGGACCTAAAGCATATGTCACGCTTGTTATATATTGCCTTTTGCACACTGCCTTTAATAATATACTTTCAGATGTAAACACTGGTATAGTCCAAAGACACAAACCCGTGTAGTGGCTCCCAGGTGCTAAGCTGTGGATCAGAGGTGGTCCATAACTAAGTTTTCATTTGTCTAAGGCAAAATGTGGGGTCAGTTGTTCATTCTTGTGGAGTTCTATCTTTTATGATTAACTCTTTCTTACTCTTCTGGTATTAAAATGTCCTTTATAAAATGACATATCTATATGAGCCTACATATGTGTATGTGTATATATACATACATATATATATACACAAACACACATATATATAATTTTATATATGTGAAAATGAACCTGTAGCTGAAGCTGAAATGTTGCCACTGTCAATCTGTCTAGTGTATCTCATTGTTCATCTTGTCACCAGGTAGTAGCTATGTGATCTTTGGAAAATTATTTAATGGCTTTAAGGTTTAGTTTTCCGATACGTGATACAGAAATAATAAAAGTATCTCATAAGGTTTTTGCTAGAATTAAATAAGGTAAATATGCGAAGTGTCAGTGCTGGACACATTATGTTACCTCTTGTTAAGAGGAGTATGAGAACAGGATTACTTATGACAAGTAATAACACACTAATTTTTCTGATATCTACTTATTTTATAAGATAATAAAAACAAAGTTCATAAATCATTCAAGTGCTTGCACAGGCATTTTATGAAGTAAATTTATTGGCACTGTCCACTGAGCTGCTGGCTGACAGTATCACCATATGGCAGGTCAAAATATGCGTTTATCTGCTGATAACTAAATTTTGAATTTTTAACAAAAAGGCGGTGTGGGAACATCAATGTGAATTATATATAAGGGCACAGATAGGGAAGTCAAGAACTACTTATAGGGTGGTGTTTTTTTTCTTTTTTTGGACTCTAAAAATATAACTCATAGAGAAACATGAGGGAGACTACTAAAGAAAAAAGTCATTGCTAAATTCTTCCAGATAACTGGTTATTTTCAAAGTAAAATAATTGACAAAAGAAAATGTCTTACACAGTTTTATCAATTCAATGTGAAGACTGAAACAACATTTGGCAAGAGGCTCCCGAAAAGAGGCAAATATTTCTCAAACAGAAAGATTAAAAGATGAGAGTTTAAATGTGGCTTTTTATATTCCTTGGTTTTGTCCGAAGAGACAGAAAGTCATGGGGCAAAGAGTTCCTACTGCAAGATAAAAGAACACACACACACACACACACACACACGCGCACACACACGCACACACACGCACACACACACGCGCACGCACGCACACAGCGCACACACACGCACACACGCGCACACAGAGTAATGGAGAGTTCATTGGACTTGATTACTTAATCTGTCAAATGGAAAATTTTTCTCACTTCAAAGCAGGCAGAAATATTCAGCACTTTGATTCGTTTCTATTTATAATGCAAGTTTTAGAGTCTGTCTAACCAAAATAATAATAATAATAATGTTTAAGTTTAAAAAATGTGGCACATTCTATTATGCTGCACTGGCGTTAGTAAATCTCTTCAGTTCTTAACCTTTAACACCAGAAATAAAAAGCTTGGACAAAAGCACAGCCTCTCTAATCTTCAGCTGATGAAAACCCTTGCTTCTTTGAGCAAGTTTCTTAGCTCTAAAAGAATGACGTTTGAGGTGAGAAAGAGCAGTGCTGTACAGAAGCATGGGTCAGCAACAGGGGAAACCAAATTCAAGTACCATCGGCCCTGCAACTTTGGGCAAGTCGCTGACCTTTTTCAGAGACAGAAGGAATCGGCAATGAGAAAAAACAGGTGGTGTGTTTAAGCAAATGGGACCAGCAGGTGCATCAGTCTAAGAAAAGCACGACACTTTCAAAGAACTGAAAAAAGAAAAGGCCGATGTGTTTACACAGTAGAAAGGTTAACAGTGGCCCAACTAGAGGATGGAGAAGTCACCAAGAGCCATACAAAGGACTTTGTACTGTATCTTAACAGCAATGGGGAGCTGCTGAACAATATTTAGAGATTTACATGGTCAGATTTGTGGTTGAGAAAGGTCCCTCGGGTGGCAGTGTGACGGAGTTGACTAATCGACTAATTTCAGATGTGTTTTTTTCTTTTTTCTTAATTAATAGACTTATTTTTTAAATAAGTTTTTAGTTTACAGAAAAACTGAGGAGGAAGTAAAGTACACATTAGATTTCAGTTTTAAACAATAAAATATTGGAACAGGAAAATCTAGCTATTTTCTAGGACCAGCTGTCCTAGGAAAATACAGAAATCTAAGACCATGTGATCAGGTTTGTAGGTTTGGAAATTCAAATAATGTTCTTGATAATTCCTCAGTGATTTTGTCATAAGGTCTCAAGATGAGAAAGGAAGGCTTTGGGAAGGGCATCAGAATGGAATTAGGTAAGATCTGGGATCATAACCTCTTACATCTGTGTTACCTTGTGGTGCTGGTAATATTCTGTTTCTTGATTTGAGTGCTGCTTACACAAGTCTGTTCAGCTTATAAAAATTCATCAAGCACTTAAAAGTTCACATACTTTTCTGTATGTATATCTCAATATAAAGATGTTTCAGAAGAGCCATCAGCAAAATTTCTCCATAGAAAGAAGAAATTTTTCCAGAGCAATTGGAGGAAGGAGAATAAGACACCATTTAAGTTCAGCCACAAAAGTTACCCCCTTTAATTGGCAATATAGGGCCACAAAAATTGGCCCTGTAATACCTTTTGTGCTATAAAACTGGTATAAAGGGGAAATGGCAAAGGGGAAAGGTTAGCAAAGATTCCTTAAAACACAGCAGTTTTATACTACAAAAGGTAGAGCAGGAAAGCAATGTGTGCCGACATTGCAGAAGTATGAGTAGGAAGCAGCCTTGGTTTCCAGTTCTGCTATTCTGCTTTATAGCCCTGTGCTCACTGACAAGCCACTTAAAGTTTAAGCCTCATGACTTGTCATCTGGGCAATGGGGATAATGATTGCCAAGATGAAGATGAGATGAACTGTCTGGGCCTGTTGCTAACTGAGCACCATGATGGAACACTGAGAGATGCTATGGAGAAGCAGATGAAGAAGCCAAAAAATGGAGTTTATCCCCTGGGGAACCCCAATCTACCTCAAACAGAGCTAGACTGCTTTTTAATTTGCTTTACCCAAAGATATTCCATGTCCTGACAACGAATCGCCTGCCACCATATATCCATTTTTGTTTTTTGAAATGGAGTCTCGCTCTCTGTTACCTAGGCTGGCGTGCAGTGGCAAAATCTTGGCTCACTGCAACCTCTGTCTCCCAGGTTCAAGCAATTCTCCTACCTCAGCCTCTCGAGTAGCTGGGATTACAGGTGCCCGCTACCATGGCTGGCTAATTTTTGTACTTTTAATAGCGATAAGGTTTCACCACGTTGGCAAGTTTGGTCTCAAACTCCTGACCTTCAGTGATCTGCCTGCCTCAGCCTCCCAAAGTGCTGGAATTACAGCTGTGAGCCACCACACCCAGCCCATATATCTAATTTTGATATCTACCTTCTCCTTCGCTGGGTTTTATATCCTTGACGGGCTAGCTCAAATGTAATGGAATCAGTTAAACATTCTCAAAAATTGGGGCCACATAATCCATTCTTTAAGTGTAAAATTTATTTGAAATGCCAAGTCAAAGAGCTTCTCTAATCAAAGAGGGGACAGAGTAGCCCAATTCCTAGCAGCTCAACTCAATTTTCTTCAGAGCTTTGGGGTTCCAAAGAGCGTGATGTAAAAGCAATTGGTCTAACCTACTCTGTTTTATAGATGAGGAAATTAACAGAGGTTTCATTCAGAATTTGAACTTGCCACTTGCCCAGAGCCCCTGCGTAGAAAACAGAGTGGCATCCCTGACTAACTTGCCCCTGCTGCTACCTGGTACCTGGGCTTCCCACTGGGGTCTTAATGGAAGGCAGAGATCTGTGGAGTCTTGGGAACCTGGGCTCTACACCTAGAGACAAAATAAGGGGATGTGAAGGCAGTGAAAGACCACAGTTTTTGAGATGTTCTGTTTTTCTTCTGCTTGACATGCAGCCAAGCCATAGACTACCCTGGGAGTGGGGGAGTCTATTAACCCCATATTCTTCTGAGGCTGGAACATTCGTATTCCAGCCTGGGCTACATGCTTAGATGAATGTTTTTATTTCCCACTTTAATCTTTGGCACTCCAAACAGAATTTTTCCCAGAGGCTGTAGAGATGGTGACCAAGTCTCTTAGACAACGTCTGGGTGTCAGTTTATTAACATCATATTACAAATAGTTCCTTCCATATAGACACCACTTTATACAACACAAAACACATTTGTTAACTTACGAAAGTATTCATTTTCTCAAGTGTTTTTGAATGATTGTTTATTGAGTGTTATTATGCACAATTCATTGGACTAAACACTGACAAGAGTAGAGGCCAAGATAGACATCCACAGCCATTTTCCTCACAGAGTTTACCATCCAAATATTCCAAATACAAAGACAAGCAACTAGGTCACTGGAGTGCAATGTGTGAGGTGTTGTAACTAAGGAAAGCCGCTGCAGAATAAAATGGCCAACATTGTAGGCAGAGGAAACAGCATGTGCAAAGGCCAAAAGGGTGAATTAGGGCATGGCTTGTTTGGGGAATGGTAAGTGTTCAGGCCACCGTGATCTCAATTTGGAAGAAGGAGAACTGAGAAACAACACTGGGGAAGAAGGATGCCAGGTGATGTCAGAGAGTTAGAAAGAGACCAGTTGCCAAGAGCTTTGTAAATGCATGTCTTGGTTTGGGTTCCTTCAGAAGCCAACAGTATTACTTGGTTCTCATGCTACTAATTTATAAAGGAAAGATGCTTAATAGACTCACAGCTCTTCCTCATGGCTGGGGGAGGCCTCACAATCATGGTTGAAAGTGAAGGAAGAGCAAAGGCACATCTTACATGGTGGCAGGCAAGAGAGTTTGTGCAGTGAACTCCCATTTATAAAACCATTAGATCTCATGAGACTTATTCACTATCACCAGAACAGTATGGGGAAACTGCCCCCATGATTCAGTTATCTCTAATTGGCCCTGCCCTTGACACACGGGGATTATTACAATTCAAGGAGATTTGGGTGGGGACATGGCCAAACCCTATCACCAACTCTGAGGCAAAGGTTCAAGTACAGGTAGTTTATCTGGATGATGATTCCAACAAGCACCAAAAGAGGAGAGGACAAAGACGGTAAGATCATCAAAAGAATAGTATTCTCAAACACATTACTACTGTGATCAACTACAGCTTAATCACCCTAGGGACGAATTCTGTGAGCCAGTAGAAGACACACTCCTCAGAATTATCTCACCTGAGATATTAGAAAGCTGGGGTATTTAATCCTATCATGTCCATCAGTGGTTGAGAGATTTCCCTGTGGCATTAATCCTGCAGCATATCTGTCTTACCTGCTGGTGAGCAGAGTGGGCTCAGGCCACCAGAGAAAGCTCTCAGGCAGAAACATGAGCAGTGACTAAGGGAAGTCATACTAGAATATGTTACTGTAGCAACAAATATGGGCAGAGCTTCAGTGGGGTCTGCTACAGCACTAAAGTAGTCGGACACTATTGCAAGGGAAATGAACAAACACGGAAGCTTCTAAGAAAAGAGTTTTAGGAACAATTTTCAATTTCAAGGTAGATCCCTTTGTGTGAAATAAAGATTGCCAAGGGAGAGCCACGATTCACTAGGACCAAATGGGAAGCAGGAGGTGGAGGTAAGAAATAATCAATGCTGAGGCAATGACAAAAGGAAGCTGGGGGATCAAGAGAGTTACAGGAAGTAGTAGGATAGCATAAATGCATGTTTTATATAAAGGACTAAGAAAAAAAAAGAGAGATGATATGATCTAGGTAAAATGCACGTACACCACAGGGTGTTTAGGGGCCAAAAAAGTAGCCACAAAAGATATAAAGGCCATGAGGAATCAAATCAATACCAATTCATGTTTCACAGAATAGGGGAATTGAGTGCAGGAGATGTATGCCATGACAGACCTGGGTAGCTAGATGAGTCCTTCTCACAGTTTAAATCCACAGAAGACTGTCCAGAGCGTTCCCTGGATTAACCTCCGAATAAAGTAAAGAACTGTTTGTCCATAGCTCACGACACCTTTGAGTTCTATTGAAACTGGAGTCAACAGAACCTCTCGGAGCTATGGACTTCTCATCACAGTGATCAATCCCTTCTTCTAGAGCAGCAGTTCTCAGATGTTAGCATACATCAAAGTCCTTTGGAAGGCTTGCTAGAACACAGATTTCTGGGTCCCACTCCAGAGTTTCAGATTTAATAGTTCTGCTGCAGGGCCCGATAATTTGCATTTCTAAAAACTTTCCATACGACGCGATTGCTGCTGATTAAGAGGGCTACGCTTTGAGAACCACAGATGTCAGTCCTTTCAACAATCCACATACTCAATTACCTACTATCCTAGGTGACAGAGATTCCCAAATGAATAATAATATAAAAACATCGCATGGCTCCTTCCCTCAGAGAATTCTCTGTCTGTTGGTGCAGTAAATGCATTTTTAAATTCCAGTGTCAAAGACTGTCAGGCTTGAGGGTAAGAATTTGCTGCTGATGTGGACTTCTGAACATAAGTAGGAGCAACACAGATCAAGAAGGGAGAGATGGGTGCTCCAGGCAGAGGGGGGCAGCCTGGACAAAGGTTTGTGGGTGGGAGGAGGCACAGGAAGGCATTTAGAGAACTGTAAGCCATTAGGTGCGCTCAGAACATTGTCTAAATGTGGATGATCACAGGAGATGGGGCTGGAGAAGAGCCCAAGAGACTTAGAGGAGGTAGCACTTGAGCTGAGTCTTGAAGAACAAGCAGAATTTTAGAAAAATAAAAGAAGGGTAGTCTGGCTGAGAAGACCTCAGGCCCACGTGACTTCAGGATTCTATAATGTCTCCTCATTGTCTCTATATTTCTTCTCCAAATGTATGAGGAAGCATAGAAGCAGTGTGCTTTCATAAGTTTGTCAAAAGCTGGGGTGCTTCTCTATGGTTCTTCCCAGGGGTCTGTTTTAGCTTTGCGTGGAAAGGAGTAGCTCATTCTCTTGCATACCCTTGTATCATATCAAGCACATTCCTCTCCAGGATAAAAAACATGTGAAGGTAATACAGACCACATGTAAAATGGGAAGTGACCAGACATCCCATTTTCTTCAGTCCTTAAAACACTGACATAGGGCATCTATCCATCTATTCATCTGTACACACACACACACACACACCCCTTACCAGCACAGAAAAAGGAGGTAAAATTTGCAAGGACCAATTTCAATTTCAAAAATTCTCTCCAAGAAACCAAAGACAGAACTTAGTTTCCAGACATTTCATGTACCACCCAAGACCTAAACTCAAACCTTGGTATTTCTCTTCCACTAGCAGAATGGTTTTCCCTCAGGTTGTTACAAATATTTCTCTGTGTTGATATTTTAAACATATTTTCCACAAAGCTTCCTGTCAAATGCTTTCATCTCAAACATGTGCAGTTCTCCTGGAACTCATGTTAACACATACAAGGCATCAGTTGTTGGGACCTTATTCACCTGTAAATTTAAATTGTCTTCAGAGCCTGAAATTTGTACATGTTCACTTCTTCAAAAATACTGTTGCCCAAAGTTTTAGCCTGCCTAAACCCTTCATGGTAAATTCTACCTGCCTTGCTAGGCTTACCTTTTACTACCATCCCCATCCACTCCCTACCCACTCCTCATTTTTTGCAGCCAAACCAAATTTCCTTTAGTTACCTTAGCTTGCAATGTTCTATTAATTCTGCGTTCTGTAACTTCTTCCCTTATCTATATATACAGCCACACCTCACTCCTCTTTGTTCTTTGAGTTTAGATAAGCTCATTAATTATCATTATTATAGCTTACATTAATTGCAGACTCACTATGTGCCTGGCATGAAATTAAGTACTTCACACATAATCATTTATTTAATATATATAAAACCCCATTGATATGAGAATTATCAGTATTCTTATTTTAAAAATGAAGGAATTGGAGCAAGAAGTTTTAAATAAATTTCCCAATGTTGCATGACTAGTAAACAGATGAAATCTGAATTTGAACTGAGGCAATCTATTTATGAACTCAAAAACATAACAATGCCTAATGATATCGTTAGAAGGGTTCTACGAGCCTGACCAAGACTGGAAACACTGTAAGCCCCCATCAGCTCTTACTTTCTTCACAATTGTCTTAACCACACTATGATAATTGTCCGTTTATTTATTCCATTCCTCAGAAACACACAGAAGTTGCCTCTCATTCAACCTGTAACCTCTGACATATAGTAGGTCTTCTGTGATTATTTGAGGGAGATATGAATAAATTTGAACAGAGCCTGAGTCAAGTACCATCGATGAAGAAAACACATGCTAATCAAATTAGCGATATAAACTCCAGGCTGAAACTTAACCCATTAAGAGAACAAAGTTTTTCAGCACTTTATAAATGGCTGCTAACACAAAAATCATACATCAATGACCAATATTTCTCATTTTTCCTTAAAGAAGATGCCCTCCAAAGCCCTCCAATGGCTAAAGCTTTCCAAGATGAGTATGTGTAGAGATAGCAAATTTGACTTTTTAAAAAATCAGTAATTCCAACTCTTCGTACATCCCAAGTGCATGTTTTTAGATAATGGAGTCAAATATGGAGGAGAGTTTGGTTAATTGAGTAGAAAGCTGAGGTTTAAAACTTTGAGGCCAGGTGGAGAATTGGAGCAGACAGAAGGACAATTAGGCACCTGAGATGTGGTAGGAATAACTGACACTCACCCCCACCACCCAGGACATGGGTCTCAGCCTCCAACTGGGAAATGGGCCTCAGCCTTCATAGGCTCAGAGGTGAGGGGTTGCCACACTCCTTCTCCTCAGGCTGAGATGGGTTTTACAACCTGAACCTGCAGCTGGCAGCAAGGAAAATAAGGTGGCCTCCTGGACTGACCTGGCCTTTTTCTTTTGACACCCTAAGGTTCTGAATGAGAGGGTTGCTGGTCACCAGTTAATTCACAGAGCTGATGATTAGCCAGACTTCTTGGTTTAGACGTCATTGTGTGACCAGACTCACTAACACACCTGACCTCTCGATTGTCATCAGTCTAGGTCAGCTAGGAATTTGGTTCCATTATTATCAGCTTTCACAGTTTTTCTGGTAAAGCAACAGGATCTTTCTCTTTCCCATCCAAAGCTGGTCATTCTCTTTTCATCCTTTATTCTGATACTTGCTTTTCTTCTTTGAGCTTCCTACCTCGATGCAATTAGCCGGAAGTAAACTACAAGCTTAAAGATTATGGGCTACCCTGCTATCAGAAGGATACAGAAAAATCACATTACACTTATGCCAAAGTACAGACTTTGTTGCTGGGCTACTGATCGTGAATGATCTGGCCTGGCACAGTTTAATCTAGTAGCCACATGTGTCTACTGAGCACTTGAAATTCAGCAATGGTCAGTCTGAATTTATACATATTGCAAGTGAAAAATGCACCACGGATTTCAAAGGTAATAAGATTTTTCTCATAATAATTACTGGTATTAATCACATCAAAATGTCAACATTTTAGATCAAACAAAATATATTATTAATTTTAACTTCACCTGTTTATTAAAAAATGTTTAAACGTGGTTATTAGCAGGCCAGGCGTGGTGGCTCATGCCTGTAATCCCAGCAATTTGGGAGGCTGAGGTGTGTGGATTACTTGAGGCCAGGAGTTGGAGACCAGCCTGGGCAACATGGTGAAACCCCATCCCTATTAAAAATACAAAATTAGCCGGCCGTGGTGGTGCACACCTGTAGTCCCAGCTTCTTGGGAGGCTGAGGCACAAGAATAGCTTGAACCAGGGAGGCAGAGGCAGTGAGCCAAGATCGTGCCAGTGTACTCTAGCCTGGGCAACAGAGCAAGACTCTGTCACACACATACAAAAAAAGTAAAGAAAATAAACAAACAAAAAATAAATGTGGCTATCAGAAAAGTTTAAATTACACATGTAGCTCACACTCTTGTTTTTACCGGGTAGCACTGATATGACTGATAATATTCAGCCCATTTCTGCCATTCTTCTTTTCACAGTCTATGCTCCAGCATGCTGAATTTCTTCTAGGTTCTCTAACCTTGCAAGTTCTCTATCACTCTCCAGTGTTTATATACCTGGAACATTCTTTCACTTTTCATTTTCATCATTTAGCCTTATTCATCCTTTAGGCTGGAATTCAAATATGTCTTCTTTGAAGAAAGGTGATATGCATTCACCCTTCCAAATTCTAAGGTAGGGGCCCTTCTCTATGATCTCACCCCTCCATTTGTTTCCACTCATCACAGTACTTGCCAGTCCACTCCAATTGATTTTTTTCTGCCTCTCAGGAATGTAAGCAACAAAAATAAAGCAATTGCTATTATATATGGTACATAGTAGGTATTCAACAAATACTTATGAAGTGAATGAAGAAAGGAAACCTAATCTGATCATACTCCCTCAATGGCAGTATACACTACAGACTAAATCTGGCCCTCTGCCTATTTTTGTAAATAAAGTTTTGATGGACCACAGCTATGCTCATTCATTTATATACTATGTATGGCTGCTTTTGTGAAGCAGAAGTCTGTAGCTGCAACAGAAACAGTATGGCCTACAAAGCCTAAAATATTTATTATACGGCTTTTTAAAGAATAAAGTTTAAGCCAGATGTGGTGGTGTAGTCCCAGCTATTGAGGACTCTAGTCCCAGCCACTTGGAAGGCTGAGGCAGGAGGATCAACTGAGCCCAGGAGTTTGAGGCTGCAGTATTGTGCCTTTATGCTCAAGCCTGGCAACAGAGTAAAACCCCATTTCCAAAAAAAAAAAAAAAAAAACGGAAACAAGCAAACATAAAAAAATATAGTTTCTTGATCCCTGTTCTATAACATAATGCCTAGCTTTTCAGAACGCATCTCTGCTTATCTGTCTGAACTTCTCAGAGAGTTACTCCACCTATAATACTGCTCCATTTTAAGTGTGCTGAACTATTGGAAATGCCAGGAAATCTCCTACATTCTTATGCTCATCTATTTCATTTCCAGATCAAACTGTAGGTCTGAACATTGTATATTATCTAATTATTGTTATATAATATATAAGAAAATGAATATATATATACACACACATATAGATACATATATACATATATGTGTGTGTGTGTGTAATATATATATATATATACACACACACTTATAAGTCTTTATTCTCGAGAGCAGGTACAACCCATTCATTCAACACATATTTACTCAGTGCCCAAGATGTGCCATGCCCAAAATTTCAGGAGCTGGAGATAGAATGGCCACTGTGCTTATAACACTTAGAACCAAATAGTAGACTTATTTCTCAACTCTGTTGTCCACCAAACCAGTGCCAGGCATGTTGTAGTCACCTAGCACATGTGCGAATGAATGAATGAATGTTTTCAATGAGAATCACACTTTTATCTTTATTTAATGCTATAAGCAGCAAGATGAAATTAAGAATCAGACCTGCTTCTATCCCCAGCTTCGACAGACAGGCAGGCAGGCAGGAACTAATCCTTAAGGGCATAGAGTTTGAAGGAAAACTGCCTAGGCTTGAATCCCCCAGCTTTGCCACTGGCTCTCTGCATGATCTGAAGCAAATTACTAGATTCTTGTGTGACTCATTAAAGTGAGGATAAATTGTCCATCTTAAAGACATGCCATGTAGATTAAATGAGCTCAGGTTATAGAGTGCTTGACCAGTGACTGGCACATACTGAGTGCTTTATTAGTGTTGGCAATCATTATCATTGCCATTGTTATTGTTATCACTGCCTAAGAAAGGGCATGTGACAGTTCTAGGAGCCTCATTGATAAAATGGGGACAACAGTATCTGTTCTGCCATGGGAATCTGATTAGAGACATCAGGGAGAGGACTTTATAACCAGTGAAGTGCTCTCCAGATGTGAACTGTGGTGATATCTCCCAGATGTGTGGGCCAAAGCATCACTGACACATCTGCAAGGAGCAAACATCTGGAGGCCTGGCATGCCACATCTCAGGCTCTGCTGCCCTTCCCCTGTACTCTAGCTCCTTTCCCCACACACCCCTTTTTTCAACCAGGGGGCAGCATGCCAGTTCCAAGGTTGCAGTGAGAAAAATAACATTCTTCTGTTCTCTGTCCAGTGTGGAAATTCCATCTCTTCGCAGTTTCCATCATGTCAGAATTGCACTGAGGGTCCATTAAGGCTCCTTATGGGAAGGGAGGAGGGTATGGAGAGAGAGAGGGAATGGGAATCCCTTTTACTGAGATTACTAGATGAAATCTTTCCATCTAGTCACCAAAGTGCTTATTGGGTTATGGCTACTGCTATGAGGTGAATTTTTTAAAAACAGGCTAACAGCAAAAGAATGCCTCATTGAATCAAAGTACACATCCATTGCAATTTTTTTTCCAACCATTTTTTTCCTCTTTGCTTTCCCAAATACAACAGTGTCTTGGTTAGTTCTCAAAGCAGTTTTGAATTTAAGGCTGATACGGCTGTGTAGGGAGTCCCCAAAAGTAAGTCAACTGAGTTTGACACACATTTATTTTGCATCAACTTTTTTTCTGGGTACCATGCTAGGCAGTAGAGGTTTGGAGATAAATGAAGCATTGCTCTGTAATTGCAGACTGCACAGACTCTGGGAGAGACAAGTCACAAAACCCAAGGCTTTCCAATGTGCTAAGTTAGGACTAACATAGAGGTAATCCCTGTTGCTTGGGAATTTCAGAAGAGAGGGCAGGTACCAAGACTTCATATCACCTGAACCCAGTACAGAACCAAGTATATATTAGGTTCTCCATAGGGATGTCATGAATGACTAAATGAGCTCTACCTCTGAGGGTTCAAGGAAGGCTTCCCAAAGAAAACAGTCCTGGATCATGGTTGAATATACATGTCACGGTTCATAGGCTGCAAAGGTAGCAATAGAGTTTGACCCAAATTACTACAAGCATTTGAGAGGGCTTGGCTGATAGGTTTCAACCTGTGAAGGAAGGCTAGAGAAAGAGACTTGAAGAAGTTAAAAAGCCAGACAGTTCCAGGGGCTTAGCAGCAAAAAGTGATAAAAAATCTCATCCAGTCTCTACAGTTCAACACACTCCAGCTGTTCCTTTCTTGTATCACTCTATTCAACATTCAGAGTGTTGGCAGTGAGAATCTAGTTGGCCACAGGCAGGTCTTATGCTTGAGTAGCCTGCAGTAGGAAAACGTAACACTTTGATTTAAATTCCATCAAGATCATACCCAATGAAGCTGAGGTGGTTCTCTACTCCTTCCCTCCAAAAAGAATCAGGCATTGATCAGAAGAAATAACTGTTGCTGAGCAGCCAACAGAGAAATTGCTACAGGCTAATGTCCACTAAAGTGAGCATCAGGCAGAAGGAAAAAAGCTGGCAAGAAAATGTCTACCTATGGAAGTAGAATGGGCAAAGGTATGGAGGTCAGAAAAAACAAGGGGTGGTCAGGGAACTAGAAGCAGCTTAGGTATAGAGCATAAGACAAAAAGGTCTCATGAACAGGGTATGAACGGGGCAGAGCATGACAATGCTTAAACTCCATTCTGCACTGTGGTGTGAATGGGGTAAGTCAGGAAGCTATGGAACCTCGTGCCCTTCTCGTCTGTGTCCCTGCTGCATGAAAATAATTTAGCTCAGCATAGAGAAGTTCTATGACTGTGACATCCCCCTGACACCAAGTAAATAGATTAAACAAGTCCAAATACCATTAACCCAATTACAGACTTGCCGAGTGGGTTCTAAAGTTGGCTTATTCCCAACTGGAAGTTTCACTTGGAAGCTTAAAAGGAACCAGAGCAGAAGATTCTCATCCACACCCAATGCACCATGTCCTCAGCCAACCACGGAAACCTCTGCTGCCCAATAGTCATCCTCTGTTCTGTTTTTGTTTGTTGATTTTGTTTTTAGTGCAACCTCCAGCATCTTATGTAACATAAAATAAGGTTGGATGAGAAGCTCTTTCTCCCTAAATTTAGATTTAGGTTTTGGGGGAACTAATGGTGATGCCAATGAAAGGAACAGGCAAAAATGAAAGAAAAGAAAGAAAAAGAAAGAAGGAAGGAAGGAAGGAAGGAAGGAAAGAAAGAAAGAAAGAAAGAAGGGAGGGAGGGAGGGAGGGAGGGAGGGAGGAAGGAAGGAAAGAAGGAGGGAGGGAGGGAGGGAAGGAGCAGAGGAAGGGAGGAGGGAGGGGGGAGGGGAGGAGGGAGGGGGGGAGGGAGGGGGGGGAGGAAAGAAAAGCAAACCAGGGAGGGAGGGAGGGGGAGGGAGGAAGGGAGGAAGGAGGAAAGAAAAGCAAACCACAAACCTTTATGGAGCACTTACTGTGTGTCAGACTCGACACCAGGCCCTTTCTGATTTATTTATAGTGTCTTCCTTACAACGTCTGAGTGAGGTGGATACATCTGGTGATTCCTTAACAATTCCTTCTGAAGGTGCTTTGTTCCATATAACAGGGACCTGCATCTCACCTTGGTTGCCTCTCAATTTGTACCTCTCTAGTGATGGAAAGCTCATCATATTATCGTCCCCTCCCAAAAAAGGAGCCCTTTCTATGAAGACTCCCTGAGCAAACCTTCTTTGGTCTTAACTCTATTCTCTTGAACTCCAACGAAGGAGTGCATTCCTTTAGCAGCATACCCACTACTGCAATATATGAAGATGGGGGACTAGGCCTTGGTGTATTCTCCATGTAAATGGACAGACTTCGTGTGCTCTGGGTGGAAAGACTCTTAGGAATCTTCCAGATTTGTGTTTTCCAAATATGGCATGCATCAAAGCCACCCTGCGAAAGTTCCAAAAACATGGAGTCCCAAGACATAATTGGAATCTCAATGAGTGTGACCCAGGAATCTGTATTTTTCCCCAGGCTCCCAGGTCATTTAGATGTTTGAACCCAGTTTTCCAAATTACATTGCATGGAAGATCAAGATCCAAAGAAGGAAAGAAATTTGCCTAGGGCTACACAGTCAACGAGTCATGCTTTTATTTTCTGATAAGGAAGGCCAGCCTTGCTGATCTTTGCAGACAGCTCCTCTAAGACTTGCCTCTTGCTCTGCCCCAGGAAGGCTGTGTTTGTTGACTATGGAGTTGAATAGCTTGCAAGTCAGTGAAGAAACTACGTCATCCCTGATCATAAAACCTAGTGAACTGCAGCAATCAGGCCAGTATTTGTGCTGCAAAACTGCCTGGGGAGGCTAACCCAACTTGGCACTTGCCTTGGTTTCTGAGAAGAGGTAAGGTTTTCCCCTATTATTCTCTACCTGCCCAGAGGTCAGAAAAGCAGATGGACCTGGGGGTTACCATGGGGTCAGGAATGCACTGGAAATAAAATAAAAAACACTCTGCTCTTGGTTCTGGCACATTTATAAACTTGGATGGGTGCTTTTTCATTTCTGGCCCTCAGTCTTCATATTTATCAAATGGGAGCATTGGTCTCTGGAGGGGTTATGAGAATGTTGCTGTAGAGTGACCATGTTTTAGGTTAGAACTGCACCCTGGCTCCTTACTAATGGCATGACTTGAGGCAAATCATCTAAATTCCCTGAGCCTCAAGACTTGTTCTGTAAAATGGGAGTGCTGACAGCTACAACATGGCGTATGTGTGACAACTAAATGAGATACTCCAACCAACGTGCTTAGCACAGACCCTGGCCATGGAAGTTGTTCAACAAGGGGCAATTACTGGTCTGGCTGTTACTGAAATTTGTCCTTCTAATCTGAATTCCCAAGACATCAGCCTCTCTGACGAAGGAGGAGAGCACTAAGGTCTTATATTTGATTAGACTTTTCTAGTTTCTATACATACCATCTCTTTAGTCCCTCAGTGTCTCCTCAGCAAACCCATGAATAAGCCTTTTGGTAGACTCCAAAATGAATTGGTCTGGGACTCAGAAGAAAGAAGCCCATGGTCTACTCAGGCTTGGAGATCCTGCATGAACACAAACCCATATCTTAGCCTCCATTTGCTCAACTACAAAGTGTAGATCACGAGCCCCTTTCCAGAAGACTTAAATAAAAATGACTTTGAAACTGCAAGGAGCAGTATGTGCATACACTTTTTAAGGATCTAGTATATGGTTTAACCTATGGGCCCTGGAGACATAATACATAGCCCTATCCAGGAGCTCACATATATTAGGAGAAAACAAATATCTAAAAGGACAATTAAAACTCAGTAGGTTAAGGAGGAACATCATAGATGTGTGGGGATTGTGAATACTGAAAGGAGAAACTCCTGTCCTGAATTTGGGGCTATGGTCAGAGCAACTTTCCTAGAATAAGTAACACTGTTTCTCTAGGACTTTGCTTTGTAAACATCCTCCTCCTCTACAAATATATAGAATTGTTTACCCTCTCCTTTTCCAGCTGCAGGCCCTGAGGGCTTGAAAAAACAAATAGTAAAGCTGAAGGATTCTTCAGTGAAGTTCTTGTCCAGCTAACCTGTTTATGAAGAGACACTGAGGGCAAGGCTAGGGAGAAACTAGCTCAGAGTCCGGCAGCCTGTTAGTGTCAGGGCTGGGTCCAGAATCTGAATTCTGAATTACCCATTTGGGGTGCTTGTGACTACCCAAACTGACAGCCTCCCCAGCCTCCCAGTTTCACACACACACACACATGCGCACACACACACACACACACACACACACACAGAAGCATATATGCCTGCCTGTCTAGCAGAGCACACCTGTGGCCCCTTGCCTTCCCCTGCTGCCAACTCTTGTAAAACAGGAAAACAGAACAGCTTGGCTTTGGCTATAACATGTACAAACACTTGGAGCAAAGTTTCCAAAGAGAGACAGACAGTGAATGCCTTTCAGGGTCTGGCAGTTTTATGGGCAGAAGCCAATTAAAAAGCATACCTCCACACAAAGCCTGTGGGTTTCGTTTGACTGTGGCCTTCTCTCCAGGCCCCTTGCAGGCTGCATTGACAGTGCAAATTGGAAGGACCACTGTTCTTGAGAGATTCTGAACAGTCATGGTGCTGCTGGGGGAGCTTCCTTCAGGATCTCCTCATTCAAGGCATCAGGCTCAATTTCAATGGGTGCTAGCTATGGGCAAGGTCCAGGGCAAGGCTCCACGGCTCAGAAAGAATTCAAACCAGACCATGCCCTTGTGTTGCTTGTAGTCCTTTGTGGAAGAATGGCATTGAGTGAGGAAAGTGCTAAAATGAAGGTAGGGAGTCCCCAGTGTGAGACCTCAGAGAAAAGTTATCAGCTCCTCTGGGAGAAGGCAAAAGGCCTCAGGAAGCCAGTGGATGACATTTAAGGTGAATCTGCCCAGGCTGGAACTCTACTCCCGGCAGAGGGAGAGCACATGCAAGTGATGAGAGGTGATGAGCCAAAGGCATGTTTGACTTTTGCGTGTCTGGAGAGTAGGGAGTTCAGTAAAAGAATTACAACAATTAACATCTGCAAACTGCATGTCACATGCCGGGTACTGTTCTAAGTATCTAATGTATATTGACCCATTTAATCCTGAGAAAAACCTTATGGAGGACTATTTCCTTTAAGTAGCAGAGAGGAAAACCAAAGCATGGACAGGCGGTCACTTACCCAGGGCTACTGAACCATCAGCAACCCATGGTTTGTGTGGCCAGGACAGGGACTGGGGTTGACTCTAGGGCAGTACAGCCAGCTGGGAATGTGGTATTGCAGAAGAAGCTGAGAGTTAGGGAACTCCAGGTCTCCATGCTCTGCTACAACCTGGCTGACACTTTGACCCTCTCTAGACTGACCAGAGTCAGTCATCCTGCTGTTGTAGATCTCAAAGGGAGGTAGTAAAGATAAAAGAGAGATGAAAAGTGCTCTTTGTACACGAGTCATCATCTGATACAACCTTTCGCATCTATGACACACAGATCTCCCCTAGTGTGGTGGAGCACATGGAGAACCCAGGGCCCACAGAGGGTGAATGGCTTGCTCAAGGTCACATAGCAGCTTTACTTCAGGAGCAAGACTAGACCAGAGGTCTCTACCCGAGGAGACAACAAAGTATAGTAGTTAAAATTCAGGAGTCCAGTGAGATCTGGATTGAAATTTGGTTCTGCCACATACTAGCTGCCTGAGACCAAAGAGTTTCTTAAATTCCTTTAGCTTCATATCACACATCATTGAAAGAAATGATAATTTATACATCACAGAGTTGTTAGAAGTTTATGAAATGATATTTATGTAAAGAATATGACTTATGATAAGCAATCAATTAAATGATGATGGTGATGAGAATGAGGATAGTGATGAGAAGAAGGAGGAAGAGGAGGGAGAGGAGGAGAAGGAGGAAATGTAGCACTATTTCTATAAGTCCAGTTCTTTACAGTTCACAAAATTCTACACTACTTACATAAGCCCCTTGCTATGGTTCCTATACCTGCATTTGAAAGTCATAGCACATTTGTGCATAATTACACTCAGGTCCATGAATGGTTTCCATATAAAGCTAAATTATATTCTTGGCTCTCTGATGTTCCAATGATTGTGCAAATCATGTCTCATCCATGCACACTGTCCATTGAACCCATGAGATTCATCATTCACTTCATGCCCCAGGCTAGCTCTGCCCAGTCTAACACTCAGTCAGCAGTGGGGAAAGATAAAACCCAAGTCATCAGGCTTTGGTTAACAAATCCTATTGAGTCAACATCTTGACACTTCTCAGATCCAGCCTCATCATAGCAATGGCCCTAGCTCAAGCTTCCTTATTTCCTTCTAAACAATACCTATAGTCTCCTATCTAGTCTCCTTGCCACTAGCTCTCTCCTCCCCCACTCGCCTACTCTGCACCCAGAAGGGGCTTTTGAAAATGCTTATCTGCCCGTGTCACACCTCTGCGTTCAGTCCAGTGCCTTCCAATGGTCAGTGTGGTCTGGCTTTGACAACTTCTCCAAACACATCCTCCATCTCCCTGACCACACTAGTTGCTCACTATCGCTCAAAAATAGCATACTTTTCATCAATATGCTAGTCTCTGTCCCTCATGCCCTTTTTATACTACTCTACTTACTGAACTCTTATAAATCCTTTGACTTTGAAGGCTTTCCTGATGATGACTTGCCTTCCAATGGTACAGTCCATTGCACCCACCCTTTCTCATGTAAAGAAGTCATTATAGGCCTGGTGCGGTGATTCATGCCTATAATTCCAACACTTTGGGAGGTCAAGGTGGCAGAATTGCCTGAGCTCAGGAGTTCGAGACCAGCCTGGGCAACATGAAGAAACTCCATCACTACAAAAAAATCACAGAAATTAGCAGGGTGTGGTGGTGCACACCTGTAGTTCCAGCTACTTGGGGGACTGAGATAGGAGGATTGCTTGGGGCTGGGAGGCTGAGGCTGCAATGAGCTGTGTTAGTACCACTGCACTGCATTCCAGCTAGGGTGACAGAGTTAGACCCTGTCTCTTAAAAAAAAAAAAAAGTCATTATAATAACTATTCACTGAGAACTTTTGTTTTCAAGTACCCAATGGCTTTATATACATCATCTAATTACACTTCCCAACAGTCTTTGAAGTAGCACATTTAACCCTTTCACAGATGAGAAAAGTGAGGCTTAGAGAGATTAAGTTAATGCCAGCTAACCTGAGCTGATTAGTTAGCAATATCTGTCGAGTCTGCCTCCTAAATTTCTTTTAAGGGTTAGCCCTTCCTCACTGTAAATTGCACAGCCAATATTTAAACCCAGATTGGCTTGACTCCGAAGTGTCTGATTTTATCACACTATATTTAGTTAGCTAAATTCTGGGAGTTCCTTAGGGCAGAAGCTGGATCCTGTTCATGTCAGTACCCCAAAACTGGAAATCAGTATTGAGGTATTGGTTGGAAGTTAGACTTAGTTTTTGACTTAAGATAGAGAAGGGAGGTGCTGCACTCAGTAGCCCTCGCAGTTAGTAGCATACACAGGGCTCATCATTTGGAATTACTTTGCCTGCTCAAGCTCAGATCTCAATATCAAAATACCATCACTTCCTACATAATTTGGAGGAGGTTATTCAGTCTGCCTAAACCTGAGTTTGTTGAATGTAAAATGATTGCCACAATAGCACATAACTATTTGCCCATGGTTAAATGAAATAAGTATGTGGAGCCATTGGTAGGATGAGGATCCCTTAAATGGTAGTTACCAGCATTTGTCTGTGTAGTGCACACTTTATCATGAAGCTTGCTGACAAAAGATACTTCTTGACTATCCAGAAGGATGAGGTCATATAGGGGTGATTTCCTATGCACCCCTAATACACACCCCTGTGTGTTCACAACTTCTTTATATGGTGGCAAAGACTACATAAGAAATTTCATCCTTGCCAGCATACTGTGACATGAGCTTCCCTGGCATGTTCCGTGGCAGCACATGGATCAGTCTGGTCATGCAGAAGCCAGGGAACCATACCCAGCAGCTTCATTTACATGTCAAGAATGCTTATTTTTTTTAACCACACAATTCTCTTTGGGTGTCTTGTTATTGCATTAAATTCCACCATTGTGACCACTTCTCTTTGAGTTAAGTTTTTGACACTAGTTACAATTCACATAGCTGACAGAGCTGTTAATAATTCTTTCTTTATATATATATATATATATATATATATATATATATATATATATAAAATTGAGTTTTAGGTTTTGGGGTACATGTGAAGAACATGCAGGATTGTTCCATAGGTACATACGTGGCAATGTGGTTTGCTGCCTTCCTCCCCATCACCTATATCTGGCATTTTTCCCCATGTTATCCCTCCCCAACTCCCCACCTCCTGCTGTCCCTCCCCTAGTTTCCCCCAACAGACCTCAGTGTGTGATGCTCCCCTCCCTGTGTCCATGTGTTCTCATTGTTCAACACCCACCTATGAGTGAGAACATGCGGTGTTTGATTTTCTGTTCTTGTGTCAGTTTGCTGAGAATGATGGTTTCCAGATTCATCCATATCCCTACAAAGGACACAAACTCATCTTTTTATATGGCTGCATAGTATTCCGTGGTGTATATGTGCCACATTTTCCCTGTCCAGTCTATCATCAATGGGCATTTGGGTTGGTTCCAAGTCTTTGCTATTGTAAACAGTGCTGCAATGAACATTCGTGTGCATGTCTCCTTATAATAGAACCATTTATAATCCTTTGGATATATACCCAGTAATGGGATTGCTGGGTCAAATGGAATTTCTATTTCTAGGTCCCTGAGGAATCCCCCACACTGGCTTCCACAATGGTTGAACTAATTTACACTCCCACCAACAATGTAAAAGTGTTCCTATTTCTCCACATCCTCTCCAGCATCTGTTGTCTCCAGATTTTTTAATGATCGCCATTCTAACTGGAGTGAGATGGTATCTGAATGTGGTTTTGATTTGCATTTCTCTAATCACCAGCGATGATGAGCATTTTTTCACATGTTTGTTGGCCTCATATATGTCTTCTTTTGTAAAGTGTCTGTTCATATCCTTTGCCCACTTTCGTAATTCACCACATAAACAGAACCAAAGACAAAAACCACATGATTATCTCAATTGATGCAGAGAAGGCCTTTGACAAAATTCAACAGCCCTTTATGCTAAAAACTCTCAATAAACTAGGTATTGACAGAACGTATCTCAAAATAATAAAAGCTATTTACGACAAACCAACAGCCAATATCATACTGAATGGGCAAAAACTGGAAGCATTCCCTTTGAAATCTGGCACTAGACAAGGATGCCCTCTCTCACCACTCCTATTCAATATAGTATTGCAAGTTCTAGCCAGAGCAATCAGGCAATAAAAAAAAAATAAAGGGTATTTAATTAGGAAAGGAGGAAGTCAAATTGTTTCTATTTGCAGACAACGTGATTGTATATTTAGAAGACCCCATCATCTCAGCCCAAAGTCTCCTGAAACTGATAAGCAACTTCAGCAAAGTCTCAGGATACAAAATCAACGTGCAAAAATCACAAGCATTCCTGTACACCAATAACAGACTTAAAGAGAGCCAAATCAAGAATGAACTGCCATTCACGATTGCTACAAAGAGAATAAAATACCTAGGAATACAACTAACAAAGAATGTAAAGGACCTCTTCAAGGAGAACTACAAACCACTGCTCAACGAAATAAGGGAGGACACAAACAGCTGGAGAAACATTCCATGCTCATGGTTAGGAAGAATCAATATCGTGAAAATGGCCACACTGCCCAAAGTAATTTACAGATTCAACGCTATCCCCCATCAAGCTACTAATGACCTTCTTCACAGAACTGGAAAAAACCACCTTAAACTTCATATGGAACCAAAAGAGAGCCCGCATAGCCAAGTCAATTCTAAGCAAAAAGAACAAAGCTGGAGGCATCACACTACCGGACTTCAAACTATTTGTCGATCTCATCAGCATTCCCCAAATTGAGAAGTAGGCATTGTTTTTTGTTTTTTACTCACCACTATACAAATGAGGATAGGCATATTTTTAATGGTTTATCTTTTGTTGATATTCAGTGTCTTTTCTTCTTCTGAATCCCCACAGTGCTATACTCTCTTCTCTTAACAGGTGTCATCTTTGCTTTATGATATACCTGATCTACATCCCATTTCCTCAAGCTAGGTAGCTTATCTGAGCGGATACTAGGGTGTTAAGAATTTATAACACCTCTTTGTACTCATTACCCTGCCAGGGAAGGGTACACTGAAAGCAGTGCGATTACCATTTAAAAGGATATTTCAATTATACCTCAATAAAGCTGTTTTAAAAATAGATAAGAAAAGGGAGATTCCAGTCTTAGAATGCCTCCCCTCATGACCACAAGGGTCTAAGCTACCATCACCTCCTTCATGGAAAATGACAATGACACCCTTCTCTTTGGGGCCTTCCCCCAATCCATCCTTCAGCACCCTGTGGTGAGAATGATTTTCTTGAAGAGCAAGTTGACTATTTTAGTCATATAAATAATGATGGATGCTTCAAGATAGTGTCAAACTTCTTGCCCAAAGCTTCCAATGCCTTGCTAAGCTCTCAGCCGCACCTTCTGACACTTCCTGTTTTGAATCCTACTCTTAAGGAAAGTGTTTTCAGTCCTTGAAAAAGGTGTACTGTCTCTTGTCTCTAGGCTTTTCTCCATATCTCCTCTTCCTGGAGCAAATTCCATCTTTTTGTTTTTTTAAACTGTCAAACAGGCTGGAGTCCAGTGGTGCTATCTTGGTTCACTGCAACCTCTGCCTCCCAGGTTCAAGCAATTCTCCTGCCTCAGCCTCCCAAGTAGCTGGGATTGATTACAGGTGTATGCCACCATGCCTCACTATTTTTTATTTTTTGTATAGTAGAGACGGGGTTTCACCATATTGGCCAGGCTGTTCTATAACTCCTGGCCTCAAGTGATCTACCCACCCTGGTCTCACAAAGTGCTGGGATTATAGGCATGAGCCACCATGCCTGGCAAGCAAATCCCATCCTTTTCACCTCTCTGTCTGACTTATTCCTCCTCATCCTTTGGGTTTAGGTATCACTTTTTCAAGAAAGCATTTCAGGAGCCCTCCAGTGTGTCTCATGCTCCAACAATGAGTGCAGAGAAGCTCCATTCTTCCTCTAGCACAGCTTGAAATGACCAGACTGCTTCTCTATAATTATCACTGGGCCATAAGTTCCCTGAGGGAAAGAAGCTTCTCTGTCTTTAGTTGTATATGCTCTGTGACCGGCACAGGGTCAATACTGAATAAGTGAATAAACAGAGGTCTCTCAAACACACTCCCTTGGTAAGAAATAACACCCAAGCAGAAAGAGAGACAAGAGGAATTTTTAATGCATGGACAGTCCTGCAGGGACTCTGGGGAGACCCACAGGTAGCAGGAAGAGGCCGGGTCCCACAAACTCAATAATGTCCAGCAAAAAAGAGAGAGAAGTCCTTAAAGACCCATGCTTCCTCACTGCAACCATCCTCAGGGATTCCTTCCTGGTGCTGAAGAGGTCAAAACTGTCTCCTCTAGGGGTCAGGTCAAAACTGTCCCTCCATAGGTCTCCTCCAAGGGTCCATGGCAGGAAGAAAGCAGAGTGTGGCAGGAAAGAGGAAGAAAGCAAAGGCCGCTTGGTCTCCACCTGAAAGCTTCTGCCTCGGGGTTGACAGCCATCCATAAGAAAAAGGTTTAAAAAGGAGTGACTTTTGATAGAGTCAAATAATATCTTTGAAAAAATAAAAGATAGAGAAAAATGAATAATTCCATTGGTTACAAAGGTCTCTGTCCACTATCCACAGGAGAAACAGTTTGCTTTGGCCTCGCTGGCAAGTTTCATCTGCTAGGCCCATCCTCAGCTGTTCCCCAGCCCACCCAGGTCCCAGGATCCAGGAGAATACTGCTCCCCCTCCCATGGAGAGTCTCTGTGCTCATGGAGGGCGGTACCCCTCCCTCACCGTCCCTTGGATTCCCCATACATGTTCCGGGCCATTGACACCATCTTCTCCTCGCACGTGATTTTGGTGTCCTTGAGGATGCTGTACCATACCATGCCTGCAGGTCGGATTTCCTCGCTGCGGCAGAAAAGATAGGGCACTGTTTCCACGCGGCTCTGGATGTAGGCACTCCGCAGGAGGCTGGAACAGTGGCTACTCACCCTCTCCAGCCGCCGCAGAATCAGGTGGGCCTTCCTGAAAGGTAGGATGAGAGAGCCATGATTAAAGAAGTCCAGATCAAGAGGTAGGCCTTGGAAGTAGTGAGTAAATAACAACAAAGGAGAACTTCTCTCAACCATTTCCTTCTATTCCAGATCAGAGTGTGGTACTTCAAAGACTTATTCAAAAATTACCTTAGAACCTGTCTTCTCCAACTGTGCAATGTGTAAAAAATGAACGAGAGACATAGCCTTTAACCTAGTATTTTCACTTCTAGGATATGGGAGCCCTGGGCTCCCTGGGAGTTTGAATGAAGGTTGCCAGCCTTGGACTCTGATGAAATAGATATTATTATAATAATTAAAAAGCAACAAGAGCAAGTAAAGTTACTGACACCATATGCTAGACACTGGGTATTCACTTTACATATATTTCAAATTTTTTATTTAGTCTTTACAACTGTCCTGAATGTATTGTTTTGTCTACTCCCTTTTAATGGGTGAGGAGCTCAAGCAAGGCTCAGAATAATGACATTACTAGACTAAGGCAAACATCAAGTTGGCCATTGGAGTTGGGAAGAATCTGAATCTAGGACCTACCACCCACAGTCCCTTTATGACTGTCTGTGTTCTCACTTCATGAATTCTTTCACACTCTTTTCTCCCAGTCTGGAAACTTTAAAATCCTGCTCTTTGTGATTCCCTTTCATCAAATATATATGTCCCCATATCAGAACTTTTCTGTGTCTCATTTTTTCCCAACTTTAAAAGAGTGATGATGGTCTTACTCTCAAATTGAGTATGAGAAATGCCTAATGCCTGGCATAGAGCTCAGAGTAAGCTTCCAATAAATGATAGCTATTCTTATAAAGGATTGCTGGAATGCCTCCTCAAGATCAAGGTTACATGGAAGACTAGCCTTACGAAGAATCATTCTGTAAAGGATTGCTGGGATGCCTCCTCAGGATCAAGGTTACACGGAAGACTAGCTTTACCAAGAATCATCGTTTTGTACTATGGAGGACATCAGTAAGAACTTAAGAGCCCTATATCCAGCACCAGAGAGGGGAGGGGAGAGATCTGATGGCTGCATAGACAAATAAAGCCAGGAAGGATTGTTGCAATTACCCAGTCTAGGGTTTTTCAAAGGTGGCACTATTGACATTCTGTGCTGGATATTTTTTTGTTGTGGGAACAATTATATAGGACATTTAGCAGCATCCCAGGGCCTCCACCTACCACCAATAGCACCCTTGCCTCAGTCATGAATTGTGAAAATTCTTTAGACATTGAAGAATTTTCAATAGCACTCTTACCCCAGTGAAATTGTCTTTAGACATTGTTGAATATCTTCTGGGGGCAAAATCACCCAAGTTTAGAACCACTGACCTAGTCTGATCCACTTCCATTAAAAATGGGGAAACTGAGGCTTAGAGAAGGAACAGAATGTCTTTATCCCAGGTCACATTACAAGTCAGCTTCAGTGTCAAGGTGTCTGTCTCCATGTGGAAACCACTTATCTCTACATTCCAGCATCTTCAAGATGCCCAGGCACTCTGGGAGGCTACGCGAGAGGTTCTGTCTCCTGCTGTCCTCTCCATGCCCCTCTGATACCACAGGAGGGAAGAAGTTTTACAACAGACCCCCACAAATGGGAGACTATGTTAGGCACCTGCATAGCAGCTGAAAAAGGACCTTTATGTGTGTACATTTTGTGGGCAAAATTTATGAGGTGCTTTTCAAAAAGTTCTCTTTGTATAGTTCACCACTTGGGTGGAATATTTCCTGAGGTGTCAAGAATTCATCACTTCATAATCATACTCTATCCACAGTCCTCTCTCCCCTTGGGCAATTGCCACCCCCACCAAGAGGAACCTGAGGAGTCTCTTTTCCATCCCTTCTCATTTGAATTCTTGCTTCCTTCTTTAGTAACTCTGTGTCCTGGGGACATTCACTTAACATCTCTAAATCTGCTTCTTCATTTGAAAAATGAGGCTGTTGTGAAGTTGAAAGAGATAAAGTCATTCCTTGCTGATTTACTGAACATTTATTATGTGGCAGAGCTTTGGGTAGAAAAGACAAATAGAGATGACAACACAAGTGACAAAAGCAATTACAAAAGAAGTCCTGAGAGCTGTGTGGAGACAGAAGAAGGTACTTAAGTAGGATCAAGGATGTCCAAGAAGGCTTCCTATTATAGTAGAAGGGAAACCTGTGTTGAGTCTCTTAAATGAATCGGAGTTAGACAAAGAAAAGGAAAAGGCGGCCGGGTGCAGTGGCACATGCTTATAATCCCAGCACTTTGGGAGGGCGAGGCGGTGGATTTCAAGGTCAGGAGTTCGAGACCAGCCTGGCCAACATGGTGAAACCCCATCTCTACAATATAAAAATTAGCCAGGTGTGATGGCGGGCGCCTGTAATCCCAGTTACTCAGGAGGCTGAAGCAGGAGAATCATTTGGAACCAGAAGGCAGAGGTTGCAGGGAGCTGAGATCGGGTCACTGCACTCCAGCCTGGGCAACAAGAGTGAAACTCTGTCTCAAAGGGAAAAAAAAAAAAAAAAAAAAACAGGAAAAGGCATAACCGGCGCCAAGGTAAAAGCATAGAGATAAGAGATGCATGGACATTCTGAGAATTTAGGGCTGCAATACAGTGTACAAGTGGGGACACAATGAAAACTGGAAAGAGCCAGGCTGTTGGAGCCCAGGAGCTAGGGCATTGGTGGTATGGAGTAATGGTACATGCACAGGCTCCGGAACACCGACTGCCCAAGTTCAAATCCCAACTCAGCCACTCACTCTGTGCAATACTGAGTGAACTGCTTCACCACTTCTCCCTTAGTTTTCTTACCTTACCCACAAAATGAAAATAATAACTGTATCTACCAAAAAGTATTGTTTTAAAATAAAAAATAAACAAATACATTATAAACTGTCAATAAATGCTATCTATGATTATTGTCTTGAGAGTAAGTGGGAGAGTTATTGAAACATTTCAAAAAGCAAAGTAACAGGTTTGGAGCTGAACCATTTACAAATATTTCTGGTTGTTTGAGAACTGAGTGGAAGAAGGCAAAACACAGAAAGAAACCAAGTGAAGGCCGGGTGTGGTGGCTCACACTTGTAATCCCAGCACTTTGGGAGGCCGAGGTGGGCGGATCACCTGAGGTCAAGAGTTTGAGACCAGCCTGGCCAACACGGTGAAACCCTGTATCTACTAAAAATATAAAAAATTAGCCAGGTGTGGTGGTATACACCTGTATTCCCAGCTACTCAGAAGGCTGAGGCTGGAGAATTGCTTGAACCCAGGAGGTGGAGGTTGCAGTGAGTCAAGACTGCGCCATTGCACTCTATCCTGGGCAACAAGAGTGAAACTCTATCTCAAAAAAAAAAAAAAAAAAGAAAAAAGAAAAAAAAATGGAGTGCACACTCAGGTGTTAACTGTTTCCCATTGTTGTACTTACAGGTGTTGGTTTGATTTTTCTCTATACTGGTAAAAAGCTTCTTATTCTCTGTTTGCTCATCTATGCAAAGGGAACAGCAGATGGCTCACCTCATAAAGTTAAGAGTGAAGGTTAAGTCAACACATGTCAAACTCTTGGAAAACTATTTGGCATATAGTAAGCACCTGATATATGCTAGAAAGTATCACCACCATTATCATTCCTACCGCCACCATCACTCTCACTGTCATCATCATTCTTATATCATTAGGTATTTTGTGTGCCAGGCACTGGGACAGATATGAACTAGTTGAAGCCTTGAGTATCTTTATAAGTCAGTGACAAGAGACAGGCAGACAGAAATATTAACAGTCTCTAATTTGAGGGCAGAGGACTGGGTTGAGGAACACACAGGGTGCTGTTCTGGGAATATAAAAGATGGACAGCAATCATCAGTTTGGAGACTCAGAGTAGTCTCTCAAGAGGATGCCACACCCGAGCTAGGTCTTCAATAATGAAACAGCATTTTCAGGTAGATGAGAAGGCAGAGGAAATAGCCCATCCCAAGTTAGACTGGAGAGAACATAAATCACTAGTTGTTTGAAATAACCAGTGCAAAGAATAGGTGGGAGACCAGCGAGCTTGGCAGGGATCAGACCATACAGATTTTCTTCCAAGCCATGATGTAGTATTTGGATTTTATTCTGAGCAATGGAGAGACATTTTCTGATTGGATAGTCACAGAAATAGGCAATAAATTTAAATATCAAATGAAGTTGGAAAAGACAAATCTTCCAACACACCAAATGCCCTTCTTCCAAAAGAACAGACATTTCTTCAGAGTCCTGGATCTCAAACAGACAAAGCTTCCTTTTGCGTGGAGTAGGAAAACGTACTTAGAGTGAGAAAATGATTTTGCCTTTAAGGAACACCTTAAGTAAGTAACAAAGGCAAAGGTAGAACCGGGGTTCCTGATTCCAGAGTCAGGATGAAGTGTTGGCTCTGGAATCCCAGGTTTAAATCCTAGCTCTATGACTTACAGCTTTGTGGTTCGTGAACAAATTCTTCAATGCCACTCACTCTTAGTTGTAGCATCCATAAAATGAGAATAACAGTTTTGTAGGAGGATGACATAATATGAACAATTTGCTTAGCTCTAAGTAAATGTCAGCAATGATTCAAGCAGAATATTATAGTAAGAAGGACATAGGCTTTAGAGCCCATAAGGGCAAGTTACTTACCCTCCCTAAGCCTCAGTTTTCTCTTGTGTAAATGAAAATAGAAATATTTATTTTGTAGTGCTGTTGTTAGGCTGAAATGAAATGATGGCTACAGGAATCCAACACGAGACTTTGTACATAACAGGCACTGAACCAATGTTTGCATTTAGAAAACAAAGAAGAATTCAGAAAGTGAAGTCATGAAGAGAAGGGTTGGAGGTGCTCAAGGGCTGGGGAGGAGAAGGAAGAGTGGGAGTGAGAGAGACCAAAGACAAAAATGCTGGCTAATAAATCGTAGGCAATGGAGATCCATAAATCAAAAGGCCAGGCATGCTTCAAGCTTTCCCTGAAGGGGAAATCACAGGTCACAGTGACCACTTTTCTCAAATACCAGAAGTGAAATCTTCCTCATTGGAGATAGGACTCAGACCCACTGGGATGGGAAGCAAGAGGTGAAGGAGGACCACCACATGCTAATTTATTGTATCAGCAGGCGAGACTGAGACAGGAATGGCTTGTGAAAGAGTCAGGAGCTGGGCCCAGATGCCACTTTTCTGGGACTGTAGAACCATTCTATTCCCAGCACCATTCCCCCACCAGCTGTTGACTCACTTATCAGACAGGACAGAGACCCAGTTTCTAAGGGGGCCCTGAAACTGAAAAAGAAGACAGGCAGGAAGAAATCATTCCCCTTCATCTCCCCTCCCTCCTCCCTGCCTCCTGCAGTTGAGCTTAAATGTCTGTGTTAGCTGACCCTAAGCTTAATGAGAATTGAAGACATGACGTAGTTGCAAACAAATAAAAATGGAACATAACCTTCAGAAGTGGAGAGGGCAGAGGTTAAGGGAAGTAATGACTTCATTCATGCTGTCCTGGTCAGGCTCCATCTGGAGAATCCCTGACACTTCTGGTAAGAGGGACAAATGTAAACTACAGTCAGATCATGATGGTGAGGGGTGTCTCAGAAGCAAGCCTGCTCAGCTGAAGGCAGGAATGGAGAGGAGATTACATTGTTGTAGCAACAAAACACAAGTGGGCAACAATCTGAGGGGCAGGGATGATAACGACCATAATTTATTGAGCACCCACTATGTGCCAGAAACTGCACCTATGCAATATTATTTTACATCTAATCCTCACCACAATTCTAGAGTCTACAGGTGATAAAAATGAGCTCCAAGCCAGTCATTGATTTGACCAGGGTGATGGAATGATAGGGCGGGGTTTCAATCCTCTGCTGTAAGGCACCCAAGCGTTATGACACAGCCACCCTAAAACTAACAGAAGACACATTTGGCTCAAAATAATAAAAATATGTAAAGGTAAAGTCCTCTAAATTTAGAATGGGTTTTTCTATATGGCAGTGGGTTTTCCATCACTGGAGGTGATTAAATCAAGTATGTTTTAGAAAGCGGTGTACTACAGCAGGAGTTTGTCATTATTGTTTATTTGTTTTTAGTTTAAAAAGCATGAGAGCCTTGATTCACAGAGAAATATCATCTGATGACCACTCACTTCACAACAACACTTGCTGTGACACAATTGCCAAGCACTGAATTCCGGAGCTGAGAGGACCAGTTTTGCTGTGGTTCTATTCATGATTCAAAGTCATACTGAAATTTCATCTTCAGGAAGTCATCCAGATCCTCCCAGCTATCATAAGTCATGTTTTCCCATTCACTACTGAAGCATTTTATTTATCTGTGGAGATTCATATCACATTTTTTATTAGTTTTGCAGCTATCGTGGGGATGCCATGTGGTTTTACAGGACATCAGTTGAATATCAGAAGACAATATTCTAAATTTGAACTCCAACACTTAAGAGTTTAGAGCTTGAAACTGTGGATGGTTTACATAACTCCACAAGATTCTCTGTTGCTTAATCTTCAAAATCTATTGTTCAGGAGATGAAATGAAATATAAATGATTGGGCCCATAATAGGTGGTCAACTAATATTTCCCACCTGCTTCTTGGACAGTGTAGGTTTCCTCTGGTGTCCAACTCTTTGCCATGCAAGAAGAATGAATTAATAAATGCAAACTGCTGGGCCCAGTGACTCACGCCTGTAATCTCAGCACTTTGGGAGGCCGAGGCAGGCGGATCACTTGAGGTCAGGAGTGTGAGACCAGCCTGTCCAACATGGTGAAACCCTGTCTCTACTAAAAATACAAAAATTAAGCAGGCATGGTGGTGGGCACCTGTAATCCCAAGTACTCAGGACACTGAGGCAGGAGAATTGCTTGAACCTGGGAGGCGGAGGTTGCAGTGAACTGAGATCACGCCATTGCATCCCAGCCTGGGTGACAGAGCAAGACTCTGTCTCAGGGGAAAATAAATGAATGAATGAATGAATGAATGCAAACTGATTTGAACTGAGGAAATTTTCAGTCCTTAGCTTTCAAAAAACAGCAATTCTTCAGCAGGGGTTAATAAAGGGAATGAAATGGCATAAAAGCATCATGCGGACCTAAATAATCAGGCAAGTGGGCAAAAGGTTTATGTGGATTTGTTTATAACAAAGACATTGGAAGAAATCTAGTTGATTTTTAATACACAAACAGATTAATGTGTGATACATTCACATATTTGCATGAGTAAAGGGCCCTTCAAAAAGACAAAACATTTACATATGTATCTCTCGGTAAAAACATGTACAGCATATTGTTAAACAGAAACAGGCAGATAACAGAACATAGTTCATGTGTTTGTTAAACATAGTAGAGATGGTAGAGATAGAGCTGTGGTTGTAGACATGAACATATTCTTAAGCGTATCTGTTTCCCTATCTCTGTGCATACCCATATCTGTATATGGAAATACACGTGTACACTGCTAAAAATGTAATCTCTGGGGTAAGGTTGAGATTCTGTGGCCCATAGGTGCACAATTTTCACTATTTTATATACTTCTGTATCATTTGGATGTTATATAATAAACAAGAATTATTCAGAATAAAATAAAGGTATTTTTATTTTAAAATATGAATATATACACATATATTTAATTTTAATTTTAATTTTTATTGTACTTTAAGTTTGGGAGTACATGGGCAGATGTTGCAGGATTGTTGCATAGGTACACACATGCCATGGTGGTTTGCTGTCTCCATCCCCCCTGTCACCTACATCAGCCATTTCTCCCAGTGTTATCCTTCCCCAACCTCCACACCCCCTGGCTGTCTCTCCCCTAGCACCCCACCCCCAACAGACCCCACTATCTGATGTTCCCCTCCTTGTGCCATGTGTTCTCATAATTCAACACCCGCCTATGAGTGAGAACATGCGGTGTTTGGTTTTCTCTTTCTTGTGTCAGTTTGCTTAGAATGATGGTTTCCAGATTCTTCCATGTCCCTACAAAGGACACGAACTCATCATTTTTTATGGCTGCATAGTATTCCATGGTGTATATGTGCCACATTTTCTTTATTCAGTCCATCATTGATGGGCATTTGGGTTGGTTCCAGGTCTTTGCTATTGTAAACAGTGCCATAATGAATATATGTGTGCATATGTCTTTATAATATAATGATTTATAATCTTTTGGGTATATACTCAGTAATGGGATTGCTGGGTCAAATGGAATTTCTATTTCTAGATCCTTGAGGAATTACCACACTCTCTTCCACAATGGTTGAACTAATTTACACTCCCACTAATAATGTAAAAGTGTTCCCATTTCTCCACATTCTCTCCAGCATCTGATGTCTCCAGATTTTTTAATGATCACCATTCTAACTGGCATGAGATACCTCAATGTAGTTTTGATTTGCATTTCTCTAATCACCAGTGATGATGAGCATTTTTTCATATGTCTGTTGGCCTTATATATGTCTTGTTTTGAAAAGTGTCTGTTCATATCCTTTGCCCACTTTTGAATGGGTTTGTTTTTTTCTTGTAAATCTGCTTTAGTTCTTTGTAGATTCTGGATATTAGTCCTTTGTCAGATGGGTAGATTGCAAAATTTTTTTCCCATTCTGTTGATTGCCTGTTCACTCTAGTGATTGTTTATTTTGCTGTACAGAAACTCTTAAGTTTAATTAAATCCTGTTTGTCTATTTTGGCTTTTGTTGCCATTGCTTCTGGTGTTTTAGTTATGAAGTCCTTGCCTATGCCTGTGTCCTGAATGGTTTTGCCTAGGTTTTCTTCTAGGGTTTTTATGGTGTTAGAGAATAAAATACCCAGGAATACAGCTAACAAAGGATGTAAAGGACCTCTTCAAGGAGTACCACAAACCACTGCTCAAGGAAATAAGAGAGGACACAAACAGATGGAAAAACAGTCCATGTTCATGGTTAGGAAGAATCAATATCATGAAAGTGGCCATACTGCCCAAAGTAATTTATAGATTCAATGCTATCCCCATCAAGCTACCCTTGACCTTCTTCACAGAACTGGAAAAAACCACTTTAAAATTCATATGGAACCAAAGAGAGCCCACATAGTCAATACAATCCTAAGCAAAAAGAACAAAGCTGAAAGATTCGGGCTACCTGACTTCAAACTATACTATAAGGCTACAGTAATCAAAACAGCATGGTACTGGTACCAAAACAGACATATAGACCAATGGAACAGAATAGAGGCCTTGGAAGCAACACTACACATCTACAACCATCTGATCTTTGACAAATCTGAAAAAGAAAAGCAATGGAGAAAGGATTCACTATTTAATAAACGGTGTTGGTAAAACTGGCTAGCCATGTGCAGAAAGCTGAAACTGGACCCCTTCCTTACACCATACACTAAACTTAACTCTAGATGGATTATACACATACATTTTAAAGCTGGTGTGATGAACTTGTGCAATGAAGCCATGGTTTTATAACTTTCCAGTAGTTCATCAGGGTTATTTTCAGAATAAACCTACATCAGATTTAGCCTCAGATTGCTCCTACCCAACAGAAAGTCAAAAGATCAGATACTCCCACTGGTTATACACCTTTAATACCAGGTTTGAAACATGATTTGTAAGGTGAACAGTGAAAATGTTTGCATTTGCTTTTTCTTTTCATCCACTCAGAAGAAGAAATCATGAGACTTTTTAAAAAATGTGTTATTTGATGACAGAAATGACAGTCTCAACTGATCCAAAGCTATTTCAGTTGAAACTATTAGGAACTTCAGGAAAATAACTAATCTTGCTATACACTGTCATTGGGGAAAACAGATCCATGGGACACTTGTTCAAAGTTCAAAGTCAGTGTATTTTGTTAGTATTTCTTAGTTAGTATTAGTTAGTTGGTACTTCTATTAGTATTTATTTGTTAATTGAAGGTATAATTGAAATACCTTCAATTATAAGATATGCCAGTGCTTTAATAACAGCCATTCAAGAAAAGAGGAATATAATGCTTAATGTACACATCCACTGTGCATAATCCATCCTGATTTTAGAAATGCCAAAATATGCAGAAAAAAGTTAAAAGTGCCTCTGAGATTAGAGAAATACGACCCTAGAAGCCTAAGTCTGCTCTTGTTCCCAATATCTTAAAAATTCTGAGAGTTAATTCAATATATCCAAAGAAGCAGCTAACATAATCTTGGAGGAATGTACAGTGACATCCAGGTTTGTTTGTTTTCACTAAGAACACAGCATTGGATGTGTAACTCTTTTCAAATTTCATGGTGTGTTGAGAAAGATCCTGGGCTGAACCTAGCCTGTGATGATTTCTGCAATCTGTTCATAATGTCTGCCATGGAGGCAAGAGGGGCTGACATCATAAATATGCCATTCCTGGTCCAGATAGATCAATTTCACTGAAGTACAATGTCCCCAAGAGCTTGCTGTCTCCTCTCTATCAATATGCTCAAACATAACTGAAAGTATAAAGAAGCCCAAGAGTGGTCAAGGATGTTGTGACCTGAGAAAATTCTGGTCCCTGGCCACCTATGAGCTCAGTTTTTCAAGTCTCCTAATAGGAACCTTATGGCTGGGACAGCTGGGTGTCAGCAGGTCTTCTTCGAGCAGTTGCAGTAACCTGTGGTCACGAGAACCAGGCTCTGGAGGACACTCACCCGATAGATTTATTAGGCAGAGGTAAGAGATGTCCTTTTGTCACTAAATCTTATGGAGATATATGACCACAGATTTAGGTTAGATTTGAAAACATTTTTGGGTTTAATGATTACATAGTCCAAGAGAATCCTAACAGAGCTCATCTTGTTATATCAGTCATCAGTGTACTTCCGGAAAAAGCTCTTACCACTCTAGCCACCAACCTGGGTCCCTGAGAAACAAGACATGCAGGACTGGAGGTGAAAATATACTAACGATGTGTCTGTTCTCTGGTCTCTATGACCTTCAGGGTTTTCTGGTTCCTTGGCTTCCCAGCTGGAAGAGACTTTGGAGTTCAGTCCTTTCATGTTACAAACAAGGTCCAGAACGGGGATGGCTTGTGTCCAAGGTCACACAACAAGTAGGTAATAAGGCTAAGTAAGATAGAACCCCTGGGCTCCTGGCTCTGGAGAAGCATCTTGCCCCTCTCTTATTTACATTGTGATGTTCAGCACACTTCCTAATCCTTGAAAGGCATAGCAAATGTATCCAAATTGCTCCTCTGTTTAAATTTGCATGGCTTCTGGGAGAAAGAACAAACTCATGAATAGAACTCACAAGAGCCATCATGATCTGTCCTTCGCTAAACAATCCAGCCTTATTGTTTTTGTTTGTTTTGTTTTTCCTTTTCACCTTGAACTCTCCTCTTTCACTTTGTACTCTCTTCTCCAATAAGATTTATATTTTTTACTGAAGTATATATTCTCTTATCCAATCTTGTCTCATCTTTGCATTGGTAATTCCTAATTCATTCTGATGAGAAGACTCTCCCTTCCACCTGGAGGACCCTTCTTCATTCTGTTTCTAAACTTAGAAATGTTCTTTCTTCCCTAAAGATTCTTCCTTGAGCTCCAAGTCTGGATTAGCTGCTCCAGCTATCTGCATCTGGAACCTTGTCACTCCAAGTGTGCTTTTGGGGCCAACAACATTAACATCACTGTGAGAGCTTGTTACATTGCAATTTTTGGAATGTTAGAAGACCTCAGAGTTCATGGAATTCAGTAAATGCAGAATCTCAGGCCCAACCCAGACTACTGAGTCAATCTGAATTGTAACAAGTCCCCAGGTGTTTCGCAGGCACATTAAAATTTGAGAAGCACTGCTCTAAAATGTTCATCCATTCACATGCCAAATGCCACTGCAATTGCTCACTGACCAGTCTTTTCCTCACTAGATGCTGAACCTTGTAAAGGCAGGATCTGTCATCTTCACTTTGTATTTTTAGCCCCTAGCACATGGCCTGACATATATTTAGCACATCAAATAAATCAATGAATTGATCAATCAGTGAAGTGAGATCTCTTCAAGTCTTTTAATATTTGCAAGGACATTGCATTTTTTGGAATGTTACAAGACCTCAGAGTTCATGGAATTCAATTGTTTCCAACTGTGATCTAAAGATTCTTGAGGGCTTGGAGAGACATAAAGGATGCTTGGGATTGGGTTGGGTGGAGGGGCATACAAGAGGAGACCCAGCAGGTGGGACTCCAGGCCACCCACTCCAGCTTCTACCAGAACAAATCTGCAGTCATCTGGTCCACACATTTAATCATCCCATTACCCAATTATTCAACAACTAATTATTTAGCACCTACTTACAAATGTGAATATGACATAAGGGATCACTAACTATACATAATTTACATTGTAGTGGGGAAGACAGATAATATGTAAGCAAACATACCAGCAATATAAGATTCTAAATCTAGTAAGTGCAGGGAAGATAATTAAACCATGAGGGTGTGGGTAAATGGGTAGACATTTTAAGAATTCTCTGTGGAGGTGGGATATAATTCCATGTAATATTTATTTAGAAAAAAAAAAGTCACTGGTTAAAAAAAATACCACTGTAATAGTTCATCCTGATCATCTTATAGGTGAGAAGACTGAGGGTCAGAAAGTGGCAGAGCTCAGGGTGGCACAGTGAGTTTATCAGCAGTACCAGGATAAATTAGGAGGCAGCTTCCTTGATTCCTGCTGACATATTAGTGTGGGATGTTGAAGCAATCTCAGCTATTCCCCAGGAGACTAGAAAGACCAGAGAAGGAGGAAGCTGGGGTGACACAGAGGGGAGGTTGGCAGACAGTGGCTTGTGACTGCCTGACTAGGGGTTAGCGGGTTATCACAGTCCATCACTGAATGGATTGCTCAGCCTTGGTGGGCAGCCCAGCAGCCTTTCCAGAAGATTTATGTCCTGGAGGCTCATAAAGGATCCCAGGAGGTTATAAAGACAAAGTCAGGAGTGGAGCTCTGGTTTAGCTTCCACACAAACTCCCTGAGTCCTGTGGGAAGGCCCAAAAAGATGGAATGACTTCCTCTGTCCACAGGCAAGATGGCAGCCGAGATGACTCACACAGCAGCTTTTGTAGGGAGGGAGGAGCTCTGCCGCTTCTGCCTGCCAGTCCGCCCTCCTTTAGTTTTTATCCAAAGAACCTTCCTTTCATGTGCAAAAGAGAAAGTTACAGTCTAAGACCCAACAGAACTGATAAGGTCTTGCCCTGGGGAAAGATCCTTTTTATCCCTGGACCAAGCTCTCATCTCTGTCGTTGAGGGCCTCAAATTCTTGGAGGGTCGTTGCAAATGTTCTAAGCGCTCAAGGTGAGAGCTCAAAGCAGAACTTGCCTCATGTCACACTCTGCACAACTCTCGGCAGCTCATTTGGCCCCATGGGACCTCAACTTCCTTATCATCAGAAAAATGGCATGAATATCCTACATGGGCATTTCGAAGTTTTTTAAAGCATGAAGTGCTGCCCACTAAGTATTTCAGGAAGTCATGCAATTCTCTCTAATGCACCAATGCCACCCTGGCCTAGAATGCTATGCTGTCTTCCCAGGACTGTTGTCACAACAGCCTCTAGAGCCTTACAGCCTCTTTCTTACCTTGACTCCTATACTCAAGCCAGAGGGATCTTTCTCCTTTGATGTTCTGAAAATATTACCCCTTTTTGTGAAAAACACTTGAAAAGCTTACCATTACCCTAAGGAGATAATCCCAACTTCTTAACCTAATTTAAAAGGCATTCAGGATCTGGCTCCCACTGACCTCCCGCTTCTTCTCTCTTACCACTCCTGCTGTCACACCCTTCTGCAACTACACAGAAATTCATCACCTGCTCCAAACACAGTGTTTACCGAAGTGTAGGCTGAGTTCCTCTGGGGTAGGGAAAGATTTTAGGTGGTGTTCAAGATGATCACAGACCCAATATTAAACAAAAATGAATCACATTTGCAAACGGTTAGATTAGCTCTTTCATTCTCCTCCCTTCTTTCAGATTACTTCAAAAGGAAAATCTTGGGCCAGGTGCAGTGGCTCATTCCTGTAATCCTAGCACTTTGGGAGGCCGAGGCGGGTGGATCACTTGAGGTCAGGAGTTCGAAACCAGCCTGGCCAATATGGTGAAACCCTGTCTCTACCATAAATATTTTTTAAAAACTAGCCAGGCATGGTGGTGGGTGCCTATAATCCCAGTCACTTGGGAGGCTGAGGCAGGAGAATCACTTGAACTTGAGAGGCGGAGGTTGCAGTGAGCTGAGACGGCACCATTGTACTCCAGCCTGGGCAACAAGAGCGAAATTCCACCTCAAAAAAATAAAAAAAGAAAATCTTGGTTTGCGGCTATGTCTTTAACACTTCTCTGACTAATCTTCCTTTTGAAGACACAGCCTCAGCCTCTGCTAGAATTGAACAACATTGTTTTCTGTTTTTTGTCCTGTTCCACTTTTGTGGCTTTTGTCCACTGTATTGAAGGGTTAGGTTTAATCTTCTATTAAGGGTAGATGGTGTTGGTTTAACCTTTATAAGACGCTGTTGTGTTTTCTGTTCAAATACATTTTTATTAAGAAGTGAATCTAAGAAATATCAAGTAAAGTATATATGGTGGCGAGATGGCAAAAGTCATAAAAGTGGTAGGCAAATGATCAAAAGTTGAGAAGAAAACTTTCTCTGTCATGTAACATTTTCTCTTCTGAGCATTCTGCAGGCTAGTCTCTCTGCCCCAGACACCTATCCTTCTCCCCAGCAATGCTGACTTACGTTACCCCAGCTCAAAACTTAGGCCTCAGGTTCTCGGCCCCAGTGCAGCTTCACTGGGTGACCTAGACCAGATGCCCATGTCTCATGTTCCCAAGAGCTCTGTTCTGCTATCTTGACACTTCTTATTCCTGCCTGCGTAACTGCTTGTTTAACCACCTGCAACAGGAAGCTATGTGTAGGTAGCAACCGCTTCTACCTTTTTACCATTGCATCGTCAGCAGCCACCACATAAGAGGCGCTGTTAAGTATATGTTGAATGGATGAATGTTGCTAGATGCAACACATAACATGTAACCAGCATTGCACATACTCCTTCATGAAGCTTTAGAAGACAGTGACTGTGCCTTAGTTCTGCTTGAACCATTCATGGCTCCTGGCACAGTGACTGGCATGCAGGACAAAAATAAAGCCTTCATACATGTTGAATTCATAAATTTATTCAGTCAAGATCACTAATGGACTTTAGTCAAGATCATAGCTATTTACTGTAGAAAAACTCAGACTCCTTACGGAAGACTGAGAAAGACCCTGGATTATGGGTCATGGCCCTGCTGCCTTTCCCCTCTGTGATCTTGGTTAGGACACAGCCCTTTAAAAAGCCCGTTTCCTATCTGTAAAATGAGGTGGCAGATGAGCAAGGAGAATGATTAATGCAAAGAGCATCAATGCCCCTTCCCTATCTAACATTTCAGGAGTGTAGGAATCTAAAGTACCAAGAGTCTTTCATTCTCTTTGCCCATTTTCTATCTTCAGCCCTGACAAGACTAAGGTGAAAATCACCTTATTTGCTTGATAAAGCCTATTCTCAGCCTTTGGGGAAAGGGTCCAGAAAAGTCAACTGGAAGCAAAAAGAATTTGCCCCTCCAATCACACAAATACATCCATACCTGGGCCCCAGCTCATCCTCACTCCTCCAGACAAAGTCGCCAAACTTTTCATAGTGAGAGTTGTAGTGGTGCTGGACACGGAACAGCATCGAAGCTGAGACTTCCATCAACGTGTTGTAGGCGATCTGCTGCTCCTTTCCACTTGTGTACCCATTGTACAGATTGTAGATCTTGTCAGCTATTTCTGAGAGGGCAGAAGGGCAGAAACAGATCACTGGGTGGTAGAAAAAAGTAAGGATAGAAGCATGGCCTTCAATAAGAGAGGCACAGTCGTGGGACAGTTTTGTTTGCATAAGCTCTGGGAGCAGACAAACCTTAATTTCATCCTGAATACGTTACTGACTAGTTGTGTTTGGTTTTCTTATCTATCAACTGGAGATAATGATATCTACTCTCGAGGTACATTGGGAGAACTAAATTAAAGAGTGGATACAAAGCACTCAACACAGGGCCTGCCACAAAGTTAGTGCTCATAATTGCAACTTTAATTGTTAATATAATTATTGTGCCTGTGATTTTACATTAAATTTGCTTAAATAAACTGTCTCGGATAATCTCAACACCCCCTATTTCTCCTTTGTTGTATTTCCAACACATTTCTGTGATCAGGTCTGATAGGTCCCCCATTCAAAACACCTTCCAAAGAAAATCTAAACTCATCTGCTTGTTATTCATGGCTATTCTTACTGCTTCAGTCACTCCTACTAATCAAAGTAACTTAAATTTGTCATGAGTAGAAGGCATATTCTTTCAGCTTCAAAAACTGATCAAAATCTATATGTGCCCCTAAATCACTGCTAATAACAGTTGCCGGGAATGCCTCACCCCTCATAATGTGAATTCCTAAAAGGTGGACACCACGTCTCTACCGCATTGCTTGTACTTTTCAGAAATAATTGTTCAACTTTAAGTAGACCACCAGGACTTAGGAGCCACTGTCACATTTTGCCAGACTTGATGTAGAAACTGCATCTACACAATGATCAAGAACTAAGTATATGGTGGATCTGATTGACTAATTATATTTTTTCAGGTGTTTTTGCCTGCTGTTTACGTCATGAACCAGAAGCAGTAAAAACGTTTAATCTTGCATGCTAACTGTGAGTGATAATCATTAACGGCAGCTCTATGCTGAGGGTTCTGAGGCCACCATGGGAGTGGATGGGACAGCATGCTGTGATCTGCTAATATCTGTCATGGGCACCACAAGGTGAAATGGCCTCCTAGGTGCCATGTCTTTGCCACTCTAGCAAAGACAAGTGGAAGAAAATGATTAGTCCCTGAGAAATCTAGGACAAGGGGTACGATACAGTCATGGGGCTCTGACTCCCTGCCATTCCTGGCCCGTAAGTCAGAACACAGATCAACTCTCTAAAACACAGGCAAGTCTTTCCACTGGCAAAGATACTGCTAGTCAATCTCAATTTTTCCCTTCAGGACTTTGATTAATTTAGCTCCATGTTCCTCCTGTTCCCTTAGTGCCTTCATTTTCTTCTCCCTGTGCCAGTGTGTTGGGGTGTGTGCATATATATGTGTGTGTATGTGTGTGTGTGTGTGTGTGTGTGTGTGTGTGTGTTTGATGATTAATGACTGTTGGGTGCAGAACTTAGGGAAATATGGGAGTTACCTTGGAGGGGGAAAAACTGGGTTACCTACCTTCTGCCTTGTTGTCATCCACCAGTGGACAGGCTGTCCTCAGGGTCACTGTACTGAGCTCTGAGTGCCTCCCCCGTGTATCTCACGGCGTACAGAGTGAACCTGCAGCACAACAAGAA
This sequence comes from Ateles fusciceps, assembly GCA_036589455.1. NCBI lineage: Eukaryota > Metazoa > Chordata > Mammalia > Primates > Atelidae > Ateles > Ateles fusciceps. The sequence goes on from JAZHEH010000952.1 coordinate 15,870,601, forward strand.
AACAGAGCACTAGGCTGTGACTTCACAGAAGGGCCTGGGAGTTGTGGGGAAGAACACAGAGTCATGGCACATTAGGCTACAGGAAAAATGACTTTTAAGAAAAGCATTTATTAGCACTAATTGCCTGCTCGACACTTTGTACTTTGTCTCAGCCTAAAAGGGAGGGATTTATTGTCACCCACATCTTGTCAATGAGGACAGTGAGACTTAGATTGTGTATCTTTCCACTATCTGAGTTACTGAGGGACAGAACTGGGGTACTGAACTCAAGCAGTCTGAGTCCAGGGTCTGAAGTGAGCCCCAGTGCTATTCTTTATGGCTGCATATATCCATTTATATATTCATTAATTTACTCACTTAAGAAATATTTATTGAGCATTAACTCTGAGCCAGGAAGTACTTTAAGTGCTAAGGGTATAAAAATGAACAAGAGAGTCAAGGTCACGGATCAAAAAGCTAAACCAGTAAAAATGAAAAAGTAAACAAAAAATCAGATAATGGTTAAGTGTGAAAGAAAATATATCAGAATAATGCAAAAAAGACTAATATGGGAGTATGGGGAGTATAAGCTTTAGAATGTAGTCCATGAAAGCCTTCCTGAAGAGGAAACTTCAGGACCTAAGACCTGAATAGTGAGAAAAAACCAGTTTATGGGAGGAAGACCTGGGGAAAAGAGCATTCTAGGTAGGATGCTCAGTAAGGACAAAGGTCCTGAGGAGAGAAGGAACCCAGATGGTTGAAGAAATGGACAGCCAGTATGGCTGAAACAAAGGGAGATGAGGTGGAAAGTCAGTGGGGACCTTGTAGGCTGTGACAGGGAGACTGGGGGTTAATCTGGCTATAACGTATGTCCTCACCTTTCTATGATCTCATCTGAAGCTCCATGCTCTATTGGTAGGAGCAGACACAGCCTGTGTGGACTTAGAAGGGAAGAACTAGTAAAATGTAGACCTGGAAGATTCAAGTCTAATCTACCATAATTCTTTGCAGAGCAGCCTCTGTCCTCTGTCCTATCTTGGGGAAGCCCTGTGACCCTTGTATTCCCAGATCTCCAAGTTTTATGGTTAAGCAAAGCCTAAGAAGGGTGCAGAAATAACTTTCCAGATGATGTAAGCCTTAGAGGCCAAGAACAAGCTGACTGGCCAGGCACGGTGGCTTATGCCTATAATCCCAGCACTTTGGGAGGCTGAGGTGGGCAGATGACCTAAGGTCAGGAGTTTGAGACCAGCCTGGCCAACATGGTGAAACTTCATCTCTACTAAAAATAAAAAATTAGCTGGGTGTGGTGGCATGCACCTGTAGTTCCAGCTACTTGGGAGGCTGATGCAGAAGAATCACTGGAACCTGGGAGGTGGAGGTTGCAGCGAGCTGAGACTGTGCCACTGCATTCGATTGCACCACTGCACTCCAGCCTGGTGACAGAGTGAGACTCCATCTCAAAAAAAAAAACAAAAACAAAAATCAAAAAAACAGTTTGAATAGAAGTGTTGAGCATCTGAGTGTTCTGCCTGCGTCATGCCATCCTTTTTCAACAGCTTTTAAAGGTAGAGGCAATAGTGTGAAGTGGGTAGAGGGTTCCCTATGTTAAGTAGAATAGACTGGGGTCCTAATGGTCCTATTTTTTTCCCTCCTCCCCCTGCATCTCAAATTATACCATGTTATAAAATAGGCATAACACCATGATTACTAAGTTTCAGAATGGTGAGCCCCAATTGGCCATACATACTTGCACTTAATAAATATAAGATGACAGGGCGATGGATGCAGCAAACCACCATGGCACATGTATACCTATGTAACAAACCTCCATGCTTTGCACATGTACCCCAGAACTTGAAGTATAAAATACATATATGTTGGTTATACAAATTAATTAGTATGTGCTAAGACCTACATTATCACAATTAATTCCCCAACACCCCCCACGCAATCCTAAAAGACAGGTACTATTACTCTCTTCATTTTATATATGAGATTCAGAAAGGGGAAGCAGCTTGCCCAGAGCCACATGGTAACTACTGGGACTGGCAATTTAAACCTTCGTTTCTCTGACTCTAAAGTCCATACATGCAACCATTGCAAACTGCTGCCTTTGGATCACAGTTCTGTAGAAATCAACGCGGTACAAATGTGATTCCATTACCCATACCTGCTGAACCACAACTATGCTGAAGCAGTGCCATCTCATAAGTTTTTCTGATCTTATGAAAACACGCTAAAATAATCACCCTTATTATCTCCACCTTTCAGAAGATAAAGCTGGAGACTTAAAAAAAAATTAAGCCATGTGTCCAAAGTCACAGGTTCAGAATATTAAGGACTCAAGAGCATGATCTCTCTTACTCTGAAACCCATGCTCTTGGCTCTCAGCTGCCATTTTATTGTTCCCACTTGACCACTCACAGGCTCAGAGGATCTGATCTGGGTTACCTACGTGGACCCTTCCAGCTTTGACTTCCCATGACCTCAGGCCTCAAAGGTTGTTTTAATAAAAGGTACCATGAGTCAAAACTCCTTGATACAAAGAAAGCAGGGGGTGACAAAGAAAAGGGCCTGGCCTTGGAGAAGGTCAGACTTGGGTTCATGTTTCAGTTCTACTGCCTAGCACTGTGAACTTGGGCAAGTCACTTCACCTCTCTGAGCTCACCGCACCTCTCTGCACCCAGCATCTGGGATAGAGAGACTGCCACCCACCTCACAAGTGCGGTATGGATAGATATGAAATGTAAGTGCGCTGTGAGGTAAGTTATCATTGGAAAGCCATGCAGAAGGGTTGAGAACAAGATCATAGAGGAACTCTAGGATGCGAGAGATGATAAAGGAACTCCATGATCATAAAGGAACTCTAGCAAGGGGCAAGGTGGGAAGTGAGAACAGCACTGGGCAACATTATGTCAGCACTTAACCATCCACATATGGACCCATCTGGAAAGTGGCAGAGGCAGGATGTAAACTCTAGCCTGCATGTCCCAGAGTGCGTACACTTCAGCTTGGGTGTAGCTATATTGTTGTCATTTAACACAGTATTAGGCACATAGTAGGCACTTAAAAAATATTGGTGTGGATGAACGAATCAAAGCATACCATCTCTCATTTCTGAATTTGAGTTTCTCCATCAATAAAATGAGGTTAGTTTCACAGACAGTGCATGGCTGTCTCAAGGGTTACATGGAGTAATGCATGAGAAAGTGGCTTGTAAGAAGAGGACTTTTATAAAGACCATACATAGAGTACTTACTTGTGCAAGAGAACACATTTTTAAAAAATGGCTTTTTGGAGTTAGAAGATATGTTTCAACTGAGTGAAACATGGAATAGAATATATGAAAAGTAGGAACATGTTTTAACACTGCTTTCTCATAAGCCACTTACATTCCTGTGGTGCTTCTGCAACCCATTTCCTCCACCCAAGAGGGCCCAGGGTCATCTCACTGCTTAGCCAAGCAGCAGGAATAACAGCATGCTGGGGAAGAAGTCGTCTTAGGTATTCTTGTCATAAAAACTGGGTGGAATCCTTGCTTTCTCCAATTGCTAGCTGAACATTCCTTGGGAAGTCACTTCACTTTCTCTGAGCCTCAGTTTTTTCACTTGTAAAACGGTGAAATTATCCATATCTCACAAGTTGGGGATCAAGACTCAATGACATAATGATAATAATAGGCCCAGTTCAATCTTTGCTCCCTAAAAGGTAGCTTCTATTTTGGTTATTATAGTAACCAAACATGTCAGCGGGGGCCTCAGGATGGAGGTGGCCTTGGGCAACCCTGCTGGGGGGTGGAGAAAGAGGAAGATGTCAACCTCACAGTCCTGGGTCAAAAGTCATGAGGCCATGGGCTTTCTGACTGACTCAGCTGTAATTGTAGAACTGTTCCAGAGGCACATCTGAAAGCTGTTAGGGCACCAGGGAGGGACTGGAGGGGTTCTTTGTGAAGGGGAGAAAGTGGCGGACCCTGATATGAAGGAGAGAGAGAAAGAAAGAGACAGACAGATTGGAAGGTGTGGGGATAGAGACCAAGAAACAGACACAAAAATAAGCAAATCCACAAGCAAATCCATACAGCAGGGAGCGAAGAGGGAGAGACAGGGACAGATGGAGACAGACACAGAGGAGAGAAAGTAATCAGATCTCTGTGTTTCTTGGGATCAGAAAGGGTGTCAGCCACTCTCTGCTCAGTTCTGTCATTGTCTCTCTGAAGCAGACTGAGGTTCACTGATAATTTGAACTAAAACTCTGTACCATCAACTCCCAATCTTGATTTTACAAGTGCGGAAACCAAAGCCCAGAAGGGAAAACAACTTGCACAGGGACCCACTTGCCAATCAGTTCAGACTAAAGACTGTGGCGTTCCTGAAACCTTCTCCAGTGCTCCTCCCTACATTTCTGTGCCCTGGCGGATCAAGGTCCAAGCCTACTTATGGGATGCTTTCATTATGAAAGAGGTGGCTCATGGATAATGTTAGATGGGCTATTTACGAACCTGGAGCTCCAGGCCCAAACCATTGCTATTCCTTCCCTTGGCCTTATTTCAGGGGAAGCAACACTGGCCAAAGTGGCTAAAATCTGAATTTGAGTCCCAGCTTGCCTACAGACTGTGTGATATGAGAGCTTGCATACCTACAGTAATACAGTCTCAGTACATTGGGAAGTTGAAATCCAAACAAACACACTGTGTGGGGAAATGCCTAGGGATGACTACTCCAAAGTATTTTTCAATATTTCTTCATGACAATGTCATTGTCAGGACATTGTCATCCTCAGGACACCACCTTCATCATCCTTAGGACAAAGTCCATCACTCTCAGCACAAACTCATCTTGGAATCCCCCTCAGTCATTTGAGAGTACTCTATTACTGAGCCCCCGAATGAGCTCTGGTCGAAGGTCTAGGTGTGCTTGCTGACTTTCCCTCCCTACTCTGCTTCACAGCAGAGGCATCTCCAGCTGCTGATGGTTCCAGAATATGGATCCCACCTCTGAACCTTTCCACCAGTGGCACCCTCTGGCTGAGTCGTCCATCCCCTTCTTCACATGACCCTCTCCACCTGGTCCTTGAAGCATCACTCAAATCTTACCTCCTCTGGGAAGCCAGTTTTGACCTGTCTCAAGAGCTGCATAGCACATTCATCACACAGCTAGGTCAGCACCCCTTCACTTCTCTCTTGCCCCTATGAATATATGACTCTCTTCAGGATCAGAATATGGTTCTGCTCATCTCTAAACACCTACACCTGATGCATCAACACTCAGCACACACAGGTTGGAATGAATGAGTCTCCTGAATGAGGCTCATTTCCCTTTCCTGGAAATCAATCTTTCCATCTATAAAATGAACAGAAGATGATTAGATTGAAGGGTTACTAAAAGAAATGGAATAACAAGAGGACTAAAGGCGTGGCTTTGGAATCAAATAATTTGGTGTTAAATTTTGGCTTCTTGTACATTGGCTGTGTGCAGTCTTGTCTCAATGTACTCACCTGTACAATGGGAATAATAATATTAAAACCCACCACGGAGGGTTCTTGTTAGAATAAAAGAAAGTGCAGCATGGAAAGTGCTCAGCACAATACCCAGCACGTGCTGTGCAATAATCAATAGGCAATCAATCGCTGTTGGCATCATCATTAAGGTTAGTACTCAGCCACTGCCCAAGGCCCTGACTTCACACCCACACGGGAGTAAGTGGTCCCAGTGGAGATCAGAGGAGGGTGGGTAGAAAGGAAGCTGTTGTTTGTCCCATCCAAGACCCCCAGACCTCCTCACAGCAGGGGTGAGAGAATGAAACCTAGAAGTTAATTGGTGGTGAGATCTTCTCACAGATCTGACAGGGGGTAAGAGCAGGGACAGAGTCCTAGAGGCCCATGTCAGGCCTGGTCCTCGAGAGTACAGGAGAATGTGTTTGAAGTCTCCAGGCCAATGCCTGCTCTTCCCCAGCCGCAACATGATTTAGGCATTCTGGGGAGGCAAAAGTCTCCTTGCTGATTTGAAGGGAAACAGAAGTTTCCAGGCCAGAGGCCCCAGTCTTATAAAATGCTCCTTCCCCCCAATACAGCTTTGGCAAACAACTTCCCATTAGCTCACGACCACCCCTCCCACCCCCCACTGCCATGGCTCCCTTCCTGCCATTCCCAGCACAATGTGGCAGACAGGGGCAGTAGGAAAGTGCCAAGTCCAAGCTTAAGTTTTGGGTCTAGGAAGCTGGATGGCCAGGGACACCTCAATGCCCATCTCTGTGCTTCAGCCTCTGATCTCTGCAGTGAGAGATTGGACCAAGATCTTTGCTGAGGGGGTAGGTTAGATCTAATATTCTAGGAACTGAGAGTTGTTTTTCTCTGATAGAGCTGGTGTTACCCATTTCAGACTTTTCTCCACTGGATTCTGTGGCAAAGAGCATGGACTTACAAATAAGACTGTTCTGGATTTGAATCTGGACTCCACCTGGGCAATAGCAAGAAGCTACTGAGCAAGTAGCAGTTTAACCATTGAGCCTCAGTTTCCTTATCTGTAAAATGGGGGACAAAAGTTTCATCATGTGGGCTTGTGAGAATGAAATCAGAATACAGTCTCTCTACCCATAGTTTAGGTTTCTTGTGAGCAAAATCAAGTACCATATATTTTCCCTTGTACTATTCATGATACCCAGACAGTCTGGATGCAGAGAAAATGTGTAATAGTGTTCGTGATTGATTTTTGATGGGAAGACTGCTGGACACTGCAGTCCAAAGCCTCAGGTTCTGAATCCAGCTCTACTCAAGTAGTAGAAAGAGCATTTCTACTTTTATGATCACAATGAGGCAGGGTATGAAGGAGTTAGAATAGACTCTGGAGCCCTTCTACCTGAGATCCAATGTTTGTTCTATCACCTACTATCTTTATGACCTTAGGCAAGTTAATTGACCTTTCTGTTCTTTAGTATTTCTTGTCTTCAAAGTGTGTGGCTGGGCATGGTGGCTCACAACTGTAGTCCCAGCACTTTGGGAGACTGAGGGAGGTGGGTCGCTTGAGCCCAGGAGTTCAAAACCAGTCTGGGCAGCATGGCAAAACTCCGTTTCTACAAAAAATACAAAACTTAGCTGTGCATGGTGGCACACACCTGTAGTCCCAGCTACTCAGGAGGCTGAGGTGTAAGGATCATTTGAGCCTGGGAGGTTGAGGCTATAGTGAGCCAAGATGGCACCACTGCAGTCCAGCCTGGGCAAGAAAGCGAGACCCTGTCTCTAAATAAATAAATGAGTAAAAATAAAATGTGTATGATAATGTTATCTATCTCAAAGGGATGTTAGAAGAATAAAGTACTTGAAACGGTGCTTGGCACATGGTAAGTGGTAAGTTAACACAACTGTTACTCAATGTGCATGTGTTTAAATGATTAATCTCTTCTGTAATGGCTTTAAAAGGAGACCCTGGCCCCAGTTCTTTGACACTTCACCTTGAATAAGGGCAGGCTCATGAGTGCTTTGGCCAGTAGAGCAAGAGGGGTCCAGGAGTCACCTTGTGACTTCTGAATGTGGATCACAAAAGGGGATGCAGCTTCCACCTTGCTTACTGAATCATTCTCACTTGGAACTATGGGCCTCCATATAAGAAGTTTGGCTGCCCTGAGGCCACTGTGGTGGGAGGAAGACAAGCCGTAAGGACAGGTCACATGTGGATGCTTCAGCAGCCCTGGTGCCTAGATCCCAGATGGATAAGTAAAGAAGCCTTCAGATAATACTCACACAAGCAGTCAAGTTACACCCAGCTTTTGAATTCTTGCAGGTGAGGCCCCACACTTAATGGAGCAAAGACAACCCAATCTGGTATATTCTGTCTGAATTTCCAATCCACAGATCCATGAGCAAAACCAAATGGTCACTTTAAGCTGCTAAGTTTCAGGGTTATTTGTTGTGTCATCAATAGTAACTGCAACAACTAACAAGCATTGCAAGCAGGATCAGCAAACTATAGCCCACGGTCCAAATCTGGCCCGCTGCTTATTTTTGTAAATAAATCTTTTACAACCACACTCTTTTTTGGTTTGCTTTGAATGCATTTTCTATGGCTGCTTTCACACTACAATGGCAGAATCATGTAATTGTGACAGAAATCACAGCACCATCAAGGCCTAAAATATTTACTATTTGGACCTCCAGAGAAAAGCTTACTGACTCTAATACAGAGCTTTGAAAGTACTGAATGCAAGATCTTTTCCTTACATTATTTCATTTAATCCCAAGGTTAGAAATCATTCCTATTTTACAGTTAGGCTCAGAGAGTTCAAGTGACTGGCCCAAGGTCACATAGCTCTTTAACTGCAGGTCTAATGCCTCCATGGCCTGTTGAAGATCTAGACTCCAGTTTGAGCAATAATGGCTTTGGGTAAGTTCCATCATGCTCTGCTCTCAGTTTCCCAGCCTGGGTCATGAGGATATTGGGCAAGTTGGTCTGGAGAGGCTGCCAAAATTCAGATGTCTAAACTTTTCCCGAGCTGAGTGCTAGCTACCAGGCAAAGTATTTCTGTTCCCCCATAGTCTAGGAGTACCAAAATGATCCTTGAGAATGAGTCACCAGGGGCTGCTATGTATCCCTGCTCACTCTCACGTGCAGCCACCCACCCTTGAGCACCAGAACCCAACTTTCCTATCTCCCAACTCAAGCTGACAACCCATGCCTTCTGCCAACATAAATATTTAATTCTAGTGCCTGGAACAGAGAGACCATCTTGGTATTAAAGACTCCCGTCCTAGTTTCTACTTTCAAAACAACCCAGTCTGAGGCATAATTGGGAGGCCCTGGCTTCGAACAAAGGTAAAGCAGCTTGTGGTTGGGCTCCAAACACCAGCTCCCCACACTTGTACTGCCTTCAACCCCTCAAGCTGTATGAGCTAACAGGCAAAGAATCAGGGGAGTGGGGAGCTGGCAGGGAGAGCTCTGCAGGAAGGCCAAGTCGGGAAACCAGTGTTGGTTCTAAGCTCAGGCAGAGGTTACAGCAACCTGGAAGTACTGCCAGGCATCTGTTCTGACTGCTAAATCCCCTGAAATACACTGGTATGTGAACATCTCCCTAAAATTCACAGTTCAGTGAACATCAGAACTCAGAAATAATTATAGTATTAACACTTAAAATTAAATGAATATAAATTGATTTACAAGTAAAGAGTATTGAGTGTATCTCCAATACCTGAGGAGTGAGTATCACAGCAGCTCCACTCTGTGTGTGCCTTGCCATGAGTAAATGCCTACTAAGTGCTGGGCATTCTGCTAAGCAGGGAAGAAACACCCACGAAAAAAAGACTGGGGTTTTTGCTGTCACAGAGCTCACGAAAGTGCAGGGAGATGGTCAAATGAACAAGAAATGGGACATGGTACTACAAGCTCTTCAATAAAAATATATTCTTGCCCCTACATTTACTTCAGGTATGTCTGTTCTTCCTTTTATCAAAATAGCGGACTAAGCCTTAGATATGAGTTTAAAAGCTGCTGTGAATTAGACTTTATCTTGCTGGATCTTCTGTCTGCTGCAAACTGGGATTGTCAACCACCTATAGTCCTCTCATTATTTTGGTACGAAAAATGATGACAATTCTTGCCCTCTCCATTCTGAAAGCGTTTGAGGAGTGAATAAAGCAATGGACATAAATATATAAATACTATGCAAACGATCTGTTTGAGTGTATCCATTCACTCATCAAATATGACCTGACCCCTCTTGAAACAAAAATGCAGGTTGACATGTCGCTTGGCTTTAGCAACAATTGCTCTGTTTGCCTTTCTTTCCTTGGTCTTCTCCTGTCCCTTCCTCTCCCTATCGCCCCCCCTGCTTTACCTTCTCCTTCTCTTTTTTCAGAATGTGGACTAAACGATAACACATAATCATACTAGCTATAATACTTTAATTGGAAGATGTTCATATTTTAAAAGGTTGTTTTAGGGTAAAGCAGATACAGACTAACTTTATGGTCTCAAGTCAAGGAATTAATTGAGCACAGAATGCCCAAGTATTCTACTCCAATTTATATTCCTGGGATCTTTGAAGCAAATTGTAGGCTTTAAAAAATATCTTTATTGTACATTGGACAGAATCTCTGAAACTCAGATATAAACAATAATTTTTAAAGTGACTTCAGTTATATAAATGACTTTTTCAGAAGGCATAACTTGGAAGTATGTTGAATTGAGAGGCAGAGGAGATGATGTGTAGGTTTCACCCTGTCATTAACTAGCTATGTGGCTTTGGTGGGATTATTTGACCTCTCTGCACCTCAGTGGCCTGTCAGTAACCCCACGGTGATGGTATGAGGGCTAAATGGTGGTTATGGATGTAAAAGTGACTTAAAGATTCCACACACATCTCCTGGGCACATACTCTGTATCAGATACAGAGCTGGAAGCTTGTATACAGTTGTCTTCTGTTCCCTTTACAACTGCTTAAGGGGTATGTATTATTAAATCCATTTTACAAGGAGGCAAGTGAGCCTTGGAAATTTAGATTGACTTTCCCAAGGCTATAGAGATAGCAGTAGTAGTTCAGCCAGGCCCCAACATAGGTCTACTCACTTAAAATTCAGTGCCTTTTCCAAATGGATAAAATTATTAGGTATTCATTGACCCCCAGTGGGTCTTGAGTCACAGTTCAGAGGAAGTTAAAGTTTACTAGGACGATGAATTCCATGTTCCCAACTTTTGATAAGGAAGAGATCTTACCACAGGAACACCATTACTTTCTGCTCCTTTCAACACTGACATCACTTCTCTTCCCACATCTGACCCTAAAGCTCTTCTCTTCTTGCATGATGCCTTCAAGATTGAATTTTGCCAAAGCCAAGCTCAGAGGAGGAGAGGCCAAGCAGAGGCCGCAACTTGGCTTTACTCTTGTCCATTAAGTTAGGGAACACTATTGGCAGAATGGTTCTTCTCTACTCAGTTCTGAGCTGAGCTTAGTTCCCATCTCATATGTGAGCTCTGCTTTCCATGGGTAGAGGGTGAGAGTGGGAAGAAACAAGCCCCGTGCTTGGAGTCTAAAAGACGGAGTTTGCATCATGACTCTCCCTATTTTCTGTTTCTATCATCTCTGAAAGTCTTCGTTTCCCTATCTACAAAATGAAGTCAACAATAAATGCCTCACAAAATTGTTGTAAGAATGAATAGCATGAGAAACACCCAGGACAGTGCTTGGTACAATAAATGTTATCTCGCTTGTCTTGCTACTTATGATACTCAAGTAAGATAAAATGGAAACAGTGCTTCTTTAAAATCAAGTTCCTGCACAAAAGCAATGGTTCTGGAGGGTGCTGATTTTCATAAACAGCACTGGAGTTAGAGCTCCAGTTCGGCCACGGCATGTATAGCAAATCATGCCATGTTTGTGAGTTTCAGTTTCCTCATCAGTTATCCCATAACAGCAATATCCACTTTCGATAGTAGTTAAGAAAACTAGAAACAATTTACACACTGAGGCACTGGCTCAGCTGGGGCCTAAACTCAAGGCTGCCTGTTTACAAAGCCCTAGCTTTGTTCCTGATCAACAATGTGACCTTGGGTGAATTTCTACCCCATGGACTTTGCCTTTTTTTCCTGTTTAACAATGGGTCACCAGATGTCTTCACTGGTGAATGACAGCAAATATTAACACCAGTTAGCACCAAACTCTGTAAGCTCTTCCAACAAGACAAAGGAAGAGGGAACACTGACATTCAAATTCTGTAAGGTGGTATTATCTTTATAGAATTTGTCTGATTAAAACTAGATGAAATCCAACATCCCTTATTAATACTGATACAACAAAATACTAACCAAACTGAACAACTATTTAAAAGACAATCCTCTCTGACAAAGTAGAATTTGTCTAGTAGAGATACCTACTTTTATCATTTCTATTCTACACTGTACTGAAGGTTCTAGACAGGACAATTCAGCAAGAAAAAAAGCATCCAGACAAGAAAAAAAAAGGTAATACAATCTATTTTTGTAGAGACATAATCTTATATATAGAAAATAAAAAGGAGTCCATAAAATATTATATATACAAAAAGTTTATACTTCAACATAATAAAAGCTACATACAATAGAACCACAGCTACTATTATACCAAATGGGGAAAATTAAAAAGCTTTTCCTTTAGTATCTGGAACAAGAAAGTGACGCACACTTTCATCATTGTTATTCAACATAGTACTAGAAGTCTAGCTAGAGAAATCAGACAAGATAAAGATATAATGGGCATCCACATTGGAAAAAAATGAAGTTAAATTATCCCTATTTGCAGATGCTTTGATCTTATATTTGAAGACACCTAAGACTCCACCAGAAAAACGATTAGAACTGACAAAATCAGCAAAGTTGTAGGATACAAAATCAACATACAAAAATAAGTAGCATTTCTTCATGCCAATAGTGAACAATCTGAAAAAGAAATCAAGAAAGTTATCCCATTTACAATTGCTACAAATAAAATGGAATAAACTTAACTGAAGAGGTGAAAGATTGCTACAAAATAAAATATAAAACATTAATGCAAGAAATTGAAGAGGACACATAAAAATAGGAAAGATATTCCATGTTCATGGGTTGAAAGAATAAATAAAATGTCCATACAACCCAAAACAATCTACAGATTCAATGCAATCCCTATCAAAATACGAATGATATTTGTATTAGTCCATTTTCATGCCACTGATAAGGACAAACCCAAGACTGGAAGAAAAAGAGGTTTAATGGACTTACAGTTCCACATGGCTGGTGAGGCCTCACAATCATGGCAGAAGGCAAGAAGGAACAAGTCACATCTTACATGGATGGCAGCAGGGAAGATAACTCCTGCAGGGGAACTACTCTTTTAAAATTATTAGATCTTGTGAGACTTATTTACTCTCATGAGAACAGCATGGGAAAGAATTCCCCCCATGATTCAATTACCTCCCACTGAGTCCCTCCTACAACACACGGGATTTCAAGATAAGATTTGGATGGAGACATGGCCAAACCATATCAACATTCTTCAGAGAAATAGAAAAAAAATCCTAAAATTCCTATGAAACCACAAAAGACCCAAAGTAGCCAAAACTAACCTGAGCAAAGAGAACAAAACGGGAGGAATCACATTGCCTAACTTCAAATTATACTACAGAGCTACAGTAACAAAAACAACATGCTACTATCATAAAAACAGACACATAGAGCAACAGAACACAATACAGACTTCAGAAATAAATCCACACATCCACAGTTAGCTCATTTTCAACGAAGGTGCCAAGAACACACATTGGGGAAAAAAACAGTCACTTCGATAAATGGTGCTGAGAAAACTGGGTATCTATATATCAAAGAAAGAAACTAGAGTGCTATCTTTGCCATATGCAAAAATCAAATCAAAATAATTTAAAGAGTTACATCTAAGACTTCAAATTATGAGACTACTATAAGAAAACATTGGGAAACTCTCCAGGACATTGGTCTTGGCAAAGATTTCTTGAGTAATAGCCCAAAAGTACAGGTAACCAAAGAAAAAAACTGAACAAATGGGATGATGGCAAGTGAAAACTGTACAGCAAAGGAAACAATCAGTAAGGTGAAAAGACAACCCAGAGAATGGGAGAAAATATTTGCAAGTTACCCATCTGTCAAGGGATTAATTATCAGAATATATAAGGAGCTCAAACAACTCAATAGGAAAAAGAATCAAATAACCCCATTTAAAAATAGGCAAAAGATCTGAAGAGATATTTCTCCAAAGAAGACATAAAAATGGCAAACAGGTTTATAAAAAAGTACTCAACATCACTGATCATCAGAGAAATGCAAATCAAAACTACAATGAGATATCATCTCGCTCCAGTTAAAATGGCTTTTATCCGAAAGGCAATAACAAATGCTGGCAAAGATGTGGAAAAGGGAAACCCTTGTATGTTATTGGTGGAAATGTAAATTAATACAACCACAATCGAGAACAATATGGAGGTTCCTCAAAACACTAAAGACAGAACTACCATATGATCCAGCTATCCAAAGGAAGGTATATACCCAAAAGAAAGCAAATCAGTATGTTGAAGAGATATCCGTACTCCCACGTTTATTTCAGCACTATTCACAATAGCCAAGATGTAGAAACAACCTGTGTCCACCAACAGACGAATGGATAAAGAAAATGTGGTACATATACACAATGGAATAGTATTCAACCATAAAAAAAAGGGGGATCCTACCACTGGCAGCAACATGGATGGAACTGGAGGATATTATGTTAAGTGAAATAGCCAAGCACAGAAAGACAAACTTTGTATGTATTCACTCATTTGTGAGAAATAAAATTAAGAAAAAAAAAATGAACTCATGGAGATAGAGAATAGAACAATAGTTGTTGCCAGAGGCTGAGAAGGGCAGTGGAGAAGAAGGGGAAAAGTGAGGATGGTTAATGGGCACGAAAATATAATTAGATAAAATGAATAACATCTAGTATTTGATAGCAAAAGAGTGACTACAGTCAACAACAACTTACTGTACATGTAAAATTAAGTAAAAGAGCATAATTTAAAAGTTCATAACACAATGAAATAGTAAATGCTTGAGGTGATAGATACCTCATTTACCCTGATATGATTATTACACGTTGTATACTTGTCTCAAAATATCTCATGTACCTCATAAATATATACACTTATGTACCCATAAAAATTAGAAATAAAAAGTTAATTAAAAAATAAGTTAAATCAAGCAGGTTACAAGATTAACATACAAAAATCAATTGCATTTCTATTTACTAGCCATGAACAATCAGAAAATAAAATTTAAAAACCATTCCCTTGTGCAGTATTAAAAAACCATTATTTACAGAATCAAAACAAAAACCACTTAGGAATAAATTTAACAAAAGAAGCATAAGATTTGAACACTGGAAACTACAGAATATAATGCAAAGAAATTAAAGAAGGCCTGCATAAATGTGAAGACATCCTGTGTTCATGGACTGGAAGACTTAACACTGTTAAATTAGAAATATTCCCAAATTTATCTGTAGATTCAAAATCTCTATTGAAATATTCAATGATTTGCTTTACAGAAATTGACAAGCTGCACCTAAAATTCATATGGAAATGAAAGGTATCCAGAAGAGCCAAAACAATATTTAAAAGGAAAACAAAGCTGTAGTACTTATACATTCTGATTTCAAAATTTATTACAGAGCTGTAGTAATCAAGACTGCCAGACATTAGTATGAGGATAGACACAGATCAATGGAATAAAATTGACAACCCAGAAATAAACTCATAGGTTTATGGCCAATTGTTTTCAAGGAGGGTGCCAAGAAAATTCAGTGTGGACAGAATAGTCCCTGTAACAAAAGACTCTTTAACAAATGGGACACTTGGGTAGCCTTGTCAAGTGACTAAAGTAGGACCCCTATATCACACCATATACAAAAATCAAAATAGGTCATTAAAGATCTAAATGTAAAAGCTAAAACTATAAAACTCTTAGAAGAAGGCATAAGAGAAAATCTTTATGATCTTGGATTAGGCAGTAGTTTTCTTCGATATTACATTAAAAGCATAAGCAAACAAAAAACATACATAAATTGGACTTTATCAAAATTTAAAACTTTTATGCCTCAAAGAACACTATCAAGAAAGTCAAAAGACAACTCACATAATTAGATAAAATATTTATAGATTTCATATCTATCTCATAAAGGTGTAATATCTAGAATATATAAAGCAGTATTACAACTGAACAATGTACAAAGCACAATTTAAAAATGGACAAAAGATTTAGACATTTCTCTAAAGAAGATATTCAAATGGCTAATAAGCAGACGAAAATGTGTTTGACATGATGTTATTAGGAGAATGCAAATAAAAACCACCATGAGACACCACTTCATACCCACTAAAAAAGCTATAGTCAAAAAGACACACAATCACAAGTATTAGCAAGGATATGGCGCAATTGGTGCAGCCACATTGGAAAACAGTTTGGTAGTTCCTCTCAAAGTTACACACCAAGTTATCATAGTACCCAGCAATTCCACTCCTGGCTATCTAACCAAGAGAACTGAAAACATATCTCCACAGAGAGACTTGCATAAAAATTTTCATAGCAGCTTTATTCATAACAGACAAAAAGTGAAAAATGACCCAATATCCATCCGCTAATGAATGAATAAACAAAAAGTGGTATATCTAAATAACTGAATATTATTTGCCATAAAAAGGAATGCAGTCCTTATTCAAGCTACAATATTCACTAAGCATTGAAAACATGCTAAGTGAAAGAATCCAGACATAAAGGACACACACTGTATGATTCCATTTATATGAAATGTCTACAATAGGCAAATTCCTAGAGATAAAAAGTAGATTAGTGGTTTCCAGGAGTTGGGAGGAGGGGGCGATGAAAATGACTGTTAGCAGGTTACAGAGTTTCTTTTCGGGTGATGAAAATGTTCTGGAATTAGTTGTGATGGTTGCACAACTCTGTTAATATCTATAACATAAAATCCACTGAATTGTAGCCTTAAAAAAGGTGAATTTCATGGTATGTGAATTATATGTCAAACAAACAGAAAAACCAAAACCAATGGAGTCAGTTAGAAAGATCCTGTCTTGATAATGTTGACATGGCTCTCCTTTATCTTTAGTTTTTTTTAATTTCTGAGTTTGAGCAACACCTCCCACCCCAACCTTGTGCCATATTTCCTCATTTAAGTAGAAAGTGTTACTCATAGAGGAAACAGGGAACCTTCAATGAAACCTTAAGTGAATAGCTATGGGTTTTTAAAAATTTGTAAATGGATAGGAATCCGCAGACTGCAAAGGAACTATATGGTGCAGAGTTTAGGGTCATGGACGTAGAAGTGGGGAAGTTCTTTGTTTAAAGATTGTCTCTGCTGCTTGCAGGTTTGTGACACTGGGTGAGTACTTGGTCTCCTCCAGCCTTAGTTTCTTTGTCAGTAAAATAAACGTAGTTCCACCTGCCACACTGAGCTGTTAGGAGGATTCTTCAGTGTAGATAAGATGCCCTTAGCCCATGTCTTGACAAATGGTAACAGCACAATACATAGTTATTATAGAACAACCGTTCTTAATGATCCTCATCAGCATTTCCTATTTTTTCGCTAAGCAGAAATAACTGTATTCAATCTAGTGGGGGGGATTCACCTTGAACGTCTGGCACATTCCCAACAATGTGCACATCCTCCTCTCTCTGCCTGAAATGTTTTCTCCCCCAGTTCTTTCCCCTGCCTCCTTTTCCATGAAGTTCTCTTTTTAAATTTTGACTGCACCCCAAGTGCTATGCTTCAAATACCATTTACCCAGTTCTATTTTTCCCTTCACAAGATTTATAATCTTCTTTATATAATTTACTTATTTATTATATTTATTGAATTTGTCACGCCTACTTAAATACAAAATTCATTAGAACAGGATTTAGTCTGTTTTATTTACTAATACGTCCCCAGTGCCAAAAACCATGCCAGACCACATAGTATGACCTAAAAAAATGTTTTTGGAATATATATGTGTATGTGTAAAATACACATATGTGTGTATACAAGTATACACATGTATATGTACACATATATGTATATATTTGTTTTTATGTATACACACACACACATATAAAATCTATGCACCTAGATTGTGGTCTTTCCTACATAAAGACTACCCATGGCACCTCACTCTTAGAATATGACTTCTTCCCTCTTCATCTGGGGCCATGTGATTTTTTTTCTATCCAGTGAACCGTGGGGTAAGATTTGGTGTGCCTTATCCATCCTTCTCTTACCCTTCCATGAAGATCACATAGGCCAATGTATTCCAGAAGGTATAGTTAACGATTCAGTAAAGCGTCCATCAGTGTAGATCTCTGAGTAACTGTCAGAATAGAGCTCCCAGCCAACCTGTAGTATATACGTCCAGTGAGTGATGATTAAGGCTTTGTTATGTTGTACACTAAAGTTTTTGTGTTAACTCAGCAAAACTTAGCCTATCCTGACTTACACATGCCTCATTCACAGATGGAAGACAACAAGGAAATCCCAATTCTAGAACTATTGATCACACAACCATGTATTTTGCACATATTTTAGGTAAGGCATCTTGCTAGGGACTTTATATGAATTGCCTCTGATATCCCTGTTGGCCTGCTATATAATGGTTATTATTACCACTTTATAATTAAAGAAACTAAAGCTCTGGTTTTGCCATGATTTGCTCAAGCTCATCCAACCGGTAACTGACAAGCCAGGGTTTAAACCCAGCCTGATTCTAAATACCACTCTTTTTCTGCTACAATTTGAGCCCCCATGGGACATTTTTAAGCATTGCACTTCATATACAAAACCTCTGAACTGATGAAGCACATATAATGTGCTATGAAGCCATCTAACTTCACCACAGTCCCATGGGGTAGGTTTTATTATTATCTTCTTTTTACACAGGAAGAAATAGGGGCACAGTGACTTCAGTAACTTGCCCAGTATGTCCTGGGTAGAATACACAGAGAAATGATTCAAACCCAAACAGCGTGGTTTCAGAGCCAGGGCTCTTAACTTTCTGCCATTCCAGATCTCAATTCTTAACTCGTGCCATGCAATAATAATTCCATATTCTTCCTGTAAAGCACAGAGAAAGGAGAATTTCTTGCCTTACAAGGGGCAGGTGTAGAAAAATCACCAGGTTTATCCTGTGGAATAAAGAATGTCTGAAATGAAAGTTCAATGCTTTACTATAAATTCATTGTTGACTCCCTGACTGTTTCAGCCAATAGGCTCAAAGAGGTCAGTAGGTTTGGTAATAACATAGGAACAATGGGATAATATTCTCTTCCTTGGGTTATAGGGAAGTTCTAGCTTTTTACCTCAACAGGCCTTATCCTCCTAGGATTGCTCTTTAAGGGTAATTGTCGAGTGAGTGTGAGTGAGTGAGTGTGTGTGTGTGTGTGTCTGCCCATATATACAATTTGCATATGGAATTCTGAAGTAAATTTCTAATTAATATTACCCCCTAGTCACGGGATATCTCCTTTGGATGTCCAAAGACATCTTAAACTCCTACCTTCATACTCCTCACATCCCCCAAAACTGTTCTTCCTGTCATCCTTCTCATCACGGAATGGCAGCAGCATCCATTGAGTCACTCAGTCATGCCCTGGGTATCATCCTCAACACTTCCTTCTGTCTCACTCCCATATTCAATCAGTTTCCAAGCTCTGTTAAGCCCATACTTTAATGATGTCTCAGTCTGCTTTTTCCTCCATTGCAACTGCTCTAGTTCAGGCTGCAATCATTTCTCACCTGGCCAATTACAATCATCTCCCAGCCAGTCTCTCAGGCTTCCTCCTTACATCCCACACCACCCTAATCTGTTCACCACACTTCTCCAAGGATCTTTTTCTGAAATGGTTATCCAGTGTTGTCTTACCTCTGCTCAAAGCTCTTCCTAGCTCTCTCCACCACCCATAATGTAAAATCTATTCTCCCTAAGCTGGTTGACAAACGGATTTGAAATCAGGACTTTATCTCCCTAACTCCTGCCATTCTCCTGTCAACTTCTCAGTCTTCATTATATGCTTCAGCAACACCAAACAACATATTGCTTCTCAAGCATGCCCTTCTTTCTCAGCCTATGGGCTTTTGCTGTGTCCCTGCTGCATACTCTCTCTGCCTGTAATGCCTGTCACCCCTCTGGGGAACTTCCACTCTTTCATATGTCCCTCCCTCTGGGAAGCCTCCTCCAACAGTTGAATTAAACTAACATAAGGGGTATAGTTTCAGTATGGAGAAGAAGAGTTGTCCCTCTTCTGTGCTTTTCTTAGTGTCTTGCAAAGAACTTCATTATAGCTACATTATGTTTCCTACACTATCTTCTCTGCTAGACTGTGAGCTCCTGAAAGGCCAGGGCTGCATTTTATCTGTTTGTTTTCTTGAGACAGGGTCTTAGAGTCTTGCAATTCTGTTACCTCAACCCCTGAGTAGCTGGGACTACAGGTACATGCCACCATGACCAGATTTTTTTTTCTTTTTTTTTGAGAGACAGGGTTTTATTATGTTGCCCAGGCTGGCCTTGAACTCCTGGCCTCAAGCTATCTTCTTACCTCTGCCTTCCAAAGTGCTGAGATTACAGGTGCCAGCCACCATTCCCAGCCATTTTCTGTCTTTACATAGCCAGAATCTGACACATAGCAGAGGAATATTAAAGATATGTCGAATACGTAAACAAATTAATGATTGAATATATACTTGTCAGTGTGTGGACATTATGACAAATATCACAATGTATATCTGTATAAACATTTTATATACATATAAAATTTTAAACATGTATGTGTGTGTGTGTGTGTATACATATATAGTCCTGTAATCATTGTAAAATATCAGTAAAGGCTTAGCAGAGTGACTACCCCCACAGCATTCATTATGTTGGTTATAATTATCTTCCTTGAGAGCGGTTATGTGGTCCATTCATGTATGGATGTTTGTGCTGAAGCATATCCCTGAGTACTGAGTATTCAGGTAGCTGTGTGCATGTTGTGTGTGTGGGGGGTGGGGGTAAAATATGAGAAATCGCATGACTAACATATTGAGTGCTGTGTGCCAGCTGGGTTTCTAGAGAGCCTTTATACTGGGCAATTTTGTTCTGTTTTGTTGTTTGTTTGCCATCTCTTACTCCTTTGATGCTTGCTCTCTGGGCCACACTGCTAGGGTCTCTGCTTGCCTATAGGGACCAACTTATAATTTCTTCCCATCATTCATGTGTCTGATAAGTAAGTGTGAGGCACATTGGGTGCTATATGTCTGATCTCTATTTTCCCGAGAAACATGCAAAGCAGGTGCCTCTTCAACCCAACTGTGCAGACTATATGAACAGGCTCAGAGTGGGTGCAGTCACTATGGAGGGACACCTGCCTGAGATGTGGCAGAGCACAAGTTTAAAATCCAAGTCTGTCTGCCTCCACCATGATGGCTGTGTACTCTGTATCATGCTGGCCCTCTTTACTACAGCCAGCAAGTTTGACTGCTGCTTTGAACTCAGGCAACCCTGTACAGCCTTCATCTAATATCTCAGAGTCTCAGCCACCAACTGGCTCCCTTTGCCCCATGAAGATAAGCCTCTCTGGTCGACTGGACACATCAGCCTTAGAAACCTTGAGTTACCAGAATGGGGGCAACTGGCTGGCTGGGCACGGTTGGGGCATCCGGCCCTGATAAGACCTCGCCACGGCTGGATAAGCTCTCAGAGACGTAAGGCTTTGCGTAAGCACAAGATTAGAAGAACACATTATTACAGTATTTATTTTCTTGCAGGTATTGACATAAAGGGGGGAAAAGGAGGTTCCCAGGAGAGAGATAACACCCAGGGGTACTTTTTGTGACTTGGTTTTTGAATACATAGTTACTAAAGAAATTAAATTAGTATTGATAGTAAATAATAACAATACAAGCTGCGAGTTGTCAGCTGGAAGCAGCTGCAGTTTCAATTTGCTTACGCATGAAACTAAGGATGATGGTGTAAATTTAAAAGTAAGCAAGCAAACAAACAAACACAAACCCACATTGCTCTGTGGATTAGACTAAATGCAGATTCAGGAGAGTGGTTGTGTTTTAGGAGAGATGAGGGGGCAGAATGGAGCTGAGAAGGTCACTTGATGAGTAGTCTTCAAGTGTGTCTTTAATTTTAATTTCTTTTAGGAGAAAATAAAGAGCTCTGAAGCAAATGCAACAGTACTGACATGCAGTAATCCTGCATAATGACATGTGGTGGCTTATTGAACTTTCTCCATACTTTTTTTATTTCAGTATTCATGATTAAAACAAATGAACACATCTCTGTCACCTATCAACTTACACTTTGCAAAGCGTATTGCACAAATAACCTTGAAAGCAAGACAAAGCAGGGTTTATTGCCCACATTTTACAGAGAATTTGATGTTTGCAGCAAGGGTGGGGAAGGGGGCTTTTGAATCAAGGACGCATAGTGGAAGAGTGATAGAGTTGGCACTTAATCAACTGCTGGTCCAGGGTTCCTTGTGCTGCTTTCACCTTGACTTTGAAGACAAAACTGTTCCCCCTCTTGCAGAAAAATCTCTGTGAGGTTTGCGTTGGTCCAAGGACTAAGATGGCACTAAGGCACTTTGGATCTCCAGCTTCTTGGCCAGTCCAGCCACCTTCACTTATCTCTGTTCTGCAACAATGAGTCTTGACGTCATTGGCTCAGCAAACATTTCCCAAAGGCTGGATGCGAGGCTGGGACTTCTAGGCAGTTCCTTACAGCAGCCTGCTTCACAACTCATACCAGTTTATTCCCTCTGTGACCTTCCTCACCTATTCACTTTTCATAAATTTGGTTGCTGCCTCCAAGTAGGGTTTTCCACCTTCCCACACCTTCCTCTGTGTAAGGGGAGGCAATGCAGGGCAGTAGTTGAGGCTCCAAAGTGTTGGCATCAGAAAGACCTAGATGATGGACCCAGCTCTGTGCTTCTGCTCAATGTTAATAGGGAGGATGTCACATTTGAGCATACCCTAAAAAATAATTGTGTGTTGGGTAAATAATGGCAGGAGGAGGTCATGCCTGGCTGCTAAAAACTTCTTTGTTCTCCCAAGCTTTTTCCCCTTTAGCCCATGATCTGTGGGCTTCTGTTTTGTCATCTGTAGAATGGGGATAAGAAGACTCTGAGAATAACAGTTTTTGCTTTCAGTATTGTTTGCTTTCCTTATCCACTGAAGAACTATTTCTCCAACTCTCAATGTTATTTGGGTGGGACTGTTCCTCTTATGTTCCTGCTTCCTACCAGAGGAGTGGTGACACCAGCCAAGCAAGGCAGCAAGAGTCCCTTCTTGAGGATTGACAGGGATGCTGGGAAAAGGGTGTGGTATGTTTCTTTCTTTCTGAGATTATAAGCATGAAGTACCATCAAAGTCTACAGTTGCTATGTTCCATCTTCATCCCCCCTCATAAGGAAAACTCACTTCAGAACGCAGCCAACACACAGCAAACTTGAGCAGAGAGATAGAGACAGAGTCTTATGACATCATTTGAACTACTGGGTTCAGCTGGGGCTGAAGTTAGCACACCTGTTAGACTTCACAGTTATATAAGCAGATACGTTCTATTTTTGCATAACAACTTTGATTTGAGTTTCTGTCAGTTGCATCCAAGAGTCTAAACTCATGTAAGTATCCTTTGTAAAGTTGTGGTGATGATTAAACGAGATAATGTTTTTAAATCACAGGTTTAACTTAGCATCTGGTACATTTCTAAATAGTCAAGAAATAGTAGGGTAGGTAGTGGTTATCATTAGCAGGACTATAGTGAACTCTTGTTTCTGAACGAAGATTGCTCCTACAATTGGCTCTGCAGCTCAGCCTAGTAATGAGCAAACAAAACCTCTACCACTGCTTGGCCACACAACATTGGTTAGGTCTCTTCCACCTGGTGCAGAACCAAATCTCCAGGCTCTGGAAGAGACCCATACCTGTTCAGAAAGGACTAGCTTCTCATTCCTCTGAGTGTCAGTACTTAGGACATGAAGCCATGAATGACACTATCATTATCAATCCTTTACTTGCTGTTATCCCCACTGGTATGTGAGGCTTCTGGGGGAAAGAAACCACAACTCATTCTTCTTTCAACCCCACTGGCCTCTCATATAATAGTGGCACTCCCAAAGACTTTCTTTCCTTTTTCAGAAAGAGAGGAGAGCTAACTACCTATAAAAAATTAGAAAGAAAAAAATGGGGACTTTTGCTAACTCAAATAGGCTTGCTTATTGCTTATCCTCCACAGGACAGTTATAGTCCATAGGATGGGTTAGGAGAAAGTTTTCTGGCTGTCACCAGTACTGCTGTACCTTGGGCCCACCTAAGAGGCAAGGAATTGGAGTCGAGTTCTTACCAACCAGCATCAGGCAGGATGCTCATGTACACAGGATGCTCATGTACTCATCCCTCACCCTCTGTTAATCTGACACTGAAGATTTTAATCTCCCTTCTTTCTTCCAACTCTTGCCTACACTAGACCTCACTGGCTCTCATCCAGGCTTGTGGAATAGCTTCCCAGATGACTTCCTGTAATGTTGTCGCACCTCTAATCTGTCGCTAGTGTATGAGCCAGAGTGATCTTCCTAAAGAGCAAATCTGACAATGTCAACTGAGCAGCTGGCACATGACCCTTAATAGCTCTCTTTACTTTCAAGATAAAGTCCATACACCTTAGTTTGGCAACATAGTCCCTTTATGATTTGAACTCTACCAACTTCTTTCATCACCCAGATTTGTTCCATTGCACTATAAGGACTTGAGTAGGGGCTGCAAATGTGCCATGTTGCCTTGCTTCTCAATAACTTTGCACATATGACCTCCCCTTCTTAGAAAATCATGTTTCCTCTTCTTGCTATTTGCATCTTACTAATTCTGATCATTCTTTAAATAAAATGTCCTCCTTTCCGGACAGCTTTCACTGGGCTGAAAGGCATTCTCTCATCTGAGCTCTCATATCACCGACATTTCATCGCGAGTTCCATGGAAGCAGAGACGATGTCTTGTTCACCTCTGGGTTCCAAGAATGTAGTGCCGAGTTGTACAGAGAAAAAGATACTCAAAAACTAATAGAACAAACAAACACTAATGTTAATAGGGAAGGTGTCACATTTGAACATACCCTTAGAGAATAAATGTGTGTTGGATAAATAAAGGCAGGAGGAAGTCATCCCTGGCTGCTAAAAACTTCCTTGCTCTCCCAAGTTTTTTCCCATAGTCCATGATCTGTATGATGTCATAGAACCTGTTCACTAATTTCAGTTGGCTTGTGGTATAGTGGTTTGTGTATACAACTGGTTCCTCCCAAAGGAAGAGAGAACTTTTTAGAGCAAACCATGCCCTACAGCTTAGCAGGAGGGAATATAGTTCAGCGGGTCAGAGTCTAGGCTCTGAAATCAGAAAAGACCTGCTTTTAAATACTAGTTCTGCCACTTATTCTCAGGGACTTTGGCCAATTTATTGAACATTTGGGGGCCTTCATTTTCTTATTAAAGTGAGAGGAGAAAAGTACCTGCCTCATAATTCTAGCAATGATAAAATGTGATATTATGTGCATTTCCTTATTTATATAATACATATTTATTGAGTGTCTCTGTGTTTGTGCAATTGAGTGTACACAGATAAACAAAACAAACACTATACCCCATAAACTGTCAAATCTAACAGGGAACATTAACACACACAATACAAACTTTGTATTGCAAAGTTTGATAATTGGAATAAAGAAAAGAGGTGAGGTACATAATTTAAATTATGCATTCTGGGGATGCCATTCTGAGGACGCAGATTTAGGCTGAGGCTGGGCGTGGTAGCTCATGCCTGTAATTGCAGCACTTTGGGAGGCCGAGGCGGGAGGATCACCTGAGGTCAGGAGTTCAAGACCAGCCTGACCAACACAGTGAAACCTATCTCTACTAAAAACACAAAAATTAGCAAGGTGTGGTGGTGGGCACCTGTAATCCCAGCTAGTCATGAGGCTGAGGCAGGAGAATCACTTGAACTGGGGAGGCGGAGGTTGCAGTGAGCCTAGATCACACCACTGCACTCCAGCTGGGGTGACAGAGCGAGACTCCAGAAAAGATTTAGGCTGAACACTCAAGAATGAATAGTGTTAACCCAGGGAAGAGATTAAAAGATTTGGCATGTTCCGAGGCCTGTGAAGCGGGAGAGCACATGTTGTGGTGTGTACTAGGCTCCTTAAATGCTAATGTGACTTCTGGGGATGCTGAATCAGTTAATAATTAGGAAGCTGGACTCTGGAGCCAAACTATCTGAGTTCACATCCTGGCTCTGCTACTGACTTGTGGCATAGCTTTTGGTAATTTTTTTTTACTTCTTTGGGCTTTGGTTTTCTCATCCGTAAAACAGGGTTAATAAAAAAATACTGTCTCATTGAGAAGAGTGGATGGATTAACTTATGGAAATTATTTAGACCGGTGCCTGGTATATTGAAAGTACTCTTTATGTAACAGCCATTTGTATCATTGATTCTTTTATTTGCACTCCAAAGTATTTACATGAACACTGTCATGAAGAGAAGGCAAAAGTCTTGCCTGAAGAAAGTATATTCAGATCGTGGACTGACGATGACTAAGGGAAAGTATGGGAAGTTAAATAAAATCTAATAAAGCACCCGGAACTCATTTGTACTCTCTGTAAGTGGCATAATTCTCATCTCTAAAAATGGCACATTTCATGATGCCAGTGGGT
Organism: Ateles fusciceps; assembly: GCA_036589455.1. NCBI lineage: Eukaryota > Metazoa > Chordata > Mammalia > Primates > Atelidae > Ateles > Ateles fusciceps. The sequence goes on from JAZHEH010000952.1 coordinate 15,896,818, forward strand.
ATGTCTGAGACACGTTGAGGGGGACTCCCCTTGGCCTGTCATTGGTTACCTACATTGGGACAAAGGTAATGAGATTCCTAGAAGAAAGTTGTAACTCTAAGACAACGTATTGTTCAAAAATTAACAAGATTAAAGCAACAACTAACAAATAAAAATGCTCTGGTGTTTCCTCTCCTTTTTCTTTTTTTAAATGATTTTCTTTGTTGATTTAACATATGTACAGAAGCCAGCAAAACTGCTGTTTATTTATCCTGTAGCTTCTGAGTGTCTTCCTTGCCCCTTGCCCTCTCTCTTCCCCCTGTTACAGGCCATAGATATGATTAAGAAAGATCTATGTAATGGTATTAAGTTACCATACTCTTTGGAGGAGAGATTTCTGGGGACAGGCCTGTGATAAGGGTGAGAGGAGTTGGATGCAGTTGTGAGAGTCAGATAGGCAGCTCACCCACACACAACCTCTCCGAGACAGCTTCCCGGCCTTTCTTGCTTGTTTTAATCTGTGAATGTTTCCCAGAAAGAAATAGTAACTTCTCCTTTTTCTGGCAGGGGTGCCTGCTGAAACTCCCTGAAAACAGGGCCTCTCCCTCCCCTTTAGGCTGGCCTCACACATGCTAATGCAAATCAGTCCTGACCCATCCAGGGGTCTTCGGGAAGCCTGCCAGGAGCTTTAGAACAAGCATGCAAAGAATGTTATTTCATTTCTGGCATCCTGGGGAAAGAGGGACAGAGAAGGAAGTTGTGCAGTGAAGGAGGTGGAGAGGGAGAATTAATATGAATGCTTACTGCAATAAGAGTGAAGCGAATGGAAAGGACAGCAGGAAATTCTTAGGAATAAAGGGCCTACTAGGTGCCAGAAATGGACATATGGAATATTAACTTCCCACATACATTTTGAAGAAGAATTTATTACTCTCACTTTTTGGATGCAGGAAAAGGTTTGGTCTCAAAGGTTAGGCAATTTTTCAAAGGTTACCCAGCTACAGACTGGAGTTTTACATTTCTTACCTTGGGCTGTCCTCTCACTAAGGCAGGCTTATTGGTTGTCCTTTGAAAGATTCCCAAAGAAAACTGCGAGCACAACAGCTCCACATGCTATGACTCCCATCATCTGTCTCCTCCTCTCCAGCCCCCTGCCACTGTTCTAATTCTAGATTCATTCTCTCAGCTAGACCCTGAACTAGTCTCCTTACCTTCTGTCTCCCCTGTTCTAACTTATACACCACAGAGATCTTTCCAAAATCCAAATATGGCCTTAATCACTGCTCCTTGAAACCCCCCCAATGGCTCCTTAGCACACATTATGAGGTCTTGCAAGTCCTGCCTCTCCAGTCTCATATACTGTACATTTCAACTGCCTCCAACTTTCTGTTGTACCCCCACCTGTGGTTCCTTCAATATCCTACCTACCTGCCTTCATTTCAACTATTCCTTCTGCCTGTGATGCAGCAACTTCCCCAGGTCCAAATGTTCAGTGCTATCCGTTCCTCCAGGCCCAGCTCAAAGGCACCTCCCCAAAGGCACACTGGCTCTTAGAGATCACAGCCTCCTTAGAACTCCCATACCTTTATTATGGGGCAAATCACCTTCTACACCAAGATGACTAGCTGCTTAAAAGTTTGTCCCTAATACTGGGCAAAGCTCTTTCAATTTCAGCCATAAGATTTGAATTCCAGCTTGGTTACTGTCTGAGAGAAGTGCCTAAGAATACAAAAGTGTAGATTTTGGAGTCCGACAGCTTGTGTTAGAATCATGGTTCTGGCCAGGTGTGGTGGCTCACGTGTAATCCCAGCACGTTGGGAGGCTGAGGCGGGTGGATCATTTGAGGTCAGGAGTTCGAGACCAGCCTGGTCAACATGGCAAAACCCTGTCTCTACTAAAAATCCAAAAAAAAATTAGCCATGTGTGGTGGGGCACACCTATAATACCAGCTACTGAGGAGACTGAGGCAGGAGAATCACCTGAACACTGGAGGTGGAGGTTGCAGTGAGCCAAGATCACACCACTGCAAGCCAGCCTGAGTGACAAAGCAAGATTCTGTCTCGGAAAAAAAAAAAGAATCATGGTTCTATCATTTACTAATTAGGTGACCTTGGGCAAATCATTAAGCCTTCCCACTTACCTTCCTTGCCTGTAAAATAGGGATAGTATCTACCTAGGAGGATACCATATTATTAAGGTTCAAAGAGTTGGTGGACCAAAAGATCTCAGCATAATGAATGGCATGTAATAGAGTTTGATAAATGGTACATGATGACAACAATTGGGAAGCAGGAACCACATCATCACTGTGTTCTTGGCTGATAGCTATAGCTGTTTACATGACAGACTGAGCTTCATTCATTCAGTCTGTAATACTTATTACTGATCTTTGATGTTTGCTAAATTAAGTACCTACTAAGTGCCAGGCTATATGTTATAGATTTACAGGTAACTAAACCATGGTTTCTAAAAACTATTCTACTCTTAGATTATGGACAGTTTTCATTTCTTATGATAAAGAGAAACATATTAGGTATAGATTCAAGGACTAGTAGAATAAAAAGAGAGGGAGGAAAGGCATCTTTTGTTATATCAGATGATGGGGGGAAAATAACCCGAATTAGCCACATCCCATGTTCAAAGGGCTTCTGGGAGATGCTCAGGAACAGAAAAATATGAGTAACTGCACAGTGGGCAGGACAATTAGCCAAGCGTGAGTCCCCTTCAAGGTCATCACTTCAATTGGCAGATAAAGACCTACTCAAGGCCAAGCACGGAGGCTGAGGCAAGCGGATCACCTGAAGTCAAGAGCTCGAGACCAGCCTGGCCAACATGGTGAAACCCCATCTGTACTAAAAACACAAAAATTAGCTGGGCATGGTGGTGGGCACCTGTAATCTCAGCTACTCAGGAAGCTGAGACAGGAGAATCACTTGAACCTGGGAGGTGGAGATTGTAATGAGCCAATATCGCACCAGTCTGGGCAACAGAGTGAGACTCGGTCTCAAAAAAAAAAAAAAAACCAGAAAAAAAAAGACCTACTCAAGAAAGAAAGAAAGACCTTGTTATATGTACTTGGTATGTGTTTAATATTGTGCTGGACACCCTATGCTTGGGAACTCTGCATGTATATTTGTTTCACAACAAAATTCTAACATGGGAAATAGCAATAGCCTTACTGTATAGATGTGGAAATTGAGACCCCAGAGAAACAAGCATCTTGCACAGCCAGAAACTACCTGAGATTTGAAATGATCCTAGAATAATCTGATTCAAAACTCCATGCTCTTAGACTCTTGGATACCCAAAGAATCAGGGGAAAATGGGTGCTTGGCTCTAGGACAAGAGAGCAGCAGGTAGGCTATAGTGGAAGTGAAGAGCCCTGGTCCAGCCCAGCTCTGGCTCTGGCTCTCTGGGTGACCTGGGGCAAGCCCTGTCTCCTCCCTGGGCTTTAGTTTTTCCCATAAAGAGAGACGGTTTAGATCAGTGGTGTTTGCTGTCTCAGCTCTACTGTGATTCAACTATGAAAGTGGAATAGGGTTGTTGGTGGATGGGGGAGTCTGTCTTTAGAGGAAAGGAGAACAGAGCAGCAAGAAAAATGCCAGAAGTCTGGATTCTGTCTCACCTCTGACTCTCTATACATCATTAATGGTGATCCCTGCAGTCCACTAACACCTTTCCAGTGATGACTCAAGACTGCTCACAACCTCCCTCACAGATGCAGGTGGGAGTAGGGGAAGGCAGCCCCCTCCATGTGCAGCAATGGACCCACAGCCAAGATAATAAGAGCAGGGAAAAGTTAGGAAGCCTGGTTTCATTCTTAGAGTCTTAGATGATCAGAACAGAAAGGAACTTCTCTATCTGAGCCCCTCATTACAATGAAAAAGAAACTGAGAATCAGAAAAATGAAGCTCTTTGCCCAAGGACCCAGGTGGATGGACAGTAAAGCTGGGCATGCAGCCTAGGTGGGGCTTGTGATCCCATTCCAGAAACCTCTCCCTATGTTGAACTAATTGGGTGCTTTGTTCCTGACAAGGAACCCTAAAGTAGAAAGTGATGGTCACAGCCTACTGGTAAAAGACAGAGGTCAGAAGTCAGGATTCCCATGTATCATTCCTGGTTCTGCTTTGACTATGTTACCTATGAATCTCTTAGAGTCTCAGCTTCTTCATCTGTACACTAAGAGAACTGACCTAGATGAGAGTTCCCAAATTAAAGGCCTGCAGGTTAATTGTTACCTACAAAATTGGTTTATTTGGCCAATTTTAAATTGGTTGTTGGCATGTAATAATTAGGTGGTTTCACATAACATCCAGATTTCTGGCTTGGAAGATGTATTAACACCAAATCAACAGTCTCAAATGGTAAGAAGCAGCTAGAACTAAGTATTCTCTGTGCCATGCCTAATTCACTGCAGTCTTCACTCCTCCCTATTATCAAGCATCTGGCCAAATTGACTCATTGCCATCACTGGCAACTCCCTCCTTATAAAGCACGGCTTAGAGTTTGCCTCATCCATAACAGCTCCCTGCTGCCCTGAGCATGGGGCTCTCAGTGCCCCTGTGAGATTGCCAGCCCACTGAAGGCCAGTGATAGAACATTTCCTGTGGTGATCTGAAATCAACCTCTCTTGTAGCCTTGCACCACTGTCCTGTTCTCTGGAGTCACAGTGAACACATCTGTGCCCCCTGACCCCTGCACAGCTCTACGGAAGGTTGAAGACATTGGGTGCATCCTTTTGTGCCCATTCTTAACTTGAATAAACAGTCAAGGTCACTCAAAAATTCTTTATGGTCATTTCTAGGGCCTCAGGGACCTGCTTCCTCTCTTCTAGGCATTGTTCAGATGCTTGGCCTTCCCCCTTGCAAGTCAACTCCTCTCTGCAATGAAGCTCATTCATACTACCAACTCCCTGGAAGATTTCCCATCCTCCTCACGGAGCCCAGCTTGGCTGATGAGGTCCTCGCCTGCCTCCATAGCCCCAAATCTCCTACTTTCCCTGGTCTTCCATATTCCAGCTACACTCTCTGCTGCAATGTTGTCTCTCATCCCCGACCCTGCTCGCAATCCGTCCTGTGTCCCAAAACCTCTTTTCCTCCATGTTAGTTTCTTAGGGCTACCATTAAAAAGGTACCACAAACTTGGTGGCTTAAAACAACAAAAGTGTACTCTCTCAGAGTTCTGGAGGCTAGACGTGTGAAATCAAGGCATCTGCAGGGCCATGCTTCCTCTGAAGGCTCTTGGAAAGAATCCTTCCTTGCCTCTCCCAGCTTCAGATGGCCCCAGGTGTTCCTTGGCTAGAGGCAGCATCACTCTACGCTCAGCCTCCGTCTTCACATGCCTTCTTTGCTCTGTGTCTTCTCCTCTTCTTAGAGTGCCATCAGTCACTGAATTAAGGAATTAACCTAATTCAGTATTACCTCATCTTGATCCTTAACTAAATACATCTGCAAAGATGATTTCCAAAGAAAGCCCCATCCTGAGGTTTCAGGTAGATGTGAATTTTTCAGGGACACTGTTCAATCCACTGCAATCCCTCCTCTCGCTTCCTCAGAAGACTTAAGTGGAGAGGTCCCCTGGCTGGGCTAATGGCTCTTCCTTGGTGTTCCCACGGTCCCTGGAGCACGACTTACAGTGGCCGGTAACAACCTGGTCCCTTCTCTGTCTCATCACCATGAATATGAGCTCCATGAGGGCAAATACTTTGGTTTGGTTAGTTCTGCTGCACAAGTGCCCATCTTACTGTGAGGCACCTCCTAAATCGTCAACAAATATGTGTTTTTCTTGAAGACCGTGCGCTGCAGTCAGTTACAAAAAAAGCTGTTTCCAGATGTTTCCTGAGCCTGTGCTGCTCCACTTCGGCACAGTATATCCGCCAATCACAGCGACACTCCCTTGGTCCCCAAATGTGTGTGGACTCCATCTTTCTCCCTTTATCAATACCAAATGGCCCCTCAACTCAACTCCTGACTCTCAACTCAGCCTGTTCTCCAAACCATGGTCAGAGTTGTCACCACAAAACACAGGTTAAGATACATCCTCCAAAGTCCTTCCTGGCTCCCCCTCTGCCTGCAGGAGGAAGTGCGGCTCCTCTGCTCAGTATTCAAGGCCTAGCCCTCCAGGTGCAGCCTCGGCTCCCACCCCCTCCCCACTCCATGGGGTCACAAGAGCAGTCTGTGCCCTGTCCCCCTGGAACTCTGGCTGGTGTCCCATTCCTGGATGGAATCTTGACACAGTGTGAGGGGAAGAAACAGCCCACTTGAGAGTCCCTAGCAGGTTTTAGGAGTCTCACTGTCGGCTGAAAACAGCGTTATTTTTCCTCTACGAGTTCTCTCTTGGCTTGGGATGCTTGGCTGTGTTTGCTTCTGGCTTGAGGACAGTTATTCCCCCCCTCCCAGGCCCCAACTGTGCACTTTGGAGAGGTCAGCACGACCTGATATGAGATGGAATTGAGTCGCCAGGCTGCTGCACTCTGACCCATCCCCTAACCAATTAGAACTGGACATCACAGAAAAGGGAAGTTCACATTCCACTTGAGTTTGGGGACATTGGTCACCCATGTCCCTACTAAGCTCCAAGACCCTTGTCCACACCTAAATTGCCATTCATCCCAGAATCAGATAATAGGCACAGATCCTTATACTTAGGCTGGTGTGGGCTGTGGGGGTATCGAAGGAGGAAAGTGGAGAGAAAAATGCACAGGAGGCTAGAAGAAGAGAGACCCTAGGGCTGAGCAAGACAGGGAATAAGAAGCGATAAGAAAAAGAGAAAGAGACAGGGGTACAGACACAGAGAGAGCAAGTAAAGGAGAGGCATACACAGACACAAAAACACAGAGATGGACCAGGCACAGTGGCTCACGCCTGTAATCCCAGTACTTTAGGAGACTGAGGCAGGTGGATGGCTTGAGCCCAGGAGTTCAAGACCAGCCTGGGCAACATAGTGAGACCCCTAATAAAAAAGAAAGAGAAAAAAAGACAGAGACAGATGGACAGGAAGCCAGGGTGACACGGAGAGGGAAGTGGTGTCCATGACCAAGAAAGAGAGAAAAAGAAAGAAAAGAGAAGAAACAGAGGGCAGAGGAGGAAATGAAAAGGCCAGGCAGAAAAAAATTTAAAAAAAGAACAAAAGAAGAAAGCAAAGGGAGAGATGTTTCCAATATGGGAGGGGAGGCAGGGAAACAGAAGGGAAGAAAGAGATGGAGCAGGGAGGGAGGGAGAGAGGAAAGGTGTTAGGGGAGAGAGAAAAGGGAGGGAGAGAGGAGAGGAGGGGTAAAAGAAGGAAGGAAGGGAGGGAGGGAGGGAGAGGAGGAGGGAGGGGGAGGGGAGGGAAGAGGGCAGGGGAGGGAGAGGGGAAAGGAGGGAGAGAGAGAGGAAGGGGAGGAGAGAGAGGAAGGGAGGAGTGAGGGAGGAAGGAAGAAAGGAAGGAAAGAAGGAAAGAAGGAAGGGAGGAGAGAGGATGGGGGGGAGGGGAGAGAGGAGAGAGAGAGGAAGGGAGGAAGCAAGAAAGGAAGGAAGGAAAGAAGGAAGGAAGGGGAGGGGAAGGAAGGAAGAGGGAGAGAGGAAGAGAGGGAGGGGAGGGGGGTAAGGGAGGAGAGGAGGGAGGGGAGGGAGGGGGGGGGAGAAAGAAGGATGGACAGAGGGAGAGAGGAAGGGAGGGGGAAGGGAGGGGAAGGAGGAAGCAAGGAAGGAAGGAAGGAAGGGAGGAAGGGAGAAAGGGAGGGGAGGGGGAGAAGAGGGAAGGACAGAGGGAAGGAGGGAGGGAGGAAGGGAGGGATGGAGGTAGGGAGGGAAAGAAGAAGAGAGCCAGGGAAGAAAATAAAGAATGGAGTAGAGGAAAGCATGAATGAAATGAAGAAGAAAAAAACAAAAGTTTACAGTGGGAAGACAAAGCCAGAACAGAGCAGCACAAGAGCCCTATCAAGCCTCTCCTGGATTCTTCCCTGGAGTGTTCTGGATAAACCTTGGGGCTGCAGCCCAGGCCTCTGGTCAGCATGGGAGACTTCCTCTGTGCTCCCTTCTCACATGAGCTGAAAGTCCCTTCAGGGTCCTATCTGGGATGTGGCCCGACAGGCCCACTGAACAAGTTGGGTCACTGATGCCAAGAGAAAGGGGAAATATCTGGCCTTAAGCTGAATGAAAATTCTTTCACCTGGACTAGACCCTTGCCTCCCCCAGTTGCCAGGGGCTGGGTCCATCTCCTCGGCCCCATCATCTCTTAAGATGCACAGCCTCTGAATTCATGAAAAGTTCATTTGCGATGGCCCCTTTCAAGTCCTCTTCAACAAATGGAGAAAGGAAGGCCTCCAAAGTAGAAACCACTTGCCAAAGGCCCCACAGCTGCTGAAGGCCAGAGACAGGATGACCCTCAGCAATCTCACCTCCTATCATCTGCACAAGCACTTTTGAAAGCCAGCCCTGGAGGGCTTCTGATGACTTTCATGCTGTTTCCAGTAAATTCTGTGCGATTTTTGGCACAAAGAGAGGAAATGAAGAGGGTAGGTCAGGAATGTAAATAAGGGAAACATTGGGATTTCATCTAATATATAATTATAGTGTCCATGGTGGTGGCCCTGGCTGCTCTGTGATGTGCTTCCCAGGCTGTGCCCAGGAGAGGTGGTGTCCTGAGGGTGGTGGACAGGCCAGCAATGCTCCATTCAAGGCTTCCAGCCCCCTGAGCTTTTGGAATAGCATTGCTGGGCCAGGAGCCTAGACTTATTTGCTGAGACACATGGGAGTCTGACTGTGCTGGGAAACAGCTCGGCAGATGAGAGCTGAGAGTCTGAGAGCATCGCACAAATGACAGTGGGAGTCCATCCCTGGGGAGGAGCAGGGGTCCTCATGCAGACCCCACATTCCACTGTGTGTGATGCTGTGAGGACTGCAGGGAAGGGACAAAGTTTGCAGTTCAATGGCAGCTATGTAGCTTGTGTGTGAAAACTAATAGCTGGTTTTCCACATTGTTTCCAACCCATCTAGGCATGGATCTTTGTATACAAGACCCCTGCCACATCTTCCACATCTGACCCCTGTCATTTCTATATGCCCAACTCTTCCCATAATTCAGTGTGGTAATTTTCAGTTCGGGCAGCGGAGATAAGCTGGCTGGGTTGAAATCTACCTCTACTTACCAGCTTTGTGGCTGTGGTAAAGTTACCTAACCTCTCTGTGCCTTAGTTGCCTTAACTGTTAGGTGAGAATAATAGCAACTACCTTATAGAGCTGTTTTTAGGATTGGATTAAATAAGATTTATAAGAAAGAAAAAGTGAAAGAGGGAGGGGAAGCAGGGGAAGGAAGGAGTGGGGAAAAAGGATGGAGGAAGGAAGAAAGGGAGGAGGGGGGAGGGAGGGAGGGAAGAAGAAGGAGGTAGCCAAAGGAGGAGGCAGGCAGAGAAAGACAGAAATAGAAACATAGAAACCTAGAGACACATGTAGAGACACAGTACTGGACCGCAGCCTGACACATAGTGGTTGTCTCCTGAATATCTGGTGAGAAAGTGAGTAGGAAATTTTACATGAGTGAAAGGGGAGAAGTCAGTGTCTACAGGATTTCCACATGGACTTGAAAATTTGTGCAAATCATTCAACAAATATTTATTGGATTATTAACTAGTGTCAGTTACTGTTCCAGGTACCAGGGATAGAGGATGAAGGCAGACACAGAAGACACAGACCCTGGTCCGATGTCCTTCTAGTTGGAGAAACAAGTAAATAGACACTAAATCACTACAGTGTTAGCAAGCACCATGGCTTTGTGTGTCTGTGTGCATGGCGGGCGGGTAGACAAAGTGGCAAAGGAAGGCATCTCTAAGGAGGCAATATCTAATCATGGACCTGAAGGACAACAAGGAATCAGACATGGGAAGAGCCAAGGGAAGGACATCCCAGGGAAAGAGAACAGTAGAGACAAAGACCTTGAGAAAGGAAGAGACTGGCGCAGTCTAGCAAGCGTGCCTGGAGAGCGGTGGGTAGGGGCCAGTGTGGGGAGAAGAACACCAACCTGCTGGAAGGTTGTGAACATATGGTGTCAGCAGAGGCCATCCCACATGTGACTGCTTAGGTAATGTCTGTCATCACAAATAGTAGTCTCAGTGGTTACGCCTCCTCCTGCTGCCATTTGGTAAGCACTGACAATGAGCTAGACATTATCTTGTCCTCTTTACTTATTTCAGTTCATTGTATCCTCATAACCCTATGAAATAGATCCTATTATGATTCAATTTTACAGACAAAAAACTGAAGTGGGCTGGGTGTGGTTGCACATACCTGTAATCCCAGCACTTTGGGAGGTCGAGGCAAGTGGATAGCTTGAGCCCAAGAGTTCGAGACCAGCCTGGGCAACATGACAAAATCCTGTCTCTACAAAAGATACAAAAATTAGCTGGACATGATGGCACATAGCTGTAGTACCAGCTACTCAGGAGGCTGAGGTGGGAGGATGGCTTGAGCCTGGGAGCTCGAGGCTGCAGTGAGCTGTGATTGCACCACTGCCCTCCAGAACCTCAGTGACAGAGCCAGATTCTGTCTCAAAAAATCAAAACGAAACAAAAAAATCTGAAACGGAGAGGCGAACAAACTTGCCCAAGGCAACACAGTGGGTAGGTAAAAACTCACCTCTGTCTAATTTCACAGGCCTAATTTAAACTGATGTGTGTGTGCTGGTGATGGTAGAGGATGTGGAGTCACAAAGTCTATTGCCCTTCCTGTTGCTTTTTGAAAAACATAGAGTGGCACTGATAGCCCTTCATACGTGTACACAATCTTATGAAAATGCTGAAGCAAATTTCTGTCTACTATCCAATTTAAATTGGGGGAGGTATGACAAATTATCTCCATTTTACGAATGAGAAGAATGAGGTGTGAAGTACCCCCATCTCCCACCTACAGGCTGTGATCTGAGTCTTCCTGTCCCAAGCCTGGTGTTCTTTCCATTGCAAACAGTGTTGCTTGCAGTTAGGAAGTTCTCTTCCACTCATACCTCATCAGGTGCTTTTGGGAGGAGGGGAGGGGAGCAGTGGGTGCGCATTAAGAATCAGCTTGGGTATGAATCTCAGCTCTACTCCTTCTCGTCATGTGACACTGGGCAAAATGATCACTCCCTTAAGCCCTAGCTTTCCCACCTGTAAAATGGGAGAGGATAAAAAAAACACCCCCCTTTACCATTAGAATTGAACAAGATAGTACATATACCTTAGAATGGTTCCTGGCACATAGTGAATACTCAATAATAAAATACTACCATTACTACCAGTATTATCCAGAAAGTACTGATGGTACTGGGAATCAGAACCTCTGTTTGGAGTCTCCATTCCTGCCTCAGTGTGCGAGTCTCGGGGGACACTGAATTTAACCCTCCCATGTCACAAATAAGAACATTAAGACCAAAGGAGGGGGGAAGAACTGACCCAAGGTACTAATGAGAGAAAGTGTTAAAATGGCTGTCGGACTTCCAGCCTCAGGCTTTTCTTCACAATACCGGGGCCTTGCTTTTTCTTCTACTCTCCCCAACTCTACCCACCCCACTAAGATAGAGCCTCTAGCCTAAGCCTCTGTTCCCACCATGGATGTTGGCACTTAGCTACACTCCCCAGGCTCCCTTGGCATTCCTTTAATAGAGCTGAAGCCAGGGAGGTGAGCTGGTCTGGGGCAAGCCTCTGAATGTGTGGGGAATGCATCCCCCACCCCAGGAATCAGGGCTGGCTGCTGCTGGCATACTTGCTGAGTACCCTTTGGCAGCCTTCCACAATTAGAGAAAGGCAAGGCAGCCAAGACAAGATGGAAGCTAATTACCTTGGGTAATAGGAAATTGGAGAGCAGCTACAAGAAGGGTGTCTGGGCCTCTGGCCAGGCAAGGGCAGGGACTATGGATGCCCAGCCAGGCCTGAGCCATTGGCTCTGAGTGGAGACTTCTGCTCAGGGTCACCCTTCGACTCCAACAACCCATCCACGGCAGCAGGAGCTGGCCCTGCTGTCAGACCTTCCTGGGACCCTCTTCCTCTGCTGCTCTTGTTTGTTTTCATTCAAAAGCAAAACAAATGAAACAAACAAGGAAATTCAATTTAAACAGGGCACGGGTGCTGATGTTTCTGTTTTGTTACACCGGGGTGAGCTTAGGACAGAAAATCAGCCTTGACTTTCACTCTTCCAATTGATCTTATCCTGTGGCGCTGTGTAAAGTTACATGGATGGAGGGGCTACAGAAGAAATTTGTCTTCCTAGGTGGGGTGGAGAGAGGGAGTTAGGGATGTAGCGGGGCTAGAGAGAGGGAGAGAGAGGCCAAAATTCAAGTAAAAAATAGGACCGAGAAACTGAGATACACTCACAGCAACAGAAATTAAAATAATGAATAGAAAGACAAAAAAGGGATGATAGGGGAGAAAGACAGACAAAGACAGGAAATCATACAGAAAGTGCTGACACAGGGAGGGAATAAAAGACAAAGAGAAACAGGCAGAGATGCAGAAAGGCACAGCAGGGCAAAACAAATGTGAGAGAGGCAGAAAAGCTGGAAGGGCAGGACTCAGGAGAAGGGCAGGGGATGAAATAAATCTCGTGACAGAACTCATGAGCTGGGATCTAATGCACCTTGATTTTAAAGATGCTGACATTGCAGAACAGGGAAGGAATCTGAACATTTAATTCAAAGCCCTAGAGGCAGAAGTAGTAGCAGGACATGAACCCAGATTCCCTGGTAGAGAGTCTAGTCCTCCACTCTCCTGCCACCTGAAACCTTCAGAAGCATGGGTGGAGAATTTGGTGTCCAACTGTGCTTAACTAAAACATGGTCCATTCTGAGACCTCTCTCCTCTGCATCGATCCTCTCTTCTCATTCCATTTCTCCCAAAAGGATTCTGGATGGTCATTCCTTCCAAGGATAGTGGGGACCCCCAACTTGCCTGATACGGTCCAGTTCCTCCAGAGCTGTCCTTAGAAAAGACACTGATAACCAAGGACTGAGAAGAAGAATCAGGGTAGAAGAAAAAGAAAGTGACTAATGCTTCCTGCAGGCCACCTGTGTGCCAGGAATCCACGTGAGACTTGTTTGTGGAGTTTTTAAAGTCAACCCTCTTCCCTACAACCCTTTGAGATAGGGACAATCCCCCAGCCTCCTTTTCTAGAGGTAGCAATTGTCTCATAGAGCAGTGAAAATCCTGCCTCGGGGGCAGGTTATGAGCGTGTGGCAGAATCAGGGTTCACACCCAGCCCTGCCTGTCCCCAAGGCCTGTGCTATTTCTAGTGCCACACACAGTCTTTTTGGCTCAAGAGGAAGAAAAATTTGGGTAAAAAATGAGCAAGCAGAAAATGAGAATCCCTAAGAACTGACACTGGAACTATTTTAAAACTCCAGACCAAGCTGGTCAGACTCCATGAGAGGAGAGCCGCCAATGGGATAAGAGACTGTTCCAAACAACACCCTCGTTCCTGGTCAGAGCGGCCCAGATCCCAGGGCCATTGACATCATCAATTTCAAAAAAAATACATAAATAAAATGGAGAAGTGTTCAGAGTTAGAGCTGACAAGCTCCTGACAGTGCATTTCCAGGACAGAGGAAGAAGAATGTTCCACACTTTAAGAGGTGGGGGAAGGAGGGGTGGTGTCAGGCAGTGAGGAAAAGAAGGGGCAAAGGAAAGTGTTCATCACTTTTAAAGCATGTCAGTTCATTTGTCAGCTCTCAGTGTTAATTGCTTTCAGGATTCCATAAAACATTTCATTGCTCTCTAAATAATGGGGCTGTAGGATTCCAGCCCAGCTTAACATCAAGCCCCAATAGCATCATCCAGAGATAGGGCTACTCCTTCTGTATTAGTGAATAGGAATCACCAGACAGGACTCCGTCCTTCCCTGCTAGCTGCTATATCTCCTAACATTTAGTGGATGGATGGGAGAAAGTTGAAATGATCACAACAAGGGCAACAACAGCCACACTGATAATAGCTAACACTTCTTAGCCTTCTACTGAAACCTCATCACAAGAGAGTTTTTGTCCTTTATTTCATCAAGTCCTCCTGGGGACCCAGTGAGCCAAGCACCACATTATCCACATTTTCAAAGAGAAGGGATTGGAGGTTCAAAGGGCTGGGCAGCTCACTCAGTGTCACACAGCTGATAAAGGACAGGGTCAGGATTTGAATCCCGGTCTGTATGCCTTCAGTCTATAACCCTAAGGAGGGGGAGAAATCAGAAGCCATCTATCAGAAAATCTTTTGAAAATGCCACTCACTTTCTTCACAGAATTATAGTTTTCAGAGTTAGAGAGGACTTAATCTCTCTTAATGTAGTCATATACTTGTGTTTCACTTCATACATGCAGTTACCCCAGAGCCCAAGGTGTTGGTGAGTGCTTCCTGATTAATGGTGTGTAGATTTGTACTGTAAAGTCAGATCCCAATCCCACCACTCATTATGAGCACTGCAGTCATTCTTTAAGGCTTAAGGTACATCCTGAAACCTTAGTAAAGTTTGCCCAGATGTCCCAATGGAAGACGTGGAATTGCATATTTTACTTTGAGGATTCCATTCCTAGAGCATTCACTGCCCCCAAGTGACTTAAGATAAAGCTAGGGTCCCAGGATCTCAGAGACAGTCAGTTGCAGAGCCTGGGGCAGAAGACCCAATTGCCAGCTGTTGGTGATATTCTTGAGTTTGATGTTCCAACACATTGGTTATTACCAAGGAGCCTGAATATATCAAGTGTTCAAAAGGATGAGGAAGAGGGAGGGAGAGGAAGGGGAAGATGGGTTGTGTTTTAAGGTGAGTAAGGTTCACAGATTGTGGAGGGACTAACACTTATTGAGCACATACTTGGAGATACCAAGCTAGGGTGTTTCTTGTTTAACAATCTCACACAACTCTACAAGATGAGTTTTATTATTTGTTTTACAAAGGCTTTATAAGACTCGTAGGGGTAAAGCAATTTATCTAAAGTCACATAACTAAAAATGTCAAAGCCAGATTTTAATCTATAGTCTGTGGCCTTTCTTACAACCATTAGCTTATGTAATCTGAGGACAGGAATTCTGTCTTAGTCTCATTCATATCCACAGTGCTTAGCACAGGACCAAGACACAAGAAATACTCAGCAAATATCTACTGAATAAGTAAGTAAGTTATGAATGAGTAAATTAATATGTGACTGAAGTAAGTGATGAATGAATAAATTAATGTAATTAACAAAAATGAGAGCAGATGAATAGACAGATGAAAAGATGAATGGATGGAGGGAAAGAGGGAAGAAGGGCAAGAGGGAGGGATGAATGGATAATAGATGAATGTTTGGGTAGACAGTTAAATGGATGAGTAAATGAATCCCCAAGTGACTAAATAAAGTGATAAATAAATGAGTTGAATAACTGGTGAATAAAGCTCAACTTTGTTACAACTTTAGCTTCCTAACTTGATAAGGGAGGTGGCCGATGGTTCTATAATTAGGGTACACAAGGTACAATGGTCTATAGAGCTCTAGGTTATAGCTTACGATGGTTGCATCCAGATCTAATAACACTCATTGAGGTAGGAAATAAAAAACAACAAATGAGCTCATTTTCTCTTCCAAGGCTAACAAATGAAACTCAGAGTGACTGCCTCTTGTATCTCCAGAAGTTTGAATGCAGTGACTCCAACGTACTCTACAAATGAGTGATAACTGCACTATTTATAAAAGGCTGGCTGGATCTATCAATTAAAAATTACATATTTTATGTATGTAAGCATATATATCTCAGTATGTACATTTCACTGTGTATGTGTGTGTCTATATATCAGATATACTAATCTAATATTTTAAGAGAAGAAAGGATGCAAGAGGTAAAAGACCACGAGGCAGAGATTCCTGTCCCAACCATCCTTGATAACTTGATCTGTGCTCTTGAGTAAGCCCCTCTCTCTCTCTGGGCTGCAGATTCTTCACCAGCAGAAGGAATAATTTTAAATTTCTGGCCTCTCTGGGCACTTCAGTACTCACCTGGTGTGAATCTGTGACCCACTGTGGCATACTTCTCAAATGGACACTTCTAAACCTTAGAATCTCAAGTGGCACATACAAGCTAGCTAATAAAACATTTGGCTGGCCTGCACTGAATAACTCAAGCCATTTCCTTTATGCTTAAAATCATCCTGTCTGCTTCACGATCCCCATACAACCAATATGTCTTACTTGTAGAGACCGTCGGGCTCCAGACACTTGAAGATGACTGAGTAGATACTGACTTCAGGGACCTCTCCATGGCTTCGACCAGCTGCTACACAAGATGTGCCCAGGCCAGAGAGTAAGTCATCAGCAAAACTCAGGAATTCTCCTGGAGGGAAAAAAGAAAGATGAGCTCCACAGCTCCGGCCATAATGAGCAGACATTTTTGCCGTCATCCAAACCTATCTAATGTCTGGATACCATTATCAAGAAAAACTGTGGATAGAAAAAGCAAAAGATATAAAAATGACACTGATTTGAATTTAGGCTTGATTACTCTTTGTTCATATTTATGCGCAATTTTTTCATCTATAAAGTGGAAATACTAATACCTACCTTGATAAGATTGTAGCAAGGCTCAAATGAGGTAAATTATGATGTAATAAAAATGCACAAAAAGGCAGCAAGGATATTATGCTCTTTTTTCCTGTCCAGAGTGACTATTCTGGCCTTGTCACTGCCATTGACTCCCTCTAAACTCCTTGAGTAAGGTTCTTCTTTCTCAGAATTGCATTTTCCTTCTTTACATAATGAAGAAACTGGACTAAAGATGTAAAATAACGTTCATATCAAATTGCCATTGTTATGCATGGATACTGGATTCATGGAGTGTTATACTGAGATGAACACAGAGACCAGATAAGGAGAAAAGAGTTCTATGACTGATAAGTGAGGAAGGTCATGGGTACAGGATGGGAAAATGAGAGATTATGTGTCACATATTTGTGATCCTCAAACTCCATTACTTCTAAAAGTAAGTCTAACCATTGGACTTTAAGAAGTAATGGAAGTTTACTAGACTCAGAACTAATAAAGGAGTCTAGGAAGTAAACTAGAAAGAATAACTGAACATCTAGAATCTTGGGATCTAGTCTTAGTTCTGCTCAGAATTTTCTGTATAGTCTTGGGCAACGAAATCCTCATTTTTTGTGCTTTAGTTTTCTCCCCTGCAAGGTGAAGGTGCTAGAATCATTAGTTGGATTCTTGAAAAAATAAAATAAAAATATAGCTATGAACAAAAATTAATTTATAAGGGCAAACATTGCAGTACTATTTATACTCGCAAGAATGTAGAAACAGCTAAATGTTCAACTATATAGAAATGGCTGTATCAATTGAGTTCACTGATGTAATAAGCTATTTTATAGTCACTAAAAATAATTTGTGGAAGAATATGAAATTATATGAAAGGATACTTATGACATAATGTGAAGTTAAAAAAACAGGTTACACTATTACAAAATACTCTCATTTTTGTGGAAATTTTATATGCATATGCATTTAAAAACAAAAGGAAGAAAATAAAAATAAACGGTTAAGAGTGACTCTGTCTGGAGGGTGACATAATGGGCACTTTTTCTATCTTATTTTTGCTTATCTCTATTTTTAAAATTATTTTCAATAAACATATATTGCTTTTGTAACACATAAAAATATCAATAAAAATTACTTAAAAAATAGATAAAGTAAATGAGCCAGACTAAATGGCCTCTAAGTTCCCTTCCAATTCTAAAATTGTACGATCTAGGAACAAAACTGACATAGGAAGTATTTCGTACCACACAGTATAAAATGACATGAGGCCTCTCAACTATTGTTTTCTTCATGCCTAACAGAGAGTTCCTCAGAGCTCTATTCATGTACAGCCCCATAGTAAACCAGAGGAGGATGCCAGCTCCATTACATCCTCTTTACCTGGGATTAAGAACAAGACAATGTCATGAAACCATAAAAGAACAACAGTGTTGGCTCCTTTCAGAAGATGGACTCAGAGAAGCATGAGAGGGCTTCTCTACAGGGGAACTGGTTGAGCAGAATATACAGGTCACTTTCTGTTGGTCTTTCAAAGAAAAGTTAGTTTCTTTCTTTCTTTACTTTCTTCTATCTCTCTCTTTCTTTCTTTCTCTCTCTCTCTCTCTATTTTTTTGAGACAGGGTCTCATTCTGCTGCTAAGGCTGGAGTGCAGTGGTGCAATCTCGGCTCACTGCAGCCTCTGCCCCCTCCAGGATCAAGAGATCCTCCCGCCTCAGCCTCCCAGATAGATGGGACTACAAGCATGCACACACCCAGCTAACTTTTGTATTCTCTGTAGAGATGGGGTCTTAACATATTGCCCAGGCTGGTCTCTAACTCCTGAGCCTCGGCCTCCCTAAGTGCTGGGATTATAGGCATGAGCCACTGTGCCTGGCCCTAAAGTTTCATTCTTAAAGAAACACACTGATAAAAAGAAGAGTTTCATTCTTCACCTCACAAGTGAATCTCACAAGACTTATCTAACTGAATTGCCCAGATGGCCCTGGGACTCAGCCGAACAAGAGTTCTAGAAGGCATTTGCTCCTGTAGTTCAATAGAGCAGGTCTGATGGGTACTGTTTTTTGATTTCCATTTTTCACAAAGACAAAATATGGTTCATAGACTTAACATGTAGATGCTAGCTCTAGGATCAAGTGTCTAATTTGGGTAGTGTTGGCAACATGTAATTTCAGCTACTACTGCAAGACAGACCTGAGACTGAATACTATTTCCACCATGGGTTGCAAGTCCTTAAACTTCTCAATGTCTCCGTTTTTCTTTTGTTACAAGGAGTTAATAGCACTCTCATGCATTTGGAGTCTACGAAGTAAAGCCAAGGGTCTAGAAAAAACCCGAAGATATCTAGAACCAGAGGTTAGTCTGGAAAATGAAGAGATGAATGAATCTTTTATTCAGCACAAATTTTGGCATCCCACATTTCTTCTGTAGGCCTCTTAATTCAGTTTCTTCCATAGTACAACCAGAAACTAACAATATATCCATTTCAATAAATATCACCAATTCCAGAGCAATGTATGCCATAAAAAGTAAAAGAAAAGAGGTGGGGGGAGTGGTGGTGAGGGTAGGGGAGGGAGAAGACATGGGATTATTCACTAGATGGAGCGAGGGTCTCATTTCACTTGGTTTCTCATGATTCCAAGTCTGGCTACATGCGTTTGTTTTCTTTGAGCTTTGATCCATGTCTGTCTGCTTTTCAATTTGTTTCCAGATAGTCATTGAGAGAGTTGGATCTTCATGAGTGTATTAGTCATTCTCATGCTGCTATAAAGAAATATCTGAGACTGGGCAACTTATAAAGAAAAGAGGTTTAATTGATTCACAGTTCCACATGGCTGAAGAGGCCTCAGGAAACTTACAATCATGGCGGAAGGCACTTCTTCACAGGGCAGCAGGAGAGAGAATGAGTGCTCAGGGAAGGGGGAAAAAGCCCTTTATAAAACCATCAGATCTCATGAGAGCTCACTTACTATCACGAGAACAGCATGGGGGAACTGCCCTCATAATCTAACCACCTCCCATGATGTCCCCTCCCAGGACACATGGTGATTATGGAAACTGCAATTCAAGATGAGATTCGGGTGAAGGTACAGGCAAACCCTATCAACAAAGGAATTCAATCTGCTTGTGGCCTGTGTTAATTTCCTGTCTTGAGATGAAAAGATGGCTGACTTTCATTTTCAAATGGGAATAGCTTTCCAGATATTTCCATGAATTTCAGAATAATTTGTACCACGAATAAAAGCCCCATAAACATGTCAGGTCAGTAAGATTGGCACGATTCTATATTCTGAAAATTTCTAAGGTTTGTAGGTTTAATTTAAGTGAAGGAACTGGCTCACCTGCAGTATATGCAGTGTTACTAGTCATACCAAGATCATTATAAGGATATGTAGTCCTCAGTTCTAGTCACGACTGTATGGATATAATTATCTTCAAATGAAAACATTAAAAGGAAGGCAACTGACATCTAGTACATATTTTTCTTTTTTCTATTTAATCCTCACAGCAATCTAGCAAGTTAGATTTTATCATCCCCACGGTAAAGCTGAGGTTAATGTTGCAGTTAGAAGGGAACGGAGCTGAGATTAGAACCCCTATTTTTTCAGTTCCACAGACAGACCTTTTCTTTTATACTATGCTGCCTCCTAGAGAAAGTTTGAAAATGATAGTATTAGACAGGGAAATTTGTCAATGCTATTCAACTTGCAATTGAATCCTTCCACTCCCTTAGTTTGAGGAATGAGGCAATAAAAGAAATGGTCCCTGACCTTCTACAGCTTGTAATCTGACAGCAGGAAGGGCTGTTAAATACAAGAACAAACCTATAAAGTAAATTGTAAAATTGCTTTTTTTGGCACTTGATTTCAGAAGGTTTAAACACAACTTAGATGAAGACAGGTGAGTGAAGTAATAATCCCCCAGTGTTCTTCTCACCCAGTGGAGGGGTTACTAAGAAAGGCCTGGGAGCTTCTCTGCGAACAAATGCAAATCAATGCAATTCAACACACGTATTGTGGTTCCACAATATAACATACTCCGCATTTGGCAACTGTACAGTTGAATGAGCAATAATACACAGAGCAGTGGTTAAGAGCTTGGGCTCTGAGTTTACTCTGCCTAGGATTAAATCCTGGTACTTCTTCACTTACTGCTTGTCTTGGACAAGCTCCTTAACTCTGTACATCAGTATTATTACATGTAAAAGGAGGAGAATAATAGTATCTAGCTTATGGAGTTGCAAACATCATATAAAATACTGTATACAAGTCAATTAGGAAAATGTCTGGCACACAGTAAGAGCTTAAAATGTCTATCAACTATCACTGTTTTTGTTTTTCTTATTTATTTATTTTTTTCAGAAAGGGTCTTTCTCTGTTGCCCATGCTGGAGTGCAGTGGCATAATCTCGGCTCACTGAACTTCCACTCCCGGGTTCAAGCAATTCTCTTGCCTCAGCCTTCTGAGTAGCTGGGACTACAGGTGCCCACCACGCTTGGCTTATTTTTGTATTTTTAGTAGAGATGGGGTTTCACCATGTTGGCCAGTCTGGTCTTGGACTCCTAACCTCAGGTGATCTGCCCACCTCAGCCTCCCAAAGTGCTGGGATAACAGGCATGAGCCACCACCAACAGTCTTGTTTTTCTTATTCTTGTTTTCAACATACCAGAGCAGAGATTAGGACTCTTAAAAGATACCATTTTAACCAAGCTTCTCCTTTTACAGGTGACAAAATTGAAGCTCAGAGAAGGACAGTGACATGTCCATGCCCAAATACTAAACAGGAGGAGATTTGGAACAAAAACTTGGTGTCTTGACTCCTGGAGCCTATGAGATAACTTGTGCCAGCCAGCCTATGAGGAAAAATCGCTGAGAATTGAAAATCTCTCAAAGCTAACACAGAAGAGCCCTTCTTTATTCAACATGAATGTGATATACAGTCCCTGGGCAATTACAATGCACCAGACACTGCTAGGTACATGGTTTCACCTTGCTATCTTCTTAAGCCTGGAATTTCTGAGAAAGATACAAGTCTCCAAGAGACAGGAGTTAATATGTTTCTAATGTATCATATATTCCAACAGTGGTTTGCAGATTATAACATAGAGAACTCCAGGGACAAAGATGAACACTAGCAGGGGAGAGGTTGGGCCATTCTTCCACATACTCACACTAACCTTCAAGTAGATCAACTCTAGTTTGATCTATTTTATATGTGAATGGTCCATGTTTTCATTTAGTTTTTAAAAAACTGTTTATAAAAGTTGTTTTTAAAGTTTTATTGCTTAAACTGTTTGAATTCCAGAAGTGTGCTATATTCTCTGATAGAAATACAGAGGCTTGGGAATGCTACACTTAATTCAAGGATTTGTAGCTACTCAGGGACAGAATACAGAATCAAGCCCCACTGTCTTGCATCTGAGCCCCATGCACCTTTCACTAGGCTACTCTACCTGGGAGGCCTCTGCTCCCTCCTCCTTGGTAACTTGTTAGGGTCCCATGGTAAACCCCCCCCTAGAACCCAGGCTGCTGCCTCTGCCTCACTCAAGTTCATACAAGTCTCTAACACTCTTTTCCTGTTTTTCTTTCCTTGAAAATAGATAGGGAGTTGGGAGTCACTGTACAGGAATACGCCTGTTCCCCCATTACAGCTCTTCTGGGACTGTAACCCAAGTGGGCTGGGGCCAGACCCCCACACATTTCTTTATCCACTCAGACTCAAGCCTTGCTCTCATTACCTTCTGCAGAAAATGTTAATCATGATTCTGCTGCAGCTTCAGAATCAACCCAACAAAGCATGGAGCAACTTTTCTCCAGGTCCCACTCCCTCTCCTTCAATTCCCTCTCCCTCTCCTTTCAGCAGTCCTTCAATCCTCCTCATTTTCCCTCTCTCTCTCTTTCTCCCCTTACCCTCTGGCTTCTGAATGAGTTGAGGTCACAGTCAAAGCTGGCCACAAGAGTAAATTGAAAACAGGCTGGGAGAAAAGCAGCAAAGAAATTCCAGAATGGAAGGAGTGGTGAGAGTGGGGGGATGCAGGGGTGGGGAAAGCAAGTTTTTTAGCCCAGGTGAGGAGAAAGGTCCCCCAGCTCAGGGCTCCATGCTCTTTTTGGGAAACACCAAGAAGATTTAGGAGTCATCACTCTGGGCCTGGCCTCTCTGACCTGCAGATGCTCTTTCTCATGGTGACCAGGGAGAAGCACAGCTCTCTCTGCATTTCCCACCTTTCCTTTACTTGGGCAAATGTAGAAATTCATTATGAGAACTTGTCAGCGACAAACTGCATCTTTAAGGGCCTCACACCTATCAGCTGCAGTTGGTTTGTTTCTCCTGAAACACGTGTCATTTTAAATCTGAAGAAGAGTGTGTAATGATCCTCACCTTTATTGTAACAGCAGTAGGAGGTAGTGGAAAGAGAGTGGGTTTGGCGGAACAGATGACACCTAGTTTTGAAGCCAGGCCCTACCACTCAGGAACTGTATTATGTAGAGATGGATGATTAAACTCTCAGAGACCACTTCTTCGTCTGAAAAGATGATCCTATCCACTTCAGAGAGTCAGGTGAGGATTAAGTAGTATCATATTTATAATATGTCTGATACATGAATAGCTTACAAATGTTAGTGCTCCCCCTCACCCTTGCCCCCTCAACCCCTAATTAGGTCTGAATAATTTGTTTGATGGCTAAATTTTTGGTTATCACACTGAGTTGCTTTTAGGTGCATTACATCATATCTAACTCCCTAAAACCTTCCTGTTTTTTGTAAAAAGAAGTAATTTTCAATGGATGGAAGGAATAAAATAAGAAACCAAGAAAGAAGGGAAGCAAAAAAAGAGATAATAAAAATGTTATTTGGCTTTTATTGCATGGCATCCACAATGCTAGACATTTTTACTTATTTTTCCTTGGTTAAATATTCAAAACAATCAATCTTGCTTAAAATTCAGTAAAACCTAATGAATTCAGTGAATTGTGCTCTTGCAGATGAGGAAACAGGTTCATCTGTAAATAACTTTCCCACAAAAATCTACCTAGGAATGGCAGAGTAAAGGCTGAAATCAGGACATTCAGTACCCAAAGTCTGTGCCTTTTCTACTACCTTTTCTACACATTTCCCTCCAGACTGCAAGATACCTGGGGTGGGAATCTTGCTTCGGTCACCCCTGTGTTACTAGTATCCAGCACAGGAATGAGGAAGGAGCTATTTACTGAATCCTGTGAAACTGAACTTTGGTGGCTGAAGCCTGGATCCACTCCCATTTACTCAACATCAGCACCTGACATTAGAACGCTCTCTTGGGATAGCCAGGCTGCCTTCTTCGTAAGCTTTCAGGAGTACATAGGACAGAAATAATACAGGAAAGAAGGAACTGATGAAAAGATAAGGGCTCCAAAAAAGGCAATAGTGATCTGGCAAATACCTGCTGAGAGTTCCCATGTGCCAGGCGTCGTGCTGAGACTTCAGGCTCATCCTCACGCCTGCCCTCTAGTGGACATCTGTCAGCTTGACTGGCTATGAAAGCATGACTTTCTACCAACAGCACCTGAGTTTTCCTTTGGGGAACCAGCTATCCCCCAATCTCAGTCTAAACAATTTAGGTAGAGCTAAGGCCCTCTCTATCCTTCAGAGACTGGCATGTGATCAATGGCCAGACATTTCATATCAAAGGCCAAAAAGACAAGTGACCCAGGCCTAATCAATCAGACTAACTCCAGGAATAGACACCAACCAAGTCCTGATGACATTATTTGAAGCCCTGGACCCAGCTGTGTCTGAGGCTAGATATATCCTTGGGTATTTCAGATACATGAGTTGGTACTTTCCATTTTTGCTGCTTTCCATTTCTTTTCTGTTCCTTGCAATCAGGAGTCCTATCGGATACATAAATTCTATGAGGAGTGTTTTATGATTGCCATTTTATAAATGAAAAAAATAATGGCCACAGATCTAAAGCAAGTTGCCCAAAGTCATACTCCATCTAAATAAGAAGGCTGGACTTCAAATTCAAAGCTGTCGGACTCCAAAACCTAAGCCTTTCCTATCATAAAACGCTGCCAAAGGTGAGGAATACAAAGACTACAAATCAGCAAGAATTCAGTGAATATCTCTCTCCACTGTCCTGCTTCCTCTGGCCCCCTCTCTTCTTACTGCCTGGGCTCCCTTCCTCACTCACTCATTCCAGCCATGCTGACATTCTTCCTCCTCCTCTAACATGCCAAACGTACCTCCCATCACAGGGCTTTTGCACCTGTGGTTTCCATGGAGAGCTCTTCCCCTTATCATTGCATGGCTCACTCCCTCTCCTTTCCCAAATCCTTGTTCAAATG
Organism: Ateles fusciceps; assembly: GCA_036589455.1. Classification (NCBI taxonomy): domain Eukaryota; kingdom Metazoa; phylum Chordata; class Mammalia; order Primates; family Atelidae; genus Ateles; species Ateles fusciceps. The sequence goes on from JAZHEH010000952.1 coordinate 15,921,620, forward strand.
TCACTTGCTCAGAAAGGCCTTCTCTGGCCACTCGGTCTACAGGAGCATCCACTATTACCCTTTACCCTCTTTATTTGTCTTCACAAAATTTATCACTATCTCTCATATATTGATGGATTGATATATTGCCTGTATCCCCCTGCTATAAGCCCTGTGAGTAAGAGAATTTGATCACTTAGAATGGTGCCTGCACACAGTAGCTTTTTAATAAATACTTGTATAGTGAGTGAATATATCTGCTGCATGCTGCCAACTGAGCTGAAGGCTGGGACCACAGGCATAAATAGCACTCGTTTGAGTTCCCTGGAAAACAGAGCTTAAGAACAATGGCTTGAAGCTTTATCAGGGAGGTGATTCCAGGAAGCACGGGGGAAAGGGGCAGAGTAAGACAGGGAAGAGGAAAAGTCAATATAAAGGTGTGTCTTCAAGTTTGCTGCTGTACATGATGAGACCTAATTCTCCAGGGAACGTTTGAAGAAGGGAACAACATACCTCCCAGAATTATTTGGCTGGAAGTCAGAGAGATGGAGCACTTATCTCCCAATTCCTGATTCCCATTGGTTGAGTCCAGTTTTAGTCTGTTCTCATGTTGCTAATAAAGATATACCTGAGACTGGGTAATTTATAAGAAAAAGAGGTTTAATGAACTCCTAGTTTCACATGGCTGGGGAGGCCTCAACATCATGGTGGTAAGCAAAGGAGGAGCAAAGGCATGTCTTATGTGGTGGCAGCCAAGAGAGCTTGTGCAGGGGAACTGCCCTTCATGAAACCATCAGATCTCTTGAGAATTATTCACTATCACAAGAATGGCACAGGTAAAACCTGTCCCTATGATTCAATTACCTCCTACCAGGTCCCTCCCACCACACATGGGGATTATGGGAGCTACAATTCAAGATGAGATTTGACTGGGGACACAGCCAAACCATATCAAGTCCCTCACCCAGGAGTGTAATTTCCCCACACTTTTAAAAGTTGTGCTTGCACATGGGCCTAGGGGAGCTCCTTCAATCTCGCACAAGGCTGTGGGGCAGAAAGTGCAAGTGTGCATCTGAGGTCACTGGCAGCACAAAGTGAGCCTGAGTGTGCACAGAACTGCTCACCACAGCTGCAGCTGACATAGCTGTGGGCCAAGAGGATATGGCATGGCCCCAGAGGCATCTGCTAAAGATACAGTCTCTGCCTTTAAGAGGTTTGTATAAAGAGCCACTGACTTGTCTTCCTTCCTGAGGTCTAGGACAAACTTGTTAGCCTTACTGTTCAAAGAGTTCATAAGCAGTTATCAAACACCCTCTAGGTGCCAGGGAAAGGACTACAACTGCGGACACAGCTCTGAACCACAGGAGCGAAGCCTCTTCCCTGTGATGCTCACAGTTTTTCAAGGGAAAACTGCAAAGATTGCTTTTACGTGCAGCCAACCAAGGAGTCCTGCAACTTATGATTAATATTGAATTTAATAATATTAACCTCAACATTAATATGCACTTGGCTAATAGAGTCTTCCTTTTTCTACAGCTGGATTAATTAGAGCCATAAAAGCCCTTGTCATCCCCACTGTCTCGACGACAAATGATGCTAATGCATTTGGCTACAGTGGGTATTGCTAACATGTGTGAGGAAAGCTGATTTGGGGACCAGACTAGGGAGAAGGATGAGGGATGAAGGAAAGCCAAGTTCCCGTCCCCACCCCCTTCAATCTTTAAGGACCACAGTATGAGTTCGCTGCCTTTGAAGCACTCATCCATGGAGAGTTTTCTTTTATTTTTTCCTTTTTTAAATTCCATTCCCAAATGTTATATTGTTGTAAAGTGGAAAGAAGTAACTGTACAATGTGCTTCCCATCAGATTCTCAGTTCCCCTAATACTTCCAGCTTTCTCTGGGCTAAATACTTCATTCAACATCTCCCTCTCTGTACAAAAAGGCAAAAACCACAAGGTTGCTGATGGTGGGTCCTAAGAGCCCCTCTGTCTACAAATGTGATGAAAAAGCATAGTATCTGGCAGGGTTGAAGTTATTATTCTTATTTGGTGAATAAGAAAAGAGAGGCTAAGAGAGTTAAGGCAAGCTTTCCAAACACACAGCTACTACCTAGCAAAGCCAGAACTTGAACCCGGGTTGATCCAATTCCAAAGCCTGTTGTTTCTCCACCACAACAGGCACTCCCTAATTGCTCTGTCTCTGTGAACTTCAGTCTCCTTGTCTCTAAAATAAGGATGTCAGGAGCAGGCACTGTGAGTGGCCCACGCCTGCAATCCCAGTTCTCTGGGAGGCTAAGGCAGGAGGATCACTTGAGGCCAGGAGGTCAAGATCAACCTGGGCAGCATAGCAAGACCTCATCTCTAAAAAAATAAATAAATAAAAAAGACAGGTGTGGTGGTGTGTGTCTGTAGCCCTAGGTATACGGGAGGCTAAAATGGAGGATAACTTGAGCCCAGGAGTTCAAGGTTACAGTGAGCTATGAATGTGCCACTGCACTACAGCCTGAGCAACGGAGTGAGACCCTGCCTTAAAAAAACAAAAACAAAAAACAAAACAAAAAAAAGAGTGTCAGTATCTACTCTATAAGAAAGGCAAGAAGAATACATTAACTCTATAAAAGGCTTTATAATCTGCAAAACATGATGCATGTGTGAGTAGTTGCTGTTAAGGAAAATTCACACAGTGCCAGGTAAGGTAATAAAAATGCTAGGTCAGTACTTCCGATACTTGTGTTATGCCAATGTTCAGCCCCAAGGACACAGCAGGGCACACAAAATGTGATAGTGAAGGACCTTTAATAGCCTGGAAACATAACCATCCTAAACACAGAAGAATCTGAATGTCAATAAGCTAACTCACTTCACACACAGAGAAAAAAGTTGGGGTCTGAGGGTGCTATGCTGCAGGAAAATGTAGCCCTAAGATTCTGGCTTCCATAACCCTTCCTCAGTTCCCTGAAGAGCTGTCTGCTTCTCTTCCATCATCTCGGCTGAAGTTCCATCCCTTTAGAATCCTCTGCACCCCCCCCAATAATGCAAACCCAAACTGCCCACTTTCAGTAACGCCCCACCAGAGAACTCTTGATTATTGTATTCCAAGCACTAGTGGTAACTTGTAGTTGTGTTTGTTAATTTACCTCTTTATTTGCTTTTTATTAGTAAAATATTAACTTCATGAGTTTGGGAGCCTTGTCCATCTTGTTCATAATATCCCCAGTGTCTAGCAGGGTGTGGGGGACACAGTAGCTATTCCTTAAAGGTCAGTTGAATGAATCCAGGCAGGGGGTGAAGCTGCAGAGGTAGCTCATGATTCAGTCAAGGTTTTGTAAATATGTGTGGACAACTCATGTTCATCCCTTAAGTTTTTGCTCACACCCAGTGTCTTTCAAAAAGTTCTTCTTGGTCACTCTTTGCCTTCATCTGGCAAAGTTTAGGGCCCCTCAACCGAGTTCCCACAGTTCCCTGTGTCCCTCTCTATTATGGTCCTTAACTCATTGTCCTGTCATTACCTGTGTAGTTGCCTTCCTCCCTTCATGCGCTGGGAGGATTATGGAAAGGTACCTGGCCCGTCTTATTTACCACCTGAGCCCTAGTGCCTAAGCTTCTGCAGAACAAGTGAGTCAATGAACAAGCATGGCTTCCTTTACCTGCAGGAAGAAAGCCCATGGGGTGGAAGGTTGAGGGGCTGCTAGGACTTTATTATGCATCAACCTTGGAGTTGTGTTGGAAACACAATCCCATGAGGCCACTGGGTCTTATGCAAAAGAGCACTGCGCAGTAGTTTAGGGGACTGGCCTGTGTCCCTACCTCCTTGTGAGCTTCTGTACAAATAAGTTCCTTCCTCTCCAGCCACCAAAGCACATGGCCATTAACAGAAAGAATGCTCATCAAGCTCTTCACCAGCCTTTACCTGATTTGGTCTCGCAACTCACCCAGCTCCTGTTTATTTTCGTATATATTTCCCTATCACTTTATCTACCTGCCAGACACCACACCCCAGGAAATCTCCCTAATTGATAGGATTGCTTGTTGATGCCTGACAACCCTGGAATTTTTACCCAGCCTCACCCTCTGCTACAGCACCTCAGCCATTCACACTGGCTGCCCATTAACCCTTTGACTCTTCTATCCCTATGCAATGAGGATTGCCCTTCTCTTACCATTGCCCTCTCCTTTTGTAAAACCCTTTTTAGCTTACAATGTATGCCCCCACCACCTCATTACATTTAAGCTTTACAAGTGCTTGGTAAGGTGGGCACGGCACAATGGAAGTGAAAATTTCCATTTAGGGGAAGTTGAATCTCAGGAAAGGAATGTGTGTAGCTGAGAGGTACTGGAACCAGATCACACATTTCTAGCCCCTGATCCTGTGCTGCTGTAGCTGTACCTTGTGCTCTTGTCTCCTCGTCCAGGCTGTGAGCTGAGCCATGACAAACACAATCTTACAGCCACCCCCTGCAGCGGCTAAGGAGGAAACACCCTTACTGTGTCCCTCCATGCATGTTAGACAATTCAAGTCACTAAGATACTGATATCAAATCTCCTTTGAGAGGGAAAGGCAGCAGAACAGACAATATTGAGCTCAGCCCCCGGGTTTGAATTCTGGCTTTGCTAAATGACTCTAAGCAAGTGATATCATCTTTCTAAGCCTCATTTTCCACATCTGTAAAATGAATGTGAAAATACCTATCTCTAGGAAATCAATGAACTCAAATGAGAATTAATTTAGATAGTGTATGGGAAGTACATAGTACATTGCCTTATGGTAAACACTAAATACACAGCAGCTTTGCTGTTATTACTGTTGTTATAAAAAATACCAATTCATGAAACACTGCATGGGGTAAGCAGAAGGGAAAAACTCAACAAACTAGGGAAAGTGAATTATCCTCATGTATTTAGCACTTTTTGATCCTCCCAAACCAGAACTGCACAAACTATGTGCCCAAGATTAGAAACGGCTGAATGCCCAACCTTCCCTACCTTTTCTAAATGTATACCTCAAAGCCTGCCATTAACTAATAGCTGGTATCTTCAGCAGATAAGGGAGACTGCTTGTCTTTCTTTTTCTCCCCTAGGGTGGGAGAAGAACCCAAGCTTCCAACCCAAGTCTGACCAGCACTCCCCAAAGGCAATCTCTGGGAACCCGAAGGCACCAGTGGGATTGAATGAGTCCGGAGCCATCCCATTTCCCATTTCTCTTTTGCCCCCCACTCACACATACATGCACACAGAAAGCACATACCCCTCCCCCACTCTATCCCTGGAGGCAGCAAGCCTCCAGAAGGGTGAGGAGAAGGCCTGGGCAAAGATGAGTCAGGTTTTCTGGTCGTACAAGCAACACCATTTAACCAGGCTGAGGTGAATCATTGAGAAGGAGGTGGAACCTGGGAGGTGGCAGAGAGAGGTAGATTTCCAAAAGTGTGTGTGCATGTGCATGTGTGTGTGTGTTTGTGTATGCGTGGATGTATGTGAGAGACAGAGAGGCAGAGGGGCAGAGAGACATAGAGACAGAGAGAAAGAGAGACATATACACAGAAACACACCGAGAGAGAGAAGATATACAACACAAAGACACACCGGCAAACACACACACACACACACACACACACACACGCGCGCGCGCGTGGCACACAGGGGAGAGAGAGAGAGAGAGAGAGAGAGAGGGAGAGAGGAAGAAATAGAGAAAGAGACCAAGAGAGAACTATAGCCAGAAAATACTCAGAAAGACTGAAGCAGAAAATGAGAGCCACAGTAAGAGACAAAGAGAGAGAAACGAAGAGAGACATAGATAAGAACTCATAGGGCCAGAGAATCAGAAATAAAAATGCAGAAGAAAGACAGTTGGAGATAAGTGGATAGAAGGTCAGAAACTGAGAAAGACAGAGATAGAAATAGAGAGACATAGACAAGAGTTGGTGAGGAAGAGAAAGAGAAACAGAGAAAAATGGAGTCAGAAAGACCAAGACCAAGACAAACAAGGAAAATGTAAGGAAGAAGGGAAGGGAAGGGGAGGGGAGGGGGAGGGGGTTGGTGAGAGGAGGGGAGGGAAGGGAAGGGAGGAGGGGAGAAGGAGGGGGGAGGGGGAGGGAGGGAAGGAAGGAAAGAGGGAGGGAGGGAAGAAAGGAAGGAAGAAAGGGAAGAAGGGAGGGAAGGAAGGAAGGAGGAAGGAGGGAGGGAGGGAGGGAAGGAAGAGAGGAGGGAGGGAAGGAGGGAGGGAAGGAAGGAAAGAAGGAGGGAGGGAAGGAAGGAGGGACAGAGGGAGAAAAAGGGAGGGAGGGAGGGAAGGAAGGAAGCAAGGAGGGGAGGAAGGAGGCAGGGAGGAGGAAGAAAAAAGGGAGGGAGGGGGAGAGGGGAGAGGGAGAAAAAGGGAGGGAGGAAAGGGAGGAAGCAAGGAGGGAGGGAAGGAGGGAGGGAGGAGGGAGGGGGAGGGAGAAAAAGGGAGAGAGGGAGGGAGGGAGGAAGAGAAGGAAGTGAGGGGAGGGAGAGAAGGAAGGAAGGAAGGAAGGAAGAGAGGAAGGAAGAGAGGGAGGGAGGGAGGGAAAGAAGGAAGGGAGGGAGGAAGGGCCAGCTAGAAGGGCATCTTCTGGAGATGGATGCCCTTGAGTGACCAGGGGCAGCTTTACTTCTGGTCTCACCTCTCCCAGGGGCAGATGATCTGGGAGGAGAAGGAAGGAGACTGAGGAGGTGACGGCCATTTCCATCCACATCCCCCTCATCTACCTCCCACCCATATGTAGAAGTTTTCACTGTATTAAAATGACTCCCTTGCTTTCTCATTTATGTTAAAATTTTCCTTTAAATAAAAAAAAAGGAAAAAAAGGTCATCCTTTAATCCACAGTGAAAACTATAAAAGGGTTTTTAGGCTTGGAAAGTTTAGCTTGTCAGTTTTTCCTACTGTTTAATAACTGCCTTGGGTTACACTGAATGAGTAAACATGCTTTACAAGTTTCTAATTCATAACTAACCCTGTGAGTTCACAGCTTTACATAATATATATACATATATATGTACATACACACTCACACATACTATGTACACATACATACTACATGCACACATACATACTACAATGTAATATATATAAATACACATACATATATATGAATGTATGAGTGTGTTTGTGTGTGTGTGTAAGCAATCTTTCCAATTTGTGCAGCTCATTAGAGTTTACAAAGCACTCTCTTTCCTCATTTAACCCTCATGATAGTCCTGTGTGGTAGGAAGTTTAGAATTATCATCCCCCAGTTTACAGGTACCTGTGGTTAAGGTAGAGAGACCAAGAACTCACAGGTCTCTAAGGCATCACAGTCCATATCACAGTTCTGCTCTCCATAGTCCCACAGCTGACTTCATGAGCTTAGGTAGTGCAATGCCCACTTGTGAACCTGCAGGGACCCAAAGCCATGGGGATCCTGAGGCATCATCTGTTTCAGGCTTCATTGCACAGACAGGAAAACTAGAGCTCAGAGTATTACTGCTAGCCTATGTGGTGTCTCTGTGCAAATCAGAAAAACAATAGAAAAATAAAAATCATCTCTTCCGTACGACACTTCCCCTCCCTTATTCCAATATTCTGATTTGTTAGAACAAGACAATTGATCAAGGGTGAATACATGTTTACGATGTCTACAACTGGAATGGTGAGCTTTGGTGTGTGGTAGCACTGTGCACTGCAAAACCTGTGCAACTGTATTTGACATCCCCAGGATGGGGGTCGAACCAAGGTGAGGGCAAAGAAGATGGTAAGAGAGAAAGAAGGCAAGGTGACATAAGAGAGAGACCATCTGACTTTCTGAGGTCTAAGAAGAAAATCCATTTTATTTAAAGGACACTGAGATAATAATAATAACTAGTGTTTATTAAGCACTGAATCTTTTCTGATACAGTAATCCTGTAAGTGTTTCATGTTGCTAACTACTGCTTATATTTCTATCTTGCATTATCAAGGAATAATAATATTATTCAGAATAACAGTGACAATTCATATAATTTAAGTATTGACAATGTTAGATACTGTGCCTAGCATTTCATGTACTTCATCTTGTTTTAGCTTCATAACAACAATATGCCAGCCTGGGCAACATAGCGAGAACTTATCTCTACAAAATTACAAAAATTAGCTGGGTATGGTGGTGTACATCTGTAGCTCCAGTTACTCAGGAAGCTGAGGTGGGAGGATCACTTGAGCCTGGGAAGTCAAGGCTGCAGGGAGCCAAGATCGTATCACTGCACTCCAGCTTGGATGACCAAGTGAAATTCTGTCTCAAGAAAATCTCAACAACAGCAAAACGAGAGTTAGTTTATTTCCCAACATTTACAAGTGAGTATATCGAGATTCAGGGAGATATACTAACTTGCCTAAGGTCACAGGGTTAAATTGCACAACTGAGATTTGAGTATTATGAGGAAAGGGTAGGTCAGAGACACTTTCACATCCTCTAAAAGTGATTAAAATGCTTTACATTCTCAATCATTACTAACTATGATAGCACATTAGAGCACCCTACTTTGCACATGGGGCATCAATATCTCTGACTTCTCATTCTGTGTACTTTTAGTATCTCACAGTCTACTCATTCCTTAATCACATTGAGGCTACTGATGAATGGAACCATCCAGATCACGCATCCAGGGAGTCTCTGCTCTGGGGACACAATGATTGTTCCCATGCAGCTTTTCCCTGGTGCCCACCTTGCCTCCCCTGTCTCCCACATCTCCCTCACTGGATATCCAATCAATGTAAATGAATCTGAGTCTTATTAGAATTTATTTTTTAAGAACAGCAAGGCAAAACCAAACCAAAACCAGAAGCCTGCCAGCAAAACTGGGCTTCCTACCTTTAGCAACCTCTTGTGTAAAACAGGAATAAGAATTATTACCACTTTAATAGAACGTTTCATGGATTCAATGTGATGTAAAATATCTGACCCAGTGCTTCTCCTTAATCTATAAAACATGTTCCTGAAACAAGAAGTGGTGATGGGTTGGGAGCACTCATGTTGCACCAGAACTTCACAGTGTACATGGTACTTCTATATCCATCAGCTCCCAGGCGATCTGAAGCCTCGCTCCGGCTCCAGCTAGAGCTCCTTCCCTCTCCCTTTGCTGACTACCCTTCAATGACTGTGCCCTCCTTGGTGTTCCTGAGCATGCCCCAGGGTCTTTGCTATTGCTACATCCTCAGTCTGGAGCAGTCTACGTTCAGCTAGCCACATGCCTCACTTCTTCCCACTTTCAGGTCTCTGCTCAAACATCACATCCTCAAAGAGGTTTGTCGTGATCACCCTAACTAAAATGGTATCCCCCCCCCAACCTCTATCCTGATACCTTATTTTATTTTTCTTTCAAACACATAGTACTCTGACTTCATATTGCCCATCTATTATTTCCCTATCATTGACCCCCCACCCCCTGCACCTGGAACATAAGCTCCATGATAGGAGCTTGTTCAGTGCCTTATTCTCCGCTTTTAGAATAGTGTTCAGTATGTAGTAGGTGCTCAATAAGTGGTCACTGAATGACTTAACTCATAGTTGTTCATGAAACTCAGAAGCTGGCAGGGCTGGCATTCTGCTTCACACTTTACACGTGAATAAACCGAGCCCAAGGAGGTAAAGAACATTTTTTAAAGTCCTTCAGCTGGTGAGTAACAGGAGTGGGACCAGTAAACTGAGCTGCTAAACTCAAATCCAAAGATCTTTGCATTTCACCAACTTATATTTCCTATTATTGCTCCCCTTCACCTCCAAGTATTCACTGGGAAATGGTTGTTATTTGGCATTTTACCTCTTAAGTGAGAAGCCCCAGAGATGGAGGTGTGAGGACTGACTTCACATGTTCCCCAGCCAGACATAGGCCTTGCTAGAGTCCTACGAAACTAGAGCTCTGGCCCTCAACTGGGAGCAGGCAGACCAGCCACTGGTGCTCAGAAGGAGGAAGGGATTGATAAACAGAGGGAATGTGGGAGGAGGGCAGGAAGAGGATTGCTGTAGCCATCTCCAAGGCTCCAAAAAGTCAGGCAGGAGAAGTTAAATTACCCTTTCAGAGTAATTTCCATTCTATAAAGAGGTAATGACTTACTTCACTTCCCAGAGATTTCCATTTGCCTACTGGGGATAGCCAAGTCCTGCAGGGGAGGGAGCGACTCACTGACTCTTCAGCTCCCTGGAGAGGAAAGGAACCTGGGCTTGGATGAGCGCTGTGCTCTGACTTGCTTTTATACTTTGTGACTCACCTGCCCTCTCTGGACCTCAGTTCACTCATGTACTTAAAGAATTCTGGGGCCTAGAAAAATTGTGGGGATTGGTTTAAGGAAGATGGCATAGAGAAAGACATGTGTCACGGCACGGGTCAAGTGTTGAGTTCCTTGTAGGCCAGACACTGTCCTTGGTGCTCTACATACACAATCGCTTTAACCTTCACAGAGATACTGTGAGGTTGGCATCGTGAAGCTCACTTTGAAGATGAAGAAACGGAGATGCAACATCAGTGAGCATCTCCAAACTCACACAGACAGTGAGCAACAGTTTTGAGATTAGGACCCAGAGCTATCCAGGCTGTCAATAATTTGTCCCCCTGAAATACAGAGTTGAAATATTGTCACCTGAAATCCTCAGAGTCGGAGGTGGGGACTTTAAACATTCACCAATTATGTGAATCTCCCAGTTTTCAGATGGAGAAACAGGCACAGAAAGGAAAGTGATTTGTCCGAAGACACACAGCAGGAGAAAAACAGTCTAATTAGAACCGAACCAGACTTTCTACTGAACTAGAAAGTGAATGTCTGTGTTAATGGCAGTCCACACTCCATTATTATTGTCCACATGTCTGTGTTAACGGCAAGCCACACTCCATCATTATTGTCCAGTTGGTGGGCAGCCTGTTGGTTTGAAGGGCATGAGTTCCTAGAAGTATCCTTCCCATCGTCCCTCTGGACCACAATATTCCCAGAGCCTAGCACCAATGCTGGCACCTAGTGGGTATTCAGAATATTTTTGAATTAGTGAATGAATGGATTCCCAGTTCAGATTCATTCCTCTCTTACTGTTCTTGGAACCTTCCCACATTGTCACTGCTGTTTCCACTTGTCTCCCTATCTGATGTGTTCTTTCTGTCCTTCTGCAAACTCAATCCTCAGGTCCCCGTTTAATGTTCACAAACAATCCCACCACTCCTCTTTCTACTTTAGTCTACAGGGACCTCATTAGCTTATGTACTTGGGCAAGTTTCACAACTTTCTAAGCCTCAGTTTTCTCACCTATGCAACAGAGATAGAGATAGTAACAGTGTTCTGAAAGCTGTTGTGAGGATCAGCGATGCCAGATGAGCTTGGTAAGCACATATTACACATTCATGGCAATGATGGTGGTGTCAAGGTCAACATCGTCATGACTTCCTCTAGTTCTACAGCCTGCAGGAATTTCCATATGCTCTGACTCTTCTAGAACTTCAATTTCCACTGAATGTGTTCCTTTCAACAGGACCAGTCAATTTTTTTTGTGAGGGGCACAGGTGTGTGTGTGTGTGTGTGAGTGTGTGTGCGCGCGTGTGGGTGTACTAGAGGCCTGCTATTTGGAAAGCCCTGACCTATGCAGGTATCATCAAAACTCTTGCCCACATGGCATCTTACAGTTTACAAAGTACTTTTTTCTTTTTTTTTATTTTGAACCTTAAAACAGCACTTAGGAGCAGACGATTTTACTTTTGCCTTATAGATGAGGCAAGGTGAATAGCAGAAAAGGGAGTTGATTTGTCACAACAGTAAGTAGCATGTGTAGAATTACTATAAAGGATCTAGGATGTGGAACCAGCTCTGCTGACTGTCAAACATGCTTTCCTCAGCACCTCTAAACACAAGACAAAAGGATAATTAGAGGGCAAAGTAGAAAGCGGTGCTAGGAAGAAAGCAAAAGTCAGGGCTGCTGGGCAAGGAAGAGGTAGCTTGGAAGATGCTCACAGGTGTCACCATCCAGGTGGCAGGACTGAGTGTGGGCTCAGCATCTGCAGCTTCATTTCTATCCCATACCTCTCTTCTATCTCTGAATTTTTAAACATGCTCCCTGATAAGCTGAATTCTCATTTGGATAATAATATGAATCCTAGCTTTCCCCTATTTTTTTCTTGTGACGGCACCCTGAGTTCGTTCAGGGGTTGACCCCTCAGGAAATGGCAAAACCTAAGCATAAGCCAATCACTGTTTGGCAATGGTTGGTTTAGAGTTATGGACATGGGATCGAGATGTAAGGGAAAGTGTGTTGAAGAGCTTCTGAGAAAGGTTTCCTCTCTCTCTTATGATGGAAACAAAGGGATAGAGTCCATTTCTGCTACTGAAAGTGTCTGGATATGTGACTAGAAGCCCTGCAAGCCATTCCTTGATCAATCAGCACCAGGTTGCCATCTTGCTACTGTCCTGAGGAAGGAGCCAATACACGGTTGGAGGTGGAAACAAGGGCATTACAGAGACGCAGAGCCGGGTGCCTGATACACCACATTGGGATACACCCTACTTTTGGACTTCTGGTAGCCTGAGATAATACATTTTCTTGTTTTTAAATCCATTTGAGTTGAAGCTACTGTTACTAGCAGCCAAAGGCCACCTGACTCTTTGTGGCTCCTACATGCAGGCTGCTTAGTGACTCAAGAAGTTGTCATTTGTGGTGTCAACAACCTACTGAGTAGACATCAGAAGTCATTAGTCACAAATAATAAAGACAAAACAGTTAAGGATGTTTGGCTTTTTTTGATAATTTAGACCAGTACCCCTTAAACTTTATCATTCATGCATCAGAATCACCTGGGATGTCTTGCTAAAACATAGATTGTGGGAACACACCACTAGAGTAACTAACTCAGTAGGCCTATGGTGGGGTTTAAGAATTTAATTTTCTATCAAGTTCCCAGGTAATGCTGTTGCTGCTGGTCTGAGGACCACATTTGAGAAGAACTGATTTAGACAACTGTATAATAATTTCCCTTATCTTATTAGCATATAAATATCATTTATTGAATAGAAGAATAGAAAGTAGAACTACATCTAGGAGTCATGCACCTGGAGACTTCTAGCGGATGTGACTCGCATTGACTACCACCCTTACCCTGTGTATTGTGGAAATAAAGACTGAGACTTAGGGCTCCCAATATCTACTGTTTCAGACTCAGAGAGCTTAGGATATAGGTACAATGATTGAGAGAGAGAAAACAAAACGAATCTCCCGTCTTCATATTCCACTGGAGGCAGTAGCTAACATGTTTGAGAGATCAAAAAGATACTATTATTATTAATGCATCATTGTAATCACTTACACTTTATATAAATTCCTTCTACATCAGAATCTCATTTAATCTTCATAACAACATTGTAATAATGATCATTATGATTATAAGTAGAATGAGGGCCTTTTCTCAAAGATGGCAGATAAGAGGAAGGACTAGCTTGCAGCTCCTGCCCGGACGAACAGAGCAGTGTGGGGGAGATTCGTATTGTGAACTTTTGCTCCAAGAACTACTGCAGAAACATACCAGGAAGCCAAGAGTATCCACAGACCCTTTGAAAGAACAAGATCACTGCTACAGGCTCCTTGAGATGCTGAAAAACTGTGAGTCTTGTTGCTTTCTCAACAGAGAGGCTTGCGGTCTGGGGCAAGTTCTCAGCCCTGGCTACCAGCTGCCTGGAAATAAAACTTGGTGCTGTTGAGGGGACACAGTGGAGGTGAGACTGGCCTTTAGGACTGCAGGCTGTATGGGAGTGGGGTGAGGTCTGCGGCTGCCAGCTTTCCTCCACTTCCCTGGTGACCTGTATAACTCAGCAGGGGCAGCCATAATCCCTCTCGGAATATAACTCCATTGGTCTGGGAACCACACTCCCATTACCCATAGCAGCCACAGCAAGCCCCTGTGCAAATAAATTCTACCTTTTAATAATTGTATTTATAATATTAAAATTCATGTTTGTCTATATGGTTTTGTGATCAAGTTATTAAAATGTCTTGTCACTGTGAATCATTTGAGTTAGTACAAATATGACAAAATTATTAAAAGGTACCTATAAATACATAACATTATTGTTGTCTTTTAAAGGTAGAAAGAGGATTATATTAAAATAAGTTCATCTGTCATGTTAGAAATGAGGAAATTTTGTAAAATACAACAACCAAAAGCATCTTGGTCACAACTGCTACCTACCAGCCTGAGAGATTTTATTCTTTAATACTCGTTTGAAACTTTTGTATTACAAATAGTCAACAGCTAATTCTGCTGAAAGAAATCATAGATGACACATACAAATGGAAATACATCCCATATTCACAAATGGTAGAATCAATATTATGAAAATGACCATACTGCCAAAAGCAATCTGTAAATTCAATGCAATTCCCATCAAAATGCCACCACCATTCTTCATAGAACTAGAAAAAACAATCCTAAAATTTATGTGGAACCAAAACAGAGCCTGCATAGCAAAGCAAGACTAAGCAACAAATCTGGAGATATTACATTACCTGACTTCAAACTATACGATAAGGCCATAGTCATCAAAACTGCATGATATTGGTGTAAAAATAGGCACACAGACCAATGAAATGGAAAGAAGAACCTAGAAACAAAGCCAAACACTTATAGCCACTGACCTTCAACAAAGAAAACAAAAACACAGAGTGGGGAAAGGACATCCTATTTAACAAATGGTGCTGAGATAACTGGCAAGCCATATGTAGAAGAATGAAACTGGATCTTCATCTCTCACCTTATTACAAAAATCAACTTAAGATGGATCAGGGACTTAAATCTAAGACCTGAAACCATAAAGATTCTAGAAGATATCATCAGACAAGAGAAAAACCCTTCTGGACACTGGCTCAGGCAAAGATTTCATGACAAAGAACTCAAAAGCAAACACAACAAAAAACAAAGATGAATAGATAGGATTTAACTAAACTAAAAACTTCTTGCACAGCAAAAGAAATGATCAGCAGAGTTAACTGACAGCCCACAGAGTGGGAGAAAAACTTCACCATCCATACAACTTACAAATGACTAACATCCAGAATCTACAAGGAATTCAAACAAATCAACAAGAAAAAAACAAATAATCCCATTAAAAAGTAGGTTAAGGACATGAATAGATAATTCTCAGAAGATATTCAAATGGCCAACAAGCACATAAAAAATGCTCAACATCACTAACTATCAGGAAAATGCAAATCAAAACCACAATGTAATACTACCTTACTCCAGCAAGAATGGCCATAATCAAAAATTCAAAAAATAATAGATGTTGGTGTGGATGCAGTGAAAAGGGAACACTTTTACATTGCTGGTGGGAATGTAAACTAGTACAACCACTATAAAAAACAGTGTGGGTATTCCTTAAAGAACTAAAGGTAGATCTACTGTTTGATCCAGCAATCCCACTACTAGTTATATATCCAGAGGAAAATAAGTCATTATACAAAAAAGATACTTGTGCACACATGTTTATGGCAGCACAAGTCACAATTGCAAAAATATGGAACCAGCCCAAATGCCCATCAATCAATGAGTGGATAAAGAAAATGTGGCATATATATGCCATGGAATACTCTTCAGCTATACAAAGGCATAATGGTATTCACAGTGACCTGGATGGAATTGGAGACTGTTAATCTAAGTGAAGTAATTCAGGAATAAAAAACCAGACATCGTATGTTCTCACTCATATGTGGGAGCTAAGCTAAGAGGTTGCAAAGGCATAAGAATGATACATTGAACTCTGGGGACTCCAGGAAAGGGGGCGTGGGGCGAGGGATAAAAGACTACACATTGGGTACAGTGTACACTTCTTGGGTGATGGGTGCACCAAAATCTCAGAAATCACCACTAAACAACTTATTCATGTAATCAAACATCCCCTGTTTCCCCAAAATGTACTGAAGTAAAACACTTAAAAAAAGAGTTTTTTAAAGAATGAGGATGAAGAGGAAGAAGAAGAAGAATTGTCAGCAGAGGGTAAGTAGAAGGAACAGGATTACTTCCATTGTATAGATTTGAAAATTGAGGCTGAATGACTTGTCCCTGTCATACAGCAAGTAAATCCCTGAGCTAAGACTTTAACCCAGTTTTGTTTTCCACTAAATCCTGTATTGTCTCTACTAAAGCAGTTGTGTTTTGGCACAGGTATTAACTATGAATAAAAAAATAAAATTTAGAAATTCTAGGGCTATCATGCCTTCCATTCTTGCTTCAGAAACATCTCATGTGCTCTAAGAACCACCAAGTATCTTCACTCAACTAGGAACAAAGACCCCAAAACTAAGATAGAAAAATCTAGAAGTCAAAACAACTACTCCAATGTTGTAGGAGACTCTTTCATGACCTCGCCTGAGGGCTATTAACTGTTTTTAAGATAAAGTTCAAGACAGCATGCCTTTCTCATTACAATCCCATTATATAATTCAGAGACCCTTTTTTTTTTTAATGACAGTTATAATAAGTGACAGAAGGCAGTGTGGTAGCAAAGGAATAAACAGAAAGGTCATCAAAAGCAGACATAGGAGAAGTCGAACTTGCTCTGGAGATGATTTAAACATTTTGAGATGGACATTTTGATCAAAAGAAAGGACAAGAAGAAAAACAAGAAAAAGCCTGCCTATTTCCCTAATGCTCCTGAGTAAACCAGGAGCATTTGGTCAGCAGCAGAGCTCAGCCTCTCAGGTTGACCTGGTATAGAAAAAAGAGCATGCTGACTTGAATAGGTTACTAAACATCGCTGAGCCTTCACCTGCTCAGCTTTCAAATGGAAGGTCATCATGCCTTCTTTGCAGCATTGTAAGGACTGGCAATATGATATAGAAAGATCTTAATAGTCTCTGGTCTAAAGTAGGCCCTAAATAATAGAGGGCTCTTGTTATTTTGATGATAATGGCACATATTAGGCAGTGGGCAAAGAAGAGGCACTGATGGGATGGCTACCAGGTTTGGCTTGGGTAAACATGGGCACTTCCTATTTAACCCAGCCTTTGAGGCTTCAAATATTATTTTCTAGAGTCACAATTTGCTAAACCAAGCAGTTAACCTTTTAAAAGCTTCAACTTCCAAAATTCATGAGCTCCGACAAAAGAGAACTAAAGGGGAGAAGTAGAGCACTGCTACAAAGATACCTGAATTTTTTTTTTTTTTTCTTTTTTGAGACAGAGTCTCACTTTATCACCCAGGCTGGAGTGCAGTGGCGCGATCTCGGCTCACTGCAACCTCTGCCTCCTGGGTTCAAGCAATTCTCCTGCCTCAGCCTCCTGATGGGCCTCACAAATTATTACTCTGGTACTTTAAAAGCCTCCCATAATGAGAACCAGCCCTCCACAAGACAGGCAAAGAACCAGAGCTGAGTCCCATGAGGAAATAATTCTCTCAGGAGCTACAGATGAATGGACTGTATTTTATGGCCAGTGCTGGTGAATTTTTAGCAATGAGAGAAAGGCCAGTTTGTTTTTTTTTCCTAATCACACAGTGACATAGCTTGGTTGCTTAGATTTGGACTGAATTATGTCTTCCCCTAAAACTCTATTATGGATGTTACCTCTCATTTCATTGACAGAATATTTCTAACGGGTGGGACTCCCTGGCGAAAGACAAAGAAAAGTCATTCTTGGTGGGAGACAGATTAGGTGGCTCCTATTGTTTTAGTGGCTTCTGCCTATGTCTGCATCCCTCACCAGAGTAGGAAAAATAACTTCTAAAAAATTTTTGTTATAGTCTTACCTAATATGTGCTATGTGAAATGTAACTAGATTGACTGGAAGGCAAGTACATTGCTGAAACATAGTACTTTACTATTTCAGCCATAGATCATAACCAACATGGGCAAAAATGTTTCCACGGGAAAATGTGGTCAGAGTTCCCTTCCGTGCTGAGGTGCCAGAAACACCTTTCCCTTGCAGGCTTTCACTGCTTTCTGAGAGGCAGCCTGGTGTAATGGAAACAGCTCTCTATTTGGAGCAAGATGACATGAGTTCCAGTTCAGTTTTCCTACTCCATGAGTTGAATGACCCTTAAACTCTCTAAGTCTCAGTTTCCTTCTCTGCCCAAAAGGCATAAAACCTCCTACTCCCTTGGTGTTTTGTGAACTGAAAGTAAAATAATGTTGGCAGAATCACTTTGAAAACCATAGAGTTCCCTGTACAGTGTTGAAAAGTTGCTAGTACCTCTCCAATCTCCTGGGATGTGAGCCCCTCACATGACTTCCACATGAAAGACGGCATTCCTTCTCAGGGTTACATGGCCAAGGTACCCATTCTTCTCTGCAGAGATGTGCCTGTTTCCGTCTATAAGCTGCCTAGGCATCTCTGATCCAAAAGCTTCAACTTCCAAAATTCATAAGCTCCAACAAAAGAGAACTAAAGGGGAGAAGTAGAGCACTGCTACAAAGATACCTAATTTTTCTTCTTTTTCTTTTTGAGACGGAGTCTCACTCTGTTGCCCAGGCTGGAGTGCAGTGGTGTGATCCCGGTTCCCTGCAACTCTGACTTCCAGGTTCAAGCAATTCTCCTGCCTCAGCCTCCTGAGTAACTGGGACCACAGGCACACGCCACCATGCCCGGCTAATTTTTTGTATTTTCAGTATAGATGGTGTTTCACTGTGTTGCTCAGTCTGATTTTGAACTCCTTAGCTCAGGCAATCTGCCTGCCTCCGCCTCCCAAAGTGCTGGGATTACAGGCATAAGCCACCATGTCCGCCAAATGTGGAAGCAACTTTGGAAGTGGGTAACAGGCAGAGGTTGGAACAGTTTGGAGGGCACAGAAGAAGGCAGGAATATTTGGAAAAGTTTGGAACTTCCTAGAGACTTGCTGAATGGTTTTGACTGAAATGGTGACAGTGATATGGACAATGAAGTTGAGGCCGAGGTGGTCTCAGACAGAGATGAGGAACTCATTGAAACCTGGAGCAAAGGTCACCCTTGCTATGCTTTAGCAAAGCGACTGGTGACATTTTACCCCTATCCTAGAGATCTGTGGAACTTTGAACTTGACCTAAATAATTTAGAGTATCTCTGGCAGAAGAAATTTCTAAGCAGCAAAGCATTCAAGAGGTGACCTGACTTTTTGGAATACATGTGGACAGTATGTGCGGTAGATCACGCTCCTTCTTGGGGCTCTCCAGACAGAGTGTAGGCTGTAGGGTGGAAGATGTGGCATAGGAGGAAGCACCAGAGCATGGAAGCATGTGACTTCTTAGGAGGTGGGACTTCCTCATCACCTCTCCCCCTCATCCAGTCTGAGAGCCTTTGTACCACAGACAGCTTCTGCCCTTTTTGGCCACTGTCTTATACATATAATCAAGCATCAGATGGAAACTCACATCCAAAAGCTACGCATCTCATCTCTAATAGAGGTCCATGAATTTGAGTGATTGTGGGGGAAGCAGGCACAGGAGAATTATTAAGCAAGCCACCTGCATTCAGTGGCAGTGGCAGAAGGAAGTATTGAGAATTCCCAATGTGCCTTCTCACTCCTTTATCCTGCAGGTGCCAGCTTAAGCAAAGCTCCTACCATACTGTCTCCTTGCTGAAAGGTCCTTTAATAATTATCATGGGCCATGGGCCTGAGAAAAAGGTCAAAGCTCTTTACAGTCACCCTAAACAATGCAATTCCACTCCACCATTCCAGACCCACTCTCTCTGCAAACCATCCCCTACAGATTTGTTCACAAACAGACCTCACAATTTCATACCTCTCTGCTTTTTCCTACGCTGTTCCCTCAACTTGGTAGGTCATTTCACCTTATCCTCTTGCCTGTCCCCAGCACAGTCCTTCTTATTGAAATCCTACTCATTTTTAAGGTCCAGCTCAAGTGCTATCTCCTCTAGGAAGACCTCTTTTAACCAAAACCTCCTTCACAGCCCACTTTATTTGTTCTTCTCGAATCCAGAGCCAACCTCTATTATTTGGTGATTTCATTCACAAAAAGGAGAAAAGAAGGTTCAGATACACATACACGCTCCAGTTCTTGTATATGCATGTGCATCACATTATGGAAACAGCTAAAAGACCCCCTTTCCTTGCCTGTAATATGGGAATAATCATACCTACCCTGTGGGGTTCATGTGAGTAGCAAATTTGACAAAAGAGGCTAGGGGTGGTGTCTCATGCCTGTAATCCCAACACTTTGGGAGGCCAAGGAGGCAGGATCACTTGAGGTCAGGAGTTCAAGACCAGCCTAGCCAACATGGTAAAACTCTGTCTTTACTAAAAAGATATTTTTTTAAAACAATTAGCTAAGTACAGTGGCTCATGCCTGTAATTCCAGCTACTTGAGAGGCTGAGGTGGGAGAATCACTTGAACCCAGGAGTCAGAGGTTGCAGTGAGCCGAGATTATGCCACTGTACTTCAGCCTGGTCAACAGAGCAAGACACCGCCTCAAAAAAAAAAAAAAAAAAAAGCAATAAAAGATGTGAAAGTAAATTTTAGTTTCAGAAATACTTCAGTCCACTGACCAGGGACCTTGTATATGGCCAATTCAAGAAGAGGGCCAAGAAATCAGACCCATCTATTCCCGTGATATAAAGTAGAACAGAAGCTACACCAAGAGTCAAGTGTCTGTTATTTTACAGGACACAGTAACCAAGCGGCTACTTATAAAAAAACAAGATTCATTTCAGGCACAACTTTTTTATTTTTATTTTTTCTGTTTTGTTTTTAAATCAGTAAAAGAAACTGGGTCCTAGAAGCTGCAGTGATCTAAAAACTAAAGTAAATGTTAGTTTCAGAAATACAATTTATGATTCATCATAATTTTTAGTATGCGTTCCTAACAGATTTGTTTAAGCTTCTGATGAGCTCAATCCTAGATGCCCAGATCCAATTCTGGCCCAAAGCAAGTGATTAGAAAATGTCTGATGACACATAGACCAATGAAACAGAATAGCAAGCCCAGAAATAAATCCACACATTTACAGCCAACTGATTTTCAACAAAGGAGCCAAGAATACACAATAGAGAAAGGACAGTCTCTTCAATAAATGGTGCTGGGAAGGCTGGACATTGACATGCAGAAGAATAAAATTAGACTCTTACACCATGTACAAAAATCAACTCAAAATGAAGTAAGGATTTAAATATAAGACCTGAAACTATAAAACAACTAGAAGAAAACATAGTGGAAAAGTTTCATCACAATGGTCTGGGCAATAATTTTTTGGATATGACCCCCAAAGCACAGACAACAAAGGCAAAAGTAAACAAACAGAATTGCATCAAACTAAAATGCAAACGAAACAGTCAACAGAGTGAAGACACACTGTACAGAATGAGAGAATATATTTGCGATCCATACATATGATAAGGGGTTAATATCTAAAATATATAAGAAATTCCAAAAACTTAGTAAGAAAACAAATTGTCCAATTACAGCATAACCAAAGGACCTAAATAGACTTTTCTCAGAAAAAGGCATACAAAAGGCCAACAGCTGTATGAAAAGATCTCAATATCATTAATCACCAGAGAAATGAAAACTAAAACTACAGTGAGAAATCACCTCACACTGTTAGAATGGCTATTATCAAAAAGATGAAAATTACATGTTGGCAAAGGTGTGGAGAAAAGGAAACTTGTGTACACTATTGATGGGGATGGAAAACAGCACTAGAATTACTCAAAAAGTTAAAACTACAACCATCATATGATCCAGCAATCCTACTACTGGGTATATGATATGGTTTGGCTCTGTGTCCCCAGCCCAAATCTCATCTCAAATTGTAATCCCCATGTGTTGGGGGAGGGGTCTGATGGGAAGTGATTAGGTCATGGGGATGGTCTCTGCCATGCTGTTCTCATGATAGTGAGTGAGTTCTCGTAAGATCGATGGTTTAAAAGTGTGGCACTTCCCAAACCCCTCCCCCCCGCACTCTCTCTCTCTCCTACCACCATGTAAGATGTGCCTTGCTTCTCCTTCACCTTCCACCATGATTGTAAGTTTCCTGAGGCCTCCCAAGCCATGTGAAACTGTGAGTCAATTAAACTTCTTTTGTTTATAAAGTACCCAGTCTCAGGTAGCTCTTCATAGCAGTGTGAAAACAAACTAATACAGAAAATTGGTACCAGAAGTGAGGCACTGATATAAAGATACCTGAAAATGTGGAAGCAACTTTGGAATTGGGTAACAGGCAGAAGTTGGAACAGTTTTGAGGGCGCAGAGGAAGGCAGAAAGATTTGTAAAAGTCTGGAACCTTCTAGAGATTTGTTGAATGATTTTGACTGAAATGCTGATGGACAATGAAGTTCAGGCTGAGGTGGTCTCAGATGGAGATGAGGAATTTATTGGAAACTAGAGCAAAGGTCACTCTTGGTATGCTTTAGCAAAGAGACTGGAGGCATTTTGCCCCTGCCCTAGAGATCTGTGGAACTTTGAAATTGAGAGAGATGATTTAGGGTATGTGGCAAAAAAAAAAAAAAAAATTATAAGCAGTAAAGAGTTCAAGAGATGACCTGACTTTTTTTGAAAGTGTACAGTTATATGTGTTCACAAATAGTTGGTCTGAAATTGGAACTTATGTTTAAAAGAGAGAAGAGTGTAAAAGTTTGGAAAATTTGCAGCCTGGCCATGTGGTAGAAAAGAAAAACTCATTTCCTAAAGAGAAATGCAACCCACCAGCTGCAAAAATTTGCATAAATAAAGAGAAACCAAATGTTAATAGCCAAGACAATGGGGAAAATATATCCAGTGCATTTTAGACATTTTCACAGCAGTTCCTTCCATCACAGCCCTGGAGGCCTAGGAGGAAATAATGTTTTTATGGGCTGCTTCTCTGTGCAGCCTCAGAACATGGCACCCTGCATTCCAGCCACTCCAGCTCCAGCCATGGCTAAAAGGGGCCAAGGTATAGCTCAGACTATCACTTCAGAGGGTGCAAGCCCCACGTCTTGGTGGCTTCCATATAGTGTTGGGCCTGTGGGTGCACAGAAGACAAAAGTTTAGGTTTGTGAGCCTCTGCCTAGATTTCAGAGGATGTATGGAAATGCCTAGATGTCCAGGTAGAAGTCTGCTACAGCAATACAGAGGTGAAATGTGTGGTTGGAGCCCTTACAGAGAGTCTCCACTGGGCCACTGCCTAGTGGAGCTGTGAGAGAAGGCCACCTTCCTCCAGACCCCAGAATGGTACATCCACCAACAGCTTGCATCATGCATCCAGAAAAGCTACAGGCACTCAACACCAGCCTGTGAAAGCAGCCATGGGGGCTGTATCCTGCAGAGCCACAGGGATGGAGCTGCCCAAGGATGGAGCTCCTGATATTCCTTTTGTGTAACTGTGCCCTGGATGTGAGACATGGAGTCAAAGGAGATTATTTTGGATCTTTAAGATGTAACAACTGCACTGTCGAGTTTTGGACATGCATGGGACCTGTGGCTCCTTTGTTTTGGCCAATTTCTCCCATTTGAAATGAGGGCATTTACCCAAGGCCTGTACCCACATTGCATCTAGGAAGTAACTAACTTGCTTTTGATTTTATAGGCTCATTGGCAGAAGGGACTTTCTTTATCTCATATGAGACTTTGGACTGGGAATTTTGGGTAAATTCTGGAATGAGTTAAGACTTTGGGGGACTACTGGGAGGGCACAATTACATTGTGAAATGTGAGAAGGACAGGATTTGGGAGGGGCCAGGGGCAAAATGATATGGTTTGGCTGTATCCCCACCCAAATCTCATCTAGAATTGTAATCCCCAAGTGTCAGGGGAGGGGCCTGGTGGGAGGTGATGGGATTATGAGGGCAGTCTCCCCTATGCTGCTCTCATGATAGTGAGTTCTCATGAGATCTTACAGTTTAAAAATGTGGCATTTCCCCTCCTCACTCTTTCCCTCTTTCCTGACGCCATGTAAGACATGCCTTGCTTCCCCTTCACCTTCCACTATGTTTGTAAGTTTCTTGAGGCCTCTGGAAACTCTGAGTAAATTAAACTTCTTTTCTTTATAAATCACTCAGTCTCAGGTAGTTCTTTATAGTAATGTGTAAACAGACAAATACAGTATATATTCAAAAGATGTGAAATCAGTACGACAAGGGGATATCTGCACTCCCATGATCATTGCAGCATTATTAACAATGGCCAAATATGGTATCAACCTAACTGTTCATCAATGGATGAATGGATAAAGTGTGTTATATGAACATATAGAATATCACTCATCCTTAAAAAGAAGAAAATCCTCTCATTTGCAGTATGAATGGACCTAGAGGACATTACGGTAAGTGAAATAACCTAGGTACTCAAAGATAAATATCATATGATCTCACTTATATATGAAATCTAAAATAGTCAAACTAATAGTAAAATCATGGTTACTATAGGTTAGCACTTTGGAGACTCAGGAGATATTGGTCAAAAGGCACAAAATTTTAGTTAGGAAGAATAAGTTTAAAACATCTATTGTACATCATGGTGACTATAGTCAATAATATATTGTATGGTTGAAAATTGCAAAGAGAATAGATTTTGTATTCTCATCATGAAAAATTAGTATGTGAGGTAATGCATGTCTTAAATGGCTTGATCTTACCCATTCTACAATGTATATATATATCAAATATGCTGTATACCATAAATATATATAATTTCTACTTATCAGAAAAAATAAGTAAATAAAACAAGAAAATATCTGACGCATGAATGAATAAATGAAAAAATGAGTGAGTCAAACAGGAGTCAGGAAATAGGGCAGAAGACTTCAATATGAGAATAAGCTTTTCCTCTCAACTAAATTAGAGTTCCCCTGATATTCCTTTTTATAACACCTATCTTCCATTCATAGCACCTCTCATGATTTGAATTGCTATGCATGTCTGTTAAGTCAATATCTGTCAGTTTCATTTGATAATCCCCCAAGAGTGGGGGACCACTTCTCTTTTGTTTCTTGAATACCCAGCACCCGGGACACAGCATGGTATACAACATGCACTAAATACATATTTATTAAATCAATGAATACACAGATATTTCATGTTATTAAAAGAACAGAAAATTATGCCTAAATGGAAGTTAAAGTCAAAGTATAGCGTTTTATTCATTAACTATGTATTAATGTAAGCTGAGACACTTTCTTGGCCCCATCTCGTCCCTTAGTCTGAGTCAGGGGCATAGCCTGTGATCTTATTGCATCTTCCACTGTCCCTTCATGGAAACACTTATCATCTGTGTTGTGTTTGTCCACGTCCTTGTCTTTTGGCCTACAGACTATGATCTCCAAAATGGAACCACCTTTCATTTGTATTTATGTCCTAAATGCACAGCCATGGTACTGAAATATGGCAATAGGGCATAACCACAATTCTAAAGTTCTATTTGACATATGATCCAGAGTCCCTTTGCTTACCGGTATTCATAATTTTTTTCTTTTATTTGGCCTTGTTGTTCACCAAAATGTATTCATGTTTACATAATGGTGGTACAAACAGAAATGCAACTTTGGCTTCATAATTTACTCTGGTAACTTCACATTCATTTGACAGTTTCATTATACTTCTGACAATTACAGATTTTCCCTTTCTTGAACCTATGGGTATTATATGAGACAGAGTAACGTGTAATGATGTGTAATATATATGTGTGGCAGGAACACTGGGAACTGGAAACATACGGGGAAGCCCTGTAAGGTGAATAATTAAAATTTGGTGCAAGTTAACTGCCTTTGAGATTTTAAAGTCAGAAAATCCAAGAAAATCTCTTAGAGAAAATTTTTAAATATGATCCAGGCTCTGGAAAGACTGTTTATTGCAAATTAGTAAAATCAGAGAACTCCACTGATTATCACAGAATCAGAAGCGCTGAGGCAGATGCCACATGGGAACAGGATACTAACAAAGAATCAAAAAATCGAATTTCAAGAGCTAGGTACTAAGAGTGTAATGGTAGTGATTCAAACGAGAGAGTAAGATCTGAGCCACGACAGCTGGGATTAGCAGAGTACCATTTGCAAATGCAAGGAACTCTAGTGTGTTCTTTTACATAGTTATCACAACAAACCTTCCAGGATATTCCAGTTTTATAGAGAATGGAATTGAGGCTCAGAGAGGCTTAATAATTTGCCCAAGGTCGTACTGCTTATAAGTGTCCATATCAGGATTTGAAACCAGATCTGTATGAATCCAAATTAAATGTTAAACCCACTATACAACAATGCCTCCTAGTTGATGCCTAGGCTCCCCTCTAGCTCATCTGATAGGAATGAATTAGAGCTACAATTCCCATTCCTGGATCACAAATAAAGGAATGAAGAAAGAAAAGGAGGGATGAAGGGATGGAGGAAGGGAAAGAGGGGAAGAAGGGAGTGAGAGAGAGGGAGAAAAAGAAATAATGAAAAAGAGAAAAAAGAGAAAGAAAGGAAGAAAGGAGCAAATGGAGGAATGAAGGAAGGGAATGAGGAAGAAAGGGGAGGGAAAGAAGGAGGGAGGGAGGGAGGGAGGGAGGAAGGAAGGAAGGGAGAGAGAAAATTTAGGGTTCTACACTAGCCCTACTGAAAATGAATCTTAAGGGATGTGTGATCCATGACTTTGTATTTTGAAAACTTTCTTCAGGTGATCCTCATACCCAAGAGCAGAGAATCACAGATCTGGAGGGGACTCTTGCTCTAGTTGTGGTGTTTGACTTGTTAATTCTAATATTCACTCAAGTTTTGAGGCTGTGTCCTAAGTCCCTCACCTGTTGATCTTAGAGTGAAAATTCATGCTGATCTAAGGAAAAGACTTAAAATTATATTCCATGCTTTATTAACTCTAAAATGCACAATTTTTGCCTTTGAATATGTCTGAAATTGAGATGCATCCTACAAGTGACGATGCCATACAGTTTCCATCAGCCAGGCAGCAAATATCATCACCTGTGCTTATGTGAATCTGGCTGTCATTCCTGGTGGTCCAACTGGATAGGTACAATCCTTGAAATTTTAGGCCAGAAACTCCTTAAAAATTAAATTTTGGAAAGAACATGTATGTCATGTTAGACAACATGACAGCTGTCTAACAAACTTCATTGACAAGAACTAGTAAGATAAAGAAAGCAGCAGCGTTAAAACTTGAAAGAAAATACCAGAAATAAGAATGGAGTCTTTTTTAGGAAACACAGCAATAAAAATGAACAACATACTGGTACATGCTACAACATGGATGAACCTTGAGAACTAAGTGAAAAAGACAAGTCACAAAAAAACATGCATGGTATGATTCCATGTATGTGAAATGTCCAGGGTAGGCAAATCAACAAAGACAGAAAGTAGGTTAGTGGTTGCATGGGGTTGAGGAGATAAGCAGAAAATAAGGAGTAACTGCTAAAGGGTATAGGCTTTATTTTGGGGTATTGAGCATGTCCTAAAATTGACCATGGTGATAGTTGCACAACTCTGTCCCTGTGCCAAAAACTATTAAATTGTACACTTTAAATGGGTGAAGTTGCACAGTATGTAAATTATATTGCAGTGAAGCTATTAAAAAATCTATAAGGGAGGAGAAAGAAAAAGAAATATAACGTCACCAACTTTCTGGCTGGCAGAGAGGACAATGGTATATGGGAAAAAATTTAAAGATTGAGTCAAAAAGTGGTTTAGAAAAGGCAGACACGGAATGTAAAGTTTTATGAATATTTGAAGACTTATTTTGCTTTTTATCACAAGAATAATGCACAGTAGTCCCCCACTTTCCATGAAGGATATGTTCTAAGACTCCAGTGGATGTCTGAAGCCACAGTACCAACCCTGTCTATACTATGGTTTTCAATCTAATAACCTAGACAACTATTATGTGACTAAAGGGTCTATACACTGGACAAAGGAATGCTTCACATCCTGGGTGGGATAGTGCAAGATTTCATCACACTGCTCAGAATGGCATAGAATTTAAAACTTATGAATTGTTTACTTCTGGAATTTTCCATTTAGTATTTTTGGACTTCAGCTGATTACAGGTCACTGAAACCATGGAAAACAAAACCGTGGATAAGCGGAGACTACTGTATTATAAAAATATGAACAATGAAAACACATGAACACAGAGAGGGGGAACACCATACACTGGGACCTGTCGGGGGGGTGGTTGGGGTCTAGGGGGAGGGATAGCAGGGTGGTGGGGGGCTAGGGGAGGGATAGCATTAGGAAAAATATCTAATGTAGATGAAGGGGTAATGGATGCAGCAAACCACCATGGCATGTGTATACATACGTAATAAACATGCACAATCTGCACATGTACCCCAGAACTTAAAGTATAATTAAATATATATATTTATATATGTATATATATTTAATTATACATATATACATATGTATATATATAATCAGAATATATTGTGTGTGTGTGTGTGTGTGTGTGTGTGTGTATATAAATTCAGAATAAATGAGCTCTTTCAATAAGGTCCACAAATATAATTGATAAGAAAGTACTGGGTTATAGTTCAGTAGGCCTCATTTTCTTTGCTTTATTAATGGCACATAAAATAAAGTGTCTCTTAAAATGAATGGCATCCTGATGTGATAAAATATATTATGTGACTCACCTACACAAGACTGCTTTTCCTAGCTGTAAAATACTGACTGTATTCTTTACCTTCTCCATTCCTAAGATTTCATATCTCTATAGTGGGTCTATTTCTATGGGTCTTCCTGGCTCTGAGATATTCTAGTTCTAATTCAAATTTTTATTCATGTCTGGTGGGAAATTTACCATTTATTATTAGATCCTACATCAGATCACAGGCTTAAAAAATAAGGAAAAGAGAAGCAAAATCATACCCATCTAAATTTATCTTCTACTGAAAGAAACATGCGAGAGAGGTAAAATTATTTCTTACAGTTTTCCCCTCTAATTATATGTAGAGTTTCATTTCTTAATTCTCTCTGAATCTCAGATCCCCAGAGACCTGATGATGAATGGAATAACACATGAAGAGGGGGAAACTCTGGGCGTGTGGTAAAAACGTGTTCACCACGGCAGACAACCGCTTGGGTGGCAGCTTTGGCCTCTGGATGAATTCTCCTTGGTAAGTGACTGTCCACCTGTAGGTGCCTTCCTGATTATCTGTGTGTAGGGCACCAAGCAGGCCATCTAAAGCCACTAATCTCAAAGGGAGTTTACCCAGGGACAGGACTTTCTGAAAGAAAAGGAGCACAACAGAAGAGAATGACTGCTGATAAGTTCCATCCAACAAAGTGAATTTAGTGGATTTGAAAATTCCTTTTTAGTTGCTGGTCTTCATAAAAGATTATTTTTGTCTAAAATGCAAAGACCTATGTTACCTATGTTTATCTTGCAGTCTCCAAAATAATTGAGAAATTGGAAATGCCTAAATGTCCTACTCTAAATAAATGGTTAATAATATTTGAGATATCCATATTACAAAACAGTATATGGACATGAAAATGTTTACAAAAGGTTTGTGAAACTAGAGGGAAATGTTTGAATGAATGCCACATCTAATGAAAAAAAAGCAGAAAAAAATATACATGATGTTCTCCACTATATAAGGAATGGACATTGAAGAAAGAAACATGCAAAACTTATGATAATCTTAGGCTGGTATGGTTGTAACTTGTTCATGTTTCTGCATTCCCATTCTATAATAAATGTGCCATGCTCTTTTCTATCATAAAATTAATTTTACATAATTTTAAATATTCTTTAATAACAGAAAATAAAATGTGAGCATGGTAGGAAATTAAGAAGGAAAAGAGAAAATAAAAATCTGCCAGATTTAACACAAAGAAAACAACTGATAATATAACATTTTGGTATATATTCTTACAGTCATTTTTGCTTAAATAGATAGACAATACAGAGAGAGAGAAAGATCTATAATTTTATGAGCCACTGCAAGGGCTATCCAGCCTACAATGAGAACTGGCTCCCAATACATGAAGCACTGGGTCATTGTAGCCATGGTTTTCCTAGATAACTCTATTGCTTTAATTATAGTTGCTAGGACTGAGAGTAAAAACTTAACCCAAAGTAACCCAATCATATTTATTCCCCAGGAATTAGAGTTGACAGTACTAAGGTACCAGGAAGACAGGCAGTGGATGAAATGCTGCAGATTGGGGCAGTGACTCTACACCATGGGCAGGCGGAAGCAGAGGCAGAAAAAGGCAAGAGGTGATGGGCCCTCCAAAGATTGAGAGAATAGCATGTGGTTCCTAATAACTTCTCAGATTCTGTGTCTTCTTGATTTGTAAGATTTCCCCTTCAGCTCTCAATAAAAACATCCACATCCCTAAAACTAGAAGTGCTTTAATTAAGACACTTATCTACTATTTTTAATTAAACTTTTTAAATTTTAAAATAATTGTAGATTCATAGGCAGATGTAAGAAATTAAGAGAGAGAGATCTTGTGTACTCTTTACCCAGTTTTCTCCTGTGGTAACATCTTGCAAACCTATAATTCAATATCACAGCCAGGATACTGATACTGACACAGTCAAGAAACAGAACATTTTCATCACCACAATTATTTCTCACTATGCCTTTTTATAGTCACACTACTTTCCTCCTGCCCCTGTTCCACATACTATTTTGTAACAAGTTTTCTTCAATAGTAATATTTAAATGACTAACTTCTTTCCTTTTAATTAAACATTTTTTAATCAACCCTAATGAACATTCTTACATGTAAATCTTTTATGAATAATTTTTCTTAGAATAAGCAAATTCTTTTGCTACATATTGCTAATTTGCCTTCAAGAAAGCTTGACAAATTTACATTAGCACCAACAAACTACTTTTAATGAAATAAAAAAGTAACATAAAGTTTTAGTGGTTAATAAGGCCTTCCGAGATCCATCATCTACAACGGGGCCTAATAAATTCTGCCACATCAATTGAGTAAGTTGTTTTAAAATCAGATAGTTCAAGTTAATATGTCTATTACTTTTGGTCAAAGATCATTGCAAGGGTATTATAAAAAAAATAAATTCAACGTCAACTTTAAAAACAACTTAGAAAAACCTGAACAAAGCCAAGTTATATATATTCCGGGGAAAACAGATTACATTTTGGAGTTACTGAAGAGTATCATCCATCAAAATGTTGTTTTAAAACTATTATTTTTGGCTGGGTGTGATAGCTCATACCTGTAATGCCAGTACTTTGGGAGGCCGAGGTGGACGGATCACCTGAGCTCAGGAGTTCAAGACCAGCCTGGGCAAGCTAGCAAAACTCTTCCAAAAATACAAAAATTAGCTGGGCATGTTGGCAGGTGCCTGTGATCCCAGCTACTTGAGGGGCTGAGGCAGGAGGACCACTTGAGCCTGGGAGACAGAGATTGCAGTGAGCTGAGATCGTGGCACTGCACTCCAGCCCGGGGGACAGAGCAAAACCCTGTCTCAAAGAAGACAAAACAAAAGACTATTATTTTTGGTATAAGCTTGATGTTCATCTTTGGAATCATCCAGCTGAAAAAAAATCATATACTATCTTGTTGGACAGAAATATTTTTACGCCTCTTTTAAACTGAATATTACCTCTTCTAGATAAGCACCCTAAAGACCCTCTGGCAAATTTTTTGTTGGTTGGTTTGTTTGCTTTTGCATGCATAGAAAATATTTAAAGAAAATGAAGAGAGTTCTTCATAATCATAGGGGTTACAGCATAAGGGCAGTCTGATTGCTTGAGTTAGGGAGTTCAAGACCAGCCTGGGCAACACAGTAAAACCCTATCTATGTAAAAACTACAGTAAAAAAAAAAAAAAAAAAAAAAAATAGCTGAGCATGGTGGCATGTGCCTGCAGTCCCAGCTATTCTGGAGGTTGAGGCGGGAGGATCACCCAAGCCCAGGGATGATCCATAATTTCACCACTGCACTCCAGCTTAGGCAACAGAGTGACATCCTGTCTCAAAAAAAGAAAGAAAGAAAAAAGAAAATTGTCAGTCTAATACACTCTGTTGATCACAGCACATAGTAGTTTTTCAACAAATTGCCATAAAAAAAGTTTAACATTCATTAAAAAACGGGAGTTCTACAAGGTGAAATAACTCACTGCTGTGCCATATCCTATGTTGCTCAGTTGAACCAGTGATCCCTTTCAAATCATAATCCCTTAAGAGAATAGTCCTTATTTTCCTCATCCCCCCTCTCCAGTGGCCTCTTTTAAAAAGTTGTCCTCATCCACAGATGGTCAACATTATGATGGAATTTTGTTTTCCTCTCATGTGAATTTGGAGCTGATAGATGCTTCTCAGCTCCTTGCTGGGACCTCACTGACAAACCCGCTGGCCCCAGAACTATTTGTGACATCAGGATGACGCTTGTGAGGTTACTGTTGGTATTGTCTGCTCAGCTACAGGGCCCAGTGGACAAACACTGATGAGAACGTGAAGTTCGGAATTCATCACTGCCCCTCACAAAGCCTATGTGACCGGGGAGTAGATGACTAAACCCTGCACCATCTTTTCTCCTATTAGAACATAACATTGTCTACTTCTAACACAGAGAACAGAAAATGAGTTAGCAATGTCCAAATTCCCTGCAGAAACACTTGGGAAGGGACTGCCAAAACGACCTTCTCTGCAAATTCAGGGGTTATACTCAAAACTCTCCAAGGGCACTTAGTGGCTGACATTCTAGTATTCTATGATGAATCAGCCCTGAAATTTGCACCAAGACAGTCATACTAAGGAATATGCAGTGTCTGTGGAGAAATGAGGTATCTGGATGAAAAATGGAGTGTCCCCAGATATTGGGGGGGGGAGGAGATAGGAGCAACCCAGAAACCCTCCATGTCTAATCAAGTGACTCATCTTGTGACAGCAGTCCCCATCCCCCCACTCCACCTCACCAAAAATAGATGTTTTGCATTGAAAATCATCATTCACAAAGGACACAAGTATCTCAGACATGATAGCAGCAGGTCTTTCCCTGAAATGTTCCACCTTTGCTTTTTCATTTTTTTAAACTTTTCGAGGTTATTTGACATGTTTATGTGTGCTATAGCTGGCCTAAAGTTAGAATCTGAACAACACCATCTTATAAAAGATAAAGGTATGTTTTAAAATAAGTTGTAACAGCTGCCCCACTCTCCTCACAATAACTGCTGGCCTTTGGCTTCGGTACATAAAACTGCTAGTTTGCTCTGCAAACTATCTACCTTTCTTACCAGTAACAGCCAGAATTGTCAGCCTTTGTAACTAGAATAGCAGCCCAGGCTAATTCCATCCTGGTCCCTGTGCCTTGTAATAAGTAACCAAAATCTGTTATTTCCACTACAGCCCAGAAGATGTGCAAACTAATGCTTATCTTAACTTCTGTAAGCCACTTAGGTAACAATCGAGGGGGGCAAGATGTCCTCAAACCCTTGGAATGTTCGGAGCCCCGCTCCCTCCCCTCTGTCCGGGAGATGATTTAGGAAAACCTCTAAATGTCTGTGTCCCTTCACCCCCACCCCCGCCTCTCGCCCTAACTCCCAAAGTAATTCTTACGAGTATAAAAGGTCTTAACACCCTCCATTCGGGGCCACGGGTTGGAGAGACGCGAGTCCTCCGTGGTCGCCGGCTTAATAAACCCTGCAATTTGGCATACTTTTGTCTTAGTGCTGGTCCCTTAATCTCGCCTCGAATATAACATATGCATGCTAGAAAAAGAGTAAAAGATGTCTTGGGTTCTTCTATTTACGTAGTGTCACATGCTTTCAGCAGTTCCATCACATTTCTGACAGTTACATATTTTTATTCATGAGCTATTTGATGGATTGGTTCTTTGAGGGTATCAGAAGTTTATACTGGAACGCAGTTAAGGGCATGCAGACCTCATACTTTTGACACCAAAGGTCACACTTTGGATTAGGTGCTAGGGGCCAGGCCTCTAGACCACAGGAGCAAACACAACAGTCGTTTTTCAGAAGCCAAGTCGGTGGGAAACGAGGCAAAGAAGATGAAGCTGAGAAGATTTTTGTGGTTGTCTTAAGGACATAAAAAGTCATGAAGCATAACAAGGCCTCATAGGGATTCCCCCATATTCCCAGCTGCAGAAACATTCTGCCTAGCTTATTTTGGAATCTGAGCCAGAAGACCCTTGGTGAGAGTGCCAATGGCCTGCTCCTGGCCTAGCTACCTGCTCCCCTGTATGCCTTAGAAAACATGGACAGGCCCGGCTTCTCTGTAGCCTTGGGACAGTTTCTTCCAGCTTCCCAGTGATGTTCCTGGACTCCCCCCAGGAGCTGCGCCAACGCAGAGCCAGGGATGCCAGACGTGGCATGGGGGGCCGCCTGCCTGGGGCCATTGGCTTGCCTCAAGAAAATAGAGTTTGAGAGGGCCTGGAGTTTCAGCCCCTAGGTGGGGCTGGGTGCCAGTGGTTTTCTGTAACTACACATGGTTCTAAAATGTGTTGCTCTCAAAATTGGAAAATGAACTGTGGACTGGAGTCTCCACATGCACCCACCATTCTATACCTAATGCTTCATTTGGGAATATCTCAATTCCTTTTCATTTCCTTAAAGCAGTCATTTTCAAACATTTTTAAAGCAGTGGAATCCACCTTTCCAAGAAACCCTTACACATATATCCCACAGGGAGACCGATGAGATTGGGACTTATACCCTCTTAAGTAATTTCATTTTATAGCTTGTCATGCCCTGAGGTCTAACCACAGTTTCCTTAAGCTTGCAGAAAAACTTATTTGAAAGCAATAGTTTAAGAAGTTTTATAAACAAATCAAATCTTTCTTAAAATCCAATGTATTAACTACCAATGTTTAGCAGAAAAAAAATTAAGAAAATTCACATTTTGTCAGTGTCAAAATGCATTCAACAAACAATTTCTGAATATAGGGTACAAGCCAGGCACTGGGCTAGCCACTGAGGATGAAGAAATGAAACACAATTCTAGCATCCGAATAGACCTTTGTTGGCCAGTGGCCTTGGGAAAGTCACTTGCACTTCTCCGAGTCCCTGTGAAATTATGAAGGAAAAAAGTGCTAACAATGTGAGAACTGATGATTATTGTCATATGGACTCTTCATTTTACACTAAAGGAAGTTGAGTTCCAGAGTAGGATATCAGACTCAAGGCCCAGATTTTATTTCTGGTCTCCTGACTTCCAGGTGAACGGTGTTGCAGCTCCCCTGACTGCAGTTATAGGAGAAGACAGGGAGGAGACAAAGATGAGAGTGATCTGGGAAGAGCGAGGATGGTGGAGACAACCTGAGTCTTCTGCTCCAAAGATAAAAACTGAAGATACTGAGTCTTAGATGACAGTGCAAAAGGACTGCAGAAGTTGGGTGTTCAGAGCCTCATAGAAATGACATGAAAATCGAATATACTAGTTTGGGATACAATGAGTTCCCGCTACAGATGACATTCCTTATGGTTTTCACAGCACTCGCATTGCCAGTATCATAGGGTAGAAGGGACACATCCCCATTTCGGAAATGGAGAAACTGAGTCTCAGAGATGTAAGCTTACTCGCCCAATGTCAAACAACGGATAAGTAGCAGAGCTTGGACACCTTAGTGAGTCAGGGGTTATGAGTTCTATCCTTTCTGTTTCAGCTATGTAATAAATTGAGTTAAGAGATAGGCATGGGTCTGAATTCTGGACTAGGAGTATGAAGATGGAGTGACATTGGAAAAACTGCTGAAGAAAGGGACTTGGCATATATGGAGCATATACCTGTACCATCATATCAAAACGCAACACAGCTATTGCCTCTTGGAACATTATAAGAGAATGGGGGAAATCATTATAAAGTAAATAAAGAGGCAAATAGTATCTAGGGTGATGAGGCCTATACCAGAGATATGGACAGGAGCTTTTTTAATGGTTATAGCAACCATGTAATAGACTTTTATTAATTTTCCAACTCTCTGATGAGGAAACGGAGACTGAGAGAGCCCAAGTAACCAGCTCTGAGGTCATGCAACCAATACATTGAGGGAGCTGGCATTGAACTCTTGTCACTGACTCCTCTTTGTACTTTACCCAGCTGCCT
Source organism: Ateles fusciceps (assembly GCA_036589455.1). Classification (NCBI taxonomy): domain Eukaryota; kingdom Metazoa; phylum Chordata; class Mammalia; order Primates; family Atelidae; genus Ateles; species Ateles fusciceps. Next base: position 15,957,532 of record JAZHEH010000952.1, read on the forward strand.
TCAGCTTCTGTGAGAGTGTCTGCAGGCACACTGGCTGGAGGGGGGTAGGAATAATATTATTTCATTTATGTTTTATTTATGTGGTGCCGTGATATTTATCTAGCAGCTTTCATCTGGGAGATGTGAAGTGTTTTATAAACAGGTTCTTATTTTTTCTCCCTCCCCTTCCACTCCTCCACCTGAGTCCTTGAGAACCAAAGAGGTTTCCAGGGAAGACCAAGGTCAGAAGGGTGGACAGGTGTATATGGGATGGTGGTTCCCCACGTGTGGATACAGCTGTGTTTGGTGATAATAGCAATAATCTCTTATATTTGTATATCCCTCTGTTGTTTACTCACCCGTTTCATGTCCAACTTCTATTTGATACCCACACAAGTCATGTGAAATCGGCAGAACAAGCATCAATTTACAGAGAAGGAAACTGAGGTCCAGAGAGATAAGTTAAACTGTCTAAAGTCACGTGGCCTGACATAAAAGGAGTAGAGAGTCAAACCCAGGTCTGCTGATTCATACAAAAACACTGTTGTGTAATGGCTAAGAGGCTGAACTTTGGAATCAGGCTGAATTGAGTTTTATTCTGATCTCCTCTGTGCCTTCAGGGCTATGTATGTGGGGTGGTGGAGTTCATCTTTCCAATCCTGTTTCCCTATCTGTGAAGTGGGCAAACCAATCATTTCTACCCCAGAGAGTTGTGAACAACCCATATCAGTTATATATAAAGTTCAAGAACTTATTACAGTGCCTGGTAGGCAGGGATCTCTCAAAAAACAGCAGCTACAACTAAGATCGCAACCAAGGTCTCTTTCCACTATAACCAGTGTCTGAGAGGAAGGCCTGGAGTTCACATACACCTGAGAGGGTCTGTTTGCAGGCAGGTCAAGGTCCAGGGTTTACCTGAGCTGCACCCCAAGCTGAGGTTCTGTATCCCATTCCGTCTCCTCCAGGCATCAGCCTCTGTGTGGGGCGCTTTCTCAGGCAGCCTGTCTGAGGCAGCAGCTGCAGGAGGCATACACTCCCACGACTCACCCCCAAACACTCTGCCCACCTGTCTCCACTCCTTGCCTCTGGCAGCCCCACTTTGCCTAGGAGAAGAGCAGCAAACTTGCGTCCTCAGGTGCTCTCCTCTTAGCTCCCCCCACCCCAGGGTAGAGCCAAAGAAAACCAAAGCACTCTGTTTTCTAAGCCAGAGCCAGGAGCGATTCCCGTAAGGCACTGCCTAGCTTAATGGGGCTGTGTCTGGGCCTTGCCTCTAAGCCAGGCTCTGGCAGTCAGGAGGCTGCTCTCTTGCCTGGCTCCACCAGAGGCCGTGGCATTTGCTTAAGGTGATTCAAAGTCGAGGCCAAGGGGACAGAGATGGCAGGAGGCTTGGTTCTGGTTCTGTCTGCACTGATTCACAGCTGTGACTCTGGACATGACCCTGCCCTGCTCCAGGCCTCAGTGCCTCTGTCTCTCTGCCTTTACCAAAGGGCAGCTGCTTCTGTGTCAGTAATTCTTCACCCTATGTGTGCAGGAGGATGACTTGGGGGAGGTTTTAAAAATGAATGCCTGGGCCCCATCCCCATAAATTGCCATTGAATTGGCTTGGTATAGGGGTCTGGGTGGCGGTACTTTTCAGAAGCTGAATAGGTGATTCTTGTAGGCAACCAGGGTCTAGATCCATGACCCTGAAACAAGGCTAAGATCCCTGTGAGCTCTCACATTGAAGGATTCTATGAAACAGATAAAGGAATAAGAAGCAGAGACTTCTAAAAGGAGAAAATCTGATGGGTCTTTGTCTTTAACGTATCATCAAACTAAGTTGTCTCATTGGACAGGTGGAAAAATTGGGGCCCCAATAAGGGATGAGTTTAAAACCACATAATGAGTTGCTGGTGTCCTGGTCTAGAACCTGGGTCACCTGAATCACATCACAAACTACAAAAATGTCAGTAATAAAAAGATCAGAGGAGGAAGAGGAAGAAGCTGAAAATAAAGAAAGAAGGAAAGACAGACAAGGGCAAATAAAAAATGGAAAAAAAAACCCAGAAGGAAGTAAAAGAAAGTAATGGGAGGTCAGGGAAGAGAAAGAGGTAAAATGAAGAGGGGAGAAAAAGAAATAAAAGCCACAACTGGGGCACGAGCAACTCAGATAGTACCCTGTGAGTCAGGGCAGCTCTGAGCCACACTTGGCTGTACAGCTCGTATTCGGCAATTGCAACCCAGGCAAGAGCTCTGATCCCAGCTGGGGCCCCAGGCCTGGGGCTGGAGCCTGCGTGGGGGCGGTCTGACTCACAGCTGCTACTTCCTCACCCTGTTTCCAGCCTCTTGCTCAATCCAGGCAGCAGGCAGGATAGATGCTCTTTTGCAAGGTGATCTAAGCTCAGAGGACCCTGCAACCTTTATGAAAGGATTCTGGTTAGGTGTAGGAACAAATGGGGCAGGAGACCCTGTACTCCCGCCATGCTGAACAGCGAGATGACTCCCGAAGCAGCTTGCCCTTTCCTGCCTCCAGACCTTTGTTTGATGCCCACTTCCACTGGAGTGCCCTGCCCCACAGAGACCCTGCTTCGCATGGCATCTGAGGCCTTCCAAGTCTGGTCCTGTAATATCTCTCTACTCATGGTTCCCCTCCATGCTTTCTACACTACCTATAAGACCATTTATTAAAAGTAATGGCAAAAACCGAAATGACTTTTACACCAACCTTAAGACGTTTCCTTCTGCTCACCTTTGCTTATGATGCACTCACTCTCCTATGCAATGGAACCCACAGCCATCTTTCAAATCCCACAAACACAAAAATTCCACAAGAAGTGTCCCTGCTTTAATTCCATCCTTCCAAATGTCTTTCTCTGATCACTACAGTCAGAATCATTCTCTTCTTCTTCTATAACTCCACATCAAGTGTTCAGTCTGTCCCCTGTAATACTCAGCACTCTCAGTCTCTTATCTCAGACCACAAAATTGGAAGTTCTATGTGACCAGATTTACATCCATATAATGTCTCTGGGTGTAAACTGTGGACTGTGACAGATTTGGGCTTCTATCTAGTTTCTACCACCTGCTATCTGTCTGCTTCAAAGCACAGTATCTTCATCTGCAACACAAACATGTCCATTTTACCCCTTACTGTAGTTGTGAGCCTTAGTAGAAATAATACAGGAGAAGAACCGGGAACATGTTGCCAGCTTTAAAAAACAGTTACTTTGTGCTCACTTCGGCAGCACATATACTAAAAAAACAGTTACTTTGCTGTTGTCATAAGTCATCTATGGGATGGTCCATGGGATCTTGTGCTGGGTCTGGCCTGGAGTGGTCTTTAGAACATGTAGCATACATCACTCAACTGAAGCTCAGCTGCTCTCTGAAAACAGTGTGGGCAAGGAGGAGACTGGGGAGAGGAGAAGGGAAAGAAAATAAGAATGCGCCCAACAATGCTGCAATGTAAGGATGTTGTTCTGCTCTTTGGTGAAAAAAACGAAGGATGGAAGATCTATAGCAACTTTAACACTCAAGAACGCATTCCCTCCTCCTAATATCCCTGAGAGATAGGCAGGAATTCCTGTTCCTGACAAATGCAGAAAGAGCCAACCTAATGCAGGGTGGTTGGGACAAGGTAAGGTTAGGGCTTAAACTCTCCTGCCCTTCAGAGGCCTTGCAGCAAGGCTCTGCTGCCTGCTAGGAGAGGAAGCAGTCTTGGCTCCTGTTATGAATAGATGTCAGCCTTTTGGCACAATGCAACCCGACTGTTGGCCTAAAGGAAGCTGCGTGTACTCAGGGAAACCCTGTCTGCTCTGCCTTTCACAGAAAGCCAGGATGTGGAGCCAGGAGAGAAGGGGCATTCAGAGGGCCTGGGAGACCCTTGGTGAAAACAATCAGTTTGTTTCATCATCCCAGGAAGATTCTCAGACCAGGGTGAGTCTCCAAGATTACTAGACATAAAAATCACCTGGGGAGAGTGTAAAAAATAAATAAAAATCCCCAGAAATTCCGATTCAGTCATTTTGGGGTCAACCTAGTCATTTGCATTAATCAACATGCTCTCCCTGATGATTCTGATATAAATGGATCACACGTTGCAGAACACTTTAGCCTGTACCCTGATCTAAGTCATATCCCTCTGTTCTCAGCCAGTCTACCCCTTCTTCAGAATTATCGTTCACTGAGAACACTGAGAAAATCAATGTGCATACCCCCTTTCCTTTATTCGGCCATCATCCACAGTTCCCTCCTGTCCTGTTTCATCTGGGCCCTAGACTAGGAGAGGGATGTTTGAGAGAGTAACAGCAAAACCCTCAACCTCTAAACAGCCCCTGCCCGTCCTGACCCCTTGGGACCCGGTTCTACCAGTTACTGTATTGCCTTTCCTCTGGAATTACTTCTCCTCCAATTTTTTCACTTGGGGGGACTGACCCCAACATTCACAGTCAGCAGTCTTTGTTAAACGATTTGTGCCTGTATCCACTCTGCCCATTGTCTTTTCCTCTAGCACCCCCCCACGACACAAACACACATCACCCATGTCCCATGGAACCTACCCCTCAGCACCTTTATCCTCACTGCCATTATTCTAGTTTAGTCCTTACTTCTCCCAAGAACATTATAGTTCAATGAGGATAGAAAAGACAGTATGAGAGGAAAACAAATCAAGCTGGAGAGTGCGGGAGCAGGACCCTCTAGTCTCAGATTCTCAAGAAATAGGAAGAGCTGCGAAGAATTGTGGGGGGAGGTAGAGAAAAGGAAGATGCTATCTAGACAAGTTTGTAGCTCTATCCATAATGATATGGCCAACAGATTTTGAAGTAGCTTGCCACATATACATATACATACATATATATGCATATATATACACTTGATTGCAATAATTTTCAGAGAAACCAAAGGCATCCATAAAGACTTTGCTTCCTTCTTCCAGTAGCTCACAGAGACCAAAGTTGGCACACAGTACCCTCCTAACACCAAAGACTCTACAATTCCTTCTACTTGGGATGTGTGAAAGCACAGAAAGGTGAGTAAGGTGTTTTCTTAGTTAACTTCCTTCCCATGCCTCAGATCTGCTACATAGAATGAGCATATCATTGGGAAAATAATGTGTTTTGCTCATTTTATTTATTTTCTTTGGGAAAAGTGGTGTCAGCGTTAAGGGCGATAAGTGTTTTTCACACTTTTATTTAAACATAGAACTATTTATTTCTAATAAAATTTCATGAGAAAACTCAGCAGGTAAGTAAGGCATTCTGCCAGTAGCAGGAACTTAGCAGGCTCAAGCTCCCATCCACTAGAATTTGCTTCTTTTAGTGATTCCTGGGGTGCCTCAAAGTATGCCTACAGTCTAATAACATCATTTTGAAACTGCTGATCTAGTCCAATCTCATTATTTTGAAAGAAGAGAAGAGGAGACTTATCAGAGCTCATATATCAAGTCACAGTGGAACTGGGATTTGAACCCTTAATCCCGACTTTCATCCCAGTACTCCACCAGCTAAGATGACTCTGCTATGTGTTCTGGAGTGACAAGCCCAACTCAGGAGTCATAGGAAAAATAAAGATCCCAAGGCCTGGTGTCCTGAAACTTGGCATCACTAGGGATGAGGTTTGGGACCAGACACTCTGATCCAAGCTGCGTGGACACAGTCAGTGAGCGTGCACAACCTCTGCAGGGCAGTCAAAGGCTTTTCTTGGGATTTTATGGCTTACAGTAGAAATTCATGAAATTATTAGTGTCATGAAGAGAATGAGAAAGGTTGCAGCGAGGTTGGCTAGCAGGACTGAAGGTGAAAAGACTCACTACAGAGAAGGTTCAGGCAGCATCAGAGGATGGGGCCAGGTAAGACAGAGAGTTGAAGGCTTCCCCTGGCTGGATATCTTAAAAGATGTCTGAGTCAGGCTCAGGCAGAACCTCCTCCTAAAGAGCAAGTTCCCCCTTCCTCCTCTTTCTTCTTCTTTTTTTTAATGGTTCGCTGGTTTGAGGAAGATTCTGTGAATCTGAAGACATGCCAGGGAAGAAGCCAGAAAGTCTACCTTTGACTCTAAAACAAGAATGGTCGATAATCACCCTAACCTCACTTCATTTTAGTTTCCAAATTAAAAATAAATAAAAGGTGCAGCTTTAGATGTTAATAGCATTCACCTCTAAAGAGCCCTAGGGGAGGGAGGTAAGTCCAGAGAGCACTGGCCCAGTGGTCAGTGCTTGTTTTTCTTCACTTTTCTCTTCTGAACTTCAACTTTCCTTCCTCTGCTATGTCACCGTTATCCTCCGCAGATATTTTCTGCACAGAAACGATTTGACCAGGACAGTGTTAGGCTTTGCAATGGAACAGAAAACAAATGTGAGAAAAATGTTCCACTCTCAAAATGTTTATAAGCATGTAGCTCTGAGATGCAGTAGAAAGTGCACTGGCTTAGGGATCAGGAAGACTTGAGCCCAAGTCGAACTTTTACCTTCCAAGGCTGGCATGACAGACAAATCACTTCAGCTAGTCCTCCACTTCTCCATGCATGAGGTAGGGACCATCACACCTACCCAGCACACCTAGCCACATTGCCAGTACTCAACAAAGGTTACCACTCTTAGAAAATCCAGGAAAGTCAAATTTGGGGTGAACCTGTCTTTGGCTTTCTACCCTTAGGCAAAAGTTGAAGTTTTAGAAAATTGCTACAGAAAAACAAGATATCAGCCTCCAAAGGGTCTTCTACTGCTATGGGTAGATGCGTCTAAAGGTGTAAGTTGCTTAATGAGTATTGAATGAATGAATGAATGTATGAATAAATGAATGAATGAACGAGCTGCTCATAGTCAAAGTTCAACATGCCTGTGACTCATTTACTTTTTAGTTTTTATAATTTAGCATGGATTACCTAATCGCTTTATCACTATAATAGTTATTTTAGTTCATTTAACTTTCATGTCCTTCTTATGTGTGATGGAAACATATGCAGTGGTAGATAGAATGCTAAAAATGTATTATCTCTCTTAATGATACCACAGAGGCAGAGAATTGCTATGAAAAAATATGTATAATATTTTTCTCAACAACATCCTTACCTAGGAGACCCCATACATGGAAAATGAATTGTTTCCTTCAAAGAGGCAACTTAGTGTGTGTTAAGAAAGCAGGGAGGATCCACTTTTGGGTCTGGTGTCAAGCGTCTAGCTCCATCACTGTCATAGGTTTGCTGTGATCAGAAACCGGTCCCTTCCATGGTAAAAATCATTCTATTGTGTTACACGATATTTACCAAAGTGTGGGACACCTAAGAATAAAATCATTTAATGCAAAGGAAACCTCCCACACTTTCTAATTTTCCTATAGTGCTTCACATGAAGTCATGAAGGATGGCTTGGTTGAGTGCTAATATGACCTGGACACCTCTGTAACATTCGCCAGCCTACAAGAGAGAGAAAAAGGCTCTGGCTCAGAACATTCCAGAGGCACAAGTATCGTCCAGAATTTTATACAATTCTTTTGTTTTCATTGTATTGATTTTTAGAGTTATCTTCTATTTATGGCATGTAATCCTGGTTTTCCATTTACGGGTAGTGATATAAATTTCCATTTTGAAATAATTGATTTTAACCAAAAATAAAAAAAGAAAGAAGAAATAAATGAGTCAGTTTCAAGAAAAACACATTAAGTTAATAATATCCCAGGTATGGCAAGATTAGGAAGGTGATGCTCAGATGAGATGCAGGAAACACTGTGCTTGTTGATTTTCCAGGGTCCTTCGAGGAGGAAAACTGTGAGATTATCTGTGCTCTCCAAACTCTGAAACTGCTGGCCAGAACATTCTAATGGGGATCAAATGAACTTCAGTTTTCAGGATAGTTTCTGGGAAAACAAATTTGTATAAAGTGATACCCAGATATTCATGAGCAACAATGATCTTTAATTGGTGCTAGTAAGAGAGAAAAACAGGTCCACAGAGGCTCTGAAAAGGCTACAGTGCCCTTTAACTTTAGAGGTCACAGAAAACAGCCCACACTGCCCAGAGGCCACCCCAGCAAGAGGCTGAAGCCCTATGTGTTCTTCAAGCTCCCCCAGTCTGTGCCTCTCTGCTCCCTGGCCAAGAAGAGAGGCAAGGCCAGCTGCACAGGCCGGCCCACTTTCGTGCTGCTGAGATCTCTGAGCCAAAGTGAGCTAGAGGCCCGGATGCAGGCCCTTGCTTCTGCTCTGTCCTCATCCCCCAGTTAGAAATTTAGCAGAGCAGGAGGGTGAAACCAGGACAACCCCAAACTGCAGAGAATGGGTTTAAGTGGGATGGGAATGGGCTTTCCTCTCCCCCACTCAGTGTAGTCTACCTCCCTACCCTGTCCCCACCCCAGGCCATCAGAGTTTCAGCTCTGGCTGAAGCTGACCTCTGGGAAAGCTATTGGATAGTGCTCTGAAGTCACTGACATAAAGGAGGATATCTCAGTTCTGGAGGAGGAACAAAAGGAAGATGGATTTTTCCATGGATTTAACATTTACTGAATAATAAATGGGGTCAGCTGAATTAAAACACACACACAACACACACACATACACACACTCACACACCTGCATCTGACAGCTGAGTGACAAGAGCTGCTGGCTGTGGACTGAGGAGAGGCCTCGGGGGTGCAGAGGTACAGAGAGGGAGAGATAATTATTCATGATAATTAGCATCTTGGGGCTAGGGGCTGCTAGTTCTGGGATGCACATGTGTGAATGAGTATACTGGCCCATCATTTGGATGCAGCATTAACTCACAGCATGGTAGCACCAGACTGGGCAAAAATAATCCACATTCATTCATCCAATCCTCTATTCAACAGCACTGCATTCAATACCTACCATGTGCATGGTTCTGTGCTATGTACTGAGGATACAGTGGAGAATAGCTCAGACACTGTCACTGCCCTCCAAGTACTTCATCTTCCAGCAGGAAAGATAAAAATATGAATGAATAATTGGAGTAAAGCATGAGGAGAGCTCTGAGTTGAGTGCTCAAGTCTTACCTCACCCTTGGTAAAAAGTTTCTGGGAGACTGGGAAAATTTTCTTTGCACTTCTCTGTCTTGAGTTTCCTCACTTGTGACAAAACTTGGGGTGGAGGAGAGGTCCCACATCCATGGTTTTTAAGCCCTAGGGCTCTTTAAAAGTGCCCAGAGGGCTGGACACTATAGCTCATCCCTGTAATCCCAGCACTTTGGGAGGCTGAGGTGGGAGGATCGCTTGAGACCAGCCTGGATCAGCAATCAGAGATCAGATTCCACTTCATTTTTCATAAATAATTAAATAAAATAGAAGTCCCCAGAGGCTGCTGCAAAGGAAGCGTCAACCAGATCTCTAAGCCATCTGTTTTTATTTTGTTTCATACATTGGGCTTTTCTAAAATTGTGTTTGAACAAATGGTTCTGTTAAAATAAAAGAGAGAGAGAGAAGGGGAAAGGAGGTTGACAATGACTCAGTTCGATAATGACCAATATTCCTTCTAGCTCTAGCTTTCTAGAGCTGTTGGGACCCTAATGTCCCTAAGTTTAACCCTATCGCTCCGGATCATAAGCAAATATAAATCTATGACCAGATCCACATATTGAAGTAATTCTCTACCCACTTTACCCATTCGTTTTTCTGTAAACACCTAGAAAGCTGAAGTCATTAGTATATATGTGCATACACATACATATGCATATGCATACATTATATTATTTGTACATTTATACATAGATACAGAAAAATGTAGATGGAGAGATATGTTAATATGTCTACTACTGGATTTAACTAAGTACTGTTAAATTCAGTGACATAGTGGTTAAAAGTACAGAATTTTGAGAGTAAATCACTACAACTTCCTAGATATGTGATTTGGGAGAACTAATTTTTCTATAGTTCAGTCTCTTTTTTGTAAAATGGGAAGAGAAATGCGCCTAACTTCTAAGTATTCTTGAATTAAATGAAAGTGTCTAATTTTTGCAGTATTCTTGGATTAAATGAAAGTATTTATAGCACACAGCATGATATGTAGCAGGTAATAGAAGCCTATAAATATTTCCCTTCCCTTTTATGACCCTTCCTAAATGCCTAGAGATGGATGGCCATGATTTTCTTTATGTGTCCTTCTTGCTCTCAATTTAGATGGACACGTGGCTACTTGGAAATTGTCCTTAAAGGAACCACAGGTTGGTACAGAAGTGAAAGTACCATAATTTGGAGGATCTTCAAACTAACTCTTTTGACGTTATGGCATGTATTTTCCATGCCTTTTTCCTAAGTGTATATGAAGAATGTAATATCTTTTGTCTTTGAGCAATTATAAACCCTCAGGGTGAAAGCGGCACAGTGATTGTACAAACAAATACAAGTTCATAGCAGACAAGCAAACACATTTCTCATGTAACTCTTTGGTTTTCAACAGTTCTGAACTTGCATTTGCTTCAAGCACTGTTCATGTTCTAAGAGTCTGTGATTGAATATACATTCTTGGATTTTTGTTTTTTGCACTACTCCCATTACAGAGCTATAAACATAGAAATAGAACTACCATATCCACCCTGTTGATCAGTCTTTTCTTCCAGCAAATGAGTACTATGATTCCACTATGGACCATGTCCTTTATCATGGGGACTGCAATGAAGGGTAGAGTCCCTGTCCTCACAGGACTCTCAGACTAATGTCAGCACATAGCCCCCACCCCATCTTGAGTCCTAAAATTCAGCTGTGATGTTGCAGACCAGCTGGAGACCTTCAGATAAGGTAACAATACAAATAGCAGCAGTAGTAGCAGCTTGCACTAAGGAGGGCTTACTAATATGACAGAAACTATTCTAGACCCTTTATATTTTCTGTCTCTGATTCTCTCTATACCTCTGCAAGACAAATATGATCACTACTTTTTTTTTAACTGCACTGAAGAGGAAAAGAAAAAACGTGACTTGCTTAAGATAGTGCAGTCAGTGAGTAATTGAGCCAGAATTACATAACAGGTTTCCCTTTTCCTCTGTGGACCAGGACCGTTTATGGAAGGAGATGAGCCACTTCTCAGCACGATGACACTATACAGTCACAGGTCAATGGCTTGGCATTGGTTTGGCCCAGGAAGTTCAACTCAGAGAAGTGGACCCAAGCAGCCCAGGAATTTTAGGTCTGGAAAAGTCATGTTTCCTCAGAGATGCTTGCTTTGGTCAAGCCAAGGGTTCTGACAGGGCTGTACTCTCAGACAATCTCAGCCTCAATCTTTGGTACCTATCAGACCCAGGGTTCACCTGTCTTTATACAGTGAGACACAGAAGAAAGAGCCAGGGCTTCAGTTTGTCTGAGCCTCAGTTTCCTCAGATATAAAAACGATATGAGAGTCCAGGCGCAGTGGCTCACGCCTGTAATCCCAGCACCTGGGGAGGCCAAGGTGGGCAGATCACCTGAGGTTGGGAGTTCGAGACCAGCCTGATCAACATGGAGAAACCCCATCTCGACTAAAAAATACAAAATTAGCCGGGCGTGGTGGTGTATGCCTATAGTCTCAGCTACTCGGAAGGCTGAGGCAGGAGAATCACTTGCACCTGGGAGGCGGAGGTTGAAGTAAGCAGAGATCGCCCACTGCACTCCAGCCTGGGCAACAAGAGTGAAACTCCATCTCAAAGTCAAAAAAAAAAAAAAAAAAAAAAAGAATATGAGAATATAACCTTCTACATAAGGCTGATGTGATAAACAAATAAATTATCTAAATGGCCTGGCATATGGTAGATATTTAAGAAACGCTGATTCTCATTCATGTAATATTTATTGAGTGTCTACTATGAGCCAGTCACTCTTGTTGGAACACACCAGTCAACAAAACATGCAATAGATTGTTGCCTTTGTGCAGGTTACATTCAAGGGTAGGGAAGCAGTTCTTAACCGACTCTTACACGCTTCCTTGCCAGGCAGTGACAAAGGAGCTTGCCTCCTGGTGAGGCCTACGCCCTGGGGGGCTGGAAAAGATCTCCCCTCCTCTTCCCTATGTGTTAAATGTTAGTCAGAAAGACCCTTGGAAACTCCACTCTGGGTATTTGTTATGCTGTAAATCCCTTGCCCTAACCTTATTCCGTCCCACAAACCAATTCAGAGAGCTGAGACCTTGGAAATCTCATCAGACCAGATGGATGAGAAAATCATCTAGGGAAAGGAAATTCAACAAACATATGCTGAATACATCTCTATGCAGAGCCCTATGCTTCTGGTGCTGAGAAACAGGCTGGAGCACATACACAGTTTCTTTCACAACTTATTTGGAAGATAATTCTCCTCTGAATTAAATTACGATCTATAGTCTTTTTTCTTTAATCTCACTTAGTGTGTTTGTGTAAGTACATATCTAGCTGCAGAAGTAGGAAGTATGATGATGTGGATGTGTCTGCAAATCCAATGAGAATGTTACAAAATATATGGTATATGCACTGCAGTGCCTTTCTAAAAATCCAAAAGAAATTCTGAATCCTGAACACATCTAATACCAAGGACTTTGGATAAGGTACTGTAGACCTTTAGTACTAATTTCCTTACTTTGCATGAGAAAGCTGAGCTTCAAGGAACCTAAGGAACTTGTCCAAAGTTACACAGCTAATAAGTAACAGAATCAGAACTTGAACCTGGGAAGTTTGACTTAAGAACCGGTATTTGTGGCCTTTATATTATTTTGCCACCTCTTATTCCATGAACTATTAATTTTCTTCTTCTTTTCTTCCTCTTTCTTCTTAGTTTACTCTTCACAACACTCTAAAAGGTACTTACTATTATTGTCTCTATTTTATTGATAAAGAAAAAATTGTACAAAGCAATGCTTTTAAGGTCTTGTTGCTTAATAAGTAGCAGAACTGGGATTTGAACCCAGGCTAGTCTGGCTCTAATTCTCGTATGTGTAAGTATTGTACTATACTGCCACAGCCAGCGAGGTCCCAAATGGGCTGCAATTAACATGTGACTTACACATTTCTTGGGCTCATATACACTGCCTCTCTTGCCTCCTTGCAATTCATTCTCCAAATAACAGCCCAGTGAGATTTGCAAAGTGAAATCTCATCACATCACTAATTCACTAGCTCCTTCACTCATTCCATAAACTTTTCTGGTAAATAAGAAGGCAGTGATCAATAAAATAGTCTTACCCCTTATGGAGCATCAAGCCAGTCAGTCCCCCAGATTTCCATTATATTTAGAATAAATCCAAAAATCTTAACATTAGACCCAGTGGATCTGGACTTCCCTATCCTTTCTCCCCCTCTCTTCTTGTTCTTCCTCACCCTCCCTTCATAGTAACCTTCAACAAGTTTGTCTATAGGTCCCTCATTCCAGCTTCCTTCTAGCCTCAAGTCTTCAGCACAAATGAGCTCTTTCTTCTGGACGTTCCCCCTTACACATTCATTAGTTTTATAATTCAATTGATGTGTTTGTCTGCTACTAGACCCCAAGTGCCATGTGGTCAGAACTATTCCTTATCTTCTTGACATACGTGTCCTTATCCTCTAGCAAAATGTCTCTGAGACCTGGGAGGCATTCAATAGGTATTTTTTGAATAGCTGAAAGCATGAACATTACGTTAGGTGCACAGAATTTAAGTATTAATATTTGGGTCTGGAAGGGAGGCAGAGAGGGAAGATAGACAGCTTTTCAGAAAAAGTGAAAGTTCTTTAAACTACACATCACAACTGGTATTTGGCAAAGCAGCCAGGAAAGGTTCCACAAGAACAAAGAAAAATGTGCACATTTTGTTATGCTAGGATGGAGTAGACATAGAGATATCTAGATGAACTTTGGGTAGTTTGTAAAAATGAAGCTGCGAGAGAGTCTAGGGAAAACAAGGCTGGAGGACTAACATGCTGAGAATCAATGCTTTAAGAGAGAGAGTGTCCGTGCTTCAGACTCATCCATGAGCACAAATCGTCCAAACACTCACACACAGGTTCCCTCCTGCCTAATATCCTTTAATCTAGTATGCATCATGATGCCTTTGGTCATCTTCTTACGTCTGTCTCCTCTGCTATGCCAGAAAGTTCTTGTGAACAATGGCTAGAACTTAATCATCTTAGCTTCCTCAATGCCTTGACTGAAAAGGGCCCTTGGTAGAAGTTCAAGAAATGTTTATTAATTTAAATGAAACTGAAGTAAAATAAAATATATTGAGGTAAAATCAGTTGTATTTTTCTCATCTCTCCACTACACCAGTTATCATCTTCCACTTCCTAAGGTTTAGCTGGATCATCAGGTTCCAGGTTGAGAAAAGTTATTCCAAATTAACACAAAGGAATTACACAAACTTACACAAAGAAGACAAAGTAGACCACCAAAGAGAAAATACAAAAACAGAGAATTACTTTGAGAAAGACACAAACAAAATGAGACGGGGGAAAACAAGAGTCTCCTTGTCAAACTCTGAAGGGGCCTGTTGGCATCTCCCACAGCCCCAGGGAGCAAAGATAAAGATCCCATCCTTATGGGTATCAAGCTGCATCCATTACATACCACAACTAATTTAATTGTTACGGCATGAACTGACCTGCCAAACTTTTATTGTTGAGACTACTTGAGAATGTAGCTATGGAGGGTAAGAAGGAAAAAGCCATGCCCTCATCCTCCATTGACCTGGGACATAGGTTTCCCCTTTTCATTCCCTTGACTTCCTCCCAATTCTCACAATTGTGATTCTTCATATTCCTTTAGGAGTTCCCTATTGGCCAGAAAAATTTTAAAGTGTGAGATAATTTATTCTTCCTGAGCAGTCCTTTTCTCAATAGACAAGCAGGAGGTAGAAATCAAAACCAGGGTGGCTGCCTTGGGCCATGAAGCTAGAGTGACAGAGGTTGGCTGAGGTTAAACCGAAGAACAGTCCAGAAGATGGGAGAATCCCAAAAAATTTTCAGTCAGTATTTCCCAAAGTGGGTTCCTAAAAATTGTTCTTTTAGAAAAAGCATCATAGTCAAGCACATTTAGGAAACTTTCCTTAACAATCCCCTCTCTTTGAAATTCACAAGCCCTCTGACATACGAAAGTTTCTGAAAAGTCATTGAATAAAGAAACCTGTTTACATTTGACGAACTAACATTTTTTCAAATTAACAGGTCCCAGAATTGTTTGTATATTCCATGGCTCACATATTAGCATTCCACTGGACTAATGTTCTCCCGTGTGAACTTTGGAGATCAGGTTAAGGAGAGATGAGCATAACGTTGACAAGTTAAAGCATGCTTCTTGGGCTAAGCACAGTGGCTCATGTCTGAAATCCCAGCACTTTGGAAGGCCTAGGTGGGTGGATTACCTGAAGTCAGGAGTTCGAGACCAGTCTGGCCAACACGGCGAAACTCCATCTCTACTAAGAAGAAAAATACAAAAATTAGTGCAGTGCCTGTAATGCCAGTTACTCAGGAGGCTGAGGCAGAAACATCATTTGAACCTGGGAGATGGAGGTTTCAATGAGCCGAGATCATGCCATTGCACCTCAGCATGGGTGACAGAGCGAGACTCTGCCTCAAAAAAAAAAAAGAAAAGAATGCTTCTTGGAGAAAGCAAAGGTTATGCAGGACTTTGAAAACTCAAGGATGAAGAGGCACTGATTAAGCAGAAGACAGAGGGAAGGTTCAGACAGCTCATGCATTCATTTAATACCGCATTTAATAAATAGTCATTCAGTGCCGACTCTGAGCCAGAAAGTATGCTTGGTCTTTAAGATACAGAGATGATGAAGAAGGGTCTAAGCCTTGCCCTCATGGAACTTGCATTTTGCAGGAGAACAGATGTAAGCAGACAATCACAGAGTAATTTTTCTATCCAGTATGACAAAGAGAAGGAACTGGGGTCTGAAGGTTAGTTAATAATTCTCCCAACAGAATAGCAAGGAAAGATTTTGCAATAGAGAGAACCACACGAACAATGGTCTCCTTGCCATCCTCAAACACATCAGGCACGATCCCATCTCAAGGTCTTTGCACTTCCTCTTCCCTCTGCCTGAGACACTCTTCATTCAGGTCTCTTGTCTCCTTCTTATCTTTGCTCCAACGTTGTCCTTTTCCGACTTCCTTATTTAAAACTAGACTAGACCTTCACCTAGCATAATTGTCCTTTTTTTCTGCTTTTCTTTTTTTCTGTATCAATTATCAACATCTGATAAAATGTTTATTTTGCATTTTTTTCCTTTTCCTGTCTCCCTTTCCTTCTAGAATCATCTTTTAGAGCTGAGTGAATGGGGCCCCTGGATTGCACCTGCAACCTCATGTTCTAGAATGTTGGTTCCATG
Organism: Ateles fusciceps; assembly: GCA_036589455.1. NCBI lineage: Eukaryota > Metazoa > Chordata > Mammalia > Primates > Atelidae > Ateles > Ateles fusciceps. Next base: position 15,973,734 of record JAZHEH010000952.1, read on the forward strand.
AAGGCATGGAGTTTTGTCTCTTTGGTTCACTACTGATACCAGTGCCTGGTACATAGTAAGAAGTCAATAGATATTTGTTGAATAAGTGAATTTAGTAGATAAAAAGCATGGGAGATTTCAAGGACAAAGAAGAGAGGTAGAGGACGAGCATTTATATACCACAAACTCTTTGCAAAGCACACAGATTATAGAACTAGTTTAAGATTGGTATGTCTATTTTATAGTTGAGTAAGTGGAAGATCAGAAAGGTAAAGCGACTAACCCAGGGCCACACAACAAATAAGTAGAGAAGTCTAGAGTCAAACCTAAACCTGATTCAAATAGTTAAAATGACATAGGCCTGATTAACTTTTAGTGATCGCAGGTGGCTCTTTGGGTCTTCCTCTTCCATGTTAATGCTTTCTTCCCTGAACTAAACATGTAGCTTTCTGAGGTGGCCCAAAGTGCATGGAACTGATTGCCTCCTGGTCATGGGATTGATAAATAATGGCATGGTAGCCCTTGGGGCTAGGGATGACTCAGCAGACCAGAGCTGGAAAAAAAGCCCATCTCTCTCCACCCTGAACACGTCATTCATTCTCTCATGCCAGGCGCCTTGCTACCCCCAAGCTGGGACAGTTAATAGCTCACCCAATAAACGGGTATGTAACAAAGTCTACTGCAAGGCCATCATTACTTGCAGATCAAGTAATGACACTTGCATCAAGTCTGACTGATCTCCGTGCTGGCCACATGATTAATTCCAACCGGTTTTTGTCCCTTTTCCGGGGTCATTCAGAAATCCCTCACTTCTTGACTGGTAGTCTGCAGATTCCCAGGGCTTGTAAAATGATTCGAGGATTTTCTTCCTCTCTCCAATTCTTCTTTCCTTCCTTTGTTACTTCATTTACTTATTTTTTCATATAGTCATTATAGATCTATTCATTTATTCATGGATTCATTTATTCATTAATTTACTCAAATATTTCTATGATATTAATTTATAATCTGTATTCATTCATAAATGCATACACAGACTCAGTTTCTTAATCAAATCAGGTATTGCAAGGGATATTATGAGAGTTATCTGATCTTGGAGAAGTCAACCTCTCCAAGCATCATTGTCCAATTGAAGGAGGTAGACTTGTAGCACAAACCTAAGCCAGCTAGAACCAAAGCCCTACTCCAACTTTGTAATTCCCTGAGTTGAAGATGTGTAAAACACAACACTGCCCTACAAGATTTTAGTCTATAATTTTTTGACTGTTATTCATATATTTTCCATCCAAACCTAGTACATACATGTAAGTATATATGACTAAAATTCAAACTTTATGAAAAAATCCTTACGCTTGCTATATACATATTTTTTTTTTTTTTTTTGAGACAGAGTCTCACTTCATCACCCAGACTGGAGTGCAGTGGTATGATACCAGCTCACTGCAACCTCCAGTCACAGCCTTCCCTCCACCTGCCCACCCATTCCCACCCCTCAATGCGGGCCCAAGTGATCTTCCCAGCCTCAGCCTCAGCCTCAGCCTCAGCCTCAGCCTCAGCCTCCTAAGTAACTGAGACCATAGGCGCACACCACCACACCCAGCTTTTTTTCTTTTCTTTCTTTTTTTTTTTTTGTATTTTTAGCAGAGACAGGGTCTCGCCATGCTGTCCAGGCTGGTTTTGAACTCCTAGACTCAAGCGATCTGCCTGCCTCAGCCTTCCAAAGGGCTGCGATTACAGGCATAAGCCACGATACCCAGCCTACATCCTATTTTCTTTTTTTTAATGTTGGCTCCAATCCAGTAAGTTGACTTCACAACCTACTAATAGGTTATGACCTGAATTTAGAAAACTATGGTATAGAAGATCTAGAGAGAGATCTTCGTTCGGTTACAAGTACATATAACACAAGCTGGATACTTGGATACTGTTTTAGACTCTTCACTCATCATCTTCCACATCCAGCAGCCTTCTGTGTGTGTAGCTCTGTCTCTTACATGCCTCTTCATTGACATTCCTTCTCTGCATGTACTGTCTCTGCCTCCTCCCTGCCACATGGACCAAGCTGCCTGTCCTGGTTTCCTGCCTGCTGCCTAGCCCTCTAGTGCATCCTACAAACTGCAGCCAGTGATCATTCTAAAATACGCATTTGATGGAAAGTCTGTAATAATCTTCACTTGTCTATATTCTAATATATATATATATATATATATATATATATATATATATATAATTACTGACAGCCTCCCTAGCCATCACCTCCTTACTTTTCACATTATCCTGAATGTATCTGTTGACTCGTTAATCTCCCCTGTATGGGGTCCATAAGGTCCAGAACTGTATTACTGAAAACTTCTCCATCCCCAGAACAGTGTTTGGCATAGGTTAGGTGCTCAGAAAATACTTCTAAAGGTATATGTTGTGATCTGGATCAACAGGTCCTGCAGATTTGATCTGCAGCAGCCACAGTGATTCACCATGAAGAAATCCAATGACAGGAGGCTTAACTAATCAAAAGCCCTAGTCTGAGTACTCTGAATTTTAACCCTGCATTTGCACTGAGGCCACACTTCCTACAGGCTGCTCCTAGCCAACAACTGGGCATGGCAGGGGTACAGAGGCAAGCCTATTCTAGGAGATACAGGAATCCTCCTCAGATGGTAGACTATCTTGAGGACTCCATAAGACTGTGCAGCAGCCTGGGGATGCTTTCCTTCACTCAGGGTCAGACCCACCCCAACCTGATGGCTACCACCCAGCCTTCACAGCAAACTCCCATCTTCTCTCACATAGGCCTTTCTCCTAATACAATCCTTTCACATTTTATGCCATCTCAGCATCTGCTTCTCGGAGGATCCAACCTAACACACTATCCTCAATGTATGTATGAAAGAACCAAGGCTAAGAGAGGTCATGTGACTTGTGAACAATTGATAGGACTGAGGTTCGGTTGAGTGCTGGTAAATGCTTAACAACTTGGCTTTCTGTGGGAAGACGGGAAAAGTGCTGATTTGCAGCACTGGCTGATTTCCAACATATAAATACTTCCACGCCAGCCAATTTCACACTACCACTGTGACTTCACTGAATGTGGACTTGGGAAGATATGTGTGCAGTTGTCCTCAGGAGCCAGACAAGCTGGCTGTAGCACATCTCTGTGAGGCTGCAAGCCTGGGCTTCTGTCTCTCTGGGTGGCACCCTTGACAGCCCTCCCCAGTTCTTCCTCACTGAGTGCTCTTCTCAGCTGGTGGGGAGGCGTGCTGACAGCCTATACTGGGAAGTCTGTTCAATCACTGGGCTGGAAACCTGTGGACATGTGGCTTCTCCCTGGGTTCCGGGGGATGGATAGAGGCTCTCATGTCCCTAAAAAGGTAGGCTCTGCCAGATGGGGAACAGTCACAGGAGGCTTGTGACATCAAAATGGCCTTAGAGGACCCTTCTGGCTGTAGCATGGAAGATGGATTGAAGGAGTGAAAGCAGAAGACAGCAAGACCAGTAAGAGGTGGTTTAAATAAGAGACATAAATTCTCAATGAAAAGTGGCATAGGAACTAATTGACAAAGAAGATGAAGGAAGGAGGGTTGGCAGGCAGAAGGCAGAACATATCATACTACCAGTTATCGAATAACTGCTAGTTATTGAAACTTTACTGCTAGCCAGGCTCTGTGCTAGGTACTTTCTCATTTTACACCACTCTCCCAAATGTCATGGTAAGAATTATGATCCCCCACATCCCAGATATGAAAACCAAGCCTCAGAGGGACTGTGCCTTTAATAGTAACCATAACGAAACAGGTGGCAAAAATAGTAGCTAACATTCACTGAGCCTCTACTGTATACATGAATATTATTATTGCCTCACTGTAAAGATGTGGTTACACAGCTAACAAATGGTGGAGCTGAAACTGTAATTCAGGTACTTAGTCTCTCAGCAAAGGCCTAAGCATTCTGTTCTAGATGTCATTGATAATTCAGATGAAGCCCCCGAATGTGGGATACACTCTTTCATTTCTCCTTCTCACCAGGATAGAGATTAGAAAATGCATAATGTAAAGAAAAAATTAAGAAATGATTCTGAGATCCATTTAGCAGATAGAAGACCTAAGGTGACCTCCCTATTGGGACAAGGATGCTTGGCATTTCAGTTCAATACTGTGCTAGTAAACTAGCCTACAGTGAGCTCATCACATGTAAAGCATTTTGGATATTTCAAAAAAATTTTTTAATTTTAATTTTTATATATTTTTAGGAGATGTTAAGTAGATGAAAGACCAAGAAAAGTGAGGGAGAAAATTCAATGTATTTCAGAACAAAGGCAGCCATGAACCTTTCCATCTTGAGAACCTGAATATGCAGCCAAATCTCAGCAGACAGAGCTGCATAGTGCTAGATAAATCTTGCTGAATGAGAGACCCATCCTCCCAGTATAAACAACATTTGAACACTATAACCCCCACCCTTATCAGCCAGACCTCCATTTTCTATACACAGAGTCTTTGGTGGGACACTCCAAGCCAGTTATTTCACCAACCTAGGTCTGGTCCGTGTCTGAGGCCCAGACACAAATATTCAGTTCAGGATTGAATTGAGGAAAGATAATACTACCTTGATGGAACAGAACCACAGGACCAAACTGAACCTGTCAAGACTTAAGGGGCCAAGGGATAGAGGGTCCGCTCCCAAAGGAGCCAGCTGGAAGGCAACAATTGAGTGACCTGTTAAAGAGGAAAGAAGCTCAGGACAGGGGGAGTGCCACTTTCTAGTATTACAAAAACATCCTTTAGGCAAGGTGAGGCCTTTTTTGACTCTGACACTATTTTTTTAAAACCAACCCTGAAAGAAAGATGATAGGGTCAAGGTTAGTTGAGGGAACAGCAGGTAGGGAAGGATATGAGATGCTCAGACATCCAGAACATGAGCAAGATACTCTTCTTCTGTGCACCTGAGTAATCTTCTTTCTACATCAGGACTAACGTCCCTTCCCATGTTTCCTGAGTAGTCAAGGAAGCAGCAAACCCAAGTGGTTAGGAGTGAGAACTAAGAATCAGATGGGCCTGGTTTGCATTCCATTGTTGTTACTGGCTACCTGTGCACCCATGGCAAGCCACTGCAAGTCTCAGAGCTTTGGTTTGCTTGTGTGTGAAAATGACAAATATAGTGCCGGCCTAACACAAGCATGGTGAACATCTGATGATGCAATATGTGCAAAGTGCCTAACGTAGTTCCTGGTACAATATTAAGTACTTCATAAATGTCTGCTGTTATTATTATCAATCAAAACACAGCAGTAATAAATTAAGGCATGTTACTGGAGCTTGGCTTTCCTAAAGAACTAGACAATCTCAAGTGTTCCTTCAGCTCTGCTGTTTATCTGAAAATTCACAACAGACACTCAGTGACACAGAAGAGAAATGTGTGCTCCAGACCATGTGAACTGGAGAAGAGAATTTGGTTCTCTTCAGCTTCAATCCATATTTGAGTCCACAAGTTTTGCTGCCTTTCTTCTTTTCTCTACATATAGACACCTAGGGAAACTCAAGATGCCAGAGATCCCTGACATCTGGCTACGTGATGGTGGAGTCGAGAGCTGGACCAGGGAAGGACAGAGGGCCTCAGCAGGAACTCTGGGAATCAGCATGTTGGTACCTAAGTGGAGTCCTCTTTCCAGACCCAGAAACTGGAGCACCCAAGGCATTGGGGAAATGACCAGCAACTTCACAGCCCAAGGTTTCTCTGACTGGTTGGAGAGTCTAATGTATTCTGTCATGCCATCTAATTCAGAGTCTCTTTGCTTTGACTGTCTGTCTCCTGCTTCTGTTGGCTCTTGCTCAAGATGTGAAAAGCCACTGGAGATGCTAATTACCATGGAGTGGAAAAGGCAAGGGGCTTTGAGGCAGACTACTTGGTTAGAATCTGGGCTCCCTAATTTTGCTGCCTTGAGCAGGTGGTTTCACATTCCTAGCCTTGGTTTCTTTATCTGAAGCATGGAGCTGATAATTTCTACATTCCAAAGTTGTTTGATGAGCTTTAACTGAGATGATTGATATGCAGTGCCTGGCACAGTCCATGTAGCGGGTTTTCGATTAGTGTTCATTCAGCCCCTTCTTTCCTTATCAATATAAAAATAACCAAATCTTATATATTTACTTAACTTGTTACCTCTTGTTATATAAGTGTTAAATTTTATATTTCTATCACCTATTGTTCTGTAGGTTTTGAGTCTCTTTATTTCTATATCCCAGCACTCTGCATTGATCTGGGCCAGGATGTTACTTGAGAAAGTTTGCTGATCTCAATCTGTTTCACTGAAAATCCTATGATTCCAACTAAGCGTTATTTGTTTAGTTACATAATAAGCAACCTTTGCTGAATCCTGTACCATCCTGACCTATCCTGTCTTTTCTGGCAGGACAAACTCTGTTGGGATCACTCATGTGTTCTCCTTTTCTTTATTTTTTAAAAAGGTATATTTTTAAAAGGAAGAAGCAGATATATCCGGAGAGTTTTGGCAATAGTTTCTTTGCAACATTTGCTGCCTGGACAAAGTCAGATATGAACAGTAAGACACTCACAGGTCAGGATTAAATGAGATGGAGAAGATTGGAGCTGATCTCCCTGGAGACGAAATGGAAGCTATAAGGACTCAGAGAGAGATGATTCGATGCCACTGCCCCTGATGAGACTGAGGCCCAACCCCTGGCCCCAGGCTGGTGGCTTCTTTCCCTGGGGCACCATCAGCCCCTGCTGTAGCCACCAAGTCTATGCTGTTTCCCCAAGGGTGCCACCTGAAACCAGCTTGTTCTTTGCTATCATGACCGAGGCAGAGAGGGGAAAGAGACCAAGCTTAGCACTCAAGCTGGACTCCAGCTCTCCTTCCCTGGGTCTTCTCGCTTTTCTTCTATTCTGTCTCTTTTTCCAGCTTTCACAATCCTTTCTCTTCTCTTTCCCCATTTATGGCCTCTCCCTCTTTTCTCTCATAGAAACATTTCCTGAATTACAAGTGCTTTTGATCTATGTGGACTTAAGTCCATACGGTGAATGCGAGTGTTTGGTGTGTGCTGTGTACTATGTGAGTGGATGCCATCTAATGTGTCTTTGTGTCTGTTTGTGCTGGGTAGATCCGTGTGACACATGGTATGCATGTCTTTACAGTATGCCTGTGAGAAGGTGGTTATGTTTACGCATCTGTGTGCCTGTGCTATTTATCTATGATATGCCTCTTGAGGCATCTGTCATGTGTTGAGTACAAACTGTGTGTTGTCTGTGCATGGCGTGCTATCCCCATGCTGTGTGATTTTGTATGTGTTATGTTACGGCTCTATTGTAAGTGTCTGTGTTCTTCCCATGTGTGTGTGACCGCGTGTCTCTGTTACCTGTCTTTCGTCGACTGCACATAGCTTGAATGTCCCTGTGGGGTGATGTGCTCACACGTATGTTTACATGTGTTTGTGTCTATCTATGTGTTGCCTTTGTTTTTGTTTAGTCAGCTGAGATGACTGTATTGCGGATATCTGTATGTGATGCATTGCATTCATTTGTGAGTCTGCACCCTATGTGATTTCTCTAAATCTCCCGGCTGCATGCTGTGTCTGTGTGGGGTATGTTGCATCTGCTATCTGTAAGGACAACTGCAAATTCTGTGTGTTGCCCTGTCTCTGCCTCTGTGAAATGTGTCTGTGTGTTTTCCCTGCCAGCTCTTCTTCCCCTTCGGGTACCCCAGCCTCTCTCCCTGCCTTTTTCTCCCCCAGGCTGTGACCACTCTCAGCTGACACCTCTGCTGCTCTGGCAACCCAAGAACAGCCTGGAGAAAGGTCAGCTGGCTGCCTTCCCTGAGGGCCTGCCCAGATCCTTGGATCCCAGTGGTGCGTGGTGTGGGAGCGCCCTCTGTTGGCTGTGTGGACCACGAACAGCACTGGAAACAGGCTTCCTCTTCCCTGTGCTGCTCACCCCTGAGATTTCCAGGCTTAATAAGGGACTTTAGGAGGGGAATGGGTAGAGTCCCCCTATAATCTGCCATTTGTAGCACGATGCTTTGGAGAATGAAAGAGAGGGGTGTGAATAAGTGCACTGAGATACTGAGTATTCCGCAGATGGGTCTTGAGCAGATGGTGAGGAAAGCTTCCCTGACCACCTACTTGGGTCTCAGACCCATGGGAATGAGCCAACAAAATGTGTGCAACAAAGTTAGGGAGCCCTCACTGGTGAAAGGGCCAGCTATTCTCAATTTATGTTTGAAAGAGTCAGAATCTTAAATCTATGCTTACCCAATGACTTCATGCTTTCCCTTGGGAATAATTTCCCAAGACCTCAATTTCCCCTTTGCAACAGGGACCCAAGGTGGAGACCCAGGGGTTCCAGTTCCGGAAAGAGGGAGGACTGAAGTTTTTCTAGTGGATTTAACAGAAAGAGGTCAAAGGCACATTTGTGAGAAGAAAGGGGATAGTCATAGAGGCACGCAGGACTTGTAAAGCCCCAGGTGTGTGACTCTAACAGCCTCAACAGGAAGAGAAAGGTGCTGTGTGCACACATGTTGATGCACACACACACACACACACACACACATATCAGGAGGCAGAACATCCAACAACCTCCATGGCTAATATCCTGGGGTGTGAGAATATGCACATTTACTATTTCTTGCCTTACAGAAGAAACACAACTAAAGGCACCATTTTATGTAAAAACGTGAGTTTTCATTGCATTCCTTGTGCTGATAATTAAAGAAAAGGCTCTGATAAGCAATGGCTATTCTTTAACTCAGGATGACAGCTCCAGGAAAACCAAAGGACCATTTGGCCCAATTGGTCCAAAGTGTGTTCTTCAGAACATTACCTCCCATGAGACATTAATAGTTATTTCAAGGTGTGGCCAAATAAATTTCAAAAATACAGGATTAAATAAAGTTAAACAGATTTATTTCTCATGGGATAGCTCAGAGCCTTTAATATGATAATGTCTTATGAATTTCTAAGAAAGGAGGAGACTGCACTCAGCATTTCACAAAAGACATGAATAATGGATTTTTTCCCAGAATGTTATGGGAGAAAATTCTAACTTACACATGGGCAAAGCAAGACCCCAAGTAGCATGATTCAATTATTGTTAAATAACCACTTACTATAAGAATCATGATTTTTGTTTGTTTGCTTTTGCTTTTGTATGTTTGTTTTAGTTAATCTCTTTGGATCCTGTACTAACCTACATAGGTAGGTACTATGTTACCATGCTAAATAACAGATGAGAAGAGAGACTCCGAGAAGTGAAGTGGTTTGTCCCAAGCTATAGTTTGTCCCAAATCTCACTGGTCAGTGACAGCAATACTCAATACCAAGCACCTCTCTATAAACCGTATACACTTCCACTTTGCCAACTCCTCTGAGCATGATTTTACAGAAAGTTTAAAATGTGGCAGTTGTCCCCAAAGCCATACATTGTACTTAGAATTGTTTTTAAATCATATAAAAAAGAGAAACATAGTACTAAAAAATGTGGACAAGAAGTGGCATTGTACATCTGAGGTGAGAGGACTGAGGGAGACCTGAGATAGGGAAAACTCTGCAGGGGAAGTGAATTTTAGTTATGCTCTGAAGGATAGAGGAGGCTTAGTTAGATCGAAGGTCAGCAACTTTTTAATGTAAAGTACCTGGTAGTAAATATTCTCTGCTTTGTGAGCCACACGGACCCTGTTGCAAGTGCTTGACATTGCCATGCCGCGTGAAAGCAGCCATAGATAATGTGCAAATAAAAGGACGTGGCTGTGTTCCAATAAAACTTTATCTATAAAACAGGCAGCTAGCCCATGGGCCCCAACTTGCCAAGACTTAAGTGAGAAGGAAAAAGGTAGGAAATGAGGCCTTTCTGGGGTAGAAGAATCACTTTTAAAAAGATAGTGAGCAGTATACTCAAAGGCCAGTGCCAGGTCCCAGGCCTGCTCATAACTGTTCCCTTTCTGTCTCCCACTCCACCCAACCCCATTTCAATTGTGTTCTAAGCCCTGAGGGTGAGCTTATTGCAGCTATGCAAAGAGAAAGCTGCCTGTATGTGAGATAAGCTGAATAAACAGCTCACTGATCCCAGTGGAAGGTGCTTGTGAACATGTGCCTGGATTTAGCCTACTGGGAAGGCAGAGAAAGACAACAAACCCAGTTTCCTCTTGAAAAAAGAGATTGGCCTTTTCAAGGACAATGCTAAAATGCTTGCCCGTTTCTACAGACTGGGTGTGGACCACCTGCCCCTTTGCAGGTAGCAAAGCCAGTGTGCACAAGTCCCGCTTTCATCAGATATACCAGAGCAACATCTCTGCTATTTTATCTGTAGCAAAGATCCCCTGATGTTATTCCTTTGCACATTAAACTTCAGCAACCCTCCAACTGGTATGGGCTCAAAATCAGATGTAGCAGCCTGGCATTCAGTGAAAGACCATGTACATACAGCAGATTGCAAGTTAAGACTCCATCCTTATTCCCTTCAGTATCCACGCCAACTAAAGTACATTTGCCTTGGTGTCTCTTGCCCTTGTGCATGATTCACACACTACTACCTTCAGACTTTTGGATTTGCAACTAGAACGGTCTACTTTCTTCCTTTCATTCAAGTCCTACCTTGTCCTTCAAGGCTCTACTTTTAATTCCTTCTGCTTGGAGATAACACCTGTATTTAACTCCAAATTACCACAACCCAGATACTGCAGTATCACTTTTATTGGCTTGCCTTTTTATTTTTCCAAAATAAAATTAAGTTTTTAATAATTATAAAAATACAAACTTACTGATTAAAAAACGCAAGTGTTCTGGAATGTATAATAAAAAAAAGAAAAACTCAGAAGGATGGTAAGGTCCAAAAAGATGAACAAAGGTAATATGGCACAGTCTTTCAGGGAATGCAACTGCTTTTGGTGTGGCTGAGTACAGGATCCCCGCAGGGAGTGATGAGAAGTGAGACTGGAGAGATGGCAGGATCCACACCATGTTAAATTCTGTAAGTTCCATTGAGTCTTAATTTATAGATCATTAGAGAAAAAGCACATCTTTACTAAGCACCTAGGTTGACACACAGTCGGCAATCAATGTGTCTTTGTTAAATTAATGTAAGGTCTTGGGGTCCTAGACTGAGAAGGCACCCCAAGTGAATTTCCTAATTGTTCATATAGAAAAGGCACTGTCTCAGAGAGTCTGCAGTAGAAAGCTCAGGGGGGTGCTGGCTACCGCAGATAGTCCCCAAAGCGAATTCCTTAATCATTTTCCCCTCAAAACATTGACTACATGCCTCTCCCTCTGTATTGGACTGTGTACTAAAGCTAGGCAGGAGAATGTGAACAGATTCATTTCACAGTGAGCTGATGAGGGAAATGAGAGATACATGTTGAGGAGTTATCCAGCTAAAGGGCAACTCTCTGGCAATGTGCTAGAAGGAGAAAAGCTCAAGGCACTGGTGATGGGGAGTGAAAGAGGGAGGAGGAAGCTCATGAGTGGCCCCTTTGTCCTAACACTGACCTTCCCAACCTGGGAAGCATTTTACAGAGTAGCAGGATTATAAGTTTCAATGAACCCAGAAGGTCATTGAGCCCCACCCCTCTATTTGCATTTGGGTGCCATTTGGCCTCGCTTTGAACACTACCTAATACGGGGAACTCAACCTATATCCAGGAGGCCAGTGTGGAGCAGTGGCCAGATGCAACTGTGGACAATGAAAAGAGGAAGGAGGACCAGTTCCCCAAGAAGCAGTTACTAATATGTCAGGCACTGTCTAGGCATACCACCTGGTGTTTCATGTGTCTCTCATGACAACCTTGTGAATGGGGATTAATATCCCTATTTCACATGCAAGAAAACTGAGGCTCACGGATATTGAGTCATTTGACCTAATTACAAATCTGGTAAGCAGCAGCTGGAATTCAAACTCAAGATATTCTACTACCCAGGCCCATGGTATCTTAGCCAAAACAGACAGCTTCCCATCAAACCAAGAAAAGGCAAGATGATTTAGGTAGCCCCCATGGGAGGTCAGGGTAGGAGGGGATGATCCTGCAGATCGGCACTGCCACAGGGAGAGCATGAGAGGATGCTAGGCTGGGCCAGGAATGCAGGAAGTGCTTCAGGACAGGATTAGGGCACACTGGCAAGAACGGCCCTGCCGGCTCATGTGTTGTTGGTACTCTGTGTGCATGTGCCTGTGCCTGTGCCTGCCCCACAATGAACATTTTGGGCATTTTCCCTTCTTACCCCTTTCCCATATCTCAAACAAAAGAGGGAAATGGTACAGCTCAGGGTGTACAGAAGTGTCTTGGCTTGATCCCATAATCACACAAAGCAAGCCCCACTTTGGATCTTTTACAATCTCTCCTTTGAAAACCATCAGAAAGCTCATTCCACCCTTCCCCTGCTTATAAAGCACTTTTATCCTTTCAACAATCATCGTCTCTTCCCTGGGCCAGGCACTACGAATACCAAAAACAACATCAACAATAATAGTAAATATTTACAGAGTTCTTCCTGAGTGCCAGGAGCTCTGCTAAGGGCTTGATGTGCATTTTCTTACTTAATCCTAACAACAACCTTGTGAGATGCTGTGGTTATTTCCATTTTACAGATGAGGAAACTGAGGCTCAGACTAATTCATCCAAAGTCACACACAGTCGGTGATAGGGCTAGGATTTGAAATGAGAACCCAAGTACAGAACCACAATGACTTTCAAGGAACTAACTCACAGTCCAGTAAAATGGGAAGACACAAGAATGTTTGTTATAGGCCAGGTGCGGTGGCTCATGCCCATAACCTTAGCACTTCGGGTGGCCAAGGTGAGTGAATTGCTTGAGCTCAGGAGTTGCAGACCAGCGTGGACAACATAAAAAAAACCCATCTCTACAAAAAATATAAAAATTAGCTGGGTGTGGTGGCTTGTGCCTGTTGTCCCAGCTACATGGGGGGTTGAGGCAGGAGGAATGCTTGAGCCTGGGAGGTCAAGGCTGCAGTGAGCTGAGATCATGCCACTGCACTCCAGCATGGGCAACAGGGTGAGACCCTGTCTCAAAAAAAAAAAAAAAAAAAAAAAAGAGAAAAGAAAAGAAAAAAAAAAGGAATGTATGCTATGATCCAGTATGATGAGCACTGGGCCTATGAAAACAGTGTCTGAGTTGAGTTGAAGAGAACAAAAAAAGGGAGAACTATTCCTGTGAAAAGTACTTAGTTTATGCCAAGTGCCAAACAAGTTATGTTAGTTATCTCATCCAATTCTTCCCTTGACCCTGTGGAGAAGGGATTGATGGTCCCTATTTTACAGATGAGCAACTTAGAGCTAGAAGGGATGGAATCACTGACTCAAATTATCAATCCAATAATTAGGGGGCTTGTAGGTGAATCTCCTCTAATAGTCTCAGGTTGAGGTGGAAGGACATTTAAGCAGAGGGATTTCGACTTGTAGTGACCAGAGATAAGGGTGGACAGGGCAGAGCCCGGGGTGTGAGAAGAGATCATTAGGGGATGCAAGAACGGGTAAGATTTTGGAAAGTATTATAAACCGCACTAAGGAACAGGAACCTTATTTTGAAGGCAAGAGAATTATGAAGGGTTTTAGGATCTTTTCTCTGACTACAGAGTAGAAAGTGAACCAGAGAGACAACAGAGGAAGGATGAATGGAGACAGGGAGACTAGTCAAGAAAACATTTACAATAACGAAGAAGAGCAATGCTGAGGACAGGGGCTCAGGCTAAGGGGCAGTGAGCCCAGAGACAACAGGACAAGTTTCAGAGACACTGTGCTGAACTCCATTTTATTGACTGAAAAATTGAGTCTTAGGAAACTAAGCCCCCATCATTGTTAAAACTAGGACCCAGACTCTGATTTTTTGCTTCTGAGGATACTTTCTAGAAACTCATATCATTTTTCCTAGAATTTTCTCTCTCTCACTCACTTCTGTAACAGTGTGAGTATCTACCCCTAAGCTACCATCCTAATGTCCCAAAAATATTTTTAATTCTTATAATAATCACTAGATATTATGAGAATTATAATCGTCATTTTGAAATTATGAAATCAGAATTCCAGAAATGCAAAAAAAATTTGCGTCTACGACCATGTAAATAGGAAGTAGCAGAGTCAGGATTTGAACCCAGGCTGTCTAGTTCCAACGTGTGTGTTTTTTTCTGCTGTACAATGCCAATCACTGATACAACACCATTGGTTTCCCCCAAATTCTACCTGCCCCGACTCCATTTTATTTTAAGATGTTGGGTTTTACAAATGGAAAAAAAAAAAAAGAAAAAAAAAAAAAAACCAACTGAGGAAACCTAGTAGGTAATACATTCTTGGATAAAGTTATTTTTGTCCACAGAATTACAGAAGGTTCTGATCAGCAGAAAAGCAGCCAGGAAAGTTCATGCTTTAATAACTTCCAAATATTTTGTATTATTATTTACTTTTTTCTTAGGAAGTAAATTCCACACTCGGAGGAGATGAGGGTGGGCAAGAAGTGTTCACATTCACAGGTATTCATTCTCAAGAAGTGAAGCACCTGTGATTCTAAAAATAAGAGTCAAAAGGAAAAAAAAAATGTAAGGCACCTGGAAAAACCACAGCCTCCAATTATTGATTCACTATTGTGGACTATATCCACTAACTCATTTAGGTGTCTCCACCTTTGTAGGAGGGTGATACTTTTATCTCTCTTTTACAAATGGCTCAACTGATGCCTGGAAAGGTGAAGTGACTTGCCCAGTGTCATCCAGGTAAAAATGCAAGAAAACAAGATTAAACACAGGATCTGTCTGTCATCAAGTGCTTTCTGTTTCTGCTGCAATCGACCACATCCTCCTTGATGGTTAGCCTAACTCATCTCTTGCTTTCTCATGACCAATTTTATGAGAAGGTAATGGATGCAACCATTATCACGGGTATAAAATGAGGAGCAGGGCAAACATCACCCCTCCAAAGCCTACAGCATTTTCTCCTACCATCTTGCTGTCAGAAATTCCACTCTTAGAAAGTCATCTTGAAAAAAGAATGAGAGGAACATTATACTTAGTGTCTGCCCCTGGAGGCTAACCCTTGCTCCAGCCAGGCACAATGGTACATGCCTGTAGTTCCAGCTACTTGAGAGGTTGAGGTTGGAGAATCACTTAAGCCCAGGAATTTGAGACCAGACTGTGCAAAATAGCAAGACCCCATTTCAAAGTAAATAAACAAAATAACCCTCTGCTGTGCCATAGGTGTGGGACTATGGGCAAACCATTCCCCCTCATTGGTCCTAAGTCACATTATCTTTAAGGTAAAAAAGTTAGATGATAACTAGAGGTCCTTTGTGGTTTTACATTTTAGAATGTTAGCGGCTCAGAGGAAATAGACTGGATTAGTTCTCAGAGCAAAGGTGAACATATACAGAGCAGAAGAGGCAGTGGTATGGGGCAGGAGAGAGGAAACAGGAAGACTTGAAATAAGGAGTAGGTCTCTAACAGAGGGGCAAGAGGTAGCCCAAGGTGACAACTCTGCCCCCTTGTCCGCAACCTTGTCCGCAACCTTGCTGACAAACTGCATCCCCCTGAAGGACCCAGGGCCCTGGGAGAACATCTATCAGGGGTTATTAGAATGTGGGGCAAGAAAAGGGGAGCAGAAGACAGCCAGTGACAAATCTTCCAGTCACTCCGAATGCCCTGTGAGACCAGACTGTGCTCAAAACCTGTGCTTCGCTGCAGGGGCTGCCGAGCTAGTGGCATAGGATGGCCAGCCGTAATTGTAGAACCAGCCTAGTCTTCCCACTCTCTTTTTCTGGCTGCCATTTTCACATGAAAACCATAAAAGATCCCAGAAATGGGAGGTGCACTTAATGGGTTTTTTTGGCACCAAGAAATTAATCTTTTTTAAACCAAAGGAAATTTTTTTTTCTTTCCTAAAGATCTTTGGCAAACAGGAGCTAAATTGCTTCCAGACCTCATGAAAGGTATTTTGTGCAAACGAGGTGTGATTTACACTTCCTTTAATTAGTCTGAACCTTGGAAAAGAGAGAAATAATAGAAAACAAGAGCTATGTAGAAAACAAGTCCAAACAGCCCTAAAATAACAGTTTTGTGAAAACATCAGTTGAGGGTGTTAGATGCAGACCAACAACAAAAAAAAATCCTCCTAATTCTGGGAGTGGAGCAATTACAAGTGAATTGAAGTTTTGTTGGACTCTTTTCCCTGGGGATGGGGGTTGGGGAAAAATTTGGCAGAAAGGAGCTTTAGTGTTCTCAGAGCGAGTTTCAAGTTCTGGTTGACCTTCCTTCCGTTAAGCTTCAGTCTTTTCTGAGGGCATTTGGGGTCTAGGAAGCCAGAGAGTCAGGGGAAAGAAAAAGACAGTGTTGCTTGCAATCATAGACATTTTGCCACCAAGCTTGTCTCAGCTGGATGGCAACATGGCATTTTGGAAGGGGAATGGCCTCTGGAATCACAGACCTGGGTTCAAATTTGGCTCTGCCATTTACCACCACTGCGACCTGAAAACTCGCAGGTCCAATCAGTTGACCACTATGTTACTTCTTGGAGGCTTCTCTTCCTGGTTGCCTGGTGCCCCAGCTCCTGTGGTCATTCCATCATGCTGCTCCTGCTTAGTCTTTTGTGCTGGTTTAGGACCATCTGCCAGAAATTAGTTACTAGAGTTGCTCAAGGCTCAGTCTCAAGCCCACTTCTCCTTTTGGTTAGTTGGCTTTATCAAGATAATGTATAGACATGCCTTGTTTCACCTTTAACCCAACAACCCCTCATATTCTATTGCCCAGACAGGTCTTCTTCCTTAGTTTTGGTCCTCATATACAACTGTCTTGCCACATGTTTACTTGGATGTTTCAAAGTACCTCAGATTCAACTTATCCAAAACTGAACTCTGGATGTTCCATCTTTATCAGCTACACTTACCAAGGCTTTCTTCTCTGAATAAAGTTGATTTCATCTTTACACTGACATATTATATGATCTGAGCCAATCTTGCTTCATCTCTATGCAAAATGGGAAAGTTGGTTGAGATGGTCTTTGAGCATATCCTTGCTCTGATCTGTGTGGCAACTCCATTGTGATCATTTTTCTTCATTCATTCATCTTTGTTGTTGTTTGTTTTGTTTTTTCTGAGACAGAGTCTGGCTCTGTCATCAGGCTGGAGTGCAGTGGCGCAATCTCAGCTCACTGCAACCTCCACCTCCCGGGTTCAAGTGATTCTCCTGCCTCAGCCTCCCGAGTAGTTGGGACTACAGGTGTGTGCCACCATGCCCAGCTAATTTTTGTATTTTTAGTAGAGACAGGGTTTCACAGTGTTGGCCAGGATGGTTTTGATCTCTTGACCTTGTGATCCACCCGCCTTGGCCTCCCAAAGTGCTGGGATTACAGGTGTGTGCCACCACGCCCAGCCCATTCATCTCTTTTTAATTGGTTCACTTATAGTCTACCACAATCTCTGGACCCCTCCACAGCCTAGGTCCAAGAGTCCTTGTGGGAGTTTAAGTTTATTCAAATAATACTGGACACAGCAAGAACAGCCACAGGGGTGAATCTTATCTTTAACTTCATTAATCCAATCCTTTCTATCTATTCTTTTCCCAGAGAGGTGTGGAGGTGGTGGGGCGGGGACTGGGGGGTGGGCGGAATTGGGGGGCGGAGAAAAAGAAACAAAAAAACTACCCTTTGGGCAAAAGGAATGGAATGGCCAAGGCTACATTATATACCAGCCAAAAAAAAAAACAAATTTTCATTGACCTTGAGGAATATGCAAGGGCAAAGTCATAAGCCCACTTTAATTGATAATTTCACTGTCCATATGTGAAGAAAGAGCAATGAACCAGAGGACTTGGGCTCAAGGTCCAGCTCTGCCTTTAACATGCTGCTGGACCTAGGATTGGTCCTTTCCTGTCTCCAGGGCTTAATCTTCTTGCTACACAATGAAGGGATTGTACTGAGTGATTTACATGGGCTATGGCAGCGCTCAGGTTTGTAAAACTGTATTATAAACTCTGAAGAGAATGAGAGAAGGGTCCAGGGATTCTCCTTGGCAGATTTCCCAGAAAACCATGCATCTTCCCCATGAAAGGAAGAATACACATAATGATGGCCGAAATCTACTGAATGTCTATTATATGCCTATGGACATACTAATGTCCATAGTTAACAGTCAAACTAAAACCCAACACAAAGAGAAAGTATTGTATCCAAGGCCACATAACAAGTAAGTGATAGAACTGAGGTTGCAGATCTCAAACTAACTCCAAGCCTGTGCTGAACACTGTCCTCTTCATGTACCTAGCCACTTTCTGTTGTTATTGTACCTTTGTTTATTCTTCCATTCACTCATGCTACCAATGTTCCCTAAGTACTTTCTCTGTGCATGAAACTGTGTAAACACAAGTAAGCATGAGAAAAGATTTATCAGGAAGTTCACAGTTTAGCAAAAGAAACAAGAAACCATGATCAGAAGGTTTAGAAAAGTTACCTTTCTTTCCAAAACACCGTTCTAATTATGTTTATGATCCTCCTCAAAAGGCTTCAAAGGTTCCCCTTTGCCTACAGGATAAAGGCCAAGTAGCTTAGCCTGTTTTCTAATCCCTCTGAGATCTGGCTCCTGTCTTGTCTCCTCTCTACGTCATTCATTCAACAATATTTGTTAAGTGCTAACTTTGTGCCAGACACTGTACTAAAGTCTTGGAATGCAATGCTGAGTGGTACAGACTTAGGACCTGCTCTCCTGCAGCCTGTAGATCTTAACAAAATTATCACACTGATATAGAATTAGGCAATCCTTTCGACTTTCAGTTGTCCAGCCCTGCTAGATTCAGGGTCTTCCCTTCCAGCAGAGGCTCCCAGCCCAGGAAGTAAATACTCAAGCAGTTCTCCTTGGACCTTTTAGATAGTCAGTTGATCTTTAACCATGTGATTTGTCTCATAAATCAACCAGGAACATCTGCTTCTGAAGATAACTTTTTTTGGTCCCATGAATAAATGTTTATTTTAAAATTGTTTTTCAACAACAGGTTGCTGGCTACATACTACTAAATTGCTGGCTACATACTACTATGGAATGCCATGATCTCCCTCCAGAGAAGTCTCTGCTTAAAGTTAATTGCTTATTGCTTATGTTCCTAATTCTGAATTTCAACAGGGCAGAGTTTTTGCATATTCTTGCTCATCATCAAATGCCCAGCACTTTGCCCAGTTCTGGGCATGCTGTTCTGTACATGTGCTGGTTAGATTGAGTCATCCTTAACTACATAAAGCCTTAATTCAAAAGAAGACTGTGGCAGACATAGATTCTTACCTTTAAAAAAAAAATTTTCACAAGGTCAAACAGAGCCTGGGAGGTAAAGCAACTTTCCAAAAGCCACAGAGAAAGTTGATAGATTAATTGAAGTCGGAACCAAAGAGAATCAGAAGTCCTGAGCTTCTGCTATAACATACCCACTCACACACCTTGAGTCTGAAATGACCAGGAGGACAGGTGCGTAACTCGAGGCAGACAGTCTCCCCAGCTTTTGTTGTACATAAATTTACATCAGAGAGTCATTGAGATGACTCTTTTAGACATAGAAGAGACAATCTTCATGGCAAAAACACTTGCCCGCCTCCAAACAAGGCCTCTGACTGAGGAAAATATTCAGTCACTCCCTCTAACCCAAACTCCTCAAAATACTATTTCCTATTATGTCTCCATAACCAAATTCAACCCATCAGAATCTCAAGATTAGATCTGTGAGCTCACAAAGGCCTAATCACCCAATTAAGAGAAGGAAAATCTGAACCTTTCTAAACAAAGTAAAGTGTGAGGTAACCCAGTTGCTGAGATTATGTCTCACTCAGGAAGAAGCAAAGGAGCTGGGAGAGAATGGGTGGGTCATTCATTAAAGGGAATTTTTCAGGAAATCTGAGTGGTGTGTTTCTCCAGATCTCAGTGTTCCAGACCCCAGAACAATGCTGGAGGCAAGGCCCTGGCTTTAGGAGGACCATGGGGGTGAAGATGGCTTTACTCTCCTCAACCCAAATCCCTGAGTACTCTCTAGGTGCACTCTTATCTCTCACTGGACAACTAGCCTGGTATCAATGATGAACTTTATATGCAGGCCCAAAAAACCCAAGAGAAAAGTATTTAGAAAGATAAACTACAGGCCACTACAATCATTTCAATAGACCCAGAAAATTCAACATCCATTTCAAATGAAAACAAAACAAAGCCTTTGCAGCAAACTAGAAATAGAAGATACCTTCTTCAATGTAATCAAGGGCATATGCCATTAAAAAAATACAACTAGCATCATACTTAATGGTGAGAGACTAAAGGCCTAAGATTAGAAAAAACGCAAACATGTCTGCTCTTACCACTTCTGTTCAGTGTAGTACTAAAAGTCCTAGCTAGAGCAATTAGACAAGTAATACATAAATAAAAGTCATCCAAATTGAAAAGGAAGAAGTATAATTGTCTGTGTTTGCAGATGACATGATCATACATACAGAACACTTTAGGAAGAACTGAGTTTTCCAACACTGGAGGCACGTAACCAGTGCATGTTCAAGGGCATACTAAAATGTTAAAGGGAAAGCAAGACTAGATGATCTCTTAAGATCCTTCCACCTCTGAAATTTTTCTGCTGATATAGAAGAGGTACTCCAAGGCAAAGAATGCAGTAGGCCAAATAGTAGAGAGAATGAGTGAGTGCACTATGTCGAGAGGGAGAAGACTTTGTGCTGAAGGGGTCAAGAAGCCTTTGTGAAAGAAGCAACACTTGAGTTTTGATGTAGACTCTGCACGGTCTATAAGAACAAGCACTATGCTGTGCATAAGACAGACCTAGTTTTATATATATCATATATACGATATATATAATATATGTTATATACATATTATATCATATCATGATATATATTATATGATATATATATTATCACCTCAGGAGGTGGAGGTTGCAGTGAGCTGAGATCACACCCACTGCATTCCAGCCTGGGCAACAGAGTGAGACTCCATCTCAAAAACAATATATATATATGATATATATACATACAAAATATATGATATATAATATATATTATCAACATATATATCTATATAACATATCATATATATTATATATAACATATAATATTTAAGACATATATATGATATATAATATATATGATCTACTAAAAATACAAAAATTATCTGGGCATGGTAGCACATGCCTGTAATCCCAGCTACTTGGGAGGCTGAGGCAGGAGAATTGCTTGAACCCAGGAAGAGGAGGTTGCAGTGAGCTAAGATCACACCACTGCACTCCAGCCTGGGTGACAGAGCAAGATCCCATCTCAACTTGAAAAAAAAGAAGCAACACTATTATAGAACATCAGATCTCAGGCAAACTTGTGAGAGACCCATTCTTTGATATGGAGTGTTACCAAGAAAGATCTTTGTATGGACTCAGAGTTAGAAAACCTGTGGTCACTTTTGCTGGTACTGAGTCATGTGATTTATTTTAGGCTGCCCACAGTACCATTCTCCTGTTTTAGTTTTACCGTTTACATAGTCGGGATAATGACACACGCTTCCAGGACTTTCTGTGATTACTCCAAATCCTTGTAAATGGTTGACAGGAGCAAGAATCCTTAGTAGTTACATCCCAACTGCACTTCTTACTAGTTATATGTCCTTGATTAAGTCACTGTCCCCTTCTGAGCTTCCATTTACATATCTGGAAAATGAGTCCAAGGATACACCACATTATAGGACTGCTGTAAGCAATTGGATGAGACTATTTTAAAAATAGTTTTATAAAGTAGAATCCATTACTGAAAGGCAGGAGAGATGCTCATTTGTATGTCCAGGCCCTTTTAGAGAAGCATTCCAGTATCTCCCTATTATTCTTCTAGTCTTAAAGGGATTGTACTTTCATATAGAGAAGAGTTTGAAAGCCCCATTTCAATTTCTGCTCTGTGAAAAGGTTACCAGTATTTTTTATTGTCACATAGAGTGACCAGAGGGGAAACTAGCCAGACTGCTCTCCTAGGTCTACAGTCTTACTACAAAACTGAGCTCCACCCAGAAACCTGAGCCAGCTGGAGAATGAGACACTGGGCATAAAACATGCCAAAAATATCCACCCTCTGCTTTCCAGGATCCCAAATGACTCTGGTCATCAAAACCCCATCCCTCCAACCCAAGAGGAAAAATTCAACTCTGCTTAAGAAGAACTTAATACCCAATATTAATGTTAAAACCCAAAAAGGTCCTTCCAAAATTCTGACCTTCTATTGAAAGACATAGTTCTGTTTCACTGTATCTTGGAAAATACTTTAGCAGTAATTTTAAGACTCACAAAATGGAGCAGATTGACAGACCTGGGAACTGAAAGTCTGTTTATTCACTGAGCAGAAACAGTGGGGTCGTAGCAACAGACAAAAGGGTGATTGTGCCAGGGCTTCTGAAGCAAAGATACCTCAGAACCAGAAGTCTTAATGGGTCCTGGGGTGGGAATTAGAAGAAAACTTATGGAGAAGGTATAACAAGTTGTAATTGTAATAGGCTTTGAAACTATGATGAGTTACAACTGGAAACTACTTGATCTTGGATATGTTAGTTAATCTGTCATAACAGCAGTGTCTTCATCAATAAAATGGGATGATACACTTCCTATTACATGGCCGTAGAATATTATTATGCTGGAAAGCTCAAGAAATGGTAATTTTATTCTCTGACACCTATTCACACTGATTTTTTTTAAATTGAAGAATGCCATTTACATACAGCTGTTAAGTGTATAGTTCATATCTCAATGCTTTTGAAAAATGGCTGGATTACCCACTTTTATATGGGTGGCTGACCCACATCTTAGCAACATAGACAAGGTAAATAAAGGAAAAGAGGTTATCCCTCTGGTTTCTAAGAACTACAGACCTATAAGGAAACAGACATGAACTGATCCAAAAAATGTCTCTTTTCTTTTAGTGTAAACTGAGGTCAAGAATTGACTTGGGGAGGAAGATTTGGAGGAAGGTCATATAATTCTACAGTTACAGAAATAATTCTAAAAATTAGTAAATACATATTCAGTGTTTAATATGTCCAATGAGGATAACTCTTCCCACTAAATTCTTTATCATCAAACATTTCCAGTGGGGTGTGGTCACAGGGAACCTTCTAGTTGTAGTTTAACATACTCGTTGAATTAAGAAAAGTAGGAGGAATGAAAGAGAGTGGAAAGGAGAAATAGATTGCAATTAAAGATGTATTACTTTTAAAAGTGCCAAGCATATTGGAAACACAGTTAATAGAAATTTATTAAGTAATCATTGAATGAATGAATGATCATGTAGATAACTTCAAAATGGAATACAAACACATCTTTTGTTTTAATGAATTGCTCTCTTGGTCTCTCATGCAGTGTTGAGAAATACAGTGTCCCTCTCAGAACTAACCTCTTTCCCTTTGGATTGTAAAAGAATTCCAGAATTTTTTAAATTAAGGTTCCTAATGACTTGTGGAGAGAGAAGGGAAAAATGCAACAGGTCTTCCAAGTTGGCCGTTTTGTTCTTTGCCCGTAATTCCTGCCACTGCCACATGATGCCACTATTGAAAACAGGCATTCTGCATGGCTCTGTGCCAAGTCATGGTGGAGGCAAAGGGAATAGAAGGGAGCTTTACACAGACCACAGTGGTTCTCCAATAGAGGGCAATCCCAATCCCACAGTTACAAGAGGCTCAAGCTTAGGCTCCCAATCCTCCAACTCTTTAGTGTTATGTTTCATTCCTTATTCTCAGGTCATGCCTATCGTGGCAAAGTGGCAGTGCATACTGTGGTTTTGAGACTGTCACACCAATCAGACATCTTCCTCCCTCATGTTGAGTGCCCCTAGATGTTGGGACAATTTTAACCCACTGGAGAGTTTCTATACCTCACAGCGAAGAAGATCAGAATCTTCCACCTATTTATTCCCAGCAGTTCCTGAATTTATATTAAATGTTCATAGCCACCACAGGGGCATCTGGGCTCTACATACTCATTGAAGTGGTCATTGAGTTAGCCTATTAATGGCAGTGGTGGCCTGTCTGAAGTGGCCACTGCAAAGACAGCTGCAGCTGGGGTGATGCAACAGGGGCTTAGTGCTCCACAGAGCCAGCAGGAGCCAGGAACAGGTGGAAGCCCCATCTACTTCCAAGTTGGAGGAGCAGAAGCCCCACCCTCCAGGCCAAAGCTGCAGCCACACAGTTGTGGCTGTGGATCCAGGCATTCCTGCAGTCTCAGGACCTGGGGAGCACTCCCTTCCCCCACAGGCTCAGAAATGTCTGCTCCCACTGTCTGGCCTCTCCCCCACTCCAAGCATCTATTCCAATTTCAAATCAAAGTTGAGGTTGAGCCCGGGCACTGTTGTAACCTGGCTGGGTGTGTGTGAGCTCAGAGCAGTGCTGACACACCAGAACCCTGATGCCTTGGCCCCTCAAGACTTTGGGTGCCAGTAAGCATGGGAAGGGGGCTGAGGCAGCTCTGCACAGGCCTGCAGGTGCCCCTCAGTATGAACAACCTGGGTGCCAGGGACAGCAGATTGATGGCAGCAGGAGACAGACAGGTTCCTGGGTAGAAAGAAGCAGGTTCCCAGTGAAGCCCCACCTTCAAGCCTGAGATGGCCTGAAGCCTGGGGGCTGGGCTGCCAGTCCCATGGACCAGAGTGAGAACATATGGTGCTTTTTCCAGGCCTGACCATGGCCACCCATGAACCAATCAGCACACAGTTCCTCCTCTCTGAAGCCCATAAAAACCCCAGAGTCAACCAGACTCAGAGAGATGTCAGGACTACTAGCTGGGGGAATGAGCTACCCAGGAAGGAGCTTTGGGTCTCCTTGACCTGCCCATGGAAAGGAGCTACCCATTATAGTTCTCCTCTCCGCTGAGAGTTAGAGAGCTGGACACTCATCAGGATAACCTGCCTGCAGAAGGAGCTACCCACTTCAAGTCTGCTGAGGGCTGTTCTGTCACTCAGTGAAGCTCCTCTTCACCTTGCTCACCCTTCACTTTTCTGTGTATCTTATTTTTCCTGGAAGCAGGACAAGAACTCGATATCTACCAAATGGTGGGGTTGAAAAAGCTGTAACAACACAAACAGGGCTGAAAGATGCCCCGTACTCACCACATTGAGAGCAACAAGAAGGAGAGAAGAGCTGCAGCACTTCAGGGAGCCCAGACCTAGGAGCTCCTTGAGCCAGGGCTATGACACCCTCTTTGGGGCTCTGGTATCCCCAAGCTTCTGGATGCCACCACATTCCCTGGTGCCAGCCATGGAAGCTGCTTGCAGTACTCCTGGTCCAGCTGCAGCCTCATAGGGAGCAAACACCCATGCCAGCACCTGGAGCCACCTGCCCTTCTGCAGCCAGAGTGCCTGACTATATGTAGTAGCCAGACCCCATACTCACTAGCTCACATACTCCTCACCCCTCCTCGTCTGACTTGCCCTTGGCAGGCATGGGATCCGGTCCAGTAGCATGAGCCAAGCACAGTCCCAAGGTAATTTACTACCTCTAGATATAAAAACAGCTATCAGCTTTTTAAATGGCAGCTTCTCTTGAGAACAAGAGAAATAATAATAAGTAAACTATGAATCTATCCAACAATATGAATGAATCCTGTAGTGTGATAAGCATAGGAAGCGAGAAAAAACATTTAGATAACTTTTTTAATGCATAAAGTTTCAAAATAGGCAAAAGTAATCTCTTTATGGCATTAGAAGTAAGGATAGTGTTTTAACCTTGAGGAAGGGGCTATAAGTGAATGTGAGTACAAAGTGGGCTCTGTGAGGCTGGTAATTCCTTGTTTCTTGATTTGGGTACTGGTTATAAGGCTGTGTTCACTTCATAAAATTACATCAAGATATATACTTACGATAAGTATGTTTTTATGTGTGAATGTTACACTTCCATAGAAATTTCAAAAATAAATGAAGACATTCCACCACAAATAAATGAAAGAAGAGATAATAGTTCAGTTGGCCCTCAGTATCTATGGGGAATTGGTTCCAGGTACCCCCATGGATACCAACATTTGCAGTGGCTCAAGTCTCTTATATAAAATGGCATAGTATTTGCATATAGCCTATGAATATCCTCCCTTATATTTTAAATCATCTCTAGATTACTTATAAAACCTAATACAATGTCTACAATTACTTCATTCATGTAGATTTAACATAGTACCAGTGTATTAGTACATTCTTGCATTGCTATAAAGAAATGCCTGAGAATGGACAATTTATAAAGGAAAGAGGTTTAATTGACTCACAGTTCCACAGCCATGAAGCATGGCTGGGGAGGCCTCAGGGAACTTACAATCATGGCAGAATATGAAGGAAAAGCAGGCACATCTTACATGGCTGGAGCAGGAGGGGAAAAAAGGGGGAGGTTCTACACACTTTGAAACAGCCAGATCTCAGGATAACTCATTCACTATGACAAGAACAGCAACAAAGGGGAAATCCTCCCCCCAAGATCCAGTCACCTTCCACCAGGCCTAACCTCCAACTTTGGGGATAACAATTTGATATGAGATTTGGGCAAGGACACAGACCCAAACCATATCAACTGG
This sequence comes from Ateles fusciceps, assembly GCA_036589455.1. Classification (NCBI taxonomy): domain Eukaryota; kingdom Metazoa; phylum Chordata; class Mammalia; order Primates; family Atelidae; genus Ateles; species Ateles fusciceps. The sequence goes on from JAZHEH010000952.1 coordinate 16,000,254, forward strand.
GCATGCAGCAAATTCAAGTTTTGCTTTTTAAAACTTTCTCGAAAATGTTTTCAAATATTTTCCATTTGAGGTTGGTTGTATTCATGAATGCAAAACTTATAGATACGGAGGGGTGACTGTATATGCATTTAATATCCCTAAAGGCTTGAAGTCATAAAACCTTAGAAATAGAAAGGCCTCAAAGATGATTGAATTCAACCACTTCACTTCACAGATACAGAAACTGAGGCCCATACATGGGAATCTCAAAATCACACAGGGATTCAGTATCAGAATCAAGTCTCCTACAACCCAGTTCATGGATCTTTTCCCTTCATAATGCTGCCTTCCTTCTCCCAATGATAAAGGTAAGATGTTTATGAAGTCTACAAATGAGCCATGCATCAGGATGTCATGGTATCAAATTTTTCAGGCACTGATTAACATTAATATCTGTCTTGGAAATGGACTCAGCAGCTGGAACAAGGCAGATGTGGCAACACAAATATGTTGCCCATGACACATGAATTGGAAGAGCGGGGTGGAGGCAGCTCTTGAGTGAAGGAACAAAAGAAAAGCCTGTCTGCCTGGAATGCAATGGGAATGAAGATTCCAAGGAGGTCATTTAGGGAGAAGTTGTGACTGAACCCCAGAGAAGGCTGGGTGTGGTAACATCTGTGCTTTTGCAAGGGAGATAAAAGGGAATCTGCTTCCCTGCCTGAAGGGATAATATATGGGCTTCTGAGGCACTGGGTGTGGGCTGAAGGTATGATGCAGGGCCTGATGGATGAAGGCTGAGGTAATTCAGTAGGCCACACATTAATAAAAATTATCAAACTGTCTCAGTTGGTAGAGTAGAATGCTAATGCCATTCTCCATGTGTAGGTTAAAGGAAGAGAATGTCTGAAGGGAAGTAACCTGCTTTATATCTTTACCTTCATTTCACTTGTCCAAATTATATCCTTTGTTCTGCTGCCAAGACCCTATGCAAGCCAAGTCTGGCAGCACCTACTCTATACTACAACCACCTGTGATACTTCACATGCGTCTAGCCAGTCTTAACTGAGAATGAGAAGTGTATTCTAATCACAACTTAGGCCCATAAAGAACTTCCAGCACTCACAAGTGCCCAAAGAACTGAATTCAGATATCATAACCTGGCCTTCCAGGCTTTCAGCCACTTGACCACAAATTCCACTCTCGCTCATGCTATGCTTCTTTAGGCACCTTTCATTTCCATCTTCATGCTTTTCTTGCTTTATGCTCTTCCATCTGTCTGAATTTCCTCTCATTTGTTCTCTACTATTGAAATCCCTTCCATCCTTCCAGGTTGAGATGAAAGGCCACTTTCTTCACACGGACCACATATCCTTAGCCTCTCATTTCAGCCTCAATTGCAATGGACAGTTCCAATGTGAGTTCAGACTCACTTTGTGGTGCCCCAAGACCTTCCTCCTTGAATATATGCCAGGTATATCTTTGCACTTCCTGCCCCAAGGCCTTCACTGATGCTGTGGGACCTCTCCCAGCTCATATGAGCAAGTATAGACCAGAAGTCTAAGAAACACCAGTCTTTAAACAATAGAGGTAGGGAGTTAGAGAAGACGTACTCCAGTTTTGCATCTTTAAGTCAGCAAAGCCTTGATACATCAATAATAATCTTGTAAACACACCCAGTACTGGATTTCTCCCCCTCCTGGGTCCTGTTCATGATCCTTCATAACTGTTTCCTGTGGATACCTACCTAACCTACCCGCTCCTAATCTGTGTTCAAGCTCTGTTTATAGGATTATCAAAACAAAACCAAAATAGAATGAGAACATGTCTTCTAACTTAAATTACAGCTAGATCTGTCTCTGGAATTTCCCCAGTAATTAGAACTAATAGTCAATAATTGATTGTCAGCTAGAAATAAATTTAAAAATATAAGCCACTAGTATCAACTCTGCATGTGGAGAAGAGCCTTATTTATAAACTATGTAATTATCTAGACTGTTCATGTAGTTAATACTAGGTGAGAAACATCAGAGTCAGTCTCACTGACATTTGATTTTGCTGTCACTTTATGTTCAGTCAGTTAACAGTATTCATTGAATGCCATTTTGATCACCGCTGTTTCCCTATTTTATGGGCCCAGAACTCCCGTGAGAAGCTCAGCTGCTGCAGAACAGCCAGATTTGACCTTCCTAAGGCATGATTCATCCTGCATTGATGACAGAACATCTGCACCCATTGCATGAAACATGGTGACTTGTAGTGCCTGGCTCAGGATATGACCCAGCTCAGAGCTTAAGTTTTCCCATGTTTTCTGCCTTGAAAACAGCTCCTAGCATGGTCGCTATAATCCCAATCAAAAGCACATCCCCCCTCAAGTTTTTTTCATTATATTCTCCTCTCCTTTCATTAAAATAAATAAATACATATGTACATATAATACAACTTCTCCTTCAGGTATTCCTTGGAAGCCATCAAGAGTAGGAATAAAGAGCAGATTTTCTGAGTGAGAAAGAATTAGGTTCAAGTCCCAATTCTGTCACTTAATAATTATTTGCCGTTAAGTAAATGACTACGCCTCCTCTAAACCTCCGTTTTCCCACATGTGAAATGAGGATAATACTAATTTTCAAAACAATTTTGATGATTATATAGAATAACTTGGCATCTAGGTGTTCAATAAATGTTGACTGTCTTCTCCTTCCCTTTAATAGCTTTACACTTTCCATAATGCTTACAAAATTTCTGGTATGGCGTAGATACTTAACAAATGTTATTACATTGGCTTCATTTTTTTTAATTTTTTATTTTTGAGATGGAGTCTCACTCTGTCGCCCAGGCTAGAGTACAGTGCCACAATCTGGGCTCACCACAACCTCTGCCTCCCAGGTTCAAGTGATTCTCCTGCTTCAGTCTCCTGAGTAGCTGGGACTATAGGTGCACCATCATGGCCAGCTAATTTTTGCATTTTTAGTAGAGACAGGGTTTCACTGTGTTGGCCAGACTTGTCTTGAACTCCTGACCTTGTGAATCACCCGCCTCGGCCTCCCGAAGTGCTGGAATTACAGGCATGAGCCGCCGCATCTGACCACTCTATCTTCATTCCTGTTTGGGCTCCCTTTACATTAGATACCTTTCTGCTTGTGGTGTGACTGTCTTGTTTCATGACATGTGACAATAGCATAATTTACATATTTGGTATTAGAGATACAGCATGGAATGGGACAAGTAATGTGCTAAGGCACGACTACACTTAGCTTACACTCAAGAGCAAAAGTACTCTTATCACTGTTGGGAATGTAGAAAGGTGAAGCCACTGAGAACAATAGTATGGAGGTTCCTGAAAAAATTAAAAATAGAACTGCTAGATGATCCAGCAGTCCCACTTCTGGATTTATATCCAAAAGAATTGAAATCAGGATCTTGGAAAGATTTCTGTACCCTCATGCTCATTGCAGCATTGTTCACAGTAGTCAAGATAGAGAAATAACCCAAGTGTGCATCAACAAATAAATGGATGAAGAAAACATGGTATACGCATATGATGGAATTATCATTCCATCTTAAAAAAGAAGGAAATTCTGCCATTTGAAACAACATGAATGAACCTAAAGAACATTATGCTAAGTATAATACGCCAGTCATAGGAGGACAAATACTGCCTAATTCCACTTATATGAGAGGCATCTAAGACAGGCAAAATCAAAGAAGCTGAGAACAGAGTGATGGTTTCCAGGGGCTGGGGATGAGGAAACAAAGAATTGGTTTTCAATGGGGTATGAAATTTCTGTTATGCAAAATGAATATGTTCCAGAAATCTGCTGTGAAACATAGCACCTATAGTCAATATGGTATTGTGCACTTTAAAATATGTTAAGAGAATAGATGTCGTGTTAAGTGTTTCTACCAAACATACACACACACACATAAATGCACAAAATAAAATTTTTGGAGGTGATAGGTATGTTTGGTATCCTGCTTGTGGTGATGACATCATGAATATAGGCACATGTCCAAACTCATCAGTATCTACATATTAAATGTATGAAATTTTCGTACATCAATTGCACCTCAATAAAGCTATTTTTTAAAAGGTAGGCAAATCAAAACTAAATGGACAAATATATAAATAAATGAGATAATTTCAACAAATGCTGCATGACATAAGGGTAATAATACTGGGGAATGTGTTAGAAAGTGACAGAGAAGAAATCTTTTATTTAGGTAGTTAGGAAAGGCTTTCTGTGCAGATGAAAATAGGATTAAGGTTCATGTGCTACAAAGGAGTTAACAACTCCAGTTAAGGGAACAACTAGTGGGAAGGGTAGAAAATTCAAAGCACAGGGGGAGTAGACGTGAAGTTAACAAATTTGGTGTGTATAACAAGGAGAGAGTAGGCTAGTGATGTTAAGTCAGTCATCGGCTTCCTAAAAGTTATCTCAAGAAGGGAAAGAATTTGAGTTACATTGTCCTCCTCTCCAAATATAAGGGAATTATCACTCAAGGATGGTTATATATATATGGTTATATATATATGTGTGTGTGTGTGTATTTTGTTGCCTACTAGAATTATGGCTTCCATATTTTTCTGGCCTTTGAAATTGGTACCCTTTCCAGAGGTAATTCTCCACAGAACTCATGATCAGTGAGTCAACCCAAAGCCATAGGCATTGTGATCCAACTCTTTGACACTTGAATGGTCAGTGTTCAAAGTACAAATTATTCCATGATTTTTGATCTATTAATATGTTCTAGGAGCCACAGAATTATATGCATGAACTTTGAATGACTTCAGTCAAGTCACTTTTCTTCTCTGAGTCTTATTTTCATCTGTATAATGTGAGTGAGAGGTGAGGGGTGGGTAGGGCATCTGGGGTAGGTGGCTACCTGTGATCTCTACATTGGGTAGAGGGCTATGTTCACTATAGTTTCTTCCAGATTTTCTGTGATTCTAAGAAGCCTTTGGAATCTTGGAGTGAGTATTCCCAGGGAACTCTGATGTGTTGAAAAGCTCTCCTACGTCGTTGATGTCAGCTGTGCCTGAGGCTTTTAAATGGGTCAATAGACTCCAAAGGTGGGCTGAAGACAAGCCTGGCAATTATAGATTAAAGGGCAATTTTAAGAGGGCTCATAATTGTTCTCTTACAATCCCGTCTTCATTGTTGGTTAATAACCAAATTCTCTCTTTCCAGGGAACTCCACCCTTACCTTTTCCCACTGGGGTAGGTGAGGCCAGATCTGAACAGAGTAATTGAGTTCTCCCTGGGGAGTTTGGGGTCATGTGAACAGAACTCCTTGATCTCATCTCAGATGGCTCCAGGGAAGTACTCTTTTGGGAGGTAGGGCAGAATGACTCAGGAAAAGGGAAGTCAAAAGGAAGTTTATGAAGTCTGAGAATGGGATTGTTAAGTAAACCCAAGTCTAGATACTCCTGGAGGCAGGTGGTATGGGGTATAATACTGGGCTGGAACCCAGGAGACCCTATGTATGTGTGAACCATGACTTGCCAGGAGACTGAGGGAAAGTTCCTTCACCTCTGGGATTCAGTTGCTTCATCTGTGAAAAGAGGAGTTTGGCTTAACTGATCTGTAAGTATCTTCTAAATAGGATATGAGGTTAGTGCGAAATTAATTATGGCTTTTGCCATTAAAAGTAAAGCAATAGCAAAATCCACAATTACTTTTGCACCGATCTCATATTTTTAGGATTCTAGATGCATATGACTGAGTGGACTACTTCTGAGTTTCAGATTTTGCTTCTATAAAGAGACAATAACAATAGTAACTTCATCATAGAATTATTGTGAGGATTAAATGAATTTAACATGGCATCTCTACTTTATTCATTCAGGGAACCCATTTAATGGTTACTCATTAGACTTCCACTTTAAGCCATACTCTATGCTAGGAGAGGATGAATAATTCATATAGTTGAACTAGGTATCTTAGGTGAATTAGAAAGATACCTTCACAGAGCTAGAAGTCTTGAGGGGCACACAGTGAACATTCAAAAATGGAAGCTATTTTTATGAGGCATTTCTGTTATTGAACAGTCAGATCAAATCCCAATGTCTAAATTATGGCAAATGGCAGGGGAAATATTCCAAGACATGGTGAAATTCTCAAGAGAAGCTAGTCTCTGTCTTTGGTCTAAATTAAAGATGACACATTCAAATATTTCAGAGCAAAGCAGATAATATAAGTTAATATAGTGGGTTGGATGTCAGAAAATCTAAAAGAGGGGGGATTAGGATGAACTGGAGTTTGCATGCATTCTCTAAAGCAGAAAGCTGCTAGTCAGCTCTCCTGCCTACTGCTGCCACGTGAGAATGTGAGGCTAACGTTGCCAGAACTCACTATTTTTCAGCAGAAGCCAGGAATCCAGATTTTCACATAAAAATCATCCAGATTTCAAGTGATAACAACGGATTCAAATATTTTAAAACATTATGTAGCCACTGGTTTGCTATCTCTAAGTTAAAGCCAATTATTTCAGATAAGCAAGAGTATTGTAATTGTGTATGTTTTCAAAAAGGAAGATAAGAATAAAGTAAAGGGGATGAATGATTATTGACTATCATCTATGTGCTCCAGGCATCTTACAGACAATATATATCATTTCATCTGTTGCTCACAACAGTTCTGAGAAGCACTGGTGTTTAGTTCTGATCTTTTTCCCTGATGCAATTCACATATGGAAAATGTGTTCTGAGAAACACTGGTATAGACAGACATGACTGGCAGCATCAGGAAGATTGAATATAGGAGCAAGATAAGAGGCAGGAAGTAATAGTGGAGGAAGTAATACTGGAAATATACAAGGTGGCCCCAGTGGGGAGAAAAACCAGGACAGATTTGAGACAAAATGAAGAAGTAATTAACTTATATTTTTCAAAGTTCATCAATAATGTCTGAGAGGGGAATTTTACCTCTTCTATCTCCCCATGTTAGATGGAGGAGGAAGGGACTTTACAACTGTACCCCTTTTCTTATTTTCTCTCTTCACCTTCAGGCCATCTCTTTAATGACTGTGTTCAGGCCCAGGTCAGCCATCCCTCCAAGTGGACAACAGAAACTAAAACCTAGTCCTGTAGCCTGGATCTTAGTCTACACCTTGATGCCACATGGAATAATTTCTCAGAGCAATGAATTTCTATAGAAAAGACTTCATGGTGGCTAATGCCTGTAATCTTGACACTTTGGGAGGCCAAGGTAGGTGGATCACTTGAGTCCAGGAGTTTGAGACCAGCCTGGGCAACATGACAAAATCCCATCTCTACAAACTTATCAAAACTAGCCAGGAGTTGTGATATACACTTGCATTCCCAGCTACCTGGGAGGCTGAGGTGGGAGGATCAATCGTGCCCAGGAGGTGGAGGTTGCAGTGAGGTGTGACTGGGCCCCCGAACTCCAGCCTGGGCAACAGAGAAAGACCCTGTCTCAAAAAAATAAAAAATAAAAAAATAAAAGACTACTCAGTCATTCTTCCTGATCCCCTGATCCAAGGGCTTCTTGCCTCTGGTTGTCATTATACTGGCAGTGAGAAATGTAGATTAAATAGTCAAAAGATGTAAATTCAGTTCTTGGCTCCACACTTATAAGAAGTTTGACCTTCAACTATCAACTTCACAAGACTTATCCTCAACTCCCTCATCTGTAAATGCAGATAATATTGTTCTCCTACTCAGAAGGACTAATTTGTGGATAAAATAAGATAACGGATTTAAAGGTCCTTTAATCCATGCTTCACAGAGAAGCCAGGGTGATAAAACTTTTACTCTTTAGCATGACTGAAACAACTCTTTATAACTTCACCCCTCCTATAATCCCTTCTTTTTAAATTTCATACTCAAAATTTATACTCCAGCCCCACTGCCCTTTTATTCCTTAAGGCCACTGTGCGTGCTGTCTCCTCTACCTGAACCACTTTCCATCCCACCCACCCTTCAATCTTCACTTCACTACTTCCTTTTCACACTTCAGGTATTTACTGAGTGCTTACTATGTGCCTGGCAATGTACTAGGCACTGGGGATAGAGTGACAAAAAAAGGTAAACACAACAACACTTTGGAGAAGCTAATATTTTAGTGAGAAATGCAAATGCTACATCCCTGCCTTCACCAATCAAAATATATTCAGAACTGTAATAGGTGCTACCAAGCCAGGAATAGTATAGAATGCTAGTTCATGTAGTCAACGAGAGGGCCAAATCTAATCTAAGCGTTCAGATAAGTGACATTTTAGCTGAGACCTGAGTGTACAGGCCCAAGTGGGAAAGAAAATTGGTGGGATCAACAGTAGAGAGAAGTAGGTAAGTGCAATTATTCAAACCTTGTATCATGTGTCAAAAAGTTTTCATTTAGTAGTTAGAAGAGTTGTGAAGTTCTTGAAAGGTTTAAATCAGAAGAATATAGTTATAAATAAAATACCTATTCATCAAATATTTATTGACTGTCCATGGTAGGCCAACTACTGTGCTAGGCACTGGATATGATCAAATGTATACTCTAACAGGTAACTCTGGCTTTGGGGTTGAGAACTAAAAGGGAGGGGAAAAATGGCTAATGTGAGGACTACTTAAAAGATGATTGCAAAAGATGTTGAGTGGCTTAGATTACCAACAGAAGTACAAAGAAAGGAGCAGATTCAAGACAGAGTGGGGATCAAAGCAAAATAACCTGGTTATAAACTGAACATGAAGGTGAACAGGAGAAAAGAGTTAAAGATAACTGCTTTAAGAAAATTACTTTATAGTGGCACCCACCATACAGAGTAAATGAACAATTGAAAAGGAGCAAACTTGTAGGGAGATGATAGCAAATCCAGTTTTGAATGTGTTGAGTTTGAATTGCTTGTGAGACATAAAATTACAGATGCATATAGTCAGCTGGACATAATTAGGGGGTTCAGAAGAATGAGGTGGAGACCCAAATGTAAAAGCAATGAATATATTGATTGCTATGATTGGACTAGATGTGGTAATCCAGAGAGAGTTTAAATTGAGAAAAGAATATACAGGACCAAGCCATAAGGAGCTTCGAAATAAAGAGCAGATAAAGGGATCCAGCAAGAGAGGCTATGTTGAAGTTAGAGAGTTAGATACCAAACCAGGAAGGTATAGCATTGAATAAACCAAGGAAAGAAAATGTTTCACACCTGTAGAATGCATAGATATATGAAGTGAGTTTATGACCAAAAAAAAGTCATTGGATTTAATGACATAGAGTTCACAAATGTTTGTGGAGAAAAAATGTTTTAGTAATTTAGTGGTAGCAGAAGACAGAGGGGGAGTGAGCTGAGGACTGAAAAGATGGAGTGAATCATTGTAAGCTATACTTTCAAAGGTGTATTTATAAAGAAAAGGAAAGAGATCATTTTGATGCTGGAAGATGCAATGTTTTGTTAGTGTCTTTCTTCTAAGTAGAAAAATGTATAAGCATATAAATAGTATAAATAATCTACCAGAGAAGAAGAGATATAAAATATAGGATATAAGGAGAGAGTTTATATGTAGTGTCCTGATAATTTAGGAAGGCATAAGCAATGCTGCAATGAAAAGATTAAATTTAGAAAGAAAGGAGGACATCTCCCCGCATTATATCAGGAGGGAATAGGGAGAGTATGCACGAAAAATTTTAAATTCTTCGGAGAAAAATTACACTACTCTGTTATTATTCTTAATAAATAAAGAAAGAATAGGGTGTTGTGGGTTTAGGAATGATAAAGGCTGGGTATGGTGGCTCATGCTGTAATGCCAGCACTTTGGGAGGACAAGGCAGGGGGGATCACTTGAACTCAAGAGTTCGAGACCAGCCTGGCCAACATGGTGAAACCTTGTCTCTACCAAAAATACAAAAAAATTAGCTGGGCATGGTGACATGCACCTGTAGTCCCAGCTACTCAGGAGGCTGAGGCAGAAGGATTGCTTGAGCCAGGGAGGCAGAGGTTATACTAAGCTGAGATCACACCAGTGCACTCCAGCCTGGGTGACAGAGTGAGTCCCCATCTCCAAAAAACAAACAAACAAAAAAAGATGAAGAAGAATATAAGAAGTTGACAGGAGAAACCTAGTAAGATTGAAAGGAAGCATGAAGAGCCCAGTTAACATTGATGACTGATGACATATTGATGCCAATATTCAAAACTGCTTTTCTGTAGTTGTCTGACTGTACTATCACAGAAGATGGAGAGTTGCATGCATCCACTGCAGGTGTTTGGCCAAGCAGGGAAATTAAAAGACCAAAAGGCAAGGGAGATCAAGAGGCTGATGCAAGCGTGATTGAAATATGAACTATGGACTTGACCACAGATAGAAAAGTTGGAACTGATAGATGGAGAAAGAGGAAAGCTACCAAGCAACAGAAAGTCCTAATGAGTTAAAAGGCATGGCTGGAGTGGGAGATCTATAAACTGACAGTATAAAAGATCATGGTCTAAGAGTGGGATGTTGGAACTGATGGCTTTTTTATGGAACAATATCATGTGAGGACAAAGTCCATAGTGTGGCCCAGGAATGGGTGGCTGAGTGGGAATGGAGAAATGGTCACTGGAGATGAGCAGATCAAGGAAGTAAGAGACTGGATTGCTGGACAGAAAATCCACAAAAACCCTGACCTCACCTACTGTGATGGCAAGAGCACAGATAAAGAGAAAGCTCCAAACCAGAAACTTAAAATACTTAAAGAACCAGTTTCAACTGAGGCAAGAAGATGAAGGTTGGATTCAGCTTGACTTCACCTTTTGGGGAATAACAATGTCATAGATATAAGGTAGGATAGATTTAGTCTGGGCAAACTCTCTGGATGAAAGGTAGGTACCAACCTAGTATAATTCTTGCCTGGCCTGGAAGGAGATTCTGGTGAATGAAGAGAGAAATATAGATTTTCTTCTTTGGCATCTCTCATGGGAAGCTTCTACTAAGGACAAGAATGGTAACAGATGGTGACAGGGAGGGAGGGAGACCAGCTCGGGGGGTGATCTCCAGGTGAGAGGCTGGTAGTCTTGTATATGAGAGGTTGATCCATATGATTAATTCCTGGAACCAGACTCTCAAATAATTTCCCACTTCCTCTGAGTAGCCTTTATTATCCCTAATGGACTGAATTAGAAACCTCTCTGCCATGCTCCTACAGCATCTGAGTTACCTCAGCACCCACACCATATTATCACAGCAATTTCTTGCTAAATTGTGCCACTCTCCTTGTTGACTATAAGCTCCATGAGGGCAGGAATTATGCCTGTCCTGTTACCATTCAATGCCCAGGACATAGACCATAATAAGAGCTCCACATACATTCATGAAATGAATGAGTGTGCTTTGTGAGCTGTAAAGAACTCTGTGATATAGAAGACAGCTGGGTGGTATGGGGGAATGAATAGGATTAAGACTCTCCAAGTACTTTTTCCCTTTGGAAGCCTTTGACTTTAGAAACCTTTCACTCAGAGAGCAGCTGGAGTGACAGAAATATTTTCTGAGCCCCTAATATCAGTTCTAGATGTTTGCAATCATGCGGGTTTGTACCTTACCCTGTAAAACATATTTCTCTCACCCCCCACCCCCAAATTCTAGCTGAGGGAGTGAAACCTAGTTTTGTGATATCACCTGTCTCAGGCTGGCCCAGGGCAAGCAGATAGCAGGCGGGTGAGGACCCCTCTAGTTTCTCAGATGAACAGCATGGTTCAGCTATGGCCCACACTGCATGAGGAACTAAGAGTAAATTCCACAAAATTTCATAAATACCTACAATGTAAGTGCTCCATCACAGCCACTGCCGCCACCTTCCTCTCAGCTACTAGAGAAAAGAGACCTTGCCGTCCTTCACCTTGAGTTATTCCTCATACAAAGTCTCCTCCATAACTGCTCCCTTTTACTTGAGAAAGCTTTCAGTCTAAGGTCTGAGATGGGATGGTGTGTGTTGGGATGGAAAGTGTCTTTTCAGCTGTAGATTATCCTTAATGATAACAGGGACAGGGAAAGAACAGGGGAACTGAGAGTGGGTACAGATGGTCTCTGGACATTCTCCTTGACCCAGATTAAGTCTACACGAGCGGCTCATAACAGAGCCAGCTTAGAAAGACAAAGACAAGCAAAGGTCAGTGAGACATGGGCAGAGGGTGACACAGAACAAAAAGAACAGACAGAGAAAGAGAGAAACCAAGAGAAGCAGACACACGTAAAGGTAGAAAAAGAAGAAAAGAAGGAAGGAGAGAGGAAAATAAATCAGGAAAGGATATAGAAAGAATCAGAGACAAGAGCTGAGAGTTGGCAGGAGGCAAGTGCGGTACTGATCAGCTGGGGAGAGGCCCATTAGGCTCCCAGATGCCAGGGCAGAAAAGGGGTACTGACCAGCTCCAGATGCTGCTGCCTTGTATGAGGAGGTCTCGGGCTAGTGGATAGGGCCTGCTACCTCTGTGAGTGCTGACAGAGCCCGCTGGCTTTCCAGGCCTGAATCAAACTAGCTGAAGCTAAGAATCCCATGAAGAAAAAGAGAAGTCTCTGATTTTTAAAAGTTAAAAAAAAAAAAAATCCAGCAGGAGAGCAGAAGATGACCAAAGAAAATGCATAGGAATATGGCGAGAATATCATCAGACTGTGAAACAGGAGATTATGATACTAGTGTGGCCTACCCCTTCTTGTCCTCACTCTTCTGATCCTTACACTGAGGGTGGCGGGTTCAATGCTTAAGGTTCTTCTACTCTGAAATTCAGGGATTCACAGAAGCTAGTTTATATAAAAGCAGATAAAGTGGTAAGCCTGATGGGCTACAGTCCCCTTTACAAGATCAGAGCTCACTAGTTGCTCACTAGTTGCTGTCAGTGGCTAGATACTCCATTCTGTCAAGCCATACAAATGTCTTATAACCCCTATTTCCATCTGCCTCTATGTCTATTCTCAACAAGAGTAAACCACACCAGGATAATATGAGCTAGTGAAAAATCTTTGAATGTAGTGGATGAGGGTGTGGGGCTGGGTAGGAAGAAACCAGAGCCCTAGTTCTAGCTCTAGCTCTACCAGTAACGCACCATATGTGTAAGCTCTGGACAAGTCCGTCTCCTCTAAGCCTTTTTCTTCGTAGGTCAAAGGGAGATTTGGATTTATTAAATCTGCTTGTGCCTCAGCCCCGCTTCTTACTCCCACCTCCCCCTACATCTACTCTGCCCAAGAGGATGAAACCCATGCCAATTGTTCTGATGAGGCCATGAGGGAGAACCAGACGTCTGTTTTTAATATTGATGATAGATTAGCATGCGGGGAATTCAGTCACCCCCCACAACAAACACCATTTCTGCTCAAAACAACTGGAACAGGAGGCTACTTATGCTTGGCTTTCCTAACAGCGTCCCAGAACCGACAAAGCAATGGTTTCTCTGAAGGAGACAAAGAGAGCATCAAACCTAGAGGTGGGGGCAGGGGTAGGAGACAGGGAGGGAGAGTGAGCATTTCAAAAGTTAGTTAAGAAGGGTGTGAAACAGATGGCAGCCATAAACTGTGTGTGTATGTGTGTGTTTGTGTTCGTGTGTGCACATGGGAGAAACAAGAGAGAGAGAGATCTGTATAAGCACCTACGTCTCTGCATATGCATGCATGAGCTCATGAATAAATAAATAAGTTCAGCGCTGGACTTGGCTGTCAGCAAAAGTCCAGAGAAATCAAAGGATAAAGCCCACATTTCCCTATTCTGGCCTCACCTGACCAAATGTGTGAGTAATCCTAACTCTCTATCCAAAACAAGTTTTAAATCTTATTTTGTTTTCTTCCTAACATTTATTTCTCCCTTTAATTTTTTTTAATTCACGGAAATAGGAAACAACAAGAACATATTAGTACCTACTGTATCTCAAGACCTGTGCTAAAATTAACTCTTAAAGTAGGCTGTGAAAAGGTGTTGTTTTTCCCATTCCACAGAAAGGAAACTGAACTCTAGAAAAGATGTTGACTAGCCCCAGATCTTTCTCAGTGAGAAGTGGTGAAAAATAAAGCCAGAAGTCAGGTTTTCCCAAGTCCATATTCTTTCATTAGGCTTACATCCTCAAAGATAAACTCAACTGAATGAACCGAGAAATTTAAATTTAAGCCAAGTTTATTTTCCCGAGGGTTTAGACATGGTAAAGGTCTAAATGGAAGCGAACAGAAGAGGTGAATGTTTCCAATATACCCTCCCAATCATCTGCAGCATCAATTAGTCATGACACATTTTTAAAAGGCTTACTATGCACTCAGCTAGGCTCTAGGACTACAGAAGACCCCATAAAACTGCACAGTGCTCAAGGAGTTAATGACAGAGTTGAAAAGTTAAGACATGAATATGCCTATCAATATACAATTCAGTTCAGTGAACTGAATATCTATGTATGATAGGCACTGTGGGAAGACACCAAAATATAAGGATACAAGATTCATCGTCTTGTATTTTTAAAAACAACTACCTACCCAAAAACTAGGAATTGAACAATGTGGAGAATGAATGTCAAGTCCTACAAGGAAAGGTTAAAAAGCCCTGTAAAGATAGAAGCATGTATGTCACTGTCTTCAATCTTCTGAATTGCTACAGGAAGAAGGGCCTAGATCTGTGTAAAATGACCCTAAGCCAGATAACTGAAAAGAAGTTAATTTTACCTCAATTTTAAAAAATAACTCTTGGATTAGAGCACTGTTTTCTGGAAAATAAAGAAGAATCTTGCATTTGTGTTTCTGGATAAATGGAATAACAAGGTCTGGATTTATTTGCCCTACTGCCTACAACATTAAGAAATTAAAACACACATACACACAAACACACATATAAACACACACACGGACACAGCCATAAAAATACATGAAACAAGCCTGTCAACAACAAGAAATTAGGCAACAAAGTACAGAGATCCTGAAATATGGAAAACAAATTATGTGAGCCCTAAAATTTCTCCTTGCCTTTAGAGAGTTTTCAAGCCACTGTTCAGGGAGAGGAAATGCCTGACAGATTCCCTGAACTGCCAAGACAGAGTTCTGAGACAGAGAAACCAAAGTGATTATAGCTTGTAAGAATAATGAAGAAGAGAGAGCTACATAGAGGAAAAACTGAAGAGATCTGTGGAGGAGTTCCTGTCAATATTCATCGAGAAGTGATGCATGTATGTGAGAAACCTACTAATACAAGTGAGAACAATTTCCGAGGCTCATATAAGGGCCAGTAATACTGCCTGTCTCTACCAACCATACCGTAAAACCTCAAAACGCATGGGCAACTTTGTAGAGCACACAGAAGAGTCATCCCTTAGTAGTAGATAATAATTAGCCCTTGACTAAACACTGCTTCAGTTCCATCTACCAAATCTTAAAAGCAAGATCTAAAAGAAGCAAATTGTTTCTCTGTAACTTAACTGTGTCCCAGAAAAGAGTTTAAAAATATTTTAGGAATACAAAAATATCCAGCACCAAACAAGGCAAGAATCACAATGTCTGGCATCCAATACAGAATTACCTGGCATGCAAAGAGGCAGGAAAGTACAACCCATAATGAGAAGAAAAAAATCAATCAATTTAAACTGACCCAGAACTGATCCAGATGTCTGGATTAGCGAACAAGAACAAAAAAGTTTTTTAACTATATCCCATATGTCAAAGAAGTTAAGAAATAGAATATATTAACAAGACTCAAATTGGACTTCCAAAGATAAAAATTACAATGTCCAAGATGAAAAATAATGCTGGATGGGATGAACAATAAATTACACTTCACAGAAGGCATTGAAGACATGCACTAGAAACCATCCAAAATTAAAGACAGAGAGAAGAAATAATTTTTGAAAATGAAAAAAGTATTGCTGAGATGAGTAACAACTTAAAGTGATTGAATATACATATTGTTGAAGGAAAAGAAAAATGGAAGGAGATTTTTTAAAATTGACAAAATAATGGCCAAAAATTTTCCAAATTTGATAAAAACATAACCCCCACAGATCTAAGAAGTTCAACAAACCCCAAACACAAGAAATAAATGGGTAATAAAGAGAAAAGCTTAGAATCGGTCAGATATACACATATATATGGGAATACATATATATACACACACACACACACACACAATATATATATATGGAAACAAAGATAGGAATTATGATAGATTTATAATTTGAAACAATGCAAACAAGAAGACAAAAGTGTAACATCTTTAATTACTAGAATAAAAATCTGAATTTAATATTTCATACCCAGCAATAATATCTTACAAAAATAAAATCAGAATGAATGTATCACTAACTGACAAAATATAAGAAATAATAAAAGACATCCTTTAGGCTGAACG
This sequence comes from Ateles fusciceps, assembly GCA_036589455.1. Lineage (NCBI taxonomy): Eukaryota > Metazoa > Chordata > Mammalia > Primates > Atelidae > Ateles > Ateles fusciceps. Next base: position 16,016,516 of record JAZHEH010000952.1, read on the forward strand.
AAAATGACACTAGATGAAAACATGAATGATACTCAAAGAAGAGTACCAAAGTTAGTATTTACATGGGTAAATATATAAAACATTTCTATTATTACTTAAATACCTAAAAAATCAGTAAGAAAAATAATAAACATGAATTGTGGAATTTTTAATATGTATGTGGATAAAACATACGACAAAAACTGCATAAAGGCTTGGAAGAGAGAAAGAACAGCCTACCATTATAAGATTACTGTACTATACTTGAAATAGTATAATATCACTTGAAGGTAACTGTGATATGCTAGATATTCATGCTGTAAACCCTGAAGCAAACACTGAAATTTTTTTAAAAAGACAGTTATTGCTAATAAAGTCAACAAAGGAGACATAATGGAATCATAAAAACTATCCAAAAGGAGATAGAAAAAGAAGAGAAATAAAAGATGGGATAATATTTTTTAAAAAGAAAGATGATAAACTTAAACCTAAACATACAAATATCACATTATTCAGCAGGTCATGGATTCTAAAATAAATAAATAAACAAACAAACAAATATGACATTAAATATAAATGGTCTAAACATCCCAACTTTATGGTCTAAACACCCCAAAATTAATAATGTCAGATTGGATTAAACAGTAAGACCCAACTATATACCGTCTTCAAGAAACACACTTTAATATAAAGCAATGACAGTATGAAAGGAAAGTAACGGCCGGTGTGGTGGCTCACACCTGTAATCCCAGCACTTCGGGAGGCTGAGGCAGGTGGAACATGAGGTCGGGGATTGGGACCAGCTGGCCAACATGGCGAAACCCCGTCTCTACTAAAAATACAAAAATTAGCCAGGCAAGGTGGCAGGCACCTGTAATCCTAGCTACTTGGGAGGCTGAGGCAGGAGAATCACTTGAATCCAGGAGGCGAAAGTTGCAATGAGGTGAGATCACACCATTGCACTCCAGCCTGGGCGACAAGAGCAAAATTCCATCTCAAAAAAAAAAAAAAAAAAAAAAGTAAAGTAATGTAAAATGATAGACTTTAACACTAATCAAAAGAAAGTTAGAGTGCTCAAAGTAGATTTCAGAACAAAGAATGTCACAGAAATATGTCAGACCATTTCACAATGATAAAGGGATCCATTCAAGATAATACAAAAATTTTAAATGTATATGAACTTAATAACTTCAAAATATATAAAGTAAAAACTGATAAAGTTGCAGAAGAAATAAGTCCATAATTATAATAAGAGATTTCAAAATCCCTCTCTCAATTATTGATACAAGAAGAAGATAGAAAATCAGAAAGGCTCTAGAAGACTTGAATAACATAAATAACCGATTTTATCTAACAGGCATTTATAGAATACTCTGCCCATAGATAAGAAAATGCACATTATTTTAAAGTGGTCACTGAATACAGCAGTAGACCATCTAGACCCAAAACTAGTCTTAATAAATTTAAAATGTTTAAAGTCACAAAAACGTATTTTCTGAATATAGCTGAATAAAATTAAAAATCATTAATAAAAATTTCTGAAAAATCCCCAAATATTTGAAAACTAAGTGTCATGCTTCTAAATAACCCATGAGTTACAGAAGAAAACAAAAGAGGAATTGGAAATGTTTTGAATTGAACGAAAATGAAAATGCAATATAATACAATCTTTAAGATACTGCTGACACAGTAGTTAGAGGGAATGCCTCCACCACAGGAAAGGTCTCAAATCAACAGCCCCAGCTACCATTAAAAAAAATAAGGAGAAAACCAAACTCAAAGTAAGCCAAACAAAGAAAATAATAAAGATTAGAGTATAAATCAACGAAATAGAAAACAACAGCAAAAACAGATAAAACCAAAAGCTGATTCTTTGAAAACATAAATAAATGTCATAGCCATCTTGCCAAACTGATCTAGAGAAAAAGAGAGGAGACACACATTACCAATATCAAGATGAGACTAATATCACTATAATTTCAACAGATTTCAAAAGAATAATAACAGAATGTCATGAACAACTTTTGCCAATAAATTTGATAATTTACATGGAATGAACAATTTCTTTAAATCACCCGACCTGCCAAAGATCACTCAAGAAGAAATAGATAATTTTAATAAATCTGTATCTATTAAATGATTAAATTAGTAGTTAAAAACTTTCTTGCAAGAAAAGGTCTAAACCCAGATGCCTTCACTGATGAATTGTACAAAACAATTAAGAAAAAAATACTAGCAATTTTAACCAAACTGATTCTCTGAGAAGACAGATACATTTCAGAAAACTGAAAAGGAGAAAATGTTTTATAATTCATTTTGTGAGACCAGAATGATCCTGATTTAAAAAAAATAGATAAAACAACCTATATTCCTGGGATAAATATCATGTGGTAGGTTGTTTTATAATATGAAAATCTACAAATGTGACTTACCATATTAACAAACTTAGAGAGATAAACTATACAATCATTTCAATAGATACAGGAATTCAACATCAATTTCTAATGGAAACAAAACAAACCCTTTGCAGCAGACTAGAAATAGAAGATATCTTCTTCGATGTAATCAAGGTAAAAACAAAACAAAACAACAAACAACTAGCAGCATACCTAATGGTGAAAGACTAAATGCCTGAGATTAGAAGAAGAGGCAAAGTAATCTGCTCTTACCACTTCTGTTCAATATAGTACTAAAATTACCAGCTAGAGCAATTAGACAAGTAATACATAAATAAATGTCATCAAAATTGTAAAGAAAGAAATATAATTGCCTGTGTATGCAGATGACATGATCATACATACAGAAAACTTTAGGAAGAACTGAGCTTTCCAACACCGGAGTCATGTAATCAGTGCATGCTGAAGTGTGTACTGAAATATTAAAGAGAAAGCAAGATTAGATGATCTCCTAAGATTCTTCCAACGCTGAAATTTTTCTGCTGATACAGAAGAGGTACTCCAAGGCAATAATGGAGTATGCCAAATAGTAGAGAGAATGAGTGAGTGCACTATGTCGAGAGGGAGAAGACTTTGTGCTGAAGGGGGTCAAGAAGCCTTTGTGAAAGAACCAATACTTGAGTTTTGATGTAGACTCTGCACGGTCTATAAGAACAAGCACCGTGCTGGGCATAAGGCAGACCTGGTTATAAAGCCTGGCTCTGCCATAGGTGCTTATGGGACATCAGGAAAGTCACATACCTCTTTGGGATTTACTTACCTTATCTGTAAAACAAAGTTCACGATCAGTCTCAAGTTATATTTTTGTTTGTTTGTTTGAATTCTGAGAAGAATGGCATGCTATAGACATGTGACAGACGTGTGAAGCATTATTGTTAAAGTGTAAGCCCACTATTGGAGCACTTGCATTTCCCTTGGTTATCTGTGGTTTACAAACCTCTGCTATTATAAAACAGCACTCCAGAAGGACAAAGACACACACACACACACACACACACACACACACACACACACACACACACACAATACATACCCACCCATTCACAGACAGTGATAAATCTCACCCCCCATAAAAATAATGTATATGCAGATAAATACAAACATGTAGACAGTTCAGTTGCCCACACACATTCAGACACATAGTCTTGCACAAACACATATGTACTCCATACAGAGTCAAAAGTCAGAATTAATAAAGTTTGAAAAATGAGGCAAAATCAGCTGCCCAATTATGGCTCCATGACTCGTCCCTCTGTGAAAGTGATGCCCACTCCAGTCTGTTCTGTCTCTTTCAGCCAATAATGTGGAAAAAGCCACATCAATCCCAGGACACCTATTAGCAGCCAACTTGACTTCTCATGTTGTCCATAATCTGGGCCTTTCTCTTTCTGACTTATTTCACATTCACAGCCTCATTTTATCACTTTCTTCCCAATTTCAGAGGAAGCAAAGCAAAAATAGCCCATAGAGGAATATGAGCAGTGTAGGAGAGAGACAGGGAGAAGAGAGGAAGACAGAAAGAAGGAACAATAAAGGTCCTTTCATTCATTTATTATTCATTCATCAACAAATATTTGAATGCCAGACTTTGTGATAGGTGTTGTAAATTCAACTATGAGTAACATGGAAAAGGCATCTTTCCTCTTGGAGTTTATAATTTAATTGGGCAAATAATTATACTTCCTTCATTATTTAAATACCCAAGTCTTGGTTCAGGATTAAAATCATAAATTTGAGGATATATCACAAACTGAATAACCTTGGATTAGTCTCAATGTTCTGATCTGTGAAATGGGCACAATAATCACTAGCCCTCCTGAAATTGTGAGGATTCAGAAAGATGCTAAACAAAGCACTTAGCTCAGTGTCTGGCACAAAAAATAGATGTCTAATTGGTGTTTTCTGGCTGGAAAATAGTAATTGCTGAATGGAAGTCTCAATAGAGAACAGAGAATATAAGCCCCAGTACAGATCACAGGTGAACACTTCACTGCTTGGCAGTGTCAATGATTTAGAAGAACTCAGGAGTAATGCTGTGAGTGATAATCAAAGATATCCCTCTTAAAAGCCAACATTCTCAAATAAATGCTCCTGCATGCTGGAATCACTTCCAATTCTCTCTTTCCCAGCACTAGATAATGAAGACTCCACATATATCTCACTAGAAAGACAAATGTGTCAATTTCCCTACCTCAGTTCCAGAGATAATGTATCTACGGATCAAGGCCTTCAAACACGAGACTTGCAGGCCTTTCCAGATAGAGAAAGGTCAAATTATCTTCAGAATCAACTAGCTCTTTGATATAATTTTTTAAAGGTCCAACTCAGAGAATCAGAAACTCGTTCTGACTACAACTTGCTACCTCTGCTTGCTCAAATTCATACAAAACAGCAAACAAGGACGGGCTGTGAAAAATCACTAAACAATGAAATCTCCCAACGCCTTCCCAAGACAGATGAGACCAAGTCTCCAAACACAAAACAAAATCCCAATTTCCCTCCTCTGTCATACTATCCCAAGAAAATGGGAAGTCAAGAACCTACCTGTGTACAGGTCAGTGTCTGTGTATTCATCCACTTTCTTATGCTGTAGAATATAGTCGGAGACCTTGGTCCCAATAGCCGGCTGAACATCTACCCACTCCAAGGAGACCACAGTACTGGAGGGTTCCACTGTTGGGGACAGCCGCAGCCTACAAGAAGTGAAAAGAAAGATTCCTATTTGGCAGCCAGCACCAGCTGGGGCCCAAAGAGTCTGTCTGCATGTGTCAAGATGAAGCATAGGTTTCACTCTGAATTCAAATCTTGATTCCACCCACCACCACCAACTTGCCTGACCTTAGGCAAGTTATTTCCCCTCTCATGGCCTCTGTTTCCTCATCCATAAAATGGGGATACAAGGAGCCACCTTTCAAGATCAATGTAGAATTTCATAAACTAATCCATCCACACAATATGGGCTCAATGACAGTTTATCAGTTTTCCATATATTTATGCTATATTCTCAATGATGCTTCACTTTCCATTAAATTGGCAGTGCCTTCAAAAAAAGGAACTTTCCATTTTTCTGTCATTCTCTTCAATACCCACAATGTATTAGCTGACTTTTTAATATCCTTAAGTAGATACTCTCTTGAAAGGAGCAAAAATCCTGGAGTAAATGTTATTGCAAAGTAAGAAGAAAATAGAATGATTAAAGATTAGAATTAGAATGGTCCTTAGAAATGATGAAGTTTAATTCTCTCATTTCACAAAAAGGGGAAAGGCTACAAAAAAAAAAAAAAATGTAGACAGTTTACACAAGGTCACACAGCAAGCTGAGGACAGGACCATGATGGTAACTTTGCTTATCCTTATCCCAGATTCCTTTTTGCCACGATTCCACACTGTCTCTTCAAAGACTATCTTACAACGTGATTCTTCTCACCCACAGAGGTTGATTATGGGACTGTGTTTTCCAGTATTGGTTTTTGCCCCTCTCTCATGCTTCTCACACCACTTTTCCCTCTTAATCACACATCTGCAACCACAGTGACTTTCCTTTACTTGCTCGAATGGTGAATTTCCAGTGTCTGGGCCTTCTCAAATGCTGTTCCTTCTGCCTGACATTTGATTCTTACCACTAGTTGCCTGGCTGGTGTCTACCCTAATTTAGATCTCTTCAAAGAACTTTCCTGGACTATTCCCTCTCTCTTCCAACTAAAACATCTCCCTATTATTCTCTCTAATAGCAATTCTTTGTTTCTTTTTCATATTTTTCTTATTTAAAAAATTTTGTTTTTGAGAAAGAGTCTCACTCTGTCACCCAGGCTGGAGTACAGTGGTGAAAGCATAGATCACTTCAGTCTTAAACTCCTGGACTCAAGTGATCCTCCCACCTCAGCCTCCCTAGTAGCTGGCACTACAGGTATGAGCCACCACATGAGCTATTTTTTAAATTATTATTTTTATATTTTGTAAAGACGAGGTCTCACTATGTTACCCAAGCTGGTCTCAACTCCTGGCCTCAAGAGATCCTCCTACCTCAGCCTCCTAAAGTGCTGGGATCACAGGCCTGAGCCACGGTGCTCAGTCCTTACTTAAACTTTTAAACTGTATTTTATTTTCCTGTTTTTGTTCTGGCATCTATCCCTTCCACTAAGTTGTCAGTTCCCTAAGTACATAGACTATGCCTATCCTGTTCATTGACATGTTTCTCAGTGCTTGACTCATAGTAGGTGTTCAAAATCATTTGTTGAATGAATGAATAAAATGAAGCTTCACAGAATAGGTTCTCTAGTTTCTTTATCTCAGTAGTCCCATTGCCCAACACAAGACCTGACAAAGTAGTCAGCTGCCTAGTAAGCTTTTGCTGAAAGGGTGCCTGAAGGAAGAAATGATAAACTGAGTGGCATCATTTAAAAGAGCGTACACTGCAATATCAGTGTCTGCTCCTGTGCCACAATTCTGTTCTGCCAAAGCTCCCCTCTTTCCTAAAAGAGGAGGTAGGCTCCAGGGTCTTTGGGGATCTTGTTAGGCACCTCAGGAGCAGAAGCAAGTCATGGCATGGGCTAGCAAGACAGGAGTGTGAGTCCATGAAAAGGGATGGCCAAAGGAAAAGGGGCCATACATACGTACACCGGCTGCAGAAGGGGGCTGCAGTTGGGGAGCCCGCTGGCATCAAAGGCACTGAGGTCACACCTGCACCAGTCATCAATCACATCTCCTTTCCCCGAGCACCAGTAGGAACTCATCAGTGCACTCTTGAAGGCCTGGAGAAAAGGAGGACACAATACACAATGATGACAATAGGGGAGAGATTGAGAGTAAACATGCTGATGGCCATGATGTGAGCCAATAAGAGCTTCAGAGTAGCCTCTCTAAGCAAGTCACCTTCTACTCCCTAAATCCCTTGCACTCTACTCTCAGGTTCTCCCATCCTGAACCATTCCCTCCCCAGGAGCCAGAATGATCATTGAGAAACAACAGTAACTGTATCCATTGAGAATGTCCCCTGGGCTTGGCACTCCACCTGCGTTAACTTATTTAATCTTCACAACAACCTCACACAATAGATAATATTATTATAATTTCCTGTTTCACAAGTTGGAAAACTGAAGCACACAGATAGTAAATAACTTGACTGAGGTTTACAGATAGCAACCCAAGGCAATCTGGCTCCAAAGCCTGCCCCTCTTAAACACCTTGCTGCGACGCCTTTTATAGAAGCCTGACCGTCTCATTGCACTGCTTAAAAACCTTCAAAGTTTCCCACAGTCTTCAGGATAAAGTCTAAATGCCTTATCCTCACTCCTGGCCAACTTTCCATCTCTCAGCACTCTTCTGACTTTCTCTGCACAGTATCATCCATTCTCATTCACCCACATAATTTCCACCAACAGTGAATTCCCGTTTATGTAAAGTGTGCTCTAAATCAGAAGCCAGAAAACGGTCTCTGTAAAGGGCCAGAGAGTAAATATTTTTGGCTTTGGGACAAGGTAGACTCTGCCACAATTACTTAACACTGCCTTTGTAGCATGAAAGTGGCACAGACAATACGTTACATGAATTGGCGTGGCCGTGTTCCTATAAAACTTTGTTTACAAAGAGAATTAGCAGGCTAGATTTGGTCTGAGGGCCACAGTTTGCTGACCTTTGCTCTAAATGACAATCAATGTTCTATTTAATTGGAAGGTGCTTCAGTCTTTTTAAACATACACATGAGCACCACACACACACACACACACACACACACACACACACACACACACACCATTCTCTGCGTGGAATATTACTTTTCTGCACTCCAATGTACTCTTTTGGTCTCAAATAGGAAACTTGAATCTGGGAAGCCCACTCTAACTTTCTTAAGTCTAGAACCAGGCTCCTCTTCTGGACACCATAACACACCAGACCATACCTACCCACACATTTCCTTGTCTGTCTCTCCCAACAACACTGGTCCCACCAAGGGCAAGGGCCAGGCCTTATTCACAGGAATATTTTTGTGGGAACTAGCAGAGTTATTCAGTCAACAGTCAGTAAATAAATGAATGGACACTGAAAAATGGATCATTAATATTTGGTAGTAAAGAGAACTTGGAAGGGACTTTTTTCAGTTTGGCACAACACAGGACAGGACTCAAGTTTTACCTTCATTCCCCTCCCTTGGGTTCCGGTGTGGAAGATAACTTCGGTGTGTGCTTGATGCTAGCACTGACATTTCAAGGCATGGGAGATGCTGAATGAATGACAGCTGTCTTTAAAATGTAAGGATTTCAGAGACTGTTGATCTTTTATTCATTTGGTAGCTATGTGATTTGCCTACTCTATATGATGTTCTTATTTTTCATTTCTTTCATATTTTTTATTTTTGATGGGCTTTTAAATAAAAGTTGCACACTGCTAAGGGCACCTGATTAACTAGATGTCACTTTTTTCATTCTGCATTGTCTAAAAGACTCAACTAGAACACGTTTGTATAAAGAGGTCTGGAGTCTCCCTCCTGAGACCTCCTGTGACCAAGAACACAGAACTAGAAGGAGAAGGTGTTTATCAAGAGTGTTCCTGTGTAAGCTTCCATCACATTTCTCCTGGAAGTTGACAAAAAGTCTCCAATTTTTCCTGCCATACATTCTTATTCATATTTTCTCCTAGGGATGAATGAATGATCAAATTTCACCTGAGTTAAGTGTCCTGACCCAAAGAAATAAAAAATAATTACAATTAATATTCAAGAAACAGTGGCACAGCACATGGTGCTTTAAGTGCATTAAAAGTGTAATCATCACAATAATCCTGAGATACAGATATTATGATCCTCATCTATACATGAGAAAATCAGAGTAGTCGAGTAATTTTCCCAAGATCACACAGCAAGTAAATGGTGGAAGCAGAATCCCATCCCAGATCTTCGTGACTTCCAAGTGCAAGATCTTTTCCATTTAATAATTCTGAGCCATGGGATTAATCCCAAGTAGGGTTGCCAGATTCCGTAAATAAAAACACAGGTGCTCAGCTAAATTCAAATTCCAGACAATTTTTTTTAGTGTAAGTATATTTCATAAACAATTTGCATATAAAGTGCCTGGGCCAGGGTTTGTCACACAGTAAGAACCCTGTTCCTACTAGGTGCCAGAACCTATGCTGAGAACAAATGTCCATTCTCTAGCCAGCACCAGAGGGAGGCACTCTCATGAGGACAGAAACCAGATGCGACTGCATGAGGTCATGCTGACTGTTAGATCTCTTCTTGCTCCATTTGCAGGTTCTCCTTTATGAAAATTGATGTGCATAACTACTGATGGCTTAAAATTCTGTAACATCTCCAGCCAGCATTAAGGGCTTAATTACCATAATGGTGAAACCCAGGGCCATGGGTGAAAGTGACACAGATGGGAAGATTGCACTGGACCCCAGCAATGGGAAGAGAGAGAACATATTCTGTGTCTGTGTGTGTGTGTGTGTGTGTGTGTGTATGTGTGTGTGTGTGCGTGTTTGGTTTTTGTCATAAATAGGAACTTGAGCTTGTGGAAAACAAAACAGGAAATCTCTCTGGACTTTGTGAGTTTCACCATCCAGGCAGTTCTTGGGAAGAAATCCTGCCTGTAAGAATCCTCATCCACTGGCTCTTTCCCAAAACCCCGAGGAACAGAATGGGGATTGGTGCAATGGCCAGGCAAACACTGGATAGAAACAAACACACCCGGATAAAAGGCCAACATCAAACAGGGAGCCCTCATAAGGCTGCAGAAGCCAGCACTGTGTCAATGCAGGATCATTCTTTGCTTACCTCTTCGGTCCTTGCAACACTCCATCCAGAGTCCAATTAGATCCCAGGGGGAGGAAAATCATAGAACATTCCAGCTTCATAGGACTCTGTAAATCATCTAATCTAATCCATTTTACAGATGCAGATACAGTGAGAGAGGCTAGCTGGCTGGACCAAGGTGATAGAGCAACTTCATGATGAAACTACTCTATCCCTCCGTTTAGTGCTCAAAATTACCCATTGAGATGGATGTTCAATATCCACTTACAGAAAAGCATGGAGGGAGAGGGAGGGACTTGAACTAAAGCCCATTTGAATCCTTGTACCCTTGACTTTACTAGGTCACACAGGAATGACAAATGCCAAGATTTCATCCAAAATATCCTGTTCAGCTGCTCTGCTTGGGTCATGTGCTTCTGTGTGTGCATGTGTTGTCTGCATGTGTATATGTCTCTGTGTGTTTGAGAGGGAAATGAAACCTTACACTGGAGGCATTGTTGACTCCTGGCTTTTGGTCAGTAGAGGGACCTAAGAAACAAATTCTGTACTTAATGGTTATATACACATGGCCACTGGTTTTCATAACAAAGAAGGTTTGCATTTCCACAACTTGTAAATGCTTCCAAGTGCTGGCTAATTAGCTAGCACACCAAGCTGGGCAAGAGGAGAAAAGAGCCACAAAAATATTAAGCAATAAAAAAAAAAAAACAAAAAAAAAACTAGGATGTATTTCTGACTCTCTTGTTACTTTCCTTTTTGAACTTGCATAAAAGATTCCTCGTTCTTAAGCCTCAATTTCCCTACCTACAAATGAGGGTGTAGAAGATATGTTTTCTAAGGTTTAAGTTGAGTACACATTCACTGAACTTCCTACAACATACCTTGTGCCTTCCAGAAACTAGAAAGGGGATGAACAAGACCTAGTCGCTAAGTTCAAAGGATCCGTGGTTTACTAGCAAAGACACACACATAAACGATTACAATGACTATAGTTTAAATCCCATGAAGTAACACACACAGAAGGAATACAGAAGGACGGGGGCGCTTCTAGCTCTAAAATTATGACAATATCTTAGGAATCTTAAACTTTAGGTAAATACCCTGTATTTAAGATATTTAGAAACATCTACATAGAATGTCACTAAGCCCATGAATTAAATTCCACACTCTATACTTGAAATGACTGTAATTTTTACACTAAAAATTATTCTCATGTGTGGATACCAAGGCAGTTATTTTTGATGGTAAGATGGTTCTAGTCTGTGTGACTCCATAAAGATGCTCTGAAATGCTTATCCAATGCCTAATGGATTTCATCTCCATGGTACTAATAAACTTGGTCATATGACTGCTCAGCCCATAACAAATGAGGAGGGGGAAAGGCTTTCTGGAGAAAAAAACAATTTATTATCTTTTTACTCACTGGCTCCATTTTAGGGCCAAACACAGTATCTAGCATTTAACATAGGAAGTCAATGTTTGTTGAATTAAAAGTTCACATGGAATATTGAATAAAACAAACCAAATAAATGATAACAGCAAAGAAAATGTGTGTGTACGTTTGTGATCCTCTTCTTCCCCAGCATTACTTGTATCTCCCATGTCACTTTGGTGGCTCCAGCCAAAAAACGGGGCTCAACCCCTCTACTTCATAAGGTGTCTCAAAAACCAATCTCCCAGCTGGGCACAGTGGCTTACGCCTATAATCCCAGCACTTTGGAAGGCCGAGGTGGGTAGATCACAAGGTCAGGAGTTCAAGACGAGCCTGGCCAACATAGTGAAAACCTGTCTCTACTGAAAGTACAAAAATTAGCCAGGCATGGTGGCAGGTGCCTGTAATCCCAGCTATCTGGGAGGCTGAGGCAGAACAATCCCTTGAACTCAGGAGGCAGAGGCTGCAGTGGGCTGAGATTGCACCACTGCACTCCAGCCTGAGTGACAGAGCAAGACTCCATCTCAAAACAAAAAACAAAACAAAATAAAAAACCTCCCCACTCTGGCCCCACCACTGTCTACCTGGTGCTGCCCAACCCCCTGTCCCCAACCTTTTTTTTGAGATAGAGTCTCACTCTGTTGCCCAGTCTGAAGTACAGTGGCATGATCTCAGCTCACTACAACCTCCACCTCCCCAGTTCAAGTGATCCTCCTGCCTCAGCCTCCCTGAGCATCTGGGATTACAGGCATGCGCTACCACACCCAGCTAAGTTTTGCACTTTTAGTAGAGACAAAGTTTCACCATGTTGGTCAGACTGGTCTCAAACTCCTGACCTTGTGATCCACCCGCCTCGGCCTCCCAAAGTGCTGGGATCATAGACATGAGCCACCGTGCCTTGCAAGGTCAGAAATTGGAATCATCTCTGTGTCCCTACCTTCAAGAAAAAAGAGTGAACACATAGGATCCCAAACATACGTTTTAAATATGTTATAAACATACTTATATTTAAATATGTTTTAAATACAAAATAGGATGTTCTGCCAAGGATTAAACTTCTGTACTTGATATTATTGTGTTCTTCCAACAAGAGAGATGACAGAAATGCATCTCTTTTGGTCACCATAAAAAGACTAAATTACTTTGAAGCCATTGAAAGGAGATTGGGGTGGGCTATGGAGGTAGAGTCCCTTTCGAAGGCAATTGTGATCACTGCTTGGAAAAGAGTGGAGTTGATAGCTTTTTTGCCCAGAAGTGTTTGCAGATATAAAGTAAGAACCTTCTAGGGCCCTAGAGAGATGGAAGATGAAGAGACAGTGGTTGACATCCCAGCTTTATAGGAGACTAATTGGTGCACCCATGCTGACAATGTGTTTAATTGATCAGAAGGGAACTGATGAACATGGGAAGGATTGAAGAGGTTATCATAGAAGTGTCTGCAAAAAAGCAGAAACAGAAGTTTCTAGCCCAGTCTGGAACTCTGGGATAAGATCTACCTGGGCCATCTGCCATCCATCATCAGCCTATCTCCTCAAAATGGCTACAGAAGATTCCAATTACCCACTTCCCTGGTAGCCACAGGAGATAAGGTGCAGGGGCTGAAGGCCCCATTCCTTAGGAATGAAAAAAGACATGCCCATCTGCCCTGATGGTGAGAAGGCGATTAATTGGTCAGTCTTTAACAAATCAATGAATGCATAATTAAGCAGCATGTGTAAAAACACATAAAGGGATAAACACAGGTAGTGTTCATTGACTTAAATCCTCTTACTCCCAAACAACACAGGAAGGCAAGTAAAGTGAGTCCTGTCAAAAATTGCTTGGAAAATGTAGCAATTAGGGAGTAGCTGAGCAAGGGGAAGTAGAAACCTAAAACTACATATATATCCCAGAAGGTAGAGGGCTCTGAAGTGCATACAAGCATATTCATTGGCATGGATTCTTGGCATTTCAGATCTAGAAGCGTCCTGAGACGAGAAGCTGGTCCTCACAACTCTGCACAGACTAGGAGGCCCAAAGAAGAGAAACATTCACTACACTACGTTGCCTACATTTGATCCTGGGTTGAAGTCACCAACTTCTGTCATTTTAGTAGAAAACAAGCATAACATCAGCATTTACTGAGAGGGTGGTAAGCACTTTAATATACATTATATTATATAATCACGTCGATAGCCTTATATAGTAGTTTTGCTGTTCCTATCCCCCATTTTATAGATTAGGAAACTGAGGTCTGAAGGGTAAAATAGCCTGTTCAAGGTGGTTACCCACTAAAATGTAGTAGAATCGGGACCTGAACTCAAGCCATCTAATCCTGAAGCCCATGCTGTCAGCCATCACAATCATAAGCAATGTTCTCATTGAAGTAGAAAATACTAATAATTACATTATATTTATTGAATGCTTACTACAAGCCAGGCACTGTTCTAAATTCTTTGTATGTATTACTCCTCACAACACCTGAAGTACTTTAGACATATTAACTCGTTAAATTTTCCCAACAATTTGTGAGCTAGCTGTGGTTATTATATCCAATTTGCATTTGTTTCCAAGGTCACATAGCTGGTAAGTGGTAGAGCTAGGCTTTGAATTCAGGACATTTGGCTTAAACCAGGAAATCTATGCTTTGAAATATAAAGCCTCCATATAAAATAATATCCATTTATTAAAAATATTGTTCACCCCCGAGTCCACCCATGTTTAGCATATATTGGGATTTTTCACTCTACAAATGAGAATGAACCAATAAAAATACCACATGAAATTGCAATTTTGTAAGTCAAATGTTAGCAATATCATATAGTTCAATGTGATGGAAGCCACAAGTGTGAATGAAATGACACAGAAAAAGTACAGAATATGAAAAGAGTAAAAAGACAAAGATAGGAGAATCCAAAGGAATGCCAACATTTTCTAATTTACTGTGTGACCTCAGTAAGTCTCTTCCCCCTCTCTGGGTCTTATTGCCACCTGTTAGTTTCTTTAAGTTGAACATTCAGATCACAGTGTTGCTATTTCTGATCACTTTCTCACTCATGCTAAGATTTAACTGTTTCTCAAAGCTGGCCATAATTTTCCCATCCCTTTTACAACTTCTCATCTTAGATATACTGACTAGAATTGTCTAACAGCAGACTAACCTTTGGAGACAGAAAAAAGATTCATGGTTTCTAGAGGTTGGAGAGAAGGGAAGGATGAATAAGCAGAGCAGGGTGGATTTACAGAGCAGTGAAAATACTCTGTGTGATACTACAATGGTATATACATGGAATTATACATTTGTAACAACAGAGAAAGTACAACATCAGGAGGGAACCCTCTCATAAATTATGGACTTCGGGTGCTAATGATGTGTCAATGCAGGTTCACTGATTGTGGCAAATGTACCACTCTGGTGAAGATGTTAATAGTCGGGGAGGTTATGTGTATATGGGGTAGAGGGTATATGGGAACTCTCAGCTCTATTTGGCTGAGAACAAAAACTGCTCTAGAGAAAGTCTATTTGACTTCCTGCCAACTGGCATCCTCTCTGCAGAGAAGGTCACACAGATGATGAGCATACCATTAACAGTTTTTGAAGAAAGAGGAGATGAAGAGAATAGACACCTATTAAGCACCTCCTTATTTTACGCCTAGTGCTAGGGCATCTGCCTGTTAGCTTCTGTCATCCTCCCAACAACTTGCAGAAGCAGCAGGTTTTACTGTTTCCGGTAATTCTTACAGATGAGCAAGTGGAAGGTCAGAGAAGATACTGGCTCAAGGTCAACCAGACAACACAATAGGGCAGAGGGTCTACTTTGGACTCAACATCAAATCCCAAGCAGTGGCCCCTGACCTTCTTCAACCTACCTCTTATTTTGAGCCTCGGATCCCCCCCATAGAGTGAATAAATACTAACTGGCAAGGACCCATATCCTGTATAAGAAATTCTGCAGCTCAATCCATGGCTCTATAAATCACAGAAACGACACCTAATTTCCCCGGTCAGGATAAGCTTCACTTTTCAAGCCATTCTCCTCTGAATGATGAGAGGCCGACAGAACAGCTCCTTAATCTGGGTGACAAGGAGAAGACATTTAGAGCCATCCAAACCCCCCTATTGCCACACTTACCTCTGCTAATGAAAAAATATTAGAGAAATAAATATACAACCGACTGAGATGCTCGTGCACAAGGCTCTGTCAGCTGTCTGTTTCTCAAGATGTACACACACAAGATGACAGGATTATATGAACCTCAGGCAAGGAGCAATTTTTCTTGTCAGTTAGTTCCATATTTCAGCCCCCATCGATCTTACACAGAAGATGAAGTACTAGGTTTTAATGCATTAAAAATAACAGTGAGCATTTTTTGATACTTTTCTATTCTAAACACAGTGCTCAGTGAGAACTGACATTCATTTAATTTGTACAGCAACACCATGAATTTAATACTCCTATTGTGGCCACTGTATAGAGGATGAGACTGAGTCCCCAGAGAGTTTGGGTTCCTTTCCTAAGTTATGTAGCCAGTATATAGCACAACAAAACTCAGACCCACGTTTCTCAAATTCCAAAGCCTATGTGCTTAATAACCATAGGCCACTGTCATCCCCATAAACAGCCTGTATATTAGGTTGCATTGTTTCCATGCAACCCTTGAAAAAGCTGAAACTTTTGGAAGTTCGATGCTCCTGTAATCAGGTGACTTCATCAATGTCACAACTCTAGGAATTAGGACTCAAACACAGATCTCAGCCTACAGACTGAATCCTCTTCTCCATCCTGGTCATTTTTCCTAAATACTAAAGACAGGTGGCATATGACATAGTCTCAGGAGGAGGGAGGGGGACCAGTTAACCTTGCCCTGGTCAGTCCCAAGTCATTATTTACCACAACCAAATAAGGACTTGATTAAAAAATAACTTCACGTTGGTCTGGGCAATACTTTTTTGAATAAGACCTCAAAAGCACAGGCAATAAAAGCAAAAATAGACAAATGGGATTACATCAAATTAAAAATCTTCCTTTGTTGACTGCAAAGGAAACAGTCAAATAAGTGAAAAGACAACCTACAGGATGAGAGAAAATATTTGCAAATTATGGCTCTGGCAAAGAGCTAATATCCAGAATATATAATAGCAAAAAAAAAAAAAAAAAAACCCCAAAACAGAAAACATATAATCCAATTTAAAAATGGGCAAAAGAGCTGAATAGACAGTCCTCAAAAAAGATATAAAATTGGCCAAGTATATGGAAAAAATGCTTAACATCACTAATTATCAGGGAAATGCAAATCAAAACCACAATGGGATATCATCTCACTCCAATTTGGATAGTTATTATCAAAAAGACAAAAAATAACAAATGCTGGCATAAATGTTCAGAAAGGGGAACTCTTATACACTGTTGGTGGGAATACAAATTAGTACAGCTATTACAGAAAACAGTATGAGAATTCCTCTAAAAATTAAAAATAAAACTACCATATGATCCAATAGTCTCACTACTGGGTATATATCCAAAGGAAATAAAATCAGTATGTTAAAGAGATAGCTACACTCTCATATTTATTGCAGTACTATTAACAATAGACAAGATATGGACTCACCCTAAGTGTCTACCAATAAATACACGGATAAAGAAAATGTTCTGTATATATACAATGGGGCATTATTCAATGATAAAATAATAAAATTCTGTCATTTACAGCAACATGAATAGAAGTAGAAATAATTATGTTATATGAAATAAGCCAGACACAGAAAGAAAAATACTACGTGTTCTTATTCATATGTGGAAGCTGAAAAAGTAGAACTCATGGAGGTGGAGAGTTGATTGGTAGTTACCAGAGCCTGGGAAGGATAAGAGAGAGAGGGGGATGAAAAGAGTCTGGTTAACAGATACAAAAACACAGTTAGTTAGTATGAATAAGACCTGGTGTTCAATAGTACAGTAGAATGACTATAGTTAACAATAATGTACTGTATTCCAAATAGCTGGAAGAGAAGAATTAGAATGTTCCCAATGTAAAAAAGAAACAAAGATAAATGTTTTGGATGACGGATATCCCAGTTATCCTGATTTGATCATTATATATTCTATGCATGTATCAAAATATCACACGTAGCCCAAGCACAGTGGCTCACACCTATAATCCCAGCACTTTGGGAGGCTGAGGCAGGCAGATCATGAGGTCAAGAGATCGAGACCATCCTGGCCAACATGGTGAAAACCCATCTCTTCTAAAAATACAAAAATTAGCTGGGCATGGTGGTACATGCCTGTAGTCCCACCTACTCAGGAGGCTGAGGCAGGAGAATAGCTTGAACCCGGGAGGTGGAGGTTGCAGTGAGCTAAGATTGCGCCATTGCACTCCAGCCTGGTGACAGAGCGCGATTCCATCTCAAAAAAGAAAAAAGACACAAAATATCACATGTACCCCCCAAATAGGTACAACTATTACATACCAATAAAAAAATGACCTGTAATCTCTGCACATTAGGAGGCTTAGGAGGATCACTTGAGGTCAGGAATTTGAGACAAATCTGGGCAACATAGTGAGACCTCATCTGTATTCTATATTTCTAAAAGAAAAACAATAAAACAATTGAAGAGTTTTGACTAAGAAAAAAATAACTATTCTTCTTAGCCTGGAACACACAGCCCTTCACAAAGTGATGCTGAACAACCTCTCTAGCCTTATATCTCACCACCATAGTCTGTCCCAGTCCTACATACCAGCTACATTGAACTCCTTGTCATGGATCAGGCAGGCAACAAACGTTTATGCCACTGTCTTTGTACATGGGTTCCCCCAGTCTATCATGCCTTTATTCCATCTTTAATCAAATCATACTCATTATTTAAGACCCACTACAACTTCAGTCTTCTTTGAAAACCCTTCCTTGATTCCCTGGCAGAATTGAAAGCCCTTACTGCACCTTTGACAACACATCTGTTAGTAAGTTTACCACATTTTACTGAATTATTTATTTATATGTCTGTCCTCCCTACTGGACTATGAGTTATTTGTCTTATTTTATTGGAAACTCCTCCCACAAGTATGACTGAAAGTAGGTACTCCATAAAAGTTTCCTGCATGAACGACTGCTGCATGAATGAGTAATAAAGTCTGAGGAAAGAAGACTGGGAGCTGTTTGGTTGCGTGATCAATGTGATCCTAGTAGACCTTCTCAGTCATCAGGGCAATAGATTGTGCTTACATTGTTCTAAACTATCTCCAAATCATTTGTCCTGCCTGTCACTGAGCTGAGAGCAATTGTGAAAGTGATGAATAGCAAACCAATTATGAGCAATAGGAAACATCGGTTATAACTCCAGGGAGAAGACACAGCCATATCAGTAGCCTCATCCATCTAATCATGAGTCAGCTTCCCAAGGCACCTGTGACCTTGAACTGCCAAGGGTTTGTTAGCCTCATACAAATTTAAGTTCTTCAGAGGATGGTTCCCCCTTTTCAGCCTGTGTCCTACAAGGCGTTGCTCCTGGACTGCCCAGTCCTGGAAGGGGAAACCTGGCTGGAACTCACATATTTTTCCTAAAGGAAACCTTTAACTGAGAATTCCAGTCCCACCCAAGAGACAAGACCTGTCTTCTAAGTCTGCTGTCCTTTGATAGATAGTAACTCCTCTTCCCTGTGGTGAGAACATCTGGAGATGAGAGGCGGGTGGGAAAGTTTCAAGTAAAGGATTTGTCCAAGATTGTGGAGTTTGCATCTCTAAATGCTAACTTAAGTTAAAGGCAAGTTCCTAAGTAAGGAATTACACAATTTCTCTTCTGTGGCCACTGATGATTTCATTTTTCCAGTACGCCCATTATCCCTGAGGAGGCATCTGAGGGAGGAGCCTCTCCTGCTGGTGGGGCTTCCATGGGACTATGAGTGGGGGCAGGAAAAGAAAGGTCACAGGACAGGAGGGGGACATACTTAGTCTAGCTAGACCCATCCCGAGTTTACCTTGGCCTTTGAAAGGGAGCCTTGTAAATTTGGCTGAGGAAGTTTGGAAATGGTAGCTTCTTATCAGCTTCAATGTAGTCATAGTTCTATCATGGCAAGTGGGACTCTGTACAGTCTAGAGCATTTAACCCATGAAAAGATATTACACATGCAAGAGGGTAGAACAGAGCTTAGGAGCATGGTCTGGAACCAGACTCCTGGGTTCAAATCCCAGTGCTATCACTAAGCAAACTGATAGAATTGTCTTCAGCTCTCTAAGCTTCACTTTCTGCCTGTATAAAATGGAGATATACTAAGATATACCTCAATTAGAAATGTGTAAGGATCATGTATAAAGTGCCTAAAATAATGTCAGATCTATACAAATATCCACATATATTTGATAATTAAGTGAATATTGACTAGGCCCTGAACTTGGGTATTCTCTAGATGAAAGTTACTTAATGAGCAAAATAAATTTTTAAAAAGTTGTTAGACATGCTAATTTACAGACAAAAGAGATTCTAGGCACATCTACACTCACTTGAAATTATTTTTATTCTTTGTAATACTTTCTATTGAAAAAACAATATGGCACTGGAACCAGTTATCAGAGATATTATCTTTGCCTCTGGGGAAGTATGACTTTCCTTGTCTCTTTGAACTGATTGCCCTTTTGATTTTTGAATCAATTAATCCCTAAGGATAAGGCAATTACTATTTATTATATGTCTACTCTGTACTGGATGCTTTAATAAGAAGCAAGGAAAGAGGATATGAGGAGAAAAAGAAAAAGAAGTAGGGGGAAGACTAAGAAGAAAAAAAGGAAGTGAGAAGAAACTGCAACTAATATTGATCAGGTGTTTGATCATACTAGCTATGGCTAAGCGCTTTACATGCATAGTCTTATTTAACAGTTAAATACTATTATCACCTCCATTGAGATTATGAGTAATTAAATTATATCTCCATAGTATGTGGCAAAATGAGAGCTTAAACCTAAGTCTATCTGATTCATGTACTGCCTTTTCTTTATATCCATCATCTTACATAACATCCAGAGTCACCCTGTAAAGTTGGGTACTCTTACTATTCCCATCTTACATCTGAGAAAATGGAGCTCAAGTAGGCTAAGTCAAATGTACAATGCCATCCAACAGGTAAGCATGAAATATTAAATTTAAATATAAATTTGGCTGACTCTAAAACCATGGTTCTCTCTATGACATCTCACTAAAACCCCTAAAATATCAAAATCTCACTGGTAAGTCTGTTCATCTTGAATGAAATTAATGCTCTCCTGATACATAAAACATAAGCAAATAAATCTATCTATATTTATACCTCTATCTATACACCTATATGTTACCTGTATCTCTATATTCTCCAGCTCTATTCAAAATGAGTACCTGCACATATGAGAAACAACCACCAGGGAAGCACTGTAGAGGGATGGGAAGAGCTTCACTAACATGTACTACCTTACATCAAGCACAGACTATTTTATACTTCAATTGCCTGGTGTTCCCTCTGATTTTTGGAAGATAAGCAATAAATTCTGAAAAAGATGCAGGTTGGAGCAAGGTGAAGTTGAAGAAGCCAAGCCCAAACTCTTTTGATAGTAGATATATGATCTCTGAAAAAGCATTAAGAAAAGGGCTTTGAATAGAGCTAATAGATGGTTTTATTGAGTTTTGGGACAAAAACTTTGATTAGATGGTGGAGCAAAACCCAGTTTCCAAGGGGTTGAGAAATAAGAAGTGAGAATGGAGCGAGAAGTTTTATTGTCAAAAAAAGATGAAGTGGAAAGTGATAGAAGGAACTCTAGAAACCAAGGAAGGCTATTTGATGATAGAACAGCCTTGCCCATGCCAAAGTGTAGTGGAAAAAGCCAGTAACGACAAAGGCTCTATTCTTTGTATGCTGACACCACAAGCTGTGGAGCCAGACAAACATGGGTTTAAATCTTAAATCCATAACCTACTGCTGTGTAATACTGATCTCCTTCTGAGCTTCAGTCTTCTTTAGCCACTCAAAAGTTATGTTTTGAATACCTACTATGTACATGGCACTAACTATAGAAGCTATTGTGACCCAGGATAAAACTTAAAGTTTGAAAGCAAGATATTTGGCTTCTATCCTTAACTCTAAAGCAACGGAAATAGTCTCTGTGCTTTCTAACTTCTTTCTTTATAAATCACATACTATACATTAAGATGTACTTAGACTGGCTGGGTGTGGTGGTTCACTCCTGTAATCCCAGCACTTTGGGAGGCTGATGCAGGTGGATCACCTGAGGTGAGGAGTTTGAAATTGGCCTGGCCAACATGGTGAAACCCTGTCTCTACTAAATACACAAAAATTAGCCAGGCATGGTGGTGGACACCTGTAATCCCAGCTACTCAGGAGGCTGCTGCAGGAGAATTGTTTAAACCTGGGAGGTGAAGGTTGCAGTGAGCTGAGATTGTGCCACTGCACTCCAACCTGGGCAACAGAGTGAGACTCCATACTGGAGTTCATTCAGCAGCTTATAATCAATATGGCCTGAATAAGACTAAGTTGGCTGTGGATTAAATCATGATATCTCCCCCGAAATTCATGTTGAATCTTAATTCTCAATGCAACAGTATTAAGAGGAGTAGTCTTTGGGAAGTTATTAAGTCATGAGGGCTCCACCCTTATAAATAGGATTATCATCTTTATAAAAGGGCTCAAGGTTAAAACAAATGTTTTTTTGCCCTGCCCTTCCATCCTTTCTGCCACGTAAGGACACAATGTTCCCTCTCCTCCCAAGTGTGCAGCACCAAGGTGCCATCTTGGAAGCAGAGAGCAACCCTCGCCAGACACCAATCCTGCCAGCACCTTCATCTTGGACTTCCCAGCCTCCAGAACCATGAGAAAGTAAACTTCCTTATAAATTTCCCAGTCTCAAATATTGTGTTAGCAGAAATGGACTAAGACAGAATCTACACCAAGATTCAGACCCATGTGATAAAAAACTGTTGAGGGAACTGAGAATTTCCAGGAGAGAAGAAAAAAATGAAGTGAGACCTAAAATATCTTCAAATACTTGAAAGACTGTTATTTAGAATTGGAGACAGGATTAACTTTTATTGAGCTTTTTCTAGTGCAAGGCAGTGTTGCTAAGCACCTTACATGAACTATCTCTGAATTTGCAAAACAATTCTATAAGGTAGATATTAATCTCATTTTACTGATGAGAAAACAAAAGCTTAAATATTTAAGTAACATCGCAAAATGCATATAGTATTTTTTGTGACAAAAGTAGTATTTAAACCCTCATCTCTCTACTTTCAAAACATATGCTCTGTCTAGTTAATCAACAGCAAAACTTGCTCATTACAGTGTTTATAAATAGAATTAGAAGCTACAAGGATAAGAAATGTATAGAAAAATACTTTTATTCAATATAAAGAAGAGGCTGGGCATGGTAGCACATGCCTGTATTCCCAGCACTTGTGGAGGTCAAGGTTAGCAGATTACTTGAGCCCAGCAGTTCAAGACAACGAAACATGGGAAACATGGCAAAACTCCATTTCTACAAAAAATACAAAAATTATCCAAGCATGGTGGCATTACCTATAGTCCAATCTACTTGGGAGGCTGAGATTGGATGATCACTTGAGCTAGGGAGAGCAAGGCTGCAGTGAGCAATGATCATGGCACTGCACTCCAGTCCAGGTGACAGAGTGAGACCCTGTCTCTCTCTCTCTCTCTCTCTCTCTCTCTCTCTCTCTCTATATATATATATATATATATATATGCACACACACACATCACACACACACACACACACATATATATATACATACACATACACACACACACACACACACACACACACACACATTCTAGTAGTGATAGAACAGGATGTTTAGTAAGTCACTGAGCAAACCATTCTAGGAGTATTCAAAATGAAGCTCTTGCAGGATATAGTAGAAAAGAATCAAGTAATACATAAGGGTTGGCCTAGATGCCTGTATAATCTCTTCTATTTCTTTCTTCCACATAGGCACTGTTGTGATCACAAAATAAAACAATGAAATATAAAGAAGGAAGAACAAGCAGAAAAGCAGAAAGTAGCAAAAGTATGATAAATAATAATTTGTCTTTACTCAGCACTTATTAGGCACCAACACTAAACATACTAATACCCATCTCATTCAATACAGTACTCTCAGATACTAGGAATTATTAGTAAACCCACAACATAGGTGAGGAAATTTAAGGCTCAAAGTCCATTGCCACAAGTAACTAACAGGAGAAAGGAAACAATCAGGGCTTGATGAAGAGATGTGACCAGCATGAAAGACAAACTTTCAACGACTAGAGTAAAAAGCTCAAGTTTTTCTAATAGACCACCTTTGTCTAAAAGTTTTTCAATACTGGCTGTGGGGAATTGCCAAAAAAAAAAAAAAAAAAAATCAATCCTGATCAAGTCTCTAGAACTAAATACACAGTTACAAGGCCAGATGAGGATGTTAAATAACCCCATGGGGATGCAATCAGCAAAATACAGGTTTTGGGGAACTCTATAGCACAAACAACCCAGTTTTATCCATAAAATATCCCAAGGAATAAAAAGAAAGATATATAGATTAGAAGAGATTTGCTTATTAGCCAACTACAACATTTGGATCCTATTTAGTTTCTGATTTGAAAAAACAAATGGGTACCAAAGATATAAGGCAATCTGATAAACATGAATGATAACTGGATGTTTGATGATATAGAGAAATTATTGTTCATTTGGGAATCCTGGTAAGGGTACTACGGTTATCTTTTGAGTGTTTATCTTTAAGAGATAAGAACTTTAACATTTACATATGAAATAATCTCACGTTTGAGATGCGTTTTAAAATTATTAGTGCAGTGTAGAAGTAGATGTGAGAGGAGGTAACGCAGGATTGGCATGATTGATCACTACTAAAACTAGAAGATGAAGGTACATGGAAGTTCATTATGATATTCTCTCTACCTTTGTATATGTTATACTTTTTTGAACTAAGTTGATTTTGGAGTGGGTAGCAGATCCTAGGATTCAACAGTCCTCCCCTAAATGGGATAATTTGGAGATAAAGCTAAAAATGAAAAGACACACATGACCCAAGGAGAATCCACATTCTCTGTGGTCTTCCTCTCCTCCCAGGATATGAATTTACAGCCTGGAATTCTTCTGCTCAGAGATGCTAGGCATGACGTAACTCTGTCGCCCAGAGAAGGCACTGCACAGACTGACCATCTGTGTAATGGTACAAACTAAGGCTGCTTTCAACTGCATATGCTTGGTGAATTGTGAGACACATCTGGAATGACTTTTTTTTTTTCTTAGATTAGGAAGAAACAGAAAGAGAGAGAGTTGGATTGTTTGTGAATTCTCTCTGGGCCCTTAGTATCACTGTTGACTGAAGTTGCCTGACGACCCAAGAAGAGGTCCCTGTGAACAAGGTTAAGTTCCAAGAGAGATGGAGCCTGCAGCTCACTCTTCCTTGAAGCCCAGCACTGCCCTGACTGGGGCAGTCTTTGATAACATCCCCAGATACATGATGGTGGTGTGATAAATAAGCAGACATTGGACAGCTGGAAAAAGGATTCCAGACCTGGCTCTGATATTTGCTAGTCTTATGGGGCTTTAGATGATGGCTGGCTACACTCTCTGAGTCTCAATGTCCTTTATCTATGAAATGGAGATAAACAGTGCTACCTTCATGGTTCTATTGAAAGAAGCCAATGTACGTGACAGCACCATGAAAACACGACAATGCAAGCTGGCGACCTTTCTTCACAATTCATTCAATCATTTATTTCCATTTTAAGTGTATTTATTGAATTTCTACCAAGCATCAGGCACTTTACTATAAGCTGTTGGTATAAGGCTGACTAAAAGCTGGTGTAGTACCTGGTTTCATGAAGTTTTCCCCCTAATGTATAGGAAAATATTTTGACTCAATATAAGAAAGGATGTTCTCTTGGTGAGGGAAAGCAGATGCTTAGGGGTCACTGAGCAAGCTATTTCAAAACAGGGATTGTTCAAACACAGTCTCCACAACTTTTTGCAAGGTGTGAGAGAAAGAAATCGAGAAATAGACTAAGGTTGGACTGGATGCTTATATAATCCCTTCCATTTCTGAGTTTACCTGCTGTTTCTTCCTCATAAACTGTTATGACCATAAAATAATAAAATGTGGAAGAGGAGGAGACATAGCCATCAATCAAACAATTTCAAAAAATAAAAGTATACCACACTGCCATGTATGTACCTATGCAACAATCTTGCATGCTCTTTGCATGTACCCCAAAAGCTAAAATGCAATAAAATATATATTTTAAAAAAAAGACAAAGAAATTTGTCTTGGTTTACAAAAAGACAAAGAAAAAAAAAAAGAAAGTGTGATAACTGCTATGGAACGAAGATAAAGAAACCCAAGAAAGTAAGTGAACAAATAAACAACGAGGATCTTATCAAATCTAGAAACAATCTGATAAATGAGTAACAGTTGACTCACTGGAAGGAAGAAAGGCGAGAAATACATTCCAAGTACAGGGAATAGCATCTGCAAAGTCTCTTTGGTTGGACAAAGCATAGTATTTCCAAAAACTAGAAGAAGATCACTCTGGCTGGAGCACAAAAAGCAAGAGAAGTAAGAAGACAAGATGAGTTTTAAGAAATTAGAAGGTTTTCGCCCAAGCAGCCCCTGTACACCATGGTAAGAAGTTTGGTTTTTATCTTAAGAGCAACTGGAAGTCATTAAATGGTTTTAATCAGGAAAGTGATGTGAGCAAGTTTTAGTTTTGAAAATATCACTCTGGCTGCAAAGAAGTGGATGGATTAAAAGAGGCAGGAGTTATTAGGAGACTACTGAAATGGTACAGGCAAGATTTGGATCAGTTTGGGAAAAAGTAAATGTATTAGAGAAATTCTTAAGCAGATAAATCTACAGGACTTGTAATGGGTTATATTTTGGGGGGCATGGGTGCAGGTGGAAAGGAAAGAGAGTTATCAAGGATGACTCCTTGGTTTCAGGGTTTCAAAAATGGAAATAGAAAATACTGTCAGAAGAAAGGGAAGGCAATTCGTGGCAAATGTAGTAAAGTGGTCTGCAAGGATTTCAAATGAGAAGCTACTATACTTTTATTGTATGGTAGGACCCAACCCTAGAATGAATCGAAGTGAATCATTGTAGACAAAGACACCTGCTTTTTCAAAAGTTTTGGCCATTAAGTTAAGAAATGAAGAGACAGTAGCTGGAGAAGGTAACTGAATGCAGTGACATTGTCTTTGGTATGCATTAGACTTTAACTTTTATTTAAAAGTTGAAGGAGGGTAGCTAGTAGACAGAAAAGTGAAAAGAATCTCAGGTGCTCAGGTCAAATCCTGGCTCTCCAAGTTCCTATTTGTAAGACCTTGAGACAAGTGATTTAGCTTCTCCATGCCTCATTTTTCATGTCGGGAAAAAAGGACAATAATAGCACCCACCATGTGGAGTTGATGAGAGGGTTCAGTGAGCCAAGTACGTAAAGTGCTTTAGCTAAGCTCCTGGCACCGTGGAAGCGCTCAGTAAATGTTTGCTATTATTAAAAGGACAAGGGAAAACTTTTCTACCATTCTCTTTTTTTTTTATTGCATGTAATAACTAATTCAATGTCCCATGGAAATAAAATTTCTCTTCTCTGACACGCAAAAATGTTTGCATTTGCTAAGGCTGTATATCTTGCATTTTTTATTAAATCTGGTAGTCTTCTGGTCCCATGAAAGAGCTATGTTTTCCAGTTTTGCAGGTAAGCAAGCCAAGTCGTAAGTTCCTCTTTTGTAATTGACCATGAGTGTGTCGAGTAATGTGTGGATTATTTCTCCCTCTTTTCTTTGATCTTCCCTGTTGCCAAGGATTGCCTGACAGTCTGATTCTTGGCCAGTTTACTTCCTTCTCAAAATGCACTAAGATAGAGAGGAATTGACCCACAATAGCAGAGAAGATTTACGCTAGATTATAGGAAGTACTGACTTTCTTAATCCCCAAACAAGGAATTCCCTGAAGGAATTTCAAACTGAAAAATACATATGAACCAGGTTTTGGGTAGTGGTTCTCAAGCTCATTTTGTACCAGAATTATCTGGGGAGGCTGGGAAAATGAAGACCCCCAACCTGCAAAAACAAAACAAAACAAAAAAAAACAAAAACAGAATCAGTAGGAAGAGACCACCATGTTAAACAAACTCTTCCCCCATTCTCACCTTAAGTGATTTTGATCCACTGAGACACTGAGATTCTGAGATCCAGAACTCCATACTCACTAGGCACTCTTGACCTCTCTTATTCTGCTCTACTTTTTTTCTATACTTTTTAGTATCCTATATTATTTACTATGCTGATTGCTTACTTCATGTCTCTCTCACACACACTCCAGTAGAAATTAATTTCCTAGACTCTAAGGCTATAATGCCTGCTTTGCTCCTTGAGGTATCCCAAGTGCTCAGAACAGTGTCTAGCCCATAGGAGCCCCTTAGTCAATTCTTGTTCAAATGAGATAAATGGAATTCTCACTCTTCAGCCATCTCATACATATACCCCCCATCTAACTGACACTGACCCTCTCATTTTAGTATTCTTCAACATTTGAGTCCAGAATATTTAGAAAATGTGCTGATGCCACGGATCTATTTTCCCAAAGAAAAATACAAATAATGTAAAATTCCGCAAAAATTTTCTAGGGATGAGCATCCCAAGATCCTATAAAGTCAAGGATCCCCAAACCCAAAATTAATAGCTCTTGCCATAAAATTACCCCTGGTCCCTGCAATTCATCTTCTAAAGTTACTACAGTTGCTACCCTAAGACTCAAATCTACTTACATCTCACCCTTGACCCACAATCTTGAAGGGCTCCTTATGGTTTGCACAGCACCCAAATTTTAAAACATAGCATTCAAAGTTGCCCAGAATGCAGCCTTCTGCCTATCACTTTTCCAGTTTTATTTCTACCAAATCTTTCAAGCCTATTGCAAGAATGGCTGACAGAACATAAAAGCTCTGGACTCAGATATCCTGGGTTTGAATTCTCACCCCACAACTCACTAGCTGTGTTATCTTAGGTAAATTATTTACCTCTCTGAAGTCTCAGGTTTTTGTTTTTTAATTTGTAAAGTAAGCATAATAGTGAATACTTCAAAGGTGTTGTAGGGGGACAGAGTAAGAGAACATGTGTTAATAGACATGAAGCACTTTTTAAAATGCCAGGCATATAGCTGGCACTCCATAATTGTTAGGTTTTATTCGTCTACATGCTTGGCACATAGAATCTGACACATTTTTCTGTCCCTTGGTTTTCCAATATTGCTCAGGCTATCTAGACCAGGGTTTGGCAAACCTTTCGTGTAAAGAACTAGCAAGTAAATACTTTGAGCTTTGCACCCCATACTGTTTTCTGTAGCCACTACTTAACTCTGCTGCTGCAGCAGGAAAGCAGTTATGGAAAATATGTAAATTAATATATATGGCTATGTTTCACAGACTTTATTTATAAAAATAGGAAGCACACTGGATGTGGCCCAGGGGCCATAGTTTTCCAACTCTGATCTAGACTAGCTTTGAAATTTTAAGACCTGGGCTCAAGCTTCTCTGGGTTGAAGGGGACCATCTCCTCATCTGTTAGATAAGGATAATAATAGTATTTCCCCTCATACGTTGTTGGATGATTAAATTAGATAAAACATGTAAAGTCCTTAGCACAGTTTTTGGCACATAATACATATATATGTATTTGGTGGATATAATTATTTTCATCAGCAAAACACTTGCTTTGCAGTTCTGCTGTGTGCCCATATCCACCTACCCTTCTTCAAAAATCTTTTCCAGATTCTCCCCCCTCAGAGTTTCTTTCTCTCTTCTAACACTGTTGGAATGTCTATTGCACTATTCAAAAAATAAATCATGCATTTGTGTAGCACATGTAAGTAATTATAGCGGCATATGTGTCCTTGTCACTAGACTGTGAGCTCCTTGAAGGCACAGTCTGTGTCTTGTTCCTCTCTATAGCACATTTTGTGACACAGTGTCTGGCACACAGGAGGCAACCAATGGAAGATAATTGCAGTGACAGGGCTATAGTGAGGGCGATGCTGGTAGTGATAGCAGTGGTATAGTGTAGTGATGGTGGTAGTGGTCATGGTTGTAGTGATGGTGGGTAGTGGTAATAACTGGGGGAGGGGGTGAGACTTGGCTGTTAATTTCTCTTCAAAGAGTAGTCATTTGGAATTCTCAGTTTGAGCCAAAAAGTGGAAATGAAGCAAACAAGCTTTTCTGGCAGAGAGAAAGGATCTGCTGGAAGGTCAGACAACCACAAGACCAAAATTACACATGACTCTTCCTAGGGCAGCATGAACAGAAAATGCTCACAGGATTGGAAGTCAGAAAACCAGAGGGCTAGAAAGAACTATTCAGATCTACAGAGTATTTTACAGCCTTCAAAACACTAAAAGTCTCTTGATTTTTCTACAGACGTCTGTGGGGAAAGTTACCATCACCCATTTCCCAGATAAGAAAACTGAGCCTTGGAAAAATTAAAGATATTTCCAAGGGTTAAAGTCATGTCTTACTTCAAATTCAGCCTTGGCTGTGTGACCTGAAAAAAGTCAGTCCTCAACTCTGTTCTTAGTTTTACTGTCTGTAAAATAAAGAGGTTGATTTGTAAAATAAACAGGGTATGATTTTAACAGCCCTCTCTGCTCATAAATGCTGTGTCATTGTGTGCCCCTGGGATGGAGTGCAAGATATGCATATCTTTCTCTTCCCAGTATTAAATTTAAGTAGTAAAACTGGCATTGCCTTTGGATGGGAAACAAATTTCGGGTCACAGGATGCCTCTTCCAACCTCAAAATATTTGCTTTATATTTGGGCAGAAGTTAGATTTGACCTTATCACAGTGCCAAAGGGGACCTTGGATGAAGTTAGCCTGCTTTTCTCAACATACAGATAAAGAACAGGAGACCTAGAGAGTAGAAGCATGTTCAATGCTGTATAATAATCAAGGACAAAGCCTAGTTCAGATTCCTGGTGTCTCCATTTTCTAGTTTTCCCAAAGAAAACTCCCAACCCTGAGATGAAAAGGAATGAATACTAGATTGCCTACTTTACAAATCAGTAAAAGTCAGGTCACATAGACAGTATATGGCAGAGAAGGGATTCAAATCCAACTCTATCTGGCTCTTCACCATGCCGCTTCTCTGCCTCCTCCACTTGGAAGACTCTCTTTCACCCAGAAGCTAAGTTAACAACCGCATAGAGTCTTGTACATTTAAGCACCAGTTGTGCTGAGCCAAGCTCTGTGGCTTTGGGCCGTGTAAGAGCCATTTAACAGGTAGAGGGAGGAGATTTATGCATTAATCATATTCTCCATCATAAAGAGTTTTTTCCTGTTTGTCTTGTTCAAAACCACAGCACAAAGTATACTCAAGGGCTCCTTTCCAGCTTAGGCAGAAGGCATCATCTTTTCCCATGCATTTACTGGAATGTACCCAGGAAGGCCCCAACTTCTCAAGGAGCTAATGTCCAGTGGTCCCCATGGCCAGCCAGAGCATACCTTGGTCCAGAATCAGAGGACAAAAATACCCCACAAACCTCAGGCATGTCATATCCTCTCTTTGTTAGTCCCTAACTGTGTCATAAAATAGGGCTCAGGATTTTACTCAGAGCCTCTACCCCAGGGGTCAGGGGTTCTTATAAAGAGGAACTTCCACTCTGCATTAGAATGAGCTATGATATCCATTGCCGACAGAGTATGAGTTCCAGCAATGTTTATAAAGGGAGAAAATGCTCCTGAGATCCCTCCATTTGTAAAGTGCCCTTTGCGTTAGACAATGACCTCTCCCATACAAAATATGTATCCTATTCTAAAATGTCATGTTTCTAGCACTTCAGGCACCAGCAAAGTTTTCAAGTACTACCTAGAAGAGGAGTTACCAAAGGAAACATAGAAAAGAGCCATTTTAAATAAACATTTTTATCACTATCATAGGTAACATTTGTCTGTTAAGTGATTTCATCCTGGACATTATGCATTCATTATCTCTTTTGATTCCCATGAAGTAGGGATTGTGAGACCACATTTTACAAATGTGGAAACTGAGGTATAAAGTCACCATTCAGCATCACACAGTGAATGGGGATTGAGGAAAGATCCCAACCCAAGCCGGTGGAGCAAAAAATCTCTACTATCTGCTTCCATGTAGATAAAGTGTCTTGTAGGAAACACAGAAAGAAAGGGACCCAACTTATCTGTTTTTTGTTTGTTTGTTTGTTTTGAGGTAGGAAGAGAAAGTCTCAGAAAGGTAAAAGAACTTGCCCATATGTCTTGCTATGACTCAGTGTGAAAGCCCAGGCCCCTCAACTATAGGTCAAGGCTCTTTAGTGTCTTGTTGTATCTCTGTGGCCTGTAGAGATGATAGAGAGATTGAAAAGTCATGGGAGGAGGGGTGATGAGTTTGAGGCAGAGCTGGAGAAACAAATTATAAACAAAATGAGAGTAGCTGCTTTTTCTTCCCATCAGCTTTGTTTTATGGCCATAGTCCCCTGTTTCAGGATCATTTCCAGACCTGCAGTGGGCCTGTCCCACTCATTCCCACTGCAACCTGGCTCCCTTGGAAATGTCTAAAGCACTCCATCCCCTAGGCTGCCATGACACCTTAAACAGGACTTTCATTTGTGTTTGGGGAGGGAGAAAGAAGCTGGAGACTTGGAGGAAGCCACCTATAGTCCTTCAGCTCTAACATTTCTTTGCAAGGATCACTAAGAGGAAAAGAGACTGGAAGTGAAAAGACAGTGCCATGCCTGTCTGTTCTAACCTCTACCGACTTCCCCCGCTGCTCTGGGGCTCCTCACCACACGTTGTACAGTTCTGCCTGATTTCTCTTCAGCACTGTCCATGGAGTTTTCTGCCAGTCTTAGTGCCAGCCACACTGGTTTTCATTCTCTTCCTCAAATGGGTCACATTTGTTCATTGTTCAGGTCTTTGCAGAAGTTGGGCATTCTATCAGAAATGTTCTCATTCACCTCCTCCTTTCTGAAACCCAGTCCTCCACATTCATTTTATGCACTTGGCCCTGAAAAGCTCACTTTACATGTCACTTCCTCAAGAAAGCCTCTGACTGCACAAGGCCCCTTGATACACACTTTGCAACCCACCAGCCTAGTACTCTGTACAGTCTTGACTCTTACTCATTGTTTCGTTAATATCTGTCTTCTCCATAAGTCTGTGAACTCCATAAAGATAAAGACCACATCCACTTGTCATACCATTCACTCTTCAGGGTATAATGCAGTTTTAGCATACAGTGGGGTCTCAAAGATACTTAATGAATGAATGATTAGCGTTTCCCTGATCTACAGGTCTCCTGCAAGGAGAACAGTGACATCTAGTGACCACTTTCACACTCATGGGATTCTCTGATCACACACCACTAATTGGCCTCAAAAAGACTTCACTGGATTTCCAATAAATTGAATATTTCAATGATGCTGAGGGAACCTGGAATGGAATTCAGACATAAGGGAATCCGGCTCCTACGCAAACAAGAAAGGCACCACCAGCCTATCTACTGCTATGCATGTGCCAAGAACACATTGCAAAAGTCCCGTGGCTTGGCTTGTAGTGTGCGACATTGCAGATGAGTACAATGTGGCCCAGAAAGTCCGTCACTGGGGTGAGTTCACAGAGCAGTAAACAGGGAAATTCATAGGCTCATTCATTAAGTCCTGGAAGGCCAGTCATAGACAGCTACACCCTCACTGATACATAACTCACTGAACCACTAGTTATTTTTATTTATTAATGTTTTAGAGACAGTGTTTCACTCTATTACCCAGGTTGAAGTGCAGTGGTGCAATCACATCTCACTGCAGCCTTGACCTCCTCCTTGAGCGCTTGATGTGCTCAAGTGATTCTCCCACCTCAGCCTCCCAAGTGGCTGGGATGACAGGTGTGTACCAACATGCCAAGCTATTTTTTCTTATTTTTTTTTTTTTTTTTTTTTTGAGACAGAGTCTCACTCAGTCACCAGGCGCCAGGCTGGAGTGCAGTGGCACGACCTTGGCTCACTGCAACCTCCGCTGCCCGGGTTCAAGCATTCTCCTGCCTCAGCCTCCCGAGTAGCTGGGACTACAGGCGCGCGCCACCACGCCCAGCTAATTTTTTTTGTATTTTTAGTAGAGACGGGGTTTCACCATGTTGACCAGGACGGTCTCGATCTCTTGACCTCGTGATCCGCCCGCCTCGGCCTCCCAAAGTGCTGGGATTACAGGCGTGAGCCACCGCGCCCGGCCTCTTATTTTTTTTTTTTAAAGAAATGGGGTTCTCCTTGTATTCCCCAGGCTGGTCTTGAACCCACTGGGCTCAAGCTATCCTCCCACCTCAGCATCCCAAAGTACTGGAATTACAGGCATGAACCACTACCCCTGGTCCCATTCTTGTTATTTATTGTAACCTGCAACAGCATCCTCATGGATCTCCTTGATTCTACTCTTACATTCTCACAGTCTATTCTGACCCTGCAGTTGGAGGTGTGGAGATATGCACATATGTATTTTATTGTTGGTGTTAGTTTGGAGACCTCTGACGCACAGAATTAGATTATTTGCAATGTTCAGTTTAGGACTGAAGCTCATTGTTGAGCCTTGCATGGGTAGGCTGTATTTATTTGTTCAGTTAGCTAGTTTTAATAATTTTTTTAAAACTTTAATGAACTCTTACAAATCTACCACCAAAAACGCCAGCTAGGGGCTGGGCATGGTGGTTCATGTCTGTAATTCCAGCAGTTTGGGAGGCTGAGGTGGGCGGATCGTTTGAGGTCAGGAGGTCCGAGACCATCCTGGCCATCATGGTAAAATGCCGTCTCTACTAAAAATACAAAAATTAGCTGGGCGTGGTGGTGGGCACCTGTAATCCCAGCTACTCAGGAGGCTGAGGCAGGAGAACTGCTTGCACTTGGGAGGAAGAAGTTGCAGTGAGCCGAGATCACATCACTGCACTCTAGCCTGGGTAATAGAGTGAGCCTCAGTCACAAACAAACAAACAAACACCAGCTAGGAACTTGATTACTTACATGTAATATACATTTCCTCATACCATTACCTTACTTTTCCTGACTCAAGATTACCATCGTGTTGACTCCTATGTTCATCACTTCTTGCTTTCCCTTTTAAATCATATTATTGCCTCTGTATTTATTCCTAAAAGGTAGTATATTTGAGGTGTGGATGTGCTTTACCTTAAAGAAGGGAGGAAAGGGTGTTGTGCTACATAAAATCTTTGGGACTTACTTTCTTCAGTTAATAATATGTTCATTCATTTCATATGGACAGGCATCACTACGGCTCATTTGTTTTGGTTATTGTAGTATAATCTATTGAAAATATATCTCATGCTTTATTTCACTGTTGTCTCATGGATGGGAATTTGGGGTTTTTACAGAGGCCTCCCTCTGCCACATGATCTAATCCCAACAGCCTTCTGCTAATAGTCATGCATTGCCATCATTTCATGGCCCTCAGAATAGGGTCCAAATTCCACAACTTGACTTACAATATCCTAAATGATCAGACCTCATTTTGTTTCTCCCTCCATCCTTGGTCTTAGTCATGGGGAGTTTTTTTTGGTCTTTGTAGAGCAGACCATGTTCTTTTTTTCCTTAGGTCATCTACCTGACACTTTCCCTGCCTCCTTACTCCCATGCCTTCTCTTTCCTCTATGAAGCTCTGTATTACCACTCAACATCCTCCAGCACTTAGCCCAGAAAGATGCTGTGGGAGGGACACATGATCCATAGAGTTCTACTAAACTTAGTTAGTAGTCTACCAGTGGAGGCCCAGGGCTGTCTGGGAGCTGCTATAGAGGAAGAAGTGGGGATCAAATGAAAGATGCTTTATCCACCTTCCTCTGCCTCAGTGAAAGAGTGGCATCGGTATTCCTGATTTTATGGATGGAAGTTCCAGAAAGATTGCATTTAGAAAAAGTGTTCTATAAATAAAAGTTTGCAAACCAGTGAACCAATAATTCATATGGTCCCCTCAAGCCCTGACATTCTGTAACTAAAAATGAGAGAATCAAAGAGAAAGAGGAGCAATAATTTCACAGCTAAGCATATAAATTCTGGAGCAGACCAACTTTGAATAAATCACTAAACATCTCTGAGGTTTCCTCAGCTGTAAAATGGGTATGAT
This sequence comes from Ateles fusciceps, assembly GCA_036589455.1. NCBI lineage: Eukaryota > Metazoa > Chordata > Mammalia > Primates > Atelidae > Ateles > Ateles fusciceps. Next base: position 16,052,299 of record JAZHEH010000952.1, read on the forward strand.
ATTAAGATGAACCATATGAAATTGTCATTTTATAAGTAAAAAATGGCCAAATGTCAGCCATTTCATATGATTCAAACCAATATATATAAGTAAATCACAGATTTGGAGGGCAGAATAAATGAGATAATTCAAGTATTGTACTGAGGTAGACACTCCTAGGTTTTCACCAAACCCATGTCTTCTCCTAGGCACACAGTTAAAATCCATTTCCCTGTCTTCATTTCAGGCAGGTATGGACAATGGCTGAGTTCTAATTAATGAAATGGGAGGTGAAATGACATTTGCTACTTTCAGGCTTGGTCTACTTAAACCTTTGATGTGCAACCCTCCCTGTTACTTCTTCTTCCGTAGCAACTGTGGAAGCATCAGGTTAATGCAGCACAAGGAATAGGCTGAATCCCTGCACTAATTCTTTCTTCTTTTTTTTTTTTTTTTTTTGAGACCAAGTTTCGCTTCTGTCACCCAGGCCGGAGTGCAATGGTGCGATCTCGACTCACTACAACCTCTGCCTCCAAGGTTCAAGCAATTCTCCTCCCTCAGCCTCCCAAGTAACTGGGATTACAGATGCCCGCCACCACACCTGACTAATTTTTGTATTTTTAGTAGAGACAGGGTTTCATCATGTTGGCCAGGCTAGTATGGAACTCCTGACCTCAGGTAATCCACCTGCCTCAGCCTCCCAAAGTGTTGGGATTACAGGCATGAACCACCGTGTTCAGCCTGCTCTACCTCTCACAAAGCCACTAATCAATCAAAAACATTTATTTGGGATGCTGCATAAACAAAAAAAGTAACCTTGATTGTATTAAGCCACTGAGATTTAAGGGTTTATTGTTTATAGAAACTAGTATTGTCAAACTATGTAAGTACTTAGAACATGGTAAGGAATCAATAAATGCTAGTAATCACCATAATGAGATATGATGATGATCATGATGACAATCCCCATGGACAAAGGGTCCACGAGGGCAGGAGGTAGGAGGCTTGCTCAAGTCTGACTGAGTGGCTGGGCCAGGGGAGCTCACCTCCTTTGTGCCATTGTCTTGGATGAGGGTATAAAGTGGCACCACACGGTTGATTTCCAACAGCACTGGTGTGGGGCTCAGCTGCTCCTTGCCTGGCCGGCGGCAAAGGTGACAGGTAGATGGACAGCGTCCCTTCTCCTCACAGCGAATCTCCACACCTGAAATGAGCTGGTCATCTGACAGCATCTGGGCTGTCAGTAAACCTGAGAGGTAGGTGATGAAGGGCATGGACTTGAGCTCCTTCTTGCTGCCCAGCTCTGTGGTCTCTGGAGAGGCACAAAACAGGAAGAGGGAAAGGTAAATTCAGGATTGTTCAAAAGGTCAGACTCTTGAACTCATCAAGTACAGATGCTAAGAAGCTGGTACTCACTGAAGAGGTAAAAAGATGATAGAGTGATTTATGCATGATGCCTTGGAAAGACTACTGGACTGAGCGTTCAAAGACCAGAATGGCGTATTGTCCTACCACTTACATTAAGTATCCACTTGCTTTGTCTGGCCCTCATTTTCCCCATACTTAAAGTTGGGGCCAGGCACAGTAATCCTAGCACTTTAGGATGCTGAGGTGGGTGGATCACCAGAGGTAGAGTTTGAGACCAGTCCAGCCAACATGGCAAAATCCCATCTCTACTAAAAATACAAAAAACTTAGCCAGGCATGGTGGTGCATACCTGTAATCTCAGCTACTTGGGAGGCTGAGGCAGGAGAATCACCTGAACCTGGGAAGTAGAGGTTGCAGTGAGGTGAGATTGCACCACTGCACTCTAGCCTGGGTGACAGAGAAGACTCCATCTCAAAATAAATAAATAATAAATATATAAATAAATAAAATAAAGTTTGTAGGTTGGACTAGATTATTCAATAATTTTGCAAGATATAAATATTCAAAGATATTTTTTACCCACCAAAAATTCCTTTCTGTCTACTGTCAACTTACACAAAGTATATCCTTTCTTTAAAATTTATGACCAGTCCTGTATTTTCCATGCAGCCCAACATTACAAGGAAAACACAAGCTTTGGGTCAAGCCAACGTCACTTGAAATCTCAGTTCTGCTTGAAAATACCTCTGCATCCTTGGGAAAACCTCAATATCCAGGCAACTCCAGTGACATATTCTGAGAAATGGGGTTAATAATACCAACGAAATCAGTTACGAATAGCAAATGAGATAAATGGAGGTAGGACTGCCTGGAAAAGCATTATTTCTCCTTTTGTGTGTGTGCTCACCTGTTCCCTTGTTCATACTTTTCCTGCCTCTTTCTTCATGTGCACACTGAGATCTGACTTATGCACACTTCATTCTGTGCCATCTCTCTTGATCTGTAAACCAGTGTTTACCACCTTTGTGCTTTTGCTCACTCTGTGCTACTTTTCCCTTCTGTCTCTCCATCAATGCTCCATTCCAATGTCACTCTCTTCAGAAGTCATTCTTCATTGCCCCAGCCCCTCTTTTCTGAATAAGTGTTTCTATTTATGATATCTTATTTAAGTTCATTTTCCCTTCCCATTTTCTGCTGACCTCTACAATAATATTATCAACTCTTGGAGACCAGGGGCCATGGCTCCCATTCTCACGCACCTTTTGGTGCTGAACATGGTGCAAGGGATGTATTTGATGCTCAGTCAAAGAGAGAGATTACAGAACTCTGAATGGCTAGAACTGTATTAATGATCTACTCTAGAGACTCCAAAACTCTTCTGAAGAATCCTAGGGATCCTAGGAAGCATCACAGCAATTGATTATATAGAAAAGAGGGAAACTGAGCAGGCAGGGTTCTAAACTCTCATCTCAGTTTCAAACAGCAGTTTCACTTTTAGTTCTTTTTATAGACTGGCCTTCTATACAAAATTTCGTAAAAATAAAGGGTTCTATTGCTATATCAAACCTTGAAGAAGCAAAGTGATTTGTACAACCCAGAGGGTTCCTTTTACATCACAGACTATGTGAATGGTGTCCTCGCAGATGTGCAGTGTATAATCTGAGTGGAAAAACATGATGATTTTATACTGAGAGCTTAATCCATCTGGCAGCTTCAACGAAGCCTGGTAATGTCAAGGCAAGTTCCTGCCTCAGTGGAAATAGGGGTCCTGGGCCCTGATGTCAGAGAGAAAAGGAGAGTTGACTCTTGCTCTTGTTCTCAGCTTGTAGTGGCATGCAGATGATCTGGAAATGGACTTGCCAATTAGAAATACAAATAAACGCAGCCTTCATTCATTACTCTCTGGGCCCTCAGGCCTGGGATCTGGCCTCCACCTTTTCTGTCTGGTTGTAAGCAAATGCTTATGAGCATCAGATCAAAGGCTCTGGGGGAGGAAGACAAGGAAAATTCCAGTTAACCAATCCTTCACAGGGATTACAGAAGGGTAGTTACTAAGACAAACAAAACAAGGGTGTAAAGGCGGCATTCCAGCAGCTAGAGACAGTTTTATATCCACACCTTTTAAAATAAGAAGATGATTATGACTATTTGTAGACCAGAGGGATAGTTTTGAGGAAAGATGACTTCAAACTTGGGAGAGAATAGCCGTTCAGGGAGGTCAAGAGAGAGTCAAAGCAATGAGAACACTAGGGACTCATTAACCTACACTCTGGCCTAGGTCAACAAACTATGGCCCATGGGCCAAATCCAGTCCCCTTCCAGCTTGTGTAAATAAAGTTTTATTGGAACACAGCCACCCCCATTCATGTATTTATTTTGAATAGCCACAACAGCAGAATTGAGTGGTTACAACAAAGACTCTGTAATCACAAAGCCTAAAAATATTAACTATCTTACCCTTTACAGAAAAAGTTTGGCAACCCCTGCTCTTGATGTAGTTTATAGATGGGGAAACTGAGTTTCAAAGAAAGGATCCAACCACACAGGAAGATGGAAGTATGATGGATTAGGTAAAGTAAAAATTATGGAATCAAATGCACCATCAATATACTTAGATTGTGAATCTCTCCAGGGAGAAAAAAATAGGGAGGGACATCTTTTCTTTATAAAATGGATTTCAAAACTATTGAAAGAACACACTTTTATGCTGATCTAGTACAAATCCTTACATTTTAAGAAGAGAAAAGTTTGTCGCAAAGAAGGAAAATGACTTTCCAAGGTCACACAGTGAGTTGGTGATCCTTTCAGCCCACAACCCCAGTCTTCTAATAACCAACTCATCATTTAAACTACTATCTCATGTTATCTCATATTTTAAAACACAGATGGTATCCCCCCTCATAGCACATCGCTATATGTACATAATTTCATTGAGAAGAAATATAACTTGGTGCTAAAAGTTCCCTTGATCAAACAAACATTCATAGTCATTGGGTTAAATACATAACTATCAATTTAGCTACACAGTAATCTATAGACTTTTGCTAGCCTGCTTCTGTTCAATAAATCTTCAGCTTTTTAAATCTATCATCCCTATCAGTGCAGCTAAAAGCCCACAATCTTGACTGAAAACTGCACCACAGTAGTAGTACAGAATTTACAGCTGCATTTAAGGGTTAGTTTTGCCAAAGGAGGGGTATAATCTGATCCAACCCCATTGAAACCTATGACCAAAATAAGAAAAGTGATTTATTTCTAAGTCTCATGCACTTGTACTAACAGGGATCTTTTTCTTAGAGATTGTGTCATGCCTAAGTTATAATCTAGATGAGAGTTAAGATGAAACACCATTAGCCATTCCATTAATTATTCCTCTGTAGACATTACAATTGCAAAAGCTAATTGCTTCTGATTCAACCTTATCCTGTGGCTAAAGTCAGCTATTCAAAAGGCAAACCTTATATTCCTCTCCTACTTAAAACTCTTCCACTGCACTTCACTGCTCTTAGGTTAAAGGACAAAATCCTTATGACAGCACATAGAAAATACGGGATACAGACAACAGGCTGCCTCTCCAGTTGGATCTCTTATTCTGTTCCTTCTAGTTCAGCTACAATGTCTAAATTCCTTGCATATACCCTCTGCCTCTCTTAATCCTGGCGCATGCTTTCTCTCTGCACAGAATTCTTTTCCCCCACCCCATCCTCGGCCCTGCCTTTTCCAGGCTAACTTCCACTCATCCTTCAGGTCTTAGAGCTAGTGTCAGTTCCTCAGAAAAGCCTTCCCTGAACTCCTCATGCCACTAACCGTATACTAAGATTTTTATTTATTTATTTATTATTTTGATACAGGGTCTCACTCTGTCACTTGGGTTGAAGTATAGTGGCACAATCTCTGCTCACTGCAATCTCTGCCTCCTGGGCTTAAGCAATTCTCCCACTGCAGCCTCCCAAGTACTGGGACCACAGACATTTGCTACCACGCCTGACCAATGTTTTCTTGTGTGTGTATTTTCGGTACAGACAGCATTTCACTACATTTCCCAGGCTGGTCTTGAACTCCTGAGCTCAAGCAATCTGCCCACCTCAGCCTCCCAAATGCTGGGATTACAGACATGAGCCACTACACCAGACCTATTAAGGTTTCATATTACAGATCCTCATAGGATCCTGTTCTCTGTATCACTTATTAATGTCTCGAGATTGTAAACTACATAAAGAAAAAGACAACATTAATTTTGCTGATTCCATATCCATCTTACACAGTACCTGGAACACAGCAGGCTTTTAAAAATATTATAAATATTTGTTAAATATATAGTAAACATGTATACCCTGTGCTGCCTTATCCAAGCATCAGTGAACCTAAGAGCCAGAATTGGTAAATTACAAGGATGATAACTAATAAATGATCATAGTCAATACACAACCTCTTCCCAAAGTAAAATTAGTGCTCTAATCAAAAGATCAACAGATGAATAGCTGAGCACTTTTCCAGTTGCTCTGACACTCTACGTTTTTATGTAGGCCCTTGCCATTAAGTGAATGGGAGAGTTAGGTTAAAATACGGTATCTTTAACAGGCCAAGGAAAAAGAACATTTTTGAAGAGACTTATCCTCTGTTCACATTTCCTACCCCCTCTGAACAATGCTTCCAAAATAGGATCATGTCTGGTTTCAAGCCCAATTCAGTTCCAATGACACTACAACCCATTCATTTGAGAACCTGCCAACTGAACTCTCTTTTTTCTCCTCCCAAATTCCTGCTGGGTATTATTTTGTTGCCACCAAAAAAAAAAAAAAAAGCCTCAGTTGAAGTGACAACTTCTTGTTGGGAGGGCAGCCAGGGCGTTTCGGCAGGAGGTGATGGCACCGCTTGCCCTCATCCAGAAAACAAAACAAAGCATCAGACTAAGGGCTTCTGGGAGAGCCAAAGCTGCACGGATGTTTGTTCAATATTCGGCAACGGTGCAGGGTGCTGCCTCCCTAGTCAGACAGGCTTGCTTTGGCAATAGGTTTGCACTTGAAGCATTTAAAAGCTCCACAGGGACCAGAGGGGCTCAAATTAGAAACATTAAGGGAGAGGAGAAAAGGGTGAGACTTTTATATCATAAAGAATGGCCTTTATTACAGCAGTGGCCTCCTAGGAATTACTGAAATTGGATCATTTCTTAGGCAGAGTTACTGTCTCCTGTTAGAGGAAAGCAATTGCTCTGAGGCCTGACTCAAGGACCCACACAAATATCTTTAAGAAAGTGAAAATAGCCTGCAGAAAGGCCATTAGCAAGGCCTGCACTTCTCTGTTGTGCAATATGAACTTCTCAGGCTAACAAAGTCCAGCATCATTAGTGTGCCCTTTATAAATAATAGTACTTTATTTAAAAAAAGTACTTTAAAAAAATAATGAGTACTTTTTAAAAAAAGGTAGCAAGAAAAGATTTCCTTTTTTTTGTAAAGTACTTAAGAAGTTTTTTTACTAAAGAAAATCTTTTCTTGCTACCTTTTTTTATAAAGTACTATTAAGTACTTTATAAGTACTTAAAATATTTTCTTTTTTTAATAAAGTACTGTTGTTTTTTTATTTACTTTATAAATAATAGTACCAACCTAAAGCAGTTATTGTGAGGATTAAGTAACAGGCCTGGAACAAGTTAAGCATTCAATAAATACTATTTGTTATTGTTGTTATTGCTGTAGTTGTTATAATTACATTGCTATTGTTGTAACAGGACATTAAAACTGAAATTTCTGTTGAGATACCAAGGCATAATAGAAGTAAAATTCCAAAGTCATGCCCTTAGATGCAGAATTTACAAAGGAGATGAAATCTAACCAATTTTGTAACTCTAGAAACCACAGCCAGAACAAGGACATAAAAAGAAGTTAGGCTAGGCATGGTGGCTCACACCTGTAATCCCAACACTTTGGGAGGCCGAGGCAGGTGAATCGGTTGAGCTCAGGAGTTCGAACCCAGCCTGGACAACATGGCAAAACCCCATCTCTACGAAAAACACAAAAATTAGCCGGGTGTGGTGGCACACACCTGTAATCTCAGCTATTTGGGAGGCTGAGGCCCAAGATTCACTAGAACCCAGGAGGCGGAGGTTGCAGTGAGCTGAGATTCCGCCACTGCATTTCAGCCTGGGTAACAGTGAGACCCGGTCTCAAAAAAAAAAAAAAAAAAAAAAAAGAGGAAAAAAGAGGTCAGAAAGTAGCAAGAAAAATATATATATTTTGAGATGGAGTCTTGCTCTGTCGCCCAGGCTGGAGTGCAGTGGTGCATCTTGGCTCACTGCAACCTCTGCCTCTCGGGTTCAAGCAAGTCTGCTTCAGTCTCCCAAGTAGCTGGGACTACAGGTACAGGCCACTATGCCTGGCTACTTTTTTTATTTACAAAAAAGATTTAAGATAGATTTTTTTTTTGCAAACAACTATTACCTTGCTTGGAGCCTTCAGCACCCTAGGCAGCTCAAGTGGAACACACTATCTTCTAACTCCAAGTTTTGTGAGAGGAACTCTCAGGAGTGCCACTTAGAGAACTTGGATGTATTCTCAGCAACTGGCAAGAAAATGGACTAGGATCTGTTTTCACCTGAAAAATCTGTAGTGTCCTATACCAACAAAACAGAAGGGGCTGCATGGGAATTAGCCCAAACACCAGAGACTGCCCAGTGAAATATGCTTGTGGTTCCTCTGAACTGTATATGGGTCACATAGAAGAAATAACTGGCCTGGAACTGTTATAAGCCCTGCCCAAGAGGAATCTAACAGTGATGGGCCCCCCACAGTGAATCTCCATGAGGTAGGAAGCCAGAGAAACAGTAGGTGGAAAGGGATCACTGAAGCCAGCCAAAGAGTAATGGCACTGTTCCACGTCTTGGAAGTCCCAAGCAATGGGGATCGCTGAAAAGCCCCTGGACAAGCCCCCAAGAGAAAGGGCCAGCTTTATAAAGATGCCAGGACCAGAGCCTGCAAAGACAGGTAAAATGCTTCTAGAGCAAGTATGACTTTCCTAATCCTTTCCACTGCCCTCTTTTCTTGCTTGTACTGTGAAGGAAGAGGAAGAAGAGGTGCAAAGTAAAGAAAGAGCATGAAGGCCAACCACATCCCACTTCTTAATGCTCCTATTGGGAAAGACATAGAGATTTTATTTGTCAAATTTAAAGATTTGATTAAAATATTGGACTGGACATCCTAATTCCTGATTTGAAAGTATGTTAGCAACGTAAAATGTTGATAGTGCTGCCTATTCCATAAGCAATAATAGATTAGATGTGGCCTGCTAAGATTTTCATCTAGAGGTAGAGGAAAATTATCCCAGTAAACATATCACAAAGAGTATGGGAATCAACTCATATGTATCTGCTTTTGAGCATACATGTTTTCACAGACTATATTTTGACTATTCTCAACTTGTACTGTGAACTGAACCGTTTATATAATCATTATAGTACATGTCAAATTTTTATTATTTGATTTAATATGATAGTTACATGAACATATTTCTCTCCAAATATACCATAAGCTTCATGAAAACAAGGACCATGGCCAGTTTTAATGAATATTTGCATTCTCAGCACAGAATTCACTGTTTGATATCATGTAGACAGTCTGCAGGTAAATATCTGAACAAATGAATAAATGAATGCATAAATCTCACTCCTGTTCCACTAGTGAAACACTTATCAGACTTCAGACCAACTATTCCAATTTATCACCACAACCTCAAAGACAGTTGGTCTTTGTTTTTTTTAAATTAATGTACACTTGTTAGATTAGAAAGGTCAAGTAACGTGTCCAAAATCACACAGCTAGTAACCAAGTCTAGCTACTTCTACCCAGTTTTACTACTCTTCCACTGTCCATACTTCCTCTCTGAAAAATTTTCAGCACCAGTTTTCACTCCTACAGGATGAGTCATATCCATTCCAAATATCTGTATTTTCCCATTACCTCCCATCTCCCAGGCAATGCCTCCAACCTCTCCCACCTATTTCCATGGGCTAATAGGGTCTCCTGGGTAGAAAGCAATGTAAAGGTCACCTGGTCAGAAATTCCATCTAATTTTTTATTTGCCACCAAATCATCCTCCAATTTATTCTTGGACATTTCTAAAGATGGGGAAATCAGTACCTTTCTAGGCCTCAATTCCCAAAAGGCTCTGTTAAACTTAAGATTAACATCTTATCCAGGAACCACACTTCTCATCCTGAGTACTAGACCCAAACCCAGAGTTATGTACTTTACGCTACTGAATGCCTTATCTATGGTACTCATGCCTGGTCTCTAGTCAGGGAGTGGGATTATAGTAAAATTAAACAATTAACTAACTAGGTAGATGAATTCCTATCCCAGGAACTGTGGGACATTCTTCAGTGGCTTCTGATAAGGTATATGTGTATGAGTATGTGTATGTTGTGGTGTATGTGTTGTGTTCATACTGCATGCACACACACACACATATACACACACATTTGGGGAATGGAAAGAGAAGCAACAGTGGAGATTCCAGAAGTAAGAATTGTAAAAATAAGAAGACAGAATTATAAAACTGCCAAACCCTAGGACAACTGATCTACTAATCTAACTGAATTTGGAAGCTCTTCCCTTAAATGTATAAGTAATAAGTACAATTGCAGAGGGGCAGCTATAGCACAGTGGTTTGCTTGAGTTTAAATTCCATCTCTTTCATTTTCTAGCTGGGTGACCTTGGAACAAGATCTTAACCTCTCTAAGGATCCATCCATTTCCTCATTTGTAAAATGCTAATAATTTTAGTACCTAAATACTGGATTATTTGGAGGACAAATGAGAAACTTAATGAAAAATATCCAATGCTAGGGTGTCAAGAGCATCATCAGAGGTCATTTGTTCTAGCCCTTGGTATTCATCCTAGCATTATTCAATTTTTGTGCATGTCTGAATAAATCTTCCCTTGAAACCTGCCCTGATGCTTTAACTGTCAAAAATTTCCCCTTAAATTACCTGCCTTCTACCTATGAGAAGACAGTAGACCAGGGTAGAATTGAATGCTCAAGTCCAAAGCTGTTGAGTCAGGTTACCTGAGTTCACCTCGCCAATCTTAGTTTCTTCATTTGTAAAATGGGGATACTAATTCCTCATCCAACTGTTCTAGGAATAAAACAAGAGATGTTGTGCTGGCCCATGTTCACCTGTGATCTCATACAGTTCTCCATCATCCTTCAAAGTAGGGATTGTTGCCCCCTTTTACAAATGAGAGAACTGAGGCACAGTGTGATAAAGTATAACTTGTAAGAGGATAACCGTCTTCAAGTGACAGCAGTTAAATTTCTGATGCAGGTCATACTCTCTGTGGGAGAGGGACCCCTGGACACTGACCAATAGCCTAGTAGTGGCCAGTGTCTTGGCCAGAATCGGGAATCAGTTGGCATTGAAGGGTAACATTTACTTCTTCCCCTTGAGACAAGGCAGGTTGTGGCCAGTAATAGGAGGCTGAAAAAAAAGGCCATATGTGATCTCCTGCTGCCCTCTAGTGCCTACTTAAGATGATTGCTCTGGGGAAACCTCTGTTCTGATCCTTCCCCACAAAGAATGATCATTCTGTGCAAAGCAACTTGCACTGAGGGAAACAAGAGAAACAGTTAAAGTTAGCTATGATACAAGGAAGCTTAGTGCAATGACTAAAGGAATTCTGAAAGAGCATTGGCTGAGAAAGCCTATTTAGTGCCAGGTTTACAGCTAGGCACAAGGGGTAAAAATATGAGTAACAATTTGTTTCAATCCTTGTGGTACTCAAGTTTAGAGATCTCATGGGGCATATCTGCTCGGAAGGAAAAAACAGATGAAGAAGGAGAGGCTAAAGATATGGCAGAGAGAAAATACGATTGATGGAGCAAGATCTTAAAGGAGACAAGAAGAGAAAAATTCCCAGGTGGTAATGGAAAGGATGTGGTCTGAATTTCATATAGATCTGAATGTGAAATTCAGTTTAGTCAAAACTAAGCATGCCACCAGGGCCTCTATGTATAGTTACACAAGTTGGGCTCTGTAAAAAGGTGACAAGGCAAAAGGGTGAATGAGGACTAAATCCAGTCTCAGCTCCACTTGTCATGCCTGTGCTCATGAGATTGAATCCAAGTAGAGGAGCTTATTTTCCTAATTCATATAAAAGGTGACTTACAGGCTAGCCACAGCCCAGAATGTGATCATAGACGAGCTTCTTCCTCATAGTAGTCTCTGCTTTTAATGTATAAAATAGGCTAATATCACTGACAATATAAAGTTGTTGAAATTTAAGATAATGGGCTGGGTGCAGTGGTTCACGCCTGTAATCCCAGCACTGTGGGAGGCCAAGGTGGGTTGATCACCTGAGGTCAGGAGTTCAACACCAAACTGGCCAATATAGTGAAACCCTGTCTCCCATAAAAATACAAAAATTAGCTGGGTGTGGTGGCGGGTGTCTGTAATCCTAGCTACTCGGGAGGCTGAGGCAGGAGAATCACTTGAACCTGGAAGGCAGAGGTTGCAGTGAGTCAAGATTGTGCCATTGCACTCCAGCACAGGTGACAAGAGTGAGACTCCATCTCAAAAAATAAATAAATAAATAAATAATGTAGGGTCATGCCAGACACTTAGGAGCTACCCAAAACCTTCCGTTTTTGTTATTATTACTATTACTAGTCTTATTTTTAATGTAGTTTTATTTTTAAGATGGTGACAAAAAACGTGCTTGGAAAAGGGGAGAGGGTAGAAGAGAAAATCATATTTCCCAATCTTCTATTCTTTGCCAAACACAAGATATTGTGGATCTCATGGAATCCTTACAATAGTGCTTTGGACTAGTAATGTAATTTTTTATAACTGTAATATACATTTGAAGAAACAGAGTTTCTGAGAAGTGACAGACTGCAGTCGAAGGTCATTAGACATTCAAAGTCTGACTCCAACGCCCTTTTCCGTCCAAAGGAGCTGAGATGCATCATTAATAGAAAAACTGCCTTCTCTTTCTTGGGATCAAGTTCCTTTACTTTCTTAAAAACTCTGTTTAAAACTTACCCCTCAAGAAAGGATTTGAAGATTAGTTCCTTCCCAATTCCTTCCTCCTCCTTCCAATCACTTCTCAGGCTAGGGGTCAAGAGGAAATGCTCAGAAAAGATTATTCTTGGACAAGGCTTATAGAATTGGAGGTCTCTGAGATGCTAATGGCCTGCTTTAGATAAAGACTCCCAGATTGTCCCACTTGAACATGTTTGAAGCAGGACAGCAGGCCAACAAGGTATACAAGGCCTGCTTGGGGCCAGTGGGAGGTTGCCAGTTTCAAACATCCAGGAGGGTACGAACATCGGCTGGAGTCATCTGGGAACCATTAGTCAGTTAAGGGAACCATTAGAAATCAAGCTGCCACTCTCTTACCACTTTTCTGGGGGTTCACAGTCTTGCTTTCATATTTCTAACTCCTTATTTTTAACAAAATGTTAAAAATATGTTAAAGACAACTTTTAAACATGTTAGCAGGCATTACTTTTGGAGAACATGTTCAAGATTAAGTTACTTCTCCATGAGCTCCCCCTCTGCCTTGTAACTCTGCCGCTAGGGGCAGGGAGAAGGATTAATGAGCCCACTCGACAAAAAATAAAATAAAAGGACTGAAACTCATCAGAGAGTCCCTGTCTTACATTGAGGCAATCAGTAAAATTAATATTAACAATAGCTACAATTTTACAGGCACATATTCCAAGCCAGATGTTCTGCTACTTGATTTGCATACATTACACCCCTTGGTCTCTATAAATCCTAACAGTGAGAGGTAGGTTTCATTATTGCTTTTTAAAGATGAGCAAATGGCAGCTCACAGAGGGACAATCAGAGATCCAAGAAGACTTGGATTGCCATTGTGACCTCCTTTACTTCTAAGCACTCCTCCACAATATTAGGCTGTCTCCCACTCTGCTACATTGCTAGTGATTCAGGCTCAGGCAGTTATAAATTCTGGAAATTGAATATACAATTTCCGTTGCTTCTGCCCATTACATCACAGTAATCAGCAATAAAACTCTTACCATAGTAGTCTGGACAATCAATAGGTAATTGGTTGAAAAACTATGAAGTGTCCAAACAGTGGGGTACTATGTACTTAAAAATGAATTAGAATAATATTGTATGTGATTGGAGTAATCACAAATGTATTTTACTAAATGGAAAAAAGGAAAATGCAGAACAGTGTTTAAGGTTGTTTTTTTTTTTCAAAATAGGCACAAGGTCTCACTATGTTGCTTACGTTGCTCTCAAACTCCTGAGCTCAAACAATCCACCTGCCTTGGCCTCCCAAGGAATTACAGGCATGAGCCACCTCCTGGAATTATAGGCATTAGCCACCATGCCCAGCTCAGAGTAGTGTTTGGAGTGCTCTCTTTTGTATAGAAAAGATGGGTGTAATATATATATATATATACATATAAATTTTTAAATTAGGAAACACTGAGAGGTTAACCAAACCTAATATAATAGTTACCTATGGGGAAACAAGGTCCAGGGATAAGAATAGAAGCCAGAGTTTTCCAGTGTATCTTCTTTCATAAGTTTTAGCTTTGCACCATACAAAATTTTTATATACTTTTTTTAAATCACAAAAGAAAACAATCTCTACAAATTATATGCCAACTGAAAAAATATAACTCTACATCAAAGTGTTGATATAACTGTATAGAGAAAATAACAATTTAGAGTGGGTTTTAAATTCAGTATTTTGATTTTACAGCTTAGTGAGGAATATTCTAAACACAAAATGATCTGCAAATCTAGATTTAATGGTCTTACCACTAGCTGTAATATTGGTGATTTAGCTTGGATGTTTGTCCCCTTCAAATCTCATGTTGAAATGTAATCCACAGTGTTAAAGGTGGGACTGGGTAGGAGGTGTTTGGGTAATGGGTATGGATCCCTTATCAAGGCTTGGTGCTCTCCCTGTGGTAATGAGTTACTTTGAGATCTGATTGTTAAAAAGTCTGGGGCCTCCCTCCCTCTCTTTTCTTGCTCCCTCTCTCTTGCCATGTGACACACCTACTCTTCTACCACCTTCCACCATGAAGCCTCACAAGAGCTTCCTAACAAGAGCTTCGTGAAGCCTCACCAGAAGCCAAGCAGATGCTGGTGCCATGCTTGTACAGCCTGCAGAACTGCGAGCCAAATCAACCTTTTTTTCCTTATAAATTACCCAGTCTCAGGTATTGCTTTATAGTGACACAAAATGGACTGACACAATTGGTATTGCTATTTTGAAATAATTATGTGTCTGTTGTAGGCTATAGTAAGTAAGCCATTACGTTACTGTGATTGGGAACTAAGATTTTTCAGCATTACAGAAAACCAATTCAGGTATTAAGAAGAGTTATGAAAAACTGTGTAAACTGAAATTTCAATTGGAAATCATAAAAACTTATGACTTGTTTCTCTTTGAAAAAATAAAAACATTTCATAGCTCTGCCTACTGAAAAGGCCTAGAAATAATGATAATGTACTAGGCAATAAATACCCCTATTGCCCAAACTCTGGTTTCTAAATGCTATTTTTTCATTAAAAGGAACAAAGGATACTTGGAAAAATTCTTGAATCCACTTCTGGAACAAGTATGGTACAAACTGAGCCTGGGATGTTTCGTTGTAACGAAAAAAACAAGGTGAGGACTAATGAAGTCATTTCAAAAGAACATACAAACCAACTTAAAGGGAATCACATTGGTCTAACATTAAACAATTCAAACAGGGAAAACAATAATGACTGCCATTGATTGAAATGTATCAAACAAATACACTTCCTTTAATTCATAATGTTCTGAAAACTGAAACCAAAGCCAAAACCAAAGCCAACCCAAAACCAAAACCAAGAAACAAATAAAAAACAAATTAACAAAGCTCATCAGTTACTCTGGAGATTACTAGGAAACAAACACATTATTATAAAAATTGATAATGAAGTATCAGCCATGCTTTAAACTGGATTTCAGGGTAACCACATTTTTTATGGAAATACTGCAGGTAATAAGAGCAGTAATAATGACAGATTAAAAAATTACCATTTCATAATTTCTAATGAAAGAATAGATCTAGATAACTATCATCAATGAATCTTAAAACTACTAGGAGAAAGGCTAATGAGAACATTTCTAATGAATGGATTGGACTGATAGGTACTGAACCTGCTGATCAAATTTAATGTGACTAAAAGTAGTACAACAGGCATTAAATGTCTCTGATATGATTCTATAGGATGTACATGGTACTGCCTATATAATTCAGATGGTGCTCCTCGGATGATAGACAGAATTTGGAGGTCTGCAGACTTGTAGAGGGAAAAAATGCACCTTTACTTTTAGTATCTTATCATTGCAATTTACTACTTCCTTAAATTATGAATGTCATTAACAAAATATAGTAGTATTAACATTTCCTATGACTTTGACATAATGAAACTCACATATACTTCTATCACATTAAAATTATTACAAATATCTCAAAATACTTATGGTTGACCATACTTAGAAATTATGATGGTAGTGGGGAGGATCCAAGATAGCCGAATAGGAACAGCTCTGGAGTGCAGTTTCCAGCAAGAACAACGCAGAGGGTGAGTGATCACTGCATTTCCAAATGAGTTTTCACTGCCCAGAGACCAGGAGATTCCCAAGCTAAAAAGCACCATGAGTTTCCAGCATGGCTGTTTCAGCCGGCGCCGCGGGTTTCTGCACAAAAATTCACACAAATCTGGGTGGCCCTTTCAACTGGCACCTAGAATGCCTAGGAGACAGAGCCACCCATTCAACTGAAAGGGAGGGGGACTGAGACAGGGAGCCAGGTGATCTGGCTTGGAGGGTCCCACCCCCACAAAACCAGCAGTCTGAAATGCTCTGGATTGAGAGTTTCTCAGCAAGTGCAGCTGGACCCAGGATGGTTGAGCTTGGTGAAGGGAAGGGCACCCACCACTACCGAGGCAGTTCTAACAGTACCTCTATAAACACCACCACAAGGAAGTTTACACAGCAGCTAGGCAGAGCCTGTGGCAGCTCAGCAACACCTCTGCTGGCAGACTGTGACTAGACTACCTCCTTGCTGGGCAGGACATCTCTGAAAAAAGGCATCAGCATGTCAGGAACTTATAAATAAAGCCCCACCTTCCTAGGACAGAGCACCTGGGAAAAGAGGCGGTTATGAGTTCAGCTCAGCAGACTTAAACATACCTGCCCAGCAACTCTGCACAGCAGAGCTCCCACCACAGCACTTGAGCTCCTATAAGAAATAGACTGTCTCCTCAAGCAGCTCCCTGACCCCCGTATATCCAATGAGACACCTCATAAAGGAGAGCTCAGGCTGACATCTGGCAGGTACCCTTGTGGGACGAAAACAACAGAAGAAGGAACTGGCGGCAACTCTTAATTTTCTGCAGCCCCCGTGGGTGATCCCCAGGCAAGCAGAGTCTGGAGTGGCCCTCCAGCAATCCTGCAGCAGAGGGGCCAGACTGTAGAAAGAAAACTAAAAAACAGAAAGAAATAGCTTCAACATCAACAAAAAGGACACCCACTAAGAGACCCCATCCGAAAGTCACAACTACAAAGACCACAGGGAGATGATGGGAAGAGACCAATGCAAAAAGGATGAAAACACCCAAAACCAGAACACCTCTCCTCCTACAAGGGATCACAACTCTTCACCAGCAAGGGAACAAAGCTGATGGAGAATGAGTCTGATGAACTGACGAAAATAGGCTTCAGAAGATGGGTAATAACAAACTTCTCTGAGCTAAAAGAACATGTGCTAACCCAATGCAAAGAAACTAAGAACCTTGAAAAAAGGTTAGACGAAATGCTAACTAGAATAAACAGTTAGAGAAGAATATAAATGATTTAGTGGAGCTGAAAAACACAACACAACAACTTCACGAAGCATACACAAGTTTTAATAGCCAAATTGACCAAGCAGAAGAAAGGATATAAGAGATTGAAGATCAACTCAATGAAATAAAACGAGAAGACAAGATTAGAGAAAAAGAGTGAAAAGAAATGAACAAAGCCTCCAAAAAATATGGGATTATGTGGAAAAAACCTAATCTACGTTTGATAGGTGTACCTGAATGTTACAGAGAGAATAAATCCAAGCTGGAAAAAACTCTTCAGGATATTATGCAGGAGAACTTCCCCAACCTAGCAAGGCAGGCCACTATTCAAGTCCAGGAAATACAGAGACCACCACAAAGATATTCCTCAAGAAGAGCAACCCCCAAGGCACACAATCGTCAGATTCACTAGGGTTGAAATGAAAGAAAAAATGCTAAGGGAAGCCAGAGAGAAAGGTAGGGTTACCAACAAAGGGAAGCCTATCAGACCCATGGCAGATCTCTCAGCAGAAACCCTACAAGCCAGAAGAGAGTGGGGGCCAATATTCAACATACTTAAAGAAAAGAACTTTCAATCTAGAATTTCATATCCAGCTAAACTAAGCTTCATAAGTGAAGGAGAAATAAAGGCCTTTACGGACAATCAATTGCCGAGAGATTTCATTACCACCAGGCCTGCCATACAAGAGCTCCTGAAAGAAGCACTAAACATGGAAAGGAACAACCAGTACCAGCCACTCCAAAAACGTACCAAATGGTAAAGACCATCGACACAATGAAGAAACTGCATCAACTAATGGGCAAAACATCCAACTAGCATCAAAATGGCAGGATCAAATTCACACATAATAATATTAACCCTAAATGTAAATGGACTAAATGCCCCAATCAAAAGACACAGACTGGCAAATTGGATAAAAAGTCAAGACCCATCGGTGTGCTGTATTTAGGAAAGACATCTCACATGCAAGAAGACACATAGGCTAAAAATAAAGGGATGGAGGAAGATTTATCAAGCAAATGGAGAGCAAAAAAAAAGCAGGAGTTGCAATCCTAGTCTCTGATAAAATGGACTTTAAAACAACAAAGATTAAAAGAGACAAAGAAGGGCATTACATAATGGTAAAAGGATCAATGCAACAAGAAGAGTTAATTATCCTAAATATATATGCACCCAATAGAGGAGCACCCAGATACATAAAGCAAGTTCTTAATGACCTATAAAGAGACGTACACTTCCACATAATAATAGTGGGAGACTTTAACACTCCACTGTTAATATGAGACAGATCAACGAGACAGAAAATAAACAAGGATATCCAAGACTTGAACTCAGATCTGGACCAAGTAGACCTAATAGACATCTACAGAAATCTCCACCCCAAATCCACAGAATATACATTCTTCTCAGCACCACATTGCACCTACTCTAAAATTGACCACATAATTGGAAGTAAATCACTCCTCAGCAAATGCAAAACAATGGAAATCATAATAGTCTCTTACACCACAGTGCAATCAAATTAGAACTCAGGATTAAGAAACTAACTCAGAACTGCACAACTTCATGGAAACTGAACAACTGGCTCCTGAATGTGGACTAGATAAACAATGAAATGAAGGCAGAAAAAAAAATGTTCTTCAAAACCAATGAGAACGAAGACACAACATACCAGAATCTCTGGGACACATTTAAAGCAGCGTCTAGAGGGAAATTTATAGCAATAAATGCCCACATGAGAAGCAAGGAAAGATCTAAAATCAACACCCCTACCGTCAAAATGGAAAGAGCTAGAGGAGCAAGATCAAAAAACCTCAAAAGCTAGCAGAAGACAAGAAATAGATCAGAGCAGAACTGAAGGAGATAGAGACACAAAAAACTCTTCAAAAACTCAATAAATCCAGGAGCTGGTTTTTGAAAAGATCAACAAAGCAGACAGACCACTAACCAGATTAATAAAAAGAAAGAGAGAAGAATCAAATAGATGCAATAAAAAAATGATAGAGGGGGATATCACCACAGATTCCACAGAAATACAAACTACCATCAGAGATTACTACAAACAACTCTATGCACATAAACCAGTAAACCTGGAAGAAATGGATAAATTCCTGAACACTTGGACCCTCCCAAGCCTAAACCAGGAAGAAGTTGAAACCTTGAATAGACCAATAACAAGGGCTAAAGTTGAGGCAGCAATTAATAGCTTACCAACCAAAAAAAAATCCAGATCCAGACAGGTTCACAACTTAATTCTACCAGACGTACAAAGAGGAGCTGGTACCATTCCTTCTGAAAAATTTCCAAACAATACAAAAAGGGGTATGAGACCAACATCATTTTATGAGACCAACATCATTCTGATACCAAAATCCGGCAGAGACTCAACAAAAAAAGAAAACTTCAGGCCAATATTCATGATGAACATTGATGCAAAAATCTTCAATAAGATACTGGCAAACCAATTGCAACAGCACATCAAAAAGCTTATCCATCACAATCAAGTAAGCTTCTTCCTGGGGATACAAGGCTGGTTCAACATATGCAAGTCTATAAACGTAATCCACCACATAAACAGAACCAAAGACAAAAACCACATAATTATCTCAACAGATGCAGAGAAGGCCTTCAACAAAATTCAACAGCCCTTCATGCTAAAAACTCTCAATAAACTAGGTATCAGAATAATGTATCTCAAAATAATAAAAGCTATTTATGACAAACCCACAGCCAATACCATACTGAATGGGCAAAAACTGGAAGCAGTCCCTTTGAAATGTGGCACTAGACAAGGATGCCCTCTCTCACCACTCCTATTCAATATAGTATTGGAAGTTCTAGCCAGAGCAATTAGGCAAGAAAAAAAATAATAAAGGGTATTCAATTAGGAAAGGAAGAAGTCAAATTGTCTCTATTTGCAGACGACATGATTGTATATATGGAAGACCCCATCGTCTCAGCCCAAAATCTCCTGAAACTGATAAGCAACTTCAGTAAAGTCTCAGTATACAAAATCAAAGTGCAGAAATCACAAGCATTCCTATACACCAATAACAAGACTAACAGAGAGTCAAATCAAGAGCAAACTCCCATTCACAATTGCTACAAAGAGAATAAAATACATAGGAATACAACTAACAAAGGATATAAAGGCCCTCTTCAAGAAGAACAACAAACCACTGCTCAAGGAAATAAGAGAGGAACAAACAGATGGAAAAACATTTCATGCTCATGGTTAGGAAGAATCAATATTGTGAAAATGGCCATACTGCCCAAAGGAATTTATAGATTCAACACTATCCCCATCAAGCTACCAATGATCCTCTTCACAGAACTGGAAAAAACCACCTTAAACTTCATATGGAACCAAAAGAGAGCCTGCATAGCCAAGACAATCCTAAGCAAAAAGAACAAAGCTGCAGGCATCACACTGCCTGACTTCAAACTATACTACAAGGCTACAGTAATCAAAACAGCATGGTACTGGTACCAAAACAGAGATATAGACCAATGGAACAGAACAGAGGCCTCGGAGGCAATACCACACATCTACAATCATCTGATCTTTGACAAACCTGACAAAAACAAGCAATGGGGAAAGGAGTCCCTGTTTAATAAATGGTGTTGGGAAAACTGGCTAACCATGTGCAGAAAGCAGAAACTGGACCCCTTCCTGACACCTTACACTAAAATTAACTCCACATGGATTAAAGACTTAAACATAAGACCTAACACCATAAAACCTCTGGAAGAAAACCTAGACAAAACCATTCAGGACATAGGCATAGGCAAGGACTTCATGACTAAAACACCAAAAGCATCAGCAACAAAAGCCAAAATAGACAAATGGGACCTAATTAAACTCCAGAGCTTCTGTACAGCAAAAGAAACAATCATTAGAGTGAACCAGCAACCAAGAGAATAGGAAAAAATTTTTGCAATCTACCCATCTGACAAAGGGCTAATATCCAGAATCTACAAAGACGTAAAAGAGATTTCAAGAAAAAAACAAACAAACCCATTCAAAAGTGGGCAAAGGATATGAAAATTTTTCAAAAGAAGACATATATGAAGCCAACAAACATATGAAAAAATGCTCATCATCACTGGTCATTAGAGAAATGCAAATCAAAACCACATTGAGATACCACCTCATGCCAGTTAGAATGGTGATCATTAAAAAATCTGAAGACAACAGATACTGGAGGCCGGGCGCGGTGGCTCACGCCTGTAATCCCAGCACTTTGGGAAGCCGAGGCGGGCGGATCATGAGGTTAAGAGATCGAGACCATCCTGGCCAACATGGTGAAACCCCATCTCTACTAAAAGTACAAAAAATTAGCCTGTTGTCCCAGCTACTCGGGAGGCTGAGGCAGAATTGCTTGAACCAGAAAACGGAAGTTGCAGTGAGCCGGGATCGCACCACTGCACTCCAGCCTGGCGACAGAGCGAGACTCTGTCTCGGAAAAAAAAAAAAAAAGATACTGGAGAGGATGTGGGGAACCAGGAACACTTTTACGCCATTGGTGGGGAGTGTAAATTAGTTCATCCATTGTGGAAGACAGCGTGGCGCTTCCTCAAGGACCTAGAAATAGAAATTCCATTTGACCTAGCAATCTCATTACTAGATATATACCCAAAGGATTATAAATTGTTCTATTTTAAAGACACATGCACACGTATGTTCATTGCGGCATTGTTTACAACAGCAAAGACCTGAACCAACCCCAAATGTCTATCGATGATAGACTGGACAAGGAAAATGTGGCATATACACACCATGGAATACTATGCAGCCATAAAAAACGGATCACTTAGTGTCCTTTGTAGGGACATGGATGAATAGAGAAACCATCATTCTCAGCAAACTGACACAAGAACAGAAAGTCAAACACCACATGTTCTCACTCATAGGCGGGTGTTGAACAATGAGAACACATGGACACAGGGAGGGGAGCATCACACACTGGGGTCTGTTGCGGGGGGTCTAGGGGAGGGATAGTGGAGGGTGGGGAGGTTGGGGGAGGGATCACATGGGGAGAAATGCCAGATATAGGTAACAGGGGGATGGAGGCAGCAAACCACATTGCCATGTATGTACCTATGCATTAATCCTGCATGAGCTGCACATGTACCCCAGAACCTAAAGTGCAAAAAAAAAAAAAAAAAGCTTTAGGTCAACAACCACTTGTTTGGCCAATTTTGTGTCATTTTGTAGATGTTATGGTATTCACCAGGTTTATAGAAAATAATAAGGGGAAAAAGTTATAAACTTATTAGAAATGACTGACAAATACAGTAAATGCATTGAAAGAAAATTGCACAGCATGCTATGGGAAAACTGAAGAAGGTGATTTAACTCATGCATGATGTGGAATTGGGTGGGGCTAGAAAAGGTGGGAAGATCTTGAAGAGTATTTTATAGTAAAGAATACTGGAATTGTGTTTTAGAAGACTTGAAATTACATCGACAATGAAAAGGAGGAAAAGTAAAGAAAGAAGCCTGTATAGATGCATAGAATTTGGAAAGAATATTGTTTTGCAAAGACAAGTTTAGGAAGACTAGAACATGGGGTGTGAAAAGTGCATTAATATGGGACATGCATAGAGAAACAAGTAGGCACATTCACAGTGTGTATTATAACCTACAGAAAATAGTTGGATTTTTATGTTAAAAGCAACTTTTAAAGATTTTAAAGGGATGGTAGGCAAATATGCATTTTAGAAAGTTTACTCCACCAACATATTAAAGATAAACTCTACAATGTTTTATTTCATTGGAAAAAAAAAATTATGTTAGTTACTCAGATTCTCTACTAGATCTTGTCATTAATAAAGGTACACATATATTACTGCATCACACTTTTTAAATATTTTGATAATTATATATTGACATAATTTCTTTCTTTTGTAGTCTTTTATATTTTATTTTATGCATTTTAAAACAT
Organism: Ateles fusciceps; assembly: GCA_036589455.1. Taxonomy (NCBI): domain Eukaryota; kingdom Metazoa; phylum Chordata; class Mammalia; order Primates; family Atelidae; genus Ateles; species Ateles fusciceps. The sequence goes on from JAZHEH010000952.1 coordinate 16,075,461, forward strand.
TTTTTCTGAAAAAATGGTAATAGTCTTCATTATTCCACAAAAGGAACATATAAGATAAAAAACAGGTGGTAAATCCCTAAAGAAGAACAAACAACACCATGAGGAAGCAATTAGCTAAATCTTTAATTTGAATAGTCCTAAAGCACAAACGAGTCAACATCTTCAACAAATAACAACAGGGTCAAAATTAAAGTGTGGAGCTATTATAGATTAAAAGATCACCATATAGACATTTTGATCTTTATTTATTTATATTTATGTATTTATTTATTGAGACAGAGTTTCACTCTGTCACCCAGGCTGGGTGTGGTGGCATGATCTTGGCTCACTGCAACCTCTGCCTTCCATGTTCAAGCTATTCTCCTGCCTCAGCCTCCCAAGTAACTGGGACTACAGGTGTGCACAACCATGCCTGGCTAATTTTTGTATTTTTAGTAGAGACGGGGTTTCACCATGTTGGCCAAGCTGGTCTCGAACCCCTGACTTCAACTGATTCACCTGCCTTGGCCTCCCAAAGTGCTAGGATTACAGGCATGAACCACCATGCCCAGCCTTGATCCATATTTAAATATACAGTCTATGAAAGATATTTTTGAAGCAGTTAAGGAAATTTGAATATGAAATGCTAGATATGATAATGATGTTGAGCTTACGTTAAAAAAAAAATAACTATCTATTCACAATATACACTGGGATATTTACAGGAGAAATAATTTAATGCTGTATCTGGGATTTGCTTTAAAAGGCTCCAGCAACAAAAAAACAAATTGGAGATAGGCAATAGCTGAAGCAAAGTTGGCAAAATATTGACAACAATTATTGCCAGGTGATGAATACATAGAGATATACTACCCCATTTTCTCTCCTTGTGTGTACTTAAAATCTTCCTTAATAAACCATTGAGAAAAGACGGCTGCCAGATTACACAAAATTGAAAATTGAAAAAGAAAATTATTGCTGGGAAATAGAATGAGGGGGAGATTTTTCGTATTCTACATTATGTACTGTTTTGATTCTTTCTTATAAATGTGTGTTTACTTGTATTGTTTTTTAAAGACTATTTTTAGAACATTTTTAGGTTCACAGAAAAAATGAAGGCACAGAAAATTTCTCTACTTTGATGTCCCCTGACTCCCCCTACCACATATCTTCTCCTGTTATCAACATTCCCAACAGAATTGTACATTTGTTACAATTGATTAACTTATGCTGACATATCATAATCACTTGAATTGTAATAATCAGTGCTGGTGTAGAACATTCTATGGGTTTGTACAAATGTATAATGACATATATCTACCATTGTAGTACCATGCAGAGTATTTTCACTGCCCTAAAAATACTGTGTGCTCCATGTATTCATCCATATCCTCTGCTCCCAATTCCTGGAAACCTGAAAACTCCTGGAATCTTTAAAGACTTCACAGTTTTGCCTTTTCCAGAATGTCATACAGTGGGAATCATACAGTATGTAGACTTTTCAGACTGGCTTTTTTCTTTTTTTTTTTTTTTTTTGGAGAACAAGTCTCTCTCTGTCGACCAGGCTGGAGAGCAGCAGTGTAATCTTGGCTCACTGCAGCCTCCTCCCCCCGGGTTCAAGTGATTCTCCCACCCAGCCTCCTGAGTAGCTGTGATTACAGGCACCTGCCATCATGCCTGGCTAATTTTTATATTTTTGTAGACAGGTGTGAACCACCACACCCGGCCAGCTTAACTTACTAATATGCATTTAAGCTTCCTCCATGTATTTTCATGGTTTAGAAGCTTATTTCTTTTATTATTCAACATAGTACATTGTCTGGATGTACCACAAGCTATTTATCCATTCACCTATGCAGGACATATTGGTTGCTTTCAAGTTTGGGCAATTATGAATAAAGCTGCTATAAATGTCCATGTGCAAGTTTTTGTGTGGATATATGTTTTCAACTCCTTTGGATAAATACCATGGAGCACAATTGTGAGATCACATGGTAGGACTATGATTTAAGGGATACAAGAGGAATGCAGCATTTTGCTAGGACAGATGTAAGGATGGATGCGCTTGGTGGGCTAGAAATAGCTTAGTGTGTTAGTCAGTGAAGACAGGGATGTAGGAGGTGAGACCCAACTCCAGAGGCAGGGACTCAGACAAGAGACCAGAGTGAGGACTAGATTAAAAAGGGCTAGGGCAATAACAGCTGTCCATAAGACCTGCCCACCGAAGTGCCATTGAGGTAGGAGGTGAGCCTCAACTCTGGAGGTGGGGATTCAGACACTGGACCAGATTAAGGACTAGCTAAAACAGGATCAGGCAGAAACCATTTTCCATAAGGAATGCCCACTAGCTGGGCGTGGTGGCTCACACCTGTAATCTCAGCATTTTGGGAGGCCAAGGTGGGAAGACCACCTGAGGTCGGGAGTTTAAGACCACCCTGACCAACATGGAGAAACCCCTTCTCTACTAAAAATACAAAATTAGCTGGGCATGGTGGTACATGCCTGTAATTGCAGCTACTCAGGAGGCTGAGGCAGGAGAATTGCTTGAACCCGGGAGGTGGAGGTTGTGGTGAGTCAAGTTCATGCCATTGCACTCGAGTCTGGGCAACAAGATTGAAACTCCATTTAAAAAAAAAAAGACATGTCTACCAGTGTGCCATTGTCAGTTCACCATTATCATGGCAACACCTAAAGGTTACCATCCTTTTCCATGGCAACTATCCCACAACCCAGAAGTTACCTCGCTTATCCTAGGAATTTCTGCATAAATCACTGCTTAATTTGCATGTAATTAGAAGTGGGTATAAATATGTCTGCAGAGCTGCTACTCTGGACACACTGCCTATGGAGTAGCCCTGTTCTACAGAGAGCAGGATCTATGCTGCTGCTCTATACTTCAATAAAAGTTGCTATCTAAAACAAACAAACAAACAAAAACAAAACAAAAACACCCAGCATGTTTAGGTTTGTCAAAAACTGCCAAACCACCTTCCAAAGTGGCTGTGCATTTTGCATTCCCACCAGCAATGAATGAGAGTTCCTGTGGCTCTGCATAATTGTCAGCACTTGATGTGCAGCATCTTTTCATATGCTTATTTGCCATGTCTACCTTCTTTGTGACACGTATATGAAAGTCTTCAGTCCATTTTTAAATTGGGCTGTTTGATTTCTTATTGTTGAATTTTAAGAGCTTTTTATATATTTTGGATAACAGTCCTTTATTAGACATGTCTTTTTCAAATACTGTCTCCCAGTCTTTGGCTTGTATTTTCATTATCTGGACATTGTCTTTCACAGAGCAGAGGTTTTTCATTTTAATGAAATCCAGATTATCAATGATTTCTTATGTGTTGTATTTTAAATTTTAAAAAAGCAATACCATTTTCCTATTCTTCAAAATAAAACATAAGAATAGATAAGCAATGACATGAAAATAATACATTGGGTGGAGGTGAGGGGTTGGGTAAAGGAGATGATTTCTTTGTCTGTAGCCAGGCAGTCTTACAGATGCCAGTTGATGGAGTGGTTAATGGTAGCCACCATAAAGAGGAAAGCTGGCTGAAATCCTGGAGCAAAGAGGAGCAGGAGATCTGGGACTGGGGCTGAGATGTAGGGCTTGGCAGAAATTAGGCCTATGGGAAATTTTCCCAGCAGCCTGATTTAGCACTGAGTTGAACTGAAGTTGTTAGGATTGCATAGGGAATTTTCTCTGGGCAATAACATGTATTAAACACCTACTCAGCCAGTGTTTGATTATTTCTGACCTTTGACTATCCACACTAGTTCAAACCATTACAAATTGAGTTTGTCAATAAATATAAATGTATATGATATTAAAATAAAGCTTCAAAATTCAGAACAAGTTGTTTCCATATAAACTCAAGGAAATAAATCAGAAATGGAAAAAAAAATGTATCTGCACAAGGACATTCAGGCAATCTTATCTGACCTAGTTCAATGTTCAAAGTTGAGTCTGTCAACATAACGAACTCTTAGGTAGCCAGTTTGACATTAAAAAGGCCAGAAAAAAATGATTTCAAACATTTTTCATATTAAGTAAATAAAATGCCAAAATTAATATTTATTAGAAAAAAAAGTTTTTGAATACCTAGCATTATTATAGATATATAGTAGCAGAGAAAGAGGAACTCAGTAAATGTTTACAATTAGATAAATATAAAAAACATAATGATTGTATTAAGGTGGTTGATGAAGTTGACTCTTTTAAAATGCTCTTTTATGCTTTAAATTTAAATTGAATTCAAACATCTGTTGATCACTTACCAAGTATCCAGGTATAGGCTAGACTGAAAAATATAAAGGGGCCGAGTACCTCATATGGAGATTAGTGTCAGAGTTTAAGCAAAAAGTAGAACTAAGCAGACCAACAGATAATTTTAAAAAAAAGGAGGGAGGAAAGAAATAAAAAGGAAAGAGAGGGCAAGTTGCAGGAGAAACAACTCTAAAATGGCCCTCAACAATCTCCCCTCCTCATATTTACTGCCTGTTATAATGTCCTTCACTTGAGTTACTTGCTCCCAACCAACAGAATGCCACAATATTGAGAGGATGCCACTTCTATGATTAGGTTACAAAAGATGTAACTTCCATTTTATTAGCAGACTCCCTCTTGCTGGCTTTAAAAAAACCAAATGAGTCATGAAGAGGCTCATGTGGCAAAGGACTGAGGGCAGTCTCCAGCAAAAAGCCAGCAAGGAACTGAGGCCTTTGGTCCATCCACCCTTTAGGAACTGAATCTCATCAAAATATGTATGTCTTCTTGGAAATGGATACTTCCCCATTTAAGCCTTCAGGTGAGACCACATCTCCTGCAATTAACTTGATTGCAGTTTTGTAAGACACTGTGGAGAAACCAGATAACCTGTGCTTGGATTCCTGCCTCACAGAAACTGTGAGAGAGAAAAATGTCTGTTGTTTCAAGTGGCAAAGTTTTGGAGGTAATTTGTCATATAATGACAGATAAGTAACACAGATAAAATTTTACATTGTTTCATAATAATTCCAGGTGAGGCTTGGTGGCTCACACCTGTAATCCCAGCACTTTGGGAGGCTAAGGCAGGTGGATCACCTGAGGTCAGGAGTTTGAGACCAGCCTGGCCAATATGGTGAAACACCATATCTAGTAAAAATACAAAAATTAGTCGGGCATGGTAGGCATGTACCTGTAGTCCCAGCTACTCAGGAGGCTGAGGCAGGAGTATTGCTTGAACCTGGGAGGCAGAGGTTGCAGTAAGACAAGATTGTGCCACTGCACTCCAGCCTGGGTGACAGAGCAAGACTCTGTCTCAAAAAATAATAATAATAAAAATAAAATTCTAATGCTGGGCACAGTGGCTCACATGTATAATCCCAGCACTTTGGGAGGCTGAGGCAGGTGTATGGCTTGAGCTCAGAAGTTCAAGAACAGCCTGGGCAACATGGTGAAACCCCTTATCTACAAAAAATACAAAAATTAGGATGGTGATCTGCCTTGGCCTCCCAAAATGCTGGGATTACACCTGTGAGATACTATGCCCGGCCTGATTTATTAAGTCATTAAACATTCACATTTCTGAGTGGTAGATGACTACTATTATCCCCCATTTTGCAGAGGAGGAAAGGGAAGTACAGAGAGGCTAAGTTAGTTGCCCAAAGTTGTAGAACTTGTCAGTTGCAAAAAGATACCAAGGATTATTTCAAATTATCTTTTCATCTATTCCCTAAAATAACCATCCAGCTGGGTGGTATTAGGGGTTGTGTCTGATTCCAAACCCCTCACTTTTTTACACAATGGTGGCCTTAATAAGCAAACTTATTTTATATTATTAATGATAACAAATGTAATATAATGAACATTACTACATATTAGGCAAAGAACTAAATGTTTTACATCCAACTGAGGCAAGAAAACAGGGTCTGGAAGCAGGGAACATAAGGCTGATTCACACTTAAGCTATTAAGAGGAAACATCCTCTCCAAAGGGCATAGGCTAAGTAAATAACTTTGTAACTTTACTTCATTATCCTTTTCATTTACATAGAGCAAACACCCAAGTAATCAATGGAATCCTCTAGAGTGTATTTAAACTCCCCCAAATTCCAGCCCCTATGCTTGGGGCTGCTCCAACACTGTGGAGTGTACTTGCATTTTCAATAAATCCCTTCATTCCTTCCTTGCTTTATCTGTGCATTTTGTTGAATTCTTTGAAGAACCTGGACACCCTTCACCGGTGACACAATATCTCGTCTTGCTCCCAATAATCCTGTGTTAGCTATTGTTATCCCTATTTTAAAGACAATAAAAGAAACTAAAGATCTTCTTTATAAATGAAGAAAACAGTATTAAGCTCATAGGGTGGTGTTATCAGTGGAATTATGTCCTCCCCCAAAATATGTTGAAAGCATAATCTCTGGTACATCACAATGTGATCTTATTTGCAAATGGGGTGATTTTAGTTGTAACTGGTTAAGATGATGTCATACCGGAGTGGGGCAGATCCTTAATCCAATATAACAGGTGGCTTTAAAAGAATGCGTGGACATACACGCAGAGGAAATGCCATGAGAAGGTAGAGAATGAAGTTATGCTCACATGAGGAAAAAAAATGCCTGGGGCCACCAGAAGTTGGAAGAGGCAAGGAATAATCTTTCTCTAGAGGTTTTGGAGAGAACATGGCCCTGGTGATTCCTTGATTTGGATCTTCTATGCTCCAGAACTGTGAGAGAATAAATTTCTCATTTTAAGCCAACTAGCTTGTGGTACTTTGTTACTGCAGGCTTAGCAAACTGATGAAACCACCTTTGCAAAATTATAACTGAGATAGTAAAAGAGATCTAACTTAACTGACTCCATCTTGCTCGTAATCTTCAAGCTGTCCTTGTTTATTCCTGGGCATAGGCTGAACTAACTTTGGGAGAAACTTAGGTTGTAGTTTATCGTTTAAATAAAGACAGTAAGGGCCTTTTCCCAAAGCAGACCTCCTTCTTGCCTGGGGACTAGATTGTCTTTGTAGGACAAACATTAGCCACAAGATTAGAAATTATGGTTTAGGAGTCATGCAACTGAAGGCTACAAGATGCTGTCCCTCCCTAAACTGCTCCTAAGATCAGTGCCTGAGGTATTTTGCAAACCCTGCACTTGATGGATCAGCTGGCACCACCCAGATCAATAAACTGGCTCATCTGATCTTGTGGTCACTGACTCAGGAACTGACTCAGTGCAAGGAGATAGCTTCGACTCCCTATGATTTCATCCCTGACCAGTTAGCACCCCTGACTCACTGCCTTCCCCCTGCCCACCAAGTTATCCTTAAAAACTGCTCCTCAAATCTCGGGGAGACTGATTTGAGTAATAATAAAATGACCATCTCCCACACAGCGAACTCTGTGTTAATTACTTTTTCTCCACTGCAATTCCCTGTCTTGATGAATTGGCTCCGTCTAGGGAGTAGGCAAGGTGAACCCCTTGGGTGGTTACAAATTTCGGGGCTCGTCCAAGAATTGCCCTTGTGGCTACCTGCCTGTGGTTCAGTGCCCACCCTACCTTTCAGTGATGGATCCCAGAGGCCAGCCGAAGTGGCTGCCTAGTTCTTTTGGACTGGGGCTAACTCTGGTACTCTACTGGTGGGGCGGTGCGATTCCAATGTGTGTGGACTTAACTGCAATGGAGAAATAGTCCTGGGGCAATGTCCCTTAACTGTAGCCCTACCACAGGGTGTCTGTCTGTAGCACCATGGTGGGGTCACTGTCCGTAGCTCCATTGTAGGGTGTTTGGATTGGTATTCTAGGTGCTACCAATGCCTTCTTCCTTTTCCCAACTGGTCTGTACCCCTACGGTGGGGTGTCTGTAACCCCATTGTGGGGTGTCTGTTTGGCTTCTTGGTGGGGGTTCTCTGTGGCTCTAACTGATAGGAAGAGTCTTGGTTTGGGAGACTTCTCAATCAGGAGGACTTGGAGGAGGTTTCTCAGATGGAGAACAGAAAGAAAGTTTGGAAGGGATATTCTTGGAGTTCTCGGGCAGTTATTGGTTCTGATTTGGAAGGGCTTCTGTCCATTATGTCTTTGTGTGTGTTTGTATATGTAGAGGGTATCTCAGAAGGATGGTAGAAGTCTAGCAGGCTTACCTCAGAGAACCCTCCTTATTTGTCTAGTTCCATTTGACAAGCCGTAAAGAAAGCTCAACAGGCCTGTCTCAGGGTGACTGTCTGCTCTTAGCCTTGCCCAGAGACCCCATTGCAAATTACCATTCAGAAGTCATCCCTCCCCATCTGGAGTGGACAAGACAACAGGGACCAACAGGAAAAAAGTTTGAGTTTTGCCAGGTTGATACTGGGTGCTGAATAAGGTGACTAATGTTTGTTTTGTTATGTGTATTTTGCTGGAATGGAAATGTTAATTTGGTTCCCCATGCAGCCCTCTTGGACAGCATCTTGCAAATTAAGAATCTTGTGTATGGTTCCACAGAACAGTAAAGGGTGATTTTCTCTTGTAAAGTGGCTTGAACCCCACAGCTATTGCACAAAGAAGAGGGTCATTAGAAGCCTCTCCATTTTTCTGGTAGCTGCAGAGAAAGGGAACCTAAAACCTGGTATGCCAGCAAAAAGGGTAAGAAATTCTTACCAGTCAAATTTCTCTCTCACTCTTTCTCTGTCTGAGTAAACAGTAAATTATTTGTCTCCTCTGCAAGAGTTTGATTAATAGAAAAAAAGGATTTGTGAGGCTAGTCTTAGGCTTTAGCAAATCTGGTATACTTTACGCTAAGAATTGGTCTTTCTGTGTTCTATAATGGAGAGAGGGGTATCACAGGATAGAATGTGGGTTTAGGACCTCTATAAGCCTGCTTTTCAAGCCAGCTTGGCAGGCTGGTTAGTTACAAACTTTGCTATGGGTCCCTGAAACCAATACTGTGCAACATTTCTCTGTCTTGTTTGTGTCCTTAAGCGCTTAACCTTGTAACTATGTGGGGATACTTTTGGTTTGCACTACCCAGAGGACAGAAATTTGGGGGCTCTTTCATAGCTCTAAAAAACTTCTTGATCAGTTAAAAGCCTTGCAAGCTTGAAATTGGCTTCTCTAGGCTCCTGGGAAAAGCAATAGAAACTGCTCAATGCTGTATAGCTCAGTAGCTAAGGCTTTATCTTTTGAAAGTGGTAGCCTGGGTTCAATTGTTGGCTTATGGAATGATTCCTTTCTGGTTTGTCATTTGTGTAACATTGCCATTTATTGAGTACCCCCCCAACCCATGGAAGTTTCTGATTTCCTCTCTTGAATTTTCCTTTCTCTGAACTACCTTGTGGAAATTCTAAATCTTGTAAAAAAAATGAAACTACTTATCATGTCTTTGAAACACCTAGGAGGTTACCTTTGGTAAAGTTTAGAAACTAGAAATATTGGCCAGCTGGCATGGCTAAAGCAAGGTTATAAAAGATTTGAAAGGATTTTTTTTTAAAAGAGCACTATGGTTAAAAGTCAGCTTAATTAAAAGCAGATAAACAAGCTATAGATATATTTAAAAGGCCTTTTTTTTCCCTCTTCTTGGAATTTGTTTTTTCTGGAAAAAGGTTTTTTTTCCTTCTCAGTCTACTGAATTATTTTTATCCATTTTTTGTCTTGCCACTCTTAATGTACACAGGAGAGGCCATAAGATAACTTCTGGTAGCCTGGGGCTCCTTGGGAAAAACAGAGGAGGTGCCACAGACCCTGTTTTGGGGAAAAAAACAACAAAAAACAAAAACACTGTTTTCCTCATTAAACCCCAGGAATTAAAAGTGGATAGATCCCTCTCAAAATCAAACATTGTTCTGTTTTACATTGTTTTACCTGACAGTTTTGAGTTTTGGGGGTATCAGAAATTACTTGGCATTATAAAAGAGCTTTGGTGAATAATAACTAGATAGGAAATATACTTTAAGGGATGGCTAATAGTAGTTACAGAGGGATACTTGACTCTGCACACTTGGATCAGAGAAGCATGCTATTGGCCACCTAGAAGATAAGGAAACATCCCCACTCCTTATTGGGAGATGAGGCTCCCATGAGAGATGGGCTGGGTTCAGTCTGGGCTGATTGGCTTTGGGTTGCCTTGCAATGAAATCCAGAGTAAAAACACTGCATTGCCTTCTCCCACAGTATTTCCCTCCCAAGCCAGTATAAAATGGTACCCTTAATTTTGGGGATCCATCTTTGCCTTCGGTTGCTTATTTGCTGCTTATTTGGCCCTAGAAATGCATGCTTTCCTGGCCCTGTTCCTCCAAGAGCTCCACCCTGAAGGCAGTAATCCAATTAAGAAACTGGCAAATGAAAAATCTTACAAGTGCTGAATCTTCTGCCTGTCTGTCTATTTATATGTGTTGTATATTTATATATAAAAGAGCTCCAATTAATTGGCTTAGAAAAATCAGTGCTGAAATCAAACATTTTATTGGAAAAATAGAAATTTTAACGCCTTTTTGTTCACATGATTTTAGTAATCTTTTGGAAATAAAGACAGTTTTAGGATTATTGGTAAAATAAAATGTCTTAAAAATGTAGATACTTGGACTCAGTTAAGGTCAGATATTAGATTTATTAAATGCTTTAAGGTCAAACTGTTTCCTTGACTTTTGAAAATTGTTCGATTTACCTACTTTGGAGCATTAGATTATAGATAAGGCCTGGAGACAAATGGAGAGCCATGCCCACTAGCTATGCTAAAAAGAGTCAGACCTTATCTTCACTTCAGTCTGATGCCCTAGGTTCCACCCCTAGTACATAATTAAAATTGCTTACTTATCAGGTTTTTCACTAAAAATAAAAATTGGTAAGAGTTAACATTGTAATAGGTTATTGAGACCACTGGAGAAACAGTTTTACATACAAGGTACACAGGGAATGTGTTTTTGGTAAAAGATTATAAGAAGGCATGGGAATATGGCTTTTAATAAAGGGAATGTAATTTTGTCTAGTTCAGAGGGTTTTAAAGATTGTCTCAACCTAAAAGAATAACAAAACAAAACAGAAGGTTTAAGTAAAGTGAAAAGGGTTTATAAAGGTTGATCTTGTAAAAAAACATTCTGTGGGTATAAACAAATTGGTTAAGATTTGAAAGAAATTATTTAGTTTTTCTCCATAGGATAAAACATTAAAATCATACTGATGTGGGGCCAGAATCTGGGTCCATGTGTCTGAGTAACAGGGTTTTCTTAGAAAATTGATAAAATTGATCTGTTTGATGGAAAATTGTAAAGGGTTCTAAAAAGTTTATGAAAATCTTAGCTTATGGTCAAACTAATTAAAACTGGACATAAAATTTTATTTAAATAACTAGTTTTGACATTAAAGATGCACTAATGCAAACATGAAATCTGATTTTCTCTTTTGAAGATGATTTTTATGTAATGTTAAAAGATAATCAAAGGGTTTGTTTCTCTCCCTGGGTAAATGGCAGAGATAAAAAGGGAAGACAGAAAAGAGATAAAACAGCTTCATGCTGTCTTTATTGGGTCTTCTTTGGAACGCTAAGTCTCCTCTATCAAAGTAAAGGTTTTCCTTCTTTAAAATTTTTCAAGTTATCATTTTGGTCAAATGAATGACTTATGGTTATCATTTGGGCCAAATGGATGACTTATGGTAACCTGGGATTCTATTTTGTAATATCAGTGTTTTAAACCTTTCATATTTGACAAACTTTCCAAATCAAATTATAAATTATGTCTCTTTCTAGCCTAATCTTTTAGATATTAAATCCTCTAAAGTCCAAAAATGACAATTGGCTTATTTCATATGAGACTCATACAGCAAGTACTGTCAAATATGAAATGCTGTTTGGCTTTCTTCGGAACATTTGTGTAAATGTGTTATTGGCATATGTTCCAAAGTTATGTAAAATTCCTATAATTCTAATATGACTTAATATATGTTATCAGTAATAATTATTAGGTTAAATGACTATGTGCCACAGAGGTAACAAATTTCCTTGTCAATCATGTCTTCAAGTGTGGCTGCCCTAAAATGTTTTTGCCATCCACTTACAATTGTAGTCTCATTTTGGTCCTCTTTAAAAGATGGTTTCATAATCAGCTATAAAATTTAACAGGCACTTTTAAATGCTGGTTCCGATTAAAAGCTTGAGATTGTGACATTAGAATCGAGGAAGAACTTTCAAATTGAAGAGTAAATGGTGTTTGGTTTTCTTTGGACTGTATTTGTATAAATATGTTACTATGAGTTCCAAAAATTATAGGAAACTTCTATAATTCTGACATGATTTAGAGTACATTATTAATAATTATAATTGCTATATAAAATTGTTGTATGTCACAGAAGTAACCAAGATTCCTAGTCAATTGTAGCTTTTATAGTGGCTATAGACTTTTGTAAGACATTTTGTCTTGTGAAGGTCTCAGGTAACTTTAAAAAATGTTTTATTGGAATAGAGGAAAAAAATGAAACTTCTAGGATTCTCATGGATAGTTGATGTATTAAACATTGCTAATCCTTTCATTTTAAGAGTCAAGATAGCTTATTTCTTTAGAGTTATTTACAACTTTTAACAAGTGAGTAAAAAATACTCTGTGAAAAAATTTTGGAGCATATTTGTTTCTCTCTACCTGATTTCTCAGAATATGGAAACTATTTGTAAGTATTCTCAATTTATGGCAGTATAGTTAATTGCATAAGTACAATAGGAATCTGTTTTCTTTTGTAACAGGACACAACTTGAGAAGTTGGTTATTTTACCAACGCTTTCACTGGAATGGCATGTTTCCTTCAAAGAGTCAAAGTTAATGTATAGAGCCAATTAAAGCCCCTTGGGGAATCTAACCTCATACCTTGTCTACACAGTCCCTGTAAAAGTTTCCTGACCTGTGATAAGTAAAGAATGTCACTTTGTAGGCCGGGCATGGTGGCTCACACCTGTAATCCCAGCACTTTGGGAGGCCGAGGCGGGAGGATCACGAGGTCAAGAGACTGATACCATCCTGGCCAACATGGTGAAACCCCATCCCCACTAAAAATACAAAAAAAATTAGCTGGGCATGGTGGTGCATGCCTGTAATCCCAGCTACTCGGGAGGCTGAGACAGGAGAATCGCTTGAACCCGGGAGGTGGAAGTTGCAGTGAGCTGAGATCGTGCCACTGCACTGCAGCCTGGTGACAGAGCAAGACTCCGTCCTCCCCCAACACCCTCAAAAAAAAAGGAATGTCACTTTTAACAGACCCAGGAACTCCAAGTTATCTTGAGAACTTGAGAAGAGAAGAATTTACCCAACTCAGGTATTTGAGGGTACAAACCCATGACTGAGCTTACCTTTTAAAAAGTTTTATCTGAGATTCCTCATGGAACAGAGTTCCATCAAAGCCAATTTAAACAAAAAAGACCCTAAGTGAAAAATAATTATTCTTGCTGCACTTTATGCAAATAATCAGGCCAAATCAGTTCCATCATGATTTGTTTTTAATAAAAATGGGGTCTGGAGAGAGAAAAATATGCTTCAGAAGAAAACCTATTGTTAGCTGCCCTTGAGTTTTTTCTACAATTTTGACTAAATCCTAAATTCACCGTGGGTTAGAAGTACCCAAACTAATGCTTTCAAATCTTTGCTTTTAAAATTGAGGATTATAATCCTCATCTTAGGACTCGTTATTTACCTTACAGTAGGCATTCACTTAAATGCTGTGCTAAAACTATAGATGAGAGTTTTTGCCATGCAAACCTTGGAAGCCCCACCAGGTCTGCATGAGTACGCTCAGACAGTTGCAAAGCAGTGACTCTCCTCGCCTTGGGGTTCACTCCCATTCCCACTAGGTCCCCTATCATCAAAAAGAAGCCAGAGTGACCAATGGCATTTTCCCATCTTCATAACCTACACCTTAAGATTAAGGTGTTATAAAACCCAAAGGGAAGGACTGAAACTACCTTTGGAAAATTATGATTGAGACAGTGAAAGAGATCTAACTTAACTGACTCCATCTTGCTGCTAACCTCCAAGCTGTCTTTGTTCATTCCTGGCATAGGCTGAACTAATTTTGGGAGAAACTTAGTTTGTAGTTCATCGATTAAACAAAGACAGTAACAGCCCTTTCCCAAAGCAGACCTCCTTCTTGCCTGGGGACTAGATTGTCTTTGTAGGACTATCATTAGCCACAAAATTAGAAATTATGGTTTAGGAGCCATGCAACTGGAGGCTACAAGATGCTGTCCCCTCCCTAAACTGCTCCTAAGATCAGTGCTTGAGGTATTTTGCAAACCCTGCACTTGATGGATCAGCTGGCACCACTCAGATCTATAAACTGGCTCATCTAATCTTGGGGGCCCCCCACTCAGGAACTGACTCAGTGCAAGGGGACAGCTTCTACTCCCTATGATGTCATCCCTGACTAATCAGCATTCCTGGCTCACTGGCTTCCCCCTACCCACTAAGTTATCTTTAAAAACTCTGTTCCCCGAATGCTCAGGGAGACCGATTTGAGTAATAATAAAACTCCAGTCTCCCTCGCAGCCAGCTCTGTGTGAATTACTCTTTCTCTATTGCAATTCCCCTGTCTTGATGAATCAGCTCTGTCTTGGCACTGGGCAAGGTAAACCCCTTGGGTAGTTACACTGATACAGATGGTTTAAGTGTTAAATAAAAATCTATTACATTAAAATGCTGAATAAAGAGTATTTAAAGTGCTCCACAAAGATTATTTTTTAAATACCTCTGTGTAAGAAGAATTCTAATATTGTGCCACGATATGTCAAGGTATAAGATAAAAATGAGTGCATTTCCTAGAGTGTTTATTTTACTCTAAGATTTTGTGGGCAGTGTAATAATTCATTTAACTGGTAATTTAAACATTAAAAAAAGTCAAACACTGATTTTTTTTTTAAGAGAGAGGAGAGGTTGCTGTTTTTTTTTTTTCCCAAACACTTGCTTGAGATAGATCCCCCAGGAATATTTTTAACACTCTTCTGTTATTATGGAAACATCGGTATGTCTGTATCGATACATATATATATATACACATGTAACATGTATATGTGTAAGACTATGAACAGTTCGGAAATTTATACATTGGGCTGATAACTGTGGTTTTCAGGAAAAAAGAAAAAAGAATGCAAAGTCTCCCTAACTCATCTAAGAAGGAAGTATAAGTGAGAAATCATTTGGCACCGCCTCTCCCTTATCCCCTACCTGCTAATTACAATTTTTCAAATACAGTTACCAAGTGCAAACTACCATAATCTTGGTTTATCTTCATAGCAAACTGCATTTAGAAATTTAGAAAATGGGGAGAGAGAGTAAACAAGGTTAAGAGTGGGTTCCCAGATAGAATCGGGTACAAATCTGGGCTCTAACACTTAGGCACAGGTTTGTTGTGTAACCACCTACGTTACACAACAGGTGTAGGTTAACCATCAGCTGCCTTATCTTATGAGGTCCTTAGGAGGATTTAGTGAGCTACGCACCTGAAGTCCTTAGCTGTAGCCAGACAGCAAGTATTCAAAGGTGTTAGTTATTGTTTTTGTTTATTGTTTTATCATTGTGCAAGCGTCACATAGCTAAGTGAAATTTCAAATCCAAGGCCATCCTACTTCAAACTCCTTTGTGCTCCTAAGCTGTGCAGTATATTCACCTTGGAGAGCACGTGATTGTCCCCAAACTACCCCAGGGACTGCAGGTTATGGCCAGCCAGTCCTCTATCAGACCTCATCCTTGCCAGATGCCTAATGCCCCAGATTCCCTCAAATCTCAGGCCAGATCACCTCCCACCCGGTAAGACTCCTCCACCTTCACCCCTGACTCTCCAAAACTAGACTTGGTTTGGGTTCCCGGGAAGCTTCAGTCTGCAGGGACAGTATTCCCCCACGACTGCCTCTGCTGTTGACCTCCCAGCTGAGTAGGCAACACATTCCTTTAAAGGGCAATGTGTTCATGGATAAACTTGTCTCTAGTGCAGCGCTGTGTCAGAGCACAGAACATGGGGCCCAAGCACTGCCCTTCTCAGGGAGTCCCGGTTCTCTACTTCCCCAGAATGGAAGTTTGATTCTTCCGTTGGCCCATTTCTTTGATAGAAAAACTGAGACTCAGCGAGGTGCCAAGGCTTTGTTTAGGACTACCCTGGAGGCCACGGTTTTGTGAAGGGGTAGACATTGGGACCGGAGAGCAGACACGCGTTCTGGCTTATCTCCTGACTTACTGAGTGAACTTGAGCAGGTCCCTTTGCCCGTGGGCCTCGGTTTCTTCATCTGCACAACGAGACGGAAAACTGGATTACCTGTTGCTAAGGCCCCCGGGTTCTCAGAGGAACGCTCACTTCTGCAGGGCCGACTGACCCCACGCGCTCGGGCCCGCTGCACTACAAGCCCCAGCATGCCTCGGGGGGCGGGGCTCAGTGACGGACAGGGAGCTCTGCGAGTTGGCGCCCGGCAAGGGGCGCTCAGCGGCGCGTGCGCAGAGGGCGGCAGGCGGGTGGGCTGGCGGCGGTGGACTCGTCGGAGCCGCGGGCGGTCAGGTAGGGGCGGGAAGGAGGGTTGGGGACCAGGGACCGCGGCTGGAGTCGTGGGCGGTGGCACAGTGGCGGGGCGGGGGGCCCTGCCGGCGAGCAGCGGCCGCGCCCGAATGGCAGGGTCCGTGGACCGGATCTGAGGGGCAGGACTGGGGTGGGGGTGGGGCTGCGAGGGGCAGGCTCGGGAGGGATTCGTGGGGCTGAGGAGATCCGAGGAGATGCAGCTGGGGGAGGGGGGAGCAAGAAGCTCTGAAGAGATTTGCGTTTGAAGCATCTCGGAAGGTTTGAGGTAATGTGGAGGCCCTGAGGAGGAACGGGGTGCAGCATGTGGGAGATGGGAGGGGAATCAGGGCCCTGGAGGGACCTGGGTGCAGAATTTCAGAAATATGAAGGAACTGGGGGGCCCCAGATGAGATGTGAGGGAATCTGGGGGGCGCTAGGCATCTGGCAAGGACAGGATCTGAGACGACAGGAGCAAGGGCTAGGGCGATCCTCAGTGCTAATGAGAGAGGGTTTTCGGAGTGGGATGAGGGTGAGATTGAGGGGGATGGGGATGAGTTCTTGAGGGACTCTGTCTTGTTAGCTGAAAGAAGGGACCTGGCTGAAGTGTGAAGCCAGCACATGACATTCAGTGCGTAAAAGGAAGGAACAGGGTTTGAGGGCGGCAGAGTGCCTGATGGAATGCAGGAGATGGGGGGCTCAGATTGAGGGAGAGCAGAAATCTGAGGTGTGGAATTGGGGCGTTGAACTGAGGTGCAGGGCTGAGTGCAGCAGAGATTTGGAAATAGGGATTAAAGGATCTATGTCCGAGAGATTTGGGGCATAGGAGGAGGATTGATGAGGGTTGCAGTATACAGCCCCAGAGACTGGAATTTGGTATTGTAAGAGGGTTGGGGACAGGGTTTGGAGAGGATTGAATCGTGGGGTAGAGATGTCCTAACTGGGCTATAGAATCAAAGAACCCTGAGTAGATTTGTGGATTGATGTCTTGGGCTGCTAAAGAGATTTTCCTTAAATCGCTGCATGGGAGACAGAGGGAGTTCAGGGGACCCAAGGACCTAAAAGTAATGTATGATATAGATGAGTATATGAAGATAAGCCGAGTTCAGGTGTTGCTGAACAAACTGATACATCTTCAGTTCAGAGATCCTGAAGGAGTGTGGTGATCCCTGTGAAGGGCAGAATCTTCTTCATTTATTAAACAAAGATCCGTTATCATGAGGCAGGTATGGTATTGCCACTAACTCCACTCTGACACCCCCAGCCCACTGAAAGTGGTAGGCTTTGGGGAAGAAGAAATGGAACTACTCAAGGTCATCTACCTAAGCCCCTTTTCCTTGTACCCACAAGCTGCCATAGCAGATAGAATGTGAGACCTCCAGGGGAATAAGTGGAATAATTAATCCTATCTAAGATCCATTACAGCTTGAAGGAGTGGTGGCTCTGTGAATGAGGTGTTTGGGCTCATAGAGAGACAAAAATAAAAGAGATCTTATGTATTGAGCATTTAGTCCTGTGCCAGACTATAAAGCAGTGGTTCTTAACCAGGGGTGGTTTTGTCGCCTTGGAGACATCAGGCAATGTCTGGAGATGTTTTTTGGTTGTCACAGTTAGGGTGGGGAATACTACTGGCCTCAAGTGGGTAGATTAAACATGTTAATGTTAAACATTTGACCATGCATGGGAAAAGCCCCTGCCCCCCCAATAAGGAATTATCCTGCCTAAAATGTCAGTACTGCCAAAGTTGAGGCACTCTGCCCTAGAGTCAGATATCCTGGGTTCAAGCCCTAGCTCTGTCTCTTCCTGACTTTGTGGCCTTGAGTGAGTTACTTAACCACCCAGTGCCTTGGCTCTTCACCTGTAAAATGGGGTTATGATAACGACCTATGTAACAGAATTGTGAGGATTCAGTGAAGTAAATTAGCACGCCTAGGATCTGGCACACAGTAAGTTCTCAAAATCTGGTAACTTTTAGTCTTATATCTACTTCTTTATTCAGTTTCATATCCTTCTACGTAGGCTCTGCTGTTTTCAGTTTTACACGAGAACTAAGGCTTAGGAGGTGACTTGCGTAAGTTTCCATAGCTAGGAATGACACAGATAAGCTCATACCCAAATCTCTGTAACTCTGTATATTCCCTTTTTCCTTGCTACTTCCTTGCTAAGGCCTGTTGAGTCTTATTTTCTCAGCCCCTTCCCCCTCTAATGAAAAGAGGATTGCCCAGTGAGTATCAAAGATGGGGGCGGGGGGTGAGGGGGAAGGCGGTAAATCTCTCTGATTAGGTAGGGAGGAGCCCTGGACTTTGTTCTTGGTTTGCTCTTACACCAAGACCAGGGGCTAGATAAGGAGAGGAGTTTGAGGTTACCAGGCAGAATGAGGTGCAACAGACTGTGGGGTGAGGTATGAAGGCCATTGGCTTGAGAAAACACCTCATAGCAGGGATTGAGGCTTAAGGCATTCATATTCCGAAGGAGAGTAATTACTGTTCTGTGTGGTCTCTTTTGGGCTGCTTTTCCCTGGAACAAAATAATAGCATTGGCTCTATCATCTCCAGGACTAGCTACAGCGTTGCTGAAGCCAGTTCAGAAACAAAGCTAGACTGCATCTGACTGTAAGACTTAGCTGGAACATCCACGCACATGCCTCAAAGAAAATATATCATGGGAATTCAGTCAGCCCTGTCTAAACTCCTTACTCTGTTGCTAATTTCTTATGTTATTTGGACAAGTGCTTGTCCTGTCAGCCTCAATCTATTAAAAATGCACATGATGATCATTTATTGAGTGCTTATTATGTGTGTTATCTTAGTGAATTCAATCATCCTGCTAACATTCTGGATTTTATTCCTTGTTTACAGATGAGAACTTACCCAGGGCTAGAGAGCAAGTGGCTAGGTTGGGATGCAAACCCAGTTCTGTCTTACTCCTATGTTACATTATAGTAGTTTTCTTAGAAGCCTTTTGCAACCCTTCAGAGCCCCTATGTTTATGTCTGGAGAGTAGTTGGAAGCCAGAAGTTTGTAAGGCCCTTAAAATAGATCATTGTCTATGCACACTGATATGTAACCTTTGTGACATTCCCTCCAGCATGTCTTTCTGGTAAAACAATCAAATTTAGAAATCATTTCTAGAAACCCTTACCAACATCTCCGCCAAACTTTAAAGCCAGGAAACTATACAACGTCCTTTAAGTTAGTGATTTTATGGCTGGGAGTTGACACTGGGATTTGAATCCTTATTCTATTACTTACTGGTTTTGAGACCTTGGACAGGCTACTTTTCTCTGAGCATTGGTTTCCTTATTTTTGAAGAGGAATGACACATACTTTACATGGTTATTATGAGAATATGAGAACGTATAAAAAATGACTGACAATTAGTAGTAGTTGCTTTAAGAGTGTTAGCAATTATGAGAGGAAGGCAGTGCTGAAAGATAACTAAGTGTTGCTTTGTCAGATTTATTTATTTATTTTATTTTTTAAATTTCTTTATTGAGACACGGTCTTGCTGTGTCACCCAGGCTGGAGTGCAGTGGTACAATCACAGCTCACTGCAGCCTTGACCTCCTAGGCTCAAGTGATCCTCCCACATCATCCTCCCAAGTAGGTGGGACCACAGATGCATGCTACCCCACCTCTGATTATTTTTTAAATTTATTGTAGAGATCGGGTTTCGCTATGTTGCCCAGGCGCTTTGCCAGATTTTGCTAACCCTAAGTGGTCTCTGCTAGTCTCCCCAAAATTCTCATCCCATTTTGTATATTTCCTAGGATCTCCTTGATCCTTTAATCAAAATCGCATGATTAAATGAACAGATGTTATATGCAGAGAAAGGAACTGAAAGAGAGAGTGGGTTGAGGTGAGTTGGAGGTCCCTGAGAAAAGGCTATTGATTTTTCCTTTGTCTTGTATTCCTTGAGTCATATTGGCAGCATAGGTACTACTCAGATGTTTGTGAAAGATGCAAAGGAGTCTTTCTAGGTCCTGCAGTTTTAGAGAAAGACAGAGACAACAGGCAATCATGTTTTTCGGGAAACCCTGTTATTCATTTCACCTGCTCTTGCCATTGTTTAAGTAAAGTTTTCTTTTTCTACAAACATACTTCCTTCTGGATCGTTTTGTTTGCCCCAGACTGGTACAACTGCAGGAGCATACCTGTGTTTCCCTATAAGCCCCTACTTGTTGAGTTTATCTTAGTTGTCTGCAGGTGCCTTAAGTGACCTGAATAAATTTCATCAGAATCCTCTCCCCCACACAGGACTGGATGTCAGGTGATGACCTCACTGACTTCCTTAAAGTCAGTTCAGCTAACCAGTGGCTTTTGGTGGCACAGAGATAGTTTTTGCACTTGATTAGCATTCTGTTAGACTATATGAGGAATAAAGTTTAGAAAGCTGACATAAAAGGAAATATGATAAATCTTGCCAAAAAAAACCCAGTCAAACCAGCAGAGCATGTCAGTAGCAGGATGGACCTTTATGTCTTGTGAAAGGAAATGCAGTATTTTACATGTTTTCTAGTTTTTAGGGGAAAGCACTGTTCATGTCTGGTTTTTGCTTAAAATTATATCACCAGTACCTTTCACAGGGCCACCAGACACATAGTAGATGCTTAGTAAAGATTTGTTTCATTAATTGCTTAAAGTTCACCAGTTTCGTTGGTGGCCTAAGCCATGAAAGGCTGATACAGGTATAGGAAATAGAGACATCTAGAGAGCTATCCCATGGTGGAGATTCAAGCATTAGATGAGGATTTGAAACCTTGGATCATCTGGAATCTTTTGATTCTGGGATCAGGTAAAACAATTTCTAGGAGGGCTCAGAACTTTTGTTATTTAGGTGTATGTATCTGAGGTCTTGGGTACAGTCTGCCTATTCATTTCTTCTAATAGGTTGCTGCTGCTACCACTACTACTGCTAATAATAATAAAAACTATTATTTATATATAGTTAATTGTATGCCTGGCTTAGTATTATACTTAATTGCTTTACACACATAATCTCATTTAATCTTTACAATAATCTTGTGAGAAAGATACTGTTTTAAAGCCCCTTTTCATAGATAAACTGAGAACTACAGAAGTATTGATAACTTGCCCATGTCTCCACAGTAAGTGGTAGAGCGCGAATTCAGATCCAGAAAGCCTGATCCCTCAGGCCTACTTCCTTAATCTATATAATACTGCCCACTCCTAGTTCGCGTCTTTTAGTCCTAGTTCTGTTGAATGATTTGTGGTCTTAGTTTCCCTCTCCTGGTCTTAGTTTTCTCATCTATTTTACAACCTGAGATTACTACCTTTTTTCCCTTTTCACCCAGGCTGAAGTACAGTGGCACCATCATAGCTCACTGCAACCTCACCTCCTGGTCTCAGGTGAGGAGATTACTATGATTTCTAGCATTTCATACTTGAAAGAGCTACAGCAGCTCATTTTCTGGGCAAGAGAAGTTGTAAATTCGTTTACCCATGAGTTTTTAGCCTGGATGTCTAGCATTCTCAATCAGAACTCTCAAAAACTGACCAGCCCTTTTATTAATCTTTATGTGCCTTTATATGCCATGAAAAGAAAGGTTCTTCATGCTTTCAAAATTTAGTTTGTAAACTGAATGCGTTATTAATACTAGTACTAGTTATTGTTAATGCTGTTTCTGGTTGTTATTTATTTAGCATCCTTTTATTGTGACCTACAAGTATCAGGCTAAGTACTTTATATGCATTATCCCTAGTCATTACAGAACTCTTGTTGTAAACTAAGAAACACGTTTAGTCAGGTTAAATAAATTGCCTACTCCCCCACAACTTGTGACAGTACTAAGATATGATCTCAATTCTATATAACTTCGGGGTTCATTTTTTTGTTTTGTTTGCTTTTTTTACTACCTTAGTTACTCATTTCATGGGATGGGGAAGACCCAGTGGTGCTAGAAGAGGCTAGATTAGTATGGAATATAATTATGTAATTTTTCTGAATCTTAGGGCAACAGGGGTAGACATAGCTTAAGAAGTAGATTCTCATCGGGAGCTGAAGAGATGTGCTGGTAAAGTATGGTAGGGGATGTACAGTATTAATCATTAGATGAAGGGATGTGGGAAGGTGGTAAGCGGATGTTAGATGAGGTGGGGAGGTCAAGAATTAATGGCACAAAGTGCACAACAGGAAACAGACATTCAAGAGGTCATGAAGGGAGCCAGGATGATAAATAGCAGGTTGATATTCATTCTGATTGGTTGCAGAGTTGATAGCTGGCAGAAAATGGGCAGCTTACTTAAAGATTTGGAATGATAAGACAATTCCTTTTACTTGTGTAGTCTTTTGGGGAAACTGAAGTCAAACTGACCTTCTATCTGAGTCATTCTCAGTATTAACAGTAATGACCAGATGTGCCCTTCTGGAGGAGACTGGCTGTATCTGCCTGTCTCTTAGCTCCATTTCAGGCTAGGATCCTTTACAAAGCACATGTTTTCAAGTCATGGAAATGGCAGAAGTGGTTCTGGCTTTTTCCAGGTCTGTAGCTATATCCATGCCTCATACTTTAGTGAGGGGGAACACAGGTTTTCCTGGCAAAGCATAGCAGCTTTGGGGCAGGAATTAATTCTTGACATCCTTAGAGAGCTTGGTGAAGCTGTAGTCAGCTGAGATAATTTGGGGATGTGGAAATAGCAAATTCGTTTGTTAAAGTTGATGTCTTAGAGAGGTAGGAGGAAACTTTTTAATTGAAGGAGTGATAAGATATTCCTGAAAGGTGGGAAATAATTGGCTGTTATTTTTGCAAGTTGGCACCCTTATTTAATAAGCTGATCTGCATTGCCAACTCTGGGAATAACACAGATGTCCCTGTGCATTGTAAGGTAACATTCTAGATTCAAACTCCAAATGTTGCGCTAAGTCTGTTGTCTCAGACAATAGAAGAGAGAACTGAAACTATTGATTTAGCATTGAGAAGGGTTGCATGGGCCGTGAGCTGAAATTTCTATCAGTATGTCTATACTATTGCCCCTAGACACTTGGCATTTGAGAATTCAGCATTCATAGATTCAGATATCCACATCAGACCTCATAGGCTCATGATATGTGGTAAATGTTATTTTGCTGAGGTATGGATTTGAGTCGTAATGGATTGCAAGATTGCTGTGTGAGAGTAGGTCACTTAGCTAATAAATCAATCTATCCCACTCTATAGCAGCAGAATCTCATAACTATATTATTGTTCCTTCTCTCATATGGAGAAAATGCAGATGCTATAAGGCAGCATTCCTCAGAGCATGGCCAAGAGAACGTAGTTAATCGTTGTTATGTGACAGTAAAAAATAGCTTAAAATAATGTTGGGTTAAATAAAGTAAAAATATCTGTACTGCAAGGTTCCACCGTGTTTGAGCTGCGTGACCTTGAGCAAGTTTTCCTGAGCATTTGTTTCTTGATCTGTAAAATCGGATAATAAAAATATTACCTACTTCGTAGTGTCATCATGAAGATTAAAAGAGATTAAGCTTATAAAGTATCTGTCAGAGTAAGGAGTACATAATAGGCACTAGATGCATAGTTTCCCTTGCAGTACAAAGGAAGTGGGATTTTAGGGAGGAAGGATTGACTTTAGATTACTGTGCTTGTCTGCTGCTGTTTATTTGTCAGATTGCATTCCAAAGCTAATATGGTAGAAATTTGTTATAATACGTATCTCTACATTAACTCCCCTTCTTCTCTATGCCTGGAGAAAGAGTTGATGTCATGTGCAAAGTGTTCTTGAGCTAGATGCATTGTCCTTAAAATCAAGCGAACTTGCCCTTTACTTCCTCTTCTCCTTGGTGGGTGACCATCTGCAGATCACAAGACTGCACAGGTACAGCTGTAGGATTTGCATATATGAAATGCTAAATTTATCATGTGCCTCACCTTGCTAGACCTATTCATTCTGATTTGGGGTATAAGTAGACAGTGACATAAGGCTACAGAGCACCGAGATCTTTCTAGATGAACTTCATAAGCATATCAAGAGGGTAGGAGTGTTCGTAGTTGGTACTGGGTGAAGCAGAGGTTACTCAAAGCCAGAAATAAACTGTCTGGATAAGGCACTACTATTTGTTTTTTTTTTTTTTGAGACAGAGTCTCGCTCTGTCGCCAGGTGCCAGGCTGGAATGCAATGGCACTCTCAGCTCACTGCAACCTCCGCCTCCCGGGTTCAAGCAATTCTCCTGCCTCAGCCTCCTGAGTAGCTGGGACTACAGGTGCGTGCCACCATGCCCAGCTAATTGTATTTTGAGTAGAAACGGGGTTTCACCATGTTGGCCAGGATGGTCTCGATCTCTTGACCTCATGATCTGCCTGCCTCGGCCTCCCAAAGTGCTGGTATTACAGGCGTAAGGCACCGCACCCAGCGGCACTACATTTTTGTAAATCATCTAGGCTTGAGTCTTTGGTTATCTTAGCTCTTTACCACTCCCCCCACCATAATCCACTCACCTTTCAAATCTTATGATTATACTTCTAGATATTGCTCAAATGCACCTTTCTGTTTCCACCACCTGCTCCCTAGTTCAGACTCCCCATTACCCCTATCTTCTCTGATTTGTTTCTCCACTCCATTCCAGCTTTGATCATATCAGCTCCCTGCTCCAAAACATTAATTGTCTCACTATGCCCTTGAAAATGAAGCTCAAAAATCTCATTTTTGGCTCTGAAGACCTTTTATAATTATTCCCCCAATTTACCTTTCCAAGTCTGTTACTCTATTTCCCATGTATACTCCTGCAGTTTTAATCTAAGGATAATAAAAAAGAGAACAAAAATTCATTTAGGGGTTTTTTGGTGCAGAGCCAAATCTTAGCACTGTATACATTCTATATTATTTAATTCTTACATTAACTCTGTAAACACAGTATTAGTTCCATTTTACAGATGGAGAAAATAAAATGCAGAGTTTAAGTATTCTCTGTTTTCTTTCTAATACATGCAACTTCTTGTCCTTTCCCTTGCCTTCTAAACTTTGTTAAGGTTGTACCTTTTGCCTGCTTCTTTCTTCCTTTTCCATGTATTTATGCATCTTTCCAGGCCAATATCAAATGTCATCTTCCCTTTGAAAATTCTGTTTCCCTTCAAATTAGAATGACTCCTCAACCCCCATCAAACTTAGTTTTTATTTCATTTATAGTACCACTTTCTGCCTTTATTATTATTTGCCTACATATCTTGTCTTTTATAAAGTTTGAATATCTGAAGAGCAGAATCTGTATCCCGAAGACCTCTTGTATCTAGTACAGAACAAGATACCTAGACTTAGATGGGTGGATTGGTGAGTTAGGTAAGAGGATAGATGCATGGAAAATGTGTATTTTCTGATCTAATGTTTTGCACTTCACCTAAAGCTAATCATCACAATTTACTACTTCTGTGGATGATTCCTAGGTCCCCCAAGCATGTCACAATAAACTATATGACATGATTAAAAAAAAAAAAACACCTCCACACTTCTGCTTACATGGTTTTCTTTTCTTAAAGTACCTTTATCCCTCATTGCTTCATTTCTTTCAAGACATATCTTAGGAGTGACACTGCTTTTGGGAAGCCTTCCCCAAGTCTGTTAGGTAGAGTCCATCATTCCATCCACCATATCCAGCAGGACATCGTGTGGACTTGCATGTTATACTTACTCCTTTTACTGTATATAATTCTCCTGTGCTTTTCTCTTAGTGTAAATTATGAGTTGTAAAATTCACCAAATAGGAAAATAATTATTAGCATTTATTACAAGTATACTACTTCCCTGGTGCTATACTAAGCATGTCGTATTTATCTTGCTACTTAGCCCTTTCAAGAACCATATAAAGCAGACACCATTACTACTTCTATTTTATAGATGAGTGATGGGGAAAGAGCTTTTGGAAGTTTGAGTTACTTCCTTGTGGTCATGCAACTAAGTAAGCGTCTGGGACTACAGAATCTGAATTATTACCCACTATGCAGTGTTTCATCTGTTTTGTTTCCCTATGTGTCACCCTCACGTGACACATAAGAGACCTCAGTAAGATAGTTGTTAAGTAAGTGAATGACTGAATGACTGACCATAGCTATTCTCTAAATGTTTCTTGAGTGAACTGATTTATATAGTCAGAGGAAAATGAATAATGGTTTCTTTTTCTCTTTAGCAGGAACTTGACCCTCTAGGGCATGAATACTGTGCTGTTCAGTTCTGAGCTGTGCTAGCAGTACCCTTCAAAGAAAGAGCAATGGCTGCAGCAACAGCTTCTCACCTGAACCTGGATGCCCTCCGGGAAGTGCTAGAATGCCCCATCTGCATGGAGTCCTTCACAGAAGAGCAGCTGCGGCCCAAGCTCCTGCACTGTGGTCATACCATCTGCCGCCAGTGCCTGGAGAAGCTATTGGCCAGTAGCATCAATGGTGTCCGCTGTCCCTTTTGCAGCAAGATTACCCGCATAACCAGCTTGACCCAGCTGACAGACAATCTGACAGTGCTAAAGATCATTGATACAGCTGGGCTCAGTGAGGCTGTGGGGCTGCTCATGTGTCGGTCCTGTGGGCGGCGTCTGCCCCGGCAGTTCTGCCGGAGCTGTGGTTTGGTATTATGTGAGCCCTGCCGGGAGGCAGACCATCAGCCTCCTGGTCACTGTACACTCCCTGTCAAAGAGGCAGCTGAGGAGCGGCGTCGGGATTTTGGAGAGAAGTTGACTCGTCTGCGGGAACTTATGGGTGAGCTGCAGCGGCGGAAGGTAGCCTTGGAAGGTGTCTCCAAGGACCTTCAGGCAAGGTATAAAGCAGTTCTCCAGGAGTATGGACACGAGGAGCGCAGGGTCCAGGATGAGCTGGCTCGCTCTCGAAAGTTCTTCACAGGCTCTTTGGCTGAAGTTGAGAAGTCCAATAGTCAAGTGGTAGAGGAGCAGAGTTACCTGCTTAACATTGCAGAGGTGCAGGCTGTGTCTCGCTGTGACTACTTCCTGGCCAAGATTAAGCAGGCAGATGTAGCACTACTGGAGGAGACAGCTGATGAGGAGGAGCCAGAGCTCACTGCCAGCTTGCCTCGGGAGCTCACCCTGCAAGATGTGGAGCTCCTTAAGGTAGGTCATGTTGGCCCCCTTCAAATTGGGCAAGCTGTTAAGAAGCCCCGAACAGTTAACATGGAAGATTCTTGGGCCATGGAAGCTGCAGCCTCTGCTGCCTCTACCTCTGTTACATTTAGAGAGATGGATATGAGCCCGGAGGAAGTGGTTGCCAGCCCTAGGGCCTCACCTGCTAAACAGCGGGGTCCTGAGGCAGCCTCCAGTATCCAGCAGTGCCTCTTTCTCAAAAAGATGGGGGCCAAAGGCAGCACTCCAGGAATGTTCAATCTTCCAGTCAGTCTCTACGTGACCAGTCAAGGTGAAGTGCTAGTCGCTGACCGTGGCAACTATCGTATACAAGTCTTTACCCGCAAAGGCTTTTTGAAGGAAATCCGCCGTAGCCCCAGTGGCATTGATAGCTTTGTGCTAAGTTTTCTTGGGGCGGATCTACCCAACCTCACTCCTCTCTCAGTGGCCATGAACTGCCATGGGCTAATTGGTGTGACCGACAGCTATGATAACTCCCTCAAGGTATATACCTTGGATGGCCACTGCGTGGCCTGTCACAGGAGCCAGCTGAGCAAACCATGGGGCATCACAGCCCTGCCATCTGGCCAGTTTGTAGTAACTGATGTGGAAGGTGGAAAGCTTTGGTGTTTCACAGTTGATCGAGGATCAGGGGTGGTCAAATACAGTTGCCTGTGCAGTGCTGTGCGGCCCAAATTTGTCACCTGTGATGCAGAGGGCACCGTCTACTTCACCCAGGGCTTAGGCCTCAATCTGGAGAATCGGCAGAATGAGCACCAC
Organism: Ateles fusciceps; assembly: GCA_036589455.1. Lineage (NCBI taxonomy): Eukaryota > Metazoa > Chordata > Mammalia > Primates > Atelidae > Ateles > Ateles fusciceps. Next base: position 16,103,762 of record JAZHEH010000952.1, read on the forward strand.
CTGGAGGGTGGCTTTTCCATTGGCTCTCGTAGGCCCTGATGGGCAGCTGGGTCGCCAGATTAGCCACTTCTTCTCTGAGAATGAGGATTTCCGCTGCATTGCTGGCATGTGTGTGGATGCTCGTGGTGATCTCATCGTGGCTGATAGTAGTCGTAAGGAAATTCTCCATTTTCCTAAGGGTGGGGGCTATAGTGTCCTTATTCGAGAGGGACTTACCTGTCCGGTGGGCATAGCCCTCACTCCCAAGGGGCAGCTGCTGGTGTTGGACTGTTGGGATCATTGCATCAAGATCTACAGCTACCATCTGAGAAGATATTCTACCCCATAGGGGATGAGAAATACCAGTTTCTTCTGCTCCCTAGCCAACCTCCCTTCCCTTAGTTCTTGGTTGTTAGTGGCTCGTATAGAATAGACTTGGCCTATGTCCTGATTCCAGCTGGGTAGTTCTAGAACTTTAGAAGCTCCATCTTTTAGTGTTTTTTTGTTATTTCCCCCTCCCCGCTTTCCACCTAAATTTAGAGCTTTAAAAGATGCACTGCCCAAATAGGACACACGATGGTGTTAGCTGAAGTTTGATTAGCAATTAGGCACTTCCAAGGCTTTAGTAGAAAGAGCCACTTTAGCCCTTTGTGCCGTGTTTGACATTTGACCTTGTATTAAATCCTTGATTTTTTTCCATTTGGCTTTAATGCCCTTGATCCACTGTTTCCCTCCTATTATAATGTGCTTCATCTGTGACACTTCCTCTTCAACTCTGATTGGATTCAGTGTGCATGCTTCAGTGGTATCTGCTCCACCTTTCAGTGACGTTTCAGACATCATATTCCTGTAGTATGATGTCTCAGTCCAATCATCCTCACCAGTGTGAAAGCTCTTTCATTCAGTGCTACCAAAGGGGATACACAGGCCCTTCAGGAAGCAGTACCTCTTGGCTGGAGGATCTGTGCCATCTTGGATTGAAAATTGCAGATGGGACAGAATGGATTGATCCTAGTTGGTTGGTATTGACGACTTCAGCCTGGAAATTGCTGGCCTTTTAAAGAAGCATATATGGATTGGAATTATGCCAAAGCATAGGAAGCTGGGAATAAGCAAACAACTGCTGATATAGTCAGCATACTTGGATAGTCTTTAGGGCTCATCATTTTTCATACTACCTCTCTCTTCTGGCCTGTGTCTACTGAATGTACAACACAGGCCAGGGCCAACAAAGTGGGGAGGTGGACACATTTTCATGTTCATTACTAAAACAAAGAGCAAAACTGTTGGTTTGTTATTCTGTATTTTCCTCAAGTGAGTACATACTATTTGGTTTCAGGATCTCTTTCCATTTCTCTGCCAAGCATTAAATAATTGAGAACTGTTTCTTCATCACTGGTGTTTATGTCTATTAATTAAATACAGGATTTTGGAGATGATAAGAGGGATAACTTCCACTATGCCATTTTGCTTCCTTATCTCACACTGTATTCTTTGAGAGTGTAGGTAGCTACCCAGGTCAAAATTCAGCCAAAAGCACTATTATGTAAAGATAATAATCCAAATCTTTCTCCCAAATACATGTGTACAGAATCATCCACCAACGTTTACAGTCACCAATACCCTTTTCTAAATTGACCATCTGCTATATGTTTATAATTACAGTTCACAAAAAGGAAGTTAGTTTTGTTTTTAAGATCAGAAGTGGGTGAGAGAACCTGTGATGAGGTTCCTGAGGCTTTGGTGTTTACTAAGCAGTATATCTTACTCTAGGTGCAGGGCTGATGCCAAGCCAAAGAGCAACTCCCTTGCTTTCATGGAAACAAAATTTGCCGAAGTGAGCTGCTCAAAATTGTTTTTATGGTAGTAATGTTTCTTTGGCTTGTGTTGTAATAGCTGCCAACGGGTAGGTAAAGAGGTCACTAAAATGACGTTGAACTAGTTTGTCTTGTTTTTTTCATCTGGAGAAAGCCCCATATTCTGATTCTGAAATTGCATCCGATTTTCAAAGATTGGGTAATTGAGAGGAAACTGATCCAATTAAAAGTGCATCACAAATGACTCCACTAGTTATTAGAGCCACTTTATCTGTGGGGGCACCTAGCAGCAGGAGATCTGTCTTTGCTGTCGTTGGGGGACTTGCTGAGGCAGTAACAGTGGCTCAGGCCTTTGGCACACTGTTTGCAGTAGAGAAATAATATTGTGGGCTGACTGGAGGTAAATGAGGCCAGGAATCCTCCAGCTGCCCATGCTTTTGGAAAGAGGTGCTATCACTGAGTGACATTCAGCATTTAGATCTCTACTTATCTAAACCAGTCATGCCTTTTCCCCTCAAGTAAAGCAGGTATCTGTTGGCTCAAAATGGAAGTGTGATCTGAGTGTTTTTTCTTTTTCCCCTTTGATGTGCATATTTTAGGCTGTGCTTAGTATAGTCAATTTTTAATTATCTGCCATGTTGACTAAATTGCAGACTAGGGCCTCAAGAAACTACTTTGCTCAATTACAGCTGTTTTTTTGTTTTGTTTTTTAAAGCAGCAGTACCCTTGTCCAAATAAAGTCTTATATGGAAGTCTATAATGCAAAGTAGATCAAAGAGCAGCTGCTCTGGTTGACGCAGGTTTGTGCAGCTGGAAAATATGCTATTTCCTCCCTTTACCTTACGTCCTGTGCTACAATTGCAAAACTTGTGAATCTACAGAATACTTTTCTGAAAACCACCGAACTACAACATTGTTCATCTTCTCTTATTAGTCATGTGATCTTGATCAAGTCATTTAACTCTTCCTCTTCTGGAAAATAACAAAAATGATCCCTGCCTCCTAGAAGGGAATGAGATAACAGATGTGAAAATTCCTGGTTTCTTTCCTGGAATATTCAGTAAATGATGGCTTTTATTCTTTAGTGCTCAAAAGATCTAGTTGCCTGATGGTGGGAAGTGGTCCAACCTTGCAAAACAATTCCTTTCTTCTTGCTTAACAGGTTTCTATTTGGTGATTAAAACCTTTCTTGGGCATGTCTTTCCCCTCACAAGTCTCCAAATATATCGAATTCATCTGTTTCTTTCTACTGTCTCTTTATTTCATATTCCTATTATCATATAAATCACTGTGTTGCAATTATCTGTCCATATATTTGAGCTTTATTGAGGGCTAACTAGCTACCAGCATGTAACATGGTGCCTAGTATAGAATATGTTCTCAGTTGTTTAATTGGTTCAGTTATTGACCTGACCTAATGGGACTCCAGTAACCTGAGGCTTCCTACTGTAGCCCCCTTAGATTAATAAAAAGGGATACTCAGACAAGCCCTTCTATAAGGTGTATAAAAAACTAGTGGCAAACAATTGACTTACGGGTTGGTTAAGCCCCTCCTCCCCTTTATCATTCTGAGTGGTTACATAGAATTTAAGGTTTTGGAGCAATGATTCATCCAGTATTTATTGACTATCTACTATGGGCCAGTGTATCCTCCAGTCTGAGTCTGCAGAGGGGTACTATGTTACTCCAATCAGTAGAATAAACATGGCTTGAGCTTCACAGTGTTCCTCTGGGTAAGGCAAGTAATGCTTAAGTAGTCGTACTTTTAATCTAGTGCTAATTAATGGCCTCTTAAAAGTGAAGTGTTACTCTACTCTGTAGGAGGGAAATGAAAGGGAAAAGCTAGTATGAGACTCAGGTCTCCACTCTACACCTTACTAGGATGCTGATTTGCACTCAAGACATGCAGCCCCTCAAGGCATCTCAAAACAAATTACAGATATGAAACAACAGATGTCTGGATGAATTTTACAAGCAGGGCAGCAGGGAGGTCGAAGTCTGTTTAGCAAAATACACACTTAGACTACAAACCTATGGCTTTATCTTGTCAATATCATTAATATTCATGGGACCCAGGCTAAGTCTGAAGTTAGTGAGCTAGCTCTGGGACTGGCAATGTATTCTAGTGAGAAGATCACTGGACTTGAGGTCAGGCTTGTGTCTGAATCACAGCTCTGCATTTTAACTAGCTGTGTGACCTCAGGTGATCATCATAACTGAGCCTCAGTTTCCCTATCAATTTAAATAAGGACGTTGGTATGTCACCAAAATCCCTTCTAGCACTATGATTTTAATTAACTTGTTAACCAATGGAATTGTTGAGCTCCCCCACCAATGTTTTTGCATAATCTTTGTTACCATTGTGTTTTGTTTACATTAGAATAGAACAACAACAAAACCCTGAATCATCCCCACCTTGATAAAATTGCTTCTCCACCCCATCTGTTGTGACTTTGTGTCACTTAGCTATTGTCACCCTGCTGAACTGCAATTTTCTTTGGTAAAAGAAAATGACAGTTTATGTTTTAAAGGGCTGTTACGATAATTAAAATATATAAATGGGATAGTATATGTAAAAGTACCTAATTCAGAAAATGTGTAACTTCGATCGTAGGGGGCAAAGGCATCCTTCCCTTCATGGTGAGCTGATAGACATTCACGTGAAAGCCAGGGGAGATTTTCAGACCTATATCAGTGATGCAATAGCATGTTCAGCACTTCTTGGCCTCTTAATTAAAAAGCCTATCGGAAGAAGAGGGATTGCTGGAGGGGCAGAAGCAAGACTCAGTCACAGCAATGTATCCCATTAGGAAAGCTGCAGATAAATCCTAAAGTCTAGTCCTTTGATTAATGTAATTAAGATGATATCTCGACTCTTTCTGAGGGGTAAACAGAGCCAAGATTTTTAAAAAGATCTTATATATATGTGCTAATATGTAGTACTTACATAAAATATATATACACGCATATATAGGGAGAGATGAAAAATTTTTTTAAGACCCTAGAAACATGCATGTTTAGCTATTTCTTTAGATGGCTAGCTTCAAAGAAATTTTCTCTAGGTCAACATTTATTAACTCAAATAATTATAAAAATGAAAGTAAACCACAAATCTCTCTGTTAAGTGGTTAAAGCTTGAGCTTTGTAAGCAGGGAGTCCTGAGTTGAGCCCTATTCCCCTTACTTATTAGCTCTATGGCCATTAAGTCATTTAACCTCTCAGTCTGTTTTCTCATTAGTAATGATTTTGTTTCACATTTTACTGCAGTATTGTGAAGAGATGATGGCTACATAAATGCCTTTTAGCAGACTAAAAAGCACTTTTGAAATTACAGTAAACCAAATATGCCTGAGTTACTTCATTTTTGTGATATAAAGATGATATTAAACTGGTAAGGAAAGTCTAACACCTGCAACCCCAAAGGAAAAGTTATTTACTGACTCACTGAAATCTTGATTAAAACCATGAGGAGTTTGTATGAGTGTGTCTAAGTCAAATTCACGTTTTCCCTATACAGAGAAAACTGGGATTTTCTTTTGGTGATTTACTCAGTTTACCTGGTTATAACTATAATAGCATTGCATATTGTCAAAAAATATCAAAACCTCATATTCCATTTATTCACTCACTTATTAAACATATTTAAGACATCTATTCTTTATTATTAGCAATATTTATATGACTAATGAATGCAAAGAAAATCAGTCATGAATTTTGCAATCAAGTAGCTTGTGGTCTGGCTGCAGAGATAAGGTATATAAACAAATAAAAAATACAAGAGAGTAAGATAAATGGTAACAAGATAGAAGTGGAGTGCCAAGTATTTGAGTAAAGACTATTTCTAGTTGGGATCTGGTTCTGAAGGGCCTTAAAAGTAAAGAGAATATTATGAACAAAGGTTCCAAATTAGGATGAAGAGTGAGAAGTTGGTGCCAGAAGTTAAAACCACCCCAGAATGAGGGGACATTAAATTCAAAGGTCTAAAGTGGTTGAGTGGTAATTCAAGTGGTTCTCTTGTTTTTCTGCCCTAGTACATATGACTTACTCCCAACAGTACCCATGGCACAGTGAGGCTTCATACTTATAGAGGTGGTAGGGTATGGATCAGAATCTCCTTAGAGTCCTGAGGGTGAAGGGCAAAGGCATAGTTTGAAAATGTATCCCCCTCTTCAATATTCTAATATATCTCCTTATGGGTAATCACTGATAGGCATTGTCTCAGAAATACATTTTCTGTCTTTTAAAAATCCTGAAATACCAAATTTTTCTCCCCCTCAAAAGCCTATGCCAAATAAATGCTGTAAACTTAGTACAACTTTGTAGTACAGTCTGACTCATTTGTTGATGTCTGACTGGCTGAGTTTTTAAAACCTACCATTCCCCCTTCTGTCCCATATCTGGACATACCAGTAAGATAGCTCAAATGCTTCCACTTTTGTGGCCACTGGAACTTCAAACCACCTAAGAATCCTCACTACAGCCCTACCTCCAAGCCACTAGGAAAAGCCAAGCTCCTCTCCTTTCCCTGCTCAAGCCATTCCTGGACCTGCTTGAGAACTCACACTGCTCTTTGTAGAAAACCTCCTGTGAGTGATAGATCTTTTCATATCTATTTGGTCCGAACATAACATCACTTTTAACACTTAAACCAAGTTTTGGGTAAGGGGTTCAAACTCTCCTCTGTGGGATGACTGAACACTTGATGCAACAAGCAGAGGGTCTAGGAGATGACCACTACTATTGCAGGGCTTTCTTCTTGCTTTAGTTTGCTAACTGATTCTATTGCTGGCTAGACTTTTTTTTTTTTTTTTTGGTCACTGCTGGCAGGCTCATGCTTTGTGCTGTGCTGCTTTGTGCTGCATTTACTGAGCCTTACCAAGCTTCTGTTATAGATGCCCTCTGCTAAGTTGAAATTTTTGATAATTGGCATTTAAGAACAAGAACAAAGTGGCCCTGGGTCATGTGTCTTGGTTCAGACTTACCTGTGTCTCTGAATTGTGTTTCTGGATCCCCATGTAAGCTGTGACTGTCAGGAGGCTCAGAGGAACGACTCTTACCCTGAGTCATTTTGGTTGTTTGTCTCAACCAGGTGTTGCCCTCATTGTATGGAGTGCTCAAAGGAAACAATGACACCCAGTGCAATATGCAGGCTGGTTGGTAGTCACTTGTGGAGGAAGACCATGTTGCATGCTATGGTACACACTCCCAAAAGCAGATGGTTCACTAGGGACTTCACAAAATGCCTTTGCTGCTACTTCTGCCTATGCCACTATGGCTGCCCCCCGCAAAAAAAAATAAAATAAAATAAAATAAAATAAATATATATATATATATCTTTTAAAAATCCTGAAATTATATCAAGGGTTATAGGGAAAAGCATCCATGGTATCCCCATGATATAGCTAAGGAGTTATTTCAAACACAACTTAAGCACAGGATCCTAAAACCCTGTAAAGCAACTGTTAGCATGAGAGAGACCCTAATCCTGATCATATGCATTTGCAACTCTGGTGGAAGAATCTTATAAATATGAGCAGGATCGAGAGGACCTTTCCTCCTCCCCAGCCCCTCCCCCACACCACTACCACCACCATCCACCAAATGATATACAGTAACCACCAAAAGGAAAATAAAATAAACTTAGATACTGGGGGACAGAAACAAAAAACTGAAACAAGTCCATAATCTGACCCAACAGGAAATCCAAAATTAAAGAATTCATGCAAAAACAACAAAACCAGATAAAAGGTTACTACTTGGCTCTTGTACCTCTACAATCTGGGTTCTGAATTAACTTTTAACATCTGAAATGTACCAGTTGTCAAACCCTCATGGCCTTAATATTGAGTTTCAAATTATACCTGGGATTCCCCTAAATTTGAACAAAGTACCCCTGTAATCTTAGTGGAGTTAACTGAGGATATTTCAGGGCATGTTAGTAAGACAAATAGGTATGCCTCTTCTTAATCAGAACTATTGCCCTGCCTATATTCCCCATAGCCATCGCGTCCATGAACCTAAAATATCCCATAGTGAGCATAGATGCTCTAACCCAATGAGCAATGAATTAAAATTGAATTAAGTCTTTGGCACTTACAATCAGCTTGCCAAAATGGGATGGCATGGACCTTCCCCTCCTCCATTAATTAAAACAGTTAATATGGCCCAATTTAAATTAAAACAGGGTTTTTGAGGTATGAAACCCATAAGCCAGACCTATTTAGAAAAGAGTGATTATCCCCACTGCTTTACCATTTAATGGCCCAATGTAGCCTGTCCAGAAACCTAGAAAGAATGAATGGCATCTCACAGTAGATTACTGCCATCTTAATGCTGAAGTTCTAGCCAATAAGGCTCCCATATCAAATATTAAAATTACTAACTTGATCTAATCAACAACTGGTAAATACTTTTAAGTCATAGATTTGGCTAATATTTTAACTGCCACTCAGCTACAATTTGCCTTCACCATCAAAAGGAGTCAATATTCTTTTACTCAGCTACCCATGGGGTAAAAACAGCCAGGCCTTCACACAGTCTGCAGACAAGACCTTAACCACACCTGAGCATAGTAACCACACTGATCATACTGATCACATCATGCTCCAAGAAGATTCATTTGGTACACTTGCTGAGGACATACAAATAGTCACAAAAGAGCTCACTAAAAAGAATGGACCATTACCCCACACGTAGTACCAAGTCCTTCCACCTTGATTAAATTCCTGAAAGCTATTTAGCTGAGGGCCGTTCTATCCCTGACACTTGCAAGAAACAGCATTCACAATTTATTTAAAAGCCCAATATGTTTTAGTCTATTTTGAGTTCTGGAGACAGCATATTTCTCATTTACAAATTTTACTTAAACCCATTTATGCTATTACTTACACCCACTTATGAATTATAATACAACAGGCACTGCAATTAGTAACCCCAGAGAGTCCTTTACATAGAGGCTTTAAGCAACCTCCTCTCATGTTTCGTAAAGTCTCTGGCCCACACTTGATGTCCCTAAGTTGCCCACAGGCATCCTGTGCAAGAAATTGTCCCTTCAGCCCCATGCTATATGCCATTAGAGTGCAATTGCTGGCTGCATAGTGGGCTCTCATGGACACAGTCTGGTTGTCACAGGCCCTCAGCCTGTGACTCTTCATACCAGCTGCCCATTATCCCTTGGCTTGTGAAATCAGCATCCTAAAGGTTCAGCACAGCCACCGAAGTTTCCTTGCTATAGCATAGAGCCAAACCTGGCATATTTCATCTACAGGAAAAGGTCCCCCACCACCATCCTCAGCCCCTTGCTGGATGCCATGGTGCTGGTAAAAGTCATCCCCCTTCCCAGACCCTTTGGATATCTGCAGAGGTCCTTGCAGTCAACGGAGGGAAGAGTAAAAGTTTATCCACTTTATAGATGGTATCACTACAATTGTATATGATGGAACTTGCTGGAAAGTTTCTGATTTTTATCCCATAACTGGGACATCCCTGATAATGAGACAGGACCCGAGTCAGCACAACTGGCCAAACTTTATGCAGTCCTTTTAGTACTGAATACCCTGACCAACAGTTAGCCCCATCTGCACAGTTCTATAGACTCTTGAACCATTGCCAGTGACTTGCTCATCTATCTGCTCCAGCCAATAGGAGCAAAAACAGTTCTCTATCCAAGGTTGCCTCTTCAGATTAAATAATTCTGTGACTCTCTTGTCTCATAGATATATACTTATACTCAAAGTATAAGTCAAGATCAGCTCTGCTTATAATAAATCCACAATAAAAGGCACCATTAACACTTTAGCCCCTTCAGTATTCTAGAAATTATTAATAGTGACCAAGGCATTTGTTTCCCTTCTCAAAATATGTAATCCTGGGCTCTTGTACAAGGCATTTAATGGAATGTTCACCTCCCTTACCAGCCTCAGGCTGCAGGCCCCATAGAAAGCCGTAATGGTTTACCTAAGCAAATTCAAGTTCAATTAAATGAAACATGCCACATTTCAGTCATCAGTCAAATATTAGGGATGAATTATAATAAAGATTCTGAGTCCATTTTTGGTATTTGCTAGCAGCTTTCAAATTCTACTCACTCCCTCTTCTCCTTCAGCCTCACATCTGGGCAAGCTGATAAGGAAGCCTAGGTAGGCCTACCTTTAGCGCCAGAGGGAAGCTCAATCCATGCAAGCCCCAGATAATATATGAGAACCTCCCCCAACTTCACTCTACATTCCCCCACCTTCCACTCCAAGGCAGTCTCCTTTCCCTGCTTTCTCAAACCATGTTTGGACCTGCTTGGAAGCTACCTCTGCTCTCCCTAGAAAGCTTCATTATGTGAGTGATATATCTTTTGTATCCTTTCGGTGTGTGTGTGTGTTATCATCAGACTCAACATCTGAAGCAAATGTTGGGTAGGGTTACATCCCACAACTGCAGAGTGACAACAGATGTTTAGACTTAAATATTGAAAGAAACTTCATACTACGATAAATGAAAATTTCATAAGTTTAATTTCTGAGCAACCACATGAATAAAGCCATGTGTCTTGTGAAATGACATTTAATATTTAAACTTAAAAATAGTAATAAATCTCTAAATCTCTCAGGCCCCAAGATATAAAACTTGCTTGACACATTTAATGATTCTGTAAAAGTGTAAGAAATAAATAAAAAATATCATGGCCTCAAAGGATGGAAAAGGATTAGATATGCATATTACCTCTCCTGATCCAAGAATCTGGGACTGGATATAGGAGAATGAAACTTCCAGTAATTGATATACTGGAAGAAAGGCCACATACAAATAAGCAAATATACCCTAGACCCTGCATAGAAGGCTAATTGTTAGCTAAATGTAAGGTGCAAATGCTCAAGCAAAAACCGTGAAAGTGTGTATTCCTCCTTTCTGCTCTGGTGACTATGCCTATTTATTCTCCTCAATGAAATGGACATATTAACTCCAGCCTATTTAATATGTAATATGACTATTGTTCAATGCCCCATAACATTTTATACAAGTAAAAGCTGCCTAAAATGAGCAGCATAGTCAGCCTCTCTGGATGAAATAAAGTGTATCTAAATAAAACGTCGAAATAATACTAAGTATGGCAGCAGAAAAGTAGCTTAAGAAAACAAATTGTAAAAGGGGACATTTATTTTTATTCTGGAAGATACCATCTTTTCCTCTGATTTCAATCATGTATGCAGCTACATACCAAGCTGTATTTTTCATGTCCTACCTTTCTTTTGACCACCAGATTGGTGTATACCCAGTTGCCCGTTTATATTGCCAGTTGTATATACCTTAGGAACCTTAGACTCAGTATATTCAAAACTGAACTTGGGTCTACCATACCTGCTGCTCCTTTTCTGTTTCACCTAAGGAACTCCAGCATTCACTCAGGCACTTAAGTCAGAAAGCTTAGTACCATGTCTAAACATTTTCATCACCTCTCACCTTCTGTTCAATCATGAAGTTTTCATCATTCTAGCAACTTAATATTTTTCACATACATTAATTTTTTCTGACTCCTCATGGCTGCTAAATTTTAAGCTATTAGTTTTTCTCCTTGAAGCACTACTATGACTCCCAAACTGATCTTCCTAACGCTAATCCAGAATCTCACATATATTTCCTCCCATCCCAACTCAAGCCCTATCACACACTAGCCAGAGTCAAATTCTAAAATGCAAATGCTAATGATAATATATAAAACCTTTAAATGGTCTTTAATTACTCCTAGTAAAGGTACAACTTTCTTAACATGGTTTATATATCCCGAGGGATTTGGTTCCTGTCCATCTATCTTTCTAGGTTTATCTTTTCTTTTTTTTCTTTTTTTGAGACAGAGTCTTGCTCCATCGCCAGGCGCCAGGCTGGAGTGCAGTGGTGCAATCTCGGCTCAACGCAACCTCCACCTCCTGGGTTCAAACAATTCCCCTGCCTCAGCCTCCGGAGTAGCTGGGACTACAGGCATGCACCACCATGCCCAGCTAATTTTTGTATTTTAGTAGAGACGGGGTTTCACCATGTTGGCCAGAATGGTCTCGATCTCTTGACCTCGTGATCCGCCCGCCTCGGCCTCCCAAAGTGCTGGGATTACAGGCATGAGCCACTGCGCCCGGCCTCTAGGTTTATCTTATCACCACTTCCATCCCCTCTAGAACTCTGCTCCATCCAAAATTTTCTTTTCTTATCTCAGGGACATTTTTGTACATGCTTTTCTTGTATCTTGAAACATTTACCCTCTCCGTACCCATCTGTGTTGGCCTAAATCTTACCTCCTTCAAGTCTTCTGGAATGCCCTTTCAGATTCACCTTAATGTTTTGAGTCAGGTGTTCATACCACACTTTGTTTCTCCCTCTAGCATTTACATCCTTCGTTGTGATTTTTCTCATTAAATATCTTTTTCCAAGACTAAAATGAGCTCTCTGAAGGCAGAGCAATATTTAATTTACTGCTGCACCCATAGCATCTAGCACAGTACCTGAAATATAATAGGCACTATGATTGTTGCTGAATAAAACTGGGGGTCAGCTTAGCTCATCGGTTGACATATGTGAGCACTCTGGGTCACAATTAGCATCAGCTGGTTATGTCACCTCCTACTCCTCCCACCACCTGCCTCCCTGAATCATTAAGTCTAGCTGCAATAGAAAATAGGTTACGGTTGAAAGGTAGGAGGAGTGGTTCCCTCTGATTTGTTTCTCCTTACAGAATCTCTCAACTGTAAAATAATTAAAAGCTGTGTTCCTTTCTAGACTCAACTCAAACTTTGTTTTGGTGCACTGTCACCACTGGAAGAGAAGGCTCAAAAATATACCTTCCATTGTGTGGTATATGAAATATAGCTCAATAAAACTGTTACAAACATAAAATGTGACCTTGAGCAGATGAGTTTCCATGTTAGGAAATGGAGATAATAAAGGCCCAGCATATCTCCTGGCATGTAATGAATTCTCAGTACATGTCATGTGGACTTGGGAGTCAGACAGTCCTGAGACAGAATCCTGTCTCTGCCTATTAGCAGCCACATGACCTTTGGACACATGGCCTTTTGAACTGCCACTCAACACACTTCCTCGGATGGGAACAAAGGAAGAGTACTAATCCTGTTTGAGTCTCAATCCTGTTATTAATTAATGGTTCCCTTTGGGCAAATTTTTTCTTCTCCATGGTACTCCATTTCCACCATCTATATTTGTAAATTTAAGGATTTTTCTAGTTGTAAACTTCAATGAATCTGGTGTCCCATTCCCTGGAGACTTGCTAAGTCAAGATCTCTAAAAAGAGCCTTCTTTCTGGGCATCTGTGGAATGGGAGGGAACAGTAAGGAAGACCCTAAAGACAAAAGACCCTAAAGAGGAAAGCCTGAGGTCTAGGGCTGGTACATCAGATGAAGACAACCAAGGCCAGCTCCTACTCAGTGTATCAATGGTCAAGTTGATCTCTAAGGTCCGTCTCAGAGCCAGCACTCTGACTCAGAGCCAAGGGTTTGCTAGGAAACAAGGGTCTGGAACCTGCTGGTCAGCATCAGGCAGGCTTGCATCATGCTGATTGATTAGTCTGCCTCTTTCTTCACTCTTCCTAAGTACTTCTAATTGCTGCAGGGAGAAGAGAAATGCCACTCACAGATAACTTTTGGAGTGCCCACTTTGGCTAATAGTAAAATGTAAATGGTAAGAGAATTGCAGCAAGAAAAGACAGAAGAAGGAGAAGGCATGAGAGAATACCATTTGCCAACTGTGTGCCTTTGGGTTGTATATCTTACCCCTCACTCCCAAATCTCAGTTTACTAGCATAAAGACACCAGCCTTAGGGAGTTATAGGGATTAAATGAAATTGTGCATGTGAAATGCCAAGCGTACCTCCTGGCATGTAGTGAATTCTCAGTACATGACATAAGGACATAAGTCAGACAGCCCTGGGATGGAATCCTGGCTCTGCGTATTATCAGCCATGTAACCTCAGTCAGATCAGTTTTCACATTAGGAAGATGAAGACAATAATCTGGACCTCACAGGGTTGTTATGAAGACAGCATGAGGTCATGTGATTAACTGGCTCATAACAGGAACTCAACACATGTAAATCATTGTTGCCCCTTCCTTTGTCACCTTCTCTTCCAACACATACACACACACACCTATACAGTCTCCTAGAACAACATAAGCTTGGTATTCAGCTGTGCAAATGTGCTCCTGTGTGCTCTACTGCTGAGCTCCAGACTGTGCTATCTGACAGTTTCACCTTCTATTCCCACCTCCACGTTTAGGAAAAGCTCAAATTCAAAAGCTGGCAGATTAGCCAGGGAGAAACAGCCATGACATAGGAAGTCTGGCAGAAAGAAGACATATATCTTAGGCTGCTGCAATCAGGCCTGAAAAAGGCTATATTATTAAGCCTTTTGCTTGAGAAAACTAATAGTAATAATAATCATTATTGGCTTAATTATATCTCATGATAATAATGAATGATGATCATAATAGCATTTCCTAAGCATTTGTTATATGCCAGGTACAGTGATAATCACTTTACAAACATCAGTTCATTTAAATCTCATAACAATACTGCAAGATAAGCACTATTATACCCATTTTAAAGATAAGAGAATTGAGTCTCAGAAAGACCTGACCTAAGTCAGGTCTAAGTCAGACCTAAGTCTAGAGAATGGAACAGATGACACATAGCTTCCTATGTATGTTGCCATTTGTTGAAACGTACACCTGTGGTAAGGAGAATTCATCAATGACTGACCTGTGTTGAGTCTGAGTTCCTGCTATGGACCACATAATCACATGATCTCACATCATCTGCATAAGAATCATGTAATCATGTGAGGTCTAAATGTTTTTCAGCTATTCCCCTGGTATCTCCCAAAGCAGCCAGTTGTTTTCACTTAATTTAAGGCATTTGGAGATTCAGTCTTTCCTATTTGTGACAGTTCTCAGCTGAGGACAGAGGCAATGGGAATTTCTCTAACTACTTGGGACATCAAAGGTGTAAGAAAGAAGCCAATAGCATTCCCTAGGAGCACCTGAGGGGGATGCAGGCACTATTGCTTCTAACTGGTCCAAGAGGCCTCACCATTCCCAAAGGTGCCAGTCCTTGCCACAAATCTAGCTTTGCATTGTTGTCTCCTTGTGTGAAATCTCCTTCCTCCCCACCTTTCCAGTTGGCAAATGCCTATTCACCCTCAGGTTCCTGATTAGACATCTTCTCCTCCAGGAAGACCTCCCAGGCCACCCTCAGTAGGTTAGGGATCCATCTCTCAGCCTTGCTCCCTCCATTCCCCACCCTCCATACACATGCACACTTCATGCTTTCCTCTATCATAGCATTTATTCAATTATAAAGCATTTATAAAATAATCTGTTCACCTATTAGTCTTTCCCATTTGACTGTGGGATCTTTGAGAGAAGGTACTGTGTCGCACTTTCCTTGGCCTCCTTAGCACCTCATATTAGGGGTTCAAGGAACTATTGTGGAATGATAGAAGGGTGAGAAAGGATAAAGGAAAGAAATGAGAGGCAGAGGGGGAAGAACAGGGCCCCCTGGGGTATGGCATCTCAAAGGACTATCTGTGAGCAAGGCTGCTCTCAGGTTGGTAGGTTAGATCTGCTGATGATGACCGAGGGAAGGCAGAAACTTCAGTGTGTGTATCTATATTCCCTCCAGACCATTTTGTTCTCAATTAAGGGGCTGAAGGCAGAGAGACAGCAAAAGCTCCACATTCATCTCCAGGGAAATTCTACATTCTTAGGGCCAGACTGCTGAGAGAAAAGGGTCCTCTCTAACAATCCTGCTCCTCCAGGCCCTGTATCTCTGTCTGGGACTGTGACTGGGACAGGGGAATGAGGATGGTTTGGCCCATGTGAATCAGGGTAACTACTTCACAATAGTGTCAATCTCTTGTCTCTGCCCCTGGGAAGATGGACAGTGGGGGATGGTCTCCAGTGCTTTAGGTAATGATGCACACACATATACCCCAAATAATACAACGAGCAGTCTGCTAACCAATGACTCTGCCACCTATGAGTATGTGGGAGGCTCTGACAGCAGGTAATCTTTGAATTTGTTCTAAGTTTTCAGGAGAGGGAAGGCCAAACAATGCTTCTACCTGGTTATTACATTTCTCCCTTCACCACTGCGGTTTCTAATTGATTGCAAAGCTGACCTCAACTTTCCCATCTATAGAATGGGAATGGCTAACCAAGATAAAAATGAAAACACCTTACACAAGTCACTATTTCTTACTGTCACTCCCATGACAGACATTGCTCAGTAATCACTGCATTGTTTTCTACTGAGCAGAGTCCTGGCCCAGAATCTCAATGCAGTGTTCCAGGCAGTTGGTTATAATGGGCACATAAAGAAAAATTCAGGTCTGACTATGTGATTGCTAATGTCTCTTCCCACTCTGACTTTGTAGGGTTTGGCTTTACTTTATAATGCTGCCCGAAAGCTAAGATTTGGAAGCAAGTTATGCAGGGGGATATTGGTGAGTAAAGAGAACATTTCCACCTTTGCTCAAGCTGAAGGTCTAAACTCTAAGGCTTAGCTTTCCTCAGTTCTTTTAACTTTGGATAAGAGAAACAACAGGGAAGCAAATACCTTTGGTTTTGATACCAACATCTAAAGAGTTCTCTGAGGCTGCTGTGGTCTGGTTGAACCAACACTGACTCCATGGTTAAAGCAGCCTGGGTTCAAATCTCTGCTTTGCCAAATTCCCTGGTGTGACTCCTGACAAGTCACTTTCCCCTTCTGAGCCTCAGTTTCCTCAAGCACGAAATGGAGATAACAACGCCTGCCTTACAGTAAACTGGATGAAATAGTGTAAGTGAAAGTGCTTTGTGTGAGGCACTGCATTGAGCACATGCAGAGGATTATTATTCTTGGTATGCACCAATAGGAAAAAGACTAGGGTGTTCCGTTCCAGATGGACTCAATCTAAACCGGGGAATAAATGCTTTTTTTAGTAATTTCATCTTGTGGAAACGGCAGTCTCATGGGCCTATTTGTGTTTAATGAACCACATCCTGTATCGTATTTTTGCATGGTTCTGAGGAGAAATAAGTTGGCTCCTGCCTTCTGGTGTGCTGTAGGCTAGTGAGCGTCCAGCTCATATTTAACCTCCTCCAGTCTCTCTGCCTCCTCCAAGAAAATACACTTCCCTAGAGCTAGACTGATCCTACAAATAATTGCACAGAAACTAAGGCACAAAGGGAGAGGAAAGGGATAGTCAGCCAACTCCCACCACCATGCTGGGACCCTACCATAGACAAATGCAGCCAGGCTGGGATTTTTCACCTATGATAAAATTAAGGAGTTGAGATTCA
The DNA here is from genome assembly GCA_036589455.1 of Ateles fusciceps. NCBI lineage: Eukaryota > Metazoa > Chordata > Mammalia > Primates > Atelidae > Ateles > Ateles fusciceps. The sequence goes on from JAZHEH010000952.1 coordinate 16,120,890, forward strand.
GAGGTGACTGGCCTGGGATCAAGCAGCTAGGAATCAGAAAAGCCAGGTTTATCTGAGTTCAAAGTCAGGGCTCTCAAATCTTCAACAAGTGTTTTTAACACATCAGTAGTCTTCATCCTTTCTGGAGTCAGAGAACCCTTTGAGACTGAAAGAAAGCTATGGAAACTTTGGTTCCCAAATAAAACACAAATGCAGATGAATGACACTTTGCTTGTACTACTAAGGCATTTATTATGACCTCCCAGGCTCACTCACTCACTCACTCACTCATTTATTCCAATAAACATTATTGAATGCTATCTATATGCCAGGCACTGGTTAGGCATTACCTAACCATGCATGGTCGTCCCTGCTTCACAGTGCAGCAAGAGAGAAAGATGTAAACTAATAAATGTGAAATTACAAACAGGTTATGTGTAGCAAAGGAACACCATTCTAAGAAAATAAAAATGTAACAAAGGATCCTGACATTGCCTGAGGCTTCTTGAAAGGTTTCCTAAGAAAGTGACATTTGAGTTGAGTCATGTGAAGTGAGCTCAGCAAAAATAGGAAGAAAAAATCAGCAGAAGACCAAGTGACAAAAGCATTGCACAGCTTATGCTAGGGCTTGAAGGAAGGTTAGTATGACTAAACGGCAGAAAGCATGGAGACACATGGGGCTGAAGAGGATGGCTGAGGACAGATCAGATCTGCTAGAGCCTTAAGGCCATGGGAAGGAACTTGGAAATGATCCTTAGGGCAGTGACAAGGCACCTAGAAGTTTTAACCCAAGGAATAACATGTTGGGATCTCTATTTTAGAAACATGATGGTTAATTTCATGCGTTAACTTGGCTGGGTTATCAAACTGTTTGGTCAAGTCGTATTCTGGGTATGTATGTGAGGATGATTTTGGAGATATTAACGTTTGAATTGGTAGACTGACTAAGCAGATTGTCCTCCTTAATGTGAGTGGGCTTAAACCAATCAGTTGAAGGCCTCAATAGAACCAAAAGGTTGACCCTCCTGCCTGAATGCCTTGAGCTAGGACACTGGTCTTTCCTGCCTCTGGACTCCAATAGAAACATCTTTTCTTCTTGGATCTCAAGGCTGCCTGCCTTCAGACTGGAGCTTACAGCATTGGCTCTCCTGGGTCTCAGGCCTTTGGATTCAGACTGGAATTACACCATCAGCTCTTCTAGGTCTCCAGCTTGCTGACTGCAGATGTTGGGACTTCTCAGCCTCAATAATTATGTCAGCCAATTCATTATATTAAATCTATATCAATATCATCTGTATTTATATATCTATATCTGTAACTACCTATATCTATATTTATATCTGTATCTATATATCTACCTGTAAGTCTCTCACTATATATCCATCCTGTTGGTTCTGTTTCTCTGGTTTTGTTATCCTGACTAATATACATCCTAAGGGCTGCCATATGGTTAGGATTCAGGGGAGGCAGGGTAGATGCAGGCAGACCAGGCAAGAGAACAAAGCTGGAGTCCAGACAAGCCATGATGGTGACTTGGGATAGGGTGGCAACAGTGAGATGGAAAAAAGTCGGCAAATTTAAGAGTTATTTGGGAATTAAAATTGACAGGACTTGGGATGGTTTGGAAATGGGGGTAGGTGGAAATCATCAGAAGACCTGCACAGAAGCTAAGGTACAAAGAGAGAGGAAAGGGATAGTTAGCCAACTCCCCCCCACCATGCTGAGACCCTACCATAGACAAATGCAGCCAGGCTGCAATTTTTCACCTATGATAAAATTAAGGAGTTAAGATTCAGAGGTGACTGGCCTAGGGTCAAGCAGCTAGGAATCGGAAAAGCCAGGTTTATCTGACTTCAAAGTCAGTGCCCTCAGATCTTGAGAGAGGGTGTTGAGAAGGATTCCTAGGTTTCTGGTTCGGCTTCTAAATAGATAATGGTGCTTTTCTCTAGAACACTAGAAAAGTATTAGGTTGTGTGGAGTGGAGTTTGGGCCAGCAAAAGAACTAGAATGACAGCAAATATCAGAGGAAAGCTTGAGGTTGGAGGTACAAAGTAGGACTCATTACTGTGGGGATGGCAACAGAGATCATGACTAAGCTTCCCCATAGGGACAGTCTAGAAGAGGAGCCCATATGACAGGCTTCCGTGAAACCTCACTTACTAATGTTGCAGAAGAGGATGCACGTGCAGAGGAGACAGAGACACAACAGTCAGGAGAGGTAAGAAACCATGGAGATCTGGTATCACCGAAGCAAACACTGCAAGTGCCTCAAGCAGGGAGCAGACAACTTTGTCAAATGCTACTGAAAGGTCAAGCAAGGTGGAACCTGAAAACCGTCCTCAGTGGAGGAAGTAGACCAAGACCCTGCAGGTCTCAGATCCTAAGAACAACTTCGCTCATGTCTTGTTGCCATCTTAGAAGCAAGTTCTCTCAGGAAACTGAAGACTCTGGAGATTTATCCAGCTCTCGTCAGCCCCTTGGCCACACCTGTCCTCAAAAGAGGAGGTGACAGTTGAATAATCATTCCCTTCTCCTCCTCTACCAGCAACCCCTGAGATGCCTTTTAAGCAGCAAAAACTCCTTTAAAAAGTAGTATAGGAATGTTTCAGCTGACATTCAAAAGCGCATTGTAATTCAAATGGAAATGCAGAAATGCAATCCCTTGGACAGTCTAGGAAAATTATAATAGAGATAAGACGCCCTTTAAAAGTGGCGACATGTATTTATCTGTGGGGGAGATTTCTATAGCATGGACTCTCCCAAACTAAAGTCAGGAGCAGTGCAAGCTTCACATAGAGAATGTCCTTCCACAGGGGTCACCTAGGCAGTAAACTTGGAAAAGCCATGTTAATTGCATAGCATTCTTTCACTTCCAGCCTCTCTTTGTCTCTCCATTTCTCTTTGTGGATTTTGGTATGCCTTTGTCTATCTCTCTTTGTTTTTCTGTCTCCTCCTCCCCTCCCTCCTTTTCTCTCTCTGCCTTTCTATTTTTCTCTCTTGCTTTAGCTCTCTGTCTCTCTCTCTCTCACACACAGAGAGAGAATGAACAATTCTTTCCATACACACAACCATCACCTTCCATAATCAGTTTCTCTATAAAAAAGAAGCAATTTAAAATTCAGCAAACTTATAATACTGCTAATTCCTGCATCTATCACTATCCTGCCTAAGTAGAGAATGACGGGATGTCAAAAGTTACAGATTCCTTTTGATACTTCCCCAGTCCCGTTCCGCAGCTCCTTCCCTTCCGTGGTCCCGAGCCTGTAGCTAAACTCACTGAGGCCCCTCCCCAGCCCCAGGCCAATCTACCACTGCCCTTGATCCTGGGTCACAATGATGACAAGGGATGAGAGCAAATTAGCAACCTCCACCCCCGCTCACACACATGTGTGTGCCTGCACGCATATACATACACACAAACATACACACCTGGGAACACAGTCATCTAAGTGAATGTGGCAGCCATGGGTGGAGGACATGGGTTGGATCAAGATAATTAGTTCCTCAACCTGGAGCTGGATGGGTCCATCCATTGCTCTATTTTTCTTATCCAATCTACACAATGACTTTGTATTTTGCATATGGGAAAACTGAGCTTAGAAAATGAATCACTTTGCTCACAATCACACATCTGGTAAGAGGTAAAGCTGGGATATGAATTGGGGTCCATCTGATTGTAAAACCTGTGCTTTATCTCCAAATGAGAAAGTCTTTATCCAAAGTAGCCCCAGTGAACCAGTGAACCCTAATCATGATATAAAGCTCATGTATCGTGATCACAGCTAGGGAGAATGTGTGAATATCAAGTCAAATGGTGAAATGGAGCCCCGCTGGGAAGAAGGTAGTTTTTTCAAAATATAGAAGTATCAAGAGCATAGCAACATATAGTGAAAGTATTATGCTAGAGCAAGGGACTCAGAAATTCACACAGTGCTTGGGGGAAATGGCATGGGAGCAGAGGTGATGGCTAAAGGAACCTGACAGGCTAAACAGCTTCATACTAATCATGCCTGGAACCTGGAACTTCCAGGGATGACTTTGCCTACTCTAGTTGTGTTCTAAGGCCCAGCTCTTCCTGGATTAGATCAGATTCTACCTTATTGGCCTGTTCGGTGCTCCAGTCCCCTACAGACTTCTGGAAAGCTCAGAATTCCCACGTGGTGATCTAAAACTCTTTCTTCCTGCCTGGAGATCTTACCAGTGGTAATTGTCATGCCCAGTACCCCTCTGGAATCAACACCAAAAACTAGGTCTGTTATTCTAACTTTTATTTTTGCCATATTACAAAATGGCAAAAATACCATTTAATTACCCATCCAGCTCCAAGTTGAGGAACTAGACTACTACACTTCCTTTCTGTATCTAGAATAGGCATTTTTCATAGCTCTGTTTCTCAATGATCCCAGTAACTTGCACACAGTGTTCTAGACAAACCACTCCCTAGTTGATCAGAATTGGCACATGAACGCTAGAGACCACAAGTTGATAGTGACTGGGTATCCCACCCAGCCTGGAAATGTCAGCCTCCTCCCTCTTCGCAGCTATCTACCAGTGGATTTGTAAAAGTCTGTAACAAAAGTGATGAAATACTGGGAGGCTAAGGCATGCCGGTAATGAACAATGTAGGAACAGAGCCCGTATCTTCTTTATTTGGTGCCACAACATCTGACACAAGAAAATACAGAGAAAAAGCAGTTGGGAAATGTTCAGAGAATTGATGAATGATAACTATGACTTTATTTTCCCACAGAATGTACCTTTAGAAACATTTAGGGGAATGAGAAACATTTCAATCAGGCACATTGATTCCCATCTCCCTTGGCTTTCTAGTAATTTCCAGTGGCTTCCCCAGACCGTAAAAGTGGCCAGGGTCCTGTTGTTATGAAACCTGGAAAGGCTAGGGCATTTGTTTCTAATGTCTAGGGACACCAGAGCTAGGGTGAGGGAAGCACTGGGCTCAAGCTGGGACTCAAATACCATCCCCCCCAGGAATGAACAGTGGCCTCTGTAAGTTAAGGTTTCCCCTTCTGTAAAGGTAGAAGTGAGTACCCTTGCCTTCTTTGCTTTGTGGGGTAGATGGGAAGATCACAGAAAGGCCATCTGCGAACTGTAGAGGCTGTGCAAATGCTCATGGTGGTTATCCATGCCCTATTTGGTCTATTTTCCCTAACCTACTCTACCAAGTTTGACCCCTCCACTCCTCCCTTCCCTAAAAGTTAAAAGGACACCTACAGGGATTGTCTTTTTCTAGTGACATACGTAGTTCACTGAGAAAAATGAGGGTTGAGCTCACACATTAGGAAGGTATGGAGCTGGGACTAGAATCCTCAGCTGATGCCCACAATTTTTACTTTATTTCAAGCTACTGTTTTCTATGTACCTACTATGTACCAGACATTTTACCTGCATCATCTCATTTTATTCTCCCAAAAGCCACACAAGAGAATTACTATCCCTCATTTAACATACAAGGAAATTGAGACTTAGAAGTTCCTTTATCTGAGGTCACCTGCAAGGCATGTAGAAAGAGGAGTAAAGACATGAAATACCCTCCAGCCCACTTCAGCACTGCACTATCTCTCCTCATCTCACAAGCTCTGGCCCCAGAGTTTTCAGCTTCTAAGCGCAGATTCATCCTGGCCTGCTTCCATGTTTAGCAGATGTCAGTGACACATAACTCATGGCTGGGGGAGAAAAGGGTCACCAGCTATCTTTAAGTCCAAAGGCTTCTTTCAACTCTACAGACGCAAATCCCCAGCTTCTCATCTCCCCATTCCCTAGCATCACTCCCAAATTTAAAAAATAAAACCAGAGTATTTGATCTACCATCTAAGTGGTCATAGCAGGCGAAGACACAGTGGAAGAAACACACAGAGAATGGTTAAATTGACCTCAATGCATCCCCCGGTGCTCTCTCGGGAGCAAGTATGGACGGTGGAAGGAAGAAAAGTGCCTTTGCAGACTAGAAGCCCAGGAAGGAAAACACCAAGTTTACCCTGAAAGTTTGTGGCAAAGCCAGGTCTTGAGGGGGACCCTCAGCTGTTGTTTTCAGCATTCTTTCTGCCCCCCTCCCATCTTATTTATAACAGATTCCATGATCCACCACGCAAGGAATGGGATTTTCTGGAATGGGAAAGTCAAGTCCATAGCCTGAAGACAGCTAAGGATGGAAAAGGGGGTGGGATTTAGAATCAGAGTAGTGTCCCAGGCCCCAAATGGGTTCACAGTGAGTGATGGTTTTTATAAACATCACCTAATTGTATTACATCAAAGTCCTGAAGCTTATTGCCCTGCTTAATGATGTGTCACATTATTTGTAGGGTAGCACAATAAGACTTCTATTGATTTAATGCACTTCCTTAAAGACTGTCATTGTCACAGCCATAAAACGGAGCTATTCCCAGACAACTCAATTATATCCACTGTGCCCATAAACCACCCCGTGCCCCACACAGTTGCACACAGGAAGCAGAAAGTGGTGAGAGCATGACTGGGGATGCAAAGCCCCCAGGGATAAAGGGAAGGGATTTAGAGATTGGGAAGGCAGGGGGACTAGGGCTTTGTTCAGCTGGGAATGTGCAGCTGCATAAAAAGCACTAGACAGGGGGGTGTAGAGCACCCCACTTGGTCTTGGTCCTGCCAAGCACAGCTGTGTGCAAGCTCCCTTCTCCCCTGTAGACTTAGTTTCCTCAGCTGCAAAACTGGAGTGCTATGCTCAATGAGATCTTTCAGATCCCTTCTGGCTCCCACACTCTGTGGTTTATGTTATGATTGCATTCGTTCTTGGAGATAGGGTGGCTGAGCTGTATGAGAAGATGCAAATATGCTTTTAACATTGCTCTTCACCCTTTCCATCAATTGAGAGCCTTTCTTTTATACATAGTTGATAATAATAATAATAATAATACTATTAACTATATCAAAAAGCACTTCAGTATGGTTGAAAGAGGGAAAGAACATGGGCTTTTGCAGCCAGCCAGCCTTGGGTTCCAATCCTGACGCTGATACTTACTAGCTGTGTGTCTCCTGGCACTCCATGTGGCATGTCTGGGACTCATTTGCTCATATGTAAAATGGGAGTATGACTATAAATACACTGACCTATTAAAATACATGTGTACACATGCGCAATATTTCTAACTTTCTCAGAATACTATTACATAAACCACTTATCTTTAATGTGAGAAGCAGACAAGAATAGCTACTTATGTACCCATTTCACAAGAGAAAACTGAGGTGGAAAAGTGATAACTTTCCTAAGGTGAGTGGCAGAGACTGGTCTCCTGCACCTGGTCTGAGGAATTCCAATTCTGATAATAGCTGAGAATCAGAGGGAAATGAACTCTGCTGGCCCTTCCTGAGGATAAAAGCCCCTCCACGGGACAGAATGGAAACCATGTGCTTGGTTGCGAGATGATTATTTTTTCCAGAGGAAGGGAGCTCTTCTTGGGAGAGAAGAACCCATGCTCTTCTTGGGTTTTCCCAAGGATCTGGAGAGAAGAAAGTGTCAAGTGGACAGCACTTGCCAACCCCCACCCTGATCCCTGGCAGTTGTTTCAAGGAGAGGATGTGGGAAGCCAAGTGCCTGCAGGAGAAGGTAAGGGTTCTGGAGTCTAGAACACTAACTTGGGGCCTCAGAAAATGCCTGACTTGAAAGAATCCTGCAAAATCATTGCGTGATTCCTCACTCTGCCCATTGTGAAACTGAAGCTCAGAGAGAGGCAGGGATTTGCCCAAGGCCACACAGCTTAGATGTGGCAGAGCCAGGATTTAGATCCAAGGCAGTTCAGTTGTCTCCCCAGACACCTTCCCTCTATACCCTGCCTGGCCGCCTCCTCCAGCAGGCACTCTGGGCTTACCTTTCTGATACTGGAGCCACAGCTGCTGCTGGACCTTCTTGCTGGGAAAGTGGATGATGCAGGTGAGCTCTGAGCCATAGAGGGCCTCTGCGATGTAGTGGGAGCCATAGTGCTGGATGAAGGACAGCAGCTCCTCCCGACTGCTCTCCTTGGTCAGGATCTTGAGGACATTAGTGAAGCCTGGACAAGAGAGGAACATATGGAAGTGGTCAGACGTGGGAGGCTGGAGCCTAGCAAATTATACAATAGCAGGGGTTCTTCCCAGCCTGGATTTGGTGCCTTACCCCTCAGCACAGTGGCAGCTTGGTGGCTGCACTAGTCATACACATATATACAATTCCCTCTCTTATATAAGAAAGAACGTGCTCTCTGAGGGGCACATCAGACACGATGACCAACAGGGAGTCTGCAGGAGAAGAAGGCCTAAACTCAGCAACTTAGGCCATGGAACTTAAAAAAGACAAACCAGGAAGTCAAAGCCAATATCTATGCACTGAGCAACCATTTGTACCAGGAAAAATGTCAGATGTTTCACCCTGTTTATGTAACTAAACCTTAGCCACAATGCTATATACCTTCACAACAACAAACCCCATTGTGTCATGAGCACATCAAAGCTGAGAGACTACCAGTAACTTATCTTGAACTTCCAGCTAGAGAAGCTGGACTCAAATCCACTTATGTTCTCACTGCAAATTGCATGCATTTTCCACTGTACCAAATAAACCAGGGCTTGAACTGCCCATGGCTAGAATCCTAAGGCTGCATTTGCCCAGACTCAGCATACATTCTGAGCCCATGAATCTGATTACTGGTTTAGCTTCCTGTAGCATTGCTTTTCTTCATATCTCTGTTCCCACTCTGAGACAGTGGTGTGTTCTCCCTAGATTTCCACAGAGCCTTCTTGCTGCTCTATTTCTCTTAGTCCTAGGGAAGTCCTCAGCGCTTAGCCTGGGCCTGCACAGCAGTCACTCAGTAAAAACTACTCCCTCTCTCTCTCCTTCCTCAAGCGGGCACAAGATGAAACTATTCTTCCAGGGTGTTCCTCAGCTCCTCTCTGGTGCTGAATAAAGCCTAGTGACCTTCTTTAGACATTCAAGTTTCCAAGCTTGTTTCTCATGCGTCACCCACACTAAGCTTTAGCTCCAGTCAAATTAGTTGTATCATTTATCCTGAATGTGACCTGGAATTTCCATCATTCTGTCTTTCCTCGCATCCTCACTACCCTCAACACACACACACCTGAAATGGCCTCCCTATGTCTTCCCTAAGTCACACCTATGCTTCAAGGCCCCTGGGAGTCACCTCTCCTCCAAGAAGCCTTTCATACCATCATGGATGGGAGTGCCTACTCTCTGCACTTTCAACATTCACCACCTTAAAGCAGAAGCTCAACCTTGTCTCTGAATCTGCACATGCATCCTCCCCCGCACACCCACCCCAACTGGGTACATTGCCCAGTTCCTGGGGCACAGCAAACACCCAAACAACAATTATCACAAGAACAACCAATGCTGTGCCACATCAAAGTAAAATGTAAAAGAACAAGCTTCTTCCAACATTACAAGTCAGCTCCAATTTGCCAACATTTGATTGACAAAGGGGTTTTCCAGGAGCGTCATTATTGATTAATTAAAGCAGATGCACCTTTGTACTTCTAATAGGAACATCACAGTCTTATTCACAAGTGCAGTGTGGGGTAGAGGGGGAGAAAACAGAAATAGGGCTCAAAGAATGGGTGTTTGATGAGAACAACCCCTCTCCATCAACCTATTAAGTAATGCAGCTGGGTAATTAATACAGCAGTCTTAATAATGAGATGGTTTCTGTTAAGTAATAAAAAAAAACAACACCACAGAGATGCCCTGAGGCTCTTACCGAGGCAGACAAAACTGCAATCAAACCCTTGACTTTTTCCCTGTTCTGCCACTTACTAGCTGTGTGACCTTGGGCAAGTTACTTAATCTCCCTGACTCTCACTATCCTTAAATGAAGAAAAATGGGATAAATAATGCCTTTCTCACAGTACTGTTCTGTCATAAGAAACGAAGCATTATAAAACGCTTGACAGATGTCAGCAATAATTACTATTTCTACTTCCCAGAGGGTGAAATCCTCCAATTCTCAGGCTATAAGAGCTCCATTTTGCTGATGAACAAAGTGATACTGAAAAAGAAAAGAGAAGAAAAGAACTCATAGATAATTAGAGGACACTCAGACAATAAGCCAGTGACAGTGTTATTCATAAGAGTCAGGGTAGAAAATCCTAGGCCAGGCCTCATCTTTCCGGATTCCTTCATTCATTACTTATTTTTCAGTTTTCATTTATTTTTTAAAATTCCTCCATCATACATGAGCACCAACAATGTGCTGATCTCTGTTAGTATTGGAGATACTGGAATAAGTAAGACCCAAGCCCTACCCCCAGTTCTCAGGTCATAGACAAGATTCTGATATAAATCAAGCACTTACTAGTGTCTTGATATAGATATGCAAGCACCGAGAATTCCTTGAGTTGTTCTGAGGGGAATGGAGAATGGGGGAGGCATCACAGAGCAGTATAGCATATGTTCTCAAGGCAAGGAGGTCCAGGCAGAGGGAACAGTATGTGCAAAGTTGCAGTGGCATGAGAGAAACATGCGCCATTTGGGGCACTGTAAATTGTTGTCAACTGTTGGAGCTTAAAGTTCACGTAGATACAATGTGGGCAGTGCACGTGTGTGGATGGGGGTGTGGGGGTTATATATGATTTTTGCATAGGACATGGACAGGAAAATAAATTAGCCAGGAGAGAAAGAGAAATTGTTGTCTGAGGAGAATTTATAATTCATAAGCTTGAAATACTTCAAGAACATAACTAGGACTTAGATGACTGTTTATCCCCACTCTTCTATTCATACTTCCATACCCTACGCAGATTTTCCTCTAGGAAGCCTCTCTAACTCCCCCAGAATAATCAGCTCCATCTTCTGTGCCACTGCTTCCCCATGATTGCATTGATCCTACTGTCTGTCAGTCTGTCTACTCATGCTCCTTGGGACTCCTTGACGGCAGAGAGGATGCATCCTTATTTCCTCACCATTCCAAGTGGTCTCATGTGCCCTGGCACATGCTAGGTCCTTGGGAACAAGTGCTAAATTACTCCAAGTCCCCTGGCTGCCCAGGCAGTGGTCCTCACCTGCTGAGAGGGTGATGGTGCTGAGCTTCACACGGTAGAGGTTGCTCCGGACCCGCCACTGCTGCACCATGGGGTAACCCATGGCCTCATCATACCTGATATCTCCTGGGAGAGGAAATAAGATGGTCACGTGAGCCCAGAATTAAGACGCTTCACACCACAATGCTCACCCTGCAGCTCTTGGCTCTGGGTAACGGACACCTCTTTGAAATGCAGGCTTTCATTGGGATTGATAATTTTATCTGAACCCCACCTCCAGGACTCTTCCTGGCCTCTAATCTCAGCCCTACCCCTCATTTTTTCTCTCTGCTCTATAACTTGCAAGTCCCCTTTACCCTATAAGCAAGAGCAACCTCAGGTCAGATCTATGTCTTACCTAACCCCACTGGCAACTTGCCACCAGGCACGAGACATCTCAGTGCTTCAGTTTCCACATCAGACACTGCAGCTATCTCTGATGTTCTTATTTCATAAGCATGTTATGAAGCTCAAGTAAGGTACTAGAACTGGGAGCCCTTTGGTAACCTAGAAATGTTGTGCATGTAGACCAGGTATAAGCAAGCTACAGCCTATTTGTTATGTATTAGTTGCTTTCACACTATGACAGCAGAGCTGAGCAGTTGGAATACAGACCACCTGCAAAGCCTAACACATTTATTACCTTTCCCTTTATGTTTGCTGACCCCTATATAGACTATCGTTTCTTAACAAGGAAATGTCGATGTTCCTAAGTCTTATGTAAGATACGTGTATATATAAATAAACTCTTTCTATTTCAAGTAAGACTGAGAAACACAGGCAATACAAAGTTTAACTGTATAATTTCTCAGCATCTTGATTAGGTTAATACGCATGAAGGCAGTGTGCAAACTTCTTTGACCATAAAACCCCTTTTGTATAAAAGTTCCTTTGGAATTCATGTTTTATAGAAATAGATTTCAGGAAACACAGGTGTAAACAAAAAATAAAAAAGACACAACAAACTATTAGCAAATCATTAACTTTGGGTGGTGGTATATGAAAAATTCTTTTTTTCTGATTTCTATTCATCTCTATTTTCTAAATTTTCTGCCCTAAGCTTTGCAAACTCTCTTTTATAAGCTGAACAAAAATACACTAAAAAGATGCTAGTCACATCAGCAGTTATTATTAATGTTTTTATGTATCCATGCTTTCTTGTGCCTCTGCAAATGGCAGGCACATTTTCTATCCTTTTCTCTTGTCCCCTGGTGAGTAGGCACTTAAAGAGATATTTGATACCAAGATTAAAATGAGAATCTCATTGGAACAAATGATTTCTTCCTGGACGTTACTGCAGTATTAAAGTTGTCCATTACTGTCAATGTTTTTTTCCCCTCCTTATCCTCCTTAGCCTTTTCAGGAATAAAATAGTTTTTTAGAGGCTTTCATTTTAAAGTAAAATATTCATGATCCCCAAAGATATGTCCACTGGAGTGAGGCTGTTTGTTATAGATATGTCCTCTTTGTTTATCTGCTGTGCCTCTCCTGTCCTTGCTTTGCAGAGACTGGGGGAGAAAGGAGATTGTGTGGAGGGAGAAAGGGGAGGGCCGTGTTTTTGACTAAGGGCAGAGAAAACATCTGCACAAGAAGATTCAGACACTAGGGACAAGGCAGTCTCTGCTCCTTCCATTACTGCTCATTCATGTTCAAAGCACACTTGGTGGGGGCAACCAAGGCCTATCTCCAATAGAGGGAGGCACAATCATGCAGGCTACTGAGAGGCAGCTCTTCCACTTGGTGGCATGAAGTCCAAACGTAAAAACAAAACAAAACAAAACATTTCTGATCATAAAGTCATTTATAAAACCATCTTCTCACTCCATCCCTCACTTCATTCCATCCCTGCTTGTTCCTGGATTCAAGCCTGAAATAAAAACTTCTCCACTGAAATGAATGTCAGCTTCTTGAGGTCAAGATCATGGTCTAAATTCTTCCCCTTTTACAGAGCCTAGAAGAGAGCCTGGCATATAGTAGCCTCTCAATAAATGCCTATCCACTGACTGCCTAACTCTCACTCCGTTCCTGACCATAAACTCATTCCTGGGTTATGCTATCACTGACTCCCATCTTGCCCTTCCTATCCCAGCTCCCCACCTGGGGATTACAGTTGGAATGAAGATATGTGATGGGGGGAGGAATTTTTTCCTGGTAATTAAAAAACAAAAATCAAACAAAAAAATCTCTTGAAATGCAATAGTTCCCTTTATTAGGAAATCTCTAAAGATCCTCGAGTCAAAACACAGAATTGTGACAACTTGAACCACTAACAGATACCCATAGTGTACCTTGCATTTTAAATATATAATCTCTGTTTCTCATTAGAATCCTAAAACATAATTGCCATACCCTACTTTTTTTTTTTTTTTGAGATAGAGTTTCACTCTTGTTGCCCAGGCTGGAGTACAGTGGCACAACCTTGGCTCACTCCAACCTCTTCCTCCCAGGTTCAAGCGATTCTCCTACCTCAGCCTCCTGAGTAGCTGGGATTACAGGCACCCACCACCAAGCCCGGCTAATTTTTCTGTATTTTTAGTGGAGACGGGGTTTCATCATGTTGGCCAGGCTGGTCTTGAATTCCTGATCTCAGGTGATCCACCCACCTCGGACTCCCAAAGTGCAGGGATTACAGGCAAGAGCCACCGCACCCAGCCCATACCCTACTTCTTAGAGGAAGAAACTGAGGCTCAGAGAGGGAAACTGCACAAGGACATACCAGGATCAATGACAGGTTCAGGGGCCTTTCCATTAAAGCACAGCATGTCCTCACAGACTATGGACATGTCTGCCTTAGGAAGTAGTATAGTAAACTACCCATCACTTGGGGTATCTAAAGAGGGAAAACCACTCAGGAAGGATATTATAGACTTGATTTCTCATCAGGAAGGAAGATTAGACTAGCTGCCCTTTGCAGTCCATGTTAGCTCTGAAACTTTATGATCTTATAAAAAATGAAAATTAAGGAAGGCATATAAATTTTTTGAAACACTTTACAAGGCATCTTTTACATTCATGATTTCATTTGATCTACATCTGTGCCCCTCTTTGAAGTAGCACAGGTCAGGGGTGATGTAAGACAGTAGATATGCCATTAGCTTTGGGGTCAAGACTGACTATGTTTAAATCCTGTCATGACTATAGACTAGCCACGTGGCCTTGGGAGGTGTTCAGGACCTTTCTAACCCATTTAAAGGGGACAATAACGGCCTTGCAGGGTTACATGGTTTAACACATAAAAAGTGCCTAGCTCCCAGGACCCCTTAAGCACATGTGGGCCTCTCCTCCATCTATGCTCTTTTACAGGAAAGCCTCATGAAGGTTAGATGACTCTTTTGAGGTTTTCCAGAGCTTGCAAGTGATGGGGAGGGAAGGTGGAGATTTAAATCCAGGTCTGTGACACTGTGGGGTCTTCCCTGGGGGACAATTCTCCTCTCAGTGAGAGAGTTCTACTATCCTTCCCTGTGTGACAATTACCCCATGATGATTCTCCCTGGGCAGGGGATAATATATGCAACCACAGTATCACAAAGGCAGAGTCAGGACGCTCACATCTTAGGAAATTCCTTAAGAACACGGTAGTAAAGGAGCTGGGAACAGAAAAAGAGCATCCTGGGGTTGGACAGAAAACATAAAGTCTCAGGAAAGCCTGCAAAAGGCAACTCCCCAGTGGGGTGAGAAAGTTGTTGCAGGGGTTGGGGAGCTGCAAAGTGGAGTGAAAAGGGCAAAGACTTGGCGCTATGGCACCCAGGTTTTAGTCCGGGCAGATATACTGTGTGACCTTGGGCTGGTCCCGTCACCTCTCTAAGTATAGATTCTTAATCTATCAAATGTTAAAAATAATACCCACCCAATGGATGGCACAGTGCCCACGTACAAAAACGAACTAACTCAAGTGCTTTCAAGCAGGAGGGGCTCCTGGTTGGACAGTCCACTTCTTTTATTCTAGAATGACTTAAAAATGAACAAGGAAAACAAAATACTAAAAGTGGAAAAAATATCAGAAAATTGTCGATGACAATGAAAAATGTTTTGAGACTCATTCACAGAGGCGGAACCCTCACTGAGAAAAATTGTTCCTGTTCTCAGAGAGGAACCTCCTCTCAAAAGATGACCCCAGTCTAGAGTCTGGGGTCTCAGGGGAAGTCCCTGGTTATGCACAGCCAATAGCAGGAGCCCAAAAAGGGGCAAGCTCCTTCCCATCCCAACCCTCAGGAAGGAGGAAGCTTGACTGAGCCCATCTTGGATCTGCTGAAGACTGATATGCCCTAAGTATGTGGTCAGGGAACCCGGGAAAGGTCTGGCACATGTGTCTTACCAGTGAGCAGCTGGAGGTCCGGGGAGGGGCTCGGAGAGGACCCCCCGGCACTGCTCCTCCACCGGCAGCGGGATCACCAACAGCCCATCGGCCAGCTGGGGAAAGTCCTTGATGAAGTTGTTCTCCCTGTGGAGAGGAGCAGAGAGACTGCCAAATCGAGGAAGTGGAGGCTGCCGGGGGCTGCAGGGCAAGGAGGCAGGATGCTATCGTCAGAGTAAAGTCTCATGGTGGGGTGGCTTTGCTGTGATGCCTCTGGTTTCCTGAATCTCAGCTCTGAGAACATGGTGCTACCTAAAGGCTCCTGAATCAGGCAGGCTGGGGTTCAAATTCTAGCCCCACTGCTTACTGGGCTGTATGATCTCAAGCAAGCTACTGTTCCTCTCAGAACCTCAGTTTCCTTATCTATAAAGTGAGACTTAGATCTAAGGGCGCTTGTAAACACTTAATGGGATACAGCTGCCAATTATTTAAGATACTCTCTGATGCTCTGTAAACTGTATATCTGGCTGCTAAATGTCCCCTTGCATAAGCAGTGGCAGTGCTGTAGCAAGATGTGGGAACTGAGAATACTGAGTAGTGTTTGAAGAACAAGGGGGCAAGATTAGGCTGAAAAAAAACCTTGGAAAAATAGATGTTTGTTAAAATGCCAAGGCCCTAAGATACATATATATATATATGTATATATTTTTTTGGTTCAAACTTTTTCTTTTACAGATGAGGAAACTGAGGACTGGAGAAAGGGAGTGACTTGCTAAATCACAACCTGATAGGTTAGACTCAAGCCCATGTCTTCTGACTCCAGATTAGCGCTCTTTCCCCCTGCTCTAACTTCTTTAGACACTTCTATCTCTTTCCTGCAGGCCAGTCCCAGGGAACAGAAGACAGACCCCTGAATGACCTCAGAAAACTGAACCCTGAACAAAGTTCTGAGAGGATGGTAGTAACAGTGCAGCAGAGAGAGGCAGCTTTCATTCTTCTAGACAATAGGCCTGCCTAAAAATTAACAGCCTACCAAGAGAGGTGGTGAGCTTCTTCTGTTACTGAGGGTGTGTAAGCAGAAAGCTTGACTGCCAATTGGCATGGATGGTATCGAGGGCTTTTCCATATTAAATATGACTTCTGAGGTCCCTTTATATTCGGAGATCCCCAGCATTAAAGACACAAATTATAGTCTGGAGAGGAGGAGGAGAGAAGAGAAGCGGGAAAAGAAGAACAAAAGAAGGAGGATGTTTATTACTTCATTTTGACACATGGAATGGTCAACCTTGAAATGAAAATCAGAAGCAGGAAAACAAAAATGTGTGATGCCAAAGCAATGCCTTTGAAGTTGGTATCTCAGACAGTTCAAAAGCAGCTGTAAAAGTGTTGACCGGCTTGGGTCACCTTTCTGTCTGCTCAACATCTCTACACCCCACTCCAGGCACCTTTGAAGCTCATCATCAATTCATCCATTTAATGAACACTTTCGTCATTTCTGAGTCCAGAGGATGCGACATTATCACCATCTTCAATACCACCAGCATCACCATCACCATCATCACTGTTTTTGTCATCTCTATTATTCATCGAATATTTATAATTTGCTAGGATATAGCTAAACACTTTACATACATTTTATCATTTAATCTTGACTGCAATCCCAGAAGATCAATATTATTGTCTTTAAGTTGCAGATAAGTAACATGAGATTCAGTGTTAATAGGTGGTGGAGCTGGGATGCAAACCTCAGTCTGGCTGAGCCTAGGACTGTCGGCCCAGGCATGCATGTGCATGACGGCGAGTTTTAAGGTCCACACTTGCCATTTAAGCATGCTACTGTGTGTGGGTATGCCATGTCTGTCTGTGGAGTCATACTTATTTCTGTCTGTGTGTGCACGTGATAATGGGTTCTACCTAGATGGTTGGTCTTTGGTTTGTCTGCAAATCTGGGAGTGTGGAACAGCAATGTGAATTTAAAAAGACAGGCTTCTGGTTGATGGAAGTGCCACCACATAGCGTGTAACCCTAGCCGGGACTAAGTGTCCTCATGCATCCCTTGTGAGGTGGCCTCTGGTGATAGATTTTCCGTGAAAGATGTAGCAGGATGGAGTGGGTATTCCAGGCCCTAGTCACTTGACTAGCATGCACTGAGCACATACTTGGGTGGAATCCTGTGCTGGGTACTAACGACACAGAGACAGATTCCGCTTGTCCACTCGCCCTCTAGATCTTCTCAGCCTCGTGGGGAAAACACAAATTGGCCATGCAGAACAATCGGTGGGGGCTGCTATCAGGAATTCTGCACGTGCTGGGTGCTGCTGCACAAGATCTCTTCCCGATGAGATCCCCAGCACTTTATTCATTCTGGGCAGGAGAGGCCAAAGATGAGGAGGTAGCTTACCCTTGGAGGCTGAGAAGAGCCTATGAGGACAATAACAATAGCCTTTTATTGAACACCTATTATGCACCAGGCACAGTTGCCAGTACTTACTCTTCACCCAACCCTATAAAGTAGATGCCATTTACATTCCCCATTCAGACACTCAAACGCTGAAGCACAAAGAAGTCATGTAACTACCCAAGGCCTCAAGGCTGGGAAGTACAAAATCCCAGGTGGTTTGGCCCCAGATCAAAGTTTAGTAATATATTGCTTTCACCCATGAGCTAAGTTTTAAACTTGACTCAATCTAGTATTTAAATTTTCCAGAATTCTATGAAGTTTAAAAGCAAACTAAATGCTTAAGTCCAGTATATTTTATACTTTATTATGTACTAAAAAATGACCGGCTTGTGGTGTTATTTCTCAGCTTGCCTTTCCGTAAGCATCCACTCAGACAGTTGAATATGGAAGAGTTAATATTTACTGTATACCTGGCACAGAGTTTTTGTTTCTCTAACAGGTTGTGGTAGATGTCTTCAAAAGACATCCTAGCACTCCTCATCACTGCTTGGGTGCAGGGTGCTGAAGGACCTGCCTGTGACAGACACAGGCTGTCAAAGCTGGAAGGGCCATAGTGCTTGGGAGAGCGCTGAGCCCAGACAGGCTGCAGGCGAGAGAAGGGCCTTGCTGCTCCTACAGCTTCACCATATGCCCTGGGTTCTGTTCTCCATGTGACCTCTTCAAGCCTCACACCAATGCCATAAGATAGGCATATATTCCCTGTTTAACCAACAGGGAAATGGATTTTCCATGGACTTGCATGCTGAATGCATTTGAGAAATGAGATCTGAAGGCAAATCTATCATTTTTCACTTTACCACCCAAAGATCTCCATTTCAAATCTCTAGAAACATTCTTATAATTGCAGAGGAGGGAAGGTAATGTCACCTTCTCTATCCCCATGTCCCCTCCTCCAATCCCTCTGCCTTCCTGTCATGTCAATCTTAGCTCTGCAAAGAAATCTGACCCCAAAGGGACCACACAAGGAAACAGAATGGGCAAATTCAGGAGGCAGGGGCCTGGCTCAGGATGCCCCTTCTTGGAGGAAGGTTTTCCTTCCTGAGCTTCCAGAAAGTAGAGGGGGTCTTAGAGAAATGCAGACAGAGATAGATGACGGAAGGGTGAGAGTTACCCAGCCAATATGGGAGGCTGGGGAAGGAGGGGAGGCAGGTAGGCGAAGATGAAGCCCGAATGAACAAGATAGCAACGGCATGGTCTCTCGGGTACCGGGTCCCTTCGCAACTGCCTGGGCAATGGCCACAAGTCCTGCAAGGCCTCTGCCAGCAGAGGGCGCCCGGGGCCTTTGCATTGATCAGCTCTTTCCGGAGGCAAAACACAGATGAGAAGAGCAGCCGCTGGGAAAGTTCCGCTGGGCTGAGAACCTCAGATAGAAGCCCAGACAGCAGCTGCAGAATCCACCCACGTGGGAGAGGGACCAGGGAGCTGGCAGAGTGCTGGATTAAACTTGGGTGGTCAGAAATAATTCAGATTCTCAGCGCTTGTGTGTGTGTGTGTGTGTGTGTGTGTGTGTGTGTGTTGTGTGTGTGTGCAGTAAAAACTACCACACGACTAATTCATATAATAGGAAGACAGAAATAATGCGCAATATTTATTTACTGATCATATCTGTTGCTCATCAGCTATGCTCTAGTTCATGTGCCAACATTGTGTGTGTGTGTGTGTGTGTGTCTGTGGTAAAAGCTGCTAGGTAACTAACCCTAGCAATTGAAATAATGATAATATTTACAAAGATTTATTGATTGCATTTGTTGACCATCTCCTATATTCAAGGTAATGTGTCAAGATACAGTAGTGTACAGGAATGGAAAACCAAATATTGCATGTTCTCACTTAGAACTGGGAACTAAGCTATGAGGATACAAAGGCATAAGAACTTTGAGGACTTGGCAGGGGAAGGTCAGAAGAGGGATTATAAAAGACTACATATTGGGCCAGGTGCAGTGGCTCATGCCTGTAATCCCAGCACTTTGGGAGGCCGAGGTAGGGAAGATCACCTGAGATCAGGAGTTCAAGACCCACTTGGCCAACATGGCGAAAACCCATCTCTACAAAAAATACACAAATTAGCCGGGCATGGTGGCACACACCTGTAATCCTAGCTACTCAGGAGGCTGAGGCATGAGAATCACTTGAACCCGGGAGGTGGACGTTGCAGTGAGCAGAGATCATGCCACTTCACTCCAGCCTGGGCGACAGAGGGAGACTCCGCCTCAAAAAAAAAAAAAAGACTACATATTGGGTACAGTGTATACTGTTCAGATGATGGGTGCCCTAAAATCTCAGAAATCACCACTAAAGAACTTATTTATCTAACCAAAAACCACTGGTGCCTCCAAAACAATTGAAATTAAAAATTAAATAGGAGTGTGTATGCCATCTTAACCTCATAAAAACTCTGAGAAAACTACTATCAATGTTCCCATTTTACAGATGAAGAAACATGTTCAGAGAGGTTATGGAACTTGTCCAACTGAGGTCCACAGTTAGAAAGTGACAGTGGCCAAGACCACATTCTAACACCCCTAGATTCTAGCTGAGAGCCTGGCACACAGTGAGTACATGCTCAGTGAATCATCCCAAGCCTGTGCTCTTGATCGCTGGGATAGCTTGACCATTTAGAGATGAGACCAGGCAGTTCTGTTATTCACCACCACAGTGAAGTATGCTTTCATGAAGTCATTTTCGAGAGATGCTTGTCTAAACAAACAGTGGCTCTGTTGCCGCTTGAAACACAACGTTCACTTATACACACACACAAACACACACACAGACAAGCATCTTCCAAATTTAGCTGTGAAAACAGTTCAATCTCAATTGACATTCTAGGGAAACAATTCATTGATTCAAAATAGTAGATCTTGGGCCCTGGGGCCTCTGGCAGTGAGAGGTCCCCTTCATTTCACAAACACTTATTGGGGTTCTACCTTTTTCAGGAACTGTTTTGGGTGCTAGGGATACAGCAGTGGAAAATCAGAGGAGATGCCTCTGTTCGTGAAGACCAGGAGAGAATCAATGCTGCATTGAAGTCTACAAGATTCCTCACAATCTAAACCCTACCCGCTTACCCTTGCTTCCTTGTCGTTTGAGCCACGGCCCGCTGGGCCACTGTTTTCCTCCGGCTATACTGTCCTTAGGTTCCTTTTCTGGGCCATACTCCCATCCTACACAAGGACCCACTTAGAATTTGCCCCTCTCTCTGGAAGGTTTTTCCCCTCCCTCTGCACCTGGACAACCCCTACTCATCATTTAGACCATCCACTATTCCTCTGCCTTTGAGAGCTCTCCCTGGAATCTGTTCTTCTGTTACACACCCTAATAGTATCTTGCTGTTTTCTTCTATGAAGGGCTTTATAGTTTCTAATGATACATGTGCTCATAGGAGAACCTGTGTTTGGACACCTGTGTTTCCCACTAGACTGTGCGTTCCATGCAACCCCAAACTATGCCTGTCCAATGTACTGCTGCCTCCTCAGGGCCCAGCAGTGCACACTGAGTACCTGAGTAAAACTGAGAAAAAGTAGGTGCGCCAAGAGCATTTGTTGAGGCAGTGAAGGAAGAAAGCCCAAAGACAATGACGATATGTGCGTGACCTATATCTATCGATGAAGCCCTTTCTGATGTTTTGCTGTAGGGTCCCAGATGCTTCAGGATCTAAAGGATATTGAGGATTAGAGTCTAATATTCCATAAGAAACTTCAAAACCCTACTTTCTTCCCCTAAATTCCTAAGTGCATGCATATTCTAGCTCCCATGGAGCTTGGACAGAGGGGCCAGGGACCACTGAGCGAGTGGGGGACCAGATGGGAAAAGATGATCTCCCTAAGAAAGGGGTTGGTTGGGCCTCCCATTCTTGGTGTGCATATGTGCATTCAGGTAGAGGTAGAGGTACGGGCACACGCTAAAATGAGCAACGCCAGTGGGCAGCAAAAGGCCCCATTCAGAAACCACCTCTTCCGTAATACCATTCCAGTTTTCCCCAGCTGAAATACATCTTTTCTATCACTTTCATCTCATGCATCTTGTTTGTGAATAGATTCCAGATGTGGCCTTGGGATCCAGTGATAGAAAGGGCATGGACTTAGAACTCATATAGACATGGACACAAACTCTAGCTGTGTGACCTTCAGGAGTATCACTTAAAATTGTTTGAGCCTTTGTGACTTCATCTGCAAAATGGGGGATAATGAGTTTAGCCTCAATGGGTGGGGAGGAGGATTTGTGTAAAATTATTTTTAATGCCAGCTTATTTTTAAAGTATTTCCTTAAAGTTATTTTAATGCTAGCTTATTTTCCCTGGTGGGGGAGTTCAACTCTGAGTGCACTAAATGTTTACCCTAGAGAAAATGTTTTGTATCCTTAATCAAAAAACGGAAATAATTTGGTTTTTTTTTTAGGTGGAGTCTCACTGTTGCCCAGGCTGGAGTGCATTGGTGCAATCTCGGCTCACTGCAGCCTCCATTTCCTGGGTTCAATAAGCTACCATTAAATAAACTTTACATAAGCACCTTGTAAAGTTGCAGAAAACACACTAGATTCTGAGCCTCTCCAAGGGTCTCAGAGAGCCCAGCACAGTGCCTGTCTCACTGTACATGGCCCTGAGCATCTGTTGAACCATGTGTAAATAGAAGGGGAAGGTCTCTTTACCCTCCTAGGCTACCTGCATATGACCTCTAAATGACAGAAATCCTACAAAGCGTTTCCACTGAGGATGCACCGTGTCTAGCTTCCTTTTGATCAGCCATGCTGACAGCAAAGACAAACAAGGGAAGCTGGACTCCTCTGCTACTCTGTTCTACCCTTCCTCAGGTCTTTGCTGCCTGCTGCCCCCTTTTAAGAATATGTGTGTTTTGGGTACATTGATACACAGCAACCCGCATGCAAGAGCCATCACCCCCTCAGTTCTAGGGAAATTAGCATTTAAATTGAGGTATTTCAGGAAGGTAAATCACCCTAGAGCCAGCCGGCACTGTCTGCAGTCTTTTCTTACTTGGAGGAAAGCTAGGAGTCTTGGTTTGGGAGCTATTGAGTTTGCAGTGAGGAGCGTACTCTCCCTGCCTGGTTCTCTGGCTCTTCCTACACTGCCTAGAAGCCTCCAAAAAACATTGCCTTAAAATCCCAAAGCTGATGAGGACATCTTCCGTGGCGTACACTGTGCCCCATCCCTCATCTCTGACTGAACTGAGCCTTTACGCCGAGCGACAGGGGTGACTTTGGCTGAGACCTGGTGTCCTCTGTGAACAAGCAGTCGGGAGACTTGTGTTCTCATCTTGGCTCCGTCACCGGCTGGCTATGTGATGTGCAGAAGCCACTGTCCTTCTCTGGAACTGACAGGAAAGGGCTGGTACAAAATGTTTGTCTGAACCTCAGGCTGGGAGGTGCTGGGCTGGATTTTGCAGTGTTCTGCAGGTGCTGGAGACTATAGGATCTGTGGGTCATATACTGACGCTAACACCAGACCTTCCCACCCTGAAGCTCTGCCCTTCTTAAGCAGCAGTTAGAAACTGTTCTCATATGCTCTTCTTAATTATGCATCATAGTTTAAGTTCTCTGGTCAAGCACTCAAGACTTGGTCATTCTTTCATTGAGCCATTCATTCATTCATGCCAAAAATATTTGCTGTTATTTGTTAGGCATTAAGAAAACAATAACAAAAATGACATTCTCTGTCCTCCAGTTACTCACAGCCTGATAGGAGACGCACGTGTGTACGAACGCTTCCTATGTATGAATGTACATGTGTGCAAGGTAAATAATCGTTTTGAAAATGTCACAACTTTTTTTTATTCTTCAGAAATCCTATTTGAGCTTTGCCCCTCAAAGTTGACTTTGCAGTGTTTCAAGTCGGACAAGAGTTTCAAAAGCCAGCCTGTGCTAAGGGTGAAGTTCCCTCTCTACCAAAAGCCAGACCTGCAGACTCAGAATATTATGTTTTATTTTAATATAAAGATTGTGCACGTGGTGGCCTCACAGGTTGTTCCCACCAGATAAGAAAAGGAAGTAGTTACACTCTTATTTCTGCCCCCTGGTGTTGCAAGGAATTGTTGAAGAGGAAGGTCAAGCAGCTGAGAGTTCAGAGGGGAGTGTCTCAATGACCTCCTTCTGGCCTTTTGAAGTCAAACCACCCCTCATCCATCCTAAGTGCAAGGGTGGTGCCAATAAATGCTTAAACTATTTGAGAATCTTGAGACAGGTGAGCAGGAGTGATGGCGTTTGCACCCCTAGACACAGAATATAGTCTGGGAAGTTTGCAAGCCCCTTGTTCAACAAGCCAACAGGAGCTCCTGGGAGAGGGTAGCAGTAAGTGAAGAAGAGACTTGAATTTGGTGCCACCCCTGCCAAGTTCTGCATGCACAGGATAAAGGGATAAGACTGTCAAGACTTCCTGGCCCCATAGATATGTACAATTACTATATGTCAATTAAAAATATAAAGTTAAAAATTAAAAGACTTCTTGGCATATCCCGCCTGCTCCCGTGGTGGCAGGGATGGTGGGTGAGGCTGAGATTGGAACACTAAAAAAGGGGGCCTCAGAACGTTGAGCCCTAATGACTTCAGACATTGGTTTTGGGTTCCAACACTTCGCTCTCTCAAAAAAACTGCCCAAGACTACCCATACCTCGATGGATGCCAGCGCGAGTGCCCAGAGCCAAGCTCAAACAAACAAATCACAGTGAATACCAGCAAGGATTCATAAGACCACAGTACCAGAGACCTTCCCTCACCAAACTCTGCCTTCTCTGAGGCCAAGTCAAGGGGTAGGGGGAGACTTTCTGGTAAAGGGGGAGAGGCAAGGCTGGTGGGGAGGACGCAGTTGAGGCAAGGCTGGTGAGGAGTTCAACTCTGAGTGAACTAAATGTTTACCCTAGAGAAAACGTTTTGTATCTTTAATCAAAAAATGGTAATACTTTTTTTTTTTTGAGATGGGGTCTCACTCTGTCACCCAAGTTGGAGTACACTGGTGTGATCTTGGCTCACTGTAGCCTCCATCTCCAAGATTCAAGTGATTCTTCTGCCTCAGCCTCCCGAATAGCTGGGATTATAGGCATGTACCACCATGCCCAGCTAATTTTTGTATTTTTAGTAGAGACAGTGTTTCATCATGTTGGCCAGGTTGGTCTTGAACTCCTGACCTCAAATTATACACCCTCCTTGGCCTCCCAAAGTGGTGGGATTACAGGCGGGAGCCGCCACACCTGGCAGAAATACGTTTTTGCTATCAGTGGAATGAAAACTTGAGAGAATTATTATGTCAGTTGTAGAAAATTAAGACAACAGTGTTTTTGCATACTGAGTTGTAGCAAAATAATTTTTGAATGCTTGACTGTGAGAACAGATAATTATAGGTTAGAGGGATAAAGTTTAAGCTTCATCAGGAAAGTTCAGGAACAAAGGAAGTGAAGGAACACTTAATGTAGACTGAGGAGGTCAGGAAGGCTCCCTGGGGGGAGGTGAGACTTGACAGATTGGGAACGGTTAACTAGGGAAAGGGCAGAAAAAGAGGTGAGGGTGGGGCCCAGGCAGAAAGAACAACATGCACGAAAGTCCATAGGGGTATATGTGTGTGTGCGTGTGTGCGTGTGTGCGTGTGTGTGCGTATGGAGGAGCCACAGATATAACACTTACATGCCATGCTCTGGAAATTGCAAGAAGTTAAGTTTCAAGATGCTAAAGCCGTAAGTGAGAAGCAAGGCTGGGATGGGGCTAGAGGAGGCCAGGTAGGGATCGGATTTCACGGGTTTTCTAAGAGATGCTACAGAAGGTGGGCTTCATTCTAAGGGTAAGGAGACCCAGTGTAGGATTTTCAGCAGGAAAGCAATACCATCAGATAGGAGCTTCAAAAAGACTGCCTCACTACAGGGTAGAGGATGAACAACAACGACAAAAGAGGAATAAGGCTGGAAGGAGGGAGACCAGTTAAGAGGTTTTGCCGTAATCCAGACAAGACATAGCTGATTAGATGGACAACAGAATACAGAGAAGAGGCACAGAGTTGAGAGAGAGCCAGGAAGTAGAGCCTGCTGATCTCTATGGCCAACTGCATGTACTGGGGAGTAGAAGAAAAGTCATGGGACATATTGAGCAGGTTTGAGCTCAAGCAGTCAAGCCCATGCTCCTGTGCTGACTCCAGGGACCCGCCTTCCCAAGATTTGCTTATTATTAATACTAAGAACTAAAGCCCTCCACACATGCCTGTGTTCAAAAGCCACAGCCAGAAAACAGACCGCTGTGCTTTGCCCGCCACAGACGTCCTCAGCTTCCTTTCTGCCTCTGCTAGCTGTCAGTCCACCTCAGCTTAACTACTATCCGTGAGACCCGCAGGAAGATGGCCAGATCTCCAGCCTAACCCCCAGCACTTCATGCAGGCCAAGTCACCTCTCGGACAGAGGCTCTTAGAACTGCCATTTGCTCTATAGCAGAACGCAGCTTGTGGCCCCTACCATCCATGGTGTTTCAAGAACCATGGCTGCAAAGTTGCTTCGCTGGCCATCCAGTGGCCCATACCAGAGGGGCCACTCTAATCACTGTTGATGCTGATGCTCCCAGAAATGATAAGCATCACTGTTACCATTTGATAGGAAAAGAAAGAAAGGCAGTACAGAGAAGTGTCTTATTTAAGGCCTTGCAGGTGTTTTCTTCGCACAACTAGGACTGACTACTAATCCCTATTCTTAATTTCCAACCTTGTCCTGTTTCCACTTGTGCATTCTCAAGGGTTAGTAAGAGTGACCTCTCTACCTGCCTGACACCCTCTCTAAACTGTGAACTTCTTCCAGGGAGGGGCTGTATTTGTTTCTTCTTTGCCACCTCCTCTGAGCTCTCTTGCAGACTTCCCAGACAGACCTCATGGTGTCATCTCCTTCAGGAAGCTGCCACGGAGTCCCTTCTTTAGAAGAAATGTCCTTCTGTTTCCACAGCACTTGACTTTGGCTCTGATCTCAACATCACCACCTCTGCTAGGTTGAATTGTTCTCTGCACGTGTTCCCCATCTCAGATTCAATGTTCAACGTTGCAAGGATCTATGTAACTATTTTCCCTCCTCCCCACCGTCTGATTCCTGGGTCTGGTACAGACGCAACCCCTAATAGCTGTTTGTTCTTTAGGCCACCATCCCCTCTCAGAGGGAGTATTACAATGACCTGTTAACTGTGCTTTCTGAATTCAGCCTTGCCCCTGCCAAGATTCCTTTACTATCTTGCAGCCAGAACGATTTTCTGAAATGATGTTTCTAACACAGATATGTCATTAGCTCCATGTGTTAGCATTCTATTGCAGCTGTAATGCATCACCACAAAGTTAGCGGCTCAAAACAACATTAATTTATTTTATAGTTCTGTAGGTCAGAAGTCTGACACGGGATTCTGGGCTAACATCTAGGTGTCAGCAGACATGATTCTTTCTGGAGGCTCTTAGGGAGAGTTGACTTCCTTGCCTTTTACCCACTTCTTAAGGCTGTCCACATGGCTCATGGCCCCTTTCCTCCATCTTGAAAGCCAGCCGAGGCAAATCGAGTCCTTTTCACATCATGCACTCTTATTTCATCCTGTCCTCTGCCTCCCTCTTCCTCTTTAAAGATCCTTTTGATTTCATAGGGGCCACCTGGTTAATCCAGATACTCTCCTCATCTCAAGATGAGCTGACTGGCAACTCTATTCCACCTGCACTTTGAATGTTTTCTTTGCTATGTAAGATAACTTATTCATGGGTTCCTGGGGATTGAGACATGGACATCTTGGAGGGCCATTATTCTACCTGCCACATTCTAGGTTGTTTTTTTTTTTGTTTTTTTTTAGTATTCTTTTTCCCCCAGGAGGACTTTGTTAACGCTCCTCCTTTCATTTGGAAGTTAGATGTTCCTTCTTCATGTTTGCGCAGCACCTGTTCTGCTGCTATGCTGGCATTTTCACACTGGACTGTTGTTCCCGGTCACCCTCTGTCTCCCTGATTGGACCAGGAGCACTCAAGAGCAAGAACTACGTCTCTCTTATTCACTGCTGCGCACCCAGCCCTAACGCAGTGTCTGATGCATGCACTATGGGCTCAAGAAGTGCTTATTCAATACACTGCTGAATGTCTCTTAGCTGAATGGCAATGTAGGGGAGACAATCCATTCAGCTGTGGTACTGCAATCTCCCTCCGATGGGGCACAGTCACTGCCTTATTCATCTCTGCCTCCCTTGCCATCCCTCCCTCTTTCCCTAGATATCTAGCTCACAAAATAACAAGTATCATTTTTAAAGCTAATATCTGTCCATTGTTTACAGTGTGCTAGATATTATTCTAAGGGCTTTGCATATATGATCTAATTTCACATGCACAACAACCATGCAGGGTAAGTACTCTTGTTCTACTTTTTTAAGTGAGGGAGCAGAGACATAAAAAAAGAAAAATGCACAGAACTTATAAGGTGAGGTTTGAACAATCTAACTTTACGTTCTTAAACACTATGCAAAAATATGCTGGTAAATGTTTAATTTTACCCTCAAATGAAATCCTGAAAAGTAAAGGCTGACTTGTAAATGCCAATGCTGGCTGAATGTCTTAGATCGATGACCTTTGTTAAATGTGTATCGTGTGTTAGGTTCTCTGCAGGCTTTGCTTCCAGCCTTCTCAACAATCTTGTGAGTTAGGCATTACTATCTCCCTGACAGAGGTGAGGGAACTGAGGCTCGGAGGGGTGAGAATCACTTTCCTGGAGTCATGTACAATTGAATCAGGGCCATCTGCCTCCACTCACCACCTGTTTCTCCAACCACCGCCACACTTGTCTTCTTTCCTCTTTCCTGCCTGCCCTCATTTATACACAGGTGTGCATGAGCGCGCGCACACACACACACACACACACACACACACACACACACACACCCCCACACATACCTGCATACATAGAGTCAGAGTGAAGCCTGGGTTACACAAAGTACACGTCTTCCCTGTTTAAATGCAAAACAATTTCTACCAGTACCGCCAAACTCACTTAAGCATTCCAGGCATGGCTGTTACTAACTCTTGCCCTGGTAATTGCGATCCCTGAAATTGAAAGAAATTGCAAGCTAGAGAAACATTATCTTCTCCTCGGCCACTTCGCCCTCGATCTCCTTGCCTGTGTGTATTAGCACTGGGATTCCTTGTCCTGTCATAACACGGAGAACAAGCTGAGCTTCTGTCACCAGGGCTTCTTCCAGAACTTTCCCCTCCACTACTCAAGGAAGAGAATCAAAGGCCCTCACACCTTGGCATAAAACTTTAGAGGTGTGGCTGGAGAAAAGTCAACATTACTAGGCATTTTTCTGATGAAGTATTATCATTATGTCTGTTTTCCAGGTGCTATAAATGAGATTCAGAGAGGAAGATTAGCCTTGCCCCAGAAGCTAAACACAAATTCAAACCTAATTCCTTAACAGATCTGCAGGGCCTGGGTGAATGAGTCCCAGGTTCAAAGTGGCAGCTGACCTCCTTGATGGGGGAGCACCTCTAGGCCAGCCCTCCCACTCCAGCTCCAGCCCCAGCCCAGGACTGCAGGATTCATATTATCCCCCTCAATCCCCGAGGGGTCTAGCTGCTTATTTTATCACAGCCAAGGGTAGAAGCCCATATCCTTGTAACTTTAAATATGTTTCCAGTTCACTTAAGATCTTTATATTCTAGGGTTCAGAGTATTTTCTGTTTTTAGGAATCCTCTACCCCATACCACCATTTCACTACACACTCCTCAGGGGCACGGCCTGGACTCCATTCACATCATGGGTACCTCATGGGTCTAGAATAAGAGCAGACACACAGTAGGTACACAAAAGCATTTGCCAGATGAGTCCAAGGGTGAAGGTGACTGACTCCCCAAAACCTAGTGCACGTTATCATCAGTCCTCATGCACCTGGTCCTGCCCTGGACAGGGAGCCAGGGATGCCCACGTTTTGTGAAGCTGTGCCAATAACTTGCTGTGTGATCTTGAGCAAGTCACTTCTCATCTCCAGGGAGTGTTTAAACCCTGAGGTCATTTATTTGAATAACACTCGTATCCCCAAATGGCTCCAGTTCAAAGGGTTAAGAGAAAGTTCTCAAGATGGGAAGGCCTATTCTCATGGGCATCTTGTGTCTTCTCTCTCACCTTTTTGGAAGTAGCCTTTGCAGTCAGATACCCGGATTTGCATCCTGGTCCACCAGCCGCCCCCTGTTAAGCACTGGTGTGACAGAACATGGAACCTTTCCTGGGCCTTCATTTCCTCATCAGAAAAATGGAAATAATAATCATCCTTGCCTCACATACTTGCTGTAAAGATGAAAAGAGCCTATAAAATGAATCGCCTAGCAGAAGGCCTGAAAATAGCAGGCTCTCAATAAATGGTAGCTATTGCTGCTGTAAAATGCACCACTCTAGCACATTTTAATTTAACACACTCAAAGAGCTTGTTGTGATTAGGCGTAAGAAGGATGCAAATGGACCTCAAACCCTTTTCTCCTCCTCCTGCCCTGACAGCACGCACAGTTTGTCCAAGCCGCACGAGAGAGCTATAATGAGAACACCGGACATATGGCCACCAATTTGGGGTTCTTTTCTTTATATCATGGGAATCCTTTTTTCCTCCCACTGGTAAATTTGATTCCTTCCTAACTACAGAACTTACTCACAACCTCTGGTGGAGTTTTTAAGGCTAAAAGCAATGCTCCCAGCACCGTAAGTCGAACATCTCTCTTCCTATCACAGCATGCACTGAAACTGCCATGGTGTGTCAATTTCCCTACTTTTGGGGGCAGGAACTAACTGATATGGTTTGGATGTTTATCCCCTCCAAATCCCATGTTGAAACATAATCCCCAGTGTTGGAGGTGGAGCCTGGTGGAGGTGATTGAATCATGGGGTAGATCCCCATGGATGGTTTAGCACCATCCCCTTGGTGACAAGTGAGTTCTCGTTCAGTTAGTTCACACAAGACCTGGCTGTTTAAGAGAGTGTGGCACCTCCCCTTCTCTCTCTTGCTCTCACTCTTGCTATGTGACGTGCCCAGCTTCCCTAACCTTCCAACATGCTTGTAAGCTTCCTGAGGCCCTTCCCAGTAGCAGAGGCTGGAGCCATGTTTATACAGCCTGCAGAACCATGATCTAACTAAACCTCCTTTCTTTAGGAATTACCCAGCCCCAGGTATTTCTTTATAGCAATACAAATAGTCTAACACACCAACTGTGTTTTCTCTCCCCTTCTGCAGCTCCTAACGAAGTACTGGGTGCATACTTTGTTCCCCATTCGAAAATATTTGTAGAATTGAGCCTTTAGTAGACTGGACAGCAAAGTAAAGAAAAAATAATATTTAAAAACTCTTAAAGCAAAAGATAGAAAAAACTAAAGCCGCATTTTAACTGACCACACAGCATCAACTCATTTGTTACTTCAGTCCCTGCAGTAGTTAGAAAGAAAGAACATTTTCTTTAATGCTATCATTTAAAACCAAGCCATAACATGGGCTTTGGAATCAGTGCATGTGGCATAAATACAGCTGGTGTGAATTTGTGGCTGGGGTCACATTTTCTGTAAGATTCTTCTTCCTTTCTGTCTTTCCCACTGTCCCTGGGGCACCTTGGAAGTCCTTCCATATAGCCACCTCTAATGAGCTTTGCAAAATGAGCGACCTGCTGCGGTAGAAGAAAATCTAATAGCAATTGCTTTCTTGTTCACTCTTTCTCTCTCTCTCCTCTTTCTTGCTCTCTTTTTTTATTAGTCATTAGCCATGGAGAAAGAAAACACCCAAAGGCAATAGAAAGGCAGTAATATTCACCCCCTGCTTTCTGCAACACTGCATTATTGAGGAGCCCTGACCATCTCACACATTCCTTCTTGTTCGATTCCAACAGTCCTGTCATAAGTCGGAGCCATAAGCAGTACCCAGCTAGTGTGGACATTAGCCAGTTTGCTTTATAACAAAGGTGAGGTGTATATACTGATACAGGACAGTTGGAAATTATTTTTAAGTGCTCCTTAACACGAAGGGATATCAAGACTTTAAAAGGGCCTAGAAAAATAAAAATCCAATTAATGAACACAATTTTTGTACTTTTCAAAATTTGACATAGAAATGTAATTGAATCCAGTTTATAAGAAACTGGATCCAGCTTCCCACCTTCTTAGATATTGATTACGTTGCTGTATGCAATCACACAATCATGCCGAGCCTCAGGCTTGTCTATAATAACCCTACCCTACTCATTGAGAGAGGGCCTTAGACTGTATCTCTTATTAGATGTGCTATCCTAAGCAAGTTGTTTAATTTCAGGAGCCTCAGTTACCTCATTCGTAAAATAAGGATCATAATAGTACCTACTTTTATAAACTCAATTATGAGGATTAAAAGGGACAATGCATATAAATAGTCTGTGTGGTTCATGGGGTGGTAAAAGGGACAATAACTATAAACAGCCTATGCATGTATTTGTCTGTGAGGTGGTTACTGTCACCATGGTTATTTATTTCCTAGTAAGAAGTTCACAGAGTTCTGCCTCCACTCTTGCAAGTGTGGACAAGTTAGCATTTCTTACCAAGTTTCAGTCTCCTGATTCCTAATGGGGACAAAATAACAGTAGCAGTG
This sequence comes from Ateles fusciceps, assembly GCA_036589455.1. Lineage (NCBI taxonomy): Eukaryota > Metazoa > Chordata > Mammalia > Primates > Atelidae > Ateles > Ateles fusciceps. Next base: position 16,153,254 of record JAZHEH010000952.1, read on the forward strand.
TTGCTGAATTGTTGTGGAATTAACAAGATAATGCATGCAGCACGGTACCTGGCACATCACCCTGTGTGCTCCATAAGTGTCAACTATTGTTACTGTTATTATCATTAGAAATGTGGTTTAGGTTTAAAAAAAATAATATGCAGTAGGAAATCCCAGACAACCAACAACAAAATACTGCTGGAATTAATAAGTGATTATGACAAGCTTGCAGGATACAGATTCACATACAGAAGTCTATTGCTTTCCCATATGCTGGCAGTTAACAACTGAAATTTGAAATTAAAAACAAAACATCATTTACATTAGTACCAAAAAATAAAATACTTGGATATAAATCTAACAAAATACATAGAAGATCTATATAAGGAATACTATAAAACTCTGATGAAGGAAATAAAAGATTGAAATAAAAAAGGAGATTCCATGTTCATGTTCAATATTGTTAATATGTCAGCTCTTTCCAACTTGATCTATAGATTCAATGCAATCCACATCAAAATCTTAGTAAGTTATTTTGCAGGCTTGACAAACTGATTTTAAAGTTTATATGAAAAGGCAAAAGACCTAGAATAGCCAAGACAATACTGAAGAAGTAAAACAAAGTCCAGAGGACTGACGTTACCTGACTTTAAGACTTACTATAAAGCTAGAGTAATCAAGACAGTATGATACTGGGGAAATGACAGACAAAAAGATCAACAGAACAGAATAGAATAAATAGACCCATGCAAATCTAGTCACCTGATCTTTAATATAGAAGCAAAGACAATTCAATGGAGAAAAGGTAGTCTTTTTGACCAATGGTGCTGAAACAAATAAACATCCATGTAAAAAAGAAAGTAAAAAGAAAAGAAGGAGGAAGGAAGGAAGACAGACAAAAATCTAGATATAAATCCTACACTTTTCAAAAAAATAAAATAACTCAAAATTATTGTAAGTCTAAATATGAAAAACTACAAAACCTCCAGAAGATAATACAGGAGAAAATTTTGGTAACCTTGGCTTTGATGATGTGTTTTTAGATATAATACCAGATACATGATTCATGAAAAAAAAAAATTGGTAAGTTGGACTTTATTAAAATGAAAACTTCTGCTCTGTGAAAGACACTGTTAAGAGAATGAAAAGACATGCTATAGACTGGGAATATTTGCAAAACATACATCTGCTAAAGGATATCCAAAATATACAAAGAATACTTAAAATTCAACAAGAAAACAAACAGTGCCATTAAAAATGAGCAAAAGAGCTGAACAGACACCTCACCAAAGAAAATACACAGATGGCAAATGAGCATATGAATGTACACACATCATCCCATGTCATTCTGGAATTGCAAACTAAATGACAATGAAACACCACTATATAACTATTGGAATAGCTAAAATCCAAAACGTTAACAACAACAAATGCTGGCAAAGATGTGGAGAAACAGAAAGAGTTCGTTGCTGGTAGGAATGCAAAATGGTACAGCCACTTTGGAGAATCGTTTGGCAGTTTCTTACAAAGCTAAACAGTCCTACCACAGAATTCAGCAATTGCATGCATTCCTTAATATTTACCCAAATGAGTTTAAAACATGTCCACACAAAACTCTGCACGTGTTTATGTGACCTTATTCATATTTGCCAAAACTTGGAAGCAACCTACATGTCCTTTAATAGGTGGTTAAATAAACAAATATCCATATAACGAAATATTATTCTGCAATTTAAAAAAATGAGCTCTAGACAAAACAAGACATGGAGGAATCTTAAATGCACATTGCTACAGGAAAGGAGCCAGTCTGAAAGGGCTTCATACTGCATGATTCCAACTATGTGACATGACATAGTGGAAAAGGCAAAGCTATAAAGACAGTGAAAAGATCAGTGGTTGCCAGGAGTTCAGGGAGAGAGACAGAAAGAGGAACAAGGGGAGCATGGGGGATTTTTAGGGGAGTGAAAGTCTTCCACATATTCCATATGACATCGTCATGGTAGATACATGACATTATGCATTTGTTCAAACACACAGAACTATATAACACAAAAGGTTAACTGTGGACTTTAGTAACTAATATTGAATCAATATTGGCTTATCATTGGGATACATTTTACAACATTAATGCAAGGTGAATAATAAGAGGAGAAACTGGAAGGAAAAGTGGAGATCATATATGAGAACTCTGTACTTTAATTTTTCTATAAACCTCAAACTTCCTTAAAAATAAAATGTATAATAGTAATATGCATAGTCTAGATATTTTTTGCAGTAAATTCTTTTTTTTTTTTTGAGATGGAGTCTCACTCTGTCGCCAGGCTGAAGTGCAGTGGTGCAATCTCCGCCTTCTGGGTTCAAGTGATTCTCCTGCCTCAGCCTCTCAAGTAGCTGGGACTACAGGCGCATGCTAATTTTTGTATTTTTAGTAGAAACGCGGTTTCACCATGTTGGCCAGGATGGTCTTGATCTCTTTACTTCGTTATCCGCCCACCTTGGCCTCCCAGAGTGCTGGGATTACAGGCGTGAACCACCCCACCTGGCTTTTGTACTAAATTCTATTGTTACAAAGTGGGAGTCAGCAAACTATACCTCTCTAGGCAATCCAATGTCCACCTATTTTTGTAAATAATCTTGTATTGGAATGCAGCCACACCCATTTGTTTTTGCACTGTTTATGGTTCCTTGGGTATTACACTGGCAGAGTTGAGCAGTTGTGGGAGAGCCCACGTGTCCCAGAGTTGAAAGTGTGACTATCTGGCCTTTTACAGAAAAAGTCTGCCAATCCTTGTTGTACAGATTCTTAAGCTGAAAAGTGTGCTTAGGCATTGTTTAGTTCAATCACCTAAAAAAAATAAAATAAAAATGCTAGAATCCTTACAACCACAACATTCTGGGAGGAACAATTTCATAGTCTAACCTCTCCAACAAGTACGAACTTTGACACAATAATCGCAAGATTATTGTGGGAGAAATCTACTTCTCTTCCTTTGCTATTCCTGTAACCCACCAGGCCCACAGCTTCTGATCTAGCAATAGCATGTTGGAGCAGGACCTGGACATGTATTCATCACTCACAGCCTTCATTCTGAACCGGTTTTCTTCACTCAAACCCATCCTGCTCCTGAACCTCTTGGTACTGACCTTCTGCTCACGCCCCTGCCATCAACTCCTGATTCTGATTTTTAGTTTCAATATCAGATCTGGGTGCCCCAGCGAGGACCTGGGCTCCTTTGGATCCATTTAAACAAAAAATACCATTGTAGGCTAAATCATGATCTTCACAAATGTTCAGGTTCTAATTCCTGGAACCTGTGAATGGCACCTTGTTATGAGCTGAATTATCCCCCCCTTCCCTGCAAAAGAAAATCCTCATATACTGAGAGTTTCAGAGTAACTCCCTCCTTGAGAAGTGTAGAATGTGTCTGTATCCAGAGATGGGGTTTTTAAAGAGGTAACTGAGTTAAAATGGGGTTATCAAGATGGATCCTAATCCAATCTTACCGATGTCCTTTTAAGAAGAGGAAAATTGGACACATTGACAGCAGGAATGTGAACACACAGAGGAAAGACCAGGTGATCACACAGAGAAAGGCAGCCATCTGCAAGCCAAGGAGTGGGGCCTGCTGATGTCTTGATCTTGGACTTTTAGCCTCCAAAACTGTGAAAAAAAACAATATTTCTTTTGTTTAACCCCTCTAGTTGGTAGCATTTTGTTGTGACAGCTCTGGGAAGTTAATATATCTTATGTGGCAAAGGGACTTTGCAGAGAAACAACCCACACTAGTCTAACTTTCTAACTGCATTAAATCAAATGTTTTTAAATGGGAAGAGCATCTGCATTATCTGGGTGGGCCCTAAGCACCATCACATATATCCCTATAAGTGGGAAACAGGGATATCTGAGTATGGAAGAGATGGAAGGTGATGTAAACATGGAAGGAGAGACTGGAGTGATGTGGCCACAAGCCAAGGAATGCTGACAGCTGAGAAAGACAAGTAATGGCTTTTCCCTGGGAGCCTCCAGAAAAAGTCCTCCTAACACCTGATGGTAAACCTACAAGATTCGGTTTGATTATGGCCTCCCGAGCTGTGAGAGAATAAATGTGTGTTTTTTAAATAACTAACTCTGTAGTAATTTGTTACAGTGGCCACGTAAAACTAATGCATGTACTTTTTCAGATAAATATTGTTTGAGGCTTAGCCTGATTTCCAGACCCTCCTCCTCCACAGCCACCCAACTTTGAAGCAGGCATTAGACAGCCACTTAACCACTGTCCTGTCCAAATGAGAGCAGCATGTTGATTTAAGCTGCATTTCTAGGAAATCTGCAGAGCACAAGCTCTAGGGACTCAAACTTAGTCTTAACAGACGCCAGAGCTCATTATCTCAGGCCTATTACAGAACCTATCTGAACCTAAATTTCCTAATCAGTAAATGTGGATCAAATTATCAACGTTTTAAGGTTGTTGTGAGAATTTTAAATGACATAAGTAACACAAAGAACACACTTTCTGGAATAAAGTTATTAATATTCTCAGTAAGTAACATTAATTATTTCTCTCATTGTTTGGAGCTCTCCAGTCATTCTGAGTCTAACAGATTTCCATTTCCCAAAGCCACAGAGAACTTGCAAACCCATGGCTCAGGGCTTAGCTCTGGCACCTATTCAGTGAATTTATACCAATAAATATTTATTCTAAACCCTACCCCCAATTCCCTTCCACTAGTCAGCCTTCTTCTAGCAGCAGCTGGAAAGTCAGCTCAATTCGGCCTCTGTCCCTGTTAATTCCCTCTCTCATTCCTTGGTATCTCCAGTTATCTATAAGATGCTCAGAAAACACACACACACGTGCACACACACACACACATGGTCATTGGTGACTTCAATCCTGCTATTTTGCACTAATGTAAACTGCGTGGCTTAAATTCAGAAAGTACCTAAGGTCGCAGAGCTAATAAGTGACAACTCTGATGAAAGCCCAGGTTTCCAATGCGCTGTCTATTATGCCACACTGTGTCTCACTTGCTAGGCCTGTCTCTCTAAATCCTCCTTCCTGAAATAGAGTGCTTCTGCCTACAGCTCCTGCTGAAATGGGAAAAGTGTTTTCTGTCCATAGGCCAGTACCCTTTCCTTCCCTCTTTTGAAGACTCCTTTCCTTGGGGCAGCTCCTAGTGAGGAAACAGATAGGAGGACTCCAAACAGGTGATGTGAAGCTCTGAGTCTCCATGCCCTTGTGTTGGAGAATGTGGCAACACACCTAACAGTTCCTCCTTCCCCGCAGGAAACCAGGAAACCAGCACTTACCCAGAGTGCCTTCCCGCTCTGTCAGCAATCCAGACCATATGGTTAATTAGCTAAAATTTGCGACTGCATCTGTGAAGCTATTTTTCTTTTTGGCATGCGTGAACTTAATTACCGAAGACATGAGGAGTTCCTGGCCCACTGGGATCATGGTGGGCATGGGTGTCACAGAACATGCCCATGGCTCAGAGACTGAGATAAGTGGGTGGCTGAGAGTTTGAGAAATGGAGGAAATGGAGGATAGAGAGAGTCATTTGACCAGCAGATGATGAGGTCTTTCTTCTGGTGTTTATGCAGACATATTAGTAAAGAATTTCATTATGGGACACAATGTCACAAGGGTCCCCATCTGTGTATGTTGACAGGCATCCTCAGAAAAAGGCCAACCCCCTTGCATGGTAGAATGTAGGGTTCCTTGTCTTATCACACGCTGCCCTGCAAATTCTATCATTAGTTGCTCCACAGAATATTTATCTTCCCAGCACATGTCACCATCTCCCCAGCACAAAGGGCAGGGCCTGTAACATAGAAGGTGTCCAGTAACAATGGCTGATTGGCCCAATGGATGAGACCAATCATCTTCTTCTGAGCCTTCAGTTTCTCCTTGGGAGAATGAAGATCATAAAAAAGTTATATGCTACCATTTGCTAAGAATTAAATGAGATAAAGTACATAGAATGCCTATCACAGGTCTTGATATAGTGACAGGTGTTTGATAAGAATTTGTCGAATGAATGAACGCATGAATGAATGAGCAGCAGATTCAAACAGAAACTGAATGTCATTACTAGAAGAAGCCGGAGAGATCAAAATCTAGTCCAGTCCCTCCATTGTGTGTCAGTTTCCTCCCCTGTAAAATGAGGCCAATAAAATCACCTCCTTTATTGAATTGTTTGGGAATCAAAATAGCATGTAGAACTTTTAGTGGAGTGCCTGGAATATAGTAAGAACTCAATTAATATTGCTGCTATTGTTGTTGTGAACAACAGAAAATGGGAAAACTCACTGCTAGCAAAGAAAAAGGCCTTGCCAAAAGAATAGCCATTTGCGGCGTATCCAGCATTGTAACTTGGAGCTCCTTCTCTCAGTTCGCACTGCTACTTCCTGAGCAGTATGGGCTTGCCATGCCAGGAGAGTGCCAGGGCTCACAGGACAGACATGTGCCAGCTCTCAGGGTCACTGGTATGATAGAGGAAACAAATGCCCCCTTTCCCTCTTTGGAGGACACCCAGGTTAAGAAGTAAGGTCCAGGGTTATTTATTTGGAGATTATTGACAGAAGAATCTTATCCATTAGGAGCTCTCGGATGCTCCCCAACACAGTTCTGTAGATTGTGCCGTGGCCGAGAGGGCAAACGGAGACTGAAATTCATCCCTGTCCTGTAAGCCAAGCTCTGTGCCTATGCAGGGAAGTGTCTCCTTTTTTCAGTTCACACTCAGGTACTGTATTGGCAGCTGTGGCCCCAGAGCTTTCTCTTGGATCAATGAAGAGCTCGAGGGCAGGAGAACTTCAAGCCCCAGAACACCGGGGCAGGTGTTTCATGAGACCAGGACAAGTGTCTGTCTTACTCATCTCTGCATTCCCAGGGTTGCCTAGTATAGTGTCCGGTTTACTGGACACAAACACATGTTGGATAAATAAGCCACCGTGTTCTTTTTATTTTTTCTTTTCGAGACAGAATCTAGCTCTGTCACACAGGCTGGAGTGCAATGGTGCTATCATGGCTCACTGTAACCTCAAACTTCTGGGCTCAAGCATTCCTCTTGCCTCAGCCTCCCAACTAACTGGGACTACAGGAGCACGCTGCCATGCCATGCTAATTTTAAAATTCCTGTGTAGAGACAAGGTCTCCCCATGTTGCCCAGGCTGGTCTTGAACTCCTGGGCTCTAGCTATCATCCCCCACCTCAGCCTCCTAAGGAGCTGAGATTCTAGACCTGAGCCACCACGCCTGGCCCATGGTGTCCTTAATATCTATCACAGACTCTACCACGTGTCATGGGCCCAGTTTGTGCTGGATAAATGGATGACTGAAGCATGTGGAAGAAAAGTATGTATGAGAAATGATTTCCTAGACCTTTAGCCCTACAGAGTAAAAGCAGATAATTTACTGAGGGGCACTGAGCTGTATACATTTTCTACCTTAAGTCTCACAACACACATAACTGATTGTTTGCAATTTACCAATGAGGAACGTGAGGCTTAACAAGGTGGAGGGATCCGCCTACGGTCACACAGCTCCTCAGGAACAATAACGATATAAGAACCTGGGTTTTGCTGCTGCCAGTGCCTCTTTTCACCACCATGCTCTTCTCTTCTGGGTCACTGACTTGGCTAGTGAGAAATATACCATTCCCTCTGTCTGCTATTTTATTTCTTTCTGCTTATATACTGATGGCCCTTTCACTTCATCCAGGCCTGTGCTTGTCACCTCCTCCATGAAGCCTGCCATGATCACCTTGTATAAAGCAAAACTTTCCAATTCCTTACTCTGCTTTATTTTTCTTTATATCACTTACTACACGGGAAATACCTGTTGATTTCTCTCTGCTGCTGTCCCATCCCCATCTCTTCCCACTATGAGGGCAAGGACCTTAATCTGTCTTGTTAACTGCTATTTTACCAACATCCAGAATGGTACCTGACACAGAAACCTGCTCAGTACGTTTTTGAAGTGACTGAGAGGATGACTGAAGAACCCTGGGTCAGGTATTTGAATATCTGTTTAATGTTGGATATGTTCTTTCTCTTGCAGGACCCTGGTTTCTTTATCAGTCAGAAAATACATGAGTGCTAGAGTTGAGGCTTCCCTATAAATAGGGAAGGGTTATCAGGACAGGTTTAGGAGCTTAAGGACAGGGTTAGGAGCTCACCAAAAAAATAAGATATTATTATCATTGTCAAACACACGTGCACACACTTCATAGACACAGACCTTTCAACCCGTCCAGGTAGAAAATCCCAGGTGACTGCCAAAAGTTCTCCACCTTGCCAGGGTTGCGATGCACAGGCTAACCTCAAAGGACCAGCTTTTACCACACCCAGGAGAAAGGCCTCCACTAAGCCAAATCAGTGTCTCAGTGTTAAAACTATTTTTTGAACAGAGAAGTATGGGGCAGCTTTTCTGGGACCAACACTTGGTGGCCACATAACATTGGGCAAGTCACTTGCATAAAACTAGAGTAACAATAACACCCATCTTTAAGCACACTTGCTAGAATCAAATGAACTAATGATTTTAAAAATACGTTGTGACATACAAGCTTAACACAGATATGAGACCCTAACCATAGACAAGAAAGCCAGGCTGAGCAATTCAGATCTGATTGTGACTTGGGAACAATGGGAGGATTCCAAGCAAGGAAGAGACACACTAAGGCACCATCTTCGGGTAGCAAGCCTGGTAGTGTGTGCAGGCTGGGCCTCCATTGTCAGTTCCTTTTTTTCCTTCTGGATTGTGTCTGGGGGAAGAGGGAGGGGAGAGAGGTAGAGTCTGCAGGGTGAGGAATCCACTTTGACTCTACCACTTGCAGAAGGGAGTGGGGGGTGGCAGGGAATAGGCTTGGGTGACAGGCACCACTTGTGCCACCCTGATTAACTGAGAAAATGCAAATCTGCGCTTCCTTCCCCCGCCACAGCTAACAAGATAATGAATATTTTCATCAGCTGCAGAGAATACAAACATCTGTAGGAACACCAAACCTACTCTCAAGGGTTGGGGGAGGAGGGAAGGACGCGGAGGTGGGGAAACGCAGCTTCTCTGCAGATTTAGGGAAGAGGAAATGTGCTCAGATGCTGGAAGGGTGGCTGGGAGCTGGAAATGGGCAGCTCTGGCTGGCGCCTCCTGTGCATGGTACAACGGGGAATAGATAACTGTCCTCCACCCCTCATGTCTGCTGTTCATTCATGGTTGTGCATGTTGCCACTCTGTCCATCAACCATCAATTTATTCACCTGCACCTGCATCGATCTCTCTGCCCTTCCACTCATCAACTCATTAAACATTTGCTGAATGCCACTGTGTCCCAGGCATGAACCTAGGCTCTTGGACTACACAGATAAATGAGACATCCCTTCTCCTGTTGACTTAAAGTAGCTCATTCATTCATTTAATGATTAAATGCTTATTCATAAAGTATCTACTGTGTGGTAGGCACTCATAATCCTGTTGAGGAGATAGACATATGTATTGGTCTGCTCTTGAAGGTGCTGTCTGCAAGAGAAGAGTGCAGCATAGGAAGGATCACTTAGACTTTCCCAGGAAGAGGTATTCAAAGTAGACTCCTGGAGGAGTTGGCAGATTCCTGATGTCAATCAAAAATGAATTAGTGTACTTTAGGCAGAGAAACTAGAAGAGCATTCCAGGTAGAGGGGAACAACATGTGCAAAGTCAAGGAGGCATGAGTAATCCCAAGGAACTCAGGGAATTACAAGCAGCTCTGTAGAAATAGATGACAGCAGGTAAGGCAGGGGGTGAGAACAGTGATGGGAGACTCTCGAGAGATGGGCTTGCATCCAGGATATGGAACTGTGTCCACCAAGATAAAGAGGTTAGACTTTATCCTGGGCACATTGAGGAGGCCCTGAGGAGCTCTGAACAGGGGGGTGATCTAATGAGACCTGCATGTTAGACGATCACTCTGGCTGCTATAAGGAGAATGAATTGGAGTGAATTCAGGACGAAGATGAGCAAGGGGGCTGTTGAGGATTTCTGTCCCTTATGCAATATTCAGAAAGGCTTGGATAGAACACTGTGGGTGGTGGCAAAGATTTGCAGATGTGGACTTGCAGCTTTGCCATTGAACAGGTCTGTGGCTTTGCATAGCTCCCTGAGAGTCAGGGGCTACTAATAACTCCTCCTTCGTGGAGTTTCAGTGAAGAACAAATGAGATAATTTGTGTCAAAGTGACCTACAAGGTCTAAGGCACTGTTGAAATATTAGTTATCAGTTATTTAATTATAGCGGTAATATTGTCTCTAATCATTACTTTACTCTGTCTTTCATTCTTATAGTTGATATTCAGAAATGAAATATGGTACAAAATTGGAGCCCCAAGGTCCTGGTTTTGCCACTTGCTGTCTGTGAGCTTGGAAAATCCCCTGCCTCTCTGTGCTTCAGTTTCCACATCTCTGAAATGGGGAAGATATTCTTCTCTTTGCCTTTCTTGCAGCGCCACCAAGAGGAACTAATTTGGATAACTAACATTCAAGTGCTTTGAAAAACATAAATCCTTAGCAACTTAAAGAAGGTAGATACAGACTGTTCTCCATTGAGTGCCTGTCACGATCCCCCACTTTTGTAGATTAGCTGTTGGCAAACAATTCACTGCAGGTCAAATCCAGACCTCTGCCTATTTGATATATACCATGAGTTAAGAATAGTTTTTACATTTTTTTACTGCCTGGAAAAAGATTAAAAGGATAATATTTTGTGTGACATGTGAAAAGTATATAAACTTCAAAATTTAGTGTCCATAGGTAAGTGTTATTGGAATGCAGCCACAACACACTGAGTGAATAGGTAGCGGGATGGATCGGTTTCCACGCAAGAGTTGTCTACGCCTATTTTGTCAGTGCAGCAGCAGAGCTGATTACATGCGACAAAGATCATGTGGCTGGAAAGCTCAAAGTACTTACTATCGAGGCCTTTTCAGAAAGTTTGTTCACTCTACTTCAGACACATTGACTTATTTGATTGTTTCAACCCTGTGACATTGGGATTTGTTTTCTCTCCATTTCACAGATGATGAAACTGAGGCTCAGAGAAATTAGCTCGTTTGCCCAGAGATACAGAATAAAAATTACTTCAATTCCATGACTAATTTATTCCAAAGTCCGCTCTCTTTTTACTTCACCATGATGCTCTCATAAAGGGCCAATTTTCCTCCTTTTCTGAGATACCCAATAATCATGGATTCAGTGGCCGTCTTCTCCTCCAGACTACAAACTGTGTGAAGGTAGAGACTGAGACTTATGGCGCTTGGCTTGCAGTAGGTGCTTACTAGGAATTCTTGCCATTTTGGACACATGTGGCTAGGGATAGCCATTTCATTCTATCACAATTCTCCCCAGCATTTAAGAGTATCAATCTTAAATGTATAAGGTATACTCCTTTTCTCCTTTTCCTTTTTGGAAGTGAGTATAACTCTGCCCCCTGAGTGTAGTGATTTGGAGACATTGGCACACCTTCTGTTCACACAGCCACTCAGGGCCCCTGAAAATCATCTTCAAATACCCAAAACAACTTATCCAGGCAAAACCCATCACTCAGACTTCCTGCAAACAGGCAAGAGAATACCCATGGAGGGGGAATGTGCTGTGAGAAAATACAGCCTGGGTTTGTTTAAGGATGTGGAATCAGCTAGACATGGATGTTCATCCCAACTCCCACAATGATTGGCTGTGTGACATAGAACAAGGTCTTTCACCTCTCTGAGTTTGTTTCTTTATGGGTATAGTGGGGATGCTAAGGCCCAGCTGTCAGGGTTACAGAGAGGACTGAACAGGATGATAGGTGGAGAATTTGCATTCCAGCATCTGATTCATAGTAGATACTCAGTAAGCTCTGCTATGGTTTCTTTCTCTGCAACACGCAAAGCACTGAGCTAGGCCCTTGCAGGTGGATGTCTGCAGGAGGGTGAAGGAGAGAAACAACCAGATAACTCCAGTACCAGCAGGCTAAGAGTGCTGCAGAGGAAGCCCAGAGAGAGAAACAGGACATAGCTTTCACTGAGGATCCTTTGGAGGCCAAATATTCTGGAGCCATCACTCACGGAACCTCTGAGTCTTTCCAACACTCCTATTACATAAGGTGCTCTTCTTTTCACCTTATGGATAAGAAAGCTGATCAGAGAAATCACGTCTGGGCCAAGGTCATATAGCTAGTATGGCAGAGGCTGTGATGCTCCAGCCAGATTCCTGTTGGGGGGGACTTGTCCCAGATGCTGGGTGTGTCATTAGCATGCAGTTTTTAGCTGTTGGCCCTTATGGGAACTGCCTCAGCCTCACCTAAGGTCCTGCCCCTGCCAGGTCTGACCCACAAGCATGACTGGTTATTGCAGGGTATCAAGACCTAAACCTCTTAGCCCAGTCTGAGCCAATGTTAAAGGACCTCTTTAGCCCCCAGCTCCCGATGGGGTTGGCTGAGGTTGTCCTTGAGCCTGGAGGGCAGCTGAACTTCTCTCTGGTCCCCCTTCTGCGCTGTCCCTTCCACAGTGTCAATCCCAAAGCCACTCCTTAAAAAAATTCTGCTTGTTGAACTCAGATTCTGTTTTCTTAGCAAACCCAACTTGCAGTGACTGTTACTCACTGATGAAACTAACATTTGAACCACATCTATTTACTTCTCTATTCAGCCTCTTTCTGTGAATAACTTCATTACTATTAATAAAGTCATTCATTCACTTACTTATTCAAATATTTCCTATATCTTCCAAGAATTGTGACCCCTTTCTTAATCCCTGTCTTCAAGGAGTTTAGAGTACAATGAGTTTACGTTAGTTGTTTCTAATTGTCTTCCTTCCTTTATGTGAGTGCTGACATCTGAGCACTTTAACTGTCCCTGTTATTTTAATTGGAAGTTGAGGGCAGTATAAATTTTAAAAAATAATAATGGTCTAATGCAGACATCAGTCTAATCCTCAGTTCTTCCAAGAGGCCCCCACCGTACCTTTGTATCTGCATGTGCCTGCATACTCAACCCAACCACTTCAGCTTTTGTCTCTGTTTTCCTCCTCATTTAATTCTGTGTCAATCCTCTTTATCTTTGAGAGACGCTGTGTGAAATGCTGATGCCTCTACAGAATGCCTGCTAATGACAAATTTGAGGACTGAAACAGCATGGGCTGAATCAGGGTAATTCAGCCTGTAAATTCAGCCCAAGAGGGTTCCTTCTGAGCAGAGGCCAAATTCTACCTGAGAGCATCATCCGATATGGCAGAGCAGCCTAATGAACTTTTCCTTGCAGAGAAAGCCCTGTTCTCCTTCTCTGTCTGATTCATCGACCAGACACCCTGCAGCTGAGTGCATAGACAGCTCTTGGCCCCGGAGTCTTGGGCCAGCCAAGGTCCCCCAGGCTATTCAAAATCCCTTGCTCACAATAATCCCATCTACCTCCAGTCTGGCTAGCTCAGTACTTTCCTTAAGCCACTGCCATCAGGGACTTGAAATGTAAACTAGTTTGACCTTTCTTAAGGCTATGTGGCATTGAATATCAACATTTAAATATGCATATCTTTTGCCCAAGAGGTTTTGCTTGGGATTTAGCCTAAGAAGACAAGCAGGCAAGTGTGCACAGCTGCATTTACAAGGATACTTACTGCAACACAGCTTATGATAAAAGCTGGAAACAATCTAAATGTCCACCAATAGGTGATTGATTAAATGAATTGTAAGTCTAGATAACAAAATACTGTGCATGCATTAAAAAATAAAGCTGATCTTTAAAAATTAGAAGGGAAATTAGAAGAGATTTCTAGGGGGTATTATTAAGTGAAAAAAAAAAAAAAAAAGGCCAGGCACAGTGGCTCACACCTGTAATCCCAGGATGTTGGGAGGCTGAGACAGGCAGATCATGAGGTCAGGAGATCAAGACCATCCTGGCTAACATGGTGAAACCCCATTTCTACTAAAAAAAAAAAAAAAAAAAAAATAGCTGGGCGTGATGGTGTGTGCCTATAGTTCCAGCTACTTGGGAGGCTGAGGCAGAAGAATCACTTGCAGTGAGCCAGCTGAGATTGCGCCATTGCACTCCAGCCTGGGCAACAGAGCAAGACTCTGTCTCAAAAAAAAAAAAAAAAAAAAAAAGACAAGTATATGCTGTGCCATCCTTATATGTTTCTGTATATAATGGGTGACTGCAAGCATAGAGTGACATTTGGAAGAAAGTCCACTAAAATATGAAGGGGGTCACCAGCATTTGGAGCTTCAGAATTTTTTAACTTGTGAATTTTTAGAAATACTGCTTGAGTTTTCTACAGAAATAAATGCTAACTTTATTAGGGGAAGGAATAAAGGTTGTGTGGCCTTGGGCAAATAATTTTCTCCTCCAATACTGAGTGAAAAGGGGGCTAATATTATCTGTCAATATAACTATTGAATATTAAATGAAAATGTATCTAAGGTGCTTAAAACAGAGCCTAAACATGGCAAGCCTCCACCCGTTGTCACTGGTAATAGTTATTATAAAGACACTGGGATAGGGCAGACATCCTATACAAATGGCCTAAAACTATGACAAAGAGATGACAACTCTGCTGGGCCAAACTTCTGCCCTATTACCCCAATGGGTATACACACACAAATACACATGCACTGATACACACACACATCTCACATTCACAGAACATCAGTTACACTCACATACACTTAACCACACACAGTCACATCATACACATTCACACTCATGCTCATATATACAGACATCCCTTCACACACATGCCCTTACACAATTCAAATTCATATACACAAACACACACATTCACACTCACACATAAACATATACATTCATACTCATACACTTAAACACGGTCACATCTCACACATACAAACACACATTCACAGTAACATACACATAAATGCACACACACTCACATACACAAACACATGCATTCACACTCAGTCACATCACACAGACAAGCACACATATTAATAAACATTTACACATAAAGGCACCCACATTCACACTTCCATTCACAAATACACAGATTCACACTCTCACATACACACATTCATACTTATACACTTAAATGGTCACATCTTACTCATACATTTAAACACACAAGCTCACACATTCACAGTCACATACCCATTAATGCACACACATTCATACTCATATACACTTATACACACATTCATACACATATGCTTGAACACACAGTCACATCACACACAGGAACACATAGCTTTATACTCATACATAAACACACACATTCACACTCACATACACTTAAACACACAGCCACATACACACAAATAAACACACACATTCACATACACTTAAACACACACATTCCTACTTACACATAAACACACGCATTCATATCCATACACCTAAACACAGTAACATCACACAGAAGCACACATATTGACAGTCCAATACACAAACACATTCACACATACACACACAATCATACAAACATAAACAAGTCACGTCACACACACATAAAAACACATACATTCATGCTCACATACAGTTATGCAAACCCAGACATACACATAAAAAAAACCACAATCCTACATGTACATACATATGCACGCGCGTGCGCACACAACGCACACACACACACACACACACACACAGAGGTGTGCATGCTCAGAAGATGGAGAGAACAGGGCCTGCAGAATTGACCCAGTGGGAACCTGCCCCTTCCCTGCTTGCCAATCTACTCACCCTAGGTATCCACCACACAGGCCCCAGCTGCTCTTTGCTGGCTCCCACAGCTTGTCTCCCTATGAGGGGGAGGGAGGGGTGGCTTGGGAGAGGCAAGGGCAATTGTTCGGGTTTAATTAAGCATGCTACCCAGAGACAGGCTTGGAGGGTGCACTGTAAGACACATTCCACTGAATTCAGAACCTCTGTTCTCTAGGCGTATGCAGGCCTGACAAAACATTTCAAAGCAGAGAACATTAGGAACAGAGGGAGCTGACAGCTCCTAATAGCACAGTAACAAGGAGACACTAATAAAGCGTGTGCCTGTGAGCTGAGCAGCTCCAGAGACAGACGGAGACTACAGGCCTTCTTCAAAGGCATGTTGGCAATGCATGGACCTTGCTTTTGGTGTCTCCTGTCCTCCCCACATCACAGAACAAAGAAAGAACCTCCTGGTGAACTATGCTCAGAACCCTCTTGAGCAGGGGTCCCTGCAGCCAGCACTAGCAGATACATCCTTGCAGAGAGCCCTCTCAGCAGTGATGAGGAACACAGTGCAATGGAGCAATGCGGTAAATATCTCCGGAAGGAAGGAAAGCAGGGAGGGAGAGAAGGAAGAAAGTCCTACATTTCCTGATTGTATATCTACAGTAAAAGAATACTAATTACCTCCATAAGCAACCCATGCAATTATTCATAGATCTAGTTATCTTTTCAAGCCAAATGTTACTAAACACCTCCTTTGTGCCAAACTCTATGCATTGAAGATGAAAACAAAACAAAGCAAGAAAAATAAAAAAAGACCCTGTCTTCAAGCACTTAGCAGTCTAGTACGGGAGTCATACAATAAAAAAAACAATTAGCATATATTGTAAACTCCCAAATCCAATGGTCTCTCTCTCTCCACTTTCTTGTTAAATCTTCTTTGAAAAAAAGAGTTACCTCACTGATTCCAATTTCTCACCTAACCTATTCCTATCTGCTTTTACCATATTTACTCACTCATATTTACTTACCATATTTATTCCACATATCCCCCCCCTTACCATGGTTATTGATGACCCCCAACTTGCCAAAACTGCTGGTCTCCATCTTTGTCTTAGGTGACCTCTGAGTAGCCTATGACACAGAGGACCAAAACTATACTCTCCTTGAAAATCACGTTATGCTGGAGACCCTGTACCTTCGCAGCCTCTGGTGTTTCTCTGCCTCCCTGACCCCTACTCCATCATCTTGGCAGACTTTTTGTTTTCGTCTCCAAATAATCTTTCTGAGCTGTTTTCACTACCTAGGTGTCCCCTAGACAATTGCTATGGTCTGAATGTTTCTGTCCCTGATAAATTCATATGTTGAAATACTAATGCTCAAGGTCATGGTATTAGAAGGTGAGGTCTTTGGGAAGTGATTGGGTCATGACTGTGGAACGCTCCTAAATGGGTTTAGTGCCCTGAGAGACCCTTTGCCCCTTCCACCATTTGAGAATACAGCAAGAAGGCACTGACTGTGAGCCAGAAAGTGGTCCCTCAACAGAGAGAAAATCTGCCTTGATTTTGGACTTCCCAGCCTCCAGAACTATAAGAAATACATTTATGTTGCTTAGAAGTTATCCAGTTTATGATAGTTTGTATGGTAGCACAAATGAATTAAGATGACAATCTCATCTAAAATATTTTAAAATCACCTGTGTTCTGGTGACTACTAAATAGGTAAGTTTGGGACTCAACTGTGAGGCATATTTGCCCACCAAATGAAGTTATTACAACCGGTTGGATACACCTTACTTTACTGTAAAGAAAGACCCAGGCTGGAGATACGGATTTGGAAAACAAAATACATGGGATGCTCTGATAGTGCATAGCCCAGAGAAAGTATGTGGGGGAGAGATGGCAAAAATACTGAGCCTAAAGCCCCCAGAAGGCTGGGGGTTATCTAAAGAGGCAGAAAGAAAACCAGAAGTGTGCTATACAGAGAAGCTAGGGAATAAGTTTTCAAATGAGTAAACAATGGTGCTAAATAAAAGAGCTGGGCTGAACTGAAAAGTGAATCATGTGATTGGATATAACCATAAATTGGTGCACTTTTGGTCTTGGGAGAAGCAGTGACTGTGGGTGACGAGTGTAGAAGCCAGACTGTGGTGGGTGGGAGAGTTAAGTGGGAAGTGAGGAAGTGGAGACCATTTGCATAGATTTCTCCTTCTAGAAGCCTGGCTGTGAATGGAAGACATAAGGTGGTAGCTAAAGGCAAATGAGGAGGGGATGAGACTGAAGAGACAAACATTTATGGGCTGAAGGAAAAGAACAGGAGAGAGGGAGATGCTTAAGACAAAAGAGGAAGTCATTAAGGACATCGTGTTTCTTAAAAGATTGGCAAGGATGGGATAAGTATTAGGCAGGAGAAGAAACACCCATCTCGCTAAGGCAGGAAGAGATGCAAGAATAAATGTGTATGTGGCACGAGGGAAGAAAGTCTGATAGCTATGCCCTTTCTCACCTGATGATCGCACTTGTATTTTGTCTTTAAAATAGTGGATGAAGCTGGGCACAGTGGCTCATGCCTATAATCCCAACACTTTGGAAGGCCGAGTCAGGAAAATCACTTCAGGTCAGGAGTTCAAGACCACACTGGGCAACACAGCAAGACCCCATCTGTACAAAACTAAAAATATATTTATCTGGGGGTGGTGATGGATGCCTTTAATTTCACCTACTCGGGCAGCTGAAGAAGGAGTATTGACGAGCCTAGGAGTTTGAATATGCAGTGAGTGATAATTGTGCCACTGCACTCCAACCTGGGAAAAAGAGCAAGAACTTGTCTCAACGAATAAATAAATAGTGGATGAGTAAAGAAGAATGAGGTTGAACTGGGGGCTTCAACAAGGGCTCTGAAAGTTAAAAAGTTATTTAAAAACTACTGCAAGGATATAGAAAAGGAGAGGATCAACAAGAGAACTTCCCACTAGTGCTGAAGACCCAGCTGATATTGGAGAGCATAGATGGGGGGTTGGTGCCAATTCGCGCTGTGGTGTGAACTGTGCCAGCTGCAGATGGCTATTCCCAAGGCTGTAGGAAAGATAGTTGATTTTCTGGTTCAGGTCTAGGGGTCTATACCAGACTAGTCCTTTCCTCACCTACATCTTCTATAGCACAATAATTGTAGCAACAGCGGCTACCAGTTGCTGAGTGCTGGTTACATGCCAGGTGCCTTATATATAGTATTTTTAATTCTTAGAATAGTGCTGAAAAATTATTTCCCCTTTCATCTTGAGAAACCCAGGTCTCAGAGAGGTGATGTAATTGACCTAAGGTTTTATAAGCATGTCTGACTCCAGATCCTTGGCTCTTTCTCTATACCTTGTCACAACCTTTGAGACTTGACATCAGCTCTCATGTTCCCTCTGGGCATTTACCTCTCCAGGATAAACAATTCCGGCCTTTGAACACTTTCTTATGGAACCTTGATTCCAGTACTCTCCTGTGGCCTTTCCAAATGGTTAGTTTCCTGTTCCTGAACACACATATACGTGCATGTGCATTTTTCAAGGTGATAATGAGTCCCCTATGGAAAAGCCAAGACTTCTCAATAAAAAGTTCTTGAGAAGGACTCTCTTAGGGTTTTCCCCAAGGACACCTTCCCATGTCTTATTCTAGTTTCCTTCTTAAACCAATGTGCTAAGATGTTCTTTGAGGAGCCAAGAACGTAGAGCCTGCCATTATATGGAGCTTCACCACCTCTCTAGCTCCCCTTACAAAGACTGACCCTGTGCTCCAGAAAGACCAAACCATTTGCAGTCTCATGTATTTTCTTGCCATGTTTTCTGCTTTATTCACCTGCTGATCTCTCTGCCTGAAATATCCGTTCCTTTGTCTTTGCCTAACAACCATTTACCCTTCAAGATTCAACTCAGACATCATCTGTTAGAAACCTTCTCAGGTAGTCTGGCTACATGAGGCCTTGCACTTCATGCTTCTTTTAACATAACACAGGACTAGCAGGGCACAGTAATTAAGAGAGGAGGCTAATGGACTCACCAGTCAGACTAGACAAGACCTACTACAGGGCACTTAATGATTGTGTCACTTTACCTCTCCCTGTTCCTATTTTTTTCAGCTGTCATGGGAGATAGTGAATGTCTATCTCATAGGGTTGTTGTGAAGAAGAAATAAGGTGATCCACATAAAGCACGTGACACATAATCAATGGTAGTTATTCTTGTAACATGTGTCGAGTAGTACTGTCTTTACGCTTATCTTTCTCCCACCATCCCATAAGTACCAAGATGGTAGGAACAGCATCCAATTATGGTTCCACTCCCATCATCTCACTCAGAATCTGACATATCGTAAGGGCTCATGAATGAATGAATGAATCTAAGTCATTTCAGTGTGTACTGTCCTTGGGATCACATTATCTGAAATTACCTACTTAATTTCCATTATGTTTATAATAAAAATGAGGGGGCAAGATATATCTTCTTCATTTAAAGAGCAAAAGGTCTCTCCAAGGATGGCCTGATGACATGGAGATTTATAAATCAAGTGCCAGGCTCCCAGCAGGTCCATGGACAGTTGGCCACGCCCAACTGGAATATGGTCTCTTTCATTTAGAAGTTGTCAAGGCCAAGAGGCCAGGCAGCCAGAAGTGCAGGCAGGCAAGAGAACATCTGGGGTACATGAAGGAGTGGGGACTCTACATCAGTGCCAACATTCCACTAATACTCATGCAAATAATCTGACTTGTTTATGACTGATGGTCAATCTGATAGCTCCAGGATTCATCCTGATTGCCTGGCAGCCATGCCATTATATTTATCAAATATATTAAATATTCCCCTCTCTCTGAAACATCAGAATTGCAGGTTCCCAGCAGGACTGGAAAAGATGATTAAAAAACCAAATTAGAGAACTGCAAATGCAAAGACTAAATTTCAGGTGATGATATGGTTTGACCATGTGCCCACCCAAATCTCATCTTGAATTGTAGCTCCCATATCCCCACATGTCATGGGAGGGACCTGGTGGGAGGTAATTGAATTATGGGGGTGGGCTTTTCCCATGCTGTTCTTGTGATAGTGAGACTCATGAGATCTAATGGTTTTATAACAGGCAGTTCACCCGCACACGTTCTCTTGCCTGCCACCATGTAAGTCGTGCCTTTGCTCCTTTGCCTTCTGCCATAATTGTGAGGCCTTCCCAGCCATGTGGAACTGTGAGTTCATTAAACCTCCTTTTCTTTATAAATTACCAACCTCAGGTATGTCTTTAATAGCAGCACGAGAACAGAGTAATGTAGGTGGTAACAAGCTAAGATAAAGAATGTGGAGTTCAGGTCAGGTAAATGCCAACCATGTAGCTGAGTCAATGACTTAGAAATCTGAGCACTGCCATGTGAACTACTCCTTAAAAGACTCTGTCAGCCAGAGGTTCACTATGGGTTACAATGATCGCTGAGCCCCATTCTCAGGACTTCCCTCCTCCTCAGCTCCCACCTTCCTAGCTCTCTTCTACACCAGAGCCATGTAATTTGGGCCAGCACTCTCATCTTGGCTGCAGTCACCAGGACCTGAGTCCAGCCAAAGGAAACATATGAACTCCTAGGTCAGAGCTTAGGAGGGTCAGAGCACTTGATTCTCATGTCTGTTAAAAACACACCAAATGGCACAGTCATTATTTCTTTAGGGATGTGTCTTTCCTGCTAGCCTGAGGCTTTCCTAGAAGGAGTAGAATAAAAGATGGAAAAGAAAAAGAAATAAAAAGAGGCTGGGCATGGTGGCTCACGTCTGTAATTCCAGCACTTTGGGAGGCCGAGGTGGGCAGATCACAAGGTCAGGAGTTTGAGACCAGCCTGGCCAATATGGTAAAACACTGTTTCTACTAAAAAGACAAAAATTAGCTGGATGTGGTGGCAGGTGCCTATAGTCCCAGCTACTGGGGAGGCTGAGGCAGGAAAATCTCTTGAAACCGGAAGGCAGAGGTTGCAGTGAGCTGAGATTGTACCACTGCACTCCAGCCTGGGTAACACAGCAAGACTCTATCTCAAAAAAAAAAAAAAAAAAAAAAAAGTAAGAAAAAGAAATAAAGGAATGGAAGGGGAAGAAACTGAGTTGGCTCCTGCTTTTACTGTCTTTCTAGAAACCAGTTTTGGACACTGGACCCCCTCTTTCTCTCTCTCTCTCTCTCTCTCTCTATATATATATATATATATGTAAGTATGTATATCTCCCCCAGAGGTCTGTGGATTCTAAAAAGGAAATGCTGTAGCCTGGTGGGGAGTTCATGAGGAAGACGGGGTCACAGAAAAGGTGGTAGCTTAATAACAGGAAAGACAGATGGGACCATGCCTCCTTTATAAGGGAGAACTTTACCAAAGATAGGCTTTAAAAAGTTGCAATAATCACAGAACTCAGAATTCAGGTGAGAAAGAGAAGAAAAGAAATCATGCTTTGAGTATATACCACATACTGAGCAACATGAAATTATTAATACACATATTATCTCACTTCATGTTTCCATCTTCCATTTCAGTAAGAGCCATTATCCTCATTTTCACAGATGAGGCAACTCTGGCTCAGAGAGGTTAAGAATCTTGTTCAATATCATCAAGCAAGTAAGGGATAGAAAACCCAGGATTGACTTTGCTTTGCCTGATTGTAAGGACTTTTTCCTCCTACAGATACAGACATTTAGCCTAGACTGGACCACCAACACACTTCTAAGGCATACATTGTTCCCATATTAGCCCTACATCCCCAGGATACCTATCTTTCATAGTTTAAGAGAGAGGTTACTGTCTCCTCTGATTGTCTTGCTCCATCCACCAGGAAGTTGTAGAATCAAAGGATATAAAACCTGTAAACACATTACAGGTCTGTTGGAACAGTGGTTTGTAAATTTATTTGTAGCACAATTCATGTTTGGAATTGCCATACATGAAACTGACATTGCATGCAGCAGACTTCCCAGTATTCATCTGTATCTCTCTAGAAGGGACTCTTGAGGCTCTCCTAAAGACCACTGACCCTCCAAGAAACACAGTATGATGTACTCTGACCCTCATTTTCTCATTTGTAGATGAGGACACTGGAGATCAGGGTCAAGAAGGTCTTGCCCAAGGTTATCCAATGGCAGAACAAGGACAAGAATCTACATCTTGTGCTTTCTATTCTACAGTGGCCAAGTCATATCCATCAGGGTAAAGGAAAAGGTATCCTGGACCCATGAAAGTAGGCTATTTGGGTGTGGGTTGAAGATAGAGGCTTTCTTCTGGTGGAAAATAATAATAATAGCAGCCAACATTTGTTATATACCTTCTGTGGTGGTAGGCACAATGATAAGAGCTTTGTTTGCATTATTCAATTTAATCCCCTTATCATATTAGGATCCCATTAGGCAGATAAGGAAGCTGAGCCTTAATTCCTCAGCACTAGGTGAGCAGCTGGTAAATGGCTTTGGTGGATTTGATCCCTGGCCATCTTGCTACAGAGCCCAGCTCTTGGTCAGTCTGCTGTACCGTCTTCTTAGGAGCAGGAGTAATAATCCAGCGAAGGCTAGAAGCTTGTTCATATTTCCCAACATATCCTTCCCTGTCCTCCTGCTAATCTCCCAGCAAATCCTCTACACAATCAGACATCTCATTTTCCTCACCATGACCACCAATATGCAGGGCCTCAGGTATAAACGTATACCCTCTACCCTGCCTCCAACAAACCCGCACGCACCCGTCTACACACACGGGCACATGCTCATGCATAATGCATGACACTGAGTCTCAAATCCTGCTAAACTGAGATTCAGCTGGCTGTTTGGTCTGGAGACACCTCAGTGCCTGCGTCATTAGCTGAGCTCTGAAAGCCATCATTACTGCAGCCACTGTGGCTGAGTCACTGAGACTGTGAGCAGGTAATAGAATTTCAGGGACACATAATAAAAGGGAATGGAATGGGACTCAAGCTGGAAAAGAAGACTATCTGTTATCCAGTCCTGAAGGGTGATATGTAAACAAGGAGTTTCAGGCCCCCAGGATGGCGGTTTCACCGAGTCCCTCAACAGAGGATAATAAAAGGGCCAATTATAACCTCCATACTCTGAGGTTTCAGAGGAAAGGAAGAAAAAAATCAATGAAATTAATTTAATGTGGACCCATTCTTTATGTTTACTTTGCTGGAGTAGTTGCACGAGATACCCTTATAGACCAGCCCATCTTTTCTCACATAGTGCCTTTATCCACAACAAAGGAAGGAAGGAAGGAGAGAGGGAGGGAGGGAAGGAGGGAGAGAAAGAGGGAGGAGAGGGGGGAGGGAGGGAAGGAAAGAAGGAAGGAAGGTGAGGGAGGGAGACAAAGAAGGTGGGGAAGGGAAGGGAGGAGAAAGGAAAAGGGATGGAAGAAGGAGGGAAGGAAGGAAGGAAGGAAGGAAGAGAAAGGAAGGAAGGAAGGAAGGGAGGAAGGAAGGAAGGAAGAAAGGAAGGCAGGCAGGCAGGCAGGCAGACCAGCCAAGCCTTCAGATATATTTGTTTCTGGCATCTCAAAGGAGGATAAATCAGAGAATCCAAGGTTGGAAGAGACTTTCTAATCTGATTTTTCATTGCATAAGGAAAGAGGCAGCATCTTTACATATGATTGTGCAGCTTTGCGCTCTGCATAAGGGTGCCGCACTGAAGAGAGAGTGGGTATTGAGGTCCAGTCCATGCTCGAAATGGACAAGCACTAATCCTTGCAAAGTTGCATGGCTTGCAACTATGCCTATATAATAAGCAGGAAGGAGCCAAAGGTAGAGCTAGTTCTCCCCACTGAACAAGCAGTCGTAGATCTGTATTCTGTAGAGTTTGTGATCCTTTATGTGTCTCCTTTCCAGATATATTTCCTCTTTTGTTAAGGGAGGGTTTTAGGTAAGGTACAGGGTGAGGGGACTATCATTAACAGAGTATGGAATTTCCAAGCACGGTGCTGAGTATAAAGTGTTTGCCTTAATCTTTTCACTAACCTCTCTTTAGGTTTATTAGTCCCATTTTACAGATGTTAAAAAGCAAGGCTCAGAGAGATGCGATGGGTCACCTGCCTGCAGGTCACAAAACACCTGAGCAGAGAAGCCAGAATTGCAATCCAAGTGTCTGGGCTTGAAACCTGTACTCTTCCCCCAACCATACGCCTCCTCTCTAAGGCTGTTTCCACCTCTTGTTTTCTGTGATTCTATATGTAAAATGGCCTTGGTTATTGTAGGCCTTGGAGGATTGCGGTAAGGGTGGAGGGCAGAGAAATATGTTGCTACCAAGTCAAGCAACAGGGAACAACATGATAGGAGTTAATGAGTTTGTGCAGGGGAGGCAGGAGCATGGA
This sequence comes from Ateles fusciceps, assembly GCA_036589455.1. Classification (NCBI taxonomy): domain Eukaryota; kingdom Metazoa; phylum Chordata; class Mammalia; order Primates; family Atelidae; genus Ateles; species Ateles fusciceps. Next base: position 16,178,236 of record JAZHEH010000952.1, read on the forward strand.
GAGTGCTGGCAATGAGACAGACCAAAAACAGAACTGGTCTTCCTAGGAGGTTAATGAGAAGTAATCCTGAAAATCACTGTCCAGTAAGCCTGGTGTCAATATTGAGGAAAATAATTGAACGAATGTGCCCAGAGAAAATATGTAAGCATTGGAAAAATAATGGAATAGTGAGGGATAAGGAACACTAGAGGGTCATGCAGAGCAAATCATCCTAGACAACTTGATAGCTTTTCCTGACAAAATTATAAGATTAGTGGACGAAGGCAATGTCGTAAAGGTTCTGGGTTTTGAGCTCTAGCAAAAAATTGAATAGCATTTCATGGGATGCCTCTGTTGCCAAGTTAATTCCAACTGCCCCCCGATTCAAGCTATGCTGTGGGAATTCGTGTTGGTACCAAATCTCATTGGACAATGGAGCCATCAGGTGCTGATACATGGTACTGCTCCAAGGGTAAGGGCCAGAGACTCACCCCTATCTCTGGTCTGGGAAGGAGCGTCAGAAGGGCTATCGAGACCCAGAAAAGAAATGCAGACATCTATAAAGCAGGGAAGATCCTAGGGCACCAGGGGGAAAGGTACGTGTTATAGATAATTTGATGATCAGATCCTCTCTATGAGGCAGGTGTCATCATCTCACCCTCTTCTCCATTGTTCATTGTCCTCATAATTTTGCTTACAAGGAACTGAAGGTCAGAGTGGGAGTGGCTTACCACACAAAGAGTTGAGGCGTCTAGGTTGTAACCCAGGTGTGTCTGACTCCTATGATTGGCACACTCTCTTCCATAACCAGTGGTTCTCAAGCACCAGTGTACATCAAAATCACAGGGGGTAGACGTGGAGTGAGAGGTGGGGTAGGAGAGGGTTGTTAAATCATTGATTACTAGGACCCACCCCTAGGGGTTCTGAATCAGAAGGTCTGGAATGGTGACTGAGAAGCTGCATTTCCACCAAATTCCCAGGTGATGCTGATGTTCTAATCCAGCAACACACCTCCAGAACCACTACTCTATTCCAGTTCTCTGTTCAGCTATTAATGTGCGTATGACTCACCTGGTAATCTTGTTAAAATGCAGATTCTAATTTAGTGAGATTCCTGGAAAATGAAGCAAACTACAGTTCTAATAAGTTCCCAGGTGATGTCTATGGTGTGGGGATGTTACCACACCCAAGCAGCAAACACCCATGCCATTATGTTGGAAAATGATAAATCTGCAAAGACAGCACTACAATTCAAGAACTGACTCTGGAATCCAAAAGTAGAGAAAACAGACATTACACCAAAAAATTAAAAAAAAAAAATGAGCTGCAGGAAGGACATAATTTGGAAAATCTGAGTTCAGTATTTGGCCTTATCTTTACTAGCTTTACAATTAAGGGGATTTTTTTTTTAACTTCTTTAGGTATCAGTGTGCTTATTATTTGAAAAAGATCACGCGGAAAACACCTGGGGGCTTCTCAAAATGATTGCTGCAGACATCCTCCATGGTATTGCTTAACATTTCCAGTGGGGAGAGCCTAAAACTGTTCTCAGGATGCAGTGCTAATAGTCTCTCTTTCCCCTGGTGACTGGCTATAGCTCCTTCCACTTGCATGAGGAACCCAGGGCACCCCAACTTGTCAAAATTTTACTCGACTCAGTACCATTTATAATGCTTTATTAGCTCAGAATTATAGAATAAAACTTGTTCTAAAAATAAAGTATACCCTTCTGCATTAAATACCTCAATATGTATATGCAATTTATTGCCACCTGTCTCAAGCCCTTTAGGAGAACAGAAGGGGCCTGAATCTAAATGATTGATTAAGTGAATGTCAATGGAAGGAGTGTAGGCTCCTCCTGAGACATGTGTGAAGCTCAAGAAGGAGAAATCAAAGAGGAACTATTGCATACTGCTAGGTACAGTCAGAATGTAATGCCTAATTACTATTATGATTGTGATTATCATACAGTAAAAAGCAATTACACTTTAAACTTGATATTTAAGAAATTTGTAACAAATAGAACTCTACCCCTTGTAATTTTCCAACCTCAGTCAATTCCTACCACTCTCCCCATAATCTCTGTGTGCCCTCCTGTTATGGTGTGACGTGTCCCCCCCAAATGCATGTGTTGCAAATCTAATCTCCATTGCAACATTGTTGGGAGGTGGGGTCTTTTGGGAGGTGTTGGGGTAATGAAGGCTCCATTCTCATGAATAAATTAAGGCCATCATAAGACAGCTGAACAGAGGGGGTTTGGTCCCTGTTTTCCCCTTCTGTCCCTTTTGCCAGGTGAGGACCCTGCATTCCTTTCTTCCAGAGGACACAGCAACAAGGCCCCATCTCAGAAAAGAAACCTGGCCCCTCACCAGACACTGAACCTTCTTATGCCTTTATCTTGGACTTCCCAGCCTGGAGGACCATGACAAATAAATATCTATTCTTTATAAATTACCCAGTCTCAGATTTTTCTTTTCTTTTCTTTTTTTTTTAATCACCCTGTGGGACAAAGAACAGATATATATTTGAATAGCAGCACAGACACCTCCATACATCACCTGTTTCCTGGAGCATTCCCTGATCTTTCACCTTTAACTTCCCTCCACTGGGTCTGCCAAAACAGAAAACTCTAAACATTGATGTATTTCTTAATGCTCCTCAAACTCCAGTATAATCTTCTCTGGTATTGCTAATTTTCCTTCCTTTTTTGTTCATTTTCTCAGAGTAACATAAATTTCCCCAAAGCGATGTGTTGTGTATGGCTCTCCATGGCCAATATCAGGTTCAGGCTCCTTCCATGTCTACCTGGGTCAATAATTAATTTATTCATTCATCTACCTTTTCATTCATTTTTTAAATTCCCTCCTGGCCTCAGCATTTCCCTCAACTATTTCACTGCTCATTCATCACTTCACTAATCCATTCACAGGATCATTCATTTACACATTTATTATCTATATATTAATTACATATTCATGGGTTTTTTTTGTTGTTTTTTTTTTTGAAAGACAGAGTCGTGCTCTATTACCCAGGCTGGAGTGCAATGGCACCATCTTGGCTCACTGCAACCTCTGCTTCTTGGGTTCAAGCGATTTTCCTGCCTCAGCCTCCTGAGTAGCTGGGATTACAGGCACCCACTACCATGCCCAGCTAATTTTTTTGTATTTTTAGTAGACATGGGGTTTCACCATATTGGTCAAACTAATCTCGAACTCCTGACCTCGTGATCTGCCTGCCTTGGCCTCCCAAAGTGCTGGGATTACAGGTGTGAGCCACTGAATCTGGTTTACATATTCATGTTTATATATCAATCTGCTGAATAGTTAATTTGATTTTCATTCACACTTCGATTCTCTCATCACACATTCATTCACTCACCTCCTCATCATTCATTCATTGAACAACTACAACAGCCACTGCGTGCTCACTCTGTCAGAATCTGACTTGAGTACTGATTCTAGAAGATGTGGCCTCTGCTCTTGTAAAATTCACAAACCAGTCAAGAGGACAAATAAGCTAATGTATAATAACAAATTCTGTGTGGCCAGGATGGAGCAAAGAGGACAAGAAGTTGAAAAGAAAAATAAGAAATAAGAAAATTAAGAAATAATAACTGCACACCTACAATATGCCCAGTGCTTTATATGCATTATCTGATTTAAATGCACCCTTCTCTTTAATAGATGATGACACCAAATTTGCTCAGTCAATGAACTTAGCTGAAATCCAAGTCCAGGCATTCTCATTCTGCTACCCATGCTCTTAACCACTCTGCTGTGTTCACCGGTAATATAATCAGTGACCTTGGCTCAGGACTAGCATTTCTGGGGAACAATGTGGGGAGCAATCAAACTTGAAAGGTGTGAGAAGCAATCAGAAAGCGAGGAAGTGAAGATGATAAGTTTCTATCAAGCAGTTTGTCCTTTTCAGGGGAGAAGAGAAAAGGTCGTATCTGAAGAGGGGCTTAGGATTGAGCACCAGACAGCAGAAGAACCTCATGAGCCTGGGCAAGCGTTATCTGTCATAGGAGGTTTCCTCATTTTTTTCCCTTAGTAGTCTTCATTTCCATTACCCCCTACACAGCCAAGAGCTATTTTATTTACTTCTGTAAATACTAGGACTTAGTACAAGGCCTGTCATAGCATAGCTGATAAATTAATACATGAATGAGTGCATGAATGAATGAAATTCTTCAAAAGTGATTCACACATTGCCTGGAGTTATATTTTGCAGAAAGGAGGGAGAAGTAGGTGAGCTGACTGGAACTTTCTCACAAAACAGCCAGTGGAACAGGCTGGGTGAAAGTTGGTGATGCAGACCGAGTGACTATGATAACCAAAAAATAAACTAAGTCAATATTGATAAGGACAGGGAAAAACTGAATTCAAGCACTAGCAGGGGGCAGGATCAAAGTTGAGAACACAAGCAGGAATACAGGATTTTCTTAAAGCAGGCAGGAAATCGGCCCTAGAAAACTCAAACCCAGGGTCAAAGGTCACATGCCCATATCATTTGGATGTTTGCACGATTTCCTGGCAATTTGTGTCGGCCTACAACCCCCGCAGAGAAAACAGTCTTATGGGAGTGGAGAAAATGAAGATTTTAGCTTCAGTGGGGTGGGTTTAACTAGAACTGTTATTAGTCTGTTGTGAAAAAAGCTCATTAGAAACTCACTGGGGCTCTCCAAAGTATTGCACACTTTTTTATAATTACATTTCTTCTGATTCCTCCATGGGTTTCTTGATGCAGTCTGAGCATTGGACCTATTAAAGGTGGTTAGGGGAAGAATGGCTTCCGGCTAACTTGTCATTTCAGTCCAGGGCCAGATGCCTGCAGTTCTTGCCCCACATATTGTTGAAAAGAAGAAAGGAATCTGAAACCTGGTGAACTGTAGCAGGTGCTTTGACATGTATTATTTTATATCACAACAAGCAGAGGAACTGGATGTTCAGCTACCTCAAGCAGCTTTCACAAAGTTACACAGCTAGTTAGTGGTAGCATCAGCATTCAAACACCAGTGGGTCTAACTCCAAAACCCATACTCTTTCCAGGGCCCCATGCTGCCTCCAGCAGTGAGACTTCTTTTGTAAGAGAAAAGATTTCTCACTTCAGTTTGGCAACTACAGTTTGGGGAAGGGAGAGAAAGAGCGGGCAGGACAGCAAAGGAAGAAGAGAAAAAAATCACGCCATGCCAGTTTCAGACTCAAAGATCACTCCCCAGCTGTCAGTGGAGCCCACAATCACTGTGAGGTTTTATTAAAAAGCAAGAGTTGTAGAAGAGTGAAGTGACAGATTTAAAATTAACTTGCCAAACTCCCCATCAATATTATGACAGTCCCCAAGTACCAGTTCAGCGACCCAGTGCACCAACTTGACAATATTAACATAACTTTGTTGGAACAAAAGCTTCTCCTCTGTCTTTTCAAGGGAAGCTAATTTTCGGAGACAGGCATTCTTCTTTCTGCCTTTTTTTGGCACCTCTGTGACAGGTCCCCCCTGGGCCAACCTGAGTGCATGTTTTATAAACTTCTATTATCCTTTCACCTCCCTGGGGACTGCCACCCACTTTGGATGCTTAAGTCCAAAGTAGAGCAGCACTTCATCCATTTAGGGGCGTACTGGATGAATGAAGACCAGGAAAGAGATCTGCATACTTGCCACTTTCTGAACACTGACTTGAGTGCCCTTTAGTCTTTATATTTGGAATGAGGATCCGTGATGGCTAACACAACCGAAATTCACATTTGGGGCAATATGCTCTCTATACCAGCTCTTATAAGCTAACTGCAGTCTGCGCCCCTCTTTTCTTCACCTAACAATCTCTTACTTACCCTTCGTATCTCATCTTAAACATTAATTCCATCTACCTGGAGTCCTACACCCCATGTGGGCTTGCTCCCATAGCGCTCTGGCTTTCAAACATAACACTGCATGGGTTACTTTATTGAATTTCACTGAATAAGCATCTTTCTTTTGTTAGTGTATGAGTTCAGTAGGTAGAGTGACTACATAATTTTTCATGTGATCCAGGGGGCTTTTGCCTAGGATATATGCTAAACTGGAGAGGACCTTGGACAACAGTCATAAACTAGACTGTCCTAGTAAAACTAGGATATGTGAGCACCCTCCACATATGCGCATATATCGCAATGGCCAGGCTTTCTGTGTCTCCATCACCTTGAACAGTGGTTAAAATTTAGTCAGTGCAGCATATTTGTTGAATGAATGAATGAATGAATGAATGAACAAATGAATGAATGAATGAAACAGTTCTTTTTTTTAACAAGTCTCACAGGTAAACTCATAAAATATTTTCCTTCCTTCCCTCTTTCCTTCCTTCCTTCCCTCCTCCTTCTCTCCTTCCCTCCCTCCTTCTCTCCTTCCCTCCCTCCTTCTCTCCTTCCCTCCCTCCTCCTCTCCTTCCTTCCCTCCCTGTCATTCTTCCCTCCTTTCTTCCTTCTAACTTGTTAACCACCTACCATGCATCAAGCCCTGTTCACTCTTATCACTGGGCATGTAAACAAACACAGCTCTGTCTTGGGAGTAAGAAAGAAAAATAACCAGCAAGTAGTGAGCACCTACTATGCATCTGTTGCTTTAAACATTGTATTATATATATATATATATTATATACAATATATATATAAATATATTTATACATATATACATGTATATATGTATATATGTATAAATATATATATACATATTCAGTGTTTATATAATACAATGTTTATATATATATAATACATTGTTTTATATATATATATATATATATATATATATACATCTCCAACCATCCAGGTTAATACGTTCACTTGGACAATAAAGTTTAGAGAGAGGTCAGGTGACTTGGACTAGGTTACATAGCTAATAGCAGCAGAGGTTGAATTCATTTCCAGGTCTTCCAGAGTACAAAGCTGTGGTCTCATCTCTAAACTAAGCTACTGCCTAAACTGTAGAAGGAAGCTGAAAGATAGTGCAGTACAGGGTGTAAAGAGCTACGGGCTGAGGAGCTCATATTCCATGAGCACAGAAGCTTCTCTAACCCACAAAATTGCATGCTCTTTATCATGGACATAACAGAATTCCATTTCTAACTTATAGCTACCATTTGTTGGGAACTTAGTTGTACAGATACTTTGCTCGGTCTTGGAAATTTATAATAATGAAGAGTAAAGAGTCAAGTTAAGCAGGGGAGGTAGATATTAAATAATAATACAAATATTAATTTTGTTTTTCACAGGTATTTCAGATAAAAAAATAGTATGAAGACCATGTAGTATAAGACATGGTATTTTTTTTAATCACTATTTTCAAGGTTAAGAAAAATGAAGCTTGAGTGGATAAACGGATCAAGACCATACTTTACAGAGCTAGGATTTGAACCCACATCTACCTGGCTTCAAAGTCTGTGTTGTTTTTCCTCCCCCACTTTTCTCCTGAACAATTCAATCATAATGCCCTTAATGAAACAAAGCAAATCATTCACCACTACTTTTTATGCTCTTTAAACCTCAAAGTTTTTAGATGCAGAACAGATATAACATTGGCTCTTCTCCATAAGCTTGTTGTGGCAATTAAAGAAAAGACAGCATTTGAAGCACTTTGCAGAGAGCCTGGTCCACAGACATGTTCAGTAAATAGCGAATATTATCATCATTATGACGGTTAGACGGTATTGAACTACGGACTAAGGTCACATGGTGGTCCATCACACATACAATGTTCTGTGTTGTTAGTTAACGCTAACATGGGCATGTTTTCACGGCATTCTCCTGTTCCTCTATTGTCCCCACCTTTGAGTCCCTCAGCTTAGCAGTGATATGAATGGAGCAGAATGTGTGGAGAGAAAAATTTGAGATATTTGAGTATGGATTTGGATCCAGACTGTCTGGATTCCAATCCTGGCTCCATCTTTTACCATCCAAATGACAAGGAGAAAATTATTTAGTCTCTTAGCAATTCAGTGTCATCATCTGCTAAAAAATAAGCGTGGGGGAGAAGGTTGACAGCTCCTCCAGGTCACACCAGAGGTTGTGGAACTGAATGCGTTTAAACAGGGAAGCTGCTACCCAGTCTTTTCTCACGTCACTGGGAGCGCATCCTCAGTCTCCTTTGCTGGTGGCTCTTTACCCCCTCTGATGTTTAACTGCAGGACTCAGGGCTCAGGCTCCCCCTCTTCTCTATCTACTACCTAGCGAGTTTGTGTCCTCTCATATCTTTGCTATCATCTATATGCGAAATAATCTGAAATGAACATTTTAAGTCATGTTTCTCTTCTGAACTGGTATATCCTACTGGCTTCCTGACACCACCATAAAAATATACATTAGACATGACCAGATGATGGCTATTGACACTGGATGATGAGTGGCTGGGGTTTTATCACACTATGGTCTACTTGTATACATGATGGCAATGTTTCACAGTCAAGTTCATCTTTTAACATGATCAAAAACAAATTTCCCTTTCTATTTCCCTCCCTTGTGCTGGCTCCTCCTGTGGTCTTTCCTGTCTCTGACAATGGCACATCCATCTGTCCAACTGCTCAGGCAAAACTCAGGGCACCAATCTTGCCTCCCTCCTTTCTCTCCCTCATCAGTAAATCCAGTTGTCTCACCTTCAGAATACATCCAGAATCTGCCCACCTCTCACCATGCTGAGTTGTCTGAACATGCTCCAATCCACTGTCATCTGACATCTGGATCACAGCAGCAGCCTGGGAACTGCTTTCCCTGATTTTACCCTTCCCACTGATGTCTGTTCACACCCCAGTCAGACTGTAGCCCTTTCCTGCTCAATTAATGCACTAGCTTGGTTTGCTTCTCATTCAGAGTAAAATCCAAGCTACTGCACTTAAGAGTCCCACAGGACCCTACACAAAATTAGACAGGAGGAGTACATTTTAGTCCATTGCTCAATGTGGTGACCATAGTTAATAATGTCTTCTGTATTTCAAAAATGTGCTTTGAAAAGTTGTTTAATATTTTCGTCACAAAAAGTAAAAATGTGCGATGACGAATATGTTTATTAGCTTGATGTAATCATCCCACAGTGTGCACATGTATCAAAACATCACATTGTAGCTCATAAACATATACAAGTGGCATTTGTAAAATAAAAATGTATATTAAAAATAGTCCTATCTGAGTGGAGTATGGAAAAGAACATCCAAGTGTCGGAAAGACCCAGGAAGTAGAGCTCTGATACCAGCTATGCAATGACTGTCAAGTCATCGGTTCTCTTCGAGTCCCACTTCCCTCATTTATAAAATGACACATGCAAATCCACCAACACCACGCATTCTCAGTAGTGGCAGAAATTGTTCCCTGCTGGGCAAAAACATCTTAGACGGTACAATGGCTGTGGTCCTCCAATGCCTAACTCTACCCAACAAAACAGTAACCCTTAGTATCTAATTTCTCATTAAGAATAATTCAATCTTACTTTATTGTCTTTCTGTGACAGGGGGTGATAGTAAAAAACAAGTTTGAACACAGCCTTAGATAATACCAAAAATAAAAAGGTATATTATTTTCCCCTTTACACCAACATTAGACTGAGTTTTGTTTAGCCTGAATCCCCAGAACCTGGCATATAATAAGCACTTGATGTGTACTGATTGGCGGGAGCAGAAAGCTGAAGCAAATTTAATTGCAATTTAGCTTAATTCTCAAGCTGTGTTTCCACCTCCTTTGCAAACACAGCTGCAAAACACCTGTATGGTCCCTGGGCTTGTTTATTTCCAGTGGTTGGGTCCTCACTAACTCTAAGAAATAGGGAATTCATAGAAACTTACAGGGATTTCCTTTAGAGTAACTTTAGTTCTCTGAACTATGGCATGATAAGTAAGAACAATCACTTCGTCTTTCTTTCCTCCTACTCTAGAAAGCATCGAAAGGAAATTGAAGCAGCTTCAAGGTCACTGGGAACTCAGTGAAGAATGGAGAGGCTGACTCAGGGTTTAAGGTTCTTTCAAAGTCCTCAGGCGTACAATGAATTAACCAGCCCTGGGCTACTCAAATGCCTGTAGCTTTGACTCCCGTCTATGTCTGCTAATTAACTGCCCACTTAATGGGCTCCTCTGAGGATCTCAGGTTACATTAAAAATAAATGCTCATTTTGGACTCTTAAAAGCCACCTTTGAGGTTTTCCACTAGATTATCTTAATAGTAATTATTCAGTGGTGATGTTACATAAAACCCCAGCCACTGCCCTTGGAGCTTTCTGTATAAATTCACATCCAGTAAACTGTGATCATATCTTTCATTAGAATTGTTACTAAATACATTCCTATTCAGGGCATCTCTCTGAAATAAAAATATTTCCCTAAAAGTTAAATTTTCTTGATATACATGTGTAGGCTTATTAATGTGAGCTTAGAATAGACTTAGTCTTTCATTTATCTGGAAGGAGTACAAAGAAAGTAATGCCGGTGAATTTGCATCTCACATGATTTCCAGTGTGACAGGACGCATACTACAATACAATTTCAGAGTAAGTGGTATCCCACAGATACCTGGATTCATGTTGAGGAAAATGTCATTAATATTCCCACGTCTTTACAAGGCATTTTAACCTAACTTTTCTCTCTCTCTTTCTCTCTCTCTCTCTTTTTTTGAGATGGAGTCTTACTCTGTCACTCAGGCTAGAGTGTAGTGGTGCAACCTTGACTCATTGCAACATCTGCAATAATGTTGAATGCAGGATTCAAGTGATTCTCCTGCCTCAGCCTCCTGAGTTCAACGCTTCTCCTGCCTCAGCCTCCTGAGTAGCTGGGATTACAGGCATGCACCACCACATCCAGCTAATTTTTGTATTTTTAGCAGATACAGCGTTTTACCATGTTGGCAAGGCTGGTCTCAAACTCCAGACCTCAGGTGATCCACCTGCCTTGGCCTCCCGAAGTGCTGGGATTACAGGCATGAGCCACTGCGCCCCGCCTAATCTGACTTTTCTCATCACCTCTTCCTCTGCTTCATGATTCTCCTATGAATCAGGCACTGTATGTTCCCTGATTTCATGATGAGAAAAGCCATAGCTTCCTAACCTCCACAATCCCATCCCCCATCCCTTCATGACCCACCTTGATGTTCATGTCTGCAGACCCTCTTTGTTCTCATTTTCCTAGAACACTCCCTCACATGCCAACTGTTACTCTAGCCTCCCGGTCTCAGTCTCAGGCAATACTTCTTCCAGAGTCTTCACTGCCTCTCACTGAGCAAAATGCACTTGCTGAGTGCTCCATCTGCACAAGAATAGGGACCTCAACTGTCTTCCTCCTCTTTTTATCTCCAGAGATTTACAAGAACTGATATACAACAGGTGTTCAACAAAAACTCGTTAACTAACAAATGAGAACTAGTGGTAAAGCCAGAGCTAGCACCTCTGCCCTCAAGTTCATTTCTTTGTCAGCATCTTATTCCCTATCATAATTAATAAAACAATAACAGTAACAAATGACTTCTGAGGTGTGATTTCTTTCTTGAGTGAGATATCAATACAGCCTTACCTTAATGTAACATAATAAAATTTCAGCACCATGGACTCCATTAATTAAGAATGCTTAATGCTTGACCAGGGGCTGGGCTGGCTCATATCTTTGAAGTGTTTATTTATAAAAGAGATTGCTAAGCAGGTTAGTGCATTAGCAGTGTAAACAAGACCATGGGGGAAGTGGCAGAAGATACTTAAAAGAACAAACTGCCTGGAGTCACTTTGGAAGCACCCATTATGAACAAACAATCACGGTGCTAATTACGATTGCTCTGCTAATTACAATAACTGTGCTAATTACAATCTATCCTTATCTGTTCATAGGTTCCCAGTGGACTTTTCCTTCCTAGCATTTAGACCAGCCTGAGTTACAGCCTGCATCTGAGTGCAATGCAATTGTGCTTCTTTAAAAATTATCTCTGCTTCAGATGTCTCAATGATTCAGATAGGCTTTCCTCTTCTAGAAAAAGAACACAGTCAGGGATTTTGAAGCCAGAAATTTAAAACAAAACCAAAAAAGGGGAGAAGGGGGAGCTGTGAAGAGAAGCAAAGTGGATCTTGTTGATTTTGTTGTTTTAGCACCTTTTGCAGTCTAGAGACACATTTTTAAGTTAGTTGGAGAACATTTAAAATATGTTCTGTATAATTTGTTTTCCTCATAAAATGACCAGTTTAGTATATTTAGAGATGTGAACATTGAGAATAAAATTTTTAAAAATTAAAGCAAGTATTTTTCTTTCCTCTCTTACCATAAATAGGGGGAAAGATTAGCGAGGGCTTGTTTAAAAATGGATTGCAATTCCCTGCTCCCCATTAAAAAATAATAAAGAGCATCTTTCACTAGATCTTAATTTTACTGCTTACTTTCTGTCCCCCAATTAAACTAATGGGTGTTGATGCTATGAGATTTTTGTTTCAGTGCCTAAGAATAATAAAGCTTCACCCAGACCAATGTCTTCTCCCAAATGGATTTCTCGCTACTTTTTCAGGAGTTTGTCTTCAACATTTGACCTGAAGCAGAATGCAGCCCAGCTCTCTGCTAGTAAGTAGCTTTCTGCTGCATCCAACGGTGGCTGAAATTGCAGCATGGGCAAGCAGAGGAGGCTCTAATCCAGGCACCCAACCATGGCTTCAGCACCCTGGAGTTAGAAGCCTGCTTCCAAGAAGTGCCTCCTCCATTGGCACTGATCTCTGAGCATCCCTGTGCCCATCAGATAGCAGAGCGGACGGACACAAAATAACCTCTGCTACATTATGCACTGAGGGCTTATTGGATTGCATGACAGGGCTGTGTCCCCGGGCTGCTACAAAACTGAAATATATTCTCTGCACTTGGTGAGTCTAGAGAGGATTTCATGAGGGAGACTTCTTCAGGATTCCACGGATTTCTAGCGCCATTACCCTTGGGACTTGGTTCCTGCTTTCAAACTGGCAAATGGAGGAACAACAATTCTCCATTCTCAGGCATAACCTAGGCAGCTGGTGTTTCCATCTAGCATTTAAGTTTAGTTTAACACTTTGCTATTCAAAGCTGGTCCTCTGTACTCATGGACGTAAAGATGGAAACAGCAGAAACTGGGGACTACTGAGCAGGAAAGGAGAAAGGGGACAAGGCTTAAAAACTAAATATTGGGGACTATGCTCAGTACGTGAATGAAGGGATCATTCATTTCCCAAACCTTAGCATCATGCAATACACCCAGGTAAAAAACCTGCACATGTAACCCCTGAATCTCAAAAGTTAAAAAAAAAAATTAAAAAAGAAAAACAAAAAATAATAAAATAAAACATACATAACAATTAACGTAATCATTCTACTCCTAGGAATTTGTCCTACAGATGTATTAGTATGCTCACATATACATAAAGTTGTTCACTGAAATATGTTTTGGAAAAGCAAAAAACTGGGCACAACCTAGATGTGCATGAATAAAGCAGTGGTTAATAATTACATGATTCAATCATTCAACACATGTTCAGCAGGAACTGGGGACACAGCAATGAACAACATAGACAAAAATCCTTGCCCTCATGGAGCATCTGTTATCCCTACCATGGAAAAATATGGCATGCCTGAAATGTAGGAGGAAGATCTATAAACATGGATGGCTCTCCAAAAGCTATGAGTAAGTGAAAAACTCAAGGTGCAGAACAGAATGGCTGGCTAGCTAGCTAGCTAGATATTTAGATCATATGATCCCACTTGGAAACACATATTTTAATTTACATAAAATTGTGGCGACTGCAAAAGGAACTTAATGGTCCTTTGGGATTGAGATCCGGAAAAAAGATAACCTGAAATATTTTTGAAAAACAAATTAAAAAGCTGGTCCTCGGACCCAGCAGCTCATTTGAAATGCAGAGACTCAGGATTTATTACCTGTGGGCTACTGACACATAATCTGTATTTTAGGAGGCAATTGGTTTGTACATTAGAGTTTGAGAGCACTGGTATAATTCATGTGTATTGAGTTCTGACTTGAAGCAGACGTATGAAAAATTCCCAACTTTAGATAGGGTTTTCATGTATAATAATGATGATGAGCTATTATTTGCTTCCTGGCTCTTAGAGGATCATATGCTTTAAGCCGGGCACGGTGGCTCAGGCCTGTAATCCCATCACTTTGGGGCCAAGGCAGATGGATCACAAGGTCAGGAGTTCAAGACCAGACCGGCCAACATAGTGAAACCCCGTCTCTACTATTAGCTGGGCATGGTGGCTCATGCCTGTAATCCCAACTACTTGGGAGGCTGAGGTGGGAGAATTGCTTGAACTGGGACCCAGGAGGCAGAGGTTGCAGTGAGCCGAGATTGTGCCACTGCACTCCAACCTGGGCAACAGAGAGAGACTCCGTCTCAAAAAAAAAAAAAAAAAAAAAATTCCCATATGCTTTAGACCAGCAGTGTCCAATATTTTGGCTTCCTGGGGCCATGTTGGAAGAATAATGGTCTTGAACTGCACATAAAATACACTAACAGCAGTAATAGCAGATAAGGTAAAAAAAAAAAAAATTACAAAAAAAACACCTCACAATGTTTTAAGAAAGTTCACAAATTTGTGTTGGGCCACATTCAAAGCCATCCTGGGCTGCATGTAGCCTGCAGGCTGTGGGTTGGACAAGCTTCTTTAGACCATGTTCATGTGCTTGAGTACACACATTATCTAGAAGCCGTGCAGTGTTTAAAGAACAGCCCTTCAATCCCTGAACCATCATTTACAGGCTGTGTGGCCTTGAATGCCATGCTTTCTCTCTCTGGGCTTCAAATTTTCTCCTGTAAAGAGTACAAGCATCAACTTACTTTGTCAACATGTGTCATGGGAGAAATATCTGCCTATGCCCCTCAAACACAGCCTTTGAGAAGGATAGAAAACATAGTTTTACAATATGGATTATGCTTTTAGGGTATTGGGTAATGGACAGAGGATGCGATGTGTTGATAACAGGGGAAGGAAATTAGAACAGGTAGTTGGTAAGTGAAACTGATGTGTAGCCCAGCAAGGCTTGCTGGTTAAGCTTCATGCTGTTTAAAAGGGCCCCCTTTTCTATTGGTCTAGTGACACTTCTATGCTTTATCGTTAAATATTTTTAATATCACCTCAGAGGTGGGAAATTAGCACACCACTGCAACTTTTGCATCTAGCCCCAGGCCCTTTATCAAATTCCACAGAGTAAATACGAACATTTAAATCCCACATTCCTAATAAGATATATTTCACTATAGAATGTTCACACAGAAGAGAAAGGGTGACTCTATAAGACACAGATGATAGAACACATTGGAGAGATTACGTTTTCCCGAGGCTGTGATTCCACACGGCTAGCTGAGCTGTCCACGTCCCATAACCCTGACTCCCAGGGCATGAAGTGCTGCGCTTTTGCCACTATCCTGGGCATCTGATGAAAGTACCATGTTTACCAAAACATGTGCTGCTTGGAAGAAGTTGAGAGGATAGCCCTGGCTTCAGTCCAGAAATGAGGTTTTGGCAGGGAATGAAAAAAAAACAAACCCATCTTCATCTGATGTATGGCTCCTGGAATTTGGGGGAAAGGAGTGCAACTTAAGGCAGAGAAAGGAATGTTTATTGAGAACCTACTGTGTGCTGGGACCTTTGCTTCTTTGCCTGTTAAATCCTTGCCACAGCTCTTAGAGGATATTTTAAGGTAAAACTCCATGTTATAGTTGAAGATCTTGAGAGATTTATAGAAGTTAAGAAATTTGTCCAAAGCCATACAGCTTGGAGGGGGCAGACATGGGATTTGGACGCTGTTAGCTTTTAGCAGCAACACACCAGCTAGGAAGAGGACATAATCATGCATATGCAGGTGCGCTTTGCCTACCGCTCCTCCTTAGTGATGAACCTGGCAGCCCCGTATGTCATGTGGGTCTTCTCTCTGACAGATATAAAACAAGTGCCAATTTCATTTAATTATCTCAACACCAGGAAGTGAGCATTGTTACTATTATTCTTAATTTAGGGATGGAGGAAATTGAGGCTTAATTAAAAAGTGTGCCTATAGTCACACAGTTGACCAAAGGCAATTTGGGACTCTGAGTCCAGAGCTGGCCTCTTAAACACCAAGTCATTGAATCCCAAAATTGTTGGATCATGTGAATCACCTGGAAATACTCGTAAAAATTCACTTTCCCAATCCCTTTATCTGGGAAAAATGATGGGTCTTGGTGCAGTCTCATGTGATTCTTATGATCAGGTGAGTAGGAAAGGCTTCACTAAGCTCCTGGCCATAGGAGTTGAGCAGCAAATGTGCTGTGCTTTGTGTCAGATGCTCTCAGCCTCTGTCTGAGATTTGCACTAGTCTTATTTTACAGAAGAGGCCACAGAAACCAGGGAGAAGACTGGCCAATGCTGATACAGCAGAAAATGGTAGAGCAGTATCAGAAACTCATAGGAGCAGAGAGTAGAATTGCAGTTGTCAGGAACTGAGTGAAGGGAAAAATGGGGAGGCCAGGACTAAAGGGTAGAAAGTTTTAATCATGCAAGATAAATTCTGGAGATCTATTATACAGTATAGTCCCCATAGCTAACGAGACTGTATTGTACATTCAAATTTCACTGAGGTATGTTCAATGTTTTGTTTTGTTTTTTGAGACAGGATCCGCAGTGTCACCCAGGCTGGAATGCAGTGGTGTCATCACGGCTCACTGCAGACTTAAACTCCTGGGCTCTAGTGATCCTTCCACCTCAGCCTCTCAAGTAGCTGTGACTACTGCTCTGCACAACACCACGCTCAGCTAACTTTTTTTTTTTTTTTGTAGAGATGTGGTATCATTATAATGCTCAGATTGGTCTTGAACTCCTGGCCTCAAGTGATCCTCCCATCTTGGCCTCCCCAAATGCTGGGTGTTAAATATTCTTAGCACAAAAAACTAAATAGACAAAGAGGATAGGAGAAAAGTATATAAGGCAATGGCTCTAACTATGGCCTTGATAGTGGTGATGGTTTCACTAGTATATACTTATCTCCAAACTAAGCGAGTCGTGTACATTAAATATGAACAGTTTTTATATGTCAACTATATTTAATAAAGTGGTTTGAAAAAAAAGAAAGTTAGCTTTTCTGATTCCCGGCCCTATGGTACACACAACATTGGTCTTGATTCCTAAAGAAGATGTCAAGAAAGCCTTGGAAACATGAAGTCACATGAAAGAAAAGGGATCTTTTCCACAACCAGTTCAGGAGTGAGGCCAGGAAAATTCACCCCTTGATTCCTCTAATCCAGCCTCCAACTGCTGTCCTCAGT
This sequence comes from Ateles fusciceps, assembly GCA_036589455.1. NCBI lineage: Eukaryota > Metazoa > Chordata > Mammalia > Primates > Atelidae > Ateles > Ateles fusciceps. The sequence continues at coordinate 16,195,474 of JAZHEH010000952.1, forward strand.
GCATTTCCAAGATCTTTCTAATGATCCCCCCAAAGAAGGCAGTAAACTGCTATGTTTCCAAGTGTCAAGTTGAGGATTTTGCTAAGAGCTTGAATATTGAAGAATATTGCTCCATAGAGAAGTTGGGAATAGCCTTGAAAATCAGAAGCTAATACCTCCTTTTAATTAATACTGTCTCCACTAACAACCTCTTTGGCTTTTTCTTCTTTCAGTAAGATCATCATTTATTATAAAGTACATAGACCTAGGAGCGCAGAAATACAACTTCCAGGCCTGGTTCTGCCATTAATTCTCTATGGGACCTTGGGATTGGTGCTCCTGTACAGTATCAGGGTTGGATGCCACGTCTCCAAGCCTTCAGACAGAATATAGTACAGACAAACAGGCTGAGGGTTGGAGGCCTGGCTTATTCATTTATTATCGATGTGATTTTAGGCAATTTACTTAACCACTGTGAACCTTGGGTAGCCTATCTACAAAAGGGGGGCGTCTGGCCAGGTGTGGTGACTCATACCTATAATCACAGCACTTTGGGAGGCCAAGGTGGGAGGATCACTTGAGGCCTGGAGTTCAAGACCAGCCTGGCCAATATGGTGAAACCCCGTCTCTACTAAAGATACAAAAACTAGCTGTGCGTGGTGGCACACACCTGTAATCCCAACTACTTGAGAAGCTGAGGCAGGAGAATCAGTTCAGCCCGGGAGGCATAGGTTGCAGTGAGCCGAGATCATGCTACTGCACACCAGCCTGGGCGGCAGAGCAAGACTCTGTCCAAAACAAACAAACAAACAAACAAACAAACAAACAAACTAAAGAGGAGAGTTTGTACAAATTGTTCTCCAAGGCTTTTCCAGCTATAAAGTCTGTGGTTCTTCAGTAACTGAATGAAAGAAACTGACAAGAGAATAGTAGGATGTATTATAGTTCTCAGAGGCTGCAATATGAAATGGGAAAATGCCGGGAGCCTTGAAGGCATGACTGCTACGTGAACTTTGGTCTTACACCCAGATGCTACAATTTCTTTAGCCATTTGACTGCTAGGCTAGTTAGCCCAATCTCTCTGTACTTCAGTGTTCCACAAATGTTTCTGTGCCTTTGTTTCTCAGCATCTTAGGATGTGCTGACATAAGATTAGCATGTCTTATCGTAAGACACATTGTAAGATAGCATGTCTTTGTCCAATCCTTTGAGATAGCCATGGGACTTTATTTGACCAGAAACAAAAGGAGAATTTCACTATTAGGAGAAAGTTATGATAGCCAAGTCTGTTTCTCACTATGAAAGCATTAAGGGAAGCACATAAAGGTGATTCTTCTGTCAGTCTAGATTTCCAAATACCAGAATGGCCAGGGTCCCTGCCATTCAGGGGAGAGGCATGTGGTATGACCAACACATAAACACTTTCACAGTCAAGCCACTGAAGTTCGAAATGGTTTGTTCCCAAGACACAGGCTAATGCATTCTGACTGGTATATTCATTTCCTTTTACTCATAAAGCCAAGTTCTTAATAGCTCCTTTGCAATAGATGTGAAAAGATCAAATAGAAAAACACATAAAGTATGTAGTATTGGACCAGACACATAAAAAATGTATACACTATTAAAGAAGGGGAAAAGGGAAAGTGGGGGTAAGGGAAGGAAAAGAAGGTTTCAGAAGCAGCATGTTTAATTAATCATCTCTTAGGAAGGCACCAGAAAAATCGTAGGCCAGAACGGCTTTGGAGGTCACTTAGTAAGAACTGACTCAGTATCGTCGGTGGGGGAATAAGTGAGTGCTATGAACAAAGACCAGTTTTTCTCAAATCCGTACAGAAAGCACTTCTGTCTTGCCAGGCATAGGGTGTGGGTGCTGAATCCCCAAATCCCATATCTTACCCCAAACTGTCCTCTTATGCTATACAATATGTACATCTGATAAGCAGACAAGATTGAAAAGTCCCTTTCTGCTAAATCTCTCATGAGCTCCTCCAGCTTTTTGCAGGTCATTCTTGAGGGCCTGTGGGCAAATGCCTGCTGCCAGCAGAACTACCTTATTTACGAGGTTTTTTGCAAAATCTACCACTGCAGTTTGCTCAGTCCCCATTCACAAGCAACTCCTGTCTGCCACTTCTGAGACACCAGGTTCTATAATAGTTATTGACTGATGTTTATCTAAATCGCTGCAATCTATAACCAAACTTGACCTTTCTTCCTTATAGGAATGAAGTAGAATAAATGAGGGTCACAGAGGGGGGAGAGTAAAAAACAAATAAATAAACATTAAATACCACCAACCTTTGGTGAGTTTATCTCACTTGAATAGCCTGTCAATTCCCACATCGACAGTGACCCTTTGTGGATTACTATGACCAACACTGTGCACCGGAAGGGATAAGAAACAACAAAACTTGACATCATTTACTGGATTTAGGGGCAACTTGGAAGTGAAATCATTGGCTCTTCACATTTCCACAGAACTTAGCATTTCATGAAAGGCTTTTATGTTCATTCATGTCCACTTCAACTTGATTCCTAATCCAGCGGTCTCTCTCAGCACCACCCAGTTTCTCAAAACAAGCCCCATTTTCTTCCTAGAAATAAACTATATTTTGACTTTTGTCTGAACTCCATGTCCTTCTTTCTTGATGTTTTTACGTCTCTCCTTCAGTCCTTGCATCTTGCACAGCTTTCCCACTTCCCCACCTTCTGCCATCCGTCTCTGTACCTCTTTGACCCTGTTCAGTGCTCACATCTCTTAATTCTTTCCTTGCTTGCTCTTCCATCCTGCTGTGACGTACTGTTGTTTAGCATCTCCTCTGTTTCGGCTCTCTCTCCCTGCCTCTGCTCTGCCTGTCTGACTGAGTCTCCTTGTCACTCTTGTCCTATCTTTATCTTTCCATGTGAGTCCCTCAATGTGCACCATGCTTAATCTTTAGACACAGCGCAAACCCTTGGACTGTTCGGGAAGATACCGCCACATGCTCACCCCAGGAACAGACTGTAGCTGCCATGCAGTGACCTGAAGAGGTAGCTCCCCATGAAGTGGCCTCTGCCTAAGACTGCTCCTTAGTTTCAAATTTGGTCTCCCGCTGTGGCACCTGGGTCCTCACTCTACACTGAGAGCAGGGATACAACACATGGCTCTCCTCACCATATGCTGATGTGGGATATGAAGTAGTTGCATACATCCCTTATTGCAGAACAAGAAACCAGGGAGAACTGGTTTGGGAGTCAGGAAACTCTAACTCTCAGTGTGGGAAGAGTTCAAATCACTGTGAGTATTACGCCAGTTTTATTCTTTCCTGAGTTTCCATTTCTCCATCTGTACAAGTTAGGTCTGATATGGTTCATCTTTAGTTCTTGTCTCGTTCAGAGACATCACATTTTTAAGCGCTTTGTAAAGCAGAAATCCAGGTTGCTCTTTCAGAGATTCAAGAGAGGAAATGAAAACACAGACCTCTCTTATATCAGCAGTTGCTAGGTGGGGTGATCTCGGCAGGGGCAGTGAGGAGAACAAAGCAGAACTGTAGCTGTCACACGGGGAGACATTAGCTGGTAGGGAGTTTGATATCCCAGGCCAGGCAATTGTCAGGAAATGAGGCATATGGTGAGACGGCTGGTGGCAGTACTTGCTGGTTACTCTCTAGGTCTAGACCAGAGATGCCTTAGAGGAGGGAGGAAAGGAAGTAGTAGGAGGAGAGAAATGACAACTACATTTGATGCTGAAATACTTGCAGGCTTTCAGGAATGTGAAGGACAAAGGAGTTCCATCCTCCCCACTGTCTGGGGCTCAGGAAGGGAGACTTGAAAAAGATAAATTTAGACTCATCAGAAGTGGCTTGCCTTTCCACAGTCGGGAGGCAACTGACTTAGCATGGTTCCAAGAGGTTACATGGTCTGGAGACGGAAAAATTGCAAAGAGAGTTTAGTTGAAGCCAAGGATGACAGAGCTTAAACAGAATGGATTGCTCTAATATAATGGGGGTATTCTTGGGAGTTTTCTAATCTTGAGGCTGTCATCAAAAGAGAAAATCTTGGTCTGTTCACTATATTCTCCTCCAAGGGCAAATCAGGGCACTTAGGCTCTGGCTATTCAGAGCCAATCCAAGGTTGAGAAGTTGGAAACAATGAGCAGTGTTTGAGGCAGAACAGTGACTTCTAATGGGCCTAAAATTGTGTCTGAGACTGGTCACGCCCAGGCCAACCTTTAAGGTACCATGCTCTTTCTTACTGACAAGTCTGTTGGCGGTGGGAAGATAAGCGTCCCAGGCAGTTAGGAGATCTGAGAATATGGGCTGGTCCCACAATGACTTGCTTTGTAACCAAGTCCCTTCCCTGCATGTAAAATGAGATTCCAGTATTTAATGAAGTTTGTTCAGGATCTAGCCTCTTACTACCCATGTGGATCCTTCTTTGGGACCAAGCTATTCTTCACACAAAAGAATGGTACATTGGCTCCATTATCAAATGTCAGCCACTCTGAGAGCTGCTGTGAGAAATCAAACTCCGTAAAACATGCAATGTACCTATGGAAATGGCTGGCTTCTGTTAAAAGCACCCCATTCTAAAGACGAAGCAGTAGAATTATGCTTGTCATGGGTGGGGTTGGGGTTTGAAGGCAGGTTCATTTGCAAGTCTGTTTCTTGACTCCTACTCTTGCTTATCCCGATGTCTGGGCCTTTGCAGGCTCCTTCCTGGACAGGAAAATGCCCTTTAACTCTTATCTCTCCCAAGAGACACTATTCTTTGCTATGACTTCAAACCTCAGTTCAGAAGTCTTGTCCTTTGAGAAGCCCTTTATCTTTCCTTCTAAATCCTTTCAAAAGGCTTCACATGGGAACTCTTTGGAAAACATTGTCTTACTTTGGAATACTGTTTTGCAAATTAAAATTTTATATTTTTTAAAAACGTGTGTGTCGTCTTGCAAGCTTTTAAATTTCTTCCTCAAAAAGAAGGAATAATGCCTTAATTTTTTTCTTTTGCATTCCAAGCAGTATTATTCTATCCATGACGTTGCTCAAGACACACTTTCACAGACAACTGAAATTATAGAAAAACTAGTATCATAGAGTCTCAGCACTGAACAGCAGTTCTCCAGACTCAGAGCTTTTCCTGATTTTTATTCTTTATTTAAATAGAGACAAGTTTTCACTCTGTTGCCCAGACTGGATTGCAGTGGCGTGATCACAGCTCACTGTAACTTTGAATGCCCAGTCTCAAGTGATGGTCCTGCCTCAGTCTCCTGAGTAGCTGGGACTATAGGTATATACCACCATGTTCAAATAATTTTTTAATTTTTTTAGCAGAGATGGAGTCTTGTAAAGTTACCCAGGCTGGTTTCAAACTCCTGGGCTCAAATGATCTTCCCACCTAGGCCTCCCAAAGTGTCGGAATTACAAGTGTGAGCCATCATGCCTGGCTCAGAGCTTTTCCAGTAAAGTAGCGTTCAGCCTCTGCTTGAGCATCTGAGTCATGGATCCACCTGTCGATTATGCCTAAAGTGTCAGAGGGGCTATTTCTATCTCATTTTCCATCTTATGCCCAATAACTGGCATGGTACATGGGAAAGAGGAGGTTCTCAAAGAGTATATGACGATGATAAGGATGAATGGTTTTGGTGAATTCACATCTCCATTCTCATTCTCTAAAATGAGAGTGAGGAGTATGTTGAATTGAAATATAAGAGTAAGGTTTTAGAGTTAGCTGGACTTACATCTGATTCCTGACTCTACCTCTCACTAGATGATGACCTTGAGAAAGTCACTCAACCTCTCTGGATTAACTTCTCAATTGTGAAATGGAGGTCATAGTGCCTCCAATGATTCTAATAAGGAAGCTAAAATGAAGTTGTCTTGGCTCTCTTACTTCCTAGAAGGGGGTCTTTGGAAAGCTAGTTTAGATTTCTGTTTTTCTTCTGTATAAAAAGGATGATAATAGCCCCTGCCTCATAGGATCATTGTGAGGATTACATAAATCAATAGCTAGAAAGTATGAGAATACCCTTTAGTGTATGCTGAATCAATGTTAGTGGACATTATTATTGTTAGTAGTAGTAGTTCGTAGTAAAGAGTTTGACATTGAATAGTCGTTAATAAACAGTAACAATTATTACCACTCATAATACAATTATCACTACTATTAGTAAAATGATGGAATGGAAACAATGATGATTATAATGGTAATTTATTACTTGTTCTGACTTTTATTGATATGACCTCAAATGATACGGAGAACCTTGCTTTCTTTGTGATAATATCTTATTCTTTTTTATGCAAACATGGCTAAAAGTATATATTATGTGTATATGCCTGGGTGTGTGTGTGTGTGTGTGTGTGTGTGTGTGTGTTAGATAATCCTTTCCTATACATACAACAAATCTCACTCTACTATCTTATGGTTCTTCAAACTTTGAGGCATGAGTAAGTCACCACTCAAGGTTTCTCTTCTTCAGGCAGAACAGTTCCGGTTTCTTTAACTGTCCAAGGAAACCCTTTACCAATATCTTGCATGTTTAATCTTCACATAGTCTGGCCAACCTAGCCATTACTCACTGTTGAGTGAAAAAAGCAATTTCTAAACAGCTTTACTGAGATTTGGCTGTGTGTGTGTGTGTGTGTGTGTGTGTGTGTGTATGCGCACGCGCGGGCGTGCAGATAGGAAAAAACAGAGAGGGGGAGAAGCAGAAGTTTTAAGAGCATTCAGGAAAATGTTAATTCTAGGTATTTCTGGGTGATGGAATTTTTATTTTCTACTACATTAAATGTCTTTGTTTTTGAACTGCCTGAACAGCATACGTAAAATACTTATTTTTCAGTAGATTGAAAGATTAATTTTTTTTTCAAAATGCCATTAACTACTTATAGGATAATTTAAGATTGAATTTAAAATACGTGGATAGAGTTAGGAAAATGGAAAGGTGGGACAAATATATGCTAGGTGCCTGAAAAAGAAACGTTATGGAATAAATTTCGCTGACTTTCAACTCTGCTTAATAGGGTACCTGTGAGCTTAAAGTGATGCTGGCCAGAATAACAGGTCTCTACCCCACTATGCCCACAGCTTCCTCCCCATGCCCAGGTTGTTTGTCAGTGACTCAGACCAGCAATGTGCAAGTATCTAGAGCATACCTAAAGGTCATCTGGAAGACTTGGCCTTGGTTCACATGCTGGGTCCGGTTGTTGTAACCATGTAGCATCTCTCCAAAGAGGGTGTCATTGAATTTGGAGTCAGGTTTGAGGCACTTGGGGCCCCTCGCAGACATCGGAAAGCATTAAGCAGGATTTTCCATCAGGAGCCAGTTTGTACTCCTCCACGCAACTGTATGATAAAACAGAGCTGAGAATTAGCTTCACATCCTGAATGCCCCCATTGGGGGTAACCTAAAACCAAGTCCTCCTTTGCCTGCAAAACAGGTCACAATTTAGGAAGGAGACAGCTATTCTGCCAGGAATCTATCTAGGGCACAGGTGTCTAGAGAGAGCACATTAATACTGCAAATTGTTAAATTCAAGGAAAGTCATTTGTGACATTTTGGAGGAGTCAAGGGGACACCAGCGTGCACATCCACACACAAAGCAAATTTAAAAACGGGTTTCCCATGAACACACAGACTTTAAAAAGCATGACAGACCAATTCACACGGAATTATCAACTAATATCTCAAACCAGAATTTATTCCCAGTGCATCTGTCAACCAGGGTTGAAGACTGTAGCAAACACAAGGGTTTTTTTTTTTTTAATCATTCTTGTAGCTCAGAGGTGAATCTTCCAGGACCACGGAGAGCACAAGGCTTCTGCTCACTTAGCGATGTCAGTAGCCTCCGTTTGGTCTAACCACCATTTCTGATAGTCAGAAAAGCCCTTGACAAGCCTTTGAGACAGGGATGGCCTCACCTATGGACAAAGCAGGCATCTGAATAAAGTATAGAAATAATATTTGCAATTTGAAAAGATTTGAAGTGGCAAAGAGATCTCCGAGAGGTGTGGGCTGGAAGGGATAGGGGGAGGTGGTGGCAAGAAATCAGAGATCTCGGCCCCTGAGAAATCATTCCAGAAACTGGAATTCTATGAGTGTCTACCTTTTCAAAGTTCAGTGCTAGGCACTAGGGGTATGGTGCACATAAATAAGTAAAGACAGACAAGAGAATGGGCCGTGAGATTGAACAGACCTGTACAAATGCCGTTTTTCTCTTTGTGACCCATGTGAACATGAGTGATTTAACTTCTATGATCCCCAGTTTCCTCATGTGTAAAACAGACAATCCTGCTATGTTTCTATTTATTGAGCATGTACTATTCACTGGACATTTTGTGTATTTATTATCTAAGCATGAAGAAAGAGTAATATCATCCTTTCTGCTTTACACATAAGCAAAATAAGAAGCCAAGAAATAAAGCATGTCATACTGTGAGTAAGGAGCAAAGTTGATATTCAAATTCAGGTCTCTTAGAAAAAGGGATTTTGTCTATTTTTGTCTCCTCCAAATCTAGTGGCTTCTATGTGCACATGACCCTGGGTTATGCCAGTTTGAGGCAGTATAAAGCAGGCAATTTCTCATTTACCTTTCTTTCAAAGGGTGTAGTGAAGATCCATTGAATCTAACTGCAAAGGGACTCAGGGAACTCAGATGGGAGAAGGAAGAGGCTCTGTATGGTGGTTTGGAAAGAAAATGTACTCAGATTGTGGGAACCAGTAGCTGATGCTACAGATATAGAGCTGAACTGGAGGCAGAAAGAAAACAAGCATAGCTGAAAGCTTGACCCAAGATCACTCTAGTGAAAAGCCAGGAAGTCTCATGCATGAAGCAAACTGTCACTCTTCCCTTGCTTCCCCCTAATCCCTAGTGTACTGTACTGATGCACTGATAGTCTTTCTAATGTTCACATGTTCCTTCCCGAAGTACAGTGGGGAAATCTCTTGGAAAGGGCCCTGTCCCAAAGCCTTGGTAAATTCTAACCCCTTCTTTTTGCATCTGTTAAATATCATTAACTCTCTTTTACTAGAGTTGCAGTGCAGATGAAATGAGTGTATATGAAAGTGAATAGTACATGGTGAGTGCTTGATAAAGTCTAGTTTCATCCACTTATCCCAGGGGGCTTCCAGAAAATACAGAGAAATGGTTTACTGGGTACACTGGCTACAGTTCTCTCTCTTTTCTTTCTCTCCCCCTCCACACATACCCACATCCATGTGTGCCTGTGAATAAATACATTACTGTTGAAGATAAGTAAACATTACCAAAGTGTATAGAGTAAAATATGGAACTTCTTCACTTCCCACTCCTCACTTCCTGTCCCCAGAGGTCACCATTGTTAATTGTTATGTATTCTTCCAGGATTTTTTCAATGTATTTACATATATATTATATGTGTGTGTGTTTGTATATACATACACATTTCTTTGAGTTTGTAGACTAAACTGGGGGGGGTTTATATACACACACATACATACACACTCATTTCATAATAAACTCATAAACAGAATTACAGTACATATTGTTGTGAGATACGCATTTGCACCTGATGCTATTTCTTGGAGATCTTTTCAAAACACTATACATAGAGATCTGTCTTTTTTAATAGTTCTTTGGCATTCCACAGTATAAACGTACCATAATGCTTTTAACTAATTTTTATTGATGGGCACTTTGGCTGTTTATAGCTGTTTGTTATTATCAACAACGCCATAATGAAGATGTTTGCACATATATCATCGGGTACTACTATGTTTCTATAAAACAGATACTTAGAAAAGAAATTGCTTAGTCAATGTTTTATGAATTTTAAAATTTTGATAGATCTACTAAATAGTTGCCTGTAAAGTCTCTACCCATTTACAAGCCTGTAATTGATGAATGGGAGAGCCCATTTTTCTACATCTTTCATGTTCATTACTGCCAATCTAGGATAGGAAAAATAACTCATTTTTGTTTGGATTTTCATTTTGCTTATTACTGATTAAGTTCAGCATCTTTTCATGCTTTGGTCATTTGTATTTATCCTTCTATAGATTAACCATTCATGCGCACTGATCATTCTATTGTGATATTTCCCATTTTCTTTGTATTGGTTTGTATATGCTCTAAATACTCACTGGGTAGTTATCCTTCACCTTCCATATACACTACAATTTTATTCCAGTCTGTGTGTGTATTTTAATCTCGCCTTTGATATCTCATAACCTCTCTCTTCTGGTTTTTGATTGTATCTGAAATTTGTGCAATGTTTAGAAACACGTAAGATGATAAAATATATTTCTGTATATTATTGTAGTATTGCATAGATTTAAAAAATATTTGGTTATTTAATATGTATGGCACTCATTTTTGAATGTAGTGAGAGTGGTTATTTTAACTTAAGTATTTTAAAAATGGGTAGCGAATTGTCTGAAGTGTCTGACCTTTCAACAACACGTTGTTATTTTTTTTTACATATGTAATCCCTACATATGCCATGAATACATGGTTGGTGGTTTTCCTATTTAATTATCTATATATTCCTGTAATAATTCCAAACCTTTAATTACTATAGCTTTATAGCATGTTTTGGATATAGTAGTAAAGTGATACTCCTCCCCCTCATCAACACTATTTTTCTATTTCAAAATTTCCTGACTGTTCTTTCATATTTTTCTTTCAAATGAATTTTAGAATAAGCTTATCAAATTATATGTAAATTCCTAGTGGAATTTTGGGTGGCACTGCTTTGAATTTGTAAACTAAATTGGGGGGAAGGTTTTAATATTAATTTTATTTAATTTTCTTTTATTTAATAAACATGTTTTGAGAGTTAACTCTGTGCTAGGCACTTCTGATAACTGTGGCAAAGACAAAGTCTTGCATTCACCACACTGTGTCCTCTTCCTGGACTTGCACTCAGACTACATGCCTAAGACTCTCTTGCAGTTGGGCTGAATGGGCCATGTAACTGGATTCTGAACAATGGAATCTGTGCTGACAAGATAGAAGTCACAGACAGACTTAGTCTTTTCAAAACATGCTGATTTTCAAGCCGCCTCTTCCCTTGTTATGGCAAGCTTGGAGACTATGTATCCCTGATGCACACTACAGGATGGAGGAAGACTGCCACAATCACAATGGACCTCGCACAGATAAGAAATTAACTTTTGTGTTCAAGCTTCCGGTTGGGGGAGGAGGCTTCATATGCTACAGGAAGAAAGTTTCTCTTATCCTAATACAGCATTTTTATAATCTGGAGTATTCTATTTCAGAAACATAGTTTGTATCTCCATTTATCAACTATTCTTTTAAAACATTCGGTGAAGTTTTTGACTTTTTGTTATAAAGGGTTTGCACGTGTCTTTTTGGAGATTATTCACAGGCATTTATGAAAGGTACTATGCTGTAGAAGTTTATCCAAGTATGTTTTCGATACAGACTAACAAGAGTCCAAATCCTGATTCTACCACTTACCAGTTGTGTGACCTCAGACAAACTACTTAACTTCTCTGTACTTCCTTTGCTTATCCAAACAGAAGATCATAGAGCCTTATAGAGTAAAAAATTCTCTTGTCGTAGTCTTTTAAACTTCAGGAATAGAATCAGTTTTTCATTTATGCTTTCTCATGTTTTCTATAGTTACTGCTGATTTGAGTAAAGCTATTACTGATTTTTCTAAGTTGACGTTGCAGCCTACAAACATAAAGAACTTATACATTCAAACATGTCTACTGAATTGTTCTAAATGATAAGCATATATTTGCCCAGTTTGGGTATTAGGATTATGGAATAAGTTAAAAAAAAAACAAACTATCCTTTTTTGTTTCTTTCTCTGGATCAGTTTATCTAAGATAGATGTTATCCATTACTTGATAATTTGATAAGTCTTCCCTTGGGCATGATGGCTTCTTTTCAGTTGTAGATATTTAGGTCTTATCATTTATTTCCTTATTATCTGCCTATTTAGATTTTCTATATCCTCATGACTCAAATTTGGTAATTTGTATTTTCTAACATCATAATGCATTTTATCAAGACTTGCAGATGTACTGGTATAAAGTTCTATGCAGTGTTCTTATTAAATTTCTTTTACCTTTTATGTTTCTACAGTTAAGGCCCTAGCTCATTCCTAACATGTTTGTGTTCTTTCTTTGCTTTCTCCTCTGAAAAGGCTTTTTGTATTTTGTATTTTATTGATGAGCTCCCTTTTTGCTTTTCTATTTAATTTATTTCCGCTTTTATTTGTATTAATTCCTTCCTGCTGTTTTCTTTGACTTTGTTTTATAATTCTTTTTATGGCTGCTTGAGTCAAATGCCTCATTTGTTTATTTTCAATCTTTCTTGCTTCTTAATAAATGCGGGGAAGCTTCTGACTGCGGCTTTGCCCATACCCCGTAAGTTTGATATGCAGCCCTCATGCTCCTGCTCACGACTGATGAGGTGAAAATTTGAGTTTGATTTTTTTCCTTAGCCAAGTGTCACTTAGAAGATATTTAAGACTATAGTTCTCAAATAGATAGATTTGTTTGTTCCTCTTTTTTCTAATATTACTGCATTTTTAGTCTGACAATGTAGTTTGTATAATTTCTATGTTGGTGAATTTATTGAGATTCTAAGGGATTCACAAGTTGAGGTTTCAGAGCTAATTAAATTTGAGTTCAAATATAGGTTGTGCCATCTACCAGCTATACGACCTTGATCAAGTCTGCTAATTTCCCTAGGCTTCAGCATCATAATCTATTCAGAAAAATGACAATACTTTCATGGGGCTGATGTGAGAAGTAGAGATAACTTATACAAAGGACGAAGCTGTATGTCTCATACAGTATTAAAGTAATGCATCAGCAATTATACTTATTATTGTTATTGTTGTTGTTATTTAGTCTATTAGCCCATTTACACATCCTAGGAAGTATAAATTTATTTCCAGTGGTTCTCATATCCTAGCTGATGGCTTCTCTCTACATTTGATTCCTTCTGTTTTCTGCTTCACAGCACATAATTGGAAACTTCTTACGTGGCATTCATTGTAAACAAGCTATACATATAATTTATATATTTGTACATATGAAATTATTACATAGAAGTTAAATATATGCATTATTTATGTGTGTGTGTGTGTGTTTCTCTGCATTGTGTGTGTATACACACGTATTTGCAAAGCTCGGTCCTGCATTCAGGATCCCATAGTTTAGTGGAATGTTTTTATATATACGACCTGGTTTACTCCTTATAATCTGTAATAGGTGGAATAATGGCCTCCTCAAAATGCCCACATCCTAATCCCGAAAACCTGTGGTTATCTGACATGGCAAAAGAGACTTCAAAGATGTGATTAAGGAAAGGGTTTTGAGTTGGGAAGATTATCCTGGATTACCTGGGTGGTCCCCATATCATCACATGGTTCCTCAAAAGAAGGAGATAAGGGTGTTAGTCACAGGAGGAGATGCAATTTGGAAGCAGAGGAGAAAAAGAGGGGAGCAGTGTAAGGGGCCATGAGTCAATGAATGCAGACACCCTCTAGCAGTTGGAAAAGGGAAGGAAACAGATCTTCCCCTAAAGCCTCTAGAAAGAATGCAGTGCTGCCACTGTCTAGAGTTTAGGAATATTGACCTTGAGAATTGTAAAGTAAATGTGTGTTATTTTAGGACACTAAGTTTGTGGTGATTCATTACAGAAGCAAAAGAAAATGCACGACATGTACGGGGAGGTATTGTTTCCACTTTCAGATGAGAATACTGAGGTTTAGAGAAGTTGAGTGACTTGTGCATGGAGGTATGTCTAGTCAATAGTGGTGCTGGGAATTAAACCTAGGAGCTCAAGACGTGTATGTGTGAATGTGAGTGTGTGTGTACGACTTTAAGCATATCACAACTGTGGATTTACAATGATTTTTCTTTTCCCTGTGGGTGGGAAAAGATTGTGGCTTGCAGGAGAGATTTGGGTGAAAAAAATCCTATCCTCATAAAGGCCAGTGATCCTCTGAGTTTTGAAACAGGAGCAGTTCTCTTCCTCAAGTCACCTAAGGGCATAGGAAGGTTTATGCTAAGGTCTATCTAGTTGTTGGTTTCTCTTTTTAATTTTATTTTTGTACCATGCCACATAATTATATAGCTTCTTTAGAACATTCTGTCATCTGGGAGTTTTTCCTACAGAAATTCTAGAGTGTAGGCTCACCGGAAACCAGCCAAGATCTACATGAAACTATATTTATACATATGCCAAAATGAAAAATATAAAATGGATGCAAAGATACAAACTGGGCATTTTAGCTGAAGGCAATGAGTGTGTTACTCTTAACACACATATCACTTTATAGAGAATACCAAAACTAGATGGGACTTTAGAGAGTGCACCAGAAAACCTTATATGTGTTTAGCTAAGAGCATGTTTTATTTAATCCTCATAGCAACATTGTGAGATAGGTACTTTCATTCCAACATTACCGCTGAGGATCCTGAGGCTTGCGACATCTAGGTTCACTAATCAAGGTCACATGAGCATTTTGGAAAAGCCAGAACCTTGACTTGGATCTTCTTACTCCAAATTCTGTGCTCCCTCCACTTCATCACAAACGACCTCCTCCTATCTGTTTGTTGTTCAAAGGAGAAAACTGAGACCTACAGACAAATGGCATTGTGTACAAACTCTCAAAGCAAAATATTTCTTTTTCTCAGGTATTTTCTCCTTTATTTATTAATTTATTCCTCAATGGTTTATGGAATCAACAGAATTATTTATCCAAATGTATATCCTAGAAACTTTTTTAAAATAAGAAAGGGAATCAAATCCTTAAAAATATTAAGAATTGACCAAGCACGGTGGCTCATGCCAGTAATCCCAGCATTTTGGGAGGCTGAGGCAGCCGGATCACCTGAGATCAGGAGTTTGAGACCAGCCTGGCCAACTTGGCGAAACCCCATCTCTACTAAAAATGCGGTAAATTAGCCAGGCATGGTGGTGGGTGCCTGTAATCTGAGCTACTTGGGAGGCTGAGGCAGGAGAATTTTTGAACCCAGGAGGCAGAGGTTGCAGTGAGCTGAGCATTGCCCAACCATTGCCCTCCAACCTGGGCAACAGAGCAAGACTCTGTCTCAAAAAAAGAAAGAAAGAAAGAAAAGAATAGAGAAAAGTAGTTAAGGGTAAGAATAGCTCAAGGAACTGCACACCAGATAGACTTGGACCAATGTTAGGAATAAATCTAAGTATCCTATTACTAAGGCAAGAAAGAAACAGCTTTCCTAATGCAGACATCTGTGAGAAACCTCACCCTGAGATCATCAGGGCTAGAAGCAGCACCTAGGGAAGTGAACTGCATTAACCCTTCTAATTGCTATCATGGGAGTCTTTTTCACCAAGACCCTTGGTATTGTCCCAACATGAACCAAAACAAGGATCGGAGAAGGTGTTCTCTGAGGGGTCTTTAGTTGCAGGTTTTATTCAAGGGAAAATTTAGAGTTTCTAGAAAAAGAAAGGAAAGGAATTCATAGAAAATAGAATTCCATGGGGAACTCTGGATTAATTATAAGGCAAATTTTATCTAGTCTAAGACTCCTAACAATTTTAAGAAACACTAGCAGTTTACATAACACTAAGAAACAAACAAATAAACAAAAAAAACTCTGTGAAATCATTAAAACTAAGATACCTTCCACCTTCAGAAAATATGGGCACTTTAGAATCAATGAAATATGTTTCTCCACTGCATGATTTGGGAGAGCCTTGACTATCCCTAGGTTCACTGGGAACCTGTAAGATGCAGTTAGGGAGTGCAGATTTTTCCATGCGGGAAACTCTGGACATTTAGTTTTCATATTTTTGTTCTCTTCTTTAATTTTTTTTTATTTTTTAACCTTTGAGCATCTCATGGAACTAATGTGCCACACAATCCACACTGGAAAATACCTATCCCAATAAATGGGTGGACATTACATGTTTCCATCAATTGTCGGTGAATATTTTTCACACCCAAGTTTCTACAAATGTTTAAAAAGAGCAGAAAACAAGGTTATAATGTTTGGCAAGAACCTGGCATCAAGGATTCTATGTTAACGATTAGAAGTAAAATCCATGTCCTTCAACCAGAAGTGAAAGGGGTAAGGGCTCAGGCTTTAACCTAAAAGGTGGAAACCACAATAAAACAGATGCCTGAATGAATCCCCCCCACCTCCCACCAACTCTTCCACTTGTTACTGATAATCCAAATGAAGACCACAGTCTCTGTTCTGTAGTTCAGTGTTTTCTACTGTTAGAACAGATTTCAACTTTGACAATGCAAATAAGTGGCTTCCAGTTACTATGGATATTAAACACGTTTATTTATCTCCTCTCTCTCTTAAAATTACATAAAGAGAATATCAGAGAGGCTAGTAACGACTATTTGAGGCTGGATGTGTTCTTTGAGCCATTGTGTTTTTAGGGCACTTTCATTTAAATTGGAAGCAAGAAGGTTGGGATATCTCAAGCTCCTATCCCAGTTTTACCTCCTAACTGGTTGTGAGCACCCCCACCCTGGGAGCCTCAGTTTCCTCCTCTAAATGACCTGAAAAATACTGAAACTTCAAAAATGTTAATGAAATGGCTATCTCTTGAATACATGAGAAGTAACTCTCTTAGCAAATACTGCCAGAAAAAAGATGTGTACCTCCTGAAAACAAAACAAAGAAAACTACAACTTTGCTTTTCTCATACAAGGACAACTATATAATCCACGATGTATTTTTTTTCCTCTCTGTTTACTTCAGTTGCCAAGAAGCACAAAGCTAAATGTATCCCATGTTGAGTGACTCTTAATTTAGAGCTTCTGAAACCATTTTCTCTTCCCTCCTTAAAAAGGCTCTGATCATTCCTATCTTTATATGAGTAGCTTTTTAAAAATATATTGTTTTTATATGAATAAAATAAGTGCTTTTGGAAGTGTGCATGGTAGACACTGTAAACACACACACACAAATAAAACAAACTTGGTTGCTAGATAATTTGCCAAGGTCTTCATAGGAGGTGATGCCCTCTCACCTACAAGACTGATTCTAAGGGCTTATTTTGCAGGCTTTAGCTTAGTATCCAATGACCTTCTTAACGTATCTTGAATTCACCTGCTTCTGTTTACCATTATGGAACTTGTGCTCTGTCAGTATCAATCAGGACCCAGTGAGGCTTAGGCACCTCTTTGCCCCTGCTGGACAAGAACTTGTACTCAGTGCTTATTTGCATCTAATAAAAGACCAGGCACAGAGTAGGCACAACAAATCTTAGGCGGATGAATTCTTTAATTCAATCACTATGATTCTAAATAAGGCTTTGGGCAAGCAGTGGGAAAGGCAATGCAAACACACAGGTGCCTAGGACCTTATCCCTGCTCATGAGGAGTTCACAGTGTGACAGGTACAGACAGGAATGCAGATAAATCAGCCAAGTTATAGGGCTATCACAGGGAGAGCCATGGGGGCTGTGCAGCACCAGAGAACGGATGCTTCACTCAGTTCTGGATAACTTAAACTGATGAGAGGCTGGCAATCAGGGAAGCCAGCCAGAGGTCCAGTCTGCAAGAGTTGTCAAGATTTCACCAGGATAAATCAGAATTTGAGACAAAATGTAAATGTCCCTCTCCCTTGTAAGGAGAAATGAAATAATAATAATAAAAATTTAAAAACAGACAAGGAAAAAGGTCCTTTCTACATAGGCCCTAACCCCATGTGACATTGAGCCAATATTTACATAGTATCCATTTGAAAGGATGGGTATGATTACCCTGTTCCAAGGTGACTGCATATCTCACTCCTGACCCCTCTTAGAGCTCAGAGAAGACTTGTTAAAAAAGTGATGCCTGAATTGAGACTTGGACGTGAAAGCTAAAGGGCCAGGGACAAATGGGTCAGTAGGGGTATGGAGGGGAAGGAGAGAGGCTACCGTAGGAACAATGTCAAAACTCCAGAAACTGAAACCAGGAGGCTTAACCTAGAAGGAGGAACCTAACTGGAAATGCAACTGGAAAAGTCAGACTGGAAACTTCTTTAGCCATGTTAATGGAGAAACTTCACTGAACAATTATTAATTGAAAACCTACTACGTGTTGGACACTGTTTTAGGTGCTGGAGACAAAGTAGTAAACAAGACATAATATCCAGTAATTACATAATTAAATGAGATGGTTTTATACTTATTAGACTAATTATGCTATGGTTTACTGGGTGCTTAACTATGACAGCTCCTGTGTATGTATAATTTCATTTAATCTTCACAATGGTACTACAATCATTTCTAATTCTACATGGAAGAGCAGAGGCTCAGAGAAATTGAGTGACTTGCTAGATGTGGCCAGAGGCCAGCAATGACATCAGATCTGTCTTGACAGAGCCTAGAACCACAATACCTAAGCTTCAATCTTGACAACATCACTTACAAGACATCTGACCTTGGACAGTTACCGAACCACTCTATGCTTTTTCAAAAACCATAAAATGGGAATCAAAATAGTACATCCTTTGTAGCGTTGTTTTGAGAATTGAATGAACTAATGTACCCAAAGCACTTAGAATAGTCATGATACGTAGAAAGTGCTTAGTGATGGTTACCTGCTATTATTAACCTGGTTGCAAACAGATTTATTAAACCTTCTCCTATCCAGAACACTCTTAGGAAGGTCATAGAGCTCTGAGAACATTGGGAAGGTCCCCTTGAGCATGAGTTTATTTTGTTTTCGCTGCTTAATTCAATAGCATCCCCCTTCTCTCTGGACCATCTCTATCACAAGTACCTGTTAATAGCTTTCATTGTTTACAGTGCTTCTAACAAGTGTGGTAACTTCTCATTTGCATTCCTAATAGACAGTTTCCAAATCCTGTTGAAACTGCAGTTGGCTTTAGGATGCCTGGGTTTTACTTTATTTTTTTGTCCTGTTTATTACCATTTGGATGGGTTTTAACAGCTCACAACACACTCTCACCCATTCATTCTTCTTTCAGACTTTCACAGTCCTTCCACAATATATTAATAGGTTAGTCCTGTCTAGTGTATTGGGTCACCAGCAAATGTTATTAGAATCATTTAAGTTAATTTATTTAGCAAACACATACAGTGCTAACTCTGGGCAGGACATTGTTCCAAAGCATGTCACAAATATTAACTTAAATGGTAACATATTTAGCCCTTATAACATCTCTATAGACCGATACAATTATTATCCTATTTTACAGATGAGAAAACCAAGGCATAGAGACAGTAATTAACTTGCTCAAGGTCACATAGCAAGTAGGTGTTGAGTCACACCACTAATCATATGACCCTGGGCATGTTTCTTAATCTTCAGAGGGTAACAAACGTGAAATGCTTTGCTTTCTTCACAATTAACATTATAGTAAGGTAGCTATTAAAATTTTACAGGTGAGAAAACAGAAGGTCAGGGGTCCTGAAAGGCTTGCCCTATGCCTAAGAGAGAGTGGTAGAACTAGGATTAGAATTCGTGGCTTTTGAATCCATGGTTCCCTGATGTGTGCTGTGGATGGAAGGTGGTAATAGTTTCTGATGTCAAAATCCATTATTGCTGCTCCTGCTGCTGTTACTGTTGTTATTTGCCATGGAAGAACACTCCCCACCCCACCCCAAACACACAGAGAGAAAAATAACAGTGACAAGAACATGGCTGATTCTGTATGCAGCCTGCAGATCTAAAGCCATGCCTAATTTACTCAACACTGCCCTGCAGCCACTTAGGCTGAGGAGAGACCACTATAAATTCAGGTCTGCATATCCTAATTTATTTCTTATTTATTTTACTGATACATATCTAGGGCCACCAGTGAGCTGCTTCTACACCTGCACAAAGGCACCTGCAGCCCTAAGGGCAACTAGGGCAGGAAAGAAGACCCTGAAATAAGCCCTCGAAGAAAAATCGGACTCTATGCACTAGAATCATGCAAGTTAAATTAATTTTTTCTGGTAAACTGGAATTAAATCCATGCCCACGCTCACCCCCTATTTGTGAAACATAGGGCTAAAAAGGTTGTCAAATAATCCTGTTCTGCTTTTCTGTCTTACTAAAGAGGGCATCGAACGTACTTCTCCCATGAGTACGAGATTATTTTTCTGAGTCACAGAATGTCAAAAGATGAGCAAGTATTCTAATATTAAGACATAATCAGAAAGGAAATGAAGAGGGAGAAAAAGTCTATTTTCTCGAATGATTACTGAGGACCAAACGCTATGCAAAGTGCTGTCAAAGGCAGACGTTACTGCCATTACAGTCTTCAAATGAAAGCAAGGTAAATTGGAAGAAACATCAGCCATCCTTCCCCAAAGATCTCTTTGACAGATGGTCAAACCGTGGCCCAGAGAGAGAACAGGACTTGTCGGAGGTCACACAGCAAGTTGGTCCCAGCGTGTTCCTCTTTCAGCCTCATACTTATTTCAAAACTCAGTTTGAGTCCTTCGAGAGCCAGAGCTGTCCTACAAGCTTTACTGGCATTGTTTCCTTCACCCCTCCCCTCCTCCAGTTAATTGTCCTTACAGCTATGGACACTAGGGCACAGAAAGGCTGAACACTACACTCACACTGCTACATTCCTGCTGAAACCGAGTGTGAAGCCAGGGCTTAGCCTGTGCTTTCGTGCACTAAACGTGAAGCCTTTGTGAACATCTTCAAGATGTCTGCTTTTGCCTCCACACTGCACTGACGAGGCCCACATGGGTAGATGCAGAAGGGCAGGAGGTCTCAGCAGGAAAAAGCTCCTGACTCTAGGGTGAGGCCTCGGCATGGGTTCTATTTATTATATTTATTGACCTCATATTTATTTTTCTCATTTTTTTTTCTTTTTTAACCCACCCAACAAAAGGTTATACTTTTGGCTTCTGGCTCTTGGATTAAAACAGGAGAGGCAGAAAGGCCATTTCATTGAAGGTCAAGGTTCAGCCTTGCTGGGCTGTAGTGTCTGATCATTTTCCCATGCATCCCTCAATCCTGTAAATGGGGCACCTGGGCCTTGGGGACAAAGACTCACCCGCAGAACATGAAGATGGTGCTCGAAGTGGCATCGTATGGCAGAGGCAGCGTCTGCTGCAGGCACAGCTGCTCACAGCCGCCATTAAAACCATCAGAGCAGTCAATTCCTTTGGAGTGGTCGTAGCAGCCGGAGCCATCCTTCATGGGTTTCAGCTCCTCGGGGCACTGCTCAGAGAGAGGGCAACAGGGTGGTTATGGTTTGGGAGGCTGTGGGTCCCATCACGCCCTCTCCTCCCTCCTGGAAGAGACATGTGTCGGGTACTGACAGAGAGGTATTCAGTCTCCTTTGGTCAATTTATAGCTGTGTGACAAGTTCCACAAGTCCCTTTACTTCTCTGAACCTCGGTGTGCCCACCTGTAAAATGGGACTTTTGTGACTACCTCCTTATGACATTGTGAGAATGAAGGGTGATAAAGTCAGCAAAGTGTGGAGAACACTGGCTCACATGGCAACGGTGCAGCAATGTCAGCTGCTATTAACACTGATGTTGCTGGGGTCCTCTTCAGTATTGTTTCTGTCATTACCGCCCTATAGGGTCTGCTGCTAGAAAGGTCACATAGGGAGGCTGCCAGTCATATATTTAAAAGCCTCTACCAGGAGAAGTTTAATTTTCAGCTTTTCCTCTTCTCACTATGTGACCCACAGAAGTTACTTGCTATCTCTGAGCCTCAGTGTTCTCATCTAATCAATGGGCACAACATCTACAACTACAGATTTGTTGCGAAGCTAAAGTTGGATCATGGGGGTGCATACCTTACCTCGGAATTCGGCACATAATTGGGTACTCATAAAATGTGAATTACTTTCCTTCCTTCTCCGCCCCTGTCCCCCAGCCCTAAGTGAGATTCCTGCATACTCACAACACCTCGGAAAGGGCTCCTAACCAGTCTGCTGGACTCCAGTCAGGCCTTCTCAAAACCAGCCTCCAAACGGCCAACAGAGTGGTATTTCTACATAGCATCACTCCCCAGCCTAAATAAGTAAATGAATCTTAAAACATGTTAATCTGCCTTCAAATGATAATCAAGCTCCTCCCTTTATAGACAACTTCAAGTGCTCCGCTTGGCCATATGCACAGCCCTTCCCATAGCCCTCTGGTCCCTAAGTAAACTCCAAGGAGTCCAACCTTCAATGGCCTCAGCTAGAACGCTCTTGTCCGTGTGTCTGGCACCTGCTATGTGCTCCTTCAGTGGAAAATCATATACTGTGGAGACAGTTGGCTATTGATTTAATTTAGTTTTCCGTCATTTGATAAGGCTGAGCTCATCTTCTCCATCCGGGCTGACGGAGAAGTAGTTTCAACACTCCTGACTTCAGAAGAGGAAATGAAGCACTAGGTTTTTATTTCAGTCCTCCTGCTGGCATTTCTTGTCCACAAAGATTAACACACAGAGCCCAGCCTTCCTCATCCATCACTGGACATCACTGATTAAAATGCCTTCCCACCGTGCCCCCACTACCGGCTGATTCCCTGCTCCCCTCCCCATGCCGTCATCCTAAACAACACCAATAATAAAACATACACACAGAAATTAATTTACAAAAACCACAATAACAAAAAAAGGTCAGCACTCTTGGAAATTAAATTTTGCCCAAGAAGAATTTGTAATTACAAATGCATGAGAGAGTTCTTCAAGACGTTTGAGACTGGCGCCAGGAAGAGTGACGGAAAAAGTAGGTTATAAATGGCCTTTGTCAAGCTGCAGAAAGGTCATAAAACTGCTGCATTTTGTGCTTAAAAAGAAAAATCAATTTTCCATGTGAGTGAAGTGCTGTACATATTAATAGGTGCTCAGAGGAAGCCCCTGCTTGTCTCTGAACATTCACTGTCAGATAGCAGGGCACCTGGTCACAGGGTCATTTGGAGTCATTTGTGGGTACTGGGGCCTGGCTTCAGTCTGTTTGCAGACTCACGGAGGGTGTTGAAAAGAATGACCTTCTTACCAGGTAACAGGAGACACCTAGGCAGGGTATGAGTCTCAGTTCTTCCCATCTCTCACTGTTCTCTACCATATTTGTTTTTCAAACACGTTCGCTAAACTCCAGATTTTATCTAAGCGCTTTACCTGCTTTAACTTATTTACCCCTATAGCAAATACATGAGGTAGAATGGTAGGCTGATGATGGATCCCAAAGACATGTCTCTGTCCTAAACCCTAGAACTTGGAATCTGTGAATGTGACTTTCTGTGGTCAAGGTTATGCAGATGTGATTGTGTCAAAACTCTTGGGGACACCCTCCTGGGTTTTCCAGGTTGGCCTAAATGCCATCACAAATGTTCTCATGAGAGAGAGGCAGGAAGAAATTACACACACTGAGGAGAAGGCAACGTGGGGGGTGGAACGGAGACTGGTGCGATGTGGTCACAAACCAATCAATGCTGTGGCCACCACAACCTGAAAGAGGCCAGACAGATTCTCCTCTAGAGCCTCCAGCAGGAACACCACCAGAAATCAATCATATCAAACCACCAGCATCTTGATTTTGGATTTCTGGCCTCCAGCACTGGGAGAGAATACATTTCTTAATAATTATCTTTTTTTTTTTTTTTTTTTGAGATGAAGTTTCGCTCTTGTTGCCCAGGCCAGAGTGCAATGGTGCAATCTCGGCTCACCACAACCTCTGCCTCCCATGTTCAAGCGATTCTCCTGCCTGAGCCTCTCAAGTAGCTGGGATTACAGGCATGCACCACCATGCCCGGCTAATTTTATATTTTTGGTAGAGATGGGGTTTCTCCATGTTGGTCAGGCTGGTCTCAAACTCCTGACCTCAAGTGATGCCTCCGCCTTGGCCTCCCAAAATGCTGGGATTACAGGCATGAGCCACTGCTTCTGGTCTCTTAATAATTATTTTAAACTACCTAGTTTGTGGTAATTTCTTGCAGCAGGCAAGGCAGGTGCTATCATGATTCCCAATTTGCAGAGGAGGAAGCTGAGGAGAGGGTTACATGATTTGGTGGTGACAGAGACAGGGCTTCTCAGGTTTCCTAACTCTGTTGCTATTAACTGCCTAATGGGCAAGCCACTTCACTGCCCTGTCATTTACTGACTGACTGACATCTAGTTTTTTGTTTGTTTGTTTGTTTTTCGGGTTTATTTTTTTTATTTTTATTTTATTTTTAAAGATGGGGTTTCACCATGTTGGTCAGTCTGGTCTTGAACTCCCGACCTTAGGCGATCCGCCCACCTCGGCCTCCCAAAGTGCTGGGATTACAGGAGTGAGCCACCACGCCCAACTGACAACTAGTTTTAAGAGATCCTGTCATTTACTGACTGACATCTAGTTTTAAGAGAGCCTGTCGTTTACTGATTGACTAACATCTAGTTTTAAGAGGGCCTGTCATTTACTGATTGACTGACATCTAGTTTTAGAAGTCCTGCCATTTACTGACTGACTGACATCTAGTTTTAGGAAGTTGGAACAAGGCAGGGCTTAGAGCTGATCTAACTTCCTTACTTTAGAACTGAGGCCCAGAAAATTAAGGAACATCACCCCAGATTCCTCAGCACATGAGTGGAGAATGTAAAGCCAGGCTTCCCTTGTCCCAGCTTGGTGTTCTCTGTCCACTACACTCACTTCCCTTTAGGTTAAAGCATTTTGCAAACTTACAGATCCTATAGTCTCTCTCCCCAAGATGATTTGCTGATGGAAAACTGAGGATCAGGAAGGTGAGGGGTCTTGACCAACATCACACAGCAAATTAAAGGAAGATTTGATCCATGCATGTGGGAAAGGCTTTCTAAGTACGTGAAGTGGGTTTACCAGTTACCATCATATGATCATTCCTTCCTATATCATGGACTTCATGCCCTGTGCTTTTGAGGATAAGGAGGGGCAGATGAGATCTAGCCATCATTTGAGATTACTTATATATTATTAGTATTTCAATTAGTTCGTTGCTTATTATCTGTCTCCTCCACCAAAATGTAAATGCTATAATAGTATGGACCATGTGGCTTGAACTAAGCCATCTGGCACACAGTTGGTACTTGTTATTTGCTGAATGAATTGGTGGAGTGCCAAAAGGACGCTTAGTGTGTCTGTGTATTAACTTTGGATCTGAATCCACACTGCTTCTTGTAAGTTGCATAACCTTCAGACAGTGACATAAAGTCTCCTATCTTCAGATGATTACTGTGATGGGTAAATAGTATGATAGCCAGCTTCAAAGATGGTCCCGAATGATTCTTGCCTTCTGGTGTTAATACTTGTGTGTCTCCTACACTGCACCAGGATTGGTCTATGTGACCAGTAATATATGGCAGAGGAGGTGGTATGTGGCTTCTAAGGGTAGATCATAAGAGAGATCTTCTCTCCCTCTGTCTATCTCGTCCTCTCATCCCTTACTCTAGTGGAAGCAAGCTGCCATGTTTTCAGCAGCCCTATGGAGAGTCTCATGTGGCAAGAAAGTAAAGCCTCTGGCCAACAGCCAGTAAGGCTAGGGCCTGCCAGCAAAAGATGAGTGAGACTGCAAATAAATTATCCAGCCCCAATCAAGCCTGTTCAGATATTGGCAACCCCAGCTGACATTCTGACTGCAACTTTGTAGGGGCAGGCCAGGACCACACATCTAAGCTGCTCTTGAATATCTGACCCTCGAAAACTGTATGGGATAATAAATACTTTGTGTTTTAAGTGACTTGATTTTTGAGATAATTTGTTACACAGCAAGAGCTAACTAATATAGTGAGATAAATGTACTTAGCACAGTGGTCAGCAAATAGTTCCGCTGTTACAGGTATTTGTAAATAACTTAGAATCTGGTTTGAGAGATAAATATACACATCCATCAGGGGAACTAGTTAGTTATAGAATAAACATAAAGAAGTATGGTAAAATTTGTTTGGGAAAATAAAATCTCTGCAGATGGGAGTGACTAGGGAATACTGAAAGAGGGGAGGCTTCAGTCTTTTCTCCTCTGTTAGAAAAGAGACATCTAATGTACTAGAAGAGCAAGACTAGAATTCATTACCAGGCACTGTCGCTTGTTTGCCTTGTGACCTTGGACAAGTCCTTGAAACTGTTTGGGCCTCAGTTTCCTTTCTATAAATGGAGGAGCCAGCTTGGAGACAGGAATATGAGGACAAAAGTCAGGCCTGAATTCCAATGAAAGATTTGTGACAACGAGCATATAGGCAGGCTGCTTCACCTCAGAGACAGCCTTGGGTTCCTCATCTGTAAAATGCAAATGTCTCTCTTGGAGGCACTTCTGAAGATTGTATGAGAAAACACGTATCTGGCTTCTGACCTGGTACATAATAGACACTTAATAAATGAAGAATAAATGAATGGGGATATATAAACAAATGATAAATTAACCAAAATCCCAAAAGAAAACCTAACTTAGTTGGGAGGAATCATGATATGTAGCTAAAAGCAGGCAGTATGTGCCCCCTCCATGGAAAGGAACCAGAATAATAAGTAGATACACACATTTCAAACAGATCATCTAGAAGAGAATGCTAGGAGTCATCAAAGAAGAAATGAGAAGCACCAGGAGTAAGTAAGCAGAGACTTTGAGGCAGCTTGTCCAGTCAGAAACCAATTGAGAGCTGGAAACAGCTCCTGGATGTAGGGAAAAAATAAGAGAGAAATCCCCAGGGATCCAAAATGGGGTTTCACACCTTGGCTATGGGAGAAACCCTCAACCTACTGGAGCCGTTGGCCTGATACATGAAGTGCCTAAAGGTTGCATGAAAACGTTGCTACAGAATGAGAACTCATAAAATCCCGCAGGCATCTGAACCTGGAGTAGACACAGCTGGGCACCATTTTGAGAGCCGAGACACTGGGGATTTGCAGACATGGCGGCTGCTGCACTGTTGTAAGGAGGCAGAGGGAAGACTGTGTGCTCCACACACCCCCGGGAAGCTCCTTGCTACCCTGCTGCAGGCTGCTACTGAGACTGAGACATGAATGGACTGTACTTCCCATGGCTTCTTAACCACACTGCTTGCCTGGGAGGCACCCTGCCTTCTCCAGTATCAGGCCCAAAGCACCATTTTGAAAGTTTAATGCTGAGCTGCATTCCTCCACTGGTGTGAGCTTGGGTTATGTGGTTGCAGCTACCACCCAGCCAAGGAGGGACAGGGAGACCAGGCTATCCTATGCCCTGCAAAGGGCTGCTGTGAGACCAAGACTCAAGTGGTACACACCACAGCTTTTTGCCCATGAGGCTCACTTGAGAAGGACCCCATCCTTTCTGGTCACAAGTTCACAGCTGACACCATTCTGAGCATTTAATGCTGGACTATGCCCCACCCTTGGGGCTGAGTTTAAGGTAGCATGGCTGCAGCCACCAGCCTGCTGGGAGAGGGAGAGGGTAGATCACATTCTCCTAAGCACACTCAGGACAATACCCACCACCCTGCTATGGGTGGCTGTAAGACTGGGGACTAGTCCGCCCAACCCATCACAGCTCCCAAAAGACCAACACGGGTTGCTTGGGTACTAGTGAGTTGCTTGACCACCACTACTGCCATCAGACACACTACACCAGCTTCCCAGGGGCCCCCAAATCTACCCACGCATCGGGCCCACTGTTCCCACTACTAGCTCCCAAGCAAGCCAAATGATGGCTCATACTGAAGCCAGTGTAAGCTACTTTGGGGCCTAAAAATAGGCACACACACCCCACTGCTGCCACCATCAGGGGATAAAGACTGGCTCACTTTGTGTTCAAGGTCCCAGCTTAACTTCACCACAACCTCCACTAACAACTGCATGATAATGAAAACACAGTATCTCAAAATGTGTATTGTACCGAAAAATCAGTGCTAAGAGGAAAGTTTATAGCATTAAATTCTTATGTCAAAAAATTATCACAAATTAACAACCTAACATCACACCTGAAAGAACTAGAAATCGGCCGGGCGTGTTGGCTCATGTTTGTAAGCCCAGCACTTTGGGAGGTCGAGGGATCACGAGGTCAAGAGATTGAGACCATTCTAGCCAACATGGTGAAACACTGTCTTTACTAAAAATACAAAGATTAGCTGGGCATGGTGGCGCGTGCCTGTAGTCCCAACAACTCAGGAGGCTGAGTCAGGAGAATCACTTGCACCTGGCAGGCAGAGGTTGCAGTGAGGCAAGATTGCACTGCGCCACTGTACTCCAGCCAGGTGACAGAGTGAGACTCCGTCTTGAAAAAAAAAAAAAAAAAGAGAACTAGAAATACAAGAACAAACCACACCCAAAGTAAGCAGGAGAAAAGATATAACAGATCAGAGCAGAAATAAATGAAATAGACCCAAAAAACAATGCAAATAATCAATGAAATGAAAAAAAATGATTCTTTGAAATTATAAACAAAATCGATAAGCCACTAGCAAAAAAGAGAGAAAACTCAAATAAATATAATCAGAACTATAAAAAAGAGACACTACAACTGATGCCACAGAAATATAAAAGATCATCAGAGACTATTATGAAGAACTATATGTTCACAAGAAAAAAAATGAATATATTCCTGACAACACAAAAAACCTATGGAGATGGAACCAGAAAAAAACAGAACTCCTAAACAGGCCAATAATGAGTAGTGAGATTGAATCAATAATAATGATAAAAAAAATCTCTCAACAACAACACTAAAAGCCAAGGACCAGATGAATTCACAACCAACTTCTACCAAACATCCAAAGAGAACTTATACCAATCTTCCTGAAACAATTCAAAAAAAAAAAAAATGAGGAGGAGGAAATTCTCTTACTCATTCTATGAGGTCGTATCACCCTGATACCAAAATCATAAAGGAAATAACAACAATAAAAAAGAAAATTATGCACTAATATCCCTGATGAATACAGATGTTAGTATTTTGCTTAACAAAATAGTAGCAAATCAAATCCAACAGTACATCAGAAAGATACTACACCATGATCAGGTGGAATTTATCCCTGTGATGTAATGAAGATTCGACTATCTAAATCAATAAACATATTGATTTCTGAAACATTTCTGTTTATGATACATCATGTAAACAGAGTTCAGGACAAAAGCCATATGATAATCTCCATAGATGCAGAAAAAGCATTCAACAAACTTCAACATCCTTTAATGACAAAAAAAATCCTCAACAGAGTAAGCATAGAAGATACATACCTCAACATAGTAAAGGCCATGACATACAGCCAATATCTTATTGGGGAAAAGTTGAAAGCAACCCCTCTAAGAACTAGAACAAGACAAAGATGTCCCCTTTCACCACTCTTATTCAACGTAACACTGGAAGTCCTCACCAGAGAAGTCAGGACAGAGAGAAAATAAAAGTTATCCAAGTTGGAAAAGAAGAAGTCAAATTATCCCTGTTTGCTGATAGTATTGTCTTGTATCTAAAAACAACTCTAGAGACTCTATCAATTTCAAGATTAACAAAATGCAGAAATCAGTAGCATTTCCATACACCAATACCAATCTAGCTGAGAACAAAATTAAGAAAGCAATCATTTACAATAGCTATAAAAATAAAATACCCAAGAATGTATTTAACAAGGAGGTGAAAAATCTCTATAAAAATTGTAACACTGATGAAATAAATTGTAGATGACATAAATACATGGAGAAACATCCCACGCTCATGGATTGGATAATCAATATTGTTAAAGGGACTATATTGCCCAAAGCAATCTACAGATTCAATGTAATCCCTATCAAATCACCAGCATCATTTTTCAAAGCATTAGAAAAAACATCTTAAAATATATATGGAACCACAAGGGAACCCAAATAAAGCAATGTCAAGCAAAATGAACGAAGCTAGAAACATCACATTATCTGACTTCAAATTATAGTACAAGGCATAGTAACCACAAAACCATGGTATTGGTATAAAAAAAATAGACACAAAGATCAGTGGAAGAGAATGAAGAACCCAGAAATAAAGCCACACACCTACAACCAAATGATAGTTGACAAAGTCAACAAAAATATACACTGGTGAAATGATATCCCAGTTGTATTAGTTCATTATCACACTGCTATAAAGAAATACCTGAGACTGGGTAATTTATAAATAAAAGAGGTTTAATTGGCTCATGGTTCCAGAGGCTGTACAGGAAGTGTGGCTGTGGAGGTCTCAGGAAACTTAAAATCCTGCAGGGAAGTGAAGAGGTAAGAGGCACATCTTCACATGGCTGGAGCAGGAGGAAGAAAGCAAAATGAGGGTGTTGTATACTTTCAAACAACCAGATCTCATGAGAACTCACTATCTTGAGAACAGCAAGGAGAAAATCTGCCCCCATGATAAAATCACCTCCTACCAAGCCCCTCCTCCAATATTGGGGATAACAATTCAACATAAAATTTGGGTGGGAACACAAGTCCAAGTCATATCACTAGTCAATAAATGGTACTGAAAAAAATGGATAGCCATGTGCAGAAGAATGAAACTTGACTCATATTTCTTCCCATATATATATTTTTTAAAACTCAAAATGGATTAATACCTGAAACCATAAAAATCCTAGAAGAAAACCTAGAAAACATCATTCTAGACATTGGCCTTGGGAAAGAATTTGTGACTAAGTTCTCAGATCTAATTAAACTAAAGAGCTTCTACATAGCAAAAGAAACTATCAACAGAGTAAACAGACAACCTACAGAATGGGAGAAGATATTCGCAAATTGTGCAACCGATGAAGGTCAAATATCCAGAGTCCATAAGGAACTTAAAGAATTCAACAAGCAAAAACAAATAACCCTATTAAAAAGTGGGCAAAGACATAAGCAGACACTTCTCAAAAGAAGACATACAAGTGACCAACAAAAATATGAAAAAGTGTCCCACATCACTAATCAGCAGTGAGATGCAAATCAAAACCACAGTGAGATACCACCTCGCACCAGTCAGAATGGCTATTACTAAAAAGCCAAAAAACAAATGCTGGTGAGGCTGTGGAGGAAAGGGAACACTTATAAACTGTTGGGGGGAAATGTAAATTAGTACAACCTCTATGGAAAACAGTATGGAGGTTTTTCAAAAAACTAAAAATAGAACTACCATTCAATCCAGCAATCCCACTATTGGGTACAAACTCAAAGAGAAAGAAATCATTATGTCAGGCCTGTGGAGGTGGCTCACACCTGTAATCCCAGCACTTTGGGAGGCCTAGGGGGGTGGATCACTTGAGGCCAGGAGTTTGAGACCAGCCTGGCCAACATGGTAAAACCCTGTCTCAACAAAAATTAGCCAGGCTTGGTGGCACCTGCCTGTACTTCCAGCTAGTTGGGAGGTTGAGGCGGGATAATCCCTTGAACCTAGGAGGCAGAGGTTTCAGTGAGCCAAGATCGCGCCACTGCACTTCAGCCTGGGTGACAAAGTGAGACCCTGTTTCAAAAAGCAACAACAAAAAAAGAAAGATACTGGCACTTGTGTTTATTGCAACAATAATAACATAGCGGTGCTATTTTATCATAGCTTAAATATAGAATTAACTTGACTGTCTATCAAGAGTTGATTAAATAAAGAAAATGTGGTATACACACCTGCCCCTCCCTTCTCCCCACCCACACACAGACACACCATGGAATACTACTCCAGCATAAAACACAATGAAAACATGTCTTTTGCAGCAACATGTAAAGAACCAGAGGCTGTTATCGTAAGTGAAATAATTCAGAAACAGAAAGTCAAATGTGACATGTTCTCACTTATAAGTGGGAGCTAAATAGTGGGTACACCTGCACATACAGAGTGCAATGACAGACACTGGAGACTAAAAAAGGGAGGATGGAAGTGTGGGAGGCGTGTGAGGGTTGACAGAGTACTGACTGGGTACAATAAAAGTTCAGACTTCACCACTACACAATGTATGCATGAAAGAAACCTGCTTGTACCCTCTAAATACATAAAAATAAAAAACATAAATAAATAAATAAAGGTAATTTAAACTATTAGCTGATTTTTTTTTCTTTTCCATATGTTTAAGTCCTTCTTTAGATCATTTAACAAATATTCACCAAACACCTACCTACTCAGTGCTAAGCAAATGTTTCAGGTGCTGAAAATGCAGAAGTAAACAAGAAGGACAAGACTCTTCTCTCATAGAATTTACATTCTAGAGAAGAGACAAATAGTTAACAAGCAAACAAACAAAATGATTATTTCATAGAGTAGAAAAATATTATGAAGAAAGATAAAAGTATAATATGATAAAAAGTTAATGAGGATGGGGTGAAAGAAGCATATATTTAGCCCAAAAATAGGGTAGACAGACTTCTTACACTTTATTCTTCTTTTTCAAAAGAAGTTTTGGCCATTATAGTTCCTTTGCCTTTCATTTACGTTTCAGAAAAATCTTGCCTATACTTATAAAAATCATGCTGAGGTTTTGATAGGAATTATATTAAACCTTTCCATCAATTCGAGGCATGTGGGCATCTTTACTATGTTGTGCCATCCAATTCATGAATACACTATGTCTCTCCATGTGATTAGATCATCTTTGATTTCTTTCACCAGTAGTTTAAAGTTTTGCTAAAGCTAAACACAGCCCATGCATATTTTGTCAGATTTCCATCTGAGTATTTCATTACTTTTTAGGATTACAAATGATATTGTATTTTTTATACATTTTGTCAGATTCACATCTGAATATTTCATTACTTTTTAGAAATTGCCAATGGGATTATATATTTTTTTATTTCAAAGATTCACGTTTATTGCAGGTATATGGGAATACAATTCATGGTGCATATTTTTCTTGTATTCTGAGACCTTGCCAAACTTACTAATTACTTCTATAAATTTATTTTGTAGATTCTCTGAGATTTACTACGTAAAAAAAAAAAATGGTGATCTGCCAGTGGGTCAGTCTTATAGCCTTATTTATTCCTTTCTAATCTGAATGACTTCTTTCTTTTTAGATTTTTTTCCCCCTTATTGCACTGGCTAGGACTTCCCACCTGATGTTGAATAACAAGGGGTAGAGTGAATCTCCTTTTCTTGTTTCTGACCTTTTAGAGAAAGCATTCAGTCTTTCACCATAAATATGTCAGCAGTAGCTCTTTTATTGATGTTCTTCATCCAGTTCTCCACTATGCTTATTTTTTTGAAAGTTTTAAAAATCATTTTGGGTGTGGAATTTTGTCAAATGCTTTTCTTACATCCATTGAAATGATGGTGTGATTTTTCTTCTTCTGTCTGTTATTATAATATACTGACAGATTTTCAAATAGGAAACCAGTCTTGCATCCCTGTAATAAACCTCACTTGGTCACTGTGTATAGTTATCTTTTATGTATGGTTGAACCCTATTCGTTAATATCTTGTTAAGGATTTTTACAACTATGGTATATGCATGAGGGCTATTGGTCTTTGCAATTTTCTGTTTCTGAACTATCTTTGTCTGCTTTTAGTATCAAGATAATGCTACTGTCTTAAAATGATTTGGGAAGTGTTCTCTCTTAATTTTCTGAAAGTTTTTTTTTTTTTTTTGAATTGGTGTTAATTCTTCTTTAAACATTTGGTATATTTCTCCAGTGAAACTATGTAGGACCAGGGATTTGGAGCTGAGGGGAGGAGGAGATTACAGTGACAAAATAAATTTCCTTAATAGTTACAGGGCTTTCCAAATTATCTATTTCGTAATGGTAAGTTGTGGTAGTTTGTGCTTTTAAGAAATTGGTCTATTTCATCTAACTTATTAAATTTATGTGTGTAAAATTATTTGTAGCATTCCCTCATTATCCTTTTGATTGACACAGGGTCTGCAGTGATATCACGTATTTGAGATATTGGTAATTTATGTCTTCTCTCGTTCTTTTTAGTCTTGTTTTTGTTCAGTTTGACTGTCATTTTCAAATAATCAGTCTTTTGTTTCATCGACTTTTCTGTTTTCTATCACATTGATTTCCTTCCTTTGGTGTCCTTTGGATTCATTTTGCTCATTTTTTTTCCAGGTTCTTGAGGTGGGAGTCTAGATTATTGATTTGAAACTTCCTCTTTTCTAATGTATACATTTAGGGATATACTTTCCCTTCTCATTGAATATAAAGAAACAGATAAGTTACAAAAAAGGATGAATCATGGCTTCAGCTGTGTCCCCCACACATTTCTATACATTATATTTTTATTTCTTCGAGTTCAGTGCAGTTTTTAATTTCCCTTGAGACCTCCTCTTTGACCCATTGATTATTCAGAAATGTGCTGTTTACTTTCTAAGTATTTAAAGATGTTTCTGTTATCTCTGTTACGGGCTGAAGGTGTATGTCCCCTCAAAAATTTGCATGTTGAAATCCTAACCAGCCTGCAAAGTGATGATATTTGCAGTTGAAGCGCTGGGAAGAGGATTAGGTCATAAGAGTTAAGCCCTTATAAATGGGATTAGTACCTTACAAGAAGAGGATGGGAGACCTGAGCTCCCTCCCTCTCCAACATATGAGGACACAGAAAGAACACAAGCAAGGAAAAGAGAATTTTACCAAAAAACCAAATTAGTCAACACCTCAATCTTAGACTTCAGCCTCCAGAACTGTTAGAAATAAGTCTGTTGTTCAAACCACCCAACTTATGTTATTCTGCTACAGCAGTCCATAGCTGCTGAAGGCAGTTGTTACTGCTCTGTTATTGCTTTCTTGTTCGATTCTACTGTGGTCAGAGAACACACTCTGAACAATTTGAATGTTAAAATTTGCCAAGGCCTTTTTTATGGCCCAGAATATAGTCTTGTCTTGGTATGTGTCCTGTAGGCACTTGAAAATAATATATATTCTATTTTTATTGGGCATAGGGTTCTATAAATGTTAACTACATCTTTTTTGCTGATGGTGTTATTGAGTCCTTTATATTGTTGGTAAACTCCTGTCTAGTTCTTTATCAGTTTTGGAAAGGGGTATTGAAGTATCCAACCATCACTGTGAAATTGCCTATTTTTTCTTTCAGCTCTGTTAGATTTTACTTCACACGTTTCACAGTTGCTGTTTGATGCATAAACATTTAGGATTTCTATGTCTTCTTGGTAAATGATCTTTTATCATTATTTGCTGTCCCTCTGTGATAATTATTTGGAAGGCCTACTTTATCTGTTGTTAATAAAGCTATTCTCACTTTTGTTTGATTTGTATGTCTTTTTCCATCCATTTGCTTTCAATCTGTCTATATCATTATATGTAATGTTAATTTCTTACAGACAGTATATAACTAGGTCGTGCTTTTAAACCCATTCCACTAATTTATGCCTTTTAATTTTTGTATTTAAACTATTTGTGGCTGGGCACAGCGGCTCATGCCTATAATCCCAGCATATTGGGAGGCTGAGGCAGGATGATCACTGAGACTGGCCTGGGCAACATAGTGAGACACTATCTTTACAAAAAAATTAAAAAATTATCTGAGCATAGTGGCAAGTGCCTGTAGTCCCAGCTACTTGGGATGCTGAGGCGGGAAGGTGGCTTGAGCCTAAGTCAAGGCTGCGGTGAGCTGTGGTTGTGCCACTGCACTCCAGACTAGACAACAGAGCAAGACCCTGTTTCAAAAAAAAAATAATAAGAAATAGGCTGGGTGCGGTGGCTAACACCTGTAATCCCAGCACTTTGGGAGGCTAACACGGGTGTATCACGAGGTCAGGAGATCGAGACCATCCTGGCCAACATGGTGAAACCCTACCTCTACTAAAAATACAAAAATTAGCTGGGCGTGCTGGTACATGCCTGTAATCCCAGCTACTTGGAAGGCTGAGGCAGGAGAATCACTTGAGCCAGGGAGTCAGAGGTTGCAATGAGCCGATATCATGCCACTGCATTCCAGCCTGACGACAGAGTGAGACTCCGTCTCAAAAAAAAAAAAAAAAAGAAAAAAAAATTTTCTAAAACAAAATTGATTATTTACATTTAATGTGACCTGAACATTTTTGGCATTACATTCTATTATTATATTTCAACTCCAGATCTTATTTATATTTATGAGGACCAACTCAACTCTGATTATTTTTTTTTTATCTTGCCCAAATTACCATCTGAGAGGTCTGGGGAGTCATGCCCTACAAATCATAAATTCTTATCAGTTGGGTTTATTTAATCCTATATATTGTGACTTACTTTCCAGCCTGGCTCTGGCATGACACTATGAGACAAGGAAGAAAAGCAAAATATTTTACCCCAAAACATGTTTCTTTGCTATATTTTGAAATGGTCCCCCACAAAGCCATTCTTTGTAGGGAAAAATTTGCATCTGTAAAGAATGTCTGCAGGGTGCTGTGGCTCACGCCTGTAATTCCAGTGCTTTGGGAGGCCGAGGTGGGCAGATCACAAGGAGGTCAGGAGTTTGAGACCAGCCTGGCCAAGATGGTGAAACCCCGTGTCTACTAAAAACACAAAAAAATTAGCCAGGTGTGGTGGCAGGTGCCTGTAATCCCAGCTACTCGAGAGGCTGAGGCAGGAGAATCGCTTGAACCCAGGAGACAAAGGTTGCAGTGAGCCAGGACCACACCACAGCAGTCCAGTCTGGGCAACAGTGTGAGACTTTGTCTCAAAAAAAAAAAAAAAAAAAAGAATGTCTATTAACATAGCTAGATTTTTTTCTTTCAGACCTTTCCCAAAGAGATTAACTAAAATCTGAATAGGAAACATTTGTCATCTATTGTCTCTAAGGGCAGCTACTAAAAGATGTCAAAGGACCGTTGGTCTCCACAATCTTTGTCTTAACCGGAACATCCCCATATCCTTACAGCATGGTACCCACACCCACAATTCCTTCTCTAAAATGTAAAAACCAAGCTGTGCCCTGATCTCCCTGGGCACATGTTTTCAGGACCTCCTGAGGGCTGTGTCATGGGCCATGGTCACTCATATTTGACTCAGAATAAATGTTTTGAAATATTTTACAGAGTTGGACTCTTTTCTTCGACATGTATTTATTTATCTTAGAGACAGGATCTCACTTCGTTACCTAGGTTGGAGTGCAGTGGCACAATCATAGCTCACTATAGCCTCAAACTCCTGGGCTTAAGCAACCCTGCAGCCTCAGCCTCCTGAGTAGCTGGGATTACAAGTGTGAGCCACTGCACCCAGGTAGACCTCCAAACCTTCTATTTTCTCTGGCTTCTACTGACACTCATCTAGCAGAGGAATGGGGTAGCCTTGTTACTGACAAGGGAATGAAGAAATCCAGGTTCCCCATGTGGCATTCTCTGATATCCCTAAGAAAAGGCCCCTCTTTTCAGCTGGGTGAGGGTGGGAATTTGCCTCCCCACTAGGACTTCACAGACATCTTCCTGGGTGGGAGTGGTAGGTATGCCTAGTCACTGTTCTCCACTTAATCTCCACTAACACCATGCTGGGTGGAAGGTGGCCCCATAAAGGCTGGTCCATGGTGAGCATCCTGCTTTTCTACTAGTTCTTCCCTGACAACAACCCAGGAGGAAGGGAGAAGGTGCTTCAATACTGTGGATTAGGGGTGGAAGGCAACGCCCTTCACTGATGCTGAATAGCCAGGGGGAGGGGTGCACACTAACTCATTGAGATTAAAGTCCTGGCTCCCCACCCCATTCAACCTTTGCTCCCGTGGGTAGGGGTGGGTTCATTTAATTTTTTTCCTTTTCTGTGGTATTTGGCTGAAGTATAGCAGTTATTGCCTAGCATTTTTCTGTCTTGCTAGGTTGTCCTTTTCTTGGTATTTTGGCTAGTGAAAGCAATTTTGTTTGGTTTTGTTTTTTTCCTTCACATGTGCCCACTGGCATTTCTGAGCTGCAGGCTCCTTTAGCTCCAAGGATGGGACACATGAGACAAAGAGAGAATCCAGGGAACTGACTACCATGTCTTTTCTTGGGTCCTAAAGTCTTCAGCTGGTCTGCAATATCCACCTTTCAGTCTTATGCTTGTTTTATATAGAACATCCAGGGTCTTTGGTTGTATTTAGCTGGAAAAATAGAGAAATATGTCTACTCCTCCAAAGCTTGTTTTTGCACAGCCCTAGAGCTAAAAATGGCTTTTACATTTTTTTTTAAAGAACATGAGACAAAAAAAAGAACACATGTGACCTGAAAAGCCTAAAATATTTACTATATAATCCTTCATATAAAAAAGTTGAAGACCCATGACTTCAACCATGATCAGGCACCTAGGGTTTATTCTAAGTGCACCTAGAAGGCATAGGAGGGTTGTTGGCAGAGGAATAAAGCGATTTTGTTTGCTACTTTGAAGAGATTACTGAAGTTAGTGAATCCAGTTATCTCTAAGCACTTTCCTAGAAGGAGTCTGGGGAAGCAGGCCCTGTGGGTCTGGGCAAGAGCTTGAGAAAGCGGGTAGACCAGCCTCAAAAGGACTGCATCACTTGGAGGCATGCTCCTTTGCTGAGGCAGTATGGTAAGTAGGTGAGAGGGCCAGGAGTCTAACTCAGGTCAGTGCAGCTCCAGAGCCTCATAGCCCCCATTCTGCTCCATTTCAGGGGAGGACTCATAGGAAGACTCTGAGCTCAAGTCTCTGAGCCTTGAGATTTTGGAGACC
Source organism: Ateles fusciceps (assembly GCA_036589455.1). Classification (NCBI taxonomy): domain Eukaryota; kingdom Metazoa; phylum Chordata; class Mammalia; order Primates; family Atelidae; genus Ateles; species Ateles fusciceps. The sequence continues at coordinate 16,233,851 of JAZHEH010000952.1, forward strand.
CAGGAGGGAGGGACAGGAGGATCCCTGGAGGATTCCCATGGGTTCCCCCACAGGCTAGCCCTGCCTGGCTCCCCCCCCAGCTTCTTCCTCTATACCATGAGCCTGTTCTTGCTGCTTCCCAGCTCAACTTCTCATCATCACCAAGCTATTTGTTTCTGTTTGTAGTTATGCATTTTAATGTTCATTAATTATGGAATGCAAATTGCTCCAAGTACAAAATTTGTAATGAGCTGTTTTACCACCCCACCCCCAGGTCTAGAAGGTAGGCCAGCTGTTCTGAGAAGAAGGAAAAACAGCCAACTTACAAAACAGAACAATTTGTCCTAGGGCCTGAGTGAATCACATGGTAAAATAACCTGGGAGACTTCCTGCTGATGCCAGAGGAGAGGCCCTGCCCCGCCTGGGTCCTGGGTGACATCAGTGTGGCACTTTCATTCTTTGCTACAAACTTGGGCCTGAAAGGCAGGTGGGGTAATGGAAAGAGCTCTAGCCTTAGACCCAGCCTTTTATTGGCTATGCCACCTTGAGCTGGTCACTTGGCTTCTCTGAGCCTCAGTTTCTCCTTCTGGAAGGTAAGGATTATGATAAAATCATCCTCAAAGTAGGGGTGGCAGGCAAACCCTAACAGAGCCTGGACAAATGCATGTGAATGGCTCTTCACATTGCTGGATGCCAGTTCTGCCTGGCTGTGGTCTTTAACTGGCTGAGAGCCTTCAGATGATAACACTGGACTCTGAGCCTTATTCTCCTTCAGTGGAGGCATTGGACAGCAGAAAGTCAGAGAAGACTTTCAGTGCAAACGGCTCAGTTTTTATCAAAGCAACTATGAATTGTAAAAAGGGGAAAATTAGCTCTGAAGCATTTAAGAGGAAAATGGGGAATTTCCTTGGAACTGACTGCACATGTTTTTTAAGACATCCCAAGGATGTCTCCAAACCTGCTTGATTATGAACAATGCCTTGTTCTCCTCCAAGTACTAGGTAAGTATTTGATTTCTTTAAGTCTCATGGCCAGAGCAGGTATAATGACAGTATTAACCTCCTACTAATAGTATTCCTTTTAACAATAGTATCCCTCAAAAATTACGGTAAAGACTTTTTATTTATTGTTATTATTTCTTACAGACAAGGTTCTACTCTGTCACCCAGGCTGGAGTGCAGACAGTAATGCAATCATAGCTCATTGCAGCCTTGAAATCCTGGGCTCAAAGGATCCTCTTGCCTCAGCCTCTGGAATAGCTGGGACTACAGGCATGTGTCATCACGCTTGGCTAATTTTGTTTTATTTATTTTATTTTTATTTATTGTAGAGATGGAGTCTTATCATGTTGACCAGGCTGGTCTTGAACTCCTGACCTCAAATGATCCTCCCATATCAGCCTCCCAAAGCCCTGGGATTACAGGTATAAGCCACCATGCCCAGCAGTGGTAAAGATTAAATGAGACATGACAATAATAAGACTAAATACATATGAAACCCAGAGTACACTGTCAGTCACAGAGAATACACACAACTGTGAATGAAGTCTGACTGAGCCACATCCTCATTGTGTGCCCTAGCCTTTCTGAACCTCAGTTCCACAATTCATACACCGGAGAAAGTAACTCCTTCCTTACTAGGCTCGTGAGAGAACCCTGAGAGGACCCTAGGAGGTCATGTAACTGACCTGTACCTGACACCTGATATGTGCTCACAAAATGCTAACTGCTGTTGTAGTTACCTCATTACTTTCTCCAAATAGGACGCATTCAGGGAGAAATGTCAGGGAACTTCATACAGGGAAATGGTAGGCATTTCTTCCATGCCTACTTTTCCAATGAGCAAACTGAAACTCAGAGAGGTCAGGTGAGCTGCCTTAGGTCATACAGCAAGCAAGAGGCTGACTGAGCCCCCCCACTGGAGGTTCCCTGACTATGGGACCGAATGAGGTGCTCTTTTCCCTGAGTCACAAGGAGGTGGCCTGTTTGTGGTGTTACACGTGGTTCAGACTGGCTAGGGTAACACGGAGATTCTGAGAACATTGTGGGAAGGGCCTCATGATGGGTTATCAGAGGACGCGGGTGCTTTAGGGACACAGAGGTTGCTTGTGGAATAGCCTTGGTTGTACAGATTAGGTACAGCATCTTGGGAAGAAGAGGGAGGGAAAAATGCAAGGAAGGAAATGAAATGCAAATTTATTATGCACCTGCCATGAGCTGGATGCTTCCCAGTATGTTATCTTTTTTAATCCCCACAAAGCTCAGAGGACCGCTAAGATACAATACACTCATTTTACAGGCAAGGTTATTGAAGATCACACAGGCTGAGTAAGGGCTGCTGAATTCTTCAATATGAACCAACCCTTTGATAAGGAACTGAGTGGGCCTGGTTCTCCTCATCCCAGGAGATCTCTGGTGTGCTTCCTGGCATATGAGTGAGTGGGAAAGGCTCTCCCAGTCCCCAGTCCCCCACCCCTCTCTCCACTCAGCCTCAATCTGTCAACTAGGCCAGCTAGCCCGTCTATTAATGCCGACATTGATTTGGACAACCAGGCCAATCAAGAGCCCGTAATTACTGGGAGTTTTAATCAACTCATGCCAATTCAGCTGCCGCTCAATTTGTGCTGGGCTGTGGTGCTGACAAAGAGGGAAGGGGTGGGCATGCAAAAAGGATTACGGGGATCAATAGTCCTGAGTAATGAAGGACAGCAGCTGCAGGCACCACCAGGGGGCCTGGGACTTCAGAGTGGAGAAGACAGCCTGCCCCCCCTACCCCAGGAGAGCTCCCTGGCATAGAATGAAAACAACCACCCTGCTTCACCTCTGCCTACACCTGGATCTGAAAACCACTTAGGCACAGCAAGCAGCACTCTTTCTCTGCAGGATCCAACTCTCACTATCTCTCTCTGTGTTTCCTCTTCCTGAAGAATCTTATGTATCCTTCAGAGCCAGCACTCCCATTACAGGGTATACATCCAAAAGAAAATAAATGGTTCTACCAAAAAGACACACACAACCATATGTTCATTGCTGCACCATTCACAATAGCAAAGGCATGGACTCAACCTGGGTGCCCATCAGTAGTGGATTAGATTAAAAAATAATGTGGTGCATACACACATGAAATACTATGCAGCCATAAAAAGAAGAAAATTATGACCTTTGCAGCACTATGGATGCAGCTGGAGGCCATTATCCTAAGCTAATTAACACAGGAACAGAAAACTAAATACCACATATTCTTACTTATAAGTGGGAGCTAGGCCGAGCGTGGTGGATCATGCCTGTAATCCCAGCATTTTGGGAAGCGGAGGCGGGTGGATCACCTGAGGTCAGGAGCTCGAAACCAGCCTGGCCAACATGGTGAAACCCTGTCTCTACTAAAAAGACAAAAAATTAGCCAGGCATGGTGGCAGGCACCTGTAGTCCCAGGTATTTGGGAGGCTGAGGCAGGAGAATCACTTGAACCCGGGAGGCAGAGGTTGCAGTGAGCCAAGATCGCGCCATTGCATTTCAGCCTGGGCAACATGAGCGAAACTCTTGTCTCAGAAAAAAAGTGGGAGCTAAATATTGGGTACTCATGGACATAAAATGGCAATAATAGACACTGGGGACTTCTAGAGGGGAGAAGAAGCCAGGGAGGTAAAAGGGAAGGAACAGGGGCAAGGATTCAAAAACTACTTATTGGCCACTACACTTAGTACCTGAGTGATGGGATCAATTGTACCCCAATCCTCAGAATCACACAATACATCCAGGTAACAAACCTGCACATGTACCCTCTGAATCTAAAATTAATGTTGAAATTATTTAAAAAAAAATCAAATTCTAAAAAATCCTGTAAGTTATCGCTCAGCAGTCTCTGTGGTTATCTTCCTGAGCTCAAAAAGCAGGAGAATGCTGAGGAGACAAAAATATAACTATAAAGTGAATCCAGATACTGTCATTTCCTAGCTGTGTGACTGCAGGCAAGTCACTGCACCTTTCTGGTCCTGGTTTTCCCGTTTTAAAATAGACTCAATAATAAATAAACGCCTCCTGGGACTGCTGGGAACACTCAGCGCTATCACGAATGAGAAATCCTGTGTGGAGGTTCCTCCTTCCTTTTGATGTCCCACGTCAGAAAGAATCAGTTCTCTTTTTCTCCCATGTTCATTATTCTTTTCCTAGCACAAGCTCCATTCTGCCAGGTGGGATGGTTTCTGGGTCACAGTCTGTTTCCTCATGAGTCCACCGCTATTTGGGGACAGGGACTGTAATACACACAGCTTCCTTTTCTCAGCCCAGCACGTGGGAGGGAGAGACAAGCCAGTATGCAAGGCAAATATGGCCTTTGGGGTCAAGCAAGCTTGGGCTTGAATCCCACCTGTCTTTGCCACTCATTAACCATGTAATGTTAGTCAGTCATTTCATTAACATTTGAACCTCAACTTTCTCAAAGTAAAACTAGCCTAATTACACCTACTCAGAATCGCTATGGAGAAAAAAAAAAGTTGGACATTTAATGTCCCTAACATAGTGTTTAGCAAGATGGTAAGATCTCGATTGTTATAAAAGTTGGTATTATGATTATTATCACTCTTAATATTCAATGCTCAGTAAATATTTTTGGAATGTACTAAAATGTCTGGTTGTTTTGCTTAGTTTTGGCTTGAGTTCCAGTGAAATACCAACAGGCCATTATCCCCCACATGCCAGCCATCTGTGCAGCATTCAACACACACTTACTGAAGACACCAGAAAGGAAATTCAAATGCTTTCAGGACATACTGTGGGCCAGGCACTACAGGAGGTGTTTTCCTTATATTGCTTTGCTGAAGCCCACAATTCTATGAGATTGCTTTTTTGAATTGAAGCCCCACAATTCTATTAGCTTGATTTTTGCAGCAGAGAAAACTGAGGCTTTGTGGCTGGATATGTCTTTCCTTTGTAGTTCTAGCAGAGCCAGGGTGCAAACATGGGGGTGTTTGACTCCAGGCCCCTGCTTTCTCCACTGCACCACACCATTCCTCTCCTGTGGAGGCACCAAGAAGTAGAAAATATGAGAGTTCCTGACCTCAGGAAGAATCCAGATCGATGGTAGAGATCAGGTAAATTCCGAGAGGGAGAAAAGTCGCAGTTCAAAATGGCTTATGATGAAAAATGTGGCAAACAACAAAAAACAAACAACCCGATTAAAACATGGGCAAAAGACTTGAATAGGCATTTCTCCACAAAAGATATACAAGTGGCCAACTGGCACATGAAAAGATGATCAACATGATTAGTGAATCATTAGCGAAATGCAAATCAAAACTACCTCACACTCATTAGGACGGCTGTTATCAAGAGTTCAGAAAATAACGAGTGTTGGTGAGGATGTGGAGAAACTGGAGCCCTGGCACACTGTTGGCAGGATTGTAAAATGGTGCAGCTGCTATGAAAACAGTATGGAGGTTCCTCCAGAAATTAAAAATAGAACTACCATATGATCTAGCAATCCCACTTCTGGATATACATCCAAAAGCATTGAAAACAAAATCCTGAAGAGAGATTTATATACCCTTATTCATAGCATTGCCATTCACAATAGCTTAAAAGGTAGGATCAATCAGTGTTCACTGACAGATACATATACACACACAATGGAATATTATTCAGCCTTAGAAAGGAAGGAAATTCTGACACGTGCCACAGCATGGATAAACCCTGAGGACATTACGCTAAGTGAAATAAGCCAGTCACAAAAAGACACATGCTGTATGACTCTGTTTATATGCGGTGCCTACAGCAGTCAAATTCACAGAGATGGGAAGCAGAATGGTGGTTGCCAGGGGCTGAGGGAAGGGAGAATGAGGAACTATTTAATGGGTATAGAGTTTCAGTTTGGAGAGAGAAGGGCTATAGGTTGGGTGTACAACAATGTGAGTGTGCATCACGCTACCAAACTGTACACTTTAAATGCTTAAGGAGATACATTTTATGTTATGCATACCTTATCACAATTCAAACAATTTTAAAAATGTATTTTAATAAAAGGGAAGAGATAAGTCGTGTTTCAGGATGCTTTGTGATCAACAGCAGTGCTGGAATGACAGCATGCTACTGCGTGGCTAGGTTTGCTCACACACGCTGATCACAGCTAATTATCTGAATAGACGCTGCCCACATTTCCCATTAGAGGAGTCCCAGGGAACTGGAGGACACAGGTTACCATCCTTGCTTCGGGCACATCCCTTCCCTTCTCTGGCCTTCAGTATTCCTAACTGTCCAATGAAAAAAGTGGTAGCTGGTCTGTAAGGGGTTTTCCATCTTGGACATTCTATGGTTCTTTGCCAAAGGTCAACAGAAATTCCAAGGGAGATAGGTTCTGGCCGTAGACAGCACGTATTCCAGTGCAAGCGGCTTAAGAACATGCCTGCAGCTTTCCCCCCTACAGCCTCTTTAAATGGCTGGTCAACCTTTTGGTGGTAGTCATGAAGCCTTCTGCACAGAGCGAGGGTTTGGTTCAACAAATGCCTATTCAGAGCCTACTGTCTTCCAGGACTTACAAAGCCTTAGCTCTGCTCTTAAAAAAAAAAAAAATCTAGTCTAATGGGACGGGGGGAGAAAAAATAAGTAAGAACATTCTTATAGTCCTTGAGGTTTTTTATAAGCACCAAGGGCTGAGGGAGAGGAGGCCAGGGAACACTTTTTTAAGAAAATCTGCCAAGACTCCTGAGGAATGTCTATTCAATAGCTATCTGGTGATGATAATAAATAGCCTTTGCGTAGCTCATTAATAACAATAATAGCTAACACTGGCGCTTACCGTGTGCCAGGCACTGTTTCAATGTGTTTTGAATATTAACTCATTATGTACACAGCCTGATGGTATAGGAACTACTAGTCTACTTATTTTACAGAGAGGGAAACTATGGCACAGACAGCTTTAGCAACTTGTCCCAAGGATACAAGGCAAGTGAGTGGCACAGCGGGGGATGTGAAGCCACACTATGCTGCCTTTCATAGTGTGTTAAGCTTTCTAAGTTACTTCTTCATCTGTTATATTTTTCTAGCCTCATGGATACAGGTACTGATGCCATTTGGAAGAAGAGTATCCTGAGATGCAAAGATGTAAGAGAACTTCCCAAGATCATATAGTGATTAGGTGTGGGGTGGGACAGGGGTTCTAGTCAGCTCTGCACTGCTACAAAGCTGTGCCATCTGGGCTGATGGCAAGGCTCAGTGAAGGAGCCCTCTCCGTTGCCAAGGCAGAGGCTCTAACTGTCTTCACCTGGATTCAGGGTGCTGGGAGGAAAATGAACATGTGTTGTGCACTCCTCATATGACAGACACACTGCTAGCTACGCTGATTTATGAAATCTTACTTTGGGAGGTCGAGACGGGCGGATCACAAGGTCAAGAGATCGAGATCATCCTGGCCAACATGGTGAAACACCGTCTCTACTGAAAAAAAATACAAAAATTAGCTGGGCGTGGTGGTGCGCACCTGTAGTCCCAGCTACTTGGGAGGCCGAGGTAGGAGAATGCTTGAACCCGGGAGGCAGAGATTGCAGTGAGCCGAGACTGCGCCACTGCACTCCAGCCTGGCGCCTGGAGACAGAACAAGACTCTGTCTCAAAAAAAAAAAAAAAAAAAAAACTATGAAATCTTCCCAACAACCCAGAAAATAATGCACCATTATTTTCACCACTCACTGATGGAAAACAGAAGCTTGGAGAGGGAAGATGACTTGCTTCAGGTCTTCACCATAGATGCCTGGATGTCTTTCCATTATCAGAAGCCTCACGTCCTATTACTTCTCTGAATAGCATAGAGCCAAGGGAATTTTGTTACAGACGAAGTGCAGGGAGGTATCTGGGGAAAATGGCTTATGGTGACATTGCCTGAGCACTTATTATGGAACCAGGTCTCCTTCTAAGAGCACTGAATTCACATTAACTCATTCCTTCCTCACAGCAACCCTAGGTGGCAAACACCATTATTATGCCCACTTAACAGATGGGGAATCTGAAGCACAGCACGTGGAGGTGTACTAACTTGATTAAGGTCACACAGCCAGTAAATGATAGACCAGGAACATGAGTCTCTTTCTTAACTCTTCTGTAATACTTCCTCATATAACAACCATGTAAGGTAGCATGACACGGGGAAAAACAAACTCGGTTTCTCCCATTATACTCTCTCACAACATAATCAACACAAAGCACTTCTGTGACCTCTGGTCACCAAGAAGTGTCTGGCAATTTCTCTCTGCCAGCAACCAATCCTCTGGCAGATCCTTCAGCAGACACCAGCTGGGTGTCCTCTAATTCAGTTCAGTTCTGACACTGTCTAACTGGAGACGGTGCCAGATCCCACAGGTTGAGGGGGATTAAGTCCCACAAGCCTGCCCCCCAATTTCCGCTGCCAATTGTAAGTCCCAGGTTATTGAACCTGTGCTTCTCATGACCACCTATAAATCAGGGTTCCCACAGTCCTTTCCTTGAGTTCCATTACCTTGCTACAGCAGCTCAGAGAACTCAGGGAAATACTTATGTTCCCTGGTTTATTATAAAGTATACACCATTAACACCAGATGGAAAAGTTGCACAGGGCAAAGAATGTGGGAGGGGGAATGGAGTTTCCATGCCCTCTCTGGGCACATCGTCCTCCAGGAACCCCCATGTGTTCCACTCTCTAGAAACCCTTGAACCTAGTCCTTTTGAATTTTTATGCACACTTCAATAGACAGGATTGATTAAATCATTGGCCATTGGTGATCAACTTAACCTTCAACCCTTCTCCCCAGTCCAGAAGCTGGGGGGTGGGGCTGAAAGTCCCAACCCTCTAATCATGCCTTGGTCTTTCCTGTGACCAGCCCTCACCCTGAAGCTACCTAGTGGTGGACAGCCATCAGTCAACTCAGTATACAAAAGACACTTATCACTTTTATGATAATAAGAATTTTAGAAGTTATACGCTCAGAAACAGGGATAAACACCAATATATATTATTTGGCAGGTACTATTATTTCACCCTTTTTTGAATACTGGGGAGACTAAGACACAGAGAGGTTTCAAGCAACTTGTTTCATTAATACAGAGGAAGGGGTCGAGACAGGATTTGAACCTGTACAGCTTGATACCAAATAACTTGTGCCTAGCAGTGAGCTACTTATTCAGGGGTCGGGGCCAGGCCTTCATTAGGGCAGGCTGGAGACATGGACTTTGCCATGCTGCAGGGTTTAATGAGCTGCTGTCTCTTCCCCATCTCTTGTCACTAAAAACTCGATTTGCAGCTTGCAACTGTGTCCTCACATCCCACCTTCTCATTGATCACCCGGACTGTGAGGGAGAAAGATTTTATAAGTTAGTTGGCTTTGCAAAGCATACAGCAGCAATCACTGAACATATGCTTCTGTGGGTATATATTTATTCAGCTTATGTTGAGTGTAATTTTGGATGGTATGCATATTTTTTTGTTGCAGAGAGCAATTTAAAGGAAGAAAAAAAAATCCTTCTCTGAATGGAGACAGATGCGATCTATGTTGGACCCTCAGGGGACTAAAAAGGATGAGGTTCCCAAGTCCAGTGCTATGGGAATGGAAGTGAGTGGAAGGAAACTCACAAGTGCTGGGAATCCAGCATCAACTCTGACACCCACAGCAAGGCCAGCAAGGCACTAACCACTCAGTCCAGGGCAGAGCCCTTCAAGGTTTTATTCCCAAGGCCTCCGCAGTAGCCTATCTGACTCTGTTCTCTAGATGCTATGTACTGAGTACTAAATACTGGCTGATGGGTTAAGTGCACATCATCCCCCTTTACTTTCCCCCACTACTCCACGTTAAGATGCTGTTGTACGTGTGAGAACACAGACACCACACTGCCCAATGTCATCAACTAGAACAGCAGGAATCTGTATGCTGGGAAGCCTGACTCCAGAACCAGGGCTCCCAAATCCCCAGCAACCTCATCTAGTGGTTACTGGAGTCCTCAGCTTGGAGTCCTGATATCCATGCTGCCAATTCCTATCTGAGTGATGATGAACATGTCACTTCCCTTTCTGAGTTGGCTTCCACACTCCACAGAATGGAGACTGCGATACCGTTTTGCTGGGGTGTTATGAAGATTCAGAGATTCAAAGTTACACTTAAAAGTCATTTGAGACATTTGTTCTTTTTTGCTACCCCACCCCCCTGCCTAAAAGGTTCTCCTCTTACCCAAGATGAACTCAAGACGTAACATTTTAAAATGAGCCTTAGAAAAAAACCTGCAAGGGTTTGGACCAGCTGGAGAAAAAAAAAAAAAAAAACAAAAAACAAAACGCTCATGTGGGCGCCAAAGATTCAAAGGAAAGAAGCAGCAGCCCAAACCAGAGTCTACACCAGAGGGAATTATGATGAAAGTTCATCTTGTCGTTGCAGAAAAGAAGGATCCACGTGTGACTCGAGGGGGGTAGGATCCAAAGCGTCATTTCTGGCTCTGTAAATAGCCTATGGGTTCTTGGCTAGTTAGGCCACAGTGTCTCTTAACATTAGGGCCCGGAAGAGAATCTGACACAGCAGTACTTAGCTGGCGAGCTCTGAATGCAGTTAAAATTCAAATGAAACTGTGAGTTGGCTAATGGCCAATTTTTGCTTCAACCAAAAAGAAGTTTTACCTAGCTCGGTAAGATGTGCTGGACGCTGGAGAATCCATTACCGAGAGTCAAGAATAAAATCAAAGAGCTGCTCTGTGCATACCTAAGTGGGAAAACTGTAAAACAACCTGATTAGCATAAAAGACAGGGTCTTGGCCACTTCTAGAAGGGAGGACAAGGTCAAAATGAGAAGTGAAGGCCTGGTGGGTGTGCTGGGGGGAGGGCTTCTGGGATGCAGGCAATATTCTATTTCTTGACGTGGATGATGCTTTAGAGGAGAATTGCTTAATTAGTATTGAAACTGTAAATAATGTTTTATACATTTTTCTATATATTATATTGCACAGTAAAATTGCTAAATATCGATCTATCTTATAGTAAAAGTACTAAAAGCACATGTCAAAATGTTAGTGCTAGTTATTTGAGGTGGCATGACTGTGGGTGATACCTATTCTTTATTTTTTCTCTATATGTTCTAAATATTCTTGTATGTGCACATAATAAATTCATAATTTAAAAAATAAGTTTTTAGTTGAATTGCTTCATTACCTAAATAAGGCAACAACAAAATGTGAAGGTCAGTTCTACGACTTCTGCCTGAAATTCCTCCAGTGGTGAGCCTCGTCTTCTCCCTAAGGTTCAATGGGCATGAAAGAACAGCCCTCCAGAGTAAGTTGAGGCTGCCAAAGCCCACTGGCTCTTTTAAAGGCCTATCTGCAGTGTCTTCTCTCTCTGGACCCAAGTACATCTTTGACTTAGGGACTGTTGTGGGGAAGGGAGATGTCCCGAGAGAATCAAGTTTAACTCTGAATTTGTAGGAAGGATAGGAGCTTAGCTGAGGATTCACAGTAAACACAGCCATGTTGAGAAACAGGGTCCCTTAATCACCTCGGACTGTACTATCCCCTTGATAATGGGCCTGGAAAATCACCCTACCCTTTCAGTGATGATGAAGAAAATTTCTGAAAACCAAGGAAAGCCAGAAAAGAATACTATGTTTCCTAGTTCACCAAGCTCCTCCCTACACAATAGGAACTGATCTTAGGAAGGGAGGTTATGGCACTGGGTTTTGCTCATGCCTGACTACTTTCACTGGGCCCAGCCACAATATTGTAAGGCACAGGGATCACTTCCATTTTATGGACCAGATTAGAGAGGCTCAGATACATTCGGCAATGTGCCCAAAGTCACATAGGTTCCCTGTTACAGGGCTGGGATTTGAATCCAAATCCGAATCACGGACAAGTCTATTCTTTTCACTGGATTGGAATTCTGATTAACTAACCCATCTCCCTCCAGGAATGTCTGCCACTCAGCTCGGGTAGGATTTTCTCAATGAGGAGAAAGGCTATTGAGTGTTTGATGAAACCTTCTCACTGTTTGCTCCCTCAAGGGAAAGGGATTTCAAAACTCCTGAGCTAGTGGGTGAAGACTTCTTAAAGCAGGGATCAGAGAGAAGCTGGAGAAACAGGCAAAAGGATAAATTTTGTTAGTTATGAAATTTAATAAAAACAATAATAATAATGTCATTTCTCATCCACTTATCCTCAAGCTCTATAGTGAAAGATGAAAGAACGATAATAAAAATAAAAGAGGTATGCTATCCTGGGTGGAAGAGAGTCCTACATGGGTATTTCGGACACCTGGGTTCTATCTAAGCAGAGCTCTTGGGCTCTTTAGCCTTAATTTGATCATCTTTATTTATGACCCAAGGGGGAGTGAATATGTGTGTAATATATATATATATATATATATATATATATATACACACACACACACACACGTACGTATATATAACAGATATATACAACGTACATATGTCACACACACACACACACACACACACACACACACACACACATATATATATATTGTTAAGATCAAGCTAGGAAGTCAGTTGTCTTAAAAAGAAAAAAAAATGGAAAAGCTCTAGGAAAAGCAGAACGTGTAGTTCTGACTTAGAAAATTGTCCCAAAGAAACACAACTATATGCATTTATGCTTCCATTTTTGAACATACATATATAAATTCTTATTTATATTTGCATATGCATAGAGAAGAAGTGTATAGAAGGATATATATCTATCTATATATACACCAAACTGTGGCACATTTATCTCTAAAGTGGGTGAGTAGTTAAGAAAAGGGGCCTTGATTTTTTTTCTTTATACGTTTCAACACTGTTCAAGTTTCTTTTCTTTTTTTTTTTTTTTTTTTTTTTTTTTTTTTTTGAGACAGAGTCTCACTCTGTCACCCAGGCTGGAGTACAATGGTGTGTTCTCGGCTCACTGCAACCTCCGCCTCCTGGGTTCAAGCAATTCTCCTGCCTCAGCCTCCCAAGTAGCTAGGATTACAGACACGGGCTACCACGCTCAGCTGAGTTTTGTATTTTTAGTAGAAACAGGGTTTTACCAGTTGGCCAGACTGGTTTCAAACTCCTGACCTCAGGTGATCCACCCACCTTGGCCTCCCAAAGTTCTGGGATTACAGGCGTGAGCCACCATGCCCCAGGCTTATTGTATTTTATAATGAGAATGAGCTACTTTTAGAAAAAAAAATTGTTTTAAAAGGAAGATTGATGACCAGATGGAGAAAATACCTTATGAATGCAAAAATTTTATTATTATTATTAAGATGAACACAATTATTCCAGCTTTTCGTTTCAGAGCTAAGAAGGTGTCCCATGATCAGCATCCCAATGCCTCTGGAGACACTCACTGGTGTTCGGCACAGCCACTGAGAACTTTGAAGTTATGGCTTCTGACTTCCTCCAACCCTCAAGGAGACAGCAGACCCAAGGCCTCATTTACTCTCCTCTGCGTTGCCTCCTGCCTCTGGGCCCTCTTACAGACATTGTGTACACTTCACTGGACTCCACTTCCAAACGTACTATGTTTATTTTCTCTCTCCTGCTCAGAGACCCTTTAGCCAAATAACCTAGCCTGCCCTTGGACTGCATTCTGAAAGAAAAGCAGCACCTAAGACAGTGTGAGACACCAGATGCTCTATTGTGCCTTCTAAAAAAATTCACCCACACCTTCACCCAAAATCATGAAACACTAATACAATTTGAAAACTGTCCTTACAGACTTCTGGGAATCTGCAACCTCTGCCTCCCAGGTTCACGTGATTCTCCTGCCTCAGCCTCCCCAGTAGCTGGGACTATAGGCCCGCACCACCATGCCCAGCTAAGTTTTGTATTTTTTAGTAGAGACAGAGTTTCACCACATTGGCCAGGCTGGTCTTGAACTCCTGACTGCAGTTGATCCACCTGCCTCGGCTTCCCAAAGTGCTGGGATTACAGGCATGAGCCACTGCACCCAGCCTGGGAATCTCTTCTAAAGAAACATCTCAAAAACCAGAAAGTGGCTTCTGCCCAAAGGTGCTCAGAGCAGCACTGTTTATAATAGACTAAATCTGGAAGCAATCAAGATGTCCAACCAGAAGACAAAGCAAATGCTGGTATGTTCCCCTTCATGAAATACTGGGCAATATCAGTGATATATATGAATTTGTCCTGGTTAAAGGTTTTGGTGTCAACCTGCTTTGGCCCAATTTGGCCCAAATTCCCTGCTCTAGAACTGAGTAGCTATGTGTCCTGAGCAAATTACCTAAGTTTTCTCTGGCTCAGTTTTCCCATCTGTAAGAAAAGGGATAATAATGAGATCTACCTTAGAAGCTTTGGATCATAGCAAGCACTCAAACAATTTTAGCTCTCATCCTTGCCACCACCGCCGTCCTCAACTCTGCATGAGATATCAGATAAGAATAACAGCAGCCATGTTTTGTGCCTGCTTAGGGCCATGTGCTAGTCCGTTGCGTATGCATTATCTCAGTTAGTCCTAAAAGTAGCTTTGGTGGGCATAAGTATTATTATCCCCCATTTTACTCAACAGCAACCCGAGGCTCAGAGGCTTTAAGTAACTTGTCCCAAAGTCACGTGGCTAGTGAATGACAAGGTAAGATTTTGGCCCGGGTTTCTTTGATGCTAAAAAGTGTATACTTAAGCACTATTGTGTCTTCCTGGAGGTAGGGGATGGTAGTGGGAGATGAGAGCGGGAGCAGTGATTTATGCAGGGCTTGCAGCCAACAGGTGGGAGAACCAGGAACGCAGCTTCCATTTCCTGCCTCCAATCTGGGGCTCCCTTCTCATTATTCCCCCACACCGTTATTTCAGGAATCAAAGGGTAAAACCCATCACTTTGGAGGAAGGAAGGCTGCTCCTGACTTTAACAGATAATGACTTCCACACGATAAAACCAGCTTACCAGAAATACCATCAGACCCAGGAAATCCGAGTCCCAACAAAATAAGGGGAAAAATAGAGAAGGCTTCAAATGTCATGAGAAGAATAAAATATTTAATGTCATAAAAGGGTACATAGGCTTTATGAGAATGCCACACATAATAATCTTGGAAACCCTATTATCCCACACACCCACCAAGCCTGCTCCAAATTCATAAAGGAAAGATGCAAATGCACAGCTCCTGATTGAGAAGCTGCTCCCTCCTTTTCATTTCCCAAACTTTGAGTCCCATGGGGAAGCACTGAATCAATGGACAGAGTACAGTTCCAATGTCCTTCTTCACTGACTATTCCTCTGCCCTTTTCCAGTACTCATCCTCTTTAGCTTCCTCTGGATCTCTTGGATGCAGAGGAGGAGGAATAACTACTGGAAATCGATAGAGGGTAAAGAGAAGAAGGCACCCTTTCCTTTATGGCCCCTGACATTGGGGACATTGCCTTATCCCTAGGAAACTATTCTCAGCCTTCAGAAGGTGTCATCTGATGAATTAAAAGAATGAGCTTTGGAGTTTGATAGACTTGGATGTGAATTTCTGCTCTGCCTTTACCTGGCTGGTTGGATTTGGGCAAGTTTCTCATACTTTCTGACTCTTTTACCTTATGGATAAAATGGGAGTAATAATAGTGCTTGCCTTATAAGGTAGCTGTGAGGATCTCTAGGGCCAGGCACATAATTAGTACTGAAACGTTGTCTCACTATATCTGTGTCAGTAATACTAAGCCTGATATTATTTATAGGATTTATTCATTTATTTTTAGTAACTTTAATAATATCAGGCCTAGTATTACCGATCAAGGTATTTAATACATATAGAGAATTCTCTATCTGTGGACCTATTCAACCAGAGGATACTTTGATGAAGACACCACGAGGGAGATGTGTCATCCTGTAAATCCTGTTTTTCAACCCAAGAGTCTGAAGTTATTCCCATAAAGACACCTGCCTGTTGCCTCTGCAACTTTCTAACAATTTTTAAAAAGAAAAACAGGGCAAACATCAGTCCTCTTATTTTGGATTTTGGCAAAACCTGTCTCATTTGTGTTCTGAATCTATCATACTCCACATGGCTGATCTGCAGGGATAACTTTAGCCTTGTAAGTCCATTTCTGGGAAGGAAAAACAAGGCTCCAGGGCCCAGATCCCATGGAGGCTCAGCCCAGCTGTGCTGTGTAGGAGGGTTAATGAGCAAGCAGGCAGGGCTGGGCTTCCCCTGGTCAGCAGGGCCTGGGCTGTGCTCCAAGGTGATTTCTCACTCTGCTGATTCGTCTTGCTAGTCTTCCCCACCCCTCTTGAGTTCTGTTCCTTTAATTATAGCCCAATTGAGTCATTAAAAGCGGGAAAGGATGAGGAATGGAGAAAAGCAGTCTCTCTCCCTTGGAAGAACCAGACTCCAGGTTTTGTCTCCCTCTGAGCAGTGCTATAAGATCCCCGACCTATAATAAATGGAAATCCGTATGTTTATTCATCTTGACTTCTAGAAAGGCGGCCTCTTGTCGTCTCTCAGCACCTCTGTGCAATCAGGGGTCCTATGATCTTTCCTAATATCTGTCAGGCCAGATGTTTTTCTTTAGGTCAAAATGAAAAAAGAAAAAGATGGGGCAGAGGAGGCAGAAATGTGACTGGGTGATTTGTAGGGTGAATTAAGTTGAGGAGTGTGGGACTGGTTTGAGATTGGTCTGGAATTCAGAGGCAGGGCTAAGAACTGACACTAGAGGCCCCTCCTAAAATAATACACCATTGCTGTCTAGGACCCAGCGAGTATGCAAACCTTCCACTGCCCTTAGTCCTTCCTATGAAGGCCCTGACAATTTAATGTTGCCCATCCTTTCTATCCTCCTTTCCCATTATGTTCCTCCACATACCCCAGGTTCTTACCAGATAGTTTCATTTTTCTCATGTGCAAAGTGAAGGCAATACTAATATCTAGCTCATAATATTTCTGCGAGAATTAAGTCGGTTAAAAGAAGCAAAACTCTTAGAACCGTGCTGGACGGTCTTTGTCTGGATGGTTGCTCTTTTACTACCAGCTTTTCTTTTTTTGTAAAATGGACATGATGGTACCGTGTAGTTATAGGCATTAGTTGCCATGAATATAGGCAAAATAGCACATAGTAGGTACTCAGTTAGTGCCAGTTCTCTCTTACGACTACTCTTTTCTCTGCAATACTCACACCAATCCTCTTAGATATTCTCACACAGAGAAACAAAGTGGTTTGTTCAAGGTTATGCTGCAGTCCTGCCGAAGCCTAGCTTGTCTTCTGAAGGAGCTATTAAAACAAGGTGTAACTCTTGTGGTGTTTTGCTCCTGCTCCATTCACAGTGCTGGATATAGGACTGTTGCCAAATAAGTAATTATAGTGTACAGTGACAAAGCTGATGCTGTAGGGCCATCACTGTTGGAACGCACAACTGGAAAAGGGTCTTGGAATTAAATGTAGATTGTATTACTACCTCCCGACATGAGCTTGAGCAATTTCTGTATCTTTCTAGGCCTTTGCTTTTCCTGTTTGTATAATGGGCGAGGGTCCCTTCTGGCTCTGGCAGCCCTTGTCTGTGTCCATGCAATGGGTAAATGGGTAGATTAAAGGTGGCCACATATTATTTGCTACTCTTCTCATTGACAGCTGAAATCTAGCTCTCTCTCCCTTGAATCTGGGCTGACCTTATTGACGTGCTTGACCAATAGAATGTGGTGGAAATGACGTGAGACTTCTGAGGCTAGGGACTAAGAATCCTTGCAGCTTCTGCCTAGGCATTTAGAACACTGGATCTTGGGATGGTCCCTTGGTAAGCCCAGGCTCCATGATGTGAGAAGCCCAAGCCAAATGGGGAGCCCACGGACAAACCCTCTATCTAGTCGACAGCACCAGCTCAGGTCCAGCACAGCCAGTGTCTAGCGCCAATGGTGCCAGTCCTAGCCCCAGACAGGTAATGAAGGAACCCCTCTGCAAATATCTCCTCCAGCCCCTGATGCCCCATCTGTCTTGGATCAGAGAAAAACAAGCTGCACCCTCCACATAGCCCTGCTTCACAAAACTGTAGACAAAACAAGAGTGTCTGAAGCTACTGAGTTTTGGGATAGTTTGTTACACAATAACAGACAGCTGGAACAAGGAAAGCGCGCTATGAACCGATACTTCAAAAGGGGTTGAAGAGGACAGACTGTGATCACCAGATTGTTTGGTGTTGGGTTAATCAAAAGGCTTCCTGTGCTAGGAAAACCAGAACAACATAAAAGAATGGAATTAGTGAAATGTGTCAGGGGGCAGCAGTTACTTAGAGATGGTTGTGGAAGTGTCCTCCATGCGATGCTGTGATTAAGTGCTTACAGTTTTCTTTGTTTTTGTCCTCTATCTTGATTAAAATTTTGCAGTGTTTATAGTGCCACACAGAATAAATGGACCCATAGCTTACATTTCAAACTGTGCCTTGCCAACACCATTATGCTTCTCAGATTTATAACATTTCTAATACACAACAATGTTTCACTCTTGGAAACACTGAAGGGGAACACAGGCTCCCTCCATTTTCTCATATTTCATTCATAGTTACCTTCTCTATCCCTGGTCAAGGGGTATAGTCTTCTTGGAAATAACTGAAAATAAAAATTATGTCACTATTGTTTTATATATATTGTCTATTGTTTCACCTTCCTCATGTGATCTTTTACCTGTTATCAGTGTTTTATTGCTACTGTAGCAAGTTACTATGCAATTGATGGTTTAAAGTAACACACGTTTACTGTCTTACAGTTCTACAATTTAAAAGTCCACCACAGAGTAAGGAGATCAAGACCATCCTGGCTAACACAGTGAAACCCCATCTCTACTAAAAATAAAAAAAAATAACTGGGCATGATGATGCATGCCTGTAGTCCTAGCTACTCGGGAGGCTGAGGCAGGAGAATTGCTTAAATCCGGGAGACGGAGGTTTCAGTGACCCGAGATTACGCCACTGCACTCTA
The DNA here is from genome assembly GCA_036589455.1 of Ateles fusciceps. NCBI lineage: Eukaryota > Metazoa > Chordata > Mammalia > Primates > Atelidae > Ateles > Ateles fusciceps. The sequence goes on from JAZHEH010000952.1 coordinate 16,252,702, forward strand.
GCCGGGGTGAGAGTGCAAGACTCTCACTCAAAAAAAAAAAAAAAAAAACAAAAAACTCCAACTCAGGTCTCAATGGGCTAAAATTTAGGTGTTGACAGGGTTGCATTCCTTTCCGGAGGTTCCAGAGGAAGTCTTTCTGTTTGCTTTTCCAGCTTCTGAACACCACTTCTCTTCCTTACCACGTGACTCTCTTCTCCAGCTTCACAGCTAGCAATGCTGCCTCTCTCTATCCCACTCCTCTGCCTTCCTGAGCACACTCTGATAATCCAAGATACTCTCTTTCTTTTAAGGTCAGCTAATTAGTCATCTTAATTCCATATGCAAATTTAATTCCTGCTTTCGTCATGAAAGTTAACAGAATGTAGTCACAGGCTCTGAGAATTAGGACGTGGACATCTTTGCAGGGGCCATTATTTTGCCTACTAGACATCTTATGGCCATCCCCCATTTGGGAAACTACATAGCTGAGAAACACATTGTCCAAAGGGAAGGTTACCACAGCAGAACCAGAAAATTGAGCAAAAAGATGTCAGATTTTTAAATCTTGTGTTTCAAAAGCTGAGGTCTAGAAGGTAGACCTATTACAGAAGATAAAATAATCATCATCATTATAATGACAATAACAAAACAATAGAAGAATCTGTGATCTGTTAGAGAATTACTTTCCCTCATATCCACAAAGAAGTAAAGGTCATTTGAGCTGAGGGCAGAGAGGAATGTTGAAAGTCAAACAAGGTAATCTAGAAAATGCTAATGAGTATCCTAAAAGGGGTCCCATTCTCCATTCCCACCAGGCTAAGCCCATGAGTGGATGAAGGAGAGGAGGGGCTGCAGATTGTCAGGTGGATTTGAGGGCTGTAAAGGCAAAGGGGTTCTGGGCATCACTTGCTATACAGTGCAGGCTGACGGCAAGCATGGTGAGTGCTCCTCCCCTGTGTGAAAACAGCCGACTACTGATCCTTTTCTGGCATGTTTAGATCAAAGAGTTCCACGCAGTTTTCCTCAGATCCTCCAGGTGGAATTGCTGGACATTTCTCATGCCCTCTGGAGGCTGGAAAAGCTATCTGATGTACAGAGCCAGCTGGCCTTAAATGACCTTGTGGTGGAATAAAGCATATGAGGCAGCAGCTGTACTACACACCTGTGAATCAGGTGGGAACAGAGAGGAAGGAGAGTGATGGACAAGGGCCAAATGAGGCAGCAGGTACTAGATTAAAAAGTGATGGCCCAACACCAAACACACCCTTAGCTCCTAGGCCTTTTGGGTACATTGGCCCGGTGAACTCAAATGTTCAGTGAAGACATGGGAGGCAGAAAAAAAAATGAAATTGACTAGAGTTAAGTTTCCACTAACAGTGGAACAGAAATGAAATGAAATTCAATTACAGAAACGTTATAGAACATTAGATATGCCGTGCTCCTAAATTTGTGTGGCCCCAAATATCATATCCACTACATACAAATGTCAGTAATGTGGTCTCATTACCTTACTCATAAATGGTACTTTATAAATCCTAAATCAATGCCAGTTATATTCTTTGAGGTCTTCAAGTTTTTGGTTTTTTAAAGAAAAATCTATAAGTTCAAGAACTGTTGCTCCCTTTTGAAAGATTAAGAAACTGATGCTAATGAAGTCAGCATAGACTCCAAAGCTATGGTCATTCTAATGCCTAAATCCAGGCTTTAGCCCACTTCACTCAGCCCAGCTTCCTTTCCAAAGAACTCACCTCAGCTCCCAGTGTGGGAAAGCAAGGCAAAGTGGCCCTGGCAGAAGGAATGACAGTGAAGACCTGGTGTTGATCCTCCACCCTGCCACCTGGTGGTAAGACCTTGAAAAGTCACCTGCTTCCTGAGCCTGTTTCCACATTCCTGAGGAAATCTGCTGCCCAGGTTTGTGGTGAAGATGAGCTCTTAGCTTGTAGACATGCTTTGAGAACTCTAAGGTATTCTAAAAATACAAGGCATTGTTATTTTATACCTGAAGGAATTTCTTTTGTTTTTTATTTTTTGAGATGGAGTCTTGCTCTGTCACCAGGCTGGAGTGCAGTGTTGCCATCTCAGCTCACTGCAACCTCCGCCTCCTGGGTTCACTCCTGCCTCAGCCTCCCAAGTAGCTGGGACTACAGAAGCGTGCCACCACACCCAGCTAATTTTTGTATTTTTAGTAGACATAGGGTTTCATCATGTTGGCTGGGATGGTCTCGATCTCTTGACCTTGTGATCCGCCCGCCTTTGCCTCCCAAAGTGCTGGGATTACAGGCGTGAGCCACTGCGCCCAACCAGGAATTTCTCAGAATGGGAGCTATGGGAAGAAGTTTCTCTTTAAATACGTGATGGAGAGTCTACAGAGAAATGAAAGGGATTTAAAAATCTCAGTATAAACATGGTATTTCCCTGTCTATTCTGAAGCACAGAGAGGAGCTTGCCTTACATCCCTTGAACCCTGAAGTAGCAGTTTTAAAATTACATCCTTAATCTAGAGAGGAGGGTCTTTGACAACTTCATCAGACTGCTGAATTTTCTCTTAACCCCCAGGGGATGAATGTTCTCTTTCTTTCTCTTTTTATTTTTCCAGTTTATATGAATAAAAGAAAGAGAGACAAGTCCAGCCTACATGCACGCATACACACATGGACACACACACGGACACACACACGGGCACACACACACATCTGCACACATCTCTGTATTCTGAGGTTTCATTCTTATGGGACATCTATCCTAAAGGAGAAGGAGCTTGATTAATTTGAGAAAGAGAACTAATGGATAAAGAGGCAGACAACTTAATTCTTTCAGAAAGGTCAGCCTCACATTCTGGACACAACGTGGAATATCCTTTTGAGCTGTTTGTCCACTGGCTGGGTTTAAGACTTGAGCAAATCCTCCTCTCCCTCACTGGGTCTCACCTTTCCATTGTGCTATACGAAGGGGTAGGTTGCAATGGTCTGAGGGAGACAACTGCTGATGTATATCCATCTAGCATCTGCAAGTCCTGCTGCCAGCACTCCAGTGTTTCTTGAGAGTCTATGCCTTTCTCCATCTCAGGGCCATGCATTTCAGGTGTAGCTGCCTCTTGCTGCTAGCTCCAGGTATGGCTGGCTCTGGGATAAGCCCAGTTAATCCCCCTGACAAGCAATTAGTGCAGGGATAGATGAGCATGAGAACTAAGTTGGCCCAATGAGATGCAATCTAGTGACAGTAGTTGGAGACACTAGGAAAGAGGTGTTTTTGTACTGTAGGACTTGCATCCAGCTTGCAGCTGACCCGAGAATGGCACAGTGCTAAAGAAAGCAGAGCTAAGATAAGGAGGGTAACTCCAATGACCCTGCTTGAGCCTTCAATCCAATTTTCTCCAGACTGCCACTTAAGCCAATGCATTTCCTTTTTTTCTTTTCTTGCCTATACTAGTTTTAATTTCTATCACTTGTAATCCTAAGAAGTCCAATCACTAAAATTTCTAATTGCCCATTCACCTCTGAAGGTCTGTTGGTCTTCATCAGATCTTCCTTGAGTCTCAAATAGAGTTGCATTGCATTATCTCATTCTAGAAGCTTCTTCGTTGTATTGGTCTGCTGGCATCTGTTTGTTTCTCAGCTGGTGTGTAGCTACATTAAGGTCCAAGTGTATGTTCTATCTCCCTTGGGTTCAGAGAGCCTAGTTCCAGAGCAGGATTCCCATCCCTGGTTCTATCCTTCCCTTCTTGTTCTTCTTTCTTTTTTCTTTATTTACTGAGATGGGTACTTTTGGGGTGTTGAGCTGAATCAACAGATTCCCTGAGTTCTCCCTCAGTTTTTTAAGAAACATAAACTGAAAAGCCACTCTGTGCTATAAAGTGTCACAGGTGACTATTATAAAGGTAAGTACAGCATACAGTAAGGATACTATATGGAAAAGAGGGTCACCTGGGGGAGGAAAAAAGCTTCATAAGGAAGATGTCTCTGGAAGGATGTTCACTTGTTTGCTTCACAGGCTTGGAGAGAAATTCTTTCTAGGCAGAGAGAAGGTACAAGCAAAGGTGCTGAGGCATGAAACAGGCAAGTTCATAGAACTCCATCTAATTAGCTCCATTTGGCTCTAGTGTAGATTGAAATGAATTGATAAGAGACGCGGCTGGAGAGACTGAAAAGGGACCACAGAAAGAAGAGCACTGAATGCCAAGCTGACTTTAGCCTTTGTGGCAGTATTTCCCAAGCGTATTTCCAAGATACCCCAGTGTGTGTGTATGTGTGTGTGCACGTGCGCGCGCACACACACACACACTCGTTAAAAACTCAGGTTCCTGGGACCTAGTCTCCTCTACAGAGTAAAAGCATTCTAGAGGTCGAACCCTGTATCTTAGGTCATTCCTATAAAACCATCAGTTTTGGCACACCCTCTGCAAGCAACACGAACCCTCCACATCTTCCTCTGTGTCCTTGTCCCGCACTAGATACTGAAATTCCAAGCACACAACGTTGCCTCTCCCTTCCTTCATGTCTTTGCTTGGCCATCTCCCCCTCTATTCCTAATGTAAGTTGACTCATCTTTTGAAGCCAAAAAGCCAAACTAAAAGCCAACTTCCCAAGGAAGCCTGCTATGAAACTGAGTTCCCAGCTGAAAATTTCTCTTCGAGACCAGCCAAAGCACCCCCTCTCCATACTAGTTATACCTCACTGACATCCCGCTACTACTGTATTCACAGAGGCAAGGCATGCCCTGTCTTACTCTCAAATGGTCTGTAAACTTCTGAAGGCCAGAAGTTCTCCAAGACCTATTGTGTGGTGGGCACTTAAGTTATAATGTCTTGTTTCATTCTTCTAAAGATTCCAAGAGGCAGGTTTAATGATCTCATTTTACAGGTGAGGAAACCCAGATAGGCTCTCGTGCTGAAGGCTGCAGAGGCAGGTAAGGGTAGTGTGAGTGTGATCCTCCTGTCCAGCGTTCCCTCACAGGGCGGGGCTTCCAGCAGGTGGCCTTAGCACCTGGGCCAGTGCCATATTTCTGGGCCAGTGGGCACTTACCACACATCCTGAGGAGTCCACCTGCCGGTCGGACACACACTTGAAATTGCGAGTGCAGCCCCCATTGTTTCGAGAGCAGTCACGAACTGGTCCAAAGGAGGACAGCAGGTCATTGATGGTTTCAAAGTACGTGGACAGCATCGCTTCTTCCCTTGGAGAGAAAGAGAATGGTCAAACCCCAGAGACATCTGCATCCTTAGATTTTAAAAGAATAATGTGAATTCATTACATTTTAAGCCATAACTTATTTATTATAATCAGGAAAATAATAAAAATCAATATTATAAAAAGGAAACAACAGATATACCATCATATGACGTGCTGCTTGTCTAGCTGTGATACAGAGAAACGGACCTAGAACTCTATAGTCTTTATTTCATTAATACTTATGATTCTTGGAGGTAGTCATGAGATGTACACTTTACCATAGGTGAACTGTGGCTTAGAAAGGTGAAGTGCTTGCTGAAGGCCACCAGCTTGTAATGGGACAGAAGTGAAGTTGAACCAACTTCCAGCTGAGTTCAAAGAGAAGGCTCTTCTCACTACGTCACTCTTAGCTTGCATCTTACCTGTTTCTACAGATTTCAGAGCTCCCTACAGCAACTGTGCAACTGGCTACATTCATATTGTTCCAACTTTGTGAATATAAAATTGAAACCATGAAAGATTATGGAACTGACTCCAAATCCCACAGTCTATAAAAAGCAGAGCCAAGACACCAACACAGGAGTCTGCCCCTCTGGAGCCCTAGATCCTTATTTTTCAGACTATTGCATATGAGTCACACCAAGATACCCCAGCGTGTGCACGCGTGCGCGCACACACACACACATACACACACACATGCACACACGTTAAAAAGTCAGGTTCCTGGGACCTAGTCTCCTCTACAGAGTAAAAGCTTCTAGAATTCGAACCCTGTATCTTAGGTTATTCCTATAAAACCACCAATTTTGGCACACCCTTCTGCAAGCAACAGGAACCCTCCCACGGCAATAGTTGTTGGAAAGGTCATGGGATTCCAGCGAAATACAAGATTCTTCCCAAATGAGGTCTCGAAAGATAAGACTAGACTAGATACCATAATCCATGGATCTGCCAAAATTTTATGAGATGGAATTCTCTGTGGTGGTTACAGATGAAGGCTTCTGATGCTGTCTTCTGCAGAAAGGGCCCCATGCAGAAAGGGTATATGATTCCAGTAGTTACAGGAGATTTTAAAGGAACGCCATGGGCAGTAGGAAGAGGAACATATCCTTCCCTGATATGTGCCTCAGGAGGTCCAGAGCCGTGAAGCAAGGGAAATGCCTGCAGGGAGAGGTGAGTGCGCACTGGATGGGACGTGTCTGCACCATCTTGCATTCCCCCTCTTCCATTCTTCTCCACTTCAGGCTTGGACCAGGTTTGAAACTCCTAATTCATGTCCTGCTTCCAGTCTTATACCTTCTGTCCCATCTTCCATACTGACTGTCAGTGAACTTGGTAAATCCCAGCTCCAATTAAATACTCCTCTGATCAATGGCTTCCCAGTACTTAGAGAAGAAATATAAATTAGCTTCTCTGGCATTCAGACTTCATAATCTGGTCCCTGGTTACCTGTCCAGCCACATTTACCCTCTCCTCATATCTCTATCCACTAGGCACAGGCCTTGTCTTATTCCTTGAACACAGAACCTCTGAAAACAGATTCTAAACTGGAAAGTTACATGCGGGAGGTTTATTGACAAACCCTCTTCGGAGATGCATCTGTAGACAGCGAGGAAGGGCTGAGCGTGGTGACTCACGTTTGTAATCCCAGCACTTTGGGAGGCACAGGCAGGAGGCTTGCTTGAGCCCAGGAGTTCAAGACCAGCTTAGGAAATGTGGCAAAACCCTGTCTCTACAAAAAGTTTAAAAATTAGCAGGGTTTAGAGGTGCATGCCTGTGGTCCCAGCTACTCAGGAAGCTGAGGTGAGAGGATATCTTGAGCTACGGTGAGACATGATCAAAACCATGTCTCAAAAAAAAACAAAAAACAAAAAACAAAAGGCAAGTGAAGAAGGGGGCATTTGGTAAAGGAGAGACTGATCTACAATGTGGGTCTAAAGCCTCAGTTGATCCTGCAGGGGGCTCTGGAGCTAAGAAGGCCCATTATGGATGTCCTGAATGCAGGCAAGGAATCCAGGCCTTCGCATCCCCCACAGCAGCCAGTCATTCATGAGGGCTGCTGTCTGGAATGGGATATACGTGGGTGAGCCAGTTCCCTGAGGTTGAAGGCAATGCTTAGCCACTGATGGCCAGAGCTGGGGGTGGAGAGGCTGGCCCTGAAGAGGGGACCTGGCTGTGGTACCCGCCAGCACCTCTCTGAATTCCTAACCATGCTCTTACTTCTGCCTGGGATGCCCATGTCCAAATGCTTACCTGATGAAATCCTAAGAATCTTTGAAAACTCTTCATATGCATTCATTCATTCATTCATATATTGTACAAATTTGCTGGGTGCTTACCATGTACCAGGCACCATGCTAGGTGCTGGGGACACAGCAGTGATATCAGACAAGGTCCTGACTCCTGACCTCCAGAGCTTTACGTTTGTGAAACCTTCTCTGCTTCCCCATACTAGAATTAATTCCTTTTCCCTGTGAGCATATTGGCTAAATCTTTTAACTTATTGATCTTAATTATCAGCTTCACGGTCTCCCAGAGAGACTATAAGGTTTTAAAGGAAAAGGCTTAAGATTTATTCACTTCTCTTTAGCCCCCAGCACAGGGCCTGGAAGGAGAGTGTGCTAGGTAAATGTTTTCAGATCAAACACAGAAAACACCCAAAGGCTTAGATGCAGTCTTCACCAATGAGTAGTTTTACTAAGAACCTCCTCAACAGGGCACTCTTCACTGTCTCCCCAACTCTGGGTCCCCGTTCCAAATCCTTCCTGTTCAGGGATGTAGCATAGGGACAAAGAAGAAGGGTGAGGCACTGCCAGGATTATCACTTGCTTGCTAACTTTGTATGGAGTGAGGTGACAGGTTTATGGGAGGAGAGAACTAACAGTTCCTGAAGATCTAGGGAGAAGCTCTGGGGAGACTTGCCACTTTTGAATCATGGAAAGAGTTGAGAATCCTGGGAAGACATTAAGGCTATTAAAATATTAATACCCTGGAAGGGAGAAGAAGAAATGGAAAGTGAGAGGAAGAGATAAGAGAGAAGGACCTGAGAAAGTGAGAGACTGAGAGATAAACAGGGAAAGAAACTGCTGAGAAGGAAGGAAGAGACACAAGAGGCAGAAACACATAGTCATCTGCAAACAGATGAAGGGATATAAAGGTATAGATGAACAGACAGAAATACAGAGCGCTATAGAGGGATACAGGTCACCTATAGAGAGAGGAAAACAAAGGCAAATGGAGGAGAGAAAGGATGTGACAAGATAAAAATGAAGAGACAGAATTGGAAAAAGCAAGCAAAGAGAGACACAGAGGCATAAGAAACAGATTAAAAGAGGAGACAGCATCAAGGTAAACGGAACAAATGTATAAGTATGCAGAGGAGAGGAAGAGAAGGTGGGGAAGGGGAGTGGGGAGTGGGACGAGACAGATGCAGAAAGACAGAATGAAAGGGAAGAGAAAGACACTGAGTAAAAAAGAAAACACAGGTCAGGCGTGGTGGCTCACCCCTGTAATCCCAGCACTTTGGGAGACTGAGGCAGGAGGATCACTTGAAGTCAGGAGTCTGAGACCAGCCTGGCCAACATGGTGAAACCCCATTTCTACTAAAAATACAAGAAATGCTGGGCGTGGTGGCTTGTGCCTGTACTCCCAGCTACTTGGGAGGCTGAGGCAGGAGAATAGCTTGAACCTGGGAGGCGGAGGTTGCAGTGAGCCACTACACTCCAGCCTGGGTGACAGAGTGACACTCTGTCTCAAAAAAAAAAAAAAAAAAAGAAAAGGGGAAAGGAAACAGAGCCATGGAGAGCAGAGATGGAGAATGACAAAGAAACAAGGAAAAGGAAGGAAAAAACAAGCAAAAACATGTCACCTTTTCTCTGGAACCTAGAGACAGTTCAAGCTATAAAAATACAAAGGCTGTCTGCTTTTCAGAGGATTGATTCTGCATAAACATCAGTTACATGAGGGGAACATTACTTAAAACACAAAGACCTGACACAGGGGCTGTTATTAAGTCAAGAAGAAGTGATTGTGTCAGGCTGGGGAATGAAGAATCTGAGCACAAGACAGAAAAAGAGCTTAAGGCAGACACTGGCGTTTTCTTAACTTGGGAACTCAATCCTTCATCTCACTGGTAGAACCCAGGGTTTAGGGTCTGTCGGATCTTAGAACTGCCCCAATGGTTGAGGGTGGGGGTGAGGAGGTGCTAAGGGAAGACTGGAAGAGCACTGGGGGGCGGAGGCAGGCTGGACTGATGGATACTGCCCTTGGGCATCAGGAGAGAATCCCTGATGGTGAGAATCCCAGCTTTGTCAGCAACCACCAAAATTACCAACATCACCTACATTATTTAGGATTTCCTGAGCACCTGCTATGTGCTAAGCATGATGCAAGGTGTCTTTCCTGAAATATTCCCTGTAATTTTTAACAAGAGCCCTAGAAATGACACAGTTTTACACCCAATGTGCAGCTGGAGAAACAGGGTCTTAGGGAAGTTATGTTACTTGCTCCGGTTCTCTACGGCGTGATGCAGTGAGGGCAGGCTGTGCACTCAGATCTTGCGTGACCTCAATTCCTGAGCTGCCTGAGTTAAGCTTCAACAACTTGCTCTGTGTCTTGGGCGAGTCAGAGCCCACCTAACAGTAAGGCCAGTAAGAACTCTATGTTCAACCTCTGTCTTCGCAGAGGACGACAGGATGGGCAGAGCCTGCGCATTCTTTATGTACCTCCCACAGCCTGATTCCTGGCCCATGCACATGGCCCACAATAGCCTCAGTCCGTGCAGGAATAGAAGAGGAAAGCATAGTGTTTAACTAGATCTGCCATAACAAGTACCATGACCGGGGTGACTTAAAACAAAAAAGATTGATTCGCTTTTCGTTCTGAAGGCCAGAAGTCCAAAATCAGTGTGTGGCAGAGCCCTGGTCCCTGTGTAGGTTCTAGGAGAGAATCCTTCCTTGCCTCTTCAGAGCTTCCCATGGCTCCCAGCCATGCTTAGCTTTCCTTGGCTGGTAGCTTCAGAACTTCTACCTCTGCTTCCATCACCACATAACCTCCTTGCTTGTGTGTCTGTGTGTCCTCTCCTCTTCTTAAAATGACACCATTCGGGCTGGGTGCAGTGGCTCACACCTGTAATCCCAGCACTTTGGGAGGCCAAGGCGAGCGGATCACCTGAGGTCAGGAGTTTGAGACCAGCCTGTCCAACATGGCAAAACCCCATCTCTACTAAAAAATGCAAAAATTAGCTGGGCGTGGTGGTGAGTGTCTGTAATCCCAGCTACTTGGAAGCCTAAGGCAGGAGAATCGCTTGAACCCGGGAGATGGAGGTTGCAGTGAGCTAAGATCACGCCATTGCACTCCAGCCTGGGCAACAGAGCGAGACTCCATCTCAATGAATGAATGAATGAATGAATGAATAATGACACTATTAGTTGGAGTCAGGTTTTGCCTTAATCCGTTATAACCTCATCTTAGTTATGTCTGCAAAGGCCCTATTTCTAAATAAGGTTACATTCTGAAGTTCTGGTAAACACAAATTTTGGGGGGGGACACAATTCATGCCATTACCCAGGGCACAGGGGCATGGACTCACATTCGCATGGTAGGACAGAGCCAGGACTAAATAAAACACCTCAGTCCTTGGCTCTTACCAAAGTGTTCCTAACACCACACTGGCCCTCCCACTCCAGACACTTCCTGTTTCATTGTGGTCCTTGCAGGGTATGAAAAATCTTAGGGAAAGGATCATGATAAAGCCACTCTCTGTATTATCTGTGCTTTCATTTGGGAGGAGAAAAGACCAACTTTAATTAAATACCTACCACACCCCAGGAACCGTGTGGAGGGTTTTCAACTACTCTATAGAAAAGAGCTTGGTGAATTTTTCTGTACAGGGCTAGATAGCAAAGATCTTACGCTTTGCAGGCCATACAGTCTCTCTGTCCCAATCACTCAACTCTGCTTTTGTAATATACAAACAATCATAGACAACATGCAAAAGAAACAATATAGCTATGTTTCCCTAAAACTGTATTAAAGATGGGGGTAGTGGCTTATGCCTGGAATCTCAGCACTTTGAGAGGCTGAGGCAGGAGGATTGCTTGAGCCCAGGAGTTCAAGACCAGCCTGGGTAACAGAGTGGGACCCTATCTCTATAACTTTTTTTTTTAATTAGCCAGGCATGGTGGTGTGTGCCTGTAGTACCAGTTACTCAGGAGGCTGAGGTGGGACAATTGCTTGAGCCCAGCAAGTTTGGTGGGGGCTGGGGGCGTCAAGGATTCAGTAAGCTGTGAGTGCCACTGCACTCCAACCCATGTGACACAGTGAGACCCTGTCTCAAAAAAAAAACAAACAAACAAACTGTATTTACAGAAAGACACAGCCAGATGAATTATTTTGTTTTAGATGTGAAAACGCTGAAGTTGGTGTTGGAGTTAGGATTTGAACCCAGGTAGGTCCAACTTCACATCTTTTCTCCTACACAAATCTGAAATTCAGCCTTCTCATTTGTAAAATGGGAACAATATCTGTCTCACTCTCAACTCTGTAAATCACTATGAGGACATAATAACATGATATAGAAATGTATATTCCAAACTCTAAAACCTAATGCAAACTTGTTCGTTATTTACTCATTCAATACATATCTGAGTACCTACTGTATGTCAGGTCCTGAGCTGATTATTATTACGGCTTTTCTTGGGCCTTCCAGTACCTGTTTCTGTACCTGTGTGACCCAGACATTGTGCAAAATGGTTTCAAACGTCTCTCTATCTCTGACTTACAAATTATTATTTTTTCTGTTAATACTGGCTCCGAACAGAGTTAGCCAAACCCCACCAGATGATGAGATGGCCATCCCCCTCATTATCTGACCGGTCAAGTGCAAATGCATCACCTGGGCTCCATTTGGCTGAGTCAGCCCAAGCCCCACAGAGGGTGAGCATTTGCAGGGTGGCTGGGAACAGATGCTGACATGGCCTGCTGGTAATAAATACCAGGAAATGTCTGTGTCACTCATAGAGAGATGTGAATGGAGGACACCAAGCCAAGACAGTGACAATTCCCCCACTGATGCAGATTAATAATTCTCTGGTAATGACCAGCAACCTGGTTTCCTGAGCTCCCTGGGAAGGAGGAACCTAAGACAATATCCTGATAAAACGAAGCTCAGTTTTTTTTTTTATTTTAAAGAAAGAAAGCTTTGTTGAGATATAATTCACATACCACATGATTTACCCACTTAAAGTGTACAGTTTAAGTTGGGTACAGTTTAAGTGATCAATATTTGAATAGTATCATCAACCCGAAGGGAAACCCTGACTCTATTATGAGTCCCGGCCCATCTTCTTCCCAATGCCCCTAGCATTGGGAAACCACTAATCTTCTGTCTTTATAGATTTACCAACTCTGAACACTTCATGTAAATTAAGTCATACAATATGTAGTCTTTTGTGACTGGCTACTTTCAGTTAGCATCATGTTTTCAAGGTTCATCTGCGTTTCGGCATGTAGCACTCCTTCATTCCTTTTGTATTGCCTAATGATATTCCATGATACAGATATTCCACATTTTATTTATCCATCATCAGTTGATGGACATTTGAGTTGTTTCCACTTTTCAGCTACTATGAATAATGCCGCTATGAACATTCATATACAGGTTTTTATGTAGATACATGTTTTCATATATCTTGCGGCTCCCCCGCCTTAGGATTTAGGGAGGCTTCTAGCCCCTAACAGCATGAGCCACAGTGTAGAACGGTAGATAAGAGGGCAAGTTTGTCTGGAGTTAGACTGCCCTGAGGAGGAATCCCAGCTTGACTCGCTATGAGACCTTGGGCAAGCCTCTTTTTTTTTGAGACAGAGTCTCACTCTGTCGCCCAGGCTGGAGTGCAGTGGCGTGATTTTGACTCACTGCAACCTCTGCCTCTGAGGTTCAAACGATTCTTCTGCCTCAGCCTCCTGAGTAGCTGGGACTACAGGCATGTGCTACCATGCCCGGCTAACTTTTGTATTTTTAGTAGAGATGGGATTTCACCATGTTGGCCAGGCTGGTTTTGAACTACTGACCTCAGGTGATCCAGAGACCTTGGGCAAGTCACTTAAAACCCAAGCCTCCATTTTCCCATCTATAAAATGGAGACATTATTACCTAACTAGCAGCGCTAGCATGAGTAATAGATTAGAGCAAATGTGTCAAATCCCTGGTACACAGTAAGAGCCCAACAAGTGGTAATAATTAGTACCACCTGAAAGTCCCTCAAAGTTGCAAGAACCATGCCTTGAGAATGTTGAGGAGCTCAATGTAGAAGAAGGGATGAGAGATCTGAGACCCTATGTGGTTCATTTTCTCATTTAAAAATGTTTCATTGGTGTTGGACTTGCTCTGGACACTCAGCTGGGTTCCTGGGAGACAAAAGAATGGACGTGACATAGCATGTGCTAGGCAGGAAGAAAAACACTAACCTAGCAAGATAAGTGAGGCCCCAGTACCACAAAGAGGATCTCTCTCTCTTGCCAGACTTTGGAAGTAGGAGCTCAGAGAAGGCTTTTTGGAGGAGGTAATATTGAGCCTGAGACCTAAAGGATGGGTGGAAATTAGGTAAAGGGGGGATAAATAGAGTGGGATAAAGAAATTCTAAGCAGAGAGAAAGAATATGCTAAGGGCTAGAGGTAGGAGAGAGAATATCCTGATTGAGGGGGCTTCAAGAGATGCAGAAAAGCTGGACTGTCAAGGAGGAGGTGGGATATGGCAAAGGATGAAGCACCAGGGGTGCCAGGAGCCAGGCTAGAGAAGATTGCTGTGTGCCAGGCCATGGTGATTCTGGACTTTACCCTGGAAGCTATGGGCTGCCACCCAAGGGTTCAAAAGCAGATTCTGCTCTTATTTATAGTAACACCATAGATGAATAGTTTACACAAATCATATGGCAATAATAGTTCATGCTTTTTATGCATTTATAATATGCCAATAAATGGTTTAAGCACTGTATATATCAACTCACTTAATCTTCCCCAAAAACACAATGATGTAAATGATACATCCCCCATTTCATAGGAGAAAGAAACTCCTACTTTGAGGCTGTTTTGAGACCAGGTAAGGATAACGTAGGGAAAGCATTAGGACAGCGCCTGGCACAAACAGCTTCCAGGGGAGGAATAGGGTGATAGGGGACAAGCCACAGGGAGGTAGATTTGAGCTTTTCCAAAGCCAGAGATACTCAGCAAGGGAACACTCTCTTCCAATTTACTGCTGCAGCCTCTTCAGAAATGCAAACTGAGGCGGGATGGCCATTTTCTTGGGATAGTTGTGGAGGGAATCAGGCCTCCAGGGGAGAGGGTGTACAATATCATGGTGATAACAACATTCACAAGAACTAATATCTATTGAGAATTTGTGACATGAGAACTTTGGCTTAACATAGATTATCTCATTTAATAATTGTCATAGTCCTATGGGATCGTGCTATTATCCCTGTTGTATGGTTTCCCTCTGTGTACCCACCCAAATCTCATGTTGAATTGTAATCCTCAGTGTTGGAGGAGGAGCCAGGTGAGAGGTGATTGAGGGCAGGGGACTTCCCCATTGCTGTTCTCGTGACAGTGAGTGAATTCTCACAAGATCTGGTTGTGTAAAAGTATGTAGCACTTGCCCCTTACTCTCTTCATGCTGTTCCAGCCATGTAGGACATGTCTGCTCCCCCTTCTCCTTCCACCAGTTTTCTGAGGCCTTCCCAGCATGCTTCCTGTACAGACTGTGGAACACCGAGCCAATTAAACCTCTTATCTTTATAAATTACCCAGTCTCAGGTAGTTTTTTATAGCAATACGAAAACAAACTAATACTTCTGATTTTTCAATTTGAAAAGAAATTGTCACGTGCAGGACTTGGCATTTATAGAGGTGAGAAGACTGGCAGTGAGTCCTAGTGGCAGAGCTGGGTTCCACCCTGGGTGTATCTGACTTTGGACTCTTTCGTGTCCTGCGTTTCTCTTTAAGAGGTCATTCCACCCAGAGATTCTGGGACTGGTGCTTTAGCTGACACTTAACATTCTCCTTCCTCTAGTAATTATGGTTTGCACTAATTTAGGTTGAGAAATATATATATATATATATATATGGCTGTTCTGAGTGGTCTCATTACTTCCTGTGAATGTCTTGTGCCTCTGAGTAGCCTGTAAGCTTCCTGCATGCTGAGAGTCCTCCTCGGTCACATCCGTCAGTGCACTGGGCATGCTGCAGCTGTTCACTGAATAAGGACAGCTGTTGAAGGAAGAGAAGGAAGGCATAATAAGGCTCATCAGCTGTGTGGTCTTTAGAACAGAGAATATGATTGTAAGTCTGTTGTCCATCTGTGTGATGGAGGCAATAATATTCGACTCACAGAATTGTGGGTCAAAACTGAGAGTTAAAAGATATGAAAGTCTCTTATCTCTCAGCCCAAACAAATAAAGATCCTCAATAAAGGGCTGTTGTGTTTTGGAAATGTGTTTGTTCATTTAACAAACATTTACCCAACACTCACCCCTGGAGTTGGAGGTTGGGTATAGGCACAGCCTTGTTTTATTGCACCTCATCTTATTGCCATTGCAGTTATCATTTCTTAAAAATTGAAGGTCAGTGGCTACCCTGTGTCAAGCAAGTGTAATCAGTGCCATTTTTCCAACAGCATGTGCTCACTTCATGTCCGCGTATCAGATTTTGGCAATTCTCACTATATTTCAATAGTGTGTTACTATATCTGTTATGATGATCTGTGATCAAAGGTCTTTGATATTCCCAGTGTAATTGTTTTGGGGAGCCATTATTGCACTCATATAAAGGCGGCCAACTTACTTGGTACATGTAAGGCCTCCCTATTCACTGAGACACAACAATGTTGAAATCAGGTCAGTTAATAACCCTACAATTGCCTCTATGTGTTTAAATGCAAGGGAAAGTCACATATCTCTCACTTTAAATCAAAAGCTAAAAATGATTAAGGTTAGTGAAGAAGGCATGTGGAAAGTCAAGACAGACTGAAAGCTAGGCGTCTTGTACCAGTTAGGCAAGCTGTGAATGCAAAGAAAAACTTCTTGAAGGAAATTAAAAGAGCTACTTCTGTCAACACACAAATGATAAGAAAGTGAAACAGCTTTATTTCTGTTATGGAGAATGTTTTAGAGGTGTGGATAAATTAAGCCAGCTATAATATTCCCTTAGTTTGGGAACTAGAGCAGGGTCCTAATTCTTTTCAATTCTATGAAGGCTGAGAGAAGTGAGGAAGCTGTGGAAGAAAAGTTTAAGCAGAGATTGATTCATAAGTTTTAAGAAAAGAAGCAATCTCCATAGCATAAAAGTGCAAGGAGAAGCAGCAAGTATTGATGTATTAATAGAAGCTGCAGCAAGTTATCAAGAACATCTAGCTAAGATAATTAATGAAGGCAACTACATTAAACAACAGGTTTTCAATGTAGATGAAACAGCCTTGTATTGGAAGAAGATGTCATCTAGGACTTTCATAGCTAGAGAGGAGAAGTCTGGTTTCCAAGATTCAAAGGACAGGTTGTCTCTCTCATTAGGGGTTAATGTAGCTGTTGAAGCCAATACTCATTTACCATTATAAAAATCCTAGGGCCCTTAAGAATTATGCTAAATCTACTCTGCCTATGCTGTATAAATAGAATACCAAAGCCTGAATGACAGCACATTTGTTTACAGCATGGTTTACTGAATATTTTAAGCCCACTGTTGAGAACTCCTGCTCAGAAAAATGAGCTGTGATAGAGATGCCCAGGAGGTTAATGTTGTTTTCATGCCTGCTCACACAGTATCCTTTCTGCAGCCCAGCATGAACAAGTAATTTCAACTTTCAAGTCTTATTATTTAAGAAATATATTTTGTAAGGTTATAGCTGCCATAGACAGTCATTTTTCTGATGGATCTGGGCAAAATAAATAGAAAACCTTTTGGAAAGGATTTTCCCATCTTAGATGCCATGAGAAACATTTCTGATCTATGAGAGGAGGTCAAAATATTGATATTAGTAGGAGTTTGGAAAAAGTTGATTCCAATCCTCATGGATGACTTTGAGTGGTTCAAGACTTCAGTGGAGGGAGTAACTACAGATGTGGAAATAGCAAGAGAACTAGAATTAGAGATGGAGCTTGAAGATGTGACTAAATTGCTGCAATCTCATGATAAAACTAATGAGAAGTTGCTTCTTGTGGACGAGCAAAGAAAGTGGTTTCTTGAGTTGTAAACTACTGGTGAAGATGATGTGAATACCGTTTAAATAATAACAAAAGATTCAAAATATTACACAAACTTAGTTGATAAAGCAGTGGCAGAGTTTGAGTGAATTGAAAGTCAATTTCAAAAAGAGTTCTGTGGGTAAAATGCTATCAGTCTACATCACATGCTACAGCAAAATCTTTTGTGAGAGGAACAATCAATTGTTGCGGCAAACTTCACTGCTGTCTTATTTTAAGAAATTACCACAGCCGCCTCAACCTTCAGTAACTACCACCCTGATCAGTGAGCTGATCAACATTCAAGCAATACCCTGCATCAGCAAAATGATTAAGGCTCACTTAAGACTCAGATAATCATTAACCTTTTATTTTTTTTTTTAGCAATAAAGTATTTCTTGATTAAGGTATATACATTATTTTTTAAACATGATGCAACTGTATACTTAATAAACTATAGAGTGAAAAATAACTTTATATCCACTAGGAAATAAAAAGTGTTTATGTAACTCACTTTATTGTGATAGTTGCTTTATTACAGGGTTCTGGTAGCTAAACACAGTATCTCTGAGGTGTGCCTGTATACAGAAAAAAGCAAAACAAAGATGGGCTTTGTCCTTCTGGGGTTTACAGGTAGTTATTGAAACAGTCACTCAGCAAGTACCTGCCTCAATATCAATATGTGTATCTCTATCTATAGGTATGCCTGTGTTATATCTGTATCTATGCCTACATATCTGTATCTGTATCTATATGCCTATTCCCCTATCTATATCTAAATTTATAAATACAAACTGTGGTAGATGCTTTAAAAATACTGAATACGATAAGATCATATGGCAGAGAGGGCAAGCTAATCTAGGGATTTGGGAATGGGAGTGTGGACTGAGGCAGATTTCCCTGAAGAGTATCAGGCCCTGAAACCGAACCAGCCTGTGGCCTGGCAAAGTTTCATCAAACCCAGGCTGTCCCCAGGAGAGTTGAAATGATATGTGTCCTCCACTCCCACCCTCACCATGCACTGTGACCACAGAGTCCATATGATTGCAGAGGCCATCATTCCTCTGGCAAAAAGTAATCTTCTCCTCCCTGTGCTTGTTCTGACTACTTAGTCATAGAAATTCTCCTCCTCACTTAAACAAATTTACAAGAAAAAAAAATCTCATTAAAAAGTAGGGAAAGGACATGAACAGGCACTTCTCAAAAGAAGACATTTATGCAGCCAACAAACGTGGAAAAAAGCTCAACATCACTGATCATTAGAGAAATGCAAATCAAAACCACAATGAGATACCATCTCATGCCAGTCTGAATGGCAATGATTAAAAAGTCAAGAAACAACAGACGCTGGCAAAGTAGTGGAGAAATAGGAATGCTTTTACACTGTTGGAGGGAATGTGAATAAGTTCATCCATTGTGGAAGACAGTATGGCAATTCCTCAAGGATCTAGAACTAGAAATATCATTTGACCCAGCAATCTTATTATTGGGTATATGCCCAAAGGAATATAAATCTTTCCATTGTAAAGACATATGCACACATATGTTCATTGCAGCACTATTCACAATAGCAAGGACATGGAATCAACCTAAATGCCCACCATGATAGACTGGATAAAGAAAATGTGGTACATATGCACCACGGAATACTATGCAGCCATAAAAAGGAAGACCATGTCCTCTGAAAGGATATGGTTGGAGGTGGAATCCATTATCCTCAGCAAACTAACGCAGGAACGGAAAGCCAAACACTGCATGTTCTCACATATAAATGGAAGCTGAACAATGAGAACGCATGGACACAGGGAGGGAAACAACATACACTGGGGCCTATCAGGGGGCTGGGGAGGGAGAGCATCAGCATAAATAGCTAATACATGTGGGGCTTAATACCTAGGTGATGGGTTGATAAGTGTAGCAAAACACTATGGCATACGTTTACCTATATAACAAGCCTGCGTGTCCTATACAAGTATTCTAGAACTTTAAATTAAATTAATTTTTTTAAAAAAGAAATTATCCTCTTTACCCATCCCTCTTTCTCCTACCCTTTGCAAAGTTCACCCCTTATTTTGAAAAAGAAACAAAAATGTTTCAGTGGCAAATGCTGAAGCTTGAGGATTATTTATTCATAAATTACCCACATGGAGTCACTGAGAGCTCCTCCCACCTCTCCTCGCAGACAGAAGCAGTTCATTAAGATGGGTTCCACAGGTGGAAGTCCTGGGGTCTCAGGTGTGATTGCTCAGAAAGCCAGCACCTTCCCCTGGGTGGGAGTGTTGCCCTGCTGCTCAGAAGCGTAAGAGACTCTGGTGATCTGGATGGCAGAGGGGGTTGCCGCGAGCCAGGAGAGCCCAGCATTAGACAATAAATGGGTCTGTGGCCTCTAGCAGGAAGGGCACTGGCCTGGAGGTTCAGGTATGGCATCAGCGTCCAGCTCAGCCTCCCTCTGCTGTGTGTCCCTGGGTGACCCTCTAAACTCTCTGGACCTCAGATTCTACATTTGTACAATGATGGGGTGATCTCTAAGGGTTCTTCCAGCTCCAATTTCTAATAACATAATGTGGCTTCCAAAGAAGGCTGGCAACTGCTTGCAGTTGCCAATTTCACTTTGGAAATAAGGTGAAAATGGAAGACTGGAGGAGAGAGAGAGAGAGAGAGAGAGAGACGGAGAGAAGGAGAGAGGGGGAGAGGGAGGGGGGGAGAGAGAGAGAGAGAATTCATCGTTTTGAACCTGAGGAAATCAGGGGACTGTGTTATTATGAGGAAGCAGCCCAGGGCTCAAACCTAGGCCCTGCTGCTCATTAGCTAAGAAAACTAACAACTTATTCAACCTCTCTGAGCCTCAGTTTCCTCATACATAAATTGTGGATCATAATACGTAATTCTTAGGTTTCATGGAGATTATATTAGATAATAAAATCTCCATGAAAACATGGGATCTGTCATGCTCGCTGAACTCTAGTGCATTAAATAGTGTCTGGAACACTGTGCAGGCACCCCGATTTGTATTGGACGAATGAATGAATGAATAAAAACTCACGTGAAACACTACAAAGCACTGAGCCCATAATGAAGCCCAATACACTTGCTTGTATTGTTATGGTAATTGTTACTAACAGTAGCCTTCTTTTCACCAATCCTGAAAATTACTCAAGCTCTGAGAATAAGCCTTCTTAACCTGGTGTCAGGATCCATTTTCCATTCTGGTGAAGCCTATGAAGGCTATGGGCCACAACTTAGTCATGTTTTTATATGGATGAAATCAAATGAAAAGGCATTCTAAAATAAACCATTTCTCAAAATGTATTTAAAAATCAATTATAACATAATCTATATGCTCCTTTATTGACATATTAAGTAAAAATATCTAGTAGCAGATATAGTAATAACCATAAATTCAAAGCAGTGATGAGGACAAAATATATTTTAAGACATTTACAACAAATGAAATATGATAGATTATATTTCTATTGGTGATGAAGTCACAGGTGCTGCTAACACACCTATGTTTGTTGCCTGTGGTTGTAACAGAAAGAAGTGTTAAATTTCAGTAAGTGGCTGGCAAAAGTAAAGATGCATTATTTTCCCATGAAATTTCATGAACCTCCCGCAAGACCCCAGATTAAGAGCTGCTGCCTACAATGACACTTTGTTGGAGAAAAGCTTTTCTCTGTATGGCTGTTACTGTGAATATAATCAGAAGCTTGGGTCCAGATAGGAAGACAGGAAATTAAAACTCAACTATCATCATACCAAAATAATTCTTTCCTGAAGGGCACATGTGATGTGGTGAATGAACAGACCTATGCTTCAGAAAACAAACAAACAAAAGCTTTCAGGGTTTGCCCTTGCACAAATGACCTCCCACTTCTGAACTTCAGTTTCCTCATCTGTGCACATGTTGGGGTAATGTTTTCCCCGAGGGTGGCTGGAGAACGGGTAAAATAAATAAGACAAAGTCACTTGTGCAAATATGCAAATTCTGGCCCTTCTATGTCTCCCCTCCTGTTCCTTCTAGGGCAAAATAAGTTTATTGCAGCCATCCATGCCTAGACCTGCCATAGGTGCCATGGTGAGGATGAATTTCTGAATTTCCTGAGCCCTTACTAGGTGCTAGGTCTATGCTAGATACTTGGTACTCACAGGTGCTGAGCCATGACCCCTGCCTTCAAGAAAGGCACAAGCTGAGGGAGAGATAGCAAGTAAAGATTTATATGGTGAAGCTGAGTAGGCACGTATTATAGATGGATAAAGATGTGTCATGAGGTCCTCAAAAGGGAGTGATGACTTTTCCTGGGCTGGCTAGGGAAGGCTTACTAGAAGAGGTAGCCACACACGGATCTTGAAGAAAGATGAGGACAATAATGATGAGGAGGAGAAAAGAAAGAACAAAGAAGACGAAAGATAGGATGAGTGCTAGAGGACAGCACAGAGTCAGGGAATGTGGAAGAGGAGGAGGAGGGAGGTGTGTTGCATAAATACCCAGTGAGCTCATTATTAAGGTATAGGATAGTTGGGAGAAAGGGAGCTCACGGATGGGCGCAGTGGCTCACACCCGTAATCCCAGCACTTTGGGAAGCCGAGGTGGGTGGATCATGAGGTCAGGAGATGGAGAGCATCCTGGCCAACATGGTGAAACCGCCGTCTCTACTAAAAATATAAAATATTAGCTGGGCGTGATGGCACACGCCTATAATCCCAGCTACCTGGGAGACTGAGGCAGGAGAATCGCTTGAACCTGGGAGTTGGAGGTTGCAGTGAGCTGAGATTGTGCCACTGAATTCCAGCCTGGTGACAGAGTGAGACTCTGCCTCAAACAAAAACAAAAACAAACAAAACCAAAAGAGAGCTCACCAGGCCCGGTCCCATGTGTTTTACAGACATTTTCTAGTTCACAAAGTGGATCTCATTACCCCATTTTGCAGATAAGGAAACTGAGTCACTTATAAGTCCATAATTTCCTAGTGGAAACCTAATAGGAACACAACCGTTTCAGGCTCTGAAGTCCACATTCTTCTCCCAGAATGCCACTTGCTGAATCTGAGTTGGAATCCCAGTTCTGCTTCACATCTCACTGTGTGAACTCTTGAAGGTCACTAGTCTATCTGACTTCAGCTTTATTTGTCAAGCGGAGACTATAGCACCTACCTTTCAGGACTGATATTAAAACAAAAATGTTAAACCACTTAAAGCACTACATACATTACTGGGCATAAAGCAAAAATCCAACCAGTGTAAATTCCCTTGTACTGTACTTCTCAGTTTGCACTTGGAATGGCTACTGCCTTTGCATGGTGTTGACAGGCTAGTGGAAAGTGCAATTGCCCAAAAGATTCCAGCTTATGTAAAACATAAGGCAGCTCCACTGCCTACAAAGAAGTGGTTTATATAATGGAAATCATAGGCAGTAACAGGCTGGGTTCAGTCTGTCGTCTACTTGCAAAAATTTTAGCGGCAGACAGTGAGTTATGGAAATTAAACACTAGTTAGTAAATTCATTTGCTGGATAAGAACTATTTGCTGTTTCAAAGCATCAAGAATATCTGTAGTACAACTTAATGAATGGAGTTTTTATGTGGTGAAAATCACAAGATAATTACCCAATTATCATTAATAATTGTAAAATTGTTAAGTATTCAATGCCTCAAGTGATGATTCCTAATTTCTTTTGGAACAATAATAGAATTATCCATCTATCTATCCATCCATCCATCCAACCACCTATCCATCCATCATTTCATTTATTACAAAGATATTTATTAAGTAGCTACTCTTCCTGGCCCTGTGCTCTGAGCTGTAGGATATGAGTAAGCTATAGTCTCTGTCCCCAACAAGGCCAGCAGCAGTCTTGCAGAGTAGAAAAGACATGGCAAAAAGACTATTAGGGAGGTCTGCAGGAGTACAGAAAGGGAGGAGGTTACTTCCAGTTTGGGTTTAGGAGAGTGAGTGAAAGTTAGTGTATGGACTTTAAAAGACTTCAGTCTTTTTGTATCTGAAATTTTGAATCGTGTGATTAAGTATACTTGTTAAAAGATAAATAAATATTTTATTTTTTTAAAGATCAGTGATGACACTGACGGAGAGGTGACAACAGTGGAGGCGGAAAGGAGGAGAAGAAGGAGGAGGAGAGGTAGAGAGGGTCGTGGACTGAAACAGTCATTATGTTTGAGCTAGTGTCATGAGTATGGAGGCAGAAAACAAAAAACTGGGAGATTGCAATCAAAGTGAGGCGAAGGAAATAAAAATCTTGAGTGTCAACTATTCTCCAAAAGCTTGCCTATGTCTTAATTTGTATTTATTTGACAAGAAGATATTGGCTGACAATGGTGGCTCACTCCTATAATCCCAGCACTCTGGGAGGCCAAGGTGGGAGGGTCGCTTAAGCCCAGGAGTTCAATAGTGAGCTATGATTGCATCACTGCACTGAAGCCTGGGTGACAGACAGAGACCTTGTATCTCAAGAAAAAAAAAAAAGGTATTCATTTTCATCAGTCAAGTTGGCAAATATTCCTGTCAAATAATAATTCTCAGTGCTGAAGGGGGTGTAGTGAAATTTTCCTATTCTGCTTGTGGGAGTATATCTTGCCAATTTTATGGAAAGCAATCTGGCAAAATGTATCAAAACTCTTGAAGTGTTCATACACTTTGACCAAGTGATCACAGTAATAAATTCTAGAGGAAAAATAAGCAACGCAGATGATGACATATGCACAAGGATGTTCATCACAGTGTTGTTTATAATGCGGTAAAATGAAAATATTCTAAATATCCGACAGTGAGGAAATGTTCATCAACATATGCTTCATTCCCACAGCAGGATGTTATGTGAAAGTTTAAAATCATAATCTCCAGATATAACTAAAAATATGGAAAAGTTTGTTATAATATTAATTTTTTAAAATGCAGGAAAATTATATTGATGGAAACACATGAATACACATACCCATATAATCCAAAAACAGATGTTTTAAGGAAGAGGTGGCATCTAACTGGGTTGGATGTGTGGAGGCAACAGTGAGACCACATGGTGGACATCCCTTATATTTGTTTATACAAGATCCATGTCCCTTTCTTCTGATAACAGCACCTTCATTTTGGGTTTGTGGAAATTCACATCACACTTTCCACATACACACACACACACACTGGATACATTCTTGTAGATTTATGAGTTAAGATGCCTGTTTTCCTCTGACTTACTGGTGAGCAAATGAACTGACAGGCCAAATAGGTGTTTCCTTTTGGGAATCTGAAAGTACACCCTCAGCCTTCCTAAGTGGCATGGAGGTTGCAAATGCAGAAATCAATTTTTCATAAACTATCCATGCTCTTCTAACTCTTCCAAGTTCTTCCAGGTAGCCCATGAAGGTAGGCCTGCTTGGGTTTGCAGACTGATGCAGGCCAGCCACCACGGGAGGTTTCTAGACAGGGCAATGGCATAAATAGAAGTACCTTCTACAAGCCATTATGAAACACTTTCATTCAGAGCATCTAGATTTGATTCAGCATGTCCTGAGTTTTGTCAGTAGAACAGACAAAGATTCAGGCTTTTGGGAGCAGTGTTGAGTGAGAATGCTGAGTTTCAGGTGGTCAGACCAGGAGGGATAGCAGTCTTGTGGCATCTGAAGGAGACAGCAGAGGACAAAAGGCAGAGGAAGAGGGGCTTCCACCTTGGCTCTGTCTCCGCCCAGGAGGGCATGAGGCAAATACAAGTTAAAGATGAAGACCAAATGGAGTGTGCCTACAGGTCATTGTTAATAGAGATGCTTGGTGAATTCCATCTAGAAGCCCATGTTTCTTGCAGATCTAAACCTGGGGACCTATGCTGCCTAGGTCATGGAGCACACGAGAAAGCTATGGGACCTGGATTCCAGGAGAAGTGGATTCAAGTCCTGCTCTGCTGCTAGCATGAGAGGCCTTGGACAGTCACTTCCTGTGACAGTTTGCTAGGGCTGCCTTAGCAGAATACCATAGACAGCGGAGGCTAGAAGTACAAGATTAAGATGTCAGTAGGGGTGGCTCCAATCTGAGCTCTCACTCCTTGGCCTGTAGATGTTTCCTTTTCCCTTTGTCTTCATAAGGTCTTTCCTTTGTGTCTATGTCTTAATCTCTTTTAAGAATACCACAGCCGGGTGTGGTGGCTCCTGCCTGTAATCCCAGCACTTTGGGAGGCTGAGGCGGGCAGATCACGTGAGGTTGGGAGTTCAAGATCAGCCTGACCAACATGGAGAAACTCTGTCTCTACTAAAAATACAAAATTAGCTGGGCGTGCTGGCAAATGCCTGTAATCCCAGCTACTCCGGAGGCTGAGGCAGGAGAATCACTTGAACCCAGGAGGTGGAGGTTGCGATTGAGCCAAGATCATGCCACTGCACTCCAGCCTGGGCAACAATCTTTGGTGTTTCTTGGCTTGCAGACACATCCCTCTGATCTCTGCCTTGATGTCCGTGTGACATTTTCCCTGTGTGAATGTCTATCTCCAAATTTCTCCTTTTATAAGGACACGAGTCACATGGGACAAACACCTCATTTACCCTTAATTGCCTCTTTAATGATCTTATTTCCACCAAAGGCTGGGAAGGGTATGCATATGCTCGTGGGCAAGAGAGGTTGGTTAATGGGTACAAACATATAAACATATAGAAGGAATAAGGTCTCATGTTCAAATAGCTAAAAGAGAGGACTGAAAATGTTCCCAACACATACAAATGAAAATTATTTGAGGTGAGGGATATTTTAAATACCCTGACTTGATCATTCCACATCCTTTACATGTAACAAAATATTAAAGATACCCCATAAATAAGTACAAATACTATGGACCAAAAAAATAAAAAATAAAAAACACACACACACACACCTTATCTCGGTCAGGCATGGTGGCTCATACTTGCAATCCCAGCAATTTGGGAGGCTGAGGCGGGTGGATCACCTGAGGTCAAGAGTTCGAGACCAGTCTGGCTAACATGGCAAAACCCCATCTCTACTAAAAATACACAAAATTAGCTGGGCTTGGTGACGTGTGCCTGTAATCTCAGCTACTTGGGAGGCTGAGGCAGGAGAATCGCTTGAACCTGGGATATGGAGGTTGCAGTGAGCTGAGATTGGTCAGTGCACTATAGTCTGGGTAACAGAGCAAAATTCCATCTCAAAAAAAAAGACCTTATATCTAAATACAGTCACATTCTGAGGTACTAGGGGTTAGGACTTCAACACACACATTTTGAGATGACACAGTTCAGCCCATATCACTTCTATTTTCAGAGCCTCAATTTCTGTATGTTCAATAAGGCTGTTTGCTCATTCATTTCAAAGCATGTTCACCCACTGATTCACTGACTCACTCATTCATTCAGTCATTTAACAAATACCTATTTAATGCCAGGTACTATCACCAGGTTTAGGATTATGAAGGAAAATAAGAAAAAAACAGTCATTTCTTTATGTCAAAGGGGCAGGTGGGCTTTCTGTGCTACTATTTAGGGGAGGGATGGGAGAGAAGACCTCAGGACTGATCCTCTTGCCTCTAATTCTTAAGAGCCTGTGAGGACCTACAACATCAGGCAGCAAAAAAGCCTAGTACTGGCCACAGAGCCACTGTCAGAGAGATCTACAATCCCAGGAAACATGCTGTGATCTGCCCACAGGTCTGCTCTGTCAACCTCATTTCAGACAAGGCCACTAATTCGCCTGCCTTGCCTGTGGGAAAAGAAAGAGTGTGGGGGAAGGAATGGGTAGAGACAGTGCTGGTCTGTTAAGTTCCTCAAAGGCAGACTGCCCAAGCCACGTGGGAAGACTGATTCCTTCTGCAATTGTTTGTTTGTTTGTTTTCTTCCTTTCTTCCTCTCCTCTCCTCTTCTCTCTTTCTTTTTTCTTGAAACAGCGCCTTGCTCTGTTGCCTAGGTTTCAGTGCAGTGGTGTAATCACACACTGCAGCCTCTATTTCTAAGTTTCAAGCAATCCTCCTACCTCAGCCTCCGGAGTAGCTGCGACTACAGGTATGTGTCACAACACCTGGCTAATTTTGTTGTTGTTGTTGAGATGGCTTTTGCTATGTTGTCCAGGATGGTCTTGAACTCCTGGCTTCAAACGATCCTCCCACTCAGGCCTCCCTAAGTGTTGAGATTACAGGTGTGAGTCACCATACCCAATTTGCTTTTTGTTGTTTTGTTTTATTTTGTTTTTAGTGGGGGACAGACTTGGCATTTCAGAAATAGAAAAATATATTTTTTAATTGAGCATCTATTACATTGTAGGCGCTGCTCTAGGTGCAGCAAAGGCAGCGGAGTATTAAAAAGAGTCCTTTCCCTCTCACGCAGGAGAGACAGGCATCAAACCAATGAACAAGGATTAAAGACTTATGTGTTTAAGAGTTAAATATTAACATGGTGGGAGCTTAGGAGAGCTGGGGTGGGGCATGCTGATTTAGTAAGAAGGTCAGGGATGGCCTTCTTTATAAGGTCTTCTGGTATAGGCTCATGGAGATAATCAAATGGGGATGTGAATGCAGTGATTAGCATGGTGTCTGGCGTAAAACAAGAGCTCAATAAATTGCTGCTGTTGGTTTTATTGCTAATTATGTGCCAAGTTCCTTATTTGAATATAGGGACATTATGCCTATTTCATAAGGTTGTTGGATAGATTAAATTTGGAAAAGCATATAAATAAACTTACATGGAAAATTCAACAATGATTGAGTGCCAGATAGGCGAGACAGCCAGGGGAGACACATAAACACATACAGAAACACATACAAGCACATTGTATAAAGTCAGAGCAGGGTAAGTGAAGGAAAAGAAATCAGGGACTCAAGGACTGAGATAGAGATGCCTGGGGGGGGGGGGAAGGACCAAGATGTTTAGGATGGGAGGTGGGCAAGACCCGCTGAGGAGAAGCTTCTGAGCAGAGGGAGAAAGGGAGCTCTGGAAACAACCAGCCTAGGAAAAAAAAGCATGTTACAAGCACAGAGAGCAGCAGGTGCAAAGGCCCAGAGACAGGGATGGGGTGGCCCTTCAAGAACCAGCAGGGGCCAGGTCACAGGTAGTCTCAGAGGTGACAGTAAGAATTCTGAGTTTTATTACAGGCCAATAGCTACACAAGGCAAAAGTGTTGGAGAGTTTTCAGCAAAGACTGCAATGATGTAATTTACTTTTTATTGTTGTTGTTGTTTTGTTTTCTTGAGACAGGCTCTCACTGTGCCACTCAGGCTGGAGTGCAATGGCATGATCTTCGCTCACTGCAGTTTCTCCCTCCTGGAATCAAGTGATCCTCCCCCTTAGCCTCCCAAGTAGCTGGGACTGCAGGCCTACACCATTACATCCAGCTAATATTTGTATTTTTTTTAGAGACGAGGTTTTACCATGTTGCCCAGGCTGGTCTTGAACTCCTGAGCTCAAGGGATCCATCCACCTCTGCTTCTCAAAGTGCTGGGATAACAGGCATGAGCCACTCTGTCCAGCCCCAATGTGATTTATGTTTTAAAGGATAAATCTGATTGATTCATTCAGGTAAAAAAATCGTATCAATAATATATATCTTTCATGTATCATAGAATCAGCAGTAACACATATAAAGCGTCTGACCCTCAATCTAAAATAAATGTATTCATTAGACCTGGCATGATGGGTAGCTCTTATGCCTACAATCTCAACATATTGGGAGGCTGAGGTGGGAGGCTCGCTTGGTCCTGGGAGGGTTGAGGCTGCACTGACCCATTGCTCACACCACTGCACTCCAACCTGAGTGACACAATGAGACCTTGTCTCAAGAAAAAAACATATTCATTAGTGGCTACTTTGTGTAGTCATGCCAGATAAAGCAGTGTAGATACAGGCAGTGACAACATATTGCTTTCAGGGACCCTCTGATATTTTATTGAAATAGTGTAGATGCTCAATAAATATTCTCATTTGATATGAAACTATATATTGTATTATATTATTCATATTTTTATCACTCTTGCCCTAAAAGTGACAGTGACCTTCTCCAGAGGCTCTGTTTTATTTTTTGTTTGTTTGTTCATTTTTTTTTTGAGACAGAATCTTGCTCTGTCACACAGGCTGGAGTGCAGTGGCATGATCTTGAGTCACTGCAACCTCCACCTCCCAGATTCAAGCAATTCTTGTGCCTCAGCCTTCTGAGTAGATGGAATTTCAGGCATGCGCCACCACACCCAACTAATTTTTGTAATTTTAAAAAATTTTTATTTTATCTTAAGTTCTGGGATACATGTGCAGGACATGTAGGTTTGTTACATAGGTAAATGTGTGTCATGGTGGTTTGCTGCACCTATCAACCCATGACCTAGGTATTAAGCCCCGCATGCATTAGCTATTTATCCTAATGCTGTTCCTCCCAACAATGCCCCTCATGGTCCCAGTGTACGTTGTTCCTCTCCCTGTGTTCATGTGTTCTCATTGTTCAGCTCCCACTTGTATGTGAGAACATGCAGTGTTTGGTTTTTTGTTCCTGTGTTAGTTTGCTAAGGATAATGGCTTCTAGCTCCATCCATGTCCCTGCAAAGGACTTCATCTCATTCATTTAAAACACCCTTAATTTTTGTACTTTTAGTAGAGACAGGGTTTTGCCATGTTGGCCAGGCTGATCTCAAACTTCTGGCCTCAAGTGATCCGCCTGCCTTGGCCTCTCAAAGTGCTGGGATTACAGGCATGAGCCATCGCCCCTGGCCTGGAGGCTCATACTTGAGGAAGAGAAGGAAGCAAAAAAAAAAAAAAAAGAGAGAAAGAAAGAAGGCAAGAGGGAGCAAGGACCTGCCATGTCTCACCACTATCCCTCTGGATATGTGGATATGGCCTTCCTCTCATATGCTTATTTGGTGGACTCATATTCATGTCTCAGGGCTCAGCTGAATTATCACCTCCTCGGTGAAGCCAGAAGCCCTCCCTTCACGATAGACACAGCAATGAAATTGCTGCCACTGGCCTGTTCTCCTCCCCTGGCTCCCAGGTCCATCTCTGCTGAGGCAAATCCCACTGCATAGGAGTGTGCTGTTTGCTCATCAGGTGCACTATTTTCATTTATTTGTGCATCCTCAGGAATTAGAACAGGGTTGGATGTGTGCCTGGTATGATAAATGATTAGCACTTGCACAGTGGCTCATGCCTATAATCCTAGCACTTTGTGAGGCTGAGGCAGAAGGATCACTTGAGCCAAGGAGTTTAAGACCAGCCTGGGCCACATAGTGAGACACTGTCTCTACAAAAAATAAGAAAATTAGCCATGTGTGGTGGTGCATACCTCTAGTCTCAGCTACTTGGGAGGCTCAGGTAGGAGGATCACTTGAGCTTAGGACCTGGAAGCTGCAGTGACCTATGATCTTGCCACTGCACTTCAGGCTAGGCAACAAAGCAAGACCCTGTCTCAAAAAAAAATGAAAAATAAAAAAGTTCAGGGAAGAAAGAAAGAAAGAGGGGGAGGGAGGAAAAGGAATCTAATTCTCTCCTCCTTATTTTCCCAGATAATGTTAAAGCTCATTTCAACCAGCAAGTGCTGAGTTTATTGATCAACATTTCTGAGGTACTGAACTGAGTTTGTATTGACAGAAATAACTGACAACCAGGCAGAGGGGAGCTGAGAAATGTGCTGACAGCCAGCAAATCACACGCCTGGTATTGGAGAGCCTGTCTATGCCAAAGGGGACAATCATTAATTTCCTATTCCTTCATAGTTACATTCCTTGGGTTGACTGACAAGTTCATTTTGGGGATTCATCTGGCCATTTATAAATAAACTCCTTTTTTATTCTATATTTCTAACTGCACCTGCCACCCAGATGATCGGCTGTCTGGCACTCACATAGAAATTTCAAATTGCTAGCAATAGCTCAACATGGTAGTTAAAGGAAATCTTCTGGTTATTTTATGATATAATCAGGATAATCCAGTTCCCCACCATTGTAGGTATCTCAGCTCTAGGCACAAAACCCAAGAGAATTTCATTCTTCACCCCCTAACCACATTTAAATAAATGACATCCAAGCACATAGATATAAAATGATCTTTTGACACTCAGCATTTGAAAGCCCTCTGTCAAAGCTGTGTGATTGTGAGTAAGTCACTGGATCTCTCTGAGCTTGTTTTCCTGTGTGAAAGATGAGAATGCATTCATGGCAAGGAAGACAAGGTAACAGAAGTTAGCAGGTTTAAAGCTCCCCAGGGTGGAAAGAAGCTTCTAATATTATCTCATTCAATCTCTTAATGAGTCTCATGAATGCTATTTGCATCTTCCTTTTACAGCAGCTCCAAGAAGAGAAGTGACCTATTCAGGCTGCTAAGTGGCAGCGGGGGTGAGGGGGAATATGAACTCAGTGCTGCCTAAGGCAGCTGCTCACAGAAAGAAAATGTATCATTGATCTTATTGGTGATTTTATTCCTATGCTTGGTCTAAAAATTCAGCTCTCTGTTAGGCTTCATATCAACAAGGCAATTCTAGTTTATCTAGAAGTAATTTTAGGGCCTTCAGTAGTCATCAAAGCAAAGTTCTTAGAACCCAAATGCCTGGTGTTGATGTATCTAATGTATTCACCATTCAGTGTATTTTGCTAACAGTAGCCAGAGGTACCTTGACATTCACATTAGTACACAATTTCTCTTAAAGACTGTTTATATTTTGAAAAGGCTTTGAGTAGTGCTAACTATTAACTTGGGCAGGAAAATTTCTCTGCTGAAAGATAATCAGCCATTTGTGGTGGAGCTTTCAGGCTAAGGCAGAAGACTTTCACTTTTGTTTACTCAACAGATATTTCCTGAATACCTGCCTGGGTTTGTGTTTGGTGGTATTCTGTCACGGTTGCTCTTTTTCAGCTTCCATTAGAGTGGGGAAGATGAACATTCATTGGATCACAGTGTTTATCAAGTGTTCACTATGTGTCAGGCAGTGAGCTAGGCACTTAGCGTATGCTAGTTACCTTAGCCCAACTGTGAGCAGCAACTATGTTACCTCCACTTTATAGACGAGGAAATGGTGGCGGGCTAGAGAAGCACCTGGGTGTGCACAAAGCCCTACAACACTGCAAGTGTAGGGTCAGAATCCAGACGCAGGCAGGCTCTATGACAATGGGCTTTGATGAGTCAGAGTCACTTAACTTAACATTTGGCCTCTAGTCCATGATGTGCATTGATTTTTGCTGAGTGATGGGCACTTGGTCTTCCATTTTACTATCTTTCCACTTTCTTAGAGGTTTGACATGTTCCATGATAAAAATTAAATATATTTTAAAAATTACAGTCTATGGAGATAGATTGCAAGATAGGGATAACAATATCATCATCCCCATAGGATTTTTGTGACGATAAAATGAATTGATACAAAGCATTTAGAGCTGATTGCATTGGAAATATTCAAGGTATATAAGCTATTACTTACTGTAACAGCTGTAGTGTTTAGCGTGTATAGCAAGGTCTCTCCATGTAGTCCTGAATATGACATACTACTCCACATTTTCCTAAAATTTTAAGTTATTTGATATGCAAAGTTTTTATATGTAAACTTTGCTTAGAAATATAAATGAACCGGTCACATATCTAATTACAGTATTTCATTTACTACTTTAGTAATAGTGATATCTATGTAATATTTAAAATCACTTATTAATATAATAAATTTAGAAATACTGCTGTAGCTTACTCTTTTGTTTCAATAAAACTGCTTTATTACAATTCTTCACATATAATTCTTGATCCAGTCTAATGTCTTTCCCAAGCAGTTGCTGTTTAAAATAAATTAGTTGAGAAGGTAACTTTCATGTGTGAGAAAGTCATGCCCAAATTGACAGCTTCTTAGCTAGGAATGGTTTTAAGGTGTAGATGCCAGCCTTATATACCAGCATTTACGGTACTGTGGTTTGAGTGCTGATGATTTGTCTACAAGTCAAAGGAGATCTGGCTGGTGACAGTGGGTGGGGCAGCTGGGGAGCTGGTTGCTGGAAGCTCCGAGAATGAAGAGGTGAGAGCAAAAGAGAGAAGGCAGATGAAGCCATGCTGCTCCTGGTCAGATTGCACTGACTTTTAATCTATTTTTTTTTTATTATAAAAGTAATACATTGCTGCTGTAAGGCATTTGGACAACATCGAAAAGTAAAAAGAAAAACAAATCCATTAATCCCATTGCACAGAGAGCACTGCAATCATTATTTTGCTGTCTTTGATCCAAGCATGAATGCTCTTCCGTTAGATAACCTCATGGTTCAAATGTCACCTGCTCAGTGTCACTGGATGACCTCCTAATATGAGGGTTGTCACATTTAGCAAATAAAAATACAAGGCACCCAATTAAATTTGAATTTTAAGCAGCATTTTTTTTTTGGTATACACATGTCCCAAATATTGCAATTATTCATTGCTTGCCTGAAATTCAAATTCAACTGGGCACTCGATATTTTATCTGGCAATCTTATCCCATGGCCAAAGCACCTACACTCCTTCTCCAGTCTCCAGCACTCCTGATCTCCTAACACCCAAAATAATTGATCATACTTATTTAGCTTCTTCTTCTTTCCAGTAGAATGTAAATTATGCAAGGGCAGGAGTTTTTATCTGTTTTACCCATTGTAAGTGTTGCCAAGATGTACTAAGGGTGTGTATGACACACACACACACACACACACACACACACACAACTTTAGAATCTTACTGTATATATACCTTCGTATTATTCTTTTTCCTTAATCTTATTTCAAGGACATTTCAGGACACTTTTTTGTTTCTTTCAAACATATGATTTTCGTGGCTATTTTGAAGTTGCCCAATTAAATGATCCAATCCCCTATTAGAGAACATTTGGTTGTTGGAACTTTTTCTCCATTATAATTAATGCCCTGATGGGCAGCTCAGCAGGACTGCAAGTGCCTAAGATTCTGCCCACTCTAAAGCTGAGAGATCTAGGAGTAATTCTGGCTATACCCATTTACTGCCTAGGTGACTTTGTAAAAGTCACTGACTCATCCAGCCTCAGTCCCCCAGTTGTAAAACGAGATGCTAGTAGAACCTGGCTCTGCTTGGTATTGTTTGAACTCAATAAGATGATGTATCAGGATTCCCGGTAGGTGCCTATATGGAGTGAGCACTCAGCAAGACATGTTACTATTAGTATCATTCCCTAACTCAATACCTCTCCCCTCCCTCTCTCCTCTCTTCCCTCCTCACCTTAGCAATTATTTCTATGTATGAAACAGGCCAGATCTATCCATTTCCAAGCCACCATACTTCCTTCTTCTTAGGTCCATAATTGTTCTCTCTATCCCAAGCCCACTGTCAGGTTAATTCCTGCTGATTTAGGGACACCAAGAGAGATCAGCCTTTGAAGCTTTTCTGGACACTCGACGTCTGCCCCCAGGCCCACACTTGGTTAGAATCCCACTTGAGCACCCACATTTTTCCCACTAGCACATTTACCGCCTTGCCATACGATGGCCTGGATGTTTGCTTTTCACTACATTTGGGTGAGCATCTGCAGAAAAGCAATATCTAACCTTCCCTACTTCCCTTCTAGGACTGATGAGAGCCTTCTTCTTGCCCTGCCCTGCACAAGCACAGGTTAGAGGGAGAATCCATTACCAAAAAAATCCCAGACATTTACTTGCCAGTTCCTAGATAGAAAACATGTGGGCCTCCTCTCTGACCCTGAACCTAGAGTTCAGTTGAGCATTATTGTTGTTCTTCAAAGGAAGTGGTAGGTGGGGGACAGGGTGGATGGTAATTGATATTTCATGGTGACTGAAAGACTTGTAAGTACTTATTTTTAAAAAAGCCAGTGACTCCATTACAATTTAAAAGAAAAGGAAAAAAATAGCCAAATGATAGTTATCACATAAAGATAAGAGCCAGCACCCCGCTATGAGTTTGACCAGCATGATTTGTAATTCTGAGAAAGATTCTGAAGATGGATATATTATCATTATTCTAATTTTATTTATTTAGTTATTGAGACAGGGTCTCATTCTGTCACCCAGACTGGAGTATAGTTAAAAACCACAGCTCACTGCAGCTTTGACCTCCCAGGCTCAGTCGATCCTCCTGTCTCAGCCTCCCAAGTTGCTGGGACTACAAGTGGGGATCACCATACCCAGCTAATTTTGAAACATTTTTTTTGTAGAGATGGTGTGTCATCATGTTGTCCAGGCTGGTATCCTGGGCCCAAGTGATTCTCCTGCCTCGGCCTCCCAAAGTGCTGTGATTACAGGCATGAGCCAGCCACGCCCAGCCTATTCTCATTTTGTAGATCAGTAAGGAGAAGTTTTCAGGGGAGGAAATGGGATTAGAATTCAGGGTTTTCCTGACACCCAAACCTCTGCAGAAAGTATGAATTCAAGGCTCCACAAGAGATGCTACGATGTAAAAGCAACTGGTTTTTCAAAAATGTTTTTGGGTTATGTACTGCAAAGGCATTTTATCTCCCTGCACATTTATGTAAGTGGCCCCGTGAGTTGGTAGAGTTCTCTGAGAACCAATACATTCTGAAAGCAAGCTTGATACATTGATTTGTACAGTTTGAGCTCCCTAATCCGATAATCTGAAATTTGAAATGCTCCAAAATTGAAAACTTTTTGAGTGCGACATGACACCTCAGGTGGAAAATTCCATACCTTTTCTTTCTGATGGTTCAATGTACACAAACTTTATTTAATACACAGAATTGTTTAAAAAATATTGTATACAATTCCCTTCAGGCTATGTGTATAAGGTATATATGAAACATGTGAACTTCATGTTTAGACTTGTGTCCCATCCCCAAGATATTTCCTTATGTCTATGCAAATATTCCAAAATCAGAAAAAGTCGGAAATCTGAAACACTTCTCTAGTTCCAAGCATTTGAGATAAGAGGATACCCAACTTGTACTTAGTAAGCACTGGGGGATGAAGTCTTGGCTAGGAGACCCAAGGGATGCTCTCTATCTATTCACAAGAGGGTGGAAGTGGAAGCAGTCATGGTTTTGGCAAAGGGGCAGAGGATGTGAATTACAACTGGATCCTAGAAGGCTTTCTGAATGGAGTCTGGTGATGGTATCCTACCAAGGTCTTAGTAATCTGGGCATAGTTTCTGTAGAATCAAATTCTCCTGTATTCAACAGGACAGCAAAGGAAGACTATATTGATTTTCTGCTTAGATCAATAAATAAGATAAATTGACCAGAAGAGCTAAATACTGATCAGGGTGAACCAAACATCAACATTTACTAAGAGCAGATGGAGAAGAAACATAAATGTCAGAAAAATAGAGATGCCGATAGAGCATTGGGGCAGTGGCTCGGTTTCCAGTTAAAATG
Organism: Ateles fusciceps; assembly: GCA_036589455.1. NCBI lineage: Eukaryota > Metazoa > Chordata > Mammalia > Primates > Atelidae > Ateles > Ateles fusciceps. The sequence continues at coordinate 16,289,366 of JAZHEH010000952.1, forward strand.
TATGTTTAAGGATTAATATTTTAGTCAGGTCTTTAAATTAAAAAAAAGGAGTGGAATTCAGTTATTACAATAAAACTTCATTTAGTCAGACTGTGAGAAGACTGATTGAATTTTAAAAAACAATAAATGCCATCGAGTTCAAATGCATGGATATGATATGGCCAAAAAAACCAACAAACAACAAAATACTGCGTTGGAAGTCAGAAGATCTGAGTCATTAAGTGTCCTTGTTAAGGGCAGAAAATCACATATTAGTCATATGTGTATCCTATTTGCCAAGCACAGAGCCGAGAATATAGATGGGATCTTGGATTGAGTTGTACGGAGAGCTGACCCAGAGCTAAGGAATGGGGTAATAGCAGTTGATTTGGGAGGTGATTCCAGGAAGCAAGTGAGGGACTGAGAATTGAGCCAAGAAGTGGAGGAAAGCAAACAAGGGTATATGTATTAGTCCATGTTCACAGTGCTGAGGCTGGGTAATTTATTTTTTTAATTTTAATTTCTATTTTGTTTTTAAGATGGAGTTTCGCTCTTGGTGCCCATGCTGGAGTGCAATGGTGTGATCTTGGCTCACTGCAACCTCCGCCTCCCGGGTTCAAGTGATTCTCTTGCCTTAGCCTCCAGAGTAGCTGGGATTACAGGTGCCCATCACCATGGCCGGCTAATTTTTTGTATTTTTAGTAATGAGACTGTGTTTCACCATGTTGGCCAGGCTGGTCTTGAACTCCTGACCTCAGGTGATCCACTCACTGCAGCCTCCCAAAGTGCTGGGTTTACAGGTGTCAGCTGCTGTGCCCAGCCTAGACTGGATAATTTATAAAAGGAAGAGGTTTAATTGATTCACAGTTCCACATGGCTAGGGGGTCTTGGGAAACTTGTGGTCATGGCAGAATGGGAAGCAGGGATGTCTCACATGATGGCAGGTGAGTGAAGAGAACAGGGTGGAGAAAACTTCCATTTATAAAACTTAGATCTCATGAGAACTCACTCACCATCATGAGAACAGCATGGGGACACCACCCCAGTGATCCAATCGCCTTCCTCCCTTGACACATGGGGATTACAATAGAGATGAGATTTGGGTGAAGACACGGAGCCAAACCATATCAGTGTGTTAATAAGGGGGCTACCAGGTGGGCAACAGGAACTCGATCTTTTTATGGTCTCTCTGAGAGACTGAATCTTTCCATGAAGGGCAAGAAATCTGGCATATTTTTCTACCAGCTCCCTGTTCATCCTTTGCTGTGGGTTGTGCCTAAGGTCATCGCTCCCTCAGCGCTCCCCACACACTCCCAAAAAAATAACCTCAGGCAGAGAGATTTAGGTGTAGCGCACTGAAGCTGCAGGTAACAGCTGTCAAGGGCCAAATGTAGATGGGAAGGACACACGGTAAATGGTAATACCAGCCGAAGGGCTGCAAGATCAAGCTCTTTGCTTTGTGACAATTGCCAAGTCAATCTCCTCTCAGGGCAATCAGGGTCTAACTCCAAAAAGAAAAGCTTGAGTCTTCACATTCTCTCCCAGACTGAGTGTCAGTAACTCTGAAAACCAGATGGTCAAACTCAGAATCCAGAATTACAGGTCCTTTAGGAAATTGCTTCTCACACAGATAAAAATGATATATGATGAGCATTCTACTTGTTAGCATTTAACTGTGAGCTTTTCAAGTGCTTGAACATACACACAGAGATGTATATGTTCTAAGTGATCACTGAGGCATTGTTTATAGTAGCAAAAAAACTGAAAACAACCTAAATACTCTTCAATTAGGACAACGCTGAATAAAACTGGCATATTCATATGCTGTAATGTTCTTCTGCACTTAAAAGGAATCAGCTGAATCTATATGTGTCACCATGAACAGAGTTCAAAAAATATTGCTGAGAGTAAAAAATTAAAAAAAAAAGGAAGACGCAGAATGTTATATATGGTATGACACCGTTTAAAAAAACATGCACGCATTATAGCTTTCCTATGGGTAGGTTACATATTTGGAAAAGTATTTTTAAAGGACTGAAGTGACAATACAAACTCATTTAAAGTTATTTTGGAAAGACCTGGAAAGATAAAAACCACATTTATATGAGTGGCTACTTTTGGGCAGGGAGAGCAGGGACAAAGACTAGATTAGCAATGACAAATGTGGATGGGACAGTCAGTGATTTTAGTTATAGTGATATTGTTCTAATTTATGAAAGCAGAATTGATTCATGCATTTTTAAGTGAACTTAAAAAAAAGAAATGTCTAGTACATAGCCTAGCATCCCAGGAGACTACGTGATAATGTGGAAGGAGTTCACAGCTGGAAGTAGAGGCTCACGTCTGTCATCCCGGCACTTGGGGAGGCCAAGGCGGAGGATCACTTGGGCGCAGAAGTTTGAGACCATCCTGGGCAACACAGTGAGACCCTATCTCTACAAAAAATAGCAAAATTACCGCCAAGCATGGTGGTGTGTGCTTGTGGTCCCAGCTACTCAGGAGGCTAAGATGGGAGGATTGCTTAAGCCTTGGAGGTCAAGGCTGCAGTGAATTATGATCACACCACTGCTCTTCAGCCTGGGTGACAGAACAAGACCCTGTCTCAAAAAAAGAAAAAAAAAGGGTTTGGAAAAATAGAGTCAGAAAGACCTGATGAACCTATCTAGAAAATAAACGTCTCTGCTAAGAGCCTCCACTTCATTTGCAAAGCTGACGAAACAGACCAACTTCACAAAGCCAGGTGTCCATAGGGCAACCTGTAGTGTCTTCTGTCTGTATCATAAATTTGCATTCACCTCCTGTTTATTCCCTGCTCTCTTATCTGTGTTTTTTTATATTTTAAGGAAGTGTTGAAATTATTCCTTTTACATTTATTTATTTATTTTTTTGAGACAGGATCTTGCTATGTTGCCCAGGCTGGAGTGCAGTGGCACGTTCACGGCTCCCTGCAGTGTTGATCTCCCTGGCTCAAGCAGTCCTCCCATTTAAGCCACCCAAGTAGTAAGACTAAAGTCATGTGCCACCACAACTGCCTATTTTTTATTTATTTATTTTGTTTTGTAGAGATGGGTCTCACTATATTGCCCTGGCTAGTCTCACCTGGGCTCAAGTGGTCCTCTTTCTTGCCTTGACCTCCTAAAATGCTGGGATTTCAGGTGTGAGCCACCACACCTACTGTTATTCCTCTATTGAGTTGAAAGTTGAGGTTCCTGCCTAATCCCCATGGAATCAGGAATGTGATTAAATAGACTCAGTATTAACAAGGTTTTGATGTTTTCTTAATTGCCATAATGCCAGCTGATGTTGGAACTGAGCAACCGTTCAGCTAACCATGAACATATAATTTTACCTGGCTTTGTGGGTATCAGTGCTTATCAATGAGGAGCCATTCCAGAATTACACCACTAGGGGGTCTTATCAAAGCCAAAGGGACATACCATATAGCTGAGTTATAACTGCTGGAGTTAAATCCAATCAGGGGAAGCAATTAGGCCAGACTGGCCTTTTCCACAATGGTGTCCAAAGGTGTCAAGGCCTCTTGCTTTTACACGGGCTGTTTCTTCACCTGGGATTCTGTCTCTTTCTCCCAACATTCCCATGCTCACATCCTATTTTCCTTTAGGGTATTTTCTCCATGTTGCCTCCATGAATAAATTTCCTCCCCCACAAAATAATAATAATCATGAAGCATGCTTTGCAAAATTATAATAGTGAGAAAAACCCAACACAGAAGAATTATGACAGTGGAAGAAACCTGACATAACCAACTCCATCTTGCTTTTACCCTCCAAGCTATACTTGTTTATTCTTGGTGGAGACTATGCTAACCTCAGGAGGAATTTAGTTTATAGTTTAACTTTGAAACAAAGATAATAACAGCAAAATGCTTCCTTGCTTAGGGACCAAACTGCCTTTGTAAAACAAACAAATTAGCCACTAGATTAAAAACTGTGGCTCAGGATTCATGCAGCCAGAGACCACAAGATTCCTAACCTCCCCAACGGTTCCCTGTATAGAACATCACTGTTGTAAAACATAAGATTGTTGTTTGAGGTATTTTTTCACATCCTGCATTCTGATAGCCAAGCAGACCCATGAAAGTGGCTTATCTGGTATTGTGGTCCCTGCCTAGGAACTGACTCAGCACAAGAAGACAAGCTTTAACTCCCTGTTAATTTTATTCTCAACCCAACAAATCTGCATTTCCCATTCCTTAGGCCCCTGCTCATCAAACTATCTTTAAAAAACCTTAGCCTTCAAATTTTTAGGGAGGCTGATTTGAGTAATAAACCCCTCTCCTATCACTTAGCTGGCCCTGCATTTATTAAACTATTTCTCTATTGCAATACTGCTGTCTCAGTAAATGACTTTGTCTGTGCAGAGGGCAAGAAGAACCCGTTGGGCAATTACAATCATGATGATGATGATGATAGTTACCATTTGTAGAGAGAAGCATTAGTTACCAGACACCATGCTGGATCCTCATCTAATCCTCATAGTAACCCTGAGAACTAAGCCTCCATATTCCCATTTCATGGCAGAAGATATCAAGGTTCAGAGAATGTGGAAGGATGTGACAGAGGAGGGTTTGCCATTTTTCAGGGGTGATGCTTTTTGATATTCTCCCCCCTTCACCATATTTATGGCTGCCTGGAATCTATAGTTTCTGTGATACATAATTGGTAAAGAGAGAAATTATTTTCAGGAATTATTATTGTTGAGAGCTATATTCCTAGGCTTAACCCTCAGAAACGAAAAGTTTAAAAATTAAAGTACAAGTCAGAGAGAAAAAATAGAGCCCTCTGAAATGATCTAAAGTAAGAAGTAGGACCGATTCTTCCAGGCAGAACAAGCAGAATGGAGACAAGGCAGGAAGCCTGCCATTGATGCCAGCTCATCCTACAGGAAGGATGAGGAGGAACTAAGCCATCGCCTCACCTGCTCCCTCCCTCCCTTTCTCCATCTCCCTCTTTCCTGGCCCCCTCTTTCTTCTCCCTCCACCTTCATTTGGTTCTCAGGCTCCACAGGAAATAAGTGGGAGGGGATAGCACATTTACTTTGTGAAGAATGAAGAGACTACTTTTGTACAGGTTTGGTTTTGTTTTTGCCATAAGCTTGCTCCCAGCTTGCCAGGGGGTAAAACGTTTTACCATATCTAAGAATTTCTTTCTTTTTTATTTTTTAACTGTACTTCCTAAAAATGAAGAAAGAAATGTAAAAAAATTGTTCAAAGTTAAACATAGAATGAGTGGTTGCGGTTGCAATTTTACCTAAATTCTGACTCCAAATTCTATTTCTGGCTACTGATTGTGTGTGTGTGTATGTGTGTGTGTGTGTGCACGTGCTTGTGCATGTGTGTGAAAGTTGCATTATTTATATGGCCATTTTTACTTTAACTCACTATATATGCCCAGTCAATACCACATTGCATATATGACAGTGGTCCTTTAAAATTATTTTGGAAGGCTAGGTACAGTGGCTCACACCTGTAATCCCAGTGCTTTGGGAGGCTGAGGAGGCAGGATCCCTTGAGCCCAGGAGTTTGAGACTAGCCTTGGCAACATAGTAAGACCTCATCTCTACAGAAAAAAACTAAAATAAAATTAGCCAGGCACAGTGGTACATGCCTGTAATCCCAGGTACTTAGACAGCTGAGGTGGGAGGATCACCTGAGCTTAAGACGTTGAGGCAGCAGTGAGCTGAAAAATTCCTGTTGCCTAATGACATTGTGACAGTCTACATAACATTGTAACACAATGCATTACTCACCTGTTTGTGGTCATGCTGGTATAAACAAACTTACTGAACTGCCAGTTATATAAGAGTATAGTAACTTCAATTAATATACAGTATATAATACCTGATAATAATAATAAATGACTATGTTACTGGTTTATGTATTTACTATAGTATACTATTGATTGTTATTTTAGAGTCTACTTCTACTTACATCTTTTAAAAGTTAACTGGTATAGGCCAGGCTCAGTGGCTCATGTCTATAATCCCAGCACTTTGGGAGGCCTGGATCACCTGAGGTCAGGAGTTCGAGGCCAGCCTGGCCAACATGGTGAAACCCCTGTCTGCACGAAAAATACAAAAATTAGCCAGGCGTGGTGGTGGGTCCCTATAATCCCACCTACTCGGGAGGCTGAGGCAGAGAATCGCTTGAACCCAGGAGGCAGAGGTTGCTGTGAGCTGAGATCATGCCACTGCACTCGTCTCAAATAAATAAAAAATAATATAAAATGAAATAAAATAAAAGTTAACTGTTAGAGGGCCTCAGGCATGTCCTTCAGGAGGTATTTCAGAAGAAGGCAGACCCGGCGTGATGACTCACGCATGTAATCCCAACACTTTGGGAAGCTGAGGCAGTGGATTGTGAGATCAGGAGTTCAAGACCAGGCTGGCCAAGAGGGTGAAACACCATCTATACTAAAAAAAAAAAAAAAAAGTAAGTAAGAAAGAAAAAAATATTAGCTGGGCATGGTAGTGGGTGCCTGTAATCCCAGCTACTCAGGATGCTGAGGTAGAGAATTGCTTGAACCTGGGAGGTGGAGGAGCCAAGATCATAACACAGCACTCCAACCTCGGTAACAGAGCAAGACTCTGTCTCAAAAAAAAGTAAAAAAAAAAGAAGGCACTGTTAATTAGGAGATGACAGATCCATGTGTGTTACTGCCCCAGAGGACCTCCCAGTGGGACAAGATGGGAAGATGGAAGACAGTGATATTAATGATCCTGACCCTGTGGAAGCCTAAGCTAATATGTGTGTTTGCGTCTTAGTTTTTAACAAAAAAAGTTTTAAAAGTAAAATTAGGAAAAAGGTTTGTACAATACCAATATAAGGAAAGAAAATATTTTTGTACAACTGTACAATGTGTTTGTATTTCAAGATGTGTTATATAAAAGTGTAAAGTTTAAAACGTTAAAATGTTATAAAGTAAAAAATATACCATATCTTGGTGTACATTTTCTATGCTTAGAAGCACAAATACCACTGTGTTACAGTTGCCTACAGTATTCAGCACAGTAATCTGCTATATAGGTTTATGGCATAGAAACAATAGGCTATACCACACAACCTAAGTGTGTTGTAGGCTTTCTATACTGTCTAGGTTTGTGCAGTAGAGCCTAGGATGTTGTCACAATGACAGAAGCACCTAATAACGCATTTCTCAGAAGACATTCCTCTTTTAATCAATGTATGACTATATATCCTTTCAGTTCTGTTTTGTTTTTGGAGAACCCTGATTAGTATAAGTTTATCCTCAACAAAGCAGCCAGAGTATTCCTTTTGAAACTCAGGGCAGATACTGTTCCTTTTCTGTTTAAAGCCTTTCAATGACTTCCAGAGTAAAAGACTTTTTTTACTTCTTTACTTTAAAACTTTTTACTTCTTTAGTAAAAGTTAAAGCTTTTCCAATGTCTTTGAAGAGCCCAACAGGATCTGGCCATCCATTACCCCTTTAACCACATCTCCTATTATTCCCCCGACTCTGTCTCTTGAAACACCAGGGTTTCTCTGTCTCAGGGCCTTTGCACTTGCTGTTGTTCTCTTTGGAATGATATTTTTCAGAGATCCATTATGCTGCACTTCTCCTCTTCCTCTTCCTATTCCTCCTCCTCCTCCTCTTCCTTTTCTTCCTCCTCCTTTTTTTTCTGCTTAAACACGGTATTCTTGGGAGAGCTTCCCTGAGTCTTCTACCTAAAATTGCAGTTTTCACCCCCACCCTCACCACTCTTAAGCCCCTGCTGTAATTTTACCTGCTCTGATTTTATGGCACTTACTACCTCTAATCTACTATATAATTTACCTATTTATACGCTATTGCCTGTATTCTCCCCCTGGAATGTAAAATCCTTGTTGGCAGAGATCTTTGTTTTATGTACTGACGTTTACTTACCATCAGTGCCTAGTACATAGTGGATATCTGTGACCAACTGGATTTTCCAAAGCTGGCCAAACAGTATCTCTCCCATTTCTTTCTTTTTTTTTTCTCCTGAGATGGAGTCTTGCTCTGTCTCCCAGGCTGGAGTGCAGTGGTGCGATCTCAGCTCACTGCAACCTCCGTCTCCCAGGTTCAAGCAATTCTCCTGCCTCAGCCTCCTGAGTAGCTAGGATTACAGGCATGCATCACCATACCCAGCCAATTCTTGTATTTTTAGTAGAGATGGGGTTTCACCATGTTGGCCAGGCTGGTCTCGAACTCCTGACATCATGATCCACCTGCCTCAGGCTCCCAAAGTTCTGGGATTACAGCTGTGAGCCACTGTGTCCGGCCCAGTATCTCCCATCTCACATGTACCTCTTGCAATGTTACCTTGAGTGTTACGAGTCTCTTAAGAAATGGAAATGGCCCAGTCCTTTCTGCTGTAGAAAACAGACATAGATACCACTCAACAGGCAGATTAATAATAACTGACACTTCTATAGCAAAACTTGGACATATCCTAGCCTGGGTGCTGAACCCACCTCCTCCTCTTCTGGATATGAGATATACTCTCTCTGGGTCTCAGGTTCCTGTTGAGAAGGACTAAATGAAATGATATAGGGAAAGAGCTCAGCCCAGGGTGTGGCATGTGAGAGTCACAAGACTGTATTAACAGTTTGACATTCCTTTTTTTTTCCATGCAGAGGCCTGAGGCCCAAAGGAAAGAAGTCTGAAAAGACCTGTTTACTGTCAGGCTGATGACCCCAGGATGTGCTTCAAAGGGGACTGGCAAAGTAGATGGGCAAGAGGGGGCTGGCTCTCACTTGCCTCCAGGTCTCTGCCAGGAACACAGTTCACACCCCTCCCTCTACTTTTGGGCTCGCCACGCCCAATCACTGTTCATGTCTCAGATTATTAGTTGCATTTGAAAGCCTCCCCAGTATCCCAGGGTTGAGAGTTTCTGCTGTGTGCCACAAGGCCCCCAACCTCCTACCATCCTTGCCAGAATCAGGTCAGAATGTGAGTGCTGTTTGTCCCTCTCATTCAACTGCACATGGGTGGGGACAAGAGTAGAGACTCCCTTGCTTCTGGGGCAGCTCTAAGGCCTGCCACAGGGCCTGGCATACATACACTAGAAGTTGAGTAGCTCTGGGAAGTGTGTCTCTCCAGGACACAGGAGCATAAGGGGTTAAGGCTGCAGAAGGTTCCTATGTCCTACAGGCACATAGTCTCAAAGGGCTGCCTGATGGGACAGGACACAGACAGTCTGAGGAATAACCATTGGGTAGCACGTGGGAATGCAGAATGACACTCGCAGTCTGGTCAGGCTGTTCATACTCAAGAGGTTGTGCTGTGTTGTGGTTCAAGACCTGTCCTGGGAGCCAGACTGCCTGTTCTTCAATCTTGGATTGAAGAGGGAGACCCAGGCTTCTCAGATCAACTTCCCCTTTGACTGTCATGCTGCATTTCAATAGAAGAAAATGTTGACCAACTGGCACCTCCGGTTTTACCTTCCTATAGGTGACAGGCTAGGCCTTGGGGGAAACTCTCCAGAAGGCACTATTTTTACTTAAAACAAGATCAAACCAAAACCTTTTCACATGTGAGTTCTAAAACTGTAAACCAGAACCCTTTCATACGTGATTCCTGAAACTGTAAACAGAAACCTTTTCACATGTGAGTCCTAAAACTGTAAACTGGAACTCTTTCATATGTGATTTCTAAAGCTATAAACCTAAGATTCTTCCACGTGTAACATCTAAAGTATAAGCCTATATAAAGACTGAACCTCCCTTTGTTGGGCGAGCTTGGCTGTTAGCCAACTATGCCACCTTGCTCCCAGCTGAATAAACCTTCCTCACGTATTCAGTGTCTGAGAGATCCGTTTCCCGCAGCCGCTCCTGCTACAGGATATGTTGCTTACTATCTATGGACCTCAGACAATTTACTTAAGCCCTCTGGGCTTTAGTTTCCTCATCTGTAAAAGAAGAATCATGATGCTAACCATCTTAGAAGGTTGGAATCAAAAGGAGCAAATGAGCTAATGAATACATGTAAACCACGAAGAATGGCACTTGGCATGGTTGGAGTGCTATAGAAGGGTCAGTTATTATTAATCCAGCTGTTGAGTGGTGTCTATGTCTGTTTTCTATAGCAGAAAGGCCTAGGCCATCTCCATGTCTTAAGAAATTCACATGACAAACAGGATTACAAAAATAAACTCAAGATTAAGTCTGCGTGATGAACATCTTTCAATCCTTCTGGAGTGGCCCTGCCCTGTAGAAATTCATTTGGTGGTACGTCAGAGCTCTATATTTGCAGTCATTTGTGACTATGAGGCCCAAACCAAATGCCCTTCCACCCTCCCCCACCCCCCCAACTCTCCTCCAAGTCCTCCGAAGGCCCCTCTGTGGTCCTATTTTTTGGCAGAGAATGAGGAGCAGGCCTGGCCTTCTGAAATCCTCTCCACTCCCGGCCTTGGGGGCCTCTTGTCTCCACCTCCTTCCCTAGAGTCTTGGCTATTTCAGGAAACTGAAAAGACTGCCTAGGGAGCTAATCTTGGGCTTCACTTCTGGAGGGGCCGTGGGTGGGTGGGGGAGGCAGATTTTCCTGTACAGAAGAGCGTGTGCTGCTTTTGAAATGTCCTAGCGGAAATAAATGTACAACCTATTGTATGCTGCCAGGAGCCACCAGCAGGAGTTGGTGTGATACAAAAGCGCCATTTGTAACGGCACAAAACACAGCACTTTAGCAAGACATGCACAATATATAAAAGGAGACGAAGGAACCGACGAATCTACCAAGAAAGCAGCGTGCCCTGAATGCAGGGCAGCCAGTCACTACACCCCAACACACAGTCTTTATCCTCTTAGCCATGCTACCCTCTCGTTAGTGTAGAAGGGAGTATTTGGACTCAGGAAAGGCCAGGTCGGTCTCCTTCATGTGCCTCCTACTCAGTTGCTTGCCTTTGTCTTCCTAAGCAGACGGGCCCGCCCCTCACATCCGTGGTGCCCAGGACAAGAGGAAAAAATAGATGCCCAGTACAATAAGACTAAATATTGAAAAGCTATACATTAAAGTCACAAGATGCTAAGTAAATGTGTTTTATGCTCTTACAGTGACAAATACACCTTCATAACAACCTGGAAGGTGAGGCTCAAATTTAAATTTACTCCATTTCCTTGGAAGGGTGGGTGGCTTAGGGGTAGACCTCCAATATTCCTGGTGCTCAGGGCACCCAGATACACAAGGAAGCACAGGAGTAAGTGATTCCTGTTGGGGTTTTCTTTGCGGGGGCGGGGGCGGGGCGGCAGGTTAAGAGCCTAAGAGTCAGGCATCCTACTCAGAGACATGGAAAATACTTTCTCCAAAGCTTTGTTTCCCTATTTTCCCCTTTTCACTTCTGACTTCACAGCCTTGGAGAAGCAGCAGATTCCAGTTCTCCACTGACCCTCTAGGCCTCAGGTTTCTGCCAAAGCCTGAGGAGCGACCTCCTGTGCCTCAGGCTCAGTGCTTGGGGCCTGAGATAACCAGGAAAGGTTGCAAGGACCCTGCCCCCAGGGAATTCACAGGCTCCTTGGGAAGATGAGAAGCCCAAATTCATTTGAGCTACTAAATGATATAAGTGATAAGGATGAAAAAGAGCGGATGGTGTGCAAGACAGTCACACTTGAGGAGCTAATTCTGGGAAAGTGGCTCAGAAAGGGCCCAGAGGAACCTTTTTGTTTAATGTTGGCGGGGTGGGGGAAAGGCAGAGCCTTTCAAAGCAAACATGACTTTGTGTGGAATCTGGACATAGAAAACTGAAGAAAGCAAAGCTGTGCTTTTAGCGAGGGGCAGGATGGGAGTAGGGCAGAGAGATGCCAGTCCCCCAGACACTTTCCTTTTTTCCCCCTTCCATGGACAGACGGCCCCTCTCTCATTCCATTCTTCCCAACTCCCATGAAATGCCAGGTATCTGGGCAGCCCTATGTTAAATACTCTTGCTCTAGTCTAATCTTTTAAGGTAAAAGAAGAATGGTTTTCTTATGTGCCCCTCACCACCTATAGACTGTCAACTTCTAGGAGATACAGCCTGGACCTTGTTTTTGTAACTCAGAGTCTGGTACTTGGTGGCCACTCAGGGAGTGTGAGCTGAGATGGGCTGAAGGGGAGATGTCGGCCCAGAATCAGAGTATGGAGGGACAGACTCGAGGTAATTCAACCAGCAAAATACCGCAATTACTTTTGCACCGACTGAATACCTTGAAGTTGGAGTTTTATATTATTATAATATCAATAAATATCATGAAATCTATAGTCCTTTAAAATGTCTCTGTTGGCATTTTTCCAGCTCATTTCTCTGTGCAGTATTTGTCCATTAATTCTCTTACAGTAACAATTGCTAACATTTATTGAGCACCTGTTATGTAATCTTTACTAGGAGCATTGCATTCATTATCTCATCTGACTCTCAGAACAATCCCTTCAGCTAGGACTATGATTCCCTTTATGTAGATGATACACTAGGATTCAGAGGGCTTAAGAGAATTGTACAAGATCACTCAGATACAAAGTGTGAAACATAGATTAGGACCCACAGTGTGTATTTCCTGATTGTTTAACAAGAGTAGGTTGTAGAGTCAGTAACATGGGGGACCAGTTCCCTTTTCTCTTGGCCTGCAGCATTAGAGCTGGGTAGTGGATTCCTCTCACTGCAGCTTAGAAGCCTGTGTTCCAGGCTTTCCTCTGAAGCCTCGACACCCCAGTTTTCAGTACTGGCCCCGAGGCACATCATGGAGGAGAGGCAACCCCTCAGGGAAGTGCCTGAGGCAGGCGCCAAGAAGTGACAGCTTGCTCAAATCCCAGACCCAGGAAGAACTTCCGACCTCTGTTTCAGAGCATGCTGCACCTTCGTCTGGAAAGGCAGACCTGCCTTCATGAGCTCTCCCATTGATGTTGAGCATGGCTAAATGGGAGCTATATTTCACTCTAGAAGTGGCTGCATTTCAAGAACAGAGTGTGATTAAGAAAGATGGATGGCAGGTAATATCAGTTACCAACACCTGTACTGTGCACAGAGATCTATTTGGCAGAAAGGAGCTATGTAAGAGCAAGATCATTACCATTTGAGCTAGAAAACAAAATGTGGTGGAGGTGGTGAAGGATGGGAGGAAATGGGAGGGGACAGAGGATGACACAAGGCCGGAGGTTAGGCACCGCAGGAAAATCCTATGCTGCAGGACGTGGGTCCTAAACCTCCTGGGCCTCAAATTCCCCGCAATAAGATGCTGATAGCCTCAGAGGTTCTGTCTTGCTCATTACTGAAGGCTGCAGGAGGCATCATTTGGAGGCAGTCACACCCAACAGTAAGATCAGGTCAGCTCTTGAGAATAGCCAGAACTGAGTTACTAGCTGAGTGTGGATAGCCTCACCCCTCACACTTTGAGAGGCAGGATCTCTGGCTCTGGAATTTCAAAGCTGAAGCATAAAGGTCTGCAGGGTAAGGCGTGCGGGTGAAAGGAAATGACACAGGCTATGGGTCTGGATGGGTCGTGGTTCCAGGTCTTCCACAGATCCTCTAGGTTAGCAACTTGGAGTCAACATTTTCAGAAAGGGAAAGGAAGATAAAAGGAGCCTGGATAAGACTAAAATAGACTTTAGAGTTAAACAGATAAGGGCAGGGGTTACAGTTCTGCCACTTGTTTGCTCTCTAAGCCCAAGTGAGTTGGAGTTTTTCCCTGAGTCAGCCTTTTCCTCATCTGTAATATGGGGGAAAAAGACCCACCTTACAGAGCTACTATGAGTATTAAATGGACTAATGATTTATAAATTCTTAGCACACAGCCTGCCAGGCAATTGACTCAATAAATGGAGGCTATCACTTCCAACCTCTTCCTCACCATAAAAACACGACAGTCACCACCACCATCATTAGCCTGGATCAAGAAAGATTTCTGTTTTTGTTCCACTTGTTTCCTTTCTCTAACGGCTCTCACAGAGCCAAACGAGAATCTTGTTCTGTGGGGCTCCAGAGGGAAGCTGAAATCAACTGGCACAAAGTACAGAGAGGAGGTGTGGAAAGGGCAGGGTGAGAACTAGTACACATTTGACACATCCTTTTCATTGCTATAAGCAGCCACCCACTATTTTGTGTTAGAGAGGCTGTGTATACACAGTTGCATACCATGTACATATACCAGGTATGACACTATGATAAAATATGCATGTATCCTATGTACATTTTACATTAAAACATACACATGCATGAGGTAGATTCAGGAGACCTGGGTGAAGTGATGGAGCTAGCTACTTGTACGTCTGCGGGGGAGAAGTGCATTTCCTGATGAGGAAACAGGTAAAGGCAAAGGCCCTGAAGCAAAACTAAGCATGGAGTGCTAGAAAGACAACAAACAGGGAGGGACTGGAGTGAGGTGATGGTAGAAAGCAGTAAAAGTAGGCAGGGTCAGATCAGAGAGGACTTCATAGGTGGTGGGGATTCATTCTAAGTGTGCTAAAAAAAGAAAAAAAAAAAGCCTGACAGGGAGGCATTTGGGCAGGAGGTGAAATGATCCGATTTTTATTTTAAATTGATAATTCCAGATATTGTGCAGAGGTGGAGAGAAGGAGTGTGTTGGAGATGGGTAAGAGGAGAAATAGAGGCCAGTCAAGAGGTCACGCCATCTTTCAAGGTCAGTGATGATGATGGCTTGGACAAGGAGAATGACTGAGTGGGTGTTCAGACATATTTGAAAAACTGATACATTTTCAAGGTCAGAGCTGTCAGGATATGCTGATGGTTTGACTGTGGGTGTGAGAGACAGAACTAGTCAAGGATAACTCCAAGAGTTTTGGCTTGAGTAATAGGGTGCATGTTGGTTCAATATTCAGTATAGGGCAGACTGTGGGGAGAAACAGGTTGAGGGAATAATGAGCTCCGTGTCAGACATGGTACGTTAGAGATGTCCATTAGCCATCCAAATGGAGGCATTTACGACAAGGTTGGGCTGGAGCTATTGCCATTTAAAACCTCAGCATTGAATGAAATCACCCTGGGAGTGAGAGGTCTGAGGATTGCACCTTGGTGCCCTCTAACATGTAGAGGTCAGAAAGAAGGGAGGATCCAGTAGGGAGAGTGAGCTGCCTGTGAGGTAGGCAGAAAACCAGGAAAGAATGTTGTCTTAGAAGCCAAATTGAAAACAAACAAAAAGATTTCTAACACGATGGAGTGACAAAGCTATTTTATATAAAGAGTATAGCAAGTGGAGACTGAGAATTGGTCATTGGATTCGGCCAGATGGAGGTCACTGGGGGACATCAACAATGAGATTTTATTGTACTCTTGGGAGAAAGGGGAAGGATGAGAGCCTGGTGAAAGGGAAATCAAGGCAGAAAGAAGGTGAGGAATTGGAGATGGTGCAAACAGATAACTCTCTGGACCAAAACAAGTATGACTCAGTTGAAGGGAGAATTTGCAGGAGCAAAGCCCACCGTGGTGAAAGGAATGTCTAGGGCCCGAATACAAGTGCAGTCCAAATTTTTTTGGGCCTGGGCTAATGCAGTTTGAAGAGTCCTCTTTAAGACAAAAAGAATGCAAAGTCATACATTCAACTATTAGGCATAGAATTCAACATTTATTTAGTATGAGAAGAGAAATCATAACAAATCAACAACACTTTAAAGATGCGTGTATTTTCTTCTGAAACCTCTTTAAGCTAGGATTTTTCAAACTCTGCAAGACTGGCATTTTGGGTCAGATAATCCTTTGTAGGGGACTGTCCCATGCATGATAGGATTTAGCTGCATCCCTGCCATCTACCCACTAGGTGCCAGTAGCACCTCCCTCCCAAATTATGATGACAAAAATGTCTCCAGACATCACCCACCACTACCTTAAGAGCTATTGCTTTAGGTTATTTACTTGACATGCTTACACACAAACGTTCCTGATTACAACCCCCGTCTTTAACAGTCTACAACCCTCAGTAACCTTCAGCACTGGCAGGGCCCAGGGAAGTGGAGAATTCTGAATCTAAGGCTTCTGGTAAATCCACCTTTGCCTGGGTTGAGGGACTGGACTCAAACAGACACAGGAAGAGTGTCCATCATAAAAGAAGAAAAAGTAGAACAGAAGGGTGTAGACACTGGTAATTAATAGACTTGATTCTTTTCATTATTTGTATTTTCTCAATGCAATAAAAAGCAAGGATATCTATTAAGAGGGCAACAGTGGGAGGCTAGTTGGAGTTTTGCATGGAGAGAAGGAATGAAATAGTCATTCTGCAAAGTAAGAGTGAGTGGACTGGGATTCTTATGAATCCTACTAGAAGTAGGGTAGAGCAAGACCAGTCTGGAGCAGCTCAACGATGGCTTGAGCACTTTATAAAGCAGCACCTGCCTTCTTTTGAAAAGTTTCTGTTCATATCCTTTACCCACTTTTGAATGGGGTTGTTTGTTTTTTCTTATATATCTGTTTTAGTTCATTGTAGATTCTGGATATTACCCCTACATCATGGAATACTACGCAGCCATAAAAAACGATGAGTTCATGTCTTTTGTAGGGACTTGGATGAAACTGGAAACCATCATTCTAGCAAACTGACACAAGAACAGAAAACCAAACGTCGCATGTTCTCACTCGTAGGCCGGTGTTGAATAATGAGAACACGTGGACTCAGGGGAGAGGAGCATCACACACTGGCGGCAGTTTGAGGGGGCTAGAGGAGGTACAGCAGGGGGTGGGGAGGCATAACATGGGGAGAAATGCTGGATATAGGCAAAGGGGGGAATAGAGGCAGGAAACCACCTGGTTATGTATGCACCTATGCAACAACCCTGCATGACCTGCACATGTACCCCAGTACCTAAAGTAAAATTAAAAAAAAAAAAAAAAAAAAAAAAAAAGCAGCATCTGCCTTATCACCAGAGGTACCTGCCTTATAACAGGTATTCAAGTAGCAATGGAAAGTCAGACCAAGTGATCCTACTAGTCCTTCTTGTTCTGTGATTCTGTGATTTTTATAGCAAAGCAACCTGATGCCCTCCAGTATATCAGGCAAAATGACTCCATAGCATCTTCATTCACAAGCGAGTCAGATCCGTCCCACAAAGTAATGATCCTGGCGGCTAAGAGTGCAAGCCCAGGGTAAGGGCTTCCATGCTTTATCCGATTTAATCATACGGCATGGGAAGAGAGTTTAAGAGAGATCAAGACACTTATCCATTGACGCACAGTTCGTAAAAATTATATTACCCCAATTGAGGAACATTTACAAAATGCCTGACCAGTTTGACTTACAATTCTCAAGGTCATGACAAACAAATGAAGACTCTGGCCAAAAAAACTAAGGAGACGTGATAACTAAAAGCAATTATAGTATCTTGGACTGGACTCTGGAACTGAAAAAGGATATTAGTGGAAAAACTGGTGAAATTCAAATAAAGTCTGGAGTTTAATTAATCGTAAAGCGCAATGCTGGTTTCTTAGTTTTTATAACTGTATCATGGTCAAGTAAGATGTTAACATTAAAGGAAAATAGGTGAAGTGTATATAAAAACTGTATTATCTCTGTAATTTTTCTATAAATCTAAAATCAGTTCAAAATAAAAACTTGTCTAGAATCAGACAACGACAATGACAAGTATGTGACTAACTCCCTGGCATTCTAACACTAGGAAGCGATGCTTCTCTGTGATGGTCAGGGCACTGGAATCTGTAAGTTATTCTCCTCTATTCCATGTGACTCTGTCTAAGTTCTCTGCTTTCTGCTTTTACACCTACACGTGTCCTCCAGCTGCGAGGCAGGCTGGCATAGTGGAAAGAGATGGCTTTGAATCCATGCAAACATTAGCTGAACCTTAGTTCCCTTATTACTTAACTGTGAGTGTGGAGAAACCAATTTCTGTCTCAAACTTCTGGCTTCTTGCAATTGCACAATGCAACCCATAATATCTCTTTCCTAGGCTTTGAGTCAGATTCCAACTGGAAAGTGAGAAAAGCAAAGCAATTGGCACCCAGTAGGTGCTCAGAAAACACAAGATCCGCCTTCTTCCTTCTCAGCGCTAAGAACTGGGAGCTCACCCAGCCACTCTTTTTCTGACAAGAACTCCTCATGTTTAATTTATAGGCTGGTTTAGGTAGCTGAATTTTAAATAATTCATAGCCTTGCTGTTAATATTTGTAGTTGTTGAATTCCTTTAATAAAACATTTAGGGATTTCTTCCCCCTGAAGTGTATTTCATCCGGAGAATGATTTGTTTTCTGAAATCTGGGACTCGGCTGCCCTTTCGTTATTTTCTTTTCTGTGTCTAATCCTGTTTATTGCTATGGCAGAGGTAAGAGATGCAAGCTTGGGTTTTGCTTGGTATGAGTATGCAGGCAGGGATGTCAATTGATCTTTGGCTGGGGCTCGTGAGATGGGTTCACCTTAGTGGGGGGTGCCATGGTGGTTAAGAACATTGACTTCGTACTGTATTAGAGCTGGGTTTGAACTCAGTCCTGCACTTCCTTCTTCCTTGCTGTGAGATCTTATCCAGGTAATTGTTATTATTATTTTTTGAAATGCAGTCTCACTCTGTCACCCAGGCTGGAGTGCAGTGGTGTGATTTCGGCTCACTTGCAACCTCCGCCTCCCAGTTTCAAGTGACTGTGTCTGGAACTACTGGCATGTGTCACCATGCCTGGCTAATTTTTGTGTCTTTAGTAGAGACAGAGTTTCACCATATTGGCCAGGCTGGTTTCGAACTCCTGACCTCAAATGATCCACCCACCTCAGCCTTTCAAATTGCTGGGATTATAGGCATAAGCAAGCATACCCAGTCTCATCCAGGTAATTTAACATTTCTGAGCCTTTGGTTTCTCATATGCAAAATGAGAATGAGAACACACTCAGTTTACTTTCCCTGATGTACCTCTGGATTTTAAAATTCTGCTTATATCCATGGAGTCTGCGCTTTCTAATCTCTCTCAGCCTCAACCCCCACTTGGTGCATTTGATGTGGCAAATAGACTCCCTCATTAATTCTGTTTCTCATCACCTTGGCTTGAGCCATTTCCACATGAACCCCAGGCTCTTTCCTGAATCCCACGAAACCCCACTGGCTTTGTCATTTCTTGGTACCCCCTGGGTTTGAGGGGCGGGGGAGGATGATTCGGGGCATGCTGCATTCTTTTCTAAAAGGAGGCTCCAGCTCCCTCTTGAAGATGCAGGGGGGACCTGAAACGCAAGGCAAGCTTCACAGGTGCCAACTGTATTGTTCAAAGAATATACTCCCTTTTATAGCACTTATATTTCATTCTCTACTGCCAGAATGGAGACACATGCTGGGTTTCTGCATTCGTAATTGGGGGAAGAACAGATGGGAGAGACGCAGTTGGAAGTAATACTGTCATTAAAGTAATCTATACTGCTCGTAACTCTCAGGCATGTGCGAGAAGGTGAGTGGAGCCACGTGGACCACATTTCTTTCTATTCGGTCCTCATGGAAATTATGGGGTGGCACATGACTTTGGTAGAATCAGAAAATTCACATTCACTTATGGTATACCTCTGTGCATGTATTTCTAGCTCCAGGGCCTCAAAGTCGAGAAAAAGAACAGGTCGGTGGTAGTTTCCTTAGGCAAGGGGTGGAGTAGGCATTCTGGGAGAGAGAGAACAGCACAGGCAAAGGTGTGGAGCCTGGAAATATGAAATGTTTTAATTAATAGTAAGTAGAGAAGCTGAGCTAGTCTTGTTAGGGGAAGAAGCAGGGGATACGGCTAGAAGAACTCGTGATATGGTGATGAGGTTCTTGAATACTAGGAAAGAAGTTGAATGAGAGTTGCTGTGGCATGGCAGAGAACAGGGCTGCAATCAGGTTCAGTGCAGGCTGTTACTAACTAGCTATGTGAAGATGGGAAAGACACTTCTCTTTCTGGGCCCAGTGCTTCATCCGTAAAATGGGAACAGGATAAATGGTCTAAATAAAACCACATTGGCTGGAGGGACAATGGCTCTGAACTTCAGAAGACATCTAATTCCTGAGTCTTTTGGTCACGCAGGTCAATTCTAAACTAAGCATATCCCAGGCCTTGTTGTTTGTGTAATAATAACAGCATTTTAAAAATAATAGAGTGACCCTTTGTTGAGGTCCTACTTTGTGTCAGACACCGTAAAGTTTTTTAAAATTTTTTTTTGACAATATCAATCTCAGTCTTAATGAGATGGTCCTGAGAAGCCCACTGTGCAGATCTCCACATCTGAGGCTCAGAAAGGGAAGAGGATAGGAAGGAGTTCATGCCACCCCGCCCTGGGTGACAGGACCAAGAATTATGCCAGATGTCACTGGCAGCTGCCACAGCACTAATGGCACCTCCTAAGGCAGGGCACTCTGGAGAGTTTGCCTTGCTTGTCTTAATGAGGTGATTCTTGGTGGGTGCCTGGATAGCTTCAGGATGGGAGCTGGTCACCAGAAAGAGCAAGCCATGATTAGAAACTTGGAACTTTCAGCCTCAACTCCCCATTATCTGGGAAGAGAAGAGGAGCTGGAGAGTTAATCACAGCAATCGTGGCTACATGATGAAGACTCCATAAAAATCCTTAAACTGAAGGGTTTGAAGAGTTTCTGAGTTGGTGAATGCATCCATGTGCCGGGAGGGTGGTGTATCCCAACTGCATGGGACGGAGGGTGGTGCACCCCAACTGCATGGGGACGGAGGGTGGTGCACCCCCAACTGCATGGGGACGGAGGGTGGTGCACCCCAACTGCATGGGGATGGAGGGTGGTGCACCCCAATTGCACAGGGACAGAAGCGCCTGCACTTGGGATTTTTCTGGACTTCACACTATGTGCTTCTTCATCTGTCTATTCATCTGCATCTTTTAGAAAAAACCAGTAAAATCAAAATCAATGTCTACCTGAGTTTTGTGAGCTGTTCTGACAAATTATTGAACCCAGATGGGGAGTGAGGTGGAAAGGGGATTGGAGTGGGGTTGTGGGTACCCCTGAATTTGTAGCCAAGTCAGAGGGGAACTGCGAGGATACTTGCGTTGGGTGTCTGAAGTGAGGGCAGTCTTCTGGGATTGAGCTTTCAAACCGGCACGGAGTTTTGTCAGAATTGAATTAAATTGCAGGACACTTAGCTGGTGTCCAGAGAGAGATCTGGTTGGTGTGGGGAAAAATCACCCCTACATTTGGTGTTGAAAGTGCTGCGAGTCAAGATACAGGTTTTCCTCTAGAATGTAGCCTTATTTCCACATGTTGGGATTTTCTGTTGTCTGTCCCTTACCATGAATGGCCCAGCATCAATGAAAAGTGTCGACCCATCAAAGCAAGACCACATCTTCTCAGACACCCAAAGTCCTGAGGTACGAAGGCTGGGAGAGAGAGTGAAAATTCACAGAGTAGTAACTTTGTCCAAATCAGCTCAGAAATGTCTGACCACAGCCCTGCAAGGTAGGTACTATGCTATTGTTTCCATTTTACAGGTGAGGAAGCTAAGCTCAGAAAGGTGTAAATGGCTTGCCCAAGATCAGTGTTAAGTGATAGAGGCAAAACTTTAAATTCAGGTCTTTGGCCGTCTGACACCAACACCTGGACCCTCTGGCCTATGACGTTCTGTTTCCTCCTATAGTAGAAAGATGTGGGCCAGGTGTGGTGGCTCATGGCTGTAATCCCACCATTTTGGGAGGCCAAGGCGAGCAGATGGCTTGAGCTCAGGAGTTTGAGACCGGCAACAAAGTGAGACCCCATCTCTACAAAAAAATGCTAAAATTAACTAGGCATGGTGGTGTGTGCCTGTGGTCCCAGCTACTTGGGAAGCTGAGGTGGGAGGATCACTTGAGTCTGGGAGGCAGAGGTTGTAGTGAGTTGAGATTGTGCCACTGAACTCCCAGCTGGGTGACAGAGTGAGACCCAGTCTCAAAAAAAAAAAAGAAAGAAAGAAAAAGAAAAGAAAAGAAGAGAGAAAACAAAAAACATAGAGTTGGTCCCCCTTTCTCACTTCTATCCCCATCCTTCCCATTGATCCAAGATTCTATAACAGTTTAGGAAATGTTCTCATTCCAGCCACTGGGGCTGGGGAAAAGTCTCTATGGAGATTGCTTTTCTCCTCTCATTATTTTGCTTAAGTGACAGGGAAGTCTTGCGGGCCCCTGTGGATTGCAAAGACCTGTCATGTTCATCACATTCTTACTGCACACAGAGTCTTTGCACGTGCTGCTCCTTCTGCCTGAAATGCTTTTCCTCACCTCTTTTCCCTTTACTCTTGTTCATCCTTTAGATGTTAGATCAACTGTGACTTTCTCAAAAAAGCTGTCCAAACCCCTTCGTAGGTCCCTTGATCCCAATGAACTCTCACAACATTGCACTACTTTCCTCCCTGGCACATGGCTCAGTTTGCAAGTATTAATAATTGGTGAGTTGTTGGATTAATGTCAGCCTCTCCCACTAGACCATAAGCTCTAAGAGGGCAGGGACCATGTCTACTTGGATCATGATTGAGCGCCCCGTTCCATGCACACGGCTTAGAAAACTGTAGATGATCCATCAGTGTGTGTTGAGTGAAAAAATGAATGCATTAAAGTGCAGGATGTGAAAACTTTTGGGTCTGGAGACAATATAATTTCTAAACTTGTGTCTTAAAGAGGCACAGCTTTCTCTTCATAACTTGTTAGAAATGCAGAATCCCAAACTCTCTAAATAAGAATCTGCAATTTGCCATGGTCTGGTCCCCAGATGATTCCTATGTGCATTAATTATAACCACGGCAGACGAGAAAAAGGTGAATTGGGAAGATGAAGTAGCCTGTGATAATTAATTAATTGATCATGGAATTGGTTAATTATAAAAGTTTGTAAAATTATTCTGAGTAACACCTATGAATCTGGTACTGTGTTAGGCCCTGGGACTCTGGCATGAACATGGGAGATATCGTACTAGCCCCAAGATAGTGCCTGATATGATTTGGCTGTGTCCCCACCGAAATCTCAACTTAAATTGTATCTCCCAGAATTCCCATGTGTTGTGGGGAGGAACCCAGGAGGAGGTAATTGAATCATGGGAGCCAGTCTTTCCCATCCTATTCTCGTGATAATGAATAAGTCTTACAAGATCTGATGGGCTTGTCAGGGGTTTCTGCTTTTGCTTATTCCTCATTTTCTCTTGCCACAACCATGTAAGAAGTGCTTTTTGCCTCCCATTATGATTCTGAGGCCTCCCCAGCCATGTGAAACTGTAAGTCCAACTAAACCTCTTTTTCTTCCCAGTCTTGGGTATGTCTTTATCAGTAGCATATAAACGGACCGATACAGTGTCCCATACCTGCATGGATGGGCAAAGCACCCAGAGCTAGCAGAATAGAGGGAAGGGGCACTCACTGCCCAGGAAGCAGGGAGGGCTTTCTGCAGGTGACTGGCAGTAGAGGAGACAGAGAACTGTCTCATAGATAGCGGAACTTCCTGTCCCATGTTACAGGCTTGAAGCAGGGGCATGGAGTGAGCAGGTTGTTATAATAATCCAGAGTAAAATATAAACAGGTCACCATTCTTTCTCCCCGAGCCCTTCTCTGAATTCTCATGCCATCCTGAAAAACCTGCCTAAAACTCACTCTGAATCAGAAAACGGCCAGATTCTGTAGGCTTCTTTCAAATTCTTTCGATCTTTTTTCATTTACATTCTGCCTCTAAATGTCAATCTTCTACCTTCTTGTCTCTGTGTTTTCCCTCCTTTCCACTGTTTGCCTTCCTAGTGTCCCTCTGGCATCTCCATTACATGGACTATTATGCAGCTATTAAAATGATGTTTACAAAGACTGTAATAAACATGGAATATGTTTAGGTTTAATAGGAAGCTGGTGCAAAGCTGTATGGACATACGATTACAGTCTTATAAACATAAGTCTGTATCGTTAACAAAATTTTAAAAAGCAAACCCCAGAATGAGTCAAACAATATTTATGTTTGCCTGGGGTTTAAAAAATATATTTATTTAAGATATCTCTATTTTCTATATTTTTTATGACTAGGGAATTTTTTTTTTCTTTTTTTTTTTACATAGGAAAATAAATACCACCAATTTAAAACTTGCTATTTATTCACTGTGTCATATTTTGGGCATTTTTAAAAAACTTCCCTGAGCCTCAGTTTTCTCATCTCTAAAAGGGAGGTGATAGTTGTGCTTCCCACAGAGGATGTTTTGCAATTGTGGTCATCAAGTGTGTGGCGCAGAGCCTGGCATGCGAGTAAAACCTAATCCCACAGCAGTTATTATCATGTGAGGCATCAGTGCCCAGCTTACCTGATTGGTATAGATTGAATCAAAGAACAAGTTTGATGTGGTAGGGATGGAGGTGGAGGGCAGGGAGCTACTCGTTTGGAATTCCTGGTTTTGAGACTATATTTGCCTCAAATTGGCTGTGTGACCTTGGCAATTCTTCCCATCTCTGGGCTTTTGTCTCTCCAAAGGTAGAAGAGAAATGGAGTCTCAGTGATCAACATAACTTCCTGTTACATGTCTAAAGGAGAGTACCTCAATTCCCTTGGAAATTACACTATGAATGTTTTAACATTTCTAAATATTCTACTGGACAAAAACTGCAACCTCTTTCTAATGTCTCTTAACTCCCTGAGGTTTACTGACCTATGAAGCTTTCATCCTTGCTTCTTAAAAACAAGTTCCCTCCTCCTTTGCTGACAACAGAACAATTCTTTGTTGTGTCAATTGTTTACAAAAATGTCATTTGATAGCAGGTTGGTGTGGCTCACACCTGTAATCAGCACTTTCAGAAGCTGAGGCAGGTGGATTGCTTGAGCTCAAGAGGTTGAGACCAGCCTGGGCAACATGGTAAAACCCCATCTTCATTAAAAATACAAAAATTACCCAAGCATGGTGGTGTGCGTCTGTGGTCCCAGCCTTTATGGAGACTGAGGTGGGAGGCTGCAGTGAGCTGAGATCACACCACTGCACTCCAACCTGAGTGACAGAGCATGACCCTGTCTCAAAAAAAAAAAAAAAGAAAAAAAGTCATTTTTTTTTAATGTTAAAAATTAGACTGTGGTGGTCTTCAGTTCATGGCCGGCAGAAACCGCACTTCTTGCTCTTTGCAATTTAGTTCTTATAATGGACAAGTCTTGTTTCAAATGCTGCCTCCTTGGTATTCCTCTGTATACAATGGAAATGGGAGTTGGATCAGATGCTCTCTAAAGATGGTCTAAGCTCTAAAAGTTTTCTTTCTGGGCAGCAGTTTCCCGGATGGGGGACCTTTTTGCTGAGCACGTGGCTCTGTCTCAGAAGCATCCCTTCTCCCCAGTCCCCCAGTAAAGCTTCCAGGCTCAGATGAGTAGGGCCAGCTGGCTTTGCTCTACATAGAGGCTCTAAATAATTTTAGTGGCTTAAAAGCAGAAGAGTAGTTCTCCAGTTCCTGTAAGAGGCAGAATTAACAGGGAATAACTTAAAGGGAACAGCATGAAAGAGGCCAATGGAAAGATAAAAATAAAATGAAGAATGGGAGCAACCAATTTTCAGGGTCTCTCAGAAAAATCTTGGGTCAGGATCCCACCTGTCTCCTGCAAGCTTCCTTCTTCCTGCTCACAATGCCTTCTTGCCTTTATAGCATAAAGAAAAATGCTTTACCATGATTTAGGTGCTAAGCTCTTGACCTTACATACATCATTTTACCCTCAGCTGGAATGTTGGCTCCATGAGGGCAGGGGGGATTTTGTCTGGTTTTTTCACTGCTGTATCCCATTTCTAGAACAATACCAGGACACCTGTATGTGTTCACCGAGTATTTGGTGAAATGATGAATGATGACTTGCTGAGGTCACTACGATTACTAACCCCATTTTACAGATGAATACACTAGAGTTCCTAGAGGTTAAGTTACGTGCTCAAGATCAAGTAGCTAGAAGGAGCAAAGCCAGGATTCAAGTCTATCTGATCTTAAATCCTGCTTTATTTTAGACTATGTGCTTTCAGGAAATGCTCATCTGTTTTAGTACATTCCCACACTGTTATAAAGAAATACTGGAGACTGGGTAATCTATAAAGAAAAGAGGTTGAACTTGCTCACACTTCTACAGGCTATATAGGAAGTATGGCCACATCTGCTTCTGGGGAGGCCTCAGGGAGCTTTTACTCATGGTGGAAGACAAAGTAGGAGCATACATCTGACATGGCAGGAGCAGGACCACGAGAGAGATGGGGGAGGTACCACACACTTTTAAACAACCAGATCTCACAATAATTCACTAACATGATAACAGTATCATGGGGAATGTTCTTAAATCACCGAGAAACAGCCCCCATGATCCAATCACCTTCCACCAGGCCTGCATGAGTCTGTTCTCACAATGCTATAAAGAACTACCCAAGACTGGGTAATTTATAAACAAAAGAGGATTAATTGACTCACGGTTCTGCATGGCTAGAGAGGCCTCAGGAAACTTACAATCGTATCAGAAGGGGAGGCAGGCACCTTCTTCACAAGGTGGCAGAAAAGAGAGAGTGAGAAAAGAAAGAGGAACTTGCCAAACACTTATCTGATCTTGTGAGAACTCAGTCACCATCATGAGAACAGCATGGGGGAAGACTACCCCCATTATCCAATCATCTTCCACGGAGTCCCTCCCTTGACACGTGGGGGTTATGGGTATTAAAATTCAAGATGAGGTTTAGCTGTGGACACAGCCAAATCATATCAGGGTCCCACCTCCAGCCTCAGATATTACAATTGAACATGAGATTTGGGTGGCAACAGAAATCCAAACCGTATCACCATCTCTCTATTTCTCTATTTAGATCTCCTTCCTCTCTCATAGGAGCTCCTCTGCCCTAAAACCTCTTTCTTCCAGAAGTCTTTCCTGACTACTTCCTTTGAAGGTGGGACTCCTCTTGGAATAACATAACTACAATCCTCCTATTCATTACTACATCAAAAGCTGTCACCTTCAGGAAGGGCACTTGTTATCTACCTAAGCTAGTCTGAATATTTTATACCTTGAATTATTATTGTTCATAAACATGTGTACCCATAACAAATTATACGCTTTTCAAGGAAGGCCTGGTGTTTGGTTACGATTAATTTTATATATCACTACAGCGCCTGATTCATAGTGAGTTTTTAATCATTTCTTTTCAATAATGGTTCATTTAACCCTTGGAATCATAGATTCAGGGGCCAATTTAGTTGTGCCTATCAAAATTTCAAATATTTTTACACTTTAACATATAATTCCATTTGAAGATACTTAAAAATACTCAAACCTGGTCATAAAAATGCATGCACAAGTCTGTGTATTGTTGCATTGTTTGTAATAGTAAAAATATGTGATAATGTAAGAGTCCATTATTGGCTGGTGGTGAAATGAATCATGATACATCTGTGCTATGGAATATTAATGAGCTGTGAAAAAGAATACTGTAGATCTATATGAATTGATATGGAGATGTCTTTAAAACTTTGTGTTAGTAGAAAAAGCAAGTTTCACAAAAAGCATTCAGTGTGATCCCAATTGTGTTAAAATTTACCTATGTAAATTCATGTCAACAGTTCTGGGGGCTAGCATATCAAACTGCTAAGAAATATGTACTTTGGGTGGACTGGAAGTTTGGAGAGTGAAGGAGATTTCTGCCTTTTTATGCTGAAAATCCTTCTTTAAAAATGGTGACTTAAAACAATAGACTCACAGGACATGAAGATTGGAAGGGACCTAATGGGGCAGAGATGGTGCAGAACCTGTCACAGACAGTGTTAGGTTCTCTGCATGTATTTTTCACCTATACCTCATAACGAACCCTAAGAGGTAAGGCTAAACAATGCCACTTTACAAATAAGGACATTAAGGTTCAGACTCAGACAAAGCCCGCCTGAATCTCAAGCTTGTCCCCTTCTTTCCAAGGGTGTAACAGTAAAATTCTAACCAAAATTTTATTTTGTGGATAGGACTTTGAGACCTGTTCAGGCTCAGCCAAAAGTCTGGAAGCTCTTCCTGTGCTGTCTCTTCTAATTGCTTCTGACATCTACAGGTTATCACCACAGCCAGCCAATTGGTTCACTGAAGGACAGAGCTTTGCATTCTGTTTCTTTGCACCCAAGTCTGGGTTGATCATGGTACCACTGGCTCCTTAACTCTACAATGAAATAGTCAGTCACTCCTGGAGGGGCCAAGTCAGTTACTACACAGCTTCTCTTGATGCCCTTGTCTTTACAGTTGTCCTGGAAAAACAAGACTTCTGCCTTAGGCAGGGTGGTTCCATTTGAGGTTATGAGAAAAGGTGAGTGAGGAGTAGATAGCTATGCAAAACTGTTTTGTGATATGACTCAGTGTTCTTTGATGAGGCTTGCAAAGATGTATACCAACTTTCCAACAGCTTTTAATGCTGGAGATGAAGATTTCTTTAGGGCCTCAGATGAGTAGTTGGTCTGCATTAGCAGTGGGGAAATCTCAAAAGAGCTGAAGGGTGGAAATCACAACTTAGAATCCTTAAATCTCAGACTTGGAAGAAAGCTCAGCAGAGATTTAATCCAACTTCTGGCCCACAAGAGGGGTCTCTCTGGAGTGTCCACACAGAGCAAGCCTTATTCCAGTGCCAGCTAACTCACCGGTTTAGTGGTGAGCAGGTCTCACTAAGAGAAGGCATCTGCTGATGGTTCCTAGATCTGCCTCCCCGCTGAAACCATCTCCCATGTGCTGCGGAGCAGGGCCCTAAGGTGAAGGCACTGGAGGCTTCTCCTCTTGTTACTGCAAAGGGGTCCCAATCCAGAACCCAAGAGAGAGTTCTTGGATCTTGCACAAGAAAGAATTTAAGGTGAATCCATAGAGAAGAATGAAAGCAAGTTTAATAAGTAAGTAAAGAAATTAAAAAATGGCTACTCCAGGCCATGCACAGTGGCTCACTCCTGTAATTCCAGCACTTTGGGAGGCCGAGGCAGGTGGATCCGGTGTTCGAAACCAGCCTGGCCAACGTGGTGAAATCCCGTCTCTACTAAAAATATATAAAATAAAAATAAAATAAATTAGCCTAGTGTGGTGGCACACTTCTGTAATCCTAGCTACTCGGGAGGCTGAGGCAGGAGAGTCGCTTCAACCCAGAAGGCAGAGGTTGTAGTGAGTAGATATTGTGCCACTGAACTCCAGCCTGGGTGACAGAGCAAGACTCTGTCTCAAACCAAACAAACAAACAAACTGGCTACTCCATTGGCACAGTGGTGGCATGGGCTGCTCAGCTGCTTATACTTATTGTTGCTTCTTTATTATATGCTAAACAATGGGTAGATTATTCATGAGTTTTCCAAGAAGAGGGTTGGCAATTCCTGGAACTGAGGATTCGTCCCTTTTTAGACCATATAGGGTGACTTTCTGACATTGCCATGACATTTGTAAACAGTTGTGGTGCTGGTGGGAGTGCCTGTTAGCATGCCATTTCATTATAATTAGCATATTATGAGCAGTGAGGACCACCAGAGGTCACTTTTTTGGCCATCTTGGTTTTGGTGGGATTCGGCTGGCTTCTTCACTGCAACCTGTTTTATCAGCAAGGTCTTTATGACCTGTATCTTATGCTGACCTCCTATTTCATCCTGTGACTAAGAATGCCTTAACCTCCTGGGAATGCCGCCCAGTAGATCTCAGCCTTATTTTACCCAGCCTCTACTCAAGATGAAGTCGCTCTGGTTCAAATCTTCTAACACTCTGACTAGTGTGTGACTTCCAAACAAGTCACTCTTGCCACTTAGGAGCTGAGCTAAGAGAATCCTTTAGAATCAAATCCCTCATTTTACAGATGGGAAAAATGAGGTCCAGAGAGTCAATATTTTATTAACATTCAAGTCTTTTGGCCCTCAGTTCAATGCTAAAAATACACCCATACTTGTTTTCTTAATATAAAAAAATAATTTCCTCTCTCCCAGTTAACATGTCAGATATTTTAGTACACTCTGCTCAGAGCTACAGCCCTGCTTCATCATCATCACCGTCACCACTACTGTCACCATATTAACAATTATTCAGTGTCTCCTATGTGCTAGGCATTCTATGAAGTGTTTTACATTGAATGATACCTCCTGAGAACCTTATGAGGAGGAGTGAGGAGTCTCCCAGTCAGAGAAGGAATGTCCACCTACCATGACCGTCATCTTTCAAGTAGCTTTGTAATGGGGCAGAACATGAGCTTCTTCCTGCTAGATTTCACCATCTGGGGCTTGTAGTGTCAGAACAACAGACAAGTCAGGCTGCTTTTCCAGTGCCTAAAAGGACATGCAGATGTATGTGTGTGCACACATACTCACACGTACTGATACAGGCTTTCTGCTACACAGATACAATAAAGGAAGCTCGGGACTGGCTCTGGGAGTCGCTCTCTTATTAGGCATTACCTGCAATTCCTGAGTACTTCTGTTTCTCAGACAAATCTAAATAGGAATTCTGCTGCTCCTATTTGTCCATATATAGGGGGTGGGAGATGAACAGGTTGTAGGCCATGATTAAAAATTTAAAAATTATTAAGCAAGACCAAGCTTCCTGATGTCCAGCTTAGACCACATGTACCTCACCTTCCCTGACCCATCCCCGTCCTTTCCCCTATATACAAGGAGATACACAACACGCAACACATACACACACATGCACACAGTGATGCTCATACATTCAAAAACATCCTGTGTTCCTTCATTGCCTACAGGGTAAAGCTGAAACACTGTAGCCTGAACATATGACCCTTTATGATTTAAATCCCATCCCTTTTCCTGAAACTTTCTTCCTCCATTTCTTGTCATGCTCCATCCAAACTGGTCTACTGTGCATGCCATCCCATCGTGGCCTCCCAGGAAGCTCTTTCCCAGGTGGTACCCCCTGTTTATAATGCCGTTCCCTGTATGATCACCAAGACCAAGTTAAAATACTAGTGTCCAAGAAACCATCAATGATGTCTCCAAGCTTTTGGCTGTAAATGACCTCTCTCTCATCAGAGCTCTTAAAACCATTTTCAAAACTGCTTCAAAAACATACTGATCTCAAGAATTTATGCAGATCCCTTAATTGTTGCCACCCCCCTGCCACCGCAAGTTAGAGCTTTCTTTTTGGTACATAGATCTCTTTAGCGCTGTATCTTCTATAGCCTTGCCAGCTTCATCCACTCTTGTAGAAACTTCTCTGCTTTCTCTTCCTTTTTGGTCCCTACCTTCATGTTATCGAGCTCCATTTCAACCTCTTTCCCTTGATAAAACACATATATGTAATTTTGGCATTGCGATTATTTTTCATTGGCGTTACAAGAGATGTTTGACCAACGCTCATAATAACAATCCTGGCCATGCTGATAATAATTTAAATATGGCATTTAATTACTGAGCTCCAGGCATTATCTTATGGACTTTATATATACTCTGCTTCATTTAAGTCTTTTCCAGAATTGTGAGCAGGCAACTCTTTTAAAACTCCTGTTTTACAGATGAGAAAACTGATTCTTGAATAAGTTAACTCAAGGTCACCCACAGAGTGACACAGTTGAGATCTGAACTCATGTGTAGCTGACACCAAAATCCAAGTTCTTAATCACTTTATCAGAAAATAACTAAGAGGCATTTAATTAGTTGCATGCAATTAAATATATGTGAGGGAGAGGGCCATCAGGAAATTATTTAGAAATAAAAACAAAATAGAAGGCATAAAAACAAAGATAAAAGCAAGAACGGTTGAACAGAGTCTGAGAACAATTAATTGTGGTTTACAAGTGTTAGGAAAACTAATTAGCTGGAATATAGCAAAGAGGTCAGCCGGGACAATCTATCCTTGAGAAGACTGAGAGGAGTACCAAAGAAACCCATTTTCATTGTGGATTGCAGAAAATTTTGAGCATTTCACTGAGGAATGTATGTGGCAGGGCATCTCTGTCTCCTTTATCCACCTCTGCTTTTATTGGGGTGGTCTCCACCACCTCCCTCATCAGACCCTCTCCCTAGGGTGCATGGCTTCCTATCTCCCAAAAGACTGGTTGCTACTGTTAAAGGAGATCATGCATGTGGAGTCCTTAGCAGGTGAGACAGTCACATGGCCATCCTGAAATAAATGTAGAGCTGTGATAAGCCTTACAATCACGAGGTATCTTGTTTTCATACATTTATCATCACCAACAGGAAGCTGGTGGGTTTTGCTTTCCTGGCTTTTGCTGGTGTTCATATTCCTTCTTTAACCAGTTCTGGTAACTGCCTTATGTAACAACACACTCATGAGTATTCATACAATTCCCTGCTTTGGATTGATCGGCTCCATCTATGAGAATTGTCTTGGCCACAGTGAATGGATTATAGTTACAATGGAAGTCTGTACCAGCTGGTCCTCCTTTGGACACTTGCATACTCCCAAGGAATGGTGGCTGGACTCTATTAGGCCTCTCATGTGCCTGGGTGCCAGCTCCCTCTATTAACATAAGCATCTCGGGGTTGGAGATGGGGGAATCTTTTCTGATGCATCTTTCATTCCCATGTAATGCCTACCCCAGGATTATGTTCACAGAAGTATTCTCGGAATATGTGACTAAGAGATTGAAAACGCCATTGTACTGCCCTGTTGCTACTTAAAACTGTCTGTCAATGCCAACAGCTCCCTGAGGTGTTTTTCTTCTCCTTGGGAGATCACACCAATTTAGCTTTGGCTACTGTTCTCTCCGCATACCCTGTCATATGTGTGCAACAACCCACAGTATCTCCTCCTTGCTTTCAACTTGCTAGAGACCCGCCTTTCTCATGACACTCCACAGCCCAACTCAGCTTCCCTCCCTGTTGCTATCCCTGGCCTCCCAGTTGCCTCTCTCTTCCAAGTTATATGAAAACAGTGATCATTTACTGAATGCCTACTACCTGGCAGATGCCGTAGTGAAAACCCTTTCCGGATCCTCATAACAGCCCCCAAGGAAGGTTTATCAGCATCTATTTTACAGATGAGAAAACCGAGGCACAGAGAAGGGACTTTGGAAGCCGAAGAGAAACAGCTGAAATGCAGATCAGCTGTGACTGATACCGAAGCCCAGCAGTTCAACCATTACAGTATAATATTTCTTTGCATAGAAACACTGATTACATTTTTCAGATATTCTAACAAAACTGCACATACAGATTTGAAGACTAATGGGCAGTCATACACCCTGAGCTGTTTTCTCAGAAATCTTTGTCATAACAGCTCTTCCTCCCCTAACCGTGTATCTACTTCCAGTTTCTGCAGCAGATATTCAAGCCTACCACATGCAAGGGAGATTGCTGGGCACTGCTTTGGAGCAAAGTGTAATATGATAGAAATCATCCACTCCACGAGTTTACAAAAGAACAGAGAATTGAGAGGGAAGAAAGAAAAGAAAATTATATTAAAAGAGTTGACTATTAGAAAATGTTAGAGACAAAGACTTGTGGAGGTACAAAGGAATTTGTCGGGTATAGGGTTAAAAAAAAAAAGGATGTTTATTTAGCTGACCTGTAAGTTTAATACTGTATCAAGTGCATCCATAGCAACCGTGGTCACTTTTAACCATCTATTATGTACTATGAGCTTTTTATACATTTTTCATCCCTTCCCAAGAAGTGAACAAAATAGGAATTCTGATCTCTATTTTACAAAGGAAGACACTGAAACAAAGAGAGGTGAAAAAATCTCCTAAGAGTACACAGCCATTAAACAGCAGAAGCAAAATAAGAACCCAGGCCTGTCTCGGCCTGCTTTTCTGACATTCCTCACATAGGCCTCTTTGCCTTCCAGTGGGATACACCATATTATCCCCATTTACAGGTAAAAAAAGGAAGTGGCAGAATCTCAGCGTTGGACAGGACCTGGGAACTAGAAAGCTTGTTTGGGGGAAACAAGGAAGGCTGTGTGCAGATGTGCTGGACCTGGGAGGACTAACAGGATTTAGTACACAGACACTGTAAAAGCATTCTTGAGAGAAAGGTCTTCATGAGTGGAGGCGGAAGTGTGGCAGACACAGGACAAAAAGCAGCAGCCCCTGCCCAGTGTGGCAGCACTCTTAGGCTGCTGGAAGCTGACATGGCTGGAATCCTAAGTCAGGCCTAGCTACAGTGCATTCCTTTGGTAGAGACTCTTTGCTCTGAATCAGGGTGTTGACGCTGTGGAGTCAATTCTGCAGGAAGTGAACCCTGAGGAGAGGCACTGAGACTTTTTTCAGGCAATCGTAGAAAAGCCAGTTCGCCTGCTCCAACCACTAGGCATACTTGCTCCCCACACATTGACTCTGTGCAGAGTCTTGGCGTATTTTGCATGTATCTCTCCCAAACCCAGGGAAATAAAGTCCATGGTCCCTCTGGGAGACAAAATAGCACTTGTTCCCAACTATCTCATCTGAACAACCCTTTGCTGACTAATTGAATTACTCTGGCCCACAAACTGATAGACAGCTGCTAAAAATGGTTATTGCATTATTAATTCGCTCCAGCAATTTCACATTAAACCTATACTGTTAATAATTTTTCCCCTTCTATTTCTTCCCTCTTAATTAGACTATTTAAAACTTTGAAGGAATAGTCTTCCCATGCTAAATGGAGGCATCGGGCAAATTACATTTTTGATTGAATACTTCTCTGATAGGCCAGCAAATGAGACTGTTGAGTTGTTAATTATTGTCAGAGTTCCACACGATGCCTGCTAATGAGGCAGTCAATCTCGGCTGTCAGTCCCCTGATATTAATGGAAGCTGATGGGATGTACTGGGAAGGATGCTTGCTGGAGGTCCAGGGTGTCCAGGTCCCTAGCTGCAAATGCAAGGCCAGTGACTTCCCATTGCTAAAGGCAATGGGAAACTGTGATGAGTGGGGAAGGGGATGGGCAGTGGAACAGAGGTGAGGACAGCACCAGGTGGGCACCACTGAGATGGTCCACTTGATTGTTGTTCAGTAAATACTGCTGGTATTTTTTAGCACTGCTGGTAAGGCTGTGTGTCTTTAGTTTCTTGGAAGATGATGGGTATAAGGAGCTGCCTGCTAAGCAGTCAGAAGGCATTTCTTAAGACTCCACCTGGATTCTGAATGACACAGCCCCAGCATCCAGCAGATGTTTTGGAATTCTGTCCTGACTTAACCAGGGTTACACTGGTGTGGATGATTGAGAGAGGTGTCGGGTCTTATTCAGCAAGACTGGGAGTGACAAAGGGGATGGCATCCAAGACTGGGTCCCCAAGAACTCTATATACTTTTTAAGCAGGGTTATGCTATAACTCTATATACTTCTCAGCAGGGTTATGCTGGTGTGGATTGAGAGCAATGTCAGGTTTCATTCAGTAAGATTCGGGGTAACAAAGGGGATGGCATCAAAGATTGGGCACTTGATAACTCTATATTTAGTCTGGGACAAAGCAAAAGCTCCGTAGAAGGGCCAGGAAGGGAGAAAAATTGGATTTGACTCAATAAATATTTACTGAGTACTTTGTATGCATGATAAAGACTTAAGTTCTCTGTGCAAACTCTCAAGGCAGACATTTTTTGGGAATCATCCTTGACCTTTACAGCTTCAACTTCACAACTACCCACTTCCCCCGCTCCTCCATTAGACCGTTTCTTGAGGCTCACAGATTCTCCTTCACCAATCCTTCGGAAACTCATTATCTTCTCCATCTCAATTTTTCCTCCTCCAGTCCCAGTCCTTCCCATCAACCTCCAGGTTACTGCCCCCAATCTAATTATTACTGAATCTATACCCTCCCACCCTCTGTCAAAGTGACCTCTTCGACCTCATCTCCTACTACTCGCCCCAGCTCACACAGTTCTTCAACACACTAGGTAAACTTCCCTGCTCTCCTCTGAGCTTTTGTCTCACCATCTCTAGAACTGGGCATCAACCTGCTGTGACGTACCTGGCAGGGTTCTGATCAACACACACTGGGTTCCTTCTCCTTGAGCCTTTATCGGTAAGCCTCATCATTCCAAATCACCTTTACGTTTTCCTGCCATCTGCCTGTCCCTTCAAGCCTATTCATTTTATTATGGTGGAGACATGGGTTGTGGGTGGGGACAGGGAGGTTGGCAAGGCAAGGCTAGAACATCCCTGTCACAGGTGAGAGTCACTGCCCCAGCGGGAGACTTCCCTCCCATGGCATGGGAGAAGATACAAAGGCAGACTCCTAACCTGGGAGGGGCAGCAGGCAACAAATTATTGAATTCATATGAGTTTTAAGGCAGATTCTTAGGTTTTACTTTGCAACTTTGTGGAGGAATATAGTTAACTACATCGAACAAAAGATTTTAACTTCTGAAGATATAATCTTGCCACTTTGCTAACTGCACAGCGATGCCACAAGTGATTGTTGACAGATTGCAAGGTGCTGTATACTGTCTTAGGTGCTAAGGTACCATAAGTGTCAAAGCAGGCAGAATCTCTCCCCACCAGGAGCGTATATTCTAATTTGGGAAGCTAAAGGCCAA
This sequence comes from Ateles fusciceps, assembly GCA_036589455.1. Lineage (NCBI taxonomy): Eukaryota > Metazoa > Chordata > Mammalia > Primates > Atelidae > Ateles > Ateles fusciceps. Next base: position 16,325,651 of record JAZHEH010000952.1, read on the forward strand.
CAAGTAAGCAAGTAAATAAGTAAATGTCTGATAATAATAAGGGATACAAATTTCACATATCTGTGGGATTACGAGGCATGGGAGTGATGGTAGTGTGGGGTTGAGCAATTTCAGGAAAATATTAAGAGGTAGATTTGAGCTGAGATCTTAATGAAGAGAAACCCAGGTAAATGAGGGTAGGAGGAGAGAGAGTGAGCATCCAGGCAGTGGCAACAGCAATCACAAAGGGCTGGAGAAGAATATGAGCTTGGAAGGTTGCCGGGTCAGAAACAATGCTGGTTTGGCTGAACTATGAGAATAAGGGGGTGGTAGAAGGAAGAGGTAGTAGAGTGTGAATTTCAAGAGACAGAACGTTAGAGGCCATGGTAACACGCTTGAATGTGATATCAAGGCCAACGGGAAGCTGCTGTGAGTTTAAAGCAGGGGAATGATATGATTGGATTCAGGTGCTTTCTGAAGATTACCATTGAGCACCTCTTTCTTACAGGTGAAGCTCAGTGCCAGGTGGTAGATGCACAATGATGAGGTAGATACAGTCACCAACTTCTTAGAGTTCCATCTAACACTGGAGACAGACATACAGCCAGGTATCTGATGTAATACAAGGACAAAGAGCCTGGTAGTTTGTTCCTAATGGACCCTAATGGCTGCTCTTTCCTCCAATAGTTAGACACTTCCACTGGGTTTTTGGCTTCCCAGGCTACATTTCACATTTCTCGAAGTTTCCTGAAGCTGGATTTGGCTGTGAGATTACGTTGTGGCTAACAGGATAATATGTGGAAGTAAGTGATAGAAGCTCCAGGTTTTCTCCTTCAGAGGCAGCTGGTTCCTCATTCTGCTGCTCTTCCCTCTGCCTCCACACTACTCCTTCAAATGTGGATGCGAGAGTCACTGCACATGCATGTGCCTTGGAGCATGCCATGAGAGCTAGACTTCAGGGATGCAGGAACAGAAAGCTGCAGGAGCCTGGACCTTCAGTTCTGCATGGACACAGTAAAGAGCTGCAATTCCAGGTTGGGCGTGATGGCTCACACCTGTAATCCCAGCACTTTGAGAGGCCATGTCCGGTGGATCACTTGAGGTAAGGAGTTCGAGACCAGCCTGGCCAACATGGCAAAACCTTGTCTCTACTAAAAGTCCAAAAATTAGCCAAGCATGGTGGTGCATACCTGTAATCCCAGCTACTCTGGAGGCTGAGGCAGGAGAATGATTTGAAACCGGGAGGTGGTGTTTGCAGTGAGCCAAGATTGAGCCACTGCACTCCAGCCTGGGTGACAGAGCAAGACTCTGTTTCAAAAAAAGCTATTAATTCCAGACCTAGATTATTACTTCTGTACTTTTACCCAAAAGACAAATCTCCATCTCATATAGAAGCAGCCTCTATTTTGGGTCTATGTTATTGCAGACTAATTTAATCTTAAGAGTTAACTGTGCTAATAAAGTGTTTGGGGTGGGGGAGGGATTTTTCTATGGACATTCAAAAAGAAAAGAACTCACTCTAGCTTCCTTAAAACAAATCAAGCGCCCCTCCTGGATTCTTCTCATTATCTGGTCTCCGTACCTCCCAGCTCAATGCTGCAAAATTGATTGAGACTGGCTTTCTCTGAGAACTCTGGATGGCGATGTTTTTGTTTTCTTGTCTTCCCTCTTGCCTACTTCACACAGACAGAAGGGGAGCCGGAGCGAAGGTGAGTATGAGGCAGTCCCTTCCCGCAGAGAAGTCTGGAGATTCTGCCTCATGTTTATGAGAAAGGCAAGCCAAGACAAGTTTGGATTGGAAACAAGAGCACTTAAGCAATTAAACCACAGCATTCATTTCACAAGAGGGGAAAATATGGAGAGGAAAACAGAATCTAACAAAACGGAGACGGCAACCTCTTCGAAGCTATTACTTATTGGCAAGGATTGTTCCTGAATTTTATTAAGAAAAAAAAGGCAACGAAAATTCAGCATTTACTAAAACGCTACCATTTAATGGAATAGGAAGAACATGCCAATTATGCAGGAACACACATGAATCTGTACGGGATGCTACACAAGGCAAAAACAAAAAGCAAAAACAATACTGAGAGGATGATGTGGATGGTCTAACTGTTCTGGACTGCTCTGTCTTCTGGCTAATGTCTTCAGGCAGAGATAACAATAAAAAAATGTAATAGTGGATACATGGAGGGCACCACCAATCAGCCAATCTGAATATGGTGGGGCCCTGGAGACCTCATTTGTGCAAATGTTAGAACTTTTTTTTTTCCTGGATCAAGGGGAGGTCTGGGGGAGTAACCAGCAGAGGGACTGGGGTGATCAGGGCACTCGGGAGCTATTTAAAAATCAATCCATATGCAATTCAGTATTTTAACAACCACACAGTGTGCAGTCGTGTATTTGCAGAATATCATCAGCTCCATTTCCACAAATGAGAAGCTATTGCTCCAGAGAGGTGCCTCAATGCCTTGGATCAAAGAAGCCCCATTTCTTTTCTCAACAGCCGCAGAGGTGCCAATGTTCTGCAAATTTTCTTCCCAGCCCCTAAAGAGCCCAGGAGTCCCCATCAGGAACAATGCCAGCTGCAGCTAATGCACACAAAACACTTTGCAATTAACAGAGTCGAGTGTGTCATTAAGACAACTTTATGAGGAAGACAATACTCCCAAGTAAGCCTCAAAGTGTAATGAAACTAGGCAGGCTAGTAGACACCTAAGTGATGGCCCTGTAGCAAAATGGCTTTTTTGCTTAGCAAACAAACACAGGAACAGAAAACCAAATACAGCATGTTCTCACTTATAAGTGGGAGCTAAATGATGAGAACACATGGACACATAGCGGGGAAAAACACACACTAAGGCCTTTCAGAGGGTGGAAGGTGGGAGGAGGGAGAGCATCAGGAAAAAATAACTAATAGCTACTAGGTTTAATACCTGGGTGATAAAATCTGTACAACAACCCTCCATAACACAAGTTTACCTATGTAACAAACCTGTACTTGTACCCCTGAACTTAACATAAAAGTTAAAAAAAAATGGCTTTTGAATTCGTTTAGCTCCACAAGTTGAGGCATGGCACAGACACATGATGGTTGTTCGATGATTTTCTGTTGATATTTATATACATCCCTGTCCATATATGGTGACTGTTGGAGAAGCAGGTGTAGTTGCCTAGAGTCAGGTTTTACGTGTGTACACCCCAGCTCTTTTCCCGTTCTAGATGTGCAAACTCAGGGAATGTTCTTAAACTCTCTGAGCCTTTATTTTTCTTACCTGTAGAGAGGTCAGGGAAGCAATATTTGCCCTGCTAGGATGTTATTAGGAGGTATGAGTTGTGAGTTAGTAGTAATTACAAAGGGTGCTAATTAATGATAATTCCATTAGCAAATCTTCATGTCTGTGCTGGTTGAACATACACTTCTAGGTCTCACATTTTATCTGAAACAGATACCAGACTGAATTCCAGCAAGTCCATTTCACGGTTCAATACATAGGGAATTTGAGGCTGAGAGAGAACAGTGACCAAGAATATGGGTTTTAGAGTTCTATATACCAGAATTTGAGTCCTATCCTTTCTGTTTAAAATAGCTGCGTGACCTTATGCAAGTAACTTAACCTCTCTGAATCTTACTGTCTTTATCTTTTGCATAAACACAATACTGCCTACATTACAGGAAGGTTGTGAGAATTAAATAAGGTAAGTTATGAACCTAGTATATAGAAGACACTCAGCAAATGTGAATTTTTTAAGAGATTTCTGTTATTCCAGTAGCATGCAGGTCACAACTGGACTTTGGCATGACCCAGAAAAAAAAAAAAAACAGACTTCCAGCCACATAGTCTAAAGCACTGGTCTTGCCATCTGGCAGAACAGGATTCATATTCCATTTCCATCCTTTTCTTGCTGTGTGACACAGGCAACTTATATGAACCTTTGAAGTAAGTACTATTACTATTCCCATTTAACAGGTGAGACATTGAGAAAGAGATATTGAGTAACTTGCCCAGGTCACATGGTTAGTGAATGGCAGACCCGGAATTCGATCCCAATGTATTCTGAATTTAGTTGTCAGTGCTCTTATACACCAAGCTGTGGGGCTACTAACATCACCACCAATACCACCACCACAACCAACACTATCCCCATCACCACCACCATCATCACCACTACCACTAAAACCACCACCACTACCACCACCACCATCACCACTACCACTAAAACCGCCACCACCACCGCCACCATCACCACCACCACTGAAACCACCACCACTACCACCATCATCACCACAACCATCACCACCATCGCCAACACTACAACCACCACTACCACCACCACCACTACCACCATCACCACCACCACCACCACTACCACCATCACCACCACTACCATTACCACTACCACTAAAACCACCATACTTACACCAGCATTACCACCACCACTACCACCATCACCACCACTACCATCACCATCACTAACACCACCATACTTACCACCATTACCATCACCACTACCACCATCACAACCACCACCATCACCACTACCACCACCACTACCACCAAAACCACTATACCTACTACCACCACCACGACCACCATCACCACCACATCACCATCACCACCACTACAACAATTACCATCACTATCACCACCATCACCATTACCACTGCCACCACTACAAGCATCATTACCACCATCACCACCAACAACATTCCAACTATCACCATAATCAGATTTATAACTATTCCAACCATCACAATCACAACCACCACTACAACCCCAGGTACTGCCAAAACCACATTTATTGTGTGCCGATGAGGTGCCAAGCATTTTATATGCATGGTCTCATTGTCTTCCCACAGCAATCCTACAGGTTAGGTTAAGCCATTTTCCCAAGGTTACTGGATTAGTAAGTGCTAGTACTTGAGCCCGATTTAGGTCCTCTGGTCCTCAAACCCATGCTCTTAGGCACTTTATTAGATTCCTAAAACTACAAAAAGCACCCAACATGTTACCAGGCACATAACTGACATTTTCCGGAAGACATTTCTCTCTTCCAGAAATTTTCAAGCTGTAAAGTTTGGTTTTTCTGACAGCCCTTGAGCACTTCTGTATCAATCTTTTCCCCTTGTCTAATTGGAAGGGTGGATCTGGTGGTGTCAGATAACAAATGAACCCACACACATCTTCACCTGTTCTCATTTAGAAAAACTCTGCCCAAGGCTTGGCACCTTGTTTATATCTTTGGAAAATAAAAAATGATGAGCAAAGGCAGGTGGCAGAGCCCTGTCTAGCTCCTTAGGGGCTGGACAAATTATTAGATGTGAGAGCACATTGATGGAAAACATAAGACTCTAGGGCCTTGAATATAAAAGGTGTGAAAGACCCATCACTGTTTGAATTGTATGTGTCTGATTTCTAATTTGGTTTAACTTTATAAACATAGGGCTGGTAACTCATGGGAGAATCCTGGGCTCAGCCAATGCTAGGACCGCAACCTTGATTTCCCCCTTCTATCCATCTTTCATACTGAGCTCGGATAATGGTTCTAGAATGGAGGTCTGGTAATACTTTTTCCTTCTTAAAATGCTTTCATGGTTTCAGATTGCCTTCAGGAGAAAGACAGGACCCCTGAACATAATCTAAGTGGCTCTTCATGGTTGACTCCTGAGCAACCACTCACCCATCACTTTTTTCTCCCACCTCCTTCCTTACTCCCTGCCACCACCCATCACTCTAGTCATCTAGGGCAACTTTTCTGTCCCTGAACATATTAGATAGTGCATCTTCTTGGTATTCCTCTGAATCCCACACTTCCTTCAGATCTCATTTGGGACTTCACTTTCCTCTGGGACAGTTCATATTTGCCTATTCTCTAAACCTTTACATACTGGCACTACCTGATATTTCTCTACCAAGGCCAGGGACTTGTGTTCTCTACTGCCTAGCCCAGAGTCTGACACATAATGAGTGGACCCTCCATAAATATCTATTGGTTGAATGAATAAATAAATGAGCATCTCCAAGGATCAAGTTCAAAAATGACATTACCTTTGGGGGTTTGGGTAGAAAGAAATGCATTTGAGGTTTAGGACAAGAAAAAAGTGCAAATGGAATTGAAATTTAAAAAAATAACAATAATTCTTCTCTGATTCCTATTTGATCCTGGTACTATACATAATTAATTTGACAAATATGTGTTAGCTTTTACTGAATTGCCAAGCAACATGGTGGACTGAGCTGCAAAGATAAATGTGACATCTTTTCTGCCTTCATAAAAAGCCCACTGTCTAACACGGAAGGCAGATATACTGAAACTAAGCTCACAAAATATCTGTTAGCTGTCTGAAGACATACTGTGTACCAGGCTTTTTTCATACATAATTTCTAATTTTTTCCACAACCTGTGAGATGGGCATTGATTCCATTTTTACAGATGAGGAAACAAGCACATGGGGGTTTAAGTCGGTAGCTTTCCTTTGTTCAATCATGCAGTGGAGTGAGAGAAATATGAAATGACAATTTCTTAACACCCATGGTCTTTCTACTATACTACCTTAATTCACACTCTACTGTACTATAATACACGTGAATACTACTTTGCACATTCACAGTCATTTTTATAGATGCTCCTTCATGACAGTGCCATGAAACACTGTTTGCAATGTAGAGAAGGATGCTATTACAATCCTCGATTGACAGATGGGAAAACCAAGACCCTGAAAGTCTGGGTCCTGTATTAAGGCAAATCAGAACAGAATCCTGGTTTCCTGGTGGTGGAGACTTTTCCTTGTTACTCTAAAAATACATCCTCCGAAATCATGCAGCTCCAATTCCAAATACATAACTCCTTTGGTCCACAAGAAGCTCTGACATTTCCTCCCAGGGAGGATCAATGGCATTTCCCTTGAGCTGGCTGCTGGCAGTTTCACAGGCCCCCTGAGTCCTCAACAATACTCCCAATCCCCAAGCAGTACTTATATTGATTTCAGGCATTTATCCAATTGCTCCCCTCTCAGCTAGCTGAAAAGGCCCTGGAGATCATGGTCAGCTCTTTGCCCCATTTGAGGACAATGCATTGGCTCAAACCACAGCACATTATCTGGGTTTCAATATATTATCACAATATTGTTTTCTTCAGACTGATAACAATTCATTGCTTTAAGTACACAGGGGCATAATTCCAAAGGAGAATTGATCATCTTTCTGAAATATCTCTTGCTATTAAAGGGAATGTTCCCAGGAAGGGATTTCCTTTGCCCTCCTTGTTTCTTTGGGCCTTATTTCTGTAATTTAATTCAACAAACATTTACTTTCTTTACTACGTGCCAAACAGTGTGTTAAGATTTGAAAGGACAAAAATAAACATGGATAGGACACTTCCTATTAGGGTACCCGCTCTGTTATAAGAATACGGATGGGTGAAACAGCAGTACTAATTCAGAAATGCCATAGAACATAGTGGTAATCGGCTCAGGATTTGCTGGTGGAGCAGTCATGGGTTCAAATCCCGGTTCTGCCTCTATCTAGTACCACAACTTTGGGCCAGTGATTTAACCTCATAGTCTCAAGTTTCTCATCTGGCATAATAAAGACAGTCCTAGTGCCAACTCGGTGGCCTTATTTAAGAATAAAATAGTAGCTAGCTATTAGTAGTAGTAGTAGCAATATTAAGATACATGGAAGCTAGCACACAGAAAATAATAAGGCCAGGTGTGGTGGCTCATGCCTGGCATCCCAGCACTTTGGGAGGCCGAAGTGGGCAGATCACCTGAGGTCGGGAGTTCAAGACCAGCCTGACCAACATGGAGAAACCCCATCTCTACTAAAAATACAAAATTAGCTGGGTATGGTGGTGCATGCGTATAATCTCAGCTAGTTGGGAGGCTGAGGCAGGAGAATCACTTGAACCCAGGAGGCAGAGGTTGCAGTGAGCCAAGATTGCACCATTGCACTCCAGCCTAGGCAACAATAGTGAAACTCCATTTCAAAAAAAAAAAAAAGAAAATAGTCAATAAAATAATTGATTTTATTATAACAATAAAATTGTTTTATTATTTAAATAATTTTAACTTTAATAAAATATTTACTTTTATTGTTATTTAAATAATTTATTATTATTATTCCAACTCTTCCTGACCCTCTACAGCATATCTAAACATAAATCATATGACCCTCAGATTTGCCCTGGAGAACAGGGATTACATACTTTTGCCCTGGATTTGCCCTGGAGGACAGGGATTCCATACTTTTCTTCTTTGTAACTCCCCCATCCTTCATATCTAGCAAAGGGCCCATCACATATTTGATTCTTAATAAGATTTAGCTGACTGTATTTTAGATAGACATAGCTACGGACAGAAATGAAACCATTCATGTCATTCATTTGTATTTTTCTTCCAAATTAAGCAAATAACACACATACAAAAATCTAGGTAGCAAAAACCTACTAGGTATAGGCCTGTTGTGAGTGCTAGAGAGAGAGATGAATACAATACCAACGTGGTCTATAAAGCTCACAGCTCCAAAGCAAGGGGAAGAAATAAGAAAAACAACAGCCAGTTTTCACAACGATTCAGGTAGAAAAATGGTAACATATACAGTCATTTGCTGCATAATGACGTTTCCATCAATGATGGACTGAATACATGATGGTGGCCCCATAGCATTACAACAGAGCTGAAAAACTCCTCTGGCCTCGTGACACTGTAGCCTTCCTAATGTCCTAACACAATGCACTACTCATGTGTCTGTGGGGGATGTCGGTGTATGCGAACCTACCACACTGCCAGTTGTATAAAAGTATAGCACATAAAATTATGCACAGTACATAATACTTGATTATGTTAATAAAGAACTCTGCTGCTCGTTTAAGTATTTACTATACTATACTTTTGTTATTTTTATTATTTTGTAGAGACAGAGGTCTCACTACGTTTCCCAGGTTGGTCTCAAACTCCTGGCCTCAAGCAATCCTCTCACTTCAGCTTCCCAAAACAGGGAATACAGTTATCAGTTAATATGCTTGGCCTTTTCATTGTTATTTTAGAGTGTAGTCCTTCTACTTATTTTTTTCTTTTTCTTTCTTTTCTTTTTTTAAATCGGGCTGACTATATATGGCTTGTAGTCCTTCTACTTATTAAAATCAGTTAACTGCAAAAAGCCTCAGACAATTACTTATAAGACAGCCTCAGACAATACCTTCAGGAGGTATTGCAGAAGAGGGCATCGTCATCATAGGAGATGACAGCTCCATGCGTGTTATTGTCCCTGAAGACCTTCCAGTGGGACAAGACACAGAGGTAGAAAACGGTGATATTGATGATCCTGATTCTGTGTAGTCCTAAACTAATGCATGTGTTCATATCACAGTTTTTAACAAAAAAGTTTAAGAAGTGAAAAAAAATTATTTAAAAATAAGAAAGCTTATAGAATGAAGATGTAAACACTTATGTACATCTATATAATGTGTGGTTTAAGGTAAGTGTTATTACAAGAGTCAAAAAGTTTAAAGAAATAAAACATGAAGCTATAGTAATCTAGGTTTATTATTGAAGAAAGAAAATTTTAAAATAAATTTAGTGTAACCTAAGTGTACAGTGTTTATAAAGTCTCCAGTGTGTCCAGTAAATGTCCTAGGCCTTCGCTTTCACTCACCACTAACTCACTGACTCACCCAGAACAACTTCTGGTCCCATAGGCTCTACTCATGGTAAGTGCCCTATACAGGTAGATAATTTTTTATATTTTATACTGTATTTCTACTGTCCTCGTTCTATGTTTAGATATGCTCAGAGACACAAATACTTACCCACAAGCTGTACAAGTTTGCAGCCTAGGAGTAATAGGCTACTTCATATAGCCTTGAGGTGCCATAAACTGTACCATCTATGTTTGCATAAGTACATTCTTTGATGTTTGCACAATGACAAAATCGCCAGACAATGCATTTCTCAAAACACTTCTCTTTTGCTGGGTGACACACGTCTGTAGAAGACAGCCGAGGCTACTAGTTTGAGATCCATAAGACTTGGTTATGGCACACTGTTTAGCACAGTATTTAACCCTGCTAGCCTGCTTAGAATTTTATGGGGAATTATCTTACTCTGAGATACTTGTGACTCTGGCCTGACTTTTTTTTTTTTAAGTCTTTTATTCTGGAATAATTTTAGATTTACAGAAGAGTTGCAAAAATAGTGCAGATAATTTCTGTATACCTTTTACCCAGTTTCCATTCATTTTAACATGTTACGTAACTATCCAGGAAGAATAGATGTCCTAGTTTGAAGGCTGTCAGCAGGAGAATCCCCCTCTTACCCTGAGAAGGGTGAGCGATTTGTTCTTTTCAAGCCTTCAACTGATTGGATGAGACTCCCCACCCCACCACATCGTGGAAGGCAATCTGCTCTACTCAAACTACAGAAAAAAACCACCTTCATACAAACACCTAAAATAATGATTGACAAAATAACTGAGCACCTCCATGGCCCAGTAAAGTTGACATATAAAATTAACCATCACACTCTAGTACATTGATCAAATCTAAGTAATTAATATGGAACCAATATTATGAACAAACTACAGACTTTATTTGGAGGCTGATGATTGCTTTTTCATTACAACAGCCTTTATGCCGACCAAATGACCTCAGTGTTAGACACCAGAGTTGAGACTTTTGGGTCAGTACTACCCAAACCAAGCAAGATAGTCAGCCATACAACATAAGCTGAGAGAAAGAACACTGGGCCAGCAGGCTACTTGAATTCTAATCCTGGCTTTGCTACTAAAAGGCCCTGAGTCTTAGATAAGCTAAAAAAAAAAGTCCCTTCAAGCCCTAAAAGTCTATAGAAATTTAAGTGGGAAAGTAAAATATGCATGTGCACACACACACACACACACACACACACACACACAATGTGGTCCTGCTTCTCTGAGGTCTCTCTTCTATCCAGTGCAGTGTGGCAAGTTGGGATAAGATTATTATCACTCAGGCCCTCAGACCTCAGTGCTGGTCAGTTCACCTAAGCCTAGACCCTCCTCCAACCACAGCTGACCACTGCCTTAGCTCATCTTGAACCTCCACTGAACTCACCGTTCTGATCTCCCAGCAAGAGCTAACCCTCTTCTCTGATCTATTTCCCTTCTGTCTTCTCGGATGCCTGGTCTTCCAACCTCCTTTAGGGTTGGTGGCTTCTCATTCTTTCTGCTGGTCTTTATGACTTGGTCATTGGACCGGGGAGTCCTAGGTGCTAGACTGAGATAGTCCTCTGTAGGATACTGTCCCTGCCCTGCATCCAGCTTCAAAATGCTTATTTCATCAACATTTGTATTTTAGGAATATGTTCCTGCAATGAAAGTCCTTCCTTTTTTGTACAAGCTGAAGCACTGATTTGCTGCTCATGCGCATGTGTGCACACACACACTCAACCTGGCAGGAACAGCTTGTGAGGACTTCTCTGAGCAGGTGTCCTTTCTGCATATAAGAAAGCTAGTCAGAAACAAGTGTTGTGACATTTAGGGAACATTTCTAGATGGATTTCAGATGAGGAAGATTGAAACAATAAGAGGCCAAGTTCAGCCCAATACAAAGCAAGGACTTCAGGGAACACCAGGCAGCCTTACCCCAGAGGCAGCAATGGCAGAAAAGTGTGTGGCTGATGCACTTGACCTATAATTGCCAAATGGGCAGGGATAACTTAAAGCCTTTATATTCGTAACGCTCCTCTTCATGGTCCCATTTCACATCCTCTTCTGGATGATTGTATACTACAGAAATGTCAGCACATTTCCACTGAGGGAGTGATGCCAGAATCAGAAGTAATTATGTGCTTAAGTTTCTTAACCATATTAAATCTGCACCTACTATGTACCAGGTCTTGTTGCCAGTAGTTATGGACTGGGGATGAAAAGATGAATAAGGCATGATTCTAAATGTCAAGGAGCTCATAGACTGAAGGGAAGGGGCAAATAGAAAAACCATGTAATAAATTATGTGTCAGTGCTGGGCTCTAGCGGGGATGGGGAATGAGTGAAGAAACCAGTTCTCCTGGCACACCTGTGAGTATAAAGATGCGAGGTTAGTGCCCACACTTTCAGCTCAGGCTCAGAGTAAAGAGATACAGATACTCATTCCTACTGCTAGCACCTTTCTTTCTGCCCTAACCTGTAAGGCTGGACCCCAAGTAGCCTGCTTGCATAAGTGTCTACAGTTCAACCTGTAATCTAAAGAAGCCAGGTTCAAATGTTCTAAAATTAGATGCCAGTAATGGTTATACAACTCTGTAAATTTACCCAAGCTCCTTAAAGATGTACATTTAAAATGGGTGACTGTTATTGTATGCACATTATATCTCCAAAAAAGCTCTTAAAATAAGGTAGATTCATATCCTGGATGTATGTAGGATTGTGCAGTTCTGCAGATCAAAATCATCAAGGCTTCCCTAACTTCTCCAACATAAAATCCACACCTTTGGCCTGACATTCAAAACACTACAAGAAGTAAGCCTTAAGTCTGGGCAGTGTCTTTTGCTTTAAATGTGCTGGTCTCCCTCATGGCCAGCATTTTCCATTCCATTGCAATGCATTCTGTTTCTTTCCATTCTATTTTTTTCCATATTATTTCCAACCCACAAGCTTTTGTTTGCATCTTTGTTTGTTTTAAGAACTTACTTTAGCGATGCCTAGCTCTATGATGGGTACTAAAAATATAGAGATGAAGAAAACAAAGTTCTGCCCTCCAAGAGATCACAGGCTCACTTGCTCATTGTGAAGATGGATATGAAAACGGACAATTACAACAATAATAGCCAACCATTAATGTAATGCTTACTATGTGCCAGGTACTGTTCTCAGCGCTTTTATATATATGAGCTCATCTCATTTTTATAACTACCTTATGGGGTGGTACTATTATTATCTCCATTTTACAAAGAAAAGAACTAAAGCAGAAAAGGACTACGCAAATACCTAGGGTCATAATATGAGTAGGTGGCAGAGCTCAAATTTAAATCTGGGAATCCTGGCTCCTGAATTCATGCTCTCAACCTCCATGTGATGGAGTGATCTACACAGATCAGAGGTAGAAAAGTTCCCCGAGGAGGTGACATCTCAGCTAGGTTTGAGAGAGGAGATTATGAAATGCCATGTGCCATACAGACAGGGGAGAGAAGATCAAATTAAAAGCAGATGCAAAGATATGAATGTACATAGTGGGGGTATGTTTGGAAGCCATAAACAATTTAACATGCCTGGAATGCAAAGGATGGGAGGCATCATTGGTTGGAGATAAGGCTTGAGCTTTTGTGAGGAATTGGATTACATCAGATTGAGGTGCTATCTCAGGATGTGCTGGCCTAAAAGAAGCAAGCATGACCAAAATTTGCTTAGACCATAAAGATATGAATTGTTGCTTATATCAGAAAGTCCAGAGATAGTAAGGATTTCAGAGTTGGTCAAGTCATCAGCTCAACTGTGTCATCAAGGATCTAGCCTTTCCATCTATCCACCCTGGCATGCTCAGTGATGGGTTAGATCTCAAAATGACTCCATTCAAGGTCCCAAGAAGGCAAAATATTTTCAAGATTCCTGGCCAGATGTGGCAAAGTTCAAAATCAGTGAGCAACTATCACGATGTCTCCTTCTTAAAAGCAAGGTAAACTTTTCCAGAAGACCCCCCTCCTGTCTCACTGGCTAGGACTGAGGATCACGTCTTAACTCTCAAAAATCACTGGGAAGGAAAATCTCTATATTGGTTTAGCTATTAGAAATGGATGGGGCTCATCTTTCCCTGAGTGACATGTGCAAGTGGTAAATATTTGCACCAAATTCATGTTCTGTGAGTAATGAAATGGCGACTGAATGTTAGGCAGCCAGTGAGAATAAAACTTAGCCTTTTTCCTAAAAGCTATGAAGGTAGAGGGTAGGGAAGGTCAGGGCACCAAAGTTAAGACAAGCCCAAACTGATGCAGAGAAGCAATCCTGTATTCATACATCCATTGCCTTTAGCACTCTAGCCTGCAGTCAAGTACATTCGTTTCTTTCTTTCTTCCTTTCTTTCCTTTCCTTCCTTCCCTTCCTTCTTTCTTTCTTTCCTTCCTCCCTCCCTCCTCCCTTCTTTCTTTCTCTTTCTTTCCTTTCCTTTCTTCCTTTTCTTTTTTCTTTCTTTCCTTCTCTCTTTTTCTTTTCTTTATGGGCTTTTCTTTTTTTTTAAGAAAGAAAAGAAAAAAGAGAGAAAGAGAGAAAGAAGGAAGAAAAAGATAATGAAAGAAAGAGAAAAAGAAGAAAAAGAGGGAGAGAGAACGGGAATCTTGCTCTATTGCCCAGGCTAGAATGCAGTCTACAAATGGATATTAAAAAGCTCTTTTATACTAATAATTGTGTTATACAATGGAGACAGGAAGGAATAAAGGAGGAAAATAACAAACAAACAGCCAACCAATATTTCATTTAAACCTATGAAATGCTATGCAATTGCTGGGGAGTGATTTACTCCCAACCATGTGGTCACTTTTAGAATAAATGTGATGTGTTACTGAAAAAAAATGTATGCTTTGTGGATTTGGAGTAGAGAGTTCTGTAAGTGTTTATTAAGTTTACTTGTTCGAGGTCTAAGTTCAAGTCCCGGGTATCCTTGTTAACCTTCTGTCTCATTAATCTGTCCAATATTGACAATGTAATGTTAAAGTCTCCCACTATTATTGTGTAGGAGTCCAAGTCTCTTTGTAAGTCACCAAGAAGTTGCACTATATATCTGGGTGCTCCTATATTGGGTGCGCATAGACTTAGGATCGTTAGCTCTTCCCGTTACATTGATCCCTCTACCATTATACAATGTCCTTCTTATCTCTTTTGGTTTCTATTACTTTAAAGTCTATTTTATCAGAGACGAGAATTGCAACTCCTGCTTTTTTTGTTTTTGTTTTTTTGCCCTCCATTTGGTTGGCAAATCTTCCTCCATCCCTTAGTTTTGAGTCTCTGTATATCCTTGCATGTGAGATGGGTCTGGATGCAGCTTACCGATGGGTTTCTTGGAATGGCTGATACTGGCTGTTCCTTTCTGTATATAGTGCCTCTTTCAGAAGCTCTTGTAAAGCAAGGCCTGGTGGTAATGAAATCTCTGAGTACTTACTTGTTCGTAAAACATTTTATTTTTCCTTCACTTATGAAACTTAGTTTGGCTGGATATGAAATTCTGGGTTGAAAGTTCTTTTCTTTAAGGATGTTGAATATTGGCCCCCACTCTCTTCTGGCTTGTAGGGTTTCTGCTGAGAGATCTGCTGTGAGTCTGATAGGCTTCCCCTTGTGGGTAACCTGACCTTTCTCTCTGGCTGCCTGTAGTATTTTCTCCTTCGTTTCAACCCTGATGAATCTAATGATTATGTGCCTCGGGGTTGCTCTTTTGAGGAATATCTTTGTGGTGGTCTCTGTATTACCTGGAGTTGGGTATTGTCTTGCCTTGCTAGGTTAGGAAAGTTTTCCTGGATAATATCCTGAAAAATATTTTCCAGCTTGGATTCATTTTCTTTGTCACATTCAGGTACACCTATCAAACGCAGATTAGGTCTTTTCACACAGTCCCATATTTCTTGGAGACTTTGCTCATTCCCTTTACCCTTTTTTCTCTAATCTTGTCTTCTCGTTTTATTTCATTAAGTTGGTCTTCGACCTCTGAAATCCTTTCTTCTGCTTGATCAATTCAACTGTTAAAACTTGTGCATACTTCGTGACGTTCTCGTATTGTGTTTTTCAGCTCCATTAATTCACTTATATTCCTTTCTAAATTGTCCATTCTCGTTAACATTTCGTCAAACCTTTTTCAAGGTTCTTAGTTTCCTTGCATTGGGCTAGAACATGTTCTTTTAGCTCACAGAAGTTTCTCATTATCCACCTTCTGAAGCCTGATTCTATTGATTCCTCACATTCATTCTCGATCAGGCCTTGTTCAATTGGTGATGAGGCACTGCAATCCTCTGTAGGAGGAAAGGCATTCTGATTTCGGGTGTTTTCAGCGTTTTTGCACGGGTTTCTTCCCATCTTTGTGGATTTATCCACCTGTCGTCTGTGTAATTGCTGACTTTGTGATTAGGTCTCTGAGTGGACGTCCAGCTTGTTGGTGATAAAGTTTTTTCTATTTCTTAGTTTTCCTTCGGTGGACGCCCCTCCCCTACAGAGCTGGACCTTCCCGGGTTCAGCTGTACTTGCTGTGAAACTCTCAAACCTCAGCAGTTCCAACTGCTGTTTTTTTTTTTTTTTTTTTTTTTTTTTGTGGAGGAGGTACCAGCCTTCCCATGCGGTGACCCACTACGCTGGCTGAAACAGCGGCGTTAAGATTCGTGGCGCTTTTCTGCCCGGAAATCTCACAGTCTGGTTCCCCACTTCAGTCCTCTTTTCAATCAGCTGAATGGGAGACTCTGTCTTCCTGGAGCTCCAACGCCAACCAAAGGGCACTCAGTCCCGTATACTCCAGACTGAGAACCGCCGCACCGGGGGTGCCTGCAAAGCGGCCGCGCCAGCCAAAAGAGTCACGCTGGCGACCCGTGGGGCTCCTCTGCCAAGAATCTCTTGGTCCGTGGGCAATAAAAATTCGTCTGAAAATGTGGCGTCCACTCACTCTCTGCACTTTCAGTGGGAGCTACAATCCTGAGCTGCTGCTAATTGGCCATCTTGGATCTCTCTCCCTCTCTTTTTCTTTCTTTCTTTTCTTTCCTTCCTTCCTTTCTTCCTTCCTTTTCTTTTTTCTTTCTTTCCTTTCTTTCTCCTTATGTTCCTCCCTTTCTTCCTCTCTTCCTCACTCCCTTCCTTCCACTTTCCTTCTATTAAACACAAATTTATCAAGTCCCACCTGGCTTATTATTTGTTCAATATTTTTCTGAGTGCTGCCCGAGTCACAGTTCTGAACAACACACATGCAGTTCTGAATGTCCTGTGTTTTGTGTATCAATGAGTCTTCGTTTCCCATCAACTTACTCCATCCCACCCGTATTAGTCTGTTTCATACTGCAATAAAGAGCTACATGAGACTGGGTAATTTATAAAGAAAAGAGGTTTAATTGACTCATTGTTCCACAGGATTAACAGAAAGCATGACTAGGAGGCCTCAGGAAACATACAGTCATGGCAAAAGGCAAAGGGAAAGCAAGGACCTCCTTCACATGGTGGTAGGAGAGAGACAGCGTGTGAAGGAGGGGAAGTGCCACACACTTTCAAATAATCAGATCTCTTGAGAACTCACTATCATGAGAACAGCAAGGGGGGAAGTCTACCCTCATGATTCAATCATCTTCCACCACATCCCTCCCTGACACTTGGGGATTACAATTCAAGGTGAGATTTGGGTGGGGACACAGAGCCAAACCATATTGCCACCTGTTCCCTTAGAAAATCTTTAATGAACATCATAGCCTGCAGTGATCTCTCCCTTCTATCAGAGTTTCTAACTGTCCCTGAGGCTCCGCACTAATTCATATGGAGCCTGGTGTGAAAAAAAAATGCAGAGACATCCAATGGAAGATTCTGGGGACATCAAAAGCATCCTGGAACAAGGGTATTCATGTTTATTCACCCACCCCCAACTTAAACTCCCCTCTTCTTCTTTCACTCTCTTTTTTAAATTCTCTAATAATGATTATTGGTTTTCTGTAGCCAAGGGGCAAAATTAACAAATTCCTTAGCTGTACAACTTTCTTGAAATCTAATAATGACCATTGACTGTTAGAGCTGAGATAAAGAATGAAGATAATAAAACAGAAACTGGGAAGGAGAAAAATGCAATGTGCATGCTGGTGTGTGAGGGGTTGAGAGGGTGTCAAGCCTGTCTACTCCAGGAGTGTTTTTCAGTAAGGTCAGGGATTTGAGCCTTTAAGAAAAAGAGGAAGGTCTGATCTCAGGAGCTTGAGGTGGGAAGGATGCAGGGCAGGAAAAGGGTGAGAGGCTGAGAGTGGTAAGTGCTCCAGGATCTCTGGAGACCAGAGGATTAATGTGCCACCTTTATCTGTGAAGGCTTTTCTCCATGCCACCTCCAACCTCCATACTGGGATTTGGGACTAGAGGTTTCAAGTTCCTGAGTGATTGGCCACAAGTATGCATTTTGTCAAAAAAAAAACAAAAAAAAACAAAAAATAGAAACCCAGATTGCCTTTAAATTTCTAGGTAGGAAAAGCAGGACAGACTTCTCCAATGTGTATTAAGCCAAAGAAGGTTATAAGGAGAGGAGAGAAATGATACCAGGAGATATATACTAACTGTTGATATATCTTCAAGGGAGACTCTATCTGATGTGTATCTTGGAAGGCAGTGGGGACTCTAAAATGCTTTTAGATTCTGACAGTTCCAGGTTTTATTCCTTGATCCATCACCTGTTAGACATGGGGCATCTGGAAGTCACTCAACTTCTAAGGAACTCAGTTTCTTATTGAGTGAAATGGGATTCACATTTTCTGTTCATTCTGCCTCTGTGGGCTGTTTTCAAGATAATGAATGTGAAAGTCTCACAGAGACATCTGAGTTAGGCTGATGAGGTTGTTATTTCTTCTGGGAAGATGCTTCTTGCTTCCCAAAGGGATTGCATTGCCAATCTCACTGAGTAATTTATGTGTAAACAACTTTGATTTTCCATCTCAATGACTTTCTTTTTCTATTCTCTGTTTCAGCATTTCCCAGATCTGTATACTCCCTCCTAAAAGCAAGGGGAAATAAAAGTTACATGCATCTTTTTTTTACTCGTGAGGATATGCAGAAGGAGATTTCTTTGGTCCAAATTTAGCTAGCAGAGACATAGACTCATTCTCAAAGCATAAAATTTGGATTCAGGCAATATTTTTATAGTCCTGGTCAGACCAAAGAATCTTTTTCCATGAACCATTGGAGAGTAAGTTGCCAACCAGAAGCCCCATTAATCCAAACACTTTAGCACTATTTTCTACAAACAAAAACAGTCTCATACATAACAACAATATAACCACCAAATTCAGGAAATTAACACTGATACATTATCACTATGGGATCCTCAGGTTCAATTCACGTTTTGCCAAATGTCCTAATAATGTCCTTTAGGGAAAAGTATTCAGGTTAGAACCATGCATTGTCTTCATAGGTAATGTATTTTGGTCTTTTTAAATTCAGAATGTGCTCTCAGTTTTTCCTTGTCTTTCATAATCTTGAAGCTTTTGAATGCCAACTCTTTTCAATTTGGGTTTATCTGATGTTTCTTCATGATTAGATTCAGGAGTGCATCTTCAGATGGAATATCACAGAAGTCATGATTCTTTGTTAGGGCATTATATCAGGTGGTCCATGATTTTGATTTGTTCATGAGGGTGATACTCACTTTGTTCATTCAATTAAGATGTTGTCGGCCAGTCTTCCCTATTGTAAAATAACTCTTTACTCCTCTGTATTTGTGAAGTCTTTTGAGGGGAGGTACTTTGAAATTATTTAAGTATCTCTTTCCTCATCAAACATTAAATGTATTCATTTATTAATGCATATTAGATTGAATGGCAGTTTCCTGTTTACTGACTGGGTTATACTATATTAATATAATTATTTATTTTGATGCTCAACTTGTACCAAATTTGACCAGTGACAGTGTCCTCAAGCTAACTCCTATGTCCTTGAACATGTTTCCATACTTCTGACATGCTTTCTGGAACAACAAGATATTCCTGGTAAAACTTTAATTTCCTCTGGTCTAGCTTTGGAGTCAGCCATTTCTCCCAGGAGCCCTGATTCTTTCTAGTGGAAGTGGTACTTAGAGGGCAGGATCTGGACACTACATATGTTCATTGTTATTGGGTAATGGAGGGTTGGGGTACAGAGGGTGGCTGTCCTCAGGCCCTTTCAGTAGACAGTTTGATTTATATGTGTGAGTGTGTGTGTTTGTGTGTGTGTGTGAGACAGAGAGAGAGAAAAAAAAGGAAGAGACAGAGAGAGAAAGGCGAGAAATAATTTGGTGCTCTTTTTTCTGAGATGGAGTCTCACTCTGTCACCTGGGCTGGAGTGCAGTGGTATGATCTCGGTTCACTGCAGCCCACAAAGATTCATTCAGGCAGAACTCCGTCTCAAAAAAAAAGAAAATATACTAGCGAAGTACTGACCTCTCTCTCTCTGTCTCTCTCTTTCTCTCTCTTGCCTTTTCTTTGTTAAGTGATGAAATCGCCTTCTCTTCTGGGACAGGAAGTAAAGAGGATGGGCTGAAACTGTATCAGGACTAGTGTAAGTGGAAGAGCTCGGGGGAAGTTGATGTAAAGGCATTGGTTCTGCCTGAATGAATCTTTGTGGATGGGAATGACTTGAGACTATGATCGTGACTTTTAGGGATACAAGGTCAAGTTGTGATCAATTCTAGAATTTAATGTCCAGGTAGGCCAGCCTAGGAAAAAGGAGAATGAAGCCTACCTTTGTAGCTTCTTGGTCAATATACTAAAGGTTGATTCTAGGGTTTATAGGGCCTTTATTGTTTAGTGATTGAGGCAACAGTCTTTGGAATCAGATGGATTTGAGTCTGAAACTTTTTTTTACCCCATGAGAAGGCTGTGTGACTCTAAGTATTAATACAGTAATATTACCTATCTCACAATGCCCTTGTGAGGATTAAATAAGGCAGCTGCATTAAACACACTTAGACCACTGTCTGGCATATGGAAAATGACCAATAAACAGCAAAGTTTTTCTTTTTATTTTCTTATTTTGGTGGTGATTGTTATTCCAGTATCAGTTATGAGTTTGAATGGTCTCTTACAGAGGTCTATAAGCAAATAGGCAAGGAACGCAGGAATGAAAGAGATAGCTCTAGAAGAGGTCAAGCTTTCTCAATCTTGTCAGTACTGGAATTTTGGACAAAATAATTCTTTGTTGTATTGTTTGTTCTGTTCCTTGCAGGATGTTTAGCAGCATCCATAGCTTCTACCCACTGGATGCCAGTAGCATCCTGCCAGGCAGGGCAACCAACATTGTTTCCAGACATTGCTAAATGTCCCTGGGGGGTGGGGTGGGCAAAATCGTTCCAAATGAAGAACGATTGTGATAAAGGAAGTAATTTTCCAGTGAGCTGAAAAGTGGGTAGAAAATGAAGGAACAGAAATGACCAAAAAAAGTTGTTGGTCAATAAAATTGCTGCAGAGAGAGAGAGAGATTAATGGATAACTAGAGAAGATGACTAAGAGGCTCATTGTTATTGTAAATTATTATTATTTAAATAAGAGATATGGTTGGATAGGTTTAAATACTGAAAAAAACCATAGCCAATAGTGAAGGAAAAGTTGAAGCTTATCACGGGAAGCTACAGTTCTCATTTGGCAAGCATCCCTTCCACCTTATTCCGGTAACATCACGAGACTTCCCCTGACCGCTCCCCCGCTTCTCTTTTCCTTTCTTTTCTAGAATTATCTCTTTCTCATTGGAAATTAGGTTGCAAATATGTAAGTATCCTCCCTCCTGGGCATAGTATATGCCAGATCTGGCCAATCATAGCACCTGATTCCCCTTTGCAGTGCATGTCCCTGGCTGGGCCAAACAAATCCTTCCCTGGAATTTTATACAACATACAGAGGAAGATAAATGCATTCTGTTTCCTTTATGTTAAAGATGTAAGAATGTGTCTCTTCAGCTTCTGGTGCCCATGCCCCATACCTATGGGAGACATAGATAAAATGTGGTCAAGATAGAGACAGGAACTGAGATTAGAGAGGGAGGAATAAAGAGAGAGATATCTGTGGTTGCAGATACTACCATGTGTCAACCCATGTCTCACACAGCATCTCCGGTCATGTGGAACAGTTGGTTGCCATTTATAGTTAAGTCAGTTGGGTTTGGTTTTGTCACAGACTGTGAAGAGAGTCTACAAAGATAAAGGAGAGGGAAGGTATGACCAGTAGAATAAGGCCCTTCAATAAACTGAAGTGCATGAGATCAGGGTCAGGCAGAGGGATTTGCCTTAGATAGGAGGCGAGCCACACTCTAGATGAGTGGGAGAAGGTGGTGTTGGTATTTGGTGGCAGAAGCTATGGGAGGCACCATGGATAGGATTAGTAGGGGATCTGTAAGCATGCAATCACCAGCAAGTTATCTACGATCTTACTTTTCTTTCTTCCACTCAAGAAAACATTCCCCAACACAAGTGGGAAATGCTATTTTACTTATAATGGCATATTCATTGCATTTAAAAAAATCTCTCCAGAAGACAAAACTTGAGTAATTAAACTATGATTAGCACTATATTTCTCACAACTTATCTAACCCCATAGTTTCAAATACTACAAATCAGAGTAACTTGAGTAACTTGACTATTTTTGTTGTTACATTTCTTGGGACTTACCCATTAACTTATCTGGACAAAGCCTGGGGGTTGTGCCACTGTAGTTGAGAGCAACCGTATTGGTTAAAATCACAATAATACGTAAGCTTTTCATTACTTGATTATAACTGCATTACTGTATTTGTAACTGCCTTTTTTCTTTCTTTCTTTCTTTATTTTTGAGATGGAATTTCACTCTTGTTGCCCAGGCTGGAGTGCAATGGCACCATTTCAGCTCACTGCAACCTCCACCACCCAGGTTCAAGCAATTCTCCTGCCTCAGCCTCCTGAGTAGCTGGGATTACAGGCGTGCACCACTATGCCTGGCTAATTTTTTGTATTTTTAGTAGAGATGGGGTTTCACCATGTTGACCAGGCTGGTTTCCAACTCCTGACTTCAGGTGATCCACCTGCCTCAACCTCCCAAAGTGCTTGGATTACAAGCCTGAGCTACTGTGCCCGGCCTTAGTTTATTCTTAATGCTAGTGAGCACTTGACATGATTTGAGAGTTGTATAAATCGGCCAACCACCACTACCATGAATTTATGAATAATTATGCACGGAGTATGTCTGACTACTTACTCCAGACCTACCATAGACGTCACTGATCAATTCTGGCATTCATTCCTATTGAGCTTGCATGCAACCTCAGAATCCTTCTCAGCCTCATGCTCCAGAGAGAATAAGACTGGCCTCAAAGATGCAACGCATTTGCTGTTGTTGATTGGCTTAGAAACTCTTGGGATTCGTTCCTGTTCATTTCCTGATGAAGAAGAAATGGCCTCCAGAATCTGGCAAGAATAAGGGCCCTGGAGCAGCCTTGAGCATCTGGCTCTCAATTTCAGCGTTCTTTCTCTCACGTTAAGAAGAGGTGAGATGTGATGAGAGGCACAGGCCGTGAGGCCCCAGACTTTTATCTCTGGCAATGACATGGGCAGCGTGACATGCAGGGTAATGAATTGCCCTCTTTGCAGAAATGAATAAGTTGTGGTCGGTGATGCAATGATCAATTTGCTCCATCACGTTAAGCTGCCCGTTCATCATCCACACCTGCTGTCAGGAGCCCAGGGCCGCTGATATTGGCCTCAAGTCTCTGCCTCAGCTAGCTGAGCAATCGCCGTT
Source organism: Ateles fusciceps (assembly GCA_036589455.1). Lineage (NCBI taxonomy): Eukaryota > Metazoa > Chordata > Mammalia > Primates > Atelidae > Ateles > Ateles fusciceps. The sequence goes on from JAZHEH010000952.1 coordinate 16,349,043, forward strand.
GGAGCTCCTCCAAGCTCAAGGCTGCCTTTGATTACAGACTCCAAGGAGGGGCCCGATTACTTACTGCTCAGCCACCAGTGACTCTGAAAACAAGGAACATTTGTGCTGACCTGGGTTGTCGAGAGGCAGCCTAACAAAATATGAAAGACCCTCTGACAAGGATCCATGTGGCCTGTCTCATTGTCCCACAGTGTGACCTTGGGCCAGACCATGCCATTTCTGCTCCTCCGCTTCTCTATTATAAAAGGAAGGGGTGGAGGAGACTCCCAGTTCTCCATCTCTGACCCAATAGATCTGCAAATGCCTGTTACGGAAGGGACAGTTTGTGATTTTAATTCCTCAACCCACTGAGGCAAATAACAGCATTTATTAGCTGAGATTGTTTGGCAGCAGTGAATATATTCATTGACTTAATTGAAAATAAGATATAATTATCACATTTTACTGATGAGGAAACTGAGGCCTAGCAAGGTTAAGTGGAGTACCCGAAGCCACAAAGAGAGGTTGTGTTAGAGTCACGACTGAATCTGTATCTGCTTGACTTCTAAACCCTTGCTCTTTCCACTGTAAATTGTTTTGGCTAGAGAGCAGACTGTTAAGACACTCTAGCCAAGCCAGATTCCTGACAGTTCTGTAGGTACCAGGTGTTGCTGGAGCCCAGCGTCTGCTCAGAGGAAGGCAGGGAGACCCAGAGGAACCCAGAATGAGACACTCATTTTTGCATTCTCAGTTTCCAAGTTAATTTTCTAGCTCCTGGTTAGGACCCAAGTTACAGAGACCAGGCAGCTGTCCAACAAGAATGTTGACAGGTTTTCATTGTCCTCTGGGGTAGCTGCTGCCTATACAATATTTCCATTTTTTTTTTTTTAAACAACAACAAAAAATATGTTCCTTGTATTGAGCATCTTTTCAATGCCAGGCTCTGTACTATGTACTCAACACTTGATCCTTGATGGTTAAAAGCCTCAACAATGTGATCAGGTTGGTTGTTCACATTCTTGGATAGAAAAACTGAAACTCAGAGCAGATAAGAGACTTGTCCAAGGTCATTTAGCTCATTAGTGGCAGAGGTGTAGCTCAGTCTGTTTCCATCAGTCATCTGTCGATCAAGTCCAGTGGAGTAGAAAGGGTCATACAACGGGCTCAGAGGCAGAAAACCTTATGCTAGTTCATACCCTTGACCTGTCCACTATGTAAGCTTGAGTGAGTAACATAGGGCTTGGTTTTAAATTTTTTTTTAAAGGGCTTGGTGTTCTTATTTTTAAGATAGCAGAGATTTTAACAATAGCAGTTACCTTTTATTCAACTCTTATTATGAGCTGGCATTCGGATGTTTCATTTTATTTCATTTATTAAAATAATCCCATGATATAGCATCATTATCCCTATTATATGTGTACAACAAGTGAGACTAAAAAGGGAATATAACTTACTCCAGGCCAGAATGTTAATGAATGGCAGAGCTAGGATTCTCTGACCTCAAAGTCAAAGATCTCAGCTACTTAGTTATTAAGGAGAAATGCTCTTAATATTGAATATGCAGATGAATCACCTGGGGATCTTGTTAAAATGCAGGTTCTAATTTAGTCTGTCTAGACTGGTGCCTGATAATCTACATTTCAAATAAGCAAGGGATGCTAATGCTGCTGGTCCAAGGACCACACTTTGAGTAGCAATGCCCCGGAATCTAGATCAAGCTTGGCAAACTATTTTTGCAAAGGGCCAGATGGTAAATAATTTAGGCTTACTGGGGCATAAGTAACTACTATTACTTTGTTGGAACTCCTCAGCTTTGCCATTACAGCAAGACATCAGTCACTGATAATACATAAACAAATGAATGTAACTATGTTCCTATAAAACTTTATTTATTAAAAAAGCAGGTGATGGGCCAAATTGGCTCACGGGATATAGTTGGCAAACATCTGAGAAAGTTTCCAGATCAGTCAGCTTCCATCAGCCTCTTTCATTGTCTTTTCATACCCACCACTGTGAATAGTCTAACACAGTGGCTCTCAAAGTGTGGTCCACAGATCAGCAGCATGGGCATCCCCTAGGAACTAGTTAGACATTCAAATTTGTAGGCCCCAACCCAGACCTACTAAACCAGAAAACCTGGAAGTGAGCCCAGCAATCTGTAGTTTAACAAGCCCTCCAACTAATGGTTATGTGTGCCAAAGTATAAGAACTGAGAAAGAATTGACATTTCTGAAATGTAGACAAGACCTCGTGCCTCCCACTTTTGGCAGAATGGGAAGGCATAAGATGACAGGGATATGGACTCAAAGTCTGGTGTCAGGTGAAGCTGTACTGAAATATTGGCTCTTTCTCTGATTAGCTTTGTGACCTTGGCCAAGTGGCTTAGGTTCTGGGAACAAACCACGGTTTCTTCCTTTGCAACAACGTAAGAATATCAAGTGTTAATGAAGACTGAGGAGTCAATGAAATGAATTGATGCCCACAAAGCATTTGGCCCAGTCCTTGGTTCATAATAAGTGCTCATGAAATGGAAACGATTGTTCTCAGTATGATGAAGAGAAACCCTCTAAATAGTCCCAGATGGACTGGTACGAACTGTCAACTGGAAGCAACCAGGGGCTTGTGAATTTGTGAGCAGAAATGGTAAATGAGATCAAATATGTTGTGACTAAAAATATTGCATAGCCATTGGCTTAGATGTTTAAAGGGACTAAGTTAGGAGCTAGCAGATCCCATTTACCACTCTAAGGACTGAATGCTTGTCAGTTATCACAGCAAACCTTGGTTTGTGTCTTCTGAGCAGGGCTCTGGCCCAGAAGATGCACCGTGTGGTTGACGCCCTGCTAGAAGTGGAAAAAAAAAACAGCTTTGGATCTTCCTCCTGCAAGGATTTAAACTGCCTGCTGCTGTAGCATCTGACGGTGTGGTTGCAGCAAGGTGTTTCACCTTTCAGGGCTTTATTTTTTCTTCTATAAAATGGGGCCAGTGTTAAAAACCTCAGGCGGTTGTGGTGAGAGTTACAATGTCATTTATTTGTTTTTCAGTGTACTGTGTACCAGGCACCATTTCTGTGGATATAGTGAGCAAGAGAAATAAGCCATCTCTGTTCATGAAGGAGTTTCAGCTTAATTGGAAAACTGAACAAGAAACTACAGTCAACATACTATGATGGAGAAGGACAGGAGCCTCTTTCCAGAGAGGTTTGTCTAGAATTTGCCAACATGGGCTGTACAGCAGAACCAACTGAGAGCTTTAAAAAATGCCACTGCCTTTAGTACCACCACAGACCAACTAATCAGAACGCTTGGGGCAGGCTCTTTGGTGCATATATATATTTATATAAATAAATATTTAACGTTTTATTTAAACATAATATTAAATGTACAGAACAGTTGTAAAATTTAATATAAAATACTGCCACTTATCTCAGCAACGTACTGGAGGTTTTAGTCATGGAAATTAGGCAAGAAAAAGAAACAAAAGACATCCAGATTGGAAAAGCAATAAAACTATTGCTATTCATTACATGATTTTGCACATACAAAACCCCAAGGAACACACATACACACACACACAATTAGAATTAATAAACGACCTTGGCAAGGTTGCAGGGTATGAGGTCAATGTATAAAAGCCAATTGTATTTCTCCACACTAGCAATGAACAAACCAAAAATAAAACTGGAAAACCAATTTCATTTACTGTAGCACCAAAAAGAATAAAATACTTGGATTTAGAAATACAGTTAACAAAATAAGTGTAAGACTTCTACACTAAGAACTACAAAACAATGCTGATAGAAATTAAGATCTAAATAGATGGAAAGACATTCTATGTTCATGGGTTGAAAGATTGAATATTGTTAAGATGGCAACAATCCTCACACTGATCTGCTGATTCAGTGCAGTCCCTATCAGATTCCCAGTGCATTTTTTTCAAAAATTGAGCAGCTCATTCCAAAATTCATATAAAACTACAAGGAACCCAGATAGTCAAATAATCTTGAAAGTTGGAAGACTCACACATCCCAATTTTTCTTCTTTTTTCCCTGCTACTTTGTCTCATTCTCTCTCTCTAGGAATGCACGTACATATGTGTGTGTATGTTTACACACACACACCCACACGCACACACACACACACATTTTTCTTTTTCTGAACTGGGAATAAGGTAAAGACAATGCTTTTTTTTTTTTTTTCTTAAATACTTTGGAGGCACATTACTCCAAATACTAAGATATTTTATTTTATAACTCTAATATAATTACTGACATCAGGAGATTGTTATTAATACAGCACTAGTACCTAATCCATACATTTCTTCAAGTGTTCCACTAATGTTTATATAGCAAAAGAAAATTCCGGCCCATGTATTGCACTCAGTTGTCATGGTCTCTTTGAATCTTTTACTTTCAAAAGGCTTTCAACCTGCTTTGCTCTCATAGACTTGATGTTCCCAAGGATATAGGTCAGTCATTTTGTACAGTACCTCTCAATCTGGGTCTGTTTCATGTTTCTTCATGACAAGGTTCAGGTTATGTATTTTTGACAAGAACACCTGAGACATGATGTTGTGGCTTTCTCAGTGCATGTCAGGAAGCATGTGATGACGATTTGTGATGTCAACTTTGGTGAAGGTGGCACTGGCCAGGTCTCTCCATTGTAAGGCTATTATTTTTACTTTGTAATTAATACGATGCTTGTAGGGAGATACTCTGAGGCTATGTGAATATTCTGCTACTCTTAAAATTTCCCACTAGGTCAGGAATGCATCAATAATTTTTTTTTTTTTTTTTTTGGGATGGAGTCTCACTCTATCACCCAGGCTGGGGTGCAATAGCGCAATCTCGGCTCACTGCAACCCCTACCTCCTGGGTTCAAGTGATTCTCCTGCCTCGGCCTCCAGAGTAGTTGGGATTACACGTGCCCACCACCAGGTCTGGCTAATTTTTGTGTTCTTAGTGGAGACAGGGTTTCACCATTGGCCACGCTGGTCTCAAACTCCTGACCTCATGATCCACCCACCTTGGCTTCCCAAAGTGCTGGAATTACAGATGTAGGCCACTGCACCCAGCCACATCTGTCATTTTTAAGAGTTCATCAGGTTATACGAATGTAGCCATGTTTGAGAGCCACTCACCTAAACTAACCTAAAGAGCCAAGATCTGGTCTCCTGGAAGAAGAGATGTTTAAACTGAGGCCAAAAGGATGAGTAGGAATAGCCCTAGTCACTGGAATTGGTGGGTACGGCAGGGGCAGTAGATGTTCTAGAATCATAACAGGCCTAGAGACAAGCAAACTTACAAGATACCTAGAAATAAGCTAGGTTCAGCTGGCCAGCAGAGAGTACGACGTAGGATGCAGGCAGCAGGTGCAAGCAAGGGGCATGCGAGGAGTTTGGACTGCTTACAAAGGCAAGCAAAGACCATGAAATGGGTTCAACCAAGGAAATGATATGACAGTTTTTGTGCTGAAAAAACCATCCCATGACTGTCCCATGGGGCCTCAGCTTGAGGGTGGCAAGAGAGAAGGCAGGAAGTACAGTGAGGAGATGATAGCAGGGCCCGCAGAGATGAAATGAAACCAACCAAGGTAGTGAAGATGGGGATCGGCAGATACAGCAGCACTGAGACACAGCAGCACTGTGTGGAGAGGGTGAGTGCGACCAGTGGGAGATGGCAGAACATGAGGACAAGAAGAAAGGGCTTCTGCACTGGATGTGTGAGATCAGATAAGGCTTCCTGGAGGAGGTGGCATATGCCAAGTCCTGATGGATGAGTAAAATGGAGCCAGATGAAGAGGCGGGTGTTGTCTGTGTTCTAAGCAGAAGGAACAAGAGGTATGAGGAATTAAAAGCACTCAAGAAGGCTGGAATCTCCAGAATGGAGCATGGGGATGTGACTGGAGAGAGAAGCAGGGCTGGGTCCCCAAGGGCTATGAGTGTCACACTGATAAGTGTGGGCTTTATCCTCATAGCAACAGCAAGCAGAGCAATGGAAGGGTCTAAAGAAAGTTTGCAGTTTAGAGGAATCCACTCCAGGGGCTCGTGGAGGATGACGTGAAAGGCAGGGGTTAGGGAGGCAGGAAGAACACCTAAGGAGCCTATTTGCCAAAGGTATGAAAGAAATATCTGCAGAGGGTCCACATGTGCAGATACTGAACACTGGAAGCTGTCACCATAACTCCCAGCTCAGAACAGCCAGGCAGACCCACTGGAGGTCTTTGCAAGCTTTAATTGGGGTCTTTTCTGTATACCTTTGGAGAACAGTTTAAAAGATGAAGAAAACATCTTCCCTTTCAGAAAACAGCAAAGAAAACAACCTGTTGGCTGGGGATGGGGTGAAGAGAGAAAGAGCAAGGACCTCGCTCCGGTGCAGAATGAAGACAAATGGGCAGCGGGTTCCCGAGAATACATCCTTTCTGCGGAACACTTGCCTCTCCATCAGGGCCGCGCAAAGGCCTGTCAGGCGCGAGCAGCGCTTTTGTGCGCGTGCCGGCTGCGCTCCCGTTGCCATGGCGATGGGGCCATAAGTCATGTCTGCTGGTGCTGCACAGAGACGCTGTGATTTATGCCTGCCTGGCTGGGATTGTAAACTTTTTTTTAATGTTCAAAATCCGTCACAGCCAGGGAGGGCAGGGTGTCTCTGGCTCACTTAGGAGGAGGGGGGGTGTTGTCAGACCTTGCCTGACTCTCTGACGATGATACTCCTCTGAGCCCCACAGCTGGGCTCTTTTCCTGCAGAGTCACCATGAGCCGTTTGTATTCCTTGATTAAAGGCCACAGCTCCATGGAATTCTCTCTCCGTGTTCCTGTAACTTTACTCTCACCTTGACCCAGACACTAGCCACAGGGCACAGTAGATCTCTTGTTGCTTTCCTGGAACTTTCCCTCAATTTTGTGCATAGCCCCCTTTTAAATCTCTCCAAGCTCGAGCGTGCCACCTGTTTCTTGCTGGGATCCTCTTTGATATGAGTCTCCTTGTTTGGTGAGAGGGAAAGGAGTTAAACCTAAGGTACAGATCAATTAATTATTCATTGACATATCCTACTCATCTTTCTGACTAGACTGCCTTGGTGTGTGTGTGTGCGCATGTGTATGCTTGAGCTGAGCATGTGACTACTGGGGGGTTGATGGCTGTCGGGCAGAGTAAGATATGCTAAGGGAAACATGGTTCTACTCAGCTGCAACGAGTAGGCCTTAAAAGGCAGAATGATTGCTCATCTTAGCTTATCTTGATGATCACTGTCCCTGAGCTGCTGTTTAGGTGAGACAGTGAGGCTTTCCAGGAAACACTGTGAGACTATGGCAGGCAACAAGGCAAGGGGCAATGAGACATCTATCAGCAGATGGTAGATTCTATCGCTCAGGACTGTCCATGCAATGGCAGAGGATAAATATATGCATCAGAAGGTCCCTTCCAGCCTATGAGTTTATAATTGTTTAAACAAGCCTTTGAAACTATAGGACACAATTCAAGGGCCCTGTGATGTGGGTAGTTTGTTTACAGCTTAGAGAGCTCCCTTTTAAATATAAGTGACAATCATATGCCAGACATATCTAGGAAGCATCTACATGGAGGCCTTCACTCTGCTACGAGCCAGAAATTTATTTCAGGAAATGTATTGGCACGAAGATAAGATTATCCAAATATATCCTCTGAGATAACATAGATGGATGGAAACATGTGGATAAGACAGTTCCATTTCAAATTCATCCTCAACACCTCCATTCACATGACTGTCCTTTCTCTCCTGTCTCAGCAGTCAAAGTTATCTCTTCATTTTGTAGGGGAACACAATCAGGTCATGACATAGGAAATAGGGAGGACTTCTAAATACCAACATGTTCAGAGATGGCAAACACCTGACCCTTCTGTTACAACTCCTCATCCAACACTGAGGGTGGGCAAATGAGTTCATCATGACACTTTTCCCAGCTGAATCTGTTTGTAGTCTCAGAAACCTTCCCAGCATAATAACCTAGGCAGCCCCTAACCATGTATCTGAGCTGGCATGTAGGCTGGTTAATAACCGCCATCTTTGATTGAGTCCAACCTGTTAGATAACTAAACTTCAAAATGCAGAGAGAATTTTGAAGACATGGGGTTGGAGTAGATTTGCAGTTCATGGTCTTCTCAATTATTTCCATGACTGTATCTGTACTTTGTGACCCTGTCCCCTAATGATAGATGCCTAAGCTAGGGTTGGACTCCTAGCATGTGACAGACTTCTCTAGGATTTTTCAAAAGGAGATTCAGGGAAGAGAAGTATTTATCCCTGATGGTAAGAGTCACAAAGAGCTTGGGGGAGTCATGATTATCACAACAACCCCTATCGTGACAAGATGGGGAGTATGGAAAGAAAGTAGCTGTGCGATAGAAGAGAAGGAAGCCACCATGGAATGATGTAGAGAGGAAAAGCAGAATCCTAATATCATCTAACTCCCTTAACCTTCCTCATCTCTGTGACTGAGCTGATCTCTTGCCCTTCCCATGATGTCGTCATAATATAGTTGTCATTAAGCTAACTTGAATTGGGTCTCTGTCCCCTGAAACCCACACCATCCTGATTCATACAGAGCAGAAAGGGCTTTCATGCAGCAAGTGAGGCAGGTGCCATGGCATGATGAATCAGTGGATAGATGGGGTCTTGAGGTCAGAAGTCTATGTTCAAATTCCAATTCATCCCTTTTACCATCTATGCTGCCTAAGGCCTTAGAAAGTCAGCTTCCTCATCTGGTAAATGGGAGATAAAAATAGCTTCAATATCAGAAGATGGCTGTAAAGATCACTTACAGGAAGCTAAGTGGGAGGCCTCTGCCCAAAATGCTACTTATTGCTGTCTCCAGTTTGGGGTCACGCTTCAAACCCCGGTATCCTGACCCCCAGCCCAGTATACATGCCAAAAATCATACTTTCATGTGTCTCTCTTTTAATCCAGAGATCTGCAGACCTGTCTCAACATCAGAAGTCCCCTCTTTAAAGTGTTTAACTTCTAATGCAGATATAACAACTCATTTCTCAGTTTCACTGTATCTGCAAAGCTTTCTATAATTCAACATCAAATATTTATTATTACATTTATTAGAGTTTTAATAATTTAGCACCTCCTGCATGTAAGATAGAAGCTTTGCTAACTGGTTCCCCTTTATCCAGCCTGGGTCACTTCAATATTTATATTCCAAAGTCTCCATCTGAGTTTCATTTAGCAGAGGCTGTATCTTGAGCCCTCTACCCAAGCTGACAGTTGGTGCATGCTACAGTCTGTCTCCCCTGTGGCAAAGACTTAACAGAAATTTGGTGCTGAACAATGTTTGAAGAGATTTACTGAGCCTGGGCAGAAACTCATCCTAATAGACTCCACTTTTATTATGATCGCTAATCTAAAATGGGGAAAAATATATATGTCTCCAGGCTTACTGGCTGAATGACAGGCAGTGGGGCTGGAAAGAGTGGAGGATATAGAGTAGATTCATCTGTGATGGCCTTTATAGTAATGTTTCTCAGAGGGGCCTCATTTTCTTTAAAAAAAAAAAAAAAGCGGGGATGTGGAGGTACCAGGAAAATTCTAATGCGCATATTCCATGAACCTAGCTGTGAGTTACCCATGGTCTTTAACCTAGCTGTAGTTACCCAGTCTTTCCTCTTCCCCATTTAATATTTCATCTTATACTTGCATGAAGAACACACACACTTAATAGATCAAACGCACAACAAAGACTAAGATATAAAGTCCAGTGAACCTATTCCTTCATCTTACAGAGAATGCCCCTTCTTCAACAACAGCCAACATTTACTGAGCACTTACAAAACAGCCTGAGTTGAAATCCTGATTCTGCCACATACTACCCACATGACATTACATGGATGACTTAACATCACTGTGCCCCAGTTTCCTCATCTGCAAATAACAGTAACTACATCATTGAGTTGTTGTGAGGAGTCAGAATTAATAGAGCACTTAGAGATTGACACAAAGCAAGTGATCAATAAATGCTAGTCATTATTATTGATGACTACAGGGCTAAAAGTTTAAATGTGCTATCTCATTCCATTCTCAAAAAACATTCAAAGAGTATTAGTTATCATTCAGATACGAAACTGAGGCTCAGAAAGTTTACCTTACCCAGGTCAGCTAGTCAGTGGTGAAGCTGGGATTTGAGCCTAAGCAGCTTGGCTCCAGAATCCATGCGATTCACTTGGCTCAATACCTCTTCTGTGTTTCAAGCAGGTAAGTGGGGTCCCTATTGAAGTTCTGTTGCCCTTTGGGAAAGGAATATTTGTGTGACTAATAGCTGAGAAAAAGAAAAGTTTGGAGGAAGCGTGATGGACTTGAGATTGTACCTGAAGAAGCCACCCTTGTATCAGCATCCCCCACTGAAAAGGAAAGCGTACTTCTAGGTTGCTTACGATGTGTACACACACGTGGACTATACACACATGCACTCATTAATGAAAGCTTGTAGAGAGCTGCAAAGGCAAGAAGTCAGTTTTGCTCAGCTCCAACAGGAGAGAGATATCTTAAATACCAAATGACATAAGACCTGTATCAAAGGCCCTCCCCCCAGACTCTGCTGCCTGGATCCTTCGCAAACCAAGTGCCCCCATGCAATGCATTGAGTGGCTGACCCCAGCTCCTGCCTGCTCCACGTGTCCTGCTGCCCAGACCCTCCCTTCTTCCATGGATGCTCCTGCCATCGATGCACAATGTGGTCCATAGAAAGGAGCCAGACATCCCTTCTATATACTGCTCTGTATCATAAACTACATCTTTTAATTACTGATCACACTACATCACATGGTTGTTTCCTTAAGTGTACTACAATTCTACAACTCCCACTACTTCTAAAACCTCTCATTCATTGAACACGAGTTACATGTAATATACTGTACTGGTAACCCTATACACATTATGCCATCCTGCTAACTACCATATGAGGAAAACACACTAATCTCCATCTTCCTGGTTCTGACATTGAGGCTCAAAGAAGCAAACAAACTTGGCTCAAGTTAATTGTACACTCTTTCCTACTTCTTCTCTTTCTAGTTTTTCTACTCCTTCTTCTCTTTCTAGTTTTTTTTTACTTCTACAGTCTAGCACAATGTTCATTACACGGAGAATTACCTGGTGTGCATTTGTTGAGGATTGCACCTGGAGATGTATGGCCCATATTTCCAGAATGCACTGTATCTGACTAGGGGTACTGCCTAGTCTGAAGCCAGATTCCAGTATCTGGAGCAGTTACACCAGAACATCTGCTGGGGACCCTGGAGCAGTGAATGAAAATACTACCCTCAAATGCCCCTAGAGTTTTTGCTGATTCTCCTAGTCCGGGTGGTTAACAGCTGAAAAGAAGAGAGAAGAGGAGAGAAAAGAGTATGCATGTTCTGTCTGCTGTCCTTCTCTCCCTTCATTCGCTGCCATGCGTCCCTTGGCACTACACTGCAGCCAAACTGAACTGGAAGTTCCTATTGGCCAGGCACGGTGGCTCATGCCTATAATCCCAGCAGTATGGGAGGCCGAAGTGGGCAGATCACTTGAGGTCAGGAGTTTGAAACCAGCCTGGCAAACATGGTGAAACCCCATTTCTACTAAAAGTACAACAATTATCCAGGCGTGGTGGTGCGTACCTGTAATCTCAGCTACTATGGATGGTGAGGCAAAAGGATAGCGTGAACTTGGGAGGCGGAGGTTGAAGTGAGCTGAAATGGTACCACTGCACTCCAGGCTAAGTGACGGTGAGACTCTGTCTCAAAAAAAAAAAAAAGAGTTCCTCCTTAGGCATGCCACTTTGCCACTTCAAGGACCTGTGCCTTGCCCATGAATAAAACATCTCTGAGTTTTCTTACCCAACATCTATTTGCTGCCTGTTCTGATTTTTCACTGGGGAACTATCCTACCTGTGATCTCAATCCAAGCCGGTTTCAAGGGTAAGTTGGTGACCCAGGTCTGGCTACTTAAAGCACTTTTTCTCTTGAGAAATTGATGTGGGATACTGGCAAAGATCCCAAAATAGGTCAAAGAGAGGCATCATAGCTTAGAGATGAGGAACATGGACTCCAGAGTCAGAATCTCAGGGTTCAAAACCTGGTTCTATTACTTACTGGCTGTGTGACCTTGGGCAAGGTACATAATCCTCTCTGTGCCTCAGTTTCCTCATGCATTAATCGAGCTAATAATGAGTGAAAAGTAAATGAACTTATTTCAGTAAAGCACTCGGAACAGTTGCCACCTAAGGATGTGCGATTATTGCTGTTCCTCAGTGCCAGGACTTCTGCATAAACTATTGGGAAAGAGGGCATCTCATTACTCTGGCAATGCTTAATTGAGCTTGCAAGCCTGGAGAGGTCAGGGAGAGTGTGCCTGAAAAAGAAAAACAGAGTATACCAAAGAAACTCAGAGATCAGGGATGAAAAGGAACAGGAATAGTGAGTCCCAACATTTGGGAGCATATAAGCCTTACTATGCCAAAAGCCATTGCCACTCTGGAGTTTTTAAGCCCTCATATCTTTTGTTTTCTCCTTAAGCCAGGTGATCCATTCCTTGTTTTGCTACCAAATGCATTTGTACTCAAACTTTAGTGAGCGTTAAAATCATCTGAGGACTCTTTAAACCAGAATTCTGGGCCCACCTCCAAAATACCTTACTTAATAGGTGTATTATTACATAGTGTTTTTGCTGCTGCAACAAATCACCACAAACTGGGGTGGCTTCAGACAACCAGAAATATGAAATCAGTATCCTTGGGCCAAAATCAAGGTGTCAGCAAGGTGTTTCTCCCTCTGGAGCCTCTGGGGAACAACCTTTTCTTTGCTTCTTTCAGCTTCTGGTGGCGGCTGGCATTCTGAGGCTTGTGGTTGCCTCACTCCAGTCTCTAACTCCATCTTGCAATTGCCTCAGTGTTGGCTATGTCAAATCTCACTGTGCTTCCCTCTTATAAGGGCACTCATTACAGTGTTTCAGACCTGCCCAGATAATTCAGAATAATCTACCTATGTTAAGATTCTGCATAACATCTACAAAGACCCCTTTTCCAAATTACATAATATTTACAGGTTCTAGGAGTTAGGATCTGATGATACCTTTGGGGATCATTATCAGTCTACACTGGATATGAGAATTTACATTTCTAATAAATTTCCAGGTCATGCTAATGCTACTAATCCAGGGAATACATTTTGCAAACCAGTGAACTAGTGACTTCCTGCTAATACTTCAAAACTTGGCACAGAAGTTGTGAGTCTTTTCTTTTAACCTCTGGGTGGGTTTGACCACCTCTGACTTTGTGTCTTTTTCCTGCCTTGAACTTTCCCTCTATCTTTTTCAACTGTCACAAAGGATGACATTTTTTGTTTGCAATTTTGACTTATTTAATGCACTGAAATCTTTGTTTTATTATTTTTGTAGCTCTATTACTTAGCTTAAATTATAGTAGGTGTTCAGTAAATTGTCTCAACACTTGGAATTGAAAGGCCAAAAGGACAAGGAGATATTCCTGATTCTTTTCAGAACTAATTCAATGTGAAAACCATCACCAATTGAGCAAAGCCAGCTTGCAGCCTGATATCCTATTATTCTTTCAGTGTTGTTCAGGAATTAACAGTATTATCACCATTTCATTTTCATTGATTTGAGATCACAGAAAAATGACTGGGGGGGCTCCAAAAGCTGGGCTTTGTGGGTGATTATTATTCCAACTATAATAGCTATTCTCACATTTCTCTTATAAGAAGAACCTGCTCCAGGTGAAATTGTGAAGAAGGCCCAGTGTGCAGTAATAAGTGTTGTTTGCCATGCCTCTCTCTCCACAAGCATATTTTATTCCATCTCTCAAGTCAGTCTCTTGTTCCATGCTTCTTGCTATACCATGAGACTCCTGAAAGCAGAAGTGGGCTATATTCATCTCTGTATTCCTATGGTACCTGGCACAGTATCTGGTACACAGGAGGGGTCCAGCTAAGAGTTTTCAGAATTAAAATGTATCTGTATGCAATTCAGATAGAGATTTTCTCTTCCACCTTTGTAGCTGGTATCATTAGTGTCTCAAATGCTAAAAATCTAATTCCCAGAAGCTTCCTGCTAGGATAGGCTGGAGAATGGGAGCTGTCCAGGGGACAGTTTTCTTTTGTCCTTCAACCTCTCACACTTGAAAGCCTTCCCCCCTCACCTTAGGTTCCACAAAGCCAAAGCTTATCCGTATTTCTTGGTTAATTGCCAATGTTCTCTCTCTTGAAAATGTTTGTCTAATTCCCTCGGTCAGATACGTCTTATTTCTTTTCCAACCCTTTCCAATCCTCTAGGGCACTCTATGTTTACCACACATGTGACTCTTCACTCATTCTGTAACCATGTCCACGTACATAAAGCCACAGACCTAGCATACTGACCAGAATTTATAGACTCATTTAAGTCTTCCCCAAAGCCCATGACAAAGTGGTTAACATGCATCCTCAATACTGAGCAACTATTGGTTTTAAGATGCACCATAGGTTGTATGTAGCCTTTCAGCAAAAGCATGAGAAAATAATGAAAAGATAAAGAGAACAAAAACCACTATGTTACAATGAGCATGATAACGAATGCTTCTAAAGGTTCACCATGGAGCAAACTCACTGCTTTACATGTAATACGTCACTTAATCTTCATGACTCCATATATGATGTGAGATTATATTCCCATTATTCTCAAGGGGAAAACACAACTCCAGAAAAGCTCCTGCAGTAAACAAGTGATGGAGCTAGATATGCACTCAGGCAGTTTGCTTGAGTTCCATAGCCTATGCCCTTAGACAATAAACTTTATGTTTAAGCAAAATACAGCATACGTAGAGAAAAGTGTGAAGTTCAGTGAATTTTCACTGAGTTAAAACACTCATGTAACCACCACCCATAACAATAAATCAAACAATATCAGCATCATATGAGCCCACTCATATTTCCCCACGTCACCATCCTCTCCATCACCCAGAAGTAATCCCTAGCCTTTCTTCTACCATCATAAATTAGGTTTTTACTAATTAACAGAACTAGATTTTTCTGTTTTTATATAAACATGCAATATTATTTTGTGTCAGGTTTCCAAAATTCAGTATCATATTTGTTAGATTCATCCAAGGGGCTATGTGTGGTTACTATGTTCTTTCATATTCATTGTTAATGGTATTCCACCCTGTGATTATTTCATAATTTATTTATCGAATTTTTTGCTGATAGGTATTTGTGGTTTTTTTCCTAGCTTTCTAGCAGTACAAATGAGTGCTTCTATTAGTATTTTTGTAAGTCCTACTTGTGGTACACATATACATATTTCTGTTATACATATCCTTATGGGTGAAACTGATGGGCTATAGGATATATATACCTCTAATTTTAGTAGATACTGCTCCACAGGTTTACATAGCGGTCATACCTATTTATATTCTCACTATCAAAACATGAAAGCTACAGTTATTCCATATCCTTCCTGACATTTGTTATCATTAGTTGTTTTAAATTTAGCTGCCTTGGTAAGTCACAGCCTGTACATTTAACTACTAAGTTGTTCTGCCTACCGTATTGTGAGAGCTCATACTTGTCCACGAATGTATCACAGATTAAAAATCAAAGTATCAACTTGCAATGCAAATTCAAGTTTTCCTTTCCAGTCCTACTGTAATGCTTACCTTCCATTTCCCTTTGACTCTGCTTTTCCATGTAGTCTTTCCTCTAATCTCTCTGTTGTGATTCCAGGGCAGTATTATTGGCTATCTAGAATTATGATCTATTATTTACTAAATTTCTAACATATCATCTGACTGTAACTTATTAATTCCTTAAATGCCCATGATAGGCTCGCCTGGGCAATGTCGTGTCAAACAAGGTTTATTAGTGCAGCTTGGAAAACTCAATGTACATAGTGCAGATCTCTCTCAAATGGTGATGATTGCAATCTTTTATCCCCTGTTGCAGATCAGGGATTGAAATGTGGCTTCTTCTCTTACTAGTGAAGGCATTATCTCTATGCCTCAGGTTCGTTTATTTATTTTTGAATCTGAAAAATGAGCATCACCTCATGGGGCTGATGTAAGAATGTAATAAGATAGTATTAGTGAAGTATTCAGCACTTAGAAAATGATCAATGGATATGAACTATTATTATTATTACCTTCTGTGAGGAAGGCATTGTTATTATCCCCCATTTTGCAGACAAATAAATGAAAACTTAGAGAGTTAAACTTGGCCGCTGTGATCACATAGTCCATACTTGGTAGAGATGGGATTCTAAACCAGCCCGATCCAATTCCAGAGTGAGTGTTACCATCAGCCAGTCTGAGAGATGTATCATCTGAATCTTCATTGAAATCATGAATGCAACGTTAAGAGGACAGAACTATGAGGAAAGCTAGTCAAGACTTTCTTTCGGCTGATTTCAAACAAGGTAACTGCGTCTCTTTGCGAATAGTCTTTCAAACCAGATGGTCCTTTCTTCGTCTTTAAAGTATGTAATGCAGAGAGACCTTAGCACATGCTTTACTAAAACCTCTTATACTTCAATTCTATCAAAAATGAAAACAGTGGCAAATATCTATGAATCAGTATGTGAGTGTGTGAGGTGTGTGTGTGTGTGTGTGTGTGTGTGTGTGTGTGTGTGAAGCTATTTTAGTTCCTAGTAATTACTATTTCATTTCCTAAGTGCCATCTCTTTATAAATCTATTCTTTTTAAAACATCCTCTTTCAGAAATGCTAATAACCTACAAAAGCATGTTAAGTTCATCTCTCCCAGTGAAAAGCTGATAAGGTGAGAGTAAAAACCATCTCAAAGTAGGAGAGTTGGGTTCTAGAAGCTTTCTATCAAGATGCCATAGAAATACTGATAACATCTTGATTTAGAATGACCCAAAGGCAGCTATGGAGCTGTTGAAAAACAGTCACTGCTACTTGTGGGAGGGCTGGGGAAAATGATTTAATTCTTGTTCACAAGCCAATAAGCTGTGTACAAGCCAGTTTTAGAAGTAAAACTAGAGTCTATTGTTGGTAACATCAACATTTCTAGAATGCTTCCCCCTAATCACATTGGGAGAAATAAACCCTCCACTAGAAAGCTCCATGACCAGTGCTAAGACCAGATCTAAGACCACAGACTTAATTAAATCAATAAACATTTCATAGATATCCAATATGTACTAGGAACTGGGGATTAAAAAATTAAATGAGTTATTTTTCCTTGACCTTGAGAAGTGCACCATAATGGGGCAGAATGGTATGTAAGCACTTAATTAGTATGCAGTAGAGTAAGTCTGTAATGAAGTTAGCTACAACCTGCAGGATAATGTAAAGTGAAATGTAGTCTCCATGTTTTTATAAGTTAAGTACAAAAGATGTAGCCGGGACATTTTTTTTTTTTTTTTTTTTTTGACGTGGAGTCTCACTCTGTTGCCCAGGCTGAACTGCAGTGGCTTGATCTCCGCTCACTGCAACCTCCGCCTCCCAGGTTCAAGCGATTCTCTAGCCTCATCCTTCTGAGTAGCTGGATTTACAGGTGTGCGCCATCACATATGACTAATTTTTGTATTTTAAGTAGAGACCAGGTTTCACCATGTTGGCCAGGCTGGTCTCGAACTCCTGATTTCAGGTGATACACCCACCTTGGCTTCCCAAAGTGCTGGGTGTACAGGCTTGAGTCACCACATCTGGCCTTTAGCCTGGACATTTAAAATACATAAATTAGCCCAAAATGCATCCCATGGACTACAACAGAAAGCATCCCATTTTCTAAACTTTTGCCTTTGTGACCCTCCAATATACTGTTAAGTAAAGATAAGATCATTAGTGATCCTGTGATGAGCTAGATAATTTAAATCTCTTATATTTAATATAAGCCTAAAAGGAAAGCGAGAGTGTTGAAATGTAAGGCACTGAGACACAGTGATGGAGGATAAACCTAGGAGTTTAGGAACACGGCATATTTGACAGTGTTCTTTACATCAACTAAATAGCTGCCTACTTCAACATGACGAACACTCCTCAGGAGTTCCTGTGGTCCTCCAACAGGTGGACTTCCAAGGCTTTAAGAAGTCCTTGGTGCAGAGTACTGGAGATGATTCCCTACCTGACATCTGCAGGGTCTTCTGTGACGAGCACATCAGTCTTGCAGCTGGCCAGGGGGTTGATGGACAGCTCCACAGGAGGAACCACAAAGCTTTTGCTGACAGGAAGCCAGAGGCCTTGGCCCAAGCTGAAAGTAGACCTGCAATGTAAGAGTTTCCATTGGGGAACTCCCTGGGAAGCAGAGAGCAAATAGAAAAAGGGGCCCTGTTCCCATCCCTCCTAGGACAATTTCCTACTTCTCCACCCGTGTCCCTTGCATTATTTAAGAAACAATATTGGCCAGCTTCTCCAGACCTGGATGAACATTTCTCAACTCTGTTAAACATTTAGCCCATGCATTGGTTTGTGTTGCTAAGTTCCTTTTCCTGATTTACTGGTAGATTCCGTGAGGCTAGGGACCATCGCTGCTCTGATTTTCCAGCAGTGCTGACATACAGCAGGAGTTCCATAAGCGACTGCTATGTCAGCAGGACAGTCTGACACAAAGGTTAAGAGCACGGACTTTGAATCAGTTTGAACTAAGATCTGATTCCCAGTTTTGCCACTTAATTTGCTGTATGTCTTTATCTACGCATGCATTGAAGCTTTACACAAGATTTTGTGGAGGTGGTAGGAAGAGGTTCTATGGCTACAGAGTACTTTTAAACCACCAGACTTAATAATCAGTAATGTCTCCACCAGTTCAAGTATCTGAGTCTATAAGTCTAGCTGCCAGACAAATGGGAATTAGATTCCCATAGCAACCTGGGCCATGATGGTGCATTAGCACCAAGGAGAGCTCTTTGTGCGCAGTGCAGCTCAGGAGTGCACAGGCTCGGTAGTCTAAAGATGCATGACCACATCTTCCTATCGGTCCTTTCTCCATTTCCCAGAATTATGCCCCAACAAGAAGGCCAGCTCACCTGAGAATCTTTTCAGGGGCTTGCTCTCCCGTCACCAGATCGTAGCCCCTCTCAAGTGTCGTGTAAGGCCAAGGTCTACGGGAAGAAGGAGAGGGAACAGGAGATGACATTAGTCAGAGGCGGGTAGGATGCACATGTGGATCCTGCTCTAGAGTAGCTTTACAAACAATCACATTCTGCAGAAATAATTACTGGGCAAGACTATTTATATTATAAAAGAATGTCTCCAATATACAGGATTCCTCTCTTTCATAAAGTGTACATGCCCATTTAGGAGTCTGTTTAAAAATGTGATGCTTTTTCTTTGTCAGTCCACTTAAGGAAGTGCTCATTGATTACTTTCTGTTTGAGCAGGTGACTTAAATGTTAGCCTTTGTTCTCTAGAATTTTCATCAGTCATAATACTTTTAATACTAAAATGTGCTTCTGTGGGAAAGTAGGAATCACTTCCCATTGCGTTTTACAGGAACGCAACTGTTGTAGACAAACAGTGCTCTTTGTGGAGATGCTTGGGGCCTCTGGCAACAGAACAGAGGAGGTAAACTGGGTCCTGCACTGTCCCAGTGCTGATGCCCTTTGCCACTCACCCTTCACTCTGTCCCCAGTCACTGCGCACACACAGGTGTCTGTGAACAGGGTCAGGGGCATAGCCTTCATGACAGCTGCACTCTCCTGTAAGTAAAAAGAAGAAACATTTTAATGAAGTAGAGTCTCCCCAAATAGGCTTTTCTCTGGTTTGCTTGTTTTCCTAAGACATAAAATGAGCTTCTTAGTTAGAAAAGGCACATGGAAGAGGGTAATCTGGTCCATCAAACACTGTGGTTAACACGGTTTATTCCTTTGTTCATTCACTCATTTATTAATTCATTCAACAAGTCCTGGCCACACTCTGACAGACACTCAGCTCAGCACTGGAGATTCAGAGGTCAAAGTTGCAACCCAGCTGCTAAAGGAGCTCACAATTTAAGACAGGGAAACAGGAAGTGTTCAGGTGGCTACAAATAGAGGTATTCTTTTCAAATATTAAAATTTTGATAAAGGGCATTTACTCTAGAGGTACAATCAGAAAACTGAATTATCTCCATCTGAATGAATAGATCTTCACTATCCATAAATCCCAAATTAAATGCCACTATCTCCAAGAAACCTTAGATTTTCCCTTTCAGAACAATCCTGTCTGTAGTCTCCTGGTTTTATTTTGGGTTGTTTTTCATTTTTAAATTGTTTTTCTTCTCCTCCCCTTCCTTCTACTATCATCCTTTCTTTGGTCCTCTTTTCTCCTTTCCCTCTCTCTTCCCATTCTTTTTCATTTATTTCCCTTCCATCTATCCATTTATGAATCCACCCCATCCATTATTTTTTCTTCTGGGCATGCATTGTGCTTGGCTGCATGAATACTTGCTAGCATCACACACTGCCTAAAGCACATTCTCTCATGGGCCAAGTTCATTTCAGTTGGCCAGCACATGTCTGATTTCCTAGCATATCTTCAGAGTCCAGAGTCCTAGAAGTGATTTCAGAATCTCTCTGTCCTACCCCCCAGCTGTTGTCATTTCTGCTCTACTGTATACTTCTTTAGGTATAGAATTTCTTTTCTTTCCTTTCCTTTCTCTCTCTCTTTTTTTTTTTTGAGACCAAGAGTCTCACTCTGTTTCCCAGACTGGAGTGCAGTAGCATGATCTTGGCTCACTGTAACCTCTGCCTCCCAGGTGCAAGCAATTCTCCTGTTCAGCCTCCCGAGTAGCTAGGATTACAGGCATGCACCACCATGCCTGGCTAATTTTTGTATTTTCAGTAGAGATGGTGTTTCACCATGTTGGCCAGGCTGATCTCGAACTCTTGACTTCAAGTGATCTGCCCACCTCAGCCTCCCAAAATGCTGGGATTACAGGTGTGAACCACCGTGCCCAGCCTAGAAATATATTTTGATTTAATGAGTTACTGCTTTTTTTTCTAAGGTGTATTTGTGGGATGCTTAAAGATGCTTTACCAAAAACAGATTCTATTTAAAAATATGGTTTTTAAATTCTACCCCATTCCTTAGAGCCAGTGTAGTATGATTCTCTATGAGGGTGACACATACACAGTTTTCACCAACTTACTTTTCTTTGGGAGCCTTGCTGGTGGAATGACTCACAGAATTAGAATTCTATGGAGCACATCTTGGGAAATGCTGGTAGAAACTGCCCTGGCTTTGCCTACTGCCTAGAATAGGGTCGGTGCTTAACAATGTGATTTGAATGAATAATTAACTATCTGTTATGGCTCTGGTAAATTTCCAGGATAATGAGGTTGGCTTGTCTTCTTTCTCATCTTCGCATAATCACATTCTGTGTGTGTCTCTCTGTCTACACACACACACACACACACACACACACAAATATAAATCTTTCACCCTTGGATCCTACAGTGATTCTGATAGACAGGACCTGAAAGTTTTCAAATCATGTCCATGGAAATGTATTACTTAACAGAGATTTAGGGACTATGCAAATATTGTGTTTTAATTTTTCTTAAAAGTTTTATTTTTAAAATTTTAAAAATATAAACACAATAAAGAATAAACACTCAGATATCACACGCCAGAATTTAGGATACAGAAGAAAGTATCAGTTGCCAGATAAACTTATTTTATGCAGGCTTCAGGGAAGAAAATTATCTCCTGTCGTCTTTGTTTCAACAAAAAGGATACTGAGGATGAGTCAAGGTGCCAACAAGCTCATTCCATTTGCAACTACATATTTTGTGAATCAGGATTTTCTCAACTTTATACAACTAAAATAAAATACTGTAGTAAATAGAATGCTAGAGTAACTCAGGTTCTACAACTATCACCGTTAACTCTGGCTTTTGAAATGTATGTATTTATCAAGTAAACTATTGTTCTCTCTGATGAACTGTAAATGTTCTATATTTGACCTTACATGAAGCATTCTTAGTGTCTTAAAACACTGTAACTTGTTTTATAGATGGTACTGCTGCTTAATCTTTGTATTCCCAGCACCTATTGACAAACAGCCTGGGCTTCATGAATGTTGGCTAAACTAAAAGGATAGTAAAACAAAGTATAGAGTGAAGAATGGGTGAGAGATAGTATTCAAAATATTCAGAATGGGGTTGTTGAAACACACAAGGAGAGACAGAAGACTTGTCCTTTTCCTCCTCTCTGCTTACCTGGAAAATAAGGAAGGCTTGCTAACAGGTGGGAATGTTCTTTGTACTCCTCCCCTCCAACATCATGCCTGGGGTCTTCCACCGAGTGGAAGTCCTGTAAGTAGTGCTGCCGAATGAACTGATTGTTTCCAGAGGTAAGGGGAATGGAAGGAAAGGCTAAGAGCCTTGAACATGGATGAAAATAATTTACCAAGGTGGGAGAGGCGGGAGTCACTAATGATATGTTAAAATGCAACAGTCCCTTCATGAAATATTCACCACTTTAAACATGTCTAATATTAAAGATTAAAAGTCCTGGGATTTGTCCTCGAGACTCCCAGGACTGATTTATGATCTGCCACAAGCCACAGGCCTCATGATTCATAATGGGAAAGGTAAAATGGTTACCTCTGGCAAAGGAGCAGGAAGTCAGGCTGCGGTGGGCGAGGAGGGGCCAGCAAGGAGGATCCCTCTTCTTTATGGAAAGAGCAAAGGCTGAGGTCCCTGTCCCTCCTGCAGTGACTCTGCAGGAAATAGCCCAGTTCACTTCTTTCCTCTTTCTCTTGTTTTTGGAAATACTGGTGAGACGGAGAAATTTATTTGGAAAAAGCGTGCTGCTATATGTTTTTCTTTCCTCCTTGTGTGCTTACTAGGCAAGTTTCCCCTGACTCAGAATGGATCACTGATGACTGATGCTCATTATACAACAAATATATGTTTTGCAATTAAGAGGCCTTCACCCTGGAGACCCCCATGAGGCTGCCTGGAGAACAGAAAGTAGGCAGAGGGAAAAGCCCCTGAGTGCTGGCAGCAGATGGACCTGGCTCCGTCCTCTTGTTCTCTCCCTAGTTGTGTGGCCTTGGGAAAGTCACCTTTTTGGTTTGAGTTTTTTCATTTACAGAATGGGGATGATAGCAATGTCTATCTTCTAGAGCTGATGTAAGAACAAATTGAAATAGCAAAGAATAAAGCTAGTGGCTCAGGTGACAGCTGATGGTCAAGAAGTGAGTTTCTGGGTGCTATGCACACTACATGGGTAAAGTATATCCATGTAACAAACCTGCAAAATGTACCCCCTACATAAGTAAAAGTTGAATTAAAAAAAAAAAAAAAGAAATGTGTTTCCTTCCCTTTAATTCCAAGCTGGCCACTGGGTTCTGGTATATGTTTACATTTAGACAAGACCATCACCCCTAACTCCTAACGCCTTACATATTAGATATGTAGAGATACAAATTACCTCCTTTTTGGGCCTTAGTTTTTCCTTCTGTAAAATGGAAGGTTGGAGTAGATCACTCATCAGTACTGAGCACCAAGAGTCAGCTGTTTGCATTTGCCTTTCCGAATCCCTAACCTCTGCTTTCTGGATACTGTTTGTTTTCGTTTCAGCTGCAATCATTCTTAGCAGCAGCCTGGGTGTCTCTAGCAAGACCTCCATCAATGCCATAGCTATTGGCTTTATTGACTCCTGTTTCCTATTTTGCTGGCTCAGCTAACTCTCCACTATTCGCAAGCAGGCATTTCCTTCTTGCAAGATGCAAAGCGTCTGACAGCCAGAGCTGAGGGTAATTAACCTCTTCCCCGGGTGAGTCCTTCCTTCAGCTCTGCTTCTGCACACCCAGAGTAGCAAGGCCATCAAAGATCAACTCTCCAGGGATGCATGTAACTGTGCTGACTGTGAACGTCTATACTCCCTATCCCTATCATTCTAGTACCTTCCTTGCTCACCACTGCATCTCAGCACCTCCTGCACTGCCTGGTAGAGCCAGTAGGAATTCAGTAAATAAATGCTAAATAGATGAAGGGATGTGTTTCACAATAGTAGTGCCTATGCCAATGAAATAGGGTAATACTTTTTTACTTGCCTGTTCCCCCACTAAGCTGGGAATTCCTTGATTGCAAAAACATTTTCTTAATCATCCTGTATTCTAATAATTCATATAGTGCCTGATAAGGGTAGGCAACTCATTTGTTGAATGAATGAATGCATGAATTAGTGAATTCATACATATATCATGATTACCATGAATTTAGGCTGAGTTCATTTAGAATAATGATGACTCTGCTGAGGACTGGAACTTTCTATATCCAAGATAGGTATTTGCCAAGGAAACAAAGAGTGCAAACACAAGTGCTGATGAAATGTCTAAAATAGAATTCTATGTCACATCAGAGCAGAAAAGACCCTTAAGATCATCTAGTTCAAACTTTCCCAGTTTCATTATTCAGAAAAGGAAACTCCAGCTAAGAGAGTAAAGAAGTTTGTTGAAATCACTGGTCCAGCCTCTGGGCCAGCCAGGATGAAAACCCAGGGCTCCTGGCCACCACGACAGCATCCTTCTGCTCCATTGGTGGTATCAATAGTTCACTGCATCCTGAAGCCTTTTGTAGCAGTTTTTCTGTACACGTCTGACATTACCAAGTTTTCTAAAAATGATAGCATTTACAAACAGGTATTATTTAAACAGTAACATGAATTTGAAATACCCTTAAGTACATTAAAAACATACATTTATATGTTGTTAATAATGGAGACCTGAAAAAAGAATTTACTCTCTTCATTATCATGGTTCTCATAAGGGAATTCAATTAGGTGATTTTCTATCTGGCTAGTTACCAGAACTGTGTTATCAGCAATAGATGAGTTGTGTTGGTTTTAAAAGATTTACTCTTCATGTCTCCTGGCTGCCATTTGTTGAGTTCTCTTTCTGTGTTATATGCATTCACACTCCAGAAACTCTTGGGCAAAAACAGCAGAATGCCTTGATCGTGAACAATCTGTGTTCATCTCCTGCGAGACTCTTCCAAACAGGACAATGCCTTCTTGTTAATCACATAAGGCCAGTAGGCTGGTGAAATGGTTCAGAGTGTGAGTGGGCCTTCAAATCATCATGTACCGCATTCAAATCCCGGATCTGCCTGCCTCTTCAAGTTTGTAAGAACCTGATACATGGCTTCTTCTCTCCCTGAGCCTGTTTCCTTTATCTGTAATGGAGCTGATATCACATACCTGTGAGAAGAATCAAGTGCTGTATCTGAAAAATCTCAGCACAGTCTTTGGCACATTTCTTCTTGCTGAGAACACAACAGCTGTTTGAGTTCATATAATTATTGTTCCTGGGTAGGAGGGGTCCATCCAGTATGTTGTTTTAGTGGAAAGGAAAGGTGTTTAGAATGAAGGATGGTCACAAATCCAAAGTATGCCCTTCACAAAACCAAAAAGACCGCAGTTTCTTTATCTGTAATTTGACACAGATTTTTCTAAATTATAATTTTTTTTAGAGACAGGGTGTTGCTCTGTTGCCCAAGCTGGAATGCAGTGGTGCAATCCTGGCTCACGATAGCTTTGAGCTCCTAGTCTCAAGAGATCCTCCTGCCTCAGCCTCCTAAGTATCTAGGACTATAGGCACATGCCATCATTCTCAGCTAGTTTTTTAATTTTTTGTGAAGATGAGATCTAACTATGTTGCACAGGTAGAGGGCAGTTTGAATGAGATAATCCCCAAAGCTGTTCTCCAAGTTTCCAGAGCTACAAAGACACATTCCCTGTGTCTATGGCAGCCCATGCTTAAGGAGGTATGAGCACAGACAAGGCATAAGCAGAGCCGGCTGCCTCCTCCATCCCAGCAGCACAGATGAGCTCATGGCCCGCCCACAAGAGAGCAAAGCCTCCTTCATAAGCCATCCTGGATGTCTGACTTCCCACCCTAAACCCTGTCATTCTGTTATGATTCCATTTTCACTTGCTTCTAACTCACTCATCACTTATCATCACCAGCCAGGGACGCTGCCTGCTGTTCACTTTCTTATTTACTCTTCTTGTCACTGTGGTTTAAAAAGACATCTCTCTGGGCCCTCAGAGAAATAAGCATGCTACCCTTCCCCACTCTGACTCCAAATGGGCCACCTTGGGCCTCTTCACCTCTGTGTCTCTGTAACCCGACTTAAGGCCAGGTACACAGTGGGCATAACATTATGAGGGCCTGCTTTGTGCTAAAAGTGGTGTGTGACATTGACATGAGTCATTGCATGTCACAGCCATGACTAGTGCAAGGAGGAAGGTACTGATGCTCTCCTTGTAAAATAAGGAAACTGAAGCTAAGACTCGACTAGTTACTTGCCCTAGGTCACAAGGCCAGGTCTCCAAAGCTCATGCTCACTTACGCCACCACAAACCTCACAACAATAAACATAACCAGGAGGACAATAACAAGGACAGCTGCCTTTAATTTGACAATGATCGTGTGTGAGACACTGAGGGTCATTTCTCTGCAGTGGTTAATTATGAGTTTGCTTTTTTGCCATGGTTGATGGTGGGAAGAGTAAATTTTCTTTCCTGCCCTTTGTCTTCAGGGTTGGCATATGACTTGCTTTGGTCAATGGGATAATGACACCCAGGACTTAAATAATCAAGGTTTGAAATGTATTTATGTAGACAGGCTTTCCTTCTTGCACACCTGCCTCTTGCCGTTAGAAAAAACATCCCCAGGTTGTAGGTGGTCCATGAAGGATGAGAGATGTGTGGAGCAGATCTGGATTCATCCTTGGCTTAAAGCCAAGGGCAGCTAAGTCCTGGCTAGATCAGTCCACCCAGATGTGTGACAAAGGAGAAAAAGATGCTTACTTATAGTTGTTGACAGTAAAATGTGATTGATATGCAGCATTATTTTGGCAAAAGCTTCAGACGTACTTTAAACCTAGATGCCCACATCTCTGTGAGTAATGGTACCACTTTCTTTCCTAATTGGAAACTTCAGAAAAACTTCTAACTGGGCTCTATTTTGTATCCTCAGCATCTGAGTAATATCTGAATCCCACAGACTCTACCTCTTTGGTTTTACTCAGACCCATTTATTCCCATCTCTCTTCTCCATGGCTGGCCTGGTTCAGGCCCTCAGCATTGTCCATGTGCCATGAACCTATTTTCTGTGTCCCTACATCTGATCTGACTGTTGGCCAGTTATCTTTTCAAAGAACAGCTGCACTCATGGCCTTCCCCGGAAACTCTCAGTGGTTTTCAATTGCCTTCAAGGTAGAGGTCATATATCCCAGTCTAGCATTCAAGGCCTTTCATCACTGGCCCCAGCCAATTTTTCCAACCTTATCAATAACTCTACCTCCCTGTGATGTTTACGCTCTAATTTTCCCTGGGACTATTGATGAAAGCAGGGTCACTTGAGACCATGCAGCTTCATTCATTTATTCATTCATTCATTTATTTATTTATTTTACTTTTGGTGCATACTATATCTGGCATTTCTCCCCATGTTATCCCTCCCTTGCGGCAGGTCTGCCTTGATTCTACCCAGGGGTCCTACTCGAGAGATCCCACTCAAGCCGGAGAGAGACAAAGTCAATGGAGAGACTAAAGTAGGAGGGGAGAGGAGAAAATGAGAAATTAAGTGGCAAACAATTATTTAGTAAAAAACGGAGATAATTTGGGCAGGGTTGAGTATAAGTAATGTCATTAGGGGATACATTTTACAGCCCTGAATCTTCTGCAAATCATTCTACCTTTCTGGACCTCAGCCTTCCAATCTGTAAAATGAGTAGCTAGTACTCAGATATCCCACTTTTCCAAATCTTGTTCAAATTCCAGCCCTTGATTCTTTCTCTAATATATTCTGGTCCTGTTTCTTGAAATCAGCATGTCCCTCATGATTCAGGAAGCAGCATAAGTTTGGGGGACTTGGGGAAACAGAGGCTTCATAGGCAAAGAAACATGATTCGAGTGAAATAACAGGAGGATATAATTAGACTCTTTATGAAATGAGGAAGATTCTTTATAAGTCTACTCAGCCAAATGTGCTGTGTGACCTGAGGCAGTTCCCTCCCTCCCTGGGACTCAATTTCTCTATCTGTACAGTGAGGAGGCTGGTCTTGACATCTGAGCAACTTCACATGGGTGTCTCTGATGTTCCTTTCTTCCTTATACTGTTGGTGTCAGACCTTCCAACCTTGTTCTTCCCAAGGCACTGAGACAAATGTGGACTCTGCATTATAGCTGCTGGCCCCTCATTGTCATTCATCAGCATGCCTCTGAGAGCACAAAGAAAAAATAATCAGAGGCTGAGAGGTTCTAGTGGCACAGGCTGGTGATCAGGTCTGATAGAGATTAGAGTCCTTAATCAAGGCTACATGGGGACTAATTGGTGTTGGCTCAGCTCGTGTGGGGCAGCCCATGAGGGGGTGGCCAGGCTGCTGAGTGGCCGCCAGCCGGCTCCGTGAGGCTCCCCCCGCTCCAGGTTCTCAGCCAGGGCAACCCTTTCCGCTGGCCCCATTCCCTTTCTTTCTAGCCTCCTCCACCTCTGAGTGCACCACACACGATTATATATTATTAGTGTCTAGGAGAAAAGCATGTGGCAAAGAGCTTCCTGCAAAATCATGGTTAATTAAGGGATGGAGTGGGGTGAAGAAATCTCACTAACAGCCTGGAATGGACACAGAACAGATATTTCCAACAATCCAGAAGGATCTGGCTGCAGCTGAGGAGCACAGGGCGCTTAACATGGATGCACAGAGCTGGGCCTGCTGGTGAGAGGCCGGCATCTCCCACCCTCACTGCACCCCAGAGTCCTGCATCCTCTAAGCTTCTCAGATGCACCAGGAAGACATGGGGAGCAGAGGGACACAGCCTAGTAAAAGGAAAGGTGTCAGCCTGACAACCAAGGCCATCGGAGGCTGAATCCTCTGCGGCCTGCATCAGTCACTGCACCTCTGGGCCTCATTAGAAAACGGGCATCTTAAACCCAATTTTAAAAATTGTCACAAGGATTGCAGACAATATATTAAAAACAGTTACTGCATCATCGCCAGACGTGTAGGCAGTACTTGGTATGTTGCAGTGTCGTTATCGTGATTACTGCCAGCACTGCTGTCCTTGCTGTGCTGTTGTTCAGGCTGCCTGCTGCCCCCAACCCCCGCCACCCAGGTCACGTTTCCTTCTTGGTGTCCTTGCCCCTCTGGGCTGCAGCTACCTTCGTGGGCTTCCTGCTGTGTTAGTTCCTCCTTTTCTCCTTCCCCAGCAGATTCATCTCTGGTTCAGATCTTACTGCTGCAGACCAGCTACGCTTCTCTGCATAATTCCTCTATACCTGGCACAGAGGAGATGGAGGCAGAGAGATGAATCCATCCTATTTTTCTGCCTTCAAGCAGCTGGCATTGGCATAGGAAGCCTGGAGGAAAATACATCACTGGACAAGGTGTGATTCAGGCTAGGAGAGGAATGTGTGCAAAGAGGTATAGGAGCCCGAGAGAGGACTGTTGAGAACTGCCCAGGATGGGGGCTCAGCAGTGAAAAAGGAGGGTAATAAATAATAATAAGAGGAAACCCAGAGCGATAGCTACCTACCAGGCAGTGTGGGAAGTTCTTTGTTTAGATTAACTCATACGATCCATCCAACAAACCTACAAGTAGGTTCTATGACTAACCCCATCTTGCAGACAAGCAGTCAGAGGCCCAGAGGGGTAGTACCCTGCTTGCCAAAGGTCACAAACTCAGGTGTGCCAGAGCCAGAACTGGGATCCAGCCAGCAACTGTGCTGCTCCAGAGATGGGGCTGCTGCCCCCAGGCTGCACTGCCTCCCTCTCCAGGAGAAATAAGAGTTTTACAGAGAGAACAACAGGGATGAAGGCAGGCCACCATGTGCATGGAAAATGGTGGGCCCTTTCGCTTTGCTGGATCAGTGGGGTACACTGCAGGCACAGCCAAAAGGGCACTAAAGAATCCTGCCCTGGTTCTGCAGGTACGAGGAAGCAGTCCCTGGAAACTGCCACATTCCCTCTGCAAAAATACAGTAGTGTCCCCTTATCTACAAGACGAGTTGCGACCCGCCCAGTGGAGGCCTGAAACCGTGGACAGTACTGAACCTCATTGATGCGGTTTGGCTCTGTGTCCCCATCTAAATCTCATGTTGAGTTGCAATCCCCAATGCTAGTGGAGAGACCTGGTTGGAGGTGTTTGGGTCATGGAGGTGGACTTCCCCCTTGCTGTTCCCGTGATAGTGAGTGAGTTCTGATGATATCTGGTTGTTTAAAGGTGTGTAGCCTTAATCAAGGTTACATGGGGACCAATCGGTGTTGGCTAAGCTCATGTGGGCAGCCTGTGCAGGGTTGCCAGGCTGCTGGGGAGACTGCCAGTCAGGTCCTATGAGGGCACCTGCTCCAGGTTCTCAGCCAGGGCAACCCTTTCCACTGGCCCCCTTCATGTTCTCTCTCTCCTGCTCTGCCATGTGAAGATTGTGCCTGCTTCCCCTTTGCCTTCTGCCATAATTTGTAAGTTTCCTGAGACCTTCCAGCCGTGCTTCCTTTACAGCCTGTGGAACTGTGAGTCAATTAAAGCTCTTTCTTCAAAGATTACCCAGTCTCAGATAGTTCTTCATAGCAGTGTGAGAACAGATTAATGAACCCATATTTACTATTTTTCCTATATGTACATACCCATGATAATATTTAATTTATAAATTAGGCACAGCAAGAGATTAAGAACAATAACTAAAAATAAAATAGAACAAGTATAACAATACACCGGTATCACTACTCTTGCACTTGGGGCTGTAATTAAGTAAAATAAGGGTTATCCAAACACAAGCACTGTGACACCTTGACAGCAGATCTGATAACTGAGATGATGGATACTCTGGACAAGGTAATGATTCATGTCCTGGTGGGATGGAGTAAAATGATGTGACATTTCATCACACTACTTAAAATGCAGCCCCATTTAAAAGTTATAAATTGCTTATTTCTGGTGTTTTCCATTTAATATTTTCAGATCACAGTGACTGTGGGTAATGAATACTGTAGAAAGTAAAACTGCGGATAAGGGGGAGCTACTGTAGGCATTCCTAAATACTGAATTTAGGTGTTAGGATGGCAAGAGACAGTTTAAAAGTAGAGAAGACAGGCACTGGAGTCAGAATGGAATTAGAGCTATGCATCTGCCAACCAGTAACTCAGTGACTTTGTAGAACTTTCTGTCTCCACCGAAGACTCAGCTTCCTTATTTCTAAGTTAGTCGTACCCGCCCTTCTCATTGAGCAACATGAAAAATGGGCTCCATAAATATCACCCGCTATTGTTATGACTATTATTAGGGAGCTGGTGGCTTTAATGTCCTTTCTTGACCATGGCTCTTACTCCAGACCTCTTGGTTATCATGTAGAAAAAGGAAAATACTAAGAGATGCTGATGAAGTTTGTTAATCATGACCACATTTGATCCACCTTTTCACCTTTGATCCACCCAACCACCCTGTGAAGCAGGTGTTCATATCCTGATTTTACACAGGAGGAAACTGAAGCCCCAAGGTGTTAAATGACTTGACTTCAGTTCATATAGCAAGAAAGCAACAGGGTCAAGAAGGGAACCCTGACCTGCTTGACTCTGAAGTCAGAGTCCCCCACCTCAACTGTACCAAGTAAGATGAATGAATACAGCACAACCCTGTGTCTCATCAAAATGCCCTTGGTGACCCTACTTGGCCATCTACCATACTTCTATAGTTAAAGGAATGTAGAAGAGATCATGCTATGTGGTTGTCAGCTTCATGGGATGCTGGAGCTCTCTTTTCCTGTAAGTTGCTGGGTGGCCTTACTCAAGTCATCTCATCTCTCTGAGCTTCATAATTTTGACCTAAAAGATGGGGAACACAGCTCTGTTCTCCCTTATTCGTGAGAATGTGGTGAGGATAAAAATATATGCTTAAACCATTCAGAACACATGATGATTAATAATTCAATCCCTCGCCTGAACAAAACCTGAAACAGCGAAATGAAATATACAAAATAAATTAAGCCAAGGGTAATTATTCATTTTGCAAAAGGGTTCTCCACTCCACAGAAGAGACTCATTGATGCTTTTTTTTCCCCCCCAAGCAGCAGCTATCTTTGGGAACTTCAAATTAAAATCCATTTATACAATTACAGCAAAAAGACTAATGATTTTCTGAACTGCACTTCGAGTGCAATGGGCCATACCTGTGTGTCCTGCCCATGTTATCAGACAAGGCGGTCTATAGACCCATAAGGGGTAAGAGAGGAGTGCGACTTTTGCTTTTCTCTACTTAGGAATTTGAGACAAAAGAAGAGAACCTTTGAATTGTGTGCTCTTCTGAGGTGTTCCTTCCTCAGAGTGACCGCAGCCTCAATTGCAGGCAGATGGTTAGGGTCACAGCTAGCTTCCCCAGGAAACAAGGGAATTGTCATTTCCAGTCTGTTCCATCTGGAATATTATGCCATTTTACATAATGCGTACATTCAGTTGAACCCAGCTAATTTTCACTTTGCTAATCTCACACCTGATTATATTCATGGTTTTTTTTGTTTTTTTTTTTTTTTGATACAAAGTTTTGCTCTTGTCCCCCAGGCTGGAGTGCAATGGTGCAATCTCAGCTCACTGCAACCTCCACCTCCCAGGTTCAAGGGATTCTCCTGCCTCAGCCTCCCAAGTAGCTGGAATTACCGGCACCCACCACCAGGCACAGCTAATTTTTGTATTTTTAGTACAGATGGGGTTTCACTATGTTGGCCAGGCTGGTCTCAAACTCCTGTCCTCAGGTGATCTGCCCACCTCAGCCTTCCAAAGTGCTGGGATTACAGGTGTGAGCCACTGCACCCGGCCCCCTGTCCTGCTTCTGCTTTATGTTTTCTCTCTTTCTCTCCATCTCTGTCTCTCTTTCTGTTTCTCAATGGTGTGTTTTTGTCACAGGCTCAGTTTCTCTATTTGGTCTCTGCTTCTGTTTTTTTCATTCTCTATGTGTCTATGCTCTTTACTATTTGTCTTTCTCTATATCTCCTTTTTAGAATGCTCTGCAGTAAAAATAACTTGAGTTTAGTATCAGAGATGTCCAAGTAAAATCCCCAAATCAACTTTAATTTCCTTATGCACAAATATAAAAGACAAAAGGTACAGTTTGCCTACTTTAAGGTTCTATATGAAGAGGAAATAAGACATAGCCTGTAAAGGTGCCACCAAAAAAGAATACAGTCATTTCCTGTTAAATCCATTTCCCCCCTCCTTTCTTCTTAAGAATTATTTTGTTTGTTTATTTGCTTGCTTTTAAGACAAAGTCTCGCTCTGTTACCCAGGCTGGAGGAATGCAGTGGCATGATCTTGGTTCACTGCAACCTCCGCCTCCCAGGTTCAAGTGATTCTCCTGCCTCAGCCTCTCCAGTAGCTGGGACTATAGGCACATGCCACTATGCCTGGCTAATTTTTCTATTTTTTAATAGAGATGGGGTTTCACCATGCTGGTCAGGCTGGTCTTGAACTCTTGGCCTCAAGTGATTGATCTGCCTGCCTTGGCCTCCCAAAGTGTTGGGATTACAGGCGTGAGCCACTGCACCCAGCCTTTCTTCGAGTTCTTTAATTTCCCTTCTTTATCTTCCCTTGTCTTCCCTTCTATTCACTCCACTGTCTTTGCCCCCACTCTCAAACAAGCACTCACACCACAGCCCCCACTTTCCGGCAATAATTTAATTGCAGAATAGTGCAGGTTCCCATTACCAAGGCTCTCGTTCTCTTACGAACATTTTTACAGTACATTTCCTGGTATATAATGGAGAAACATTGTGAAGCATTAAAATTAAGCAATGTGTGTCTAAATGGCCTGCATCAGGCTTCACTACGGAGTCAGTCTTTGCTCCAATGGCCCACTTACGGCCATTGGAGAGTGTGATGGGCTGTTCACACCACACTGGGTAAGGTCACCTGACCTTATCTGACTTGTGTGGGACATTTGAATTCTGGATGCCCTGTCCAAAGGAAGAGTCCTGGTGTTAGCAACATAAATCCATACCCTACCTCCCCATCACATACTCCCATTTTCTGGTAGAAACTCAAACCATCTAGTGAAGTTTTGATTAAGAGACCATTCAACATTGTAGCCTAAAGGCAGAGACATAAGAGACTATTCAGCACTGTAGCCAAAAGGCGGGGACACACACACACACACACACACACACACACACACACATCTACTCCTTCTATTCAGAGGCCTTTAGTCATTCCACTGAATCAAATGCTGCCTTCAGTCAAGCAAAAGGAGAGAGGACAGTGTACTACAATGGGCAGGCTCTCTACAGAGAGTAACAAAGAACCAGAAAAGGCAAATGCCACTACTAAGTGCTGCATTTTAAATGGTTTTCTAGAGTTCCCTTCTGCACAGAAGTCTGTCATCACGCCTTCCATTTCATCACAATTAATCCTTTTGTGTGTTAAGTATTGCCAGCACTGGGGGGTTCTTTTTGTCCCCAATTCAATAATTCCCATATGTTGAACACATGTATTTTCCATATAATATAGCAGGTACTTAGTACTGATAATAATTGTCACAGTAACTTGCCAGAGGTGAATACTTTTCCCTCTTATAAGAGCAGGAAATTGAGGCTTGGGGAAATTAAATGATTTGCTGAAAAGTATACCAATAATCAGTGGCAGAGCCCCTGCTCAGGCTCCACTCATGGTTGCCCCATTGCATTCAGGGCAAGATTTCAGCCCTGGTCTGTCTGATTTCAGTTCTAGGCTCTTGCCATGTTCCCCTGACTGCCTCTCTAAAAAACAAAACAGAGCCCAGCATTCATGCAGCTTGATCACGAGCTCTTGGAAAGGGGTGATAATGTCTCTATTGCTTCTCTCCCTGGTGACTGACTCAATCTTCAGGCTCAGTCAATATCTATGAAACAAAGACATTTATAAAGCTTACAAGGAACACATGCCCCAGACCCTCTGCACTGAAACACTTACTTTTGTGAATGAGTGTACCTGAGCACATCCCTGTAACACAAGCCCAGAAAAGCAATGCCAGAAACCAGTACCACCTTCGCATGTGGCAAGAGACCATGCAAAAGGTAATGGCTCAGGTTTAGAGCTGGGAGGATGGGGCTTTACACCCCAAGGATAAAATATTTTGGCTGCTTAATATGTTTTCAAGAGGAAGGAGATCAAGCACCATTATGGAAGTGTGGTGACCTCCTCTCCGCTACTAAGTTACTGAATTATTAAATAAACCCTCCCAAAACCTCAAGCTAATCAGGTGTAGAAGGAAGCCTTGGGCTAGGTGATCTGCAGAGCTACCCCTACCCCCTGGAACCTTTTGTTCAATGACTCCATGGTGCCCCATTCTATTTGTTATCACAGGAGAGTCTTTAAAGGCTTCTCAGGAGAAGGGGTAAAGAGGCAACTGTCATTAATTGTTTTCCCGTTCACATTTAAAGGGGGCATTTAGAATTGTGTAAGGGCAGGGTTATCACCAAAGAACGAGCACCTCCTTGAATTTTTTGCTGAGGTGCCTCATTCACTTTATTCTGGTCCCAGCCCTGCTTGACAAAGGTATCAGCAAAGCTCTATTCACCCCTCACTTGTATCACATACTTGCTTCAGTGTCTCTCTTCTTCATCCTAAGTTGGTGTCATCATCTTCTAGGTCTTATATTTAGAGATGGTATGAAAACTGGGTCTGGAGCTCAAACACGTGTGGGGAGACACAGGGAGCAGATTCCTGAACTCTAATGTCAAAGCATGAAATGAGTTCACCAGAACCTCCCTGGGGCAGAGACCGCAGCTTCCTTTGCTAAATACCTCCGGTACTGAGCACAATGCCTGGCACGTAAGTGATGTACACTAAATAATAGCAATTATTATTTAGTGAAATGCAGTATCTGGATTCTGAATGCTGCTTTCTGCCTTGGCTTTTCCCACCCTGATCCAAGCCACCACCATCTTTGGCCTGGATTACCACATCAGTCTTCCCATTGGTCTCCGTTCCAGCAATGTTTACCTCTGTTTCTACAGATGTTTTCTCAGTAGAGATCCCAGAGTGATACTCTTAAAATAGAAGTTAGATGCTGTCACCCCTCTGCTCAGACTTCCCCAGTGGTTCCCCATTGCATTCAGGGCAAATGCAAATGTTAATGTTTTTAAAATGTTCTGCAAGGCCCACCCAAGGGTTGTGGCCCTCTGACTGCTCTGTGATCCCATCTCCTAATATCCTTCTAGTACCCAGTTCAACCCAGTACATTATCCTCTATGATCTCCTTCAAATAGTCAAGGCACAATCACCCCTCCCAGCCTTTGCACAGGCTATTCCCTTTGCCTACAAGATGTTTTCCCCAGATATCCTCAAGGCCTGCTTTGCTCCCACACCTTTTCAACTGTGCCTGTCTCGAACAGTCTGCTCAAATTTATAACCATTTCTCCAGTGTGTACAGACCCCTCTTCTGCAGGCTTCCACACACACACACACACACATACACACCCCCTCATCTTCTAATATTTGATACACTTTATCACTTGTTATTCACTATAATTTTGTTACTATATATAGTATGTATAATTTCATTACTATAGATACTATATATAGTAATAAAATATATTTAGTAAATAATGTGATAAAGTATATGACGTATTATATATAGTACATTATATATTTCTACAATTCATATATATATGTATATATAGTATATACATATATATAGCACTTTACGTATATATAGTATATACACATATATAGCACTATATATGTATATATACACATATATGTATACACAGTACTATATATAGTACATATATACATATACTATATACTATATAGTACATTAGATACATATACTATACATACTATATATAGTATAGTGCTATATATACATATACCATACATACTATATATAGTATACTATATATAGTATGTATATGATAAATATTATATTTTTTAACTTTGTTACTATATATTTTAACCATGTTTCTATATATATTTTAACTCTGTGTCTGCCCCTTCCTCCACAATAATGTAAGCTATGCGATGGCGGAGATTCTTTGTTTTGTTTTGTTTCTTCTGTCAGAGCCTCACATCTTGCTTAAACTGGGTGCTTGACAAATATATATTGAACGGTGAATGAACAAATACATGAATGAATGAATAAATACCAAAGCCAGTTCTTCAACTGGGACACCAAAGCATTAAATGAATTCAATAGACCAGGAATTGGCAAAATTTTTCTGTAAAGAGCCAAATGACAAATATGTTTGGGTTTACAAGCCATAGGGTTGTGACTACTCAGTTCTGATGTTGTAACATAAAAGCCGTCATGGACAATATTTAAGCTAATGAGCATGGCTGTGTTAAGATAAAAATTAATTTACAAAAAAACAGCAGTTGTCCTGTGGGCTATAGTTTGCTGACTCCTGCACTGAACTAAACACTGTTAGGTAAGGCAGTGGGTCTGAATCTTCTTCCTGGTAAATACCAGTGCCTAAACACAGCACAGTGTCTACCACAGCACTGTCACTCAATACACATTTTCAATGAAATGAAATATATATGAAACATAGTTTTGCTCTTCACTCTGTCACAGCACTGTCTAAGCGAGTTGTTGCAACAATGGAAATGCTCTATGTCTCTTCAATATGGCAGCCACCAGTGACGTGTCACTGCTGAACACTTCAAATATGGTGAGTGTGACTGAGGAGTTAAATTTTAAATTTTATTTCATTTTAATTTACATTTTAATTTAAATGACCAAAAACGGCTAATAGCTAGTGGATTGAACAGTGGAGTTCTATCACGATAATTCCTTCTTCATGATTTAACTCTAGTATCTTCCACCACCACCAGAGGAAGCCTTTCCTGACTGCTAAGGCACACAATAACTGTCCTTTTCTTATGATATATTCATTTCATTCAATCCATGTTTTGGTCACAGCTATAATAACAACTAATGTTTGTTGAGCATTAAGGACCAGGCATTATGCTAAGTGCATAATACACTTCATCTAGCTCGGTCCTCATAATTACCCTCCAAGGATTGCCATGTTGGTATTTTTACCACTGTTTTACCTCTGAGAAAAACAGAAGTGCTGGAAGGATCACCAAAGTGTCCGAAGTTGTGCAGGACCCAAGTGAGCTGGGATTTGCATCCTCATCCATTTGAATCCAGAGTGCAAGAGTTTGACAACCACAAGATGCTTATTAAGTGTCAACACTTGTGTTGGTCCAAGTTTCATGTGTGCACGTGTTATCTACCCTTCAAGAGATAAGGAATCAGTGGTCATCTTCATTCTACATATTTCAAAGCCAGAACATCAGCTTTCAATAAAGATTTCCAGTATACAGAATTTCAGAGCTGGAGAGCACTCAGGGAAAATCTAATGGAAACGCTCTTTGTGTTATAAATAAATAAGAATCTGAGGCCCATAGAGAAAAGGGAACTTGTCAAAGATCATACCATGGGTAAGTTACAAAGCTAGGAGTAGAGGCTATGGAGTTTTTATCTGAATTCAGTATTTCATCTTTCATGCATTCATTCTACCGTTCATTATTAAACATTAACACTGTGTTAGACAATAGGTTGGGTATGAGGATAAAGCAGTGGATAATGCAGACACAATCTTTGCCTTTATGAGGCACACAGTTTTTTAGATAGCTAGTAATTGAACACAGTACCACACAAATAAATGTATCATTCAGGGTTGTAATTATGTGTTGATAGCATAGGCTTGTGATTCAGAGGGTAAATTCTGAGGCCAGACTTCTCGTATTCAAATCTAGGCTTCATCACTTCCTAAATGACTTTGGGAAAAATCCATTAACTGTGAATTAGTTTCCTCACCTGTAACATGAGGCAATAACACTATTTCATCACATTAATTTTAAGGCATACAACTTCTCACATTTCATTTTTATTTTTTATTTATTTTATGTATTTATTTTTTTAGAGATAGAGTCTCATTCTGTAACCCAGGTTGGAGTGCAATGGTGTGATCATAGCTCACTGACACTTGGAACTCCTAGACTCAAGAGCTCTGCCTACCTCGGCCTCCAAGTGGCTAGGACTACAGGTGCATGCCACCATGCCTGGCTAATTTTTAATTTTTTTTTTTTTTTGTAGAAACAGGGTCTCACTATGTTTCCCAGGCTGGTCCTGAACTCCTGGCCTCAAGTGATCCTCCCCCCTTAGCTTCCAAAGTGCTGGGATTACAGGTGTGAGCCACCACACCCAGCCCCTATATTTTAATATTCCTGAAATGAGGACTTATCTGATAATTATTAGTATAGTATGGTATAGTGTGGTTGTTATTATTGGCAGCATTTTTCTTAGTGGTGCATAAACTGTGTGTGTGTCTTAATTTATTTAAAATATAATGCATCTACCTCATATGATTATTGAGAGATTAAGTGAGAAATAATATATGTGAAGGCTTAGAAGAGTGCCTGACACACAGTTACCACCGTATAAATGTGCACCCTTATTACTATTTACTATAAAGGAAAAATGGAGAGCACTAATGGAGCACAACACATTGGGGAAATAAACTAGTACAGAAAGTCACTTCCTTGAGAAAGTCACATTTTAAGCTGAAACAAGAAGGATAAGAAGCAAACCAACTAAAGAATACAGTTTATAAGAAGGGGGCTCCTGGCCAATGTGGTGAAATGCTGTCTCTACTAAAAATACACAAATTAGCTGGGCGTGGTGGCACATGTAGTAGTAGTATCAGCTACTTGGGAGGCTGAGGCAGGAGAATCGCTTGAACCCAAGAGGTGGAGGTTGCAGTGAGCTGAGATCATGCCACTGTACTCCAGAGTGGCTGCAAAGCAAGACTCAAAAAAAAAAAAAAAAAAAGAAAAAGAAAAAAAAAAGGCAGTAGGGCTGGATGAGGAACAGATTACAGATTGTCCCATGTAGAAGAAACAGCACCATCACTAACCTATCACATTGGCTAGAAGAAATGACTCACCATTAGCAACTGTGGAACTCTTTACAACATGGCTTTGTACCCTAATAACACTCTCAATTCCCACCTAGGCTTCATTATCATCTTTTTTTCCATACATTTGTTTATTGATAGTCCATTTATTTTAAGGTTTTACATAAAAGCTTCCTGGATTTATTTTTTAAATAGTAGGACATATGCCATTTTTAGAAGACCAATATATTTTTTAACACATTTTTTTTAGATAAAATTAAATATAGTCTCTAATTTAAATGTCAGTATATTATTTTTGTGATGTTAAAAACTGGTCTTAAAAGCTGAGCACTTCCCTGTTTTGGTGCCTATAATCATCAGAGATACTCCAGGCTACCTTCTTCCTATATGTAGCTTTGTGGTGGGAGATTTCAGATCTCTGACAACCTCTTTCTTTCAAGTTCAGAAGGCAAGGTTGCCTTGGACTTTCAATGGGACTGGCAAGTTCCCAATAAGGAAAAGTTTTCACAATCTCTTTTGTAGTTTGCCTTAACCTTCTTGACCTTCTAAATTTTTGAACAGTCAGACCTGTTGCTTGCTTTGCAGCCTCTCTGAAATTTTATGACCTCATCCTAGACACAGATTGTCCTTTCTTAGAAGACCTTAAACATCTTCCACAACATAACATTTTACAACACATTTAAACCAAATATGTCAAGACTACTGAACAGAGATAAAAAGTAGGTTCCCTACAACTCATAAATGCTGTCACAGTTCCTTCTACCTCTCAGTTCTGTATTGTTCCCTTGTCCTCAGTTCAATTTTTTTTTCAAGTCAACTTATTCTGTAAATTCTTTGTCCAAAGGATTCATGCCTGCCTCTGAGAATTCTATACAAATACCTATCAAAGGGAGAATCCCAGAATGCCTCTTTTCTCAATGCTAAGCAAATTCCCCCACACGCTAATTTCTTTAAACAGTAGCTTGGCCAAATCCCAGCAGTGATACTTAGTAAATATATGACCTTGAGAATGACAATCAACTACTTTAAGACACAGCTACTTGTACTGAAGCAATAATAATTACCTAGAAGTATTATTATAATAACTGAGAATAGCTACATAAAGTCTTTACATGATGCTTGGTACACAATAAGTGCCTAATAATTTTAGATGTTTTTATTGTCACTTCAGGGTTCATGTACTTCTTGATATCTTATCAAAACTCCATTACACCTCTTTTAACTATAAACTGTATTTGGCTGATGTCTAACACTCCATCTGCTATATATAGATAATGAACCTGCATCAAATGGCTTAATCTGATGAGAGAAATGGAATTTATGAGTTACTAATTTGTTTCATGGAATGTAAGCAGAAAACCTTTCTTTGGTTTCTTGTTGTTGTTTCAATGACTTTTGTGGGAAAAGATTTTAAAATGCTTAAGTCCATTATCCTTCGTGTCCGAATAACAAATTATCATGTTCATTAATCAATAATTAATTCAGATGAGTTCTGTTTAATTCAGGTTCTAGTAAAGTTCATGACAAATGAGTGGTGAGGTGGAGAGCAACATGGGTTCGGAGGATCACAGGGACTCATTTCATGGAGGATATCCCCTGGCTCTCCGGAATAGCAGCATGGTTAAACAAGAACTAACTCTAAACATACAAAGTATAGAGTTTACCTTATTTGAGTTCAGAAAAGATCAGTGCTGCCCAAGTCAGGAGAGAAGGTAAGTTTCAGAAAAGCATTAGCTGTCCTTGAGAAAAGTCTTTATTTAGCAAACAGACACTTCACAGTGTTGTCAACTCCCTGGGAACTCTCCATGGTGCTGACACAAGAAGCCTACACCTTACTGATTGAATAAGCCTTGACACTTTAGCAGCTGAAACTTGATTCTCATCCATCCATCCATCCATCCATCCAAGAAAAGATGTATTAATACAGGAACTGTTTCACTTTCAGATACAGCAATAAACAAGGTGAGCAAATGCCAAGTCTTTCTATAATATATATACTCATACACAAATGTCCCCTCTTTAGTTTTCCAGAAAGTTGGTTCTCTATGGAAAAATATCAGCATATTTTACTGTGCATTTCACCTACTCATTATTGTACTTAAATGTATATGCTCTATCTCATAGAAAGCTCTAAAGATACCATTTCCTTCAAAACAGAGAATTTCTCCATCACCGTAAATTCTTAGAAATGTATAGCTTCATAAAAATCCTTGTATCCCTTTAAACTTTAGTAATATAGGGCTCAGCAAATACTAGAAACAATCTGTAAACATTGGAATTATTTACTGCAATATAAGATTGCTATATGATATAACCACATAAACTGTATTGTTATTTAATATCCTACTACAAATGAACGTGGCTGCTGAAGACATGGAAATAAACTGAATATGACAGTGAACATGACAGAAGTTCATATCAATTGTGGAAAGAAAATTCAGTTTGCTATAAATGCCATTTACAAATTGTTTCAATTATACTTACGTGCTAAGTTATTGTGCTTAAAATGTCATAGAAACATGGATTTTGAGCTTGAAAATAACTTAGAAATTATTTAGACTTTTAATTTGTATCTTGCCACTAATTTATGGTGTGACACTGGACAATGTGGTTTGCCTTGGTAGCATTTGGTCTCCTCATTAGATTACACTAGATGATAGCTAGGAACCCTTCTTACACTAAAAGTATGTTCCCATTCATGGCTTTGTTGAAGAAAAAGAATCTAAAGTTCATGGTATGCAACATAGTCAAGGTGAAATGGCAAATTTGTGGCAAAGTTGACACTAGGATTGAAAGTTAATAATTTTTTTCTTTTCTTATCTTTTTTTCCTTTTTTGAGAGAGAGTCTCACTCTGCTGCCCAGGCTGGAGGGCAGTGGTGTAATCTCAGCTCACTGCAAACTCCGCCTCCCAGGCTCAAGCAATTCTTGTTCCTCAGCCTCCTGAGTAGTTGGGATTACAGGCATGTACTATCATGTTCAGCTAATTTTTGTATTTTTAGTAATGACAGGGTTTCACCATGTTGGCCAGGCTGGTCACAAACTCCTGGCCTCAAGAGATTCACCTGCCTCAGCATCCCAAAGTGCTGGGATTACAGGCACAAGCCACCATGCCCGACCAGTAATTTTTTTCATTGCAAAAGTTTATAAGTCACACAAGGACTAAATAAAAGTTCAGCAGATAGGAATGTCCAGCTTACTCTAAATTTCTCCTTCTGCTGGTTAACTCCTAGAGGGCAGAGACAATATCATATTTTCTTCTCACATAATCTAATGCTATGCACATTGTTGGATTAAATGTCTCATGAAATATTTATTGAACTAATAAGTGAAGATACACATGACTGAATAACTGATTATAAAAATAAAAGAAAATCTTGTATTGGGTTTCCACCATATATTATCCACTGCACCAGTGCATTTTAAATTTTATTTTTCATCTCATCTTTACAACAACCCTAAAAAACAGAAATTATTCTTCTCATTTTTTTTAATTATAAAAAATGAGGCTTGAATATGTTAAATGACTTACCCAGTTCCCTACAACCCAGTTCCCAACAAAGAGAAGAGAATATTTGAACCTGGTTGTGTCTGACTCAGGAAGATATTCCATCTCATCCAGTGTTGTGCTGGTAAAGGTTTAATGATTGTCGTTTTGGAAAAAAAAAAAACTCTGATTTTGTAGCATTTACCAATTTTGTTGGTGTAAACATCCTCACCATAGCATATTTTCAGGCTATTAACATGCCATCACTGAACAAAGAGTTGGGAAAAGATGTTAACAGTCAACTCTCATGATGCCACGTGAGCTGGCTGCAGCTTATCACGGATCTAATTCCATAGTCATCCCTGTGGGTGGTACTAATTGTTGAAATCCCTGGAAAACCACACCAGAGATGGGCTGTGGCATGCAGCCAGGAAAACTTGGCCAGGTTCATCCATGCACCAAGACAATTATATATACTTTTTTCAGCAGTAGCATCTTCTCCACTTCCCTTCTCCTTCCCTGTCACTTGGGAGAAATAATTCTTCTTATCAACACATCCAGAAAAGCTTTAAGAAATGATAACCAGTGCTTTGACTCCATGATTCTGTCTAGCTCCACAGATTTGACTCACAAAGGAGAGACTTACTTAAAAGAAGCTAAGCCACTTATGACATATCAAGACCTAAATATGCATAGGGCTTCAGGGTTTAG
The DNA here is from genome assembly GCA_036589455.1 of Ateles fusciceps. Taxonomy (NCBI): domain Eukaryota; kingdom Metazoa; phylum Chordata; class Mammalia; order Primates; family Atelidae; genus Ateles; species Ateles fusciceps. Next base: position 16,393,061 of record JAZHEH010000952.1, read on the forward strand.
TTTTTCCATGACTGTCCCAAATTCTAATTCCAGATGGAAAGCAAAGAGTGGAGAAAGTTCTAGCTGTTCTTTTAGGAAGTTGATACTCTCCAAGACTCTAGATGCTTCCAACCTCATCCCCTGCCACTCTCCCAGTGCTCTGCCTGCACTTCATTCTCCAGATGTTAGCACAACTAAACTTCTCTCTGGGTCCTACAATCATTCTAAACTTTCCTCTTTTTTAAAAAATCAAGTGCCCTCTGCTAAAGCACCCTCCATACTCATAGTCCCTACTGATTTTACAAAACTGAGCTAAAAGGTCATCTTCTCCATAATGGATCTCCTGAAATCCCCATCTAGAATACATTTCTCTCACTTTGTTAATGCATTGTTCTTGATTTATACTACACTGTGTTTTTGATAATAGCTGTATATGAGCAGAGTATTTTATACCTGTGAGAATGTAAAATCCATGAAGGCAAAAACATTGTGCAATTTGTCTGTGATTTCCCGTAACACTTAACACATCGACTTACAAGTTGCAGAATTAAGAAAATCTTGCTTGAATTGAATCTAATGAATTGAACGAAATTTTACAAAGTGGATCTGAGTTAAGCCCCATGAAAATATATTTAGGGATCTTATGTTCCCATTTCAATTTTCTACCTGTAGACAGTCCTATCCATTTATGCCTTGAGTGACTTATAAGAGCAAGGTGCTTTGCTGGGTATTGGGGTGGAAAGAATATAGGAACAGATGCGATCTGTGGCCCTAAGGAGCTTACTTTCTAGTAGGGGAGATACATTTTCAAACAATAACTCAAGTTTTAATATGGTTTTTAGTCAACAAAGAACTCTGATGATTCCGTAGAAGAAGTAAAAAGAAATTAAATGAGTAAGATTGTGGAAGGTAGATGATCAAAGGGTGGAAGGGATTTCAGGTGGATAGAAGAGTTGAACTCTGGTCAGAAGGTGAAACTTTACATGGGGATGCTTGGAGAATAATTGTGAGTATAAGCAGAGTAAGCAGTGGAAAGAGGGATGCTCTTGGAGATGTGGTGGAATAAGAGGGCAAGACCAGGGTATCCTAGAATCCAGATAACTGGATGCTGCACAGTTGTTGATGACCCAATTTTTCTAGAGCTGCAAAATATTTAACATGAGCTCTTGTGTAAATGGATAAAGGAAAAAACTAGAATTGGTATGCACAATTGTTTCAAGAAGCATAGGGAGGAAAATTCCCTTCTTCCTTCCTGCTTGCATTATTCTTTGTCTCTTAATTACACGTAGGCATTATGCCGATTTTTTTTTTTTTTTTTTGAGATAGAGTCTTGCCCTGTCACCCAAGCTGGAGTGCAGTGGCACAATCTTAGCTCACTGCAACCTCCACCTCCTGAGTTCAAGTGATTCTCCTGCCTCAGCCTCCTGAGTAGCTGGAATTACAAGTCGGTGACACCATGCCCAGCTAATTTTTGTATTTTTAATAGAGACGGAGTTCGCCATGTTGGTCTCGAACTCCTGACCTTGTCATCCACCTGCCTTAGTCTCCAAAGTGCTGGGATTATAGGCATGAGCCACCATGCCCAGCCGCTGAATTTTAAAGATAGCAAGAAAAATGAAACAAACATCTTAAACCTCCCTCCTTGCTCCAACAAAGTTTATAGTCTGGTGATAATTCCAGACAAGGAAAGAACAACGACTCTATAGAGAGGAACAAGGCCATGACATATGGAAGCACAGAAGCCTATCACAGTAGGGAGGAGGACCCTTCACCTTTTCATGGCTAGGGAGAGGGGGGTCAGGAATGCCACCTGTGGGAGGAAATGTGTTTGGGCTGAACATGTAGGAAATAAAAAGAAGCCCCTACTCTCCCATTAAAAGGAAAAAGACATTTCAAGGGGGAGAAACAGCCTGTAAAAGGGACAGAGACATGTGAGGGCATGGTGCCTTCAGGAAACTGCATGTGGGTGATGTACCTAGAACCCAGGAAACAAGGCGAATAGAGGCAGAAGATGAGGAGATAGAAATAAACACAGTTTTGTTAAGATAATTAAATGAACACATTTGGCAACTGAGTCATTCCCTGTGAGTGGGGAATATGGGAGGATTATTTGGGAGTGTTCAGAGCCTTGCTGCAACAGGGTAGTCCTTGAGACAGAAGCATCAGCAGCAGCTCCCAGCTTTTTAGAAATACAAAACCTCAGGCTTCACTCCAGACCTGCTGAGGCTTCAGAAGCACTGGGTTATGGCATGGAAACCTCGATTTATGTTCTGGCTTTGCAGTTTGCCAGCTGTGTGATCTTCATCCTGTCCGTTGTCTTCTCTGGACATCAGTAGCATCAGCCATGAAGTTGGGGAGGTGGACCTAGTGGATTCTAGTGACATTTCCAGCTGGAAAGAGTGGTGTCCGTGTGTGTGTGTGTGTGTGTGTGTGTGTGTGTGTGTGTGTGTGTGTGTGTAATTCTAGAGGATACTGGTGGAAAAGTTCCTTATTTTTCAAATCAGCTAACACAGAGTTCCTTGGATGACCCACTGCTTAGAATTATGCCCTCAGGTCTGTGGCTAATGGAGAGCAACATTAGAAACCACAAACTTGCACCTGCAAGCAGATCAGCTGGGGAACTAGGTCAGACCTACAGGCACTCACTACTTGTCTAGCTTGGGTTTCACAGATGGAGGCAAAGAAGGGGCCCCTTCTGTTCCCTTCTACCAATAATCTTGCTTCCTTTTCAAGGAAAAAAAATGGGAAAAAAAATCTAAGGGGCCAGATCCAGAGATACATAATTCCACAAGGGCTTACCTGGTTTTTTGGGTAAGAATAATCTAGAATTTGTGTTTCTGTTCATGTATATGATGTGTGTGTGTGTGTGTGTGTGTGTGTGTGTGTGTGTTTATGTATGTTTTGGTGGTTGGGGTAGGTTAGGGTGGCAGTGATTTAAAGCTTAAACATCTTGATTTAAAAAAGAAGCTTAGCTGTCTGGTTAGATGATGCAGAAGAGCTGTGTTGCATTTTCAAATAGCTTCTCCAGTTGGCCCATTTATTGATTGATTGATTTTTGGGACAAGGTCTCACTCTGTTGCTCAGGCTAGTATGCAGTAGCATGATCATGGCTCACTGTAGCCTCGACCTCCAGGACTCAAGCAATCCTCCCACCTCAGCCTCTAGAGTAGCTGGGACTATGGGCATGTGTCAACATGCCCAGCTAATTTTTGTATTTTTTTTAATAGAAAAAAAGCCATGTTGCCCAGGCTGGTCTTGGACTCTTGGGCTGAAGCAATCCACTCACCTCAGTCTCCCAAAGTGCTGGGATTACAGATGTGAGCCATCACACACGGTCTAATTGGCCTATATAAAGGCTGCAAAAAATATGTCAAACAGACTCCTTACTAAACAGTTAGAGGGAATGGTGGTTATAAAGCTAAATCATGGCCCTACCTGGCAGAAACATAAAAGTTAACCTGGAGAAATCCTCTCCTTATTTCTGAATAGGTGTCCCATTGAAAAGCGAAGAAATCCTCAAATAGAGGAGGGAGGAGATCCTCGACCTGGGCTACTGCACTGAGCACTGAGACCTCTGACCTCTGCACAGACGCTGTTTTCATGTAACCAGTTTTCCACGCAAGCCAACCAGACTCTTGTGAATGGAGAGAAAGAGGAAGTTCCAGAGAAAATAGACCAATACAAATTATAGGGGTAGCAGAAGACTGAGAGTAAGGAACCCTGAGGTTCTAATCCTGGTTTCACTTGTAACTTGCTTTGCAACCTTAGCAAGTTCCTTTTTCTCTCTGGCTCCTGTTCTCTATTGAGGACAATATGAACCATCATTTATTGAGCACCAACTATGAATAAGATACTACCCATTTACTGAGCATTTAGTATAAATAAGATAGTGGCTCACAGGTTTAAATGCCATCTAGATGCTGTAGACTAGCAAATTTCTATCCCCCAGCTAAGACCTCTTCTTTGAATTTGAGTTGTTTGGGCCTGAAGTGAATTCCTATAATTTTATGTTGTCTTAGCACCCATTTAAAATACAAGTTTCATTTTTTTTATCAGAAGTAGGTCTCAGTCACCCTTGACAGAATTTATAGTTCTATAGTTCCTTCCAGTTCCTTAGTGTGGTCGAAGTAGGTACCTGCCTACAATGGAAATGACAAAGCAAAGGTTGCTGCCTGGGCAACAGAAGTAGAACACCACATCCAAATGGCCCAAGCCAGTGGCCAGAACTTAGAGGCATCTTTTCCACCTAGCAGATGAGGTTCCTGCTTTCCTGTCACTTGTTACCATTCAGACATTTGCTCATGAACTTAAAGTGATCCATATCCTATTCCCCAATACATATAGCTAGCTGTCTCTCTCTCTCTCTCTCTCTCTCTTTCTGACCCAGGAACAAATGACTGCCATCCTGACTCAGGATCTATAAGTAATTAATCTTGGAAGTTATTTTCTATTGAGTGTTTAATGGAATCTGTGCCTTCTATTTGAAGAATCGGGGGCTATCCCAGGCCCTGGATGTTGGGGAGAACACCAAGGTAGGCTGCCAGCACCAGACTCATGGTCAGGCAGGCATTAACTGGGCAAAGGTTAGATAAACCACCAAGAGTGGCAGCCAGTATAACTGAGCTTACTGTGTGAGGGACTCCTGGGTCACAGTAAAAGAAGTATCCTGCGAAGGACACACTGTAAACTCTTACACCCAGCCCCGCTTTATTTCCCATTTTGGTAGAGTTGCTAGACATTCTAGTACTGGAACCCCACCTTGGCTGGGGGCTCTCAGATCAGGACTCAAATGCCCCTTCTCCACTGATGTTTAGTAGTCACCATGAACTTACATCCGAAACAGCACTCTTTACTTTCCTCACGCAACACTGACCTTCCTGCAGCATCCCCTGACACAGTAAATAATAACTCAATGCGTCCCATTGTTGAGAGTGAACAATTTGGAATAATCTTTGACTCCATTCTATTTATTGCATCCTATATTCAGTAATAAATTCTGTTGAGTGTATACTCTTAAATACATTCAGAATCTGATCATTGCTCACCATCTTCTCTCACCTCTAGGGTCCAAGCCACTACAAACCCTTGCCTAGATAAGAGTAATAGAACCTTGAACACCCCCTGAATCAATCTGCCACACAGCAGCCAGAATGTTCCTGTTCAAATGCAGGTCATAGCATGTTTGTTCTTTACTCAGAATCTCCCAAGGACTGTCCATCTTCCTCAGAGTAGAATCCAAAGTCCATATTATCCTATACACCCCCAAACTTCTGCTTCTCAGCTTTCTTCTCCTCATCTTCTTCTTTCTCACTCCCCTCTGGCCATCCTGGTCCCCCTACTAGTGCTGAATAAACAGCACATTTGCGTGTTCTCACCCACAGAGCACTGTCTCTTTACCTCCTTCTGCCTGGAACAGGTCCCTTGGATATTGACATGGTTTCTTCCCCCCATTTCAAAGTGCCTGCTCAAATGGCACCTTCTCAGAGAGGCCTCCCCCTGACCACTCTCTGTATAATGAAACTCCACCCAAACTCCCAGCTTGGCATTCCATATGATTTGTACATTACCAGTATCTATCATCACCTCACAGATCTATATATTTACCTGCTTATTTGACTACTGCAGCACTGTACCACAGAAATTTTCAGAATGATGGAAATCGTCTGTATCTATATTGTGCAACAATGTAGCTCCTAGTATATGGCGCACTTGAAATCTGGCTGGTGTGACTGGGAAAACAAATGTTTAATTTTATTTAATTTCAATTAATTTAAAATGAAATGCCACATGTAGCTAGTGGCTACTATATTCCACAGTGCAGGTTTAGTTAGTGTCTACCCCACTGGCAGGTAAACTTCATGAGGTTGGAGATTTTGCACATTTTGTTCACTGCTGTGTTCCCAATACCTAAAAATGTGCCTGGCTATTAAAGAAATACCTGCTGAGTGAGTGAATGAATATGTTATGAGCTTTCCACACAGCATCTCATTCAACCCTAATGACAGTTTTGTGGGTTGGGTGCTATTTCATTCTCTTGTACTGAAAGGTAGGCAGTGTCTTGCTCAAGATCACCTAGCTAGTACCAAGAAGATAGTCTCTGAACGCAGGGATATCGGAAGTGCAGACATTTTGCTTGTCTGGAGTTGGACCAGATGTTCTCTGTGGTCCTTTCTTACTCTGAGATTCTGTGGTTCTCTTAAGAATTTCCTCCCTTGAATGGCAATGGCAGCACATAGACTAGCGTTAATTAGATTGATGAGCCTTCTTATCCAGCCACTTGTCAATGGCTCAGCATCCATGGTTCTTCAGGTAGAGGGAGCACAGAGGCTCCTTCAATTCACCCTCTCCCACCCTCTATTCCCATCCCGGCTTCCCTGGCTCACCGGTTTCTGGGTCACAGAGCTGCTCGCAGGCATCTGTCGTCCTTTGTCCACAGAGGTCCCTCACCCATGGGGAGGTGGCATTGATCTGGTAATATAGGGAAAGCTTGGCCGGGTTTAACCAGTCGGAGATGTCCAGGTAGCTCCCTTCACTCACCACGAAGCTGCTTCCTATGAGTGAACAGAGAGAGACAGCTACTTTCTTGCTGATTTTAGGGTCTTAGCTGATGCTACAGGAACACAGAGAGGTGTGTACATCACATCCCCTAGGTCATCTGATCTCACTTGTCTAAGCGTACTTGCAATGTACCCGTCATGGTATTGCAAGCCTATAGGGAGATAGAAGCAAATCAAACATGGGAGAGAGCTCAGCCTAGTGATGAAAGATAGCCCCTTAGAACTGACAGAGAAGTAGGGTCAAATTCAGGATCTTCCCTTACTAGGCACTGACTTCAGGCAAGTCACAGTGCCCCTGAGTCTTGGTTACTTTCTCTTTAGAGGAGAATATTAATGGAACCTACCTCAGGAAGTTGACAGGAGAATGAAATAAATAAATGTAATTCAACAAAATAAATGCATGCAGATAAAATGCTTAGCTGGCACCTGACTTATTCTAGGAAATAATGATTAAATATTAAATTTCAAAGGAAATGAGAAAAGCTAATGTCCATGTCACTCAGGTATCTCCTGTGGAACAGGGGTCATTGATGCCCACAGGGGCCAGGTGGCTGATATCAACAGAAGAGACTGGCTGAGTGTGAAGGAAATAGCATCCAGGACTCCTCACCTAGCTTGTGTTGTTTTCGTTTTGTTTTATTATGAGAAAGACAAAAAGATATATAGAGACAGACCAGAATAGAGAAGACAGAGACAAAGTGAGATTTCCAAAGAAATCCCCAGCACCTGTAAGGAACAGAGCAGCAGCCACCCCAGAAAAAAATGTCCGGGATGTCGCAAAACAATAGGAGGAAGGTGGGGTTTGGGATACAATGAACACTGTAGGCTCCATTAAAGTGGAGTGGCTATGGGCCGGGCACAGTGGCTCATGCCTGTAATCCCAGCACTTTGGGAGACCGAGAAGGGTGGATCATGAAGTCAGGAGTTCAAGACCAGCATGACCAATATGGTCAAATCCCTTCTCTACTAAAAATACAAAAATTAGCCAGGTGTAGTGGCATGTGCCTGTAATTCCAGCTACTCAGAAGGCTCAGGCAGAAGAATCGCTTGAACCCAGGAGGCAGAGGTTGCAGGGAGCAGAGATCGTGCCACTGCATTCCAGCCTGGGCGACAGAGTGAGAAAAAAAAAAAAAAGGAGCAGCTATGACCCAGCTCCAGCAGCGCTTGCCACATGGAACTAAAGGCCAGTGGTACCAGATTTTCAGATTTTCTTCAGGAGAAGCTAAACATTAACATTTTTGTTATAATCAACTAATATTTCAACATTTCTGATGACTAACATTTCTTTTTGAGTGCTTGCATACGCCAATATTTGCTCTAAAATGTTATTTATTATCCCATATATATGTGGAAACATACATATAATGTATTACTATATTACATATACATGTATAATATATATATATTCCCCACACATGCACATGTACACACACATATATACACACACACTTTTTTGGGGAGGCAAGAAACAGAAGCCCATTCAGGATGGCTGCATATAAGTTGCAAATGATGAGTATATGCATGTATAGCAATAAAACAAAGCAAAGATAGAATTTCAAAAGGGGAAAAATATGTACCCAAACAGGACCAGGCTTCATAAAGCTGGGAAGGGGGTGTGAGTCTAGATTGATGGCAGATCTAGGGACTGCAGCAGAAGGAGACTTTAAATTATATTTTATAATTAACATGACTCAGCTTCTTTCCTTGTGTCTACCTTATTGTCAACCAAAAAAATTTTCTGTGTATGCAATTCAAGTTCTCCAAAGACAGACTCAGTTAATGAGAATCATATGGGTTCTAGAGAGGCCTCTCTGTCAGGTCACATCTGACTCTGCTGGCTGACCTACGGTTGGACTCCTCTGGGCTCTGGTGCACAGCTGTGGTCCAATGAGTGATGGCCAGGGAGGCGGGATCACATCAGACCACACCTGGCTGTCTGAGCATCTAAGACTGTGGGAGAAGTTTCCCCTGGAAATAGTAAGGGTATGACCGGCAATGATTATCTTCTCTAATTTACACAAATCATATGATTTCTGTCATCCTATGCAATAAATCCCTAAGGCACAGTGGACAACATAATTTGGGTGCAAAAGAAAGAGACATCTTTGTGAAGTAGAGGGAATAGATAGTATCAGGACTGAGATAAGGAAATGACCACATTTCAAGCTGGCCCTAAAGTCCTTGGCAGCTAAAGCAAAAAAGGAAGGAGTCTGTTGGATTCCATATCTCAAATTTCTGGCAGGAGAAGATATGCAAATCTATCTGCAAAGCCATATTCCACCCCCTGGAAATAAGCCCAAGCAGAAACATGTCACATGGGTCCTTGAGCAAGGCACAGAACATCAGTATCAACTACAGATTTTTCTTTAAAAAAGCACAGTCATGCTGTTTAAATGGATAATTCTTATATTTATTCTCACTAAAGACTGAAAGATGGATATTGAATTGTGTCCCAGGGCTGAGTTTGGTTAATCCCTCTACTTCAGGAAAGCTCACAGTGCAGTGATAAAGAGAATAGAATCGGCAAGATAAGAGTTTATATCCTCACTTTTTTACTTACCAGCTCTGCAAACTTGGACAAGAAAACAAACCCTCAGTTATCCTATATGAAAAATGTGATACCAATTCCCCTTTCCCAGGTTGATATAAAGATTACATAAGACAATGCATTTGTCTTAGGTCAGAATCAACAGAAAACAGACTCAGAGGCAGACACAGGCATTCAGGATGTTTTGCAGTACATATTCTTGAAAGAGGATGAGCGAAGAGGGATTGGGCAAAGGGAAAGGTCAAACTGACATACAGCAAAGCCCTCAGCCAAATCCCATGGGGAGCTCTGGCTCTGGGATGGTCCTTCAATGAGGTTCCAAATCAAGACAAGCTGTCAGGAGTTTATGTCCTCACATTGGCCAGTCATAGGCTGAGCTATCCCTGGAGAGGGGACATAATCTTGCCTGAAGCGGTCCCTTTCAATGGAAGGCATTTCTCAGAAAGGACTTAGCTGAGAGTGACCAACCATCCATATTTCTGGGAGCTGAGGAATGAGTGCCTAGGTGCTGCCTGGAAACCTGAATGCAGCATCACAATGTCCACTATAAGCACTGTGAAATCTCAAGGAATAGGAGCTATTTTGATCATTATTTTGAATTCTTATGAACTTAGAAGCTCTAAATGCAATACCAGTAAAGAGATTTCTCTCAATTATGAGAAGTATGAGTCTCCTTGTTAGAGACTAGCTGGAAAAAGGTACAATAAATGGAAAGTTTGTGTCCTCCCAAATTCCTGTGTTGAAACCTAATCCCCAATGTGGTGATATTTGGAGGTGGAGCCTTTGGGAGGTGACAACATGGGTGGAGCCTCAAAATGGGATTGGTGCCCTTATCAAAGAGACTCAGAGAGTTCTCTCACTCCTTCCACCATGTGAGGACACAGTGAGAAGTGGCCATCTATAAATAAGGAAATGGACTCTTACCAAACACCTAGTATTTTGGCACCTTGATCTTGGAATCTGCAGCCTCCAGAACTGTGAGAAATAAATTTCTGTGGTTCATAAACCAACTGCTATAGTAGGCTGAACAAACTAAGACAGCAGTTTATCCTTAATGTCTTTAAAAAGATAATATGCAGAGTTAAACAGATGGTTTAATAGCAGAAGGGAGTTACTATTCTTTGAATACTCTCTGTTCATTCGTGGCATGAATGTGATATGTATTCTGCTCACTTAATCCTTACAACAGCCTTGTAGGATAGGTATTTCCTCCAATTTAACACAAAGTTCAGACAGAAACTGACCTGGTCAAATTTGCACAACCAGTAAGTGGCCAAAGTGGAATTTAAATCAAGATTTTTCAGCCTTCAAAGCTGGAACATTGGCATTTTTCAAGCTATCTTGAAGCTCAGGGGTTTTGGTCAGGTTGCTTTCTATGGTCCTTTCTTTCTGTCTTACAGTAGTCTGTGAATTCCTCTTTAGTGCATATCATGTAGAGTTGGAGGGCTTTTGTTTTCTCTGATAGACTGTGATTTCCTACAGAGAAGGGGTCATGACACATTAGTCCTTATCAATCCAACTCTCAGTAAAATGCCTGGCACATTCTAGGAATTTAGTGAATGTCAAGTGCATTAATGAAATTAGAGTTCCATGCTTGACTAGAGGGAAATTCAATTCACTTCATCATGGAATTGTGGAGCAGAAATGCCTCCACATTGATCCCACAGTTTAATTTTTTTTCCATCCTGTGAGAGCCAGAATATAAGACTAGCCCTTCAGAATCTCCCCCAGTTCCAAGCTAAACTTCACACATCACTATCATGGCTCCTGAGCTTTTGTTCACCCAGTGGGCTCATGACGTGTATTGCAAAAGTAGAGACAGGTAAAGAAAGTCAGTGAGAAGGGTCAAGGATGTGTGGCAGGGAGGTGCCATATCAGAGCCTGAAAAGAAGTAACTTTGTGCCTAATGTAATGTCGTCATTTGCCCAATGTTGATTAAACTCCTTCCTGTGTAAGAAATAGACATAGAGACTGAGAAATGGGCTGAATCCATTGAGAAAATTATGGATAAAACAAGGCAGACGAAATATCTGCCCAGATATCTTTAATACAACGTAGGGTGTGGTAAGAATTGCCTGAAAAATATAGGCATTGTCTGCATATAAGGGAGAGGAAAAAGGAGGCTCAAAGAGGAACATTGAAGAGTTGGCCTTTAAGCTACACCTTGAAGGATGCAAAGGAGACAATGGCATAATGAACTGTTTCCTCCAGAGTAAGTGGACACCTATGCAGCATTTACTCCTTAAAGTTAGACTCCAGAACTGGCCTGTACTACTCTCAATCTCTTTATTACTTGCAAGGCATACCACTCAAGTGCACCTATATGTACTTTGGTAGAGGGCCATTCATTCACTCAGATATGGCTATGTGCCAAGCCCTGCAGCAGGCTTTGGTTGAATAAAATATAGTGTCTGCCTACTGATAACTTATAGCCCAGGAAGGAAGATTAGATATGAAAAATCTAAGGCAAAACATGACTGTCTGCTTCCCTCCCCCAGCCCCTCACTTCCCTTACTTATTTGCCCACCTAGACTGTGCATTTCTTGAAAGCAAAGCCCGGCTTCATTTAACTCTACAATCACTGCCATGCTTAATGTGTAGTCAAGGTTCAGTGTGGGCATGTGAGAGTGAAAGCAAGCACTAAGTTTAAGGAATGTCAAGCAGAGCTCTCTAAATAAATTCCATTTATCTGGGAATACAAACTACACAGGAAAGGACTAAAATGCACGATTCCATGTGTCTCATGCTTTTCTAGTTTTTCTTTGGGTCCTTGTTTTGTTTTTTGGCTTTAGATTAGAAGTGTCCTCCCCCCTTTACTGACTGTTCTGAGTTCCTCTCTACACTCATATAGATCTCCCCAGAGAGCAATGACTCTGAAATAAATCTCTGCCAAAATCTCAACTTCAAAATGTCATGTTTCCTTATTTTTAAAATATATATATATATGTATGTATGTGTGTGTGTATGTGTGTGTATATATATATATATATATATATATATATATGTAATTTTTTTCTCCCACTGACTTGTGGGAATATACATCATCTAATTAGCCAAATGGATTTTCAGTTCAGTGCAATCATTTCGTTATCTAGCATCTGAAGCCCAGCGTTGCTCAGGGGACTGCATGGGCACGGAGGTCCTCATTAACTCTGATCTTCAATTACATTGATTATAAGCTTGCTTCTGTAATTGTGCAGCATAGATCAGGGGTGAGCTGGGGGAGCTCAGGCCACTCTGTAGTACACTTTGAAAAGCCAGAGACACATCAGTCCCCAAAGAAACAGAGGGCTACAGATGAGAACTGAAAATACCGCGGAAGGAGGTATCACCAGACAAAATTGCCTGAAGAGCCAGACAGCAGCTGCAAATCCCTTTCATTACACCTCGCATCATGAGACAGACCTTTGAGAACCATGGATCAGAGATTTCAAAAGAAGGCTCTGGTCACAGTGGCAAATGGTGAGCAGAGTAATGAAAGACTGTGTGGCTAAAAGATGGTCTTTGCAAATGAAGCATAGGGGCTGTATAGCCGAAAGTTTTCATTTTTATTTTCCCTTTTTCTTTGGGTAAAAATAGTTAAAGATTTCCTTCCTTCTGTTACATCATGTATACCACAGGTCCCAGCTGTCTTGGACCTGGGAGAAACGTCTTCCTGGGAACATGATGAAAAGCAAACGGTGTGATAAAGCAGTAATGAAGACCATATCTACCATCGGCCTGACAGACCCAAAAAGAATGTATCATTTTTACCCTTCTCCTAGGTCCACAGAGCCCCACATTAGGCTTGAATAAATACACTGCACCACCTACCATTAACAGAAAATTATTTAAGGAGTGGGTGGTCGAACTGCAAAAATGGGGTTAAACACAAGCTTGAGGATTTCTGAGTATGGGCAGAGGCAACCTGGATAGCTGGGAGTAAACAGTCTCTGAGAGCAGCCACTCCATGAACCTCCAAGGGGTTTTTATTGTGGGGGATCATTATGGTGGGGGTGGTTCTCATACAAGGATCTTCGAGAGTCCTCAGCCAGTTATCTCTGTCTTCACCTCCTGATCTTCCCCTCCCACCTCTCGATCTTCCCCTCCCACCTCTCTTTCCTCTGCCATCTTCTTTACTTTTGCCTTGAATCAACCCCAGCCTATTCCTCTGTATGGTTCCTACCCATTATGGGTTGGGCTGTGTTCTGCCCCAAATTCATATGCTGCAATCCTAACCTCTAGCGTCTCAGCATGTGACCATCCTTGAAGAGAGGGTCTTCAAAGAGGTAATTCAGGTTAAATGAAGTCATTGGGGTGTATCCTATTTCAATATGACTGATGTCCTTGTAAGAAGGGGATTTTGGGGCACAGGTACACATAGAGGAATAACCATCTGATGACACAGTGAGAGGACAGTCATCTACAAGCCAAGGGGAGAGGCCCTAGAAGAAACCAGCCCTGCTAACACCATGATCTCAAGCTTATAATCTCCAGAAATATGAGAAAATAAATTTCTGTTGGTAAAGCAACTCAGGCTGTGAAAGTTTTTAATGCAAGCCCTAGCAAATTACCTCTGTCTTATTTCTTTTGTTTGTTTGGTTGATTTTTTTTATTATTATTATACTTTAAGTTCTGGGGTACATGTGCAGATCTTGCAGGATTGTTACATAGGTATACACATGCCATGGTGGTTTGCTGCATCCATCCCCTCATCACCTACATGAGATATTTCTCTTGTTATCCCTCCCCAACCTCCCCACCCCCTGATATCACTCCCCTAGCCCCCCCCCCCAGTGTGTGATGTTCCCCTCCCTGTGTCCATGTGTTCTTATTGTTCAACACCCACTTATAAGTGAGAACACGTGGTGTTTGGTTTTCTGTTCTTGTGTCAGTTCGCTGAGAATGATGGTTTCCAGATTCATCCATGTCCCTTCCAAGGACATTAACTCATCCTTTTTATGGCTGCATAGTATTCCATAGTGTATATATGCCATATTTTCTTTATCCAGTCTATCCTTGATGAGCATTTGGGTTAGTTTCAAGTCTTTGCTATTGTAAACAGTACCACAATGAACACATGTGTGTATGTGTCTCTTTAATAGAATGATTTATAATCCTTTGGGTATATACCCAGTAATGGGATTGCTGTGTCAAATGGTATTTCTATGTCTAGATCCTTGAGGAATCACCACACTGTCTTCCACAACGGTTACGCTAATATGCACTCCCACCAACAGTGTAAAAGCGTTGCCTATTTCTCCACATCCTCTCCAGCATCTGTTATCTCCAAATTTTTTAATGCTCGCCATTCTAGCTTGGTTGGTTTTTGCATTTGTTTTGAGACAGCTCTAACTCTTTCACCCAGGCTAGAGTGTAGTGGTGTGATCATGACTCACTGTGGCCTCGACCTCATTGGCTCAGGTGATCTTCCACCTCAGCCTCCCAGGTTGCTGGGACTACAGAGATGCTACAGGACCACCACACTCGACTAATTTTTTGTGGTTTTTGCAGAGACAGGGTTTCGACATGTTGCCCAAGTTGATCTCAAACTCCTGGGCTCAAGCGAGCCACCTGCCTTCTTGGTCTCTCAAAATGTTGGGACTACAGGTATGAGCCACTGCTCCTGGCCACCTCTGACTTATTTGACAGCAAATATCTCAAGCTTGCCATTTGCTCCACCCAGTAACCTTTATTTTCTGCTTGGGATACCTATGAAACACTTCTCAGAATAAAGCTTTCAAATGTATAAAACCAAATTCATAAGATAATGAATGTCACGAATAAGTGAAACACAGTTCCATCAATGGATCCCTTGGAGGTTCATGGAGCTCAGGATAAAAACTCAAGTCTGACTTAAGCTATTTTCATCCACTCCCCAGATAGCAAGTCTGGTGTCTGATCTGGTTCTAAACACTTCCAACATCACTGGATGGACAGAAAGATTATAATACCCATAAAGTGCGTGAATCAGATGGAAATGATAAAGCGAAGAAAGCAGCTAAGAAAATGCTGAGATGTTCCAGTGGCTATTTAAAAGACAGTCAACCTCTTTCTTTTGGTTAATTTTACATAAAAATACTTCCTTTCATGCTCTGAAGAAGACTGCAACTTGATTAACATTGGGGTTTCCTGGAATCATACAACGGATTAGAATTTTATGGTGCTATTCTAGTTATGTATCTAATTTTACAGACTATCAGAAAACTTTGAGTCTCTCTAGTCCAGAGTTTCTCAGCCTTTAATATTATCAAGTGTTTTTGCAAATTTTTCCCTAATCACCTCCCACCCATGAAATTTTAATACCAGAGATATATATCTGCTTATACACGGTATGTACTGTTTATATACTATACGTTTACTGTACATAGGATAAAATATTTTCACCCTACCCCCGAGATCAATTTTTACTCCTTTGGGGGATGTTATATCCTTATTGAAAAGGTATGTTATAATCAGAAAAAATTCCTTTTGCAGAAATAAGGAAAGTGAGGGTCAAGGAAATGGGGGGATATACTGAAGGTCCCTCCTCGGATTAGTGAAATAGCCACAGCTAGAACACGGACTTTGTGACTCTCAACCTCTTCCGGCCATGAGGGAAGTGGGAGTGAGAAGAAGTCCCTGACTCTCCCAGAGCCACAGGTGTCAGGGCCAGACCAGAATCCGAGTGCCATGACTTCCAGCTCAGGGTCTGTGCCAGTATCTTCCACTGACAAGCAAGAACTGTCCCGGTGGAGGGGAACTGTCACTAGGCTAGAGCTCCCTCCTGGGAGTAGGAAATGCTAATAACTGTGAGAGGATCACTTCATAGAAGAAACACTGAGATTTTTACCACTGCATATCCCAGAAAAATAAAACCATCAACAGTCCACTGGGATTTGGGGTATTCTAGGTTAAAAATATATACATAGTTGTTTCCAAATAAAGCTATATCTAAATGTCCCTTTCTGTTTCCAAATAGACATCTCTCTGAAGTGCTGTGCCCAAATTTTCTACAGGCAAATGTGTGTCTATCGTTTTCTGTCTTCCCTACCTCAGAACTTATGATCGAAGTCTGGCTGAAAACACATTGCCACAGAATTCTACATGCCTTTATGTATCCACGCTCTTGCTTCAAAGTTGAGTTTGGGGTGTTTGAGTCTGGACAAAAAGGTTTGAAGTTTTGACATTTCAAAAAAAGTATCTTTTCCCCTAAGAATACAAGTTTGGTACCAAACCAAGCAACAGGAAAAGAATAAAGTCATGACATGTTTTCTCATTTTTCTTTACCTTATTTAAATTTTTAAAAAGGAATTTTGGCTAAAGGTGGAAAGAAGCTATTTACTTTTAATTTAATTAATTATTATTATTATTTTTTCGAACTCTTCTCATTACTTCATTGGGAATTGAGGCATCAGATGCAATTTCAGTGTTAGGTATCTTTTTAAACCAAGATCTGTGCTTTTTGAATGAACATGGTTGATGGCTGCTCCCCGAACCCAAAGGTCATTTAGCTCTGAATTCCTAATACTAAAAAATCTCTCTCTGTGTCAGTTGCTCAAGTAAGACATGAACTTAGATGGGAACTTTGACAGGCGTCTAATAGAAACAGATTAAATCCTGGCCCAGCCACTGAGTTGCTGTATGATTCTAGAACAAATCACTTAGTCTTGGTAAGCCTCCTCCATTTCTTTTTCTGCACAATGTGAAAGCTTACTTCATAGAGCTTCTATGGCAATTAAGTAAGATTCGTTTGGATTGCCTATGGATAGGACAGTGACTGGCTAAGGCCTTCATGTTTTATTATTCTAGGGACAAAATGTACATGACAAATCATGCCTTCTATTTATAATTGTCTATTTATCTGTATATACAATACATATCGCTATGTATTTTGCATGTGTATATACAATTGATAATTGTGTCTCTGTATATGTGCACACACATGTGTACCTACACATAAGTACAGATAATTTTACCAATAATGTGTCTTTTATGTAGATGGTGCCTCTTGAAATTGTGTAACATGGTGATTCTGCCTGGGACATAGCCAGATAATAGTTTCATTAAGAAAAATCACCTTGCTCTCATCTACCCAGGTTAGACTCATTTCTTCCAGGCTGACTTATCCTAGTAGCTTTTTTCCTGATTGTCACAATATCCTGGGATGATCTGTGTAGGGTAGGAATGAGAGATCCTACTTGAAGACATGTTGCAAGAGTGAGGAACCATTGTGGGGGGTCCTAGAAGTGTGCCTGGCATATATATGAGGTGCAATACATTTGGCATGGAAATTTGTGGCTAAGACATACATGACTGAATAAATTAACAAATGAATGAGTACACCTTATGGCCTGCAGGACCCACCAACTTCACTATGCTCCCTGCAGCCCTGTTCCCACTTCTTAGGGTCCACCCTTTTTTATGAGATGCGCTTCCTTCTGCCTTTCCCAAGGAATCTGTAGAAACATCAGGAGCTGTTTGTCAAAGACAGTTCACAACCCTGAGCACTAAGAATAACCATATTAGCAATTCCTCCCCAAATCTGTTTCACTACTATACCGTGGGTTGGATGCCAGCTGACCAAATTAGGCATAGGCACTGGCCTGCTTTGTGTCTCTTGTGTCAGTGTGTGTGTGTGTTTGCAACTGTTCTTTTTTCTCTAGATCCCTTGCTTTCTACTCTCTTCTCTTTTGTCTGGAAATGGCTTCATTGGAAATGCATAGACCTTGAGGTGGGCACACCTAGATTCAAAAGGTGCCCTGATGATGCATCATTTGAGTGACCCTGGGAAATGCTCGATATTCCTTTTCTCTGCTTCCTCATCTAAAAGCGGGTGAATAGCACTTACCTTGCAGCATTTGCAAGGTAAATGTAACTCTGTGTATGTGCCTCACTCATTGAATGCACGCAGAAAATGGGATTTTTTTTTTTTTTTTTTTTTTTTTTACTACTGCCATTGCTTAGAAATACCACTAGAGGGTAGGTGTTACTTTTATTCCCATTTTACAGACAAGGAAATTGGAGCTAAAAGAGGTTAAATGTACATGTCCTCAATTGCACAGCTAGGAAACTGATGATTCAAAATTAGAATGCAGGCTACCTGACTCTGACTCCAGAGCTCTGTGAACACATGGCTGCCTCACACTCTGCTTGCTTCAAGGAAAACCTATCTACATCACTAAGATTTTTGTTTGCTCTATTTTTTTTGTTGTTGCTTCTGTCAACAAACATCTCTGATTATTTCTCTAAATACTGAGCTTCTCACGGTGGTAGCTGAAACATAATCATGCCATGTTGAAAGAGAGAGAGAGAAAGAAAAAAAGAAGTCAGCGAGAAGGTGACATAATATTGTAATTCAATACTTAATATCTCCAAAGACATGTAATATATCGTCATGACATTTTCAGGAGATATTTTCTGGAAACTGGACAATAATTCAAATTAATGCTAAGCCTAAATCTAATTGTTTTATGATGCTACAAAGGACTACATGGGGCAAAGCATCCAAAAATCAGCAGTTTCAACAGTCATGTTGATGGAACCAATTTTACTGTCTGGCACGGATGAGAACAGCTGCCTAAATATACAATATTGATACCTAGGGCAACATAATAACAGGGATCCGCATCTTAGCCACACTGTAGCCTTCTCAGCAACCAGCCTCTCACCAACCAAGCCCTACTATGAATTCTGGGAAATGTAAGGAGAGAAAAAAATAAAGTTTGTATTCAACAGCCAAATGAAAGCCCTGGGGTTCGAGTAGGACACAAGGTGGCTGAGGTCCACATTTCTGGTATATGTCACATGAAAGATGCATTCCTATCTTCTGTTCCCAGAGGAAGCTGGCGAAATGTAGTCTGAAGGAGCCAGTCTCTGGAGCTGGAGAGGACTGGTTGGAGCCCCAGCCTTGCCATTTACCACCTGATGGACTTTATGCCCACAACTGGCCTCTGTGAGCCTTGGAGATCCTCTTCTGTAAAAATGGGACAACAATACTTAACATATACTCCTGTGTGTAATGGCACATTGAGATGTACATGGTTCATGTAGGAAGCATAATTGTTTTATGATGATACAAAGGACAACATGGGGCAAAGCATCCAAAAATCAGCAGTTAAGGTATAAGGTATTATCTCATATCTGAAATAAACAAACATAAAAATAGCCATTCAGGGTGTGTGTGTGTGTGTGTGTGTGTGTGTGTGTGTGTGTGTAGCAGAAATTCTAGGATATACATCAAAAGAGTAATCAACCAGGAAGACTAGGATTGGAAATATCCTAGGAATAGGAAAAAAATGGTATATTCAGTATTTGCTTCATTTACATGTATATTACCTTTGTAATAAGAATACTCATGATGATACTTTTACTAGTACTTCTATGATATTGAAAACAGCAATAACACCAACTTCAGAAGGCTTAGGAAGGAAGACAGGGTAGAATATATATAAAATTATAGTAGTGAGTAAAATGCATAGAAGGTGACCAAAAATTGCTTTTTTTTTTTTTTTTGTCTCCAGCCAACTGCCAAGACTATGTTCTCCCTCTGTTGGAATAGGGTGAGACAGTGGGCCAAGATAGGCAGAAATTGACTAAATAATGCCATTTCTTCTTCCCCACCCTTGCCTTTGTCCCCCGTATCTTGAAATTTCCTCCTTACCACCCCTATCTTCCCAGAAAATACTCATTCATCTTCCTTCCCTGGTCCCATCATCTGGAATTAGCCTGTCCTTCCTCTGTCCTGAAGCCTTGTACATGCATCTCTCTTCTTATATCAGTGTCACCACTGATGCATTTGAATTCAGCCCACACTTTCTGAGTACGCAGCATGTGGCAGGGTTTAGGATATGCTGATGTCTTATCTACCTAGGGGAGAGAGTGAGTTTTCTAAAGAAGAATCCATATCTAATTCATCTTTAAATCGGCATCTCTAAGCACAGCGTTTGGCCCTTAGTGAGTAATCAGTAAAGCATTTTGAATGAATGAATGGTGCTTTCAGGCAACTGTCTGCAGAATATCGCCATAGATGCTATCAAATGGAAACAAAAGAGGCAAACCCCACAGTTTCCTCCCCCACACTCTCCAGTGGTGCCTCAGATCTTACCTGAGACTCACTAAAGGGCCTTGATAATATGCAATTTTATTTTTGTTCAGCATTTAAGGCACTGCATAACAACTTTACATCCAAGAGCTCACTTGATCCTCATAGCAAGAGCTGTTAGAGGTTCTGGAGTCAGGTCTGTTTCATAGCTGTGTGCCCTTGGGCAAAGGTATTACCCTCTTTTGGACTCAGTAAGCTCATTTGAAAAATAAAATCAAAACAGTAACAGTAACTACCTGTAGGGTTACTGTCAGAAAGAAGTAAGTTAAAGAATAAAAAGTATGTATTAGAGTGGTTGGTATTCGATTATATTATACTCAGTGTATATACATATATGTTGTAGGGAGCTACTTCATTACCACGTCACAGATGGAGAAGTTGAGGTCAGTAAAAGTGTCTTGCCCAAGTCACACACAATTATTTAACTACAAACCTGGAACTAGAATCCAGAAGACCACACTACAGGCCCTGTACTTCGTCTCCTGAAACTTTATTTCTTAGCAGGCTGATAATTGTGTTTAACTTCTGAATGTATTTATTCATACTGTCAACAAATGTTTATTGAGCACCACTTATGTGCCAGGCCTGGTTGTAAAAGCTGGGAATCCAGCAGGAAATATAAAAGACAACACTTGGCCATATAGAGTGTACAATGTTGGGGAGAAGATGAGCATTAAGCAAGTAAATGTACTAACACTTAGACTATTACACATACGAATGAGTGCTTTGTAGAAAGGAATAAGCTGCTGTGAGCACCTGATAGGGGTGTGTGTGTGTATTTTATAGTGGAGAAGAGAGATAATCATCTTAGTGAAATAATGTTCTCTGCAAAGGTAACAAGATATGTGAAGTTCCTTTTTATTTTATATTGTTTTTGAGACATGGCCACTATCTGTTGCTCAGGCTGGGTGCAGTGGTGAAATCACATCTCACTGCAGCCTTGAACTCCTGGGCTCAAGCAACTCTGCCATCTCAGCTTCCTTAGTAGCTGGGACTACAGGTACATGCAACAATGCCTGGCTTTTACATTTTTTGTAGAAGTGGGATATTGCTATGTTTCGAACTCAAGCAATCCTCCTGTCTTGGCTTCTCAAAGTGTTGGAATTACAGACATGAGCCACTAGGCTGGGCTTTTTTTTTTAATGTGAAGTTTCTGACATAGAAAATATATTGGGTTCTATTTTCAGTTGGAACCTACAGTCTAGCAAACGAGCTAAATTATGAGAAACATACGACAATTGGAATATAATTATGCTTTTGCTTTCAAACATAATTGTCATTTCTGAGCTGTTAATATCTGGAAGGGCACAGCTAAATAGCCAAACCATGGCTTGTGAATCTGGACCAAACCCCATGGGGCACTCTTGCAGTTTACACAACAGGAATGGGCATGCGCAGAGACCCTATAAAAGACCAAACAAAGTTAATATCATTTCAGTATTCTAAAAAACTAGTCAATTGCTATTTTTTTTTTGTTGTTGTTAAATTCATTTAGATGATGAAGTCTTTCTGTTTTTTATAGACAGAGAGTCGAGGGTAGTGTTTAAGAGCAGAAATACAAAGCCAGGCAGCTGGTATTCACGTTCTGGCCATGCTACTAACTAACCAAATGATAATGATCCAGTTAAATGGGCCTTGGTTCCTCAGCTATAAAAATGTGGATAACAATCTCATAGGAATGTGGGAGGTAATAGATGTAAATTAAATTTCCCTTGTTTCAAATTACTCACTTTTAACGTAAACGACGTAATATATGCAAAATGCTTAAAACGGCACCCGGCACATAATAAATGCTGGATAAATGTTAGGTATTCCTATACTATTTCTACCTACATATATTTGATAGCTCTACTGTGGAATAAAAGAAAATGTTGCCTTGTTCAAATATAGTTTCGCAAAAACAAACACAATAACCAAGACTCCTGCTTGAACAACATATTAGCTTTGGATATAGCAGTGTAACCAAAAGCCCATTCTGTGACTCATTTCTACTTTCCTAATCATCTGTTCCTGCTCTGGTCCTCAGCCAGGAGTCAGTCTTTAGCCACACCATGGATATATACACATCAGATTGTGTATGTGCATAAACAAGAACACACAGCTCCTGCTGTCTCTGAGGACTGCAAAGAAATGACATTAAAAGTGAGTGATTTGAAACAACTGAAATTTAATTAAAAACAAAATTAAAAGTTGTTCCAAGCCTGGCACTTCAGCTAGCAAGACTCAGAGGAAATTAGTAAGTGCTACTAATAGCTGGATCCAATTCACAAGCCTCTATGAGGAGACAGTCGGAGCAAAGAAGATGCATACCCTTTAGATGAAACAATTAAAGATAGCTTCTGAGAAATAATTGTGCACAGTATCCCAAGGCAAAAAAAAAAAAAAAAAAAAAAAAAATCGCTGGTTTGTTTCTCTTTGACTTTTTCATTTCTTTTAAAGGAAAGTACCCTGAGATTCTCCTAATAGCTTCTTCAATGGCAACACACTGATTTTGAAAACTAGACTTAACACGGGAGGCGGGGGCAAATTCCTTTAAAAAATGGTTGTCATCCACTGCCCTGATATTTCACCTTGCCATTTTATCATCCTCTGAAACTTCAAATACTCAAGGTGCTTAGTAAAATTGATTCTCCTCAAATAATGACGACGATTGTCAGCTGGGAGTTGGGGACTCAGCAGCAGGATGGTTAAATGTGCTGGCTGCAAGAGTGCTATGGAGGATGGAATCAGAAAGGGCAGTGGGCAGAGGGGCTGTGTCTGAGACAAATGCTCAGAGGCAGGTCCGAGAAGTCCATCTGTCCTGGGTTCTCAGGGTAGCATGAAGACAGGTACAGGATAAATACCAAAACTATGACAAGAAACAGGAAGATACTGAAAAACAAAAAAACAAACAAGAAAAACAAAACAATAAAGAAGGGGGTGGGGCAAAGGAAGGGGGAGGAATGACCCGACCTGTGACATTGAAAATCTTCATGAGCATTAACTGGTCAAGGGTGGAATGAACCAGCTTAGCCTAAATACACAAAATTGGAGCAGACAGTACACGTCCCTGAACCAAAGAACAGCCTTGCTCTACTTTCCTCGGTGTCATTGCCCACGGAAAGGAAAGAGAATGCCCATTCCACGGAAGAGCTTGCCTCTGCTCACTTCTACCACTCATCGCCCAGTCTGCCCCAACCACGTTCACCTTGGTGCACCTTGTTCAAGTCACCCAAGTGGCTTCGACTATGTTGTTTCCTCTGCCTGAAACACACTTTCCTCTCCCACACAACTTCACATGTTCCTTTAAATGCTACTTTCTCAGAGAGATCTTCCCTGACCACCATATCTCAGCCTTCCATCCCAACTCTCCTCTATTTTAATTATTTCACACCATTTTAATTATCCTCACAGCCACTCTCACATGTTGACAATGCTTATTTTGTTGTTTTGCTAATTTGCTTTGGTGTCTGTCTCCTGCTGAGAATGAAAGCATCCTGCAGGCAGGGGCTGTGTCTGTCTTTTCCAGCACAGCATCTCTACTGCTCTATGACACAAGAAACAGGAAATAAATATTTGTTCAATGAGTGAATAAATTCTGTAAAGATTAGAAAAGGTATTATAGGTAAAATACTTAGCATACTGCCTGGCACATGATGAATTCTAGCTGTTATTTTCATAAGGATCTATATTATGTTGATTTGCATTCTAGTGGTGAGGTTGTTTCTGGAAGGAGAGAAGGATGGGGACTGAAATAGGACTGGAGGACTCTAGGTGCCAACTTGCTGTCCTCACATTGTGTTTGGAACATGCAATATGCCATAAGTATGCACCTGTTGCCTAGATGGATCTTACTGAGGGTGTGAGGTTGGGGGAGGGGATGGCACTGGGCGCTGCTGAGGGCTGATGCTGCAGGTTCATTGGGGAGAGGGGGAGAAGCTGAGGCCAATTTCCTTTTGCACAAACCAGTCTCATTCCATCCTCAAACGAGTTCTGCGAAGTGGACAATGAATCTGTCCAAGCCCAACTTACCCTTTGATGCTCAACTCAGCTTTTACCTTCTCTAAAAATCTTTTGATGTCTACCTCAGTGAGAATTACCTTCTCTATCTTCTATCCCATTCCTGACATAGCTTTGCGAGACTGCAGTTTATGCTTACTGGGCTCAATACTCGTTTTGAAGAGTCTACCTCTTTGTCAAATCTTGTGACCTAATTTTGGGCTTCAAAATAAAATTGCAACCAATAATTCAATAACAAGAATCATAATTACAGTAATGGTATTAAATTTCTCAGAATTGTTTTTTGAGTTATTTTTAAAAGTATCTTGAATAGGGGGACAGATCTAAACATACTGAGCTCCCACTCTATGTTGAATACTGTGACAAAAGGAGGTGGTTGTAAAACTGGAAGACTCCCTGCCCGGAAGTAGTGTATAGTTCAACTGAGAATTAACAAGATAGACTGTTATAATAGAACATAATCGGTGTTATGATGAAGATAAAATTGGAAGCTTTGGGAGCACAGAGCAGGGATGCTTGCTTCCTCTGCAAAGTCAGAGAATGCTTCCTACAAACGGTCACACCTGAGCTGAGTTCAGTAGAGGGAAGCTAAATGGAGTAGAGAGGTGATAATGGTTTGACTGTGTCCTCACCCAAATCTCATCTTGAATTGTAGCACCCATAATTCCCATATGTTGTGGGAGGGAGCTGGTGGGAGATAATTGAATTACGGGGGCGGTTCCCCCCATATTGTTCTCATGGAAGTAAGTCTCATAAGATCTCATGATTTTATAAATGGGAAACCCCTTTCGTTTAGTTCTCACTCTTTCTTTCCTGCCATCATGTAAGATGTGACTTGCTCCTCCGTGCCTTCTGCCACGAGTGTGAGGCCTCCCCCAGCCAAGTGGAACTGTGAGTCAATTAAACCTCTTTCCTCTGGAATTATCCAGTCTTGGGTATATCTTTATTAGAAGCATGAGAACAGACTAATACAAGGGGTAAAGGGATTTGGGCAAAAGGAAAGATGTGCTGCAAAGGAACAAAACAGTCTGGGCCTTCAGGAAATAGCTATTTCATTTGGCCTGAGGGTGAGACGCTTAAGGAGGAGAATAGGCTAAGATAAGGCTGAAAATAGTTTCTGGCTCTAACATCCTGTACTGTAGAAGACTGCCAAGCTAGCTACGTGGCAATATGCCCACAATGTGCCCTCACCCCTGTACTCATGCTCTCCCTTTTGGGGTAGCAGAAACTGCCATTTTTAATTGATTTCACATTTTAAGTGTGATACCAGCTCCCATCACCAGGCCTCTGTATCTTTTTTCAGGTCTCTGCTTCCATTTAAAGTCCTCTGCCAGGCACATTAATGCTTCATTTGAGTCTTTGCAGGGAATGGCTGGTCCTGGAACCTTCAAACTCACAGGTCATGTTAACCCTCATGTGGGTGACACAGACTGATCACTCTCTCATCCTCCACCCAGGTTCAAATACTGCGGTGAGATGTCACCTGAGATATTACTCCAATGATTCAAACCTTCAGGGGAGCAGCTTTGGAGATCTGGCAAATTAATTTTGCTCGCAGGACACAGTGACATCTCTTACTAATCATTTTTATCCAGGCAGCATTTGTAAAGGTTCTCATATTGTGTGTCCTTTAAAGTTCCTGGCATTTTCTCCCTTTTTTAAATCTAAAAATATAGCCAAGAAGTAGGCATCTGATCCTTGGTCTCCCATCGGGATGCTGGTGCTTCACCAGATTTGTAACAATCCCTAGTTTTTGAGTGTGGTTACCATGGGCCAGACCCTTGCAATGAACAACCATTTAGTCCTCACAATAACAGTCTAATTTCTGGTGTATTAGCATCTCTATTTTTCAGAAGATGAAGCTTGAGTTAGGATTTGAACCCGGGTACTCTGGCATTGGTGTTGAAGCTCATAACTACCATACCTCATGGCTTCACAAAAAACGGGATTATTCTTTCAGGCTTCCTCAACTCAGTTGGGCTTCTTATGTTGATTGATGTCTGGGGTCATCAAACTTTCAGGGATCCCAGGCCCCAGATGCCACATCATCTTTGACTCTTCCTCTTCCTTGGTCTCTACTTGCAGTTAGTTGCTGTATTTCCTTGTTCTAGCTCTACAGCAACTCTTTTGTCTTTATTTTCACATCTAATGCCCCTGTTCAGACCTGATGTTATGAACTCAATATGGCAGTCCCTATCAGAGTTCCTTGTCTCCAGCTTTGACAACCTCAGATTCACCTTTTACATTGTGATCATTCAATAAATCTTTATTGAACACTGATTGTGTACTGGAGATTACAAAGGAGCAAGAAAGCTACATCTCAGCCATTACGGGTCTTAAAGTAGCTTTGGAAGGGGCTATAAATGTCAAGCAATATCACTCTTTAAGGTGGTTTACTGTGACTTTCCCCATTTTACAGATGCACAAACAGAGGCTTAGAGAAGTTAAATAACTAACTCAAGGCTACATAGCTACAAAATATCAGAGCCAGTTATCAAACTCAGGCACTGAGATTCTACAGCCCAGACTCTTAACCAAATTAGACACTGAAGAAGTAATTGCAAATGCACGGACTGCAAAAAGAAGTAGTTCAGGAGACTCGACTTAGACTGAAAGGATGGTGATGATTCCAATAAAAATGAACATAACCAAGTACTTTAGAAATACAATCTTGTTTAATTCTGCCAACCCTACAGATTAAGAAATAATCCAGAAGGGTTAAGTAACATTGGTAACATCTATTGTCTATTATTTTATAGAGCTAGCATTTGAACCCAGGTATGTCTGACTCCACAGTCTGAACTCTGAATTAACAAGCTGCCTTGTTAATTTGTAAAAGCAACTGCCACCTTTATACTCCTTTGATTAAAATCCTTCAGTGCTTCCATGACTCCCAACCTACCTCCAAGATAAAATCCCAACTGCTTTTCCTGGCTAACCCCCCACATTAGATCCATTCATGCCCCCATAGATCCCCAGCCTTGCTGGATGCTACCTGCTCCTGCCACACCTTTGCTCTGCTGTTCTCTTTAACTGGAAGATTGCCCTTCTTGTCCTCCTTCTCTCTTCCCTCTTCCAACAGAAGTGCACACTCTCACTCCCAATCCCTGCCCATCCAATTTCCTCAAATGGGAACAGACTCTAGCAAAATCCTCTTGCTTCCTGGAGCTTTACCCAGATCTGCCCAGTGGAAAAAACTCCAAGCTTCCCTCACAACCTGGCTGACTCTTGTCTATATACCCTGATGGTTCAGATTTTCATCTACCTTCCATAGTAGCCTTTTGCTTTATAGTTATCCTATCATTTTAAATGACACATATGATCCCTATGAGGGTGTGATTAGCATTTTCTAACCATCTATTTTTGGCTATTTTTATGCCACTCTATTTCACCCTCGCCACCACCCTGTGAAGTAGGGGCTTATAGCTTCACTTTTATAGATGGTAAAATTGGTGGTTCTGAGAAGTACAGTGACTCGTCCAAGATCCATAATTAGTAAGAGGAGGAGTGTAGATTTAAACCTGAGGATTTAAGATTCCAAATCTCATGTTCTTTCCCCCCACCTCACCCACCTTTAATGCTGACTGTGCCTGAGTTTGTTCCAGAATCTAAGTTCTGGCCCTGAGCAGGCACTCAGCAAATGTCAGCTGAAAGTCTGAATGTATGGACTCACCTATAAAGTTTAAATGGGAACCAGAGTTAAAGCCAGGGAGGGAATAAACAGAAGGTTCAGGGATGGTCCAGGTCCTGGGGATCACTCCCGCTGATGGTGAGATGCCCCAGCCATTAGCTGAGGTTCAGAAAGTTGCCAAGAGCTTCTGGAAAACCCAAGGCTGAGCAGCTGCAGATATATTTGGCTTACATAATCCAGAGGAACACGCTGGGGGAGAGAAAGCCAAATAGCAAGGCTTTGCTGGGTACCAGGGCTGGTGAAGGGGGAGCAGAGATGCACAGGTTTTAATTATTCCTCCCATTGTATCCTTTCCGGTGTGAATACAATGCATTCTTCCCCTCCCAAACTCCTGCTGGCATCAGAGATGTTCAAGGTCCTTCTGCAGCTGGGGCTGAGAGGGGAAGCTGGGGGAGGGACAGGTGTCATTCCCACCATGGCTCAGGCTTCCCACCACTTTATTTTTCATCCAGGCAGCCTTGGGAGCCTGAAGTCCCTCCACTAGCTTGGCTGTGATCCTTCTAAGCTTTCTTCAAATGGCAACTTGTGGGCTATGGAAAGTTTGCTCAGCTGTCTCAGCTCCCAACCTCCTTTGTTCAAGGGCTGCCTGACAGCAGTTTGGCCCAAACCAGTCTGAACAGAGTACTAGGGACACTAATGTGATGGCTGCATGAGGACTTGGAAGGTCATCGTCCATCATGAGATAAGTAAAGGAGGACTTTGAACCCCAGTATTTTTCCCCTCTCCATTTAAGATATTGGGGCAGGGAAAAATCCTAAGTATCATCTTGTTCCCTCCCATATTTTATAATGAAGAAACTGAGGCCTGAAGAAGTAGAGATTTGTCCAAAGTTGGGGTGAATTCACAGGGGAGTCAGAGGATGATCATAGTCATCAACTTCTCTATCACATTCTGTGGCTGTTGATTTAAAATAATTCTGTTCAACCTCTTCCCACCTGTGTAACACTAAGGTGGTCATATAACCTTGTTAGGCATACATGATCTTTAAATTTTTAGGTGTCCCTTAAATTTAAAATGAAGATAATAACCGAATCTACTTCATGAGGTAATAGAATGAAATAAGGTAATACCTTGTAAAGTACTTAGCATAGGACCTGGCACTTAGCAACTGTTCTGTAAACATTCCTAATCATTACCAGTGTTATTGCAACCATTGGGAGGTTTGGAAAACAGGGTCTATATGAATGCACTGGCACGTGTCCATGCCCTTCCCCTGGGAAGCTTGCCATCACCCACTGCCCTTCTCCAGATAAATGCTAATGGCTCTAAGATGTAGCTCAGGTAGCACCTCCTCAAGACGCCTTCTTTGCATCTCCAGCTTGGGATACTTGTCTGCTCCACATCAGTGTCTCCACAGTATCTAGGACAGCCCCATTATGAATCATTCACAACGAGTTTCTTCTTTTATTGACTTGGCATGTTCTACCACCGCTAAGCTGGAGAAGGCCAGAGGTGGTGTTTTATTTGTCTCTGCACCCTATAGCTGAGCAAGCCACAGAGAGTACGATATGAAATGTCTGTTGATCATAGGAGGGAAAAAAGGAAAAAAATGGAGGAGAGGAGGAAGGAAGAAAGGGAAGAAGCAGACACTATATAAAAGAGTGGTGGTATCAATGCATTTTAACTAGCTAGCTTCCTTCTTCTAGCCAAGGGAGGCTGACCTCACTAATATTGTACCTTTTCCTTACCTAGTCTTACCTGCTAGACCCTATTCCAACCCTGAGGTTGTCTTTATACATATTAAAGCTGTAAACAAAAAGTGAGGCAAAGACACAACATTCCCATAATTATACCTACCCTCTCAGATGGCAAGATGCTTTTAAATTAATCAACCCACTAACACTCTTTGAGGGAGGGGGTAGTAGCATGTTTTTAGATGAAAAAAGAAACTAGACAGAAAGCAGATGAACTGGTCTGAAATCCACATCTCCTGGGCCATAGGTCAACCCACTTAATGTCTTTACCATACTACTTTCTTTCTCCTGTGGACTGCTCCACGGCCTCAGATCTACACTGTTTTGAAAACCTCAAGCCAATAATAATGGAACAACTAACTCTATAGTCTTGAACTCAATCTCATCAAAGCTCCCACCCAGCATTCTCTCTTTCCATTCTAAAAGTCAAAGTGGCCTCCTGTTCACAACAACAGAATGGAATTATTAATGAGAGAAAATTGAGTTTGCCTACTCCTTGCAACAACCCTCTGCCCCGGTTCCTGGGAACATATTTTTGGACTCAATCTGCTATCAAAACACAGAAATTAGTCTCCAATTTTGGACGTCAAACTCAGTTATCTTTTTTGTTGTGAAGGGAAATTAGTAACAATGCATTCTGGTTGGAAGCCAAGCTAATATCTTAGCACAGAGTGTCATTAAAAATCACAGTCCCACTGGCTGCTGTGGTATCTTTAAAAGCTTGAACATATTCAGCTGTTTAGAATGGTTTCTCTAGGTTTGTTCTCCCTCAAGCTGCTTGTCATTTTAACCTCGGGATCAGTTACTATTTAAGGCAGAAAATGGCTTGAAGCATTTTTTTCTTCCATGGTTTTGTGGATTTAGACTTTCCTAATGGAGAGATTTGGCAAAAAAAAAAAAAAAAAGAATTTTACTCTAAGGGGTATCCACAGCTCCCAGCCATTGCGAAGCAAGTTGGCCATTAAGCACAAGAAAAAGAAGAGGAAAAAAGTTTTCACAGTTTATAATTATATTACCAATTTCATTACAGATCTCATTTTAATTCTGACTGAAATCTAGCCTTGCCTTCTCCCTGTACTCTCTCACGTATAGTTATTAAGTCTGGGTTGGAGTTCAAGCCATTCTTCCTGATTTCAGCATATTAATATGGTTTATTGGTATTTCATTGCTGCCTCCCCTATGGGGGTTCTGAATCTCAGCTCAATTTATATTTCCCCCTCTTCCTAGGCTCCAGGATGAAGCTTGTTTCATTTTGGTGTTGAGAAGGGGTGTGTGAATTTGATTGGAGTTTATTTTGGGGGATGGGAGCAACATCCTTGGGGAGTGAAGTCAATCATAGAAGAAGAGGCAGCCTCAGACCTCCTGCACTGTCATTCTTTATGATGTATCTTCCTAGATCATCTATGTCCACCTGTCAGTCCTCCCTTACTTCATTTTTCACAGACACAATTTCTTATATGCCTACTGAGTCAGAACCTCTATTAGGCATCACAATAAGTCAGAATATGAATAAGCTGTGGTCCTTGACCTTGAAAAAATTCAAGTCTAACCCCTGGAATAACTTTAAAAACAAAACAAAACAAAACTCAGTGAAAGCTTTTTAGGGACATCAAGTACATTTTGAACCCTGTCCAAGGTTCTGAATATAATGTGCAAAACAAATATAATCTCTATCCTTAGGAAACTTGAAACCTAGTGAGAGAGAACACTAACTAGATAAATATACAATTATACATTGAAATAAGTGTAATAAGGAAAAAAGGCAGGGTTCAAGGAGAATGATTAGTAAGGGAGCTAACAGAGGCTGGGAAGTAAAAAAAGGAAAGTCCATTACCATAGGGTAAATGACAGAAACTGGAGATGAGGGAAGAAGTTTTCAGGCAAAGAAAACAACATGTGCAAAAGCCCTGAGGCAGGAGGCAACAGAGAAATTTAAGGAGCCAATATAGAGAGAGGTAGTGTGAGGTAAGACTGAAAAGGCAGGCAAGGGCCTGACCCTGCAAGGATGCAAAGACCATGATAAGAACTTCAGTCTTCAAAACAAGTAGAAAAGAAGACAATAAACAGTTTTATGGAAAGTATGACATGTATACAATACATGTATGCAATGTATTGATATTTTTAAATGTAAAAGATTGCTGTGTTTGCACTATTGAGAAAAGGTAGGAGAGAGGCTAGATTTAAAGCAGGCCAATTTGTAGGACTGTGGCAGTTGTCTCCATGACACATATGTAACAGTAACAGTCACGGGAGTTAGACTGAAGTCTTTAGAAAGGCGTATATCGTTCTAGGTAATGTACATGAAGGAGAGGATTTTTGTCTCTGGGGACTCATTGAAGAACATTTGCTAGAGGAGGGAGAAAAA
Source organism: Ateles fusciceps (assembly GCA_036589455.1). Taxonomy (NCBI): domain Eukaryota; kingdom Metazoa; phylum Chordata; class Mammalia; order Primates; family Atelidae; genus Ateles; species Ateles fusciceps. Next base: position 16,424,956 of record JAZHEH010000952.1, read on the forward strand.
TAAGTTATGCCATAGAGATAGGTGAGATTGTCATATATGGAAATATATGATGGAAAGGAATGTATAAGCAAAGGCATATAGAGAGGCAGGGACCAGATAAGATAGTCTATTTGTCTAAACATCATCAAGGCTGTGCAAATGAGTTAATGAAGAAAAAGACAGAAGCATATCGTACACAATTTCCACCCATGAGCATGTTCCACAGTATTCAAAGACCTGCAGTCAACAGCAAGCATTTTAAAACAAAGCCTGGGATGATTTCAGAGAACAGAATGTCCAAGGAACTATTCTTTTTAAATAAATTGCTTGGCAGTTTGTGGTTAAGGATCCACTTTCAATGTGGTGTAATTTTCCCTTCTAAGAATTGAAAATACTCCTTCCATGTATTAAAATCACTGCAAACTAGTTCTGAAGCCAATTATGGACCTCATTCTTCTCCCACAGCATGAAGCCATGCATTAGCTCACTCTTCTGGGATGGGAGACATCAAGCAGGGACAAAAGCAAATAAATGTAGGCACATGTTATTGTACACAATTTTATGCTCAAAACCAGATACATGTGTGGCATATTAGTGAACTATGCCATCCCAATATGTGTGCATTCATACCTGATGATTTCACGGGCTAAGAAGGAATACTCAGAGCCCAAATACCTCAGTCATAGGGAACAGGGAACAGAAAAGACTTGGCTATCAACTTAATTCAACCTAAAAGATGATGTTAACCATTTAAACTAACTTGAATAAAAAGACATTTTAGCATAGGTATTTTAATGTAACAATCATATCAATATATAAAATTGTGTGTGTCTGTCTGTGTGTGTGTGTGTGTGTGTGTGTGAGAGAGAGAGAGGAGAGAGAGAGAGAGAGAGAGAGAGAGAGGGAGAGAGTGTTTAGCTAAGTAATGTATTCAAGAGACAGCGACATCCCCTGGTTTTCACCCATTTCTGAGCCTATGCAAAGGATTGGTGACACTATGGGTGAAGTACTAAGGCATAAACAAACATATTCTAAAAGTTCTAAAAATTAAGTGGTTTTACAATTTACAGTCTAATAAGATGGCTCCAAAACAATGTATCATGTATTCAAGCCAAACACATCTCTTCTCTTCTCTTCTACAGCTTCATGAAAATGTGGTCATCTACTCTCAGGAGATTTTCTATGATGGGGAACTCATTACCTTGCAATGACCCCCCTCCAATATTAAGAAAATATTATTACAACTTATAACATTTATATAATATATTGAGCCATTACTAGGTCTTAGGTACTGAGCTAAAAGCTTTATAAGTATTATTTCACTTATTCTTCACAATAACTTTGTAAGTACTGCTATTATCCCCAATTTATAGATAATGTAACTGAAGCTTAAAATGTTTAAGTAACTGGCACAAGTCACAGAGTCAACAGCACAGGTAGATGTTTCCAAACTAGGGTTCATCTTCTCCCATCCCTGACCACACTCATCACTCATATAGCTCTCTAGTTGTGCTTCCTTAAAACTTCCAGAACTAGCCTGCTCTCTTCAAAATAAATAATTATCCTGGTCTCCTCTCTGGAAGCTTAGAACATAGAAGAACCTTAGACTGGGGGCTCAGGTAGACTTAGGTGTTCATACTATGTCATCTGTGTGTTAATCTCATAAAAATCCCTGAGCCCCACTTTTCAAGTACGCAAATGAGGATACTAAATCCCAACTCTCAGTTTTGCTATGATAATTGAATGAAGAACCCTATGTAAAGTGCTTTGTATGCTGCTCAATAGATAACAGACATACTCAAATAATAGTAAGTTCCCTTCCTGTCTAGGTTCCTTCAACTCTTGTTATTGAATGTCTTCTATCTTTTCCTTAAGAGGTCATTGGGTATCTACAGTGCTTTCTCAATATTTTAACTGCCATATCCTCTCACTTGAATAACTTCCAACGTATAACAACTCTTAGAACAAAACAGAGAACTCTAGGTGGAAATGTTACCTGCCTACACTGGAGAGGAATCATCTTACCTACTTCACCTAAATAGCTTGTTCCTTTAAAAGCAGACTCTTCTATTGGCCGACCACATTGGATGAATATATACCAACTTTCACTGGGAACCTCCTTAGATGCATAAACTAGAATCTCAGCTAAGATAGGTTTAATATTAACCAATAATTATTTCTCAATAAGGCTAACTGCATGGCAATTTTGATGAGGCCCAAACACGTGTGATCAGGGTTAGTATATTATAAACCTTAAGAGTAGACCACTCACATTATATCCGATGCTATTGACAGTCACTGGAGTTATGCTATGAGGCAGCTCCATTAATAGGACATTAATAAAGTCAGAGGTGGAGGAAACCAAAGATCATTATGAAGGATGCTTATAAAGATCCCAAAGGGTCTGAAGGAGTGATTATATATGTTATATGGAAAAAAGTAACACTTACAGAGATATTGGCCTAGCTCTCAAAGCTCTCATAAGTGACCACCTAGAGAGTTCTTGTAAAGGAATATTAATATGTGGGCTCTACCCTCAGAGAATCTGACTCACTGGTTCTGGGAATTAACTCCCCAGATGACCTAAATGCAGATGATTTATAGTCCACAGATGGATAAACAATGCTAGCTTAAGTCTGTTTAGATGCAAACATGTTCCATTTCTGCAGTGTGTGCTTGGGAGGGCAAAAAGCCACTGAAGGCTTTGAAGAAGCCCAGATTTGCCAAGAGTTTGGATGGGAACTGTGTCAGAAGTCTTGCCAGCTGAGCTCTGGACAACTGCTATGTCATAATGACCTTTTCTCTATAATGGACAGTAAGCATCGAGTATAACTATGCAGTAACACAAGGGCAGAATTCATTTTCTCCTGGAAGACAGGACCCATTACTCAGCCCCATCCAATGATCCAGCACCACGGACAGCTCAGTGTGTAAGGGTGGCTGAGAGCTCTCTCTACTAAGAAAGGGCCAGCACCTTGGCAGCTTGGAACACATGGGGGTGACTCAAAAAGGATTAAAGCTGCCCTGGCCTTGGTCCCTGGGAGACCTGATCTCAAATGGAGCTTCTTGTACTTGACATAGGCTGCCCTCATCCTGACAGGCCTTATTAAGACTTTGTTTTTATTGTTTTTTAAAACTTTTCCAGTCTTAAGGGCCGGTATTATGATGTGGGTGAATACATGTATGTAAAATATAACAGAATCGTCCACTTTCCATCTGTGTTTGCTACCATATTTATGTTAGATTATGACACATTTATAAATATCAGTATTTAGGGATGACATGGGTTCAAGAAAATAGGCACTATTATCACTTTTCCTCTTATCCCCTTATGTAATACCCTTTTATCTCCAGAAATCAGAGCTGGAAACTCCACTTGTACAGTTTTTAAAATTAATTTTCTAGATCCTTCTCTACTCCTACAGAAGACTGGATTCTACTCTCCTTCGCATCCCAGTTTCTGTATCTGCCAAAAGTAGATAATAAAGACCACTTTGGAGAGCTGTTGGAGGAATGAGATGAGCAATTCCCATAGAGTTTCTGCCAAAGGAGGCATTGGGATCATGCTGGGGAAGGTGAGCTTGCTTGGAATTACCAGACAGGCGTCCACCTGGCTTCAGGGGCTGGCTGCTCCCAGGATTCCTGCTAAGCCCCAGAGATGGAGGACTTTCAAGTGTTAATGTCTTCAAGTGGGAAAGTCACTTTCAGCTACAACAGAGCACATAGCCTACTTCCTCTTCCATTCACCTCACTGAGAGTAGCTAAATTCACCTGTTTGGTTTTCCATATTTTCTTGCGTTGCCATGTTCTAGCTTCTGAAGTCTCTCTCTTTACAAACTATTTTAATAATAAGAGTAATAACAGCTACCATTTGTTGGGCTATCACAATGTTTTGGACACTCTACTAGGCACTTTATATACATTATGACATTCAATCATCTCATAATAATCCTTATTTTTCAGATAGATGAGAAAAATGAGACTCAGGTAGCTAACTTGACTCTTCTATGTTTCACAGTAAATAAGCAACAAAATTGAGATCCAAACCAAAACCTACTTCATTTGAAAGGACACAATCCTACTAAGATATTATGGCATGTAAGGGATGGAGATTCCATGGTGCCTGGAGACTAAGATACTGTGGACAAGGTCTTCCCAATGCTGTCTTCTAAGCTTGCTCCATCATGTCTCCAAGATGTGTACACTCTGTAGTTATTTCTATTTTTTTTGTATTAATTATATTTTCTTATTTTCTGTATGCTTGATGCTCTGGCATCTGAGCCTCCTGACTGGGGACAGCCCTCCCCCTCCAGGGATAGCCATATCTTAGAGAAAGCAAAAGACTTGTCCGGAGAGCATGTCTTTAATATGAAAATTAACCAATCCAGAGCCTACACTCCAATCATCTCTATGTGGCTTATCATACTGGGAAAGAATATCGTCTTCCTTCATCATCCTAGGACTAGATACCAGGCAATCAGGAGCAGCTCCAAAACCCCAGAGCCTACCAAAGTTAATCCAAATTAGCTGATCCCAAATCTGTCTACCCTGCTTACACCGCCTCACTCATTTCTTCCTGCAATAACCACAATACAGGTGCTTGCCCATGCTTTCCACTTGCTCCTTCTGTCTTCTGATAGATCCGGGTGCTTTGCCACACGGTGTGCTGTGCATTGTGGATCTCAGATCTGTGAGTATGAAAACTGCTTTTCACAACAGTCCTTTCCATATCTGCAGACAAATCCTGGGTACATTTTAAAACTTCACAGGTATATTTTAAAACATCTTTGATCTCTATGTATCATCTGCCTTGGTTTTCTTTGATTCAGCATCTGTTCTATGATTAGAGATCTATTAGAAGGATCCTATAGAATAATGAACACAACTCAGCTTTAATTCAGGCAACATTCATTCACTGAACACATATTTGCTGAACATCCGTTATGGACCAGGCACCTTGCTTATCACTGGGAATACAATATTTCCTCCCAAAAGCCATGATTCCTGCCCTCACAGAGATTCCAGTCTAGAGGCAGAAACAGACTGAAATTCCACAGGCTGTTTCTGCCACAGACAGAAATTCCACAGGCTGTTATAAAATTTTAAGTTTATGACACTGGGAGCACTGAGAAAGGGCAGCTTTTAATTCACCACACTTGGGTCTGTCCTTCCAAATCATCAAGATCATTTGTAGCTTTCTTGGGTAGTCCCTTGATTTTGCTCTTTCCCAGCTGTTTGCTATTTCTCAGTCACATGCTATCTGAAAATTTGACGAACATGATAAAGAATAGGAATTGTAGTCTTCAGAACACTCCGATGAGATAGGTACTCCTGTTATCCACATCTTATAGACGTAGAGACAGAGACTCAGAGAGGTGAATTCACTTGGCTATCAAAGTGCCAGACAACAGAACAAGCATTTGGATTAACGTTTATATTATTCCAAAGCCTGTGCTCTTAGTCATCTATTTCACCTTGAGCAAGTTATTCTCTCAAGGATTCAATTTCTACATGTATGAAAATAAATATGTAAAACTTGAACACCTTTAAGGCTTAACATTCTGCAATTAATGAGTAGTGACAGCTGAGGGATAAAAGGTGGGAGACATGCATTTTGTAGAAGTTAATACTTGCTCTACTGTTTTTTTCCAACTCAGTGGTCATCACTCTTGCTCCTCCATCATTATATTCTGGCCACATTCAGTTTCTGGCAATTCTTCTAACTGCATAATCCATGAAACCACTTGCTTCTGTAATTTTGTTCCTTCTGCCTTCCTACACCATTCCCTACCATCTCCCCCACCACATGTTTACCTATCTTATGTGCACATGTGATTCATTAAAGATGAACCAAAGTCTTGAACATAGGTCTGAATATCAACTGAATGTATATGAAATAAGAAATACTAAGCTCTGAATGTATATGAACTTACTTGCAGTCCAAGTGAAAAACAAGTAGGGGTTTCTGCACTACGGTGAGGTGGGAACAATCAGGATGCATTGATAGAAGTTTGGGTGTTTCAAAACATGGGTTGGGGGGTTAAAAGTTCCACTTTGCTCTGGTCACAATATACTGAAGGGATGGTGCTAAGTTCTGAACACTGAAACTTAAACATTGGAGACAAAATCAAGTTTCTTTGAAGGAAAACTGGCAAATAGAGGGTAAGGATCTCAGAAACATTCACTGCATATCAAAATGCAAAACTATTTTTAAGAATTAATGGTACTAATATGGTGCTACAAGTCAGCATATTTATTGCCACTACAGAGCATTAACTGGAAGGGGGTACAAGGAAACCTTATGAGGTGCTGGAAATATTCTATACTTTTATCTGGGTCGATTCATATGTAATCCTATGTTACATGTCCTTATCACAAAAAATTAGAGTGAGAAGAAACTTTTAGAGGTGATGGCTATGTTTATGGCATTCCTTATGGTGATGATTTCCTGGGTATTTCAAACTCATCAAGACATATACATTTTTAAAAGTGTAAAATGTATACAATTTTGAAAGTATAAAAAGCTCTGAAACTAAAAATTTATTAAGCTGCACAATTGCAGAGTTAAGGTATGCCTTCTTCATTAGAATTATGCTAAACTTCAATATATCTAAAGATGGTGATGCCATGTGACAAGTGTTTGAGAAACAGACACGAACGTATCCTGGAGTATGTAAACTGGAGCAACTTTTCTGGAGGGCACTTTAGCAATAGATAGCAAGCACGTTAATCAGGGTCTTGGACCATGCTTTGCTAATGACTATGGTGGCTACAGCGTCTCATTAATTCAATTTAATTGGGTAAAAAGTAAATGGTAGAACACAAGCTATTTGCAAAGTACATTTACAGGGAATGAGAATATGAATATTATCCAGGACATTCAGGATATTCCAATAAAACTTATACAATTTTTCTTGTCATATGTTTTTAATTAGCAAATACTCTCTGGGGGGCATTTTTATTTTGAAATAGATCGACAAGCATAAGAATCAGTAGGTTCTCTGAAATAGCTCAATCTTTCTGCATTCACATTTGAATTCTTCCTTTATTTAATAAACTTTATCCTTGCTCATAGGATAAAAGCAGTGTTTGCTGGATAAAGAAAATGTGGCACATATACACCATGGATTACTATGCAGCCATAAAAAAGAATGAGTTCATGTCCTTTGCAGGGACATGGATGAAGGTGGAAACCACCATCCTCAGCAAACTAACACAGGAACAGAAAACCAAACAATACTTGTTCTCGCTCATAAGTGGGAGTTGAACAATGAGAACCCATGGACACAGGGAGGGGAACATTACACACTGGGGCCAGTCAGGGGGTGGGGAGAAAGGGGAGGGGGGAGCATTAGGACAAATACCTAATGCATGCAGGGCTTAAACCCTAGATGACGGGTTGATAGGTGCAGCAAACCACTATGGCAAATGTATACCTATGTAACAAACCTGCATGTTCAGCACATGTATCCTAAAACTTAAAGTAAAATACAAAATAAAAATAAAAATAAATAAAAGTGGTATTTAATTCAAATAATCCAGAAATCAAATGATAAGATCCTCTTCCAAGGTCTTTAGATGCTTCTTTTTTCCCCTGTAATATATATATTAACAATTCCAAGGTTGGGCCATACATAGAAACATTTGACCAGCCAGGGGTGCAAGGGGCTGAGTGGGTGTGGAGCATCTGCAATGCTCGGCTCTTACCATCTGCTATGAAGTGCTCAGGCACATGCAGAGTCACCTTCACAGTGAGTGGACAAGACATCTGGCTGCCACACACCATGGCCAAGATGCAGGAGCTCACAGCAATCAGTGTCAGGGCTGTCTTGTTCACTGGGCTTTTCAGCAAACCTGGTAACACAAACACACAGAAAGACACATAATTCCATGAGGTGAAGAAATGGGAGTGGCATCAAGTTTGGGAATTCTATTATTTTCCAGTTGGGAATCTGAAACAAGAAAAGAAAAGAAAAAAAACAAAACAAAACATGTTTTCTAACCTTTGTGCCTGCTATGTCACCTCAGTGGGCCCTTGTTGGGCCTTGGTTTAACACTCTGCAAAATGGGCTTCTTATTCCTTTGGGTAAACATAAAAGAAACAGGTTTCCTGAAACTTGTAGTAATTTTCACTCCTCCCTTCTCAATTTGGTTGGTCATTCTTGATAACAATTAGTTGACATTAAGCCCTTCATTCTCCTTAGAGGTGAGTGAGAAGACGTCACACTGTTAAATTCAGTAGAGCTTAGTGAAATAAGCATGGGCTTTGGCCCTCATTGGCTGTGTGATCTCCATCTTCCAAACTTCAGTTTCTTTATGTGTAACATGAAGATAATAAATATCTCACAGGGTTCTTGTGACAATTACGCAGCATGATTTGTATATAATGCCTGTCATTTAGAAGAGTTTCACGGATAGAAGCTGATCAGGTCAAATTAATTTCACAAGGCTTTACTGAGCAGCTACTATGTGAGAGACATACAGAGCAGAAGAATAATCTCTGCTCTTCAGGAGGTTATAGGCTAGGGGGAAAAGTCAAGCTTATCCATGGCTAATTAGATTCTAAGACAAATTGTGTTATGACCTAGAAGAGAGGGCACAGAGTGGGGAGGGTGGTTTTGTCTCTGAAAATTAAAGACAATTTTATGGATATAATAGGAAAAGTAGATTGAATCTGCACAGCTAGAGGACACTGAGCCAACAAAGAAATTTTTTTTTTTTATGAGCCCTGCCTAAGCAGGACATCAAAAAATTCAGTTATAAACTCATAATTATTTCTCTCCATGGAAATCTTTAGTAGAAGGTGAAAGATTTATTCATTATGAAGAGAAACCAGAGCATGGAGGCTGTTTTGAGTCTCCGTTCATTTCTCATTCTTTAGGCTTTGTTCTTCAAGGTTTTGCTTACCAGTTTTAGAGCAATGCCTCCCAAATTTCTTTTACCTTCTACGCTCTTCTTTTAAACAAACCTCTTCCCTCATCTCTTGGACATCTTTCTGTGGCTATCCCATTAGCATGTCAAATTTATTAATAACACGTTGAAAACGGGGTACATTATTTTCTCTTCAAAGCCTCCTCCTCCTGGGATCCTCAGCTTATTGAAAGCACTGCCATTTAAACTGGTCAGAAACTGAGATGCCATCTTTGAGTTTCTGTCTTCCTCCTTTACAGTATCTGAACAGTTGTGTAGTCTTATTTATTCTATGTCCTTAGCATTTTCACCCCACTCCCTTAATCTCTTCTATTGTCTGTTTGCTTGTGGGATAAGGGGAGGTGTGCTCATATCTGTTCACTATACTCCCTGCTGAAATCTCTCAAGTTGTTTTACAGCATCTAGTCACAGGATATGATCCATATTCATTAGACTGGCACCCAAGGCCTTTCATGAAGACTCCCAACACTCATACCTCCCATGCTGTCTCCCACCTGGCCCAATGACTAGCAGGGCTGAATTACTGCAGTGCTCCTAAATTAACAATCTTCATCATGTGAACATTAGTGTAGGTGGTGTTCCTTTTGGATAAAAATCCACTTGTTTCCTTGTCACCATATTACTCTTTGAGACTCACTATATATAAAGATTTCTTATGCTCTTGGTAGACAAACTACGCATATTCATTGAGTTTCCCCACATACCTTATTCCAAACCCTAGAGTCTAGTAAATAGACAGCCAGCTCCTTGAAGGTAAGCAGCGTCTTTTGCTCACCATTATGTCCCAGTCAATAGCGCGGTGTCTGGCTCATTGCAGAATCTCAGTCAGTGCATGATGACCCCCATAAATGATAGTCACAATAAGTAACTAACATAACACAGATGCTGACCCATCAAAAAGCATTCTAGCCAACATCCAACATTGGCCATACAACAGAACCTGCTTAAGGGAGATCCCACCTTCCTCATCTTTGTGTCTCTCATGCCCAAATCACCATCTGGAACCCAGAAGTTATTTAATTTAAGGATAAGACCCTTGTCTTTTTTCTCAGTCCTAGGACAGTGCATGTCTTATGGCAGGAGCTATCCATAAGACTGTGGTTATTGTAGTTATAGAATAAATGTTAAATAGAAGAGTAAATTAAAAACATGATTCTGGTGTCCAAAGACGGGGAATCTCAAAACCTAAAATGACTACAGAAAAAAAAGGAATATGTTTTATCTCTTATTTGAGTGCCACAAGAAGGTGTTTCATACATATTTGTAATAAATATTTGTAAATATAAATAAATAAAATATTTATAGTACAAATATTTTAGAAACTAAAGAGCATAAATAATCTAACATCAAATGTTATCTACTAAAAAGATGGGCTGGGGTTTGGCACCTTGCATAAATCTCACCTTAAAAAGTCAACCTGTTACCCTAGCCTAGTCATTCAGCAAAACCCCTAAAATAATAGTTAATAGTAGCACTGTTTGTTTATTTGTTTGTTTTTGTATTTTTTTTTCTTTATGAGACAGAGTCTCACTTTGTTGCCCAGGCTGGAGTGCAGTGGCACAGTCTCAGCTCACTGCAACCTCCACCTCTGCCTTCTGCATTCAAGCAATTTTCCTGCCTCAGACTCCCTCCTGGGTTCAAGCAATTCTCCTGCCTCAGACTTACAGGCACACACCACCACAACCAGCTAATTTTTGTATTTTTAGTAGAAACAGTGATTCACCATGTTGAGCAGGCTAGTCTTGAACTCCTGACCTCAAGTGATCTATCTGCCTCGGCCTCCCAAAGCGCTGGGATTACAGGAATGAGCCACCATGCCTGGCCAGCACTGATTTTTTAATCTAGGTTATATGGAATCTATTCTGGGAGAAAAATATGCAATGATGAGTCCAGCATGAATAAATTCTTGAGAAGACAAGACAGGTCCAGAGGATGAGATGTGAAAGGTAGTGAGAGGCCCCTGTATCAGGGAACAGACACTGCACAGTGAGTCATGGATAACACCCTGTGGATCCCTTAGAAGGCATATCTCATTCACGGCCCACACAGCAGCAGAGGCATATGCGGCCAAGACCTTTCTTTCACTAATTAACAAACTACAAGAAATACACTACCCAGGCTCCACAGGGCAAATTTCTGGTCTGGGTAAAAAGAGCTGACGGGCAGGGGTAGAATTGCTCACACTCTTTCCCTGGCCCCTGCTGGACTAAACCACATCTCCTATGTCATTTAAAACATCATAGTAACACAGGGTCTTTAAAAGTCAAGTGGGAAGTGAAGTCACATTAGTTTACTGGCTCTTAGTTTTCTCACCTAGAAAATAGTAACATGACTTAGTCTTCAGGGGTGTTGTAATAGCTAAATGAGTCAGTAAGTGTCCAATGCCTAGCACAGTTTGTGGCACATAGTAGGCCCTTGGTAAATGATCATTTCCAAACTAGATATTGGCATTCATCTCCTCATTGATAACAGAAACTAGGACTCACCTATTTGTCCAACACATTCTCAGAACATATTAGGAATTCAATTATACTTACAGCAGCAGAAGACGAAAAGAGAAAAAAAAATGAAGAGAAGGAAATTAAGACGGAGAAAGTGGGAGTGGGAGTGAGAATGAACAGCACTGTGGGGCAACCGTTTACTCAGAGAATGCCTGAATCACCACAGTTGTCTCTGAAGTCCAGGAGGAAGAAAGCATGCAGGTCAAGCCTTCGCTAAGGCCAGATGCCCATGGAGCAGCCAGGGGGTGTGGGGGAGTTGCCATGGCAACTGGACCTGGCAGAAGCTTCACAGTGGGGACTCAAACCAAGGTGACTTACTAAGAGTTCCTGGCTAAGTGAGGTGAACATAAGCACTTAGCTCTGAGTAGGGGTTATAGATGGCCACGAGGTGGAAAATATCTCTCCCATAATACTCACCCCCCTCACTAAGCAGGCTCCTTATTGCACTGCTGTTGTAAGATGCAGAGAAAGAAAAGGGAACCTCCATCGGCTGAGCAATTAGTATGATCTAGGCAGTGTGCCTAGCACTAATCTTTCTCTCCATCCATCTATTCATTTACCAATCCAACCAATTTTCAATGAACATCAGGTCTTTTGAGGCACTGTTAAGGGCATGGGGAAAATAATAGTAAACAAAACAGCCAAAGGCCTTGAAGCTTATATGTTAGCCGCAAAGAATTACCTCATTTACTCCTCTCAGCAAATTATCTCCATCATTTCCATTTTGTAGAGAACAGAAGTATAGAGTAATTAAATGACTTATATAAGGATCACCCAATTTTGTATGTTACAGAGACTAGATGAGAACTAGTCCTGTTCCAGTCTTTCCCCTGTTTCACTGCCGCTTCCTACTTCATCATGGAGTAAGGTCCCAGGATATCCTCATGTAGGAAGTGTGGCCTTTGGGGCCAGGCATATCTATGTTCAAATCCTGGCTTACCCACAAAATCTCCGTGTGACACTTGCCAACTGATCCGTAAATCCAACAAGAAAAAATATTTCCATCTGAGAAATGGGAACAGATGTCTTCTTTTAGAGCTGATAAGAGGACAAAATAAGATATCGTATGTAATTAGCAAAAAAAAAAAAAAAAAAAAAAAAAAGAGCTAAATAAATGATAGCTGCAGATCGTATTACATGAATTTTTCTTTTTTCTTTTTTTTCTGGAAGGCTGAGGTTACAGTTCTCCCTCATTCACATCCCCATTTGCGGTTCCTTCCCCATTACTTGCAGGAGAATAATCTGTGCTGTAGGAATAGTATTCCACCAGGGCGTATTGATTGCTGGGACTGGAGAAAGTTAATAATCTAATTTTCCTTCCATTTTCCCTCCCTCTTACACCTCAACTCCTCTCATGGCAGCAGAGAATGGCATAAAATGCATTGCTTGAGAAATTCGACCGGAAATAACTTCACACTGTTGATCCACACATTGCCTATAATTTTGGATTTGATTGATTCTTGGTTTGGAAATGCCAGGCTGAGAGGAGAAAATCAAATTTAAGTTAAATTTGGAATTGAATCAGTCACATTTTATAATGAAAAAATAGATCTAACCCCATCAGACCCTTGTGTGTGGAAAACTTAAACCTGTTACACTCCCGTCGACTTCCTCCCGAGATCCCCAAAGCACAAGAGACCAGGTCCTAGGCTGAGAAGTAATTTATTTCTTTAAGTGGCAAATGCTGTTGAGATGAGGGAAAGGGATTCTAGAAACTGGAGACATTGGTGTGAAGAAGCCCAGCAGGTAGGCCACTTGAGATGGGGAAAGAGGCTGGGCTTTGATATTTATTTATTTATTTATTTAGAGATGGAGTCTCACTCTGTCACCCAGGCTCAAGTGCAATGGTGCGATTTTGGCTCACTGCGACCTCTGCCTCCCAGATTCAAGCAATTCTCCTGCCTCAGCCTCCCGAGTGGCTGGGACTATAGTCACGCACCACCATATCTGGCTAATTTTTGTAGTTTTAGTTGCGACAGGGTTTCACCATGTTGGCCAGGCTGGTCTTAAACTCCTGACCACAGGTGATCTGCCTGCCTCAGCCTCCCGAAATGCTGGGATTACAGGCATGAGCCACTGTGCCCAGCCTGGCCTTTGGTTCTAGATGTGGATATATGAATCCAAAGTCTTCCATTTGATACCTGCCTATATTCTGGCAAGTTATGTAAACTCTCAGAGCTTCAGTTTCCTAATCTGTAAAAAGGAAGTGATAATCCCTGATAAAGAAGTTGTATGTATTAAATGGGAGATCATAATTACAGCACTAAGCACCATGTCTGATACATACTTAGGGCTCTGTAAGCTCTCTGTGTATTTCCTTCCATCTCATTTCCTTTAAACCTCCCTTTCTAAAAATTGGCACCTACCTGGGCATCAGCAGGATATGTGATACTGTTGCTCATGCTGGAATCCTAACTTTCACACTCAGCTGCTGGCCCCCGTGGACAAGTCATGTCACATCTGAGATGCAATGCCTTTAACTGGGAATTAGTTCATTCAATCAATAGCTATTTAATGTGCAAGTACTACATGCCAGACCTCATATTTTATGCTCTTCTATTTCCAGTGCCTATAGCATGCCTAAATATAGTAGGTGCTCAATAAACATCTATTGAATGAATGAATGAGCAAATGCTTAAATGTTGTTTCCCTTTCTACCAAGAGATGTCAGTATCGGAATGCTGCTATTGTTATTTTTTTTCTAGAAAATTGATTCACTCATTTTTTCCGGCAAGGTTTGGTGCCTGCCTGGTCAGAAATCATACAAAAATGCCCTTGCCGAGGCCGCCAATCTGCCTGTTTATCAGGGTGACCACTGTAGATTGCTGAGTGCCTCATTAACCTCACTGAGTGCCTTGTGGGATTCCACAGCACCTGAGCTCTGGTGTCTCTGCTTCTCTGCCGTATTTCTGGAAACTGAAATTAGGACGTGTCATCTGACAAGTGCAAGTGTCATGCTGGAGGCAGAAAGAAAGAATATTTGAAATTGGGGCTTTCTAAGAAACTCTAAGGTATATGGCTCCATGTCCTCTAGCCTGTCTCTTATATCAGGGGTTGCCAAGCACTGCTTTAGTGTGATGTCTCAATATGGGGCATATTTTCCTTTATCTTGCACACCTGGGTCCATGTCTTTCCCATCCCGCCCTCTGTATCTCTGTCATGAACTAATCTCTTGTGCTCTCTAACTATGGGATATTTATGGTATCCTTTAAAGAATATGTTATTTCCCCAATATCTTATCATCCATAGATTTGTCCTTAATAAGGTCTGGGCAAATGTTCATCCACTCTTATTTGTGTACTTCCAGAGAAAGCAAACTCAACCCCTACTAAGCTCAATTCTATTCTCAGACAGTTTAATGTCTAAACAGCCTTTGAATCTCACTCTATGAGTGAACTTCTGCTGTCCAAGTTAAATAGGATGTATTTAATATCTCCTTCCCAGGGCAGCTATTTAGTTAAACGTGGAAATTAGGTTGCCTTGAGCTTTCTTTCCTTAAACCAAACATTAATAGCTTTATTTGGTTTCTCTAAAGTCACGTTTTGAGTCATTTCATTGTACTTTGTATAGATTTGTTTTGCTTAAGATGACTTTCTTAGTAAAGGATGCCATAATTATCGCCATCATCATCATCACTGCCACTATCACTGGTGACATAGCCACTAACTTAGGTGCCGGACAGTGTAACCAAGTTTTTTCACGCAATATCTCATTTAATCTTTACAGAAACTTCATGATATGGTTTCTATTATCACCCACATTTTGCACTATGAGGAAACTGAGGCCATCACTTGCCATAGACCATGCAGCTCAAAGGCAATAGGGCTGAAATGGAAAACCATTTGATGTCAGCGTCCAGGCTCTTAACCACCATCCTCCACAGCATCTCTATCAACCTGCTCGATGTAGCCTGAGCAGAGCAGAAGCAACAAATTTAACTGCTGAGCTGCTTATGGACCTCAGCTTGCACGGTGGACCTGTGATGACTCTAGGTGGACTTGTTCTGGCCTCATTGTCCCACCTGATACTGACCACATGTCTTCCAGAGAACCTCTCCCCCATCACAAGGAGGAACTTTAAAAGGATGGCAGAAAATGAAAAAGGCTGTCTCTCCTCCTCCTTCAGCCCCAGAAACTACTACCTGGTCTGAAGCAGCTCACTGTGCTACTTGAAGCCGAATTATTATTGACAAAGCCACTGGGAACACCTTTTGCTAGCTCTGCTCCTGGGACAAGACCGTGCCTACAGTGCAGGCTTAGATTGTGGCAGCCTGGTGCAGTTAAGCCACTGACAGCTGACATGGAATGGGGCTACAAACAGCTGGCGATTTGAATTTCTCTGTGGCAACTGCAGGTAGCTGGGCCTGCAAGTTCAAAGGTCACTACAAGGTGCTGACAATGGTGTTAGAGATGAAGATGATGGAGATGGTACCATGTTATTTTAGCTTTTATTAGCTTACAAATTATTCTCAAATATCTCACTCACTCTTCAAAATCCTATGCAGTAGGCATTGCTGTTATCCCCCAATAGACAAATGAGAAATGAGAGTCTTAAAGGTGAACTGATGTTCAAACACCAGAGGAATAATGGGTCTATAAGCCATGTCTTCTGACTCACAGCTGAGTGATTTTTCCATATCAATCAGGCTGCTAGTGTCCAGCCTAAGCCCCACTAGCTGGAGAGGAAAACAGAATTAGAATCTGTGCACTCTGATGCCTCATCCACTGCTCTTATAAATGTATCCAAATGCATCAAAGAGCCAGTGTAGTATTTCCCACAAAACCAGATGTATCTTGAAAAGAAAATATTTCTATGTTCACAAAATTGTGAGACATGCTACATTCTGTATGCCCCTCTTAAAGCGCCCAAGTGTATATCTGATATTAAAACCTCTAAAAAGCTTTACATTACATTCTGTTTAGCAGGATTCAGCTGGATGTTTCCCTAAAGTATTAAGACATTGTAGAACCATCATTCTGTGGAAGAAAGTAGGAAAACAATGACCTAGTTTAATAATTTATACAAAGGTTGTAAAGAACATTAGCAGATCCCAATAATTAACTGATGCCCTTATGCCAGGCACTATATTAAATACTGTATGTACATTATCCTATTTCAACTTCTCAATACCTTGCAAGACAGCGCTTACTCTTCATTTACAAATGGGAAAACCAGATTTAAGTGATTACTGGGAAGAGGAAGAGGAAGGTTTCATGGTCAGTTTTGTCTGAAACCAATGTCTATATCTTTCTTCTTCCCAAGTAGTAGAAGAAAATAGAATTTTAAAGTCACAGAAAATATATGAAAAGAAGGAAAAAGGTAAGCACAACAGGCAAGTTCAGAAGGGTAAAGACTATTTAACTTATATTTAGCAGGCTGACGAAATGCATTAGTGGGAGAGAGAAGATGCTGTACTCAATAGATTAAATTGCAGTGGGCAGATGAGAAATGGCAGAGAAGATAATTCAGAAGAGCTAAAGCTCTAGAATGGCTCAGAAATAACGAGAAAGAAGGAGAAAGGAAAGGTGGCAGGGGCTTTCCGGTTCGTTGGTGACTATCAATCGACTGGTGCTGACTTAGCAAAAACATGAATGTTTAGGCTACCGGTGCCTGATCCCTATATTAGCCCTGTTAGTCTACAGGCTATTTAGTTGCACCGCAACATTCAGCCCACACCACCGATGAACTGGAGGGTAAAAGAAGAGCTAAGGCCAAGCAGTGAGTGTGAAGCAACAGAGCAAAAGAGCAGCCACAGTTTCCATGGCTACCAAGGACTATCAGGACCAGTCACCTCCCGTTTCCACGAAAGGGACATTTCTAGCTCCTTTGTCTTCTGAACTTGCTGAGAGAGTCACTGTTCCATTATCCTAGAAGATGTTAGCGGACTTTGGCCCACACTTTGTGAAAGTAGGAGCAGGAGAATAATACTGGTTGTGTATTCATTATTTACTAGGCCTGCCGTGGTTATTCCCCTGCTCCTGCTTCCTCCCATGCTCCCAGCTTCCATGACAATGTTCCTTTACCTACAGAACGTTTTTTATGCCATATACCCACGTAAGCACCAAGCAATGCTATCCTTCCTCAACATCTGGGGGAAATGGAAGCTCAGAGGGTATAACTGACTAGTAAGGAACAGAGCTAGAATATGAACCGAGACCTATTGGCTTCCAAACTCAAAGTTCCTTACAAGCTTTCTCAGCTGACCCTGATCCTGTGAAGGTATGGTGTCTAAGAGTGGTCACACTGCTTCTAAAAATACCGGTCTTTCTCAAATCTCTGTTCCCTCCTCCTCATCTCTTTCTCCTGACACTGACACTGTGTCATATTCCTAGGAAATAACAGAAATGAGGCCTTTCCTGATGGCCCATAAACCCTCTACTGCAGTCGGATTTGCCTGTCTCTTTCCTTGTGACAGGTCACATGCATTCCCCCTCCCCCCACATGTTGTCCTTTCTACTTTTCCAACGTATCTAAGAAGACCAACTGTCAAGTTCAAAGAGAATTCACATCTCACAGAAGACTGCCTTCACCATCGCAACTCACAAGAACCCAGTATTTCTCTTAACTCCTAATCTCACGTATTATCTATTCTAATTTGAACCATAAGATCTCAGAATGACAAAGAACTAAAAAGAGATTTAACCACAACAAGTCACACAATGCATTGCGGTGTGACTCCCTCTATAATCATTCGGCCTGCATTTCATTATCACATAAACTTGGAGCTTATGAAAAATGCATTTCATTTAATGATGATAACCTTTTCTCTTTTTTTGAGCACTTACTATGTAGGATACATTGTGCTAAATATTCTATAGACATTATTTTATTTGATCAATCATAAAAGCTTGTTAGTTCCTAATTTTGCAGATAAAAAAAAATGGACTCCAACCCAGAGTTAGAAAGCTATTGAGAGGCAAACCCAGGATTCAAATCCACATCTGGATATCAGAGCTCCTAACAGTGTTACTATGTAGTCTCTTTCCCCCTGGTAACAATCAGCATAAGAACCACGTCAATGCTGAATGAAAATCTATTCCTACGACTATAACCAGCTGAACATATTCCTCCCCTCAAGTGGTCCAAAAACTGGCCCCTGCCTCTTCTCTACAAGGTAGCCCTTTGGTTCTAAAAATGGAAAATATGTTCCCCATTCCTCTTTTATTTCAAAGACAGATTCTGTCATTTGACTCCCACATGAAGAAAATAAACATGGATCCAGCAAACAGAGCTGGAAGAACCCCTTTAGATTAGTTGGCCTAATCCATCATGCTCAAGGTTAAGAAGAGGAGAGGACAGCCTTGCTCAAAGTCAGATTGCCCAGAGCCAGTCCTGGATCCCATCCAGCCCACCTTCCATGACGATGTTCCCCATTTGGGGTGGTAGTAGTAATTGTTGTTTCCTACCTTAACCAGTATCTCCTGGAACAAAGAGGGTATCTCTAATACCTCCAGCATTGGCTGTGGCACCTAGGATATTTTGGTCAAAGCAACACATGGTAAAGATAAACCATTCCCAAATATTCCCACAAAATGACTTCAATAAACTGGTGCACAGCAGATTACGGTAAAGGAAAGAAAATGGACTTTAGCATTAAAGAAACTTAGGTTTAGATCTCAGCTCTGTCATGTTTTGGTTGACCTTCAGTAAGTCCCATTTTCTTTATCTGTAAAATGGGAAAAACATCTACTCCATAGAGTCATTAGAAAGATGATAATAGCATGACATGCACTGCATAGCAGAAGCTCAGTGAATAGTAAATTTCATCATCATTATCAACAAATTTAAGACCAATAAATATAAATTCTAATGTTTGTATTCAAGAGACCACTTACAAAAATTCAGGATGAGTCAGAAGTGGGAGACAGACCATGTGGACTGGAGGAGAGTAAGTTTACAGTAAGAAAAGGTTCAAACACATGCAGAGCACCTGCTACATATGAAGCCCCTGCTGAGCTTTTTGCACCGGTTATTTACCTTGTTTCTCATAGAAGCCTTTAGGTCTTCATTTTATAAATCAGAAAACGAGCACAGGGAAGAGATGTGCTTTGCTCAAGGTCACACACCTAGTAAGCTGTAGAGCTGGTCATGCAACTCAGAACTGTGTGATGTTATAAATAGAATATAGACAGGTGGTCCATGTTTCAAAAAGAATAACCAGAATTGGATTGGATATCATGCCAGGAGAGGACACCAGATGAAAGATTTGGAGATTTTAGTTTTGAAGCAAGAAAGGCTCAATAAGAGGGGCCTCTTGATAGGGTTGTTCTCAAGGACATCTAAATATATATAGAGAAAAAGGAAACATATATTCTATATGAGAAGCTATTGTGAACCAAACCACAAAACCTAGGCACTTGATGTGCACTGTTTCACTGGCTCCTTAAAACAGTCCTCTGAGTAGACAGTGGATTGTGCATGCTGACTCATGCCTGTAATCCCAGTGCTTTGTGAGGCCGAAGCAGGAGGATGGTTTGAGGTCAGGAGTTTGAGAACAGCTTGGGCAACACAGCAAGACCTCATTTCTACAATAAAACTTAAAAACTAGCTGGATGTGGTGATGCATACCTATAGTCCTAGCTACTTAAGAGGCTTAGGTGGGAAGATCGCTTGAGCCCAGGAGTTTGAGGCTGCAGTAAGATATGATTGTGCCACTGTACTCCAGCCTGGGTGACAGAGAGAGATCCCATCCCTCGCAAAAACAAAAACAAAAACAAAAACAAAACAAAAAAAAATTGTCTTCTGGGGGTAAATAGCATTATCCTGCCTTTAGAAATGAGAAAATGAAGCCTGGGGGAGATCAGACACTTGGTTGAAGTTGCATAAGCCATCAGAGGCACTAGGATTCAAGCCGGGTCTGTTTCATCCCGGCAACATCCTGGCTCTTCTCGGTTCTTACTGAACCTTGTTGACCATCAAGGCCTCTTGCAGCTTTTAGCCACTCTAAGGAGTTGTGGCCTAAGGAAGCAGGATCCAAGGTTCTTGCTCAGCACCCAAACTCTCGCTCTGGTAAAGAAAAGCATGGGGGGGCTGGGCGTGGTGGCTCACGCTTGTAATCCCAGCATTTTGGGAGGCTGAAGCGGATCATGAGGTCAGGAGGTTGAGACTATCCTGGCCAACATGGTGAAACCCTGTCTCTACTGAAAAAAAATACAAAAATTAGCTGGGCGTGGTGGCGCCTGCCTGTAGTCCCAGCTACTTGGGAGGCTGAGGCAGGAGAATTGCTTGAACCTGGGAGGCGGAGGTTGCAGTGAGCCAAGATCGTGCCACTGCACTCCAGCCTGGTGCCTGGTAACAGAGCGAGACTCTGTCTCAATTAAAAAAAAAGAAAGAAAAGCATGGGGCCTTGCAGGCAACAGAAGACTCTGTCCTTTCCTGGATATAGAGGTTCAGCTGTAAACCACCTGGAGATTTTAATAGAAGAAACACACCCCTCTCCAGCTCCTTAAATCAAAGCGTCTTTTTGTTCTTGTTTTGTTTCATCTTGTTTTTGTTTTTTTCTTTTGCATTCCAATCTGTTGCCTACTCTTCAGACCACTGACATTTTAGCAAAAGCATATATGCATTGTGTTTAAATAGTCATCTGGAGATAAATAGCTTTGCCTTCAGACCTCTGAGGAGGGAATATAAGAGAGGATAAAAGAAGAAAGAAACAAAAGAGGAGAAAATGTTCTGTGAAGTCTTTTTTGCTCAAACACATTTCCACATAGAAACCTCTACTCATTTCAGGCTGACACTCAGGCCTAAACCTTTCAAGCCTGCTGGTTTAAATATGTCACTTCCAAAAGAACAATGGCAGTCTTAGCCAAGGGCCATTCTAGACCCACTTTCTGCCTTGGTTTTTAGTGTCAAGGAAGTGTCTGAGGGCTGTGCTAAGGGGACTATCTATTCTGGGAGTCTGAAGCCCTAACTTGAATATAGGCTCTGTCATCACTCGCTGTGCCACTTGAGCAAATCCCTTACCCTGACTGGACTTCTGTCCCCTGTCTATAATAGAAAGAAATCCATTCATTCAACACATATATATTTAAGACCCACTCTGCACTGATTTCTGTGTTGTAAGCTAGGGATACAGAGGTCAAAGCCATCAAAGGTTTCAATGTCCAGTAAGGTAGTGGGCCGGTAAACAGAGGTAGAGCAGAGATCAGTGCGGAGCAACAAACCCCTAATCGAGATCTGAGGGTCATAGAATGATTACCAAGAACTGAAGCTTGTAATGTATGTGAGAGTTAGCTGATTGGAAAAATGGGGGATGTGCAGTTCAGGAGAAGGAAACAGCAGAGCACTGTACATAAACTGGAGTGGTGGGAATTCCAGGTACATGTTGTGCAGTGTGGTCAGAAGAAGTCAGAGAGATCGGTAGGAAACAGAGAAGTCATAGTTCACTGCAAGGGAAGTGGACTTTTTGTCAGATCAGGGGCCCCCAACCTTTTTGGCACCAGAAAGACAATTTTTCATGGTTTCATGGAAGACAATTTTTCCATGGACCAGTAGAGGGAGAGGAGCATGAATTCAGAATGAAACTGTTCCACCTCGGGTCATCAAACATTAGTTACATTCTCATAAGGAGCACAACCTAGACCCCTCACGTGCACAGTTTACAAGAGGGTTTGTGCTTCTACGAGAATCTAATGCTGTAGCTGATCTTACAGGAGGTGGAGCTCAAGCAGTATTGCTCACGTGCCCACCGCTCACCTCCTGCTGTGCAGCCAGGTTCCTAACAGGTCACTGACCAGTACCAGTCCGCTGCCCAGGGGACCCCTGTCCTAGGTGAAGTCTCCAGTGCTTTCCGGCCAGCCCTATCAGTACTATGCAAATCTGAAACACATCTTCATTCATTTACTTTGACAACAAAAATGTAAGTAAGTACCTAAAAGTGCCAGACACTGTGTTGGGTGCTGGAGATACAGCAGGTACTTCATAATCCCAAAGGATGAACCATTACGTTTATCAAGATCTGAAGACTGGGCCAGGTGTAGGAGCTCATGGCTGTAATCCCAGCACTTTGGGAGGTTGAGGTGGGAGGACCACTTAAGCTCAGGAGTTTGAGACCAGCCTAAATAACATGGCAACATACTTATTTTATTTAATATGCAGAATATATTTAGTCTCTATATTAAAAAATTAAAAAGATCTGAAGACCTATGAAGGATGAGATCTACAATATCTAACTTTGGAACGGAGGACAAAGAAATAAATCTTATTGGGCAAAGCCAGTCTATAAGAATATCAGAGAATGTTTGCACAAGAGGAGGCTGAGGAACATCCTGGATGGAATTAGAGAACATGAAGCTTGGTGAGAAGTCACTCTTTGAGTACATGGATATGAACAAGCACATGTCACCTGAAATGAAAGAAGGATTAGATTTGAAGAAAAGGAAAGAGAGCAAGGGGACTGAGGTAGGTAGTTTCCAAACGGTTCCCAATGGTCTTTGCCTCCTGGTGTCTTTGTCTTTGTATAATCCAATCCCCCTAGTGACTTGCATCTGTCAAATGCAAGAATGTACATGTTATGCAATGCCACTTCCAAGGTTAGGTTATGAAAGACTGACTTCCATTTTGCTCATACTCTCTCTAGCTCTTTTCACTTTCTTGCTCTGGTGAAGCCAGATGCCATGTTGAGAGTGGCTCTATGGTAAGGCCCACATGACAAGAGCGGAGGATGGCCTCTGGCTTATGGCTCTCAAGGAACAAGATCCTGACAACAACCGCGTGAGTAAGCTGGGAACAAATCCCTCCCCCAGTGGAAGCTCGAGGTGATTGCAGACAACTTCACTGCAGTCTCCTTCGAAGCCCTGACCTGGGGGACCAATGATGTTGTGCCTGATCCCTGCCCCACAGAAACTGTTAGATAATGAATGTTTGTTGTTTTAAATTCCTACTTTGCAGGTGATTTCTTACACAGCAATAGATAACTACTACCAGGACCAACTTAAATGGGTAGCTGAAAGAGGCTGATGAGCCTCCATTCCTAACAGGATATCAGAGATCTTCAAGTTTAGAAGAGACTTCCATTCATCTAGAAAACATTTCCCACACACATGGTATGTGCCAGACCCTGGGCAACTCACAGGACTTGCAACGAGCCAGGCACAGCTCAGCCCTGAAGGAGCCACAGTGAGACAGGAGAGAAGGTCAGGTGGAGACATCATAATTACATTGTGTCAGGTTAAACGCTTGGCTGCTTTACTGAAGACTTCACAACCTTACTAAATGCTGAGAGAAAAGAGCCACTGAAGTTTGTATAATAAAATCCAGGTCGGCTTCACAGAAGAGGCAGCAGGCAAGCTGATTCCTTTTACCTTTACCAAGTCACCTCTCCCTGGAAGCCCCTATGTTCACACATCAACCCTGGAAGTGAAGTTGGTGAAATGAAAGGCTTATGAGCTCTGCATTCAGACAAATTAAGTTTGAAACTCAGCTCAATAATTTCTTAAGACTGTGAATTTCGGAAATCAATAAGAAGGAAGAGCTAAGAATTGGTTAGAGTCGCACAAGGCTAGGAGTAAGCAACAGTGCTATCCGTTACTAGTTGAGAAAGCTGGTACAAGGAATCATGTCTTTCAAAGCCTCATATCCCCATATGTAAAACAGAACTAATAAAATATCACTTCACAAGATTACTTAAGTTAAAGCAAGAAGTTGTTAACATAGTGGCTGATAATAAGCAAGGCCTGATGATTATCAGCTCATTCTGTTGAAAAAGTTACTTAACTTCTTTATGCCTCTTTATGCATGTACAGCCTTTTAGTATATTGCCTAACATAGAGTTCTCAGCGACTGTTGGCTGCTTTTTTTTTTTTTTTTGAGATGGAGTCTCGGTCTGTGGCCCAGGCTGGAGTACAGTGGCACAATCTCTGCTCACTGCATCCTCTGCCTCCCAGGTTCAAGCAGTTCTCTGCCTCAGCTTCCCAGTAGCTGGGATTATAGGTGCCTGCCACCATGCCCAGCTAATTTTTGTATTTTTAGTAGAGATGGGGTTTCACCATCTTGGCCAAGCTGGTCTTGAACTCCTGACCTCATGATCCACCCTCCTCGGCCTCCTAAACTGCTGGGATTACAAGTATGAGCCACCGTACCTGGCCAGCTGCTATTATTATTAACAGCAGTGACCCTAGACCCAGTGAATTATCATGATTCCTCCTAGCCTACGGGCTGGCCAGAAATGACGTACCTAAGTCAGACATCCCTGTGTATTTATAAAAATGCTTCCTACCCTGCCCTCAGGGACTCTCATCTCCTTGTGCTGCAATAGAAGGCCACAGATTATTTCTGAAGTGGGATCTGTGCCAAGGCATCATTAAGGTAGAGATGGCAGAGACAAGGTAGTAGTGGTTCCCTAAGTAACTATAACTCAGGTGCTACACACACCTGGTGCTTCCTGCATATGCTGTTAAATTTATGGGACAGCAATAATGGTAACAACATTAGCACAAATGTATTTGTAAAATGCATACACCTGAACAGCCTGAAGAGCTGAAATAGAAATCCTACTAAATTTTATAGAAATCTATGTATATATATATGAAGATGTGAATATGTGTGTAAGTGTATAAGAATTGAGATCAGGATGTAGGTGTGCTTAGAGTAGAAATAACAGCAGCCCTGGGAATCATAACTATGATTTTCTTATTTCTTTTTGATCATCAACTAGATCAGCATCATTAGCAATGTTGCTGCCTTCTTGGTTTTTCCAGTAGTCAGCAGCTCAAGGTAAGAAAAAATGCCATTGTAAAAGCCAGCAGGATTCCAATTCCCAGATTTATCAGTCTCTGGTTACATGAACTTGGACTGGTCATTTCTGTCTTTGTAGTATCAGGTTCCTCCAAAGATAAAATAGGCATAACTACAACTTAGTCTTACTCCATGTCTAGTGTGGAAGAGAGACACTCCCCTCCACCTCTCTTTCTTCATACTTTAAAGGAAAAAATATATCAAAGTGCATTGTTTTTATAGACTAATTTCCCAGCTGACTATTTGTCAAGTTTATTTAACAAAGTCTCATAACTAGGTAGAGAGGGATACAGAACTTACCTCCCCTGCCACGTGACTCCACATTCCTCAAGGGCATGGACCCTTTTTATTTTCTCTAACACAAAACCTGGTATTTAGTATCAACTAAATTAATATTTGATAAAAGAATAAATGGATAAATGAATGAATGGCAGAACCTTTAACCAATTCCTTATTTGAGAGAGAGGGAACAGGCCTAATGGGATCATCCTAAGGGAGGAAAATAAAATCCAGTCACTACCTTCTCAGGGCAGAGAACAAGGTGGGAAAGAGTTTCAGCAACTATGCCCTCGTTTCACAGTAAAAATCATGATAGCTACCATGTTTAAGAATTCGCTCTGCACTGAGCCCTGGACTAAGTGCTTTGCATGGAATATTCTCATCTCATATTTACATCAACCGTATGATGGAGTTATAGTTACTATGCCCCTTTTACAGATGAGAAATTTAAGTTACTATAAATTAAACTTCGTCTATTATTATGCAACTAATACAATTTTAACCCAAGATATCTGATCCCAAGCCATAGCCTCTGAAACTTTATCCACACTGTCTCCTAGGTGACTGCAGAGATGCCTCTTTCTGAGCATTAGAGACTTCCAGATGTAACAGAAGTTGAGCCAGATACTGCTAGGCACAGGGAGCTGAAACAGAAACAGACATGGACCCCGTCCTCATGAAATTTCCAGTCTGGTGGGGGTGGGAGAAAATGCTAGCGTACAGAAGAATAGGGGGGACATGAGTGAGTATAAGACCTTTTTCAGAAAGGGGCATTTAAGCCCTGTCCTGGTAGGAGAAAGGATATTCCAAAGTAAAATGCACTGAAAAAGGTAGCGAGTAACATGAGATGGAGCTGGAGAGGTGAGCAAAGGCTTGCAAAACCTTGAAGGTCAGTTAATGAATTTGATCTTAACCATGAGAACAGAGAAACTAGTGAAGGTGGCATGACGAGGCAATGTGTTGTCATGCCCGGTCTGTCTGCTAAGGGAGAATGGTATCCTGCCAGAGTGATGGTAAGGAACAAGGAGTCATGGCTTGACTAGTGGTGACACTGGGGATGGAGACAGTCATCAAACGCAGAGTCATCAAATTGGAGATGGGATTGCTAGACTTGTGTTGAATCAGATCTTCTAGAAAGCAGAAAAGGGAGAGAATAAGAGGTGTTTTGACATGTGCATCCAAACTCTAATCCCAGACACAATGTCTTCAACAGGTCATCTTGCTGCCATGGTGAAGTACAGATAAAAAACACAGAGAACCCTAGTAAGAGAATTTTGTGTCCTTCTTAATTCAGAGCTGAAGACAGTATTTCCCAACCCTCACTCCAATTAGTTGTTATCGTTCGATTGTTTATTCTTTAATCAACAAATATTTACAAAGCTTCCATATTTCCTGTATGGGCCTAACTGGGCATTGGAGATACAGGGGAAAGACAAGACAGCAATCCCTAAGTGATGCATCCTGGTTTATCTGTGGGATGGGAACAGTGGTTTGCTAGAACTGACTCCAGCTGGCTCACAAGAGCCAATTGGTAAATATTTAGGGGTGTTGCATGGCAGTTGTTAAACACAATGGCTTGAAATTAGACATGATAGGTCAGGCGCAGTGGCTCGTGCCTGTAATCTCAACACTTTGGGAGGCCGAGGTGGGCAGACGGCTTGAGGCCAGAAGTTCAAGACCAGTCTGGCCAACGTGGTAAAATCCCGTCTCTACTAAAAATACAAAAATTAGCCAGGTGTGCTGGTGTGAACCTGTAGTCCCAGCTACTTGGGAGGCTGAGGCACAAGAATTGCTAGAACTCAGGAGGTTGGAGGTTATAGTAGGCCAAGATCATGCCACTGCACTCCAGCCTGGGTGAAAGAGCGAGACTCTGTCTCAAAAAATTAATAAATATGTAAATAAATAAAAGAAAGTAGACACGATAGAATTTACACTAGGAAGACTGGCAAATACTACAAATCAGGTCTTTTGTTTGTTTTGTTTTTGGAGTCAGTTTACCAGCAGACCACGGGGTTGAAGTCATGGGGCTAACAGCCTAATGGTCTCTCTTCCAATTTCAAGGAAGGCAGAAATACAAACAGAAACCTACATCACAGTTACAAACTATACACCAATCCTTTTTTAAAGAATGCCAAGAATTGCAGGGGCAGATTGTAGACTTTGGACTTAGACAGATCGGGGTTTATATCCTGTGGCCAGCACTCACTGATGATCCAAATTGGGCAATTCGACTTTACCATTCTTACCCTAAATGTTTTGCCTTTGACATGGAGACAATGTATACAAATTATGACATAAGTGCTTTGCACAGTGCCTGGTGTTTAGTAAGCACTCGATAAATGATTGCTATTATTAGTGTTGCTCTTTTTTCTCCATTTTTTTTTATGGAAAGACGGGCCTTGAAAAGTCTGCTTTGCTGATATGTAGTTTGGTTTTATTATTTCAGACAAATGCATAGGCTCATCAGGAAGAGGAGTCCTGTCTGTTTCTAGGTGCTGTTCCAGCACACAGATAATTTAGACTCATCTTTAAATGTCCAGCTTAAGCCCTGAGCACATGGGAGGGAGTCAGGTGGGTAAATCCTGAAGTTAGTGGGAGGCTATAAATCGTGTATAACAAATGTACAATATATTTATTATACAAGTTATTAATGTCAGTCTGGGCTGTGGCTTGTTTACATTCTCTGAACAAGGAGATAAATCATCACCCTTGAACTTTCAATGGGAGACTGAAGAGGGGAGAGAAGGCTCCCAATTCACATTTCTTCAAAGAATTTCTTATCCTTGTACAAGGAGAAAAGGAAAAGAAAAGGGGGTGCATTGGAAAAAATAAAGAAAAAAAGAGAGGAGGGAAGGAAATATTTGGAAACCTACCATGTGCCACATAGTATAAACATTCATTGCCCACATTTTTTTGTTTAAACCTCATTACAACACTGTACATACTTCTACAGATGAAGACAAGGTGCTCGAGGAAACTGAACTACCTGCCCCAGGCAGGTAAGTGGTGGAGCTGGTAAGTGATGGAGTTGGGATCTTAAGCAAGGTTTGTGTTTGAAGGATGGGTCTTCTCCTATACAACACGATGAACTGTGTACAATGAGGAGCATGACTTATTTGGAGGCCCAGCTCCAGCAGGATTGACCCTAAAGTGAGGCAGCTGAGTAGGCTGTCCTGCCCTTAACACTGTAACCATGGATTTACCAAGGTGTCAGCTACCTCAGCCAACCTGCCTGATCCAGTCACCGTTAGAGGGTCGTCTTACCTCACACAAGAATAGGGCCACCACTGCCTCTAGATGGCCACCACTCACAACACTTAGGACCTAAAAAGGAGCTTTTTTCCCCAATAGCCCCTTAACCTTATTGAGTAAGTGCAGCTTTCTGTTGCTCCTTGGCTCAGAATTCCCTATGAGACTTGTTAAAAATACACTGCTTTGGGCCCTGTGTAAGACCTAATGAACACGAATCTCTGGGGGTGGGGTTCAGAAATCTGATTTTTAAACATTTTTTTTCCCCAGAATTGTTAACTATTATTTCTGCAGATGGAGAATCAGAGAAAGGTCATTTAAAAGCCACATAGTGATAACCTATACATTCAATACAATCTGCAACAAGCCCCTAGCCATGCCCTTGAGTGCCTACGGATGCTGGTGCCTTCAATTATTTTGATAATGGTAACGGTAAAGAATGCATGTATGCATGCACTCTTCTAGCATACTGTACAGAAATACAGAAGATATTTCTTTAAAATTAAGTGTAAAGCATATATTGATGTGCAGTGAAAGGACTACCATTCACATTTCCTGTGTATAGCAGGTTAATTAGGCTTGTAGATAAGACTAGAAACTTATTCATAACCATATAAATATGCAGGAAGACTAAAAATACAGAAAACTTTTAAGGGGAGAGCCTTGGCTCCAAACTACCCCTTTTGCTATTGCCATACCTCCAGTTGAGCAGAGATTAGGTAGAATGTTGTGTGCTAGTCTCGGAAACTAACCAACCTGCTGTACTGTCTTACTTCAAGTGCATTCCAGATTAAAGATAATTTTTAATGGAACAGTCTTGGAATGCAACCACATTAATGTAGATTTTTATTATATACTTACTATGTCAGGTGTAGTTACTATTAAAATACATTCCACAGTAAGATGTTAACTAGAGCAATTCTCAGACACAGTTTATAACCTTGCCCCTCATAAGGTACATTTCTTCAGGATAAAGAACTATTTGGGGCTCATCTGAACACCCGGTGATATGGTTTGACTCTTACATCCCCACCTAAATCTCACTTGGATTGTCCTCCATAATTCCCATGTGTTGCAGGAGGGATCCGGTGGGGAGATCATTGAATCATAGGAGTGGTTTCTTCCACACTGTTCCTGTGGTAGTGAATAAGTCTCACAGGATCTGATGGTGTGATAAGGGGAAACACGTTTTGCTTGGCTCTCATTCTTTCTCTTTGCCTGCTAGGATGTAAGATGTGGCTTTCACCTGCCACCATGATTGTGAGGCCTCCCCAGCCACGTGGAACTGTAAGACCAATTAAACCCTTTTTCCTGTATAAATTATCCAGTCTAGGGTATATCTTTATCACCAGCGTGAAAACGGACTAATATATCTGGATATCTAGGACAGCATTGCAATATTTTTAGTCCACTAGAAGGGGCCAGGGGCGGTGGCTCACACCTGTATTCCCAGCACTTTGAGAGGCTGAGGCCGGGATCACCTGAGGTCAGGAGTTCAAGACCAGCCTGAATAACATGGAGAAACTCCATCTTCACTAAAAATGCAAAGATTAGCCAGGCGTGGTGACACATGCCAGTAATACTCGGGAGGCTGAGGAAGGAGAATCAATTGAACTCGGGAGGCGGAGGTTGCGGTGAGCCAAGATCCTGCCATTGCACTCCAGCCTAGGCAACAAAAGCAAAACTCCATCTCAAAAAAAAAAAAAAAAAAAAATGTGGGCTAGCCTGGGAACACTGCCCTGGAGCATATGTTTGCATTTATAAGAAGGCACACCCTATATGCCAAATGATCTTACAAATAAATTGCTAGCAACTCAGTGGGCTCCTAAGTTGGGCTCCTAAGGGTTGCAGCAAAACTTACTAGGGGTGTTGTGAGCCACAGGACCACAAGTGCTAGATAAAAGCAGAGCTAGCCAAGAGCTATAAATAGTGTGCCAAATGACCCTAACAAGCTCTCCTATCCACTGGGGCTGCTCCAACAGCTTTCTCTTTTGGATACATGAAAGCAGCTGAAAGGATTGTCTTCCCGAGAGCTTTTTGGCTGCCCTGGGCATGTCAAGGGACTTTGCTGTTTCTAATTATCTCCCTTTATGTTCAGGCCGAGACTTGTTAATGCAATAAACCAGCGTTTCCAGGACGCGCTCACAACGCAGAAACATCTCAAGGTGTTTTACAAGCAGAAGATCATGTTAAATCAAATCAAATACCAATTAAAGATTAACAGTGGTGTTAGAGAGCTGTTATCACGGTCCAGCCAGGGCCACTGGGACGGCCAGTGCTGCCTCCAAGCTGCTGCAGTCCAGCTTCCAACCAGATTGCTATTTTGGAATCTACTGGGTATCAGTCTTTGCCTCAGCTCCAGGATTCCAGAATCTCAATGCTGGAAAAATGTTAAAGGTCTTCACAGATGATCCCTGTTTTTTCAAATGGGGGAAACTGACATTTGGAGAAAAGGGATGACCCAGCATTACCCAATGTTAAGAATCCAAGCTTCTAAAGATAGAATGCCTTCTGCAGCAACATAAATGGAAATGGAGGCCATTATCCCAAAGGAAATAACTCAGAAATAGAAAGTCAAATACCTCATCTTCTCACTTATAAGTGGAAGCTAAACAATGCATACCCATGGACATACAGAGGGGGAATAATAGACATTGGAGACTCCAAAAAGTAGGAGGGTTGGTGGGGGGAGGGATGAGATATTATCTATTGGGTACAATGCATGCAATTTAGGTGATGGGTACACTAAAACCCTAGGCTTTACCACTACACAGTATATCCATGTGCGTGTAACCCCTAGATCTATATATTTTTAAAAAAGAATCCAAGATTCCTGAGCTACTCTCAAGAGCCCCAGTCACTGGCCTAGATGCTTTTCAGTGCTTTTTCTCTGCTGTCCGCTTATGGTGTGTTGAATTGACGCCCCTACCAGACATGTCTACCTGGAACCTGAGAATGTGACCTTACGTGGAAAAGGGTCTTTGCAGATGCAATTAAGTTCAGGATCTCAAGATGAAATCATCCTCTGTTTAGGATAGGCCCTGAAGTCAATAACTGGTGTCCTTATAAGAGAAAAACAGAGGAGGATGTGAGGCCAACAGGGATTGGAGCAATGCACATGTAAGACTAGGAACTTTGAGGATTGCCGACAGCCCCTGGAGGCTAGGAGGAAGCGACAGAACAGAGTAGATTCTCCCTCAGTACTTCCAGAAGAAACCCACGCTGCAATACCTTGATTTTAGAATTCTGGCCTCAAAACTGAGAGAATAACTTTCTGTTATTTTTAAGCCACCAAGTTTGAGGTAATTTGTTACAGCAGCCACAGAAAACTAATATCCCCCTCCTGGAGTGCCTTTCCTTGCATCCTGCACATGGTGAGAACCTACTCTTTTTTGAGACTCAGTATCAGTATAGCCTCCAGCCTATGTGGAAGCATTCTTGACCGAACTCCCGGAACAGGATTTGCACAAACCTCTTTGATGTTCTTAAGTGTGTATACCTCCATCAAGATCATCAAAGCATCTGTAACTTATTTTTTAAGTTACTTTCTCTCTCCCTAACAGATTCAGAGTTCGTCTGGAGCATGAACCATCTGTGATTCAGTTCTGGGTACTAAAGCCAATCATATACTTGGTCCATAAAGGTGCTGAGGAAATGTCTGTTGAATAAACATCAGTATAAATAAATGACATAATCCTTGTTCTCTTTCTTCTTTGTCAATTACAGAACCCACACCCATTGCAGCTCTATGCCCATCTATCAACATTTCCTCCTCCCTAACTTGAAGTCTATCAAAGAGACAGATTTTCAGGCCCAGATACAGGTAGTATAATGTCAAAAATAAAAGCACCAGCTTTGGGGTCAAACAGACATATGCTGATTCTGTTACTTCCTAGTAAGTACCTTAATGTCGCTGAACCTCACCTTTAAAATGTAGGTAGAAGATTAAATGAGTAATGCATGTAATGTGGTCAATTACTCCTCTCAAAAGCACCATCACTCCCATTTTACAGATTAAGACATTGAATCAGGAGAGGTGGATTGTTGAGGATTGCTCAGATAGTAAGTGCCACTGCAGGACTTGAAATTCATACTATTCAAGTCCATGCTCTTAAACACTACATTACACAGAATTATAGGGCCCCTACAAGATTTCCCCGAGTCCATTTGCTGAGTAATCACAAATCATTCTATTGTTTCCAGGAATGAAGCCTCTTTGGAATACCACACATCCTTGAATTTATCTTGTTTGGTATTCCAGCTCCCTGGGAGGCTTCTAAATTCACATCTAATACAGACTTCTCTAGTCTCAGCTGGTTTGAGACACTGTGGATCGTAATGCTGAGAGTATGAAAACAAATGCCTTCTGTCCAAACCATCATCTTTCAATTACAAATCACTCTGTCAATTTGGAAGTGCTTCCCTTTGGATGCGAACATCTTGCAGTCTGGCACTAGTTGGAGCTGAGAAGAAATTGAGGGGAGGATACGTGGGGGGAGAGGAAAAGATGAGGGGGAAGAATGAATCAAGAAGGGAGGAAGGAGAAAGACAATGGAATCATCAATTTGAACAGACGTTTAGAGCTCATCTAGGTCAAGGCCCTTTGTAGCATAGTTCCAGTGGCCCTGAGTCCCATGGATCTATGGATTGGCATCCAAGTAGTGGAACGGTGGCTTTTGAAGTTGTGAAATATCGTGACACAAGGTCCAACTTTTTTTTTTAAGCAGTGGGTGAAACTAAGGTATACAGAATTTAAGTGGCTCCACTAATAAGCATCAGCAAGGTAATGGCAGAACTAAAAACTTGGGATTCTAATTCAGTGCTCTGTAGCATACAAAGGGTTAGGTATCCAAATATAAAAGAAAACATAGAGGTATGGACAGAGTGTTTTGCAGGTAAGGCAAAACAGAGTTAAGACTTGAAAGAGGGAAAACAAGATGAAGAAGGAATACGGAGATGAAGAGAGATCAAGACAATATCTACAAAGGAGAAAAGGAGGGACAGAGAACAAAAAGACAGTGGCAGAGAATCTGTGAAAAACAGAGAAAGTCAAAGACATACAGTGCAGTATAAATCCAAACAAAATGCAAGAGAAAGACTGCCGATAGCGCACGGTTAGAGAACTGGTTAGTCACTCTGCAATGAAATTATCTGATGCATCTCCCTTGCTGGTATGCATGAGGTCCTGGCTTCTTAATAAGTCCCCTGGTTTCCCATGACCAGGCCTGGCTGACCTCCCTCATCACTCACTCTGCTCAGGTTCCTGCCTCCAGGGGTGTCTTCTGCAGGGACTGTCCTGCTTTTCCACTCCACTCCTGCATATTGCTCCGTTCATTCCACCTAATCCTTTGCAATATCATCTCTTTCAGAAAATCCTCCTAGCACCTCTTCCTACTGTCCATCCTCCATTCCAGGCAGGGTTGGGAGACCCTATTCTGAATCCCACGACACCCCACAAACTCCCATTATATTATTTATCACAATGGACTGTAAATCTCTGTTTTAATGTTATCCTTTTTTACCCCAACAAAATGTAAATATCCCAGGGCCAGGAATTAGGTTGGGATCATCTTATATCTCTAGCAATCTACCACAGGGTGAAAAATAAACCACACACTCAATGCGTGACTGATGAATGAATGAATGGACAAACCACTCCTCCTCTCAGGAGTGACAGATTATGTCGACAACCACTGGGGGGGTGCTCTTGGGTAACTCCAGCAATGGGCCTGGGGGGAGCAGGCAGTGAATTTCTCTGTGACCAACACCTCAGCAAAGCAGAGAAGGCAAAAGTGATACCAAACTGGAGAGATCCTTCTAGACTTCACCAGTTGAGGCTGAGAACGGAACAAAGCCTGCCCTAGTGGATGAAAGACTAAAATGAAAGTCGCAGAAAATGGACTCGAGTCCATAGAACTGGTTAGCTCTGTGGTCTGGGGGAGTCACTCATCACTAAAGGGCAACAGTTCAGTTGATTCACACAAGCCCAGGCGATGGCCATTATTATCCCCAGCTGTCACCTGCCGGGAATAGAAGGACGAATGAGCAAGACAGCGTTCTGTTCTATCGGGGGGAAAAAACTTAATAGTACCGGAATGAGGTTATCTGGGATTCTTATTCTAATTGCCAACATGTATTGCATATTTTCTATGTCAAACATGATTCCAAGCACTAACAATACAGGTCTGAGCAAGTCGCTGCCCCTGTCTCCCACTCTCTAGAGGAGGAGTAGAGACATGCAGGACTAACCAGTATTTTTTAAAAAAGGAGCAAGGGCTTGATGACAAAAGAGATATAGGTAGCATGCCATGACGGTGACATTTGGTCTGAGGGATCAGGGAAAGCTTCAGAAAGGTGGTGACAGACCTAGCAGGACATTTAGGTTTTATTAGACAGAGCTGGGTCAACATGGCACCCTAGGCTGATGGAACAGCCCAGCAGACACTAGCAGGAGATGTGCAGGGCGTGTTTGTGGAAGTGTGAGCTGAAGATGGAATGGAAGTAAAGGCTAGAGAGGCGGATTTGGCTAATATTAACAGCAGGCAGGATGTGCTGTCAGAACAGCAGAAGTGGCAATAGTGGGGGTGGAAGTGGCTGCAGCCACAGGGGCCACTGTAGCAGCTGCTTTGATGGTGCAGAGTGCCAAGGACTATACTAAGGGCTGTGTATACAATACCTCTTTCAATCCTAAATATCTGTGTGTCTATCTATATATTATATAAAGACGCATACATATGTACATGCATGTATGTGTACCTTTATGTATATGCATACGAATGTCTGTTTTATCAACATGCAGTTTTTATTTCTATTTCTTAAGTGGAGACCATGAGACACAGAGGGGTTAAATAACATATCCAAGGTGAGTAAGCAGTGAAGCCATGATCTACACTGAGGTCTGTAAATTTCCAGCAGCTATGCTTTTAAATGCTATGCTGTACCTCACCCACTGTCAGGCTAAGAAGTTGAGAATTTATCTCGAAGGCCAAGAGGGAGCCATCAGAGGTATCTGATGGAATGACACAATCTAACAAATGTTTTCAGAAAGTGACTCTGGGGGCTACTCCTACCCCAACAGCCTTGAGCGATCCCTGCCCTCCTATTCTTAATGGAGCCCCTTCTGGGGCAAGAAGGGGTGGACATGGTCCATTTGTAGCAATCCTCAAATCTCCCAAAGGAGTTCAGGATGAGCCCAGCCCCTCTGACAAATGCTCCAGCCTTCCCTGGCCCCAGAGAGTAATTTATCAGCGCAGCGTCAGCGCCTCTGCCCAGCAGCCTGTGATCCAAGTCTGGCGGCCCAGGCTGGGGTTTTTAATTAGCTGAGAGAGGGAAGAGTCAAGCCCTCTCAGATGGAAAGAAGAGAGACACCAAGAAGGCTCATAAATTCTGAACCAAGGATCCATCGACTGGAGTCTGGCAGTGGTGGGCAGATGGAGGGGGGAGGGGGAGGAGGAGGAGGGGACAGACTGACTGTCTTTTTGGCAATTTTCATGGTCTCCCTTGCTTTCTGGTCCAGATGCTACAGGGAGAATGGGAATTCACATTACCTTTTACACAGGAACCCCTGGGGTGCACCCTTTTCTCATGTGACTTTGTGACCAGAAGTCAGGGCACCTCATTTTTAGCTCCATCTTTACCACTAAGCTTCTATATGATTTGAGATAAAAATTACAACAGAAAAGCTTTCAGGCTTTGGAGTTAGACACAAGCTTAATTCTATGTTCCATGCTGCTTACTAAAACTAACTCAGGCAAGTTGCTTTTTCTCTCTGTGCCTCAGTTTTCCCATCCATAAAGTCAGAATAAGATCTCGTATTGCAAGGGCTAAATGAGACAGCACAGGTAAATTACCTGTGTTAAGAAGAGAGGCTCCACCCGTCTCCCGAAGGGACCTACAGCAGGCATCCCACCGTTTAATTCCAAGGTCATTTCGGATCACAAGACTCATAGTGAAAGCCTGCTCCATGGACCCTGGGAATACAGAGTTGAGTGAAGCAGTCTCTGCCCTTGCAGGCTTCAGAGTCTGGTTGGAACAGACAATGAGATGGGCAGTTACAGAGAGTGTGAGAAAGGGCTGTGATTGGGAGTAGCAGTGAATTCCATGCTGGCACAAAGGAAGGGCACGCGCTGAGCTTGCTGGAATCCTGGTAAGCATGCTGGAGTGGGGAATAGCTGAACTGAGTTTTAAAGAACAAGCTGACACTGTCGAGAGTAAAAAGGCAAGAGAAGATATTCCAGACAGAGGGGACTGTATGAATAGAGTAAGACGGAGCAGAATGGCGAGCACACTGTAGGTCTTCAAAATAATTTCTGTTGAATAAAGGAAAGAAGGAAGGAAAAAAGAGGGAGGGAAAGTAGGGAGGGATTCATCTCATTGGAAGTTTGAGGGGCAGAGAGTTAGAGATGACACTGGCTAAGTGACGTGGACTTTATGATAATGACAAGAAGCCATCAGAAGGTTTCAACAGAAAGTGGTGTTTTCAGATGTGTGTGGTAGAAAGGTCACTTTAACTTTTGGAAGTTGGGATGAAAAGGACAACAGTCGAGTAAAAGAGACCAGTTAGGAAACTGTTACAGTAATTTAGGTGAAGATGACACCATTTGGTTTAAGGCAGGGGCAGTGGGGATGGAGAGAGAGAGCATCTCCTGTAATACAGGATGTAGTCACAGGCCACACCCGCTTACCTGCCTCATGTGGTCCAGCCCCATCACCATGGCAACAGCCTCTTTAACATCCCTGGCCTTAGAGAGATAACAACTCTTACATCTGTTCCTGGAGGTCCTGCCTCTATTTCTTTTTCTTTCTTTCTTTTTCTTCTTTTTTCCCTTTGATTGTATCTGATCCAGCCTCACTGGGTAATTGAGTGTTTGAGAGTGAAAAATTATCTCAGCAGCTTGGCCCTTATCTTGACAGCGAAGCAGCACTTTTAATTTAATTTTGTTCAGAGACGCATGGGTAACAAATTTCACTAATCGCCCGGCTGTCGCCCTCTGCATGGTAACGAGCCGTTTGTTACCAGGCAGCCCAGCGTAAATACATGTGGGGAGAGCAGGAGGGGGAGAGAGACAGAGGTTGGGAGGAAACAAGGGACAGACACATCAGTATGAGCCAGGCTTGGGATCTGCAATCAGGTGGAGAAACAGAGATGAAAGGCCAACTGCATTAGCGCAAAGGGAGGAGCTTTGGAGTCAGACTCCCTGGAGCTCCTGTCCTTGTTCTGTCTCCTATCTGGGTGAAATTCTGAACAAGTGACTTAAACTTTCTGTATCTTAGGGTTCTTATCTGCGAGGTGGGGTGGGATGTTCATAACCTCTACCTCTCTGGATTGTTGTAAGAGTTCAATGAGGGGTTATAAAGTAAGTAAACAATATCCTGGCCGGGCATGGTGGCTCATACTTGTAATCCCAGCACTTTGGGAGGCCGAGGCAGGTGAATTGCTTAAGCCCAGGAGTTCAAGACCAGCCTGGGCAACATGGCAAAACCCCGTCTCTACTTAAAATACAAAAATTGGCAAGGTATGGTGGCAGGTACCTGTAATTCCAGTTACTTGGGAGGCTGAGGTAGGAGAATCGCTTGAACCCAGCAGGTAGAGGCTGCAGTGAGCTAAATGCCACTGCACTCAAGCCTGGGCAACAGAGCGACACTCTGTTAAAAATATATATATAGTCCTAAGAATGATGCCATGATATTCTTGAGGCTGCTAAGGACCTTAAAAAAAAAAAAAAACCCTGGCCCTTCCTCCAATGTTTGAAATACTTTCAGAAAATCCTCCCCAGATTATTGCTCGAATTTTGCTTGCATTCATCGAATGATGGGGGAACTCACTCACTATGGAAGCAGACAAGAACTCTGACTCTCAGAATTGTCTTGCTTATGCTGATACATCATATGCATCCTTCAAGCTCCATCCTAGGTTAGCCCAGCCCTGCAGTCTTGACTTCCGTAAAGAGTAAATGTGTACCCTCCTTCCTAGGTGAGCTCCTCCCTTAGATTTGTATACAGAAATAATATTGTTTCTCACCACACCCAAGTCTTCTTGTTTCCAGCTAAAAATATCCTGTAGAATATCAGAGCTAGAAAAGCCTTTATAAATCACATGGTACAACATTATACTTTATATATTAGGAAACTGAGGTCCAAAAAGGGGAAGAAAATTGGAAAAAGTCATTATTTTTTGAGCACCTATTATGTTTCCTCCTTGTTTCCAGATTTCCATCATTATTTCATCAGGCATCTGTATGTATATTTTTCTCCACTGAAGAGAAAATCTCCATCCTTGATTTATGGTCTTTCTGCTTCTCAAAGCCCTTACTCCAAAGTACTTCAGGCATGGACACATGACTCACACTGCATTACCTTACTTTTGTTAAAAAATAAAAACAAAAAGTACCTTGTTATTAGAAGCTTTGAATTGAAGAATCAGGAAAGACACTACAGAATTATAGTCTATTTAACCAGAGAGAAACTGAGGCCAAAGAATTTAATTGATCTCACATTCTCTATTATTTATTGTACCCTCTATAGCTTGAAAATGCCTGGAGAGAAGAGACCACTAGTCTTACTGATCTATGCCTTGGTTCCTTAAGGCAATGATTCTCAGCTATGGCTGCTCCTGGAGAGCTTTTAAAAAGAAAGGCGGGTGCAGCGGCTCATATCTGTAATCCCAGCACATCCAGAGGCCATGGCGGCAGGTTCACTGAAGTCCAGGAGTTTGAGACCAGTCTGGGCAACATAGTGAGACCTGCCTCTAAAAATAATTTTAAAAAATTAGCTGGGTGTGGCGGTGCATGACTGTGGTCCCGGCTACCTGGCGGAGTGAGGAGGAGGATTGCCTAAGGCTGGGAGGTCAAGGCTGGCATGAGCTGTGATGATGGTACCACTGCACTCCAGCCTGGGTGACAGAGTGAGACCCTGTCTCAAGAGAGAGAATAAGATGAAGAAAAGAAGAGAGACAGAGGGGGGTGGGAGAGAGAGAGAGAGAGAGAGGAAGAGGGAGGAATAAAGGGAGGAAGAAAGGGAGGAAGGGGGGAGGAGGAGAGAGGGAGGAAGACAGGGAGGGAGGGAGGAAGCGAGGGAGGAAGGGAGGGAGGGAGGGAGGAGGGAGGGAGGAAGGGAGGGAGGAAGGGAGGGAGGAACCAGCATGCCCAGGCTCTACCCATGCCTATTAAATCAAACTCTGGACTGAGGTCCAAAGTTAGGTATTTGTCATTTAAACCTAAGTGTGTTTACTATGCAGATAGGGTTGGGAACCATGATACAAGGGGAAAGAGTCCTTTACTCACAACATCGTGCTTCAAGGACAGAGAAAAAGGACATCGTTCTCATGGTACAGAACACTTTCCAACCGGATATTTACTTTTAATTTTTCTTTCTCTTTCTTCTATGTTTTTCACAATTAAGTAAAGGTGAGATATATTCATACCACCAAGGATTCCAAGACCAGATACACGATGGCTTGAATAAACAAAAAGAGGGATGAACAATGTTTTTCAAGATTTTGGATCAATCTAATGGTATAATGGACAATTGAGATCAGCTGCCCTAGTTACAGAAACACAGCCTCCTCGTGTGTAAGCTAAAGTGGTTGGAACTAAGGCTACCATTTGTTCATCATTTACCATCTTCTCCAGGACCTGTGCTAAGTTTGTTACTTGTATTATTACAATCTCGAAATTGCTCTTAGAAGAAGGAACAACAAGAATGGCTATTACACCACTGAGAAAATCGTGGGTTGGCTAGAGTGACCTCCTAGAGTTCACACTGCCCAGTACACATAACTATGTGTGTCTGACTCCGAAGACCGCAAATAAACACTGCACATTAAACTACCTCCAGCAAATCCACCCACCTCACATCCCTTGCAGGAACAGGCAGAGGATACATAATAAACAAAAGGGTAAATACATACATAATATTTAACATTGTGATTCACCTACATATTTCTTTTTAAATGAGTTCATTCATTTGTCCTTAAATTATTGTGGTTTGTAAATTCTGCCCTTCTTCAAAAACTCATGCTTCACTCACACTTACCTGGCTGTATAATATTCTCTCAAGTGGGTCCATCATCATTTACTTAGTCATCCTCCTATTGTTGGACATTTGGGTTCATTCTAATTTTTCTGTATTAGAGATTATGCTACAGTGACTATATTTAGGTTTAGAGCTTCAAGAAAAATGCACAGTGTCACAGAAAAACATGGTAGTATAATGCCTACTGAAAAAAACACCAGTGTAAATGCGTGTGAAGATTATGGGTACAAGGATAAGAAACAGTGTGCAGGAAATGAGGATGGGGGAAGAAATGAAATGAGTTCTTTAGGTCTAGAAGGTTTTCATTCATTTCTATTTTTCTGTGTCCCTTTAGTGTAATTGTTACACTACTCTACATTGGTTGAGGAAAATGTCAAAACAATGAGCATATCATCACCAATAAGGCTGAAACACTCAGGTCCACAGATGCCCTTAGAGCAGAGAGATGAGCTTAGGAGTCAGTGGTCTTGACTTCTTCCACAGACAGAAACCTAGGAAGGAGCTTCCTGAGGGCTGGAGCCATGTCTTGCTAACCCCTGACACCCTAGAGAATCACACCGTTCCTAGAATCTACAATGTATGTTAAACAAACACAAGCATACAATTTCAGAGCTGTAAGAGGCCTCTGAGGCAATATATTCAAACATCACACCCAAGTTTAATAGAAGAGAGCCAAGGGGACTTGTCCAAGGTTCTCCAGCGTTTTAGCTCCCGAATCAGGGTTGAGGCCACTTTTTCTAAAGTCTACTCCAATCAGAAGAGGTAGATGGCAAATTTGCCCAGTGGGAACGGTGGAAGAAAAGCCCTTTGCCAGTTTAACACAGAATGGGTTTGACTGAGTGACTTGGGGTACTGCACACAATACTTGGGGTATTGCTACACATGCTGAGTGCCTTGCACTGTTAGTTACAAATCTCCCCTGAATCCACTTGTTCTGCATTCTCTCAGCTGTTCTCATGACAAACACCCCTGGGCGGTGACATCTGTTTTCTTCACATGGAGCACTAGTTTTATTTGCACCAAAGATGTTGAGGGAAGGACATTTTCTACCCAGAATCCATGAATAAGAAACATACCCCTCAGCCCTTTCACTTTCCAGTCTACACCCTCTCCTACAATAGTTTCCTACTCTCATGCCTTTATTTACCACCATGTAGGAGGTGGAATTTTAAAATAGCCTCCAACATACCCACCCCCTGCACACTCTCTGTATATTTCCCTTTATGTGAGTGCCACTATGACTGTGATAGGATATCACTCTATAATTAGGTTACATTCTATGACAAGGGTGAAAGGATTTTGCAAATGTACTAAAGGTCTCAAATCTGTTGACTTTGAGTTCATCAAAAAGAAGTTCACCTTGGGTAGGCCTGGCTGAATCAAGTGAGCCCTTAAAAGGGACTAGGTCC
This sequence comes from Ateles fusciceps, assembly GCA_036589455.1. Lineage (NCBI taxonomy): Eukaryota > Metazoa > Chordata > Mammalia > Primates > Atelidae > Ateles > Ateles fusciceps. The sequence goes on from JAZHEH010000952.1 coordinate 16,467,071, forward strand.
TTGAAGGAAGAGAGTCCAACTGAGATGATCTCCTGCTGGCCTTGGATAAGCATGTTGTGAACCACCTACAGGGGGAGACATGTGACAAGGGCTTCAGAGTGGCCTCTAAGATCTGAGACTGGTCCCTGCTGACAGCAGGCAGGAAAACAGGCGCATCACTTATACAGCTACAAGGAACTGATTCTACCAACAACCACATAGGCTTGGAGAGGACCCTGCATGTCAGCTGCAATGACAGTCCACTCACCCCTTGGTTTTAGCCGCTTACATGAACTTGAGTAAAGAACCTAGTTATGCCATGACTGGACATTGACCTACAAAACTGGGAGTTAATACATGCATGTTGTTTGAAGCTGCTACGTTTGTATCAACTGGTTACTCATAGAAAACTAATATACCACCACAGAGTGCTGACTCCCACATTCTTCCCTCAACTGGAACACTCCTGAGCTCAGATCTGGTTGGCAAATGTCACCATCTGCATGGCTCACAGGCACCTCAAGGCAGCACCTCCAAAATCCAGCTCATCTCTTTCTCTCCTGAGCACCTACTCCTCCCTCCTTGCCTGGCTATGTGACTCTCCCAGCTCCTATGCTGGAAACCAGTGTTCATTTCCAGCAAGCTTCAGTGGCTCACCTTCTTGGAGTCGATCTGTCATTGGGTTCTTCTAACTGTATTTTTAACATATTCCTGATATCCAAACCCTCCCATGCCCACCCAGAGTGTCCCATTCTACCCCAATAGCCTCCTTACTAGTCTCCCTGCCTTCAGTCTCTCTTTCTTCCAGTTATTCCTCTTCAGTAGAAAGAGTAATCTTCCTAAAATAGAAATGAATAGATCCCTTCCTTCAACAATAGATCCCTTCCTGGCAGAGGTGGGCAGATCACCTGAGGTCAGGAATTCAAGACAAGCCTGGCCAACATGGTGAAACACCATCTCTACTAAAAATATAAAAAATTAGCTGGGCGTGGTGGTATATGCCTGTGGTCCCAGCTACTAGAAAGGCTGACGCACGAGAATCACTTGAACCTGGGAGGCAGAGGTTGCAGTGAGCTGAGATTGTGCCATTGCACTCTAGCCTGGGTGACAGAGTGAGACTGTCTCAAAAAAACAAAATAAACAAAACAAAATAAAAGACACCCTTCCTAGACTTGCCATTTCATGGGAGGTTCAAGTGCAAGCTTTTTTCTGCTCACAGGGATATGTCTTTTTTTTTTTTTTGAGATGGAGTCTTGCTCTGTCGCCAGACTGGAGTGCAGTGGTGCGATCTCAGCTCACTGCAACCTCCGCCTCTGGGCTCAAGCAATTCTCCCGTCTCAGCCTCCTGAGTAGCTGGGACCACAGGTGTGTGCCACACCCAAATAAGTTTTGTATATTTTGTAGAGACAGGGTTTTACTATGTTGGCCAGGATGGCGTCTATCTCTTGACCTTGTGATCTGCCCACCCTGGCCTCCCAAAGTGCTGGGATTACAGGCATGAGCCACAGAGCCACCGGGCCCAGACCATGCCATTTTTTAGAACTTGGCCATCTCCCATTCATCTTTCAGGTATAAGCTGTAGTATCCGCTTCTCAAAGCTATAGTTCATGAGTCTCCTGATTACATTAGTTCCTCTTTTCATCAGAGGCAATCCTCACAGTTTGGAATAATACATTCATTTGTGTGTCTATTTGTGAAATACACTCTCCCTTCCCTTTTCCTCTGGCATAACTAGAAATTTCATAAGGAAAGCCACCCTATTGGTCTATTTCTCACCATGTTCCTGGTCTTTAGCAAAAAGTCTCAGCAGCATTAGATATTTAGCAAACATTAGTTGATTATGCAAATGAAAAAATGAATAAACTTGGCATTTAGTCGAAGCCTTTCTCAATCTAGCTGAATTTATCCTTCCCAGACTTTTTCTCACTGTCTTCCTTCACATACCTTATATTCTAATAACATATGACGCTATTTAACCACCACCAAAACCCTGTAAGATAAGATTATCATTTCCATTTTTGAGAGGAGGAAATCCAGGCCTGGGAACATACGTTCACTTGCCCAAAATCTCCCAAACTGAAAGTCAGGGTTAAATAAGGTCATGCATGCAAGCATCTCACACAGCTGGTGACATACAGCGGGTGCCCACGACCACTGGTGTGGCCTGTTTATCTGGAAAAGAGTTTTTCAGGAGTAAGAGAACCTGGCCATCTCACAGGATTGGGAAGAAAGGGGATGACAGAGTGTTCTTGCTTGGGGCGGGAAGCAAAGGGTCACAGTCTCTCACTCTAAGGAAAGGCAGGTGGGGGAATCCTGCTGAGCCTAGTTGGAAAACAAGAAAGCGAGAGAGACTGATTATTCCTTCTCGCTAGTGTAAGCAACTAAAACGACATGTTTGCTTTATCACCTTTGGTCTCCCATTTGATTCCTGACAGCCATCTCCCTCCCTTCGATGGCGGGCTGTCAGGTGCTGAGCTGGCTGGCATTGCACAGGAAAAGGAGTACAGGGAACAATTTAAACAGTATTTCAGGGACCATCATGGGCTGGGGGAGGGAGTTTTTGTAGTTAGCTGGCTTTCTTTCTGCATTCAAGGAAGCCTCATTTGCCAAGACTGCTTGATGTTTCTGTGGGTTTGGGCAGAAGTAGTTCAGAAGGGATCTTTAAGAAAAAAAAAAGCCAATGTCTATTTTCTTTGAGGTTTGAAGGAAGGGGAGAGAAGAGAGACAGATAGGAGCTTTTTAAGCCCATAAGGATTTCTGAATACCTAATTTTCTCTTTTCTAATGTCTCATTAAATAGGGCCAAATGCAGCCGAGGATCAAAGCTAGGCTTCTGTATTTTACTGCTTTTAACTCCCAGTTTCTCTGTCCATGAGAGAAACTAGAATCTCTCCAGAAAGCCTGTATGAACTGCTAGAACATTCCGGAGGAAGGTGTTCACGCCTACAGATCACAAACAGCTAAACATTTAAGCAAGAGTTATGATAAGCAAAAATAAGCAAAAAATCTACAAGGTTCTCCTAGGGGACAGTCTGGGGGACTGTGACCACGAACAGTCTTTGGAGTCAACCTAAACCCAATTCAAGCTGCAGCTATGCAACTTACTAGTTCCATTATCTTGAAGAAGCTTCTCTGCTTAGTTTCAGTTTTGGTCTTTCAAATAGAGACAAGGACAACAACTGGTTGCTAGGAAGATTAGTGAATGTGTAATAGACCTGACACAAAAGTGACACTCAGTACATGGTTGCTCTAAGTAGTTCTTCCCCTTATAATTGTTATCCAAGTTCCAGGCTTGGGAAATGGGGGGGATACACTCCACAGGGACCCAAAGCCAGGGTGAGAACTGAAATGTGCTGTTGGCTCATATATATCAAGGAAGCTCCGGAGTGGTGGTTCTTAATGCTGGTTGATATTTAATAATTAGAATCTCGAAAGGATATTATACTTATAACCAGAGTTTTGGCCAGACAGTTCCTTGAAATGGGCAGGAGGTTGATTCTTAGAATTGGCATTTTTAATATTGATTCTGAGATTCATTTAGTCTAAAGAACTACCCAGCCCTGACACCTCTTCTTCCCACACAGCTGAGGACACCTGCCCTACCATTGGTTCTGCCATGATCTCCGTTCTAGAACTCATCATTCTCTCAAGTAGGAAGCAGCAGAGTGCCCAGCCTCCTATTCAGGCCCTAAATATTCAGCTTCTCCAGCTGACCTTACTGTCTTCTGTTTCTGAAAAGGAATCCTCTTCCTTGGGCCTCGGATGTTGTAGGTTGCTTTGTACCTGCCCTCCCCACCCCGCCAACCCTTCACCATCTAGTGCATCATCCTCAGGGAAGATTCTGGATTGCTTAGGCTATTTCTAGAAAATGGTCTTTGAATCCTAGCCTGTGGCTAAGTTCTTATTTCTTACTGACGGTGTTCCCCAGTGGTGTGCAGGTAATTGTTTAACAATGGGCTCTCTGAGCAAGAGCGGGCAGCTTCCATTTTAAGTATTTTCCAGTTTCCATAGTATGAATCTTTCTCCCATGGCTGATTACAAGCTCCCAAAGTGGCATCACTCACAGCAGAGTTGGGATGAGATGAGCACAATAGGCTCTCAACAAACTGGAATGGGCTGGCCTCTGCACAGCACTGCAAGTCCTCCTTGTCATACGTTTTCCCACCTGACCAAATACCAGGCCCCCACTGTTGGTGGTTCCCTGGGAGGGCTGGTCCCACGGATGCTGCTTTTGCCCTCCATACTGAACTAACTTCTCAGGGCCTGAGCTGGTTCTGACCACCACTATTTCTGGTCCCAGCCCCTCCCACGTTACCTTTCCTCACCATCCCAGGGGTTACAGAGCTGACACCAGGATATTCTCAGGGATATGATCAGGCTTCCTGCGTCAGACACAGATATGGGTATCCTCTTCCTATCTCTTATTGAGTGCATACCTTGTGTCAGGCACTGTTGTATGCACTTTACAGGATTTATCTCATTTATCCTTATAATGCCCTGACTAGATTTTGAAACCAAATAGCTTAAATACAAACTCAAGCTTTTCTTAATTCATGGCAGCCTTAGGAAAGTGAGCCCTCTCAATTCTTAGTTTCTTCATCTATAAAATGGAGAGGAAAAAATAATCCCTTCTCCTGATATTGTTTAGAATAATATGAAAGGATACATTAAGAAAGCACAGACCAGCATAGAGATAATTCAATAAAACTAATACAGTTTCTTCTGTTTTTTTCCTCTCTTTCATTTCTTGTTGAACCCATTTCTATTATGGACCCTAGAATGGTTTTACTGTGAACTCAGAGAGTGTCAAGTTCTATCTTGCTGGTTGACAGATAGGGAACTGAGGCCCAAAGCCTTGTTCAAAGCCTCTTAACCAAACAAGAGTACATCTAGGATTAAAACCCAAGTCGTAGGACTTCCAGTGATTTCATGACATTCTCTTTCATGACATTCATAACATCCTCTTGCTTGACGCTTCCTCCTCCTGTCCCTCACCTAGCACTCTTTCACTTGGCTTTCCACCCTGTCTTAACTTCCCCCTGCTTTCTCTATATCCATGTCCAGGCTTTGTAATAACCAGATAAACCCACCCCCCTGAAGCTGCTGATGCATTCACCTGTGGGTCCTCAAGCTAACCCTTTGTCTTGAGCCTCTAGTCATGTTGTCCTCGGTGGGGAATCCCTGCATGGAGGGAGTAGCAGGCCAACCTGCCCCACATCTCTGAGACCATTTCCTCTCCTTAAAGCCTAGCCCTCTCTTCCAGGTTACTCTGGCTACAGGGCTTTAGAGGCTGATAGAATGCTGATTGATCTGTCTTCAGTGTTTACTCTGTTCTGAGTAGCAGGTCCTGGGGGTGTGCTTTGCAGGCTGGTAGAGGGTAGCCAGTAGATCTGCCCGGGAACAAGGCTACCTTTAGGCAAGAAGCAGAGGATGGTGAAGTGAAAAGCTGCATCACAATGTCCCCAAGAGGCTAGGCCTACAACACTCACATTTTCAACAAAAATGTTTATTTTTTTCTTTTCCTTTCTTTCTTTTTTTTTTTTTTTTTTGAGACAGAGTCTTACTCTGATGCCCAGTCTGCAGTGCAGTGGTGCAATCACAGCTCACTGCAGCCTCGACCTCTGGAGCTCAAGCAATCCTCCAGCCTCAGCCTCCTGAGTAGCTGGGATTAAAGGTACTTGCCCCTACATCTGGTTAATTTTTTTTTTTTGTAGAGATGGGGTTTCATCATGCTGCCCAGGCTGGTCTAGAACTACTGGGCTCTAGAGATCTTGGTGTCCCAAAGTACTGAGATTACAGGAGTTAGCCACTGTGCCTGGCCACTATTGTTTTTCTAGAAGGAAGATTAATTTGCAAGCTAGTACATTAGAAAGAGGCCCTAGAGCCTGTGTGGCTCAGGCAATGATGTGCTGTTTGTAGCTGGCTAGCAATAAGATAATCACATGGTGGGCGCACCGGGCTAAGCATTTCCTCTGCTTACGTTATCTCATTTAATCCTCATAACAAGCCCAAGGGAGAATAGAAGGACAACTACTATACTCATTCTCCTTTACCCAAGAGAAACTGAGGTCAGAGAACAAATGTGTCTTGCCTTAAGTTCTGCAATGCTAGGAAATGGCAGAGCAAAGATTTAAACCCATGTCTACTGATTCCAATGCCTATATTCAACATAGAAGCCCTACTATTTTCTGGGTGTATTACTGGAAATAATTTCAACATGACAAAGTTGCAAAGACAAGAAGAGTACAAGGAATGCCCATCTACCTTTGGCCTAGCTTCACCTGTTGTTAACATTTTGCCACATTTGATTTTTCATTTGAGGAGATGACATTTTTAACCTTGAGGAAAATGCCTCCTTTCTCTGAGCCTTGGTTTCTATGAGCATAAAATAAAAGATTGAATGGATTTCCCTTCAGCTAAAAAGAACCTTGTTGTTTGACGCAAAGTGAGGGATAAAGGATGAGGTAAACCCTTTGTCAGTGGTCAAGGCACAGCTGCAGCCTCTTTCTTTAGTCTCATTTTCCATCATTCCTGCACATGAACTTGGGTTCTACTCAGTTCTGGCATCTCTCCTCCACCCCCTTCCCCCAGTGTACCATGTACTATCCGCCCTCACACCTTGGCAGGTACCATTCTGCAGATACTCAGCTTTCACTCCAACCCGTTTTCATTTCCTGGAGTCTCTGATCCATTTCTGGACTCACGGCTTATATTTCATAACAGAAGGCTTCAGTTCCCAAAGGCCTCCTCTGCAGATAAGGCTTGAACTTTTCCTCACCTATTCTTTTCCTTGAAAACAGGATTAAACTGTGTGTGTGTGAAGTGGGGAGGGGTGGAGAATCATAAAGAAAAGTCACACATCCATATATCTTAGCACAAAGTTTTGCTTATGGATTCAGTGGTTCTTATTTACAGAAACTCCCAGCTTAGGAATTGCCAAGTTAAAACAAGCAACTAAAACAAATAAGCCAACCAGTAGCATTCATGCTCTGGTTCTTCTGCTGGAGAACTAAGCAGCAAAGCTTAGAGGAAAGTACATGAGACTGAGAATCAGAAAACCTGGATTTCTGTAACTGGCTGAGCAACCCGGAAATGAGAAAAGTGAGGTCCAGAGAGGGACAGAGGTGCACCCAAATCCATACAGCACAGAGCTGGGCTGGGAGGCTCATGCTGGGTGCTTGCACTGCTGAAATAGTCCAGCACCTATAAGTGTTCTGTTTCCTGCTCAGCATTGTGCCCAGGGATGGGCAAAGCACCTGCACTTCTCATCTGGACCTTCAGCTATACACACATTTATTCTGATTAGCAATGCTTCCCTGTGTGAGTTTGCACACTCCTTGCCTCCAGAGACTGTAACCTCAGTGAGGTTGAGTGCTGAGGCCTCCTTTTCACACTGCCCAGCAGCATGGTTAGTAGAATCACTTATTTCACAAATACAGGTTAAACTACAATGAGGTTCAGCCTCGGTGACATATGATGTAAATATCCTTGTATGGCAATAGGAAAGTCGAGGCCCTGAGGGAGCACAGGCTTGCCAAGCGTGACTAAGCTAGTTGATGATGAGGTGTGGACTTGAACACCCTGACTCTGAGTCCAACATTCTTTGCCTATGGAGTACCATCTCAATGAATATATGTTAAATTCTTCCCAGTAGTAACCTATTACAATAGCTAGTTTATTACTTAATTCTGTAAAATACCATCAGAATTTGCACACTTAAAACTGACCTGCTGGAGGGTTATTTACTTGATCAAATATAGAAAGCCTTGCAGGACAAATAGACTCTTTTATTTATTTTTTGTTTGTTTCCATTCTTTATTTTTTTTTATTTTTTCCATAGGTTATTGGGGTATAGGTGGTATTTGGTTGCATGAGTAAGTTCTTTAATGATGATTTGTGAGATTTTGGTGCACCCATCACCTAGGCAGTGCACCCTATTTGTAGTCCTTTATCCCTTGCCCCTCCCACCCTTCCCCTCAAGTCATCAAAGTCCATTGTATCCTTCTTATGCCTTTGCATCCCCATAGCTTAGTTCCCACATATCAGTGAGAACATACGATGTTTGGTTTTCCATTCCTGAGATACTTCACTTGGAATAATAGTCTCCAGTCTCATCCAGGTTGCTGTAAATGCTGTTAATTCATTCCTTTTTTATGGCCGAGTAGTATTCCATTGTGTGTGTGTGTGTGTGTGTGTGTATGTGTATATATATATATACACACATACACCACAGTTGCTTTATCCACTTGTTGACTGATGGGCAACAAATAGACTCATTTAGACAGCATGATCATATATGATATGGGGTTAGACTTATTTCACAGAGCCTGGTGAAACTGTATGCATGCTTCCTGGACCAGACATACAGGTGAGGGTAACATGTCGACGGTTTAAGACAGGAGTCAGCTAAGGTTCATGGGTGAAATCTGAACTAGCACCTGTTTTTAAAAATAATGTTTATTACAATATATTTATATCCATTCCTCTATGTGTTGCCTATGGCAGGTTTCATGGTCCAATGACAAAGTTGAGTAGGTCCAACAGGGACTGGAAGGCCTGCAAAGCTGAAAATGTTTGCTAACTGTTCACTTACAGAAGAACACTGCTGACCCCTTATTTAGGAAATCCCACCAGACACACATATCTTGTTCTCTCTGACTCTGTTTCTCCATCCGTCTCCTCTTTCTACTTCCTTCCATTATCAATATTGATGGCTATAGTTCTGTGTTTTGGGATGAGGTTCTACCTGGCTATACCAGACACCCCTCCAAAATAGTCCTATTCTCCTTACAAAGAGTTTAAGGCTTAGGAAAGACAAAGTACTTCTAGACTACACAGCAAAGCTCTTTCTTAAGGGATCCTATTGCTGAAAATGGGATTTCAGCTGATTTAGTTTGGAGCTCAGAATGTTTGGAAGGGAAAGAAAATATGAGAAGAAAAACAAATATTTCTTGGGCATCTTCGAGTAAGACCCAGCACCTTCTACTCTGTGCTTACTCTGTGAGGCAGGTGTCAACAGCTCCATTTTATGCAAAGGGAAGCACCCAGAGGTTAAAATCCATCCAGGGCCACATGGAAGGGATGACAAGGTGAGGTCAGGACTCACAGCCAGCTCTGGCTGAGTCTAATGCCAGTTCTATTTTTCTCATGGGATATGCAGAGAGAGATCTATGTACAAACACATGTTAGACGCTTGCTCTCTCCTTCTCCTCCATGTCCCACTCCCCCACCACCACCACCCAGGGTAACGTTTTCTGCCATGCAGTCTGGCCTGGTCACGTCATTCCCAGACGGCACACATGACAATCACACTCCAAGAACCCAGGCAGAGTGTGGTTGTCACCACATCAATGCCCAAGCCCTCTTGCCACGGCTGGGCATGGCCTTCCTGATGGCCTCGAAGGGGAAAAATAGGAAGAGGTAAGGTTATAAGTAGAATTTTCAATGCTGCAAAAGAAGTAGCACTCAAATATAAATTTCCTCAGCAAGGCAATTTACTTCTATAGAAGGGTGCAGCTCACAGATGGAACAATGGCGAGCACACACCTGGACAAGGAGGGGAGAGGAAGGGGTACTTATGCCTGATGGAGGTCACCCCTACTGCTGTGTCATTCTCCTATTGGCTAGGGTTAGACCGCACAGTCTAGTCTAATTCTGATTGGCTATTTTAAAGGCAGCAGAGGTGTGGTGGGGTGGGTAGTTTGGCGGGGAAGGACGGTTATAGGCAGGTCAGAGCAGGTAAGCAGGGGTCAAAGCAGGTGACCAGAGCAAGTGACCAGAGCAGGTGACCGGGATGAGTCAGGACGGGGCAGGGGACCAGGGGAACAGATGTGAACTACTGATTAGAACTGGTGGAAAAAGTTGTTCACTGAAATTACAAGGAAGTTAAACTTTAAAATAGAGAATTAAATAATAAGAGAGCTGAACATACTGACATACTGATTCTTTGAAGAGAAATGGGGTTCACTGTATCTAACAGTGAGGCCCCAGCTCTGCTTACCAGGAGCAGGAAAAGAAGGGAGGAGGAGAGCATGTCCTTTTCCAGCAATCAGGCATAAAATGAGAGAAAAGAAGAGGGGCAGACAGAAAAGCAGCCTCCATCCTGAACAACTATAAGCCAGACATAGTGCAGGTGTTTCTTTCACCCACTCATTCGTCATTCATTCAAAATATTCACCCAGTGCCTGCTATGGGCCCATCCCTGTGCTTGATGCTGAGAATAAAACTGGACACAAATGACAATGTGTCTATCCTCATAAAGTTTCCAGTTCAGTGGAGGACACAAACAGTACCCAGGAAGCATATCAGTAAATGTAAAATTATAGTGGCACCCAAGTCTACAAAAGGGGTACACCACAGCATCTGTTACAGAATAAGACAGGGAAATTAACTTAGGTATGGACAGCTTTGCAGAAAATATGCCATTTAAGTGGAGATCTCAGGTGAGTGGGGGGGTGAACAAGTCAAAAGGCAGGGAAGGGCATGCCAGGAGACAAATGCTGTGATGGCTGTGGCAGGACAGATGCAGGAGAGCTGGGGAAGAGGCCCCCGGGCGTGGGGGGCAGGGGAAGGAGCAGACAGAGCCCAGGGGATAGAGGTAGGGCAAGGCCACTCAGGATAGCAGGTGTGACAGGGAGTTTCCATTTCACCCTGAAAGCAAAAGGAAAGCATTGAAAGCTTCTAAGGGGAGAAGCAACAGGATCCCTATTTACATTTGTAAAGATGATCACTCTGGCTACTAGGTTGAGAATGGGCTGGAGCACAGCAAGGGAGACCATTAGAAGGGACTTTTTAGCAGTTTGAAAGCAAAGGATGCAGGTGGCAGGGACTAGGATGGCAGCAGTGGAGAAGGGGAGAACTCATCGGCAGAAGTTGAAGTTATAAAGAAGACACTCATTATTTTATTTAATCTTCACAATGACCCTGTGAGGGAGTTATTGTGACTCCATTTTAAAGATGGGAATTTCAGAATACTGGTTCATGTCCCATGGATGAAAAGAGGCAGAGCCATATCTGAGACCCAGGCAACTTTCTAGCCTCAGCTCTTTCAGGAAGCCCTCCCTTATTTAGCTGCTGTTCATCATGTCTTTATTCTTCCAAAGCTGGGATAATCTGAAATGCTCAGTTCAATAACTTTGTCTTCCAAAACCTTCTAATATCTGAAATAGTCTGACCTGCAGTGTAGGACCCCTAGGAATAACTTCACCAGTGTTGATCGAGTTGCTTCTGAGCACTCCTCTGAAATCTCTACTTAGAGATTGCAGAAGTGAGACTCAGAGACCAGCAGTGACTTGGCCAGGGTCACACAGAAACATGGTGGCAAAGCCAGGACTGAAAATCACTGTTTCTGTCACACACAGATGGCCCCAAAGACTCAACTTCCTTCTGAGTACTTCAAAGACAGTAAAGGTGAATGTCTTTATCAAAGCCCACATGCCCCTAGATTTGGGAAACACAGTCAGCTCCTATTTTTCAGATAGACCTGAAAGGGTTATAGTGAATTCATACGGAGTCTCAAATGCTATTAGGTGACCATTCTCAACTAGCACAAAGAACTACCTTTCCTGTTACTTTTATCTCTTTCTTCCCTGACCTCCGTGCACTTCATCATCTCTTTTGTGTCACAGATGGGCTGCCTCACACACCCCTGGGCAGACCACAGAGAACTGCTGAGTCATCGCCTTTGCTAAAGAGGAGCTGAAATGGTGATGGCAGAGGAATAGGAGAGGACTGGGATGTTGCTGGTCCAGGCAGGCTAGGGGGTGTAAGGAAGAAAGAACCCATCAGCACAGCCAAAGGGGACAACAGAACCATTCTAGTGTCACAGTTAGACCTCAAAGGAAAGAAACAGAAAAGGGGGAGTGGCACTGAGCATGGGGGAGGTAAACAGAGTAAAGGAAGCTGAAGCTGGAAGCCAGGTACATCACAAGAATGGGGAGAGTCTCACAAATACGCACCATGTGTCATTTCACAAACAAGTAAGAGATCTCAGAGCTCAAACTGGATTGGCTCCCACCCGTCCACTCTCCCATGTTTCAGACTGAAAAACAGAGACCTGGATAATAAAACAGACTTTACTAAGGTCACATAGCAAGTTGGTAGCAGATCTGAGACTCCCTTCCTGCCCCCGAAGTAAACCCAATGGTCCTTCTCAGCAATGTCACTCTGCCACAACTTCTTTCCTCCCTCCCTACCTCCACCAGAATGCTTCACAGATATAAAGTAATTTTAATCTTTAGAACAACTCTCTATGCTTTAATCTTAATATCCTCATTTTACAACTCAGGGAATTGATGCACAGAGACGTTAAGTTCCATGATTAACATGGCACTGCCAGTAAGAGGTGGGGGCTGGGATTTGAACCCACGTAACCCCCCACCAGAATCCATGCTGTTAGTACCATGTTCTGTTGCTCTCGCACCACCAAGGGTGCCTGGACCTCCCTTGGCTCACCTCTGTCCTGTGCATTTTTCCCACTAAATCAGTGACTGCTGAAGGTGCCCTCACTCCTGCCCAAAGTATATGAAAGAGCAAAAAATGGGTCACAGGCCTTTCATGAAGGACTGTGGTACTTACAGACTGAGACATTGGGTTCTAAGGTTATTCGACTAGAACAAAGACGTTGCAGAACCAAATTCACTCTCTGTATTCAGTAACAAAAAATTATCGCAGCTGCGGCAGCACCAGCAACAACCTTAGCAACATTAAACACAGTATTAAGGAGACTTTCCCTGTGATCCTGCAAAAAGGGTTGGGTAATTTATGCTCACTGAATCTAAGCATTCGATTCCTTCCATATTCTCTCAGTTCCCTTTCTTGTTGTGTCTTTTTCCCTTAGCATTTATCACCATCTAATATATTTGTATTTTGATATGATACAAACCCTGCAAGAGCAGGAATTTTAAATTGTTGCTGGGTTTGTGTCCCTAATACCTAGAAGAATGGCAGGCATGTAGCTGGTGCAGAGGAAATATTTGTGGTATGTATGAAAGGAAGAAAGAAAGAAAAGAGGAAGAGAGGAAGGGAAGGTGGGGAGGGGATGGAGGGAGGGAGGAAGGGAAGGAGGGAGGGGGGGAGGAGAGAAGGAGGGAGGGAGGGAGGAGGGGGGGGGGGGAGGGAGGGAGGAAGGGGGGGGGGGGAGGGGGGGAGGAAGGGAAGGAGGGAGGGAGGGAGGAGGGAAGGAGGGGGAGGGAGGGAGGAAGGGAAGGAGGGAGGGGGAGGGAGGGACGGGGGAAGGGGGAGGAAGGAGAAAAGAATGAAAGGAAGGAAGGAGAGAGAAAGAAAGGAAGGAGGGAGCAACGAAGGAATGGAAGGAAGGAGAGAGGAAGAAAGGACTAGTGGAGAACAAGCAGAGCGTAGTGAAAAGAGGGAGGAAGTTAAGAAAATAAAGAAAAGAGGAGAAGAGAGAGAGACAGAACACAAAAGACAGAAGCATGTGGAGAAGGAGGCAGTGATAACGGAGGGGAAGAAAGAAGGGAAGAAGGGCAGAAAGAAAAATAAAAAAGTATAGATGGAAATTAAACAAAAAGTAAGCAAATAAACCCAAGATACCGAGGAGGAAAAGGAAGATATGGAAACTAGAGGTGGAGGGGAGAAGGACATGCTATTGGTGGAAAATACATGGAAGAGAGAGAGATGAAGTAAGTGGCTCTGACAACTAGCAGGCAATAGGACCAGGGGAAGGACAGGGGGAGTGGCATTACAACCCTGTTCTCATTACACTGAAAACACAGCCCCACATTCTGGAGCCTATGGAGGTGCTGGGTTAAACCATTCATCTCGAGGCCTATAGCTTGCTTTTGCTTTTCTAAGTTGAACTCCAATTTACGGGGGGCATGCTCAGTGATGGATGTTTTTCCAATTAGCTATAAATAGCCCAGTCCTGCTGAGGGGACCCATTGACTTCCCCAGCCCTAATTCTGGCTGTTAGATTGTGGAAGGGAGAAGACCAGTCAAGAATCATCAATTGTCAACTTCTAAATCCCCAATGCAGATTCCAGGAAGCTGAGGATTGCTTCTTGGTTTTCTGGCTAAGATCAAGCGGAGAAAGCTGGAGTGTGAAGGAATGAGAGGCAGATCCCATTATTCCAGTGGCTACAGAGGCTGCAAACCCGACTCATGTGATGTGTCAATGAAAACACTCCTCCCACATGGGGCTTTTCAGTGAAAGATGCCAGAGGCGAGGACATAGGAAAAACAACAATGAGAACTGAACTGACATTAATAATGTCTGTCTCATCTTGCTCTTAGCATACACAAGGCATCATGATAAAGTTTTTACATAACTTAACCAAATTTCATCCACAACCCCATGAGGTAGCTACAAGGTCCAGCTTGCAGATGAGAAAACTGAGGCATACAGAAGGTAAATAACTTGCCTAAGAGCAAAAGGAGCACAGAGAAGCTATGGGGATCTGTGCTCTTGCAATGTCCACTATGCATGAATAGAATGCATGCAGAATGGTTTGTGAGAAAGCTTCCTCCTCCTTCTTCTCCCTGCCCCAGCTACTTCCTCAGCCCACTTCTTTGAGGAGGTAGGAGAGGAGGGCCAGGTACCCTGCCACGTGCCCTGGACATGTTTGTCACAGGATCTTCTTTTCAGTGGACGGTCAAAGCCCATGCATGGATCTGCCCTTCGTCACTGGCATGGAATCCGTGTTTTGTACCCCAGGAGGGTCTCTTCCAAGAATGCAGTCTCAAACTGGCTGCTTTCCCATCCTACGGAGAATCCGAGATGAGGAAGTACTTTCACAGGGAATTGCCTGAAACACGCTGTTTTCCCTTCAGAGCACATTGAATCATCAGAGAATGACGGATCTTAGCCACAGGTTTAAGACTTTTGTGGAATCTTGCTTCTGCATTTGGCCATCACCCTACATTGAGTATCCTTGTGAGAAATAATTATGCATCAATACTGAGTTTTATCTGTTGAAGAAACTGTCTAGAAAGCCACATAGTATCTTGTTTATACATACCAAGTATAGTTTATACTTTATCTCTGTTCTGGTAAGTAGAATTTCCTGAACAAATGCTTCATTTTGTTCCATTGACACTGTACATTTTATTTCTGAGTATGTTTCCCTTTACACTTTGGCTGCCAGGAATTTCTTAATTAAATTGCCAGCCTCTTCTAAGAACTACAAAACAGTATGGCTGGGATTACTCTGCATCAACCCCACCTGGGTTTGAATAATTTTCCTTATTCTTATTTTCATTTTAAGATGATTAGTTATTTCATTTCCTGTTTTGAATTTTTAAAAATCTGCATAAACTAAAGAAATCCACAATATTTTTTGAAGAATAAGGTAGGACAGAAAAGCAAATAGGGGGAAAGAATAAGTCAGGAAAAGGATATACCGAAAGTCACCAATATAGCCAAGGCAGCAGATACCAAGCTCAGTTTTAACCAGATTGGGACCAGGTTGGAGAAAATTTAGGATTTGCTAGTGAACACAAAATCTGATTTCCAGCATTTCCTTCTACAAACTCTGGTTCTGGAGCATTCCAAGGACACCATTACCTTTGCTGCGGCGGCGACTACGGTACTGCTCCGTGTAGAATGTCAGCTGCGTTTCGTCGTCTGCCTCTGAGCCTGATGTCCCCTTGGCTCTCCCAAAGCTGATTCCCCCTGTGAGGAAGCACAATCTATCAGTTAGCCTCACAGGCCTCCAGAACTTCGTGAGATTCCTCAACCATCCCAAAGATCAGCAACCAACCCCATCCCCAGACTGCTCTTTGTAAATCCCAATCGACCCAGGAGTCGGTGTGAAGAATGGAAGGAGTTCATGCTCTGCAGTAAGGCAGATCTTGGGGTCCAAGCATGACTCAGCAGCTTCTGGGCTGTGTGAACTTGAAGGGAAAACACACCTTTCTGAGCCCTGGGTTCTCTTTCTAAAATAGAGATAATAACTATTCAACTTGTGAGATTGCCGCGAAGATTGAAGGAGATATGATACATAAAATACCTGGTCTGTCGTACGTCTTAAATAACTGACAGCTATTGTTGCTTTTGGTGATAAGTCTACCTCTAAGAAAACACTCTAGACAACTTAATTTTAACCCCATTTCAATCAAGTGCTTACTATATGCCAGGTTCAGAGCAAGATGCTGGAGGTACAAAGATAAATAGGACTCAGTCTTTGCCAGGCAGGGGATCATAAGCTATGAGGGGGACAAATGGAATCCTAAGGAGCCTTAAACCTAATTCATGGCTTCTGTTTACCAGTCAATGAGACGCTAGGAATATGGGGGAGTGCAATTCATTTCAACACGTAGGATGTGAGAAGGTTTTATGCAGGAGTGAAGATTTAAGTCAGGTCTTGAAGGATGGATGGGGCTGCACTGATAGAAACGGAGTTCCAGGAGAGGTACCAACTTGAGCACCCTCAGGAATGGGCCACGTGGGCAATCAGAGGTAACATTAAGTGGATAAATGACTGGGAAGACACACTGGAGACACACAGGAGGAGGCCTTGGGTGCCAAATGGAGGATAAGGGGCTCTACTTTGGGGTGTCACGGAAGATTCTGGAGCAAAAGTGCAGATTGGCCAGCTGTTGTGTATACAAGGAAGAATACTCTGATGGTTCCCAGGCTGCAGGATGGGTGCCAGGCCAGGTAAGCAGCCAGGAGGTTCAGTGACCGCCCAGGTGAATGGAGGTCAGGGCTTGCAGGAGGGCGTGTGCAGTCAGGATGGGAGGAGATGAGTGCTAAGGGTGCTTCAGAGACAAACTCAGAGGACTGTGGAAGGAAATGGGCAATGCTTTCATATGCTGTGAGCGACTCACAGCAGAAAAGAAAAAGAAAGAAGGCTAAAAGGAATTATGCCGCAATACTAATAGCCATTCATTCCAAAGAGAGAAATATGGGTAATTTTTAAGTTTTATTTTTCTGCATTTTTAATTGCTAAAAAAAAAGCAGAATATGGAAAGAGAGGGATTAAAGGATTGGTAAATTTTCTGCCCTAGAGAAGAAATAACCAGGAGAGAGAACCTCTGAGGATGTTGGGGGTGAGCAGATGGGCACAGGAGAATAAGGACCTTGGGTTTTAAAATTGTTTTGTTGATGGGGCTTAAGACATCTATCTATAGTAATAGACTTTCTGGCAGAGAAACTTAAGAATCTGGTAAAAGTGGTTGTCCTGGATGGAGAATTAAATGACTGAAAGATGGGAACAGAGGGGAGGCTACTTTTCTCTATAAACTCTTTGCATCTTTTCAATCAAGCACCATGTAAACCTATTACCTATTCAAAAATTCCAACTGAGGAAAAGAAAAACATACATTAGAGGAAAATGTTATTCAATTCACGAAAGGATTTATTATGTAATTTCCTCAGGTAGGGTATTTGAAATGGCATTCAGTATATAGAAATTCCACTTGCAGACACTTTTTCTGCAATATGGTTATTACACATTCATTCATTCTAGCAACATTGTTGCACAATCTACTATGTACCTAGAAGATTTGCAGACATGATTGCAGACAATCCTCATCATAATATACTCATAAGAGAGGTGTAATTAACAAACTAGATAATAAAGCAAAGATGCAAAGACAGGCAAAGTTACTTGCATAGTCACACAGCTGATGACTAGGAGAGTTAAGCTTCGAGGCTAGTCCACCCACCTCCAAATCTGGTCTCTGAATTATACGCATTGCTTTCCTTGAATCCACTCATGAGTGAACCCTGAAAGAGCAGATCATCCTTCGAGTGTCAAGGTGCTAAGTATGGCATTCAGAGCTTTGTACACAACTTCTCATTTCAAACTCATAGTACCTTTAGGAGGGACTGTGTGTGCACTATTGTGCCAACTTTACAGATGAGGCAAGTGACACTCAGAAAGAAAAATGAGTGAAGGTGGATTTTGAAACCAGGTGGACCTAATGTCCAAGCTGAAATTTCCAGCTACTCATGACATTGCCTGTCAGTTTAAGGTTCTATAAAATCAAAATATTAATATCTGCCTGCCCACACCCATCCTTCCTTGAGACAGTATATTTTAACGAGTGGGAAAGTATAAGGGACAGCAACATCTGATCTTTGTCTCCAAACGTGTGTGTCATCAGGCAAGGTCTGTCTCTAAACCTTATTGAACAATTCCCCACTCCTCAGCAACTAAAAGCAGGGCCTGAAGACATCAGGAGACTTCAGATTCTGCCAGATGCAGTTCTCCATTTAAAGGCTGTGCTTTAAATGGAGTTGGCAGGGGCTTCGTGGAGATTCTGGATGTGACTAAAGAGCAGAGGTCCCCAGAAGCCAGCAGGGCTTTTTAAATTGCCATTAAAATATTTTACTGTTAAAAAAGAAAAAGAGAAAAAAGGGAGAAGGGAGGGAGGAAGACTTTTGTTCATCTACATATAATTCTTGGCCAAGGGGAAAATGAAGGCATCTGACAACATAGTTCTCTTATGTTCAGAAGGCATCTCCTATATTTTCTGCTGTGTCTGGAGTCACAGAGCAAAAAGGAGGGGTCTACCTGTGTCAGGAGGCCAACCTGGAGTCTTCCCACAGCCCCTTCAATGCCACATCTACACTTTGACACATTTCAGCAAAATTCTCACTCTTCCTTCCTTCCAATCTCCTTCTCATCATAAACACGTGACCTGTTATGCCCCTACCATGGTGAACAAATCTAGCAGACAGGATTCAGACATTGTTCTTTCCTTACTGGGGCAAGATAAGGGGTGACAGAAAAGTCACCAGGCAATTCTAATATAAGAAAAGCTAACACTTGCATAGCACGGAATCTCTTCCAGGCACCATTCTAAAGACTTTACATGTGTTGACTCATTTCATACTTACAAGAACCCTAGAAGATAGGTTACTACATTTATTCCCATTTCAGTTGGTGAGAAAATGAAGGAAGCCACATGGAAATTAAGTATTTTGTCCAAGCTGACAGCTTGCAAGTAGTAGAACCACAGTTCAAATTCAGACAGTGGCTGGTAAATCCACTAAAGTCTCCGTGCTGGTTTATAATAAAATATGAGTAAATACTTTGTTTAATGTCCACAGCCATCCTTGTAAGGACTGTATCAGGCGTTTTGGTTTTGTAGATGAACAATTGTCTCAGAGGGGTGATACGAGGCAATAAGTGGGAGAACTGAGATTTAAATTTGGTCTGTCTACCTGCAAAGCTTGGTTCATGCTTAATACAACCAGGGACAGAGTGAGAGAGAGAGAGAGTGTATGTGTGTGAGAGAGAGAGCGTGTATGCATGTGTGTGTGCATGTGTGTGTGCACGTGCACCTGCCTACGTGTGCACAGACACAAGCATCCATGTGAATGTAGAGGGGTGGCAAATGCTTGATATTTTGACCACTAAGAATTAGCAGGTCTCTTACTTGATTCCAACACCTTGACCTGTTTTCTCGTAGAAACTCTAATCAGACTTAACAAGATCTTGGTGACTCCCCATCCTTCCACATGTCCAGGCACGCAGAGACCATACCCCTATAACTACCATAAAAGCTTCCATAAAGGATTTTCCTCTGGTCAAGCCTCCATTTCCACAACTCTTCCGACCTTCATTTCTTTCTTGTAGGTATTAAGGTACCATGTGTTCAGAGTGAAAACTGAGGCTCAAAAACAATACCTATCGACCAGGTTCAATAGAAATATAATGCAAACCACATAGCCATTTTAAATGTTCCAGTAGCCCCATTAAAAAGGTAAAAATGAAAAGTTCAAACAAAATTTCCAGAATATATTGCATTTCATTCAGTATATTAAAATATCATGTTAACATGAAATTAACATAAAGTTATTACTAAAATATTTTACACATCTTTCATAAGTCTTCAAAACGCAATATGCGTTTTATGCTTACAGCACATTGCAATACAGACAAGCCACATCTCAGGTGCTCACCATATTAGAGAACACAGTTCTAGACATATTTGTACAACAAATATTACTGAGCATAATTAAGGGCCAGGATCTGAGTACAGCATGAAGATGAATAACCCACGACCTCCACTAAAATGTTAAATCTTAAAAAAATTTTGGATTTTTGACTTAGATGAAAAAATGTCACAGCTGGGATTCTGTTAAACAACATTATCTATGGTCTCTACTCTCAAGGCCCTTGGAGTCTAGTTAGTTTCTATATTGGTTTATCCATGAGCCAAGGGAAGTAATGGACTTCAGTAGGAAGAAATTAGGGTATTGGAGTCAGACATGAGTTCTAGTCCTTTGTTTCATTTATTAGCTGTATGGCCTTGGGCAGAGCATTTCATCTCTCTGATCTCATCTTTCACAGGGGTACGAGAACTCAGCTCACATGGTCATTATGGGGAAAACAGTATGTTTTCTGCACAAAGACCGAGAAGTGAGAGTCAGGGCACATTCCTCAGTTACTTGATGCTTGTCTGCATTTAATGGGAATGAAAGGAAGGAAGTTCTCCTGGGTGGAAGTGCCCCTGACACCCCTGCCTCCTGTGACATCCTGGAGAGGTGGCAGCCACCCAAGGCATATAGCCTCTGAGTATCCATATAATCTGAAGGGGCCACAGGCCACTTACGGTCTGACTTGGAGGTGATTCAGATGGCTGGAAAAGGGCCCCCTCTGTTAGCATTTTAATATAAAATTGGTGATTCAGTGCAATAAAATGCAGCCATGAATTACACAGGGCTGCTCGCATGCTTCCATTTAGGAGCAAGAGAAAGTGAGAATGGTTAGAGACTGGCAAGAGAAAAGAAACGGTAATCCATGTGCTGGAACCAGTAGCCTTTCTGTCCTTGCTCCTTGGGCCCTTGGTTCTTTTGGTACTGAAGGGCCTGAGATGGAGCCATTAGAAGATGAGCTAAGTACATGCCACAGCGTGATAAGCACTGCTCCAGGCACCTGACACGCAATATCCCTCCTACACCTCACAAGGGGTCAGAGATGTAACAGTTAATTGCATTTTATTGATGAACAAATCAATATTCAGAATCTCACTGCTGCTAAATCAAAATCACACAAATGGCAGAGCCCAAATTTGAATCTGAGTTTTGTCTGATTCAAAAAGGCTCTGTTCTCATAAAAACATGCTTACTGTCATTAGTCAGTAGAAAATGCAAATCGAAGCCATAGATACCACATCATATCTACTAAGTAGGCAATAAGCAAAATAATGGAAAATAGCAGATGTTGGGGAGGATGTGGAGACATTGGAACTCTCATGCATTGCTGCTGGAAATGCAAAATAGTGCAGCCATTGTGAAAGCCAGTTTGGTGGTTCCTTAAGAAGTTAAACACAGAATTACCACATGACGCAGCATTCCCACTCCTAGGTATATACCCCCAGCCCCAAAACTGAAGATACTGCATTCAAACAAGTATTTGTACATGAATGTTTATAGCAGCACTATTTACAAGTCAAAAGGTACAAACGACCCAAATATCAATCACCTGATGAATGAACAAAATGTGGTATATAGACATAGAATATTATTCAGCCATAAAAAGGAATACTGATACATGCTGTAATGTGGATGAATGCTGCATATATTTTGCTAAGTGAAAGAAACCAGACACTCAAAGGTAACACATTATATCATTCTATTTATATGAAATATCCAAAATAGCTAAATCCATAGAGATGGAAGTAGACTAGTGGTAGCTAGGGCTGGACAGAGGAATAGGGGAATGAGGAGTAACTGTTAATAACTATTGAGTTTCCTTTTGGGGTGGTGGAAATGTGTTGGAACTGGAAAGAGGTGATGGTTGTACAACCTTGTGAATGTACTAAATGCCACTGAATTATACACTTTAAAATGATTAATTATTATTATTATTATCATTTTGAGACAAAGTTTTGCTCTTATCACCTAGGCTAGAGTACAATGGCACGATCTCGGCTCACTGCAACCTCTACTTTCTGGGTTCAAGCGATTCTCCTGCCTCAGCCTCCTGAGTAACTAGAATTACAGCTGTGCACCACCACACCAGCTAATTCTGTATTTTTTTAGAAGAGATGGGGTTTCACCATGTTGGCCAGGCTGGTCTGGAACTCCTGACCTTAGGTGATATGCCTGCCTCGGCCTCCCAAAGTGCTGGGATTACAGGCTTGAGTCACCATGCCTGGCTGAGTAATGATTAATTTTATGCTATGTGAATTATATCTCACAAAATGTAACAAAAAAGAAACCCACTATTCGTTTTGTAATATCACAAAATTAGTGATAGAACCGTAAATGGAGAATGTGAGAGCTGTGAGAGGGACAGGGAGAGGGAAAGTTGGGGCACAGAGTGGAAGAATTACACAGCCACCTTGAAAGAATCAAGAGCTCAGACTTCTGGAGTCCTAGCCCCGTGTGAGGGGGATGCAGAGGATGACCATTCAGTCTGTCCTAAACCACGTGGTCACCTAAAATCATCACAACACTCACTCATTTGTTTATGCATTCTTTAAACCATCATTTACTCAGGGCCCATGCTGTCCCAAACACTGTCTAGGTACTGAAGATAAAGCCATCCATAAAACAGACAAAAATTACTGATTTATTGGAGTTTACTCTCTAGTAGGTAAACATTTTAGATATTCTGGGCATGCCACTCTAAGGCTTTGCAAAGCCTTCTACATGAGAATTCTTACCTCAATTCTGCTGCTAAATAAATGAAGATATTCAGAGATATCTAAAGGTTTCCCCTAGATGGCACAGATATTTGGTGTCAAACTAGGAATTGACCCCAGGTTTGCTCTGGGGCTAATCAGTGCATCCAAACAACATGAAAGGTATGTTACAGAGAAGTATGGAGAAAGATGATACAAGGTCTTTCCTGGGCCTAGCAGAGTTAACTCACTGCTTTTCTTTCCAAATCTACCTTTATGCTTGGGCTGCCCTGTCTACAGACCTGCTCTGCCAGTCTCAGCAGGCCCAGCCCTCCACACTCCATCTCCCGCTCTTGCTATCATGATGGATGGTGGTGACATGTTGAATTATTCAGGCTCCATGTCTTCCTCAAGCTGGTGACAGTGATATTGCATTTTTAGATTGCCCAGAACTGTGCCAGATAAAGAAATATGTGGTTCAGGAATGGGAAAACCCATCCGATCCCCAAACGTTTAGAAAATACAAATGGTACCAGTCATGGAAAAAGGACAGAAGTGGGTAAACTTCCCACACCCCCTAAACCACACAACTCACAACTGCTCTGAGCTCTAGAGCTAAATCACAAATGTTCATACACATTCACCTCTCGAAGATGTTTTGACCACAACTGCTACCTGCCATCAGGCACCTGCTATAGGCCAGGCACAATGCCAGGCACTTTACATAGAGGTGACTCTGCTATTCCTCCAAATGTAGCTGAAAGAGGTGGAGCTCCTTACTTGTGGCCACCCAGCCAGCTAAGTGGAAGGACATGGATTCAAAGCCTGGTTTGTCTGATTCCTTCGGGGAAGAAATTTCTGTAGCATTCTTGAGATTCATGTTGACTTTTTAAAATTGAATTTTATGGTGAAAAACTATATATGGTAAAATATAACCAAACATGATTGTGATAATTTCAGGGAAAGAATAAGAAATAACTGAGGGGTCCATTTACAGAAGACTGATTTAAAAAATCATAGCATATAGTATTTTATACGACCATTGAAAGCAGTGACATAGATCTAAACTATTGACATACAAACCTCTCTATGACATACTTTTGGGTGAAAAGGTATGGAGAGAAGAATACAAAGAGGGATTCCACTTGTGTAAATTTATACATGCTTGCTCATATTTGGTATGAATGCTACTCTATGTACGTAATAAAAATGAAGAAAAAAGTGAAAAGTCATTCTGAGATGTTATGATCTAGGTTATGAACAAAGTTTTAAGAAGCATATAATAACAAAACATTTTAAAAACAACAGTACTCTGTTCTTAAAGTGCACACATAAAATATATGTAAATACACACATGCACAAACATACTGAAGGAAATATATTAAGGTGTTACAGTGGTTTTTCTCTGGAGGGTAATATTTGGGTGTGCTTTAAAAAATTTCTTAATGTTACTCCTATGCATTTAAAAATTCTCCTCCAATGAATATCTAATGCTTGCTAATAAAAAAGAAACGTAATAAAAGCTTTATTTATTTTTTTAAATAAGTATTCTTTATTGCTGCAGTTTAAACCCATTGCCCACTTGACCTTAATGTTATATGACCATCTCAGAGGGGGGATCATTCCATCACCCAAGAGAGGAAAAAACCCAATTTATCCTCCAATTTTGGCTTAAATAACTACTTATGGGGGGGAATGCTCTCCAATCTAGCTTAACTCGCTCTTCCAGGAAAGTAAAGCTTTGTCTTCTGGAACATCCCACTCCTCCCTGTGGGATGGTATATTTTCCAAATAGGGCCATAACAAAATCTCCCATCCTGCCTTCTCTTTGCAGTGTGACTTTTGCCATTCCCCATCAAAGGTAGAGTCTCATTTCCCTGGCATCTACTCTGGGCTGGCATTAGGAATGTACCTCTCATCTACAGAATGCAGAGGAAGTGACTCTGCAAGATCTCTAGGGATAGAGGCTAAAAAGTAATAAAGCTTTTAGCTTTCTTAAAACACTGGCTCTCTACATGTTTTCTCTTAGGAAAACTGCCACAGTGCTCCGAGAGTCTCAGCCACGGAGAAAGGCCATGTGTAAGCGGTTGAGTCAAGAGTCTCAGCTAAGCCCAGCATTTAAGACATCCAAGCCCATCTCAGGTGGCAAAAACATGAGAGAAGCTTCTAGTTGATTCTACCCCAGCCATCTGTTACCCATGGAAGTCTAGTCCTTGTGGAGCTGAGACTATCTATCTTTCCTCTTCGTGGGTGAATCCCTGACTCCTAGAATCCAGGAGTATAATAAAATTGTCGTTTTAATGCACTAGCTTTGGGATGCTATATCATGCAACAATAGGTAAACAGAACGCTCCTCTTGTCCATCCTACAAAAATATCCACCCTCTTTCCAAGCTATCACCATATGGGAGCCCTGGGCAATGGGAAGATGAGCTGGTGTGGTGTCCAGAGACCCTGGTCCTAGGTCTGTCCTGTTCCTGACATACTATGTGACTGAAAAAGATATTAACATCTCACAGATATTACATAACAGCTAATACTTTTATTCCCTTCCCAAAGACAGCAGTTCATTTGACATTTGTAACTGGATGAGATAGGCATTGCTGTCCCCACTTGAAAGATGAGGACACTGAAGTTCAGAGAAGCTACAGATGCCTTGGTCAAGGTCCCATAGCTCATATAATGGCAAAGCAGAGAGGAGAATATAGGACCAATTCTGGAAGGTACAGTAGAGTAAGGGGGCAAATTTGAGTATCTGAGGTTGGCCAGGTATTAAGTTCTGTGAAATTTCTACTTTCTAGATTCTGTCCTGCCTTTTGAAATAATGTACTCAGACTATTCCCTTCCCTATATGATGGTCCTCAGTCATCCGAAGATCTAAAAGTTGCTTATGAGCTACATATTTCCGCCCCACGCTCTTCCTCCTCCTCCTCCTCCTCCTCCTCCTCCTCCTTCTTTTCCTCCTCCTTCTTTCTCCTTCCTCTTCCTCTTCTTCTTTTCTTCCTCTTCCTCCTCCTCTTCTCCTCTCCTCTCCTTTCCTCTCTCTGTCTCTCTTTCTCGACATAGTCTCGCTCTGTCACCCAAGCTGGAGTACAGTGGCCCAATCTCAGCTCATTGCAACCTCCGCCTCCCATTTTCAAGCGATTCTTGTGCCTCAGCCCCCTGAGTAGCTGGGATTACAGGTGTCCACCACCATGCTCAGATAATTTTTGTATTTTTAGTAGAGATGGGGTTTCACCATGTTGACCAGGCTGGTCTCAAACTCCTGGCCTGAAGTTATATCCAACTGCCTTGGCCTCTCAAAGTGTTGGGATTACAAACGTGAACCACTGCACTCCACCCAAGCTACATATTTCTATTAATCTCTTCAGCCATTCCTTACATGCTTACAAAATTATAATTTTTGGATTATAAAGTCAGTACATATTTATTGTAGAAATGTTTTCAAAAATAAGAAAAACACAAAGAAGAAAATAATAATCAAGTCAAATTCTATTGCTTCCAACTGACTTCTCTCACCTTGAGATTTTAACCATGTATTTATATGCATACATTTTTACAACTAGGTTTTATTGTCTTGTAATATATCTTGTAATATGTCTTGTCTTGAGCATATCCTGTGAATTTTGTAAAAAATATCTATGTACATACCAATATATTTATTTATGCTATGAATACATATTGTGGTCCAATTATATACCTGACAACTTTTTCTATTATGTAATTTACATATATCATATGTGTCTGTACATGTGCACACATCTAGATTTATGTGTACAAAATATTCATCTATACTTGTATCTATACCGACATTTACCCAAATGTTACTGGTGACTTTTTCTGAATACTGAGATATTCTTTTTTTATCTTTTCCTTTTTGTGAGAAAATAAATATAGATTGCTTATGGAATTAAAATAAAGCTAAAAAAGTCATAAATATTATCATTCCATTAAGTATTCACTGTCAATATCACTTAATGCCTGAAAAATATTCTACTATGTCAATGTACTGTTTATTAAACCAATTTCTTGTTCAAATTTTACACAGTTTCCAGTTTTTCACTATTTTATCACAAATTCTTACAGAAAAATATTTCTACACATCCCTATGCATCCCCCATGTAGAACTTTCTTGAGTGCTGCAAGAGAAATTGATGGGTCAAAGGGTTTTGATGTATTTAAGGTTTTTGATATATATTTTCAAGATGTCCTCCTGAAAGGATATACCAATTTCATCCCAATCAGCTGTATATGAGTGACTGTTTCACTGTATCTTCTGTAACATTGGGTATTACATCACTGTTTTCAAATCTTAGTAATTTTGATATGCATCCCATATTCCAAATTCATTCTGTCATGTTCTTTTCAAAATAGTTCAATTTGCTCATGTCCTTTTTGAGTTTTGATGTCCAGAACTGGGCAGGCGAATACAGGTGTGATCTGACCCGCATAAAGCAATAACGAACTACACCTCCCTCTCTCTGAATGTGAGACTTGTAATAATGCACCCCAGGCCTACTTCAGCTTTACTGGCAGCTGACTTACATTCAATATGCCCTCAGTTCTTTGTTGACATGCACTGCAAATAACTCTGGTCTTTCCCATCATGTATTTGTAGAATTGATTTTTCTAAACCAAAGTAAAGAACATTTTGTACTACCAAATTGTATCTGTATATTTCAGCCCTTTCTTCTAGTCTCTCAAGATATATTTTTTGTCATAATCTTCTGATCTCACGATTGCACTATTCCCTGACTACATGCCCTTTACGAATTGAACAAATATGAAAAGGAGCAGGAGGTAAGAAAGGGAACAAATAGTGACTGAGTGCCTGCTATATGTCAAGTAACAGGACTAAACAGTTATGCATGGTGAAATCATTGAGTACATGTAAGAGTGCAATTAAGTTGATGCTGATCTCCATGTGTTAGATGTCAAGAAATTGATGTCTTCAGGGATTGTCTTGAGCGCGGTTGCACAGCCAGTACAGAGACGGGGTTGGTTGGGAAATTTAACTGTGGCCCTTGGTATTCCCAGGATTCCATGCTAGGTCTCCCCTTCTCTAAGACATTGCCATTCATGTTGAAATAAAACTTGACAGCTAATGGGCAGAGAACTCTCTTCAGGGTGACATCAGACCGTTAATGAAAACTCTTTGAGAACATGTAATTGAATCAAAGGAAACCATCTTGACTATACTATCAAGCAGCCTACAATTGTACCCTTTGAAAAAAACAAACAAACAAAACAACAAAGAAAAACACTTTTTTTTTTCATTCAATCTGTTAGGAGTCTATAAGGTGCCTAGAAATGGACATGCGCTGGGAAGTGAAACAAAAATAGTTTCTGCCATCAGAGAGCTTACATTTAATTGGGAAGATAGAATATTCAAATAAACACAGGCAAAAATTAATACACTTGTGAGACCAGAGAGTTCTCCCTAGGGAAAACCTAGCATGGAATACTGGAAACAGGAAGACAGTTGAACTTTCCAACAAACTCCATCTCCATACTGGCCGTGCAATCTTGCTTTGTCAAATATCTTGCTGACATTCGTATATCTGCTATCTATGGATTATCCCTGATCATCCCATGCAACAAACCAATCCAGATAGAAAGGCAGTACATCTTGCATGATTTGTTCTTCATGAACCCATGATGGCTTCTGGTGTTCCCAATTTCCCTTCACACATTCACCATGTAAATTTGACCAACCCACCTCATTGTTTTTGGGAATCAAAATCAAGTTTCAATAGTGCTTCACCACCTATTAGGAAAACTGAATACAATCTGTCCTTCTAGCTGGGCATGGTGGCTCAGACTTGTAATCCCAACAGTTTGGGAGGCTGAGGTGGGTGAATCACTTGAGGCCAGGAGTTTGAGACCAGGCTGGCTAACATGGTGAAACCCCGTCTCTACTAAAAATACAAAAATTAGCTGGGTGTGGTGATATATGCCTGTAATCCCAGCTACGCAAGAGGCTGAGGCAGGAAAATCGCCTCAACCTGGTAGGTGGTGGTTGCAGTGAGCCGAGATCTTACACTGCACTCCAGGCTGGGTGACAGAGCAAGAAAATGAGAAAAATAAAAATCTGTTTTTCTATTCCAAGATTACACCCAACTCTCTCATTCTGAAAACATATCTCAAGATTATTTTAGCACCTGGAAGTAATTTGATTGGGTCTAGAGATGGAAATCAAGGCAGCCACTTTAAAGTAAATACTCAATACTTCTGTGTTAGAACTCCACTTCTTATATCTGTATTCTCCCTTTCTTAGTTTTCAGATTTTTTCTTGATATGTGACAAATCTGACAGAATTAGAATGAACTTAGTTCCTTTCTTTCATCGGGTAATAAAGTTTCAGTTGCTTCATCCAATAGGACAATTATTTTCTTATTCTTATTGTTCCAAAGCAATTTTAAAAGCTTGTTTTACCTTTGCTTATTTTCTTTTGGATTTGTCCACCATGCACTGACAATTTTGAAGTCTCAGCCTTTCTGGGAGTATTCTCATCAGTTTGGGCTAAAGTGTTTCACATTTTTGGCCTTTTTTGGTCATCTTTTAGTTTCCTATACAAGCATATCTTCTCCTTCCAAGGTTCCCAATTTCCCCACTTTTTTAAATTGTCTGTAATTATTTGTTCAGAATTTTATTTTTCAGAGTCTTCTCTGCAATATGCCTATTTCACATCGGAATCTCTTGCCATAGAACCAGAAAGATCTATCCTCTGCAATTAAAATGTTATGTGTATATGTGTTCATAAATTTTTAGTCATAATTTTTCATCTTTTGAAATAGAAAAGTTATTTCTTGCTTTAATAATATCCAGAGCTGCCTGGATATTATTTTATGAAATAATCATTTTCCTAAATTGCTGCAAGCAGTGCAAATTTATACGGTCCTTTTGGGAAGCAATTTGGCAATGTAAAAAAGAACCTTAAAAAATGTCCATCCATTTTGAACTGCTTCTGGGAATTTACCTTAAGGAACCCATCCTAAACATAGGATGGGCTTTACGCACTGTAATACTCATTGCAACATTATTTATAAATATTGGAAAATGGAAAATCTCCTTAATGTTCAACTTGAGGGGAATGATTAATGATGTGAGAATAGTAGGTTTTGATGATGATAAAATAATGTAGAAAATACTTATGTTTCAATACGAATTTTAAGAAAGGGGATTAAAAACATAAATTCTATGTTAATAAAATGATCAATATTGAATACAGAGGAAGTTCTGCATATGGTACAGAGGAGTACACTAGTAACAGACCTAACCTTGTGCAGGTAAAATGATACACTCTGGACAAAATACCAAAAAAATACTACCTGAGGGCTCTTGAAGTAAATAAAAGCAGGTATATTTTGGAAAGAAGCTGAAATGTGGAGGAAGTAGCCAGCACAGGATGAATTTCTGATCTTCAAGATTCTTCCTTTGAGGTAGGCTACACCTGAACCTGAAGCAGCAGAAGTAAAGTTTGCCATTGTCTGGACTGAGGACCAGTGGATGGATCCCAGGTCAAGGAAAGCCAGTAGAGAGTGAGGGAGGAATCAAGAAAAGGACAGACCCAGAGAAGGGGAGCCCACAAACTGTGTATAATCTCTGCCCATATCTCTGGCTGACCTCTGGACTCACATGTGAAAGACAGGCCCTGACAAGCTCAGCTGAAGATAATAAAACACCTGAGATTTCAGCTGCTGTTCACCAAAGGCAGGACAGCTGGACTCTAACCAAATTAACTGCCTTCAAAAACAAAACATGAACATTAAAGAAAATAACAAAACCCAAGAGTCTTCACACAATAAATTCACAATTTCCAAAGATAAATCCAAAATTACTCAACATATGGTAAACCGGGCAAGTTTCATTCATTCCTAAGGGAAAAGACAACCAGCAAAGGCCAACTCTAAGATAACCCAGATGTTGAAATTAGCAGACAAGAACTTTAGCAGCAATAGCTGTGATCAGTTGGGTAAAGGAAATGATGATTGTAATGACTAAAAATGTGAGAGCTACTGGCAGGGAAAAAACTATATCTACATATATATATACACATACACCAAATAGATATTTTAGAACTGAATATGTATGAAATAAAAAAAATCACTGGATGGGCTTAATTAAATGAAGAAAATAATCAATGGCTTTGCAGATACATTAATACAGATTTTCCAGCTCCCCCAATCTGAAAAACAAAGGGAAGGAAAAATTAAACCATGTCTAAAGGACCCATGGGACAATATCAAACAGTCTAAATGTAGGTAACTGGAGTCTCAGAGAGATATAGAATTAAAAAAATAAAGAAATAAAGTTCTGGAATTTACCAAATTTAATATAAGATATAAATTATCAAATTCAAGAAGCTCATGGAAAATCAAACAGGATTTAAACATGGGAAAAAGAAAGACTTACACATCATAGTCAAACTACTGAAAATGAAATATATATAGATACCCTTGCTTTGGCCATTTCAATAAAGCAAGAGAAAAAAGAAAAAGCACAAAGTTTTGAAAGGAAGGAATAAAACTATTTTTTAAAGATGACATGATTATTTTAAAAAATAAGCACAAAGACTATTTGAAACAACTATTACAATAAATGACTTTAGCATGGTTGAAATATTAAAGGTAAATGTACAAAAGTTAATTGTATTTTTACATACTGGCAGCAAAAACTAAAAAAAAATTCAAAAATAATTCTACTTACAATAGTGTAGAAAAACTCTCACTTAGTAATATGTTTAAGAAAAGATATGCAATATATCTTCAATGAAAATAATGTAATACTGCCAAGATAAATTAAAGAAAATCTAAATAAATAAATATACCATGTTTGTAGACTGTAATACTCAATACTGTTAAGATGCTTTCTCCCCCTAAATTTATCTATTGAGTAAATGAAATCCAAGTTATAATCCCAACAGGCATTTTTTTTTTTTGGTAGCAATTGACAAGGTAATTTAAAAAGTTATAGGGTAGTACAAGTAATCTACAATAGCTAAGTAATTAAGAACAATGTTGGTAGACTTAACACTGCTTGTTTTTAAGATCTATTACAAAGCTACAGTAACCAAGATAGTGTTGTATTGGCTAAAGGACAGGAATATAAATCAGTGAAACAGAACAGAGTCTTCAGAAATACATACAATTCATTTTTGATAGAGTTGTCAAAGGAAAGTCTTTTCAATAAATGGTGCCAGAACAACTGGAGAGCCATATGCTTAAAGGAAGGAGAAAAAGCCCATAGTTCATACCATATACACATATAAACTCAAAATGGATTACAGAAGTATATGTAAAAGATAAATCTATAAACATTCTAGGAGAAAAGAAGATAAACATTGTTTTGACCTTGGGGTAGGCAAAGGTCACTGAAAACAAAATGCATACATCATCAGAGAAAAAAATTGAGAAATTGGACTTTTGAAAAACCAAAGGTCTTGTTCTTCAAAAGTCATAACTAAGAAAAGAAAAGGCAGGCTACAGAATGGGGGAAAGTAACTGCAATACATACATCTGACAACGTATGTGTATAAAGACTCCTTATAACAATACAAGCAGATAAACAAAACAATTAAAAGATTGGCAAAAGATTTGAAGAAATATCTAAAAACACATGAATGCCAGTAAATACATGAAAAGGTCCTCAACCTCTTTAGTCATCAGGGAGATACAAATTATATCACAATGAGATACAACTGCACAACTATTAAAATGGCTGAATTTTAAAAAAGATTCAGTCTTATCAGTCTTAACAGGGTTTTGAAGCAAGTGAAACTCTTATTTACTGCAGATGAGACCACTCATTATTCATCTACTTTGGAAAAAAAACCCTATTTCTCAAAATGTTAATTCTAAAACAACCATATAACCCAGATATCCCATTCCTAGTTACTCAAGAGAAACAAAACCACCTATGTTCACAGAAAGACTTCTGCATGAAAGTTCATAGCAGTTTTATCCACAGTAGCAATAAGCTGCAGCCAACCCAAATGTCCATCGACTGGTTGGTGGATAAATACAGGATATTCATATGTGAGATATTATTCAGTATTAAAAAGGACCTACTGATAGGTGCAAAAAAGGGAAGAAATCTGAAAGTCATTATGCTGAATGGAAGACGCTAGACAAAAAAGAGTACATACTGTGTGGTTCCATTTAAATGAAATTCCAGAAAAGACAAATCCAATCTACAGTGACAAAACGCAGATCTGTGGTGGTCTGATGTTGCGGGTAAAAAGTCATTGGGAATCTTCTGTGGGTGAAGGAAACAGTCACTGGTGTATACATCTTTCAGAACTCTTTGAACTGCATACTCTAAATGGATGTAATTTCTTGTAAACAAGTTATACTTTAATAAAGATCATTTTAAAGTTACATGTAGAAAAATTAAGTAAAGCTTGAAAAAATTAGGTTAAAATGTTTATGTTAGTAGTATTTGGAGAATGAGGTTACAGAACATTTTCATTTCTGTTTATACTTTGGGGGAATTCTACAAACTCTTTTTAATGAACATGAATTTTTTTTTAAGTCTATGGGATTTATCAGATTAAGGCCAGCTTTCTGTCCCAAGTCAAATGTGTCACTAAGGTATGTGTTTTAGTCTAATATGACTCATTACCAAATAACACTCTCTTGTTGGTCAGACTTAAGGGCAGAGCAGTAATCCCAGAGGGATGAGTATCCTCACTTCTCCTCTGCATTTCACGCATGAAATTAGAACAGAGGCAATTCAATAATTTATCAGAAATTGTGTTTTTAGCAGAACAATTCTTCCTGCAGCTATATGGAGAACTGAGGCCCTCACTGATACACCGCATTAGCTCTAAATTGTTTTGTGCATTCAATATTCATGTAATATATCAATCATTAAATAGCAAAAAAATTATTGAATTAGAGTCAGAAAACCTGTTTGAGTTTTGTTTTGTCTTGTTTTGTTTAATTCTGTGTTATTGTGGTGGTTTTAAACATAGCCCTGAAATTCTTGATATACCTCTCACCGAGATACAGGATCTTCAATACTTGAATCTGGGAGGGCTTGTTACTATTTTGACTAAAAGAGACTGGCAGAATTGAGGCTATGTATCTTGCACGGCCAGATCAGAAAAGGCCATGCAATGTCACCTAATTCTCCTAGGAGAGAAACCAGTCCTTATCCAAGAAACCTGACTACTCAGAGATTAGCATGTTGGAGAGGTCACATGTAGGCACACCAGGCCACATCCCCAGTGGAGCTCCTAGCCAACAACTAGCATCAATAGCCAGCCATGTGAGGGGGCCATTTTTGATGTCCAATCAGTTGAGCCTTCAGATGACTGCAGCCCCCTCTGGTATTTGGCTGCAACTCTATGAGATACCCCTAAGCAAAAACTGCCCAGCCAAGCCCTTCACAAATTCCTGACCCACAAAATTGTGGGCAAAAGAAAAAGGTTGTTGTTCTTAACCACAAAGCTTTGGGGTAAGTTTTTATACAGCAATCATCACCATTAACAGTGATCTTAAGTGAGTCACTTGAGCTCTTTAAACTTTAAGTCTCACATCTCTAAAATGGGAACATATCTATTCTAGGCTAGGCACGATGGTGGCTCACACCTGTAATCCCAGCACTTTGGGAGGCTGAGGTAGGCAGATCACTTGAGGTCAGGAGTTCAAGACCAGCATGACCAACATGGTGAAACCCTGTTTCTACTAAAAATATAAAAATTAGCTGAGCGTGGGGGTGCATGCCTGTTGTCCTGGCTACTCGGGAGGCTTAGGTCGGAGAATCACTTGAACTCTGGAGGCGAAGGTTGCAGTAACCCAAGATACGCCAGCCTGGGAGACAAAGTGAGACTTTGTCTCAGAAAAACCAAACTAAACGAAATATTTATTCTATAGTATGGTCACAAGTCTTAAGTGAGATAATACATTTAAAAGAATAATGTAAACCTTGGACCACTGAGCAAATAGCTGTGGTTTCATTTATTCAAATATTGATTTGTTTATTCAACACGTTTGAATGCCTACTACATATTAAGCCTGTGTGGTAGGGTAGGGGTATAACTGTTAATAAGATATAATTGCTCCCATCCAAGAGCTCACATTCAGGCAGAGGAAGTGGTCAAGAAGCCAGAAGACAGAATGAATATGATAAGGTTGCAGCATAGGTAATCCAAGAGCTGTGGAACACATAGCAGGGCCTTGCTCCTTTCTCCTGGGGGAAGCAGAGAGAATGGTCAGGATGTGAGATTAGGGTTGTTTGTGTAGTGAGGCATGAGAATGGAAGAAAGATGATTACACAGAAGAGAAACAAAGAATCTGGCTTGGCTCTATAGGTGAGTAAGCTGAAACCAGTAAAAGAATGTGAACTTCTGTGCAGAGATAAGGGTTTTCTTATGAACTTAGGTAAATTGTTCAGAACATACTTTTGAGGCATGATAGAGGCACTACAGGGTCTTTATCACGTGCATCTTTCTGGCCACACAAGAATTAAACAAACACACAATCAAGAACAGCAGACTCAACTGCTAACTTGAATAATCTTTGCCATTTGCTTGATCAAAGCTGAGGCAATCTTAAGGCACAATATTTCATCAAAAGTTTTTTCTATGCTGCAGAATGCTAGTCTAAGAGAATGGCGATTCTGGAAAGCAACACTGAAAGCTTTGCTCCAAAGTCCTTGAAAAACTCCTCTTTCCAAGGTAGGTTACATTGGTATGTGCCTGCCTCCACGGCCTAATAGTTGTCCTGTGGCCAGTAGAACTATTTCCAATTATTCCTAAAAAGTGTGTGTGTGTGGGGGGTGGGGGGGGGGGGCGGGGGTTTGAGGCAGTTATGGCATGAGCAAAAAAAAAAAGGACTTTGCCATTCATCATTTAGCAATTGTATAATGTAACCAGAATGTCTATTACTGATGTAAAAAGCCATATGCTTAGGAGATGACAGTGACAAATTCAAAATCAACTCCTGGTTCTCTGGACCCAGTGTTCTTTCTCATACCTCTTGTGGAAAATACAGTAATATGATAATGTAGTAATATGAATGCTTAAGCATGGGGACTGGTGGTGATAATAGGGAGGTTTTCACAGCAGTCAAGATATCAGGCAGGCAAAAGAGAGAAGGGGCCCCTTTTGGGATGGGGTATCTCAGTTTCTCCTTAGCTAGGAAAAACTCATTACTCTCCATAGAAGACACATGAGAGATTCTATACAAACACCAAACTTAATTAGCTCAGATCCAAGTGGAAGGGACTAAATTTAATTTGCTATTTGCACTTTTTCTTTTCTTTCTTGGACAAGTTTAGGGTTTTAAACAGCTCTGGAAGATGGGGAAAAAACAAAGTTAAAAAAAAAGAAAGGAACAAGAGAAAGAGAAAAAAACACAGCTCCAATAATACCCAGAGTTGTGTCAATAGGCTGTTTTAGGAAAGAATGAGGGACTTTGTTGAGCGTGGGAATGGCTTCCCCTACCTATTGTCTCAAGATGTGAGCAGGGGCTTTTTCCCCTCCCTTAGCTCCTGATATGATTCCTGACACACAGTAGGAGCTAACAAGTGTTGGCCAGAAGGAATAAATCACAAGTTCTCGTCAGCACCCTCCACCCCATGGTACTGCAGATGTTTTGATGAGATGTTTTCCAATTTAATCCTGTTTGCTGAGTTATTAGCCTGTTAATCTCAAACAGAAATACTCTACCATGTGCTGAAAGTCTGACTTTTTCTTTCCCTGACCTAACAATTCCCACCAGCCCCTCTACATTTCTATCCCAGGAGAAAATAGTATGCTTTCTAAGCAGCTGTCACACTCCATCTTTCTTCAGACATGGCACTCATTCCCAGGGCAAACTTCACAGGGCAGAATGCAGGTGAAACCCCTTTTGAAAAATCACGGTTATATTTTAAAAAAAATACATTCAGACCTCTCTACAAACCCAGCAAGGACAAAAGTACCAGGTTGTTCAAAGGGATTCACTGACCAGTTATAAGGAAAATTCAGTAGCCTACACCTAGGAGTCTCGGTTCCATACCCTGGTTCTATCAGTGTTGTCATGTGGCTTTAAGTGAGTAACTTAACTTCTCTGTTTTCTGTTATAAAACAAAAATAGTTCTCTATTTCCCCTACAGTTTGGAAAGCTGCTATTCAGATGAGAGGACATCACATGGCTAAGTCAGAGTTTTCGTTGCCCTTCCTAAGACAGGTACTGGGCCAGCTGCCCCCATCCTAGATCTCCAGTCATGCACTTACCCAGGCCCAAACATGGTGGTCATCACTGATCCCTTTTTTCCTCTCTCAGAGGACAGCCAGTTCATATCCAAGTCCCATTGTCTCTACTGAAAAACAAATCCTAAGGTTTGATCATTTCTCATCACCTCCACAGCTGCACCATTAGATTAAGCTATCATCTTCTATTTTACCATGGCATGAGCTTTCTGACACTCTCCAGGCTTCTACATTTATATTACCAATGCCTGTTCCATGCACAAAAGTTAGAGAGGTCATATTATAGATGTAAACCAAACCAAGTCCTTTCTCTGTTCACTAGTCTCCAGTGAATGCTCATCAGCTGTAAAACAAAGCTCCAGAATCTACAACTAGATCCTAATTATGTAACCTCAGGCTATGTCTCCATCCCTATCTCTTTTTGCCCTTCTCAGGCACCCTGGTCTTCCTGCAGGCCATTTAATACATTAACCTTGCTCTTGTCTCAGGGTCATAATACTGTTCTTTCTCTTCCTAGAAAGCTTTTTCTCCACAGGCCTCTGTGCAACTCTCACCTCCCTAAGAAGCCTTATCTGACCACCCTAAGATACTCCCTTCCTCTACCTCCTTGCTCTCTATCATCTTACCCTGCTTTAGTTTTCTTCATAACATTTATTGCTTTCCAAGATGATGTCGTATCTTTGTTTATTGCCTCTCTCTACAGAAGAACAGAACCTGCAGGAGTTCAGGATCTTTGTGTATCACCATACTCTGCATTCACTTAAATGCTCAGCACTGAGTAGGCATTCAAAAAATATTTGTTGACTGAATGAATAGATAATGCACAGAAAAGTTTAAAGCTAAAAAGTGGAAAGAAAAATTGTAAATAACCCACTCTTCCTGACCTCTCAAAAGAGAAAAGGATTTACATGCCGGTTTGAAAACATCTTGCAAACATGTATACTTTTCAGAAACTCATCTGTTTGGTTAAATGAGGAACACTTTGGGGGAGATGAAAGAAATGAATTTTATTTGATTAGGCATGGTGTGTTATTTCCCAGTTGCTTCTGAGTTTCCAGGAACTGGCTTCAGGTTCAAGGAGTAGGAATGCCAAGGCTTGCTGCAGCCAGGACAAGGAGGTCCCTATCACGTGTCTTGAGGGGAAGGTAAACCAGGGTGTGGCCTCCTGACGTCCCTGACCCCCTCCAGCACCTCCTTCTCCTTACTCTCCCCTGCATCTCACAGCTTTCACTCCACAGTTTACAATCAAGCCTACCCTTATAAGTACTAGAAAGAACACATGCAATGATTGGGAGCTAGATTTGAGCCCAGTATCTTCCTTCATGTCTGATTTTCAATAAATTATTTAACCTCTCTGAATCTTTTTAAATATAATTTTTACATTTTTTTTGAAATTTAAGAAACAAAGACACTAATCATCACCTCACCAGCCTTTCTCTAATATATGGCATTTGGCAGAAACTCAAAAAAATGAGGGCATCCCAATGTGACATGCATGTTATCCTGAATTTCACAGGAAGATGGGGTTTGACTTTAGAAGGCTTCCTATGGGTAGATTTTGCAAGATGGAGGTGAATAAAGAAAATTAGCACTATAGCACTAGAATGTGAAGAGGTAATTCCCTCACACAGCTATTATTTTGTATTAAAGTGTGTGTGTATATATATATATATATATGTATATATGTGAGTGTGTGTGTATATATATACATGTGAGTGTGTATATATATATGTTTATACGTGTGTGTATATATATACACTCTGAGTATATATATTCAGAGATTACGTAATTGTGAAATGCTGAAAAATTACAAAATATTTTGGCTCCTATTGGCTGTGGTGGTGGGGATACAAAACTGGACTGGAAGAAGGTGGTGGCTCATTGGAAAACTTTGTCATATCTCTTTGTGAATGACTGGAAACACACCTTCCCACACACGTTCTG
Organism: Ateles fusciceps; assembly: GCA_036589455.1. Lineage (NCBI taxonomy): Eukaryota > Metazoa > Chordata > Mammalia > Primates > Atelidae > Ateles > Ateles fusciceps. Next base: position 16,505,731 of record JAZHEH010000952.1, read on the forward strand.
AGAACTTCCTGCACAATGAGTCATCACGTTATGATGGCAAGTACTTGCTCACACCTACCACATGCCCACTTTCTGGACCTGAACCAGTTTTCAGACCTGCAACCACCAACCAAAGGAAAGATGAGTGCCCATGAGGAAGGCCACCGTGCCACAGTGAGTGTATACAGTAATGTCTCCTTCAGGCCTTCCTCAGAGGGATTTATGGCCTTTTATTTGGATAATCATATACCAGAGGAAGAGGAACATCCAGGCATTTCAAAGACCATTGAGTACAAGTTGACAGAGATACTCAGAGACCCAAGGCATACTCAGAGTCGGGGACCTAGGGGCTGCCAGGAAACAGAATGGAGTTGCAACCTAGATGTAGCTCCCAGTGGGAGGATCATTTCCCTAGCTCCCAAATACATAATTGACATGGCCATGTATAGTGGCTGGACGAATCCTCCTCATTGTTTCCTTGGACACTGTGATAAAACTATCATAGTGGGGGAGGGCAAGTGGAGGCAATTCCATTGCCATCCAAGAGAGGAAACTAAAACCAAAGTCTCATCCTGAGGATAATGGAAGCAATCAGTGATATGCTCACAGACTTGAAGGATGCCTGAGTGGTGGTCTGTATCATATCCATATTTAATTCACCAATCTGGTCCCTTCAAAATTCAGATGGATTCAGGAGGTAACAGTGAGCTAATACAAAGTCAAACAAATCGTAGGCCCAATTTTTGCAGTTGTCAGATACAGTGTCTATGCTACAGGCAATTAGTACAGCCAGGGGTATATAGCATGTGTCCATTAATATAGAAAATAAGTTTTTTTCCCCTTATCTGTCTGATAAAAGGACTAGAAGAAGTTTACATCCACATAGGGTGGGCACAACTACACATTCAGAGTCTTGCTCCAGGGCTTTATTAACTGTCCTACCCTCTGTTATTACATAATCTGAAGAACAGGGACCATCTGAACATTTCACAGACTATCACATTGGTCTACTATGTTGGTGCAGCATGTTCACTGGGCTAGATGAACAAGAAAGGAAAAATATGTTCAAGGTTTGGGTAAGATATGTGCTTCAGAAGGTGTGAGATAAAGCTTATGAAGAATCAGGGGTTCACCACATCAGTGAAAACTTAAGAGTTCAGCAGTCTGTGGCATGCCATAACATCCCTTACAAAAAAACAAAGAATAAATTACTGCATCTCACACCTCACACCTCCAGGAAGGAAGCAGAATGCTTGGTAGGCCTCTTTTGATTCTGGAGGCAGCAAATTACACACTTGGGAATACTTCCCTGACCCATTTTCCAAGTAGCATGGAAGGCTGCCAACTCTGAGTTGGATCACAGAACAGGAAAGGCATTGTAGCAGTCAGGCTGTGATGCAAACAACCCATTTGTTACCATGTGACCGAGTGGATCTTTCTTTAGTCCATTCTCACCCTATGATAAAGAAACACCTGGTTCCTGGGAGAGTGGATCCAAGATGGCAGATTAGACACAACTCCAGCGCACAACACCGAGCCAGAGAGACACAGAAACCCAGAGATCTCCTAGCTCCAACCGAGGTACCAGGTCCATTTCAACGGGTCTGGTCCAAGGGTAAGCAAAGCCCACTCAGAGCAGACCGAGATGGGAAGGGGTGCTGCTTCACCCAGAAAGTGCATCTGACCAGCAAGTCAGAGGCTCCACCTCTGGCGCTCCAGTCCAGATACAGCACTCCCCGCAAAGTCTCAGCACAGAACAGGGGGATCTTTGCCAGTCAAGCGCCGCGAATTACAAGTGCAGAGTTGAATAAGAGTCTGCAGACTGAGCTATCACCCCCTCCCCCACCAGAGAGAGAGGGAGCTATAAGCAGGAGCAGCTGGGCGGCCTCTACCCCATGACCGGAGAGAGAGAAAGCTGAAAGGGGGAGACTGCCGGGTGTGGCTGGGCGGGTCCCTAACCTCCCCCACAAACACCAGAGGGCTGAAGCTCTGACTCCAGTGGGTTGCATAGCCAGTGCCACAGTCTGAGACGAAGCCTGAATGATCCCAGCCCAGTGGAGGAAGGGCACAACCCACCACTAGAGGGGTGGGACCGGGCTACATGTTTTAACAAAAAACACAGGAAACCTACATAGCAACGGGACGGCGTTCTTGACAACCCAGCAATGACTACAGGTCAGTGGAAGAGGTGGGCCTAGTCCCCCAGCATAAACCAAAAAGACACAGGAAGCTTCCCTAGTAACCTGAAGGAGTCTCTAGAAACCCAGAAGCTCCCCCACAGGCAGACAAGCGACCTCATCAAGCAGCTCTCTGACACCACAGCCAGGTAAATCCACAAAGATGGGAAAAAAACAGCACAAAAAGGTGAAACCATCAAAGACCAGAACACCTCTTCTCCTTCAAGGGATCACAGCTCCTCAACAACACAGGATCACAACTTGACCGAGAAGGAGTGCGAAGAATTGACGGAACAGGATTCAGGAGGTGGATAATAACTAACTTTTCAGAGCTAAAGGAACACGTTCTAAGTCAATGCAAAGAAACCAAAAACTTTGAAAAAAGGTTAGACAAAGTGCTAACTAGAATAACTAGCTTAGAGAAGAACATAAACGACTTGATGGAGTTGAAGAACACAGCACAAGAACTACATGAAGCAAACACAAGTTTTAATAGCTGAATTGATCAAGCAGAAGAAAGGATATCAGAGATTGAAGATCAACTCAATGAAATAAAAAGAGAAGGCAATACAAGAGAAAAAAGAGTGAAAAGAAATGAACAAAGCCTCCAAGAAATATGGGATTATGTTAAAAAACCTAAACTACACTTGATCGGTGTACCTGAATATGACGGGGAGAATGAATCCAACCTGGAAAACACACTCCAGGATATTATCCAGGAGAACTTCCCAAGCCTAGCAAGTCAGTCCAAATTTCAAATTCAAGAAATACAGAGAACTCCACAAAGATATTCCTCAAGAGAGCAACCCCAAGGCACATAATCGTCAGATTCACCAGGGTCGAAATGAAGTAAAAAATGCTAAGGGCAGCCAGAGAGAAAGGTCAGGTCACCCACAGAGGGGAAGCCAATCAGACTCACAGCAGATCTCTCAGCAGAAACTCTACAGGCCAGAAGAGAGTGGGGGCCAATATTCAACATCCTTAAAGAAAAGAACTTTCAACTCAGAATCTCATATCCAGCCAAACTAAGCTTCATAAGTGAAGGAGAAATAAAATCCTTTATGGACAAGCAATTATTGAGAGATTTTGTCACCACCAGACCTGCTCTACAAAAGCTCCTGAAAGAAACACTAAGCATGGAAAGGAACAAGTACCAGTCACTGCAAAAGCAAACCAGTTGGCAAAGACCAAAAATGCAATGAAGAAAATGAGTCAACTAATGAGAAAGAAAACCAGCCAGAAACAAAACGGCAAGATCAAATTCACACACAACAATGTTAACATTGAATGTAAATGGCCTAAACGCCCCAGTTAAAAGACACAGACTGGCAAACTGGATAAAAAGTCAGAACCCACTGGTGTGCTGTATTCAAGAAACCTATCTCACATACAAAGACACACATAGACTCAAAATAAAGGGATGGAAGATCTACCAAGCAAATGGAGAACAAAAAAAGCAGGGGTTGCAATCCTAGTCTCTGATAAAATGGACTTCAAACCAACAAAGATCAAAAGAGACAAAGAAGGACATTACATAATGGTGAAAGGATCAATTCAACAGGAAGAGCTAACTATCCTAAATATATACGCCCCCAACACAGGAGCACCCAGATACATAAAGCAAGCTCTTAACGACCTAAAACAAGATTTAGACTCCCACACAATAATAGTGGGAGACTTCAATACTCCACTGCCAATATTAGACAGATCAACGAGACAGAAAATTAACAAGGATATCCAGGACTTGAATGCAGAGCTCGACCAAGCGGATCTAATAGACATATACAGAACGCTCCACCCCAAATCCACAGAATATACATTTTTCTCAGCACCACATTGCACTTACTCTAAAATTGGCCACATCATTGGAAGCAAATCACTCCTCAGCAAATGCAAAAGAACAGAAATCATAGCAAACATTCTATCAGCCCACAGCACAATCAGACTAGAACTCAGGATCAAGAAACACACTCAAACCCACACAACCACTTGGAAACTGTACAACTTGCTTCTGAATGTTGACTGGATAAACAATGAAATGAAGGCAGAAATAAAGATGTTCTTTGAAACTAACCAGAATGAAGACACACAACTTACCAGAATCTCTGGGACACCTTTAAAGCAGTATCGAGAGGGAAATTTATAGCAATAAATGCCCACCAGAGAAGAGAGGAAAGATCTAAGATTGACATCCTATCATCAAAATGGAAAGAACTAGAGGAGCAAGATAAAAAAAACTCAAAAGCGAGCAGAAGACAAGAGATAACTAAGATCAGAGCAGAATTGAAGGAGATAGAGACACAAAAATCCCTTCAAAAAATCAGTAAATCCAGGAGCTGGCCTTTTGAAAAGATCAACAAAATAGACAGACCACTAGCCAGATTAATAAAAAAGAAAAAGGAGAAGAATCAAATAGATGCAGTAAAAAACAATAAAGGGGTTATCACCACTGATCCCACAGAAATACAAACTACCATCAGAGATTACTACAAACAGCTCTATGCACATAAACCAGTAAACCAGGAAGAAATGGATACATTCCTAGACACTTGTACTCTACCAAAACTAAACCAGGAGGAAGATGAAACCCTGAATAGACCAATAACAAGGGCTGAAGTAGAAGCAGCAATCAATAGCCTACCAACCAAAAAAAGTCCAGGTCCACACGGGTTCACAGCCAAATTCTACCAGACGTACAAAGAGGATCTGATTCCATTCCTTCTGAAACTGTATCAAACAATACAAAAGGAGGGAATCCTCCCTAACTGATTTTATGAGACCAACATCATCCTGATACCAAAATCAGGCAGAGACTCAACTAAAAAAGAAAACTTCAGGCCAATATCCATGATGAACATCGACGCAAAAATCTTCAATAAAATACTGGCAAACAGATTGCAATAGCACATCAAGAAGTTTATCCATCACAACCAAGTAGGCTTCATCCCGGGGATGCAAGGCTGGTTCAACATATGCAAATCCATAAATGTAATCCATCACATAAACGGAACCAAAGACAAAAACCACATGATTATCTCAATAGATGCAGAGAAGGCATTTGATAAAATTCAACAGCCATTCATGCTAAAAACTCGCAATAAACTAGGTATTGATAGAACGTATCATAAAATGATAAAAGCTATATATGACAAACCTACAGCCAATATACTGAATGGGCAAAAGCTGGAAGAATTCCCTTTGAAATCAGGCACTAGACAAGGATGCCCTCCCTCACCACTCCTATTCAACATAGTATTGGAAGTTCTAGCCAGAGCAATCGGGAAAGAAAAAGAAATAAACGGTATTCGATTAGGAAAGGAGGAAGTCAAACTGTCTCTATTTGCAGATGACATGATTGTATATCTAGAAGACCCCATTGTCTCAGCCCAAAATCTTCTCAAACCGATAAGCAACTTCAGCAAAGTCTCAGGATACAAAATCAATGTGCAAAAATCACAAGCATTCCTATATACCAATAACAGACAAACAGAGAGCCAAATCAAGAGCGAACACCCATTCACAATTGCTACAAAGAGAATAAAATACCTAGGAATACAACTAACAAAGGATGTAAAGGACCTCTTCAAGGAGAACTACAAACCACTGCTCAACGAAATAAGAGAGGACACAAACAGATGGAGAAACATTCCATGCTCACGGTTAGGAAGAACCAATATTGTGAAAATGGCCACACTGCCCAAAGTAATCTATAGATTCAATGCTATCCCCCATCAAGCTACCAATGACCTTCTTCACAGAACTGGAAAAAACCACTTTAAACTTCATGTGGAATCACAAGAGACCCCGCATAGCCAAGACAATCCTAAGCAAAAAGAACAAAGCTGGAGGCATCACACTGCCAGACTTCAAACTATACTACAAGGCTACAGTAATCAAAACAACATGGTACTGGTACCAAAACAGAGACACAGACCAATGGAACAGAATAGAGACCCCAGAAGAAACACCACACATCTATAACCATCTGATCTTTGACAAACCTAGCAAAAACAAGAAATGGGGAAAGGACTCCATGTTTAATAAATGGTGTTGGGAAAACTGGCTAGCAATGTGCAGAAAGCAGAAACTGGACCCCTACCTGTCACCTTACATTAAAATTAACTCCAGGTGGATCAAAGATTTAAACATAAAACCTAACACCATAAAAATACTAGAAGAAAACATAGGAAAAACCATCCAAGACACAGGCATAGGCAAGGACTTCATGACTAAAACACCAAAAGCAATGGCAATAAAAGCCAGGATAGACAAATGGGATCTAATTAAACTCCAGAGTTTCTGTACAACAAAAGAAACCATCATTAGAGTGAATCAGCAACCAACAGAATGGGAAAAAATTTTTGCTATCTACCCATCTGACAAAGAGCTAATATCCAGAATCTACAAAGAACTAAAACAGACATACAAGAAAAAAACAAACAATCCCATTCAAAAGTGGGAAAAGGATATGAACAGACACTTTTCAAAAGAGGACATATATGAGGCCAACAAACATACGAAAAAATGCACATGATCACTGGTCATTAGAGAAATGCAAATCAAAACCACACTGAGTTATCATCTCATGCCAGTTAGAATGGCGATCATTAAAAAATCAGGAGACAACAGATGCTGGAGAGGATGTGGAGAAATAGGAACACTCTTACACAGTTGGTGGGAGTGTAAATTAGTTTAACCATTGTGGAAGACAGTGTGGCGATTTCTCAAGGATCTAGAAATAGAAATTCCATTTGACCCAGCAATCCCACTATTGGGTATATACCCAAAGAAGTATAAATTGTTCTACTATAAAGACACATGCACATGTATGTTCATTGCAGCCCTGTGTACAATAGCAAAGACCTGGAATCAACCCAAATGCCCATCAATGATAGACTGGACAAAGAAAATGTGGTACATATACACCATGGAATACTATGCAGCCATAAAAAACGATGAGTTTGTGTCCTTTGTAGGGACTTGTATGAATCTGCAAACCATCATTCTCAGCAAACTGACCCAAGAACAGAAAGCCAAGCACCGTATGTTCTCACTCATAGGTGGGTGTTGAACAACGAGAACACGTGGACTCAGGGAGAGGAGCATCACACACAGGGGACAGTTGGAGGGGGGTAGGGGAGAGACAGTCGGGGGGTGGGGAGGGGATAACATGGGGAGAAATGCCAGATATAGTATGCATCTAAAGTAAAATAAATAAATTTAAAAAAAAAGAAATACCTGAGACTGACTAATTTGTAAAGAAAAGAGGTTTAATCATCTCATGGTTCTGCAGGCTGTACAGGTTTCTGCTTCTAGGGGGCCATAGGAAATTTACAATCATGGCAGAAGGCAAGGGGGAAGCAAGTCCATCTAAACATGGCCAGCAGGAGAGAGAGAGGGAGTGAAGGTGGAAGCTCTACACACTTTCAAACAACCAGAATTCCTGAGAACTCACTCACCATCATGAAAACAGCAAGGGGAAAATCTGCCCTCATGATCCAATCCCATCCCATCAGGCCCCTCCTCCAACACTGGTCATACAATTTGACATGGAATTTGGGTGGGAATATAGAATCAAACCATAGCACCTGTAGTATAAGAATTACTGGTGATAATAAATACTGTGTGGATTGCAAGCATCAATCAGGAGACACACAATGTAGACCCCCTGATTTTGGAGGAAGGTCATACCTTCTGCAACAGAAAGAATCCATTTGAAAGAAGGAACTTTCCCCTGAAAGTTCTTGGTATGTTATTGGATGCTGACAGCTACAAACCTGGAGCCATAATCTAGCAGAAGTCATGAGCTGGTTCTGTCAGATGCACTGAGTCATGTGGTAGAGTATGAGTCTCACATAAGATGAGAGTGGCACATCAGAATTAGGTCCAAGCAAACTCAGGGATGCAAGTGAATTGCAGCAGCAGATGGCCCAAGTCCCATGGCATCCACCACAACTGCACTGCTGCCTCTCAGTCAGGTTGCACTTATGGCCACCTGGGAGTGGGGAGGCAAAAGAATAAGCTTATTTCAAGGAGAGGTATTGGCTCTGTACATGGATACCAGGATGTAAGCTAAACACAGGACCACTGCTAAGCAATGGGCAAAAGTCTGAAGTGTCCACATGGTCACCAACTTTGTAAGGAAAGAAAAGGATTTAAGGTGTGGATTCATGTTTTGATTTACTGATCTGGGGCTTGACATAGAAAGACAGGACAACCCTTCCTTTTGCTTGTTCAACACCAACTTAAAAGACTTAATGAAGTCAACAGGGTGGCCATGGCTGTGCTCGTGGCTGGTGGTGGGTTTATGGAGGAGGAGGCAAACAGAGACACTGTGGAACTTCCTCCTTCGCTTTTAGCAGTTCAGACATATGCCACAACTCAATGATCCATGCGAAACATGTCCCAGTTCCCCAAAGCCTGCTTACAAAGCTTTCAGCCCTCAATGTCTTTCAAACTGACTTTGATCATCCACATAAAAAGGAATAGCACCAAGACACACAGACCAGATGAAGAGGAGAAAGTTCCAAATGGGGCTGGAATCAGTGACCTCCAGGGTCCCCCTGAGATTACTGAAAAGGAAGCCAAGGATGGGAATATCTTCCTAGTAAAGTGGCTCTCTCACTTAATCACGTATGAGAATCACCTGGAAGGCTGTTAAAACACAGATTGTCAGGCTCCACGCTACAGTGGCACGGTCTAGAATTTACAGTTCTGTCAAATTCCCAGGGTATGCTGATGCTGTGTATTCAGGAGCCACCCTCTGAGAATCACTGTCCCAGAGCAATGAGAACGCAAAACAGATGTGGGCACTACTTCAGGCTTTAGCACCCTGTGCTCAAGCAGAAGGTTTCCATGAGGGAGGCCGTATGTGTCACAGTTAAGAGACCTGGCTTTGGATTTCAACGGATCTGGTTCAAATCCAGGTTTTGTCACTGACCATCTAATTGACATTAGACAAGTGGGCCTTGCCTTGTGAGCCACAATTTTCTCACCTGTAAAATCGGGATAATAATAATGTATACACTATGGAAATACTGTGAGATATAGTTAGATAACATATTCAAAATGAAAAGTTGCATGGTAAGCTCTTGATAAATAAGAAACAATGACAACACGCGATACTAGTGTTACTACCCTGTAGTGTACTGGCCAAATTAAGAGGCTGTATTTATAATGGCCCCAGCCCTCATTCTTTAATTTAAATATTCACCTTTGGGACTCAGAGAGGTAATTACATTAAGAGGCAAGCAAAGAAAAGAGACTGTAATTGGGGCTGTAACTCCACCCTCCTTCATCTCCTCCCTGCCCCCCTCTCTTCAGCCCTCTTCTCCAAGGTCAGTTTGTTTAAATTTGGACTTGGATTTCACTGGGAATTCGTTTCACATTCTTCTTACTCACTGTGTCAAATGAGTATGAGCAGCCATAGTCCTTCCTCTCATCTCTACAACATGCCTGCCCATGCTTTTGGAGGCTGATGTCACCACAGCAATCAACCCACATGCCTGGTACGTAACATACACCCAAATAGTATTTGTTGAATTGCATCAAATTTACAGGAATTAAGGAGACAGGATTTTGGATTCATTTTCATCTCTGAGATATATGACCTTGGATTAGCCACGCCACCTTCTCCAGGTCTCCGTTTCTCACTTGTAAAAACAGAGATTTCTCAGGCTTCTTCCAGCTTAGCTATAGCGTAGTGGGCAGAGATCTGAACTGGGAGTCAGTAAACCAGGGTTAGGGGCCCAGATATGCCACTAACTTGTAGTAAAAAAGTTGCTTTCCCTCTCTGTGCCTCAGTTTTCTCATTTGTGTTATGGGATGATTTCTACATACCCACCTGCCACTCCGCATTCCTGAATTTCCAGGTATTTTATTTAAGGCCCTTTGAGGGTTCCAGGTCAAGACCTTTAAACAGTATCTACCATAATAAGAAAAAAAAGATGTGTTTCCTTCTACCTTGATGTGGCCACATTTTACTGGAGGCTTTTGGAACCTTGCTGGATAAAATCTCCCATAACGACTCACAGCAATAATGATCATTAATATTGCATATAATCATTAAAATAAGTAGCATCATATTACTCTCAACTAAAATAGTATCTTTCAGCTGAGAGTCTGCTGATGCTTTAGCATGACAAGTTAAGGGAAGGAGGGACTGCTATTGGGGTCACTCCCTTAAATCTTCTTCCATGCATTTTAAACCTAAATGAGAAGGTGGGAGAAGGTTTTTGATACAGTATTAGATTTTGCTTCACAGGAGGTTGAGACTGTAGTGAGCCACGGTTGCGCCTCTGCATTCCAGCCTGGGTGACAGAGCAAGACCTTGTCTCCAAAAAAAAAAAAAAAAAAAAAAAAGAAAACAGAAAAAAAAGAATCTGTGTGCAGCTTCAGTGCCAGGTTCTGTTACTTTCAAGCTGTGTGATTTTGGCAAAGTGATACAGCCTTTCTGTGTGTGCCTCAGTCTACTCATCTGTGAATGCTTCTCTGCACATTTCACAGGGTTGTTACAAAGATCACCTAAGATAGTTGATGCAAAAACGTGTTGTAAACTGTTAAGCTCTCTACAAACTCAAGGCATTGCCATTATGGTAATAAAAATCAAATGGCACAGAATATTTCACAAGCAAGGACTGGGACAGATTATGTGTAAAGCATTCCCATCTAATGGGGCTTTATAAATACACACTCCTTCTTATTATTACTAACTTCTTAATAATCTCTTTGCAAAGCTTGTCTTCAAACTCCCTTTGTTTCCCCCGTCATTTCTTCTTAACATCTCCTCTTTCACACAGCTATTTATTACTGAACTCTGGGTGGCATTTGGGGAGACAGTTGGTTCGAAAAATATACACATATATATTTTGTACAGAGACATAAACAAAATGTAGCCAGGGCACCTCAATTCTGAGCCAAGATATTAAAAAATATACATCTTCTTTGTGGTCTGTCGGAGCTGCTTATATTAGCAATACTTAGTCTGAAATTAGGTTTAACAACTCTATCCCTATATGTAGCCTCAGATATGTTCACATGTGGCATTAATGTGGAAAGAAAACAAATGAAATATGCTCAGATGCATTTTCATTTTAAAAATCTTATAAAAGAAAGGGTTTTACAAAGCCTTTTGGAGTCTCTCTTGGCTAAGAAGGAAATCCTTTTGCCATTAACTGATCCTGCAGAGAGAGCCTGCTAGCTACAAGATCATGATGAGGGTAAGCATTAATTAAATCTAAGTGTGAGAGAATAATTATGTACACATATCCGTCAGGGCAGGTTGTCAGTATCCAGTAACAAAGTTGGATACAAACTCCATCAGCAGAACTGTCAGGCGGCTGTTAAAAGGATATAAATGTGTCCCAAAAGGATCATTTCATTTAGGGGGGGAAAAAATTGGATTGCAAAGGATTAATGAGGCAAGGGGTTTGTGTTTTCAATTGGATGTAAAATGCAAACTGAGTAAGTTGTGATATCATCATTTAACCTTAATGCCTAGCTACATTTGGATTTTTATCACTTGGTGGGGGCAATTAGACCTTGTACATCAAACCAGCATTTTCCCATCATGGAATGACATTAAAGGTTATTTTTTTAAAGTTAAGTTGCATAAAAGTTTACAACAAAGTCATAAAACCTAATTTTCACAGATGGCATATTCTTAATAATAATTAGGTCAGAAAATGAATATGAATCCCACCAGAGTAATTAGGATATTCAGTAAAGGACCCTTTTTGTTGCTGCCTTCATTTCTACCGAGTTTCAGTCTAAGCTCTGAGGCTTGTGTATGTGCAGAGACCCCACACAAGTAATGTGAACGCAAGTCTTGGAGGTATGCACTGCTGATAGACACAGTAACAATGTAAGAGAATGGACAGGAGCACTGGAAACAGGCAGGTCTACATTTACATCCAAGCTCCACCACTGACTGGCTGTGCAAGTTTGGGCAACTTACTTCATATCTCTGGACATTCATTTCTTTTACAAAGTAAGGGTTAGAGAAAGATCGTTACAGTAATACATGTGAAACTCGTTACTCTTAAAAGAGTAAAGAACACACAAGAAATGGCCAGTAATTGTGGTTTCCTATCAGATATATGTCCCAAATTAGAAAATAGAATAGAAACACAAATCTTGACACTAGCTTTGAGATTCATTCCTCCTAAAATTTCATCTTTGTTGGAGGAATTCAAGAGAGTGAGTATTTCCAGCCAAGGCAAAAGAGTAGGACGTCTAACTGGTTTCACTGCAGCCTTGGTGGACAATGAGAATGGTTAGCACCAAAGTCATTTTACTCCAGTGCAATTTGAATAATCTGTAATCATTGTACTTGAATGCTTGAGTGAGTGACTGTCTGTTTCTTTCTCCAAACCTTGAGCTACATAAAGCTGAGGATCTCGTATGTCTAGACTTCCATTTCAGTCTCAGGACTGAGCATAGTGTCTTATACTTGGTAGACACTCAGCTGAAAGAATAATGGAAGTGAGGTTGGAGACCCTGGTACGTACTTAAGCTTAGACAGAAGGCACAGGAGGGGCTAGAATTGGGGAAATGGTAATTAGCCACGGCCGCCCCAAAGAGCCATTTGGAAAGGTGTCTTCCTATGGCAGTGTAATTGCTCTGACCTGCACTTGTATAGCTCTGCTGGGACCACAGATGCTGATCTAAGAATGAGGCCAGAGTGTCTGTCAGAGATCTTAGCCATTCTGGGTTGCTGTTGTTATCAGTATAATTACTTACTCTTGAATTCTCAAGATCTTGTGGAGTTATTTCTATGTAGTCCTGCCTGAAAGCAAGAAGACTTATTCGGGACCCTTCTCCATGTTACATTCTGTGAAGACTGTTCCACAACACTCCACTGAAGGAGAGCTCATGAACCTTTCTCAGCCAACACTCCTGGCAAGGTAGCAAGGCTGACACAGATACAGGAAGAGGTTAGGCGTTACGGCTATTCCCTGCAAATCTTTATTAAGAGATTATACATAGGCAATTTGGAGGAGGTTCTTTCTCTCTACAGAAAATATCCTTTTCTCTCTACAGAAAACACCCTGTCAATGGCTTTATTTCAATGGTTTTGTAATTGCCCAATGGGTTCATCTTGTCCATTGCCTAGAAAAGCCAATGCCCTGAGAACAGCAGATTTTTACAATAGAGAGTTTAATTAATGCAGAGTCAGTTCAATGGAAGACTGGAGTTCATTATTCAAATCACAGTCACCCTGTGATTTTCAGAAGCTAGGGTTTTTTTAAGGATAGTTTGGTGAACAGGGGGTTAGGGAATAAGGAACACTGATTGGTTAAGTCAGGGAGGAAATCATAGGGAGTAAAAGCTGTCTTCTTGCACTGAGTCAGTTCCTGGGTGGGGCCACAAGACCAGATAAGCCAATGTGCCAGTCTGTGTGGCATCAGGTAGTTCATCAGAATGCAGGGTCTGAAAATTCTTCGAACACTAATCTTAGGTTTTATGACAGTGATGTTATCTATAAGGGCAATTGGGGAGGTTAGGAATCTTGTGGCCTCTGACTGCATGACACCAGAGCCATAATTTCTAATCTTGTGGCTAACGTGTTAATTTTACAAAGGAGGTCTGATCCCCAAGCAAGGAGCAGGTTTGTATCAGAAAGGGGTTGTTGTCATCTTTGTTTCAAAGTTAAGCTATAAACTAAATTCCTCCAAGTTAGCTTGGCCTATGCCTAGGGATGAACAAGGGCAGCATATTAGTCCATTTTCAGGCTGCTGCTAAAGACATATCTGAAACTGGGAAGTTTACAGAAGAAAGAGATTTACTTGGACTTACAGTTCCACTTGTCTGGAGAAGCCTCACAATCATGGTGGGAGGCAAGGAGGAGGAAGTCCCATCTTACATGGATGGCAGCCGGCAAAAGAGAGAACGAGGAAGACGCAAAAGCGGAAACCCCTGATAAAACCATCAGATCTCATGATACTCATTCACTACCACGAGAACAGTAGGAAGGAAACTGACCCCCTATGATTCATTTATCTCCCACCGGGTCCCTCCCACAAACGTGGGAATTATGGGAGTACAATTCAAGATGACATTTGGATGGGAACACAGTGCCAAACCCCATCAGGCAGCTGGGGAGGTAAGAAGCAAGATAGAATTGGTTAGGTCAGATTTCTTTCATTGTCATGATATTTGTAAAGGTAATTTCAGCTTGAAGCAGAAATATGAGATATATGGATTGAAGGCAAATACCACTTCTTTGCATTGACGGTGACCATTTTGTGGAAGTATTCTCCTAACCAAGCCTCTGCCATACCCACTTCCTCCCTCCATTCCTCAAAAAACAAACAAAAACATAAAATCTGCACATGAATTGCTTCTCCCTATATCCACCCCTTGATCTAGAATAAACAACTTTCAGACAGATAAAAATTAAACTACATCTAGCCCTAAATGTTGCAAAGAGTCATCATTAAAAATAAAATAAAATTTCAATAAATGACCAAAGCCAGAAGATTGAGGTTATAAGATGCTAAGACCCATACACAGAATTTCTCTCTTCTTAAGAAAATTTCTTAACCTCTAATTTTTGAGGGCAGAATTTTCTATATGTTCATTTTATTATATTTTTCATAGTGTAGTTAAATTTTTCTGTATTATTAGTAGTTTCTCGACTTGGTCTAATAGAAAAATTTCTGTAAAAAGTCTCTTTCTTTGACTGTGTATTAATCTACAGTGTCACCACACTTCTCTCAGTTTTTTCTTTAAAGATTTTGAAGCCATGTTGTTCCTATATTTAAGTACAAATTTCATTTCTCTCCCAGTAAATGGTTTTTTAATTTTTTATTTTTTGGTTAATTAATAATACTCTCTATTCCTAAGGATTTTTACCTGCTCTTTTTTATTGTTGTAAACTTAATTTTGCCATATAATTCTATTTCTTTATAAGCCTTCGTTTGATTAGTATTTGCATAATATGTATTTTTCATTTCCCCATTCCCCACTGTCAAACTTTGTGTCCTTATGCTTCAGAATGATTTCTGGCAAAGAGTACATAACCGAAATTTGTTTAATATAACCTATCATTGGGCCAGGTGTGGTGGCGCACACCTATAATCCCAGCAATTTGGGAGGCCAAGGTGAGCAGATCCCTTGAGCTCAGGAGCTCAAGACTAGCCTGGGCAGCATGGTGAAACCCTATCTCCACCAAAAATACAAAAAAGTTAGCCGGGCATAGTGGCATGCACCTGTAGTCCAGGCTGCTCAGGAGGCTGCAGTGGGAGGATTGCTTGAGCCCAGGAGGTTGAGGCTGCAGTGAGCTGAAATCACACCACTGCACCCCAGCCTGGGTGACAGTAAGATTGTATCTCAACAACAGAAATAAAAATAAAAACTATCGCTGAATCTTAATGTGCACATTACATTTACTGTAATTTCTGATGTTTTGTGGTTTATTCCTATCACTTTATTTTTCACTTTTTCCTTGCTCAGCCTTTCTCTCTACTTATATCCCACCCCACCTGACCCCCCCACCTGGAGTCACCATGACACTAGCTTCTGAACTCATAGCTTGGCTTTGCATTTCTTACAACTTACATCTGTTCTTTAAGCCCAAGGGGCTTTCTTTTTTACTTTTGGGACGAATCTGAATTTTTTAAAAGTATATTTTTTCCAACATCTATTTTGTGTGTGTATGAAACAGGAAGAAGGCTTACGTTAGCTTTGTCAGCCATACTGTTGAAAGTTTACTACATGATTTGCCTGCTTTTTTTCCATGTAGGAACAGGAGCTTTTGTTATATCTACATACACACACATACATGCACATACAAAACTATTGAAGCTCAATATATAAATGTAGAATACAAGCTTGATAAAAGAGCCCTACCTATTCAGCCACAACTCCTCTGCCCCTTCTCCCTGATCACCTATTTGCAGCGTGCTTGAAAACATCTGCTAATTGCCCAGGCAGTCTACCTTGTATCCTCACTATGTTTAATCATGTCTATCTCAATCATGGGAAATGTAAAGCTTCTCTTTGTAATCTTCTAATTTATTTATGCAGTTGATTACACTTGAATTAGAAAAGAGCTGAAGTTGTCAACCTTTAACTATGTATTTTGTTAAATTTCACCAACAGTCAGTCCTAGTGTAGGTAATAGGGTCTATGTGAACCAAAACTAAAATCTTAAGCCCACCAATACACTGAATGAACACTCCTACCACACTCTAAGCCAAGGGAAACCTGAAAAACTGAATTTCCCGTTGTGATGAAAAGAGTGGTCAGACATGCCTCGTTATACTCCCCTTCTTTTGGAATTTAGGCACAACTGACCAGCATTAATATTAAAATGGAGATCAAAAGACTGACAAAATAGACTCTGTAGCAATAAGATACCAAATTCCAACCTGACTCTGGTGTAGTAACACATGACAGATAGCAGACTCTGAAGGAAATCAAAATATTTTACCCCAAAATATATTTCCTTGACATATTTTGAAATGGCCCTGCAAAACCAGTGTTTGTGGGGAAAATTTGCATCTGTAGAGAATCTCCTTCCCTTTCTAGGTCTTTCTGCAAATCCAGGAGAAATTAAAGGAGAGTCTGATACTTTTAAAATCTTAAAAATACATTTATCATATTCTCTCTAAGGCAACTACCTGGAGGCTTCATCTACATAAAAAGAACCTTGGGGTCCATAACCACCCCCTCCCCGTCATTATCTTAACTCAAGCATTTACTTCAAGTCTTTAGATAAAACTTAACCAATTGCCAATCAGAAAATCTTTGAATCCACCTATGACCTGTAAGTATCCCTGAACCAGTGTATACCTTACATGTATCAATTTATGTCTTTGCCTATAACTTCTGTCTCTGTAAAATGTGTAAAACCACACTGTTACTCTCGGGAACACTTTCTCAAGACCCCTTGAGACTACCATGGTCCATGGTCACTTACAGTGGCTTAAAATAAACCTCTTTGAATATTTTATAGATTTTGGCTTTTTTTTTTAAACATCTACATGATTTTATATGTTCAAATGGCTTATGCTATTTATATGGTCAATGATTTCACAAAACAGAGAACTTGAATTCCATTCCTGGATCTGCCAGTTTCTCTGTGTGACATCAGTGAGTCTCTACCTCCATCATTTCCACATAGACAAGCAGGTTGGATCAGACAATAAAGCAGAATGATGATATGTACCTTTTGGGCTCAATCCTCACAAAACCTTGCAGCTCCTATTTCTGCTGGTTTTGGATCCCCCAAGCATGTGAACCAGGCTGGGATTGCTGACTAGCCACTGGTGCATGAGTGGTCAGCTGAACCTACCCCACCCAGACCAGAACCAACCACCTAGAGCCAAGCCCAAATGTTTTTCTTGAATTAAGTGCTAAATAAATGGTTGCTATTTTAGTTCACTATGTTTCAAGTTGTTTTATTACACAACAATGCTAATGCAGCATTATTACCATTCTACTGAAAGAAATATTGTAGAGTTGTGTCCCTAGGGCCCACCAGGATCTGGTCCAGAGGCTTCTGCTAAGGCTGCCTTCAGTTGCCTCTCCATCCTCCAGGCCAGATAGAATTGACTGAGAGCCCCCTGACGTATTTTCAGATGGACAAGAAAAAACCACGGCCTAAAGGAGACATACACTTTGAGGAACACAAACTTCTCTGAAAGACACATCAGGGAAGATTTATGGGAGGCAGTTGTGTATTCTGACTACTGATCAGCTTTCCTATGTCTCAGTGCAATACAACCTGTGAATCACTGGGTTAGTGGTGGTACTGTCCCTGGCTGCACCTCTTAGAAGGGACCTGAGGTCAGCATACAGAAAGCCAGAGATCTAGAGAAAAGGTTCCCTAATCAAAGATACATGTCATTTCTTACCTTTGAAGATGCCAGAGCTCCAATTCCAGGATGGAGCTAATCTACAGCATGCTTTAAAGAAGCATTTCCATAAACATTCTAGCATATTCTCACAACAGTCCTGGAAAAAAGTATGGCAGATATCCTCACATCCCCAAATGCTGGGGATAAAATCCTGAGGATATTAAGCAGTTTCCCTGAGGATCCTCCCTGAGGATCCATTGCACTTAGGGCAGGGTTGGGGTTTAAACCAGAGGTTTCTAACTCCAAATTCTGAACTTCTCAGTGAAAAACAATGTTTCTCAATTATATGTATCATCAAAGACTATTTGAGTTGGTGGAGACCTATGAAAATTATCTAGCCCATCACCTTTGCTTTCCAAATTAACAACAACAAAGATTTATTAGGTGCTTACCATGTTTAGTACAGCCTGCTCAGCACTTTACATACATTAACTAATTCTCTCAGCCTCCCGATGAGGTGGCTGATTGTATGATTGGTAGATTAGGTAATGGAGATTTGATACATAAGTCCTTCCCCAAAGTTGAGCAAGACAGTAGCAGAGCTGGGATGTGATTCCACATCTGTCTGACTCCAGACCCTGAGTACATTGCCACAATGCCATATATAGACTTCTAGATGGGGGACACTGAGGCCCAGAGAGCGGAAGGTCTTGTCCAAGATCATGAAGCCAGTTTGATTAACTGTCCATTAACTCATCAACTATTAATTGAGCATCTGCTATTTGTCAGGAAGCAAGCTAGCCAATGGGAACACAGACATGACCTAGACATAGCTGTGCACTTGAGATTAATGAAGGGAGAAGGCAAGAAGTGAGTATAAATTACTCAAATAAAAGACAGTAAATGACAAATATCTCAGAAAAGATAGTGAAGATATTTTCAAAGTTTGGAGGAAGTATGCTTGACTTTCACTTGGAAAAAATTTGAAAATCTTTCACGAAGAAGAATTAAAGGTCTTGTTTTGAAAGAAGAGTCGACTTTGCATATTGCCAGTGGAAAAGAAGAAGGAAATCAAGCTACAGAAAGAGCATCGAGGTGGAGGTAAGAGGGGTTATTTCATCAGAGACTCAGTCTTCAGGTAGTTGTGTCTACCCAGTTTTCCTTGTAACCCCTATAACTATCTCATGGTTTAAGTGGAACCTCATTTTGATGATGCAATGTCAAAACGTCCTTTGGCAAAAGGGGCTGTAAGCCTAAACCCCACCCAAAAATCCTTGGTGGGGAAGGGAAGGCTGCTAAGAAGGATAAAGGGTGGGGAAGCAAAAATGGGGGGACCAAAGAAACAAAGAAAGATCAATCCTGGGGCTGCCTATTCAATATTTAAGCAGAGCAACAACCCATTAAGGCAACTAGTTTAAAGTCACTAATGTTTCTATTTTCTTCCAACTAATTGAATAATTCATAGCCAGTTATTAATGAAAGTTACACACACACACACACACACACACATATATATATGCATACACACATATATGTATAAACACAGAACATAGAGTGGAAGGTCTTATCCAAGATCATAAAGCCATGATCTTATATATATATATGTAATTATACATATATATGTATAATCAGAGAACACAGGCTTATATATAAAGATAAGCCTGTGTTCCAGGGACGGTGTCCCACTAGAAGCACATCGAAGCTTGTCTATCAGGAAGGATAAAAGATAATTATATACATATATATACACATAAACATAGAACACAGGCTTATGTTTACATATATATGTATGTTCATATATGTGTGTGTGTATGTGTGTGTGTATATATATATAAACATAAGCTTGTGTTCCAGGGACAGTGTCACGAAGTAGAAGCAAATTGAAACTTACCTATCAGGAAGGATAAAGGAGTCAGAATTTGCTTCTCCTCCCAAGTGTGGGATGCTGTTGGGAAATGTGTGAGCAAAATCCAGGGTCTGATTTTGATGGAAGATTTTGTGGCTTCCCGTCTTCCCACTGGCACCTGCCTTGATCACATTTTTCCCCAGATGGTCCCCTTACACCCTGTACAGCTTCATCCCCATGTGCATTTGCATGTTTTTCTTTCTTCTACCAGCAATATCTTCCTAAACTTTCTCTTTAGTTAATGCGTTATTTAGGATTACCTGCTCTGGGAAGCCTTCTTTAATTATTCTCCCAGTTTAGTAAACACCCCAAGTCACCTCACAACATATTCACGTATCCATTGTGATGCAGATATGTAGTCCCCTGCTTCCTTCAATAAAATGGTGAAGCGCTGACGGGCCAAGATCTAGGTGGCATATCCTATAAATGTGTGGCAAACTAAAAACATTGAGTGGATGCCTTAAAAAATGCACAGAGCACTGTCCAGTGACATAACACTGTGGGCTCCTGAGGACACGGGACTGGCTCCCTGGGTTAGTTAAAAGCTGAGGTGGCAGTGTTGATTCATTCTTAGCTCAGAGAGGGAGACGCCTCACCTTCTAGGACCTCATAGCTCCTGAATGCCCTAACAGCAGCACTGATGACACAGAAACATTGCCAGTATAAGAGAAACTGCACGTACTTCCTTCCAGGATCTAGACTGGGTAGGTATAATTTCACAGCTCAAAGATCTTAGTCGTGGTAGCTAAGAGTAGAGCTGAAGTCATCTGGGAATTTAAATGTGGGCTCTGAATTCATAGCTTCACTATGTACTGGTTGTGCAAACTTAGACAACTGACTGAAACTGTGTAAGCTTGAGTTTCCTCCTTTGTTGAATGGGGGATAATTATAGTACTTACCTTATGGATTATCAGGAGCTTTTAAATGAGATAACATGTGTGATGGGCACAGTGCCTAGAATGCACCAAATGCTCAATAGATGGTAGGTTGCACTGCATCCCATTAACCCTTTGCATTCTGCGAGCTCCCAGCTACCTCCCCTTTATCTATTTATCCATCTCCACCTATTCATTAATTTATTCATATATTCTCCCATTAAACCAATTACCATCCCATGCCAGTTCCTGTTAGGGATTCATTCTACAGAGAGATATAAATCACTGTTCTTTCCATCACGGGACTGTGAGAGCTGAAGAAGGTGACAGATGCATTTACGACAGACTGCAATGAGGGCTGTGATAAGAAACAGTATTGGGGCTATGAGTGCTCAGAGAAAAGAGTGGCTCACTCAGCTGCGGTAGGGGCTGAGAAAATGCTTCACAGAGAAGACTCTGAGGCTGGATTTTTAAGATAAGCAGCAATCTTTTGCCTGGAGAGAAAGGGGTTGGAGGAGGAAAGGGCCTTTCAGGAAGAATATGATCATTACTCTGACCTAGAAAGCAAGGCATGCTGGGAGAAGGGAGAAATGGCCCATGTGCTAGAGGCTGTAGGACATAGTGGCTTGGGGCTCAGTAGACAGAGGCAGGATGCGGCCCAGACTAGGTGGGAGCCTTGTGTAGCAAGTGATGGCAACTTTTAACCCATTAAACAATATGCCCTTCATCCAATCAGTTCTTGCTTCTAAAACAGAGTAAATGAATCTCTATAAGGTAATAATACTGACAAAAATAAGATTAATAATCATAGCAGGATAGTAATAAATAACACAAGCATAGAGCACATATGTTCAGTATGCAGATTTTGTCTGACTCTGTGCTAAATGCTTTGCTGACATCATCTTATTCCATCCTATGGAAATCCTCTGAAGATGGTAGCACTCTCATCCCCTTATAATCAGCTAAATCATGGTTCTTCTTCTTGAGACATCAATATGATATGAGAAATTGAGCAAATGTTAAATTAATTGACAAATACTGTAACATAACAAACTAAAATAAACATGCATATATTATGAAATAAAATGGCATGATCTTTTAAAAGATGAACCTGAAATGTGGGCTTCATGACAGATGTATTTTGAGCACAGCTGCAGACCCTTTGGGGGTAAATTCATTTTCACCTGCCTTTAAGAAGACTTCACTTCAAAAGCTCAAGAAGCCCCATTGCAAGTGATAGAAAATCAGGACAGTGTTCTAGGTTGGGGGAGGAACATGGCCAAATTTAGTGTGTTTTCAAATGATCACCCAGCTGCTAGGGTGGAGCATGCATTCATGGGTGACCAGGCTGCTGCAGGAATCTGGATGAGGGATAATGAGACCTCAACCAAGCTAAAGGCAGTGGCTCAGGAAGGAGGAGATGGATTTATGAGACTCTGCAGGCCGGTGGGCAGGCCTTGGATTACAGTGATTGTACTAGCTATTCCTTATTGAGGGTTGAACATGGGACAGGCACTGGGCTAAGCGTATCTTGGGTATTAATTCACAACCCACATGTGATGTTGCTATTATTAGCACTATTTCCAGAAGGAAAAAAGAGCTCTTATTCATTTGCTTAAGAGCATATAGTTAGCCAATGGTGGAATTAAATTTCAAATACAAAGTCCTGCTTTCAAAAACCACTATCTAAATTGAAGAAACCTATGGAAGTTTTTCTGTACATCCAAAGAAATCCTTCTCTGCTTTATTTAAATGCCACCCTCCTTTATACTGCCCATGAGATGCTGGGGGAGTGGCTCCTTAACAGCAGCCTCCCAAAACGCCATCACTAACATCAAGTCAGCAGTTCAAACTTCCACTAGCATTCCTCTGTTGGCTAAGAATGATGCAATTCAGCATCCACCGGGCCTCTCAGGAGGGAGCCATAGCTACAAAAACACCTTGGAGCTGCTCTTAACTATGTGATCAATTCCACGGCACTGGTTCTCAGCTACCCACTCCATCCACTGGAAACCAGTGGGCACCGTGACCTGGGCAGGAGGCCCAGTGAAGCAGAAAGAGGGCAGGTACTCCCAGTCTGGATCAGACAGCCCACAGCCACTTCAGTGGCAGGGGAAGGCAGAAACAGTGAAAGACAGAGGATTCAGACCATCATATTTGGGATTTCGGAGGCTATTTCCCAAATTGTGTTCCTAGACATGCTTCTGTTCCATAAGACGTTAATAAATGTTCCAGTAGGGGAAATAAGAGTTTGTAGTCAACATAGTATCAACACATCAAGTTAAACAAAGCAGCCAAGCTTTCTGTACTGCAGGACTTCTCAGAGTTTTTAATAGACTTAAGATTCATCCAAGAATCTTCAAGAGAAAGAGGGAGGGTGGAAAATTTCCAAACTTTTTTTTTTTTTTTTTTTGATCATGAAATTCCTTTGCCCAAGAAAATCTTGAGGGGCTGTCTTGAGTAAGTTTGGAAGTATAGGACTGACATATACTGTCCTTATTCTTCTTCTGCAGAAATTGTATCCCATGGTAGCAGCAAAATCGCAAGCACACTGTGATTAAGCTGTTTTGGAAATTGCTTTAATAGCATCCACTTGAGCACATTTACTGTGCTACTGTCAGTGAGTTCGTCTGAGGGGAGAAACAGAATTCTCTGGGCGTTGGTACCAGGAGGCTTTGGTTTCTCACAGATTCCTCCTGCACCATCAATATGAAAGTTATAAAGCTAAGCTATTTTCCAGTGACCTTTGATGTTAATACACTCGCTCAACAAATATTTATTAAGCCATTTCTATGTATTAGGTTTATATACATGAAGCTTATATTTTAAGAGAGGAGGACAGTAGACCAGCAAAAATTTTTAAAAATTTGTCTGAACTACTATTATGGAAGAAGTTAAAAAAAAAGGTGATGTAAGAGATAGTAGCACGTTGGGGACTGAAAGGAGCAAAACTGTAGGTTGGGTAGTCATGGAAGATGGTTTTGAGGAGCTGACATTTGAAAGGCGAGAAGGGGCTGGCTGGGAGAGCAGCTGGGGAGAAAGAAAGAGGCATGGCAAGGAGAAGGAAGAACAAGTTCTCAGATGCTAAAGAAGGAACCATTTGCTGTGTTCATGAAACATGAAGGAAGCCAGTTTGGCTGGAGCACAAGGAAGTGCAGAGCAAACGATGTTCGAAAAGGGGACAGGAGCCAGAGCCAGATCCGCAAGCCAAGGTGCAGAGTTTGGATCATATTCTAAGAATAACAGAAAACTGTCAAAGGATTTTGAGCAGGGGAGGGGCTTTATCTGGTTTATCTTTCTAAAAGAGCACTTTGGCAGTTTTGAGGAGATTGAATGCAAGGAGGGTCGAGTTGTAAGGAGCAGTTAATAAATGACGGTGGTCATGACGGTGAGAAAGAAAGGAAGGGCAGATATGGAAGAGATCCAAATGAATTTCTTCATGCACAGTTCTCTGAGACCACATCTAACTTGTAAATTAAAATAAGTTAAAACAGATTTTTATTAATAATCTGACTATGAAATTTTTCTCTAAAGGGGAAACTTTTTATTTTATTATGTATATATTTTTTATTGCATTTTAGGTTTTGGGGTACATGTGAAGAACATGCAAGATTGTTGCGTAGGTACACACATGGCAGTGTGATTTGCTGCCTTCCTCCCCATCACCTATATCTGGCATTTCTCCCCATGCTATCTCTCCCCAACTCCCCACCCCCCCACTGTCCCTCCCCTTTTTCCCCCGACCGGACCCCAGTGTGTGATGCTCCCCTCCCTGTGTCCATGTGTTCTAATTGTTCAACATCCGCCTATGAGTGAGAACATGCGGTGTTTGGTTTTCCTGTTCTTGTGTCAGTTTGCTGAGAATGATGGTTTCCAGGTTCATCCATGTTCCTACAAAGTGTCAAGTTTTATGTAAAAATACTTTCTATGTGACATTGTTTATCATGATGAAATATTAGAAGCAGCCCAGACGCCTAATAGAAGGGGGCTTAGTTAAAAAAAATTATGGTGCATAAAAATAATATTTTTGAAAAATTCATTGACATAAAAATGTTTAGAATGTGATGTTACAAAATGAACTCAGGTTGGTAATGAAGAGGGGGAAAGGTTATAGACTTGGAGTCAAGAATGTTTATGGAGTATGTATGTGTGGAGAGGACTTAGGAGGGGAATTCCTGGTGAATGATAAAGAAGTAAAGATGGATACGTAAGGCTGTGTGAAATTTCAAGCAGCCCTAAATGCCTCACCCAGAACAAACAAGATTACATTTATTCATTTCCTGATACATGCTGTCTGAACTTTCCAAGGTGGTCTACATTCAGCCTTTCATCAGGTCTTCTAAACAATCTTCTGATGTAGGGCTTGGCATGCTCATTTTATAGAAGAGGAAACTGAGGCTCAGGGAGAACCAATGACACTTCCAAAGTCATGCAAGTTAAAACTGACTTGGGCTGGGATTAGCACTCAGACCTCTCTGACGTTAAGGTGACTGCTCTGTATCACTACACCATGGTTTAAACCTGGGGTTTCCCATGTGAGTTCCACAAATGAATTCTAACGTTTTCTTCTGCCTCAACTTATGACCTCACAGCTTAACATGTGGTTGGTTTTTTACAGGATTGAAGATGTTACAAGATTAAGAATTAGACATCCTCTCAACAGATAGCAATCATCTGCTCTGTGTCATGCACCTGGTTTAGGTCAGAAATGTAAAAATGATTCAAACAATAAGACAATCGCTACCTTTAAAGAACTCTCTGTCTAGCTAAGGAAAGAGCTGAGCAGGAGAAAATTATATCACGCGAAAATGAATCTAGTGCTAAATACATGTATAAAGAAAAGCTGGGGGAATTCAGAGTGAATTGTGACTGTGACAATCAACGATGTCTTCAAAGATCTGTGCCATATATGCTAAGCTCTGAAAAGACATGTAGAATTTCACTCGTGTGTTAGGTTAGGTACAAAAAGTAATAGCACCAACATCATGAGACACAGTGGTTAAGTTAAAAAGTTTGGGACTCAGACTGCTAGGTTCTCCCTGGCCCCACCACTTACTAGAATGTCCCCTCAGACAGATTACAATAGCTGTTTGTGCCTTAGTGAAATTATCTGTAAAATGGGAATTCCCACTCTACCTGCTTCACAGGGTTGCTGTGAGGATCAAATGAGACAAGATGTATATTTTATTTAACCTGCTTCTTGGAATAAGTTAAGTGTCAATTAAGTGACAACAATTACTCTTAGGGGCCAGAGAGGGGGTTCCTGCAGAGAGAATGGCAAGGGAAAGAGCACTGAAGACAGAGCACATCAAATCTAAAAAGACAGTGGAGACCAGAGCTCTGTGCAGCTTTGAGTGTCATGTTCATAAGCCTAAACATGTCTGAAGGCGCTAAATAACCACTGAAGCTGTGGGGAAAGGGGGATGCCCTGATCAGAGCCAAGTTACAGGAAATGGAGAAGTAAGAGGTGGAGAGGAGGAGTGACCAGCTGGAGACTTACTTAGTAGACAGAAAAAAAAAATCATTTGGAAATTAGGCAGTGACAAGTTGGTTTCTTTCACACACAAAGTCACACAGATGGTAGAGAAGAAGGAATGAGAAGGAGAAGGAGGAAGAGAAGTAGGAGGAGATAAAGATGAAGAAGGATGAGATGAAGATGAAGACAGAAGGGAGAAGAACAATAACAACAACAAACAAGAGAAAGGAAAGGAGGAAAGAGGAAAAGGAGCAGGAAGAAAATATCTGCTTTTAACAAATGCTGGGTTAGGCACTGTGCTGAGATATTCTTGCAACCCTGTGAGACAGGAGTAGCTTGGAGGGAGTGGGATGTTTTGCCCTGGGGGGGGCATAGCTAGGTAGCAGCAGAAACAAAATTTGAATTAATTTCTATCTAATTTACAATACCCTGCTTGGTAATTCTGTTATTTAGCCTTCCAAAAGTGGGCTCAGACCCCTGTTTCTGGCTCCCAGCCTGAGAATGTCTTCTACTAGAATGCTCTGCCACTTTGCACTCTCCAGACAAGCGACAGTTTAAAGATCATCTACTCTGCACAGGTCATGGTGCTACATACTTTCCATATATAGTTATGAATCTATCACTCTAAAATTTGATGATCCATTCTCATTCTCAGAGGAGGCACCTGGGGCTCAAGAGAGGTTAGCTCTGGGTGTAGGGAGCACAGGTATGCAGTCTCCAAAGGGATTTATCAGGGAGAGAGTCACACAAGTTCTATGAGCACCAGGGAAGCAAGGGAAGAAGGCACAGACTCTCCCTGGCCTCTTTGGAATCAGGGGACAGCCTTCTCACTTCCTGGCCAGATGTGCCAGGAGGGCCTACCTCGAGACTTGCTCCTCCGCTTCCTCTTCCCTGCCGATGCGCTGCGCAGGGCTGGCTGCAGCTGACCGATCTCGATGGGTGTGTTAGCGCGGAAACTCTCCTTGAACTTCTGCATCAGGGACTCCACTGTCTCCTGAGTCGCCTCAGCTGCTGCTATAAGGTAGCAACAGGGCTGAGGTTAGGGCTTGAGCCCACCCTCAGCCCCTAGAGGACTAGGCCTGGCCACCCTAATTTCTTTAAAATCCCTCCATGACCCATTGAAGATACAGAATCACATGCTTTCAACTCTAACCACATAATTACATACTTATGTATTCAACATTTACCATGTTCCAGTTACTGCTCTAGTCCCTTGAGACTAGAAGGCTTGGTAGTGAAGTATGAGACACAATTCATTATTCGAGTAATTCTTAGTTCAGCAGGAGACATATCCAGACAATTCTAACATAGTGCAATATTTTTGTGATAGAAGGGTACAAAATTCCAGAGGATCACTGAAAAGGGTCATCTCACCCATCTGAGAATCAAGGTAGCCTTCCAGAAAAAGGCAGTATTTAGGATGAGACCTTAAGGATGAGTAGGTGTTAGTAAAGAAAGCAGGATCAGGGTGAAGTTGGACAGACCAGAGAAGACAAGCATCCCAGATGGAAGGAAAAGCATGTATGATGATCTAAAGCCAGAAGAAGAGCGGTGCTTGAGCAATGGAAAGTAATTCACGGTAGTTGCGAGGGAGCTTGCAAGAGGAGGCTTATAGGACAGGAGGCTGGAGTGATAAGGACATCTAGTAAGCCACGATTAGGAGTTTAAATTTTATCCTGATGGAAAAGGTTTTAAACAGGAAATTGACATGTTCAAATTAAGTCACCTGGAAAACAATCACTAACGAAAGTATGGAGAGTACAAATTGAGGCGGGAAAGGAGGCCAAGACCAACTGAGGTTTTGGAAGTAGCCAGCCAAAGGCAATGGTGGTCTGAGAGCAGGGCTGTGGCAGTGAAGAGTAACACAGTGTCTTATGAGACACAGCCACAGTACTATGGATATGTTGATCACTTAGCACCATATCCCCATTTTATTGAGGGGGATGTTGAGGCCCCAAAAACAATATATGACTTGCTCCAAGATAAGAAGTGGCAGAGTCAAGCCTTCTAACCCCTTGTCCAGTGTTCCATTTGCAACAATATCTTCCAATGATCTGTTAGCAGCCGTATTTCCAAAAAGTTTCAAAATTGAAACTGGTAGAAGTTCAGTAAATGGAGAAGTAAGGTCAGAAGGGCAGAGAGACAAAGTTAGAAGATAAGAGGGAAAATATAACAGAAAAGCTTGAGAAGGAAGGAAAGAGGCAACATAAAAGGCAAGGAGGGAAAACCAAAAGAAGAAAAGAAAAATTGCTGAATAGTCTCAGTGCCTTTGTTCTGAGAAATTCCCAAAGACAGCCCTGACTTTGAAATCTTCAACTCAGCCCTCCCCTCCATCTATGTCTCTGGAGGCTCAGAAATTTCTTCTCCAGTTTGAGCTACCTGCTGTCTGATGCCAAGAGATGGGATGTGCCAATGATTTCTGTTTTTTTGAAGGGGCTTCATTAGACTAGACAAAGAAGGCTCCTAAATATCCCAGTACCCATTTCTAAGGAGCTCCTGTTTTCCCAGGAAAGCTTATCAGCTTAGACAGATGTGTCCACAGAGTAAGTCAGACTTAGAGGGTTGGTTCTGGTATTGGGTTCTGTGAGAAGTCCCATCTTGAGGGTGACAGGGAAAATGTGTGATGAATAAGGAAAAAAGACCATTGACAATACAAATGAACCATGTGGTGGCATTAAAGCTCCTCACCTGCCTCTCTTGCTATCTCTCTCCATAGGTATCTCAATTAGATGTACTTGAAGATGAACCAAGAGGATCCCAGACATGGGTTCCCTTCTCTAAGCCTGGGATGAAGATCCTTCAGCTATAGCCTATAGTATAATTTCGAGAAGCAATGTTAAGCCCAATTTTGATTCCCTAAGCCCAGAGAGAAAAGTGTTTTGCCCAAAATTGTAATAGGTAGGCTATACTTTGGTCAAAAGTCCAGAATAATCCACAGTTTGGAATCCTCAAAGGGAGTGACCCACACAGATTCTGTCAATATTAATTCATTCATTTCTTCATTTCTTCATTGATTCATTCAACAGAATTTACAGAAAAAAAAAAAAAACATTACATACCTATGCTGAGAACCAAAGACATAGCTCAGCTTTGGCTGTCATAATAAAATATCATAACCTGGTTGCCTTAAACAACAGACACTTATTTTTCTCACAGTTCTGGAGGTTA
The DNA here is from genome assembly GCA_036589455.1 of Ateles fusciceps. Taxonomy (NCBI): domain Eukaryota; kingdom Metazoa; phylum Chordata; class Mammalia; order Primates; family Atelidae; genus Ateles; species Ateles fusciceps. Next base: position 16,535,115 of record JAZHEH010000952.1, read on the forward strand.
GAAGTCCAACATCAGGGTGCCATGGTTTTGGTGAGATTTCTCTTCCTGGTTTACAGATGGCCACCCTCTCCTCCCTGTATCCTTACAAGGTGGGGGAACAGGGGAAAGAGACAGAGAGATAGAGAAAACTCTCCCTTCCTCTTTTTATAAGGCCAAAGTTCAATAGATCAGGGCCCCTTCTCATTACCTCATTTAATCTTAATTACCTCCCAACGAGCCTATCTCCAGACACAATCTGCCGCGGATCAAATTGTGTTCCCGCCTTCCCCAATTTATATGTTGGAGCCCTAACTCCCAGTGTGAATGCATTTGGAGGTGAGGCTTTTAGCAGATAATTAAGGTTAGACGAGGTCATAAGAGTGGGATCCCAATCTGATAGGATAGGTGGTCTTACAAAAAGGGTAAGAAGAATGACACCACTCTCTTTCTATGGATACACACTGATGGAAGGCTATGAGAGGCGGCATCTGCAGGCCAGAAGATGGCCCTCACCAGAACTCAAACATGCTGGCACCTTGATCTTGACTTTTCAGCCTCCAGAACTATGAGAAAATAATTTTTTTGTTGTTGTTTAAGGCACCCAGTCTACAGGTTGAGCTTCCTTAATCTGAAAATCTGAAATCTGAAATGCTCTAAAATCTGAAACCTTTTGAGCATGGACATGATGCTTGAAGGTTATTCTCTAAGTCAACCATATCCAACCCACAGCCTGCGGGCCACGTGCAGCCCAGGACGGCTTTCGAATGCAGCCCAACTCAAATCACAAACTTTCTTAAAACATTATGAGATTTGATTCTTTTGTTTGTTTGTTTGTTTGTTTTTCAGCTCATCAGCTATTGTTAATGTCAGTGTATTTTATGTGTGGCCCGTTTCTTCTAAGGTGGCCCAGGGAAACCAAAAGATTGGACACTCCTGATCCAAGGAAATGTTTTTGGAAGCATTTACAAAAATTTTATTTATAGTTTTGGTGGGTACATGGAAGGTGTATATATTTATGGAGTACAAGAGACACTTTGATACAGGCATGCAATGTGAAATAAGCACATCATGGAGAATGGGGTATCCATCCCTTCACACATTTACTATTTGAATTTCAAACAAACCAATTATACTCTTTAAGTTATTTAAAATATGCAATGAAGTTATTATTGACTACAGTCACCCTGTTGTGCTATCAAATAGTAGGTCTTACTTACTATTTCTAACTATAGTGGCTTTTTTTTTACCCATTAACCATCCCCACCTGCCCCATACCTTCTCCATAGGAACACTTCGGATTTTGGATTAGGGAAGTCCACTGGTATGTAAAATGCAAATATTCCAAAAATTAAAAAAAAAATCAAAACCAAAAACACTCCTGGTCTCAAGCATTTTGGATAAGGGATACTCAGCCTGTATTTTGTTATGGTAGCCTGAGCAGACTAAAACACAGTCAGACTGGTGGTTACTGCTTCAATACAAGAATTCGGTGGGGAAGGGGGACATAAACATTCAGTCCAAAATGAGGTAAAATGGTGAAAAGACACACTACTTCCTCATAATCTTGCCATATAGATAAGAAGATCAATATTAATTAATAACTGACATCTCAATGTAAAATTTACAAGTGACATGTTCTCTAAAGGAGAGACGAGGGATGACATGAAAGGCTCTGTTAGAATACTATGAGCTAGTCTAGGAAAATCATGGAAATTTGCTCCAATGAAGTGAGCAGTGTAACTAAGGTCTTACAGTATAGTTAATCAGGTGGAGAGGAAGTAGCAGGGGATTAGGAGGAGTGAAGTGAGGAGCAGCAAAGGAGACAGAGGAAACAGTCTACACAGAGACCTCTTGGGGAAAAAGGATATGGAAGGGGCTACAATCTGCAACTGGGGCTGAATCACTGAAAGCAGGCAATGAGATAAGGCTGGAGAAAAAAAAAAAAATTGAAAGCCCTAATCCTAACCCTAACCTTGAGGCTTTGTTAAGAATGGGATGCTAAAAGTTAGAGTGGACGTGATGTGATCGGATTTTCACTTAGCGGGAAGACTGCTGATTGCTCTGGTACAAAGAGAAAAAATGTATTGTAGCAGGACAGGAATGAAAGCGAGAAGACCAACTAGGAAGACAATGCCGTCACAAAGAAATCCTAGTGTGTGATGGTGGCAGCCTGGAATAGGGTTGCTGTGGTGGAGACAGACAGTGGATAGAGACGTAGAGAGAGTATACACAAGTATCCAAGTACTACAGACACAGAAGTCGGCAAATTTGAAAGTTATAGGTAAGACATGCTCAGAAGGTGGAGACTCATTGATAAGGGAAAAGGAGGGATTGGATGACTCCTGGTCTCCTGGTTTGCACAGATATGGACTGATAGTTCCTCAGTGAGAGGAGGAACACTGTAAGAGACGACATTTGAGAGGAGTGAACACGAGTTTTGTTGTTGTTGGTGTTTTATGAGACGGAGTCTTGCTCTGTCGCCCAGGCTGGAGAATAGTGACATGATCTCAGCTCACTGTTGCCTCCGCCTCCTGTGTTCAAGCAATTCTCGTGCCCCAGGCTCCCAAGTAGCTGGGATTATAGGCGTACACCATCATGCCTATACTCTCTCTCTCCCTCCCTCCTCTCTCTCTATATATATATCTATAGATATATCTATATATACACATATATCTATATACATACTATATATATATACACACACACTATATATATACTATATATATATATACACACACTATATATATATATAGATAGATAGATAGATAGATAGATAGAATTTTTACTACAGATGGGGTTTTACCATGTTGGACAGGCTGGTCTCAAACTCATGACCTCAAATGATTGGCCCGCCTCAGCCTCTCAAAGTGTTGGGATTACAGGCATAAGCCACCATGCCCAACTTATTTTTTAAATTTAACATTTATTTTAGATTCAGCAGTACAAGTACAGGTTTGTTATATAGGTAAACTGAGTCATGGGGGTTGATGTGCAGATTATTTCATCACCCAGGTAATAAAAGTAAGTTTTATATTACCCAGGTAATAAGCACAGTACTCGATAGGTAGTTTTTCTGTATGAAAACCTTGGAATGCCTTTGAGATGTCTAAGTGGAGATGCTGGGTAGACAGTGAGTTACGTGGATCACCAACACACAGGAGAGAGCCGGATTCTATGGAGACTCAATACCTGCATTCCCTGGAAAAGGTAGAGAGGGAGTGTGGGTTGTGGCGGAGAACATGAGCTTCTATGCTGGCACAGTGAGGCACCAGAACCTGTGCTCATTCCTGGCTTGTGCTGGCTGGCCACCATTCACACTCCCAGATCCACCCCCACCCTCTGGGCTGTGTCACTGGCTCCTTGTTAGATGGCTACTAGTTGGGCTTGGCCCATGGGATGCCACAGCAAGATATGGGAGGAATTTAAATGTATTTCTTTCCTTGCTCCTTTCCTGTTTCAGTACTGCGTTTCCAACAGAGACTGAGATTCTCAATAAATACAACTTTATGCCAAGGGTCCCTTTTCCACAGTCCCAGTTCTCACATGGGCCAGTAAAGCCATGTCTTCTCCCTGCCTCTTCAGCTCTAGGAATCAGTAGTGGCTTCTTGACATTTCTTGTCCTGATACCTTGAAATTCCTATGTTGATTCTTTTTACTTTGACTACACCTCTATAAATAGCCATTTCATTGAATTCTTTTAAAAAAATCCCATTTGAGGATGTGTTCTTTGTCCAATTGGGACCTGATATATCACTCAGCTTCCCTCTTTTTCATGACTCTGACATTCAGCAATTCCTAAAGGTCAGCCTCTTTTTCATTTTGTAATTTCTGTTTTTTGTTCTAAGTTGATACAGATTTGACTGGCTGGGAGAAGAAGGCACACAGAGAAGGAAGGGAAGCTCCCCTGAGGTACAAGGGTTTCTGATCCCCCACTGTAGCAAATTCCATCCATCTGTTTATCTGCGTTTGCCTCAGTGACAGTGCCAAGAGCCCAGGCAGGCTTAGAGGGGGAGGTGCTTTACAAACCTCTCCGTGGCTGATTTCATCCTGTATACAACTTTCCCCATCCCTGATCCCTCCTGACCCCATTCAGCAGCTCTATCAATATCAATATATCAAGTTGTCCAAACAAGCCACATTACCTCCTGGTACCCACTGAGCTCTTCCTCCCCCAGAGCGGCAAAATGCTCACCCAACGCCTGGATGAATGCAACAGATGGTGCTTGATCTGAGCATCGCGGCAGGCCCAGGAAAGGGAGGGAGAGGAGGGGGAACACTGCCTCTTCTAATTGACATATGAGAAACTGTCAAGCTTAATGGTAATAAACCACTGGGGCCTGAGGAGAAGAGACCTGGTCCCCAAGCCAAGCTAGAGACAGAGGAGAGGACGGGGAAAAGACAGGAGGGAAGAGGAGAGAAAAACAAGAACGACAGAACTGTGCTCAATCATAAAGAAGAGAATTCAAGAAAGAGGGAGTCAAAGATGAGTGGGAAGGAGTGGAGAGGCAGAACACAGAAGGGAAGGGGTAAAAAGGACAGGAGAGGAGACAGAGAAGGAAAAAGAAGAGAAAGAAGGATCCATAAAAGTTCATGATGAGGGATAAAAGACTACAAATTAGGTTCAGTGTATACTGCTCAGGTGATGGGTGCACCAAAATCCCGCAGATTTTGAAAGAACTTAGTCATGTAATCTAATACCACCTGTTCTGTGGAAATAAAATTTAAAAAAAAAATGATAGGAGGACTAAGTTTTAGTGATCTATAGCACTGTTGGGTGACTGTACTAAACAATAATTTATTGTATTTTTTCAAATAGCTAGAAGAGAGGATTTTGAATGTTCCTAACACAAAGAAATGACCAAAAGTTGAGCTGATGGATATGCTAATTACCCTAATTTGATCATTGCACATTATGAGCATGTATCAAAATATCACCGTACCACATAAATGTGTACAAGTTTTATGTGTTAATATTATTTTTAAAAATAAGGCATAAAAGAGGGTAGATTCTGAGTCATTTTGCAAAGGCCTAAGGGTTATGTGGGTTTTCAGATCCCAGGCAAGCCTCAGCTTCTACCCGGGAGAATAGGCACTGTACGTTGTATCTATACGGATACCCAACAACTATACATTTAAACTGTCATCCTCAAGACCACCCTGGCCAACATGATGAAATCCCATCTCTATTTAAAATACAAAAATTAGCCAGGTGTGGTGGTGCTCCAGCTACTCAGGAGGCTGAGGCAAAGAGTCACGTGAACCAGGGAGGTGGAGGTTGCAGTGAGCCGAGATCATGCCATTGCACTCCAGTCTGGTTGAGAAAGTGAGACTCTGACTCAAAAACAAAACAAAACAAAACAAAAAACAACAAAACTGTCATCCGCAGTTCTCTTCCCCACACAGCCACCCAGGACGTTCCACCAAAGAAACGCATACAGGTTTGAGTTGAAGTTCCAGTATCACTTCGCTTGCCCTCTTTAATTTTTTCAGACACCACCAGTCTGTGACATAAGACAATTCACCATTCTTGAGCACCAACTTTTTGCTAGGTAGGGAATCTGGTACTGCCTTATGCTTTCACACTCGTTCCTCCTAACAACCTGGAAAGGTAAGTATCAATAACTTCTGTTGAGAGATATGGATAGCAAGACTCAGAGATGTTACATGGTTTTCCCAGGTCACACAGCTTAGAGATGATAGAACTGGGATTTGGACTCAGATTATGGTGACTCCAGTGCTCTGACCTTCTCTGTTACTGCACTCTCTAAGTACTCCCTCTCTGGTCTGCTTGGTGGGTGGAGATGGGTATCCTAATTTTGGAGTTTGGATGTGACTCTTCTGGGCCTGGACAGTGGCTCTGATGGCTTAGCTCCTCTTTAGATCATCTAGGAAAAGACCCCTCAGAGATCTGGTGCTGGCTGAAACCAGTGAGTGGCTTGACTTGAATGGAGATTAGCCTGCTATGCCAGTGGACCCTGGCTCAAGACTCTCCACCATGGAGGTTCCGGGGTTGGCCCATGTCTCACTACAGAACTATACTAAGAGAACCAAGAAGCAGATGGACATTGACCGTATTGGCTAGTGCAAGTGAGAAAGCTCACTCAAGTTCCAATATCAGCTCTGCGTTTGCACGGCCTTGAGTTACTTCTTTCACTTTTGCAACCCTTGGTATCCTCCTCTGTAAATGTCTGCAGGGTTCTTGAAAGGAATAAATGTAATTATGTAGATAAAATATCTAACAGAGCTTCTAGAACATAGTAAATGCTCAAGAAAGAGTAGTCATTATTCACTTTTCTCCCATGAACCTATCAGCTTCATGACTTTTCATTTAACTCATTCCTCCTCATTCATTTTGAACTTTGTTGGCATTATAAAATAGCCACTTTGCAAACTCTATTAGAGATTATACATTTCCCCTTTTGTCCAAATGTGAAAATAGAGGCACCAAGAGATAAACTCATGATAAAGTTAGCAGCAGACCAAGGTCTAGCACCCAAATCTCCTATTCCACTACTCCTCCCTGCTTTCCCAAATTCTAGGATAATTTTAACCTCAGATTTAGTGATAGTTAATTTTGTGTGCCAATTTGCTAAACCATGATATCCAGGTATGTGGCCAAGCATTATTCTAGACATATCTGTGAGGGTGTTTTTATCTCTATTTTTTAGATGCCATAAACATTCAAATCAATACAACTGGAGAAAAGCAGAACATTTTCCTTACTGTGCATGAACCTCATCCACACAAGTGAAGTCCTTGACAGAAGAAAGACTAACCTCTCTAAGTTAGATGGAATACACGACCTTTGGAGTTGAGCTGCAATATCAACTCTCCCCCTGGGTCTTTAGCTTGCTGGCCTGACAGATTTTGAACTTGCCAGCTTCCACAATCACATGAACCAGTTTGTTAAAATAAATCTCTGGATAGAGAGATGAAAGGAAATAGAAAGACAGAGAATATATATGACCAATAATGTATGTGTGTGTGTGTGTGAGTGTGTGTGTGTGAGTGTGTGTGTGTGTGTGTGTTCATGTCTTCTTGGTTCTGTTTCTCTAAAGAACTCTGACCAACGCAACTTCCATTTGTGTCCCCAGACTTTGGACTGGGCATGGTCAAATACCAGGACTGGGAGCAAGGTGATAAGTGAAGACTTCTTAGTCCGAAGGTGCACCTCAGCTGAGAAGACCCACATAAATGCAAAAAAAAAAAAAAACCCATCCAATTTGGAAATTCTGAGAGTCTATTCATTGAATACAATATTCCATCTTATACAGGAGTCACCTCTTCCTGAAAATAATCAGAAAGAAAACAACTAGTGTTCCTTAGGCAGATGAGAATGCTTCACAGTTAGAATAAATTTTAAACCCAAGCACACATTTTAGAAAATGGCTCCCCTCTTCCCAACTCTCAGGGGTAAAAATTGATGGATTGACTTTTCTCTCGTTTTAGTTTTTCCTCCTGCACATATTCTTAAACCTCTGGTGCCTGGCACAGCTCATCTTCAAGCAAGTGCCTGCAGACAAGACAAATGAACAAAAAGGAGCAAATATAAATTGGAAAACTTGGGAATAGCCTTTTCTTATATACAAGATCTCGGGCCTGTCAGTAATACTGCAGACTTGTAGGGTGGTCATGACTTCTGCTAGGAGAACTGCATTGAGTTTGAATGATGGAATTGAATTTAGTGATATTTTTCTCTGTTCTGTTAAAAACACAATACCTTCCAGGTTCTCTGGAGCTGGTTTCACAGTCCCTAGCCAGAAAACAGATGGTCTCTAAGATTCCCTCCAGTTCCATCATCCTGTGTTTCCAAATGTAAATGAATGTGCTTTCATGAAGATCAATGCAATAACTACGAGAACTGCATTCCTCAGTTTGCAAAACACTTCTACCTCTCTCAACTAACGTTATCCTTACTAACTGAACTTCTATGTTACAGAGACCAGAGAGGTAATGGACATCCCAAAGGTTGGGCTGGGCTTGATACTATAGGCCAACAAATTCTGTTTGAGGAAATATGGGTCAAATAACTAGAGAGCCTGGGTCTCAGGCTTCTGGGTCACTTCATTATCACCTTGATAGCAATGTGCAGCAAGGGCAGGCTTTGAAATCAGCCACAGTCTCTTACTAGCTGTGAGACTCAGACAAATAACTTAACATTCAGAGGCTCAGCTTCCCTAAGTGTTAAAACGAGGCTTGCAACTCCAACTCTAATAAGTCAGTTCGGGATTAACTAAATGCATATCACAGGGTCTAATACAGAGTAAATACATTTTTTAAGAGATAGTGCCTCACTGTGTCACCCACACTGGAGTCCAGTGGTGAGATCATATAGCTCACTGCAGCCTTGAACACCTGGGCTCGAGCAATCTTCCTGCCCCAGACTCCCGAGTAGCTGGGACTACAGGTGCACATCACCACGCTTGGATAATTTTGTTTTTTAAAAGTATTTGTAGAGATGGGGGTCTCACTATGTTGCCCTGGTTGGTCTTGAACTCCTGGCCTCAAGACATCCATCACTCAGCCTCCCAAAATACTGGGATTGTGGGTGTGAGCCACCACACCCAGTCAGAGAATGAGTACATTTTTATCATGCCAATGAACATTTTTATAAAAGGGATGGAGTCTCCCTACATTGCTTAGGCTGGACTCAAACTCCTACGCTTAAGAGGTCCTCCCACCTCAGCCTCTTGACTATCTGGGACTAGAGACATGCCACCATGCCCTGCCATCGACCAAACAACAACAGCAATGACAGCAAAACATCCAAAACTTAACTGTTAGTCATAGCAAATCCAGATCTTCTGCTCATCATGGACAGTGGAATCCAATGGGAGTCAGACTCACTAGCCAAATTCCTCCTTCCCAGATCAATACTGTCCATGACTTCACAGGAAGACCACATCATATAGCTCAGCACTCCATGGGACTAGAGCCACCTATACCTTACAATTGGAGTTCTTCATTCAATACCATTAGTGGGTGCTGGATTCAGGGGCAGGCACTGGGGACACAGTGATAAAATGAACACTGTCCCTTTTTAAAACAGGACGCTATTTAGTGGAAGAGGGAGGTACAGATAATGAAAACAGAGTGTGCTAAGTACTTAGGTAGAGAGTATCATGAGAATACTGAGAACTTGTAATTTTTCATAGCCTTTTGAAAGTTGAAACGCTATGAAAAATTCCCAGAGAAAGTACGAACTGATCAGTCTCAAATAAAGGCTATAGAACCCGGGAAAGAAGATGACAGCAAGAGTATTATGAGCAAGAGAAAGGAGCAAGGGTTATGCAGAAAGTTACACATACTTTGGTTCTTGTGGAGCTTAAAGTGAGATAATTTTGTTACCAAGATAATCCATCTTCAAGCTAGGAAGGAGAGCCTCCTGTTGTCTACCCATCCCTGCTTTTCTTCCAAGACTCTCATTTAAAAATTCCACCTCTTTTCATAGCCCTGCTATCCAGCCCCACTGTCCTTTCCTACGTCTGTTACTGTTATCCCAGATACCTTGGGTGCAGCAAGAGTACAGTGTAGGGGTTTGGACAGACTTGGGCTTAAACTTTCATTACATGTTGAACTCATTATGTGACTTTGGGTAAGTTCCTTAAATTCTTTAAGCCTCAGTTCCTTCTCTATAAAACCTTGAGCATAAATCTCCCTCAAGAATTGTGGAGCTTCTTCTTCTGGTATTGTTAAAATTCAATGTAATAATATATGCAAAGTGCTTAATACACTACCCAAACTAGATTAAGCAATCAACAAATTATAGCATTTATTATCATTATTATTATCCGGCTTAATTGAGATAAGCCTGCAGAGGGTCTTGCACAGGGTCAAAGCTCAATAAATACTAAGTTCTCCACTTCCCTTTTGGGTAACTCATTGCCTTTGACTCACTGTTGTCCTTTCATGTTCAAATTTTACTATCCTTTCTGGATCCTGTAACATCCAGGTTTTCATCTGCATTCTACTTCATCCAATCCCATTCATGGTGTGGCTGCAACATTAATCCCAAAGACACAGCCTTTGCTCACGGGCTTCTGTCTGCTCTCATATCTTCCTCTTTCATGCTCATCAAGTTTGTGCTTTGACTTCCAAAAGATCACCAGGCCCTGAATTTAGGTATATTGTGTCAAACACTTGGGAAAATATAAATCTGTTGCTGACAGATTTATATTAAATTATTATGTGCCAGAAAAAGTTGTTTTTCTGGCAGCTGGCTGGAAGAAATGGGAGAACTCCACTCTCTTTTAATTCCTTCCTTTCTTGAAATTTTACTTCCTCCCAGTATCACTTCTTCCCTAAGAACTTGAAGTTCTCAGGCTCATCTGAATGTACCATACCTTGTTTTCCAAGTCTATCTCAGGATTCAGAAAATCACAATAACAATAACATTTACTGTTTATGGCGTGTTTACTGCATGACAGTTATTATTTTAAGGTAAATACAGCCATCAGTTTATGTAATCCTCATAATGGCCATGATACATGGAAGTATCTGCCTCATTTTTTATCCCCGATTTCAAATCCACAACCTTGCTGCTGCCTCAGTGTAGAGAGAGCACACTTCATTGCCTCTTGACTTGGGTTTGGCTGTGTGACTTGCTCTGGTGAATGGAATGTGTATGGAACTCAGCATGTGCTATTAATGAGCCTGGGCTTCAAGAAGCATCACATATTTCTGCTCATACACTTCCATCTGCCACTGCCAAGTGGAGGGTTTGTCGCAGTTAGTCTGCTGGATGAAGAAGGAAGAATAACTTGCAGTAGACTCATAGCTCTGCAGCATGGAGCAGAGTCCCCTTAACTCCTATAGCCTAGGTCTTCAACTCTAGCAAATCTGCAAATGATGAGCAATGCCTGCGAGATAAGAACAACACTCCATTCCATCCTGAGAACTAATCCATTCTATCTTCAGAACTAATCAGTATTCATTATTTCCTAACACTAAGATTCTGTAGTTGTTTGTTATGTAGCACTGTTGTGGTAGTAACTGACTGAAACACAACCTTTCAAGATACATATCATTATCTCCATCTTATAAATGGGTGAGTGAGGCACACAGAGGTTAATTAACTTTTCAAGGGTCATATACAATCTATGAATAGCGGAGCTGCACAAATAGCCTCAAATACTACTGTAGGGCTTATTTTGCAGTGAGAACAACAGACATAATTTAATAAATTGACTCCCATATTGAAGAAGGTGAAAGGAATGGTCATCCTCACAGCCAGCTTTCCTTTAGACCACACTAGTGATAATTGTGAGGATGATTCAAGAATTGGCAATCACCTGAAACTAGAGGTATCCCTCATCAATGGCATTAAAGACTGTTAACATGTCCATTCACAGTTTTTAGAGTAGAACTGTGCTTGCCGAATGAATGAACAAATGTTTCCAGGCATGTATGTCCAAGCACCTAATGAAGGATATAAAAATATGCATTGTGGCAGGAGTATATTACTTACCCATGATGTGGTTGGGAATGGGGATGAGGGGAGAGCAGAATGTGGAATTTGTATGAATTCTCACTACTTCAACTGGCAGATTTTCTACCCATCTTCTTTTAAACTAAGGCACATCTTCCCAGTGCAACAGGGTGGTTATAAATTTAAACATATGCAAGTCAACTATAGCAAATGGCAGGGATGTTAGAGTAAAATTAATGCAGCCACATTATAAATATGTCCTATTTCTCAGTATTAAACTCTTAAAAATAGACTGGCTAAATATATAGACAATAATGGATTGAGGCTGAGTTGGCGTTACTACGAGGCTTGGGATTTTTCATTTAATGGCTTATAATTTCCATTTCCCATTTCTACATGACAGTAAGAGCGGGTTTGCTTCATTATTCATGATTACATGCAGCCACCACCAACAAAAACCCAAGCAGGAAGCTAAAGAGTAACATTGGGGGTGTAGCAGAGAATTCCCAATTGGAAACTCAGCAGATCTGGACCCAGAAGAATAGCACTCAAGTTCCGTGTTAGTTGCTGTGTGACTTTGGACACTTCATCAAGCCTCTCTCAGCCTCAGGAAATTAAAGCTTCTGTGACACGTATCTTAAAGCATTTGGTAAGCTGGGTCACTATAAAGTTTGCAATATTATCACTTCATTTTTACCAGCAAACACTAGTTACAAATTCTGCTTCCCACATCCTTAATTAAAGAATATACATACAAAAGGATAGGCAAAATAAATGGTTAAAACATGTGCAAAATTAGTTTTTTACTACATACACCAAGGTCCAAATCCTGGGTCTTCCTGTTAGCATCTGCTCACCCTTGAGTACAATGACATTGATGTTATGAGTCTCTCAGTTGTCCCTTGTTTACTAAATGGTGATAAAGATACATATAATAAGGATTTAAATAAGAAAACTGTAATATCATTCACTAGTGTTTACTGAGTGTTTATGCCAGGCACCATTACCTCACATGCCACTCACTACAAGCCTGGGAAGTGAGTGACATTATGGGGAGAGCCCAAAGCTTGTCTGACTTCCATGATCTTAACCATTCTGAAATAATGCAAACAGGAAGAAGAGCAAAAGAAGGGTGTGGAGGGAACCGAGAAGGGATCAAACTGTGGAGTGTTGGGCTGTCCCAAGCACGTATGGAAGCTGCTGTATGGATATGGGGTCCCATATGCATCTCAGAAATTGTTTCTGTCCCAAGGCTAGATTCCTGCATTGTCTTCTTCTTTTCCTGATTTGGCACTGGTTCAAACAGGCTCAGCTAAATATTATAGATAACTCCTTTCTTCTCTATCCCCTTCCCAGGGAGCAGCCAAAAAACTGAGCTGAGGCAGTAGAGAGGACAGGAAATCATGTCTTCAGTGGAGCAGAACAAATTCCTCCTCTGAAGTTTTTTGGTGAAATAATAGAGATCCATCCTAGGGAGCTATTTGCACAGGGAGCCTGCATGCACGGGTGGATGGGTCTTGAAGAATGCTCTTATGTTGCTAGATGTGCACAATGAGGTAGAGAAATGTGATAAAGAGCAAGACACAGAGAGAGAGAGAGACAGGGGCTGTGATAGAACCTCAAAACCAAGCTCCTCTCTTTGCAACTAGAGACTCTGATAACCTCGGAAGGAAGCTCACACCCCAGCCACTGTTCTGATAACAGGGCATTCCAGGGTTACAGACTATCAAGTGCCGTCTCTTCCCTCTGGGTATCTTCCTCCTCTTCCTCATCCTTTTCCTGTCACCTATGGATTTAAAGCTCCAGACATTGGACCTTGCATCCCTGAATTAGAGGTAGGTTGCCAAGCAGATTTTTCTGGAGTCCTCACCAATACTGTAGATTTTATAAACACACATTCAGCTGGACATTTTTCCTCCTCTCCTAAGTTTTCATTCAATTTTTTGGGCATCAGAGAGGTTGACAGGAGTTAACAGTAAGATGACCACTAAAGTCCAGAACCAAGAAGAGGACGGCTCTGGTCTTCATTGCTAAGACCATACCTGGAGGCGTGTATTGTGAGATGAGTGTTACATTAAGCATATTGTTAACAGAGTAGAGTAGGTCCGGATAAAAGACACTAGATTGACATGGAAGATTTTAATGGTATCATGAGGAACAAGACTCTAAGGGAGTAGAAGTTAGCTGCCCTCAATTACATGAAGCCTGTCGTACTAGCATCACTTCTAATATTAATGTTTAACATGTGTATTGCTCTAGCTGTACTCTAGGCTCCACGATGCATGCATTATGTATGTTATAATTCCAAGAACTAGTATCTTTGCATGCTTACACTGGGCCAGACATCTGCTGAAGGGTTTTGAGGATATAATTTCATGACATTCCCTATGATGCTGCAAAACAAACACTATTTATAACTCTCTTTAACAGATGGGAAAACTGATCCTGAGAGAGATTAAGGTTCTTGACTAAGGCAGGGTTTCTCGACGTTGGCACTGTTGACATTTGGAGCTGGTTAAGCCTTTGCTTTGGAAACTGTCTTATGTATTGTAGGGTGTTTAGCAGCATTCCTGGCCTCTATCCATTAAACTCTAGAAGCTCTCTCCCCAAGTTGTGACAACCAAGAATGTCTCCAGATACTGCCAAATGTCCACTCAGGTTTTGAACCAATGGAAAAGGTCACTTAGGTGGTAAGTGGGAGGGTTAGAATTGAAACTCAGATCTGTCTGATACTAGGGACCATGACCTTAATAATTGTAACAGCAATAACTATTGTTATTATAACAACTATTACTTTCTGAATCTACATCTAGAGCTTTCTAACTAAGGAAAGAAGACCATGTAGAGGTGTTAACTGGGTGTAAGCTGGCAGTGACATCACATTGCAAAAAAAGTAAATAAAAGAGAGAAAGATTAAAACATTAGATAAAGGTAAACTAAAAGGCAGGTCAGACCACTGACAATGCTTCAGGTCCATTATCCCGCGAATTTAAAACTTGAGATTCTTACTTTTATTCAAACTGTTTTTCAGTAATTGTAGTTTAGTAATTGTAGAGGAAGATAAAAATCGTAATTTGAAATGTCTTCTCTTGGCAGAAACTTGAAGAAATTCACCTTGCCTCTACATGTATGAGGTTGGGAAAGTGCCATTCTCAACTCCCTTTATTCATTCCTCCAGCACATACACAGAGACATAGACCCTGTTGTCCATGCCTCTGGGGCTCAAAAACAATGGATCTGATTCGTTATCTAGCTCTGGGCAGAAGAAAGCTGAGATTCAATAGCAAGTCATCAGCTGTGCAGCAAATTGGGAAGTTTCCACCAGTTTGTAATAAGTTAATGATGCCCATGAAAGGAAGACACAGCCAGGAGGAAAGCCCACAGCCTCCCACCTGCCTCTTTCATAGCCAGAACATCTATGCCCTAAGCTGTATTTGAACACAGAGAAGGAAAGCAGAAAGGAGACATGCACATCTCTAGCAATTAGAGACTCGAATGAAGAAAGACACATGGATCCAAGTTAGCAGGAAGCCTGCTGGAAGCCAATCATCTAGGTGGCATTTCAAAGTCAGTCCTCAAAAGAGCCTGATGCAAGGAATTTAACCAAGATGGAGTTAGAGCTGGACTGAGTTGGACCGGACATCAGAATGAATCCTTTAATTAACTTATATGACTCAGGCACTGAAATAAAAATGAAAAGGGAAGAATATGGATTTCCATGTTCAGAAAGCCAAGTCAAATCTGTCTGGGTGACTTTAGCCTTCACCTGCAAAACAGGGACTGAAGCAACTCTTGGATGTTGAGTGTGGCATATCAAAGAAGGATGAAAGATTTTCTTACGTGGCACACATAAAGATGCAGAAGTACAAAGCCATTTTTCAATTCAAAACCTGATGAGTTATTTAGTATGACCAGAGTTCAGTTTTCCTATAGGGTTGGTGCTATAGACGAGATGAGAAGGAGCGAATGACCACATCATGAGGGGACTTAAATGCCAACCTAAACATTTGAAGTTCAGTCTGTATAACAGGGATATACGAGAAGACTTTGATCAGAAGAGTGACACTGTCAGAGATATACTTAAGAAAGACTGATGTAACTATAATTATGGAACAAGGATCCTAGGGAAAAGAATGCCTTATGATAATAATGATGAAAAGAGCTGAAATTTATTAAGCGACATGGCATGTATTGGCACTTAGCACAGTGCCAGTAACCATGCTAGGCATTTTACCTGAATTTCCCAATTTAATACAGCAACAGTATCAGGTAAACACTTACATAAAATGAAAAAATTAAGCCTATGAAGTTGTGCTCAAAGACTCAATACTAACTATAATTGTAGTCAAGGTACTAACCCAGTTCCAAGGCTAGTGACTATGCATTTATTCAAATAAACTGCGCAAGTCCAGACACAAAGATACAGATCTTGACTATAGCAATATCAAAGGAGATAGAAAAGAAGGATATGCTTTTAGAAAAGATATGTTTAGGGGTTAGAATGGGCGAAGAACGAAAGGACTCAGATATGAATTGGAGGAGACAGGAAAAAGTCAAGATTGCATTCTGATTTTCCTGTTAGGAATGCCAGATAAGTATGATTTGAGAGTTAACTATACCTCACCCAGAAGTTGGTTGGATGTTCCCCTTTGCAATTACAGACAGATGACTTGTTATTGACACGTTCCTTACAGTGATCAACTTCCTTACAGAACAAAATCAAACTTGCAGCTGGGCGCGGTGGCTCACGCCTGTAATCCCAGCACTTTGGGATGCTGAGGTGGGCAGAGCACTAGGTCAAGAGATCGAGACCATCCTGGCCAAAACGATGAAACCCCATCTCTACTAAAAATACAAAAATTGGCTGGGCATGGTGGCACGTGCCTGTATTCCCAGCTACTTGGGAGGCTGAGACAGGAGAATTGTTTGAACCAGGGAGGCAGAAGTTGCAGTGAGCTGAGATCATACCACTGCACTCTAGCCTAGCAACAGAGCAAGACTATCTAAAAAAAAAAAGAAGAAGAAGAATAAGAAAGGAAAAGAACACTTTTGCCCTTTTTACGACGGGAAATTTTAAAATATCATGGCATGAAGAAATTTCCACATTTCACTGTCAGTCTCAGTGAGTGCATGGCAGAAGGGCATTGGGTGAGACCACATCCCAGACTCTGGGATTTGGGCTAGACTAGAAGGTTCAGGCAGATATCCAGGAAGAACACAGGTGAAATGTGCAGGGAGGCTGATGGGAGACTGAACTTGAAACTGTGGTAAACAAAACTTATGCAAATATTTACACTCACTTATTAAATTTGCTTATCATGAATTTCTCTGTGGCTCTGACCTACAAGGTAAGTCAAATCCTTGCAGTCTCGCTGTGTTTCTGGGACAACAGACATTATGCTCACTCTGATCTTCACTGCTTGCCCACCTCCAGCAAAGTCTCCATCCCTTTCTGCATCCTTGTCCTCTTGGATGTACCTGACCCTCCCTACCTCATCCTCTCTCCTGTCACAGCCCTCATTCACTTCCAAGCTAATTGTCTCCACTGATGTGTGCAAACGAACCATTTATAGGAAATGCCATGGAATGTTAATTTCATTTGAAATTGGGTAATTGCAAAAGGTGCATCCATTTTTTTTATTATATAGAATGAGTAAGTATTGTATTAATAGTGCCATTTCCAATTATGACCACTATCACAGGCCTGTTGTCTGCTAACTGTGGGTTATTTCCCATGGAGCATTTTTCTGAACAGTTTTCTTTTTAAAACCCCCCTTCTTTGCATCATTGTAATTAAGATAATGCAGAATAATTATAAACACATTGGAAGCTCAAATGCCAGCACAGACTATCCTACCAGAGCTGCATGCTTATTGTAATTTCTCAGGCGAAAAAGAAGTGTTGGAGTCTACTGAGGAAGGCAGATGAAGGTCGATGAAGTCAGCAAGAAATTAGCCAGGACAGTCCAGAAAACCCAGCCAGAGCCCACGTGTGGGAAGCTGAGCTTGATTAGCTATTTCTAGGAAGCAATCAGGAAGTGTGCTAAAGATTCTTGGGTACTGAAAAAATATATATTGAGCATCTACTGCATATCAGGTAGATGATCTGATTTCCTCATCAAGACAACGTCAGAGATTTGTTTTTTATTACCATTTGGCAGATAAAGAAACTAAGAATCTAAGAGGTTAAGAAAGCTGGCCAACTTAAAAAACCAGAAATTGTAAGCTGAGATTTAATCTTTGATTCTACTATTAGCTAGTTATGACAATTAGCTAGCTATTGCCATTAAGAACCACTCCAAAGAAGACTGTGTTCATCAATGTGTTTGTGGGTCAAGTGGAGCTCAGATTATTCCATCTAGGCTCAGTTTTGCTCCAAGCTGCAGGTTGAGTTCAGGTTTACTTCATGTCTCACATCCTCTTTAAGCCAATGAACTATGTGGGATGCATTCCCACAAAGATATGAAAGTCACAGGAAGGATACTCCACCATGAAAATGCATTTAAGGCCTTCATTTGTGTCTTACCTACTCACATCTCAGTGGTCAAAGTAAGCCAGATGGCCAAGCCCGACATCAGTAGGATGGGAAAGTCCACCCTGCCCATGGTGGCCAATGGGGAGTGAATATTCACTGAATGGTAATCCAAGCTATTAAATAACATACCTATAAAATGTTTCAAGTTTCTACAACACCATGAAAACCACCTAGGGTCTAAGTTCCTAGAGGGCACGGGTCCAGTCAAAGGGAGGTATCTGGTGACACAGAAGTGGTATACAGTTATGTGACCTGGAACAAGGCAGATCCTCGTTGTCACTTTTCTCATCCATACAAATGACAATAACACAGAACCAATCTCCCTAAAAAGGTCACTGGAGGGTAACTGTGATGCTTATACCAAGTTTTAAGAAATAGAATGCTACTTTGTGTGCTCATGTCTTATCTACTTGTTCTGCTTTAATTTCTTCATTAAACATATCATTATGGACACTATATTTTTTATTATTTTCCTCCCTCGACTTTCCAAATGTATGCTAAGTGAATAAAAACACTTCCTATTTCATTAACTTTTGTATTGCCAGTACCTAAAACGTTGACTAGAATGTAGTAGGCACTCAATAAAGATTTCTTAATAAATGAAATGCAAGGTATGCAAACCTCAGTTTATAAATATCCTGCATATGTCAAAGAAAGAACTGAACTTGCACTAAGCTAGCTACTGTCTTGACTCTGAAGAAAGAACAAGGTTTTGTGAGACACACAGTGGGATGATGAAGATTATAATGGGTAGAGATAGTGGTTTCATGTTGGTACTAATGATCATAGAAATTGTAAAGTATACACATACACACACACACACACTTATACACACACACACACACATATATATACACAGTGTCACCCAGGCTGGAATGCAGTGGTGCAATCTCGGCTCACTGCAACCTCTGTCTCCCAGGTTCAAGCAATTCCCCTGTTTTTCAGCCTCCTGAGTAGCTGGGATAACAGCTGCATGCCACCATGCACAGCTAATTTTTGTATCTTTAATAGAGATGGGGTTTTGCTATGTTTGCCAGGCTGGTCTTGAACTCCTGACCTCAAGTGATCTGTCCACCTTGGCCTCCCAAAATGCTGGGATTACAGGCGTGAACCACTGTGCCAGGCTTAAGAGGAGGTTTCTCTAAAGACTCTTAAAGAGTCTGTAAGATTCATATATGGGGAGATGGGGGAGCAAAATTCTGGAAAGGGGAAATAAAACAAGAAAACCCACAGAGAGAAAAGGGCACAGATAACAGGTACAACTGTCCGAACAATTTTCACACTTTTTTTTTGGAATCTTTAGATTTATCTAAGCAACTCCACAGTTATTATATTAGTTGATTCTTATAATAGCCATGTAGGACATATAGGACAGTTTATATCACCACTTTATAAAGAAACAGAGACTTAAAGAGAGAGCATAGTTTAACCTTGTAACTGGATGAAAAATGGAAATTTCAGTAGAGACCTCAAAGTGACACATATCAGAAATCAAAATGAGTTGGAGGTAGATCACTCAATAGATCATGAAAAAAGCAGATAGATAAGAACTAATTAGTGAACTATTAAACTTTTCCATACCATCAGGGGAATGACAGGTAACTTTTGAAGAGAGGAGATACAGGAGATTTCTTGGGAAACAGCATCACTGTGAGCCTCACCTCCTCTTCCTGAAGGGGAATGCCTGCTCTCTAATCAAGTGTAGTGAGAAGGGTTCTCTCAGGACTCCTCAGGGAGCTTCATTGGTGGTCCCTGGCCAGTGATCTGGTGTCCAGGTTACACCAGGGAAATGTACAGAATGAGACGGGCTGGCCAGCTGCTCTGGTGAGAGCAAAGCAGAAGTATCTGTATAGATAGATATTCATTTATACCTCCAGAGCATTTTCCAAGGCTCAGGTAGGTAGACAAACCAGAAAAAATCAGCATGTGGTTAAAATACAGAAGAGCTACAAAAAGCAAGGACTCTAAGCCAGACTGCATGAGCTCAAATCCTGGTTCCTCCATATTCCAGCTGTGAGATCTTGGGCAAATATCTTAAGCTTTCTTAGGCTGTTTCTGCATCTGGAAAATAGAGATAATAATTGTACCATTGCACAAAGTGTGTTGTGAGGATTAAATGAGTTAAGTATAGGTAAATCATTTAGCACATTGTAAGGCCTACACATAAGTTGGTTAGTTATCAAAATTGTCCTAAGTTCTGTGGTATAAGGATGCCTGGAGGGGTGAACAGACCTCACTAGAGAAAAGCTGGAGAAATTATTGGATTCCTAGAATGAAAGAATGAACACAGGGGAACATGCATACATCCAAGAACATTAAAAAGACCTCAGAAGAGAGATGGGTAAGAATGAGGGCTGGTTTCTAAGGAGACCATGAAAAAACTCCAACAAAGATCTTTAATGTCTACCAGGATCACTGAAGTGGAAGTCAGGTTATGAAAATGCCAATCAACCCTTCCTGCTCCTCCTACCTTTCTCGGCCAGGCCTACATCCACCCCCAAGCCCCAAAGGGGTTACAAACAGTAGCTACTAAGTAGGAGAGGAGGTAAGTGACAAAGAGAAAACAAACAAGTTTCACCTGGTTTCCTCAGTTTCAAAGACAGCTACAACTCCAGTTAAGGGAGCAGAAGGGAGCCCCACCTTTGAGTGGAGACTGAAGGATTGACTTAAAATATATGGCATTAAACATCTCTGGAATTGAAACTGTATTTTCTACATTCAGTAAAAGCTGCAGTTTGTATTACCTAATGCTAATCAGAAAAGTCACAGGACTCCCAAGTTTTTATCCGGGGGCAGAGGAAAATCTAACACCATAACACTACTCAACAAGTATAAAGGGTGACAGTAAATTAGAGTAAAGATGCTTTGTGACTGCGTGCCATGAGCCATTCCTGGACAGCATACTGGGTTATAACTTTCTCATACTATTTTTCTAATACTTACTATTTTATTACATTTATACAACTTTTTTCACTCTAGCCAGGGCTTTTAAATAAATCATCACAACCAATCCAGATAAAAATCACTTAGCAGGGAAGTGGCAGAATTTGACTTGAGTCTACACTTCCCAACTCATGAGCCATTCTCCGTACCATGAGGCAATCGATATATACAAGTTATGAGTCTAAATAATACACCTTTCCCTTTAGCACTTGGATTGACCATTAATAAGTCCTTTTCCCCCCCAATGGATTAAGTACTTTTGCTGTATATTTCCATTTTATCATAGGCTTCCACTCTTGTAATGCTTTCTATATGTACAATGATGTGTGATTGCTACCAATTGAAAATGACTTCCACATAGGCAAAGACCATATTTGTATAACTTACTACTGTCTCTCCAGTGACCAGCATCGTGCCTGGCATATAGCAGGAACTCACTATATGTCTGATAAATGAATGAATAGAGGGATTAATCATCATCTTCATTATTAGTTTCAAAGCACTGATCTTTTTGAGTTCAGCGATTTTTTGGTTGGTAAACAATTGGTTTCATGCATAGAGGTCTGTCTTAAAATATATTTTCAATGAAAAAATTACTTTCATTAGGTTTTAAAATCAGTTTTAGAAGCATCCACTTTTAGAGGTATGTGAAACCTTCAAAACCATGATTTTCACATGGGGAAACTGAGTCCCAGAAATTGGGAAAAACATTGAGACAGGGTCAGGATGAGAATGTAGGCAGATATCTGCCCCTAAGTTCAGTGTTCTTTTTGTGACATCCAGCTGACTGAAGAACGCTTTGGCCCCATATAGTTGATTTTTTTTATAGATTCATACTCCAGGGCATCACCTGGTGAGACTGCCATTGGGTGTAAATGAAAAGTGAACAGAAGCCTGGAGGAAGCTTCCACTGTGGCATTAATGAACGGAGAGCAGAATCCTAGCCTAATGTTGCGTGAAGTTTGGGGAAAGATCAATAGCTATTAAATCAAAACAGATCGTCAGCCTGTTGGTCTCCTTAAACTCCAGCCCCTCAATCCCCTCCAGGAAGCCAGCAGGCTCTGAAGTGTGTTATTCATGGCTAGATTTGAGGTTGCGAATGAAGCATCCTTATGAAACATGGGCCTGAGCTGAAGCCTTGGAGTTTCCTCGGGGCATAAAGACAGAAACCTCTGACTTCTTCTTGGGATGTCAGGCTTTGATGAAATCTTCCTGGTACATGCCCGACCCCTGCTGCTGTGAACTTTGCTGGGAGCCTACCCGTTCCTCACTGGGCATCTGATTCTCAGCAGGTGTTACAGAGGACAAATGGTGATAGCCAAGTTGACTGAATGCCCTCCCCATGTGGGCACTGTACTAAGTGCATGGATGGATCCTCTTTCACTTCTCTCAATAACCTGATGAGACAAATAACTTCTTATTATGACCATTTTATAGATGAAGAACCTGCAGCTCTAGAAGGCTACCATACTTCCCCCAAGATGACATGGCTGGTGTAGTGTAGAAGAAGTATTTGAACATACAGTCTGATTTCAAGTAATTACATACCTCTAAACCACGGCTCTTTTCTTGCTACTGTCTTCCTGGAACGCAGAACTCCACAGCATGACAGTCCAATAGTTAACTCATGATAATGGATAGTTACTTGTGTCATGAGACTTTGGGGTCCTGAGAGTGAAGGCCACCTGTGTTCACTCTGCATTCCATACAAATCCTTAGCTCAGCATCCAGCACACTATAGATATTTAAAATTCCATGGGCAAAGCATTATCCTCTTTCTCCATAATTTTAGCTGTGAGTTGCTGAGCAAGTCACTTTATGGTTCTTAAATTCGACTGTCCATGTCTATCAAAATGGAACACACCACCTCCCTAGAAAATTGGTTGTACGGTGAAATGAGAAACTAAGGCATCTATTATTAAATAGAATGCCGAATGCAAAGTAAGTGTCCAGTAAAATAAAATAAAATAAATACATAACAAGCTGTTGTCATAGGAACATCTGCACCTGAAGCAACCCATTGATTATCTTAGGTTTCCAAACCTCTGAAACATAATCATGGAGTAAGAAGTATCTCTGGAATGAAACAGAAAACAAACCGGCTTATTAGTAATTATAACAGATAGGTCTTAGTTAACTGGTTTCTTGGTACACAGACGTTGAGGCTTATCAATAAAATTAATGATGATGATGCTGATAATACCAAGCATCTGAATAACATTGTGTGGTTCTAGAACATGTGCATTTATAGTAACAGTAGAAGAGAAAAAGAGACACGAAAAACAAAAATGCAGATATGGAGTCCGAAGGGTCAGGTCACAAAGAAGAACCCAGGACCTACGGGCTTGTTTCTCCCACCCTGCAAATCCTCTGGTATGGCTCCCCCTGTCTCTCTCTTCTTGAGTCTCAGCCTTTCTAACTCATCCTCTTCATTGTAGTCAATTTGATCTGCCAAAAACGCAAATAGAATCTTATAATTTATCTGTCCAAAGACTCTTCATGACTGTCCACTGCTTTTAAAACAAAGTCAAATGTTTGCACATGGCATGCAAGGAAGGCCCTTGATAGTTTGGTCCATGACAGCCTCTTCCTCACTTGCTGCTATTTATTCCTTTTGAACCAAACGAAGCCAAACCTAACTTCTCACAGCTCCTTCGCATATATTTTTTCCTTTCACTCCAAATACTTGCTATTTCTCCTCTCCCCTAGCTAAGATCTATACATCCTTCAGATCTCTGAGTAACTCTCTGCTACTCAGATAAGTCTTTCCTGACCCTCTGCAGTAGGTGGATCCCTTTGTTAAACGGCAGCATCTAATTATTCTCTCATAACACACTCTTATTATTCAATATCTTCTTCCCCATCGACTGCAAACTTCCCTTGAATCAAATAAGATATTCCATATTTAAGAACCTGACACGATACTAGACATGCAACATGATGTTTGACTTCTTTCCTTTCTTAGGCTCAGTTTCCTCAAAGGTAAAATCATGTTGACAACATGCATTCTTCCTGCCATACTGGGCCGGTGTGAAAATAAAGGGACATGTGAAAGAGTAATGTCAAAATTCCCAGTCGCTGTTTATTTAGCAGTGATATTTATTTTATTTCGTAATTTAGAAAGATGATCTAAAAAGGCAAAACCAAAGTAAACCAAAAGATAATTAGAAATTTGAGGGGCAAGATTGAGTAATTAAGAAAAATACCATCGATGAACTCTGAAAAAAGTCTCAAAATACTCTGAGTGAAACACACTGTCTATATCAATTTGTCTATAATGCTCTCTGTCTTCAATCATCAGTTTATCTATGTATCTACCTGTATCTAATGTTGATTACAGTAAAATCTCTTTTCTCAAAACATTTCCTTAATTGCTAAATTTTTGTGAGTTCAAAGAGAAATGAAATCCATATAATTCTGAGTCATCTACAGTTAAATCATCAAAACATTACTTAGCAATTACATTTTAGGGGTCAGGAGATTTTGAAATGATTTTAATAAAATTCCTAAAACCACTATCTTTTTCTCTCTTAATTGTAACCACCTTTCCTAACACAATGCCGCACTAAGGAAATGAGCAAAATCAGAGTACAATAAATGTTCAAAATACCGTGGGGGGCATGAACTCATAAAACATGAAATGACTTTCTGGGAGTTTGAAAATTTGGCTGAAAACATCATTTTCTCTTTTGAACCTCAGTGTGATGGACAAAACAGACTGAATCAGGAAAAAAGATAATTATTCATTCAGTAAATTATTAAGCACCTATGATAGACCAGGCTCTGAACAAAAAAGACACTGACCCTAATCTTAAGAACTTATGTTACATAAGCAGAGAGAGACATCAAGTAATTTCATGAATACCATGCACAGCATTGAATGCTCTGTGAGCACATTACAGGGAAATCTGATGTTATCTGGGATCTCAGCAAACTTTTTCCTGAGTAAAGAATATCCAAGCTGACATCTGGCTTGACTTTTAGCCTAAAAGCAATGTTTTACAGCCTTGGGAGTGATAAGAACTGATCTAAATTTTAGAGAGATTATCAAGGTGGCTTTGAAGAAAAAGAAACTCAGGGCAGTGGGCAGTATGGCAGGATAGAGACCATTTACAGAGGCCACTAAGCAAGTCAGCTTGAGACTCAGTTTTTTCACCTCTAAAATGGAGGTTACAATCCTTTCTCCATTGCAGAGCTGCCTGGAGAAGATAAGAAGGTAGTGGGAGGAGCTAAGAAGCTGGTAGGAGGAGCTAAAACAATAGTAGGCAGGGCTCTAAGGATGAGGGATGAGCTCAGAGGGTGATGGGAGGAACTAGGAGGATACTGGAAAAGCCAAGAAAGTTATGAGTGTGTGAATGCTTCACAACCTGAAAATGCTGTGCATGTCAAATTAATGGGAATAAAACTTACTTTACAGTATCTTCACTTCCACAAGGCAATGGATCCTGTGATGAACTAGGGTCACACCCCTTTGATGAAGTGTGGGAGTTTTTAACTTATATTTGGTGGTGAGAGTTCTGCACCCTTGAGATCCTAATAAATGCCAGACGCTTTTTTTCTTTTTTCTTTTTTTTTAGAAAACTGCTTTGTGGAGGACAATGCCTATAATCCTCACCAGTTTCCAGACACATATGCCCTGGAATCCATCCAGGGACCTCATGTTAGAAATTTCACGTTTTGTATAAAGCCTTGGCATTACAGCAGGACTTTTCTAACTTGTCCGATTATAACCTAGAGTAAAAAATATGCATTTTATATTTCTAGCCAACTGAACAAAAGTTGCATGAAGCAATATTATCGTGATACACTATAATATTTCCTATTCTCCGCTGCTGTATTGTTCTCTATTTAATGTCACTGCAGTTTGTTTTATCATGATTTTAAATGCTGGCTGTGACTCATAACTTGAACCTAACTTGTAGTGTGAAAAGCAGTGTTTAAAGAATGACAAGCCTATTTTTCAGTTTTGCTTTTATCTGTTAATTGCTGGTGCAATCTTGGACAATACACATCCTCTCTGAGCCTCAATATCCTCAGCTGTAAGATGGGGATAATGGCGCTTACCTTAAAAATTGAGATAATTAAGGTAATACTATGGGAAATCACTACATAAGCTGCATGGGACAGACTAGGTGTTCAATAAACTGTAGTGATTATAAATAGAGGCTGCTAGTGGGGGGAATTAGAGCATAGCTAAATCTCTCTCGCCTGAGGGAAAATAAAAAGGAAGAAGAAAAAGGAAAAAAAAATCTCATTCATTTTCTACCCAGGGGTTCTATTCTGTCTTCCAAATGTAGCTATTTGCTGTGGGGAGGGGAACTCAGTCCAAATGCCTCTGTTTGCTGTGACAGGACTTATAAATAAGTAAAATGCTTTATCAAACATTTATAGTTGTGTGTGAATCAGAAAAGAAAAAAGAAAGAAAGAGGCACGTGGGCTTGGGGTTTATTTATAGTGACTCTCTGCTTTTCCCTTTCCAGCCACAATTGCACAGCTTAGCTTTCATTTGCTTATGATTGTTCTTGGATAAACTTCACTTCCAAACAGAGGGTATTAATTATTAAAACACAGACCAGATAAAACAGCCCATGCTGTTCCCCCAAACAATGACAGGATGATATGGCAGAAGGAAGCCACTAGAAAAAAAGGCTGAGAATTGCCAACACATGCTTTCAAACAGAGTCAATCTTTGGCAAAACTTGTGTTAACAAACATTCTGTGGGCGCCTACTATGTGCAGCTTGGAGGCTACATCAGACGTGATAGGGTGGGGCAGAGGGCTGGTGTGGGGGAGGGAAGGTTTCCACGATGAATTAGAGACAGCTTTTAATTTATACTCCAGTGAAGGGAGGGAGCTCCCAACAAAAGCGAGGAGGAAATAGGTAAACAACAAACGACTAAGAGAAAATGCCTCTGAACAAAGTACTTTGGGAATGTTGTAACAGAGGACTTCCTCTTAGGAGGCATCCTGGTCTTGGAAGGAGAGCCCCTCTGGGACCTGGCTGTCTTGGATCTGAATCCCTGTTCCAGCACATCCTAGCTCTGTCATCTTGAGCATACAGTCATCTCTTCATGACACAGGTGTGGTTATACCTCCTGGTGAAGGACTAAATATGAAAATTTATGTGAACTGCTAAACACACTGTATATAATGATTAAATAGCAAGTGTTTAATAGTAATAAGATGAGGTTTGGCACATAATAAGCACTAAATAAATCTCACACTTCCTTTCCTTTGCTTGAGAATTTTAATTCAATTTCAAATTGTATCCACCTTCCAGCCACTCCAGATACAATGTGCTTGTATGTCACTGACATCCTCTCTTTCTCACTGAGTATCTTCCTTACATGACCCCTGTCTCAATCTGCTTCAGAACTTATCTATTAATTAATTTATTCATTCATCAATATTGATTGAGCACCTGCTAGGTGACAACGCTGATGAAGGCACTAGGGATTCAATGAAGAAGAAAGACAAAATTTCTACCTGCATGAAGCATGTTTTCTAACGGGGCAAAGAGAGCAAAAACGGCATCAATAAATAAAATATACGCTATGTCAGATGATGCTAAACACTAAAGAGAAAGATCAGGCAGGGAGGAGAAGCATGAATTGCCGGGGTGAGTGCATTTAAAATGGGAAGGCCTGCGGAGACCTTATGGGGAAACTAACATCTATGCAGACACTGAAGAGGTAACCAAGCAGCCAGGTAGGTATTTAAGAGAAGAGCGTTCCAACAGAGAGGACAGCAGGTGAAACACCTTGAGGCAGAAGCAGGCTTGACCGCAGCCCATTTTTCATTTTGGTCTTCGAAAATGAGACAAGGAACAGAGTGATTTGATTTTCCAAAATGACTCTGCTTTTCCCACATACTAATAAAAGCAAGCCATAGCTTGCCAAGCGATATGTATTGTATCCATTGTCCACATTGGGTTCCACAAATACACGTACAAAGAGACAGAAGCCTAGATGTGTTCTGCCCCCTACTTTATGTGACAAAGGATCGTAGTTCTAGCCTGGAGTCAAAGGAATTGGGAACCACATCATTACCACCAACCATGTCATCCTGAGATCCTGAGCTTCTGTAAGGATGAGAGCTCTCAGTAACATCCCATAGAATTTGGAATAACATATCAGGATGTCAGCAATTTGCAGGAGGAATTTAGGTAAGACCAGAAATAAACAAAGGCAAAAGAAAAAAGAAAAGAAAAGATTAAGAGGAAGCAAAGAATAAAAATATTCTCTTTAGCCCAACTAATTGCACAGGTATGCAACACCTCACAGAGTACAGGTAAAGGGTTAGTGTCATGTTTAAAGAGTAGAGGCACAACAGAAAGACTGCCTACATGTGTTCCTGGCCTAGCTGTGTGACTGGGGAGGGTTGTTTAACCTCTCTGTGGATAAATCTATAAAATGCAACTGTAACAGTACTTTTCTCAAAGGACTGGTGTTAACGTAAAATGAATTATTTGAGTAAATGTCTAACCTAGTACCTGGCATGGAGTAATACATCTGGTATGGTTTGGCTGTGTCTCCAACCAAATCTTATCTCAAATCATAATCCCCATGTGTCAAGGGAGGGACCTGGTGGGGAGGTGACTGGTTTCCCCCATGCTGTTCTCATGAGAGTGAGTCAGATCTCACGAGATCTGATGGTTTTCAAGGGGCTTGTCCCCCTTTGCTCTGTCTCCTCTCTCCTACTGCCTCGTGAAGAAGGTGCTTGCTTCTTCTTCATCTTCTGCCATGATTATAAGTTTAAGTTTCCTGAGGCCTCCCCAGCCATGCAGAACTGTGACTCAATCAAACCTCTTTCCTTTATAAAGTACCCAGTCTCGGGCATTTCACCCCTTTAGAGCGGGGTGAAAACAGACTAATACACTATCTAAACATTAGTGTTTAAAAGAATGAGTATGTACATTTTGGTAATTCATATAAGGAGACACTGTATGACAATTAACAAAAATTATCAGTACCTGCAACAACATGGATGAATCTTAAAGATGGTGTGTTGAGTGAAAAGGCAGATACAAAATAACACATCTGTAGGATCCCATATCTATGAAGCATAGGAAATACCCATTTATAATATAAGAAGTCAGAGTACTGTTTACTTTTTATGGGTGGACATTGTCTAGGAAGGTACAAAAAGTGAAACATAAGAGCTGCTAGGCATATTCTGTCATAAAGCTGCCCAGCAGAACTTTCTGTGAAAATGAGATTTTTCATATTCTGTGCTGTATGATACAGTAGGTACTGTATAATAGTCACATGCAGCTACCGGGTCCTGAGAATGTGGCTTGTTTGACCAAAGAACTGGATTTTTAGGTTAATTAATCTTCAAAACTTTAATTTCAATGGCCACTTTATTGGGAGGTCATACCTATATATTGGCCTGGATAGTGGTTACGAATATAGGTATATTTTTTAAAAAATCAAGAATTACACTTAAGACTTGTGCAATTTATATGTACTGTATATACTTCATTGAGTGTTACCTTTTAAAAATTAGCTATGATTATTAATCTACCTGCATCACCTCACACATTCCTCACAAACTTGAGGTAATGTAGAGAGGAAGACTCCTATTGTCCCCATTTCTGAACTGGTTCAGCTGTGGCTGAGAGAAGTGGATGTGATCTGGGAATGGTCACGTGGCTTGTGAATCCCAGAGTGGATAAGATTTCTATCCAAGCCTTTTCTCATCAATGGGAAGAAGGCAATGCAAAATAACCTGCTGAGAAGGTTTCATTCAACAATTGGTTCATTAAGAACATACCGTTTGAGTGCCAGACGCCGTTTTAGATGTTTAAAATAAAACACTGGACAAAGGGGAAAGTTCTGGCTTCCATGAAGCTTTCGTTAGGAATCTTTGCTCATCGCACAATTTGGCCAAGCCTTGAATCCCCTACCTGAAGTAACCTGACCATGGGCCAGACCGTGTGAAATCAGACTCAATTAAGCATTCTCAGTTACAGTGTTCTAGATATGAATCCTGCTTCCTCTTGGAGCTACCTAGCCTTCTTGTCCTTCTAGACTTAGAGTTTTTCATTTATAAAATAAAAGCAGGGATAAAAGAAGATACAATGGAAAAATATAACTAAAATAAAGGCAAACAGTTTTTTACAGCAATAAAGATTCTTATTACTTAATGGTAAAAGACCAATTCTTTACAAAAATAAAAATAAAATTTCATTCAAAAATCCAAAACTTCATTCACTAGCAATTTCACCCCAAAATGAGAAAGCAAAACCTGCTAGAAATAAATAAAATTGACGAATATTGAGTTTGAATGAAAGATTTTTGCACATCTGTCTCAAAAGCAGAAGTAACCACACACACACACAAAAAAAATCAAGCAGGCAAAAAAATATAGAAATTTGGTCAATAAAAGTAACTGGTAGTATCTAATGGTTACACATGAAATCTTTTGTCCAATAATTAGAAAATGCACAGTGTTTCTCAATCACACAGAAAACTATTTACAAAAAGTAGCCATGCTCCAGTTTACAAAACAAACCTAATAACAAAGAATAGTACCCAGAACATATTATCTGACAAAATACAGTAAAATTAATGTTAGTAACAAAAAGTTTTCTAAACATATGCCTAGAAATGTAAATAAAAATGTCCAAAGAATAAACAAAAAAATTTTAAAAAATAGAATTAAACAACAACATGCACACTACATAGCAAAACTTGAGGTCTAGAGATAAATGCTTAAGACAGTTATACCATTTAATGCAAATATTGTTAGAAGAAAGACTGAAAATTAATGATATAGTCATTTAATTCAAGAAGTTAAAAAAGTGGCAATAATAAAAAATGTAGAATGAACAAAATATGATAAAAATTAATGATATAGAAAAAAATGATATAGAATATCAATAAATCATGAGCAAAGTTTTTTAAACCATTTATCTCTACAGCTTGCTCTCTATCCTTTACTCTCTTACTAAAAAATAGAAACCAAAACCAAAAACAACACTAATAAAATAGATATAACACCAACAAGATTGAGAGACAAGGCATAAAAACAAAATCTCTGGAATTAAAATGAGGACAGAATTATAGACGTGCTAGAGACTTGCAATATGTATAACTAGATAGATAGACGTGAATATACATATTTATCACAGGCATATAAACACACATGCATATATAATACTATCTGCTAAATATTTAACAAATAATATTAAAAACACAAGACAGCATGTCTATAAATGAGACAACTTAGAAAAAGTAAGTGATTCTTAGGAAAATAACCAATACTAAAACAGAGTTAAGAGGAAACAGACAACTGAAATAGCCATATAAATATTTGAACCAGTAGTCAGAAATTACCATCTAACAAATAGAAAAATATCAAACAAATAGACTTAAGCATAAATATTAGCAAACTTTATGAGATATACCCACTTCACACAATTACACATACAAATATTTATACACAATAACATGACAGCACAAGAACAAAGGCTGTGTAAACCTCATGTTTTATGAAGCTAGGATCATGTTAATATTGGAACTTAATAAAGATGTTAAAAACGTAAGGATGGTTTACTAACAGAAATTACAGTAACCCACTACACAATCAGGTTAAAAAGAGAAGACGTCATCACACTTGATGCTGAAAGAGTATTTAATAAATTTTAATCTCTAATCATAGCTTTAAAAATTAGTACATTAGGAATAGAAGGAAAATCTGTTTGCTTGTAAAAATCTTACTAACATTTACTATTTGGTTATCTAACAAAAGCCTAAAACTCTATGATTATGACATATATAGTGATAGAGCTTTAGGTTTATTCCCTTTAAAGTCAGGTACAAGAAAATGACATGCCCTGCCATCATTTTTCTTCAACACTGAGCCCAGTCTGGAAGAGCATTAGTACAAGATCATTCAAATACAAGATACAAAGATTTGCAAGACTATTAATGACAAATTTTGAAACTTTTTCGCATGAAAATTTTAAAAAATCTAGAGGCCAAAAGTAATAAAATAATCATACCTTCTGGATTCAATCAAAGAAAAACTAGCATTCTTATTCACAAGGAAAGAACAATTATGAAATGTAATACAAGTGAAAAAACAAAATTTGCAACAGTCACAGAAATAGTGATGCTCCTAGAAATTAGATACAATAAAAAGTTTGTGATATATGTATAGATGAAATGTTTAAATATTTAACTCTATTCATAGCCATACTAGAAGGCCCAAATAAATAAATATATTATTTCATGGGTGAGAAGTCTAAGTTTCGTGACTTTTGCAAGTGTAAATTCAATGTAATCCCAATCCCAGTGACAGCAAGCCTTTTCATAAATAAGAGTTTATCTTATATACATCATGGAATACTATGCAGCCATAAAAATGGATGAGTTCATGTCCGTTGCAAGGACATGGATGAAGCTGGAAACCACCATTCTCAAGCAAACTAACACAGAAACAGAAAACCTAACACTGCATATTCTCACTCACAAGTGGGAGTTGAACAATGAGAACACATGGACACAGGAAGAGGAACATCACACGCTGGGGCCTATTGTGGGGGTGTAGGGCTAGGGCAGGGATAGCATTAGGAGAAATACCTAATGTAGATGACGGGTTGATGGGTGCAGCAAACCACCATGGCACGTGTATACCTGTGTAACAAACTTGCACGTCCTGCACATGTACCCCAGAAATTAAAGTGTATAAAAAGAATTCACATGGAAGAGTAATGAGAAAAACATAGCTAAGACATTTAAATAAGAAAATGAATGAATGAGTCCTGCCCTGTCTGATACCAAGATATTATAAAACTATAACAACTAAAAGCAGCATGGTACTAGAACAGGGGGTGGATAAATAGGCCAGCAAAGAGGAAGTGAGAGCTCAGAAACTGACCTCCACACACACGAGGACTTGCTCTATGACAGTGGTGTCATAAATCCATGGAGTAAGAATGGATTCCAGATAATGAGCTAGGACACTTAGCTACCCACGTGAAAAACTAAAGCAAACAAATTCCATGGTTAAAGACTGAAATCTTATAAGAAAAATCTTAAGAATTAAGAAGAAATTACAGGTGCATAATTAAACACTAGGATAGTGAAACATCCTAATTTCCTAAGTTCGTCACAAAAAGCATAAACTACAAATTTAAAAAATTATAGAATTAAAATGAAAATATTCAAAATTAGGCAATGATTTTCTTAACAAAACTAAAACATAAGTCATAGATTGGAAGAAGATATTTTCACATAACAAAGGCCTACTTGTGTGTTGAAATATGATCATTTTCAACATTTATAAAGAAATTTTACCAACTAGGTAAAAAAACCATCATAAAAATATGCAAAAGATATAATCAGGAAATTGAAAAAAAAAGAAAATTTAATATAAGAAAAAATGTTTAACCTCATTATCTTTGACATGCAAATTAAATAATCATTGAAGTTATAATTTCATATCTTACGGATTAGAAAAATATAATGAGTTGTTGAGAATTTGGGAAAATGAGAGAGTTTATTCATTGCTGGTAGAAGACAAAAAATTTAAAAGCACAGGAAAATCTTAGATAACATAATGATGTCATATATAAAGTAAAAGCATAAACATCCAAATAGGTTAGAAACATCAACTTTGCATAATAAGAAACAGAATCAGTGAAGACGATTAGCTATGTGTAATTTAACATTTTAAATACAAAAAATCTGCCACATACCACAAAATTTTTGTATTCTAATTTGGGTGGTAAAAATATATATAATTATATTTACTTTATTGTATGGTTAAAGTAATGTGTAATTAAAAATAAATTTTAGGAGTATTTTAAAAAAGATTTAATTGAAGAGAAAAAAGATAGATATGAGGATGTAAAGATGAAGCCAAGGGAAAGATCAGCACTAAAAATTAACACTTACAGTGCCATGTAGGGTGGGTTACACCTCTAATCCCCACAGCTTGGGAAGCTGGGGAGGGAGGATCGCTTGAGGCCAGGAGTTCAAGATTAGCCCAAGCAACATAGCAAGACCTCGTCTCTAAAAGCTTGTGTTAAGTAGCTAGGCATAATGATGAGCATCTGTAGTCCCAGCTATCTGAGAGCCAGAGGCAGGAGATTGCTTGAGCCCAGGAGGTGCAGTGAGCTATGATCACACCATTGCACTGTAGCCTGGGTGACAGAATAAGACCTTGTCTATAAAAAATAAAAAAATTAATACATATAATATCTGGTATATTTCCTACAGTTTCTGTTTCAAATTAGACGTTGAGCATCCTAGCAGACAGTACAAACAGGGAAAACCGGTTATAGTACTCAGATGTCTAAAAAGTTTAAAATAACAATCTGGCCAAAGAACAGTAATCCTGATTCTGGTTCTTGAGGACAAGGTTCCTATTTCA
Source organism: Ateles fusciceps (assembly GCA_036589455.1). NCBI lineage: Eukaryota > Metazoa > Chordata > Mammalia > Primates > Atelidae > Ateles > Ateles fusciceps. Next base: position 16,569,382 of record JAZHEH010000952.1, read on the forward strand.
TATCCTGTGTGAGTTATTAAGTAATGTCCTCACCCAGACCCTCTATGAAATTAGAGTGAACTGCAATGAGGTCTAATGATAAAAGCAATACCTACATAGGCCAAGGAGTGTCTAAACAGTTTATGTTCTGTAACTTAATTAATACTTACAGCTAGCCTTATTTTATTATCACCATTTTATGTATAAGGGAGCTGAGGGACAAAGAAGTTAAATAACTTGCCTCTGTCCTACAGCTGTGAAGTGGGGAAGCCTGGAACAGAATGTATTCTCTCTATTGCACGGTGTTAATGTCATCAAGGCAAAGCCAGCTTCACAAAGTAGTTTCATGATCTCCAAGTAAGATGGTCCAGGTGTGCCTGGGACCTTAGACTGTGTGACCAAAGCTATAGATTCCCCTCCAGAAGAGACTAAAAGTACGGATGATTTACAAATATTTTCAGCATAAAACTCAACCATGAGCCCCACATTTTAAAAATCCTACTCTAGAAAGGAGTGAACAAATTGCATATTCTCAGTCATTGATCTATGTGTCTGCATGTTCGCCACAGGGTAGCCTTAATTTGGGAGGATTGTTAATATAATTAACATAGTAATAATACACAATAACTACTAGTTGTGATTAGAGTCATCATTTTTGTTATTGTTATATGCAGCAATCTGCTACCTGTTCTCCCAGCTTCCAGGTACGGCCTCTAATCCTCCATGCTTCCCTTAGCAGCAGGAGGGGCTTCTTCAGAAATAAATCTGAACTTGCTTGTCCTGTGCCTCCTTTGTTCCACACTCTACAATGGTTTCACCCTTAGAGCAGAATCCCAGGTCTTTACCCTCAACTCCAAGGCCCCATGTGATGGGGCCCTGGCTTAGGTCTCTAATCTCAGTGCAATTCTCCCCTTTTCTTATCCCAATCCATCCTATTGTCCCTTGTTATGGAATCTATCTCAAAGCCTTGCCTCATCTCAAACGCTCTCTCGCTCTCTGACATCCTCTCTGAATTAGCAGTCCTTCCTCCCTTCCCACTCTTTATTCTCTCCACCCTATCTTGACCCTTATCTCTATCCTGCATGAACATTTCTATGAATGCATTCACGTGGTTAATGTCCAGTGCTCTCCACTAGAATGAAAGCTCCACAAGGACAAGTGCTGGTCTATTTTGAGCACTGCTCTGTCCCTGCCACCTGAAAGGCACCCAGCAGAGAACAGGCACTCAATGAGTGTCAGTGAACAGAAGGAGAGGAGAGAGGTAGGGAAGTGAGTTGGTTTTTGTGATTATAAATGTTTGGACAATGTTTTGGACAGATCTGTGTGCCCAATCTTGACAGCCTTATGAAGTAGATTGGTTTCATCCTGAAGCACTTCAAGACAAGAGATGTATGTCCAACAGGAGAAGCCAGCATAGACAAAAATCAGCAGTAAATTCCCCAAAACCCCTCACTAACTGCTCCGGGGCAGGCAGTGAAAGGACAAGTGCTCAGAGGGACAAAATCAGAGGAGACAAAGTTCTAGGATCTCTGCTGGCAGGAAAGAGTGGAATTGGCCTCCCCATTCTGGCATAGAACCCTCACCACTCAGATCCAATTAGCAAGGGCACAGAGAAGAAGCAGGCAGGAAAATCAAAGTGCCAAGGGCTGGCAAAACAGCATCTGCAGGGGGAGAGGGCCGGGCCCAGCTGGGCTGCACACAGTAGCACCAGCCCTAATTAAGTAATTAGACACACACGGCTGCATCCAGGGTGTTCCTGGGCCCACCACCGTGGACAGCGATGGCTCTGTGGGAGGCTGCCAACTCAGGACTCCAACTGAGCTGCCTCCAGCCCTCTCATGGCCTGTTTTTCCTTCTCTTTCTTACTTTATTCTTTTGTAAACATAGTAGATGAGGTGGATATTCCCTTAGAGTAGTAACAAAGATAACGTACATGCACACAATCCTTAACAGTCGGCGTGACACACCATTAGCTCATTTCTTTTATTTATGTATTCAGCTGACATGTATTGAAGGCTCACTATGCACCAGGAAATATCCTATGTGCTGAGTATGTGTGAACAGACTTAGAATTCCAACCACCAGAGCTTGCCTTCTACTTTGGGAAGGACAAGACTATATATGTACATAGCATATGTATGTATGCATACATGTATATAAATATATACAATGATATGCTGATATATACATATTTTCACATATATATGCATATATGGGGATATATATGTGTCTGTGTATATATATCCACATATCTTTGTATATATAGTCATCTTGAGATATGTAACCCAGCTTGTTGCCATTTCCATCTCCCACATGGTGAACCGGTCTCCAAGAGGTAAAATGGATTACTTAGAAACAAGACCGTCCTAATAGGAGACCCCATCATTTGTAACACTAGGGAAGGGATTAGCAATATTCTCCTGGCTCCTAAAAGGAAGTCTCTCTCTTCCTCTTCTCGGTTGCTTCTCCTTCTGGCAGCTCTTCCTTGCCCCTATCTCCTTTCTTACCTTTGATAAACAAAAGTGTAATGTAAGGACATCTGGGCTTCCCACCTATGCTCACTTCTCTCCTATGCTTGCTGCACTCCAGGACTGCTGGGCCTAACAGCAAAGGCAGGGCCTTTCTGCCTGATTCTGAAAGTTTCCCTCACACCCCACTGCAGATCTGTCATTCATGTGTAAGCTGCTGAAAGTTGGTGTTTAGGGACTTACTTTACCCCCAATTCCACAGTTTTGCCATTTCCTTATCTGAGATATTACCCTCCCTCTTCAAGGATTTAGGATGTAGGAGACGGATGCTCCTTCAGAGATCACTGGGTCTCATTTGAAAGACAGGAAAGCTGAGGTCCATCTATGGGTGTCTAATTCAAATGGCAGATCTGCAGCAGAGCTTTGAATAAAATGTAGGGAGGCCCATTTCCAGATCAGTGCTGTATCATCTCTTGGAACACGCTAACTCTGCACCTCTCATTTGATTCACAGGGGTGGTCTTCCATTCTTGATCTCTCTGTCTTTATTCTGATCTAAGCTTATGCCATCATGTTAATGATCTTTCTAGGAGGAAGACTATCTGGGCATGGCGCTTCTGAGTTAAAAGTTTTCAGTGGCTCCCCAGGGCCTCCCAGATAAAGTCCAGGACCCCAGTGATCTGACCCATCTCTTCCTCTACAGTCTGCTCTTTCTGTTCATGTTCCTTTCATACCAGCCACTTGGAACTTCTCACACTTCCTACAATGTTCTCTGCCTGTTGCCTTGGGACCTTTACACATTCCCTTCCCTGCCCCTGTGTTCCCTGATGGGCTTATCTTTAAGTTCAGCTCAAGTGTCACCTCCTGAGGGAGGTTCTCGTCCACATCGCCAGTATATTTGAATGCATTTCCTCTGTGCTCCCAGAATACTTGCTCATATCCATATTTCAATACACTCACAGCAATCATTCATTCACTGCTTACTATGCACTGAGCACCATTCTAAACAACTAATCTGGAGTATTTCAATTACTCTTCACAGCAGTGTATATGCTGAGATGCTCACATAAGTATTTCAGAGATGAGGAAACTGAGGCCCAGAGATGTCAAATACCTTGACCCAGGTCAAAGAGCTGGTAAGTATCAGAGCTAAGATTGTGCTCCAGTGAAATTCTCCAATACATGTCATACTGCTGTAATTGCCTGTTTACTTAACTGTCTCACACACAACTGTAAACTTGTTGAAGGTAATCTCCCCTCTCTCTCTCTCTCTCTCTCTCTCTCTCTCTCTCTATATATATATATATATATATATATATAGTTGTAGCTCTACCCCCTTCTTGGTGCTTAAAGCAGGTCCTATTTTGCCTGGTCTGTTTCATAGGGCTCATGATGATACTGTATAGAAAAATCATTAGTATTAAATAAATCCATAGCAAGTACACAGCATAGCACCTGGATCTCATTAGATAATGGATACTCAGTGTTATAATGGCCATTGTCATTCAACTGTGTTCCTTCCCTTATCCCTTTCTTTCTCTCTGTCTCTTCTGTTCACCTTAATCAAGAGGCGTCCTCTAGCAAGACTTATTTGGGATTCACGAAGGCTGAGCGGAAGCATGACTGCTCTGGCCCGCTGAGCCCAGTGTCCTCCTTCCCCACCCCATGCTGCCACCTTCTAGGTATGAAATGGAGTCCCTGCTTGACTGGGCCCCAAAGCTGTCAGGGGCTGCCAATTTCACAGTTCACAAGGTTGCTGTTCCCCCCCTGATTAATGGGGTACCAGCAGCCATGGGCAGGGCCCTGACACCAGTCATATGGGGCTCTCTCCATGTGCCCACACTTCCTGAGGGAAAGACAGCAGGCCAGCCTCATGCATATTTATGCAGGGAGAGAAATGATTTTCTACTGCATGCCTTCCAAAAAAATAAATAAGGTTTCACCCAAGTCCCAGGCATTTCCCTCAGTGAACGCAGCATGCTTCAGGAAAGAAAATGACACAGACACAAACACACACACCACACACACAGATGCACACACGGCATAATGAAAAACTGAAAACACTTTATATACCACTGATTTGAGCAGTGTTCTCACACCAAGGATGACCCAGGAGACACAGGAGGTATTAAACCCTGGGGCATGGACAGAATTATTTTGAAATTAATCCAGTTCCACCCTATAGCTCTAGGGGAATTAGAACAGATGAGGTCCGAACTGCACCTGGGCACTCAAGGCCTGCCCCATCACCTCCGAATCACTGCTTTTATGTATAGCATGCCTGACCTCAGCCTCAGCTTTTCCCTGTTCCTGGTACAAGCAATCACTTTCCGTGGTATTCGCCATAGTGGGACAGAAGAAAAGCTTTCATCTTAGGCCGATCCCAGTCCTTCTGTTCCAGTTATGGAACCTCTTAAAAGCCACTTTAGCTTGGAGTATCTCGGTGTCTCTGTTTCTGTGTCCTAGAATACACTGGCCCAGGCTTCCTTACTGTGTTTGAGCCACACTGGCCTTCTAGGCCCTTAAGCAAGCCAGGTTTTTATTTCAGAGTCTCTTCCTGATATGGAAACATCACATGGTGCCCAATAAATATAGACAATTGTTATTTGTCAATTAAAAATACAATAAAGCTTTTCAGAAGATAACGTTCTTTGTTCTTCAGTTCATTTGGTTGAATGCTACATACCCTTCCGATTCCAGCTTAAATCTTCCTTCCTCAGAAAGGCCTTCTTGAACAGCCAAATTGAGGTCAAGTACCCGCTTTCCCCTCCTAGAGCATGCAGTATGTTTCCTTCCCAGCAGCTTTGTGTTAATTAAATTAGTAATTGTGTGATAAGTTGGTTCAGGTCTCCAGTCTCAAGTCTGATTTCCTCATTAGAGGATAGCATCTCTGAGGGCAGGGGCCACGCCGGCACTTTCACTGCTCTATCCTAATGAGTATTTGGTAAATGGACGAATGAATGAATTGCTGAGTAGTTGAGAGAATTAAATAAAGAAGCATATAAAGCGCCTGATCTATCTGCAGACGACTCGCTCACAATGCACTATACTAACATTAATTGACCCTTTTCCTTGTGATAGAACTCCTCTAAACATTGTGACATGTATTAATCATTTAGTCTTACATAAATTATATCACTTGGTCTCACAACAACTCAGAAATCCACATCCTTATCTTCTCCATGTTAGATACGAGGACAGTGAGAGGAAGGGGAGCATTTATTAATCTGCCCAATATTATACAAAGGTAATAAGGATCGGTAAATTTAAGAAGTTGACCTAGGCAGCCTAGTCCCAGAGTCCACACTTCTAACCACCACTCTCTAGAGAGATCTTAGTTCCATCCCTTCACCTTCCCTCTCAGATATGTTCAGCCTTAGATACCTTGGTTGAAGACTTTCTCTTCCACAAAGCCTTTCCTGATTTGCCAGTCTCACTTTCGTAGTCTGAAAACTTACACCCCCCTTTCCCACATCCAGGCATAGACAGCTGGGGTTATGAAATGCAGCCCTGATATCACAATATTCTCTACTGCCCTCCCTCTGGATCTTTTATGGGTGGAGTAAACCTCATTTTCTTGCAATGTGAGGACACAGTCCAGAAATTGCTTTCTCTTGCAGGGTCCTACGGGGAGACACCCAGACCTCAGGACCAAGCCAACGTAACACTTAGGAGCACCCTCTCCTTCTGAAATATCCATCTCACCTCCTTTCTGAGACCCTTACAGGTCAAGAGCCAGAAGAAGATGTAGAGACCTCACAATCCATCTGCCCACGTACAAACAGGCTGAGGCCCAGGGTCGAGAAGGACAACTCAGGCCGCAAGCATGCTGAAGGCACAGCCCAGGCTCTCTCATTTCCACCTGAGTGCCTGTCCTTCTGCAGCCCACTGCCTTCTCTCCCTGGAAGCAGAGCCGGGGGTACAGCAATGAGACACTGCCAAGGACACAGCTGGAGCTGTGCCGAGCCAAAGCAGGCGGCCTGTCTATCCATGGGGCCAGGCTGCTTCCTGGGGTGATGAACAGCGCCAATCAGGCAGCACTTAACGTAATTATAATAGATGCATCTGCTCTCTGAAGGCTTCATTCACCAGGGAAATCATGAGGAAGTGATATCTCTGTCTGCTGACCTCCTTGGGACACTCTCAGGGACAGTCCTGGAGCCAGGAAGCTATTGACATGGGCCAGAGACTGGCCTCAGCCATCTCAGAATGACAGTGACTGACACCCTTTCTCTCTTTTGCATCATTTCTGTAAAATGAGTTGGTTTACATGAGAGAAAGTCTTCCTCTCCCTGGTTTTCCTAACAAACTCTCCCCCTACATACACTGTTGGTCATGCCTGCAAGGCATATGACACTGAGTTCCAACTCACCTTCCCCTGATTTTAATGGATATCCACACCCACACAGTTCCACTGAAGAATGCAGCTTTAGACAAGTAAGGAAGGGTCCAAGCTGTTCGTGGTACAGATGGGAAAACTGATACCCAGGGAGGAGATATGATTTTCCCAAGACGATTACTATTTGTGGCAGGTGGCCTCTACACCAGACTCTTCATATTTATTGCATTTCATCCTGAAAACAACCCGAGAGTCCAAGACTATTAAAAGCCAGCCTCATAGATGAGGAATCCGAGACTAAAGGAGGCTAGTTCAGCTGTCCATGATTGAGGCACAGGATTCATACCCACATCTGCCCATTCCACACACATCCTGCTACTATCTGTCATCCCAGAAAGCCCTGACCTTATACCTTGGCTTTGGTTTATAGACTAGTGTGTCTTTAAACATTTTGATAAACTAAAAGTTGGTTAAATTCTCTTCCTTTTTGTGTTCACTCCTAGAGCTATATATTGAAAGGAATCCTGTGGTGAATTGCTTTTGTGAAATAATCACAGGAAAATAATTTGTCACTTCCTGATTTATTTCTTTGCTAAGCTGAGCTTCTCAGAAACCAGACTCCTTTGAAGCAAGGCACACCAGCCCTGCTCTGGGCAGATGAACTCCTTACTATTCTGGATAGGATATGATGCTTTGAGGGTCTGCCACATTCACAGATGCCTGCTTTAGTAAAAAGGAGATGCAGGTGCTTCATAACCCAGAGGGTGCCTTGCTGGGTACCCCAAGACTCCACCATCCTGACAAAGCTGACCAGAGCTCTGTATCTGCACAGCGTCAGGCAGCTCCAGATTAGCTTGTGGTTAGTGACATGTCCTGGTGTGAGGATTTGCTCATTAGGGCATTTCGTATTGGATATGACAAATTCTTTCATGGGGTGCTTAAAAAGAAGGCATGAGAGAAGAGTCAGAGGCAGGCAGAGCATGTCTCACAAGGAATGGAGATGAGCAAGGCACAGAAGCTGTGAAGCAGTAGAAGCCATGCATGGGCAGAGATTAGGAGGCATGGAGAGGTTACTTCCAGGTGGAAGCCAAAGAAGAACAGAGAAAAACAGGCCCGGATTCATGAATTTAGCAGAACGACTTGAGCCAGAAGCAATGCTGTTATATTCAATTGATGCTGTATCTCCATGAAGCCTAAGACTGTTTCTGGTCATAACTGTCCTTGTGTTCCTCAGTGAACAGAAAAGTAAAGGAAGTAGAGGAAGCAGAGTTATTGGTGAAAGAGAGAACTTCAAGGTCACACAGACCTAGCTTCAAATCCTGGCTCTACTACAAACCTGGTACATGATCCTGGGCTAGTTACCAGAGTCCCCCTCTGCTTCAGTTTCCTCATCTGAAAAAGGGAGCAATTAGAAGTAATGACCATATTAATTTTTTGAAAATTTAATGTATAAATATTTGTTAAGTACTGGTCACACAACTTGGCCATACAGAGTAACTAATATTACTCCTATTTCTACTAAAAATAAATCCCATCAGCTGAACTAAATAGCCAGTCATTTGAAACCAAAAGAAACAGAATTAAGACATTTTGGGTAAGCCTTTCATTGATTCGTTTACTCACTTTTTTTATCAATTCACTCCTCAATTATTTATTTGCTTTCTACACAGTGTCAGGCAATGTTCTAAACAAGAAGCATACAGCATGAGAAAAAAACAGACATAATAATTCTTGAAGAGGGTCAGATAATACTTATAATGGGTTATAAAGAAGGCCGGGCGTGGTGGCTAACACCTGTAATCCCAGCACTTTGGGAGGCTGAGGTGGGCGGATCACGGGTCGGGAGTTTGAGACCAGCCTGACCAACATGGTGAAACCCCGTTTCTACTAAAAATACAAAAATTACCCAGGTGTGGTGCTGCACACCTGTAATTCCAGCTATTCAGGAGTCTGAGGTAGGAGAATCGCTTGAACCTGGGAGGCGTAGGTTGCAGTGACCTGAGATCATACCACTGCACTCCAGCCTGGATGGCAGAGTGAGACTCTGTCTCAAAAAACAAAAAAAATTGTAAAGAAAAATAAAATTAAGGTCATGGAGAATAGAGTGTGGTGCATGTATGTGTCATTATATATATTGTTTTCTTTTACACAGGGTGATCAGGGATGACCTTAGGGAGACATAGGAAGAAAAGCCTGAAGGAACTGGGGGGAACAAACCACGCAAAGACGGAGGAAAGAACTGTTCAGGAGGAGAGAACAGAGATGCACATTGTAGAATGATGAGCAGCATCCCCCGGCCTAACCCCTCCCCACTCATGACAAACAAAAAAGTCTTCAGACATTGTTAAAGGTCTCCAGTGAAGGGTGCGTGTGTGTGTGTGTGTGTGTGTGTGTGTGTGTGTGAGAGAGAGAGAGAGAGAGGGAATCACTCTCCAAGCAGCTTCAAAGTGACTAGTCCTAGATTTCAAAATGTTAAAATTAGTGAGTAGATAAGGAGATAAGGTAGAATCTGACCCATCTCTCCTAGTCAGGAAAGTTTAAAACCATCACCCTTTCCAGAGCATGAGGAGTTTTCTGAAGTTGCCTGTGTATATTAACACCGGAAGGTGTCATGTAGTTTATGGGGTGGGGTGGAGGAGAGTAAGATGAGGAGACATAGTGGGGCTATCATCTCCATTGTCCGGTCACTGGCCTCTACTTCAGTATGGAACAGCAGCTAAGGGAGCAAGATGCCTGTCTCCTCACTGCTGTGTTGCTGGATGCCGACGAAACACTGTAGCTGGGAACTCTTCAGAAACCAAACTCCTGTCCTGCCAAAGACGTTAACCACCCCAGGATGGCTCCTAGCCAAGTTACAGGGGTATTTTTGTTTTCAGCATTCATTGCACGGATGAGAAGGCATGCATAGAAGAGAATAAACAACTTGTTTAAGGTACCATAGTTTTTAAATGTGGAGAAGAAAGGGCATTCAATAAATGTCTGACTTGGAAATGCCAAGGAATAATGATTTCTATGGGCTACTGACTATAAAAGCATCCACATTGTAAGAGTCGCATGGGAGCCAGATACCCGTGGGAATTATCTGTTAGTAGGCAGGTGGGTGGCCTCTCTAGCCATGCTCAGTGGGCAGTACTACAACCACCTGAGTAATTATGGAGCTTGGAGATTGAGACTGGCCCTCCAGGCTCACCAGGCTTTCATAATTCCAGTGTCATCTCCTGCCCTACACTGGGACAGTGGGTAGAAGGTTGTGTCTGCCAGACATCCTAACCTACCAGATGGGAGAGACTCCTACATCCTGAATAATGTCTTTTAAAAGGACACACAAAAAAGGTGAGGATTGTAGGCTATACAGAAAGAAAACAATGGCACTGAAAGTGATCAGGAGATAGGATCAGGAGAGCTGCTGTCTATCCCACTCTCCACTAGGGAGCAAATTAGTCCCTTCCAGTCAGGGATACATTCATTCATTTGCTCACTCACCCATTCATTTTAAACATATTTAGCAATCTCCTGCAGTAGGTCAAGACCAAAGCATGGGCTGGAATATGGATAGAAAAGCACTCCTTCAGAAGTGGTGTGGTTGAAACGTTAAGATGGCATTGAATAAAAACTTAGAATGTCTACAACAGAGCCAGCACTCCCCCGCAACCCCTGAATTTCACACAAACCCAGTTTTGTGTGAAAAACTTTCACACGTTCATAAGTTACACTTGCTGTGTAACTTCAGATACACCTCTCCCCCTCTCTGGGTCTCCGTTTGTTGAATAAAATGAGTATTTTGGACAACACGGCAACAATAGCTTCCATTTCTTGAGTCAAAGCACTGTGTTATTTTACATATATGATTTCCTTAATTCTTTTTTTTTTTATTGCATTTTAGTTTTGGGGGTACATGTGAAGAACATGGAAGATTGTTGCATAGGTACACACATGGCAGTGTGATTTGCTGCCTTCCTCCCCATCACCTATATCTGCATTTCTCCCCATGCTATCCCCTCCCCTTAATTCTTAAAAGAATCCTGAAAAACAAGGAATCCCATTTTAGAGTTGAGGAGGCTGAATCCTAAAGGCATTAGTGAGGTGAGACTGGACCCAGGTGTGTCTGGTTCAAGAGTTGAGCTTCTTAACCACTTTGTCCTCTGCTGTCAAAGTTCTCAAAGGTCTCTTGGTCTTCCATCTGCTGCCAGCCTCTGTCTGGCTGGTAACACAAAACTCAAGGAGTTGAAGAGAGAGTGATATCCTTTCCTAGACTAATCTGGGCATCCCTACCGTTGTACTAATGGAGGGTGAAGATATACATCTTCTAGAAAATCTTAAAGATCCTAAGGCCTCCCACTCTTGCTACACAAAATAGGTGGATCCATTGTTCCTGTGCACTTCTGGGTTCCCACTGCTCAGATCATAAGGGCTGTCTCAATTTCTCCTTCCTCTGGGAGAAGACGTGAGTTCCAAGCCCTCAGGAGGGATTGAGGATTTAGGTTAAGGAACTTAATCAGCTGGTGTTCCTGATGAGGTAGAGAAAGCAGCCCTTTCAAAGCAGTTGCTACCACTCAGCTCCTGGTAAGTGCTGGAAGGCACAAGAATGAGCCTAAGGTTTTGAGATCCTTCAGTCACCAAGTGAGGCAGAAATGTGGATTTCTATGTGAAATTTCCCTATTTATATATATTAACAACTGAATTCAAAAATTATAAATATACCCTGTTGGCAAGCAAAAACAAAATGAAACATTATGTAGGGGCTAAATTCTGCCTGTGAGTTTCCATAGTACAATCTCTATTCTCCGCTCTCTTTAGTATCCTCCCTTCTGAGTTGCAACTCTATGTCCAAATCTCTCCTCCTCAGTTTGGCCCTAACTGTTTACCACCTTTGCCAAAAATTAATTCCCCCCATTTTCTAATGGCTTCTCATGTCACTCACAGGAACCGTCAATGTCCCTTTCTATTAGGCCCTACATGACCTTCTTTCCAATGCTCCTTTAGCCCAATTTATTCTAGTGCTCTCTCTTTCAATGCTACTCCTCCCTGATCCTTGAGTGCTCCAAGCACAGTGGTGCCACAGGACCTTTACACCTGCCGTTCCCTCTGCCCGAAAAGCTGTTTCCTCAAATTTTCAAATGGCTTGCCTCTTCATCTGTAGATCAGTTTTCATGTGTTACCTGATGAGTAAGACCTTTCCTGAGGAACCTAATTCCCTACTTTGTTTTCTTTCTCTCCCAATGCAATTATCATTCGTTATTATATATGTAATATATACATATATTTTGGTCATTTACTTACAGTCTTTCTGCACTACAAAGAAAGTGCTATAGAAATTGACTTGCATATATTGTATTCATTGCTTTATCTTCAGTACCTTAAATAGTTCCTGACACACAGTAGGTACTTAATTAAAGCTTGTGGAATTAATGAATGAACAAATAGATGAATAAGTGTTACCTTATTTGGCAACTGTGTATGGAGACATCCCAACAGATATTGAGATTTTAAAGTTCTTGACATGTGTCAAGAACTTTAAAACATTCCGACCATTTGACCCAATAATTCCACTCCTGGGAATATACCCCGAGGAAATAATACAGAATGGTGAAAATAAATGTAAGCCTAAAAACGTTTGTTGCTGTTGAATACAAAATAGAAAAAAAAAAAATAGCAGCTAAAATGTCCATCAATAAATAAACTATGACACAGTCATGAGATATAATTATATGCGTGTCGAAATACTTATTGTATAATATTAAATAAAAATGCAAGATAGAAAACAATAAGTAATTTATCACTTTCAAGATATAATAGAGAAAAGAAAGAGAAAAAATTAGTAAAGAGTTACTGTGGCTATTTGATGGGGCATACAAAAAAATTGCTAATTTATGCTTTTCTTTAGTTTTAAGTGTTCACTAATGAGCATGCATAACATTAATAATTAAGAAATATTAGAGAAAACAAGGACTGATGATAATGTGGTAGCAGGAAGACTTAGCTCTACAGTGGATAAAGATATCAATTCCAGAGCAGGCTGGTTCTTTGTCAGAGGCATTGAGGTTGAGCTGTCCTGGACTTCCTTTGTGACAGTCAGTTCCCCATTGGGTGATTTCCAGCCATTTCAGGGGGAGCCCAAGACAGGAGCTACAAAGTGCCCTGACTGCTGGGAAACTGCTTCAGCTCTGATCAATCAGACAACAGTCTCTTCAGTCCTTGACATTTACCAAACCTCCTTCACCCTCATCTGTCACTGTGCGGTGGTATTGCCTTGCCGGGCACGGTCTGATCAAGTCAGAATGTGCAAGGGTCCCCAGAGATAAAGAGAAGAGTGGGGTGCTCTGAGGGAGTAGGGAGATAGGGGAGACAGGGAGATGTAAGAGGATCATGAGAAAGGAGGGGGGAAGAGCAAATGTTCAGAGCATGCCCGTTTGTTTTGCTATCATGGCAATTAATGCTGGGAAGTGACATTTTAAGGGGCTCTGGTGACAGCTTTGGTGACATTCCTGTTTGTGATTCCATGACAAATCTCTGTCTATATCTTATTTTAGAGAGTGTAGAGACAGCTCAGAGGATGGCTATCAGGGGATGCCAAGCTCCTGTCTGTTGGAGGCACTGCTGCCGCCTGCTTTGCTGGAGCCTAGGCATTTAAACACCAGGGCCAAGCCTCCAAGAGGAGGCACAAGCTAAGAAACCAAAGCAAAAAAGTCAGAGGCAGGATCTGATCTCAGATGGCCTTGTGGACTCTACCATGTGGTACAATTAATTGGAGAAAAAAAAAATGAATGCTCTGCCATTCTATAAGTGACATTTGATTTGTCAATCACTGGCTAAGAAAAAAAAAAGATAAGAAAACTCAATTCTGAATACTTTCCAGGCTGGCTAGTTCTAAGGAACCCATTTTCAAACACAGATATTGCCTCCTTGTTTTATAAGAAGTCCTAAGATGAAAATTAAATAGAAATAAATGAAGCTCAAATTTTACAAGCTGAGAATTAAAAGAGATTACTTAAATTATGTCTGATCTCTCCCCATGCTACACCATTTTGACAAATGCCTACCTAGTCTTGTTTGAATATTTCTAAAGAGTAGTTTATAATCTTTCAGATTAAGAAGGGGAGCGCAATGTAGATATAACAAGTTGTTTGCCAAATAATATTCAGGATGCCACAGGGATAAATACAGTGTGGCAAAACAAAGAGAGCAGTGAACTTGAACTCAAGGGATGTGGGTATAAGCACAATTGCACCATCAAACTCTGTATTTCATGGATGAGTGACTTAATGTCTCAGAGCTGGGACAAGGTTCTATGTCTCTCAAAAGAGTTCAGTAACACATAGTTTATCATATAATGTTTATGAAGCCATTCTATAAATGTTAAAGAGCTGTAAAAATAAAGCAGCTATTACTGTTTTATACCCTTCTAAACTGTGATCTTTCAGGCAAAGACTACTCCCTATTTTGTTATGTATGTCTACATTAAACACAGTCTTTGGCACATAGTAGGTGCTGGTAAACATTTGTTAGAGAAACAAATGAATATGAGTGAATGAACGAATGAGTGGTGAGGGAGTGGTGTACCCAAAGAGAAGATTTAGGAAGTAAATGCCATCCTGCCTCCCCCCTCTGGCTGTGGAGATGGCTAATGAAGGGACAGAGGAGACAGGGTAGAACCATTAGCCTTCAGGACATTTAAAATGCAGAATTCAAACAGCACTGCCAACAGGGGAGAGGAGAGAGGCAGTTTGGTATAAGGGCACTTTGGTGGTAAGTCATTTCCGGCCTGGCGTGGTGGCTCATGCCTGTAATCCCAGCACTTTGGGAGGCCAAGGTGGGCGGATCATGAGGTCAGGGGATGGAGACCATTCTGGCCAACATGGTGAAACCTCGTCTCTACTAAAAATACAAAAATTAGCTGGGGGTGGTGGCACACACCTGTAATCCCAGCTACCCAGGAGACTGAGGTAGGAGAATCACTTGAACCTGGGAAGCAGAAATTGCAGTGAGTCAAGATCACGCCACTGCACTCTAGCCTAAGCGACAGAGCAAGACTCTGTCTCAAAAATAGAAAAAAGAAAAAAAAAAAAGAAAGTCATTTCCCATTTCCAAATTTTTCTTTTTTTTTTTATCCTGGAGGACCTATCTTTCAAAAATAAGCTCATGTGCAAACCTCTTTAAAGCAGTCTTGCTTTGGTTAAAGCAATTCTGCCCATTCTGCCTTCCCCTTGCCCTGTATGTATTCCTGGCAGCACCCTCAAGGCACTGTCAAATGGGAGCTGTTGTTAGTAAGGGAGTTCCCCAGGCTCTCTGAAAACTTGCACTTGGGGACTCAGGACAGAGTATGGGTTAAAGATGGGCAGTAATTCCCTTGCAGGGAGCAGAGGGCAGGGTTTTTGTTATTGTTATTGTTGTTTTTCCCCCAGGGAAGATAGAGCATCCTACAAAAATAAGATAAGATCTCAGAGGCACAAGGCACAAGAAAGGGCAGGTTGAGCGTGTTTCACAAGAGCGAATGTGGAAATGATGGGTCCAGTGGCCTATAGGGTTGGGTGAAAGACACAATGGGCTGGCCATAGAAATGGCAGGGTAAGACCTAAAGCCCTCATGTGGGCCTTGCCTGGCTCCGGCCCCATTTCCAGCTCCTCCACCAACCCCTCACCCCAGAGCCCTTGAATTATCCTCATCCTTCCCCTTCAGGGAAAGAAACGTCTCCTGCAAGTCACCTCAGATCCAGTTGTCATGCACCTGTTCTCGCTGTGGCCTCTGGTACTTTATTAGCTTCTCGAAGAAAGAGGTTTTTAAACTTCAAGTTATGACCCACTCACAAACTGTGAAATCAGTTCAGCGGCTCTATCAGCATTACAAAAATACCATCAAAAGAATAGAAACTATCAGAACATGGTCCCATGTAATGATGATGCATATTGTTTTGTAAAACTTATTTTAGAGATGTGCACACACACATTCGCACGTGTATATGTGCAGGCTCACAGTGTAAAACATAGTTTTGATTGTGTCTGCTGTTCAATGTTGTGGATAAACATAGCTCTAAGAGACTTAGCTTGCTGGCATCTAAGCTTGTGTCTTTTCTCTCCTGCTTATAAATGGACAGGAGAAATGCATGTCGTGTTATCTTCAGAACATGTGTGGACTTGGGCATCAGACAAAGCTGGGCTTAGGTTCTGGCTTCACTACTTGTAGCTGTATACATTCGAGATGATCTCTAAATTTTGTTAAGAATTATACCTTCTTTATGAGAGGGATGCAAAGATTCAACAAATCATTGACTTGAAAATGCTAGACAAGATTTGTCCAGTGCAGAGAAAGGATAAAAAATTCACATAGAGGTTACCAATCAGTGGAAAGACTAAAATATTCATCAGTCCATTCATTCATTCACTGATTTATTCCTCTATCCACTGACCCAACAAACTTATTAACACCTGCTATGTGCCAGGCACTGTATTAAGCACAGAACAAACCAAACTTGGCACTGATCTCATGGAACTTTCAGTCTAGTAAGATAATTAAAATACTTAAATAACAAATCCGAATAAAAAGCACTATTACAAGAACAAATAGGAAAGTTGATGGAAGACAAAAGAGAACTCACATAGAGAGAAGAACTTTGTCTGAAGAGATGAGATTTAAGCTGAGATCAGAATGAGAGAGTATCAGCCATGCCCTGGCAGATTGGGGAAGGAAAGAGGGTAGTTTTCTAGGCAAAAGTAATCGTAACACATACAAAGGGTGGGTAGTAGAAGGACCTTAGCCAGTCTGAAGAACAAAGAGGAGGCCATTGTGTCTGGAGCATAGCAGGTGACTTTAAGCTGGGACTGTTGTGACTGGAGTGACCATAACAGAATGGCTGCAGTATGGAGAAGGGATGAGGAGGGCCGGACAGAAGCAGGAAGACCAATAAGTAGGTATGTGAGGATGAGGTGACTGTGGGGGATGTCAGGAAGATTGACATGGCTTGAAGAGAAATGGATGGGCATTGGGTGGGAAGCAGGGGTGAAGGTGAGGAGTCTGGAAACTCAGGCTAGAGCCTCCGGTGTGAAGAAGCTTGAATACTTAGATAAAGCACTGAATGAGGTGTTGACTCTGAAAGAGCTCTGAAAATTCATGAAAGGCTACACAAAGATGACATTTACGTGACATTCACAGAGGGTGTCAGAGGGTGAGTTAATAAATCGCTTCTCTGTTTCTGACACCCAAGAGTGATCTATTGACACCAAACATGAGTTCCCTACACCCTTGGGGACCACTAGAAATACTCCAAACAATAGGATCTCCCTGTTGCAAAGTCCCTTCTGGCAATTTAGGAGCTCAGAATTGCTGTGTGACAGTTTCCTGCCTCAGGGAACCCATGTTAATTACCTGTTTTTTATTCCCAGATTTGTGAGCCGAAGCAAGCCCATAGTTGCTGTGCATTAGCTCTCCCTAAGCTTTAAAGAGCTCTTTGATGTCCCAAGGATTATGAACCTCAGTGTGGTGTAGTGAGTTCAAATCCCAGCTCTGCCTCTTACCGTAATAGCGCTCATGCTGGAGTTTTCACCTGGCTCAGCCATATTCCAGCTGTGTGACCTTGGGCAAGTTACTTAACCGCCTCTTTGCTTTGGTCTTCTCCTGTGTAGAGTAGGGATAGTACCAGTACATAGCTCATAGGGTTATTGTGAGCTATAAATGACATAATTCATGGCAAGTTCCCAGAAGAATGGTAGAAATCAGCTGTTGTCAGCAGCAGAAGCAACAGTATCCTAGCTTAGCCAATCCTTCCATCCATCTTGCATTCAGGGTTAATTACAAATGGCTTAATGAGGTAATGTACAGGACAGCAGCTGACTTCCCACAGGCACTCAGTAAAAGTCCCTTGTCGGCAGGGTGCGGTGGCTCACGCCTGTAATCCCAGCACTTTGGGAGGCCGAGGCGGGTGGATCACTAGGTCAAGAGATCGAGACCATCCTGGCCAACATGGTGAAACACCGTCCCTACTAAAAAATACAAAAAATAGCCAGGCATGGTGGCGCGTGCCTGTGGTCTCAGCTACTCGGGAAGCTGAAGCGGAAGGATCGCTTGAATCCAGGAGGCGGAGTTGCGGTGAGCCGAGATTGCGCCACTGCACTCCAGCCTGGCGATAATGCAAGATTATGTCTCAAAAAAAAAAAAAAAAAAGTCCCTTGTCCCCTTCTACAAACAAGCATCCCACTCAGATTTCTTGAACTGGAATCCTGAGAAATAGCAAAGTTTAATCTACTGGTCCTATGTCCCAGAGACCACAACGCCTTCCTGTCTATCACTGTCAGACACTGCTGGTATTCAAGGGTGTATCTGTTTCCTGCCTCCACCCTAGATTCCAAACTGAGGTAAGAGAGCAGAGAAAAGCTGCTATATTGCATCACTTCACCAAAAGAATTACTGTTCATGGTAACTATGAGGACTGACTTTTGAAGGAAGGAATTTGGACCAATGTTAATTGAGGGAAAAAATAAACAAAAGATATAATTACACATATAAAATGACAAGGATATAGATAAAGATCTGAAGTGCCCATTGTAATATAAGAACAGTCAGTTTGATGGGGTAGTGGGTTGTTTGTGTAGGTCTATGTGGAAAAGCATACACAGCCCCCATTGAGAGAATAAAACACACTTTTAAAATGAATAAATCTGGCAACATTTATCAAACTTACAAGTGTGTGTGCCTTCTGATGCTGTGATTCTGATTTTTGGCACATATCTGTCCTACAGAAATATTCTCATGCTTTGCAAGAATAGCTAGCTAGCTAGTTAGGTATATGTACAAAGATGTTTGTTGACCCACTGTAGGTGTAGAAATCAAGATAATGGTTGGATGTGAGGGTGATCTGGCTGTGACATCTGTCACCCCATTGATCGCCAGGGTTGATTGAGCTGATCTGGCTGGCTAGGTGGGTATCCCCTTCCTCCATCAGCGCTCCATGTGTATCCCTCCTGAAGCTGCGTGCTCAGTTGAAGAGGACAACCATTTCCCACAGAGGAGACTGGTCTTCGGTAAAGGGTATACAAGTAGCTGCACTCCCCTGCTCGAACTCTAAACAAGCTCTCAAGATAATGGTCAGCAAAAGGAGGTTGCAAAGTTTGATATATTTGGTGTGCTCATATTATGTGATCTAATACAGACTTCAATGGGAGTAAGTATGCACGGCTGACTTGAAAAGGTACTTTCTATATACATTGCTTAATAAACTATCAAATTGCTGCAAAATGATATATGTGGGTGAGATGACCCCCATTGACTCCATTAATACATATGTAGTTGCAATTGTATGTATATACAATTGTATACACTTGTACACACACATCCATATACATATGTACATATGTTATTGCTATATTGGAAAATGCCAGAAAATATAAATTAAACAAAACAATATATTAGCCTTTGGATCCTCTCAGTGAAATAGAATCAACAGTCAAGGGTAGAACATTTAGTTGCTGCTTTATACAACCCAGACTTCTTCTTTTGTTTGTCTGAAAGGTCTTTATTTCACATTAACTATTGAAAAATATTTTTACTGACTACAGAATTCTAGATTGGTAATTATTTTCTCATAAGAACTTTAATGATGTAATTCCATTGTTTTCTGGCTTTAATAATTGCTAATGAAAAATTAGTTGTAAGTCTAATTTCCTTCTTTGAAGGTAATATATCTTTTTCCTTTTGGCTGTTTTTATACTTTTTTTCTTTGTCCTTTTGTTTTCTAACTGTTTGAATAAGACGTGACTATGTGGCCTTTTTTTTTTTTTCCATTTAATTCTTCTAAAAAATGTGTGGGGGGGGTACATGTACAGAACATGCAGGTTTGTTACACAGGTATAAGTGTGTCATGGTGGTTTGCTGCACATATTTACTGGTCCTCTAAGCTCCCTTCCCTCATCCCCCAACCCCCCCAACAGGCCTTATGTGAGTTATTCCTTTCTCTGTGTCCATGTGTTCTCAATGTTCAGCTCCCACTTACAAGTGAGAGCATGTGGTGTTTGGTTTTCTCTTCCTGTGTTAGTTTGCTGAGGATGATGCCTTCCAGCTTCATCCATGTCCTCAAAAAAGACATGATCTCATTCCTTTTTATGGCTGAAGAGTATTGCATGGTGTATATGTATCACATTTTCCTTATCCAGTCTATCATTGATGGGCATTTGGGTTGGTTTCACGGCCTTGCTATTGTACATAGTGCTACAATAAACATACATGTGCATGCGTCTTTATAGTAGAATGATTTATATTCCTTTGGGTATATACCCAGTAATAAGATTGCTGGGTCAAATGGTATTTCTCATTCTAGATCCTTGAGGAAGCACCATACTGTCTTCCACAATGGCTGAACTCATTTACATTACCACTAGCAGTGTAAAAGCTTTCCTATTTCTCCACAGCCTAGTCAGCATCTATTGTTTCCTGACTTTTTAATAATTGTCTTCTGACTGGCATGAGATGATATCTCACTCTGGTTTTGATTTGCAGTTCTCTGATGGTCAGTAATGTTGAGCTGTTTTTCATGTTTGTTGGCCACATAAATGGTTTCTTTGAGAAGTGTCTGTTCATATCCTTTGCCCATTTTTTTGATGGGGTTGTTAGTTTTTTAGTGTAAATCTGTTTAAATTCCTTGTAAATTCTGGATATTATACTTTTGTCTGATGGGTAGATTGCAACAATTTTCTCCCATTCTGTAGGTTGCCTCTTCACTCTAATGATAGTTTCTTTTGCTGTACAGAACCTCCTTAGTTTAATTAGATCCCATTTGTCAATTTTGGCTTTTGTTGCAATTGCTTTTGGCATCTTTGTCATGAAGTCTTTTCCATGCCTATATCCTGAATGGTACTGCCTAGGTTTTCTTCTAGGGTTTTTATGGTTTGGGGTTTCACATTTAAGTCTTTTATCCATCTTGATTTAATTTTTGTATAAGGTATAAGGTAGGGGTCCAGTTTCAGTTTTCTGTATATGGCTAGCCAGTTTTCCCAGCACCACTACTGAAGAGGAGATCCTTTTCCCATTGCTTGTTTTTGTCAGATTTGTCAAAGATCAGATGGTTGTAGATGTGGGGTGGTATTTCTGAGCTCTCTGTTCTGCTCCATTGGTCTATATGTCTGTTTTGGTACCAGTACCGTGCTATTTTGGTTACTGTAGCCTTGCAGTATAGTTTGAAGTCAGGTATTGTGATGCCTCTAGATTTGTTCTTTTTGCTTAGGATTATCTTGGCTATATGGGGTCTTCTTTGATTCCATATGAAATTTATAGTAGTTTTTTTTTCTAATTCTGTGAAGAATGTCAATGGTAGTTTGATGGGAATAGCACTGAATCTATAAATTACTTTTGACAGTATGACCATTTTCACGATATTGATTCTTCTTATCTATGAGGATGAAATGTTTTTCCATTTCTTTCTGTCCTCTCTTCTTTCCTTGAGAAGTGGTTTGTAGTTCTCCTTGAAGAGGTCCTTCACATCCCTTCTTAGCTGTATTCCTAGGTATTTTACTCACTTTGCAGCAATTGGGAATGGGAGTTCATTCATCATTTGCCTCTTTGCTTGCCTATAGTTTGTGTAAAGGAATTGTTGTGATTTTTGCACATTGACTTTGTATCTTGAGACTTTGCTGAAGTCGCTTATCAATTCAAGAAGTTTTTGGCCTGAGATGATGGTATTTTCTCAGTATAAAATCATGTCATCTGCACACAGAAACAACTTGACTTCCTCTCTTCCTATTTGAATACCTTTATTCCTTTATCTTGTCTGATTGCCCTGGTCAGAACTTCCAATACTATGTAGAATAGGAGCGGTGAGAAAAGGCATCATTGTCTTGTACTGGTTTTCAAAGGAAATGTTTCCAGCTTTTGCCCATTCAGTATGATATTTGCTATGGGTTTGTCATAAATAGCTCTTACTATTTTGACATTCGCTCCATCAATATCTAGTTTTTTGAGAGTTTTTAACATACAGAGATGTTGGATTTTATCAGAGGCCTTTTCTGCATCTATTGAGATAATCATGTGGTTTTTGTCTTTGGTTCTGTTTATGCTAATGGATTATGTTTACTATTTGCATATGTTGAACCAGCCTTACATCCCAGGGATGAATCCAACTCGATCATGGTGGACAAGTTTTTATATATGCTGCTGGATTTGGTTTGCCAGTATTTTATTAAGAATTTTTACATTGACGTTCATCATGGATATTGACCTGAAGTTTTCTTTTTTTGTCGTCTCTCTTCTTGGCTTTGGTATCAGGATGATGCTGGCTTCATAAAATGAATTAGGGAGGACTCCCACCTTTTCAATTGTTTGGAAAAGTTTCAGAAGGAATGGTACCAGCTCCTCTTTGTATTTCTGGTAGAATTCAGCTGTGAATCCATCTGGTGCTGGGTTTATTTTTTGGTTGGTAGGCTATTAATTACTGCCTCAATTTCAGAGCTTGTTATTGGTCTATCCTGGGATACAACTTCTTCCTGATATAGTCCCAGTAGCGTGTATCCATCCAGGAATTTATCATTTCTTCTAGATTTCCTAGTTTATTTGCATAGAGGTGTTTATAGTATGCTCTAATGGTAGTTTGTATTTATGTGGGGTTAGTGGTGAAATACCCTTTATCATTCTTATTGTGTTTATTTGACTCTTCTCTCTCTTCTTTATTAGTCTAGCTAGGAGTCAATATATTTTGTTAATTTTTTTTTTTTTTAAAAAAACGACCTCCTGGATTCACTGATATATGGGAAGGCTTTTTGTGTCTCTATCTCTTTCAGTTCTTCTCTGATCTTAGTTATTTCTTTCCTTCTGCTAGCTTTTAGATTAGTTTGCTCCTCCCTCTCTTTCTCTTTCAACTGTGATGTTAGGGTGTCAATTTGAGATGTTTCTAGCTTTCTGCTGTGGGCTCCAAATGCTATAGTGCTATAGCATTAGGAGGGGACTCCTCCCTAGCTCATTTTATGAAGTCAGCATCATCCTGATATCAAAACCAGGATTTATAGATTGCTATAAATTTTACTCTTAACACTGCTTTAGCTGTGTTCCAGAGATTTTGTTGTCTCTTTGTTCTCATTGGTTTCAAAGAACTTCTTGATTTCTGCTTTAATTTCATTATTTACCTAGGAGTCATTCAAGAACAGGTTGTTCAATTTCCATGAAATTGTGTGGCTTGGAGTGACTTTCTTAATTCTGAGTTCTAATTTGATTGCACTGTGGTCAGAGAGACTGTTTGTTATAATTTCAGTTCTTTTGCATTTGCTGAGGGGTGTTTTATTTCCAATAATGTGGTTGATTTTAGAATAAGTGCCACGTGACACTGAGAAGAATATATATTCTGTTGATTTGGGGTACAGAGTTCTGAAGATGTCTGCTAGGTCCACTTGATCCAGAGCTGAGTTCAAGTCCTGATTATCCTTGTTAATTTTCTGTCTTGTTGATCTAATACTGACAGCGGTGTGTTAAATTCTACCACCATTATTGCATGGGAGTCTAAGTCTCTTCGTAGGTCTCTAAGAACTTGTTTTATGAATCTGGGTGCTCCTGTATTGAGGGCGTATAGATTCAGAATAGTTAGCTCTTCTTGTTGAATCATTCCCTTTACCATTATGTAATGCCCTTCTTTGTCTTTTTTGATGTTTGTTGGTTTAAAGTCTGTTTTGTCAGAGACTAGGATTGCAACACTGCTTTTTTTCTCTTGCTTTCCATTTGCTTGGTAAGTATGCCTCTACCCCTTTATTTTGAGCCTGTGGGTGTCTTTGCATGTGAGATGGGTCTCCTGAATATAGCACATGGATGGGTTTTGACTCCTTATCCAATTTACCAGTCTGTGTCTTTTAATTGGGGCATTTTGTCCATTTACATTTAGAGTTAGTATTGTTATGCGTGAATTTGATCTTGTCATCATGATGCTATTTCGTTATTTTGTACACTAGTTGATGCAGTTTCTTCATAGTGTCATTGGTCTTTGTATTTTGGTGTGCTTTGCAGTGGCTGGTACCAGTTTTTCATTTCCATATTTAGTGCTTCTTTCAGGTGCTCTTGCAGGGCAGGCCTGGTGGTAACAAAGTCTCTCAGCAGTTGCTTGTCTGGAAAGAATTTTCTTTCTCCTTTGCTTATGAAGCTTGTTTGGCTGGATATAAAATTCTGGGTTGCAAAATCTTTTCTTTAAGAATGTTGAATATTGGCCCCCAATCTCTTCTGGCTTGTAGAGTATATGCTGAGAGGTCTGCTGTTATTATGATGGGCTTTCCTTTGTAGGTGACCTGGCCTTTCTCTCTGGCTGCCCTTAACAGTTTTTGCTTCATTTCAGCCTTGGAGAATCTGATGATTATGTGTTTTAGGGTTGATCTTCTCATGGAGTATCTTAATGGTGTTCCCTGTATTTCCTGAACTTGCATGTTAGCATGTCTTGCTAGGTTGGAGAAGTTCTCCTGGATAATATCCTGAAGTGTATTTTCCAACTTGTTTCCATCCTCCCTGTCTCCTTCTGGTACTCCAATCAATTGTAGGTTCGATCTTTTTATGAAGTCCCCTATTTCTTGCAGGCTTCATTCTTTGTGGTTATTTTATCTCTATTCTTGTCTGCATGCCTTATTTCAGTAAGATTGTCTTCAAACTCTGATATTCTTTTTTTCTGCTTGGTCGATTCAGCTGTTGATACCTGTGTATGCTTCATGAAGTTCTTGTGCTGTGTTTTTCAGCTCCATCAGGTCGTTTATGTTCCTCTCTAAACTAGTTACTCTAGTTAGCAATTCCTCTAACCTTGTATCAAGGTTCTTAGCTTCTTTGCACTGGGTTAAGAACATGCTCCTTTACCTCATCGTGGTTTTTTATTACCCATCCTCTGAAGCCTACTCTGTCAATTCATCTATCTGATCCTCTGTCCAGTTCTGGGCCCTTGATGGAGAGATGTCGTGATCATTTGAGAAGAAGAGGCACTCTGGCCTTTTGGTTTTCAGCTTTTTTTTCATTGATTCTTTCTCATCTTCATGACTTTGTCTAGTTGTGGTATTTTAGGCTGCTGACCCTTGGATGGGATTTTGTGGGGGTATTTTGTTCTTGTTGTTGCTTACTGCTTGTTTTTCCTTCAGTAGTCAGGTCCCTCTTCTGTAGGGCTGCTGGAGTTTGCTGGAAATTCACTTCAGGCCCCATTCATCTGATTCACTCCTCTGCTTGGAGATGTCACTGAAGGAGGCTGAAAAGCAGCAAAGATGGGTGCCTGCTCCTACTTCTGGGACCTCTGACCTTCAGGAGCACCAACCTGATGCCAGTAGGATCGTTCCTGTACAGGGTATCTGACAATCCCTATTGGAGAGTTTTATCCCGTTGGAGCAGGACCCATTTAATTATGCACTTTGTCCCTTGGTGGAGCGGGTGTGTTTCGCTGGGGGGGATACCCACTCATCTGGGCTGCCTGGATTCCTCAGAACTACCATCAGGAGAGGCCAGGTCTGCTGGTCCACAGAGATTGCAGCCACCCCTCTTCCCAGGGTTTCATGTCCAGGTTGATCCGAATTCTGTCCCAGAGCCTCTGACTAGAGTTATTAGAGATCCTGCAGGGAAGTCCCACCCACTGAGGAAGGATGGGTCAAGGTTAGACCTAAAGAGGCACTCTGGCCTCCTACTGCCACAGCTGGTGTGTTGGGCTGTGGGAACAGGTCTTGGGACCAAGCTGTCCAGCCTCCCTGGCTCCAGCAGGGGAAAAGCCAAGCCTGGACAGATAAAGATGGGTGCCACCCTTTCCCTACCCAGGGAGCTTAGCGTGTTAGGCAGTTGCCAGTCCCAGTGCTGGCTGCTGCTCCTCTCCCAGGGAACTCAAAAGGCTTAGACAGCAGGCAGCCCCCATGCTGGCCGCCCCTCTCTACAGGAGTTCAGTAGGCTTAAGCAGATTCCAGGCTGAGAGCCTGTAAGCACCTGTGTGTTCCAGAGTTGGGACACTAGGCCCCAGTGGCATGAGTTCACAAGTGATATCTCCCAATCCGTGAGTTGCACAGTTCCATGAAAAAAGCACAGTTTCCCTGGCTGAGTAGCAGGCTCACTCACCGCCTCCCTTAGCTGGGGGGAGGAGGTTCCCCTTCCCCATGTGGCTCTCAGGTGGGCTTTCAGGTGGGCGGCCATATCACACTGCTCTTCCTTCTCTCCGTGCGTCACACCAGCCTTCTAGTCAATTTTGACGTGAGAACCTGGGTACTTTGGTTGCTGGTGAAGGATCCACACATTTATGGTTTTTTTTTTTTTTTTTTTTTTTGATGAGAGCCTCTGAGCGCTGCTGCTTCTAGCTGTCCATCTTTGCCCCTCTCCCCAGACTGCTTTATTCTTTCTCTCACTCGTTCCTTTTTCCTTTCCTCCCTCTTTTCCAATCACTATTCTCCCTACCTTCTTCTGTCCTTGCTTCCTTCTATTACAAAGAGCATCCATTTCTTTCATAATAATAAAACAAAATTTTAAGAACTCAATATCCATTCGTCCATCTCCCACCCCATCCCCCAATAAAGGAATAAATTTGTTATTTTAATTTTCTTATGCTTCCATGCATAATATTCAGGGAAGGGAAACAAATTTAAGAAGGGATAAAGAAAATTGGAATTAAAATGTATTGAGTTTCTGTTATATACTGAACATAGCAGTCACAAATTAACACAATTAAATTCTCAGCAATTTGTTAAGGTGATATCAGAGGTGATATTCAAAATGCCTGAAAATGTCTAAGTCACAAGCAGTAGCCAGAAAGCATGCCAGCCAAAGTGCTGGAGGAGGGTCCTAAAGCCGCCATGTTGCTGAGCTGTGGGAAGAATGGGAGACTGCTTGGGAAACCATCTGCCAGCCAGACAGCAGGAGGCGGCACTCGGGGGCTCAGGGCAACAAACCACTTACCAACCGACACAGACAGAATTTCAGTATTTAACAAAGGATATGGCAACACCAGTATGTATCAGTTGAATGTCAGCCCTGCTCAGTACAGTACCCTTGAGATCTGGGACCCCAACCTGTTTCCCTTTTGTAAAATCAAACTTTCTCATTTCAGTCTCCAGACTTACTACTTGCAGGTCCAAACTGAAAAGGAGGTTGATAGAACTCAAGTAAGATGAAGCAGTTTGAATTTAAAGGCAAATCCCAATTGTGAAATGCTCAGGTGAGATTAGCCCTGGGGAAAGATAATTTCAAAAGGGCTATAGGATCTTTTATATGCACTTCACAGCCTCTGAATACTTGCCCACTCTTGAAAAAAACCTCATGACTGTGCCGTGATCACCCTGTAAAAGAGAGAGCATGATAGTTTTCTCTCAAAGGCCCTCTCAGGCAACAAAGCATAGATCTCGTCTGAGTTGCTGATGTTATATCCTTTGTAATCTGTCAATGGAATTGACCCTCTTTGTCCAAGCAAGGAAGCCCAAGTACTCAGGAGCAATAACGCTGCAGGGAGAGCCCCTAGTACCCCCCGCCCCCTCATAAACAGGTGACCAGTCTCCTGCCTAGAGTCAGGAAGTGTATGCCATTTCTTTTGGCTTATGTTTCTTCCTTTCCTGCTCTTACTTTGTCTAAGAGTAGCTGGGATACAGCATTAAACAAAGCATTTTGTACTATTTCATACCATGGTGTGTTTTAAAATTTACTTAAAAGAACACATTAAAAGGAAAATCACTTTGGTCCATTGAAAATAGGTGATGTAAAGACACGAAGACGCAGAGTGGTTAACAGGTTTGCCTTAGGTCTCATCGCTGGTGAACCAAGGAACAGGATTCAAGTCCAAATCTTCTCCCCTCTACTCCACCAGGCTGCCTCGTTTCTCATGCATTCATCACCTGTTCTCTTTCTATACCTCCTGTGCTGTCCTCAATGGTAGTGTTGGCAGTTCAGAGCCTAAGAGGCTGGTTTTGTTAATGTTTGCAAAGAGTTTTGCTTGAAAGAAAATACAAGGAGAAAAGTCATCTTTTAGCTCTGTGGGTGGTAGGTCTGAAGGTGTGCAGCCTCCGGAGCACCCTATCAGAGAGAGAAGGTCAAGAGCACCTTCCCCAACTTCTACGGAGTTAGCCTGTGTACCCTCTGGATCCAGCACATTCTTCCCTCAGTGCTGTCTCTGTTGTGTATTAGCCATGTACTAACACCCATCTTTGATATAAACTCAGAGTTTGTAGGCAGCTAAGAAGTACAGCACCTGAAATGGCAAGACTGTGTTCTCTCCAAGGACTGTAGGACCTGGAAGGTACCAACACACAATAAAATAAGCCATCAACATGATGCTGTGTGACCCATTCTGAGCATGCATGGCAGTTATCTAGTACAAGGATTCTATATAGAACAAGAGGGTTCCTTCTTGTCAGGAGGCTGAGGCTTGGTATCAAAGAGCTGGGCTTCCACCTCAGCCCTGCCACATCTCTGCTGTGTGGGACAGAGATTCAGGACACTATTCAAGCTTTGGCTTAAGTTTCCTACCCCTCCCTCCCCCACCAAAATTTATCTCCCAGGAAAACTCCTGAAATTTTCTTTAAGGGCAGAGGTTCTCCTTTCGTCACCTCTAATCCTAGAGTCTATGATGATGCCTGGCTCAGTGTAACCACTGTGAAGACTGATCATAAAAATAACAATATCAATATTGATATTGATGATATCAATATGGAACATTTACTGTGCACCAGACATTTTACATGTGTTATCTCATTTAAGCTTCTCAATCACACTGCAAGGGAAAATACTGGTAGCATGCCCCTTTGATAGGAGAAGAGTATGTGACTTAACCAAAGTCAAATATGTAGTGATACTGGATAGGAGACTCAATTTCCGTTGCATTCTGCCTCCTGAGTGTAGACTCTATTATCATAATGTATTGCATTCCAGCTGGGGGAAGGAAGGAAGGAAGGGAGGGAGGGAGGGAGGGAGGGAGGGAGGGAGGGAGGGTGGATGGATCAAACAAGATTATTGGCAGTAACCCCCTTTCTTCCACCTGATTTCCCCACCTTGGAGATGTTTGCTGTTTTCTCTCTGAAGCCTAGTGAAGGGAGTGTGCACAGGTGCTGGGTGTGGGTGTTAGGAGAGAAGTTGCTTGTATTGGCTACTTCTTGATACTTCTCCTTGGTGGTTACTTGTCTGGCATCAGTGATCTCTCCTGGGTTTTCATCCAGTGGTTGCTCTCTTCCCTTCTGGGTTCTGCTCATTACCATTAATGGCCTCTGCTAACTTTTTGCTTTCTAGGGTCCCTGGACTTGATAAAAGTGAGACAGCTTGAAGCCTGGAACTGAGCATTCTAGAATCTAATCAATCAATGTCTTCATTTATATCTTCCTTTTTTTTTTTTTTTCTTTTTTGAGACAGAGTCTCACTCTGTCGTCCAGGCTGGAGTACAGTGGCGTGATCTTGGCTCACTGCAACCTCCAACCTCTGTCTCCCAGGTTTAAGCGATTCTTGTGCCTCAGGCTCCTGAGTAGTTGGAAATACAGATGAGTACCACCACACCTGACTAATTTTTGTCTTTTTAGTCAGAGACAGCATTTTGCCATTTTGGCCAGGCTGGTCTCAAATGCCTTGCCTCACGTGATCCACCTGCCTCAGCCTCCCAAAGTGCTGAGATTACAGGCATGAGCCACCACTCCGGCCACTTTGATTTATTTTGATTGATTGACTGATCAATCAATCACTTAGCCATAGCCAACAGACATTTTCAGAGTGCCTACTAAGGGTTAGCCACTATGCCGCCTGCTACAAAAATAAAGATACAGGACACTGTACTCGCTCTCAAAGATCTCTAGGTCTAGCTTAGGAGACAGAAAGAGAAACTGATTATTTTTGTACAGTGTGGGAAGTGGTCAGTTCAAAGTAATCACAATCAGCTTTAGGAGCCAGAAGAGGGAGTAGATTACTCATCTGGGTTGGGCTGAGGAAGATAACTGATGTAGAAACTGACTAGGGGCTAGGAAAACTCCTCCAGTGTTTACAGATCATTTATCACTGGATACCCACAGCAAGTCTATGACTCGGGGAGACTGGCTGTTTAAAAAAACAAAACAAAAAAACAGTTTCCATATAAGAACAGCAAGGCTCAACGAGTTATAAAAGCCAAAACTGAAAAATACAGGAAGATGGTTTCTGCTTTATCTACGTGATTTTCTTTTAGACAAAGGAAGCATGAGGTTTTGGCCTGCTGGTATTACCTCCAAATGAACATCCTTACCCTTTCAAGGCCATATTTATTGTCTGACCTTCACTGGGCAATGTCTATGTGGGAGGCACTGTGCTAGGAATTACAGGATGTACAGAAATAAAATAAATGCAGGCCGTCCTTGTTGTAAGATGGGAAATTACACGAAAAGATAAATAACACTTGAGAAGGCAAACAATTGGGGATAGTGTCAACAAGCCAGCAGTTCAAACACAGAAGATACTATGGTGGACAAGGAGAATATTCAAAGCATTCCAGAGCAGTGAGCATATCATGGTGGCTAGAACTTGAAGGAAAGCTGGAGATAAATGTTACAGCTAGATTTACGAGAATCTCAGAAGCCCAGGTGAAACTGAAGAACTAAGTTCTATCCATACAGATCTTAGGGTTCAACACTTGCCATGTGCCAAGCCATGGGGTAGGTATGTTACACATATTTTTAGATATAATCCTCCCTTTAACTTTTCAAGGAGAAAACTGAGGCCAAGAGGGTTACATTCCCATTTTCTCAAGATCACACTATAAGTCAATGAGGCGAGATTTGAACCCAGGTCCAGATGACTTCAAAATCTTTACTCTCATCTACTGTACCACTCTAGTTTCTCCCTGAGTTTCAAGGCTTAAAAAGAAATAAACCTTTTTAAAAAGCCCCCACTGTTCCTATTTGTCCACTGAGCATCATGGAAAGATGGGCCTCAGAGGAGAATCTTAGGAGTAGGAAAGAAGAATGCAGAACCCAGAGCTCCAGGGAATGGGCCAAACTAAAAACGAGGGTTCCTCTAGGTTCTCAAAAGTAGTGGTCAGTGTCTGAACTGGGATCTCCCACCCAAAGCTTTCACCCATTATTGTCACCAGCCTCACAAGGAATGAAGAGATAAAGAGCTGTGCCTTGGTAGCATTCGTCTAAAGGAAAATAGCTAAATTATCTATAAACAAGCTGCAACCATAGGCAATAAAGACAAATGTAAACACATCCTGTGCTTATGTCCAAAAAATCAATTGTCCCCCCAAAAAACAAAAGAAATGGGTCTTTGCAGCAACATATGCGAAAAGGAGCAAGAGGTATTAGTCATCAAAAAGTCCGATATGAGGAAGTGACCTCAGCAAGATGGCTGATTAGAGACACCTGGCATTTATATTCCAACAAGAAAGGACCAAGGCAATGAATAAACAGCTAGAATTTGACTGGAGTGTCATTGAAGGCAGAGCACTGAAATGCAGCAATAGAGTGGAGAAGCATCTGTGGTGACTGGAAGTCCAGGAGGGCAATGTGGTGGCACCCAGCCTCCGAAGCACCATCTCCCTGGCCTGGATTAGATCTGCCTAGAGTCAGGAGAAACTTCTCACTATGGGGGAAAAAATAAGCAGAAGATCTCTACCCACCCCCATTGCTACCACAAACACCTACAGTCCTTACTACAGGAGAATTCCACAGTCCTCACAAGCCCTGAGCCCAGTTTAAAGAACCACCAAGAATTTCTGCAGCTGCACCGTCCTGGATTAGAAGCACAGCATGTGTACTTCTTACTTCCACCCACCCTGTGCGCCAAGCTGCTGCAGCACAGTACACACCTCAGGAGTGTGCGCTGCTTTGGGGGCCAATAGCCATGGCACTTCTCCAGCACTGGGGCTCCATCTGTATTACCCCAAGCCCACAGGGGGTGACTGAATGTCACAACCCCAGCTTTACAGAGCTTGGGCCTAAAACTGGCTGCGACTCTTGTCCTACAAAGTAGAAAAACCAACCCCCACCACCCTACTTCCAGCCAGAGAAACAGTGTACCAGTCCCACCCACAGTTATCCTGCCTCGAGCCAGCCAAACCACTGCTCACTCACCCGCAAGTGGGAGAAGCCTGTGAGTCTCCAAGCAGTTGAACCCAGGCCAGCAGAATGGCTGCATGCCCATGTCCAGGACCTGAGAAATAGTTCTAGAGTTCCCCCACCCACTATTGATATACCCCTGGCCTGCCTACTAGTTCTGTGCCCGACAAAAGAGCCTGAGAAACCTTCCCACAGGATACCCCTGGTGAGCATATCACCAGAACAGCCAAGCAGCCAAGGGCCCATGTCCTGAGCCTGAACAGCCCCATGAGCCACTCCTCCTGGACATTCCCCCGAGCTGGCCAAGCAGCTGTGCACCTACATACCAGGCCTGAAACAACCCTGCAGGCTGCTCCTGGTGGACACATGCCTGAGCCAGTCAAGCAGCCTTGTCCTTATAACCCAGACCTGAGGAACAGCCCCTTGGGGCCACTCTAGCAGACTTGCCCACAGGTTGAACAAGCAGCTATATGGGCATATCCCAGGCCCAAAAAAGAGTCCTGTGGCCCATGCCTACAGAAACACCCCAAACCAGCCAAGCAATTGCTCAGTTATGTCATGGGCCTGAGAAACAGCCTGCCTATGGTAGCCATGCCCACTCAGGCTGGTCAAGCCACTGCATGCCCATGTCTCAAGCTGGAGAAATGGCCCTATGGCTTGTCCCCCCTTAGACACATTCTCAGGCCAGCCAAGCAGCCATACAACCACATAACAGGAGTAAGAAACAGTCTCAAAGACAGCTCCTGGTAGATACACACCCAGACCAACTAAGCAAACTTATGCCCATGTTCCAGCCCCAAGAAACATCCCTATGGACTCCTCCTGGGAGAAACATCCCCAGGCCAGCTGAAATGATATACTCCCATATTCTGAGCCTGAGAAACATCACTTTGAACAGCTCCTGGCAGGCACACCGCCAGCCCAGCTGAGTAACCACATGCCTTTGTTCCTGGCCACAGGAACAGCCCCATGGCCCCAGTCTCAGAGAACCAGAACCCAGGTTGGTTTACGCACTGTGTGCATTAACATCCCTCTGATCTGAGAAATAGCCCAGTGAGCCCAATCCTAGCAAAGCTGCACCACCATCACTGCAAACTCTCTCAGCCTAGGCCACTGAGTAACTTACAAATATCACTAATGTAAAATTGTAGCCAAATTAACTACATAGAAACTATAGTACTGCATCTACCTAAAATCCAAGAAAACACACCACACCAAACTGACACCCCGAGAACAATTTATACAAACAAGTCTTTCCCTATGAAACCCACTCAAAATATTAGAAGTAATAACTTTTCTACCACATGCTTAGATATCAACATAGGGACACATCAAACATGAAAAATCAAGGAAACATGTCACTATAAACAATAATTTTCTAGTAGCAGACCCTGATCATAAGAAAAAATGAAATGCCAAAAAATTCAAATAATAATTTTAAATAAACTCAGTGAGATATGAGAAGATAGTCAATGTAACAATATCAAGAAAATGATCCATAATTTATATGATATATTCGACAAAGAGAGAGATGCCATAAAAAAAGAATGAAACGGGAACCAAGAGCTAAATAATTATATGAAGGAAATAAAAAATTGAATCAAGAGCTTCAACAACAGACTAGGCCAAACAGAAAAAAAAAATCTAAACCAGAAGACAGATATTTTGAAATAACACAAGTAATCAAAAGTAGAAAGAAAAGAAAAAGTAAATAATACAAAGAAAAAAGAAAGTCTCATGGGACATGAGTAAGTGAAAAATACTCATATTAGGGGTGTTTCAGAAGAAAAAGTGAAGGGAAAAAGTGATTAAAATACATTTAATGAAATAATAGCATTTAAAAATCCTCAGGTCTTGGAAGAGAGATGGACATCAAGGTTCAGGAAACCAAATAGGTTAAACCCAAACAGATATTCTTCAAGGACTCTTATGGTGAAATTGTAAAAAGTCAATGACAAAAATAAATAAATAAATAAAAGTAGAAAGAGAAAAATGTCAGGTCACACTTAAGGGAATTATCATTAGACTAATAGTAGATTTCTCCGTCAAGAGAGAATGGAATGATATATTCTAAGCACTGCAAAAAAATAACTGTCAGTCAGTCAGGAAATCATACTGAGCAAAGCTATCCTTCAGAAATAAGAGGAAATAAAACCTGTTACAGACATGTGAAAACTAATGGAATTCATCAGCACCAGACTGGCTTTACAAGAAATTCTCAGTGAAGTCTTACAACTGAAAGTAAAAAGATAACAACTATGATCATGAAAATATGCAAAACTATAAAACTCACTGGTAGAGCCAATATATTTTTGAAAGAGAATCAAACTTTATAATTACAGAAAACCACCTAACTGCAAAAATAAACAGTAAGAAATGAGGAAACAAAGAATATACAAAACAACCAGAAAACGTCAGTAAAATACTGATTAGTTCTCACCTATCAACAATAACAATTATTGTAAATGAACTGAATTCCACATTAAAAGTACATAAACAGGTCAAATGGATCTTTTAAAAAAGATAAAACTATATCCTGCCTATAAGAAATTCACTTTTCCTGTAAAGACAAACATAAAATGAAAGGAAAGGAATGGAAAATATATCTAATGCAAATGTAAGCCAAAAACGAGAACAAGTACCTAGAACTATATCAGACAAAACAAACTTCAAGTTCAATGCTGTACAAGAGACAATGAAGGACATTATATGATAATAAAGAGATCAATACAGCAAGAGAATATAACAACTGTAAATATATTTACACTTAACACCAGAACATCCTAATACATAAAGCAAATATTACTAGATCTAAAGAGAGAGATAGACTCCAATAAAATAATAATTGGGGACTTCAACATCTTTTTCTCAGTATTGGACAGATCATCTAGACAGAAAATCAACAAAGAAGCAACACATTTAAACTGCACTATAGACCAAATGGATCTGATAGACAATCATAGAATATTTCACCCAGCAGCTGCAAAGGACACATTATTTTCGTCAGCACATGGGACATTTTCCAGGA
This sequence comes from Ateles fusciceps, assembly GCA_036589455.1. Classification (NCBI taxonomy): domain Eukaryota; kingdom Metazoa; phylum Chordata; class Mammalia; order Primates; family Atelidae; genus Ateles; species Ateles fusciceps. The sequence continues at coordinate 16,604,148 of JAZHEH010000952.1, forward strand.
TTAGCCATATGTTAGAGCGTAAAACAAATCTCAGAAAATTTTAAAACACTAAAATCATATCAAATATCTTATCTGACCGCAGTGGAATAAAACTAGATATCAATAACAACAGGAATATTAATAACTATACAAATACATGGAGATTAAGTAATACGCTCCTGATTGACCAATGAGTGAAGACAAAAATTAAGAATAAAATTTAAAAATTCCTTGAAACACAAACAGAAACACAACATATCAAAATCCATGGAACACAGCAAAAGCATTAAGAAGCAAATTTATAGTAATAAATGCTTATATCAAAAAACTAGAAAAATTTCAAATCAATAACCTATTAATGCACTTCAAAGATGTAGAAAAGCAAGAACCAACCAAACCCCAAATTAGTGGAAGGAAAGAAACAGATCAGAGCAAAAATGAGACTAAAAGGAACGAAAGATCAATAAAACACAAAGTTTTTTTTAAAAGAGAAAAAAATTAACAAACTAATAGCTAGACCAGCTAAGATAAAAAGAGAGAACACTCAAATAAATAAAATCAGAAATGAAAAGGGAAACATCACAATGGATATCACAGAAATACAAAATGATACAAACAAATACAAAGTGAGAGGCTGTTATGAACAGCTATATGTCAATAAATTTGAAAACTGAGGAAATGGATAAATTTCTGGACACATACAACCCAACAAAATTGAACCATGAAGAAATGGAAAACCTTAACAGGCCAAAACAAGTAATGAAATTGAGTCAATAATAAAAAGTCTTCCAACAAAGAAAAGTCCAGGAACAGATGGCTTCACTGATGAATTTTACTGAACATATAAAGAAGAATTAATAACAATTCTCCTGAAACTATTTCAAAACATTGAAGCAGAGGGAATTATTTCTAACTCATTCCATAAGACATGCATCACCCTGATAGCAAAACCAAACAAGGACACACACATACAAAGAAAACTACTGGCCAATATTCCTAATGAAAATATATGAAAAAACCCTTAACAAAGTACTAGCAAACTGAATCCAACATGTCAAAAATACACCACGATCAAGCAGTATTTATCCCAGGCATGCAAGGACAGTTTAACATATGCAAATCAATAAACATATTTCACATCAATAGAATGAAGGACAATCAATAGAATGATGGATAAAAACCATATGATTATCTCAAAGCAAAAAAGCTTTTGATACATTAAATATCTCGTGATAAAAACTCATAATAAATTAGTTACAGAAGGAAAGTACCTCAACATAATAAAGACCATATATGACAAATCCACAGCTAACATCTTACTGAACAAGACAAAAACGCCCACTCTAATCATTCTTGTCAAATGCAATATTAGAAGTCCTAGCCAGAACAGTTAGGCAACAGAAAGAAATAATGAGCATCCAAATTGGAAAGGAGAGAGTCAAATTCTCTTATCTTAGTCACAGAAAAGCCTAAAGACTCTACCAAAAGGTCTCAGAAATGTGATATGGTTTGGGTCTGTGTCTTCACCCAAATCTCATGTTGAATTATAATCCCCAATGTTAGGGGAGGGAACTGGTGGTGGGAGGTGATTGGGTCATGGGAGTGAATTTCCCCTTTGCTCTTATTATGCTAGTGAGTGAGTTATCACGAGATCTGGTTGTTAAAGTATATAGCACTTCTCCCTTTGCTCTCTCTCTCCTGCTCTGCTTTGTGAAGAAAGTGCTTGCTTCCCCTTCACTCATTTGCCATGATTTTAAGTTTCCTGAGGCCTCCCAACCATGCCTCCTGCAAAGCCTACAGAACTGTGTGTCAATTAAACCTCTTTTCCTTATAAATTACACAAGCCTCAGGTAGTTCTCTATAGCAGTGTGAGAACAGACTAAAAACAAACTGATAAAAGAATTCAGTAAAGTGGTAGGATGCAAAATCAACATATAAAAATTAGAAGCACTCTCTACTTAAACAAACGAGCTGAAAAAGACACCAAGAAGGAAATCCTATCTACAGTACCTATAAAACAATACAGTAAAATATGTAGAAATCAATGTAACCAAAGAGGTGAAAGATCTCTACAAGAAAAATGAAACACTGATGAAAGAAATTGAAGAGAATACAAACAAATGAAAAGACATCCCATGCTCATGTGTCAGAAGAGTTAATATTGTTAAAATGAAAATACAATCCAAAGCAATCTGCAGGTTCAATGTAATTCCTATCAAAATACCAGTGATATTCTTCACAGAAAAAAACAAATGTATGGAACCACAGAAGACCCCAAATAGCCAAAGCAATCTTGAGGAAAAAATAACAAAATGGAAGCATCACGCTATCTGACCTAAAAACGCACTACAACGCTGTAGTAACCAAAACAGTATGGTACTGGCATAAAAACAGACACACAGATGAATGAAACAGAATATAGAACCCAGAAATTTATCCTACTGACTTTTTACAAATGTCCCAAGAACACTTAGTGGGGAAATGGTAGTCGCTCCAGTAAATCATGCCGAGAAAACTGGATGTGCATATGCAGAAGAATGAAACTAGACCCCCTACCTTTCATCCTATAAAAAAATTAATTCACAATGGATCAAACACTTAAATGTAAGATCTGAAATGATAAACATACTAGAAGAAAACATAGGGGAAACACTTTAAGACATTGGTATAAAAAATGATTTTATAAATAAGCCCTTAAAAGCACAGGCAAAAAAAAAAAAAAAAAAAAAAAAGTAGACAAGATTATCTATCAAACTAAAAATCTTCTGCACAGCAAAGGAAACAACAGAGTGAAAAGAAAACCTACAGAATGGGAGAAAATATTCACAAACTACTCATCCAATAGGGGATTAATATCCAGAATATATAAGAAACTCAAACATTCCAACAGCAAAAAAACCCCCTCCAATCTAATTAAAAAATGGACAAATGATCTGAACAGAAATTTCTCAATAGACATACAAGTTACCAATAACTATATGAAAACATGTTCATCATTAGTAATTATCAGGTAAATGCAAATCAAAACCACAATGAGGGATAATCTCACCTCATTTACAAGCTATTATAAAAAAGTCAAAAATAGCAAATGCTGGTGAGAAGGCAGAGAAAAGAAAAATCTTATAAACTGTTCATGGGAATGTAAACCAGTACAGTCACTATGTAGAACAGTTTGGAAGGTCCTCTAAAAACTACAAAAAGAACTACCATATATCTAGCAATCCCATAACCTAGCATTTATCCAAACGAAAGGAAATCAGCTTATTGAAGAGACGTCTGCACCTACACGCTTACTGCAGGATTATGCACAATAGTCAAGATATGGAATCAACCTAGGTGTCCAACGACAGATGACTAGATAAGAAAATGTTGTATATATACACAGTGGAATATAATTCAGCCATAAATAAGAATGAAATCCTTTCATTCATGGTAACCTGGATGGAACTGGAGAACATTATGTTAAGTGAAATAAGTCAGGAACACAAAGTTAAATGTCACATGTTCTTACTCATATGTAGAAGTTGAAAATAATTGATCTCATAGAAGAAAAAGAATGCTAGAGGCTACCAGTAGGAAACAGAGGATATTAGAAGCTGGGAAATGTAGAAGGGGAGAGAGGAATAGGGAGAAAATTGTTAAAAAAATAAAATTACAGCTAGATAGGAGTAAGAATTTCTAGTGTTCTATACCATTTAAAGATGACTATACTTATTAATGTAATAAATAGTTTCAAATAACTAGGAGCATATTGAACATTCCCAATACAAAGAAATGATCAATATTTAAGATGATCGATATACTAATTTCCCTGATCTGATCATCACATATTATACGGATCAAAACATCACAATACACTCCATAAATATGTACAAACATTATCTGTCAGTTTAAAGAAGATAAAACATGTCTAATATGAGCCCCCATAACTCTAACAAACATATGTGATCTCAAGCTGCATCAACAGAAATATAACAGTTGGCAAGAGGGAGGAAAAATCCCATTTTTCTCAGCCCTGGATCATTCCCACCTTGATGAAGAAGAGTGTCAGTTCAGGTGTTACGGCCCAGGGTGTGAAAAATCAGAATTTCTGTCTAGAAGGCAGTGACCAGGAAGGTGAAAGGTTTGAAAATTGCTTCATATGAGACTATTTGAAGAAACTGGAGTTGGTTAGGTTGGTTAAAATACACAGGCTCTTTTTTTTGTCAAATTTCCCAAGAACTGATTTGGAAAAATAACATCACATCACTTTCCTTTTGGACATGGAAGACCATGAACAAGGATTTCAAGTTGGTATAAAAAGAAACCCTCTAATAGTAATGGTGTGGGGGATGAGATGGCCTTTTTTCCTAGTATGAGAAGGCTGTCAAGGGAGGTAATCAGGAGACACTGGAGAGATACTGGACTGCATACCCTCTGAGGCTCCTCACAACTCCAGTTCCAAGAGTACTGATGCTCTTTTATTCTCCCATCACTACTGAAGGACCAGAAAAGACAAACTTGATAATCCAACAGAAATCCAAAGCCATAAATCCAAAGTGGCTTATCCCAGAAAACACTGCCCATGGTCCCAACTGCCCAGCTTCTGCACCTCTTCCCATTTTTAAAATGCCCCCCCGGAAAATGGGCTGTGACATGGAGGACTCACCTTTCTTCTCAAAGTCCGCCTTCTCTTCCCCTGGACGTCCCAGACTGTCCAGAGTGTGGGTCACCTGGCTGCCAAACTCATCCTCGCGGGAGACATGGTTGGCCCGCCTAGGTGGCTCCTCGTCCTCCTCACAGTCATAGTCATCCAGGATGGGAGTCTCCCGGATGGGCACGCCGATGACGGAATTGTGGGTTTGCAGCCGGGAGGAACGGAAGCTCTCCCGGGCCTGTGGGCCCAGCAGCACGGATGGGATGTAGTGGATCTCATGAGTGGCTTCCGTGCTTGCACTCTTCTGGGGGATGCGGCGACGCTTCTGCCAACGTCGCTGGGCGTACAGCGCCACAGTGAAGACCAGCAGCAGCAGCAACAGCGCGATGAGGCCACCCTGGAGCAGGAAGGAAGGACACGGAAGTGGGCCACTGTTCTTTGGACTCAAGGGCCACAGGGGATTTTTTTTGTCCACTACACTCTGCCAGGGTCCCTGGGTTTGGCTCATAGAGCCTGGGGGAACCACCAGCCATGGTTCTTAAGCTAGAGAGACATTGTTTCCTAACCTGGCTTTTTCACCAACAAACTGTGTTACCCTGGGCAAACTTCTTGACTTCTCTGAGCCTTGCTTTCCATAGTATAAAGGATGAGTGAATCCCTGCTCTTCCTTCTTCACAAGGTTGCCATAGGAAGCAAATCAGATGGATGATGATCATGTCAAGGCAATCCAGATGGCTCAGTGTCAGGAAGGGTCAGGGCTGCGGCTTCACACATGTGAATGTCTGAATCCAGACTCCACCTCCCACCAACTGAGCAATCCAAAGCCTACGCTCCTCTGACCTTGCTGCCTCGTCTCTAGAATGAGTTAACTGAAGTCTCAAGAGACAGTAGTAGACTTTCTTACATCTTGCTGCAAATATAAGATAGCATTATTAAATCGAACATAATTCCTGCATAGTCGGCATTTTTCAGAAACACTAGTCTTTAAATTTTTGAATCTCAACAAGGGAACTGGGACAAACAAAGTAGGTCCTTAAAAATACTTGGTAAATCAGTGAGTGAAAATGCACTTTTATAGGGCTGCTTTAATCAGAATTCAAAGACCAACTGGTATATATATACATACATTTTTTTTGATACACCCAGCTCCTAAATGTTTGAGTCTGCATATCATACATTAATTTGAAATAAGCTAATATGTTAATGCACATGTCTTACATGATTCATGTAAGATACATCTTCATCTTACATCTTCATATGATTCATGAAATACCCTGGTCTGTGAGTTCCTTAAGGGCAGAGGTATTTTCAAAACACGTCTGTAATCCCCATAACACCCATCGTGAGCTTGAAGTGGAAGGTTTGCATTCTCCAGGCCTCCCCTCAATTGTTCTGTGCCAGAAACCTCTCCTCTGACGGGTAGGCCCTCATCACTCTCTTGCTTTTCTTCACTTTATACTCTGCTTCATGTTTGGGAGATTGGAAGACACTTTGCTGAGCGCCTGCCATGCAATCCCTAGAATCAGGAGGAATCACCCTTGTTATATAAAGGGTAAGAGAGAGGCTTCAAAAAACCAGGAGACCCAGAAACACAGACAGCAAGTGGTAGAGTAATATCTGGACCTCACTATTTGTGTGTTTATTTTGTTCGGTTTTGCTTTTTAACTCTAGAGCCTATATTCTTTCAATTCCACTTGTGTGACTGATGGCCTCTCCTTGGCTATGGTCTCATTGAAGGCAAGGACAACTTGTGACAACCATCTGTACAGCATCTAACAAAGATGACAGATGTTAACTGTGAATACATTATCTTGGGGGCAAAGGTGACTGTGTTAAAGACACCTATTTAGGCCAAGAAGAACACTGCTTGCTGAAATGACTCAGTCATCCTTTTGACTATATTTGATACTAGAAAACTGGCATGTTGTATTTGCAAGATCTCAGCTCACTATGCTGACATTTAGCACCTCCACAGGGGTGGAGGCTAGAGGACTAAGAGGACTAGAGGACTAAGAGGTTGTGGCCAGGGATGCAGGTGTGGCTGATAGCTCTGGAACAGGGGCCCATGCCCTGCCTTGAGTTCGGCAGTGAGCTACTTTGGAGTTTTCAAGCAAGTTTTTCTGGATGTCATAACATAAAAACAAATGCACAAACCAAACAAAGCTATAAGTATATGTATTTGTGTGTGTGTGTGTGTGTGTGTGTGTGTGTGTGTGTGTGTAGAATCTATTAAATATATGTGTATATGCATATGTATACCAGAGGTGATTATGTATATATCACCTTAGAAAACAACAATGGATCTTTTTTACCTCCACAGAACATATGATAGTGATTGCTCTGTGTCGCAAAATTATGTGTGATGTGAATATTATTTGTCTGGAATTTTTTTGTGTATCAGAAATAAGAAAAGAAGGAGAGGGAGAAAGTGAGGAAGAGTGAAGAAGAGAGAGATAATAGAGAGGGAGAGTGAAGAGAGAAAAGGGCTAGGGGAAACACTAATCTTTGATAAACACAAGGACTGAATGCCACCTTTACTGAATGCTATTTTATTTAATCTTCAAGACAAGACTATGTGATAGAAATTTGATTCTGCTGTATAGATGAGGTAAAGGTGATTCAGAGAAGTTAAGTAACTAGCTTGAAGTCACACAGTCAGGATTTAATTCCAGGTCCAGCTGGATTCAAAGGGCCAGGACGTGGTGGAGCTACGACTGGACCCCAGCTCTCCATTTCACAGCCCTTGGTTATTGGACCACGATTCTCACCGACTAAAGAGAGAGAGAGGGAGGAGGAGGAAAGATGGTGAGGGCTCATGAAAAAGGAAAAGGAAAAGGAAAGCATTATTTTCAAATCCAGCCTCCAGATGTGCAATGGGAGCATCTTCTCTTCAGAAGAGCTTTTCATTCTGGCCCATTGATGTCCCTGGGGGGAATCTCCTTGCCTGATCCCGCCCTCTGTCTCCGTTTCATTCACTATCAGGCTAAGGCCTTGCCTGGTTCCTGAGCCTTCATTCCTCATCCCACTCAGTACATCCTGATTATGGTTGTTGGACTCTGTGGTCAGATCCCAGGACCAATGCTGACCTAGGAAAGATGAGGCCTAACTAACCCATCCACCTGCAACTACTACTGCCCCTTCCTTCCCCCTTATATCCCAATGACCCCTCCCTTGTAGCCCCTGCAGTCTGCATCAGTTCACACCAGAAGCTCCTGGAAGGAAAGGAGCCACATCCTTTGCCTTGAGAGCCTTCCAGAAGTAAATGGCTAAGAGCTGGCATCAGACTGACATGATTTCATCCAGGTTCCACTGCTTAGACACTGTGTGACCTTGACTAGGTCACTTTATCTTTCTAGATCCTTGGCTTTCTCATGGGTTAAACAAGGACAAGAGTCATAGGGCCACTTCACTGGGTCATGAGGGCTAAATACGATGCTTGTGAGGTACTTAATATAGTGTAGGGGCACATGATATCACAGGTTGTTAGCTATTGTTACTGTCAACAGAATTCAGCAAGTATACGTTAGTGTTGAATGAATAAATAACGGAATGAATGAATAAATGACTTGACCTTCTGGCCCTGTATACATACCTATTCTGTACAACTTGCCTTGGATCCCTAAAAGCTTCTCAATCTGGGCCATATGCTTGATACGTGTTCTTTCATTCGCTTGTCATTATCCTATGTTAGGTTAGAAACTGAGGCACAGAGACAAAAGGTCATTTACTCAAGGTAGTGCAGCTGAGATTCAAACTAACTCCAGCGTGACTTTAAAACTGTACTTGGGAGTGGAGAAGGAACAGAAGCAAAACCCTAATTAGCCACTGTCCAGCCTCATTTCTGCCTTATCAAGTTAGCTAAGCAATTTCAGGCACAGATTTCTCAACATAGGAAACTTCCAGAAGAATGTGGTAGAGGGACCCCCTGGTTTGGCAGGCACTGAGCTTGAGGTTCTCTTTGGCTTGTTGACCCAATGACTCTTTAGCCCCTGGCCTTGCCATTTGATATGAGCCCAAGCCAGTGGCTCTGGCTGTCCCATTAGGGTACACCTTCCTTGTCCTCACTCCTCAGCTTGCCCTGAACTCAGCTTCCATCACCTCCAGCTGAGTTACTGACCACATGGTTTCCATCACAGATTCGAGTTTTATTGCAAGAACTTGGTCAAAGCAGAATTCCAGTATTCTGGGCTCATCGTGCCACTGACTACTGAAACAGGCATCCCCCGGCTGGGCTTCTAAAGAACTCAGGAGGCATCATTTAAGACATGGTAGCAGCTTAGGTAATGTTGTAAGCAACAGTCTGACCAGCCCTTCCTCCCTAGACCCTGAGAAAGTAGTGGAATACATGAAATTGGACACAGTTTCAGAGCATGTGGGAAAAAGGTTCTAAATTCAAGTTTACGTACTGTCTGATCTTGGCTTTCTCCTATGGACCTTCAATTTATTAATCAGTAAATTGGACTTGGCCAATACTTGTAATACTATATCAGACAGAAGTAGCTAAGACTGGGGGTCAGAAACACGAGGTTGAAATCTAATGCTGCAAATATAAGCTGGGCTATCTTGGACAAAGAACTTAATTCCTCTGAATAACAATTTTATTACCTATAAAATTGGATCATCGACTTCTTTACTGAAGGAAGTGGGATGTGAGCTAATGGACATGGGACACTTTGCTCGGTACCTGGCACATGGCAAACCTGTGAGAGAAGAAAATGCTCACTCATGGTACCCCCGGGGGCTGCTGTGCAAATCAAATCTGAAAACATCTGTGACATCCTGTAAAAACTGAAGAGTGCTGTGCACAAGCAAAGGAGCTCAAGAGAACCATCCGGCTGCCTCTGTCATAGTGAGACATCTCATCCAAAGAACGCAGATGAGTGACTCAGAATCAGGAAGGAAGTGTTGACTGTGTCCACCTGCACTGGTCCAGGCTGCTGTCCCGGTCCACACCCATAGAGTTACACACTCTCCTCTTTATCGGCTTCCCACACCCGACACAAGCAAACAGAAAAGCAGGAGCAATCAATCGGTGCTGAACACAGCCAGCATGTCCAACCTCTGAGTCCACACCAGGAGCAAACACAGGCCCAGGCAGTGAAAAAAAAAATGCTGCAGGGCAATAGGGGTGCTGAGGAGGGAGGCAAAGACATAGGAAGATGGCTGTGAATTTTTAGAAAGCAAGTTAAGAGGTCAAATCTCCAAGGGTGACAAGCTGAGGCCCTGCTGGCCTCAGGGACGACCTGATGCCAAGTCCGATTTGGACCGTGACGTGCTCACTCCAGGGCATCCCTAGACAAACAAGGCTGAGGGAGTCACTGCAAGTTCTAGAAATAATAACACCAGTCTACTAGTTAGGGGGTTGCTTCTGTGAGGCTGTAAGCTGGGCAGGTCTTGGGGCGATTTGTTTTACCCTCACCTTATGAGAATTTCAAGAAGCTTTCAGGGAGGAAGTGGGGAAGAGATGTGAGAAAGAAAGTACATTCCCATCCCTTCTGGAACCTTCCCCATTACAAGTCTCTCTAGGCAGGATCAGCCCGCTCCTCTTGTTCTATTACTGACAGTGAGTCTCAGATTCCCCAGTGGAACCAGACAAGGGCGAGGGTGGGGAGCATCAAGGGCAGAGTGCTCTGATGAGGAAACCAGGTGCCTGGGGGCATATGGGCCAGCGTGAGAATCCCTGCTTCCCTACTTGCTGTTGGCTGTGACAAGCTTATTACATTTTACCTATTGCATTGAACTGCAATAGGCTCCCATTAAAATGAGGTTTATAGTGCACAGTGTGAAGAGTTATGCTGAGGATTAAACAAGGCAATCAAAGGTCTGGATAAAGGATCTGACACCAGAAAAGTCAACAAATACTAGCATCATTCCCTCAGCTTCCCCATCTGTCTATCCCAAACCAAATCCTTTCACCCCAGTCCCCCTTGTTTAAACCCCTCTCCTGGCTTCCTGGGGTGCTTAGAATAATGTCCAGGTTCCCTAGCTTGGCACCCAAAGCCCCTCATAACTAGGTCCCTGCTTCCTTCTCATTCTCCAGCTCCCCACAAGCCTCACCTGTCCTACCTGTCCTGGAGTCACCTTGAGCAGTTGGTATCCTCCAGGGTGTGAAGCTCCCTCTTCCGCACTCACTACCCCCTCAGCCTGAAGCACCCTGTCACTCACTCCACCTGGAATCTCAGAAGGTGGCTTCATCTGGAAATAGAATATTTGCAGAGGTAATTAGTTAAGATGAAGTCATATTGGATTAAAGTGGGCCCTAAGTTCAATGACTGGTGTCCTCATAAGAACAGGAGTGGACACACAGAGAAGAAGCTCACGCGAAGGAGACAGAGCCGAGTGATGCACCTACAAGCCAAGGAATGCCGATGATCGTCGGCAACCATGAGAAGCTGGTAGAAAGGTGTGGGACAGATTCTCCCTCAGAGCCTCCAGGAGGAGCAAACCTTGCTGACATCATGATTTTGGACTTCTCGCCTCCTGAACCATGAGAGAATACATTTCTCATGTTTTAAGACAACTGATGTGCAGTAATTTAATACAGAAGCCCCAAGAAACTAATGCACTACCCTTGACCTGTTGATCTCAGTCCACTCAGCTATCTAAGCTTGGAGATCACTTCCCAGGGAACATCTCTGCCTTTCCATGTTGGGGCGAGGCTCTCACAGCTCCAGTCCTCTGGCTATTCTGCTGTGATCCAATCATCTGTTTGACCATTTTCCCACTCAAGATCTTGAGTTGCCATTTAGCCCTACCATTTTATCTAGCCTTAGCTCCAGTGGTTGGCCCAGGGAAAGTTCTTAATAAACACATCCAGAAGCTGAAAATCTTCGCCAGACTTTCCAGAGGAATGCAAATGCAAGTCCTTGTTTTTGCTCTAACCGCAGCATCCACAGGACACCTGATCAAGCCTTGTATGCTCCCTCTGCTGCTTTGACTTTCTTCAACGCCAGCGACTTCAGCTGGTTTGCTTAGCTACACCACCTCAAAAACTGAAAAATACACAGAGAGATGAAAAGCATAAAGCACCCCAAACCACCCCACCAAGAGAGCCTTCTGAAAAGTCAAACTCAGTATGCTGTTTGGCCTGGCCTCATTTTAATCTATTTTTCATGTTAAAATATCGAGGCATGAAAGAAGGAACCAGAGAAAGAAAAGAAAGGGATAATATGAAAAATGTTTTATTTGACAATGTGTCATTTGGAAACTGATTATTTCTGTCTCTGGCCTTTTTAATATTCCCTCACTACGTCCAAGCCGCAAGGGGATTTGGTATTCTAAGACTGGATTTATAATACTCTGTTCTGCAGTGATAAGAACATGGGCCTTTAATCCTCAGAGCTGTGAACATGCATATTCTCCCAAGTAATGTCCTTCTCTTCTTGCCACTTGTTTCTGGTCCCTGGCAGCCACGATGCCATGATGGCTGAAAACTGGTGACCCACCAGGCCTTCTCTTGGCCACTCACCTAATGACAGAGTTAGTGAGGAAGGGGACCTAGGATCCAAGTGATCTGAGATGTCTCTTTTCAAGGCCCCAGTCTATGTTTAAGCTGGAAGAATTATTGGAAAATAGTCTAAGCCTTTAGTGTTAGGAAAAAAAAAAGAAACTGAGACTCAAAGGACAGAAGTGACTTGACCAATATTATAAAACATCCTAAAACAGTTTTGAAGACAGAATATGCAGCCAACACCCTCTAAAACTGTTGAGAAAGTATGTGAATTGTGACCATTTGATCTACAAAATCACTTCCATAACCATCCATTTCTCTCTACTCTGTGGCTGTCCTATGTCCCAGTTTTCATGGACTTTCATCATGATGATTTGAATACATGCTGAATGATCTTCCAGGCTTTATTCCTCCTTTTCAACTATTCTCAATCCATCCTAGTTACCATAACTAAGGCACACATGGACACTGATCCCCTCCCTATTGACTAAGCTAAGAGTCCTGTAGTTTGACAGTTCCAGTTCTCAACATCTACCTTTGTGGATAACCTTGTCTCGAATGTATGCTTTTGAGATACCCTTCTTCAAATGTGTGCTTTGCTCATCCATGCAACCACTGAGCTCTTGCTACAGAGCAGGCATGGTGCTAAGTGTCCAACCACATTGAAACACTCTGCTCCCAGTAAGTTGGGAAGCAGAGACTGGGGCCTGAAAGAGACTTCTTAGAGAACTTGGAGCCCGAGCCTTCTTTCCCACCAGCTCTATCATTAGGTGAGTGGCCAAGAGAAGGCCCAGTGGATCACCAGTTCTCACCATCATGCTGCTGTGCTGCCAGGGACCAAACTCGCAGTCCTGAGGTTTTCTTGTGGAAGCCATTTCCTCTGCCTGGAATGATGCCCTCATTCTTATTCCTCACCCTTACATCTACACGTCCAAATACCACCCATACTTCACTGTTAACTTCAATGCAACTCCTTCATGAATTCCTAGGCTCTTCCCCTTCCCAGCGGCAGCCAGAAGGAATCTCTTTATCATCTGCCCTCCCACAGTGCTTCACCTTAACCCTCACCTATGGAGCTTCAGCATTTTCTACCTTGTATTAGAGTTGTTGATGCTCTTTACTTAGCTTCACTGTAGGTTAGATTATTATGCCCAGTATACAGATGAAAAAAACAAATAGAGACTCAGAAGAGAAACTGATTAAAACCATATAACTAGGTAGAAAATACATATGATACGATTTTCCAGTGGGGGGCAATTCCCAATAAACTGCAGGTTCACTATCTCAGAAACTGGGAATGTCTCAAGGGAGCAGCTGGAGAATAAGGTAACAAAGTTCAGAACATGTTGCAAAGGGCAGGAGGATCTACAGACTTCTAGGCACTGAGGATCTAAAGATATTTTTTTATATGCCATAGGGTAGCAAAATCAGCTGTATACCTTGGCAGGATCATAGTGGGTGTGACGGGGGAGGCTGAAAGAGGGGAGACCATTGAGGTAGATTTTAACAATAGTCTAGGATGGTGGTTCTCAACTGGTGGCAATTTTGCCCCCAAGAGACACTGGGTAATAGACACATTTTTAGTTGTCACAACTTAGGGGGAGAGAGGACTGGCACCTAGTGGGTAGAAGCTGGGGAATCTGTAAACATCCTACATGCACAGGACAGCCACATACAGCAAACAATTAACTGGCCCCAAATGTCAATAGTGCAGAGATTGAGATCCCTAGTCTAAGAGAGAGATGATGAGACCGGAAGTAAGGCAGTTAAAGTGGTGAGTCAGCTAACAGGATAGGAAGACTTGTGTCTATTGCCAGGGAAGGGGGTGTCACAGTGACACTGAGGTCTACATTCCGTCATTGGATTAGGGAGGAGCCTATTTATCTATGTCTAATTTTTTCTTGGGTAATCTTCCAGAAGTTTATATAAGATACCAGCATGTAATCAAATGAAGAGGTACATTTACACATGTGAACAATAAGCGAAGAAAAAGGCACAACAAATAAGAATTTGCACGTATATGTATGTATTCACATTTGTAAAAATATACTCACATCTATGTTAATATGTCTATAGTTAGCTACATTTATCTATATTTCTCCTTTTGCCTCTAGACAAATATAGGGTGACCTATTTAAGAAGTCCCGTTATAGAAAATGAGACATATTTCTCTTTTAAACAAGTCATCTACTTACTATGTATCTATTAGAGATACTATTTTACTTCCAAAGATGACGTCAAAGGAGTAAAGTAAAAACACAGTGGTTCTTTGGAATGCGTTTACCCTCCACCCACTACCCTCCAGCTCAATCTTCTTTAATCATATTGAGATCAGATTAGAACAGGGTCAAAATCCTGGGAGAACATACTGAATTCTATATAAATTCATCAAGGAGAAAGCAAAAGAAAGCTTGGCGACAGCAGCGTTCCCCATAAGTCAGACAGACATAGGTTTATTGACCTTTTAGTTAGTACAGTCATGACTGGAACCTATGTCTATCTGACTTTTGTGTCTTTGGATACGTCAGTTGAGTTTCTTCAGTTTTCTCATCTATGAATTGGGTTACTAACACCTAAGCGGGAGAGTCTGTGGAGGATTAAATGAGATCGAAGTGTCTAACACAGTTAGCTAATAGTTTGCGAGGAGTGGATCTGTATTACTGATATGAGATCTTGTTTCCTTACAAAAATGTGATACAAAGTAGCGGTGAAACCACTACCTCCCCCTCCACTGTACAATCAGACATTCTCTACACAGCTTCCCAGCTTCATTCCTCCTACAGGTTCAAAACCATGTGATTGTGACCCCTTCCCATCTTTGGGGTGAGTAGGTAGGATTGGATGGTTTCTAACAGCCATCCTAGGTCTAATACTCTAGAAAATTAGAAAGGTAAAGGCAAACTGGAAAGTATTTTGGAAGAGATGAAATACATATATTCTATGATATCCTGCCTGGTATTACAGGTGTAAACGCATATATTAAACCAGTTAACCACCCTGTATCCTTCACACCATTTCACGCTTCTGTGCTTTTGCTCATGCTTCCTCTATCTGAAATGCCCTTCCCTCACTTCTTCATCCAGTCTTTTAAGGCTCAACTTGTGGGGGCAGGAGTTCTCTGAAATCTGCTTTCTCTGACTGGGTTAAATACCCACCTGTCAGGTCTTGCAGTGACTCATGCTTCTGTCTGGCAGAGCATACAGCACATTGCACATAGTTTGACCCCCTCCCATCACCCTAGTGCCATTGAGGGTGTTCTTAATCATCTCTGTTTTCCCAGGCTCTAGCCCAGGGTCTGACACTGAGTAGCCCTCATTATGTACTTATTCTATTTCTAACCTGAAAGGCAATGAAAGGAAGGCCAGAGTTTTATTTCTGGGTGAATTTGAATGGTACACAGCACATAGTAGTAGATTCTCAATTACTTGTTGAAAGAAAGAACGAATAAATCCATCATAAATGCCTCTCTAAGGGGAGGTGACTGAAATACACCTACATCTGTCTGGCAGTCCTCCATCTGTCTGTAAGAGAGGGCTGAAGGTATTTCGCATGAGCCATTTAACACAAGTCAACATCCCACTACACGTCCTCAGGTGGCCTCTCAAGTTCTGTGGCAAATCCCACTTTGAAGGACCGATGAATGAAGAAGGTGGGGGAAAACATCTTTAAGAGGACTGAGCTTCTTCCCATTCTTTGAGTCGTGAAAATACACAGATGAACCCACGTGGTCAGAAAAGAGCTTTGTCCTCATTCACTGATTTACTTATTTCCCATGGTAAGGGCATACCTGGAAGCGGGCAGACCTAAGTTCCTGTTTTACTCTGCCACTCACCAGTAATGGGAACTTGGAACATTCTCTGTGATGCTCAGTTTTCATAGCTCTAATACAGGAAGAATACCACTCACCAAAAAGGCTGTTGTGAGGATTGGATAAGGTGATATGTGTAAAATACGTTACACAGCGCTTGACCTGCAGAAAACATTCAATATATGGTAGTCATTGGCTTAACTCTTACTACTATTACTGTAATTTTCTGACCCTGTACCAAACCTTCTGCACTGACTTAGAAATGCACAGGTATGCCCTTGAAGTACTCACAGCTGGTTTGTGGAAAGAGGTAAGTAAGCGGGTGGTTATCACAATGCATAGTTCAGCAAGCTTCATGTGAGAGGGAAACATAGTAAGGGGCAAAGAGTTTCTCACAGCTTCCAAGTTGAAACATAGAGAAAGTGAGGATAAAAAAAGATTTGCTTGCAATTCTAGTTATAGTCAAGTTCAAAGGTATGGTGAGCATGCCCATTCAATCAAGTACACTCATATCCACAATGTGACAGAAGACTAAACTGTGTAGTGGGCAGCTAAACTCCGTAGCGGTGAGCTAAACTGTGTAGTGGTAGCTAAACTGCGTAGCGGTCAGCTAAACTGTGTAGTGGTCAGCTAAACTGTGTAGCGGTCAATGGGGCAGGCTCTGGAGTTGATGGCCTTGGGTTTGAGTACCTATGCTGTCATTTACCAGCTATGGAACCTTGGATAGGCCACTCAATTTCTTTGATACTTATCTTTCTCATCTTAATGAGACTAACACCTCATCACTGAAATAGACTATTGTGAAAATTAAACAAGTGAATGCAAAACAAAATCCAGCATAGTGTCTAGAATACAGTCAATGTTCAATAAAAGATGATTTAAAAAATTCTGGCAGAGGAAAAACATATCGACAAAGAAATCAGGAAACTTAAGTCCCGGTCCTTGCCTTGCCCCATTATAAAGTAAGAGAAGTTTGCAGAAAGCTCACAGGTCCTCATAACCTGGGTTTTTTTGTTTGTTTGCTTTTTTACCAGGGTGGCCATAGCAAGCAAATGAACTAGGTATTTCTAACTTCATTAACAGATGACAAAAACGAGCCTTTCAAGAGGGAGTACTGTCCTCCAAGGCTGCAAAATCAGTGAGAGCACACACACTTGGCTCCAGAATCCTAAGTTTATCTGCTGCGTACTGCTGCAATAATCTTGAAACTTTCAGTGTGTCTAGAGAGTCAGCAGAATGAAGAGCCTGCATCCTTTGTTCAGTACATCATTCCCTGGGAATGTGTTGCAGATTCACAGGGCTGATGTGCGATTCTTAATATTGTGCCAGTCATAAAACACTGTGCCAACGACAAAGCCTTCTGAGATCAGAAGTAGGGAAAAGATGTGAGAGGAGGCTGGAGGCCAATGAGAGCCTGGTTAATACTAATACCTGAAAAATAAGTTTTATATGGGGAGAGAGCTTCTGAAGGGAGCTGGCGGCAGAGTGGTCTGATGCTGGCTGTTTTAGAAATCATGGGTGGGGGTTAGGGGAGTTGGTATGGGTGAGGGTCAGGGATTGCTGGTCTATCACCAAGACACAGTCTTGTCATTGAGGGCTTCCCTTTGCACCTGAAAAAGGCGCCCTCCACCTTTGTCTCCATCACCAGATCTCTATTTCCTTTCCATTACTTTAGCTTTCTTTATATGATTTACCCCCTCCCTCTTTACACACTAATGTGGTAATTTTGTTTATGGCCTTAATAGAGTGGAACTTCCATAATGTAGGGCCTTTGTTTTGTTCATTACTGTCTTCAGTACCAAGAACAGCACTTAGTGTTTTGTCAATGCTTAGTAATTATTTTTGGAGTGTATGAATAGATGGATGAATGAATGGATAGATAGAGGATGGATAGACAGATACATAAGTAAATAGACAGATGTCTCTCAAAATGGTTTAGTAGCTCCTCAAAGACAAGAACTAGATATGAGTTATTTATCAATCTTATTCTCAGCCTATATCCCAGGACCGAAAAGTCTGGAAGATACATAGTGAATAAAGAAAACATTGCTGTTAGTTCCCTTTTGGTGCCCAGGCAAGGGGTACTGGGTGTAGGGATAATGAAGACACGAATGTGATAACTAACTGTTTACTTCTCTCTCTCTGCTGTTGGACCAAAGAGGAAGAGGTGGTCTGAATTCCATGTTTGTTTAATCATTTATTTATTTATTTATAAATACGTAGGAGATACTGAGCCAGAAAGTGAAGGGGTGAAAGGATATCAGATCCAACTGCTCATGCACAATCACCTTACAGAGAAAGCAAACTAATAGCTGTGTCTATTTGTTATTACTACTACTATATCTGGATGAAAGTCACAGGACTTTAGTAAAAGGGGGTGAAAGAGGATATCCATAATGTGGCTCAAAAGACACTGGATTTGAGTTCAAATCCTGGCTGGCTGATTTGGTATATCCCTTGGCTAGCACGTTATTTTTCTCAGCCTCAGTTTCCCCAGCTTTAAAATGATCAATAATAACAGGTGCCTTTTCCTCTTTAAGTAAGGACTCCACTGATAATCATGTTTCTAAAAGAATTAAATATGTTGTAGAGTAATTTACACCTATCAGAACTTAGTAAATAGGTGTTGTTAAAGAGAGGGACTCCTAAAACACAGGTAATTCAAGCAGAGTAACTTAAGTTACAAAGGAAACAAAGCTGTTGGCTTTCCAATGTTTCTGACACTTCCATCATCTATCCATCAAACTTTTCCAAACGCTATTACAAGTCACACAAGAGGGGTCTCTCAGAGGCACTGTTTTGCTGCCACTTTCCAGCATTGATGCTGTAGCTGCCAATTGTCTTGAAGGCATGTTGTGATGGTGTCAGGATCTCCCCCTACTGGGCCTGATCAAGAAAACCCCTGGAAAGTTAGTTACTAGGGGCAGAGAGTCAAGCATCAGATGCCATCAATGAGAAGGGAAAAGAGAGAGGAGTCAATGGGAGGCTGGTCTGTGGGATGACAGGAGCAGGAATTAAAAGCTGGCCAGTGTCCTTGATGTACCCACTGGGGCTGAGCTGGTATGATTCATTCTTTCCTTCTCACCTTGCTGCCATCTGTCTCCTGAGTATTTAAAAATGTGGAGTTCAACATTTCCTGAGTAGCCCAGGTAGTAGAGACAATTGCCCAGCTACCTGCCACCTTACTCTTAACAACTCCTCTCACCCCTAAGATAATTTCCACCCCCATTGGCAGGACAGGCAACCCAGGGCTCAGGCTGCAGGGGAATCTGGTAGACCATGCTTTCTTTCCTGGTTCAGAGAACATCTAAGTTGTAACATTCATAATGCCCCCCCCAACCCCCGGCCCTACCATGAGCGATGAACCTCAAGATCTGTTCCCCTGAGACCTTGCTGTCACACACAGTACTGCCCCAAGGTGGATCTCCCCAAGTCCTGCTCCCCCACATTCCCTCAAGGTTGTACATCTATTGCTTTCCAAGATCCACCCTCATATCCAGTCCCAGCTGGGCTACCCAAGACTGGGCAGTGTCCTAAACACAATCCCAGGGTATAAAGCAGGAACTCAAAGCTCCAGCACATTGTAGCCTTAAGTGGTCAGCCATAGCTTCCCCAAACTGCCACCAAACAGGACAGCATTTAAAGAGCTCATTGAGCTTGAGATTGGAAAGATGAGGTCTGGAAGAGCCTGGGAACTGTCTAATCTGCAGATTAATTAGATGAAGATGAACTTGATTCCATAGCTACTGAAATAAATGTCCATGTCACACTCCAATCCATCTCCAACCCATATTGGTGAGGGGTCTGGACTCACTCAAGAATAACTAACCTGGGTTCCTGGCCTATTCAGAGTCCTGTGTTTTTTGAACCAATCACCATGTCCTGAGGAAATGGACTGAGATGGAATAGGGATTGGTGGTACTGGGACCACTTCAGAGAAAGTCCTTATTTCTGGCCTGTAAGCCCAGCATGTTGTGAGGCTGAAATGGGAGAATTTCATGAGGCCAGGAGATTGAGACTGGTTCGAGAAACATAGTGAAACCTCATCGCTACAAAAAAATAAAAATAAATAAAGAAGGCATGGTGGTACACATCTAGTCCCAGCTACTCAGGAGGCTGAGGCAGGAGGATTGCATAAGCCCAGGAATCTGAGGTAAGATTCTACTTGAAAAAAAAAAAATCTATTGATCCTGAGCCTCCATGGAATCTGGTGTGTGAATTTCTTCAGGCTGCAATAAAAATCACCCAAACTGAGTGGCTTAAATCATTAGAAATTTATCTCTCTTAGTTGAGGAGGCCCTAAGTCTGAAATGAAGGTACTGGCAGGGCCAAGCTCCCCCCAGTGGCTCCACAGGAGAATCCTCCCTTGCCTCTTCTCACTTCTGGTGACTCCTGAAATTCTTTAACTTGTGGAAGCATCATTCCAATCTGTCTGCATCTTCAAATCACGTTCTTCTCCCCTGTGTGTCTCTGTGTCTCCTCTTCTTCTTACAAGGGTGCCATTCATTGGATTTAGGGCTCACTCTAAATCCAATGTCAGGGATGATTTCATTGTAAGATCCTTAACTAATCACATCTATAAATACCTTATTTCCAATGAAGATTACATTCTGGGATTCTGAGTGGACATGGATTACGTCAGGACTCTATTAAACCCCCTATGCAGAGGAAGGATATCTAGGTCCATTATTTATTTCCAAGAGTCACTCAAGTAACCCATAATAGGTGAACCAAAGAGACTGAGCCAGGAAAGACAAGGTCTAAGACAGAACGGAAATAAGACATCTTTTCTCATTCTTCAGTGGCTTGTTTGAGGCAGAGGGAGTGGATACTGCATACATCATGAAAAGGTAGCATCATCACCAATGATGAAACATTCCACAGCGAAGGCTATGGACTGAAAACAATACAAAATACACAACAAATCCCTTCTGACATGGTAAACTCCACTTGTGTTTTAAGATACAACTTGTGTATCTTCTTCTTGACCCTTCCAGATAGAGCTGATCATCCCCAAACTTGCCTGGTCATAAAAGTCACCTGGGGGATACTCATTACAAATATGTATTTCTGCCTGCAGAAGACCTTATCATCAGGTAGGGCTGGTCTGGGAGCAGAAGAGTACTTAAATCCTATCTATAGTGCTCTCTGAGTTTCTGATCACAGCAGGTCAACTGATTCACTATATTTCATCTTCCCTGTCTGTGACGTGATGTTAGCAGTAGTGTCTACCTTAGGATTATAGGCGTCACTCTACTGAGTGACAAAAACAACAGAAATTTTTAGTAATAGAGGCCAGGACTATTGCCAAGATCACAGCTGTCTACCATGGCCCCAGGCCATTCTTTGGCATACATTTGCCAACATACCTGCCATCCCTGACTGGTATCCTTTCCTTCTTATTTGTGTATGCCA
Source organism: Ateles fusciceps (assembly GCA_036589455.1). Classification (NCBI taxonomy): domain Eukaryota; kingdom Metazoa; phylum Chordata; class Mammalia; order Primates; family Atelidae; genus Ateles; species Ateles fusciceps. The sequence goes on from JAZHEH010000952.1 coordinate 16,625,436, forward strand.
ATGTAGCTTCCTGGTTAAAGCTCAAACTCTGAATCCACAAAATTTTAGTTCAAATATTATTGCTACTCTACTGGTTGTGTGCCTCTTACAAGTTACTGTATTCTGTATCTAGAAAATGGGGATGATAAGCAAACCTATCTGATATCATTGTAAAAATAAAACAAAATAATTAATATACTTATTTGAATTGATTTAAAATTCAAAATAGAATTGATGGTTTGTTGAATTTGGTGAGGATAAAGGGGGAAGGAGTTTGTCACTGGTGAAGTCCAAGTAGCCAACAGTTTAAGGAGAGTTTAGAAAGGGGAGAATAGAGCCAGAGAGAATGGAAAGGGGGTGGCGCAAAGGGAGCATGGAAAGGAGGGGAGAGTGAAAGGTAAGAGAGGATAGAAGGGAGTGCAGGAGGATAGAAGAAGCTTCTTTTTCAAGAATTCCAGTGGTGGTCATATCTCATTTTTCGGCCTTAACGAACATACAAATCTCGTCTATTTTGGTCACAAGCTTCTTCTTTATTCTCTGTCCTGACCCAGAAGCTGCCGATCTGGCTGTCAGAGCGCCACTAAGTGAGTGCACCTTCCCTTTATCCTCATTGCCTTTCAGGGCCCTGCACTCAGGAAAGCAGCACAGAAGGGGGTTAGAAGATCTGTGGAGACAGACAGAGCTGGAGTAACTGTCGTCACCCTGCCACTTTCATGGGGCTACATAACAAAGTTACCAAAGCCACCCCGGGTAAGGGCTGCTAACAGCAAAAGGTAAGTGTCAATTACAAAAGCTTCTGGGAGCCTCATTTTACTCATCTGTTTAATGTGTATCATGAGGGTCCTAGCGTATTATCTTGTTTTGAGAACTAAATGAAGATGTGCATCTAAACACTCTGAATAGCATTAGGAAATGTTTCTTCTTTACACCCCAGATTTGTTCGGGATAAATTTCCCCAAAATCTCTCTTCTGGCCAACATCCTTTACTCCTCCCCACTGAAGCAGAGTGGATCTGGAATGAGGACGTGAGCTTGCGTAACTCTTTCCCTTCATTGCCTCTTTTGCCGTAGGAACCAGCTGCCCTCCAAAAGCCGCCTTCTGCTCTGCCCCACCACCCCTTCTGTTTTGTGGTAACAGATTCCCATGTGAGAGGGTGCCAGGCACTCAGCACTTACCCTGGGTGGGAAAATACCCATTTTTGCCAAGTCCTCCAAACTAACCTTTTGCAGTAATAAAGGCAAAATGTTAATCTCCATCTGCTTTACTCCTTTTTCTAATCTTTCAAACTGTTCTCAATTCAGGTGGAGAAAATATGGGCTTCCACAAATCCCATGCCAATTACCTGGGTCTGAAGAATGTTCTCAGTAAATTGTTCCGTTACTACTGTATTTACCAGAAACTCCATTGTCTCTTCTCCCCTTGTTGGGGGCAACTTTTTTCCTTTTTTTCCTTAATCTCTCTAAAAGTTTGTACATTTTTCCCCCTCTTTATCCATACACTTCTGAAATTTCACTGCAATAAAACTAGGTACAGTTTTTTTTTTCTTTCGGTTCCTCATTCATCATGTTTGGTAATCAGAGGACACTTTCAATCTGTTGTTCCTTCCTTCAGTTCAGGGATGAGTTCTGGCATTATCTACTTCCTCCCACTGGCTCTGCCTGGATCCTGGAGCTCCTCCCTTTGCTGTTAACAAGCAAGTATTTTAGGAGGTGTGCTGGAGCTTGCGTTCTTCCAGTTTCAGTCTCACAGCCTCCCTGCATCAAGGGCTCTGTGTCCATCAGAGGGGCAGAGAGCAGGGTGAGAATAAAACTCCAGAAGAAACCAGGGAGGGGGCTGCAACTGGGAGGAGGCCCTGCTTCTTAGTCTCCTGAGCATGTGTTCCTCGCTCCAAAGCAGGAAATCAGGTAAAATTGCTGGACCTAAACCAGTATCAGGCTCAGTGGAAGCCAGGAATTGGCAACTTAATCCTGTTAATGAGATTTTGGGCAAGTCACTCGACACACCTTTAGCCTGATTTTCCTCATCAGTCAAGTGGCAACAATCATTTACCTTCCCTCACTCCCAGGGTGGTTGGGAGAATCAATGAAATGATGCACGTGAAAAAGATTTGCAAATTATTGAGGGCTATATACATATGAGTATATGTGCGTGTGCATCCAGACACACACAACCCAGACACCCAAATGAACATCAAATTACAGAGAGAGACTGAAGCCTGCTAAGCAAATTTCTGCTCATCTTTTATCATCCAGTTGAAAGCTCCCTGTTTCTATTTATTTGACTCAGTGCCTAAAATAATTAGCTTGATTTTTTTTTTAAAAGATATATTAAAACAAAGGAATTGCACTTAGAGCAGAGTGGTGATCACTGAACAGTGAGCACTGAGACTGACCAAGAAAGACCACAGTTTTGTGTTTTCTATCCATTTTCACTGTGGATTATCAATGCTCATTGAGTGTGGCAGTGGTCATAATGACCTAACTCCCTAATTTCTGTCTGTTTCTGCATCTCTTGTCTCTCATAAAAAATATATAGACTAAGTCATGCAAATAAAGTGCGTATTTGATAGGACTCTACTCTTATAAAATGCTTCACGTATCTGTCTTATGAACTGGAGTTTCTCATAAGATTTTATTTAGACCAATGACTCCCTGCTAAAAATGTCAATGGACCATATATCTCTCAGCAACAGGAGGGTGACTTTGGAGTGTGTTGTATCCAAAAGCTGAGCAGCAGAAAGGAGTTAAACAAGATGGTATGGACTATGTAAACGGGGCAGAGGGCAAGAGGGCAGAGCCAACCCCTCTCCTCCCACAGACCAGCGAAGGCGGCAGTGGTACTCAGCTGCCTGTCACTAGCCTGAAAAGGGAGCCTCAGGCAGACAGATTGTGTTTGGGTTGGAGGGTAAGAGTAATAACTCAGCAGAGACAATACAGACGTGCTTGGCATTCAGACCACCTTACCATGATCTCCCCCTCCCGTTTCTATTGGACGCCTCTCCAGTGCCAGCTAATCCCTCCTGAACTGGCCGTGTGTCTCCTACCGTGAACAGATGTTCAACAGCAGCTAGACGGAAACCCAGTGGAGGCAAACACACTCATCTTTCTAAACTAAAATCCCACTTTCCAAATGTCAGGATGGATGGGAACTCAGAGATCTTAAGGTTAGCTGACATTGTTAGGATTATCACTGCTTTTGTACACTTTCCTTTGGATAATTTTAATTGGAAATTCATTTCTGAATAAAGCCATAAAAGAGGCGCTGCTCCAGTCTAAATGGAGGTTGGGGGTCTGAAATCTCTAGAGCTCCATGGAGCAGAACTAGAAAAAAGGACTCTTCTATTTTGCACATGGGAATGTCAAGGCAGAGAGAGGACGAGAGTCTTTTCTAGGTCAGACACGACTAGTGACGGAGCCAGACTAGAACCTGGCCTCTTGGTGGTCATTTCAAGTTTTGTTTCCATTGTCAGACACAAGGCAGAAAGCTGTTTAAAGATGATCCATATGTGAATGATTTCAAGGGTTTTAGGTAAGCGATGGGTGTCTGCTGTTTCAGTGTATTTAAAGGAGGATAAAACAGGAAATCCTATTTTCTAAGCCCTATTGCATGCCATTTATTGGCATTGACAAATCGAACGCATTTTCAGAACAAATCAATCCTCACTGGAAATCTGTGAGGTCAGTGTTAATATACCCATTTTGCAGATAAGAAAACTAAAAGGTTAAACAATTTGCTCCAGGTCACAGAATTAATCTCTAGCAACCCCATTATTAGAACTCAGACCACTAAGACTTGGAAAATCCTCCTGCTCTCCAGAAAAAAATTTCCTCTCATCCAAAAGTGTATTACTGTACCGACAAGCAAACAATGTAAAATAAACTATTACCATAACAAAATGGGATTTGCACAGCACTTAGGTTTAAAAGCCTTTCCCTTCATTAGTACCTCACTTAAGCACCTCTGTGTCACAGAGCTGGGACTAGGGTGAGGCACATAGGCACTTGTCTTGTATGCAAAATTTAAAGGGGCTCCAAAAAGCTCAGTAATGAAGATAGATACTATTTCAATGCAATATTTTTTAAAAAATAAAAGTTAATGCATTTAAAGGGTTATAGGCACCCCTTTAAATTCTATGTCCAAGGTGAGTGAGGCACTCATGTTCTTCATCCATCCTGGCCCTGACGTTTGCAGATGCGTGAAATAGGGAGAAAATGTATTTTGGTACCAATTTTGCAGATGAAGAAAGTGAATCTCAGAGACATTAAATAACATTTCCAGGGAACTAAAGGCAGGTCTTTCCGACTTGAGCTCAGAGGCCTCGAGTTCATCTTAATCCAGCTGTGAATCTGGTGACACAGGTGTGACAGGGTAGGGAATAGCACTACATAGCGTTACACTCACCAGAAAACAGAGGCACAGTCGTCAAATGAGTTATCCAAGACCCACGGCTACTGTGCAGCAGAGCTCGAAAATAAACTCAACTCAGATGGAACTCGACACTCGATACTACCTTCCATCATTACCAAAACACGAGGACTAAAATGTTCTTGAAAAATACACAAAAATTCTGAGGTGCTGCATAAATCCACAGTCAACCACAGTCCTGGAACAGTACTAACTGGGCTCTGTGATTGCTACCACCATGGGGAGGTCCCAAAGGCTCCATTCCTGGGCTGGAGGGAGTGAGATGGAGAGAAGTCGGCAGTAGATGGGCATTGAAAAAAATGCCGCACTATAGATTGACGGGAAACTTGTTCAAAAAACTATGATGAGTAACGAAAAGGGAACTCAGGATGGGATGTAGGACCCCAGGGGCTGAGAGTGACCTGTGATTCTCATTCTGTGCTGGAGTGTAGGCTCCATGAGAATAGTAGGGGTGTTTCTGCTCTCAAGTGCCTGAAATAGTGTCTGTCTCATACTAATTGCTGAGTAATAGATGGATGGATGGACAGAACACTTTAAGTTCAGTAGAGCGTGGTGAGCCCCATTTCCTAAATCTGACTCCCAGCTCTACCATTGATCCCATGCAAAGGGCAACCTCTCTCTGCCTTAGTTTCTTCACCTATGAAATAAATACAATAATTCTATGTAATTCATAGGAATGTTGTAGAAGTAACATATGTCAAGTCCTTGTTATAGTGTCTAACACCTACTAAGTGCTACATAAATATTAGCTATGATTTGTAAAACAACAATAAAGGGAGTTACCCCTGAAAGGTAAAAAAAAAAAAAAAAAAAAAACCAGGAATAGTTGTGATTTTGTGTTGTGTGCCTGACATGAGTTCGTGTCCAATTGCCAGCCTCAGATTATAAAGTGTGGAACAATGCCAGAACCACCGAGTGGGTGTGGCTACCATTCTTTTGGCACCTTCTATCTACCAGCCCCTGCTACCATGGGGAGGACCTAATATACACTTAGTGTATATTATTTTACTTAATCCTTAAGACATGCCTCTGAAACGTTAGGTTGGAGCAAAAGTAATTGCAATTTTGCTATTACTTTCAATGGCAAAAATCGAAATTACTCTTGCACCAAGCTAAAAGTTTCTATCATTATCTATTTTTTTTAAATAGGTAAAGACCCTGAGTCTCAGAAATATTAGAATAATTGGTGAAGGTTATTGGAAGCAGGGCTGTCCAAGGCATCCAACAGCTCTGGAGGCTGAGTTCTGCCTCTTTGCCACATGTGCCATGCTCACAGTGTTTCACTTCACTCCAGCTCCCAGGGAGCCCAGGCCCCCAGCTGGAATGGGAGGAGTCAGGGAGGAGATGCTGGTGCTGGGTGCTTCCTCCCTCCTACTCGTAGGTGGCTGCTGCTCTCAGGCTAGCTCACCTCCCTGGAGACACACACAGTTGTCTTTCACAAGGAGACTGGGGCTGGGGCTGCACTGGTCATAGCTGAGGGAAGATACTGCACAGTGAAAACCACCATCTCATGTAGCTCCAATTACTACCTGGCTCCCTAGAAGGAGGGGGAGAGGCTGTTTTAATAATGATACGCCTGCTCCTTGTGGAGGGGAGAGAAGGAAGGGCAAGGCCCACCTGTGGAGGCTCAGGCTTCCCTGAGCTCTGTTCATTGGCCCTCCTGGGTCCCAGGGATCTCCTTAGGTCCTTTGATTTAGCCATGGGTGTCTACAGCCATGAGAAAAGACTGAGTCCTTTCTGAAAGCACTCAGTGGGGTATAGTGAGATGTCAGGTATATAGGTAACAGAGACAGAATTCAAACCCAGGTCACCTTAACTCCAGGAAGCTAATAAGTGACATTGGTCAAATCCGTGCCCCCTTCAAAGCTTCCATTTTCCTATCTACAAAGGAGAGGATTTACCAGATGATCTCCAAGAGTCTTCCGAGAGCTGAACCTGTTCTGAGTGTATGCACTGACAAATCCAAAGCCAACACCTCTAGCTCTGGCCCAGGCTATGGCTGAATTTCCTCCACAAAGCTCTTCTCAGTTGGCCCTCCCTTCATTGAGCACCTTCAGTGATGAGAAACTGATTATTTCTTGATAATGATGCAACCTGGGAAGAATTCTGGATGACTCTTTCACTGACTAGCTGTGTGACTTCAGAGAGTGGTCTCTCTCTGATTCTCAGTTTAATCATCAGAGAAACATGAATGTTGGTGCCCAGCTCCAGTGATTGTTATAAAGATTAAGTCAGCTAGTAAGTGTGTGAAGTCTGTGGCACCCAATAACGACCCAACGGCCATTTTCTCCAAGTTGCAAGCTACCACCCTCCCAAGCAGAAATCAGCAAAAGATGGGGTAGAGGGAAATAATGCTCTGTTTACATGCAGATATTAAAATATCTCCAGTCTTTCTTGGCTATAAGATACTCCACAACACTGAAGACTCAGCCAGGCAGCACATTCTTTTTTGTAGAATTTATCTGCCTCCTCCAAGGTCCAGAGAGTTTATCTGCGTTGTCCAAGGTCACACAGAAAATCAGCAGTGGATTCAGATTCCTGAATCCCAAGCTTGTTATTTCTTCACTTGGGCAACCAAGAAGCCCTGCCACCCTTAACTGACAGCATCATCCCCCATAGCAAAGGCAGCTCTGAGTCCCTGCAGCCAATGTAAGCAGTGTCTCCTAAGCATCTCCAAATGCCAGGCACTGGGCTAGGTACCTGAAGCAGAGAGATGAATGAGAAGTGGCCCTCCTCCCCCAGAGGATTACAAATCCGGGAGAGACAACAGGAGGAGGTGGTAGAACCTGTCCACATGTTTCTATAATAGGCTCTTTGCCACTCCATTGTTCCCCCTCTCTCTCTGTAAAAGCACAGATAAGCAGGCAGATGTTGGCAACATCTTGGCCACTATTGTCAGGGGTAACAAGTGGCTTTGGGCTGCCATGCTGTTGGTGTTAAGAATAATAAAAAGCTAACATTTTCATGGTGTTCACTCCCATTTCAAGGGATATCCCCACTCCATCCCACTCCCATTCATTAGCCCAAGCAATGCAGACAGCAGCTCTCTGAAAGCCTACGAGAACCATTTCCATTTCTTTGAAAGCAAAGCCAAGGCTCACAGAAGTTAAGCTTCCTGCCTAAATCACAGAGCTCACAGGAGAGTGGAGGCCCAAACATAAAGGCCCCATGACTCCTAGACTGGTGTTCATCCCATATGCCAGGCTCAGGCTTGTAAGTGAATACAAAAAGATCTGCGGTCCTTTCTCTACATATAAAGAAAGGATTTGGTGTGTGTTTACAAGGTACCAGGAATGGCGTCGCATGGTTAGTATGCTTACCTCCTTTAACTCTCTCGACATTATAAGATAAGCCTTGCCGATGTTCCTTGACCTACAATGGGTGTTATGTCCGATAATCCCATTTTAAGTCAAAAACATAAATTGAAAATGCATAAACCCATCAGAAAGTTGAAAATTTATAAGTCAAACCAAAGTAAGTCAGGGACCATCTGTAGTTTCATCCTTTTTAAGGAATACAAAAGTTGAGATTTTGGGCATTTAAGTAATCTGCCTATGGTCGCACTGGTGACTAAGATGGGTCACTGGTAAAGTGGGTGGCCCAGTGATGTGGTGAAAAGAATTGGGACGCCAGGCTCCTTGTCCTGTCTTTCTCATAAACTTGTGACACTCTAGGTAAGTGGCAAAGCTGAGATATGAATCCCAAAAACCAGTCAACTCTGCGTGTGCCTGTGTGTGTGTGACAGTGGAAGGGAACTAGGATGGTTGAAGGAGGAGGAACTGAGCCTTGAATAGGATTCTCCTAGGATAAAGAACAAGAGCACATTGCAAGCTGAAGCAATGCTCTCAATGGGTTACACATGGCATGTTCTTGAAACATAAGGTTGGCATGACTGGAGCAGAGTAAGAAAAGGGACAGGAGAAAGACATAAGATTGGGGGATGTACCGCAAAGCCAGACAGCAGAGGAGGACCAAGACACCAGAAGGTAAGAATAATTAAGTGCAGTCGCTGTAAATTCAGACACTGGAGCTATCCCCTAGATAAACCTTCTCGCAGACCTGGCCTTCAGTCTTCATCTGTCTTCAGCTATGTGGGCCAATTTTTTCTCCTTAATAAGGATCTCTGAAAGTGTTTGTTGAGGTTTTCCAACCCTCATTTTGCAGATGGAGTCTAAAGCCCAAAGAATGTTCCCAAACTCACACAGCACATGGCAGGCTTGACTTAGGACCTAACTCAGGCTTTCTGCAGACTCTTTTCTATACTCCACACCTTATTTTCTCGGCACTCATGTTCTGCATATTTTGAAACTTTAGCATAAGGCTCACACTCTCTCAATGACTGTCTGAGTCCTGGTTTACAATCCTCCTTTACATCTGAGCCTTTCTGGGCTTCCTCTTTTCCAGCGTAAAGGAGCCACTCAAGATGAGAGGGAGAAAAGGACAATTCTCTCTATGCCAGCTGCTCTTTCCAAGCCTAAGGCCATTCAAAACTAGTGGGACCATCAGCTCTGACAGGAACTGAGACAAATAAACAAAACTCCACTGAGGTGAATCTGTCCTTTTGATGCTTTTCAGAGTTGACACAGTAGCTCCTCGGAGTCGGCATCACTCATGAGTTCTTTCTAATGGATTAGTCTGGGTTCGTTTTTAGCTAGAAGAAAATTTGACAATGGCACTCCTGCAAACCAGGAGTACCTTCTAAAGGATTCATCTGGCTTCATTCAAGTTAGAGGTCATGCTGACATTTATGTCACTGCAAACAGTGAGGATCTTCTGAAGCAGGAGGCCCAGGCACAAAGGCCTACAGAGCAGCAGTCCCCAATCTTTCCTGCACCAGGGACTGGTTTCATGGAAGAAAATTTTCCATGAACTTTTTGGTGGGGGGATGGGGAATGTGTATGGTTATGGGATAAAACTGTTCTACCTCAGATCATCAGGCATGTTGGATTACCATGGGCAGTGTGCACTCTAGATCCCTTGCATGTGCAGTTCACAATAGGGTTCGTGCTCCTGTGAGAATCTAATGCTGGCACTGATCTGACAGAAGGTGGAGCTCAGGCAGTAACGCTCATTCGCCCACCAGTGGCTCAACTCCTGTGGTTCCCAACAGGCCACAGACCATACTGGTCCACAGTCCTGGGTTTGGGGACCACTTCTGTAGAGCACATAAGTGGGGACTTGAGAAGGGTATCACAGAAGACAAGACTAGAGAGTGGTAGGGGCTGTGGCAAATCAGAGAACATGTGATCTTTCTAAAGAAGTATCTGCTACTGAAATTCAGCCAATTGTCATCATCCAAAAATGTAGACTGACATGCAAATTTCTCATGTACACACATCTATATTTTCATATGAAATTTGACAGTGAAAACTTTGCCAAGTGTTTTTTTTTTTTTAGCTGAATGGCCCAATTGCAGACAAAATGAGACTCATCTGTGGCCTAGATATGGACTTGAGCTCCCAGTTTACAACCTCTGTCCTAAAGGGTCCAATTAGTTTCATTTAACATGGAGCTAACTTTGACATTCACATTACTATAAATCCTCTTAGAGAACGTTTCCCGTTTGGAATGGTTCCCCTGGACTTAGCCGACATCCTCCCAAGCATTCCTGGGCTGAAAATTGGCAAGTTTCCACCGAGAGGCTATAACCTATAAATATATCTCAAACTTCCATTCCTTTTACACTCTGCTGGTGGATATAATTGAGTTTCTCCCTATACCAAATGAGCTCTGAGTTCTTAGTACTTGATGTACTTAATAGAGGAAACTCAGGAGGAGTCTGGAAAAGCAAGGATAACACAGACACAGAACAGGGATATGCTGACTGGAAGCATCCTAAAGGTTTTATCATCCATCATTAGAAAAGCATAATAATATAACTATCCCACCCTCTGCATAATAAATGCTTTATGGCACCCTGGCCAGTCACATACATATGGGTGGCCTTGGAGACATCATGGAGGGTTTAGCCACTACTACGAGTCAATTCTCAAGAGGAAGCAAGTAGGCCTAAGGATGATTGGAGATGATGTTTCATAGAGAAACCTGCTCTCCCAGAGACGTGATAAGAAGACTTCCCTAAGGGAGTCCCTCGACATAGATTATGTGGTCCGCATCGGTGTGTGAAACCAACCAAGTACCCCGGGGCCTGCCCAGAGTAAAGCGTGTTTTGGAATCCCACAAGGAACTCCACTCTGTGTCACCCTCTGTGTAGGTCTGCAGAGGAAGGACGCTAAACTACAGCCATCTAGTTTGCTTGTTCATTCTTGCATTCTTTCATTTATCCATTCATTCAATAAATATTAAGTAATTCATCATCGCTGCCACAATCGTTGCTGTAATTTATTTAGAGCACTCTTTTCGGGCACTCTGCATTTGCATAGATAATTCCCTTCAGTTCTTAAATTTGCAAGAAACATATTGGTATTCCTCTTTCCTAATAAGGAAACTGAGGCTCAGCAAGGTCATGTGATATGGCCAAAGTCGCATAGCTAAGAAGTGGCAGAGCTGAGGAGTGATACTATGTTGTCTGACTTTCTCACTGTGGTTTTCTTTCTATAAAACATGGCTGAATAATTGTATAGCACTTTGTGGTGTGTCAGAAAGTAATGATTTGATTCTCATAACTGAGAACAGATTGAATTTGACTTATTTTACAAAGAAAAATTGAGTACCAGACAGGTTAAGCAAGTTGCCTGAGGCCGCCCTGCAATTAAGCTGGTATCGAACATAGGTCTTCTCACTCCAAGTACAGAATTGTTTAAAATAGGATATAATATTCATGTTTACAATTACTTAAATGATAATGATATCCATTAATAATCCTGGAAGTTGTCAATTATTGATGCCTCACAATGTGCCAAAAGCCCTGCTAAGTGTTTTACTGGAATTCACTCATTTAATCCTCATAACAATCCTATAAGGTCAGTGTGACTACTATCATTGTAACGCCACTGGGCTCAGAGAATTAAATGAAGGTTGCCCAAGCTAGGCAGCTAGTAAATAGCAGAGCCAGCATTAATAGCAGGTTTATCTGACCCTTATTTTGAACCAAAATTCTTAACACCTCACTCCTCCCCATGAAGCACAGGGCAGGCCTTGGGAAGGATAATGAAGCACATTCTGTCACAGACACTGTCAGATACACTTCAGGGTGGCTAGCCAGTATGCATTTCCCCTTTCTTCCTTAGTACCAGCCTATGCTTAGTATCTAACCATGATATGGTTAGGCTTTGTGTCCCCATCAAATCTCACCTTGAATTGTAATCCCCCTAATTCCCATGTATCTAGGGAGAGATCTGGTAGGATGTAATTGGGTCAGAGGGGCATGTCCCCCCACACTGTTCTGGTGTAGTGAGTGAGTTCTCAGGAGATCTGATGGTTTTATAAGTGTCTGACAGTTCCTCCTTCATATGCTCGCTCTCTCTCACCTGCTGCCATGTACGACATTCCTCTTCCCCTTTAACCATGAATGCAAGTTTGCTGAGGTCTCCCCAGCCATGTGGAACTGTGAGTTAATTAGACCTCCCCTTCTTTATAAATTACCCAGTCTTGTGTAGTTCTTTATAGCAGTGTGGGGAATAGACTAATACAGCACACCTGTAGCTAACAACTACCTCTCAGTCAGGTGACTGTGTTATACATACTGGGGAAAAAGCTCCTTAAAGGCAGCTGCTTTATGTGGGAGGTGTGCCTCATTTTACATTTATTTTCTCTCCTTTCCTGTTGTTTGAGTACTGAACATAACTGATTTTCCTACAGTTGTCTTAGACCATGTGGGTCTAAGGATGGTCTACATGGTCTTACCTTAGGACAGTGCGGAGAGGAGGGGGGAGGGGGAGGGGAGGGAAGGGGAGGAGAGGGAGGGGGAGGGGGAGGGGGAGGGCCTGGGGAGGGAGGGGGGAAGGTAGGGGGAGGGGGAGGAAAAATGAAGGGAAGGAGGGGAGGTAAAGAGGGAGGTAAGAAGGGAGGGAGGTGAGAAGAGAGGGAGGAGAGAAAAGGAGGGAGGGAGAGAGGGAGGAAGGAAAGGAGGCAGGGAGGGAAGGAAGGAAGGAAGGAAGAAAGGAAGAAAGGGAGGGAGGGAGGGAGGGAGGGAGGGAGAAAAGGCAGCTGGCCTAGGTCCCTGAAGACACTATAAAGCTGCTTATATCATTCCAAGCTCTCCTATCATCATCTCTCCTATTTACGTGAGAGAAAAATAAATTTCATTTTGTTTAATGCATGATTATTTTGGCTTTTTTCAGTTATATGTAGACAGATCTAATGCCGATGAATACAGACCTGCCTTCAAGTAGCTCACAGTCCTGTAGGGAAGATGAATATGCAGCAGACAGATGATGATACAAGTAGAAGCTGGCTGAAGTATTGAACAAAAGTGAAAACACAGCTCCATTCATCCTTCCATGGCCTCCACGGTAATGACCCTGACAGCTAAATCCACAGGCCAGGGCATGCTCTCTGTGTAATGGCAATGGATAAGCTGTCTGTTCTGAAAGGCGAATGTATCCATTTCAATTAGATGTGCCCAGTGCTAGGATTGTAACCAATTAATCTTGCCCATCTGAAGGCTGATTAGTTGGAATATTTGGGTGAATGGATAATAACAGGCTAATAAGCCTGCTACCCCAAATGCTGCCGCACGTCTTTTTTGACACAATATTCTGGATGCATTTGCAGCATCTGTGACTAATCTTCAAGTGGCGGGAGGCCCAGTTTGCAGAGTGGCACCGGGACAGGGCTCAGGGCTGCTGGGGTCTCAGCAGACGAAGCCTGCTCCATCTAGTCCTCAATTGTGTGTTTGGATGCAGGCACCGAGGTTCTTCCTCTAACCATGCCCTTCTGCTTTCTGAAAGGTGGAGACCCATATTGCAGCCATAGAGGTTGAATGCACCTCAGGAGGCAGAGATCTCAGTTTCAGGTTTCAGGCACACCCCTGAATGCACTGGGTGACTCAATCATGTCTCTTTCCCCTATATATTTTGTAAATTTCCTCAATATTTATTACTCATAATAATCCTGAAACAGTCTTACTTCTGCCCCCTGGTATTTGCACACCATCTCCTTGCCTAGTACATTCTTTCCCACCCCTCTTTGCCTAGCTAATTCTTTCCTGTTCTTTAGGTCTCTGCTGCCTTCTAGAAACCTTCTCCAGCTACTCTTTGCCTAGGACTCTGTGCTACATAGAATCCTGTGTTTCATATATTTTAATGAATATTGTATGAGTATTTACTAGTCTATCGTCCCCCATTCAACTCTAAGCTCTCCAATGACAAAGACCACATCTAATTGCTCACAATTATATCCTTGACGCATGGCATAGTGCATGGCACAGACAAGACAACATAAAAACATGTTTTCCAAAGACTTGTTCTGCCCATTTCACTGAAATAAGAAGCAAAAGGAATCTGGAATTTAAAAAAATATATAGGCCTTGGAAACCTCTAAATTGATACACAGATGTGAGGCATTAGGAGTAATGAAAAAGTCCTTGAAGGTACTGAAAGAAGCGTTTCAATTTTTGCAAGAGATTCACACTTGCTCAATGTGTCACCAATAATTACTCTAGCTTTTCCTTCCTTCATTTGTTGTAATTAAGACATAGTGTTTTCATTAGGGGGAGAAACCAAGGCCTAGAGCAACAGAAATTATGCACAGTACAAATCCTGGCACCATGGCAAACTAGTTGTGTGGCCGGGGATGAGCCATGCAGCTCTGCTGAGTCTCAGTGTCCTCCTCTGCACAACGGAATGAAAATCTTCACTGTGGACCTCATAGGTTGCTGTGAGAATAAAACAGAGTTAATGTGTATAAAATGACTTGTAATTTGTAAAATGCTATAAAATTGTCCATTCAATAACTTCTTGCTGGCATCTCTCCCAAAAAGACAGTGGATATTGGAACCTGGATTTCCCATCCCTAAATTCTGGGGAAGAGAACAGAAGTTAAAAGAAAGTATGGGTGTCTGATGCATTTATTCACTTAATTCACTAAATATGTAGTGAATTAAGCATCTGGGGGGTACAAAGGGCTGTACCAGAAACTAGGAAACAAGAGGTAAATGAAGTGTGCCCTTATTTCAAGTCTGGAGGGTAAAGTGGGCAAGCAGCTGAACGAGTAATTACCATAGGACAGGGTGTATCTGCAAAACTATGAGCTCCTAGAATGGAGGGGATGGCCATACCATCCCTGGGGTGATAAGTCAGACCTGACCCTGAAGCAACATCTGGAATAGTTGAAGGTCCATGGAGTCTATCTTGTGAGGGATTTTGAACAGAAAAGCAACCAGTTCCATTTTACCAACTGAAAGAAGATTCTGGAGGCAGGCAAGGAGCCAAAAGCACTACGGAGGGGAGGTCACGGCAGGCAGCTACGTGGAGTCTATCCAGAATTTTGTAGAGAAGAATGGAAAAAGAAAAATCGTAACAGAACAAGAGAGAAAAGTTAGAGGGACTCAGTAAAGAATGTTAATTGGAAGTGTGAGGAGAGAATGTCTAATAAGAAACTTGTACAGATAAAGACAAGAGAAGCCAGGATTAGCGGCTTGCCTCCTTATCGTAGGGCCTTCCGAGGCTATCTGCTGCCGGCACCATTCATCACTCAGGCTGCCCTCCTGGCAGAACAGAAACCCGCCTAAAGCAGCCCTGTCACTGATGAAGACCCCAGGAGCAGGGAGACAGTTCAGACATGGATTCTGATTCTGGGGTGTGGTGTGTTCCCACTGAGCAGCCTCTCTCATCTGCAGTTCCTTTTTTTGTGGTTAGAGGGCAGCAACACCTACTTCTCAGGAGCAAGAGTCTTTAGGATGGGACGATTTGTCCCAACTACAGTCCTGGAATAAATCCTAGTTTCTGCTGTATTGACAGCAACAACAACAAACTCTCATCATCCCGCACCAGTAGCCCCTTCCTCACAGTGGAGGCAGCAATGTGGTGACAGGCCCACAGCCCACACCTCTAAGGCGTTCATCCTGAAATCTGGCTCTGCTACCCTTCTGGAAAAGAAACAAAATGCTTCATTTCTAAGCTGGAGGAGAGGGAGAAGGTTGTGTCAGCTCCTTTCCCTGGAGGTGCCTGGCACATGGCCCTGGGGTGCAGAAGGTGCTTGTAAGACATGACTCATGTATGTGCCTGTTAGTAGTGAGAATCTCTTTATTGGTATGAAGCCTGGCTCCTGAAGCCCGGCTCCTGAAGCCCTTTAACTTGCTGTGTCTCATGAGTACCTCTCCACCACCCCTGCACGGTGGGCTTGTTATTCTCAGCACCCAACAGACAACGAAAATGAGGCCCAGAGGTACTCAGGTGTATTCACAGACTCTATCGTGTGAAAGTCTATTTACCTAACACTGTCATGTGTCAGTCAATGCCGCAGCCTTTAGCAGAAGCATGAGATATAGTCTCTGATCTCAAAACATGTCCCATCCTGTAGAGCTACACACAGGAGGAAGGGCACCTTGACGACATCAACTGAAGTGTTATGGTGGAAAGAAGCTTTGAACGGTGAGTACACACTTAGGATGGTTATGAAAATCAAAGGGCAAGGACAAAGGCCACAGCGGATTCTTGGATAAGTTGAAATGTGAGTTGAGTCAACAGTAGCTACTGTGCTTAAGCAGAATCAAATAAAAAGAAGAGTGACAGCTCCAGTTAGAGGAAATAGAATGAGGAAAGACCTTCCAGTGAAAACATCATGAAGTATCTTCAATGCTATGAGAAGTTCGCAACGTCTAGTGCATAAAATGTAAGGTTGGGAGTGGCAGAGTTGCATTGTTTGGGTCCTAGAGAGCCTTACTAGTGAGGCCATGGAGACAGGTTAATCCTTAAGGGAATGGGAACCATGGTAACATTCCAGATGTGTGCTCAGTGACTGGGCTGGCACCACAGCCCTTACCCACTACTGTTGGAAAATGACACAATAGGTCCATGTTGATGGCACCTTTCTAGAGACAGAAGCAAAGTCTGTAGTTTCTGAACATTTTGTGCTATCATGCGTTTGATCAAAAGCAGAAGGACGGCACATAGTACAAACCCTGTACACCCCATCTGGGAAAGGTAAAGGACATGTAGGAGATGATGCCAATCATCTCTTTTTAAACACAAGGTCAGAAACTCCCATGCCCCTTTCGCACCACCCAGTGTTGTGTTTACAGGACTTCATCAAGGCTGGATGGGCTATCGGGCTGCCTCACTGCTGGTGATGATGTTTGGGGGAAAGGCTCTTCATGCTCCAGGCCTCCATTTCCACATCTGTACAATGGGCGGATTAAGCCAGTGGCTCTTTGTGCTCACTTCCACCTTTGGAATGTGACAAGTCTTGTTTTCTAATAAATTTTCCAACGAGTATTTAAAACACCTGTTCTCCTGAGCAACTCCTGTTAAGTCCATGTTGAAGGGAAGGGAAGAACATAGCTGAGGCCTGATAACCCATAACTGCTGAAGTCCTATGACGTTCTTCAAGTAGCTACTTGGAGAGAAGAAGAAAGAAAAAAAAAAGGCAATAAAACCCTAATGGAAAAGAAGAAAAAAAAGGATCCATGGGAAATCTGTTCTCCCCCAGTCTTAAATCTCAAAGTCACAGCGAATGCTGGCAGCATCTCTCTGTCCTTTCTGTTCAATCTCACATCTTCCTCCCTGCAACCTGTCTTCTTTCCTTCCTCGATTGAGTACTTAAAAGTGAAGGCTTCATTTTCACTCCGATTCTCCTTTCACAGATTGTGCAAACTGGAAAGCCATTTAAGATCATTTTGTTCAGAGGTTTTCAAACTTTATTTTGTATCAGAACCCTTTGTTCAAGTAAAACTTTACACTCAAAGGCCAATATACAAAATATATAAAAGGAAAGTTTCTCTAAGCATGAGGATCAAAGGTCATGCATGTGGTTCTTCTCTTCACCCTCTACCACCTTCCCCTTGGCCCTGAGGCATCCCCCAGAGATCCCTCAGGTCCCAAGGAGCATGACATGAAAACCACTGACATCTTTTTTTTTTTTAACTTTAAAGATGGAGAGGCCAAAATCCAGATTTCAGAGGGCACTTATTCAAGCTGTATTGCTGGAACTCAGCAGAGTTGGAGCCAGAGTTCAGGTCTCTGGGGTCCCAGGGCAACACCTATGCCCTTATCCTGTTGCCTTCCTTGTCCTAGTCTGTTAAGACCACAGCCTCAAGGGCCTTCTAAGTGGCATTCTCCCCCAGAAAATGTCACCACCTCCTCATCTCCTCTCTCCTTTCTTTAGAAACTCACTAACCGCCCACACTCAGTGCTAGTTCAGCTGTTTGGAAGCACATGCATCAGCTTCACCTGATGTGGCAGACATATTCTCTAAGCCTGGGGCTCTTCCACTGCCCACTGCCCCCCACAGGGACTTCTTAACCCAGATGGAATCAGAAGGCTTCCTATGCATTTAAGTTGAAAAACACACACACACACACACACACACACACACACACACACACACACACACACACGTTTATGATGAAGATCAGATGAGATAATGAGGACAGAAGAACTGATAACCCATAAAGTGGTTTATACATGTAAGAAATGATTTTCTTTGGTAAATTTTTCATCATTTTCCCTTGAGCAGAATATTTTTATCAGATAATCCTTAAAACGTATTTCAAATTGCCTATTAATTTATTAATGGATAGTTTTTGGAAAAGATTTTTCTAATCATTATTTGATCTTGCCTGCTACCAAAACCATTCATTTATTCATTCATTCATTCCATAAATACCAAGGGGGCAACTACTATTGGGTTGGTTCAAAAATAATCGTGGCTTCTGTCATTATTTTAATGGCAAAAAAAAAAACCAATTACCTTTGCACCAACCTAATAGTTGCCAAACACTGGCTCCATTGGCCTGACGAAGTACAAGTTCTCATGAGAGACACAGATACTATCATTCCTGTGGACAGTGCTTCAAATGGAGGAAACACAGAGGGAAAGAAGCACATGCGAGCATGTACTCCAGCCTGGGCTGAAAGGTCCCTAAGGGCTTCTAGGAGGAAGTGATGTCTCTGCTAATATCTGAAGATTGAGTTGGAGTGATCTGGATGGAGTGGGTGAGGATAAGACAGGAAAACCCTGAGTCACCTGGAAAAAGGGTAGAGTAGGCGGAACAAGGCTGTTAAGTGGTTCAGCAGGGCTGAAGCAGGCAGGGTGTGGCCAGAGGTGAGGCTAAGTCAAGAACAAGCAGGCGTGGGAGCACAAATCGTTGTGTGTGTGAAGCTGACAAGTCAGCACTATCACAGCATCCTTGCTTTACAGAGAAGCTGAGAACCACAGAGACGAAGTTACTTGCCCAAGGTCACAAATGGAAAGTAACATAGATGGAAGTCATTCCAGAGCTCTGCCCCTCTACCTGGAGCCCTCTACTCCAGATATCTCTGTGGCTTGTTCACTTCCTTATTCCATTCATAACTTCAAGCAAATGCTATTTTTTCAGATAAGTGCTCTATGGGGCATCCTTTCAAAAATATAACCAGCTGGGCATGGTGGCTCATGCCTGTAATCCCAGCACTTTAGGAGGCCGAGGTAGGCGGATCACCTGAGGTCGGGAGTTTGAGACCACCCTGACCAACATGCAGAAACCCGTCTCTACTAAAATACAAAATTAGCTGGGAATGGTGCCACATGCCCGTAATCCCAGCTACTCGGGAGGCTGGGGCAGGAGAACTGCTTGAACCTGGAGGCGGAGGTTGCAGTGAGCAGAGATCGACCCATTGCACTCCAGCCTGGGCAACAAGAGTGAAACTCCATCTCAATAATAATAAAACCACCTGTCATTCTCTATCCCTTTACCATACTTCATTTTTGTCTCAAGATACTTATTAACAAGTCTGGTAATTTAGTATAAATTTATGTGTTTGTGCTTTGTCCTCTTTGAAAAAATCATAGGCTTTGTGAGGACAGGAATTTCGTTCTATTCACGTTGTCTACTTGGTGATTATAACAGCAGCTGGCACATGGCAGGAACTCAATAAACAATGAATAAATATGTAAATGAAAAAAGGAATTTCAACCTATCTAAAGCCCTTGCTATGATACTCAAGTTATATTCCTATGAGTGATGGGGGAGTCTCTAATCTTTTAGCTACTATTAGCAAGAGAATAACATGATACAATCTGACTTTAGAAAGTTCATGCTGGTAGCATTGTGAATGATGAATCAGACAGAGGCAAACCTGGAGGCCAGGAGAACAGTGAAAAGGCAGCAGCAGTAATTCTTGCCAGGGAAGATGATAGTCTGTGATAATCTATACTAGGTAGTCATAAGGGGGATGGGAGAGGAGACTCTTCTAAAAAGCCTGAAGGCTCAGGCAGACCATCAGCACAGGAGTTGGGAGCTCACTAAGAGAAGAGGTCATAGAAAGAAAAACACATCTCCAAGGAAGCAAAACTGTTCTCATTTCTGAATATTATACACAAAAGTGGATAGAATAGTCTGTCAAATTAAATTCCTTCAGAACAGCCTCTGATATAATTATATTCTCTATAGGTTGGAGAAGAGGTGTCTTTGGAAAAGGATAAAGGAGATTTTTGCATTGCCTAACGACGACAGGGATGAATGTCTTCACCAAATGGAGATCAAGGAGAGGCTTACTTGATAGTTGGAGAGGCCAATTTCTCTAAGAGGATGAAGCCTGACCACCAAAAGACAGTAGAGTGCCCCCAGACGTGAATTCATCCTCCTTGCATTGTGCATATGCATGCCTATCTGTGGCCAGAACTCTGGAGGCAAAACTAAAACGTGGTGGTTTTGTTCTGACAAAGCCTAGACAAAAACTAAGAAGACGCTGCAAATAACAAATTTGATAGCATCCTTTCATTTCCCCCCATTCACTCATTTAATCAACCAGTCCACCGGGGGCTCTTCAGCTAATATTTGCTGAAATTCTCAAAGTGTCAGACACAGCACTACCACCAAGGACAGAGCAAGAAACAGGACAGGTCCAGTCTCTGTCCACATGGTGCTAATGGCCCAGTGTCTCCCAACTATGTTCTTTGCACAAGGCCATTAAATTAAAGAAATCAAATCATTGGTATGCTGTTAGAGTGTTTTATATTTGCCAGGGACTAGATATGTCTTGTACTATTTAATCAGCAACTCTGTGAGGCAGTTATCATCACCCTCATTTGTCAAATAAAGAAGCTGAAGCTCAGTGAGGTTTAGGAATCTGCAGAGATGATGCAGCCTGGAATGTAGGAACATGTGTTTAAACCCACATCAAGATTTTGCCAAAGCCCTTTTCCATCCTCTGCAGCCTCTTACCTTTGCAGACATTGTGCTCCAAAGTCAGATAACCTTGGAGTGAATCCTGGATTCACAACAATGTGCACTTCAGATGGTGCCTGGCTCTCAGTAAGTGCTATATGATGTTATATGTTGTTGCTGCTGTTTTTACTAATTAGGCAAGCTCTTCATCTCAGAGTAATAGCATCCTCTTCTGCGAAATGGGACCACTAATGCATTATGGAATTTTGATGAGAATTATGAAGATTTAAATAGATGATGTAGATTGTGTCCAGTTTGCTGCCTGGTACATTGGGCAGTCACTGGTGGCAAGGTCAGAGCCCCTGGTCATACCATGACTGAGAGGCATGCCTGAGAGGCATGCCTGCATCTCTGGATTCCTGGTGCCGGAAGAGATACCTTGATAAGGCTTTTCTTCCTCTCCACACCCGGGTCCATTGGTTCAGAGGGCTACGGTGATCCCTGAGATCTGTTCTTCTATCCCTTGTTTCTCTCCAGCTTGGGCAGTAGAGCAAAGGAGCAAAGGAGGTACTGGGTTGCGAGGCCAAAACAGCGATGTCCTCTGAAATGCCCTGAGGCAAACAGCTCCAAGCTTAGGACCAATCCCAGAGATCTTTCCTTGGCTACCACCAAGGCTGTCTCCCTCCTGCTGAAAACCTTCCCCTGGGCTAAAAAGTGAGCTGGTATATAGCAGGAATCCAGCAACTCTAGAGGAGCTGGACATTGTCACAAAAGCAAGAAAGGGATGTCCATTTAGTGGGGACCCTCTGTGCCAGGCCTTTGCCTCCTTCTTTGCCTGTTCCCAGCATTCTTATTCTTATCACATCTCTAAAAAGAGCAGGGATTACCTGCTCCATTTAAGGACAACGGAATGGAAGCCAGAGAATTATAGCAGTTGCTGGCAGTCGCTGTCCCTCTGACCAGGCAATACCTGATGGTGTCACAGCATGCAGGAAGCAGCAGACAGAGCAGAATTGTGGAGAGGATGGGGTGCAATGACCTCTTGTCCTATAATGAAGCTGAGGTCAGTCTTAGGACAACTGGCTTTGGAAATGCAGTAGTCTGAGCAGTTCCTGTGTCTTCTTTCCCCCCACCCCCGATTCAGCCACACACCCAGAGGTTCTTATCTGCATGAAGTGCCAGCACAGAGAAGCCTTTCTGAGTCTGAGTGCTCGTGGGCCTGCCTACCTCCCTGGCCCTGAACAGCAGCCCCACATGCTTAGAGAGCTCAGAACTCTCGAGTCTGGCAGAGGAGGTGAGGATGAGGATTCCAATGCCAGCTTTGCTTTTACTGAGATTTACTTCCTTGGACAAATGACTCCACTTATGCAAGCCTCAGATTTTTCCATCTTTCAAATGGGGCCATTAATAGCTACCATAGAAGGATGATGTGAGGAATAAATAATAAGATACATTGAAGCACTTGGTGAGCATTCACTAAATGACAGTCATTGAGTCAAAATGATAAAGGCCATCATTTATTGAGCATTTACTACCTGCCAAATCCAGTTCTAAATGTCTGTGTAGTGACTAATATCCTTAAGCAGCAGTTATTGTTATTATTGATACATTTTCTTAAATTCAACATATGTTTCGGCTACCACATTTCTTTAAAGACTGCTACAACCCAACCCAGGGTTTCCTTGGCCATTTGATTTGACCAACAGCTCCTGAGCACCTCTGAAGGGTGAGACCCAGGGCTAGACAATGGCAAGACACAGATGGGGATCAGTTATGGTTCCTGCTGTGTGTAGGAAGCCCAGTGTCAACTTAAGCAAAAAAACAGGGACACTGTTGGTTACTATAACATAAAGCAGTGGCATTTAAATTATGTCCCACTGGGGCCCACGATAATAAATACAGATAATCGTATATATGTGTAGATATGTATGTAATTAACTAAAACTTTTTTACACCAAAAAAAAAAAATGGATGTGAGTCAAGGTGTTTCATTCTGTTTTATTCTATTATATTCCATTTTGGTACATTATGTTCCATTCTGCTCTGTTCCATATCATTGGCTATTCTGTTTGATTATACATTTCATTCTATTCTGGTTCATTCTGTTTCTTTCCATTCCATTCTGTTCTTCTATCCCTTTATATTCCATTCCATTCCATTCCATTTTTCATGCCCTCTTCTATTATTTTTAAAGGCTTGCTATGAACCAGTGAATATTTCAGGACCTATTAAATGGTTTCTACCCATCTTTCAAAACATACTGATATAAAGAAGCTGTTTTCCAGTTAGTTACAGCCAACAATCTCTAAATTAAATCCTAGCTAATCCTAGTATATGAAACATAAATAATCACAGTTCCTCTGGCTGAAGAGGTGTTGGGGGCCCAGAACTAACTGTTTGTTGACTTCCCCCATTCTGGGTATCCAGAAATCACTGAGGACTATTTAGATTTGATATTAATTATAAACAGCCCCCTCTGGGCTTCCAGAGAGTGCTTCATGGGAAGGATGGAAGGAAGATCATTTAAATCTTTAATGCATTCAGTATATTTATCAGATGCCTACTGTGTGTAAGGTCTTGAGCTAGGGCTAAGAGACAGCCACAAACAAGATGTGTCTTACCCTCATTAAGGGGATACTGAATGCCTACCATGTGTTAAAGCACCTTACACACAGAAGCACTTTTAACCCACACTGTTCCTTTGGGACATTATTTATGTTACACCCATTTTACAGATAAAGAAACAGGCGCACAAATAGCCTAAGGTCATCCATTGATGAATGTTAGGGCTGGGAGAACATGGAGGAGACATATTTGACTGGAACACAGAACATAGGACAAAGAGAACTGCAAGGGCTCTTGCAAGCAATGCAGAGCATGGGGAGGGGAGGAGGACGAAGGCTCAGCTCTCTCTAGAGAAGCTTCCTAGAAGCCATCAGGGCAAGTACCACAGTGAAGGGCATGCTGGACAGGTCTCTGTTGGAAATGGAGCATCAATCTCAACTTATGGCAGGAAAACTTAGTTCTTTGGAAGCACACATCTAGAGATAATCATCTATCCAAGGAAAAGCAATTTGGTTTGAATTAAAATGATGTCTACAAGAATAAAATCCTTTCATTTGGATCACACACAAAACACTGCGTTGTTTTCAGTGCGTTGATGCTCACACCAAGCCTGCAAGGTTGGCAGGGCAGAGATGACTATTTCCTCTGATGACGAGGAATTGGGACTGACAGTGGCAAGGAGTTGCAGATCTCAGCTCATATGCAGCCTCATCCAGGACTTGCCTTACACCCTGTGCTTCCTCCTCCCATGCTTTCCAGAGAGCAAGGTCCCTTTTTTGTTCAGAGGCTGCTGGGAAAGCAGGGTAGCACATACACTAAATCCTAGAATCCTGGGGCATCTGCAGCTGGCACAGTCCTCAGAAATGCCACTCTGAGGATGGAGAAAGAATAACGGGACCCAGTATCCATCGGATTTTATTATGTCCCACACATGTTAGATAATGCATTCAGTCACAGAACCTCATTGGTCAGGCACTAAGATTCCTATCTTAAAGGTGAAGCAAATGAGGCTTAGAGAGATTAAAACAGTTGCCAAGATCATACAATCAATGACTAGAAGAGGCTGGACTTGAACATAGGTTTGTTTATAAGCCCATGTTCAACTCACCATATCATGATGTCCCTTGATGTAAGCTCAAATCATGGAAAATCTAGACTGTGTTACAGTAGCACAAATAAGAATAAGGAAAAGGGAAAGAAGAAAACATAAAAAAGGAAAAAGAACAATTATTACTGTTCTTTATCCTATGTCTACTACCATTTCCCCTACTACTATTATAACTCAGACCCTCTCATCTTCTAAATTAGTTTCACATTCAACGGCATATTTGATTGCCACAAGAATGCTGCAAAGGACAGAGGACACATAATTTTCTATGCATTTAAGATATGGGGAAACTGAAGTTCAGAGAGGTTAAGCAATTGTTAAAGGCACAGATAGTCAGTTAAAAACTGTAATAAAATTTAATCCAAAAGATGTTTAGCTGGAAAAAAAAGGAGAGAGAAGAAGACTTTGAATATTTCAAAGCACTCTTTGAAATATTTTTGTAGCACAACTTATAGAAAAAAACAGTCCACATTTTTCTGTGGGGCTCAGTGCACATACTCATACACATATATACGAAGACACATAAGCATCAAATATTTCAGAAACAAACTTGTTCTTACTTTCTGCATTTTGTTCTATTCCATTTCCATTAGATTTTGTTGCAGAAAATTGTCTTGATTCATTAAATGGATTTACTATCTTGCTAATGGGTTGAAAAGGACTAGAGTTTGGGGAAGAGGGTCATACTGACTTCAGGACTGCATGAAAGCTAGCTTAAAGGATCCAAAGAACTCCAACATGGAAGGAAAAATAGATTCATGCTCCAGCACTAGAGATGGCAGAACTATGACCAAAGGGTAAAACTGTGAACACAAATTTTAGGTCAATCCGGAAAGGTCTTTCTAAATAGGCAAATCTGTTCAAAAATACAAAGATTGCCCTGTGAAGTGGTGAACCCCCCTGGCACTAGAGCCATGCAAGCTGAAACTTAAAGATCTCTTGACAGGGACGCTAGAAAAACTGATGGTGACCTCTAGGTTTCTTTCTAGGTCAGAAACACGATTTAATGTATTTTTTCTCATTTTCTACCCATGACAGCAGGCACCACAGAAAATTTTGACTTTGAAGTGAGAGTCAGAGGACACAGAGGAAAAATAGAGATGTCGAATGTTGGTTCCACTGTCAAACTGGAGAAACGATACATACCTCTCTCCAGTCTCAGAAAATAAGAGAAATGAGGGTCAAAACAGCAGTCCAGGAGAGGACTCAATGCATGAAAGAGCACAGGCAATCAGAGAAAAGAAGAGATTTGTTGTAGTCATTGCTCTGCTCTCTTTTCCATTGTGGGACAAAGGGCCAGCCTTAGTTTTCACACCTATCCGGTGGGAGACACTGTTGGGCTACATCTCCAAGCATGCTTTCAGTTTTCAGACTATGGGTATTTTTTTGTTGCTTTATTCCCAGGTCCCCTTGTCACTGTGCAAGATGCCAGCTTGGCAGCCAAGGCAGGTAAAAGGAAGAGTAGGGAGTGGTTTAGTCTCTCCATTGGAGGGAAGAAGGAAGGAACGATTGTAGCCCATCTCCATGGCCTTGTGCTGACTTAGAGAGTCTCATCCCATCAAACGCATGGGTCATGAAGTTCAATTCATTAATTTTGGTGGTGGAGGCAGGCTGACAGACTTGGTGCTGACATGAATAATGATGGATCACCGCGAGAGGGCCCAGCAAAATCTGCAGCTTAATCAGACCCAGAGCGTCTCTGCGGGGCATTAATGTAGGCCAAGTGCTTTTCAGCCAATCAGACCCCATTTCAATTTTAATGTTGCAAATTGTTACCACGCAGCTCAGCCTCTCAAGGCACAACTCAGACTCAAAGTGGGTTACTGATCTGTTCCCTTTTCCTGCTCATGTGGATGCACCTCCCTGATTATTGTCTGTGTGACAGTTTGCAGCAAGGGAGGTGGATGAAGGATGGTGGCAAGAATTCACACCAGGTTATGTAAAGGGAGAGGGTATCCCTGCTCCCTCACTTTCTATTCACATTTCTAAAGCCCATGCTTCGCTTGCTTTTAAAGGTCTGCTGTGTCTCCATAGCCTGCAGGATAAAATCCAAGCCTTTATCATCAAAATTCTTTAGCCTTACCACCCACAGTGCCTCCCCAGGCATTCTGTGCCCCAGCCACAACAAACCACTTCCACTCCCTAAAACATGCTGTGCCCTTGAATCTTGAAGCCTCCTTGTGCTTGCATATGTTGTGCCCTCTGCCTAGAATGTCTGTCTTAGCTCTCCTCTGTTCTCTGCCTCACCTGTATTTTCCAGTATCACTCCAGAAAAAGGCACATACCAAAGTAGTAGACCCTGGAGGGATAGGGATTGTCTATTTAACCTCTTGACTAGAGTAGATACACAAAGGTAGAATAAATGAATGAAAGAATCAATGTACAATGACTCTTCTTTTTTTAGATATAAAATAATAAAAATAATAAAACTAGCTCTTTCACGGATATTATTGTGACCAGTCATGAAGGACACATTCCTCTTCAGCCCTTCCACCCTCCCAGTGCCTTTCAGAGCCTTCTTTGGATGAAATTGTCCATGTAACCTCTTGACCTTCAAAATGCTCCCCTTAGCTCCTGGTGCTTCACCTCTCTGTAGCTCAGGTTTCTCAGATGCAAAATACGTGTACTGAAGCATGGAGGGTTGGGAAGATTAAAGGCATGCATTCATTCATCCCTGCTTTCAGTATACACATCCAATGTATAAACCAAAAATAAAATTCTAAAGCCCCCTAACCCCAACCATGTGAATGGACCCCTCCTCTTGCTTGGCCAAGGGCATTTCAAAGTTAACCTGAAAAACTAGTTCAGGCCATGATGGGAAGGGGACATACCTCATGATGCCTTCCTCCCTTTTGGAATTCAGGAAAAGACAACCAGCATTAACATCAGCACAGACCATAGTCTGATAAGAAACTTTTACAATCTGTTTGCTCTGAAGCCTGCTACCTGGAGGCTTCATCTGCATTATAAAACCTTGGTCTTCATAACCCCTGTCATAACCCAGACATTCTTTTCTATTGATAAAACTCTTTCAACCAATTGCCAATCAGAACATTTTTAAATCTACCTATGGCCTAGAAGTCCCTGCTTCAAGTTGTTCTGCCCTTCCAGATCAAACCAATATACATCTTACATGTATTGAGTGATGTATCAGGTCTCCCTAAAATGTATAAAAGTAAGTTGTACCCTGACCACACTGGGCACATGCTGTCAGGACCCCTGAGGCTGTGTCACAGGCGCGTCTTAACCCAGGCAAAATAAAGTTTCTAAATTGATGGAGACCTGTGGCAGATACTTTCAGGTTCACAGATGCAAATTATTGAAATGATGACTGTGAAACTGACTTTAATAGTATAAGGTACGGAGCAAATGTTCAATAAAAGCTTTCTACCTCTTTAAAAAAATTCATATCATCTTTTACTTCCTGTCCTTCTTTTTCTTCCTGCCTTTCCTTCTTTATCCCTTCCTGGCCCCTGTCATCTTCCTTTATCCCCAGGGTGTGATTTTAGAATTCTCATGGGCTTGAGGAAAGGGGATCAGGTACAGCCTAACATTGCCCCTGAAAACCCTGACACAGTGTTGAAGCTAGCCACCCCTTTAACAGAGCACATAAGTGCAGAGCATGAGACCACAATGGTTTCACCTTCATCAACTGCTGTATATGCTGGACTGTGAGTTCCTCTGAGCAATCTCTCATGTGAACAGAGGGCAGGGGTTATAATTAATGAGGGGGAACTGGGAATCACTGTTATTCTTCTAAAGACCTACCATGAATAGTGCATCTCACCATTCCACTCTATCCTGGGTAGTTAAGTGCCAAGATTGAGGAAAGGTCTGAAGCAGTGTGGTTTCAGTTCCCAGCCTTACCTCCTGGTAACAAATTTCATGTGCTTTAGTGCATACATAGATCCCCCAAAACTCATCAAAAACCATATACAATCAAGAATCAGCAACCTGCCAGCTGTCAACAAGTGACGGTGTTGAGAAAAATCAAAGGGTCAGAAATTGTGATTTCTTGAGGTGGTCTTTGAATTTAGTCACCAAGGTGGGAAAACTGAAAGGTCTAGATAGTTACAGCGTGTAGGGGGAGGTAAGGGACAAGGCACAGTTCCCCACTATTAACTAACTGTGTGACCTGGAGCCATCTATTTCTCTGTGAACTTTAGCTTTCTCTGTTGTGAAATGAGTCCGGTTCAGTTTAACAAAAAAACACTAGGCACATACCATGTGCCTCCCAGGTATGAAGGTAGGCACAGACACGTTGACAAATGCCATATAGCTTAAATTGACTGGGAAGACTGAATTTGAAAGTACTCCATGCACTGAAAAGTGGGCTACACACATACTCCATGACTCCTTGTTTGTGTGTATAAGTGTACATAAGTATGTATCTGTGTATGCAAATATGTATTATTCCAGTAAATAAATTGTAAAGTGAGGACACTATGATCAGTACATGTATCTGACATAAATCAGTCAATAGTCTCATATGAATGAGATGTTACGAGAATAACCCTAAAGGCAGAGCAGTGAGCATAATGAAATCCCTGCTTTCATGAAGACCACTGGTAGTAATAAGAAAGTCACATTTCAGGGGACAAAAGACAAAAGAAGATCCCCGGGCATTTTCATGCAGTTTTGGCAGCATAATTAGAGGGGAACCTTTGTTTACAAAAGGGACTAGGCAAGCGGAGGGTGCGTAATTCAGCAGAAATTGAGCCAAGAAGTAGGATGACCACGTGCTGATTCAGGACCTGACGGCACCACGCCTAGTAAATGCTTTAGGTGTTGCTTAGGCAGCAGATCTGTTTAATCTGACTTGGATTTAAAAACCTTACACAGCTTCAAAGCACTTGGAATGTTTATGCAGGATCTGATTCTACTTTCATGGCTATGCTTGAATTGTCCAGGAGTTATCTCTGTCAGCAAATGTTTCTTCAATAAATGCCCAGCCAAGCCTCCTGCTTGAACACTGAAGTCTAAAAAAAAAAAGTTCAACTCTAAAGTCTGAAAAAAAAATTAATGCCACACCATTTCTCTTAAAATGTCTCCCATTAGTCTCTCCTCATTCTCACCTCTGCTTTCTATCTCTTCCACCATCTGTAGCCCTCAACTGTGCATCTGACTGGAAACGTATCATTCAAGGCACCTGTGGTGGAGTGAAATTGGTTAGGATTTCATGGTCCCATCCAATTTCAGCTAGCAGCAGGCAAGGAGGGGGAAGTATTCAGTTATGAGCAGTCTCATACCTTTTGCTTTTCTCAAAGCAAAGTTTGGGAAGAAAGGTCTTTTACTGTTGTTGTTTCCACTAGAGAACTTTGTCCCTTTGGAATTATTTTGCCAAAGACTGTGATAGAATCTATTAAGAAGCGTCTTTAAAACTATACTTATTGGGCAAGGAAGATAATACTCTTTATTTTTAAAAGGTATTATTTCTCTTCCTTTCTCTCTATCTTTTTTTTAATCAGCATTATCCTAATGGCCTCTATCATTTAGGAATCAGAGAACCACATAAAAAGAGTAAACCTGAGCCTAGTAATACCCAGGATTTCATCCAGGAATAGAGGATAAAACTTATATCATTAGCAGGAATCATCAGTTTTTTTAGTGGGTACCAGAGTGTAGGTATAGGGGGTGCTGGAGGAGGCCACACCATTACCATCACATGACCATGACTGCAATTTGTTTCTCCTGTGGTTAAGCAGAGCCATAAGATATGGTACTCAAATGTCAGGATATGGAAAAACACTTTGTGATTATTAATTTATCTCCTACCTAATACTGAACATTCCTGCCCAACACTGTGGTTGATACTTGTTTTTTTAACTTCCTGAGCATCCCTTCCCTCTTCATTTGTAACAAAGACCTAGTTTTCTTTTGAGAAACTGAATGAAACCCCTTCAACACTCTCAATCATGTGGTCTAGATTTGGCTGGCCTGAGTCTCAGTTCAAGAGTAGCCATCTAACCCAGAGTTGGCCAACTGGAGCACTGCAGTGACTTTTTTAGGGTTTGTATTAATAGTAGACAGGATAATGGTCCCCAAAGATGTCCAAGTCTTTCCACCCAGAACCTGTGAATATGATAGGTTACATGGTGAGGGAGAATTAAAGTTACAGATAGAATTAAGGTTGCTAATTAGCTGATCTTTTTTACTTTATCCGTACATGTGCAGAAAGTGCAGGTTTGTTACATAGGTATACAAGTGCCATGGTGGCTGGCTGCATTCATCACCCCGTCATCTACATTAGGTATTTCTCCTAATGCTATCCTTCCCCTAGCACCCCACCCCCAACAGGCCCTGGTGTGTGATGCTCCCCTTCCTGTGTCCATGTGTTTTCATTGTTCAACTCCCACTTAGGAGAACATAATCAGCTGATCTTACATGAGAGATTATCCTAGATTATCAAGAAGGGCCTAATGTAATCATAGGATCCTAGGAAATGAAAGAGGGAGGCAGAAGATAAGGTCAGAGTGTTGTAGTGTGAGAAGAACTCAACCCCCTAGTATCGGCTTTGCAGATGGAGGAATAGGACCATGAGCCAAGGAATATGAGTGGCTTTCAGAAGCTGGAAAGGGCAGGGAATCAGATTCTCCCCTGGAGTCTCTGAAGGGTTCACAGTCTTGCTGACACCTTGGTTTCAACCCAGTGAAACCCATTTTAATTTCTAAACTACAGAACTGTAAGATACGAAATCTGTGTTGTTTTAAGCCTCTAAATTTGTAAAACTTTGCAGCAATAAAAAACTATTGCAGGCATGCACACATGAGCAAATTATAGTTTGCCCAGATACTTTAGCTAAAAATAAGAAGGACTTCGTTTTTTCCTTTTTTCCCTAATGATGCTAAATATAAAGTAATCTTATGACCGGGAGAGATTTTACCCAAAAGTGAAACCTACCCAGAGGAATCCAGAGTGAAGTATTACTTTGTGTGAACATTTTTATCTAACCATTTCTGAAATTAAAGGTAGATACTTCAGTTTCTTGAAGAATTAAAGACCTTATTTGTCCTTCAGCCAGTCTGAGTTGGAGTTATATCACTTGTAAATTCTTCTAAAAATCCTAACACCGGCATGGTGGACTAAATACCATTTCTTGAACTATCTTATTCCAATTCTGGATAATTTTGCTATTCTTTCTTTTAAAAACAGAACTGAAACTAGCTACCCTGTAGCTTACCTCATTGATCTTATGTCCTAAAGCCACATAGGACAATTTTAACTCCCATTTCACCTTGGGAGATATTTAGGATTTGAAGTAGTGATCCTCACCAAGGTCCTCAAGTCTTCTCCCCTCCAGGCTAAATCTTCAGTTTTTTTTTTTTCAGAATTGTGGTAATATGGTTTTGAATCTATTCACTACCCTGTGGTTAATCTTCCCCGGACACACTCGATGTTCACAATATTTTTCTTAAAGATAACACCACAACTGAGCACAGTATTCCATGCAATGACTAATCGAATCAGAACACCCTGTTCTCGGTAGAACGCCTTTATTGATGAAATCTAAATTGAGGCTGGGCACGGTGGCTCACACCTGGAATCTCGGCACTTTAGGAAGCTGAGGTGGTTGGATCACTTGAGCCTAGGAGCTCGAGATCAGCCTAGGCAAGGGTGAAATCCCTTCTCTACCAAACACAAAAATTAGCCAGTCTCATGACCTGGTCTCAAAATAAATAAAAAAATTTAAATAGAAAAAAATACTCTTTTTTTGTATCCACATAACACTGTTACTTCACTTACTTCTTGTCCAATAAAATCTACATGTGTGTGTGTGTGTGGTTTTTTTTTCCTCTAGGTAATACTGAGTTATTTCTCTGCTCCTGTCTCCACATTTACCCAGTTTGTATGAATTATGTCTTGAAGCACCTAGAGCTCTTTAGAGTTATGTCTACTAAATTGCATTGCAAAGAGAAGTGGGTAGTGAGTAAAATACAGGATTTCTACTCAGGTAAGTCTGGATTCAAATCCTGGCTTTACCACTCATGGCTGCATGATATTGGGCAACTGCATAATTTCTCTAAATATTAGCTTCCTCATGATGTCATAATTACTGTGCCTTCCTTATACCACTGTTGTAGAAATAAATAAGATACTGCATGAAAAATGCTTGGTGTAGTGTCTGGCATATACTAAGCTACCAAATATAGTACCAGTTTTATATTCAATCAGAAAAAATACATAGGTCAGAGATTTCAATCTTACTTCTGAATGTACAAAAGGAAAAGTTAGGGTGAGAGAGGAATAAAGAAAGAGAAGGAGGGGAGAAGATAAAAACACAACTGGTTTTCCCCATATTCTCAGCTTACATCCAAAGTCAAACACAGCTAGTCTTAGTAAACAAGATATCCAAACTTCCTTAATACAAGAAGTGCTAAGCTTAAGGTTTTTGTTTGTTTGCTTTTGAAAATGGGACCTTGAGGTGGGAAGTAAAAACTTTCCCTCAGAACAAATTAGATAAATTCCCAGAAATCATACACATAGTGGAAGAATGAAGATGCTTGTAAGTTGATATTTCAGAACCAAAACTTCAGGAAGGACTTTGGCAACATCTAAGCTGAGCTCTTTTCCCTTTATAAGACATGTAAACTCAGAGAATGAAAGCGTATTTCTCTGTTTCAACTAGAAAGCTACAAGATGTAGTCAAGGTCATTTTTCCCCTTCTGAGCCCAAAATCCCTGATGAAAGGGGCCACAGAAGAAATCCATTTGAGTTCGTCTTTCTCCAGAAGCAGTTCGAAAGATAGGAATTTGACTGTCACTGGCTTATTTGGGAAGTGGTTTTAGAAATAACTGGTAGAGGAGTTAGGAAATGAGGCAGGGAAGAAAAGGAATGCCATAAACAATAGTTTACAAAGCCAGATGCCACTGTGGGCAACAGAAGGTGCATCGCGTTCGGGCCTTCTGAGAACAACAGACATGCCTCGGAGATAGCCCACTGGAATGGCAAGGGAGGTGAGGCATCTGTTAACCAACTCCCAACAATCAGCAGTTAAGGACTGTGCTTGAAGGTCCAGTGATTCTTGGCACTCTACCCTTCCCCAAGCATGGGCAGAGGGGGTACCAAGCTGCCAAAGAACTTCTAGCCAAAGAGTCACATGTGCCGACAACTGAAAGTCAAGCCAGCATTCATGGAAAGGGTCACTGTTGAGGGCATGTGGGCTAGATACCAAGAGTGTCTGCTATAAAATCCAAGTGGAAATGAGACAGAGTCTCTGATCTGGCCTAAATCTGCCAACCAGAAATAAACCAACTCAGCAACCAGTTAAGAAATAATTACAGCCGCTAGCTGTGTTAGTATTCTAAGACGTTAAAGATACAGAAAGAACATTCAAGGGCTTGATCACTCTATTGATGTAAAGTAGTCACATCCCTATGCAATGGTTCCTCAGAATCAGAAACAATTCTAAGCAACATAGTAAAAAATCTCCTAATATTTTAGTGGGTAAATACCCTTAGGTAATTACACGCTCACTCTTGCATGCTAATTCCTTTCGGAATACTTCCTATAACACTTAATCCTTCAGGAACCATCTTAAAGGCCACCTCTTCCATACGATTTGCTGTAGTGGTGAAATAAGCTGATCTGCTAGGCTTAACTCTCTGTGACCTACCCCAGATGCCTAAGTTGTGCCAGACACAGGTGGTTCATACACATTCCTGCACGTCCTCATCCTTGAGCTTCAAATCAGCCAGGTTTTGTAATTAAGATATTGTGGAATCTCACCAAGGATTCAAGCTGCTCTAAATGACTGCCCAAAGCTAAGGGCACAGCGAAGGGAAAGCTCTATAACTCCCTCCCTCCCTAAATGCCATGGGATCCAGTAATAAGCACATCTACAAAGCAAAAAGGAAGCACAGATACAATAGGAACTCACACACACAAACACAAAAACCTAGAAACAATCAGGCTACAAAATATATCTTCACCAGCTTCCACAACTAGGTGTATTTTAAGATGAGATATGAAAAAAAATGTCAAGTTAGGTGTTACTGCTCCATGCTGACTTCTTCCTAACAGTTGAAAGAGCCACCATCAACATTAGGGTGTGATGGTTACTCACAGTGCCATGGAGATGCCAACTTAAAAGTCCCCATCTCAGGACAAGACCAGCAGGGTTGCTGAGCACCCTTTTCTCCTAGATAACTACCCTGACCCAGGTCTAGCACCTGCAAAAAAAATAAGCTGCCTTTAATTAAGTGCATTTGTTCTTCTTCCTTTCATATTTTTGTAATTATTATTTTTGTTTTGCTTTAAAAATCACTTTTCTCCACTAGGATAATAAATCACTGCAGACAAGGTCAACTGATGAATAATAAAATTGGTGGGGATAAACTTTTTTAGAGAAACAGATATCTGTACAGCCTCAAATTATCTCCCCCAAATGCTTGTTAATTACATTAGTGTCTCAACAAATGTCCATAAATTATTTGGAACTCCTCCTTCCAGAAGCTGGACCTTAATCTCCCTTTTATTGCGTGTATGCTGGATTTAGTAATTTGTTCCTAAATAATAGAGTTGGAAGAGAGAAACAGTAACTTGAGAGTGGAGAAACCTGGCAGCCACCACCTTGTACCAAGTAATCAAGTAAGTAATAAGTTGATTGATACCATGTACCAAGATGGAATGAGAAGAGCACTTCACCTTTGTGGCATTCTTTCTCCAAATCTAGATATCCTAGTCTAATTACAAAAAACAAACAAACAAACAAACAAACAAAAAAAAAAAAAAAAAAACAGAGAAACCCATATGGTGGGACATCCTACAAAATACCTGACCAGTGATTTTCAAAGGTGTCATGGTATTAAACAAAGAAAGGCTGAGGAGAAAGAAACCATGGAGACATGAGAGCTAAATGCAATACGGTATCCTGGATTGGATCCTAGTGCAGTAAAAGGGCATAAGTGGAGAAACTGGGGAAATAATAAAAAGGTCTTTAGTAAATAGTGTTGCGTCCTGGGATCACTTAGTTTAATCTCATCACATTAGACATGGGGGGAAAGCTCTGAAAGAAGAAGAGGCTTGACCACAGACACTCAGCAGTTAATTTCTTAGTACATACACATATACTATGGTTATGAACAATATTAACAACAGGGGAGGCTGGATAAAGGGTATGTGGGAATTATCTGTGCCATCTTTGCAAATTTTCTGTAAATCTAAAATTATTTCCAAATAAAAAGTCTAAAAAAATATGAAAACAAATAATTCCTCCTCCCAGTGGTGTGGTTGCAAGGCTTGGAATGGGTCACCCAAGAGCTGGCTCCTGACTTCAGCTCACTCTCTGACTTTGGTGATACCTTTGCCTCTCAGGGCACAGCTCCTCCAACAGTTTCATGATGGGGATAGAAGTAAGGGGTGATTTGGTAGTTTTCAAGCCATGTTCCCCAGGGCACAGCTTTGATGCTACGGGGGGTGAACTGAA
Organism: Ateles fusciceps; assembly: GCA_036589455.1. Classification (NCBI taxonomy): domain Eukaryota; kingdom Metazoa; phylum Chordata; class Mammalia; order Primates; family Atelidae; genus Ateles; species Ateles fusciceps. The sequence continues at coordinate 16,661,148 of JAZHEH010000952.1, forward strand.
AAACTGAAGTCCTGCTCCTCCAGCTCCTCCGAACTTCCAGCCAGAGCAGCCCCACTTTGTTGTTATATATCAGGTATCTTTGTGGACATAAACAATGCCAATCACTGCGTTTCATTTGAAGAATGTGTTTCATTTGATAAATAGTTTCTGCTGTAAAATGTTAAAAAGCACTGGAATAGATCATAAATGTGATTCCCTTCTAAACTTACTTTCATCACCACCCTGCCAAGTCTTTCCAGAATTAACTGAGAATGACTTAAACACACAGTTATTGTCCTCCTTTCCTTTCTAGTCCTTCCCTTTCTGTGGGTAAAAGCCATGTCTGTCTACCTGAGTTGACCATTCCCAGCCCTTGTCATGAAACAGTGGTCAACATCAGGTGAATTAATGTTGGATGGAATGCCTGGAGTCAACTAACCTTGGAAAATAAGTGGGTGTTGGATAAATCTCTGACCCCAGGGACTTATCAGTATCATCTACTAGGAAAAGTTCTTAATTAAGAGGGAGAAGTTGTAAATTATTGACTGAAGTCCAAATTCAAGGCCTGAATCAATGTTTTCTTCCTCCAGGAAGCTTTCCTTGATCACTCTGGCTAGAAGTACACTGTTCCTCCTCTGGGTTCCCACTGTCTTTTGTCTGTGCATCTGACACAGTGCTATCACGTATTCCCTGAATACAGGACTCAGGACCCCTACCCAAAGGTATGAAAACCTTCATCCTGGAATAAAGATTAAGTGCTTAACATAGGACCTTGTGCATATGAGATGTTCCATGAAGGCTGAAGAAGCGAATGAACAAGCTCCTGGTACCTTGTTTCAAATGCGTCAAAACAAAACTCTGACAGATCTGGGTTTGAATTCTAACTCTGCCACTTCCTACAGTGTGACATTAGACAAGCTGTAATGTCTCTGGGTCCCCAATCTCAAGTTTGTCACTTTAGTTAATACTGCTAATAAACTGTTGGCCAGATCACAATTCCAGGGGTCTATCAAAGAACTTGACACACCCTGAGTCGGTTGTTCAAGAAATAGTAGTTGAATAAATAACTAAATTGTAACCTGACTTTCAGCTTACTTACCTGTAAAAGAACAATACAAATACCTACTTTACATGGCTGTGGTGAATTAAATAGCAGAGCATAAGACAAGCAATCAGCGCAATGCCTAGTGCATGACAACGGCTCAATAAATGTTTGTTTTTCTTCTAGTCTTTTCCCATCAGGTATTCTCTCCAATGACAGGACTAACTTAAGTACTTCTCCCAGCCATGTGTTTCATTATGGAGGCCAAATTAAGAATCCAAGGTGCTTACATTTCAGCAAAAGATGCTAGACCACGGAGTGTGGCATGGGGTGTAATGTATTCACAGTTGCTATGCTAAGAAAACATCTAGGCCCCCAGTTGAGAGACTGTGGCAGCATCATTAGCATAACAGGTGTCTTTGCTACAAGAATGACACTTTAAAGACAAATCTCCCCCAGTGCATTCCCCAAACGCAAGACAGCATATTTAATTACACTTAATGCCATCTTCTCCATTTCTGTGCTTGAAGGGGACGCATCACCCCACAAAGCTGGGAAGGTTTTTTTATAGAAATGGCTAGGATCCAGAACTGCTTCTTAGCTCCAGGGCCCAAAGGAAAAATGTCAACAATGGTGCTTCAGGGAAGGAAACATGGGCTTTATTTGTTTGCTTGAAGAACATCCAGCTGGAGAGAGAAAATGATGGAAAGAGCAGAACACACTGGGACCCACGAGAGCTGAGATTCAGCATGGGCAAGGCCCTGTGTGAATCATCATCATAGATTATTTTTAATGCTCATGGCAAACAAAATAGTGTAAGTATAACCATCATTCTAATTGGCGTAGAAGGAAACTGAGGTTTAGCAGATATGAGTGATTCTTCCAAGGTTGCATAGCTAGTGACTGAGGCACTTAGAGTTGAACCAAGGTCCAAGATTGTCTTCCTCTTTATCTACTGTCCCAGTGGTTTCACCTTTGGGACACATGTTCTGCCACAGGCACGGTGTCACGAATTTCATATACATCATATCTCACTGAATCCGCATGCCCACTGGATAGTATTTTTCCTGTTTTACAGAAAAGAAAGCCATGGCTCAAAACGTGAATTAATTTGCCCTAAATCACAAGTAGAGGTAATAGAAAATTTGGGATTTAAATCCAAATTTGTCCATCTTTTATCCTCCGTGTCACATTACCTTGCTGTGTGAGTTGGAAGGAGTAAATTTTCATCTCTGGGTATTAGTTTTTCTCATTAAAAATACTTTTGATGGTGGTAAAAAAAACTTAACATGAGATCGTGAGATCTGCTCTCTTTACAAATGTTTAAATGTAGAGAAAATATTGTTTGCTACAGGTGCAGCAGATCCCTAGAACTTATTCATCTTGCTTGGCTGAAACTTTATACCTGTTGGGTAGTAACTGCTCATTTCCCCCCTCCCTCCAATCTCTGGCAATCACCATTCCACTCTTTGATTTTATGAATTCAACTACTTGAGGTATCTCATATACGTGGAATCATAAAGTATTTGTTTTTCTGTGATGACGAGGGTCACAGAGACATTAAATGGCCGTTGTGCCTCTAACATGCCACAATTTCATAAGTTTCTTTGTCATGAGCTTTTCCCTATTTGCCACCACAGGGTATCCCTAACCTTTAAAATTATCCTCAAGGGATGCCCCTATATCTGGCATAAGAATGTTTGGTCTCACCATTGAGTGGCTCTGTGATCTTGGGACTTGATAAATTTTTCTAAACTTCAATCTCCCTGTCTATGAAACAGAGCTAATACTAATAACAAATGCTACAATATTAATACCTAATTATTTTGAGGATAAAATGCAATCATAAATGTGTGGATATTGTCTTGAATCTTCCAAAGCCCTGTATAAATACTACCCAGCATTATTATAACTATTATCACTAAAATGGAATGCATTTTTTAAAGGCATTTTAATGCACTTTTGTCAACATAGAGTTAATTCATGAAAGCATAAATGGTCCTCATTGACCCATACATGAAAATCTCTGTTTTCCAAGATCTTCTCTTCAAAGTTTTTAACTCAGCTTCGAACAGATACTTTCAAAGGGATACTCACAGCATTTTATCAGGAAGGTGAGAAAATGCTATTGTAGTGCAGCAGCAACAGGCACAGACCTGGGACTCCCGCATTTTGGGCTTGTATTAGTTTGTTTTTATACTGCTTATAAAGACATACCAGAGACTGGGAAGAAAGGAGGTTTAATTTGACTTACAGTTCCACATGGCTGGGCATGTCTCATAATTACAGGGGAGGGTGAAAGACACTTCTTACATGGTGGCAGCAAGAGAGAATGAGGAAGCAGCAAAAGCAAAAACCCCAATAAACCCATCAGATCTTGTGAGACTTATTCACTATTATGAGAACAGCATGGGAAAGACCAGCCCCATGATTCAATTACCTCCCCCGGGTCCCTCCCACAACACAAGAGAATTCTGGGAGATACATTTTAAGTTGAGATCTGGGTGGGAACAAAGCCAAACCATATCATTCTTCCCTGGCCCCTCCAAATCTCATGTCCTCACATTTTAAAACCAATCATGCCTTCCACAGTTCCTCAAAGTCTTAACTCATTTTATCATTAACCCAAAAGCCCACAGTCCAAAGTCTCATATGAGACAAGGCAAGTCCCCCTCCACCTATGAACTTTTAAAATCAAAAGCAAGCTAGTTACTTCCTAGACACATTGGGGGGTATGGATATTGGGTAAATACAGCCATTCCAAATTGGAGAAATTGGCCAAAATAAAGGGGGTGACAGGGCCAAAATAAAGGGGTAACAGGGCAAATCCAGCAGCACAGTCACATTTTAAAGCTCCAAAATGATCTCCTTTGACTTCAGATCTCACATCCAGGTCAGGCTGATGCAAGAGGTGGGTTCCTATGGTCTTGGGCAGCTCCACCCCTGTGGCTTTACAGGGTACATCCTTCCTCCCAGCTGCTTTCATGGACTGGCATTGAGTGTCTGCAGTTTTTCCAGGTGCATGATGCAAGCTGTTGGTGGATCTAGCATTCTGGGCTCTGGAGGATGGTGGCCCTCTTCTCACAGCTACACTAGGCAGTACACCAGTAGGGATGCTCTGTGGCGGCTCCAACCCCACATTCCCTTCCACACTCCCCTAGGAGAGGTTCTCTGTGAGGGCCCCACCCCTGCAGCAAACTTTTGCCTGGGCATCCAGGCATTCCCATACATCTTCTGAAATCTAGGTGGAGGTTCCCAAGCCTCAATTTTTGACTTCCGTGCACCTGCAGGCTCAACACCATGTGGAAGCTGCCAAGGCTTGGGACCTGCACCCTCTTCAGCCACAGCTAGAGAGGCTGGGACACAGGGCACCAATTCCTAGGTTGCACACAGCATGCAGACCCTGGGCCCAGCCTATGAAACCACTTTTTCCTCCTGGGCCTCTGGGCCTGTGATGGGAGGGGCTACTCTGAAGGTCTCTGATGCGGCCTGGAAACATTTTCCCCCGAGGTCTTGGGGATTAACATTAGGCTCCTTGCTACTTATGCAAATTTCTGCAGTTGGCTTGAATTTCTCCTCAAAAAAATGTTTGTTTTTTTTTTTCTGCTGCATCATCAGGCTGCAAATTTTCTGAACTTTTACTCTGTTTACCTTTTAAAATGTAATGCTTTTAATAGCACCCAAGTCACATCTTGAATGCTTTTCTGCTTAGAAATTTCTTCTACCAGATACCCTAAATCATCTCTCTCAAGTTCAAAGTTCCACAAATCTCTAGAGCAGGGGCAAAATGCTGCCAGTCTCTTTGCCAAAACATAACAAGAATCACCTTTGTGCCAGTTCCCAACAAGCTCCTCATCTCCATCTGAGACCACTTCAGCCTGGACCTTATTAGTCATACCACTATCAGCATTTTTGTCAAAGCCATTCAACAAATCTCTAGGAGATTCCCAAACTTCCCCACATTTTCCTGTCTTCTTCTGAGCCCTCCAAACTGTTCCAACCTCTGCCTGTTACCCAGTTCCAAAGTAGCTTCCACATTTTCAGGTATCTTCAGCAACTCTCCACTCTACTGGTACCAATTTACTGTATTAGTCCATTTCTATGCTGCTGATAAAGACATACCTGAGACTATGAAGAAAAGGAGGTTTAATTTGACTTACAGTTCCACATGGCTGGGGATGTCTCACAATCATGGTGGAGGGCAAAAGTCACTTCTTACATGGCAGTGGCAAGAGAAAATGAGGAAGAAGCAAAAGCAGAAACCCAATAAACCTACCAGATCTCATGAGACTTATTCACTGTCATGAGAACAGCACAAGAAAGATCAACCCTCATGATTCAATTACCTCCCCCTGGGTTCCTCCCACATACGCTGGAATTCTGGAAAATACGATTCAAGTTGAGATTTGGATGGGAACACAGCCAAACCATATGAGGGCTTTAGTCTGAGCTGCATCCCTTCTAGCAGAAGAGTCTTCCCTCCTGAGCCTCAGTTTTCTCACAGGTGAAGGTTAGTTAACAACAGCCTCCTCACTGGAGTGCTGTAGAGATTAGATAAGGGAAGAGCATGTGAAGTGTTTAGTGCTATTCTCAGCACATAAAAGGACTCAGACTATGGTATTATTAGTAACAAAGTTTTACTGATGCACAAACAGCAGCAGCCAAAGAGATGGGGCCATGCACATGAGCACACACGCAGAACAGGAGGGCTCAGGTGTCCGTTTGCATTGCCCATTCCTCCGTGCCTTCTGTCCTAATATGAACCCTTTCACACGGTGTTAAAGGATGAAAAACGCATTTGCTTTAAATCCACCTGCTTTTTATAACTTCCAGAGACCAAAATCTGCACGAGCAGCAGTTCTTTGTGGCTCCTAATTAATTCCTAAACAAAGACTACTCTGGCAGCAGCCCAGTTTATGAAGCCAGTTGACCTCCCGGTGCAGAAATGATGACACAGATGTTGCTAGGTCACAATCTCATTTTTCACTTTGTATCACTTCGTCAGGCCAGACATATCTTCACCTTCTGAGGAGTAGAAGATAGTCCCCTGCGTGGCTCTGAGACCCTAATTGTTATCTCCCATGGCTATGAGCCTTTCTCCACTCAGGTGCCTCCCAACAAAAGTCTGGCGTGAAACAGACCAGAAAATATCACCTGTCTTTGGTTAATCTGAGGGGATTCCCAAACTAAAGAATCTCTAATCTGTAGGGTTCTTGGGAGGCTACCGGTAATACTAACCACAAATGCCATGAACCCAGTGTCTATTATGTGCCAGGCACTCTCCTGGGTATTGTGGCTGGTTTACCTCATTTTATTCAATACAATCTTTTAAGATATGAGTTAGCGTCTTAAATTTAAAGTCAAGAAAACAGAATATTGGAGATATGAAGAAAGGTTTCACAACACTCGAGCTGCCACGGCACTTCGTATAGGTGAGGTACCAAGAACTTCACTCAAATTATCTCATCAAGGCCTCACTCCATCACTGTAAAGTTGTGACAGGTTAGACAACTATTTCCAGGTTACATAAGTAGTAGGCCAAGAAATACACTTCATAAGGTATGGGCTTTTCCTCTGATTAGTTGTTCTTCCAAATTCACTGGTCTTAATCGATATGCTAATGAAGAGAGCATGGGCTCAAGACAGAATCTAGGTCTTGGGTAGTTGTGTGACCTTGAGCAATCTCAGACTTTTCATCTAGCAGATGGGTATATTTCTACACATTTCATCTGTGAATAATCATTAACCACCAAAGTTCTTTGCCATTGTATATCAAAGACTGCCTTTCCCCTGTTCTCCAATATCATGTTCCTCATTTCCATCAGAAACCTCACCAGATGCACCATTAGCATCCATTTTTTTTCTATCAACAGTGTTTTCAAAGCAATCTAGGATTTTCCAACATGTACTTAAAAACTCTTTGCAGCCTCTACCCATTACTCAATTCCAAAGCCACTTTCAGAATTTTTAGGATTTTTTACAGAAGCACTCTACTTCACAGTACCAAAATCTCTATTAGTCTGCTCACACTGCCATCACAGAATACCACAGATTGGATGGCCTCAACAACAGAGGTTTATTTTCTTACAGTTCTGGAGGCTAAGATCAAGGCCCCAGCAGAGTTGGTTTCTAGTGAGGCCTCTGCTCCTGGATTGCAGATGGATACCTTTTTGTTCTACCTTCCCATGGCCCTTTCTCTTCTGTGGGTGTGCTTTCACTGATGTCTGTTCTCTCTCTCCTTTTTTTTTTTTTTTGACGGAGTCCTATTCTGTTGCCTAGGCTGGAGTGTAGTGGTGCAATCTTGGCTCACTGCAACCTCCACCTCGCGGATTCAAGGGATTCTCCTGCCTCAGTCTCCCAAGTAGCTGGAATTATAGGCATGTGCCACCATGCCTGGCTAATACTTGTATTTTTAGTAGAGACAGGGTTTCGCCCTGTTGAGTAGCCTGGTCTTGAACTCTTGGCCTTAAGTAATCTGTCTCCATTGGCAGATTACTTAATCCAATAAGACTAGGTGAGTTCTTATTGGATTAGGAACTCACCCTTATAACCCCATTTAACCTTAATTCCCTCCTTAAAGGCCATATCTCCTAATAGAGTCACATTGGGGGCTGGGCTTCAACATATAAATTTGTGGGGGAACACAATTCAGTCCATAATATCTGCCATTCTGAATGAAAACAACACCTGCTTAATATATTTTCAGAATACTTTAATGAAATTTTAAATGAGATCCTGTTCTATGAATGTTGATTGGTCAAGAGCATTTGAGCTTCAAGAACAGCTACAATTAATGAGAAACTTGTATTTATCAGGTACCAAGTCTGCACTTAACATGGATGCTTCCATGCCTCACCATGATTTTACTTGAGGAGGTACTATTGTTGGCATTACTTTAAATTTGAGGAAACCAAGGCTGAGGAGAGGGAAAGTAGCTAGCCCGGTATCACACAGTTATCAAAAGGCTGAGAGATCCAGTCCAGCAGACTCTCCTCTCCCACACTAGGCTGCTGCAATCATTCTGATGGCCCAGGCCTGCCTTGCAAGTGGGAATCCTTCACCTGAGAACATCCACTATCAGAAGAGAGAGGAACTGCCCCTCATCTCCCCCAAGACAGCCTCTGGTGACTTTATGCACCATCTAAACAAAGCCTCTGGCACAGCCACCAACATATTTTATTCCCTATTAAGGAAAGCCGAGACAGGGAAGGCCTCTGGACGCTTCATTAGGGGAACATCAGGACACATAAGGACTGTAATAAAACAGGAACCGAAGAGGGTGTCCATGGGGGAAAGACCAGAGCTGCTTGTGCTTGTGCCCCTGCAGAATTTTAGAGAAGGAAGGGAGGGCTGAGGGCACAGAGAGACAAGGCGAGGCAGAGGGGGGATGAGATAGGGTTGCCATGGGAAAGCAAGAGCTTTGCTGCCAACAGGGCAAACACAGGATGTGGATTTCCAGCTCCGTCTCTCCCTAGCTGTGTGGTCTTGGGCAAAGCCATTTCACTTGATGTACCACAATAATCCAATCCATAAAATGGAGATATCAATGCTTGCTGGGTGGGATTTTGTGAGAATTAAATAATAGTTTTAATCAATGGTACATCAAGGCCATGACTTTCTCACTGACGGTCTCGATGAGCTGTAGGTGGACACAAGGGTGATCTGGCTGCAACATCCATCACCCCATTGACCTCCAAGGTTGATTCGGCTGCCCTGTCTGGCAAGGCAGGTGCCCTCTTTCCCTCCTCACGGCTCTGTGTGTGTGTCCCTCGCAAAGCTGCATGCTCCATTGAAGAGGATGACCATCCCTGATAGAGGAGGACTGTTTTTTGGTCAAGGGTATACAGTAGATGCACTCCCCCTGCTAGAACCTCCATACAAGCTTTCAGTGAGCTGTAGGTTAATGATTCTCCACCTTTGCAGATTCCCCAACGCCTCTAATTGGTGTTCAGATAAGGCATGTGTAGGGTAGCGTTAGGAAACTACCTTTTAAACAAACACAAGAGAATGCTTTGTGTTGTTGGTAGTGGTAGTAAATTTATTCTTGAAACCATTTCAGTGAGATATATTAACATGCAAAAGGCTGTGCATATTTAATGTATATAACTCAGTGAAATGGAATCTCTTGTACCCTGTTTGTGGGCATGTATGTTGGTACTATGGAAAACAGTGGGAAACTGCTCAAAAAATTAAAAATGGAACTACCATATGATCCAGCAATTTCACCCTAGGTAATTCTTATGTAGGAAGAAGATCCTGCTCTACACCTAGCGAAATACCAACAGTAAACAGGGGAAGATAATATCAGGCAATTTTTAAACCTCCTAGTAATAGTGGTAATGCAAGGACTTTAGAATCAAGACACTTGGTTACCAATATTATGTTGCTTATGTAGGATGAGAGGTATATTATCTATGGATTTTAGTCTCCTCCTGGGTGATATGGGCAAACTATTCTGTTTAATTGTTTCAAGAAATAAATAAAATAATGCACATACAGTTCCCTGCATAATCCCCACCATACAGTAAGTACTCGATATTACTTCTCTGATATATTCATTTTCACCTAGCCCTTGCAAATAATTTGTAATAATCCCTCAACTTTGGAAACCATGAGCAGAAAAAAATTTTTCTACCTCAATTCCAACCTCACATTCTGTGTAATCAAGCAATTTACAGGGGGTAAAAATAATTAGTGGTTTTAAATGCTTTAATAGAAGCAGGAGCTGCAATCATGATAAATCATCTCTGACATATGCCCAGCTCCTCCAAGTGACAGATGACAAACAAAAGCAGGACAAGGTCCTCTGTCAAAGGCGAAATCATTGAATTAATGGAAGAATTATTGCTTCTGAAATCCACTCCAGTCCTATTGAGGAGAACGTTCCAATTTATCAAAGCCAAATGAACATTAATTGCAGCAGTCTGGTAAGTTTTCCAGCCGCTATGACCTTCATTGAATTTTAATCCAAAACAGATAAGATTTCCTTCCACACAAGAGGAAACAACACAATTAGCTCAAAATGACAGCTAGATTATGAAGCAGGCACACACAAATAACACACACACATTCACACTCACGCACACTCCCAGTGTAAATATTGATTCTACTTGACTTAAAATTCCGCACAAAGGAGGTGAGCTGAGAAAAAGGTAAATTAATACAATCACCACATCTGCATAACCCCTTCCCCCTCTTCATTCAGGAGAGAAATTTTAGAGGCGCAAGCCAAGATGGAGAAGGTGGCAGGCAGTAATGGAGACAGAATTTCTGTTAACTGCTGTAATTAATGTTATGTCTCATCAGGGAGAGATTAGGAAAAACAGAGAAGGAAGGAAGAAAAAACAAGCGTTATTTTGCTGTTAAAGACGCCCTTGAGCTGGGAACATTAGCAGCAGAAGTTTGAATTGGGTAATTGTTTGACTGTATTGATGGATTTGCAGACAGGATTACCACAAGGAAGTGAAATATAGTTGCACTGAACCTATAGTGTGCATGGCTCCATCAGCATGGAGCAAGGGGCCTTCTGCTGGGTGCAGTTTACAGCCTGACACATGCACACTGCCCTGAGATTTAGATGGGAGGGCCAGCTCTGTCATTAACCTGCTGTGAGACATCCTGAGTCACTCTTTGAGACCTAAAAGCTTTGTTTTTGCATTTATTTTTATTCTATTAAAGGGGTTGAACTGGAATTTTAAAATGCGTTTGTTTTTGAGAATTAAATCAGAAATTCTGTTTTTATGCATTCTAAATACTTGTGGCCAGAAAGAACTGACTGCCTTCTTCCACAGTCCAGGGTCAGGCTTGCCTCAATATCTCATAGTCTTGTAATTGGATGATTATGGAGATGAGCTCCTAAAAAGTCCTTATCCATCCTTGACCCCTATAAGAAAAGAAACATAATAGAGCAGATGAAGCAGAGAGCTCATTTGGAATTAGAAATGTATGTTTTATTCTGGGCTCAGACACCGGCTATGTGATCTTAGTAGAGTTGTCTTAACCTTCTAGACCTTGGTTTTAGCATTTGTGAAAATGGAACAATGAAAACAGCAATATCAATAGTATCATTAATACAACATCTATATAGAGTTTGCATATTCATCAACTTTTAACTGTAGAAACGATTCCTTTCACCATTTTACACTTGAGAAGACAGAGGCACAGAGAAGTTAAGTAACTTAACCAATGTCACACTGCAAGTTATGTGGTGAGGCCAGGATTCCAATCCAGGCAGTTCTATCCCAGAGTCAGCATTCTTTTTTTGGGTTTAACGTTTTATTTTGAAACAATTATAGATTCACAGGAAGTTGCAAATTCAGTAGAGAGCTCTTTCGTACTCTTCACTCAGCTTCCCCAATGTCACCATTTTCCGTAACCATAATAAAACAATCAAAACCAGGACATTAACCATGATTCAATGCTATTAACTAAACCACAGACGTAATACAAGTTTCACAGATGATGCCTCTTCCAGCTTACGGTAGCTCTTGGTTTTCCTCGGGCCGGGCTACATAATGCTTTCTCCCTCCATCTTCATACCGTCTTCCCCTGTGTCTTCTCTTCTGTGTGTCTCCCATAAGGAGTAATTTTTTAGTTTTTCCGCTAATGTCCTTGTTTTTCCACTGATGTTTCTGTTTTGGTCCAGGATCCCATGTTGCATTTAGTTATCATGTCTCCCTAGTGTCCTCCAATTTGTGACAATTGCTGTTTTCCTTGTTGTTGTTTATAATCTTAACACTTTTGAACAGTGTTTGTGAATTATTTTGTAGAATGTCCATCATTGGGTTTGTCAATATTTTTTCATGATTGGGGTGGTTACGCATTTTGGCAAGAAAACCACAGAAATGACATTGTCCTTATCAGTGCACTATTTCAGTGGATTCATAACGTCAATGTGCCCGATGAGTGAGGATTTTAATTTTGATGACTTGGTTAAGGTAGTGTGGTCAGTTGAATAGAGGGTCCCAGAAAGATATGCCCACATCCTAATCCCTGGAGCTTGTGAATGTCACCTTATTTGGAAAAAGGATTCTGCAGATGTGATTAAGTAATAAATCTTACGTAGAACAATCTGAGTTATCAAAGTTAACCCTAAATCCAGTGACACGCATCCTTATGAGAGACGCACAGAAGAAAAGACAGGAGAAGATGGCATGGAGGCGGAGGTAGAAATTAGCGTTACGCAGCCTAAGCCAAGGAAAGCCAAAAGCTACCATCAGCTGGAAGAGGCAAGACAGGATTCTCCCTTTGAGCCCCAGGGAGAGAGTGGCCCTGCCAACCCCATGATTTCAGACTTCTGGCCTCCAAAACCGTGACAAAATGAATTTCTGTTGTCTTAAGCTTCTTAAATTGTGGTAATTTGTCACGGTAGCCTTAGGAGGCTAATACCAGTGGTATCGGCCAGATCTCTCCACTGTAAAGTCACTATTTTCCTTTTGTAATTAATAAATGTCTTGGGGGGGGGGGGGGGGGATACTTGGAGTCTCTGCAAATACCCTGTTTCTCCTCAAAGTTTCACCCATTAATTTTAGCATACATCGGTGGATCTTGTCAGGAGTAATTATTACAGTGGTGATTGCCTAATGGTGATTTTTTGTTTCCCTCTTCCCTCTACATTTATTAATTGGAATTCTACTGTAAGAAGAACAATCTTTTCTACCCCATTTATTTATTTAGTCAATTATTTATATCAGTGTTTTAAAGTCAATATTCTTAATAACTCCTTCCCAACTTAGCTCAAAGGATGTTTGTGCAGGCCAAGAGCAACAACAGAGTAGGAAGAATATTTTTAGAGGCCAAAGGAGAAGAAGCTACTCTGGGCACCCTGCTGACACTTCATGAGCCTTTTATCACTTATTTCTCCCCCTCAGCTTCCTGAATGTGGATCCCTTGCTTCATTTACAACTCAGGAGAAAGTGAGGTTCAGAGAGGTCCAGTGATGTGCTGAAGGACACACAGCAGTAAGGGGAAGAATCACAATTTAAGTCCTCATCTGTCTATCTCCAAAACCATGTGATTCTCACCAAATCAAGCTGTCTTCTGAAGACTGGGAAGGAGGGAGAAACGGGCATTAATTGAAGAGAGAGGTAGAAGCTCTAATGTATCGGAATTGAAGCTCACCTTCCATCTTTATTGTGGGCTTATTTGGGGCAAATGAGAAAGGGAGTAAACAGCGTGAACCTCGCTGCATTATATACACACAGCATTCATTTTATGTTGTTGTTAAAACACCACACAAAAGCCCCAGGTTCTTAAAGGGGAGGAAAATGTGGAACAGGAGGCTGGGGAGGAGGAAGTTGGGAATGGTCACCAAGGGGGCACACCCCCTGGCTCTCCTACCAATCTGTCCAGCCCTCCCCATTCTGTTTCTCTGCAGTCTATGGATGTCCCCTCTTCTTCCCTTCTCCCAGACTCCCTGTTGTAATCCATGCCTCTTCTCAGATCCACAGTGTTGGGTGTCCCTGCCCAGCCCTCTCGTCTCTGCTGGATGCTGTCTGGGCCTGACTGCCTCCACAGCCTGGGATCACCCTGATCACCCGCCCTTCACTCCATCCACCGTGCTACCCCACTCCCAGCCTTTTTGGGGGTTGAGTTCCATATGCCCCTCTCACTTGCTCTCTGTCTCTCTTTTCCTGTTCCTTCTCTCTGTATCACTTCCTCCATGCTTTTTATTCCGTTTCCTCTTCCCCATCTCTGTTGTTATTGCTAAATCCCTTTCTGTCTGTTCTTGCCAATGTTTCTTTATTTTTCTGTGTCTTTCTCATCCTTGGCTTCCCTTTCTCTCAGTTTCTCTTTATTTCTCTCTGTCTGTGGTAATTTCAATATACCTCGTGTAGAATAGCTTCTCAATCAATATGGGTTGGTGTCTATTTTTTCCATCTGTGTTTTTCTCTGCTTCCCTCTGTCCATATTAGATATTAAAGGTATAGATACCTAATTATTTATATACATTATATATATATGCATGTGTATATATATTGTGTATATATATAATGTATATACTTGTGTGTGTATATATGTGTGTGTGTATATATATATATAATGTGTGTGTGTGTGTGTGTGTGTGTGTATACATATATAAACTTTTCCATCTGGGCTTGATCATTGGCCCACACTAATGGGGCAGGGATAGAGAACATGCATTCTCCAGCCTCATTTTCCTCATCTGTAACATAAGGGCAGGGTATATTCTATTGCTGTGGCAATTGCTTGCATGTGCACCCTCTGTAAAGAATTGCACACCCCTGCCATTGGCTCTGGGCTTGGCCATGTGATGTGCTTTGGCTGATACAATGTGAGAGAACCTACATCTGAGCATCAGTTTCAAGAGGCATCCTAGATTTTTGCCAGCTCTCTTGCTCATTCCCTCTGCCATGAAAACCAAATGTTTCAAACTGGGGCTCCCCTTCAGCCAAAGTACCATAAGGAGAAGACAAGTAGAGCTGAGCCTGCAGTGACTGAAGCTGCTGATGTGTAACGTGCGTGGGAAATAAAGCATTGTTTGGCCAAGGCACTGAGATTCAGAGTTGTTTGTCTGCAGAATAAACAAGCAAGTGCTGACTAGTCTAGAAGAGTTGGATTCTGTAAGGTCTAAGGTGTTTTCAGCTCCAAGATCTCAACTATATTTCATACTTCTACTGTTGGTTTTTTTGGGGAAAATCTTGCTAAATGCTTTCATGTGTATTGAGTTTGACGTTATGATTTTCATTTTATTTCCATTTTGCAAATGACCACACAAGAACCTCAGAGAGGTGAGATGACTAGCCTGCATCTCTGTAGCTGGCGTGTGGTAGTCTAAGCTTAAAACCAGGCCTCCTGAAACCAAATTCTAAATCATTCTGCTTCGCTATGGTGCATCTCTAAACTTTGTGAGAAATAAGCATTTCCTACATTTCCTACACACAGAAGCTATGACTTATTTTCCTATTTTGCCCACAGGCCCAGCTAGATACCCTGCAGGCTTTTAGTGAATCCATGTTGTTGAAGCAAGTCAAGACCAAGCTACAAGGTGCATATGACTTAAATTTTTAAAAATATTTTTAAAGTATATACTTACAATATTAAAAGTTCTACTTTCTGGGAAAAAAAAAAAATAACATGAATGATACTCGTGGGGTATGGCCCACTTACGTAAAAAAGTACTTGGGATATTTGTGTTACCAAAATTCATCATGCCTTGGCACCTGGTGGCTTCATTTTTAGATGAGAACATGCAAGGGGATGTGACTTGCATAAGACCATGAAGCATATCTGTGGCACAGCAGAGACACATTCCTATCTGTGCTGCGTGTATTACAGGGCTTTTCCACTACTAGATGTTTGCCATCCTCCCATTTTAAATAATCCCTCTCAGGACCTGTTTTCCCTACTAGTCTGCCTTTTCTCTCAAAACCATTTGGGAATCACAGTCTGTAACAGCTTGGCCTCTCCTACCCTAGCTGTCCCCCAGTGACTTTCAATAATATTACTTAAAAATAACATGGTGATAGTATTAGGTTGGTGCAAAAGTAACTGCGGTTTTTGCTGTTGAAAGTAATGGCAATTATTTTTGCAGCAACTGAAATATTTATTGCTATCAGTTGAATTGTGTCCTCCAAAAGCAATATGTTAGGCTGCTAATCCTCAGTACCTCAGAATGTGGCCTTATTTGAAGATAGGGTATTTATAAAGGTAATCAATTTATAAGTGAGGTCATTAGGGTGGGGCCCAGTCAGAGTACAGTGGCATGATCTCGGCTCACTGCAACCTCCATCTGCCAGGTTCAAGCGATCGTCCCACCTCAGCCTCACAAGTAGCTAGGACCACAGGCTCGCACCACCAAGCCCAACTAATATTTTGTATTTTTGCTATAGATGGGGTTTCACCATGTTGCCCAGGTTGGTCTCGAACTTCTGAGCTCAGGCAATGCACCTACCTCAGCCTTTCAAACTGGTGGGGATTACAGGCTTGAGCCTGTGTGGTGACACCTGGCCTCTGGGGTCCTTATAAAAACTGGGGCACAAAGACAGATATCACATGGGGGAAAATTCCACTTAAAGATGGAGTTCTGCTGCCACAAGCCAAGATACTACCAGAACCTAGAAGGAAAGCCTGGAGCAGATCTTTCCCCCGTGCCTTCAGAGGACACATGGTCTTGCAGATATCTTGATTTTAAACTTCCAGCCTCCAGGACTGTGAGATCATAAATGTCTGTCGTTTAAGCCACTCAGTTTGTGGTACTTCGTTATTGCAGCCTAGGAAGCTAATGCTTATAAGTAGCAGAGTAATGGCATTTATAGAGCCAGGTCTATGTGTCAGGCTCCAGCATATGTGACTCATATCTATCATTTCTGATGATTCTCACAACAGCCCCTCTTAGATAGGTAATTCCATCAGAGAAAATACATGCTCAAATCCCACTACTCCTAAGTCACTTACGGAGCCAGAATGTGAACCTCAGGACACACAGAGTCACAGTTCTTACAAGTTAGTTATATTCCCTGTGTTTATTTTCTCAACAGTAGAACAGGAATAATAATAATAGTATCTACTGAGATTACTGTAAGAATTTAATGAGTTAAATATGCGTCAAGTACAATCACACTAAGCCCGGTAAAAGTGCTTATTACCATTACTAAAGGTTCTTCAATGTCTTCATTACTCAGTTATTATTTCTACTCAGTTATGGTTTCTCTTATCATATGGACCCAAAAATAAACACAATATTTCAGTTCACACCTAGTATCTCTAGAATGACTTGTTCAGAAACCTAGCCCTTGATTAATTCAACTTAAAATATAAGACCGCTTTTAGCAATGAGATCCCATAGTTGGCTCAATCTGAGCTGGTGGCTGATTTTGTAAAAAACTTTTTTTCTCTTGCTTTTTCTTTCTAGCAGATAGGATTTTCATTGTTAGATTTAATAGGCAGGTAAACCATTACATGATTGAATGATTAAATCAATGAGTGAAGGAATATGGTATGAATGAAAAAATGTCAGTTGGAGCAATGATGTAAAGCCATCTATCACAGAAAACTTTAAAAAGTATTATCCCAATGTCACAGAAATCCTCTAAACAAAGCTACTGAATAAGAACGGTAATAATAATTTCTCAGATTTGTGTGACATTTTGCAATCCTCAAAGTATTATCCTATATGTTATTATATCACAGAGTCATAGATCGTATAAATTGGAGGCAATTACAATAGTCATCTAATTTAACTATTATTCCTCTCTGAACCCCAGTGACTTTGCTTGCATCAATTCAGGGAGAAGAAACTCACTAGTTCTTAATTCAGCCTACTCCACAGATGGACAGCTCAAACACTTTGAAGGGTTTGTCCTGCCGCGCAGAATTTTGGCCCGTTGGAATGTTTCCTCATCGGAGGCCAGCAGTAAAAATCTGTGGCATTTTCTTTGGGATGATCCTTTTGAGAGAAAAATGCCCTCAAAATTCTTTTCTTCTTCCACATCAAACCAAATATTTTTTTCATCCCTTTCTCAAAATATTTTGTCACCAAAAAGAAAAAAGGGAAAAAACAAAAGAGCCAAGATGAAACATATTGGCCTCAAACAGTTTCTATCTAGTAACTCTTGTGGAAATCTTTAAAACAAGACACATCACATTAAAATGAAATTATATTTCTCACTGTTAAAAAGGGGAGAGGAGGAAAGAGTAGAGTTATATGACCAACCTCTGAACCACAAGTGATAACTATTTTTGTTGAAAGTAGCTTTTGATCCACACAAAAGTGAAATATATCTTGAAATGCCAACGTGACAATGACAATGGCAACAAAAAGCAAAATGAAAAAAACAAAACAAAGAAATGCAAAAAAGAAACAAGGTGTGATCGCATCTGCTAGGACTTACTGCATTTATCCTCATGCCTGCCTGAAGCGGGTAAACTCTTCCAACTTTCTAAGTAAGGAGACTGAAACTAAAAGAACCTCTTTCTCTACTCTGCAAGTTTGCATATCACAAACTGAGCTGGCACAGAGTTAGAGGGTCATAATAGCTGTTCTGATAAACAATATAAAGTGCACCCCAGGATTCAAGCCATGGTTTTCCTCTGACTCTGCACCTGTAGCCAAATCACTCAGCCTCCTTTGGGTTTCTTTTCTCCTATCTATAAAATGCTGGCATGAGCAACTCCTCTCCCTAACTGACAAGTTTCCAATTTCTATCAAATGTTTTGAGCACCTGGAATGAATACTCTATAAATAACAGACAGGATGACCCTCACTATAGCTAACATTTTAGTAACAGATACTGCTTTTTGAGCACTGAATGTCAGGCACTGTGCCAGACAGAATTGAGTCCAAGCACACAGATTCCCAATTTGGACAGACCAGAGTTGGAACCTCAGCTTCAGCACTTACTGGTGACGTGGATGGCAAGATGCAAAAACTCCTCTAACTCCCAAGACCCTCATCTGTAAATGAGGGACAACAACAGTACTTATCCTGGAGAGGCATTGGAACAATTAAATGAAATAACACAGGCGCTGCACTTTGTGCCTGGCATACAGAAAGTTCTCAGCGGTGACAGTCATTGTTTTCACTGTGCAGGGCGTTTCTGAGTGTGATCTCATTCCATGCTTAGAAAAAAATCTCTAAGAATTGGGGAATATTATCCTAGTTTTACAAATGATGAAGGTAACTTGGCCAAGGGCATAAAGCCAGTGACAGAGACATCGTTCAACCTTGGAGTTGATTTCCAGACATAAACCCTCATAAAATACCCATGGATTCCAAATAGGGTAGAGTCTTTGCAAGAATTCACTCATGAAATCTTATAATTTAAATCAACAGATGCACAAGAGAGAGAAATGCTGGCCTGCTTTATAGATTAAGGGCATAGTTTCTGAAACAAGTTTATACAGAGTGAAAAATTGGTTTTACCATTTACCTTTTGTGTGACCAAGGTCATGCAGATACATAGCTATTTATTAACATTGCAGATTCCTCATGTGAGAAATAGTATCCACCTTAAGGTTTGTTGTGAAATGTGAGGATTGAATATGGTAATACATGGAGAACAAAATTTAGAACACTGCCTGGCATATAGTAAATACTCAAATGTCAGGTATTATGATTATTTCTCTAGATCAGACAGCAAAATAGCAGCAAATATAAGACTAAAACCAATGTCTTTTTACTCCTAGACTGGAGTATTTTAAACACTTTTGCAATGATAGTATTAATAGCTATCCATGACTATGCACTCAGTATGTGCCAGCCTGGGTATTAGGCACCATTATAATTTTCTCTACTCTTTTCTCCACTCTTTTCAGTAATTCTGTGAGATTGGTATAATCAGATTTGTTTCATAGATAAGGAAACTGAGGCTCAGAGGCATGAAGGGATGTCCCTAAGTTAAAATCACCAGGAAGCAGGAAGTAGAAGAGACTATATTCAGAGCCAGGTCTCCTGAATTCCATCACTCTGCTTTTTTCTCTGTATCCTGCAACCTGTGCAGCTGAGGAGGGCATGCTGAAGCTGGGGCAGAGGACAAGAGGAGGTGACTGTCCACTCCCTCTTTCCGAACTGGGTTCAGAGTAACTCCTTGCTTCATCACCCTTTGGGATATTAATATTCAGATGATACAACCTTTGGGACAAGGTAGATGCTCAACTCTGGCCTTCACAAGCCTACAGAGCATGATGGCTCCACCCCAGGAGGCATGGACTATTGTGGCTGAATGGGAGCCGATTTCCCTGCATGGGTGAGCAGGATATTTGTGCTGATAAAAGGCAAAAAGGGGACGGAGTGCATAGACCCTAGCCTCCAGACTTCTTTGAGATTTGACTAGGAGATTTGGGTCTTCTCACAAACCATCTTGGATCTTCACCAAAGATGAAAACAATAGTGCATCCAGCAGGGTCAGGGCCATGATGTCATGAATAACCAAACACAAGTTTGGAATCTCAGGGAAATTCTGGTCCCAGGATTTTGGTTAGCCCGGGAGACTTAAGCAGGTCAATTAAACTCATGAATCTCAGATTCCTTAACTGTGAAATGGGGAGACAAATCCCAGCCACGTGAAATGCAAACACTCTTTTTGTTCTTGCTGAATTGTCTGCGGCTAGAAGAAGGGTAGAGTCTGAGCCACAGAGAGGCCTGACCTCCAGGCCAAGCCCTGCTGACTGACTGAGGGATCCTAGGCAAGTCCTAACCTGTCCTAGACCTCAGTATCCAACTATGGGATAAAAGGGGATAATAAATCAGCACATCTCAAGCTTTTCAAATAAAGTGCCCCTATTAACAAAAGAAAATATCGTGAAGCGCCAACCTCCTTTGATCTGAGGGCTTGTTGTGTCTACATGATAAGTATTAGTACCACCCCTGTTTTATAAATGACAAAAACAAGACAAAGGGCTCCTACTGTAGTTCAGCGTCAAAGAGAGACCTCAAGTCTGTGCTTATGACTGTCTTCCTAGCTCTAGAGACAGCAGTGTTCTTGGTGGCATGTCCCACCTCTGAGGGACATGTCCATCAGTGACACCTTGGGGTTCAGTGTCTCTAAGATATGACTCTGTTCCTTCAGGGAAGGGCAGGGACAGGAAAGAGCCAGGATATGGAGCCCTGAACGGGAGAAGGAACTTTGGACCACATGGTGGTAGCTGTGGGCCACTTTGGCTTATGGGTGGGGAAGAGTCTGGAGTGTGCCAGCTTCTACGCTACCTACTCTGTCAGCCAAATCTTGAACTACAGGGAATTTCGTGACATCCGGGTCTTAGTGAGTTATTATTTCGAAGCTGAATTTATTGAGCAAAAGGGAAAGTTGAGGAAAACCTACCATCCTGGGGGAGAAAGTCTGATTCACTGAAACTAACACTGGGCCTGGAGGCAAAAGACACATTTGAGGCTCATTTATAATTGAGATAATACTATCTAGGTTACTGGGTTACAAAAAGGATATATGTAAGAGATGTGCTGAAACACAAAAAATGTTGAATGAACCTTGGTAAAAACTGAGTCTCACTCTCAAATGTTAAAGGAAGAACATTCACACCCCTCAGCCTCTCCTAACATTGGGTGGTGTTCCACACCCCACGAGGAACTCAGCAAGCGCCCTGAGATGCTGCTTACAAATTTGCACCCCAAACTTAGCATGCAGGCACCCACTTGCTTGGTGTGAGGCTGCATCATTTGCTAAATATACATATGGAAAAAGTCTATCACACTCATTCCATGAATAACACAAAGGCCTTGATTTGTTCCTCCACGTGATGAGCGTGCGTAAGGTCCAAAATTAACATTGCTGTCTGGCTGGGGAGTGTATGTGTTTCCAAAAAGAGAAAACTTCTAAGATCTTACTCAGCCATAATCAGAATGTCTAGTGCACAGTGTTAGTTGAAAAGAAACAAGAAAGAAACTAAAACTAAAGGTCTGCTCCATTGTAGAGTCTCAAAAAATACTGCTGATCAGCAAATTGAAGGAATGAGGGGTGAGAGGTAACTCTGCTTTGCTGAGTGGCTTAACGCCCATGACTTCACCCCTCTGGGTCATACCCTCCTTATATGCATGCTGGAGACACCATTTCCTAACCTCATGTATCTGGCAGAGCCGTCCTAAAGAAGAAAAGAAGTAAATGTAAGAGTGGCTTTGAGGAATACAGAGCACCAGAATGTTAGCAGGTCTCTTCCTGAAGCACATTAGATCTTGCGCTTCCTGCATACTGGATTTATTTTCTGGTTTTGTTTTCTTATTTACCGTGCAATGCCAATAGATATAGCTTTTTAAAGAAACCATATAATATAAGCCTAGATCCTTTTTGACTAACAGCCAAGTGATTCTAGCCTTAGTAACCTTCTTGCAGGAGGCAGAAGACTCAGAGTTCTATATCATGGGGCCAACAGAGCTGGACGTCCACATCCTCTCTCTGTGACCGTGTGGAGGTGATTTGCTGGATCTCATCCATTCTCTGCGAGAGCACAATGAGACACTCTCCATAAATGTGTCCAGTACAGTGCTTAACAAATGGTAGACACTCAAGAAATTCTTGAATTGAGAGAAAACAGAGTGCACAGGGCATAGTTCAGGTTTGGTAGCCAGATATGCTTGGATTTGAACACTCAGGAGTAGCTCTGTCTTTCACTGTCTGTGTGACCCTGGGTAAGTTTCTTTGCCCCTCTGCCACAGTATTATTCACAACTATAAAGTGAGAGTTATGGAGGGGCTTCTGTGGACCACTGCAATGGCTATGTCCAGCCCAGCTCCAAGGGCCACTTTGCAGTTGTGAGGATTAAAACACCTGACACATCAAGGGCACTTAGGAAAGGGCAGCCCGTTCTGCTTTTATTCCAATTTTGTTTGTTCAGTCATCCTTGGAATGGCCAGTTGTATTCTGAAGCACTGAACCTCAGCCCTTAGCAAAGCAGGCCAAGCACGTGACAGATGTTAAACAGCTTTTCCCAGAGGTATCGGCCAAAAGGCTGAGGAGCTGGAGACCCTTTATTTTCTTCCCTGAAGCACAATTAGTTTGTCACAGCTGACAGATGATGAATGTGCATGCATCAGTCCAAGTGACACCACAGAATCTATTTGTGTTTCTGTTTCTCATTCTAACCTCTTGAGCTTGGCTCTTCCCCTCCATCTGTAGACAATCCCCCAACCCCTCCATCTCTCCACCCATTCCTCCCCCACCCCAATCCCCAACCCCAGTCACATCCCCTCATCACTCACCATCACAGAAATGTGGAGGATGTGCATCTGCTCCTCAACAATCTCCGAGGGCTCCTGGAGAGTGGGGGTGGTGGCTTGGGCCAGCTGCCCGGAGCTGATCATGGAGACGTGGAAGTACAAGGTGCCATTCTCCAGCCACTGCTGTCTCCAGTGCACCAGTGAGATGTCCGCCGCTGTGCCAGACATCTCTGCAAGACAAGACCCGAGGTACTGGGTGAGCTGTACGCCTGGCCTTGGTGCTCCAGGGAGGAAAAGAGCCCACATAATCAGGAGCTCAGAAGGCATCTGTTTTTTGCCGGAATGCCTCTCCTCACATCAAATCTATGAGCCGGGGATCATCACTGTCATTTATAGATGGGTCAACTGTGATCAAGAGTCACCTAAAGTAACAGAGTAGTGGAGGCAGGGTTTGCACTCAGATCTGTCTGAGGCCCTTTTTAAACACACCACACGTGATCAAGTAATTTATTCTACTCTGAGAGTGGAATGAAACTAAGGATAAAAGTGCTTTCATTCTTTTGAGGGTATGGAACTAGAAGAAGATGAAGGAAAGAAATCCGTGAAAGGAGTGGGAGTAAGAGTGTGAATGCTTTAGAAGCTGAGCTGGAAGTACTCATGGCCAAACCTTGGAGCCACAAAGGCCCAAGACAGCACCAGCTCAGCTGAGGTATCTCAGGGTCATCTTGCACGGAAAAGGAGCTTGCCAAGAGGGTTGCCCTGAGTGTGTTCCTATTACTTCCACAAGAGGAACTCCATTTTTTGTAAGGTGTATACTGTACTCCCAAGCAAGGTAATGTTAGCACAATGGTTTCCTTGGCTTAGAAACACATGCAAAACTACTGCCCCATCCCAACATTCTCATACAGCCAGTGGGGGAGTTGGGACTTTCTAGTAAATAGTAAAATTCAAGCTCCCGACTTGAAATTTCTAACTCTTGTCTCTATGCTGGTTTTCCTTCTGTAAATACTTTTAAAATAACTATATTTGAATAGTATTTTTATTCAATGTATCATACCTTTTTATCAGTAAAAAAAAGGATGATGGAACACGGGGCCGAAAGTGTCATCGCAAGAAGATTGTACAATTGTTCCACAGTGCCCTTGACTAAAGGGGTGTATACCTGCAAATGTCCTAGAAAGACAAGGCCCATCAGGGTACCTTATGCATGAATACAAGGGAAGGGTGGTGGAGTTCTTGGAGGATCATTAGGTCTGTACTCAAGAGAGACAAATAGGGGACAAATAGCCTTTATAGTGTCCATTGGTAGACAAGTAGCCTTAGTAGCTTCAGAGGCTTAGAACCTTGGCCCCTCCCTCCTGAGACAGCTATGACCTTGAGATGGGTATTCCTACAGTCCCCAAAGACCTCAAGTGCATTCACACACACACACACACACACACACACACACACACACACACACGAGGAGGACGGATGGGCAAGCTGAGTTACAGCCTCTTATCCAATCAGCTCTCTCCACGTCCCACTGCAGTGCCCATCATATCTGGTGACACGATGAAACCATATCTGTCACCGTATCTGGTAACAAGATGAAAAAGAATCATCTTGAAAAGAAGAGCAGATGATACCATCAAATCACTTACTCATCACCCAATGCTACTGAATTATTCTTATATCACCCATGCCCAACAGACTCTCCCTCTTTGAGGTTCACGATCAAAAATCCTTAGGAGAAGAGTGTCCAGCACTTAATAAAGGCTAAAAAATGTTAGCTATGAATTTTTAAGTTAGGTATTGATTTATTATCATCATCATCATTATTGATAGGGACAGGATCTAATTCATCTTCCAGCTGCTCTGAAAAAAATAAAAAATAAAAACCACGAGCCATCCTTGACAGCTTGCTTTCTCTCCCACTCCTCATCCAATTCATCAGGAAATCCTTCCAAAGCCATCCAACATTCAACCCTTTCCAGTCCCTCTCCATCAGCCACATGGTACAAGGCATCATGCTGTCCTGCCTGGCTCACTGCAAGGGCTTCTTAAGTTGACTCTCTTCTTCCACCTTTGTCCATTCTATTCTCAACCAGGAGCCAGAGCAATCCTGCCAAGCAAAAGTCATCTCACATCACTAAGCCCTCCATGTACAGTCTTTGCATGGCCTCCTACTCTTTCCAAGTAAAAGACAAAGTGGCGAGAACATAGTCAGTTATTAGGCCAAGTAAACACATGCTTGGGCTTCCCTTGCAGCTGGAAGAGTTGAATAGGCCTTGAGATAATCACAAACGTTTGTCAGCTGTTAGAACACAACCCCCAGGGGATCCTGAGAACCCACTATGGTGCCCAGGGAAAGGGACTGGCTGGGTGATCAATTTGAGCCGAAGGTCTCCTCTCAGCACCTTCTCTTCGTCCAAGGCTGGGGTAATCTGCTGCCCCACTGATCCCCTCCTGGCCTCAGCACCTGAGGCCTTGGCAGTAGCTTCCCTGGCAGACAGCCAGCTGGGCCAAGGCAAGGTGAAGACATTATGGCAAATGGCCTGGCTCATTTATCAGTGCATTAAAGCCCAAATCCAGAGGTCCAGGGAACCCAGGGACGAGAGCTGCACTAGAAATAGCAGTGTCTAATTCAGTAGCTCCACGTGCTGCTAGCTAAGCAGGCACTCCATGTGCTGAGTGTCCCTGGAATGGCACCAGAAGAAAGCCCCAAGTTAGGCTACATCTGGCTGACACAGCCTGGCATAGACGAAGGCGGAGTGAACAGAGCGATGCTTGTGGAAATCTGAGCTCCTCACTCCTAGCGCTCTCTCCAGCCTGTGCCTGAAATCCCACTATAAAGAGGCTTCCCCTTTCCATGTTCAGATGAGAAAGCAGAAGGTTGCAGAAGTTCGGTGACTTGTTTAAATTCACTAGTGAATTTGTACCTAGATAGAACCAGTGGATTTCCAATCCATGCAATTTCTACTATGCCGGTTGCACTTACATCTCCTTTTCCTTGACGAAATTAGCCCATGAACCAAAACTAGATTGAGCTCTTTGTTTGCTACGATGAGTGCACAGTCAGCAGACAGTAAACGTTAAATGATAATAACAGTGTGTGAAACACAGTAAATATTGAATCACAGAGAATAACTCCGGACTTACTTTATTACAAAGAAAAGAAACTGTTGTTGGAGAGAAGAGAGGAGGGGTATGAAATGTTAAAGGGAAAACTGCTTCAGCAGAAGCAGAAGTCCTCCATCATTCATTCACTCATTATTCATTTATTCATGCATTTGTTTATTTATTCAACATACTTATCAAACACGTACTCAACTGCAGGCAGCTCAGTAGCTCAGAATGTAGAGTCAAATGAGACGGTGTTGCCTTCAGGGAGCTCATAGCCATTTAGCAGTGGAAATTCTACCCAACCCACTGTCTCTTCACCCGTGTTACTGTCCACACACATGCACACTCTCCATTTACCATGGTCCAGACGACTGTGTGTTATCGGGACTATCTCCTACCATCACCCCTTCATCACACAGGACTTACAACTGTTCCTCAAACAGGCCAGACTCCCACTTGTCCCAGGGCACAAGTACTTTCTGCCGGACAGTCATAGCACGCTCCTCCCAGAACCTACAAGCTGGATTCTTCTCCATGTTTGTCTCTCAGTCCAAATGATACCCGCTCAGAGAAGCTGTGCCTGTCCACTCTAGCTGGAGTAGTCCTCTTCATGCATATCCGATCCTTATTATATCCCTTTTACAAAAACTTTCTACAGCAGTTATTACAATTAGAAATTCAGGCCAGGTGCGGTGGCTCACACCTGTAATCTCAGCACTTTGGGAGGCCGAGGCAAGAGGATCACTTGAAGCCAGGCATCTGAGACCAGCCAGGCCAACATGGCGAAAGCCCATCTCTACTAAAAATACAAAAAATTAGCCAGGTGTGGTGGCATGTGCCTGTAATCCCAGCTACTAAGGAGGTGGACGTACAAGAATCGCTTGTAAGTGGGAAGTGGAGGTTGCAGGGAGCTGACATTGCGCCACTGCACTCCAGACTGGGCAACAGAGTGAGACCCTTTCTCAAAACAAATAAATTAATTAGTTAATAGCAAAGAAAGAAATAAAAATTTATGCTCTACATTTCCTTGAACATGTGCTTATTGTCTCTCTTTCTAGAAGAGACAAGTCACCTTGACCTAGCTGTGTGTCTTATTTCCTGCCATCTCTCAAGCACTTTAAAAAGTGCTTGGCATATAATAAATGCTCAGTAAAAAGTTACTGACCCACCAAAATATATACATATATATGTATATGTAGTTCAAATACTCATACCGTTTTTCATCTTTAAAATGCTTAATGCATATAAATGCATATTTTCAGTGATTTGGTATATTTATATATATATATATTTATGTATTTACATATATTTCAGTGACTCAGTAACACAGTTACTTACACACATCCATAATAAAATGGTGGAGGTACTAAAAAATTGAATTCAAACAGTATTACCTTTCATCAGAAAATTAAAAAAGAAGGAGGAGGAGGAGGAGTAAAGGTCTATTGAAAACTCAAAGGTGGGAAAAGACTCTCCTAGCTTGCAGCCAAGAACTACCTCCAAAAGGTAGTGGTAGGAGCATGGCAGAGGTTGGACAGCATTGCAGAGGATGTCCCTCAGAGGGGAGGAGGATAAGGCAGAGAGATCAACTGGTCATCTCAGGGGCATTAAGCTGCATGTGTGCGTAGGAGTGCAGCAGAATGTCAGGTTAGAAATGTAGTTCAGCCACAGAGTTAAGGGCTTTGAATGCTTGGTGATACCATGTACATTTTATTCAGAACCCGTAGAGTTCACTTGGTCAGAAAACCAGTCCTATGTCCCTTAAAAACAGGTTAATAAAACAGTAACTTGACCAAAACCAGTTCTTGAAATTCTCTGCTGATTGATTTTCCAATTGCATTTTCCCTTTTCTCTTCCCCTACTCTGTCCATATAAACATTTCATTGAAGTCTTCAAGTCATATTACAATCAGACTTAAAGCAAAAGGGGGACTAAACGCATTTGGTCGGGAACCAAGACGATTCCCATAAAGGCAGATTATGCTGACATGATGAATATAAAATGAAACAGCAGATATTAAAGTGGGAGAATTGGTGCACCATGCCTTCCGGCGGTAGGCTGGCTCCAGCGCCTGCCTCTCTCCCACCCTGGATAGCTTGGTTTTATATTGGAATCATAAAGAAACACAGGGATTGTCTTTTCACCTTTTTCTGTACTCCCCCCAAGGGCTGCAACTCGTGAAATATTCAACAGGCTCAAATCCCCCTCAACTGCCCCACAAAAGCCAAGAGAGAGGATCAGCCTTCATCAGTGATTCTGGGTAGACTGCCATCCTGCCTCGGTGGCCACTGATGCCTTTCAGCCTCCTGGAAAAGAAATAAAAAATCCCGAAGGCGTGTTGTGCTTTTAATCGGCTTGTTCTTCCTAATCTATGGTACTCATTGTACTTTATTTAATTGCTGAAGGTCATTATGAAAATAAGCAGCTCTTCTCATCACCAGCCATCTTGGTAACAACTCCCAAGTGGCTAACTAACCAGCCTTCTGATTCTACAGCACCAGCTGACCCTCCAGCAGATTATTTGCGGAAGCCCAGAAAAAGCTTACAGTGAGTTCGCAAATGGTCTTTTTCTCGCCGTGGGGAAAGCAGACATAACATGAGATGAACTCACTGCCCGGACAGAAAGAGTTGGGAAAGGTAGTGATGCTGACTTTAACCAACCTTGCCACTAGCTATTCCAGCATTCATGGGTGACTGTCACACATCAAGTCTTGCTGAGTGAGCCTGGAAAATAATCACAAATACGCACGCCCTTTTCATCTCTAAAATGCTTAATTAATGCAAAGCTTTATCATCTCTCTCATGGGCTATTGCAAATGGTTCTGTGCCAGTCAGGGTCTCATCAGAGAAGAGGAGACATACTCAGGAAGGTCACTGAGAAGTGTTTAATGAAGGGAGGATTTGTAAAGGCTTGGGCAGGGTTAAGGCAAACCAATAATGAGCAACAAAGTACTCCCAGGTTGACAACAGCAAGGAATTGTCACCACGCTAGGCCTGAAGGGGCACGGGATGGTGAGGATTGGGGAATTATCAAACCCTAAAAAAGCCATAGCTGTAGGAAAGGGCTACCATATAGCTGCCAGATAGGAACTATAGCCTTTACTAGAATAACCCAGCCCCTACCAATGCACAACCCAGGACGGAGAGTTTCAAGAGAGTAAATCCCCAACCTCATTTTCCTTCTATCCACCAACTTTTTACAGGTGTCTCACACAGGTGGACCTCAACCAAACACTGGAGGATGCTTAAATGAAACAAATCATACAAGTCAGGCTTCCTGGGTGCACAGCAGCTGGGAAAGGGGATCTCAAGCAGCAAATGAAGGCTATCAGTAGGCTCCTTAACAGGTATCCCTACCTTCAGGCTCCCTTCCTTCCTTCCAGCTCTCCATTGAATGGCTCCCAGGAAGAAATTTCTAACTTGTCAATCTGCCATATAATTCCTTTGCTCAAAACCCTCCAATGTTTTCCCCTGTCCCTCAGGATAAAACCTAATTTATTGAGCCTGACACACAAGGCCCTTCCTGGCCTGTTACACACATCTCTCTCCAGTCTGATCTCTTGCCATGCGTTTCCTTGCACTTATATATTAATTCTGACCAGATATTTATATAACGTACCACATATACTATTTTTTTTTCCCTAATTCAGTATCTTCTGCTCCTCCATGGTTTCACAAGGAGGAATATTGCATGCTGCATAAGATCACGAGGTCTGGAGACCAGCTGCTTGAATTTTTATCCCAGCTCTCCTGTGTTCAACCTGTGTGTTTTTGGGCAAGCTCTTCACTTCTTCATGTCTCAGTTCCCCCATCTACCAAATGAGGTTAACAACAGCACCTGCCTCATAGGGTCATTTTTAGAATCAAATGAGATAATACAAACTAATTAGCTGTTAGGTTGGTCTTGTTACTTAGGAGAGCACGCAACAGTTACATTTGCTGTGCATTACTTCCTATACATATAGTGTCCTCTTTACCACTGTCAAGGTTTTTATATATATCTTAAATGTTCTCTTTATACAGCTGGCTTCCCTTACTGGATCCTAATGCAGGGGCATGTCAGAATTATTTGTGTGGCCTGGTGCGTGGCATAGTGGCTGAACAGAGTAGGGACTCCATAAATGCTCTGCACATTTAATTGACCTGTCCCACATCTGAATTCAGATGAGTATTTCCAGAGGACAGAGAGAAGAGACAGCAACTTGGGGTATAAATAAGAGCTGGATTTCCATACAACAACTCTACAGAAATTTACCTAACATGTGGCTTAAGTTCAGACACCCTGAAGAATGCACATGAAAAGAAAGAAAACGTTAACTTTCAAGGAGCTTACATTTTCATGAAGTGAGATAGGGGAAGTTCATATAGAGAATGAACACTCTTGGCTAGGCACAGTGGGTCACACCTGTAATCCCAGCATTTTGAAAAGCTGAGGCAGGTGGATGGATCACCTAAGGTCAGGAGTTCAAGACCAGCCTGGCCAACATACTGAAACCCTGTCTCTACTAAAAATACAAAAACTTAGCTGGGTATGGTGGCGGGCACCTGTAATCCATAATCCCAGCTACTTGGGAAGCCTTGGCAGGAGAATCTCTTGAACCTGGGAGGCGGAGGTTGAGGTGAGCCAAGATCATGCCATTGCACTCTAGCCTGGGCAATAAGAGAGAAATTCCATCTTGAAAAAAAGAAAAGAAAATGGCTCTTATTATTCTGTTTAGACATGAGTATGTGTGTATATACCTGGAAAAAAATACACTGGACCACAAAGAATGGCACTCTCTAAATAGTGGGATCAGAGGTGATTTTAATCTTGTTCTGATTCATTTTTCTCTACGTTTTCTATATTGACTACATTTTACCTCTGTAGCAGATGCAAATACACACTCATTTCAAAGATTCATTTAGTCAACCAACCTCCTCTGACATCTGGCATTGTGGGACTCTGTCCTCTGCAGCTTAGTCCAAGGGGCTAAGAAAAGACGTGCTATAAATAGCTATAAAGCAAAGTATGAAGCTTAGAGGAAAGCAGATTACTTCTGACTGCATGTAGAAAGTCTTTATGAAGGAGTCTCAAAGAATTGGCAAGATTTGGACAAATGGCTATGTGGCAAAGGGCATTTCAGATGGAAGAATGGCACAAGGCCAAGAAGGAAGAACGTCAGAAATGTACAAAGGGATACCGTGGGGAGAAGCCAGTATAAAATGCAGAAGCCACCACTGCAGAGAGATGTTGGGGGCTACCAACTCTTGACCATGGACCCAGACCATAAGCGCTGGGTCCCACTTGGGGCTCCTTTATGCAATCAGACCAAGCCCAAGCTCAGAGGTTAATGAAGCTCTCCACATACCAGGAATTAAGATGTCAAGGTGGATGGACTGATGGGTGAATGGATAAATGGATGAACCCCAGTCATTCTGACCTAATTAAACAGCCTTGGCTAGTGAAAAGAACACTGAATTTTGATTCAGAACCTTATATTTGCGTGATCTCTCTACAACACCTGACTGGTATTCTGGAGCACGACTTACAGAGCTTCTGTGATTTCCTTTACTTGTAAAATGGGGGTCACAGTCTGGCCTACTTACATCACATCTAATGTAGAACTGAGCAAAAATAAGGCCATACCTAGCAACATGCTTGAAATCTGCAAAATTTTATAGTTAGTTCTGAAAGCAAATGCAATCATCCAACGACATACTTCATCCACCTATATACCTTCCAATAATTATCTACTGACTGCCTAAAATGTGCCAGGCACAGTGCTAGGTCCTTAGGATAGACTGGAGGAAAAGATCAATTTGACTGCTATCCTTACAGACTTTCCAATTTAGCCTGCATATTCCTTTGTTCCCTGTAAGCAGCAGCAAGCATTTCCTCTTGCTTCAGTTTTTTCAGTCATCCACCCATTTAATCATTAATTCATAGAAGACTATGCCTGTCTAGGACATTGCAGTCTCATTATTTAGCATGCAGCAGATGTGCAATAAATATTTGTTGAATCAATGCATCACTAAATGTACATTCCCTGAGTTTCTTGTCCTCAAGAAAGTCACAATCTAGGAGAACAGAAAAAGGGAAGTCAGCAAAGGTGATGAGAGTGTGGTAATGACCATAAGATAGGAGGCACAGCGTGTTACAGGAACACACGTGAGAGGTCAGTTAATGCTCCTCATCTATCAGGGCTTTGGACAGGGCAAGCAGGGAGTGTCTATAATCTGGACATTTCATAATTCTAAGAGATCCGGATGTCAGGCCAGGTTAAATGCCCATGAGATAATGCCAATGGTGTGCTAGGTTTGGGAGGTCGCCTTTGGGGACGGAAGGTGGAGAGGTGGCAGGGGCCATGACATGGCCAAAGCCCTCTGGTGGCAGCTGGAGAAGAGACTCAAGCTCTGCTGGAGAGAATGGTCCTCTTTAAACAGTGGGATTAGAGTCTCCAGACCTCAGAGGTGCCTCAGACCCCTCCTCCCCAAACCCAGCTGTCAGCGCTCATTTCTGCCTCTGCCTCTGCCTCCAATCTGCCCATTTCCACCTCCTTTGGGAACTGCATCTTTTACATGAAACTGTTTTCCCAAGCCACTCAGTGGAGATAAATAATAGTTATACCCGGTTAAATAACGGAGGGGAAGAGAAGAATTAAGAGCTATTGGCAAGGGACAAAGCGTATCGTTTCAGATTAGATTTAGAAATAGACAGAGGGTTGCTGGAATTGATTCTCATTATTCCTGTTCTCTCCCATACCATTCCCTCCCTCCTTGCTGTGTTTCTTTCCTTGGTCTTTGTCAATTTGCTTCATGATAACCCCTTGGTTTCTCTGCATGCTGTCTCTCTCTCTTTTAAAAAATTCATCCCAATGTCAATGAGTTTTTCTCCCCTACCCCCTCCCCCTCCTTGTCCCACAACATTGCAAACTGATGCAGAAAGAGTGCCCAAAGAATAGGGGCAGCAACTAACCTTTGCTAATACCTACTTATGTGCCAAGCTAGGGGCTTTCATTCATTGTCTTGTTCAGCCCTCACAGGAAATGTACCGAGGTAAAGTAGATAGCAGAACATACAGTTTTCAGCTGAGATGTCTGAGGCATAATCCCTAAAAGGGGATTATACTTTTCCAAGCCCTGATTCCCAGATTCCAAATTCAGTGCTTTCACCACTGTCCTATCTGTTTTGAGCAAGGAGCTCGCACATTTGAGTAAAGAGATCGAGGAATCAAGCACATGCCAGGGTGTATGATATGATAAGTACCAGGGCACTAGGCATCCTTCCAGGTCGCTCAGGTGCTCTGCCTATTTCATCATAGTAAAGTCATTTGCTTCCTGTTTTTAAGATGCAAATATTTCCTGGGAAAGAAGTATATGAAGCATTGTGTCTTATGGTGAATGAATTTTTAAGATCACTTTGCTCCTTCCTATATTTCACTGGGTTGACCTTTAACAAATTAAGTTCACCTCTCTGAGCCTTACTGGCCTCATATGAAAGAATGGGAATCATAAAATCAATCTCTTATGATTTCTGTGAGAGTAACAGGAGATAACGCATCAGAAGGAGCCTAGAGCAGCATTTAGCCTATGGATATTCCCTGTCAGTTGTCTGTCTTCTTGTCACTAATTTCTGTCTCACCACTGTCAAGGCAAGAAGCAGCGGGTTGTTTTGAGAACAGTTGGGTGTGTGTGACAATATCAAATATAAAGAAAAAGGAGGCAGAGGTCACAGAGATAAAACTTCCTACTTCACTTGGAAACAGTCTCCATGACCCATCTACCTTGTCCCCAGTGCCCCGTAAACCTTTTAAAGTTATCCCTACAGCAATGACCTGGGATCATGGAAAATTAGGAGAGAGAGGGTAAAGGGATGGAGATCAATGATCTATCCCACCCATTTTACTAATCTGTAAAATGAGGACCAGAGAGGAGTAGCAACTTGCCTTAAGTCACACAGCATCATGATGCAGGGTTCTTCCTATCTCATTGTTAGTGACAAGGATTCACAGACTAGTGAGGTAGAACTTCCTCGAATCTCAAAAGTGATTTAGCAGCATGAGAGACAAGGAGTGGTAAAAATCTCTCATAATGCCAGGGCTCCTCCTTCTACCTCCTGAAGATGCTGCCAAGAGGGCATCTTAGGTCTCTTTTGCTAAGTCTGACTTGTCAACCCAACCTCCACACCCCAACCCAGGAAACTCAGCATCTGAATGCCACATGCATGGATTCAGACCTGACATGTAAAAATGCGATGAGTCAGGAAAGTATGGCACCAGGAAGTGTGATGTGTGAGGAAGAAACGTGAAACCTGTGAAACTCAGTGACCAAACAGAATCTAAAAGAATAAATATACCTGACATTGAGTCCACCAGCTATTTGCAGAAAGGTTGGAGATGCAAGACTTAAAGGAATATCTTTAGATGATGAATTAATCCCCAGTGTCAGACACTGACCTAAATTCATTGCTTGTGGGAACCATACCATGGTCCACTGGCCTCAAGTAACATTTTTACCTCTTAGCCTTTATTCACACTGTGCAACCTGCCTGAAATGCCTTAATCTTTTCTTCTGCATACGGATGTTATCTACCCTTCAAAACTCAGCTGAAGTGACCCTCAAAAGAGCCCATTAAAATGCCCTCTCCCTCTCCTGAGCCCTCAACACCCCTGGCAGGCTTCTATTTCCTTCCCTGACTTCGCAAACTTCACCCATCCCTAATTCTCATGACTTTTGCTAGGTCATGAGAGTCTTTTGAACCAGGAATTGCTTTTATCTTCTCTGTCTCCTTTTTGGTAGCTCAGCAATTTTTGCAACAGCAGGAACTTGACAAATATTGGTTGATACAAGATTAAAATGAAACCCAAGTAAAGAGGCCAGCATGGTGAAATTCCTGACTCCAATTTCACAGACTGGAATACTGAGGTACAGTGTGCAGGAATGGGACTCAAAGAGATTAAGAACCAGAAGTGGGAAGAACCAGGTAAGAGCCCCTTAGACTAAGCACATATGGTTTTACCTGTCCCCCACCCTCTCCTTCACCTCTGCTTTACAGCCACTATGCCATCTATCAAAACAGCACCAACCTGGACCAAATGGCATTTGATGAAGCCAGACCAGGACAGCTGAGCAGTCCTGTGCCTTGTCTACCTCTGACTTTGTCATTCTTCCATGTGCCCCTGCCTTTATGCTCATAGTTCCATATCCTTGTTCTCCCTGTTCTCTGTTCCACTCTTTTTTTGCCTGCCTAACTCTGACTCTTCAGAACTCAGCTGTAAGTTGAGTTACTACACAAACAGTCAACAGCTCTCCTCCTCCTTACACCTAAGCCAGTGTCATGTGACATTGCAGATATCCCTATCAAGCGGTGAGTCTGTTTTCTTCCCCTTGAATCAGAGTTGGCTGCAGGACTTTCTCTAGCCAATGGGACAATGACAAAAGTGGCATACTCAGAGATTTGAAAAGCGTTTATGTACTAGGGCTTGCCCCCTCTTGCTGCTCCTGGGATCCCTGCAATTGTCATGTGGGATTAGCTTGATGGAAGCAGAGAGAAGGATGGCCCGTCTGCCTACGCTGCCCCAGACAAAGCCTGCTGTTCAACATAGGATACGTGAGAGAAGCCAACCTGGGTCGTCCTCCTGCTAGCAAACTTGCTGGCTGACCACAGACATAGGAGAGAGCCCACAGAGATCAGCAAAGACCTGAAGGAGAACTGCCCAACTAAGCTCAATGGTAATTACCAGCCCATATAAATAGAGCGTAATAATGGTCTCAAGCCACTAAGTTTCGGAGTGTTTGTTACACAGCAATAGCTAACAGGAAGATATCGCCTCCTTTGGGCAGCCTCCCTCCACCCCACTACAAGGATGGTTTGGGCATTCCTGCTCTGTGCTTATCATGCTGTATGTAATCATTGCTTTAGTTATTTCATGATTCACCTGCCCTCTCCTCCCCAAGTCTCTGAGCTTCTTAAAACTAAAAGCCTTGTCTCTCTTGCTGCCCACTACCTCCCTAACACCCATCTCAGAGTTGGTGCTTAATGGGCATGTGTAGCACAGAACAAACTGATAGTGAAATTTTGCCCTAGGAGGGATCCTACTATATTTCCCTCAGCCCCTCCTCCTAATCAAAGTCTCTGCGGCCCTGATTGAGAGAGTGTGTGAGTATTGATTGGCTCCAATGGTACTGCCTCAGGAGCGTAATCTGCCTCTATATTCCTTAAATAAGCTCCATGCCTGTCCGGTGTGTTCATAGCAGCCTTGATTGTAATTCAGCCTGTACTCCATTACCCTTATTTATAACATGGCACTGGAGCGCAGAGCACCAGGCTGTCAGTGGAATATTACAGGACCCTTTTGACTTGCAATTCCACACCATTCGGTCCAATTTAGGCCGGCCACAGATGGTGCCCTGTGGCAAGGAAGCAGTGATTAGAGGATGCCAGGCTGGGGTGGGGAGGAGGGAACGACCCTCTTGGTTTTCTCTCTGCATCAGAGAAAGATGAAAAAAAAAAATGGCTAAGGTTATTTAATGTCCCTTCCCACCAGGACAGTGTGTCCCTGAATGATGGCATATCAAACCTCTCTCTGACGGACTCAGGCGCGAAGAGTCCTGAGACCACTGTGGGTAAACCTTTTAACTCAGTGTAAAATGCCAGAGTCCCCCCTGCAGGTGAGATGACAGGAATGTTGCTCCCATATTGCCAGGCTACCAGTAGGAAATGTGGAATTCCATTCTTATCTTTGCTCTGTGCCCTAGGATGAGGCATTCATTTCTCTGAGTCTGTCTTCTCGTCTGTCAAATGTGGGGGACGGATCCCTCCTCCTGACTCCTTCCCTAGGTCACTGGAAGCAGTAAAGGGAGAAATTCACAAGAAAGAACTTTAAGTAAAATGTTCCCTGTGCAAAAGTCATGGCTAAGATTAATACCAGTCAACCTGGTGGAAGATGTCTAGAAAACTAAAACCAATAGGCTCAACAGGAATGATCGAAATTCCCTCCCATTTTTTAAAGACATCAGCTCTTCAATATAGCACAGGGCTAGGGCTGAGGCTCTAAAACCAGCCATCTGGATTCCCACCTCTGCCACTCTATGAGTTGAATAACCTTCCAGAAATCACTTAACTTCTCAAAATCTCACTTTCATCATATAAACTGGGGAACGTAGCATCATCATAATCACTGGAGTGTGAAAGCCAGGAAGGCAGGCACTGCTTTGTCTTAGTCATCGTGTACCACAGTACCTAGAGAGTGCCTGGTAAAATGTAGCCACTTAATCTAAAAATAATAAAATGGTTAACACATATTAAGTGCTTACTCTGTGCGAGTCTTTTCTTAGCTGTATGCATACACCTAGCTCATTTTGTGCTCCCAACATTCCTATGACTTATGGATAATGATAAAGCTCAGGTTCCCAGTGGCGAGATACTGTGTCAGCACAAGATCCAGTACCTGTCTATGCTCCATAAGGTTTGCAGCAGTGAATGGTGCCACTACCATCACCTCTGCGGTGCTACACGGATAAATTGCTTTTACTCCAGTTAACACAGACATCATCTGAGATCACTTGCTCTGAAGCAACAGAGCCTGTCTTTGATTGTAAATTCCTGGCAAAAGGAAAAGATACATCCTTTGAATATCCTTTTCAGGGCACTGTGGTTACAACATGGAATACTCAGGGTGTCGGACTAGAAATCAAGACATCTGAGTTGTCACACCTCCTTCCAGTCCCCACCCCCACTAGGTTCTTTCCATCTCCAGAATCATAGAACTTCTAAACACAGAGTAGACTTTGTCAACTCAGCAAACGTTTCTGGAGAGCATTTGCTGCACCAAGCCCTTTGTGGAAGCTTTTGGGCATCATTTTTCTGGGTCTCCACTTCTCATTAAGAGTCAAGAAAACTGAAACTCAGAGAGGACAGGGGAGTTGTCCCAGATTTCATAGCAAGTCAAGGGTAGGTGAGAATCCAGCCTCTTGTCCTCAAGGGCAGGCTCTCTGTACTCTACCTGCCAGATTCTGAGTAGCCTCCTTGCTCTGCCACTGATGTGCTGTTTTACCTGGGAAAGCCACTTCCCTTCCTGAACCTCACTTTTCTCACCTGTAAAATGGGAATAGACAATGGCATCTTCAGAGGGTGTTCACAGGATTTATTAAAGAATGCTATTAGCAAAGATACTTTGATCTTATACTCTGTCTTAGTACAAACTGTTATGCTATCAGAAAACAGCAAGAACTACACCTTCCAGGCTACATGATAAACCTCATACACATGTCTCAGCTCTATCATTTATCTGAGAATTATAATAGGAACTGGGAGAAGGGGGTCCCACCTAGCTGGCGTCCCATCCACTCATCCTGTACACCTCACAAACATGTGTCAGCTTTATCGTGTTTTGAGAGTTACAACAGGAACTGGGAGAAGAGGGACCCACCTAGCTGGTGTCCCATCCACTCATCCCATGCACCTTTTCTAAATGTTTTTCTTTAATGACCACTTACTCAGGGCTATAATTCTTACCCTCATAATCTTCACCCTAATTCCTGTCTACTATGTGATGTGAAATATACTAGAAGGAACTATGCTGCCAGGGCCAGGAGGCATGTCCTTGTGATGGGCAGGTGTGCCTCTCACAGAGGGGAAACAGGCTGTTTACTGGCATTGGGAGTGAGGACCAAGTTAGATTAATCATCTCTAGAGAGCATATACATTAAGTCAGGCTAAGTGGATCACAGGTACACAAAACATCATGTTTATACAACCTAAAAACACCCGTGAAAATGTTCCACCAGGGGAACACACATGTTTATATGTCTCTTCTCCTAAAGCACAAGTGTGGTCACAAACACATGCACTTCCTCATGAATCTATGCATCTGGGCCTTCCAGGAAAGCATTCATATCTCCTCATATACAGAAACATATGTGTTCGCCATGACTGTTTCCTTATGCACGTGCATGTATGCACAGATTGATGTGTTCATGTATAATGCAGACAATAATGTTACATAATAAAAGGTTTTGCATGTAAAACCTCACACACACATTCTGTAAAACTGCTCCCCCTCCTAACACGGGCATCATGAGTATTTGTGCATGTGTATACATTAATGCACTCCGTGACACACATAAACAGGCATCCTCATGTAGATATGCACATACGTATGTGAAAACTTTCACAACACAGTGCTCACAGGCATAGGTGAGGCCCTCCCACATGCACGCTCCTCTAACGTGCTAAGTCCACCCACATATATACATCATACATGCTCCATCGTGAATGCTCAGACCAGCATATGTGTGCACTGGTTCTTTACACAGGTAGGCACGTAGCCACCTTCATGGGCAGACATATGCATACGTGCTCAGGCACGCACATGCCTACCAAAACACGTACATTTATCCCAAGGGCATACCAAAGCCCTTGTGTGTGTCCTCAAACACACAGCTACAGAAATGCCATCAGGAAATGTCCCTCTGAGCCTCTGAAATATCTACGGGTCTGTCCTCCTAGAGGCTGTATTTTGCACTCAAAGAGAAAGACCAAATCCTCTCCTGCACTCTCCTGAAAGCCTGTTTCCTCTTTTCTGGTATGACTGACAGACCGCTGTAGAGCACAGAAAAGCAGAACAGTCTTGTTCTCCAGCTGTCCATCCACTTAATCCTTTCTGATTTTGTTATGTGAAAAAAATTTCCACCGATCTGCTATTTCATCCCCCTCAGCCTGGTGTCCTTGAAAGAGAGATTGACACATGGCAGAAAAAATGTCCTCTGATGTCCAGCTCCAGGCAGCCCAGTGACCTTCCTCTGGGACTCTGGCTTCCACATACCACACAGGAAACCTGGCCAGGACACCAAAGCTAATGTCCTGGAGGCTGGGGCAAAAACAAAAACAAACAAACAAAAAAACCCAACAGAATCAATCAAACAAACAGAAAGAAGAAATAATGCATTAATACTCCTCCGCTTTCCACACAGCCAGACACTACACTTGGCAATGTTGCACACTGCAATTTGCACTCAACACACTCTGAAGGGACCTATTAGCAAGACCATTTTACAGAGAAGGAAACTGAGATTCCCAGAGGTGAAGGCACTAGTCTAAGGCACTAAATGCAGTTAGTATGGAACACGTCTGCTTGCCTCAAAGCACTTTTAAAAACTCAGGAGAATCTGGAAGGAGGCAGGATGTGTTACTACTGCCTGGCCTCTGGAATCCTCCTCGTTTCAAGTGCACTTTCAGGAGTTTCACTCCCTGGAAGAGGCCCAGTGCACTGCAGAGGCATTTTCCCAGCCTGATGAGGGGAACAGGGACCTGGAGGAGGAGAGAAAGTTTGGAGAACAAAAGGAGGAATAGAGTAAGACAGGAGAATGGGACAGGGTTGGCAAGAGGAGGAGGAAGAGGAGAGGGAGAGAACCCAGCTTTAAAAGATAGTCTAGTTCATCTTCCTTTTTAAAAAATAAACAAACACTGAGTCCCTTCTCCATGCTGGACTTCATAGGAGATGCTGGCAGTGAGGAGACGGACAGGATTTTCATCCAGGAAGCTCCTAGACTAGTGGGGCTAATGCCTGTTTTATATGGGATGCAAAAGCTTGACTGAATGTTTTAAAAATACTTGCACATTTTCCAAATCACTGAGGAAAGAGAAATGAAAAATGACCTCTCCTGCCATAAGTCAGCTTACCACTATGGGCATTAATTATCCATCAAGCCTTTTATACATGTTTTCCTGCATAATCCTCATAACCTTTCCTGCATAACCTTTCAAGATGGTTATTATATCACATTATATATTCATGTATGTATGTGTCTATGTACATGTGTATATGTACACACACGTTTGGTTCCAATAAGTGCAGACACTATGTGAAAAATCACAGGATTTCAGCAGCAGAAGTGGCATTTGGACTCCCTCAGCTGAACTTCTGGGTCCTTGCCCTAAGGCATTCCTCTTACTGCCCCTTCTGCCACTGGCTGCATTTACTACTTGCAGTAGCTAACACAAAGTAAGCTACTTAGCCTAAGACAGCAGAGCTGGATAGACCTTAAGAGATCATCTAGACTTAGCAAAACTGAGGTTAAAAAAGATGAAGTGATCTGGCCAACATCTGAACTAGGACTAGAATCTAGTCATCTGACCCCAAAGATCAATACTCTTTCCAGAATGTTCTTTATGACAGAGCATGCATTTTTAAGAATGACAACTCTTAACCCTGATATTGCTGACCCTGAAATTGCAGAAGGCAGGAAGTCAGATGCAGAACAGAGATGCCTCCAAGTTCTCAAAGTGCTAGACATAAAGCAAGCCTTCCATCCCTGAGGTTATAGGATTAGCAATCCTATTTTACAGATAAGCCAACTGAGGCCAAGAAAGGGAAGTGGATTTGCCTATGAAAAAGTGGGGCAGCCCTCTTAAACCAAATCTAGGATCCTTTCCCATAGAATTCACTCTGAACAGCCCTGGAAGCAGCTGAGTGTAGAGGATTAGGAGACAAGTGTGGGAGGCAGGTAGACGAGTGGTTCCAGAGGTACCCCCTTAATTGCTCTGGCCCAGCATTTAGAAAAACCTCATGCTTAGCCATCTTGAAATTACAACCTTCATCTTTGAAATGAGGTAAATAATGCAGTAACTTTGCAGGGTGTACAGCCGACACTGTCTTTGCTTCTCTGAGCCAAACATATATGTATGTACACATATACATACACATGTTCATATATACATACATGCAAGCATACATGAATATATAACAGGTTTGAGAGGGCTGCATCACTTCTTCCCAGGCAAATACCTTTCCCTCGCTTGTCCTCAGTTAGCTCATCTGTAAATTGGATTGCTAATCCTACAGCCCCAGGGATGGAAGGCTTACTTCCACTCTCACACTAAGAGAAGATCTTGGAGGCATCTCTGTTCCTGCATCTGTCTTCTTGCCTTCCAGGCTAGCAATATCAGAGTTAGAATCTG
This sequence comes from Ateles fusciceps, assembly GCA_036589455.1. NCBI lineage: Eukaryota > Metazoa > Chordata > Mammalia > Primates > Atelidae > Ateles > Ateles fusciceps. Next base: position 16,702,841 of record JAZHEH010000952.1, read on the forward strand.
TCATTCTTGAGGTCTTTCCCACTTCTTCCTTGGCCATCATCTTTCCAGTACAGTCTAGTAAAGCATTCTCCTGAAGACACCCGAAGTCCCTGCTTTCCTAGTCCTCATGCAGTGTAGGACAGAAATATCAGGGAGTTTTAAGTCCTCCACCCATCTTCTCCCGAACCTAGAGAAGCCCTTAGCCAATGACAGATGGGGAGGATAAATGCCCTAGTGTGGGATAATTCCTGGGCGTGTTTTTTTGTTTATTTGTTTTGTTTGTTTTTTCTGAGGCAGCATCCTGTTATGTTGTTCAGGCTGGAGTGCAGTGGTGTGATCATGACTCGCTGCAGCCTGGACCTCCTAGGCTCAAGCCATCCTCCCACCTCAGCCTCCTAAGTAGTTGGGACTACAAACATGTGCCACCACGCCCAGCTAATGTTTTACTTTTTGTAGTGATGGAGTCTCATTATGTTGCCTATGCTGGTCTTGAATTACTGGGCTCAAGCAATCTTCCCACCTTGGTTTCCCAAATTGCTTACAGGCATAAGCCACTGTACCCTGCCATTTGGACATGTTCTATACAGTGTTCCGGAGGTCTCCAATGAGATTGAATCCCAGTTGCTCACAGCAGTCCTTGATCAATTATATACTCTTTATTGGCTCCCCTTCCTGCCTGTCTCTCTTCCCCTACTGGGGCTTCCTGGGACCACCTCCGAAAGAAATTACTTGCATTCATCTCCTCATGTCAGGGTCTGCTTCTGGAGAACTCAATTTAAGACAGGGATGCTCCAAGCTTAATTGAGATAATGCATATAAAGTGCTAATATTGCATCAGGCATAGATGCAAGCCCTCAATAAATGGTAGGCTTACAGAAGTCACTTTACAAGAAGACATGAGGAAGACGACAGAATGTTTATTATTGATTTCTAAATTTATATTAATAAAATCATCTCTGGCAGATCCTGCTCATGACTGGTCAGGAATGTTTTTCAGAGTCCTGTTTCCCACAAGAGGCAGATACCAGTCACTCTGGCTTCTGGGACCCAGCCCAAAGTGAAAGCTCATGGGATTGCCATCTATTCTTTCTCCGGCCTTCGCACCAAGTGAGAAGGGAGCATAAACCATCCAGAATCCCAGAGCCTCATCATCAGACGTCTCATCCATCCAACCCTTTGTTTTACAGATGCAGAAACTGAGGAACAGAATAAGACCAAAGTCACCCAGTATGTAAGATCAAGTTCAGACGAAGAAATCAGACAGCCTGCCATTCACTCTACAAATAAACTTCAGTATTTACTGATTTATTCATTCTTTTTAATGAATGAATAAATAATAAAAATGAATAAAGTAATAAATAATAACTAATAAAAATGAATGAAGTAATAAATATTTGGGAAAATTTTTCCAAAGAGTGGGAAAATGCACCTATGCTGGTAAAGGACGACTAACATGTAGGTTATTTTCATCAAAGTAATAAATAGAGAATCACAGAGATACACAGATATACACACTAGAAAGTAAGCCTCACAGATGTAAGGGGTTTTGCCTCTTGTTCACTGCTGTGCCCTGGAGCCTAGAACAGTACATGGCCCATAGTAGATGCTCATGAATGTTCACGAAATGAACAAATACCCTTTCCATGACACCCATAGTTTACCCCTGTTGAAGCTCTTCTTGGCTTGCCTCAGGAAGAACAAGTCCAAAGAAATCAGAGCCCACCACCCATTATGACCAGAATAGCATGGTTAGAGAAAGCTCCAGAGCTCCACCACCAATATGAACCCCAGCTCCATTAGTAAGTCCCCAGAAGGCCTTGGGCAAGTTACCATTCCCTCCCTATCTTGCAATAGTTTACTGTATTCATCAAAGGAGGTACCGTATATATAAAACACTAAAGCACTTGGTACATATCAGCTATTACTAAGGTAGAAAGAAATACCCTTCTTCCCCCAAAGACTTCTCTCTCGTTGCTAATATATTCAGGAAAATCTTTCCAAAGAGTGGGAAAATGTACCTATGCTGGTAAAGAGGATGACTAACATGTAGGCTATTTTCATCAAAGTAAGAAATAGAGAATCACAAAATAAAAATGTCATATCCTCTCCAGTCTTTTTCAGTTTTTTGTTAACCACCGGGAGGTGCTTAGGTGGGACAAGGTCTTTAATAAGCCAGAGAAAGCAGGTCTCAGGCACAAATTCCAGGCGGGCTGTTAGCCCCAGCTGGCTAGAACGTCATGGCATTGCTTTGCTTTCACTGGACTTGTCTTTATAGCAGCCTTCGAATTTTAGTAAGCGATACTAGTTTTCCATTCATCATTATAATACTGAAGTTTCCATTTACAATACAGATATTAACTTTAGAAAAATTAAAAACTAGAAGCAAAAGACAGAATGCAGACATGGTCAAAATGATAAGGATGGCCCTGAAATGCCTGAGATTTGGGACTCTCTGGTTTAGCCTTGGTTCTTAAGTCATCAGGACAGGACAAAACTCAGGGTCCAGGGCTCAGCATCAGCTCTGCCATTCACTTCTGCTCTGTAACTTTGAATGTAACCATTCCCCCTCCCTGGGCATCAGCCCCCTACCTCTAAAATGAAAGGATCAGATGTCTAAGGCTCCAGAAGACCTTTCCATTTTTGAAACATTCTGCGTCCTTTCAGGAAACCAACAAAACTGTAATAAACCCGTGAAAAATACATCAAGGCCATGTGGGCGACCCTGCCTGTCTCCATGATATCTCACTCCCAAATGAAAATTTGCAAACTCCAGAGTCTTGTAAACACCCATGTATTTATTTATGTAGCTTTCCGTCTTTCTGCCTAATGCCTAACAAAGGAAATAATGCCAGAATTTAGGAACCCATGCTCAGAATCCTCACTCATTAGAGCAATTAAGGTGTTCACACATAACACCAGGGTAGCGATCTCAATCTCCTCTGCCCTCACTACCTGTCCTAGAGTCCTCTGTGCAGTGTTTGATGGAAAGAGCCTTGAGGAGGGCACATGTGTGCTTCTGACAGATTCTCAGGAAGGTAGAAACCTGGGCTTTCGTTCTGACCTGGCTCTTCTGTTTGGATTTTCTCCTATTTACTGAGCTCCAGCTCCAAGGCAGCGAGAGACAGAGAGGAGTCAAACTAGGTCTCCTGCTGCTCAATGGGGCCTCAGGGTTGTCAGGTAGATGCTCAGCTCATCACATGCACTCAGGGCAGCCTGAGAAGTGCAGCCCCAGAGGCATGCACATGACAGAGAGGTGGCACAGAGAAGAAGATGCTTAATGTTGCCTTAAGAAGCAACCACAGAAAGTTTCCTGGGCAGATGAGGACTTTGTGCAGTCATGAAGAATGGACAGGTGTTTACCAAGTCAAGTGGGGAAAAGCTTTCCAGGGCACATGTTGAGTATATACTAAACATTGAGTGCCACTGATTTACAAATGGGAGCCAAAGTCACCAAACTCCCCAAGCTGGGAGCTTCTAGAACCGGCCAGTTAGACACTTGGAAAGGACTCACATGGTAAGACATGTAGTTTTCATGTGAATAGATGGTTCAGGACACAGTCCTGGATGTGCAAGGAGTTGCAGAATTTTACTGCCTCAAGGAAAATTGAAAAAGATTTAGAAAGCCTTGAAAACCAAACTCAACCAGGCCTTTCTTTCCAACCTTCTAAATTTTATCTCAATCTCTTTTATATCTCTTTGCACTTTGACATTTATGTCCATGCTTCCTAAACTCTCTTTCCCACTTCTCCCTTCCTAAAAATTCCCTCCTTTTCAGAAGCAAAACAAAAGCACTATGTATCTTTTCCCTAACTAACAGTCAGAAGCTTTTAACAGATTTCTAATGCACTGCTAGACGATTCCTTAAGACTTAAATCCCCAAAGCCACCTTGCTGAAAAAGATAGAGACATCTGTAGTTACTGGTGCTTTGCATTTGATTGTTTTCGTAAAACACTGCTAACAATGCATCCGTTTCACTCACAGGTAGACACACACAGAGTTAATCTCCCCCACCTCCACCATGAATGTCTGCATGAAATGACATATAGATGGGAAGTCTAATTCATGCTGAACAAGCAGCATCCCAGGAGGAACAGGTCTGCATTAGCAATGAAGACACCGGGTTCAGATAGTAAGTGCCGACGGCCAAACCTGGAGGAACACTTCCGAAAACCAAGTTCACTTCTCTTGTGCCAAGATCTAAATATAGCCCACCCCCCAGTATAAAATATGAGCCAAGGACCTGTGACCGTGTGGTTGCCATCTTAGCTGCCTGGGTTTTCTCAATATATACCTCTACCCAGATCTAAACCAAGTAGGGTTATATATTATCATGTTATATTATATATTATGTATCACAACAACACTTATTATCATATATATGTTTTATATTGTTATATCAATTTTATAATATATAATTATCATTATCATATAAAATATGTATTATTATAATTATATTGTATGATATGTTTTTATACTTTTTATGGCATTTTATTTATATTATATAAATATATGTAATATATAACCATATATAAATATATAAGCATATTATACAAATACTATAAATTTCATTTATATAACTATATAATTATATATAATCATATTATAAATGAATATATGAATATAAATATATATTTATAACTATGTAATAAATATATTTATATTGTAAATCTAGCATTATATATTAATATGTAATATATAACATATTATTGCTATAAAATATATGCAATAATAATATATTACTTAATATACATAAATATATAACTAATTTCTTCAAGGCATATCCATGACAGTAATATTAAATGCTTTACTCCAACAAACCTTTATGTTTTCCATCAAAATCTAAATTTAGGACCTCTAGCCTTGCTAAAACTGTAAGTGATTACACCTTTCTAAATGATCTAAAGCACTTCCAAATGTCTCATGAATTTAAAAATATTACGCCAGGTCTTTTTCTCCTCTTTCTGTATTTCAAGGAATAAGCACACTGGTGTTTACGAAGGCCTTACATAATTCTCAGCAATGACACAGTCATGCCGATTTTCCAGTTTAAAAATCACAATTAGAGGTACTGTCTGCGCACTCAGCTGAGTTGTTAGAACAGTGAAATTGCACTGCTGTGCCAGCCCTCCCCCAGCTGCCAACCATGTGGGTTTAAAGCCAGCCAGGACCATGATCAAGGTAATCCAACTAGGCTTCTTACTAGACCTGTGAACTTGGACACATCACTGTCACTCCCCAAGGCTCAGTTTCCTCATGTATGAAATGGGAATAAGAACACCTTCTCAGCCAGGGCTGCTATGATAAATGCATACTCTGACACATTGCGGTTCTCAGCAAACGTTCATTTCCTTTTTCTTTCTTCAAAACACTGTGCAATTGTTTTTTTTTTTGGACCCATGAGCAGAATTTTTCATTACATTGAGTTTCAGTTCCTTAAATTCAGCCTATCATAGAATGGGTCAGCTCTCCCCGACTCTCTTTGAGATTCATGTTTGCCTGAAGGTCTTTTTAATTTAAAATGGGAGTACTCCGCAATAGGGAGTGAAAAGAAATCTAATATTAAGCATTTGGACATTGAAGAACTTCAGAGAGCAAACCTCCAGGCACGTAAGTATAGGCTGCCCTGACTACACAAAATTGTGGGCAGATGTTCGTCATAACAGGTAACGTCTATGACTGCTCGCCATGTGCCAAGCACTCTTGTAAGTGATCTCAGTGAACTATCTCATGCAACCTTCACAATAGTAGGAGGCAGATACTCATATCAATCCCATCTTGTAGATGAAAAAACTAAAGTGCTGCAAGATTTGACAACCCATCACAAATTGCAGAGCTTAGACTCAAACACTCCGCTTTCTTGTTCTCCAGCCCATGCAATTAACCACTCCTCTGCAATAGCTTCCCTGATTATGGGCTTCTGGAATCAGGCAACATTGTGTTATGTGCTGGCTTCAACACAGATGACCTGAGTACATTCTAGTAAGTCAGCTCCTGTCTCTGTGCCTGGGGGGCATCTCACTAATAAACTGAGGATAATTAAATCTCACTTGGAGGACAGTGCTGAGAATTGGAGGTGGGGTGAGGAGTGGGAGAGAGAGAATAAATAAGAGATGGATGGAAGGAGGGAGAGATAAAGAATTGTATGTTGGGCTCTCTCTAAATGGTAGTTTCTTGACTCTCTCCCTCATGAGAGCTTCCCAGGGTGGGAGGGATGGAAGGAGTCATCTGGCAGTTCATGGACGTTGGTGCCTGGACCATGGTACTATATATTAGTGGTACTATATGTGAAGGAGCCAGAAGTCCTGCGCAGAGGAATGTGGGAAGATGCTCTACCTGCTGGAACGCACTCTGCTGAGGACACCACCCCTCAGGATTGTGTTCCTGCCTCCACTGAATGGCTGGACACTGTAACTCTAAAAATCAGTACAATGCTAGGCCTCCACACTTCAGGTTCCCTTACGGGCCTCATAGGGAGAAGAAATAGACCACAAACTGCTATGGGGGGGTGAGCAGTTTCCTAATATCCAGACAGCTTATAGATGTTTCACAGATGTTGCCTTGGGTCTGGGGGATCCTTTTGTCTGGGCCCAAGGGAGGTCAGAAGTTGTCCAAGAAAGATACAGTGAGACTGAATGGAGAGTAGGAGGGAACACACTGGGTGTATCTGGGCCTCAGGTGTATAAACGGAGAGCCCTCTGGCTCTGTTTAATTCTCTTCGCTTCTCTTTTCTTTGCCTCTCCCCTTTGTGACTGCTTTCTTGTTTCTTCCATTGTTCCTTCGCTTTCCCTCTACTTTCCCTCCCCTATCTGCTATCCGTCTTCCCACTCTCTCTCTCTGTGTATGTCTCTCTCACACACACATGTGCGCACACACACACTCCTCAGGAGGCTGAAATGAGACAGATTTGGATCCTTTTATGTTGAATAGCTTTGCACTTCCTGAAGGTATTTCAGAGCCTCAGGAAGCCTGCCAATGCCTCTGCCTGCTTCCGTGTTTCTCATCAGTTCACCATAAGTCCCAGTGGTCATCTGTAGACCCCTTGAATGACAGGACTGAAATGGAACTTAGGGGTGGCCCTATCCAGCTATTATTCTGTCCTAAGTCAGCAGAGCCTAGCACAATGCCTGGGAAGGAAGTAGCAGGTGTTTGGTGCAGATTTGTTGAATGAGTACATTAATGAATGTAAGTTCTTGACTCCATTTTGCAGGTGGGAAAACTGGTTCCAAGACGGCTACATCTCCTGCCCACAGTGAGTTAATAGCAGAATTAGGGTTTTACCCTACATCTCCAGATTTGCGGCTCATTTCCCAATCCCAATGTTATCCAGAGTATCAAGCCCAGGCCTCTTTTCAAAGACACTGTAAGCACCCGTGGGAGTCTGCAGATTCTCCTGGGGAGGAGCTGCACTTCCATTCATCACCAGCCATTGACATCAAAGAAGAGACTGGCTCATTAGAACCCTAGCCTTGGAAGAACTGATGAGAGGATGCCTCAGAAAGCCCAGCCCTCCATACAGGAGCATTCCTCACAGGTCAGTGCACTGGCAGGCCCCTGACTCCCTGAGTGCCAGCCCTTATCTGTCCACTTAGAGAGGGGCTGTGACCCAGGGCAGAGAGCTGGCAGGACCGAGGTGCCTAAGGTAGTCACACACCTGGTGAAAGATGCTGGGAACTCAGCAAGAGTACCAGATCCTCGAGTTCAAGGATATCAGCTCTTGCCCCTTTGGAGCTTATTCTTTTCTTTTGAACTCCTGTTGAAACCACATTGGGATGTAGGCAGAATGAAACTGTAGGCCAAGCTGCTCGTATTCATGAGTGAAGCAGCATAGCACAGAGAAAAAGGTGTGCTCTCTGGAGCCAACCTGACTAGATTCAAATCCCACTTCTGCCCCTCACTAATTTGGGTGCCTTTAGAAAGTTGCCACTAAGTTTTGTGAGGACAGCACTTACAAATAAGTTTTTTTCTTTCTTTGGTGAGGATAGCACTTGCCACTGAGTTTTGTGAGGGATAGCACTTCTTACAAATTTGCCTGGCAGAAAAATCGACATTTAAAAAATGTTAGATATTATGGTCGTTATCATTGAGCATGTGAATCCAACATGACCACAGCAATCTTAGAGTTTGGGTTACTACAAACTCTGTGGGGTTCCTATCCAGGCTTGGTCCATCTCAGACTTTTCTTCTTCCTGGCTGGAGGAGAGAGACACCTGTGAGGGTCACAAGATGTTGAAAAGCCTCTGGGACCAGGGAGGACAGGACTCCAACATCGAGGTTAATTTAGTCATGCTGTACACTCTGAAGAATAAGCCACATCTTTCCTGTTTGCCCAGCTTGGGGCTTTCTTGGTCAGAGTAGAGGTATAAATGAGCTCACATGGCCACCAAATATGAATCCAGAGGGGCTTTGGAATAAACACATCTAATGGCCTAATTCTGTGAAGAAAAACTGATGCCCCAAGCAGGCACACATGTCTCAGTCCCATGCCTGAGCAATCAGCAGCTGCTTCTCCCACAGGGTGCTGCCTTGCAAAAGGCCTGGAGCTGCCCAGGTTCTAAGGTCTTATTGTTATAAGGCACTTTGTGAAAATAAAGTACTCCTGAAAGACCAAGCCTGGTTTGGTTGCTCCTCTGTGCTGGGAAGCAGGGGCAAGCTTCAACTAGTCACTGTGGGAGGCAAATTAAGGCCCATTTGTTTTATACAAGACACCCCTTAGAAAATTGCTTCTTCTAAGGAATCCTGGGAAAAATTCCTTCTGTTCCAAGGGTGAACTATTTTCTCCAAAAGAACCATTTATTCCGATAAGATCAAAGTAATCGCTAAGGGCTGTGCTCCTCTTTGGACAGATGTGCTTTTTTTATTAAATATGTAGTGAGGCCCCATAATGGGATGTTTTATGCAGATCTACAGTCTCAGCTTCCATGTGACAGTCTAATACTCAGTGAATATCCACCTCTGTTCTGGTCCAATTCTTCCTCCAGCAGCACAGTGAGACACTGAGCATAGCTGAAATAATAGTAATAAAACCTGGATTCTACCACTTTGTAATTGGATGACTTCAGGGAAGTTACTTTACTTGACTCAACGGTAGAATAGGAACAACAAATCATCCCAGTCTACTTTACAAGGCATTCTTCTTCTTCTTTCTTTGAGACAGCATCTCACTCTGTTGCCCAGGCTGGAGTGCCGTGGTACAATCTTGGTTTGCTACAACCTCCACCTCCCAGTTCAAATGATTCTCATGCCTCAGCCTCCAGAGTCGTTGCGATTACAGTCGTACACCATCATGCCTGGCAATTTTTTTTTATTTTTTTATTTTTAGTAGAGATGGGATTTCGCCATGTGGGCCAGGCTGGTCTCAAACTCCTGGCCTCAAGCGATCCACCTGCCTTGGCTTCCCAACGAGCTGGGATTACAGGCATGAGGCACCGCACCTGGCATTCACGGGGCATTATTAAGGCTTAACGAGGTATCAGAGTTTCCTCTCTGTGAGCAAGACCCATTTCACGCAACAAAAAATGAGGCCAAAAGATCTTCACATGAAGGTGGTAATTCCCAAGACCCATCAAAACATTTAGTGGGAGACACAGGCTGCCCAGTTTCCAACCCCTTAATTTCTCTACTGCAGCACAGATTTAAGTCAGTAACATCAGAATTGATTGACTGAAAGTCGATTCAAGTAGAAGTTGTTTTAAATAATCTTCATGGTTCTTTTGCTTCCAAAAAATGAGGACAATGATGATAGCTACTCTACAGGATAGCACGGGCAAATTAAACAACCAAGTGAACTTGTTTTGTCAGTAGTGAGGAGATGCACTGACCTTAGAGATTATTATTATTTCCCCTGTTTAAGCACAGAGAAAACTGAGGCTTAGCAGCAGTAAAGACCGCTGGGATGCTGACTGAGATACAGATCTCAAAGCCCACAATGAAATGAAATACAGAACTGAACTGAACTGAAATGAAATACATAACTGAGCTGAAATGAAATGAAATACAGAACTCCAGGGGAATCTGGCAGGAGCCCAGGATTCTGCATTTATTCGCGCTTCTGCCTGGGTTGACTATGCAATACTCAAGTTTGGAAATCCTCAAACAAGACTGTCTTGCATGGCTCTCAAAGGTAAAGTCTGTCCTGCATGGCTCTTTTCACCTAAAAGAGCTCACCACAGGCCAGGACTTTTCCATATAGGATTATATATGCTGCTTAGAATCAGACTGAGGGGTAAGGATTATTATACTGTCACGACCTATGAGGAAATAGGCTCAGAGAGGTTAAGTAACTTGCCAAAAGTCACAGAGTTGGGCTTCATATCCCAGGCTTGTCTAACTTTAAAGTCCATATTGACTCCAGAATGTCACTCTGCCCATCCTTAGTGACTAGAACGACCACTTTCTGCCTCCTTTCAAGGCATTCTTAGGAGCAGTCACGGACTCTGAGCAGCACTGTCACATGTGCTAATTGCCCCTCTCTTAGTCCTTTGATTTCCTTCCACACCATCAGATGATCCTTTCTCAGCTCCAAACTCCCCATAACTGCCACCCCCACCTCATCATGCAACACAGCCAATCAGAAGAACAGTACTGATTTCCACTTTGCATCCCAGCCTGGGACAAACATGATAGCACAGATCAAAGGAAGCGTTGGAATTAAAATGTGAAATATGCAGAGGCATCCTGGGATGATGGACAGCCTGATGTTCTGGCTTGCTACTTGCTCATGCTCATTCTAGACGAATACAAATGGACATCTCCTCCACCACTCTGTCAAGCAAGGACACACAATGTGCCCCATCGGTTTTTTCACATAATGTTGTCCACTACCGATCAAAACCAAAGTTCTAGCCCAAGTGGTGAGAGAAACATGCCTGCCTCAATTCACGGGAAGGAAGGCACCCATGAGGTCCAACACTTTCAACGGTGGCTGTCATACAGTGAGTGCTCAGTGAGTATCTGTGGATGGAGTGGAAGAAGCAGGCAGGTCTATAGGAAATTATGCAGTGGCATGCCTAGATCAGTACTGGGTCGAGAGCAGACACTCAACAAAATATTTTTGTCTTCAGAAAACCATAAATCTCTCTGGCTGCAGGGATCAGCCTCAGATTATACAGCCTCTCTCTAAACTTTCTCTCTAAACAGACCAGTTCCAGAACATTATAGATGCCTATCTAAAGCTGTGTGCCCCACTCCCACCATTCTTTGCTAAACAACTGAAGAATGTGATGAATAAATTCAGGCTAAGGTATAAATAGCTGCTGGCAAAAAATTCAGGGGGGATGGAATCAAGTCATAAACACCATAAAAGTTCATTGTCATGTATCTCCAACTCCAAGACAGGAGAGGTCAGCATGGTGGCAAAACTAGCAGCTATTTGGGCAAGGAGTGAGGAGGTTCTGTGACTCATCACCTTCTCTGCCAGGCCAGGTTCTGATGCTCTAGAACAAAGTTTCTCAACCTTGGAGCTATTCACATTTTAAACCAGGTAATTATTTCAGGTGGGCACTGTCTTGTGCATTGTACGACGTTGAGCAGCATTCCTGGCCTCTACTCATTAGGCACCACCAGTAGTATTTCCCCTCCACCAGCTGTGACAATCAAAACTGGCTCCAAAAATGATGTCCTTTAGGAGAAAAAATCACCTCCTATTGAAAACGACTGCCCTAAAGATAAAATGATAAAAATGTACTGATCTCATTAATACAAAACAAGGTCTCAAAAAAAAGAGCCATGGTGTCTTTTACCACTCTAGCCCGCATCTTCTGGTCCCTCTGTTTGGCATCTTATCCCCCTGGCAAGACTTTACTGCTCCCAATTCAGGGATCACTTCTTAAGCCTTTCAGAACGTCCGACGATGGGATATTCAGAGCCCCCTCCACTATTTGACAGCAAGTGGTACTCCCCCCTTACCACACTATGGTTATCTCTCTGCACTCTTGAACTAAGCTTTGCACATTGTGAGGGCAAGGTCTCTTCTTTACTCGTTTTCAAATTCTAGTTCTTAACACCATGCCCTAGCACTGAATAAATAAGTGTATGAACAGAAGGCTAACACTTAATGATCACCTGCCATGTGTCAGTCCTACTGTATATATCCTATCTCGGCATGTCTTTATGTTAACGTTGCATCATGGACTACTACTAGTCCATGTTTCTAGGGAGTAATTGGCTTCCAGAGAGCAGAGATAACGCATCTAACATCACACAGGCAGCAAAAGGCATAACTGGGCATATGGACTTGAGTCTGCTTGGCTGCCGTTCTGCCTTTCTGACCTTCTGTCTTCCCGTTTGCATGCTTGCCATCTTGCTTCCTACAGTAGCAGCCAATGACAGAGCCCTCTGCCATAGGCCCTTGGGTCTTGGGGAGGTGCACCTTGCTGCTTCCTTCTCATCAGGACATAAACCCTGTTGAATCTGGGCAGTGAAGTGGCAGGCAGGTGGGTATGAGCTTTGTTGATGTAGATGCTTGGGCCCCCAGCACAGGCACAAGTTGAGCTGGAGACGCGGGGCGATGGAAGATTTCCTTCTACAGCAGCACAGACCAAAGAAGAGGACTGTGGGCATTTTCAACACACTTTCTTGTCTCTGGTGGTGTTATTAGTTTCCTTCAACCCATCCAGTAATGGGGACCTTCGGGGCTGAAATAAGAACAATGATTTTTTTTTCCTTCTACTCTCCTAGAGTCAAGTCCAGAATTTAATAAAGGTGAAAAAAAAAAAAAAAAACTATGGTATTCCAATTCCTCTCTGCAGATTTTTGTTTTAATTTAGTTTTAGCCCTGATGTTAGACTGACAGTCCTGGGGGCTGAAGTGTATCCATTTCCATAGCATGTCTGGTGCAGAGACAGAGTGACTCATTTTTATGTGTGCACACACACATACACATATACACACAGAAACACCATGAAAAGTGATTTTTCCTACAAAACCAGAAAATCATCTGCATTAAACTGATCTGGGCACAGTCTGTCTGCCCCACCTCTGACCCCCTGAAGCCTCATTCTCAAATATAAACTGGCAATCCAGGAAGTCAGTCAAGACCTCACCTCTCAAAGACTACCGCCACCACCACTACCATGTAATCCTAACTGCATTTACCCAATGTCTGGAATTGACCTCTTTGCCCAGGCTTTACTCAGACAGAGCCTCTTCAGGGAACATGGATCTTAACTTCCAAATGGTTTATGGCTTTGCCAACCTGAAGGTTTCCCAATATCTCTGGTGATGGCTCCATGCCAGCCTCCACCCTTCAGAAGATCATCCCACTTCCTGTTCTTACTCTGAATTGCTGACACTGGATTCATTCAAAGAGTTTGAAGGTGGGGCATGGGAGAGACTTAATAAGCACAAAGACATCTTCAGTATTATAACTCAACAATACTTTCAGTGTGAAATACATCCAGGATTCACCTCCTTCTAATATTAATTATTTTCTGCAATGTTTCCTGTTGCAAACATTCTGATTGCTTTTCTTCTTTATATATATATTTGCTTTTAGCCTTGTTGTAGCTGGATGGCTATTATGACACATACACTTTGTTGATGAAGAATGGACACTCAGAGTAAAACTGAGTTAAATCTACATCTGTGTAACTCACTTCACTTAATTGATCAACAAATATTTACTGAATACCCAAATATCAGCTGGACACCATGCTAAACACAGGGGACCCAATGATAAATAAGACAGACGTAGTCAGTCATGTGCCCTCCTGACTAAGGTGAAAGATGTACCAATCAGCCCATATAGTACACAATGCCATGTGAAAAAGAATGCTTGATGGGCCAAGCACCAGGTGACTATGGAAGGCAAAAAAAAGGGAACCCAACCCAGCCACAGTCATGCAGGCTCACAGGAGGCCATAACACCTATGTGGGAACTATAGGATGAATAGAATTTTCCAAGGAAAAAGAAAGGACAAAACTGTTCTAATCAGGGGGAACAGAGGTAAACATAAGGAAACAATGGATCCAAATGTGGATTGTATTAGTCCATTTTCACACAGCTATAAAGATACTACCTGAGTCTGGGTAATTTATAGACAAAGGAGGTTTAATTGACTCACAGTTCTGTATGGCTGAGGTGACCTCAGGAAACTTACAATCATAGCGGAAGGGGAAGCAGGCATCTTCTTCACAAGGCAGCAGGAGAGAGAAGAGTGAGTGAATGAGGGATCTTGCCAAACACTTACAAAACCATCATACTTTGTGAGAACTCACATTCATGAGAACAGCATGGGGGGGACTGCCCCCATGACCCAGTCACCTCCTACCGGGTCCCTCCTTTGACACGTGGGGCTTATGGGGATTACAATTCAAGATGAGATTTGGGTGGGGACACAGACGAACCATATTATGGATCCTAGAAAAACGTTTTGCAATCTCACTATATAGATTTGGGGAGGCAGGGACAGGCCAGAGCAAGTGGTGAGGCTGGAGAATTGGGCAGAGGCTGAAGCATGCTAGACCTCCCATGCCATGCTAAGGATTTGCAATTTCTCCTGATATCCAGGGGGAGCAACTGCAGAGATTTAAGCATTTAAGGAGGGATGAAATACCTAAGATAGCTCTCCTTCCCCAAAAGGAAGAGATAGATCTGCAGGCAGTGGGAGAGAGAAGGGAATGCTATGGGGGGAAATTGAATGTGGAGGCAGAACCTGTCTAGACCCCTAAAGCTGGGAATGCTGAGAGGCAGGGATGGGTCTGGGACCCAGCATGATGCATTTCAGGAGCACTGAACTTGTTTGAATGTCCAGGAGCAGTGGGTAGATAGCAGACATCCATGTAACTTATTTATTAATAAAACAGGCAGACAAGAGACGCCATCTGAAGCATAGACTTTTGACCCTGATCCCTGAGGGAGAGGCCTATGACAGGCTAGACTCTGGCTGGTCCAGCACAGATTTGGCTTCCCTTTCCAGATGGCACAAGACAACTCTGGATTATCCACATGGCGGTATCTGGGCCGAGTGCACAGACTCACCTCTCACTTTCTGACCCTACAGCCAAACAGACAGCTGCCCTCCTCCTGTCTTTTTTGTTGCCATGGGCTCTTTGGGCAGCCTTTCTGATGTTCATTAAAACAGTCTGTCTGGCCAGTCTTGAGGCTGAGTTGGGCAGACTGACTGATCTCGTAACAAAGGAGCTGGACAACTGGGCTTGGAACACCCCCTCCTCCCTGAATTTGGCATCTCCTTTCCCCCTCTTCCCTTTCCAGCAGACTCCTTAATGATCTAGAGTGTCTCATCAATTGCCCCATAATTACCTGCTGTGTGTCCTCACCGAGACTGATAAGGAAGTAATTAGGATAGACATGCAGGGATTACAGGAAGGGAAAAATGTTCTGTTGTCAAGATAATGCCACTTTCCCTCACGCCTTCCCGGACAAATAACTGGGCAGGATTTGAGGATTGTTAGAGATGGAGAGGCTGGAAAAGGAGTGAGGTGAACGGAAGTGGAAGAAGAAAGTGGGGGATATGCATTTCAGACCTGAAGGGGCCCTTAATAATCATCTAATTCAGGAGTTCCAAACTCAAAGTCGTCAGACCCCAGGCAGGTCATATAAGTGCTTGGAGCAGAAGAGATGGAAGAACAGCCATAGTACATGCCTGATGACAAATGGCAACTGACACTTGGCCTTAGGGAGTTACCCTGAGGGAGGGGGTGGGGCATTCTCATCTCTTTCAGAAGAGGCCACACAACTGAGCCTCATCAGCACACATCGCCATTCAGGAAGGAAGACCAATTTTGGCAGCTCTTCTAATTTTTCAAGAGAAGCTGGAAATCCAGCTGTTGTGTGAAATTTCTCATTTTTTTCCTCACTTTGAAAACTTATCTGTATTTTTTTAACAAAATAGGAGCCAAACAAAATTATATCTGCATGCCAGATGTGGCCTGTGGGCAGCCGGTTTGAGATCTCTAATTTTAGTCCAGTGCCTTTTTTTATAGACATGGTAAATGAAATAAGTACTTGGAGAAAAAGAGGGTTTTGCCCAAGGTCACAGAGCATGTTAATGGCAGAATCGAGACTCAAACAAGCTTTAGCTCCTTACTCTCCCATTTTTCACAATACTTAAAACTGGAGGCTGAGCACAGATCATAAGAAAAATAAAACAAACAAACAAACAAAAAACAGGCACGTAAACAATACCAATGAGTGCAAGCAGAGATATCAACTTGCCCAAAGAAAATTCTGCAATGCAAAATGAAAATATCATTCTAGTGGTAGCTGTGGGGGAAGGGAGAAGAATATACAAAAGGCTTAATACATAAGGGACTAAACCATTTCTTGCTTAGATAAAAGAGTCAGGAGCACCCACTTCTGTGTTAGAGGACTGAGACTGGGGATATAGACACAGTCCCAACCATTAAGCAGCCAGGAAACCAGGATGTGGAAAAGCAGACCCATACATCGGTATGGGTGATGAAGTGTTCCACGCGCCAAGAAAGTATCTTCAAGAAATTAGGGTGAGCCAAGACACAGGAGTGCTGAATCTACATGGAAGTGATTGTGATAAGAAAGTCCTCAAAGACAAAATGACACTTGACGTGGAGTTTGAAGGATAAACAGTTTACCAGTGAATGGAGCAGTGGATATAAGTTAAATCCTCAAGGACACAGAGCAGCGAGCAGTCCCCAACCTTTCTGGCACTAGGGACCCGTTTCACAAAAGACAATTTTTCCACAGGCCAGGGGAGTCATGGGGGAGTGGTTTCGGGATAAAACTGCTCCACCTCATATCATCAGGCATTAGAGTCTCATAAGGGGCATGCAACCTAGATCCCTCAAGTGTGCAGTTTATAATAGGATTTGTGCTCCTATCCTCTAATGTCATGGCTCATCTGATTGACAGGAGATGGAGCTCAGGTGATACTGCTCGCTGGCCCACCACTCACCTCCTGCTGTGCCGCCTGCTTCCCAACAGGCCATGGACTGGTACTGGTCTGTGGCCTGGGGATTGGGGACTCCTGACACAGACAACTGGGGTATTTGAGGACACCCTAATTACTTCCTTATCAATCTTCATGAGGACCTACAGCAGCACCTGGAGGGGTGGACTCCAGGCAGCGGGAGCAGATAAGCAATGTTCCCACGAGAGAAATGCATGGAAGTATATAAAGCAGGACAGCAGAGGTTACAGTAGACAGGGTTTATATTCAAGGAGGCAGCCATGGGAGGCAGGCAGAAGAGGCAAGTTGACACCACATCTGAGAAGGTCAAGTGTGCTAAGCAAGGAAGTGTGCATATGTTAAGTAGAAAATGGGCAGCTGCTGAAAGTTTGTGAGCAGGGAAGGGAGATGGTGGCAGTACTGGTGTTGCGTCTGTGGAAGATTCACCTGGCAGTACATAAAGGAGCTTGAATAGCAGCTTGAAGAAACAGACGCAGAAGCCCTTAGGGAGGTTGTGAAGAGTTCCCTTATCCTCCCTCCTTCAGGAAATATTGATGCAACAAGTATCGTGTTGTAGGCATTATGCTGGAAGCTTGGCATCCAGCGATAAATAAAGCAATCATTCAACACATTTATTTCACACCTAGTATGTTCCAAGCACCCTTTGATGGCAGGGATTTGGCCTCAATCATTTCAGAGCCAAGAACAGAGCTTGGCATCTAGTAAACGTTCAATAACTGTTTGTTCCATCTAATTTTCATGAAAAGGCCCAAAGGGAAAGTTAAAGGACCAAGCTTGGGATATTTCAGTAGAGCTCAAAGGCATAGATAGGAGAGAAGACGCCTGTGGAATGAAAAGATCTCTGATTCTTCGATTAGGATTCTGAGTTTAATTCTCAAGTCTTTGTAATTGTTCTATAACCCTCGACAATTCCCTTTCTTGGACTTGGGGTCAGTTTCTGCATCTGCAAACTCAGGGAACTTGGAGTAGTTCCCACAAGATTATCCATGAAATTTAAAACATGATCAGATGGGATAGGTTAGCACGGAGGAAGATAGTATAGAATGTGTGGAATCTCTAGGCTAGAAGGATAGAATACCAAGAAGCAAGCGAGAGAGAGAGAAAAAAAAGCCAGATTTGAGAAACTTTGGGACTGTTCAGAGATGCTGAGCTGAATACCTGAAAACCTCTAGAATCATCTCTCTGCCATGACCTGCCCCCTGAAAGACCTCAGGCTGAATGACCCCTTCTGTGTCCCGTCACGTTCATTATTATAATTACTGAGTCCACCAGTGTTCTCTGGATATGCTATATGCGGTGCAAAAGCACTTTCCCAATGATTAATTAATCCCTCACCACTCCTATGTCTGGGAGGGACTGCTGAGTGGCCTCATTTTTCATCCCAGGGAAGTGGACACAGAAAGGGGCTGAAGGTTGACAGGGTTACTCAGCCAGGCTGAAGCTGAATCAGGTCTAGAACATGGGCCTTTCTCCAGCCATTCATCAGCTGCCCCATAGGTGACTCAGCCAAAGAGCCACAGAGAAAATGGGTTTAGCAACAGGTCACTGTGAGAAGTGATGGCAAATCCACTACCAAGTGGGTGACAGAGAGCTATCTCATGGTGAGGAAAAGAGTGGAAGGTGGGTGCAGTGGCTCACGCCTGTAATCACAGCACTTTGGGAGGCCAAGGCAGGTGGATCACGAGGTCACGAGTTCAACATCAGCCTGGTCAAGATGGTGAAACCCCATCTCTACTAAAAATACAAAAATTAACCAGATGTGGTGGCAGGCACCTGTAATCCCAGCTACTCTGGAGGCTGAGACAGGAGAATCACTTGAACCTGGGGGATGGAGATTGCAATGAGCCGAGATCACACCACTGCACTCCAGCCTGGGCAATAGAGTGAGACTCTGTCCAAAAAAAAAAGAAGAAGAAGAGTGGATATCCTGTGGAGGTTAAAAGTAAAGGAAAGTGAATTAAGGTTTAGATGCCATCCAAGGAGTCTGAACTTTACAAGGAAACCTGGACTTCTACTGGGATTCAGAGAAGGAAAGTGTGACCTCCTGCTGTAGAAGCAAAGTGACCTTCTGTCAGGTTAACCTGCAGCTGGAGGGCCAAAGGAAGGGTGACATTCCCCAGCAGGTCAGGGAAGACTTCCAGGAAGCCGCTGTTCTATCTTATTCCACCAAGAAGGTAATTCATCCAACTCACTGCACTTCCAACTGTTTTTTTTTTTTTCACTTTTTGAAATGTTTATTATATGCATTTGCTACCCTTTAAAATAACTGAAACAAGACTTTTTTGAAAACACAGGTATGAGATAGATACTGTTCAATGCCTTTTGTCCACTTTCCTTTTTTAATGTAGAGATCAGGTCTTGGCCAGTGATATGTGAGCAGAAGGAAGAGCTCATTGTCCCTCCAGCACTGACACAAGAAAGCCGGAATAACTAATGTAGCCAGGAAAGGAAAGAGGGAAAGGGAATGCTCCCTCCCTTGAAAGAAGAGACTAAGTTCACTTTTTCACATGGATTCAGGGTCCCTGGTGCTGGTGGGTGAAGATGAATTAGGATTGGGTTTTGGAGGAAGGGGAGAAGAAACTCTGCTGCTCTTAATCAATTAAATGACAAAGGAGGGGGGGACATGTGGGGGAGGTGAGAGGAGAAACCATAGGCCCTTCCTTCTCCAAGATCACTTGGCAAAATATTCTAGCTCTCAGGACTCCATATAAATTGGCAATACTCAGCTGCTGCTGGGGTCATAAATGCAGGGCCCAGAAAAGCCAGAAGACTGTGATGATAATAGCTACAATGTATTGTTTACTGTGTTCCAGGAACTGGACTCGACACTAAAATAATAATGCACATGCCTGCCACTGCTAAGCACACACTCTCCCAGGAGTTGTACTTAGTGCTTCTCAGGCACTCTCCCTTTTAATCCTCAAACTTCCCCATGAAGTATGGACTGTTATTATTCTCATTTCCCCAGGAAGAAACTGAGACTGAGCGAGGTTAAGTAGTTTAGCCAAGGTCACCAGTATCTGACAAAACATGGCCTCAAGCCCAGGTCTTAGTGACTCCACAGCCCTTACTCTTCATTCATCTGAGGTCTTGCTTCTCTTTGCCCATGGTTTCCTCATTACCAAGGGAATAAGCTGATGGGGCTGGCGTGCCTGAAGGAGAGCCTGCCCAAGTCAGCCTGGGTGCTTCCATTATACCTCCCACCAGAACACTCCAGACAGTACCAGAGAGGGAGCAATTCTGAGGCCTAACTCATTTTCACGCACTTCAACCTGAGGCTTCAAGAAACCCAAATGACACAAGCAGACACAGTGAAAGAGAACTTAGGCAGATATTGGGGGATGGGTGGAAAACAGAGCAGAGCTTTCCACCTGAGTCCCTCTTCAAAGCCCGTCTCTGGACTGGTGTGTGATCTCCATGCAAAGAACAGAGGAGAATAGAGGAAGGCAGGGCTTCAGGCCTGAATGGAGCCAACAGCTCATGTTCCTCCATTCTGACTTCATTACTTCAGCTTGACCATCGGTGTGAGACCCTGCCTCCAGCTCAAATAACTTTTCCATTTCACATCCTCCCCATCTACCCCCTCCTCTGTGTCATTCTCCATGAATACAAGTAGAGAGACAGAAAGTAGCAGCCTTAGCCCATCTTTTCTCCCCAGCTGTAAACACAATGTACCCCTTTTAACAATAATAGAAAACTGCAAGTTTACTGGGCGATTTCCTCCTTCCTTTATAACTAGTTGTAACCATGAAACTGAGTCCTATCTAAAGGGATATAAATGGAAGTTAGTTTACCTTGCAGAAAATTCCCGAAATGAAGGGGACATGCCCTTCTCTGGATCTTCTCTCCTTTCCATGGCTGGAATTAGGACACACTGGGCAGAGCTGGGATAGCCTTGTTGGCTCTAGAGGTGAACTTGGGAATTCAGACTATGTACAACAGAGAAACAAGTGGAGGGACCCTGTGTCCCCAGCACAGTGTCATGAAGCATGCAGCACCTGAGACAGAAACAAACATCTATCTTGTGCAACCCACTTGGGTTTTCTGTTGCTTTTGGCTGAATCACTCCTAACACACAGAGGGGGTATTTGATAGTGAAGACTCTACGTGTCTCAATTGAAGGAGTCACACTTCCTGTGTCTTCTGTAAGCTGGAGGCAGAATCTCACACTGATGGTCAAGCTGAAGCGTGGAAGTCAGAATGGGGAACCTGAGCTATTGTCTCCTTGCAGGCCTAGAGCCCAAGGTTTCCTGCCTTCCTCTTTTCCCTTCTGTTCTTTTTTTTTTTTTTTTTTTTTGAGATGGAATTTCGCTCTTGTTACCCAGGCTGGAGTGCAATGGCGAGATTGTGGCTCACCACAACCTCCGCCTCCTGGGTTCAAGCAATTCTCCTGCCTCAGCCTCCTGAGTAGCTGGGACTACAGGCGCGCACCACCATGCCCAGCTAAGTTTTTTATTTTTAGTAGAGACGGGGTTTCACCATGTTGACCAGGATGGTCTCGATCTCTTGACCTCGTGATCCACCCGCCTCGGCCTCCCAAAGTGCTGGGATTATAGGCATGAGCCACCGCATCCGGCCTCTCTTCTGTTCTTTGCATGGAGATCACTAACCCATGCCCAACAAGTCCCCCAGAAACCAACCCACAGAGGCTTTGGAAAGGGACTCGGCTATGTGTGCTTCCAAACAGTGGGGTTTGATAGAAAGAGACAAAGGCTTTGGAGACAGACAGAATTCCAGTTGAGCCTGTGTTCTCATCCATTAAATTGGGCTCTAAGGGTTAAATGAGGCAAGCCATACCCTCCTGGAGGAAGGGCTGTGTCTGTCTTGTTCATTGACTTATCTATCCACCAATGATACAAAACATAACTGACATACAGTGCTGGATAAAGAATGGATAAATGAATGAGTGGTGTGCACCAAGCATGCGGCCTATGGTGAGTGTTCTTGAAATATTAGCAATTTCCAACACAGTCCTGACATACCTTCTCTATCAGAACTTTTGGCTCTGATCAGAGCTTGCAAAGATTAAAACAAAAGCCAATCAAAGACTTAAAAACCAAAAACTAAGTCTGTGAGTTAAATTTCTGAATTCCACTGCAAAAACACTTAGGGAGGGAGGGTCTCATCTCTCTTTTAAAACTGGAATACAGAAAAATAATTACCTTCCTCTTCCTACAACCTTCTTAGTTCCTCTCTCTTCAAGAACCCTCCATTCATGCCCCATTTATATTTCACACATATTCTTAGATGCTAATTTTCTTTCAGACTTCACTGGGCAGGTTCCTCAGCTTCTGTCTGAAAAGGACAGAACCCGGAAAACTAGAAAATGTAAGGCCCCTTTTTCCCTTTCTTTCATTCTCTTTTTTTCTTCTTTCTCTCTTTCTCTCTTTTTCTTTTCTTTTTTGTTTCTTTCAAAAAATAAAAATAAAGTGTGCTCATAAAAAAAAAAGAAAATGTAAGGCCCATTGGGGAGGGTGTGCTCTCTGCCACCAAGGATCCCTAGATTTAACAAAAAAGGGAAATAAAGGAAATGAATGAATTCTTTTCTTTACCTTACTTTTTTTTTTTTTGAAAACCTATGCTTCATAATAATAATCAATAAGTTATCAGATATCTGCTCTGTCAGGCTTTAGCTAAATGTGTTGCCACCCTTTATAGCATAACCTTCACAACAAGCCTACAAAGTACACAGGATTGGCTGGGTGTGGTGGCTCACGCCTGTAATCCCAGCACTTTGGGAGGCCTAGGTGGGCAGATCACTTGAGGTCAGAAGTTCCAAGACCAGCCTGGCCAACATGGTGAAACCCTGTCTCTACTAAAAATACAAAAAGTAGCCCGGCATGGTGGCATGCCTGTAGTCCCAGCTACTCAGGAGGCTGAGGTGGGAGAATCGCTTGAAGCAGAGAGGCAGAGGTTGCAGTGAACCTATATTGCACCACTGCACTATAGTTTAGGTGACAGAGCGAGACTCCAACTCAAAAAAAAAAAAAAAAAAAGACATAGGATTAGCTTATTTAACAAATGAGAAAATGAAGGCTTACGGGGCTTAAACCACTTGCCCAAAGCAAGAGCTAAGATCTGCTCACATAGATGCATACACACGTGTATAACAGCACTATTCACAATAGTGGAATACAAGGTGGAAACTACCCAGTGCCCATCATCTAATGAACATTCAGCTCAGTGTGGCATATCCATACAATGGGATGTTAGTTGGCCTTAAAAAGCTCTGAAATACAGATGCATGTTAAAACATGAATGAAGCTTGAAAACATTGTTTGATGAAAGAAGCCAGTCACAAAACATTGCATATTATACGACTCCATTTGTGTGATATGTCCAGAAAGTAGACTACTAGTTGCTTAGGGGAAGGGGGGAGCAGTGGGGAGACAGAGTATGGGGTTTCTTTTTGTGGTGATAAAAATGTTTTAAAATTGACCGGTGATAGTTGCATATATCTGTGAATATACTAAAATACATCAAATTGTATACTCTAAATAGGCAGATTATATTGTATGTGAATTATATCTCAATTAAGCTTTTTTTCTTTTAAGCTGATGCCTGAAAGGCTGCCAAGTCCTGTTTATTCTACCTCATCACCTGGCCATTGGTATGTGCCATCTCACTGAATGCTCAGGATGGTTCTGTGAGGTGTGCATGGCCACGCTCATCTCAAAAATGAGGAAATTGATGGCCAGAGGAAAAATAATGTGTTCTCTTGCAAAGGAAAATTTAATTTACAGAGGGAAGAAACCTGATTTTCTCAACTTCTCTAATATGAGGAAACCACCCAGGTTCATTATAAAGAGAGAATGTGAGAGCAGCAACAGACTCGAAAATGATCTAGCGATCTTCAAACTGCCTCCAAAACACCGTGACCAAAAGACGCCCATGCAGGTGCTCTACAGTTATTGCAGGGGGGTTGGAGAAATTTGTAAATTCTATTTTAGATACTGAGCTTCCACGTAAGACTTCAATAAAAATACTACTAAGAGTTTGGAAGCCACTGATCTTGTCCGATTTGCCCATTTTATCTTTTTATTTTTTATTTTAGTAGAGATGAGGTTTCACCATGTTGGCCAGGCTGGTTGACCTCAAGTGATCCACCCACCTCAGCCACCCAAAGGGCTAAGACTACAGGCATGAGTCACTGCACCCAGACATTTGCCCATTTTAAACGTAAGATCACTGAAACAGGAGAGAAACAAGATCTCTCTGAGCCACATGGTGAGTTAATGTCAGTACTAGGTCAGGGCCAGTGTTTTGCGCCTTCCATGTCATGCACTCCTCTTGTCAAGATTAATGGCCTGGTGCAAGAAGAGTAGGCTGGAGAACCTGGTTTCACTTCCAACCCATGCTGCATACCAGAGGTCAACAGACTTGTTTTTCTAAAGAGCCAGATGGCAAATATTTTTGGCTTTGCAGATCATATGATTTCTGCAGCAATTAACTTGGTTACTATAGTGGGAAGGCAGCCAGAGACACATAAGAAAGGGGTGTGGCTATTTTCCGATAAAAGCGGTGGGGGGCTACCATTGGCCTGAGAGCCATCATTTGCTGCCTCTTTCTCCAAACAGATCCCATACTCTTCTTTCCAGGAATAAAGGGCTGGGATTAATGAGCATAGTGGCCACTCCTTAGTGTCTTTGTTGGAACTGTCCATGGTGGTAGGGCTGGGTGGTGGAGGTTTACCCTCACTGACCCCTGAGACTAGGATACGTCAGCCACGCCTTGAGACATTTATTTTTTTTTAACATGTGGACAACAACATTCACACTCAGGGTCACTGTAAGGATTACATGAGAAGTGGTATGCCAGGGCTTTTGTTTGTTTTTGACAGTAGAGAGGATAATAATGATAAGCAAAGCCAGGCACACTCTTGGCCTTCACCTCCCATCATTCTGCCTCTACCGCCTGGTTCCAGCCATAGTGCCCTCCCTCCTAAACACCTTTTACACACCAGCTTCATAGTCCTCACCCCCTTTTCTTGGAACGCTTCTCCTAAGACCCTCCTGTGGCTCACTCTTCTCATTTTTCAAGTTTCAGCTCAACTGCCACTTCCTGGCAGGTTTCCTGATGATCATTTAAAATAGCAACTTCAGACCAGGCATGGTGGCTCACTCCTGTGATACCAGCACTTTGGGAGGCCGAGACAGGTTGATCACCTGAGATCAGAATTTTGAGATCATCCTGGCCAACAAGGTGAAATCCCATCCCTACTAAAAATACAAAAAATTAGCCAGGTGTGATCGCATGTGCCTGTAATCTCAGCTACTCTGGAGGCTGAGGCATGAGAATCACTTGAACCCAGTAGGCAGAGGTTGCAGTAAGCGTAGATCATGCCACTGTACTCCAGCCTGGGCGACAGAGTGACACTCTGCCTCAAAAAGCATTAAAAAAATAATAAAATAAAATGGCAATTTCCACCCTGCACCCCCAGGGACTCCCTCCATTGCTTTAATTTATTCATCGCCCTTAACTGCTATCTTAAATTCCATCACTTATATATTTATTTACATGTTTATTGTCAGTTTTTCTCTAAACTCTAAAAGGACCTTTCTGCTTTTATGGAATCCAGAATGCTGCCTGGAACACAGAAGACATTCAATAAATACTCATTGAAAGAAAAATGAAGAAATGATATCTCCAAATTGCTTTGACTTTCTGAATTATTTTCTCCAACTTAAGCTCCTGTAAGTAATTGGCTTTAATGCAATACAAACATCTCCATGTTAGGAAGGTCACTGATTATATATTCCTCAGTGCAGTGTAGTTTTACCTGGAACATAGAAATTTTGTGATGTGAATTATCTGAGTTTCTAATCACACTGATTGTCAAGAGTTGGCCTTGCACCCAAATTGTAGGAGGACCATTTCATTAATTTCCATAGTAAATTAGATCTACAGTTCAACTTCGTTCTTACTTATATTTTGCTAATGGGGAAATCAAGGCTCCATAAAGGAGAATGGATTTTTTCACAATCTTGTTCTTCATTGAATGAGGAACCCCTTAAATCAATGAAGCCATAAAATCCTAGACCCATAGGCCCCTTAAAAATCAATCCATCTAAAGATGTAGATAAAGAACTCAGAACAAGAATTTTAAAAAGGGACTTGCTCAAGATCACCCAGCACTTCAGTGGTAGATTTAGGAATGAAACCCATATCTATGTGTACCCAGAGTTGGAATCTCACTACTCTCCCTTCATGCTGTTCTTTGGAGAAAAACAGAAAAGAAAGAAAAGGAAATGAAATTATTCCAGGCACACATTTAGCAATGCTCATAAATCCTGACAATATTAACAACACACGACAGCTTCGTTGAACAAATTGGCAGTGAGTGTAGGCAGCTTAAGGAGGCAGGGGGTCTGGAAAAGAAAAAAAAAGGACCACCAGGCATACACAAAAATTTTCCCATTCTGCTCTTTTCTAAGTCTGTCTATAAAACAAGGCCTCAGATGGGAGGCGCTGGGGAATGGTAAGAGTTTGAAGGAGGTGCTTGCATGGAGTGTGAGTGTATGTATGTGCACGCTGGTGCACAGCTCCCAAGAGACTGTATGGGGAATAATCCTTTGTAAGATGTCACTCATCCTTTATACAAATTAACCTCCACCCCCCCTCATGCTGGGATTAATTTGCTCTTTGTTTCCTTGACATTCAGCTAGGGAGCTCTCAGAAGAATTAAAGAAAGTTCTTCAAGAGGTGAAAAGGGGAAGTCAGGGCTTCTGGGGCCTGGAACCCTGGGGAATCAGCACCTGACGTGCTACTTCCCCACGGGGACAAAGAGGAAGATCTCTTGATCCCCATCTCCTATTTGCAGGACGGAGCCCACCTCAGCCCCAGATCCTGATAAGTAATAATAATATATCATATTTACTCTGTGCCTGGTCTATGCATTCTTTTCAGTATTTTGGTAGCACCATATTAACCAACTCACTGCCATGAAGTTCTGGCCAGCCTAGGTCTTCTACCACATCCTTGAACTCTCCTGAACTCTTTGATTCTCAAGCCTCCAGCCAAATGGTTTCTGCTTGAAAGGACCATCTGCACAATTCCTCACACTTCCCAGATGGCCCCCCCCCACTTTGTTCTCTACATCAAAGTTTCAGATTCATGTGAGTCTATGTCCTCAAAAGGTCCATCACTCTCCCAAAACTCGAATCTTTAGCCATCGTGAAAAGTTCTGATGCAAAGGAGAATTTAAAAATAAATGTAAAACACCACAAGATACATGCTCAAATGTATGGCCCTTCCATTTTTCCCCTTAGCTACATATCTGTTTGCTGTCAGTTTGCATGAATAAATAAGTTATCTAACATTATTTTTAGAAAGAGAAGCAATATAAATAAATAAATGAATAAATAAGAATAAATAATGCTAACATCAAATTAATGAAGATGGGTTTTAAAAATACATGTATGCAAATCACACTTAAAGTGAGGAATCTAAGAAATCACACATACCCCTATGGTACCTCTGCATTTATGCAACAAACTACTATGAAATGGGGAATTCCCATTTTATACATGAGTCCACAGAGGTCAATGGAGAAAAAATAGCTGTGAGTTAAATGGTTTATCCAAAGACAAAATTATTGTGTTGGTCACAGGGCAATGAGCTGTGATTTCTGGGTTCCAGAAATCAAAATTCCTGCAAATTAAGGCCTATCCTAATAATCTTCAAGAAGTTGGAATGGGGAGCAATAAAAGAGAGGTCATTTTTATTTCTTTATTATCTACCATATGTTGCAAAAGACCAGGTCTGTGATTATGCCTGGTACTGGACTGGGTGGTTTGCAAGCATTCTTCTTTTAATTCTTATAACACCATGAAGTAATAACACTATTTATCAGGTAAGCATGGTGAGGAGTAGAGAAAGAAAGCAACTTTCTGGAGGCAAAACAACTCTCAAGTGTATTCTGTACATTTGTATAATTTCAATATGTTTGAATTATTACTGCAGGGGTTCCCTTTTAATGATGCAGATATCAGGGGATGAGGCATCATGGAGAGAAAAGTGGAGAGCTCCTCTTCAAATAACCAACTAGTAGACGCTCTGTTTTAAGTGAAAACACTACATAAGGCACAATGAGTAAGCTCATAGCCTAGGGGAGAAGCAGAAGCAAACACAAGGAGGCCAGGGTGCTCATGACCTTGGGCAAGCCAATAACAGATACAATAAATTAGCTCACCTTCTCTCACACAGCTGAGTGAGGTAACAGATGTGATCATGTTTTGCCATGTACAGTGTTTCCAAGAATCTGTATTTCATGGAATTATCAAAATCTAATTTTGTCCTTATTCATATAAGAAAAAAGGGAATTGATGATGATCTATCATTTATCTATCTATAATTTCATAGTGTTTAATAATTCCTCATTATCCTCTCATCCTCATGGACATCTGTTGAGAACAGAAGGATTAGAAAAGGAAAATGTGGCACATATACACCATGGAATATTATGCAGCCATGAAAAAACAATGAGTTCGTGTCCTTTGTAGGAACATGCATGAACCTGGAAACCATCACTCTCAGCAAACTGACACAAGAACAGAAAATCAAACACCGCATGTTCTCACTCATAGGTGGGTGTTGAACAATGAGAACACATGGACACAGGGAGGGGAGCATCACACACTGGGGTCTGTCTGGGGGAAAAGGGGAGGGGCAGCCTGGGGTGGGGAGCTGGGGGAGAGATAGCATGGGGAGAAATGCCAGATATTAGGTGATGGGGGAGGAAGGCAGCAAATCACACTGCCATGTGTGTACCTATGCAACAATCTTGCATGTTCTTCACATGTACCCCAAAACCTAAAATGCAATAAAAAATATATATATTTAAAAAAAAAAGACAAAAGAAAAGGATTCTACTTTTTTTCTAATGTGTCTACTAGGTCTATACAGCATCTGACTATTTTTTAATTATTATTTTCTATTCAAACTACTATTTAGGACACTTATTGTCCTGACTCAATCTCATTCTCAATATAACCTCAATAGATATGTCTCCTCCAACCTTTTAATCCCCCAAATAAAGCATGCCCACTTAGCCTCTATTTCTTCCTACACCTTCTTCCCAAACCTCCTTTCTTTAAGCACATAAGCACCCTCAACCCTACAGATCCTATCCATTTATCAGTTCATTCATCCATTCAGCCATATTCCCATCTGCAAATCTTTCCAAAACCTTTTTCAGATGCCCTATCTTGTGCTAGGTACATATAAGACAAGGTCCTTTCTCTCAGGAGCTTAGCAATTAATTGGAAAAATAGAAGATACTTAAAACATACCCTGAGACATAGAAGAAAATGATCAGTCATTTAACACAAAATAGGGGAAGGTGTTTCTTACCCCCACCCTGCTACCACTAATTTACCAAGCTTTAGCTTTTTAACGGTTTTGGTAGGCACTGAATATCAGTAGATTATTAGGTTGGTATAAAAATAATTGTGGGTTTTTTGTCACTGCTTTTAATTACTTTTAATACTAGAAATTATTTTTGCACCAGCCTCTTAACTTTCAGGCATGGTCACCAAAACTCAACAGCACATCTGTCCATGGGAACCTTCTTCTCTTCCTCTGGGAACCTCACAGCTGTGTGGGTAATTTCAGTCCCCCGCCTTGATTGCTCTCTCTCTTCAACCACGAGTTCACGCAGTTATCTAGGGGACAGTTAGACCCTAGGATCTAGACTGACTGAGGGTGATGATGGGGAAGCTATAGACCTGTAGACCCCACCTGGGCTACTGCTTGAGCTGCTTTTTGATCCCAGCCTTCCCCTCAGTACAAGAAGAGGTAATGGGAACAGCAGGATTTAGGTATCTGTGGTTCCTGGGTATGACATCATCAAACCCCCAATTTTCTCTAAAAACTGGTATTAGTATTTCCCATGTAGCTCACGAGGCAGCCGAGGCTCAGACAGAGAAATTCACTTTGTTCCAGGTTACACAACTTTCAAGTGGCAGAATCAGGGTAGGAACCTGAATGTGTCTAACTCCACGAGTGGCCTTTCCACCATGCCACACCGCATCGGAGCTGAGATTTGAAGGGTACACACGATTTGTGTGCTGCAGAGGCAGAAAGAGGCAAGGTCACTCTGTTCCACTTTAAAAGGTCCACTGAGATCACACACACACACACACACACACACACACACACACACACAGAGTCTGCTGCTGCCACATCTCCAATGTCATCAGGCCAGCTGTCTTTACAAATGCCAAAAAAGGAACTCCTTTGCCAACACTCCATTTATAAAAATAAAGAGAGAAAACACCATGCCTTTTCCTGAAGAAACTTTTTCTGTTAAGAAGCAAGAAACCAACAGCTTCCCTGAGACCCATTTTTCATACGATTAATGTCAGGCCTCTCATGTTTCCTAATGAAACTTGACACTAACTGAGAAAAATGGATACATTAATATTGAGTTCATTAGTAAATAGATTACCAAAATGTTTGGGGTGAGGGGGAGGAAGAAGTGGAAGGAAGAAGGAGAAAGGGGAAAAGAAGCTCACATACCACTCAGCTATTCTGGCAAGAGACTCTCTCAGGACCACATGCTAATCAAATATTTATGGTTTTTAATGCACCGATCTGTTAAGTCAGGAAATATTCTCTTTTACAAAAAAAATTTAAAGAGACCCACATGATGCCATAGTGTTTTATTTAGATGGGAAATGAGGCCTGTTGAGAAAAAGGCATGACCCAGAGTGTGGCCTTAGTTGCCTGGAGAGGGAGAACAAATGACAGTTCTCAGAGACATCAGATCCTCCCACCACCCCCTCCCACACACACCTCTCCATGTTAACAGATAGTGTCATGAAGAGTTCAAGACCAACCTAGCCAACACAGTGAAACCCAATTTCTACCTAAAATACAAAAAAAAAAATAAAAGAAAGAAAGAAAGAAAAATAGCCAGGCTTGGTGGTGTGCGCCTGTAATTCCAGCTACTCGGAAGGCTGAGGCAGGAGAATGGCTTGAGCCTGGGAGGTAGAGGTTTCAGTGAGCCGAGATAGCACCACTGCACTCCAGCCTGGGTGACTGAGCAAGACTCTGTCTCAAAAAAAAAAAAAGAAAAAAAGGTGTCACAGAGAGGATGGGAGGTGTGACTGCTTTGGGGAGGAGATGTAGCCTGGAAGGAACACTGGTTATAGAAGAAAAATGCCCTGTGTATCCTGCTAAGTTTTTCAGTCACCTCTAAAGAATACGTTAAGGGCTCAATGATCACCACTCTGTACCATGCTAAGACCTATGCAGGGAATGAAGCCAAAATGGAAGCAGAAGAAGCTTGTTGTTGGAGGCAATAGAGCAGAAGAATCTGGCTCCGCCCCCTTCCATGGTGTGAGACCTTGGACAGCTCTCATAGAATCACTGCCACTGGGTTCCAGTGAAGTCAGGGGGCAGAAATGCTCTTAATGTAAACTGTCAAGTGCCATAAAAGGCATCTGTTTTTACAAGATATCCCCTTACCTTCATGTCTACATGATGAGGTAGAAAGTAAAGGAGACGAGGCCGGGACCCCCATCCCAGTTCCAACAGTGATTCACTGTGTGACCCTGGACAATGCCCATTATCCCTCCAGGCTTCAGTGTGCCCATAAGCAACATGGCCAGGCAGGACCACTACTCAATAACCCGGTGGGGCCTATGCGTGGTCTTGTGCCTATGACAACCCTGAGAAGGCTTTGGGAGGAGGCCCTGCTCTTAAGCAGCACCAGCATGTCACTGGCTCCTCTAGGGACCCAAGGTTATCCTTGATTACAAGGTCAAAGTGAAGAGATACATAGGATTGGATGATCTCTTAAAACTACTGTAACTCTCACATTTTGTGTCTTTTAAAGTCCTTGAGCAAGGAAATCTCATGTCATGCTCTGAGGAGAGAACAACTTAATAAAAGTGAGGACAGAAAGAAAGAAGGAAATAGTCCAGGTAGAAATGGACCCCAGAGAAAGCAAATGCTCATGAATCAGGCAGTTTTTTCTTCTGGTTGCTGCATTCTCTCTGTCATGGGTACTTTATTCACTGAGATGGGAATGATCTGCCAAAACATTTTTACACACAGGAGATGGAGATACACAGACAGATGGTGAGAGACATGGACAGACACAGCCTCTAAGCTAGAGGCAGAAACTTTCCTGTTCTTTGTGAGCAGGAGGTTAAGAAAACAAAAAGAAGAAGAAAGGGAATAATAATTTTCTTAAAAACCATAAAGTAGCAAACGATCAAGCAAAAGACAATGGCAGATTCAAAGTAGGTTCTTTGTATTCCAGATAGCAGTGACATTTCCTTAAACAGCAAGGTGGATTCTTTTATCTGGGTCTTTTATATGGGTCTTTTGCCACCAGATTTATTAGCAGAGAGAGAAATGCATGAAAAGGAAGGTGTAAAGTGTATAGAAGGAAACAAATGAAGAAACAAAAACGCATTTTGTTCCCCCAGATCTTCTAATGAGACTTACTAGCTCTATTGTGACAAGGTGAGAGGTCTCTATGGAGTTCATTTCACATCTCATCCATCCTCAGAGTAATGGGAAAATCCTGCCTTGTTTCTGCAAAATATCAGCACACACTGTGTGCCACATACACTCAATTCCATTAGAGGTAATGAAGAAGATTGTTCCAGAAGTTGTTTTCAATTGCTTGAGTGCATTCTTCATTTAGGGAAACAAGAATATATGAGCTGTTTGACTCAAGTTGAAGTATGGACCCAAGTTTGCAGCTACAGCTATAGTTATTTTCTTCTGGATGGCTAGGTGAGGACCTGGCCAAATATCACCTCTCCTCATGGTTGGAGAGATAATACTTAGCTTCTCCACCTCATGTCATGTATTACAAAGCAGCTCACAGCTATTCATTAACTGCTGTTAACTGAACTCAGGTCCCTGAACAAAGGCATCCTGGGTCTGTGAATAGGACAACCAGGTTCAGAGACAGGAGAACCCACATGCTAAAGTGCCAGATGGTTGAGAGCTTGAAGTCCCCATTCTGCCACTTCTAGGTGCTTGACTGTTGGCACGTCACTTAGCGTCACTAAAACTCCGTTTTATCAGCTGAAAAATGAAACAAAAATCATACATGTTTTTAGAATAATTCAATTTATGTGGCAAGGGTGGTGAAAAGTGCGTTAGAAATCATAGAGAACTTGGGAAATGCTGGTTAGCAGCAGTGAGTTGGAATGTCCCCAAGTGAGTCCTGCTTCCAAACCATCCTCCTCTTTGTGTGATTTTGGGAATTTAGAAGGTCAGGTTTTCAGAGGAGCCCAGGGATCTTCTGGTACCGCCACTAATATACTAGGAACATGTGGCCATTTGTTTCCTCTTGCTAGGCCCTGGTTTCTTCACCTACAAAATAAGGGGCGATGGACTTAATATGCAATTTTCAAACTGTGTTTTCATAACAGAATCATTTATTCCAACACAGTTTTATATGGAAGAAATAGAATATCCATAACCAATAAGAATGGGTATAACAAATAACAACGGGGATCAGGAACCCTGCCTATTTCCATGTCCCTGATGACCTTACGTGGCATCTCCTCTGGGAAAGCCCAGGGTACCGTAGCATACATTGAAATCTCAAAGACATTGAGTTGCCATCAAATGACATTCTGGGACGCCACAGACCAGAAGTCCCATGGGAATTTCAGGAACTTGGTGCGTTGGATAATTTCTTCCTGACTGGCTTCCAAAGCTAGGGAAGGAAAATAGTGCCCCCTCAATGCATCTCACACTCACTGCAGAAAAACTAAGGCAGGAAGAGTCAAAAGTCCAAAATCAAAGTATGTACAGGGCTGCAATGTCTCTGGAGGCTCTGGGGGAAGAAACCGTTCCTTGCCTTTTTCAGCTTCTGGTATTTGCTAGCTTTCCTTGGCTTGTGGCTGCATCTGTCCAATCTCTACCTTTGTGAATGTGCCATCACCTCTTCTATATGATGTCAAATCTCCCTCTGCTTCCCTTTCATCAGAATTTTATAATTACTTTTGTTTAGACTACATTCTGCTCTAAATTCACTTGTACATAGCCTGTTCACACTTTCAGTCTGAAAGCTCCTCCAGAAGCTTCTTGGATCCCTACAGTGTGTGAACTTCCTTTTCCCTGGAATAGAGTCATGAAAACATTTGAACTGGCATGATGTTATTGACAATAGTAACAACAGATAACGTTTGTGCAGCACTCCCTCAGACACAGGCATTGTGCTAACACTTTCCACGATAATGTCACAGAATTCTCACAAACATCCTGTCAGGTAGATACTATGATTTTCAACCCCATGTACAGATGAGAATATTGAGAGTTGGAAAGACTGAGTAATATACCCAAGATGACTCAGCTAGTAAGGAATGGAAAGCACACTCTAACCCCACCCATATCTATGGTTCCAGGATCCCAGCTCTCTACCTCACATTAATTAGTTCTATACCAGCTTTATATTTCCCACTAGAATGTGCATTTTTTAAAGACTGAGCTTTTTGCATTTTTATACCCCTCCTGCACCTGGGACAATCCCTGATTCCATGAATAATTAATTTAAAAAGAAATAAAAGTATAAAAGAAAGAAGAAAGAGATCAAGGAAGGCAGGAAGAGCAGGAGAAAGTAGAAGGTAGAGAGAGAGAAGAAGGAAGGAGGGGGGATGAAGGAGCTGGAACTACTCTGAAAATGTCACCCAAAGTGTCTCTGTCTTAGATGTTACTCCAAAAATTCCTGAAGCAGGAAAAGCATCTCCCAAGGTGGCCACATCATTAGTTCCAGTAGAGAAATATTGAGAGTGGGGGAAAGAAGGAAATATCTCCAGCACAGCATGCCTCAAAGAAAGATGCCAGCAGAACTACACAGCCTTCCACACAAGCACATGAAGGAAAAACCCATCCCCAAAATCAACATTAGCAGGAGAATATTAAACCCTCTACCATGGCACAGTGAATAAGACTTCAAAGCCCTCTATGTATGGAAATGAATCCTGCAGGCAGGTTTGGGAGCTAGAGCTAGGATGCCAGGCACCTAGGCTGATGAAAGCACAGGCAGTGTGAAGATTTACTCAGCCATAATAAGTCCAGGTCCCCAGAGACCCTGCCCCTCCCCTGCTTCATTCATTCATAGGACCCTGGGAGTTCCAGAAGGAAAAGCGTTGTATTATCGCTCAGTACCGCAAACCATTTGGGAAGCTACCTGGCTTCAGGAAGACAGGGGTGGCTGTGTTCGTCTGTGTGTATGTACACAACCTATGCACACATACCCCACAGAGTGACACAGAGTCACGGACAACATAGAAGCTCCCTGTGTGAGAAGAAGCAGTGTTTCCCTTATGCAACTTATACCCTTACTCCTCAATGGTTTCTTTTGTTTTCATTTCTTCATCCTTGAGCCTAAAGCGAAGGAAAAAGGAAAGAATGAACACGGCTTTCAACTCTAGGCCTAAGAGTAATGAAAAGGGTGAGGCAGAGGGAATACAGGGGAGGGAAGCAGCCCAGGTGAAGACATTGTATGCAATACTAATGTGAATGCTGCCCTCCCATCGCTCATTTTTCCTAAGGGCCCTGATGTATTTTTCATCCAAACATAAATTAGTTTTACTTATTTTTTCAGGAATGTTGATATTGACACTGACACATGCCACCTGTACAAGAGTGGGGGACGTTTTTCTCCCTGGGGCATGAGCAGATTGGGGCTAAATGAACAGACCCAGGAATCTAAGGGAGCCAGGGTTAGAGGTGGGAGGCTCCATTGAAATAAAAGGGCCCAACCCACTATTTTTCCTTGGAGATGTGTTTTCTGCAGCACAAAGAAGCCTAGAAGAGGACTGCCAGGAGCCAAGTCTGTTGTTTATTGAATCCTCCAGCCAGCAAGGCTTGCTCTTGCTATTTATGCTTTATTATTTTACATTCACTCTTGTGAATGTTCAGCCAGTATGTATTGAGTACCTAATATGAGTCAGCCACAGACTAGGTCCTAGGCCTTCAGTAGAAAATAAACAGGTAAAAGTCCCTGACCAGATGGATTTACAACCTAAAGGAGCATCAGACATAAACAAGTACGAATCATAACCACAGCTACTTTTTGAGAGCTCTCAATGTACCTTGCATAATTCTAAGCTCTTCAGATATAGTAAATCACGTCGTCTTTACAAAATCCCTACTATAATCCTGCAGTGATAGATAAGGAAACTGTGGCTCAAAGAGATGATGAACTTGGCCACGGTCACAGAGTTGGCAGGTGGCAGAGCTTGGTTTTCAAACTCAGGCTGTCTGGTCCTTATTGAATTCAAGCAAATTGAAACTAAACAAAAACAAATACAGGTTACAACTGGTGTTAAGTGCCGTCAAGGAAAAGAACAGGATGCAAGGACAGGGAATAACTGAGGCAAAGGGCTCCTGTGGACAAGGTGGTCAGGGAGGGCTTCTCAGAGGAGGTAACATGTAAACTAGAGAATGCAACAATTGTTTCCGCAAAACACATATACTTCCCTAGTCATTTTCTTTTACCTTTTAACTCCTTTTACTTTTCTACCCCATCTCTTCCCCCAATATCCTCAATTCTGCTGTTTTCTTATTATACCCACTTATTTTCATTAGTTAGTTCCTTCCATCCACTATTCAGGTTTTCTTGTAACTCCCATTCTGGCCTATATTTTAATCCTCACATTGCAGCTTAGCAAACTAAGGGGCAAAACAAACAGGAAGGAGGAAATGGAACAATTATACCAGGCATTTTCCGGATGTTTTATTGGCTACCCTCCAGTGAAGGCACAGGGGTGTTACAAAATGTTTCCAAAGCTACCTGGCCCATGGCATTACAAAGAGTAAAGATGAGGCTCATTTGTCCGGAGCAGCCCGTTATTCCATCAAGGTTTTGGTTACTTTTTTAAACGATCTGCATATCTCAAATCAAGGTAAGGTATAGAAAACTAGGAAACAGTATAACCAATATAGTGTTTACTAACTTCAGTGCTTAGTTTATTTGACAAATGCTGTCTAAATGCTTGGTCAAGTTCAGGATTCAACAGAATATACAGAATTCGGATCTGTATTATCCTACAGAATTCAGATCTGTATACTCTACTGAATCCTGAACTTGACCAAGCATTTAAACAGCATTTGTCCAACGAACTAACCAAACTCCTAACACACTCACCTGGGCTTATTCGCTGCCATCCTATTAGCATAGTGCGGTAAGAGTTGTCCAACTCTTTTATTTTGCAGACCTGAAAACTGATACCAAATCAAGGACAGAATTTGGGTTTCCTGATACATGATTTAGCAAAAATAAGCAATTAAATATGGGGGGGGAAAAATAACTGTGCCCTCATTTGTGAAGTGGTAACATAGATATCTGAGATGTTTTCCTGCCATTGGTGAGAGTGAATCTGCTCTGGACCATCTCTATTCCCCCAAGGTGATGTACATGGTATACAAGTATTAAAATCATACAGACATGGGTTCAAATCATATCACTGCCAACCTTAATATATTCATTTCTCTGAGATTAATTTCCACTGTCTGCAAAGGGGGGTCCTAATACCTACATGTTTAAGGTTGTTATGAGGATTAAACTGAAATACACATGAAGAAATAAGATTAATGCTTGACAAATCATCTGTGCTCAATACATGCAGATTCTCTCAAATTTCTACCTATCTGTACTCAATACATGCACATTCTTTCTTGTTAACTATCATTAAAGTAGTCAGGACTTACTAGTCTACCTACAAGCTAAAGGGCATCCTGCTGCTTCAGTGGTGTGTGTTATCAGAAGTAGGATGACCTTCCAGACTCCCAGCCGGGCGCAGTGGCTCATGCCGGTAATCCCAGCACTTTGGGAGACCGAGGCGGGTGGATCACTTGAGGTCAAGAACTCGAAACCAGCCTGGCCAACATGGCGAAACCCTGTCTCTACTAAAAATACAAATATGAACTGGACGTGGTGGCACATGCCTGTAGTCCCAGCTACTCAGGAGGCTGAGTAAACCAGTCTGGCACTGGTCGACATCCAAGTAGGGGTTTTTGGAGTGAAAACTGTGGAAAATACAATGAGAGCAAGGTCAAGAAGCAAAGAGGCACATGCAGTGTTTCTCCGAAATCATGAAGAGGTTGACAGTTGAGAAGTACTCTCTGTAATGATCAATGGGCTTTGTGGAGAGGTGGGCTCTAGGAGTGAGACACTTTAGAAATTGCTTCATAGATACATCGTACTGATAGCTCACGTGTAGATGGCTCTCAACAGTGAGAGAGCACTTCCTGGTTTAGTCTCCCATTTGCTCTCATCACCACCTGGGAGGTTGCCCCAGCTCTTCACTTTGCATACAGTATGCTAGACACAGCATGCTAGATACTGCTAAGTCTCCTCATGTTCTCACAACAAGCCTGTATGTAGGCTTATCATTAGCCTCATTTTATAAATGAGAAAAATCACAATTCAGAGAGATTAAGAGTCTGCCCTGAATCACACTGTTAGTAAGTAACGTCTTCTGCTTTGTCTAGCGCAATTCTCTTTCTAACCACATCCAATTCTCTGTTTTTTATATAGAAATATAAATACAAAGCCCATTTTTTTTCTGAAAATCAGAAATAGGTAATAAATTAAAAATGAGACTGTGGTAGCCACAACCAAACAAAGAAAGCAGCAGATTCTCACGGGCTGAGAAGGTGTGAATTGCTAAAAAGGAACAAAAAGACGCATCTGACCTCACACCTCTCCTTGTACAAAATCCCCAGCAGTGGATGTCAAGGGCTCATGTGCTTGCTAAAGGGCAGTGAAGGCCTAGGGACCTAAGTGTTATATGTCCAGCTTTCTGAAAACTAATATGGCATATTAATTTACCTACCAAAGCCCTGTGCATGCTGCTTAGTTGGAATCTAAAGGAAATGAGAAGAAATTCTAATCAGAGTCTATTACCAGATGAGAAGATTACATTTAACTTATATTCTCATTATTTTTAATGTTTGCAACCAACATTGCACCAGGCTTAAAATCAGAGAGGAGCATAATCCATTTATAAGCAAGTAGGTAGATAATTGTGGAGGCCTGTTCAGCGTAGGCCTGGCAGTTCAAGTCAACTCTGCTCCCAGGGTGGTGAAGATTAAGCAATGTGGCCAAGGCAAAATGAAGCGGAGATTCAAGGCAATTTTCCAGGTAGTTCAGTCCAAAATTGACCACACTGACTCAGGAAGCAAAACAACTGAGAACAAAAACGAAATATTGAGGATTGGCTGTATTTCCCTTTTAACTCTACAGACAGTCATTTCAATTTGCCATTCTTAGTCTCCATAAACGTGATCCAAAAGAGTCAGATACAAGCTTGTCTCTGAAAATGTGTCTCATGAACCCTATATCCACACAGCATGAACAGGAAAGAGT
The DNA here is from genome assembly GCA_036589455.1 of Ateles fusciceps. Classification (NCBI taxonomy): domain Eukaryota; kingdom Metazoa; phylum Chordata; class Mammalia; order Primates; family Atelidae; genus Ateles; species Ateles fusciceps. Next base: position 16,742,073 of record JAZHEH010000952.1, read on the forward strand.
GCATGCTATTGTTAAAGAAATTTAGGAAATGCTGAGAAACGCAAAGAGAAATGGGTCTATTTACGGTAAAGTTGCTCAGAGCCTATTTACTTGACAGGCTGATTTGTGCTCTGTATCCCTAACGTGTGTACATGCGTTCGTTTGGATGTGGGTAGTCATTTGTCCACAACATTATTGTTGACTAGAGCTCGGAAAATTTGGGTTAAGATTGTTTCAGCTCCTTTTTACTGTGAGAAAGGGAGGCAAAGAAAGACATCTCAACTTGTATTTTATAAGTGCCAAACACTTTGTATAAAGCCAAGGGCTTCATTGCTATAATATTAGGTTGGAGTGTTTCATTAATAACTGATCTCCTAATTCATTTTTTATGATCCTGCCAGCACATAGAGGAAATTGTCTCTGTCCCCCCACCAAAAAATGTGTGTGTAGCATCTAATTATGTGACTCCCCCCTCCCTCTGCCCCATTAACTTGGAAAAGAAGAATTGCTGGAAAAGGTAGAGGAAAGTCAAAACAATTGAGTTGTCTTTTTATGGATTTATCGAGTGGCAACTAGTGCCACAGAGAGAGCTAGGCAAGGGCGGTGAAGCATGCCGGGAGGCCCATTGATCATCAGGGACCTGGGTCAAAAAGGATTTTATCTTCGGTCCTCAAATCCAAACGGTAAGCTCACACACACACACACACACACACAGCAGATGGGAAGCTGCGGGGGCCGGCAAAGGCTCAGTCCTCTCCACTCCAGTCCTTCCCAAGGAGAGATCACCAAGGTCACAGCAGGGTAAAGAACGTGATCATCTCTGCCTGGCCTTAGAAGTCATTGATTCCAGCTTGTTCCCTTATTAAATGGGGGGGAAAAAATGAGAGCCAGTGCGCATGACTGGACTCCCTATTTAAGAAAAGTTAAGTTTGCTTTGAACTTGTTGTTGAGAATCTATCTTGGACTGAATTCAGCAGAGATGGAGAAATTAGACATGCCCCCCTGCCTTCAGGAATCTACTGTGAATAGGGGTGGGGGGAAATAGACAAGTGAACTTATTCATGCCACGGAGAGAGGAACACACCAGGTTCAGAAAAAAATACTGAAAAAGAATGGTTCACTAGTCCTTAAGAGGCCAGGCAGCTCTAAAAATACGATGGTTATTCCTTCCTCCAGGAAGTGGAGTTTAATTCCCCCTCTCCTTCAGTGTAGACTGGACTTAATGACTCACTTCTAATGAATAAAGTAAGTAAAGGGAAAAATAATTGTCTTGCAGTGGAAAAACCCAATGGGTGCTACCCAAAATAAATGATGAGTCAGCAATGATAAGTCAGGATGATATCATACACTCCTAATATGATATGATAACAAAGGTACTTCACCTCTGGTCGGTACTTTTTCACAACTGTTAATTTTTGTTAAAAGGAAACACAGAGGAAAGGAAGTAGACATGAGGATTAAAAGCAACATGGATTGAACACTGGGACAAAAAAAAGGACATTGGTGGAAACCGAGTAAAATCTGAATAAATCTATGGTATAGTTAACAGCAACATACAATTTTTGATTTCTTAGTTTTGACACATGTACCATGGTAATGTAAGATGGTAACATTAGGGGAAGCTGGATAAGTGGTACATAGAAAGTCTCCGTATTGTCTGTGCCAATTTTCTATAAATCTAAAACAAGTCCGAAATTAAAAGTCTAAGAAAAACAATATAGCACTTGAGAAGGGTTCTGAGAGAATAATTACTACTACAAGAGAGATTTGGAGAATAGAGAAATAAAAATCAAGGCTCAGGCCTGTAATCCCAGCACTTAGGGAGGCAGAGGGGGGTGGATCACTTGAGGTCAGAAGTTTGAGACCAGCCTGGCCAATATGGTAAACCCCGTCTGTACTAAAATTACAAAAAATTAGTCGAGCGTGGTGGCGGGCGCCTGTAATACCAGCTACTTGGAATTCTGCTGAGGCAGGAGAATTGGGTGGTGGTTGTAGTGAGCTGAGATTGCGCTACTACAATTCCATCTTATAAAAAAAAAAGAAAGAAAGAAAGAAAGAAAAGTAAAATAAACAGAGACAGTGTAGTCAGAGGAAAAGATAGGTCCAGAATGAGAGAAAATACGTTCAGAGCGCTTTGTGTATTTGATACGGTGTCAGAGCGTGCTGGGCAGTAGCGAATGGGGCTGGGAAATGGAGACAATACCATAAAGAGTCTTCTAGATTAGACTAAGAATGGTAGCAAGTTAGTGAAGCATTTAGAGCAGAGAAAGCTTGTCAGATATGAACAAAATGTCTAGAAGTTAGGTGAGCTGACAAAGACATCCAGCAAGTCATGTTCAGTACTGAAGTCACAAAGTAGAGATAACAGCAAGTTAAATCACAGCCAAGTCATCCTACGGGACCTGCTCTGGCATGACCACCATGTTGCATGGTAGATAGGTAAAAGGGGAGTTGCCTGATATGGTTTTACTTGAGAGACTGAAGGTGGAAGCCTGCAATGATGCCTAAATGCTTGGTCAAGTTCAGGATTCAGTAGAATATACAGAATTCAGATCTGTATACTCTCCTGGTACCCTCAACGTCTACACTGCTGTTCTCTTTAACAGAAGCACATGACAGAGCATTTGGGGGAAGATATGGGCAACTGGGAGCAACTGGGAAATAAAGTAACAAAAAACGTAACATACATTCATGATGGCAAATCTAAGCTATAAAGACTTAGTAGGGTTAAGGAAAACAGACTATGGCAATCCCAGTTCAAAAAACCTTAATGTCTACTCAGTGTCTCCAGAGTAAAGTCCAAACAACTAAGCATGGTGCTCAAGGTCTATTATAACTTCCTAGAAACTTTTTATATTTCACTTGTTCCTTCCTTGTTGCATTTTACCACAGGTATCCCAATACCACATCTTTTAAAAAATGAAACAAAACAAAATAAATCTGAATTCCCAAATCTCATGCTTATGTTGAGCTGTTTTCTTGGCCTGAGCTGCGTTTACTTGAGTCAAAATCCTACATTGCCATTCAATACTTCATGCATGTATCACTGCCCTCAGGAAGCCCTGACTGGCCACTCAAACAAGAAAAACTGTTTCTCCCTTCAAGTCTCTACAGTTTTCAAATTTCTCCCTACACGAGATGAAAAGCCTCCTTTGCACATATAGGTGGCCAATCATAAACTTTTGGTTAATGAGTTATGAGTGGAATCTTTGGAGGTACTTCTGGAAAAGTTTCCTTGTAATAGAGGAGAAAGTTCACAGGAAAAGCTCTGTTTTCTGCCCCTTCTTCTTCCTGCCTGCTTTAGATGATATATTAATTCATTAACTTGGGTTGGGGGGTGCTATAACCATCTCAGAGCCCCAAAGAGAAGGACAAGATGACCAGAGAGATTCCAGTCCTGCACACTGGCACCTGGAGCTGCAAAGTCACCTATCTCCAAACCTTTAGTCACATGAGTTTATTAAATGTCCTCATTGTTGAAGCCCTAGGATGCAGACAAAAGTATCCTAAACAAATACTGCTTATTATTAATATCTTTTTATTTGAATCAACTGTGAAGATTTCCTAACATTTGAGTCCATTTTGAGTAGGAAAACCTGGCCTTTTCAGTATAGCTCCATCAGAGATAAACAATCCCTTGAATTTCACAGGCTGTGCCTTCAGCCCTGGGCTAAAGAGAACACAGGTCACAACCCAGAAAACAATTACTCTCTCATGCGAATTTCTAATCTGGCCCAAGAAACGCTATTCAAGGCCAAGTCATAATCTTCTTATGACTTCATCTACCTTTAAAATGTCAAGTACTGATTTCCGATGTACTTCCCCTGAGAGCAATTATTAGTTTAATGAGGAACATGGGCCATCATCTGCATCCCAGAACTTGTGACACTTGAGAGTGTCTCCACCAACCTGGAACCTCCCACACATTAAATACACAGAGGTCAAACAAAATATTCTCCTCACATTTCACCATCCAAGAATCAGAGCTGAGCTAATGGGACAGGAGAATAAAAAATTGGCCAACAGCTGTTGAGTTTCCAATGCACAGGGATCTAGGCACCAAGGGATAGTGGACAGCGATGGACAAAGAGTGGCAGGAGAACTGGGAAAGTCATCCAAGCCCTTTATCTTTAGTGTTTCTTCTAATTTTTACAAGAATTCTAGAATTTAAGGATTAAGAGTTCCATTTTATTGAAAAGAAACACAGAGAGATTAAGTAAATTGTTCAAAATCTCTTCACTCAGCCAAAAGCTGAAGACAACCCAAGTGTCCATCAATAGATGAATGAATAAATAAAATGTAATATATGCATACAATGGAATACCATTTAGCCATTTAAAAAATGAAGTTTTGACATATGCCTCATCATGGATGAAACTTTAAAATACTAGGCTAAGTGATAGATGCCAGATACAAAAAGATGGAGTAAGTGACTTCACTTATATGAAACATCTTGAATAGATAAATTCATAAGGACTGAAAATAAATGGGAAGTTATCAGGGTTGGGAGGTGCATGGAATAGGGAGTTATTGTTTAATGATTGCAATGAGTTTTTATTTGGGGTAATGAAAAAGTGTTGGGAATACATGGTGATGATGGTTGCACAACACAATGAATGTAATTAATGCCACTAAATTGTACACTTAAAAATGGTTACAATGGCAAATTTTATGTTACGTATATTTACCACAGTAAAAAAAAAAAAAAAAATCACATCACTAATAAATGTTTTGACAGCAATTTGAGACCTCAGTCTGGCTCCCAAATCCAAAGTCTTCTAGCAAACCATAAAAAGGTTCTCTAAGATTTAGTGGGGTGCTGTCGAATAGAACTTTCTGCAACAATGGAAATGTGTTACATCTGCCCTATCCAATATGGTCCCCCACCAGCTACACAGGACTACTGAGTACTTGAAATCTGGCTACTGTGTGTTGGGCAACTAATATTTCAATTTTATTTAGTTTTAATTATTTTTAATTTAAATCACAGCCACATGTTGGATAGCACAGGTGAAGCTGAAGAGCTGAAGCATTGATTCCAAAGGAGACTTCATGGCAAAACAATGACACCTTGGTACTGAAAAGATCAGTCTTTCAAATTAAGGTTTCAGCATTTAAAAATGTGGCCCCAATGTTCCAACAATTACCAGCACAACCTCCAACCTGTTTCCTTGATTTTAGTTCACCTCTACCTTCAATCCATCCATTACATGGA